>CM060917.1:44570010-49370010 GCA_030737875.1 Allium sativum
TCGCTAGAAAAATTAAAATAGAAATGAACACCATCTGATTTAATATCTACCTCTCCATTTAATTTCCAATATCTATCAAGAAATTTACCACTGAGAGGTATAACAGAGTTTCATCCAAGAAGAAGCCAACCAAATGATTGCTCCAGTAGTTTGGGTGTTCTTTCTTAACCATATATGGCAATGTTTTTGGCACTCCATCTCTTGGTATATAAAATGTGGCAGTTTGTAGACTCCTGCATTCCTAGGAAGAGATTTAAAGAGAGATGCATAAACAATTTTTGTGAAAGAGGGAAAAGAGGAATTCGACGTGTTGAAATTTGTAGAATTAGGGATATTCGTTGAACTGACATGAGCGGAAATCACATTTGGAGGAAAATCATTGGGATTGTTGGATCTGAAAGAGAAATCTCCTAGATTTGGATTCAAGGTATACGCTCTAAGATTAACAACAGAGGAGTTAGCTGAGGAGGAATTGACACTGAGAGGTGGTGGGTCTGGAGGAATAGGAGGAGATGGGCGCGATGGAAGAGGAGGAAAGGCAGATTCAAAGGTGAAGGAGGAGGAAGAAGAAAAAGCAGATGTCCAAGATGCCATTAACAAGGGTCATGATTTTCCAAGGAATAACTGAAGTATAGAGTAATAAAAAAGAACTTTTTGATTTGGTAAAAATGCTTTCCTTGTGATTGATTTATCACGAAAAACTTTAGTCTTTTCCTTGTGAATTTTTGTGTTTTTATATGCCTTATTTCTAAGTTCTTCTAATTCGTTAAGTTTTAGTTTTCGGTGTTTGTTTTTCGCTTGCTTAATCAAGATCGAAATTCAAGTTCTTTATTGCTCACAGCGTTTTATGTTTAATTTCAATCGGCAAATGGCACTCTTTACCATAAACTAATCAGAAGGGATCATTTCACATTAGTTTTAAAAGAATTATGGTAAGCCTAAAATGTTATAATGAGATTGTAATTTGCTAATCAAGTGATAAATAAAATTTAGGATAGGTAAGTAAATTATCTGAGTTATATCTAAAATTTGGATTTTTGGAATTTATTTAGGGAAAACTCGAGAAAAAAGGAATCTTAATCACTGTAAATGATTAAATATGGATTTTTGGACAAAACGCATTAAGCTTGGAGAAATCTTATTGAAAATAAATTTAAACTTAGAGTTTGATTATAATTTGAGTTAATTAAAATATTGGGAATAAATTGACCTTTGAATTCAATATTTTTAATTTGAAATCATAAATAAAGTTGTAGAAACCTCTATAATGTGGAAAGTTATGAGGAAATAGGAATTTATAAAATTCCCGTGTGTCATATTGTATTAATTTGCAGTATGAGTGAAAACGGTGAAATTTGAGCAAAACGACGTTTTTCTAAATATAACCGAGTTAAAAATAGGTATTAAACATGCAAACATTGTTTTAAAATATTTATATGTGTGTTAAAAATAGTTTTGATGCGGTTGTAAATTCATTGTGTCAAAACAATATTGTTTAGATTATTTTAACGAGTAAAAATTTTAAATTTTGCTCAAAAGAAGTGTAAAATGTGCATTTTTGTATAAGTTATCAATTTTAGTATGAATAAGCCTAAAATAATATTTAAAGTTGTTAAAAACGTTTTTAAACATGCTTAGATATTTCTGTAGAGTAGTTTATGTGAATATTTTTTAGTTGAAAGCATGAAACCTTAAAATCAATGAAGAAATGCTTTAAAAAAAGGGTCAATTCATCTTAGGTTCCTATTAAGTTTCAAGATTAGGCTCACATCCAGTCAAACTTTTCATACAAATTAGGTTCCTATTTTTCAAAAAATCATCAGAAAATCACCAAAGAAATAAATAAAAATCACGAAATTTCATAATTGAATAAAACAACAAATCGTGATCAAAATCATGCGTTAAAACCACCAAAAAAGCATCAAAAACGAAAAAAAACATAAAATCAGCGAAACAGTAGTATTATGCATCAAAAGGTCACCTATTTGTACATAGTTGCATACGTTCATGCATATATTTTAGTGATTCATCAAACTTCACTATACATGCATACGCATATGCAGTTGAGCTTCAATATACGCATCCTTTTATGCATATATTCAATTCTAGCCAGTTTTTTCAAGCATTCACAGTTTTCAAACATTGTTACATACATTTAAGCACTTACACATAATAAGTGCATACATTCATGCACACGTTCACAAGTCGTCCTCCTTTTTAACTTTTTTGCATACATGTATGCATATATACGGAACATATGCATACATGTACGCAACTATTCGTAACACGTGCAGCTCAGTTCAATTTTATATGCATACATGTATGCAATTATTACCAATACATGTATGCATGAATTCATCCAGATTTTTCAATAGAAAACACTGGATGAATATATGCATACATGTATGCAACTTTTTTTCCCACAATGATTATGGGAATATTTACGATTTTTTGAATTTTTTTATATATCAGCACCTTTTTTCTTTCAAAAACACATAACTCCCAAAATAGAGACCCGCTTTACATTCAAAGCATGGGGAGGATGTCGTTTACATTTCCAAAGTTTTTAAGGACGTGACTCGTGAGCCTTATTTTCACTAAAAAAACTAGTGTAAATAGTTCTAATTGTGTAACATTTCCCCTAACTATCATATTAATGCCTAATTAAGGTCGTTAATCCTAGGTTTAGGGAAGGAGATATTTGGAAGAATGTTTTACAATATGTATTCTTCCTAAAAGCATATCCTTCTTCTCAAAAGAAAGTTACAAAAAATAATAAGAAGAAAATGGTGAAACCTCTCAAAAACTAAATTCTCAAGCTCCAAAACTCAATCAAAATTAAAAATGGAGAGCTAAATAAGAAACCTAAATGCAGGTGCTAAAGTGGAAAAGTAAGCCTTAAAGCTTCGTTTTTTATCCGGATTCTTGCTGTTAAATGCCAATCTTTTGCTGCTAATCGAAGGTGAGCGTTCCTTCACACGTTCTAATTTGGTTTAAGTTTGTGATGGTCAAATTTGATGATTATTAGTAAAATTTTGCTTACTGTAAACTTGGTTTCCTGGGTTTCTGCAAACATGGTCTGAATCCATGCTTGAGACTGCATGTTTCAGCCATTCCATGTCGTAATGCAATGATTCTTTTTCCAATTGATAGTTTAGTTGTTCTACTATGTGCATACCAATTTTCAATTCAATTTAAGGTTGCTTGGTCATTTGAATCACGTTTGTAACTCGAACACGGAGAGGGTTTCAGACCTGGGCACAATCCCATGCCTGGTTCGACCCAAATTGAACCAGGACCGACCCTTAGGTCGTCCAAAGGGTCAACTCAAGCAATATATAGGTTGACTAAGCCTGGTCAAACGCCTAGGAAATTTTCTATGTGTATGAGCTTGTTGTTCCAGTTTCTATTGTATTTTGGGTGGGTTTCTACATGGTTTTTGGTGATAAATCCAAGTGTTTATCTATGTGTTCCATAACACTTTTGATCAAATATCAAACCATGCTTCTTGAGTTTGTTATGGCTTGTTTCTACAATGAAGAAGCCTAGATTTACCATAAATTTGTAGTTAGAATTTGATGAATTTTTGGATGAATTTTCTGTATTGTTTTCATTGAGATTTCCAAGTACATAAACGTGTGTTTTTTAAGTCGTTTTAAAAAGTGTTTTTAGGTATATATTTGTTATTTTAAGATAAAATTCCTTACAAGTCAATTTTATATAAATATAATATAAAAATATTTTTAATTATAAAGAGATTTTCAAAATCGATTATTTTTTAGTATCTTTCGAAGTCGATCTAAAACCTGATCTTTCTAAAGTATATATTCCTATGTAAAACCACACATTATTGCAACTTTGAGAAGACGAGGCTGGGATTTGTACGATTTAGTAAACCGTATGGTATGGAACATATAGGTTTATTATTTAGTTAATTCTAGCCTTGTTTACTCAAAGGTATTATTTTCTAGTTTGGTGTTGACTTGCGGTGAGTAAACCGATAGCGAGAAAGTATGGTATAGGACATACGGTTACCACTATTCAGGTTACTATCTGAGAGTTTGTGACATATTTTGATATTTCTCTAGTACTAAACCTTTGGGTCATTCTGAGGCATTATGATTTTCAGGTCATCTAAGGATAGTTATAACCTTCGGGTCATTTGAGGCATTTATGACCATCTTAGGAAGGCGCCTATTATATATATTAGTATGGTATGGCTTCGGGCAATCTAAGGTTTACATGTGCGATGTAGCTTCGGCTTGCCAATCTGAGTTTTGGATCCAAATCTGAGTTATTCCTGAATTTTGAGTTTTTAATTATGATTTCACCATTTTTGGGAATTATTATTATATAGCTTAGAGCTATTTAAGAATCTGTGTACATATAGCGATTTCATTCTTGAGATTTTGACCCCTTGACCGTGTTCCTTAGCTTCTATGATTTTTGAGATTTCTATGGCATCGTTCTTGAAATTTCATATGATTAAAAACTGATAGATCATAGATTTACATATCGAATAGATTTTACTGCAGGAAACATCTATGTTAACATATTTTCCAATCATGAGTGAAACCTTGGCATGATCTTGTGCATTCATCACATGTAATCCTAGTAAATCTGTGTTAATATCATTCCTTTATAATTTAGAGGAATGTCTCCCTTAAGAAATTTCTTATCTACTTCATCATGTACTAATTATCTAATTTAGGTTAGACAGACCTGTGTATTTATTGTTCGGGTCAAATCGAGTTCCAGGTTAGAATATTTGATTCTTGCTTAGTTGTTCCTATATGGACTTCATTGTCAGCCTTTTAGGATCATATGCATAGTTCTTTTAGTTGTGCATCCTATAATTTGTTATCATGACATGGTTATGTGCATATTCTTTCATGGGACTTGATGTATATATATTTAGTGGTTTATATGACCACTTATGTGTAGCATTATGTATTATACATGATGTCTCTCTCTCTCTCTCTATATATATATATATGATTGTGATTATTATTTATATTATGTTTTGCTCTGAATAGATCATGTAACCACCTTAGTGTTGTATTAACTGAGAATTATGTATGTAAAGACCCGGGTTTCGCCCGTCCTTAATCGACCGCAAGATCGACCAAGACCGTTCAAATCCCGAATACTTTAACTTTGGGAATACAACAATCATCAGAACAAAACAACAAACTTTTATAAACAGTACAAAATGTTTACATCAGAGTACAAAATATCAGAGTACATCGAATTATATTACAGCGGAAGATAACATTAAATTTAAAACATTGCAGCGGAAAGAAATCTAAACTCTGGACACAGCTTTAAGCTTCAACCCAGAATCCTGCTTGAAAAGAGAACCTGTAGATAAATACTCGGCTGCCCGTGTGGAAGAGAGGGCACCCAAGTTTGCAAAAAGGTGGAAACAAACATGGGTCAGTCGTGGGACTGGTGTGAGAATTCTTAAATAACTTAACTCATACTAATAAGGCAAATCCAAAGACCACGCCGCTAACGCGGAACGGGTTGTACCAATGGATTGCCGTGCATAACTACAATGTCAGTACAGATAAATAAAACGTAACACAACGAAATGTCTTTTTGAAAAATGGAACCACCATAAGACTCAGGTCCCATCACACAATGCAACGCACACCAAGAGGATAGAGTTTTACCTTATGGTGGTTAAACATGCTAAATACGCCAAATACGAAACTAATACTATTATTAGTGTATATGAAAGCATTTCAAAATAAATGTATTAATCCTAGGAAGCATAGGTACCATATATTATGCCTCCGTACTAGTAATACAATCAAATTCGTCGGTTCGTATTGGAAATTTGGATTTCCATCATGAGTCCAGGCTAGGGAGGAGCTCCTTACCGATTCGAGACACTCTAGTTAATGACCCAGGATCCCCCGCAGTGAACCCTTGGAAATGGCAGGGCCGGTCCTCACATACAGCTTAGAGGATTAGTTATTCCTAAGCACACGTTCCCCGATCCTATAGGACCTATCCGAGGCGCCTCGTTTCATCATCCACATACGTAAAATGACTACTAACTAGAAAGAAACATGCCACTTTCCCTGCGTTCCCTTCCCCCGTTTTAGACTCTACCGGTTTGTGAGGCGTACGAAGTAACGATATAGTCTTCATCCACAAGGCCTGCTTTTCAACAAAGCCTTGATCATCTTCATCTTGGCATGCCACATCGTCAATCCATACCGTACCATTGATCACCCATCAATATATAAATGGGGTGTTAAGTAAAGAATGAATTCTCCACCACCAACATTTATATATTGACAGAAAATCAATATCATGACATTAAGCGGAGTACGACGTCAGACACGCAATCCATTTATAACTTATGCTCTGGGTCTGAGCGAAAGTCAATCCGTACAAATCAACACTACGTCCGGACGGACGCCCTCTCAGCCCCTTCAAGGTAGCTACTCCCTTCATGGGCCTCAATAGCATCAACATCCATTCGATGTGAAGATTGTCGGTCTTGTCACCGTCTTCAATCATTCGACTATTCATCGTCGTATTCATTATTCAGAATGGGTTGGACCCGGACTTTCTGAATAACTCGCGTTGATTTAAAAACATAAATTGATAAAATTCAACCAACGCCTCATTCCAATTCCGAATATTCCTTAAAAATATTCAATTTCTTAGGGATAGGTTCCCATAAATTTTATCAAAGATAAATCTTTAATATTTATTCTTTAATCTCTATTTATCCATATTAAACCAAATTAAGGTTTATTCAAACTAATCGGAATTTTACGCTTTACCGAAATTACCAATTTATTAATCCCAATTAGTCTCCGGTAAACTAAATTACCTTTTCCGTTTAAATCTAATTAAAGATTTAATTAACGCTTGGAGTTAAACTGGTGGAACTCCATTACCGTTTATTTCCTTAATTCAATAATTTACTTAATTCCCCTTTTTAAAATCTTATTAAAGATTTTATTCAAAACCTTATTTAGATTTTACTTTCAAAAATCATTATTAAATGATTATTCAATAGTTAGGGAATTAATGCTGTCATAAATCTAGGTTAAAGAATAAATGTTATTTAAAACATAATTCACAATAAACCCAAATTCACATTTCTGTTATTTCCAATTTAATAAATTAAATTAGGAAATTTCGTTCAAATCTTAATTAAAAGATTTATATTCATTTCACTATTCATTGAGGTTTTAAGAATTAATGTTATTCAAACATTAATCAACCAAAATCAATTTGATATTAAATATAAGACTTTAAATAAAAATTAGAACGACTCAAATTCAATATCAAATTCCAAAACCAACGGCAATCATTTCGGAAATAGCGATAATAAGTATCTTCCAAATTCCCAAAATAATAACCGTTTAATTACGGAAATTAATATTGAAATAATCCGTACTTAATTTCCACTCAAGCCTATTTCAAATATTCATTGAAATTACGTGGTTATGATAAAACCACTTTTACTTCCTGTTATTTATTTATAAAATAAATAAATCCCCTTTCCCAAAATATTATTTATTTTGAAATTTAACTCTTTCAATATTCATTTTCAAATGAATAAGATATTTCATACTGGTTAAAATGGCATTATCATTTTAAAACGGACTAAAAAGCCCAACTCGTTATTATATTTCAATTTCATACTGGGCCAGACTTCTCACATTAAACCTACAACTTGTGGATGCTGGATATGCCGGTTGGGTCCGGGCAGACTTATTCCACAGTTGGGCTTAACCTCGAGTCAAAACCCAATTCATATATGTATACTTGGACCTCTCACATTAGGCCCAACATTTATGGCTGCTGGATATGCCGGTTGGGTCCGGGCAGACTTCCACCATAAACGTGACCTAACCTCGTGTCCAAATATAATTATAATTTTTAATTATAAATATTATCCAAGAATATTATTTTAAAATATTTTATATTTTAAAATATCCGACTACTTAATATCATTCCTTACTTGAAATATTCTTTCATATAAAACTTTATTATTCCATTTCAATACATATTAACTTTCCATATTATTATGATATTATAATAATAATTATTTTCCAAAAAAAAAAAACGGTTTCAATGGTGATATTAAAAACTTCCCTTTCAACATTAAAATGTAATCAATTTCCCAATTTAAATGTTAACATAAAACGGTATCTTTTAACTTCAAATCTTCTTATTAAAGTTGGAAGGTAATTTACCCATTTCTAGGATTTGTTTTGTAACTTTCCAAATAAATAAGATTTGATCTTCTCAATTCAATCGTCAATTAATTTCGTTAATTGAGTAATAAATGGAAATTAATTTCCTTCATTCAAAACTGGAATGAAATATGATCAATTCAAAACTTCTTTATCATTTCCTTTTTAAATAGTGAATACATCATCCCTTACTTCAATTGCCAATTAATTTCATTTATTGAAATAAAAAAAAAGGGAATTTATTACATTCATTCAAAAGCTTTTATTCTATACTTTAAAACAGTAAATACACAATTCCTAAATTTAATTACCAATTAATTGCATTAATTGAATATTTATTTATTTAACTCAAAGTTGGAATGAGACCCACTATTTCCATATAAATTAATTATACGGCAAATCAAACATTAATTATATCACAATTTCAAACATCCATCCAAAGTGCATTTCTAATTATTCCAAGGGTGACGTGTATTCAAATGTCAACCCTTAACCCGTGTGGGGTTTCAGCCAACACAATTCACATATTATAAAATAAACTGTGCTTCTGGACGATGTGTAAAAATTTATCGTCCACTCACATAAACAAGCCAAGGTCGCTTGTAAATGGCAGTGTATACAAGTGCATTAAATTATAACATAAATGGTATAACCAATTAACGATGTTCACCTAATAGGTATTAATTACATTCTTTTGAATGGAACCGATTTAGAATAAAACTCCCTTTTGTATCATTTCAATTTAATGTAATCGGTCCATGTTTTAAGTATTTCCTTTTTAATCCATTCATAAACAAAGAATAAATTTATTCAATTTAATTTTTTTTCAAAATAAAGAATAACACTTTATCATTCTAGTCCTTTTAAAAGTAAAGAACGTCACTTTCATTCATTTTAGTCCAAACAAATTCATGTTCACAAAAACCTTATTTTATTTTCAAAATAAAAATAAAAACCAAAACTTTATTTATTAAAAATAAAGATCAAAATTTTCATTTTAGTCCAAATAAATCAAAACTTTATTCTTCAAAAATAAGGATCCAAACTTTATTTTTATAATTATTCGTTTCATTAAAACGACGTTACAGGTCAAGTGTAGTTATAGCGCTGTTATTCCAAAAATTGAATTACACATAACTCAAGATCTAACCGTTAAAAATTTTCAAACTTGGTATTGGTGGAAAGATTTTTCCAAAGCGGATCCAACGGATCCAGTTTTGGAAAAATCCAACGGTTGGATCTTCCGTTATAGTCATTCAAAGTTTGAAACTCAAAACATGAACTGCACGTGCCTGAAACGTTAAAAATTATAATTTATATTGAAAATATAAATTATATAAACAATTCTAAAAACCAATCTTATTTTCTAAAATTCCATGTTAATGAAGATGTTATCTTTATTTTCAGAAAGAATAAGAAAACAAAAATTTATTCTTTTTGTCCAAAAAAAGACAATTTTGCATAAAAGCCCAAATTTTGACAAAATCGATTAAAATATTATTTTTATCAAAAATCAACATTTTAATTAAAAATTCATTTCCATGTAGTTCAATAAAATAAAATATTTATTTAGTTCAACGATTTTGTATAAAATTCATGTTTTCATGTAAAACATGAAAAAATGAAATTTTGGTACAAAATTGCAAATCTAAATAACACCCATTTTTCTGAAACAACAATAGAAATTATAAATTTAAATTTAAATATAAATTCTCAAGAATATAGAAATAAAGAATGAACTTTATTTACACAAGTTTACCTATCAATATTCATTCCACAATCAATGACATTCACAACGTATACATGAACAGAACTGCCAATAACTACATAAACATCCATCACCAATATCAATCATTCATCACCAATCCATATTCATGTACATACAAACATCAATAACACAAGAAAGATAATTTAATTTCATAAATTATAAAATAAAGAATCTCACCTTTGTTCTAATTTAGATTTACAATCCATAATCGCTCCGAATCAGTCCAAATCAGTTTCTAAGCCTCGCCTACGTCGATATGGTTCTACCGGTTCTGAAATTTTCAGATTAAGAGTTCGTATGAATTTATAATCAATTTTCCAAATTAAATAAATAATAAAAATCAAAATTTTCATAACCTTTGTTTTGGTTTGGAGTGGCGGCTGGTTCATGAGAGAATAGGGTTAGGTTTTGACCGTATATACTAGGGGTATATATATTAATAAAACTATTTAATTCTTATATTTCAAAAAGGCCCGTTAATACAATTGTTACAAAGGAATTTAATTGGATGGATAGGAATAAAGAGAATACAAATATACACGTGGTTCTCTTTTACAAATTATATTTATAACCTGCCCATTATGATTTATATTAATAACTTAATTCTTTTTATCTAACTAGACATATTAAAAATATCATTTTAAATGGCAAACCATATATTAACATAAATTTCTATTTATCCTAACTGAACATGCTAAGAAGTCTATTTAGATAACAAAACAAGTGTAACATGTTTCTCTTTTTATTCTACTGACATAGGGAAAAAAATAATGTCTTTTTAGTAAACAAAACATGAAGTGACATGTTATTCTAGTATTTCTAATCTAACATAACTGACATTTCAATTCTAACATAAATTGCGTTTTATATAATCATGACAATTCTAATAATTCTATGTTTCATGAGTTACGATAAAAAGATTATTTTTATCGTTTCATAATTCTAACAATTATATGTTTCATAGCAAAATACAAATGAGTATTTTTATTTGTACAAAATTTTCTATTTTAACAAATAAATTGAATATTTTTATTTGTACACCATTCCAATCTTTAATGTAACAAATAAATGTGGATATTTATTCGTTCACAAATCTTAATCTTTAACATGACAAATAAATGTTAGTATTTATTTGTACACATATCTAATTTTAACATAGCACATAAAAAGAATGTTTTTATTTTGCATCTAATTCTACTTTCAATCATAACAATTTCCTATTAAACAAATGAGAAATTTTGTTTTTCTCTCTTTCCTATTTAACACAATGATTATTTTGTTTCACTCTCTTTCTAAATCAACAAAACATGGTAATTTGGTTTTACAACAAAACACACATGAGATATTTATCTCAACTATACAAACATGATGTTTATTTTCAACTATACAAACATGAGGTGTTCATAAACATCTAGGATGCAAAATCCAATGTAAATACATTTCCTATAGTAATGGACATTTATTTTTTTTATTTTTTTATTTTAGTTGTTATTATTAAAATAAATAATTTTAAATATTAAAATTCATTAAAATTTCTAAAATAAAAATTTTAAATTGGACCCAAAATTCCGGGTCGTTACAGTCTCCCCCACTTAAAATCTTTTCGTCCTCGAAAAGGAACGAAGCTAAAAGTGTTTAATTTATTAACTCATCTTCCCTTCTTTTATTCATTTCAATAATTTTATTAGTTGATTAGCTTACAAATATATAACCTTTATATATATTCAAAAATCATATTTTCTAAAATAGATTATATATATTATTAAAAATACGTTAATGAGTATTCTTATTGGATATTACTAATCCAACCTCTGATGAGTCTTCTGTTCTGTTCTAATGAGTTGTACCCCAAAGATTTGAGCTAACCAGAGCTCTGATACCAACTGTAAAGACCCGGGTTTCGCCCGTCCTTAATCGACCGCAAGATCGACCACGACCGTTCAAATCCCGAATACTTTAACTTTGGGAATACAACAATCATCAGAACAAAACAGCAAACTTTTATAAACAGTACAAAATGTTTACATCAGAGTACAAAATATCAGAGTACATCGAATTATATTACAGCGGAAGATAACATTAAATTTAAAACATTGCAGCGGAAAGAAATCTAAACTCTGGACACAGCTTTAAGCTTCAACCCAGAATCCTGCTTGAAAAGAGAACCTGTAGATAAATACTCGGCTGCCCGTGTGGAAGAGAGGGCACCCAAGTTTGCAAAAAGGTGGAAACAAACATGGGTCAGTCGTGGGACTGGTGTGAGAATTCTTAAATAACTTAACTCATACTAATAAGGCAAATCCAAAGACCACGCCGCTAACGCGGAACGGGTTGTACCAATGGATTGCCGTGCATAACTACAATGTCAGTACAGATAAATAAAACGTAACACAACGAAATGTCTTTTTGAAAAATGGAACCACCATAAGACTCAGGTCCCATCACACAATGCAACGCACACCAAGAGGATAGAGTTTTACCTTATGGTGGTTAAACATGCTAAATACGCCAAATACGAAACTAATACTATTATTAGTGTATATGAAAGCATTTCAAAATAAATGTATTAATCCTAGGAAGCATAGGTACCATATATTATGCCTCCGTACTAGTAATACAATCAAATTCGTCGGTTCGTATTGGAAATTTGGATTTCCATCATGAGTCCAGGCTAGGGAGGAGCTCCTTACCGATTCGAGACACTCTAGTTAATGCCCCAGGATCCCCCGCAGTGAACCCTTGGAAATGGCAGGGCCGGTCCTCACATACAGCTTAGAGGATTAGTTATTCCTAAGCACACGTTCCCCGGTCCTATAGGACCTATCCGAGGCGCCTCGTTTCATCATCCACATACGTAAAATGACTACTAACTAGAAAGAAACGTGCCACTTTCCCTGCGTTCCCTTCCCCCGTTTTAGACTCTACCGGTTTGTGAGGCGTACGAAGTAACGATATAGTCTTCATCCACAAGGCCTGCTTTTCAACAAAGCCTTGATCATCTTCATCTTGGCATGCCACATCGTCAATCCATACCGTACCATTGATCACCCATCAATATATAAATGGGGTGTTAAGTAAAGAATGAATTCTCCACCACCAACATTTATATATTGACAGAAAATCAATATCATGACATTAAGCGGAGTACGACGTCAGACACGCAATCCATTTATAACTTATGCTCTGGGTCTGAGCGAAAGTCAATCCGTACAAATCAACACTACGTCCGGACGGACGCCCTCTCAGCCCCTTCAAGGTAGCTACTCCCTTCATGGGCCTCAATAGCATCAACATCCATTCGATGTGAAGATTGTCGGTCTTGTCACCGTCTTCAATCATTCGACTATTCATCGTCGTATTCATTATTCAGAATGGGTTGGACCCGGACTTTCTGAATAACTCGCGTTGATTTAAAAACATAAATTGATAAAATTCAACCAACGCCTCATTCCAATTCCGAATATTCCTTAAAAATATTCAATTTCTTAGGGATAGGTTCCCATAAATTTTATCAAAGATAAATCTTTAATATTTATTCTTTAATCTCTATTTATCCATATTAAACCAAATTAAGGTTTATTCAAACTAATCGGAATTTTACGCTTTACCGAAATTACCAATTTATTAATCCCAATTAGTCTCCGGTAAACTAAATTACCTTTTCCGTTTAAATCTAATTAAAGATTTAATTAACGCTTGGAGTTAAACTGGTGGAACTCCATTACCGTTTATTTCCTTAATTCAATAATTTACTTAATTCCCCTTTTTAAAATCTTATTAAAGATTTTATTCAAAACCTTATTTAGATTTTACTTTCAAAAATCATTATTAAATGATTATTCAATAGTTAGGGAATTAATGCTGTCATAAATCTAGGTTAAAGAATAAATGTTATTTAAAACATAATTCACAATAAACCCAAATTCACATTTCTGTTATTTCCAATTTAATAAATTAAATTAGGAAATTTCGTTCAAATCTTAATTAAAAGATTTATATTCATTTCACTATTCATTGAGGTTTTAAGAATTAATGTTATTCAAACATTAATCAACCAAAATCAATTTGATATTAAATATAAGACTTTAAATAAAAATTAGAACGACTCAAATTCAATATCAAATTCCAAAACCAACGGCAATCATTTCGGAAATAGCGATAATAAGTATCTTCCAAATTCCCAAAATAATAACCGTTTAATTACGGAAATTAATATTGAAATAATCCGTACTTAATTTCCACTCAAGCCTATTTCAAATATTCATTGAAATTACGTGGTTATGATAAAACCACTTTTACTTCCTGTTATTTATTTATAAAATAAATAAATCCCCTTTCCCAAAATATTATTTATTTTGAAATTTAACTCTTTCAATATTCATTTTCAAATGAATAAGATATTTCATACTGGTTAAAATGGCATTATCATTTTAAAACGGACTAAAAAGCCCAACTCGTTATTATATTTCAATTTCATACTGGGCCTGACTTCTCACATTAAACCTACAACTTGTGGATGCTGGATATGCCGGTTGGGTCCGGGCAGACTTATTCCACAGTTGGGCTTAACCTCGAGTCAAAACCCAATTCATATATGTATACTTGGACCTCTCACATTAGGCCCAACATTTATGGCTGCTGGATATGCCGGTTGGGTCCGGGCAGACTTCCACCATAAACGTGACCTAACCTCGTGTCCAAATATAATTATAATTTTTAATTATAAATATTATCCAAGAATATTATTTTAAAATATTTTATATTTTAAAATATCCGACTACTTAATATCATTCCTTACTTGAAATATTCTTTCATATAAAACTTTATTATTCCATTTCAATACATATTAACTTTCCATATTATTATGATATTATAATAATAATTATTTTCCAAAAAAAAAAAACGGTTTCAATGGTGATATTAAAAACTTCCCTTTCAACATTAAAATGTAATCAATTTCCCAATTTAAATGTTAACATAAAACGGTATCTTTTAACTTCAAATCTTCTTATTAAAGTTGGAAGGTAATTTACCCATTTCTAGGATTTGTTTTGTAACTTTCCAAATAAATAAGATTTGATCTTCTCAATTCAATCGTCAATTAATTTCGTTAATTGAGTAATAAATGGAAATTAATTTCCTTCATTCAAAACTGGAATGAAATATGATCAATTCAAAACTTCTTTATCATTTCCTTTTTAAATAGCGAATACATCATCCCTTACTTCAATTGCCAATTAATTTCATTTATTGAAATAAAAAAAAGGGAATTTATTACATTCATTCAAAAGCTTTTATTCTATACTTTAAAACAGTAAATACACAATTCCTAAATTTAATTACCAATTAATTGCATTAATTGAATATTTATTTATTTAACTCAAAGTTGGAATGAGACCCACTATTTCCATATAAATTAATTATACGGCAAATCAAACATTAATTATATCACAATTTCAAACATCCATCCAAAGTGCATTTCTAATTATTCCAAGGGTGACGTGTATTCAAATGTCAACCCTTAACCCGTGTGGGGTTTCAGCCAACACAATTCACATATTATAAAATAAACTGTGCTTCTGGACGATGTGTAAAAATTTATCGTCCACTCACATAAACAAGCCAAGGTCGCTTGTAAATGGTAGTGTATACAAGTGCATTAAATTATAACATAAATGGTATAACCAATTAACGATGTTCACCTAATAGGTATTAATTACATTCTTTTGAATGGAACCGATTTAGAATAAAACTCCCTTTTGTATCATTTCAATTTAATGTAATCGGTCCATGTTTTAAGTATTTCCTTTTTAATCCATTCATAAATAAAGAATAAATTTATTCAATTTAATTTTTTTTCAAAATAAAGAATAACACTTTATCATTCTAGTCCTTTTAAAAGTAAAGAACGTCACTTTCATTCATTTTAGTCCAAACAAATTCATGTTCACAAAAACCTTATTTTATTTTCAAAATAAAAATAAAAACCAAAACTTTATTTATTAAAAATAAAGATCAAAATTTTCATTTTAGTCCAAATAAATCAAAACTTTATTCTTCAAAAATAAGGATCCAAACTTTATTTTTATAATTATTCGTTTCATTAAAACGACGTTACAGGTCAAGTGTAGTTATAGCGCTGTTATTCCAAAAATTGAATTACACATAACTCAAGATCTAACCGTTAAAAATTTTCAAACTTGGTATTGGTGGAAAGATTTTTCCACAGCGGATCCAACGGATCCAGTTTTGGAAAAATCCAACGGTTGGATCTTCCGTTATAGTCATTCAAAGTTTGAAACTCAAAACATGAACTGCACGTGCCTGAAACGTTAAAAATTATAATTTATATTGAAAATATAAATTATATAAACAATTCTAAAAACCAATCTTATTTTCTAAAATTCCATGTTAATGAAGATGTTATCTTTATTTTCAGAAAGAATAAGAAAACAAAAATTTATTCTTTTTGTCCAAAAAAAGACAATTTTGCATAAAAGCCCAAATTTTGACAAAATCGATTAAAATATTATTTTTATCAAAAATCAACATTTTAATTAAAAATTCATTTCCATGTAGTTCAATAAAATAAAATATTTATTTAGTTCAACGATTTTGTATAAAATTCATGTTTTCATGTAAAACATGAAAAAATGAAATTTTGGTACAAAATTGCAAATCTAAATAACACCCATTTTTCTGAAACAACAATAGAAATTATAAATTTAAATTTAAATATAAATTCTCAAGAATATAGAAATAAAGAATGAACTTTATTTACACAAGTTTACCTATCAATATTCATTCCACAATCAATGACATTCACAACGTATACATGAACAGAACTGCCAATAACTACATAAACATCCATCACCAATATCAATCATTCATCACCAATCCATATTCATGTACATACAAACATCAATAACACAAGAAAGATAATTTAATTTCATAAATTATAAAATAAAGAATCTCACCTTTGTTCTAATTTAGATTTACAATCCATAATCGCTCCGAATCAGTCCAAATCAGTTTCTAAGCCTCGCCTACGTCGATATGGTTCTACCGGTTCTGAAATTTTCAGATTAAGAGTTCGTATGAATTTATAATCAATTTTCCAAATTAAATAAATAATAAAAATCAAAATTTTCATAACCTTTGTTTTGGTTTGGAGTGGCGGCTGGTTCATGAGAGAATAGGGTTAGGTTTTGACCGTATATACTAGGGGTATATATATTAATAAAACTATTTAATTCTTATATTTCAAAAAGGCCCGTTAATACAATTGTTACAAAGGAATTTAATTGGATGGATAGGAATAAAGAGAATACAAATATACACGTGGTTCTCTTTTACAAATTATATTTATAACCTGCCCATTATGATTTATATTAATAACTTAATTCTTTTTATCTAACTAGACATATTAAAAATATCATTTTAAATGGCAAACCATATATTAACATAAATTTCTATTTATCCTAACTGAACATGCTAAGAAGTCTATTTAGATAACAAAACAAGTGTAACATGTTTTTTTTTTATTCTACTGACATAGGGAAAAAAATAATGTCTTTTTAGTAAACAAAACATGAAGTGACATGTTATTCTAGTATTTCTATTCTAACATAACTGACATTTCAATTCTAACATAAATTGCATTTTATATAATCATGACAATTCTAATAATTCTATGTTTCATGAGTTACGATAAAAAGATTATTTTTATCGTTTCATAATTCTAACAATTATATGTTTCATAGCAAAATACAAATGAGTATTTTTATTTGTACAAAATTTTCTATTTTAACAAATAAATTGAATATTTTTATTTGTACACCATTCCAATCTTTAATGTAACAAATAAATGTGGATATTTATTCGTTCACAAATCTTAATCTTTAACATGACAAATAAATGTTAATATTTATTTGTACACATATCTAATTTTAACATAGCACATAAAAAGAATGTTTTTATTTTGCATCTAATTCTACTTTCAATCATAACAATTTCCTATTAAACAAATGAGAAATTTTGTTTTTCTCTCTTTCCTATTTAACACAATGATTATTTTGTTTCACTCTCTTTCTAAATCAACAAAACATGGTAATTTGGTTTTACAACAAAACACACATGAGATATTTATCTCAACTATACAAACATGATGTTTATTTTCAACTATACAAACATGAGGTGTTCATAAACATCTAGGATGCAAAATCCAATGTAAATACATTTCCTATAGTAATGGACATTTATTTTTTTATTTTTTTTATTTTAGTTGTTATTATTAAAATAAATAATTTTAAATATTAAAATTCATTAAAATTTCTAAAATAAAAATTTTAAATTGGACCCAAAATTCTGGGTCGTTACAATGTATGTCGATCCACTTGAGGTAAGAAAAAAATCAACACTTTATTGACGTACTTGATACTTGTTTAATATAGGATTTACATATGGTCGCTCCTAAACAACTTTATTCTCTACACTATAAGCCAATATTACTTAGTAATACTCTATGTTAGTGTTGGTCTTGGGGTGGGCATCACATACTTTGTGATATGATGTAACATATGTATTGTTATGTTTAACATGTTATGTTATTTTATATGTTGTTCTCACACTACAAGTCCCTGGTAGATAGGAAAATTACTATGGGTTGAAATTGTACGTCCCTAAATGATCATTTAGATTTGAATTTTTTTGGCTTTGGATATGGGTTGAAATGTTACATACCCCACAATATAGATATTTTAGGTTGAAATGATGCATACCTGAATCTCTCAACTGAAGGATAGAAAACTATATATGGACATCATTAGTTAATTTGAACTATTTTGATAAATAGGTTTGATTTTAAAGGGATAATTTAAAGATACATTTTATTTAATACAATTAAGGATTTAATTATATAATATTAAAGGTTTAAATTTACAATTTTAATATAATATTTCCAAAATAAAATTTAATCTTAAATTCTAACTTAAGATATTATTCGATTTTAAAGGTTTATTTCAAATAAATTTAATTTAATAATATAAATACCTAACAAATAATTTACTTTATATAAAGTTTTAAAATTTTATATTTAATTTTTTAAATTTAATGTAAACATTTATTGTTAATAACTTTAATAAATAAAATTAAGAAGCTAAAGATTTAAAATTAATATTTTATTAAGTTTTATTGTCTTATGGATTTTCAAAGACATGTTTTGAAATTTGAATAATTTGATTACATAATCAACTTAATAATTTGACTTAAGTTAATTAATAAATTAAATTGTTTAATATAAATGATTTTAAAATACAATATATTTGAAGTTATTATTTTAGGATTAATTTAAACTTAAAATTAAATATGTTTTATAAAAATGACTACGGTGTGAAATAAGCAATTGGTTGTTAAAGAGACCAGAGTCGATATCAGTATACTCTCTATTAATACCAAAACCACTTTAACAGTTGTACATAGTGAAGAATCCAAAATAAAGTAGAATGGATTGGCGAATTCTACTAGAATGAAGAAAGAGAACAATAATTTATAGCCTTAACCTTTGGGTCATAATTAAAATGACTAAAATTGGAGCTATGTTAAATAAGTATGAAATATTAATTATATTTTATAAGCATGATATTTCAAAATTGTGAAATTTTATTCTATGTTAAATAAGCATGAAATATTAATTAGATTTTGAGTAAATATAATCTGAATACTAGTCTGGTTCTTAGAAGAATATTTATGAATTGTAAAGGTTTGCTTTGTATAGATATGAAACTTATGAAACTAATGATGATTTATGTGAATGTGTGTGTGTATTAAACTTATGAAGCTAAATGATTTTTTAAGCATAGTTTTGGTTAATATTAGCTTTAAGTCATGATTGCAAGGTAAATAAAAACTGTTTACTAGTTCTTTTGAATTTGGGCCACTTTGAAACAAGTTTGAATTTAGGGAAGCTAGGAAATAATTATTAATGATAAATTTAAACATTAGTAATACTGATTAGTATATATATGAATTTAACTTAATGAGATTGAACTGTGTAACAACTTGCAAATTTAATATGTTTTGAAATGTATATCATTTGCTGAAATTAACATGAAAATTGAACTGGTGATTAAATTTTATGTAAAATTAATTCAATAATTTCAGTTGTCTCTGTTTAGTTAAATCCATTTGTAAATTTATAGATAATAATAAATAGTTGGGAATTTGCTCAATATTTCAATCGTATTATAAAATAATATTTTAATATGGAGATTAGTTAATTTTCAAACAATCTCGGAATTCAATTAAACCAATTTTATCAGGTCCAAAATTATAAATTATTGTAAGATTTTCAATTTCTGGCCAGTCAAACGATCCGTACGATCATGCAAACTTGAAATACCCAACAAAAATTTAATGTTTCAGTGAAAAAATAAAAGAAAAAAAAAGAGAAAAGGAAAAAAAACAACAAAAAAATACTTATCCAACTTATGAAACACGCCTTTTCTTTCCCCAATGTCCACATTTACACTTCCTCTATTTTCTTCATCCGGTTCATTTTACTTTTCAAAGAAAAAATTCCTCTTCTTGATTTCACCCTAAATCATTTTCTCCTTCCTCCTCTATTGTAACACCCCACGTCCATTAATGTCACTTACAAAGGGAATGCATTAACATCCATGGAGTGTATTTAGTGTATAGAACAGAATATAACAAGACAGTTATAAATAATGGTACATGAAAATTTTGAAACAAATTTTATTGCAGCGGAGAAATAGTTTGATTACAACAACTTCATAAACCAAGTATACTCAATATCCATCTTGATAAATTGTTTCAGAGTACATAAAATAAAAAGCATAAACCCCAACACAAGTAGCCATAAAAGAGATGAGCTGAACTTTACTTTCAGCAATCCAAGCACTTCCAAAAGAGAGAGAAAGAGATCCAAGATCAAGCTCCACTAGTACTGGTCCCACCCTGAGAACCTGGGAAGGGAAAAGGAAGAAAAGAGGCGAAAACAAGGGGGTCAGACATAAAGTCTGGCGAGTATAATGACTTTAACAATATAATTATTAAAGTAACTAGGATAAGGCATAAACTGGTAAGATAAGATATGACCGTGAAACAAGTGGGCATGACAAAGCAAATAAGAGGAATATTCTGGTGTTAATCTCGTTTCTAATCACTATAGGATAATTACTATACTGCACCACCACTAGTCACCCTAAAAGTTGATCCCGCCTACAGAATTTAATAATGATAATGGTAGTTTCATGTACCCCTAGCTGCCTTCATAGGTGTCGTCTGCCCCTATCTCCACTAGTTGTACCCACTACCCCCATTCAATCGGCTCCCTAACTCGTAGATACTCGTGCTGGTCCCACAGTGGGGTGTATCACTCCCCAAAGTGGCAACCCAATACCACCAAATATGCACGGCTTATACCTACACGATGCAACAACGTCTTACCTACCAGCCCGGGCCCACGCACGCACATGACCCCGTTGGACTTGCGTTGCCACCGCTAACCCGTTTTGACCTCTTACAATCAAATCCAGTAAGCATGTCCCGTCCTCGACTTGGGCCGAGCTCACAAAGATACTTAATGGGTTACTAGTTTGAAAAGGGCCCCCATGCTTGACACAAGCCTTCCACCTATGCTTGGTCCCCACTAAGGTTTCTCCATTTAACCCCATTCTTATTCATGTCTTCTTACATGTTTCAATCTTGGTTAAGTGCATCAAATCGTATTTCACATGCCACCCAAGGCACCCACTTAATTTCACATGCCACCCAAGGCACCCACTTAACCCCCCATGTCCCACCACATGTTTATCTGGTTAAGTGTTACTTAATTCATTAGAACCGTAACCTTGTAAAGACCTCCCATTCTCTCATATGCATACACACTTCAAGGCTTAATAACTTCTTCATAAATTATCCATTTTATGCAAACCAAATGTATATCTTGACCCAAAATTTTGAGACGAACATAATAGCGCAACCCATTTCACTTAATTCTTCTTCTAAAAATTAAGTATACTTTAATTTGTGAATTTTAATGTTATAAAATTATGGGGTTTTACATTCTCCCCTCCTTAAAGGATTTCGTCCCCGAAATCTCTAAGTTAAGAAGAATGCATCCTACCAACCAATCATCCATCTACTCAACCATCATCCACAAGCATCCATTGTCCTTAAAGAAATTTCTAATGCTATATGAACTTATGCAAAAATGTGTGTATATGTTCCTTATCTAATGCAAAGATCAGGCGGTCCACTGATTCAGTTGACCTCCTTAATGCAAATCATGATAGTGTCATGCGTCCATTATGTATGCGAAAGAATCCTATCGATACATATTATTTCTACATGTGTGCACAACCATTCATCAAAATGCAGCATCCATATGATAACACGACCATTATACATCCATTAATTTAGTTATGCACACGCATTTTTATGCAACATGAAGGTGATTTGAGCCAATCTAGTTCCTAATGTGTGTGTACATGCATCCACGAGCAACCACTAGCAACCCCTTACATCCATTTGCATCCACCAAACATAACATGTCTCAGACACATGTTTGCAACCATAGGATTCTTCCTAACTAAAGATCGAAGATGTCATCGCAAAGATAATACTAAAAGATAGGACAAGTGTCAACAAAGCAGTAGAAAAAGGAGAAATTAAAACATACCCTCAAAAGGAAAGGGTACAGCGTACACATTTTGTCTTCCATCTCCCAAGTCGCGTCTCTTTGATCATCTCCCCATTGCACTTTGACCAACTTAACCTCTTTGTTGCGAAGCTTTTTGACCTCCGATCCGAGAATGCGTGTAGGAGCTCGTCTGATCATGGCATTGCGCTCTACTTCCACTTCTTCGAGCGTGCTCGGCTCTACCACTTCCGCCGTATCGTGTAAACACTTATGCAAATGCGAAACGTGAAACACGTCACGAACTCCGCTGAGCTTCTCTGGTAACTTTACTCTGTACGCCATCTGTCAGTGCTCTCCGTAATTGGAAAGGGTCCTACGAACCTCGGTGCCAACTTCCCTACTGATCCAAAACGGACTACGTTTCTTAACGGTGACACTTTAACAAAAACCATGTCCCCAATTTTGAATTCAAGATCGGTTCGTCTCCTATCATCATATGACTTCTGTCGGTCCTGCGCCGTCTTCATTCGCCGTCGAATCAGGTCTATCGTCTCCGAAGTCTCTCTAATTATGTCGGGTCCAAGCAAAACCTTATCAGTGGATTCCCACCAACATGTAGGTGATCGGCATGGTCGTCCATAAAGAGCCTCAAAAGATGCCATGCCAATGCTAGCCTGAAAACTATTATTATAGGCGAACTCCACTAGTGGAAGGTGTTCTTCCCATGTTCCTCCAAAGTCTAGGATGCATAGTCTCAGAAGGTCTTCTAGAATCCGATTTACTCTCTCGGTCTGGCCGTCCGTCTAAGGGTGATACGCGGTACTTAAGCATAATTGCGTTCCAACCGCCTCTTGTAAGCTTTTCCAAAATTCGCTTGTGAAAATGGGATCTCTATCGCTCACAATGCTAGAGGGTATGTCGTGCAAACGAACTATCTCTCGAAGGTAAACAGATGCTAACCACGCGGCGGTCCTTCTACTTTAACGGGAATAAAATGGGCACTTTTGGTAACTCTGTCCACAATTACCCAAATCCCCATATTACCCTTCCTTGATCTTGGTAACCCATCTACAAAATCCATGGAAACTCTTTCCCATTTCTAAAGCGGAATCTCTAAGGGATGGAGCAAACCTCCAGGCTTCTTTTGCTTCGCCTTGACTTGTTGGCACACTAAGCATCTAGCAACGAACTTGGCCACGTCCTTCTTCATTCCGACCCAAAAGAAAACTCGCTTCATATCCCTATACATCTTATCACCACCGGGATGTATGGTCATCTTAGAGCGATGTGAGTCTTCAAGAATTTCCTTCTTCAAACTCTCGTCTTGTGGTACGCAAAGTCTTCCATCTCTACATAGACAACCTCTCTTATCTATAGCATATCTATCAACATGACTCGAGGACTCCCCTCCGATAAGCTTGCCTACTATCTCAACCAACTGTGGGTCATTTCGTTGTGCCTCTCCAACTCGACCCAAAAGTGTAGGTTGCACCTCTAACGATGCCAATAATCCGGGTACATAATCGATAGAGGGTCTGAAGTCAAAGGAAGATATATACTCCAAACTCTGCCGCTCTACGAACAAATGACTTAAAGTTAACTTCTTTCTACTTAAGGCATCGGCTATAACGTTACCCTTGCCAAGGGTATATGCGATCTAAAAATCGTAGGATGCCAAAAACTCCATCCATCTCTGTTGCCTCAAGGTTAGGTCCTTCTGAGAGAATAAGTACTTCAGCGACTTATGGTCTGTATACAACTCAAACCTCTCGCCAAGCAAATAATGACGCCATAAATTCAGTGCAAAAACTATGGCCGCCAACTCTAAGTCGTGGGTAGGGTAATTTTTCTCATGGGCTTTCAACTGTCTTCCACCATAGCATATCACCCTTCCCTCTTGCATTAAAACTGCGCCAAGCCATGTCCCGCAAGCATCGGTATATACAGTGAATGTCTTACTCCCGTCAGGCAAAACTAAAACTGGAGCTGTCGTCAAAGCCCTCTTCAGACGTTGGAAAGCATCGACACGGTCAACGTCCCAAGTAAAAGTCAAATATTTCTTCTTTAATCGAGTGAGAGGGGTTGATATCTTCGCAAAGTCCTTAATGAACTTCCTATAATAGCTAGCCAGCCCTAAAAAGCTTCTTACTTCTATTGCGTTCTTAGGAGTTTTCCAATCTTGGATTGCCACCACCTTGGCGGGATCCACAACTATCCCTTCCTTAGAGACCACGTGTCCTAAGAACCTCACTTCTTTTCTCCAAAAATGGTACTTGGAGAACTTAGCTTTTAGCTGATGCGCTCGTAGGGTCTCTAAGACTTCCCTAAGATGTAGGGCATGCTCTTCTTCATTTTTAGAGAAAACCAGAATATCGTCTACAATGACCACCACAAACTTGTTTAGAAAATCCCTAAACACCCTACTCATTAAGTCAACAAAGTATGCGGGTGCATTCATCAAACCAAAAGGCATGACGAGCCACTCAAAGAAACCGTCAGGAGTTCTAAAGGCATCTTATCGATGCTATCTTCAGCCACCCTTAGCTGATGAAACCCTGCAGCTAAATCCAATTGCGAGAAAACTGAAGCAGCCACCAACTGATTGAATAAATCGTCTATCCTCGACAATGGGTGCATGTTCTTCTTTATTAGCTTATTCAGCTCTCTATAGTCCACGCACAATCTAAGTGAACCATCAGCTTTTGTAGCAAAAACGACTGGAGCACCCCACTCAGAAATACTTCTTCTTATGAACCCCTTCTCAAGCAATTCTTTCACTTGCTTACTGAGTTCTCTTCTCTCTCTCGGTGTCATGTGGCGCATTGGTAATGCAACTGGCTTTGCATTATCTACTAGATATATTCGAAAGTCTATCTCGCGCCTCGGGGGTAAACCTTGAACTTCATCGAAGACGTCACTATATTCACGGATCACACGAAAAGATTTCAAATCATCATTGGATGCGTCTAGGGATTCTAGGTAGCTAAGCATTACCGGACCTCTAGGGTCACAAGAAATATCAAGGGTCTTTCCACAACGAGTCAACAATCTAACTACCCTTCTTTCATAATCTAGGATGACACCGTATCTAGTTAGCCAATTCATACATAGAATCAAGCCGTAGCCCATGAAGCCAAGAACAAAGGCATTGCATTCAAACCCAACGCCCAAGATAGACACTCTCAAATCCCGACAAATCACAGAAAGATGAGCCGAACCACCAATAGGATTTGATACTACTATGGGATCCGTAACTAGACTAGTATTTAGGTGCAGTGTTTCAACTAACGAAGCAGATACAAACGAGTGTGAAGCGCCAGAGTCAAACAAAGTACGAACAGTATGATCAAACAGAAAAATTAAACTTTCAACGGAAATGTTTCTACCTCTCTCCTGTTCTGGTGCCTTGAGAGCCTGAATCTACCTTATCGCCTGCCCTGGTGCCATGAGAGCCTGAAGCTGCCCTCCAGAAGTTCTTTACCCTTGCCCCTGTTTCCTTGGGCAGTCCTTAACTGGATGACCTGCCTCTCCACAGTGGAAACAACCAGTCTTCTTCTTTTTCCTACAGTCTTTGCTCAAATGGCCTGGTGTCCCACAATTAAAGCACTTCTTCTTTCCTTTGCCATTATTGTTCTTCCCGCCTTTCTTGTTTGCTGTTATGGCTTTTTCTAGTCTCCTTTCTTCTTCGGTGCCTTATTAGCATTCGCACCTTTCTCTTCCTTATGCATAAGCGCCATGTCAACCAGTTTCTCAAAGGTAACCCCAGCGGAATGTGGGTCATCGCCAACCCATGTAGCGGTTCATTCAAACCTTTAACAAACCTTAGGGCCTTCTTCTCAGGTGTGTTTACCAATTCCAAGCCAAACCTCGCTAACTAATTGAACTTGTTGACGTACTCCTTTACTGATAAATCCCCTTGCTTCAACGCCAAGAATCTTTCCATATATAAATTCTCTTCTGCTCGTGAGAGAAACTTCATTTCGAACCTACGCTTGAAATCCATCCATGTCTCCACCGGACGCTCTCCGTTCATGACCTCCCACCAAAACGAGGCTTCGTCTTTCATTAACCAAGCAGTCAATTGGACCTTCCTTCCATCTTCTACTTCGAAAATAACAAATAGTTCTTCCACCTCCTTAAGCCAATTTCGAGCTTCAACAAACATCTCTGATCCGTGAAAAGGTTTCCCTCCCATTTCCCTAAAATCTTTGCATATCTTTGCAAAAGTATCAACATAGGGAGGAGGAGGAGGAGGAGGAGGAGCATTTGCTGGGCCTGCGACATTGGCTCTAGCTTCCAGATACCTTCTAAACCATCCTGGTATCGGTATCCCCTCGGGTATCTCGGGAATTCCAGACATGCTGAAAAGAAAATGAAGAGATTCAAAACGGAGAATTCGAAAGAAAGATATATTGCTCTTGGGGGTTATGTTTTTAAAACAACCTTTTCTCTTGAAAATACTTTCCTTAAAACATACTTTTGAAAGTATTTCTTTATAAAATGCTTTTTGAAAAATAGTTTTTCAAAATTCATATCTGGTCTGGTAACCTTCAGCTCTGATACCACGTGTAACACCCCGCGTCCATTAGTGTCACTCACAAAGGGAATGCATTAACTTCCATCGAGCATATTTAGTGTATAGAACATAATATAACAAGACAGATATAAATAATTGTAACACCCCACATCCGTTAGTGTCACTCACAAAGGGAATGCACTAAGTTCTGTGGACCATTTTAAGGTAAAAGATGCAGATGAATTACAAGACAGACAAAAAAATTAAAACAGCGGAAAATAAAACTTTGCTTTATTGATGAAATAGTTTGTACAACGATTTCTTTACAATATCAGAGTATCATCTGTCCTACAAAATAAAGAAGCATAAAACAACATTTATATTCCCCAATGTAGCAAGAGCCAGCCATAGCATCTGAAAAGAGAATCCAAGCAAAACTTCGACAAATCTTCAAGCTGGGAAAGAGTGACGGTCCAACTTATCCTGAGCTATACTATTCCCACCTTTACTACCTGGTGGGGGGGGGGAACGGAAGAAAAGAAGGCGAAAGAAAACTGGGTCAGACATAAAGTCTGGTAAGTTCAGTTACTTCTAGCATATGAACAGGGCAAACGAAACGACATGAATTAACTGAATACAAGATAATACCATGATGACAGGATCAACAAGATAAGATAAGATTAACACAAGATATGCTAAGACAAGATAAACTGGATATGCTCTAATACTTTCGCCGCTTCGCTATTTCCTTGTTATACTGGTTTCTATATCTCTGCACCACCTAACTAGTGTCCCAACTAGTAATGATAACGTAATCCCAATCCCGGAAATTTCGATTTCCTTCAGGCATACATTTATTATTTATTACCTAGATCAAATCTAGGGTTTTCCATCAAGTGCTTCCTAGATTCAACCAGGGCTTATGCTATCTACTAAACGTTTCTCGAATTCAGGGTTTATGCCACCTAGGTCCAATTAGGGATTATGCCACCTGTCGAACGATGCCCTCTAGTCTAAGATACACTACCTGGAGTGGTATATGTTCCTAGACTTTCCCCACGTATGTATCGCGAATCGTTATCGCTTGTCTAGATGCACATGTCCTGTAATGTGCGACCCGAGTCCCGTGGCAGGGCTACTCTAGAAACACGGAACTCGGTCGGGAGCTTTCCAGATATCTGCCGGTGCAGATGCTAAGGTCTGTTTTTCTACTAGTGGTTATGGTCCCACGTGACCCCTCCCTCAACTAATGAAAGGCAATCCAAGAAAATCAAGCGCGAGAACTGTACTTTTGCCGCCCTATGCCCTACTTTCCTATTGGCCAGCCTCACCCATAACTAGATAGCAAGTATATGGTCTGTTGGGAGTTCTCTGCCTTTCCGCATACGTACAACGATTGACTAAAGATGGTAGGTAGACGACGAGTTGCTATCACAGGGCTACTGGTCTCGCCGAATCACGCTGGTCCATCCTAGTCTTTAGGTTGCTTTATATTGCAACCAAGGCATACCCTTGGTTCTTATAATGCAGACCTTAACCTCTGTGAGCCCAGGAGGATCATCTGCCACCTCACAGAGGGATACCAAGAGTATCCTCACGTCCCCTCGAAGCCTCAGGCTTCGTAACCCAATTCGTTGGAGCCTTTTTTAAGATCAGATGGACGTTCGCTCCTACTCGTGATATACTAAGGATTACTACTTAGTTTTGCTAACTAAGGTTTACCACTTAGTTTCCAGAATCGTTGTTTTCTTAACTAAGGTTTACTACTTAGTTCTCTTTCTTGTCAAGTTGGATTGGTTAAGTGTCATTAGTCAATTCAAGCTAACTTAACCCTCTTCATTTATCCTGTTAAACTGGTCAAGTGTTATCAGTAATTCATGTTGACTTAACCCTACCACAAACCAAGTTATATTGGTTAAGTATTTCTTATTACTTAACCCTACCCATTCATCCTGTATTGGTTAAGTGTTCCTTTTCAACTTAACCTTGCCCATCTGTTTTAACTAACATGTTATTAATGGTTAAGTATTATCCCTTCATGTTTTAGACTTAACCCTATTCATTTATCACAATCTGATGGTTAAGTGTTCAAGTTTACTTAACCCTACGGTCTAGTCCAGCTAACATATCAACTTGGCTAAGTGTATTAAATTTTACTTAACCCCAACCTCTAGTCTAGTTAACATGTTAATTTGGCTAAGTGTATTAACTTTACTTAACCCCACCTTCTAGTCTAGTTAACATGTTAATTTGGATAAGTGTTTTCTTAGTTACTTATCCCCTACAAATCTTGTCTTGTTATCATGTTAAGTTTGGTTAAGTGTTTCTATGGACTTAACCCTCCCATTCTAGCTTAACTGTGTTAAGTGTCTGTATGAACCTAACCCCACCCATCGGTTTAGTTATCATGTTGAATTGGTTAAGTGTCTTAGTTAACTTAACCCTACCATTCTTGTTCTAGCTTTAACTAAGTAAATTAAAGCCGCGACCACTCACATTAGACATATATTGTTGCGATTACTGGATGTGCCGGTTGGTTCCGGGCAGGTTTACATCGCAACTCAGTCTAACCTCGGTTTAGGCATATTCGTGTTTTCTAAGTTCAAAGGGTTTTAATTAATTTCCAAATCAGGTTTTGAAAGTAACCATCCCGTCCGTCGGATCAGTTAGGGATAGCCAGGGAGAGCAGGAAACTTGTATTTTCCAAACCCAAGCCTAGACACTATCCTCTCTGTCACCCTAGAACTTTCTGATGTATGTGTTATTAAAAGAGATGTCATTTATAAACCTTTCTTTTGTCTATATATAAATTGTTAACAATTTATCCTCAAAGCCCACTTTCCCTTTTCTAAATAAATTTTGGCCTATACCATATTCATTTATCATGCTCACTAATATACTTATATTCTAGGCCCAAATCTTGATTTACAGGCCAACTACCTACTTTGTGGCCCATTTAACCATTTACCATTAACGCCCAATGTATGTAAATTATTCACAATTATGCTAATATACTTATCATGCTTAATTTAGCCACCCAATTCTGATTTAATATTCTAATTTCAGTTCATGTCAAAACTAGACTTGTTATTCTAATTTTCATCTTAATAGTCATGCTATAATGCATGTTCCCAAATTATGCCAATTTCCAAGTTTCGTCAATTTCATGTTTTTCCCAAAACGTATTCCCATCGTTCGTATAATCGTGATTCAACCTAGACTATAAATAAATCTAGATTCATAAAAAAAGGGAATGAACCAAAAGGTCATGAAAGAATAGACATAATAACTGGCATAAGATGATAATTCACAGGCATATAGATCTGGTAATATTACGACATGAAAAGGGTTGAATAGTATAGGTTCAAGAACATGGGTAGACCTAACTTAATAGGTAAATTCCCAAGATCAAGATCCAAGGATAACTAAGAATAAACTGAAATAGAAAGTCAAGCCTAGATCCAATATAATGCCAGTTTGGGGTACAACATGGTTTTGTAACTACAGTGTCATGGGCATAAATAATAATCTTATATCCATAGTCATAGGCAATAAATCCTCACAGTTAATGAATCACAGTCATAGGCGATGTTCATAGTCAAAGGAAAATAATTCTCACAATCATGAGTCACAGTCATAGGTAATGTTCATAGTCAAAAAGGCATATGGTTTTAAAGTCCCTAGTTTCATGGTCACAGTCTTATTGGTCATCGAATCATAACAGTTCTTAATTTAGTCCAAAGATATAAGCACTGATTCGAATAGAAAAATTTGGCATATTCCTTTATTACTTTAATTTCATGTCACGAATAGAGAAAACGTTCATATCTAAAAAGTAACCGACTTACAGAGATTATATTAGATTCGTAGAAAAACAGTCGTTTGAATCTTCACTTGAATCCTAACTTGTTTTGAATCTCCTCTTGGAAGTCTTGAGCAACATTTCCTCTTCTTGATTTATTTTATATATTATTTTATTCACTTATTTATTCATTTTTTCAGAGGCAGCATAAGGATAGAATGAAATGGTGTAGAAAGAATGAGGCAAGAGGCTGTTTATATAGGATTAGGGTTATGAATCTGGTCAGAAAATCGGGCTAAAAGCATCAGAATGAACCCAGGTTCAAAACTGGGTTCTGGCACCAGGTCGACCCCCAGGTCGACTGCGCAGTCGACCTGGTCAGGGGGGGTCGACTACCCAGTCGACTCCCCAGTCGACCTGGGCTTGGGCGGGAAATTTCCCGCCCAGCCTGCTTCCGAGTTTGAATTCGAATTTTGAATTCGAATTTTCGAGCTGTTTTCAATTCTGAAATTTCCTGAAACTTCGGAGGGTCATATCTCCTTCATACGGACTCCGATTCTCGCAAACTCGGACTCGTTTTCATGCAGAATTCCGAGACGAACGCAATGGCGCAGCCCGTTTCCCTTGATTTTGATTTTAAAATTTAATTCTGCCTTGATTTGTGAATCCTAGTGTTACAAAATTACGGGGTGTTACAATAATGGTACTTGAAAATTTTAAAACAACTTTTATTGCAGCAGAGAAATAGTTTGATTACAATAACTTCATAAACCAAGTACACTTAATATCCATCTTGATAAATTGTTTCATAGTAAATAAAATAAAAAGCATAAACCCCAACACAAGTAGCCATAAAAGAGATGAGCTGAACTTTACTTTCAGCAATCCAAGCACTTCCAAAAGAGAGAGAAAGAGATCCGAGATCAAGCTCCACTAGTACTAGTACCACCCTGAGAACCTGGGAAGGGAAAAGGAAGAAAAGAGGCGAAAACAAGGGGGTCGGACATAAAGTCTGGCGGGTATAATGTCTTTAACAATATAATTATTAAAGTAACTAGGATAAGGCATAAACTGGTAAGATAAGATATGACCATGAAACAAGTGGGCATGACAAAGCAAATAAGAGGAATATTCTGGCGTTAATCTCGTTTCTAATCACTATAGGATAATTACTATACTGCACCACGACTAGTCACCCTAAAAGTTGATCCCGCCTACAGAACTTAATAATGATAATGGTAGTTTCGTGTACCCCTAGCTGCCTTCATACGTGTCGTCTGCCCCTATCTCCACTAGTTGTACCCACTACCCTCATTCGATCGGCTCCCTAACTCATAGATACTCGTGCTGGTCCCACAGTGGGGTGTATCACTCCCCAAAGTGGCAACCCGATACCACCAAAGATGCACGGCTTATACCTACACGATGCAACAACGTCTTACCTACCAGCCCGGGCCCACGCACGCACATGACCCCGTTGGACTTGCGTTGCCACCGCTAACCAGTTTTGACCTCTTACAATCAAATCCAGTAAGCGTGTCCCGTCCTCGACTTGGGACGAGCCCACAAAGATACTCAATGGGTTACTGGTTTGAAAAGGGCCCCCATGCTTGACACAAGCCTTCCACCTATGCTTGGTCCCCACTAAGGTTTCTCCACTTAACCCCATTCTTATTCATGTCTTCTTACATGTTTCAATCTTGGTTAAGTGCATCTAATCGTATTTCACATGCCACCCAAGGCACCCACTTAATTTCACATGCCACCCAAGGCACCCACTTAACCCCCCATGTCCCACCACATGTTTATCTGGTTAAGTGTTACTTAATTCATTAGAACCATAACCTTGTAAAGACCTCCCACATTAGGCTAACATTTGCGGTTGCTGGATTTGCCGGGCGGGTCCAGGCAGTCTTATACCGCAAATGAGCCTAACCTCGTGCCTTTACAATTGTTACGCATTTAATTCGTGCCTTTGACCTCTCACATTAGACTGGCATTTGTGGCTGCTGGATTTTCCGGGCGGGTCCGGGCAGTCTTACACCACAAAAGAGTCTAACCTCGTGTCTTAGGCGGTTAATTATTACACATCTTTATTTAACCCGAAATTGAATTAATATCCCTATTCAAATTTGTCAATAAATTCCAAATTTATTTATGTCCATAATTGTCTCTTAAAATTATGTCCATAAATACCAATTATGCCAATTAATGTCTCAAATTAATTATATGCCTCTTAAGGCCATTTTATGCCAATTCACAATTTATGTATATTCGATATTATCCCATCATCCCCACGCTATTCGTACGTTTTCATATGAAATATGTTAGACTCGCAAATAGTCTAACTTATAAAAAGAAAAACAACATCACATAACACATAAAATAGATCTAAGGATCATGACATAAGATTACATAGCCAATAACTTGCATATGAATTTCATTCAAACTAGCATATGATACAAAACTAGCATAGGTAATGGGCATAAACTTGCATAACTTATGTACTGCTATAGATCCAAACATAAAGGTGCGAACTTGCATATTGATCTAAACATAAAGATGTAAACTTGCATATAGATCTAAACATAAAGATGTAAACTTGCATATGGGTCTAAACATAAAGATGTAAACTTGCATATGGATCTAGACATAAAGGTTAATGTTACATAAATTAGCATATGCATATACATGTCTCACATATATTTTAACAACCCAAACTTGCATAAGATTCATACATGAATATATGATCCAATCATCACAAACTTGCATAAGATATATGATTCAACTTGCATAAGATTCACATAAGAACTAACATATGATCCAACTTGCATAAGACTAACATATGATTCAACACCACAAACATACATATAAATTACATCACATGATTCAAAATCATATTCTCATAATCCCAATTATATCTTATCATAATTAAATTAATTAATTAATTTGTGAAAGCTATCATACTCACAATTAAAAAGAATAGTCTTGTCTTTCTGGGATCTGTATTCTAAAACTGAATTGCTCGCCTTTGATGTAGACTAATCGTTATTTAGATTTGATTTGATTTTGATTCAAGCTTCTATCTTGCTTTAGGTTTGAAAGTGTATGGCGGGTACTCTAGGTTCTCCATTGACGGCATGGCGGCTCTTGTTATGAATTAATGTGATTAGGGTTGGGGGTTTAGGAGTGTTTTTATAGAAGTTTAATTTAATAAGTGCCGTCGGATTAACCTAGGGATAACCAGAACCATCAGGACCACTCAGATGCCACATCATCCCTTAGGGCTAATCGGGCCACAGGTTGACAGCCAAACACCCTGGATCGACCCCTAGTCGACCCAGCGAGGCTCGGGTCGACTCCAAAAATGGTGCGGTTTGACTATTCCCCCTCCTGATTCGCTGTTTTGAACTTTTTTTGAATATTATATATATATTTCTCTCATATGCATACAAACTTCAAGGCTTAATAACTTCTTCATAAGTTATGCTTTTTATGCAAACCAATTGTCTATCTTGATCCAAAATTTTGAGACGAGCATAATAGCGCAACCCATTTCACTTAATTCTTCTTCTAAAAATTAAGTATACTTTAATTTGTGAATTTTAATGTTATAAAATTATGGGGTGTTACATCTATTTTTCCTCTGCCAACTCCCTACCGAACTCCACTCGAAGTCGAATCCACCATGACCCACAATCACATCACCTCTGCCTCCCTTGCGTCGCCGCCTCAGCGCATAGCAAGATCCAGCCAGGTCCAACCCTGTTGCAATCACCGCCTTTTATTCATCCTCTCTTTCCCTAAAAATTCAAATCACTGATTTACACCTAGCGCCTCCACCGTGAGATCCAGAAAATCGCGCATTCAAAGCTGGCACGACGCCTTTTTCTTCCACCCCCAACCTAGACACACGACTACTAAGATAGCGTTTGTTTTTCAAAATGGGTAGTTTATGTTGGCGTCCGACGCATTTGACGCGTCCTACGTGGGACCCACGACTTTTGCCGGTCGAGCCGAACGGTTGGAATTGTAGCTTTAACGTCTGATACGTCCGACGTGTTGGATGCTACATTTGATGCTAACAACTACCTTCCTAAAGGCTGTTTTCCCAATTCTTATAAAATCTATCCCCTTCCACCACATCTCCTTCAACATTCCACACCTCAAACACCACATTTTTTCTCCATTTTTCCTTGACAATGGCTGAAGTTACTTGTCCGAAAGCAACATTTTGCCGACCTCCAAAAGTGTGCTCTCCGTTTGCAACTTCAGAGTTTCTCCATATAGTTTTTGATGCTCACCAAGCTGCTAGAAAGAACAAAAAAGGAATTCACAAGAGCATTGCAAATGCTCTGAATGAGTCTTTAGCTACATCACCGATTGATATACCGGTCACCGCCTAACAAGCGACAGCTAAATACGACACTTATAAGGATAAATGGACTGTATGACGCAATTCGAATGAGAAAACGAGCAACGAATGGGATCATAAAAACAGAACAGTTAGTGAAAGCGAAGCTTGGTGGCATGATCGAGTGGCGGTAAAACATTTTAACTCCAGTTTTGCAATTTACAAGTTTAGTAATGTATTTCATCTACAATTTTACAGTTTACATGTTCAGTAATTAACATACACCTCAGTATCCACCTCAGTAGACTGTTTTCTATATTTTAAATTTATGTAATTTGTATTCTGCAATTTGTATTTCGTAATTTGAATTCTGCAATTTGTATTCTGGATTTTGCTATTTTGTTCGACAATAAACACACACAAACACAAACAATAAAAATTATGAATACAAAATAATTAAAATTAACTCCGCCCCTTCCAATTTGACCCTTTCGTAAAAAAAGCACATTCCTCATTCGCAACAATTCCCTTTCAAACACCCCTTCAAAATACCCTTCCCGTTCAAAATCAAACGCACCCTGAAACTCCTTCTGCGCGCTGTCACCTCCCCTCAAATTTACATTGTTGCCTTGCCCAACTGCCTACCTGTGAACCTATTTCCCCTAAAGCCTAGAATCCACACAACTGAACTCAACAAACTCCAGCAACCCAAGTCATAATCGGAACTTCCCTCAACCTTTCCCACTTCTTCTTCTTAAAAAAAGAAAGGGACTGTATCCAGATCCGGTTGCTGTTGTTTGATTTGATGTCGTTGTCACTTGCTAGTCTGCTATCGGAGTGTCACAAAATGGTGTCTAGGTATTCGAGAATGCATGTTCGAGCCTTTATGTTTCGTCGAGTGTCACCCATCCACGCAATGAGCCTCTTACTCACAATTAGCTTTTAATTTCAAGTTATCAAATCACATGAGATACTAAAAATATAGTAGTTAATATTGACATAGTTGGTTCATAATTGCATGAAATCATGATTTATAATTGATCGAATTGTTGAAGATAATTAATTGAATTGGTTGTGGATTACCCAAAATTTTCTAATTTTGATTCGATGGTGCAAATTAATATAGTATTTTAAATTTAGTTCAGATTATCCGTGAAAATTAAATGTAGAGAATTAAATGTAGAGAATTAAACTTTGATTTATGAATATTTAGTTCAGATTATCCGTGAAAATACTGCATTTAATTTTTACATTAATGGTTGATTGTTGTCTCGAACTGAATCTGTGTATATGCCATTGAGAATTTGTATTTTACAGCTTTATGTATGTATGTGTGTACGTGTATATATATATATATAGGTTTATGTATATGCATACATACATATGTATACACACACATACACTAACACATATATATAATTATGTATATACAAGTATTATAATTGTTCTCAACTTGTGGACTTTGTATCACTTGTGCTCGTCCTGTGATGAATCTACCCGTATTTGTTGGCATATAAAATACACCTCGCTGTGTCAAGTTGGTTGGTGTTGAGCCTGGCTTGTTTGTGGTCGTTATGTGGACTTTACTGTGTTTTTGTGCATGAACTGTGCAGGTGGTTGCACTTGGTGTTGCACCAGTTCCCCGACCTTATTAGCTTTTTTCATGTACCTCTGCGTTGGATCATGTACCCATGTTGTCTAGTTGTCCTAAAATCATATACTTTCCTTTATGCACATTTGTGCTAGTGGCTTAGTCTTTAAACAAGTTTGTACTTGTTCTATTTATTTTTTTTGTCACTTGTGCCATTTATAGCACTTGAATTTGTTGTTGTATTACTGTATAGACCTTGCACATGTATTGAGTTGCTTGTTTATGTGATCGTGATAGTTCCATATATTTGTGTGTTGTACTTGCCTTCTGGTTAGCCTTGTTGACCTATGTCTGAATTGAATTTTTGGAATGTGGTTGTATACTCCTTTTAATGAAGATCTAAAACTTGAAAATAAGTTTCGTCATAGCTAAAAATTAACTGTAGTCTAATGAAATCATAAAAATTATAAGAATTAGATCTATTGACTTAGTCGTTTCTTTTGCTTCGTTTATCTCCTCTGAAACAAAGAGCTTTAGTTTGATTGAAAAAATGTTATTAAATCCTTTCCTTTATTTTTTATTTTTTTCCAAAAGATAAATATAACAAAAGGGAGAATCATGTCATTCTCTAAAGGCTCACAAAAACAGATCAGTAGAGATGGCTACAAAATCTGCGCACACATAAAGAAAAGCAACAGAGGTACAAACGAAGCAATAGAAACATAAATACAACCCAGAACAACAAAAGGAAGAAAACCAACAAAGCCAAAGGTCCAGGCTAAAACCGCACGACTGCCAAAGCGGTGAAACCACCCACTTGCCAAACCCAAGAGAATAACGCGAGAGCTTGGAAAAGTCTCGAAGCACCAAAGGGATAGCATATAAGAAGGACGCAGCCATTTGAAAGCATCAAGCTAATCCAGAAACAAGCTAACCAATGCCACCCAAAAAACCAACGATCCAAAAGGAACCTAAAATCCAAGACCTACATAACTCGCAAACAACATCAGGACTAAAAAGGTGGGGAGGTGTGGTGAAATGGTAGAAGGACGAATCCTGCCAACCAAGAGAAGAGAAGAGGAGACTTAACCGACCCCCTCCCGAGTGGTAGTTGGTACCGATGTAACATCAAAGGTAGCAACCAACCTCGTCGCGCGGGACACGAAAGAACCTCTAAAGGGCCTAACATGAAAAGCAAGGAAAAACATAATTCCTTACTTTTTGGATAATGGAAGGAGGGTCCATAGAAACGACATCAAAAATTACCTTATTCCGCGAACACCAGATGTGCCAGCAGATAAGATAAGATAAAAGCCTAAAAATGATCGAACATAAAGATTTTCCTGATATTTTGGCCCACCGATATCTTAGTAGATCTTCATGGGAAGACGCATTACCCGAAGTCCTACTAGGTTCCCGAAGTAATTCTAGACTGCTTTGTGCTTGAAGCCCAAAAAAACCAAATGAGCTATGGATTCCGTGTCAGCAAACCCACAACACCGACAACGGGACACTAAAGGGATGTCAATCCTCTGGAGGTTCTCGTCTATTGGAAGCCCAGCATAAAGGGACCTCCTCATAAATAGAGAAGCCTTCGGTGGAATTCAGAAATCCCAAATGAAGGAAAAAAGTTGTAGACGTGGAGCTGGCGTTTTAGCCGAGCTCCATACCACCGTAATCGAGAAAGGGTTGCCATCCCATCCTGATCCTCCACCATAAGAATTAGAAAAGGCCTTAACTAACTGCACTCGTTTCCACATCTGGCTAGCATAAAACGGGACCCAGGATAAATTCTCGGCCTGAAGTCAGCAGTACTTAGCGTGAAGGAATGATTCCTATAAGGAGTCGTTTGCATCAAACCGAGCCCATAGCATGCAAGAAAACGCAATACATGTATCCTTAGGATTACAGTCCTAAACCTCCTTCACTTTTAGGACGACAAATAGTGATCCAATGGTGACGATTAGCGTTTTCCCTTTTACCTAGAAAAAGGATGAAGCAAAGACCGGTAAGACCGAAAGAAAGACGAGGTAGGAGTCATAGCAGCAAAGACGTGAGATCCTATAGAGTCAAGAACCGACTTTTTGAGAACCATTCTACCTGCTTGACAGAGAAGGGTCGCATTCCACCAGATGATCGTACTGCTGGATTTATCAGTTAGGGGGTCGAAAATGACATTGAGCTAATGACCTTTGTAAAGAACAATACCGAGGTACGGTAAGGGAAGGGCAGCAGCTTTGAAACTAGTATATTTAAATCCAAATGGATTTAACCTAGGACAAATCTCTAGCCGACAGGAAGCAACTTTTAGCAGAATTAGCGAGTTAGCCAAAACACCTCTCGTACTGCTGAATGAGGAAGACAAGATGACGGATCGAGACATGGCTACCATTCATGAAAATGATAATGTCGTCAGTGAAGGATAAAGAAGATATAAGAAGGCACCTGAGGGGATACAAACCGATGAATCTGATTGGCTATCATTAGTAGGGTGGCAATTAGACCTGACTTGATGGACCCTGGACCCGACTTGGTGGGTCTCGGTTCTAGGTGGGTCGGGTTTTGTCGGGTCTGAATCGTACATTTCAAAAATCTGGACCCGACCCGAGCTTCGGTTCAGGTTGGATTGGAAAATAACACTAAAAATACATATATTCCAATGCTTTTTGGTCGGGTTTTTCAGGTTGGGTCAACTCTGGTCGGGTTTGATTGGATCTTAATTGTATTTTTCATCACCTAGACCCGACTCGAGACCCGTCGTGGTTAGTTCGGGTTCGGTTCGGGTTTTCGGTACACGGTTCTAATTGCCAGCCTTAATCATTAGTGAGTGCAAACCACACACAAAAGCCTCAGCAGCGATAAGTAAGCGAGTAGGAGAAAGAGGATCCCCCTAACGAAGTCCTCTTCCCACCTTGAAGTGCCCGTTGACTGATCCATTGATGAGCACAGAAAACCAACAGGTAGAAATGAGCCTCCAAATAAGATCAATAAGGGGTTCAAGAAACCCAAAAACCCATAAAACATGAATGATGAAAAACCAGGACATGTGATCGTAAGCTTTATCCATGTCAAGCTTAACGATCACATTAGAGCCCCTGACCTTCCTATCAATCTGAGACACTAACTCCTGGCCTAAAAGGACATTGTCCGTAATCAAATGTCCTTTTACAAAACCAGTTTGAGAGGAAGAAATAATACGTTGAAGAAATGGAGCAAGCCTTAAGGCTAGAACCTTTAAAATAACTTTGTTAGAGAAGTTACACAAGTTGATTGGATGAAAATCCGTGCACGAGCTAGGATTTTTGGACTTGGGGATAAGGACAAGGTTGGTGGAAGTCCAACCCTGGGGCAGCTCTCCATCAGAGAAGAAACAATGGATAGCACAACAGAAATCGACATGGATGATCGACCAAACACTCCTAAAGAAAACTCTATGGAAGCCATCAGGCCCACTAGCACTATCCTTACTAAGAGCAAAGGCATATGCACATATCTCTTTCGAAGAAGGAGGTACTGCAAGGTCATCACTCTCCGAAGGTAGAACCAACCTGGGGATGAGAGCACAAAGGACGATCAAAGACACACACCGAGGGAGCACCAAGGAAATATTGAAAGTGAGACAGGATAGTCTCTTTGACTTTCACAGGAGTGGTACCCGTTGAATTTGAAGAATCATGAGAAGACGGTTCTTCTTCCGAACGGAAGAGTGGAATAACTTGGAATTCGTATCACCTTTGACAACCCACTTGATCCTCGCCTTCTGGAGAAGATAGTCGTTCTCGATACAGAGCTCCGACGAAAAGGTTAACTGGGCCAGCGCCAACGCCTCCTTATTAGCAGGAGAAGGAGCTTCATCGAAGGCAACTTTTGCTATAATAAGAATTTCTTCGGCTGCCCTGACACGATCGAAGATATTCTTGAAAACTTGCACGTTCCACTACTTTAAGCAAGTCTTGAGACGTTTAAGTTTACGAGAGAACACAATAGCAGGGGAGCCAACTGCTGGAGAATTCCATGAGTCTTCCACTACTCCATGGAACGAGTGATGGGATCTCCACATACTACGGAAGCTAAACGAGGAAAGGCTAGAGAGAGTATGGAGAAAGCAAGAAAGATGCATATGAGCATGGTCTGAGAAGGTCCAATGCAGTTGAGAAACAAAGAACGCGAAGGAAAGGTTGAACCAACCTTCCAATCTGAATACTCCGTCAACTCTAGAGAGAATGCGGTTAGGCCCATCTTGGTTATTACACCAATTGAAAGCCGATCCGACGAAGGAAACCTCAGAAAGACCCAACCCAACAATGAAGGCAATAAAATCTGCAACCGCTCCCCGTTTCTCAGCTTAGCAGGTGACCACATTGAAGTCACCTCCCAAGACCGAAACGGAAAAACCCAAAATAGAGAGAGGTTATATCGGTCCAAGGGTTCAACCTCTCCACCCGATCACATTTGGCATAAATCGCCGAGAAAAGAAAATGAGAGAAGAAGGAAGGAGCCATGCAAACCACCGAAAGAAGATGAGGCGAATCGAAAACATAATGAGCCACAACATCTTTTGTAACAACCCGAATTTTAATAACGTGTTAAGACAAGAATCGAGGCAGAATTAAATTTTAAAATAAGAATCAAGAGAAACGGGTTGCGCCGTTGCATTCATCTCGGAATTCTGGTTGGAAACGAGTCCGAAATTTCGTAAATCGGAGTCCGTATGACCGAGATATGGCCTCTAGAAGTTTCACGAAAAATCAGAAAACGAAAACAGATTTTCAAATTTCGAATTTAGCCCCAAACAAACTGGGCGGGAAAATTTCCCGCCCAGCCCCAGGTCGACTGGGGAGTCACCCCCCAGGACCAGGTCGACTGGGGAGTCGACCTGGGTGTCGACCTGGGGGTCGACCTCCTTGGTCGGGCCAGGTTGGCCTGGTGCACCTGCTTGCTCCTTTGGGTCTGTTCTATTGGCCTGTGACGAGATTGGATGGTTCAGATCTAAACTAGGGTTAATCTAAGGGCCTAAACTAGTCCTAACTTCTATAAAAACACCCTAAGACCTAGCCTAATTCACTACAAACCATCCTAACAACGAAGTGCTGCCCAAATGTCTCTTGATCATGGCCTCCATCTTCAACTTCAAAGGCTTAAGCATGCAAACTAGATTCAAGTCAAAGGAGCAAGCTTTCTACATCAAATCAAAGAAGTAGAGCATCATCTCAACACCGTTCTACGACAAATGCTTGCTCATAAATCTCTAGCCATGCTTTGTAAGTTCTAACTACTTTTAGATCTAAACGGTAGTTCTAATGTTGACATCGAATAAAATGAGATGAAACCTAAGTATGTTAGTCTATGTGAATCTAGTCTTGCCCCTCTCTTGAACCTATGACTTTGGGCTATTTCTTAGTGATTAAATCATGCCACTCATGTTGTGTTTGACCTAGTTTATCATGCAAGATCGAATCTTGACTTGTGGAATGTTGGCATGAACCCTTAGAACAATTTGACTTGTGGAACATTCATATGAACTTGACTTGGTGCTTATGCATGTAAAAGAACCTAAACCCCTCATGACCATTTACATGCCTATGATGATGAACCTAGTGTTATGCTATCATACATGTTTGAGGCCAATCCCTTTATGCTATCATACATATTTGAGGCCAATCCCTTTATGCTATCATACATGTTTGAGGCCAATATGTTGTCATATTATTCCTACTATGTTGACTCGCTTTCACTTGCGTTGGGAATACGCCTTGGGTAGTTTAGGCAAACTTGAGATGGGCTATGAAACTTAACAGGAATTAAGTAATGGTACAATGGGCATAAGTGGAAAACATGGACTTTGTCGTGGCCTAAAATTGACATGAACATGACAAGTAGGAAAACATGAAAGTGGCCAACTCGAGGTTGGGTTGAGTTTGTAGCATAAATCTGCCTGGAACCGCCCGGCAAATCCAGTAGCTACAGACAATAAGACCCAATGTGAGTAGTTGGTCATATCGCGCTTAAAACCCGAGGTTAGACTAGGTTGTGGTGTAAAGCTGCCCGGACCCGCCCGGCGTAACCAGTAACCACAACAAAGTCTAATGTGAGAGGTTGGGGTGCATTAATTTACTTAATGGCACATGATAAGGTTAAGTTAGTTTGACTAATGGAACTTAACCGATATGATATGAATGGGTAGGTTAAGTAAGACCGGACTTGATTACTTAAAGACACTTAACCATATAACACGATTAGCGGATGGGTTAGTTTAACCTAAATGGGTTGATAACACCCGACTGGGATAACGCGATGCGTGGTAGGGTTAAGTAAACCCACAAGAATGATACTTAACAGTTATAAATACGACTAGTGGATGGGGTTAAGTTAAACTACACTTAACCAATCCGACTCGGTAATTTGATGGGGTTAAGTTAACTTACACTTAACCAATCTGACTTGATGATTTGATAGGGTTAAGTCACGAACCTCTTAAATATGCTTAACCAATCCGACTCGATAATTTAATGGGGTTAAGTTAATCTATACTTAACCAATCCGACTCGATAATTTAATGGGGTTAAGTTAACCTACACTTAACCAATTTTACTCGATGATTTGATGAGGTTAAGACAACCTATACTTAACCAATCTGACGTGATAGCTTGATGAGGTTAAGATAACCTTTACTTAACCAATCTGACACGGTAATTTGATAGGGTTAAGTTAACCTATACTTAACCAATCTGACACGATAATCTAGGGTTATGTCATGAACTTCTTGATATACTTAACCAACTTGATACATGGTTTGTAGGGCTAAGTCTTGAACTTGAATACTTAGCCAATTTTGACATGATTCATAGGCGGGGTAAGTCATGAACTCGAATGAAAACACTTAACCCATTAGACAAAACCCTAGTTCAGGCGGCTAAGTGGAAAATCGTAGTTAATAAGGATAATGGGAAAGGAAACTAAGTGATAAACCTTAGTTAAGGATAACTAACTAATAATTCTTAGTCAAGAGAATTGGACCAGTTCACAAATAGATGAGTAACCTGATACGGTAGGTCATCGTTTAAACAAACACACGAGGAGGAGCGAATGTTTATCTGACTTAGATAAAGGCTCCAGCAAACTGGGTGACGAAGCGGTAGCTTCGGGGGACGTGAGGGCACTCTTGGTATCCCTCTGTGAGGTTGCAGATGATTCGCCTGGGCTCACAGAGGTTAAGGTCTGCGGTAGAAGAACCAAGGGTATGCCTTGGTTGTTGTGCGAGCAACCTAAAGACTGGGGTGGATTAGCGTGGAGTCAGCGATACTTAGTTTAGCGCTGTGATAGCACGTCGTCGACTACCTACCATCTTTAGTCAATCGTGTACGTATGCGGAAAGGCAGAGAACTCCCAACATACCATATACTTGCTATCTAGTTATGGGTGAGGTTGGCCAATAGGAAAGTGGGGCTTGGATGGCCGGAGTATAATTCTCGTGCATGATTTTCTTGGATTGCCTTTCAGTAGTTGAGGGAGGGGTCACGTGGGACCATAACCACCGATAGAAAAACACACCTTGATATCTGCATCGCCAGATAACCTAAAGCTCCCGACCGAGTCCTGTATTTCTTGATTAGCCCTTTCACGGGACTCAGATGGCACATTGAGATACATGTGCATCTAGACATGGAAAAACGATTCATGATACATACATGGGAAAAAGGGCGTGGTTGACGGGTAGCGTAATCCCTAGCGGTCCTAGGTGGCTTAAACCCAAACCGAGTTACGAAAACGTTTAGTAAGTAGCGTAATCCATAGCGGTCCTAGGTGGCTTAAACCCAAACCGAGTTACGAAAACGTTTAGTAGGTAGCGTAATCCCTAGTGGTCCTAGGTGGCATAAATCCTAGCCGAACATTCGAGAATTCATGGTAAGAAAATATAGCTAGATCAAGGGTGACAGTCCAAACGATTTCAAGGATAATGGAACTACGTTGAAGTAGTATAGAACTACGTGAGGAAGCCCGTAGGATTTACGGAAAAGGACTAAACATATACATGGAAAGAAACATATGAGTTGGGAAAACCTACATTAGGTTGACATGGACCATTTCATGACATTGGGCAAGAGACATTTTGTAGCTAACACATGACACGGGTTGGGATACTAGTACGGAAGGTGCAGGGCAAATATACTTGATAGAACCTTGGGGTGTTATACTCGATAGAACCTTGGGTTGTTATACTCGATAGAACCTTGGGATGTTATACTTGATTCATAGTGACCGTAGTTTATCTTGATACAGTAGTTCATCCTGTTACCTTGGTTTAGCTTGTCTATCTTGTCATCATCCTTATGTTTACTTTCAGTTTATGCATGTCATGTTACCTTTACCTGTTTTTATGCTGCAAGTAGATAGGACTTACCAGTCTTTATGACTGACCCCGTTTTCTTTCGCCTCTTTGTCTTCCGTTTCCCCTTTCCAGGTTTTCAGGGAGGAAATACTGTTATTTAGCTCGGACTTCTTCTGCTTCAAGGTCATCATGTATGGCTTGGATTTTTCTTGGCTATGGCTACTTTACCGTTTTACTTGGGGAATATTTTATGACTGTGGTTTTATGCTTCTTTAACTATTGCAAGACAGGTTTTCAATGTAATGGCTTTTAAAGGCATTTTGATGTAAAAGGCTTTAGACCTTATAATTTTATGAGGTAATGAAATTTGGTTTTTCTTCCGCTGTTTTATATGTTCTATCTTGTAATATTTCTGTGCATGTTTACCTAGACAACGCCCTTCCAAAGCTAGTGCATTCTCTTGTGAGTGACCCTGGAGGAGGTGGGGTGTTACATTTGGTATCAGAGCAGAAGGTTACCAGACTGAGCAAAAGTTTTAAAACCTTCTGAAAACTATTTGAAAACCGTTTACAAAGAAGCATTTTTCAAGGAAAGTTTTATTTTTAAGGCTATTCCCCAAAGGCCATTAGCATTATCCTTTGTTTCTTGATTGAATCTCTTTTCCTTTCTTTCCTCCACCTGTAGTCACCGTGGTTTGAACTGCGACTAATCCTTTTCTAACTACGTCAGTGTTTTCAGTACGATGGAGGCAGTTCTCGAGAGACCTGTTACCGCGTTATAAGAAAGGATAGTAAGAACAAGGATAAAGGATACAAGCTTAAGGACAAGCAACTTGTTGGTATTGCTTAATGCACAAAGAAGGAAAAGGGTGAGTGATAAAACCCATGACAAGAGAGAGTATCTCTAGTAGGGTAAAAAGGGAAAGATAGTTAAGTATTATGAGACGAGGACAAGATCGTTGAGAGGGCAATTGTATGCTTTCACTGTTAGCGTACCTAAGAAGGATGGTAACGTTTCTGTGAAAGGTTTAGCTTTTCTTCTCTATCATCCCGTCAGGACTTTGCTTTGATCACCGCATCATTTAATTCTGCTTCGATAGCTGAGTCTCTACACCTTCGTACTAGCATAGTAGAGGATCCCATTTTTGTCTCAAATCTTGTTGAGGAATCGGTCCATTTATTCATGACTTGTTTGGATTTGAGGACGCCTATGACTTTTGGGAATAATGCTTATGCTTTTAAGCTATGGGTTGAATTCTAGAAATGGAGTAGTTATCCAGTAAGGGTGCCATTCTCGGTTCTGAAAGGAGGGTAGTTAGGCTCTTGACTTGCCTCGGTAATACCCTCGAAGTCTCGTGTAACCTTTAGGATTCTGTCATGATTGGTTACCTAGAATCTCTTGATGCACTTGTTGGTAATCCGTTCGAGTAGAGTTCGCCACTAAGGCGGATGGTTCATTTCGCTTGTGCATGAGTTATGGAAATCACTCTAGTAAGTACACTTGGTAACATGGTTGGCATCTGTTTGTTTTCAAGAGATAAGTTCTTCTGCGTGGAATGCCGTAGAGCGAGTAAACAAGATCCATGATTCACTAGTGAATTTTGGAGAGCTTACATGAAACCATGAGTGCACGGATATGGTTGAGCCAAGTATACTAGAGGGAGAATATGTAAAAGTGGAACGAGAGGCGACAATGAAGTGAGTTCCAGCTCATATTTGGAAATAGGAGTTAAGAGGCCATGAAATCATGAAGTTAAAGATGGTCAAAGCACAATGGAATTAAGCTCAAGGAAATGCGACTTAGAAGATTGAAGACAAGATACGCGCATCATATCTCTTTTTAAGAGTATATTCTTGATCCCTGTTTTCCTGTAGAGCTTACCCGCATGCTATCTTTTATGCATATCCTCTCGGTCATATTCTCGATCTTATTTCTATTGCAAACTCCGTAGGGGGTATGACTCATCGGTTAATAATACATGTCAGGGTTTGAAGGTGTCCGTTAGGTTGACTAAACCTTTTGGGCTTTATAGGATATGGGTTGGGTTTAGAAAGGGATTTCTTGTAATCCAAAAGGAGTTTATCTTGCTTATCTTCTCGGTCCTATCTTGAGGACCTTAGGTAGAACCCTGTAGATGTAAACATGTATTTGAAAACATGTTATGATTGATATGGTTGCAAGTGGTTGCAAGTGGATGCGCGAATACACACTAGGCACTAGATCGGCTCAGTCACATTTCATATTTCATATGTATACGTGTTTATACTTGTTTATGGATGAATTTGAATGTGTTATCATGTGAATATTGCATATGGATGAATGGTTGTGCACACATATAGTGTTTATGTGACAAGGACTATTTGCATACATGTGTATTCATGGCACTAAACATATTTTGCATTTAGAAGATCAATCAGGCCTGATCATTTGCATTAGACAAGGAACATATACACACATTTTCTGCATATGTTCATATGGTATTAGAAATATTTTAAGGACAATGGTTGCTTGTGGATGATGTCTTGAGTAGATGGACGATGGAAGGTAGGATACGTTCTTCCTAACTTAGAGATTTCGGGGACGAAATCCTTAAAGGAGGGGAGAATGTAACAACCCGAATTTTAATAATGTGTTAAGACAAGAATCGAGGTAGAATTAAATTTTAAAATAAGAATCAAGAGAAACGGGTTGCGCCGTTGCGTTCGTCTCAGAATTCTGGTTGGAAACAAGTCCGAAATTTCATAAATCGGAGTCCGTATGACCGAGATATGGCCTCTAGAAGTTTCACGAAAAATCAGAAAACGAAAACAAATTTTCAAATTTCGAATTTAGCCCCAAACAGAATGGGCGGGAAGATTTCCCGCCCAACCCTAGGTCGACTGGGGAGTCGACCCCCCCAGGACCAGGTCGACTAGGGAGTCGACCTGGGTGTCGACCTGGGGGTCGACCTCCTTGGTCGGGCCAGGTTGGCCTGGTGCACCTGCTTGCTCCTTTGGGTCTGTTCTGTTGGCCTGTGACGAGATTGGATGGTTCAGATCTAAACTAGGGTTAATCTAAGGGCCTAAACTAGTCCTAACTTCTATAAAAACACCCTAAGACCTAGCCTAATTCACTACAAACCATCCTAGCAACGAAGAGCTACCCAAATGTCTCTTGATCATGGCCTCCATCTTCAACTTCAAAGGCTTAAGCATGCAAACTAGATTCAAGTCAAAGGAGCAAGCTTTCTACATCAAATCAAGGAAGTAGAGCATCATCTCAACATCGTTCTATGACAAATGCTTGCTCATAAATCTCTAGCCACACTTTGTAAGTTCTAGCTACTTTTAGATCTAAACGGTAGTTCTAATGTTGACATGGAATAAAATGAGATGAAACCTAAGTATGTTAGTCTATGTGAATCTAGTCTTGCCCCTCTCTTGAACCTATGACTTTGGCCTATTTCTTAGTGATTAAATCATGCCACTCATGTTGTGTTTGACCTAGTTTATCATGCAAGACTGAATCTTGACTTGTGGAATGTTGGCATGAACCCTTAGAACAATTTGACTTGTGGAACATTCATATGAACTTGACTTGGGGCTTATGCATGTAAAAGAACCTAAACCCCTCATGACCATTTACATGCCTATGATGATGAACCTAGTGTTATGCTATCATACATGTTTGAGGCCAATCCCTTTATGCTATCATACATGTTTGAGGCCAATATGTTGTCATATTATTCCTACTATGTTGACTCGCTTTCACTTGCGTTGGGAATACGCCTAGGGTAGTTTAGGCAAACTTGAGATGGGCTATGAAACTTAACATGAATTAAGTAATGGGACAATGGGCATAAGTGGAAAACGTGGACTTTGTCATGGCCTAAATTTAACATGAACATGACAAGTAGGAAAACATGAAAGTGGCCAACACGAGGTTGGGTTGAGTTTGTAGCATAAATCTGCCCGGAACCGCCCGGCAAATCCTGTAGCTACAGACGATAAGACCCAATGTGAGTAGTTGGTCATATCGCGCTTAAAACCCGAGGTTAGACTAGGCTGTGGTGTAAAGCTGCCCGGACCCGCCCGGCGTAACCAGTAACCACAACAAAGTCTAATGTGAGAGGTTGGGGTGCATTAATTTACTTAATGCCACATGATAAGGTTAAGTTAGTTTGACTAATGGCACTTAACCGATATGACATGAATGGGTAGGTTAAGTAAGACCGGACTTGATTACTTAAAGACACTTAACCATATAACACGATTAGCGGATGGGTTAGTTTAACCTAAATGGGTTGATAACACCCGACTGGGATAACGCGATGTGTAACAACCCGGAATTTTAACAACGTGTTAAGACAAGAATCAAGGCAGAATTAAATCATAAAATCTGAATCAGGGGAAACGGGTTGCGCCATTTCGTTCGTCTCGGAAAAATATGCGAAATAGAGTCCGAAATTTCGTAAATCGGAGTCCGTATGACCGAGATATGGCCTCGCGAAGTTTCACGAAAAATTCAAATTCAAAACAGATTCAAAATTTCAGAAAATCAGGGTAGGCGGGAAAAATCCCGCCCAGACCAGGTCGACCAGGGGGTCGACCTGGGTGTCGACCTGGGTGGGACCAGGTCGACTGGGGAGTCGACCCCAGGGTCGACCTGGGGGTCGACCTGCCTGGTCGGACCCAGGCAGTCTGGTGCACCTGTTTTGCTGTTTGGCTCGGTTCTGGAGGCTTGTGACGATTTTTGAGGGCTTGGATCTATCCTAGGGTTAATCTAACGGCCTAAACTACTCCTAATCTCTATAAAAAGACCCTAAGCCTACCCTAGACCCCTCATAAATCACTCTTGCAACGAAGTGCTGCCCAAATCTACATTGATCGTGGCCTCCATCCCCAAATTCAAGAGCTTATGCTTGCAAACTAGATCCAAGACGAAGGTGCAAGCTTTCTACACCAAATCAAGGGTTTTGATCATCATCTCAACATGGATTCTTCGACAAGACGATTCATGCTCCTAAATCTCTAAGCCACGCTATGTAAGTTCTAGCTACTTCGAGATGTTAACGGTAGTTTAATCATGGCATGGAATAAAATGTGGTTAAACATGAATGCTATAACCTATGCGAGCCTAGTTTGCTCCTTTATCATGAACATATGACTTTGGGCTAAGTTGTAGCGACTTAATCATGCCACTCATGTTATGTATAACCTAGTACATCTTGCAAGTTTGAATCTTTATCTATGGAATGCTAGCATGAACCTTTGGGAACCATTTGGCTTGTGAAACATTGGCAAAGATTTGACTTTGGGGCTTATGCAAGTAAATGAACCCAAACCCCTTACGTATCATGCATGTTTGTGGCCAAATTCACTTATGACACTATGGATGTTTGTGGCCAAATCCTCTTATGAAACTATGCATGCTTGTGGCCAAATTCCCTTATGATACTATGCATGCTTGTGGCCAAATTCCCTTATGATACTATGCATATTTGTGGCCAAATTCCCTTATGATACTATGCATGTTTGTGGCCAATATGTTGGCATAATACCCTATTATGTGACTCGCTTCCACTTGGGTTGGAAATACGTTTGGGTAGCTTTGGAAAAACGTGGGTATGACATGAAAAAACTTGACATGGGGCTTACATGAGAACATGACATTCATGATACATTTAAATATGATCATGACACGTGGGAAAACATGGAACTTGAACTAGACATGGGTGGGTTGTAAGTGTAAAAAGACACTAGACCAAACATGAAAGTGGCCAACTCGAGGTTGGGTTGAGTTTGTAGCATAAATCTACCCGGACCCGCCCGGCTTAACTAGTGGCTACAAACAATAGGATCCAATGTGAGAAGTTGGTCATGTCGCGCTTAAGACCCGAGGTTAGACTAGGTTGTGGTGTAAAACTACCCGGACCCGCCCGGCTTAACTAGTAACCACAACAAGGTCTAATGTGAGAGGTTGAGAGTGCATTAATTAAATTAATGCCACATGATAAGGTTAAGTAAATTTGACTAATGACACTTAACCGATATGACACGAATGGGTAGGTTAAGTGGGACCGGGCTTGATTTCTTAATGACACTTAACCATACAAGACAATTAGGGGATGGGGTTAAGTAATTTACGCTTAACTAATCCGACTTGGTAATTAGATGGGGTTAAGTAATCCACACTTAACTAATCTAAACACGGTAATTAGATGGGGTTAAGTAACTTAGACTTAACTAATCTAAACACGGTCATTAGATGGGGTTAAGTAACCTTCACTTAACTAATCTAAACACGGTAATTCGATGAGGTTAAGTTAAACACTTAACCAATCTAAACGCGGTAATTCAATGAGGTTAAGTAACCAATACTTAACCAACTTAACACGGTAATTTAATGGGGTTAAGTAACTTATACTTAACCAATTATACATGATGATTTGATGAGGTTAAGTAACCTATACTTAACCAATCTAATAGGTGGACCTGATAGGGTTAAGTCACAAGACCTTTTAAAATTAGGCTTAACCATTGTAATACGATTAGTGGATGGGGTCAAGCTAACCCATGCTTAACCAATCCGACTCGATAATCTGATGGGATTAAGATAATCTATGCTTAATCAATCTAACATGATAATCTGATAGGGTTAAGACAAATAAATACTTAACCAATTTGACTTGATAGGGTTAAGTCATGAGCTTCTTGGTACACTTAACCAACTTGTAGGGCTAAGCCTTGAACTTGAGTACTTAGCCAATCTTGACATGATTCGTAGGCGGGTTAAGTCATGAACCTGGATAACAACACTTAACCCATTTGACAAAACCCTAGCTCAGGGGACTAGGTTGAAAATCGTAGTTAACAAGGATAGCGGAAAGAGGAGCTAAGTGGTAAACCTTAGTTAAGGGTAACTAAGTAATAATTCTTAGCTAAGGACATGGGACTAGTTCATAAAGAGATGAGTAACCTGATACGGTAGGTCATCGCTTAGTATACGAGGAGGAGCAACTTATCTGACTTGGATAAAAAGCTCCAGCGAACTGGGTGACGAAGCGGTAGCTTCGGGGAACGTGAGGGTACTCTTGGTATCCCTCTGTGAGGTGGTAGGTGGTCCATGAAACCCGGCCTCACAGAGGTTAAGGTCTGCGGTAGAAGAGCCAAGAGTATGCCTTGGTTGCTATGCGAGCAACCTAAAGACTGGGATGGATTAGCGTGGAGTCGACGATACTTGATTTTGCCCTGGATAGCATGTCGCCGACTACCTACATCTTTAGTACATCGTGTACGTACGAAAAGGCAGGGAACTCCCAACAGACCATATATTGGCTATCGAGTTATGGGTGAGGTTGGCTATCTGGAAGTGGGCATCGATGGGCCGTAGTGTAGTTCTCATACATGATTTTTCTTGGATTGCCTTTCAGTAGTTGAGGGAGGGGTCACGTGGGACCATAGCCACGGGTACAAAAACAGACCTTGATATCTGCATCAGCAGACGACTTAAAGCTCCCGACCGAGTTCCGTATTTCTTGATTTGCCCTGGCACGGAACTCGGATGGCACATTCAGGAACATGTGCGTCTAGACATGGAAAACGGTTCACGATACATACGCGGGATAAAGGGCACGGTTGACAGGTGGCATAATCCCTAGTGGCCCTAGGTGGCTGAACCCAAACCGAGACACGGAAACGTTCATTAGGTAGCATAATCCCTAGTGGTCCTAGGTGGCATAAATCCTAAGTGAACGCGCGATAGTTCATGGTAAGGAAACATAACTAGATCAAGGGTAGCAGTCCAAAATAACCTCAAGGATAAAACGTTTACATGGGAAAGCCCGTATGGCCTACGGCAAAGGACTGAACTTATACATGGAAAGAAACATACGAGTTGGGAAAACCTACGTATGCTATGTATTAGGTTGACTTGGGCCATTACATTACATTGGGCAAGGGACATTCATAGTTAACACAGGACGCGGGTTGGGATACTAGTACGAGAGGTGCAGAGCAAATATACATGTTAGAACCATGAGAAATATACATGATAGATACCGTGGGATGTTATACATGATAGATACCTTGGGATAGTATACTTGATAGAAACCTAACAATGTGATACCTTGATTTATCTTGACACCGTAGTCTATCATGATACCTTAGTTTATCTTGCTACAGTAGTTCACCCAGTTATCTTGGTTTAGCTTATCTATCTTGCCGTCATCCTTATGTTTACTTTCAGTTTATGCATGTCATGTTACCTTTACCTGAATTTATACTGGAAGTAGATAGGACTTACCAGTCTTTATGACTGACCCCGTTTTCTTTCGCCTCTTTGTCTTCCGTTTCCCCCCCCCCCAGGTTTTCAGGGAGGAAATAATGTTGTTTAGTTCGGACCTCTTATGCTTGAAGGTCATCATGTATAGCTTGGTCTTCTCTTGGCTATGGCTGCTTCACCGCTTTATTTTGGGGAATAATTTATGAAAAGGTTTTATGCTTCTTTATTATTGCAAGACAGGTTTTGATGTATTCTGATGTAAAAGGCTTTAGACCTTATTTTATAAGGTAATGAAATTTGTTTTACTTCCGTTGTTTTATATATGTTCTGTCTTGTAATATTTCTGTGCATGTTTACCTCGATAATGCTTCACCAAACCTAGTGCATTCCCTTTGTGAGTGACCCTAGCGGAGGTGGGGTGTTACATTTGGTATCAGAGCAGAAGGTTACCAGACTAGGCAAAAGTTTTTTTAAAAAAAAAACCTTCTGAAAACTATTTGAGAAACCGTTTTACAAAGAAGTATTTTTCAAAAAAAGTTTGTTTTAAAAGGCTATTCCCCAAAGGCCATTAGCACTATCCTTTGATTCCTTGATTGAATCTCTTTTCCTTTCTTTCCTCCATCTGTGGTCAAAGTTGTTCTAACTGTGACTAATCTTTGTCTAGCCACGTAGGTGTTTCCCGTACGATGGAGGTGGCTCTCGAGAGACCTGTTGCCGTGGTACAAGGAAGGATAATAAGAGTAAGGATAAAGGACGCGAGCTTAAGGATAAGCAACTGTTGCTATGGCTTAGTCCATCAAGGAGGACAAGGACAAGATCATCGGAGAGGGCAATTGTACGCTCCCATTTCTAGGGTACCTAAAAGAAATGGTACCGTTTCTGATAAAGGTTTAGTCGTTCTTTTCTATCATCCCGTCCAGACTTTGTCGTGATCATCGTATCATTTAAGTCTGCTTGGATAGTTGAGTCTCTACACCTTAGTACTAGCATGGTAAAGGATCCCAGTTTTGTCCCAAAATCTGGTTGGAGAGTCGGTCCATTTATTCATGACTTGTTTGGATTTGAGAATGACATGTCTCGGCTATGGATGGATTCTAGGGGTAAAGTGGTTATCCAGTAAGGGATACCCTTCTCGGTTTTGAAAAGAGGGTAGTTAGACTCTTGGCTTGCTTTGGTAATACCTTCGAGGTCTCGTGTAACCTTTTGGGTTCTGTCATGGTTAGTTACCTAGAATCTCTTGATGCATTTATCGGAAATCTCTGATCCAATCGAGCAACGTCCGCAAATAAGACGGATGGTTCATTCCGCTTAAGCATGGATTATAGGAACCACCCTAGTAAGTGCACGTGGTAACATGGATTGGCATCGGTAAACGAGATCCAGAATTCACTAGTGAATTTTGGAGAGCTTGCATGAGTACGCAGATATGTTTGAACCGAGCATACTAGAATAAGTGAAAGTGAAACGAGAAGCGACAGTGAAATGACTTCCAACTCATACCTTGGAAATAGGAATCAAGGAGCTACGAAATCATGAAGTCAAAGGCGGTCAAGGCACAATGGAATTAAGCTCATGGAAATGCGGCTTAGACACGCGCATCATGTCTCTTTTTAAGAGTATATCTTTGATCCTTGGTTCACCTGTAGAGCTCACTTGCATGCTATCGCTGGGTGGATATCCTCTCGGTCCTGTTTCTGTTACAAACCCCGTAAGGAGTTTGTCTTGTTTATCTCCTCGATCTTATCTTGGGAACCTTAGATAGAACTCTATGGATGTAAACATGTATTTGAAACATGTTATGACTGATATGGTTGCAAATGGTTGCAAGTGGTTGCTCGTGGATGCGCGAATACACATTAGATACTAGATTGACGCGGTCACGATTCATGTTGCATATGCACGAGTATTTATACTTGTTTATGGATGAAATTGAATGTGTTATCATTCGGATGTTGCATATGAATGAATGTTTGTGCACGCATATAGTACTTATATGACTAGGACTATTTGCATACATGTTGGACTCATGGCACTAAACATATTTTGCATTAGAAAGATCATTCAGGCCTGATCATTAGCATTAGCTAAGGAGCATATACACACATGTTTTGCATATGTTCATATGGCATTAGAAATCGTCTAAGGACAATGTTTGCCTGTGGATGATGTTTTGAGTAGATGGATGATGGATGGTAGGATGCGTTCTTCCTAACTTGGAGATTTCGGGGACGAAATCCTTAAAGGAGGGGAGAATGTAACAACCCGGAATTTTAACAACGTGTTAAGACAAGAATCAAGGTAGAAATAAATCATAAAATCTGAATCAGGGGAAACGGGTTGCGCCATTGCGTTTGTCTCGGAAAAATACGCGAAATAGAGTCCGAAATTTCGTAAATCGGAGTCCGTATGACCGAGATATGGCCTCGCGAAGTTTCACGAAAAATTCAAATTCAAAACAGATTCAAAATTTCAGAAAATCAGGGTAGGCGGGAAAAATCCCGCCCAGACCAGGTCGACCAGGGGGTCGACCTGGGTGTCGACCTGGGTGGGACCAGGTCGACTGGGGAGTCGACCCCAGGGTCGACCTGGGGGTCGACCTGCCTGGTCGGACCCAGGCAGCCTGGTGCACCTGTTTTGCTGTTTGGCTCGGTTTTGGAGGCTTGTGACGATTTTTGAGGGCTTGGATCTATCCTAGGGTTAATCTAACAGCCTAAACTACTCCTAATCTCTATAAAAAGACCCTAAGCCTACCCTAAACCCCTCATAAATCACTCTTGCAACGAAGTGCTGCCCAAATCTACATTGATCGTGGCCTCCATCCCCAAATTCAAGAGCTTATGCTTGCAAACTAGATCCAAGACGAAGGTGCAAGCTTTCTACACCAAATCAAGGGTTTTGATCATCATCTCAACATGGATTCTTCGACAAGACGATTCATGCTCCTAAATCTCTAAGCCACGCTATGTAAGTTCTAGCTACTTCGAGATGTTAACGGTAGTTTAATCATGGCATGGAATAAAATGTGGTTAAACATGAATGCTATAACCTATGCGAGCCTAGTTTTCTCCTTTATCATGAACATATGACTTTGGGCTAAGTTGTAGCGACTTAATCATGTCACTCATGTTATGTATAACCTAGTATATCTTGCAAGTTTGAATCTTTATCTATGGAATGCTAGCATGAACCTTTGGGAACCATTTGGCTTGTGAAACATTGTCAAAGATTTGACTTTGGGGCTTATGCATGTAAATGAACCCAAACCCCTTACGTATCATGCATGTTTGTGGCCAAATTCACTTATGACACTATGCATGTTTGTGGCCAAATCCTCTTATGAAACTATGCATGCTTGTGGACAAATTCCCTTATGATACTATGCATGCTTGTGGCCAAAATCCCTTATGATACTATGCACATTTGTGGCCAAATTCCCTTATGATACTATGCATGTTTGTGGCCAATATGTTGGCATAATACCCTACTATGTGACTCGCTTCCACTTGGGTTGGAAATACGTTTGGGTAGCTTAGGAAAAACGTGGGTATGACATGAAAAAACTTGACATGGGGCTTACATGAGAACATGACATTCATGATACATTTAAATATGATCATGACACGTGGGAAAACATGGAACTTGAACTAGACATGGGTGGGTTGTAAGTGTAAAAAGACACTAGACCAAACATGAAAGTGGCCAACTCGAGGTTGGGTTGAGTTTGTAGCATAAATCTACCCGGACCCGCCCGGCTTAACTAGTGGCTACAAACAATAGGATCCAATGTGAGAAGTTGGTCATGTCGCGCTTAAGACCCGAGGTTAGACTAGGTTGTGGTGTAAAACTACCCGGACCCGCCCGGCTTAACTAGTAACCACAACAAGGTCTAATGTGAGAGGTTGAGAGTGCATTAATTAAATTAATGCCACATGATAAGGTTAAGTAAATTTGACTAATGACACTTAACCGATATGACACGAATGGGTAGGTTAAGTGGGACCGGGCTTGATTTCTTAATGACACTTAACCATACAAGACAATTAGGGGATGGGGTTAAGTAATTTACGCTTAACTAATCCGACTTGGTAATTAGATGGGGTTAAGTAATCCACACTTAACTAATCTAAACACGGTAATTAGATGGGGTTAAGTAACTTAGACTTAACTAATCTAAACACGGTCATTAGATGGGGTTAAGTAACCTTCACTTAACTAATCTAAACACGGTAATTCGATGAGGTTAAGTTAAACACTTAACCAATCTAAACGCGGTAATTCAATGAGGTTAAGTAACCAATACTTAACCAACTTAACACGGTAATTTAATGGGGTTAAGTAACTTATACTTAACCAATTATACATGATGATTTGATGAGGTTAAGTAACCTATACTTAACCAATCTAATAGGTGGACCTGATAGGGTTAAGTCACAAGACCTTTTAAAATTAGGCTTAACCATTGTAATACGATTAGTGGATGGGGTCAAGCTAACCCATGCTTAACCAATCCGACTCGATAATCTGATGGGATTAAGATAATCTATGCTTAATCAATCTAACATGATAATCTGATAGGGTTAAGACAAATAAATACTTAACCAATTTGACTTGATAGGGTTAAGTCATGAGCTTCTTGGTACACTTAACCAACTTGTAGGGCTAAGCCTTGAACTTGAGTACTTAGCCAATCTTGACATGATTCGTAGGCGGGTTAAGTCATGAACCTGGATAACAACACTTAACCCATTTGACAAAACCCTAGCTCAGGGGACTAGGTTGAAAATCGTAGTTAACAAGGATAGCGGAAAGAGGAGCTAAGTGGTAAACCTTAGTTAAGGGTAACTAAGTAATAATTCTTAGCTAAGGACATGGGAATAGTTCATAAAGAGATGAGTAACCTGATACGGTAGGTCATCGCTTAGTATACGAGGAGGAGCAACTTATCCGAGTTGGATAAAAAGCTCCAGCGAACTGGGTGACGAAGCGGTAGCTTCGGGGAACGTGAGGGTACTCTTGGTATCCCTCTGTGAGGTGGCAGGTGGTCCATGAAACCCGGCCTCATAGAGGTTAAGGTCTGCGGTAGAAGAGCCAAGAGTATGCCTTGGTTGCTATGCGAGCGACCTAAAGACTGGGATGGATTAGCGTGGAGTCGACGATACTTGATTTTGCCCTGGATAGCATGTCGCCGACTACCTACCATCTTTAGTCAATCGTGTACGTACGTAAAGGCAGGGAACTCCCAACATACAATATACTGGCTATCGAGTTATGGGTGAGGTTGGCTATCTGGAAGTGGGCATCGATGGGCCGTAGTGTAGTTCTCATACATGATTTTTCTTGGATTGCCTTTCAGTAGTTGAGGGAGGGGTCACGTGGGACCATAGCCACGGGTACAAAAACAGACCTTGATATCTGCATCAGCAGACGACTTAAAGCTCCCGACCAAGTTCCGTATTTCTTGATTTGCCCTGGCACGGAACTCGGATGGCACATTCAGGAACATGTGCGTCTAGACATGGAAAACGGTTCACGATACATACGCGGGATAAAGGGCGCGGTTGACGGGTGGCATAATCCCTAGTGGCCCTAGGTGGCTGAACCCAAACCGAGACACGGAAACGTTCATTAGGTAGCATAATCCCTAGTGGTCCTAGGTGGGATAAATCCTAAGTGAACGCGCGATAGTTCATCGTAAGGAAACATAACTAGATCAAGGGTAGCAGTCCAAAATAACCTCAAGGATAAAACGTTTACATGGGAAATCCCGTATGGCCTACGGCAAAGGACTGAACTTATACATGGAAAGAAACATACGAGTTGGGAAAACCTACATATGCTATATATTAGGTTGACATGGGCCATTACATGACATTGGGCAAGGGACATTCATAGTTAACACAGGACACGGGTTGGGATACTAGTACGAGAGGTGCAGGGCAAATATACATGTTAGAACCATGAGAAATATACATGATAGATATCGTGGGATGTTATACATGATAGATACCTTGGGATAGTATACTTGATAGAAACCTAACAATGTGATACCTTGATTTATCTTGACACCGTAGTCTATCATGATACCTTAGTTTATCTTGCTACAGTAGTTCACCCAGTTATCTTGGTTTAGCTTATCTATCTTGCCGTCATCCTTATGTTTACTTTCAGTTTATGCATGTCATGTTACCTTTACCTGAATTTATACTGGAAGTAGATAGGACTTACCGGTCTTTATGACTGACCCCGTTTTCTTTCGCCTCTTTGTCTTCCGTTTCCCCCCCCAGGTTTTCAGGGAGGAAATAATGTTGTTTAGTTCGGACCTCTTATGCTTGAAGGTCATCATGTATAGCTTGGTCTTCTCTTGGCTATGGCTGCTTCACCGCTTTATTTTGGGGAATAATTTATGAAAAGGTTTTATGCTTCTTTATTATCGCAAGACAGGTTTTGATATATTCTGATGTAAAAGGCTTTAGACCTTATTTTATAAGGTAATGAAATTTGTTTTACTTCCGCTGTTTTATATATGTTCTGTCTTGTAATATTTCTGTGCATGTTTACCTCGATAATGCTTCACCAAACCTAGTGCATTCCCTTTGTGAGTGACCCTAGCGGAGGTGGGGTGTTACACGATGTGTTGTAGGGTTAAGTAAACCCACAAGAATGATACTTAACCATTATAAATACGACTTGTGGATGGGGTTAAGTTAACCTACACTTAACCAATCTGACTCGGAAATTTGATGGGGTTAAGTTAACTTACACTTAACCAATCTGACTTGATGATTTGATAGGGTTAAGTCACGAACCTCTTAAATATGCTTAACCAATCCGACTCGATAATTTAATGGGTTAAGTTAATCTATACTTAACCTATCCGACTCGATAATTTAATGGGGTTAAGTTAACCTACACTTAACCAATTTTACTCGATGATTTGATGAGGTTAAGACAACCTATACTTAACCAATTTGACACGGTAGCTTGATGAGGTTAAGATAACCTATACTTAACCAATCTGACACGGTAATTTGATAGGGTTAAGTTAACCTATACTTAACCAATCTGACACGATAATCTAGGGTTAAGTCATGAACTTCTTGATATACTTAACCAACTTGATACATGGTTTGTAGGGCTAAGTCTTGAACTTGAATACTTAGCCAATTTTGACATGATTCGTAGGCGACGTAAGTCATGAACTCGAATGAAAACACTTAACCCATTAGACAAAACCCTAGTTCAGGGGACTAAGTGGAAAATCATAGTTAATAAGGATAACGGGAAGGGAAACTAAGTGATAAACCTTAGTTAAGGATAACTAAGTAATAATTCTTAGTCAAGAGAATTGGACCAGTTCACAAATAGATGACTAACCTGATACGGTAGGTCATCGTTTAAACAAACATACGAGGAGGAGCGAATGTTTATCTGACTTAGATAAAGGCTCTAATGAACTGGGTGACGAAGCGGTAGCTTCGGGGTACGTGATGGTACTCTTGGTATCCCTCTATGAGGTTGCAGATGATCCACCTGGGCTCACAGAGGTTAAGGTCTGCGGTAGAAGAACCAAGGGTATGCCTTGGTTGCTGTGCGAGCAACCTAAAGACTGGGGTGGATTGGCGTGGAGTCGGCGATACTTAGTTTAGCCCTGTGATAGCACGTCATCAACTACCTACCATCTTTAGTCAATCGTGTATGTATGCGGAAAGGCAGAGAACTCCCAACAGACCATATACTTGCTATCTAGTTATGGGTGAGGTTGGCCAATAGGAAAGTGGGGCATGGATGGCCGGAGTATAGTTCTCGTGCATGATTTTCTTGGATTGCCTTACAGTAATTGAGGGAGGGGTCACATGGGACCATAACCACTGGTAGAAAAACAGACCTTGATATCTGCATCGGCAGATAACCTAAAGCTGCTGACCGAGTCCTGTATTTCTTGATTAGCCCTGTCACGGGACTCGGATGGCACATTGAGATACATGTGCATCTAGACATGGAAAAACGATTCACGATACATACGTTGGAAAAAGGGCGTGGTTAACGGGTAGCGTAATCCCTAGCGGTCCTAGCTGGCTTAAACCCAAACTGAGTTACGAAAACGTTTAGTAAGTAGCGTAATCCCTAGCGGTCCTAGGTGGCTTAAACCCAAACCGAGTTACAAAAACGTTTAGTAGGTAGCGTAATCCCTAGTGGTCCTAGGTGGCATAAATCCTAGCCGGACATTCGAGAATTCATGGTAAGAAAATACAGCTAGATCAAGGGTGACAGTCCAAACGATTTCAAGGATAATGGAACTACGTTGAAGTAGTATAGAACTACGTGAGGAAGCCCGTAGGATTTACGGCAAAGGACTAAACATATACATGGAAAGAAACATATGAGTTGGGAAAACCTACATTAGGTTGACATGGACCATTTCATGACATTGGGCAAGAGACATTTTGTAGCTAACACATGACACGGGTTGGGATACTAGTATGGAAGGTGCAGGGCAAATATACTTGATAGAACCTTGGGATGTTATACTCGATAGAACCTTGGGATGTTATACTCGATAGAACCTTGGGATGTTATACTTGATTCATAGTGACCGTAGTTTATCTTGATACAGTAGTTCATCCTGTTACCTTGGTTTAGCTTGTCTATCTTGTCATCATCCTTATGTTTACTTTCAGTTTATGCATGTCATGTTACCTTTACCTGTTTTTATGCTGGAAGTAGATAGGACTTACCAGTCTTTATGATTGACCCTTTTTCTTTTGCCTCTTTGTCTTCCGTTTCCCCCCTCCAGGTTTTTAGGGAGGAAATACTGTTATTTAGCTCGAACTTCTTCTGCTTCAAGGTCATCATGTATGGCTTGGATTTTTCTTGGCTATGGATACTTTACCGTTTTACTTGGGGAATATTATATGACTGTGGTTTTATGCTTCTTTAACTATTGCAAGACAGGTTTTCAATGTAATGGATTTTAAAGGCATTTTGATGTAAAAGGCTTTAGACCTTATAATTTTATGAGGTAATGAAATTTGGTTTTTCTTCCGCTGTTTTATATGTTCTGTCTTGTAATATTTCTATGCATGTTTACCTAGACAACGCCCTTCCAAAGCTAGTGCATTCTCTTGTGAGTGACCCTGGCTGAGGTGGGGTGTTACATTTGGTATCAGAGCAGAAGGTTACCAGACTGGGCAAAAGTTTTAAAACCTTCTGAAAACTATTAGAAAACCGTTTACAAAGAAGCATTTTTCAAGGAAAGTTTTATTTTTAAAGGCTATTCCCCAAAGGCCATTAGCATTATCCTTTGTTTCCTTGATTGAATCTCTTTTCCTTTCTTTCCTCCACCTGTAGTCACAGTGGTTTGAACTGCGACTAATCCTTTTCTAACTACGTCAGTGTTTTCGGTACGATGGAGGCAATTCTCGAGAGACCTGTTACCACGTTATAAGAAAGGATAGTAAAAACAAGGATAATGGATACAAGCTTAAGGACAAGCAACTTGTTGGTATGGCTTAATCCACAAAGGAGGAAAAGGGTGAATGATAAAACCCATGACAAGAGAGAGTATCTCTAGTAGGGTAAAAAGGGAAAGATAGTCAAGTATTATGAGATGAGGACAAGATCATCGAGAGGGCAATTGTATGCTCTCACTGTTAGTGTACCTAAGAAGGATGGTAACGTTTCTGTGAAAGGTTTAGCTTTTCTTCTCTATCATCCCGTCAGGACTTTGCTTTGATCACCGCATCATTTAAGTCTGCTTCGATAGCTGAGTCTCTGCACCTTCGTACTAGCATAGTAGAGGATCCCATTTTTGTCTCAAATCTTGTTGAGCAATCGTTCCATTTATTCATGACTTGTTTGGATTTGAGGACGCCTAGGACTTTTGGGAATAATGCTTATGCTTTTAAGCTATGGGTTGAATTCTAGGAATGGAGTGGTTATCCAGTAAGGGTGCCATTCTCGGTTCTGAAAGGAGGGTAGTTAGGCTCTTGACTTGCCTCGGTAATACCCTCGAAGTCTCGTGTAACCTTTAGGGTTCTGTCATGATTGGTTACCTAGAATCTCTTGATGCACTTGTTGGTAATCCGTTCGAGTAGAGTTCGCCACTAGGGCGGATGGTTCATTTCGCTTGTGCATGAGTTATGGAAATCACTCTAGTAAGTACACTTGGTAACATGGTTGGCATCTGTTTGTTTTCAAGAGATAAGTTCTTCTGCGTGGGATGTCGTAGAGAGAGTAAACGAGATCCATGATTCACTAGTGAATTTTGGAGAGCTTACATGAAACCATGAGTGCACGGATATGGTTGAGCCAAGTATACTAGAGGGAGAATATGTAAAAGTGGAACGAGAGGCGACAATGAAGTGAGTTCCAGCTCATATTTGGAAATAGGAGTTAAGAGGCCACGAAATCATGAAGTTAAAGATGGTCAAAGCACAATGGAATTAAGCTCAAGGAAATGCGACTTAGAAGATTGAAGACAAGATACGCGCATCATATCTCTTTTTAAGAGTATATTCTTGATCCCTGTTTTCCTGTAGAGCTTACCCGCATGCTATCTTTTATGCATATCCTCTTGATCTTATTTCTATTGCAAACTCCATAGGGGGTATGACTCATCGGTTAATAATACATGTCAGGGTTTGAAGGTGTCCGTTAGGTTGACTAAACCTTTTGGGCTTTATAGGATATGGGTTGGGTTTAGAAAGGGATTTCTTGTAATCCAAAAGGAGTTTATCTTGCTTATCTTCTCGGTCCTATCTTGAGGACCTTAGGTAGAACCCTGTGGATGTAAACATGTATTTGAAAACATGTTATGATTGATATGGTTGCAAGTGGTTGCTCGTGGATGCGCGAATACACACTAGGCACTAGATCGGCTCTGTCACATTTCATATTTCATATGTATACGTGTTTATACTTGTTTATGGATGAATTTGAATGTGTTATCATGTGAATATTGCATATGGATGAATGGTTGTGCACACATATAGTGTTTATGTGACTAGGACTATTTGCATACATGTGGATTCATGGCACTAAACATATTTTGCATTTAGAAGATCAATCAGGCCTGATCATTTGCATTAGATAAGGAACATATACACACACTTTCTGCATATGTTCATATGGTATTAGAAATATTTTAAGGACAATAGTTGCTTGTGGATGATGTCTTGAGTAGATGGACGATGGAAGGTAGGATACGTTCTTCCTAACTTAGAGATTTCGGGGACGAAATGTTTAAAGGAGGGGAGAATGTAACAACCCAAATTTTAATAACGTGTTAAGACAAGAATCGAGGCAGAATTAAATTTTAAAATAAGAATCAAGAGAAACGGGTTGCGCTGTTGCGTTCGTCTCAGAATTCTGGTTGGAAACGAGTCCGAAATTTCGTAAATCGGAGTCCGTATGACCGAGATATGGCCTCTAGAAGTTTCACGAAAAATCAGAAAATGAAAACAGATTTTCAAATTTCGAATTTAGCCCCAAACAGACTGGGCGGGAAAATTTCCCGCCCAGCCCTAGGTCAACTGGGGAGTCGATCCCCACAGGACCAGGTCGACTGGGGAGTCGACCTGGGTGTCGACCTGGGGGTCGACCTCCTTAGTCGGGCCAGGTTGGCCTGGTGCACCTGCTTGCTCCTTTGGGTCTGTTCTATTGGCCTGTGACGAGATTGGATGGTTCAGATCTAAACTAGGGTTAATCTAAGGGCCTAAACTAGTCCTAACTTCTATAAAAACACCCTAAGACCTAGCTTAATTCACTACAAACCATCCTAACCACGAAGTGCTGCCCAAATGTCTCTTGATCATGGCCTCCATCTTCAACTTCAAAGGCTTAAGCATGCTAACTAGATTCAAGTCAAAGGAGCAAACTTTCTACATCAAATCAAGGAAGTAGAGCATCATCTCAACACCGTTCTATGACAAATGCTTGCTCATAAATCTCTAGCCACGCTTTGTAAGTTCTAGCTACTTTTAGATCTAAACGGTAGTTCTAATGTTGACATGGAATAAAATGAGATGAAACCTAAGTATGTTAGTCTATGTGAATCTAGTCTTGCCCCTCTCTTGAACCTATGACTTTGGGCTATTTCTTAGTGATTAAATCATGCCACTCATGTTGTGTTTGACCTAGTTCATCATGCAAGATTGAATCTTGACTTGTGGAATGTTGGCATGAACACTTAGAACAATTTGACTTGTGGAACATTCATATGAACTTGACTTGGGGCTTATGCATGTAAAAGAACCTAAACCCCTCATGACCATTTACATGCCTATGATGATGAACCTAGTGTTATGCTATCATACATGTTTGAGGCCAATCCCTTTATGCTATCATACATGTTTGAGGCCAATATGTTGTCATATTATTCCTACTATGTTGACTCGCTTTCACTTGCGTTGGGAATACGCCTAGGGTAGTTTAGGCAAACTTGAGATGGGCTATGAAACTTAACAGGAATTAAGTAATGGGACAATGGGCATAAGTGGAAAATGTGGACTTTGTCGTGGCCTAAATTTAACATGAACATGACAAGTAGGAAAACATGGAAGTGGCCAACTCGAGGTTGGGTTGAGTTTGTAGCATAAATCTGCCTGGAACCGCCCGACAAATCCAGTAGCTACAGACAATAAGACCCAATGTGAGTAGTTGGTCATATCACGCTTAAAACCCGAGGTTAGACTAGGTTGTGGTGTAAAGCTGCCCGGACCCGCCCGGCGTAACCAGTAACCACAACAAAGTCTAATGTGAGAGGTTGGGGTGCATTAATTTACTTAATGCCACATGATAAGGTTAAGTTAGTTTGACTAATGGCACTTAACCGATATGACATGAATGGGTAGGTTAAGTAAGACCGGACTTGATTACTTAAAGACACTTAACCATATAACACGATTAGCGGATGGGTTAGTTTAACCTAAATGGGTTGATAACACCCGACTGGGATAACGCGATGCGTGGTAGGGTTAAGTAAACCCACAAGAATGATACTTAACCATTATAAATACGACTAGTGGATGGGGTTAAGTTAACCTACACTTAACCAATCTGATTCGGTAATTTGATGGGGTTAAGTTAACTTACACTTAACCAATCTGACTTGATGATTTGATAGGGTTAAGTCACGAACCTCTTAAATATGCTTAACCAATCCGACTCGATAATTTAATGGGGTTAAGTTAACCTACACTTAACCAATTTTACTCGATGATTTGATGAGGTTAAGACAACCTATACAGCTTGATGAGGTTAAGATAACCTATACTTAACCAATCTGACACGGTAATTTGATAGGGTTAAGTTAACCTATACTTAACTAATCTGACACGATAATCTAGGGTTAAGTCATGAACTTCTTGATATACTTAACCAACTTGATACATGGTTTATAGGGCTAAGTCTTGAACTTGAATACTTAGCCAATTTTGACATGATTCGTAGGTGGGGTAAGTCATGAACTTGAATGAAAACACTTAACCCATTAGACAAAACCCTAGTTCAGGGGACTAAGTGGAAAATCGTAGTTAATAAGGATAACGGGAAGGGGAACTAAGTGATAAACCTTAGTTAGGGAAAACTAAGTAATAATTCTTAGTCAAGAGAGTTGGACCAGTTCACAAATAGATGACTAACCTGATACGGTAGGTCATCGTTTAAACAAACACACGAGGAGGAGCGAATGTTTATCTGACTTAGATAAAGGATCCAGCGAACTGGGTGACGAAGCGGTAGCTTCGGGGGACGTGAGGGTACTCTTGGTATCCCTCTGTGAGGTTGCAGATGATCCGCCTGGGCTCACAAAGGTTAAGGTCTGCGGTAGAAGAACCAAGGGTATGCCTTGGTTGCTGTGCGAGCAACCTAAAGACTGGGGTGGATTAGCGTGGAGTCGGCGATACTTAGTTTAGCCCTGTGATAGCACGTCGTCGACTACCTACCATCTTCAGTCAATCGTGTACGTATGCGGAAAGGCAGAGAACTCCCAACAGACCATATACTTGCTATCTAGTTATGGGTGAGGTTGGCCAATAGGAAAGTGGGGGCATGGATGGCCGGAGTATAGTTCTCGTGCATGATTTTCTTGGATTGCCTTTCAGTAGTTGAGGGAGGGGTCACATGGGACCATAACCACCGGTAGAAAAACAGACCTTGATATCTGCATCGGCAGATAACCTAAAGCTCCCGACCGAGTCCTGTATTTCTTGATTAGCCCTGCCACGGGACTCGGATGGCACATTGAGATACATGTGCATCTAGACATGGAAAAACGATTCACGATACATACGTGGGAAAAAGGGCGTGGTTGACGGGTAGCGTAATCCCTAGCGGTCCTAGGTGGCTTGAACCCAAACCGAGTTACGAAAACGTTTAGTAAGTAGCGTAATCCCTAGCGGTCCTAGGTGGCTTAAACCCAAACCGAGTTACGAAAACGTTTAGTAGGTAGCGCAATCCCTAGTGGTCCTAGGTGGCATAAATCCTAGCCGGACATTCGAGAATTCATGGTAAGAAAATACAGCTAGATCAAGGGTGACAGTCCAAACGATTTCAAGGATAATGGAACTACGTTGAAGTAGTATAGAACTACGTGAGGAAGCCCGTAGGATTTACGGCAAAGGACTAAACATATACATGGAAAGAAACATACGAGTTGGGAAAACCTACATTAGGTTGACATGGACCATTTCATGACATTGGGCAAGAGACATTTTGTAGCTAACACATGACACGGGTTGGGATACTAGTATGGAAGGTGCAGGGAAAATATACTTGATAGAACCTCGGGATGTTATACTCGATAGAACCTTGGGATGTTATACTCGATAGAACCTTGGGATGTTATACTTGATTCATAGTGACCGTAGTTTATCTTGATACAGTAGTTCATCATGTTACCTTAGTTTAGCTTGTCTATCTTGTCATCATCCTTATGTTTACTTTCAGTTTATGCATGTCATGTTACCTTTACCTGTTTTTATGCTGGAAGTAGATAGGATTTACCAGTCTTTATGATTGACCCCGTTTTCTTTCGCCTCTTTGTCTTCCGTTTCCCCCCTCCAGGTTTTCAGGGAGGAAATACTGTTATTTAGCTCGAACTTCTTCTGCTTCAAGGTCATCATGTATGGCTTGGATTTTTCTTGGCTATGGCTACTTTACCGTTTTACTTGGGGAATATTTTATGACTATGGTTTTATGCTTCTTTAACTATTGCAAGACAGGTTTTCAATGTAATGGATTTTAAAGGCATTTTGATGTAAAAGGCTTTAGACCTTATAATTTTATGAGGTAATGAAATTTGGTTTTTCTTCCGCTGTTTTATATGTTCTGTCTTGTAATATTTCTGTGCATGTTTACCTAGACAACGCCCTTCCAAAGCTAGTGCATTCTCTTGTGAGTGACCCTGGCTGAGGTGGGGTGTTACATTTGGTATCAGAGCAGAAGGTTACCAGACTGGGCAAAAGTTTTAAAACCTTCTGAAAACTATTAGAAAACCGTTTACAAAGAAGCATTTTTCAAGGAAAGTTTTATTTTTAAAGGCTATTCCCCAAAGGCCATTAGCATTATCCTTTGTTTCCTTGATTGAATCTCTTTTCCTTTCTTTCCTCCACCTGTAGTCACAGTGGTTTGAACTGCGACTAATCCTTTTCTAACTACGTCAGTGTTTTCGGTACGATGGAGGCAATTCTCGAGAGACCTGTTACCACGTTATAAGAAAGGATAGTAAGAACAAGGATAATGGATACAAGCTTAAGGACAAGCAACTTGTTGGTATGGCTTAATCCACAAAGGAGGAAAAGGGTGAATGATAAAACCCATGACAAGAGAGAGTATCTCTAGTAGGGTAAAAAGGGAAAGATAGTCAAGTATTATGAGATGAGGACAAGATCATCGAGAGGGCAATTGTATGCTCTCACTGTTAGTGTACCTAAGAAGGATGGTAACGTTTCTGTGAAAGGTTTAGCTTTTCTTCTCTATCATCCCGTCAGGACTTTGCTTTGATCACCGCATCGTTTAAGTCTGCTTCGATAGCTGAGTCTCTGCACCTTCGTACTAGCATAGTAGAGGATCCCATTTTTGTCTCAAATCTTGTTGAGCAATCGGTCCATTTATTCATGACTTGTTTGGATTTGAGGACGCCTAGGACTTTTGGGAATAATGCTTATGCTTTTAAGCTATGGGTTGAATTCTAGGAATGGAGTGGTTATCCAGTAAGGGTGCCATTCTCGGTACTGAAAGGAGGGTAATTAGGCTCTTGACTTGCCTCGGTAATACCCTCGAAGTCTCGTGTAACCTTTAGGGTTCTGTCATGATTGGTTACCTAGAATCTCTTGATGTACTTGTTGGTAATCCGTTCGAGTAGAGTTCGCCACTAAGGCGGATGGTTCATTTCGCTTGTGCATGAGTTATGGAAATCACTCTAGTAAGTACACTTGGTAACATGGTTGGCATCTGTTTGTTTTCAAGAGATAAGTTCTTCTGCGTGGGATGTCGTAGAGCGAGTAAACGAGATCCATGATTCACTAGTGAATTTTGGAGAGCTTACATGAAACCATGAGTGCACGGATATGGTTGAGCCAAGTATACTAGAGGGAGAATATGTAAAAGTGGAACAAGAGGCGACAATGAAGTGAGTTCCAGCTCATATTTGGAAATAGGAGTTAAGAGGCCACGAAATCATGAAGTTAAAGATGGTCAAAGCACAATGGAATTAAGCTCAAGGAAATGCGACTTAGAAGATTGAAGACAAGATACGCGCATCATATCTCTTTTTAAGAGTATATTCTTGATCCCTGTTTTCCTGTAGAGCTTACCCGCATGCTATCTTTTATGCATATCCTCTTGATCTTATTTCTATTGCAAACTCCATAGGGGGTATGACTCATCGGTTAATAATACATGTCAGGGTTTGAAGGTGTCCGTTAGGTTGACTAAACCTTTTGGGCTTTATAGGATATGGGTTGGGTTTAGAAAGGGATTTCTTGTAATCCAAAAGGAGTTTATCTTGCTTATCTTCTAGGTCCTATCTTGAGGACCTTAGGTAGAACCCTGTGGATGTAAACATGTATTTGAAAACATGTTATGATTGATATGGTTGCAAGTGGTTGCTCGTGGATGCGCGAATACACACTAGGCACTAGATCGGCTCTGTCACATTTCATATTTCATATGTATACGTGTTTATACTTGTTTATGGATGAATTTGAATGTGTTATCATGTGAATATTGCATATGGATGAATGGTTGTGCACACATATAGTGTTTATGTGACTAGGACTATTTGCATACATGTGGATTCATGGCACTAAACATATTTTGCATTTAGAAGATCAATCAGGCCTGATCATTTGCATTAGATAAGGAACATATACACACACTTTCTGCATATGTTCATATGGTATTAGAAATATTTTAAGGACAATAGTTGCTTGTGGATGATGTCTTGAGTAGATGGACGATGGAAGGTAGGATACGTTCTTCCTAACTTAGAGATTTCGGGGACGAAATGTTTAAAGGAGGGGAGAATGTAACAACCCAAATTTTAATAACGTGTTAAGACAAGAATCGAGGCAGAATTAAATTTTAAAATAAGAATCAAGAGAAACGGGTTGCGCTGTTGCGTTCGTCTCAGAATTCTGGTTGGAAACAAGTCCGAAATTTCGTAAATCGGAGTCCGTATGACCGAGATATGGCCTCTAGAAGTTTCACGAAAAATCAGAAAACGAAAACAGATTTTCAAATTTCGAATTTAGCCCCAAACAGACTGGGCGGGAAAATTTCCCGCCCAGCCCTAGGTCAACTGGGGAGTCGATCCCCCCAGGACCAGGTCGACTGGGGACCTGGGTGTCGACCTGGGGGTCGACCTCCTTAGTCGGGCCAGGTTGGCCTGGTGCACCTGCTTGCTCCTTTGGGTCTGTTCTATTGGCCTGTGACGAGATTGGATGGTTCAGATCTAAACTAGGGTTAATCTAAGGGCCTAAACTAGTCCTAACTTCTATAAAAACACCCTAAGACCTAGCCTAATTCACTACAAACCATCCTAACCACGAAGTGCTGCCCAAATGTCTCTTGATCATGGCCTCCATCTTCAACTTCAAAGGCTTAAGCATGCTAACTAGATTCAAGTCAAAGGAGCAAACTTTCTACATCAAATCAAGGAAGTAGAGCATCATCTCAACACTGTTCTACGACAAATGCTTGCTCATAAATCTCTAGCCATGCTTTGTAAGTTCTAGCTACTTTTAGATCTAAACGGTAGTTCTAATGTTGACATGGAATAAAATGAGATGAAACCTAAGTATGTTAGTCTATGTGAATCTAGTCTTGCCCCTCTCTTGAACCTATGACTTTGGGCTATTTCTTAGTGATTAAATCATGCCACTCATGTTGTGTTTGACCTAGTTTATCATGCAAGATTGAATCTTGACTTGTGGAATGTTGGCATGAACACTTAGAACAATTTGACTTGTGGAACATTCATATGAACTTGACTTGGGGATTATGCATGTAAAAGAACCTAAACCCCTCATGACCATTTACATGCCTATGATGATGAACCTAGTGTTATGCTATCATACATGTTTGAGGCCAATCCCTTTATGCTATCATACATGTTTGAGGCCAATATGTTGTCATATTATTCCTACTATGTTGACTCGCTTTCACTTGCGTTGGGAATACGCCTAGGGTAGTTAAGGCAAACTTGAGATGGGCTATGAAACTTAACATGAATTAAGTAATGGGACAATGGGCATAAGTGGAAAATGTGGACTTTGTCGTGGCCTAAATTTAACATGAACATGACAAGTAGGAAAACATGGAAGTGGCCAACTCGAGGTTGGGTTGAGTTTGTAGCATAAATCTGCCTGGAACCGCCCGACAAATCCAGTAACTACAGACAATAAGACCCAATGTGAGTAGTTGGTCATATCACGCTTAAAACCCGAGGTTAGACTAGGTTGTGGTGTAAAGCTGCCCGGACCCGCCCGGCGTAACCAGTAACCACAACAAAGTCTAATGTGAGAGGTTGGGGTGCATTAATTTACTTAATGCCACATGATAAGGTTAAGTTAGTTTGACTAATGGCACTTAACCGATATGACATGAATGGGTAGGTTAAGTAAGACCGGACTTGATTACTTAAAGACACTTAACCATATAACACGATTAGCGGATGGGTTAGTTTAACCTAAATGGGTTGATAACACCCGACTGGGATAACGCGATGCGTGGTAGGGTTAAGTAAACCCACAAGAATGATACTTAACCATTATAAATACGACTAGTGGATGGGGTTAAGTTAACCTACACTTAACCAATCTGATTCGGTAATTTGATGGGGTTAAGTTAACTTACACTTAACCAATCTGACTTGATGATTTGATAAGGTTAAGTCACGAACCTCTTAAATATGCTTAACCAATCCGACTCGATAATTTAATGGGGTTAAGTTAACCTACACTTAACCAATTTTACTCGATGATTTGATGAGGTTAAGACAACCTATACAGCTTGATGAGGTTAAGATAACCTATACTTAACCAATCTGACACGGTAATTTGATAGGGTTAAGTTAACCTATACTTAACTAATCTGACACGATAATCTAGGGTTAAGTCATGAACTTCTTGATATACTTAACCAACTTGATACATGGTTTATAGGGCTAAGTCTTGAACTTGAATACTTAGCCAATTTTGACATGATTCGTAGGCGGGGTAAGTCATGAACTTGAATGAAAACACTTAACCCATTAGACAAAACCCTAGTTCAGGGGACTAAGTGGAAAATCGTAGTTAATAAGGATAACGGGAAGGGAAACTAAGTGATAAACCTTAGTTAGGGAAAACTAAGTAATAATTCTTAGTCAAGAGAGTTGGACCAGTTCACAAATAGATGACTAACCTGATACGGTAGGTCATCGTTTAAACAAACACACGAGGAGGAGCGAATGTTTATCTGACTTAGATAAAGGATCCAGCGAACTGGGTGACGAAGCGGTAGCTTCGGGGGACGTGAGGGTACTCTTGGTATCCCTCTGTGAGGTTGCAGATGATCCGCCTGGGCTCACAAAGGTTAAGGTCTGCGGTAGAAGAACCAAGGGTATGCCTTGGTTGCTATGCGAGCAACCTAAAGACTGGGGTGGATTAGCGTGGAGTCGGCGATACTTAGTTTAGCCCTGTGATAGCACGTCGTCGACTACCTACCATCTTCAGTCAATCGTGTACGTATGCGGAAAGGCAGAGAACTCCCAACAGTCCATATACTTGCTATCTAGTTATGGGTGAGGTTGGCCAATAGGAAAGTGGGGCATGGATGGCCGGAGTATAGTTCTCGTGCATGATTTTCTTGGATTGCCTTTCAGTAGTTGAGGGAGGGTTCACATGGGACCATAACCACCGGTAGAAAAACAGACCTTGATATCTGCATCGGCAGATAACCTAAAGCTCCCGACCGAGTCCTGTATTTCTTGATTAGCCCTGCCACGGGACTCGGATGGCACATTGAGATACATGTGCATCTAGACATGGAAAAACGATTCACGATACATACGTGGGAAAAAGGGCGTGGTTGATGGGTAGCGTAATCCCTAGCGGTCCTAGGTGGCTTAAACCCAAACCGAGTTACAAAAACGTTTAGTAAGTAGCGTAATCCCTAGCGGTCCTAGGTGGCTTAAACCCAAACCGAGTTACGAAACATTTAGTAGGTAGCGTAATCCCTAGTGGTCCTAGGTGGCATTAATCCTAGCCGAACATTCGAGAATTCATGGTAAGAAAATACAGCTAGATCAAGGGTGACAGTCCAAACGATTTCAAGGATAATGGAACTACATTGAAGTAGTATAGAACTACGTGAGGAAGCCCGTAGGATTTATGGCAAAGGACTAAACATATACATGGAAAGAAACATACGAGTTGGGAAAACCTACATTAGGTTGACATGGACCATTTCATGACATTGGGCAAGAGACATTTTGTAGCTAACACATGACATGGGTTGGGATACTAGTACGAAAGGTGCAGGGCAAATATACTTGATTGAACCTTGGGGTGTTATACTCGATAGAAACTTGGGATGTTATACTCGATAGAACCTTGGGATGTTATACTTGATTCATAGTGACCGTAGTTTATCTTGATACAGTAGTTCATCCTGTTACCTTGGTTTAGCTTGTCTATCTTGTCATCATCCTTATGTTTGCTTTCAGTTTATGCATGTCATGTTACCTTTACCTGTTTTTATGCTGGAAGTAGATAGGACTTACCAATATTTATGACTGACCCCGTTTTCTTTTGCCTCTTTGTCTTCCGTTTCCCCCCCTAGGTTTTCAGGGAGGAAATACTGTTATTTAGCTGGACTTCTTCTACTTTAAGGTCATCATGTATGGCTTGGATTTTTCTTGGCTATGGCTGCTTTACCATTTTACTTGGGGAATATTTTATGACTGTGGTTTTATGCTTCTTTAACTATTGCAAGACAGGTTTTCAATGTAATGGCTTTTAAAGGCATTTTGATGTAAAAGGCTTTAGACCTTATAATTTTATGAGGTAATGAAATTTGGTTTTTCTTCCGCTGTTTTATATGTTCTGTCTTGTGACATTTCTGTGCATGTTTACCTAGACAACGCCCCTTCAAATCTAGTGCATTCTCTTGTGAGTGACCCTGGCGGAGGTGGGGTGTTACATCTTTGGACCAGAGGATCCAAATCTTCCTAAACAAACAGGCAATAGCACCGCCAAAGCCAATAGACAAATTAACACTGGTGACCTCTTCTGGACCCAAAAAAGGCTCTTGAAGCACAACCAAACAAACGGAATGCTTCCAAATGATGCATTTTAGATTATCCATCGACGCATCATTACCGATACCACGAACATTCCAAAAAAGAAAGTTCGCCATCGGGACACCACCGAGCAGACATAAAACTGCAGGAAGCAAGCTCCCGCAATAAGAAACTCTCAGCCCACCTCAAATCAGATAAAGCTTGTGTCGAGTAGATCTAATGATATGCTTGGATGCCACTATAGAGGATGTGCGAATGGTGCGGTGAGTATGCAGAGACGCTCTCGGTCTATGACGCACAACAAATGGGCAAACCAAAGGAGAAGTGTCAACTCGCGAAACCCTAGTTCGCAACGGACACGAATTCTTAGTAAGGCGAGATAGATGATTGCTAATGATCTCTATCTCCTCTTAAGGGGGGGTAGCAACGAGAGAGGAGGGAACCTCTCCTGTCGATATGGGTGGTAAAACAGCAACAACAACAAGGGGATACCCTAGAAATGTCGGGACACGCAAGAGCCGCAACACCGGTTCATGTAAGGACATCACCAAAGCTGGAATGTCATCGGACTGACAATCGAGCAGAAGCGATAATGTCCTGGACCCACCTTGGAACCCAGACGGGGGTACCCAATGCAAAAAAGGTGGGACAAAGGAAGCTACACGGAGGATAGGTGAGTAACTCAGCACGGGTCGATGACCAATTAGTAAGGTTGTATTGTTGTCCAGTAATGGAACAACAATTCAGACTTGACTAATTAGCCACGCCACACTGGTTGAGTCAATCCGCACTAACATCCTGAAACTTCCGACAACAACTGCAAATCATTAGCAATCGATGCACTTCATAACAAGACACTAGCATTCTTGTTGTGAGTACGCAAACAAACAAACCACGACAAACCTAAGAAACCACAAATAAATTCCCCAAAACTTGGAACCGAGAAGTTCTAGAAAAAACCTTGAAACACCCAAAAACTCGAAGACCCAGCAAAGATACGAGAGGGCACAAATGGCTAAACCAAGCACAAGCAAAGCTCATACAACAATGACCCGACATGCAGACTTCCAAATGCAAAAGTGCAATGGTAGGGAGCACACACGTTCGTGTGTCATGGCTCATAGCAACACAAGCAACGCAATCCAAAAGCCATCTACGCAATACTTAATCCCAAGAGAAAGGAACAAAACAAGAAACAAAAGAGGAAATCTGAACCTGAGTACGCTTCATGTACACCAAAGGTGCACACGAAGTAAGTAAAGCATCATCCAAAGGGACCACATCAACCACAACCGAGACCAAAGCACAAGACTGCACCAACGGAACCGTGCAAGATAGAGGCTTGCCCTATGCTCGACTCCACTAAGCCTGAGCAGACCAGAGAACGAGATGGTTCAGATGAATGTGGAGCTTCGCTCACACACACACTAGACCATACGTCATTCTCCATAATGGAGAAGGCATTAGAAAGAATGAGGACAGGAGAAGGCTGAGAACCACCAACTGATAACTGAACCACAGGAGACAAATCACTAGTATTAGAAGGTAAAACCGAAGGTGAAACAGACACCCTGTCTCCATTGAAACGTCGAGCAGAATGTCGGCGATGACGAGTTGAGCGCTGCACACTAACTTCTGCTTAACGCCTCACTAAACAATAAACACTAGAAACTGGGCTGGTCGGGGTGATGAAATCCCCTAAATCACCCTCAACAGTAGATACTATCTTATCGAAACCAAGTTTGAAAACACCACCACAAAACAACGAATCAACCAGAGAGCCATGAACTGCCACGCTGTTCGAAGCACAAGAGTCCCTGAAGAGTAGTCGAGGCTCAAATTGGGTGGTGAAGTCCCAATTAGCTCGGTTTCCTTCAAAACTATTTGAAACACACCCAAAGCCACACTGTTCAAAACACAATCTACACCCAAAGCCTACGAAAAGCTGCTCCCCGAGGGGAGTTTAGACACAAGTTCACTAGAATAGAGTGGAGAAAGATTCATAAAGCATTCGCCAATAACCAAAAATCTGAACCTCGTTAATTCCACGAAGGAGAATAACGATTAAAGGTGGATCTCCACCATTGACGGTCCAAAAAGGTAATAGATATCAGAGCAGTGGCGACCGCCAGCACAGAAGCAACAATGACGTCAAAAGGTGGGCACGACTTCAAAAAAGAGCCACTGACCACAAATTCTTCACCCTGATAAACCGAAGCCATAACCCTAACTAATTAGGGCAAATCACAACCCACGATAGAGCACAGAGACACAAGCAGAGGCAGAGAAAGGCAGACAAAGAAATAACCAGGCGAAGAGAGAGAGGGAAGAGGAATTAACATCGAACTGGAGAGTCGAAGATCGAAATTTGCGATTTCATAAAGCAGTCTCCATTTTTTTTCCATAAGGAAAAAAACAAAGCCTTTAATGTTTCATTATTCCTTTCCTTTATTTGGTTATTGACATAAAAGATATTTGTATCTGTGAATTCGCAACCATAAAACTGAAATGACTATGGAATTGCTTATAATTGATAAATTAATTGTTTGACCATTCATGTTTTATTTTCTATGTTAGTATAGAACATATGAGAATTTATTAACTGCATAACTATTCAATCCAAACTATTATATTTTGACTATAGCATCTGAGTTGATTTACTTGAGTAAAAGTTAATCCTGACTTGAGTATTTTGTTTTTCTTTACGCTCGGGTAAGATCGAGTATTACAGTTTGACATTCCATCTTTTGAAGATGAGATTCATAAAGGCATCAACTTTATTCAAATGTTTCTATCATTACATGTGTTTTAATTTGATCATGTATTAAACTTCCACTGTATATTCGACATTATAACTCTGATGTAGATAAATATTTGATTTCGCTGTGAGATATTTTATTATTCCTACGTCTCGCAGTTTGTATTGACATTGTTTAAATCAATTTCCAAGTTGACCATACGTTGACGTAAACTCCTCAATTCATCCTCAAACTCAATCGAGGGTGTGGTGTTTATGTATGCCCTCAATCCAAGAATAATCCTATCTATCTCTTCTAAACTGGCCTTTCAAAGCATTCATTCTCTCAGTTAACTTTTTAATGGATAAATTCTAGTGTAAAATCTTCCTCTCTTGAGACATAGAAGAAGTCTCTTTTGCCGACACCACTTCGATCCGAGACGGAAGGGTCTCATGACGGTCAACCTACCCACAGATACATGGGAAAGTAATTGCAATTATATTTTTCTTCTTGGTTTACAAAAACAATACCTCATAAAAACTTGGTGTGAATTAATTCCGAAACCAATCTATCACGGCATATAGACAAAGAGAAAATTACAAAAAGGTCAATTTCACCTGATTAATACATTTATCGTTTACATAACATCTTGGCATGATTAACCCTTATACTCTTTAGAATTGCTTCACAGTCTTCACTTAGAAAGTCAAAAGTGAGTCAGGGAAATTTAGTGTAAACACTCTTAAGTTTCTCCAAAAAACGCTTTTTCCTGAAAGCGTGAGCAGACACTGTTAGAAAATCCTTTTTCAGTCTACAAATCGTACGTAATGCATCTTCATAATAAAAAAAATTCTGTCTTGATACAAATAAGTGTATTCGTCTTCACATGTAGAAAATGGGACCCCATACAAATATTACATAGATCGTTGAGTTCGATTTACAAGTGTGCCTTCTACTTCACAAAAGAATGATTTAATTCACTTTGTTTGTTCCCTAACTCTGCTTAAGGCAGGGAACAACTTTTCTTTTGTCTATTGTACTAACAGGAAACTAGTTATAGTCAAATATTAAGAGAAAGAGAAAAACACTATTGAAGCAAGAATCATGCCCGAAGAAAAGGAGCTTCAGGACTAACAGCCTTCTTCCCTCCCAAAAGACTAGAGGGGCCTCCTTCTTTAAGCAACAATGATTCAGAGTCACAGACAATATGTTTATCCTGGTAGCCGCTACCTCCGAAACCATTGCCGCCATTCTCCTCATCGTTGCCAATAAAAGCAAAAGTATCCCCTTCATCACCTAAATCATCCGGAAGATTGTCAATATATAAAAGGTCCTCGACATTAGAGTCACTCCTTTGCGGTATCTCAACGCCTTGTTTGCCCACTTTAATCCTTTCCATAACTCGATCCTTGACGAAGGAGGAACTTTGGTCGTTCGAAACTAAGGAAAACTTTGAAGGTTATCGAAAACAAGGTGAAATAAGGCATCTTCGTAATAGTCGGACTTAATCTGCGGAAGATGAACTTGCAAGAAATTAGAAATCCTGTCTTCAGCTGCATAGATTATATGCACAACACGTGAAAGCTTCTCATCCTTCTTCTGAAGCTCATCGGCATGAGTAACCACATCTTCCGCTACTTCATGTTCTAAGGCCGACACCTTGTCAGGGGTTACGTCCCTAGTCTACCTTTCTTTCTCTAAAGCCGCATCGGCGTGTTCCAAGGAAGCTCTCAACCTCTCGCATTCATCGCTCAGAGCTTCGTTTGCTTCTCGAAGCCGAACGATTTCAGTGGTAGAGGAAGGAGGAATTAGCTTAGACAAGTGCCATCCCTTGATAATCTGGGAAATTAGAAGCATTCAGTATACAGTCGCAACAAATTGAAAGTCCATATTAAAAAGAAAATTTTATACCTTAAGCTATCGGGTGATCAAATGCTGATAGAAATCCACCGTTTTTGAAGAAGATGAGGGTAACGAGATGTCGGAAATTCTAGACTAGAAGAACAAGCTCCATAAAATCGGTAAAATACGTTGAAGGATCAAGAGGCCTCGAAGGCTCAGCGGACTGAGAAGTTGGAATCGCGGAGTGACATCTACTCCCGCTCCTGATGTACTTGGAAGGGATGACGGAAAAACACTACCTCATGTTTCTCTGCCAGAAGCACCCCCGGAAGTCATAGAAGTAGGAAAATCAAACTTTAGTCTCTTAGCTGGTGGGTCGACAGGCAACTCAGCCAACCTCTTAACAGCAACAACAGTAGATCGATTCAAAACGTCAGTAAGGGTAGAGACTTCCGAAGTCAAAACTCCTAGTCAAACGATAAAACCCAAGAAAGATTCAGGAATCCGGAACTGGGGTACCAAAGAGACCTCGATAAAGAAACTATCGAATCAACAAAACATACCAGGAAATAAAGTGAGTAGAGGAAGCAAATACTTTTGAGCATAACAATAAACTCTTAGAGCCTAGAAGACGAATAGATGGACACCTCAAGACCTTTTGTCCGTTAGGAAGGAGGTCATAAAGACACAACTTGTCCTTGATTAATATAGCAGACCAACCTAGCGGCTTTTCGAGTAGCTTCAAAATGAGCTCAAATACATGGGATTCGCTTTCGGTTAAAGGCACTCTCTTAGAAGCAGGATCTAAAAGAAAACAATTGAAGATAAGTAACAGATGAGAAAAATAGTCGCTCACAATGGGTTAGAGGATTCACCACAGTCAGCAAATTTGCCTGAAATATAGACAGGGCATCTTATGAAGAAGAACCGATCTTCCCAAGATATAGCCTTGCCCGTATCGTTATTAACAATCTTATGCAAGGGAGTAGCATGGAATATAGGGAAGTCAGCACCTCTTGAAAAAACGCATCAGGTGTTGAATAAGGTTAAGAGTAAGAGATGCCTAGCCCGATTCAAGAGCAAGTACTTCAAGACATAAAAGTAGTGTGTAAGTGCTTGGTAAGAGTTGAATGGGCGCAATCTCCAAGTCCCGTAGAAGTCGAAGCATGAAGGATAGAAAAGGAAAGAAACCTCCATGCCATATATGTATAGCTGAGTAAGCGAAATATCCTTAAGGAAGATTCATGATGTCATCGCAATAAGCAGCAGGGATAGCCTCCACATTATCTATTCCAAAGCTGGTAAGAATGGAGTTTACTTCGTCTTGAGAGGTAATCAAAGGCTACTTCAAGGTGAAAGATTTCCTCCTCCGAGGAATGCCACAAGCATCAGTTGATGACGGACTGGGACTCCTTTTATTAGACATAGTGCTGCCAGGTGATATAATTCCATGAACATACAAAATTCATATCCCACTCATTAGATCACTAAGAGGTGATAACATGTAAACCAACTAGCAATGGATAGTCAAAATAGTGAATATTGGGATAACTATAAATACCCGTCTAGATAAGATGCACAAAATATTTCACCTTAGTTAAAAACGATCAAGCCCTTGGTAATGACAAGGTCGTCTTCTTTTAAGCTTAACACTAAGAGAATCCAGAAGAAAAGATAACAACTGGCCATGACCAGGCAACTATAAGTCACCACCAAAGACCTGGATGGCACTAGGTACCGTTCCCGTTACTTAATTATGAGAATAGATTCTTTTGTGCAAATTGCATATCTCAAACCCTAAAATTAATATTTGGGGAAAAGGGCATATGAGCAGCTCGCCATGAATTGTAATCCAGGTCATTAACATTCGAACAACTTATATTCGACATGCAAAACCCTAGCCAATTTGGGAAGAACAATTTAATTTCTAAATTAGAGATCAAAATAGAAAGATTTATCAGAGGTTCAGGCGATAAGATTCCAAAAATAAGCTTCGAGTCCTCAATGAACAAATAATCTAGTTCGAAGAATTAATGTTGCAGGTAAAAAGTGAAGAAGAAGCGATGGTATTTATGCAAAGAAATTTACCTAAATCTCCACCGTACAAACGAAGACCAATCAATATCTCCGACCAAGGGAGATCAAAAGACTCAGAAATGATGCTTCGAAAAATACAAAGAGTTTGACTTGGAAAGTCCAAAATATCCCTTCACTAGGGGGCAAATGTTACTACTAGAATTAACAATGGAGTAGGTTGGCAATGAAGAGGTAGCGGATAACCACAAGCACATAGGAATCCTCTAAAAAGTAGAGTCAAATACTAAGAGGAGCCAAGAGCAGGGAAAAACATTCTGAAAGCTGCATCAACCGAGACCTTCTTAGGAGAAAGGATCGTGAAAGCTACAGTATCTAACCGGCTGGATCTATCCGACAAGGTCAGACCGGCAGGATCCTTCCAATAGCGTCAACCCGGCCTGGGAATCTGCGGTGAAAGGCCATCCAGGTCAGAAGCCCAGAAAAATGAAGGCTAGAGCTTCGTCAGTTAAGGTCCGAAAGGACCTTCAGTATTAACCTGCCTAACACCGAAATGTCGAAAGGCTAAAACACCGGGAGCATCAAGCCGGAAACACATAAAGATTACCCGGAACCAGTTTCTGAAACACCCGCTGCATAAATGCCGAGAGGTCGCATTGATAAACAGAGAAATCACCTAGAGCAACCTTCTAGAGGATCAGGCTACACCTGGAAATCCCACCGAAAAGCAGACTGGAACCCCGAAAGGGATACAAGCTATCCACACTAGTCTACTTAGCACAGACACCGGCAGTGATTCCGAACTGGCAGCTATCCACATACATAATGAGGGCGGACTCCTCTAACTATTCACGGGAAGACCGGAAGCCTATATATAAAAATCTATGACTGAGAGCATAAAATCGGAAACTCAAAATACCTTTCGGAGAGCTACCACAACAGCAAGCACATATCAAGCTAAAAGAGGCTCTTGATTAGCCAAAACCTTCATTGTGAAAGCTATAATTAGCACCATAAAGCGGCCTGAAGCAATGTAACACCCCACTCCCGCTATGGTCACTCTCTAAGGGAATGCCATAGCATCGATGGAGTATTTTAGTGAATATAGAACAGAAAAATTACAACAAGACAGATATAAATAGTACTTGAAATTTAAAACATCATCTCATAACAGCGGAAGTAAACATGTCTGGTTACATCATAAAACCAAAATAAAATCAAGTACAATATCCATCAAAATAAAGAAGTACATAATCCCACTCTCTCATACAATAGCCAAGACAAAAGAAAAGATAACTGGGTAACTGGAGCTTTACATCTATCCAAGCTCCTAAAGACTGGAACTGCAATCCGATCAAGCTCCACTACTGCTAGGATCCACCGTAGGACCTGAGGGTTGGGAAAAAAAGATAAAACAACGGGGTCAGACATAAGTCTGAGCGAGTCCTATAACTTTAACAATACAATCATTAAAGTAACCAGAGAAGACATAAACTTGACCTACGGTAATGTCTGGGGATGAATGGCTACACTAAGCAGCTTGGTAGACTTAGGATAAACTAAGATAACTGTAAAGACGTATCTACCCACCCAAGGATAATTACTAACTGCACCACACCAGTCATTCCTACTCAAAGATTGATCCCACCCAAGGACTTAAAAGAAAGATATAACTAGTAGTTTCATGTACCCCTAGCTGACCACATAGGTGCCGTCTGCCCCTATCTCCACTAGGTGTACCCCACTACTCCCCAAGCGATCGGCTCCCTACCGTAGATACCCGTGCCGGCCCCACAGTGGGGTGTATCACTCCCCAAAGTGGCAACCCGATACAATTAACGGTGCACGGCTTATATCTACACGAGATGCAACAACGTCTTACCTACCAGCCCGGGTCCACACACGCATATGAAACCCGTTGGACTTGCGTTGCCACCGCTACCCCGTTTTGGCCTCTTATAGTCAAGCCCAGTACGCGTGTCCCGTCCTCGACATGGGTCGAGCCCAATAAGATACATATGGGTTACTGGTTGAAATGGGCCCCCACAAGCTACCCACCTAGGCTTGTCTCTTTATCTAGTGCATCCCACTTAACCCTTTAATCATGTTTAATTACATGTTTCCACTTGGTTAAGTATTCTAATCGTATTTTCTATTGCCACCCAAGGCAACCCACTAGATTTCCACATGCCACCCAAGGCACCCACTTAACCCCTCATGTCCCTCTACATGCTAATATGGTTAAGTGTTTCTTAATTAATTAATTAAGATCATGACCTCATAAAGACCTCCCACATTAGACCGTCTTTTATGACTGCTGGATATGTCGGTTGGTTCCGGGCAGACTTCTGTCATCAAAAGGGTCTAACCTCGTGTCTTTACTTTAATCACGTATTTAATTTATGACTAAGACCTCTCACATTGGGCCAATCATTTGTAGCCGCTGGATGGTCGGTCGGTTCCGGGCAGACTTCCGCTACAAAAGGGTCCAACCTCGTGTCTTAGTTGATTAATTACACCTAATTAATCACCCCCATAATTAATTATCCCTAATTAATTACACATTTTTCATAACATGGGTAGACCTAACTCAATAGGTAAATTCCCATGGGGTAGACCTAACTCAATAGGTAAATTCCCACTTATGTTAATTTATTTTTTTATGGTATGCTTAACCATACCCAATCATACTTTTATTAACATATTTATTAACCCCATCGTTCCCCACGTAAATCGTTCTCATTTCATGACATAATAAAGGGAAGATCCATCACAAATATCATGGGTTTAACCACATCTTAGCATATAACTTTATCATGGGTTAAGAGGATGTCAACTTGCATATATGAGCATATATTAACCCAACTACATTTAACCCAAACTTGCATATTATCATACACATGACTTGCATAACATGTTGCATATGAGCTTGCATATTATCATACACATATCTTGCATAACATGTTGAACTTGCATATAAGCATTCTCATAACTTGCATAACATGTTAAACATGCATTTAAGCATACACATAACTTGCATAAGCATTCACATTCTTGCATAAGCATTCACATACTTGCATAAGCATTCACATACTTGCATAAGCATGCATAACTTGCATATCATGTTAAACTTGCATTTAAGCATATACATAACTTGCATATGAACTTGCATAACAACCTACACATAACTTACATAACATCATACACATAACTTGCATATAAACTTGCATAACCCACTTGTTAAACATGCATAAACCCACTTATTAAACATGCATAAACCCACTTATTTGATATGCATAAACCCACTCATTAAACATGCATAAACCCACTTGTTAAACATGCAAAAACCAACTTATTAAACATGCATAAACCCACTTATTAAACATGCATAAACATAGGAAAACATAGAGTAGCATATCATTACAAATGATTCAAACTCACTAATCCGCATTTAAGACCATAAGTCTCATTACACCCAATCTACTTACTTTAGCAATTGATGTTAAAGTGATAGAAACTCACCAAACCCAAGATTAGCAAACTTATGAAGTGGAATTAGTTGCTAAATATGAAGAAGATGATGATTAGAGGTTGATTAGCTTGCAGCTTCCTTCATAAATTAGTGGAGGCTCCTTCTAAGATTTAATTTGGCGGCATGAGGCCATCATTTCTATTTTTAGTATGGATTAGGGTAGGTTTAGGGTGTATTTATAGATTAGGTGAGTGTTTTAGGCCCTTAGATTAACCCTAGATTAGATTAGGTCCGTTAGATTTAGGAAATCTCTAGAACCCAGCCCAGCCCTAGCCAGAAAACCAGATCTGGTGCACCCAAGCCCTCTGGTTCGACACGCCGTGTCGACAGGCAAGTCGACAGGCAAGTCGACCCCCCTGTCGACAGGCATGTCGACAGCCCTGTCGACATGGTTAGGGCGGGAATTTTCCCGCCTGGCCCCGCTGGTTCTATTCTGAAATCTGAATTTGAATTTTTAAATCTGTTTTTAACTTTAAATTTTCTGCAAACTTCTTTGGGCCATAACCGGGCCATACGGACTCCGATTCTCGAAAACTCGGACTCTATTTCGCGTATTTTTCCGAGACGAACGCAATGACGCAGCCCGTTACCCCCAATTCTCACATCTGAGATTATTTATCCTGTAATTAGTGAATTTTAGTATTAACTAAAATTCGGGGTGTTACATTCTCCCCTCCTTAAAGGATTTCGTCCCCGAAATCTCTAAGCTAAGGAGAATGCATATCCTACCATCCAAACAACCATCTACTCAATCCATCAAACACGGGCATCCATTGTCCTTAAAACAATTTCTAATGATGTATGAGCATATGCAAAAAGTGTGTGTATATGTTCCCTATCTAATGTATGAACATATGCAAACCATGATAGTGCCATGCATCCATTATGTATGCGAGAGAACCCTATCGACACATACAATATCTACATGAGTGCACAATCATTCACCAAAATGCATCATCCATATGATAACACAATCATTATACATCCATAAATATAGCTTCCTACACACAATTTTATGCAATATGCAATATGAAGTGATTGAGCCGATCTAGTGCCTAGAGTGTGTGTATATGCATCCACGAGCAACCACTAGCAAACACTTGCATCCACTTGCATCCATCAACCATAACATGTCTCAAACACATGTTTCAACCATAGGTTTACCCTATCTAAAGGTCAAACAACACTAACGAGAGGACATACTAAAGATAAGATAAGTACTAGACAACGATAGAGGAGAAAGAAAAGACATACCCTCAAAAAGAAATGGGTACAATGAACGCATCTTCGCTTCCGTCTCCCAAGTTGCGTTGCTCTCATCTTCTCCCCATTGCACTTTGACTAGTTGAACCTCTCTGTTTCTCAACTTCCTAGTCTCTGACCCAAGGATGCGAGTAGGAGCTCGTCGAATAGTCGCGTCACGCTCTACTTCCACTTCTTTAAGCAAGCTCAGCTCTACCACCTCTGCGGTCTCATGTAAGCACTTCCTCAAATGGGACACATGGAATACATCATGTACACCACTAAGTCTGTCGGGCAGCTCCACTCTATATGCCATCCGTCCAATCCTTTCCTTAATAGGAAACGGCCCCACGAACCTTGGTGCTAGCTTCCCAACAGATCCAAAGCGAACCACATTTCGTAACGGAGACACTTTGACAAAGACCATGTCCCCAACTTCAAACTCAAGATCCGTCCTCCTCTTGTCCGCATAAGATTTTTGCCTATCCTGCGCTGCTTTCATCCTTCTTTGAATCAAGTCAATCTTCTCAGAAGTCTCCCTAACCATATCAGGCCCAAGCAAGATCTTATCCGTAGATTCCCACCAACATGTAGGTGATCGACAAGGCCTTCCATAGAGAGCTTCGAAAGGAGCCATACCAATACTGGACTGAAAGCTGTTATTATATGTGAACTCTACCAATGGAAGATGCTCTTCCCATGTACCTCCAAAATCTAAGATACAAAGCCTCAAAAGGTCTTCTAGAACACGATTCACCCTCTCAGTCTGGCCGTCCGTCTGAGGATGATATGCGGTGCTCAGACACAATTGACTCCCCACTGCTTCTTGCAAACTTCTCCAGAACTCACTAGTGAAGATAGGATCTCGATCACTCACTATGCTAGAGGGTACCCCATGCAATCGAACTATCTCTTGAAGATATACAGAAGCTAGCCATGGAGCAGTCCTCTTGCTCTTCACAGGTATGAAATGGGCGCTTTTAGTAAGTCTGTCTACCACAACCCAAATTCTTGTATTACCTTTTCTCGATCTGGGTAACCCGTCAATAAAATCCATCAAGACGCTATCCCACTTCCATTGCGGAACTTCCAATGGGTGAAGCAACCCACCAGGTTTCTTCTGCTCCGCCTTCACTTGTTGGCACACCAAGCATCGAGCGACATACTCGGCCACATCTTTCTTCATACCGGCCCAGAAGAAAACCCTCTTCATGTCTTGGTACATCTTGTCCCCACCGGGATGAATGGTCATCCTAGAACGGTGTGCATCATCAAGAATAACCTTCCTTAAACCCTCGTCCCTCGGTACACAAAGTCTACCGTCTCTACGCAAGCACCCCATATCGTCTAGGGTGTACCTACTCAAATGGCTGGATGACTCCCCCCTTATGAGCTTCTCCACCAACTCAACCAACTGTGGGTCGTCCCTCTGTGCTTCTCCAATCCGCCCCAAAAGAGTAGGTCTAACCTCCAAGGAAGCTAGCAAACCGGGTACATAATCAACGGAAGGTCTGAAATCAAACATCGAGATAAATTCTAAGCTTCGTTGTTCCACGAACAATGGACTCAAGGACAACCTCTTCCTGCTCAAGGCGTCCGCCACCACGTTACCCTTGCCAGGGGTATACGCTATCTCGAAATCATAGGATGCTAAGAACTCCATCCACCTTTGCTGTCTCAAATTCAAATCCTTCTGAGAAAACAAGTACTTCAATGATTTGTGGTCAGTGAACAATTTAAATCTCTCACCAAGAAGATAATGGCGCCAAATCTTAAGCGCAAAAACAATAGCGGCCAACTCTAAATCATGAGTAGGGTAATTTTTCTCATGCACTCTCAACTGCCTTCCACCATAGGCTATCACCCTTCCCTCTTGCATTAAGACTGCGCCTAGTCCTGTCCCACAAGCATCGGTATAGACAACAAATGGCTTGCTCCCATCTGGCAACACTAAAATTGGAGCAGTGGTTAAAGCTCTTTTTAACCGCCGGAACGCATCATCACAATCTACGTCCCATGCGAAAACAAGATTCTTCTTCGTTAAGCGGGTTAATGGGGCTGATATCTTCGCGAAGTCTTTGATAAACTTCCTATAGTAACCCGCCAACCCCAAGAAACTTCTTACTTCGGTAGCATTCTTCGGAACCTTCCAATCCTGAATTGATACTACCTTCGCGGGATCCACAGCTATCCCTTCCTTAGAGACCACGTGCCCCAAGAACCGCACCTCCTTCCTCCAGAAGTGACATTTAGAGAATTTAGCCTTAAGGCTATGTGCTCGAAGAGTCTTCAATACCTCCCCAAGATGTAGGGCATGCTCTTCTTCACTCTTAGAAAATACTAAGATATCATCCACAAAGACCACCACGAATTTATTAAGGAACTCCCTGAACACCCTACTCATCAAATCAACAAAGTATGCAGGGGAGTTCGTCAACCCAAATGGCATCACCAGCCACTCATAGAAACCATCCGGAGTCCTAAAGGCAGTCTTGTCTATGCTATCCTCAGCCACCCTCAACTGATGAAACCCCGTGGCTAAGTCCAACTGAGAAAATACTGAAGCGCCAACCAACTGATCGAAAAGATCATCAATCCTCGGTAATGGGTGTCTATTCTTCTTTGTGAGCTTGTTGAGTTCTCTATAGTCTACACAAAGTCTAAGGGACCCATCCGCCTTTGTAGCAAATACTACTGGAGCACCCCACTCCGATATACTCCGTCTTATGAACCCCTTCTCAAGCAATTCCCCTACTTGCTTATGGAGTTCCCTCCTCTCACGAGGAGCCATGTGGCGCACTGGTAAAGATACAGGTTTAGCATTATCCACCAGATATATTCGGAAGTCAATCTCCCGCTTCGGAGGTAAGCCCTTCACCTCCTCAAACACATCCGAATATTCCCGGACCACTCTAACAGATTGCAAACTCTCGACCGAAGCGTCAAGCGATTCAAGATAACTTAGCATAACAGAATCCATGGGATTACAAGAAATCTCGAGAGTGTTACCCAAGCGGGTCATGAGCCTAACAACTCTCCTTTCGCAATTAAGAACAGCACCATTACTGGATAACCAGTCCATGCCCAAAATCAACCCATAGCCCGTGAAGCCCAACACAAAAGCATCACATCTAAACTCAATGCTAAGTATAGAAATCTTCAAACCCAAACATATCATGGACAAATAAGTGGAGCCCCCAATTGGGTTTGAAACAACCAAGGGATCATCTACCAGACTGGTGTCTAAGTGCAGTGACTCAACTAATGATGATGAGATAAACGAATGCGATGCGCCTGAATCAAACAATGTACGGACAGGATGATCAAATAGAAAAACCAGACTTTCAACGGAAATAGTTCTACCTCTTTCCTGAATCGGTGGAACCGCGAGAGCCTGTACTTGCCCCCTAGCCTGACACGGTGCCATAAGAGCTTGCACATGTCCTCCTGAGGTAGACCCCGTCCTTTGCCCTTTCTTGGGACAGTCTTTCACTAGATGCCCTGCTTCGCCACAGTGGAAGCAGCCAGTCTTCTTCTTCTTGCGACAATCCTTGCTTAGGTGGCCAGGTGTCCCACAATTAAAACACTTCTTCTTCTTGCCCTTGCCACCGTTGCCTTTCCCACCTTTGTTTTGCTGTTGTTGCTGAGGTCTCTTTTGATCTCCCTTCTTCTCGGGTGTCTTATTAGCATTGGGACCCTTCTCTTCTTCATGCATGAGTGCCATGTCAACTAACTTCTCGAAGGTGGCCCCCATAGGGATATGAGTCATAGCCAACCCATGCATTGGTTCATTCAAGCCTTTCACGAACCTCAAAGCCTTCTTCTCCGGTGTATTCACCATGTCTAGGCCAAACCTTGCCAATTGATTAAACTTGTTGACATATTCCTTCACTGAGAGATTTCCTTGCTTTAGGGTCAAGAATCTTTCCATATACAAGTTTTCCTCCGCCCTTGAGAGAAACTTTGCCACAAATCTTTGCCTAAAATCCGCCCAAGAGTCAACGGGGCGTTCTCCATTAGTGACCTCCCACCAGAATGAGGCCTCTCCCTTCATTAACCAAGCAGCTAACTTGACTTTCTTTCCTTCTTCCATCTCAAAGATATCTATCAACTCTTCCACCTCCTTAAGCCAATCTCTAGCCTCCACAAAAGTTTCAGATCCTTGAAAAGGTTTCCCTCCCATAGCTTTAAATTCCTTGCAAGTCTTAGCAAAAGTATCCGTGCGAGGAGGAGGGGGAGGAGGAAGATCGGGTGCTACGGTTGGTGGAGGAACATTTGCTGGACCCGCAGTGGTGGCCCTAGCCTCCATCAATCTCCTATACCATACTGGTACCGTCACACCCTCCGGAAAGTTAAGATCCTCAGCCATGCTGAAACGAAAAAGGAAAGATTCAAAACGGAGAATTCGAAGGATATAGATACGGCTATTGGGGATTATGCTTTTCCTTCAAAAACTTTTCTCTTTAAAGACATGTTTTTGAAAATATCTCTTCCAAAAATGTTTTTATAAAAATAGTTTTCTAAAAATTTTATCTGTTCCGGTAACCTTTGCTCTGATACCACATGTAACACCCCACGCCCGCTATGGTCACTCTCTAAGGGAATGCCATAGCATCGATGGAGTATTTTAGTGAATATAGAACAGAAAAATTACAACAAGACAGATATAAATAGTACTTGAAATTTAAAACATCATCTCATAACAGCGGAAGTAAACATGTCTGGTTACATCATAAAACCAAAATAAAAGTCAAGTACAATATCCATCAAAATAAAGAAGTACATAATCCCACTCTCTCATACAATAGCCAAGACAAAAGAAAAGATAACTGGGTAACTGGAGCTTTACATCTATCCAAGCTCCTAAAGACTGGAACTGCAATCCGATCAAGCTCCACTACTGCTAGGATCCACCGTAGGACCTGAGGGTTGGGAAAAAAAGATAAAACAACGGGGTCAGACATAAGTCTGAGCGAGTCCTATAACTTTAACAATACAATCATTAAAGTAACCAGAGAAGACATAAACTTGACCTACGGTAATGTCTGGGGATGAATGGCTACACTAAGCAGCTTGGTAGACTTAGGATAAACTAAGATAACTGTAAAGACGTATCTACCCACCCAAGGATAATTACTAACTGCACCACACCAGTCATTCCTACTCAAAGATTGATCCCACCCAAGGACTTAAAAGAAAGATATAACTAGTAGTTTCATGTACCCCTAGCTGACCACATAGGTGCCGTCTGCCCCTATCTCCACTAGGTGTACCCCACTACTCCCCAAGCGATCGGCTCCCTACCGTAGATACCCGTGCCGGCCCCACAGTGGGGTGTATCACTCCCCAAAGTGGCAACCCGATACAATTAACGGTGCACGGCTTATATCTACACGATGCAACAACGTCTTACCTACCAGCCCGGGTCCACACACGCATATGAAACCCGTTGGACTTGCGTTGCCACCGCTACCCCGTTTTGGCCTCTTATAGTCAAGCCCAGTACGCGTGTCCCGTCCTCGACATGGGTCGAGCCCAATAAGATACATATGGGTTACTGGTTGAAATGGGCCCCCACAAGCTACCCACCTAGGCTTGTCTCTTTATCTAGTGCATCCCACTTAACCCTTTAATCATGTTTAATTACATGTTTCCACTTGGTTAAGTATTCTAATCGTATTTTCTATTGCCACCCAAGGCAACCCACTAGATTTCCACATGCCACCCAAGGCACCCACTTAACCCCTCATGTCCCTCTACATGCTAATATGGTTAAGTGTTTCTTAATTAATTAATTAAGATCATGACCTCATAAAGACCTCCCACATTAGACCGTCTTTTATGACTGCTGGATATGCCGGTTGGTTCCGGGCAGACTTCTGTCATCAAAAGGGTCTAACCTCGTGTCTTTACTTTAATCATGTATTTAATTTATGACTAAGACCTCTCACATTGGGCTAATCATTTGTAGCCGCTGGATGGCCGGTCGGTTCCGGGCAGACTTCCGCTACAAAAGGGTCCAACCTCGTGTCTTAGTTGATTAATTACACCTAATTAATCACCCCCATAATTAATTATCCCTAATTAATTACACATTTTTCATAACATGGGTAGACCTAACTCAATAGGTAAATTCCCATGGGGTAGACCTAACTCAATAGGTAAATTCCCACTTATGTTAATTTATTTTTTTATGGTATGCTTAACCATACCCAATCATACTTTTATTAACATATTTATTAACCCCATCGTTCCCCACGTAAATCGTTCTCATTTCATGACATAATAAAGGGAAGATCCATCACAAATATCATGGGTTTAACCACATCTTAGCATATAACTTTATCATGGGTTAAGAGGATGTCAACTTGCATATATGAGCATATATTAACCCAACTACATTTAACCCAAACTTGCATATTATCATACACATGACTTGCATAACATGTTGCATATGAGCTTGCATATTATCATACACATATCTTGCATAACATGTTGAACTTGCATATAAGCATTCTCATAACTTGCATAACATGTTAAACATGCATTTAAGCATACACATAACTTGCATAAGCATTCACATACTTGCATAAGCATTCACATACTTGCATAAGCATGCATAACTTGCATATCATGTTAAACTTGCATTTAAGCATATACATAACTTGCATATGAACTTGCATAACAACCTACACATAACTTACATAACATCATACACATAACTTGCATATAAACTTGCATAACCCACTTGTTAAACATGCATAAACCCACTTATTAAACATGCATAAACCCACTTATTTGATATGCATAAACCCACTCATTAAACATGCATAAACCCACTTGTTAAACATGCATAAACCAACTTATTAAACATGCATAAACCCACTTATTAAACATGCATAAACATAGGAAAACATAGAGTAGCATATCATTACAAATGATTCAAACTCACTAATCCGCATTTAAGACCATAAGTCTCATTACACCCAATCTACTTACTTTAGCAATTGATGTTAAAGTGATAGAAACTCACCAAACCCAAGATTAGCAAACTTATGAAGTGGAATTAGTTGCTAAATATGAAGAAGATGATGATTAGAGGTTGATTAGCTTGCAACTTCCTTCATAAATTAGTGGAGGCTCCTTCTAAGATTTAATTTGGCGGCATGAGGCCATCATTTCTATTTTTAGTATGGATTAGGGTAGGTTTAGGGTGTATTTATAGATTAGGTGAGTGTTTTAGGCCCTTAGATTAACCCTAGATTAGATTAGGTCCGTTAGATTTAGGAAATCTCTAGAACCCAGCCCAGCCCTAGCCAGAAAACCAGATCTGGTGCACCCAAGCCCTCTGGTTCGACACGCCGTGTCGACAGGCAAGTCGACAGGCAAGTCGACCCCCCTGTCGACAGGCCTGTCGACAGCCCTGTCGACATGGTTAGGGCGGGAATTTTCCCGCCTGGCCCCGCTGGTTCTATTCTGAAATCTGAATTTGAATTTTTAAATCTGTTTTTAACTTTAAATTTTCTGCAAACTTCTTTGGGCCATAACCGGGCCATACGGACTCCGATTCTCGAAAACTCGGACTCTATTTCGCGTATTTTTCCGAGACGAACGCAATGACGCAGCCCGTTACCCCCAATTCTCACATCTGAGATTATTTATCCTGTAATTAGTGAATTTTAGTATTAACTAAAATTCGGGGTGTTACAAGCAAAAACATCCGAGACCACGTAAAAAGGCGGCTGAAAAAGGCTTCTTAAAGCCCAACGGCCTAACAGCGGAAGAGGCTCCAAGTTCTCTATAAATAAGACCCTAGGGGTCACATTAGAGAGGACTGACTCTAATTCTTGTACTCTTCCTCTTAAAACCCCAGTAATAAAATCAATTTGAGGATCTCATTGATTCTGTTCATGTACGCAAAGTCAAAGGTTAATAAAGAGCAAATCTACATCTGTTGTATTTTCTGTGAGTTTATTATACTAATTCTTAGTTATTGTCATTACAATTTACTGTTTGTTCCCTATATTTACATGGATTCTTGTTCGAATCTATACCTATGATCGGAAGAATTGTCCTCCTTTTGTTGGCTTAAATCCTTCTAGCAGGCTTAGGTCCTATCTACGAGTTTATATTTCTCGGTGAGTTTGGTCCTGATACCTTGGGACAGTGATCTGATTCAAACTCATGCAGGATAAACAACCTATTTCTCCCTTAGGTCCATTCCCATTAACTTATCTCTGGTGTTAACAAAAAATATCGTTAACATTTTGGCGCTAGAAGGAGGGCCTGAACCTCCAATCCCTTAGTTAACCTTTCTACATGTTCACTTGTGCTATTCCGTCCCGGATTGGACTAAACCTTGGAGAGGCGAACATTATGAATATAAGGTCTCTGCCAGTTACTAATGGATTTCCCATGGTTGGTACAAGTACTGGTGAGCCGTGGGCAACTGAAATATTCAGATTAGAAACCCTGCATATCCAAGAGAAAGGAAACGATTAGAACCTTATGACCCTAATCAATGGAGCATTAACCCCTTACATTTAGGTCCGACTCCGATTTTTTCCCTAAGTCAATCCTTGACGAAAAGATATAACACCTTCCTCCATATCAAAGAAGTTGTCCAAGCACAGGCTAGGGGAACTATATTCGAACAGAGAGTTGAGAGGGCTGCCACTCCTTTTACCAATAAAAGGCCTGATAAAAATAAACCCCCATGTCGAAAGGCAGTTAAAAGGAAGTTTAGGAACGATGAAGTGACAAAACCAAGTAATAAAATGACCAAAATGCAACAACGGAGAAGGGCTTTGAAGTCAAGGTTGCCAAAAGGATGTAAGCTCATAACGTCAATCGAGGGCATCTACTTCCTAAATAGGCACGAGTTAAACTTTTGGCCATCATTAAAAATGAAACCCACAAAAAAATCTAAAAGGGAAGGGTCGTAATGTTACTACCATATGGTAAACGGACACGAAACAAACCATTGTAGAGTTTTAGAGGGAATGGTCATCAACTTCTTAAGCCAGGAAAGCTATAAAAATATGTAAAGAAAGCATAGGTGGTTACGCCAGTAAGATCTTCTAGAAAAAAAGACTATCCAATTGCAAAGAAGGAAATCCCCACAAACTCAAAATGACCAAGGACAGGTCAAGCCACAAATGGATAAAACAAAAAAAACCTTGTCATCACCAAATTGGTCAGGGCGGGGCATCCCCCGGAAGGGGGCGGTGTGTTAGTCATTTTCCATTCCCAAATCAGAAGGGTCTAGGTAAAAGCATCAAAAGCGTAAGCCTCCATTTCACACCAGAAATGGTCGTGCCGGTGCATTTAACATTAGCATGTCCTGCCTCTGCTCGTAGAAGAGTACGCCCTGCCTCTGCTAGAACTAAGCACGTCCTACCTCTGCTTATGTTCCACGTTACCCGCAGATGGGAACGCTAACCCCTATCATCACCTATGATGGTCAGGATAGGGCACCCCTCGGAGGGGGGGTGGTGTGTAAACCTCTATCAATACCTACGATGGTCAGTATAGAGCATCAAAAGAGTAAACCTTAGTTCTTTGCCTATGATGGCCTCGTCTAAGTTTCTAAGACCTTATCTGTAACGACCCGTATTTTTCAGCGAAATATAATTAATTTATTTAATTATATAAATAGTGATTCAAAGAATTTAATGGTCATTAAATTAAATTAGATGGAATATTTAATTTAATTAAATAATTAAATAATATATTTAAATTCTGAAATAATCAGAAATAGTGAATTGAAAATATAGGATGAACTGGGCAATTCAAATTATTTAATACAGTTTAAATTGAATTATAATAACGAATATATTATTTGAACGAAGTTTGAATGCATAATTATATTATAATTAAAATTGAGCTTGAAATGGCGTGGCAGTTCGTTATTTGGCGATTTGAACTTCAACTGAAGGTACAGGATTCGTTTTAAACTGGATTTCTGTGAAACAAGAAACGTTCGGAGCTGGTGAAGTATATTTTTCTAATGGAAGAGAAAAATCGGGATTTCGTCGTGTAGATTTTGATTTATATCCAAATCAAATTTTAGAAAAGTCGTTATGGTATTCCTTTATAATTTATATCGATTTATTTATATTTTAAAAGGGATTTTAAATATAAATTGAATATCGATGTAACACTGGATTTGGGATATCAAGTTATAAATCCAAAAGGGGCTGTATGGTATTCCACTGTGAATATATATGATAATATTTATTTTTAAATATTAAATTTAATTGTTTTTAAATATATTTATATATTTAAATGGGTTATTTAGAGCTTTAAAAATAGCCACTTTTGCAAACGAAGTCGGAATTCGATGAAACTAATTTTGTTGGATCTGCAACATCAAATTATTGCTACATTCCAAGTTTCGTGATTTTTAGAGTCACTATGTGGCTGTACAGATTTTTAGAGTGAAAAACAGTTGATATTTTGACAGTTAAAAATACGATGTGTGAGAAAACGGAGTCGGAATTCGACGAAACCAGTTTCGTTGGGACCGTAATGTCGAACTGTAGTTGCATGTCCATTTTCGTGAATTTTAGGTATTGTATGTGATCATAGGAATTTTAGAGTTTTAAATGAGCAAATATATTAATACACTTGGTCCTGCTTATGCTACCTCATCTACAAAATACCCTATATAACGCGTTTAACCCCTCTAACCTAATTCATTATCTCCGTTCTCCAAGCCGCCACCAGTTTTTGGTTTCAAACGTGAATAAATACTCAAATAAAAATCAAAGAACATATCAAAGAAAATCCCTAAAATCATGAATTATATACGGTTGAGTTCCTTATGATGAGAGCTTCGATTCCATGGGCGTATTGTTGGGTTTGACACTCATCTCTGGGTTTGACATTCAACACAGAGAACTAGGGTTTTCGTTTTGGGTGATCTAGAGGTTTCGATTGTATAAAAGGAGATTAGATTCGGGTTTGTGGTGGAGAATGGCTCACCGTGTGAGTAATTGGGTGGTTTCAGTATCAAAAAGGGTCGATACCTGCTGGGTAACGCTTGAAGAAACAATGAACGCAAACTCCTGTAGAGTAGCTCGAGTTTAGTGCTTTTGGTATGGTTGGAAAGAGGTTTGAACGAGATGGATTTTTGTGATTTTAGTTGGATTTTAAAAGGAAAGAAGGAGGAGGAGTTGGTTAAGGGAGGATCGGCTATGACATTGGAAGGAGGAGCAGGCATGTTGCTTGGGTTCGGGAAGAAGCTAAAGCGGGTGAGTGGATCGATGGGCTGATGTAGTGTGGAGCCGAATAATGATTTTAAAAGGTGAAAGCCCAAAAGTAAAATAACTTAAGTTCTAATTTAGTTTAAATATCATATTGACTAGTAACTTGAATATTTGATGCATACATCGTTAGAATTTCGAACGGTAAGATCCATTGGGATCGTGTGGACGGGAGCAACACAATGGAACTGGCTGAGAGTCGATAGGAGCTCGTTACAATTTATAGCAAAATAAATTGTCTATCTGAATCAAATCGAGCGATGGTTATCGTTATTAACGATGATCGTCCAAGGTGAGTAAAACTCACCAACTCTAAACAGTTCTATTTTTATAACGTATATTTAGAACTGATAAATGATGACTGATTGTTGTGTGTTAACTGTTTGGTTGAATTGTTTTTGTATTGATTGAAATCATAGATTACGATATACATACATACATACATATATATATAAATCGTTAATTGAATATTGATTCTGTTTAACAGAATATTTTATATTCGTGCTTGTTTAACATTTATGATGCAAGGAAACAGGTTGGAGGGACCTAACTGGGTTCCTTAATATTTATAATATTGTTCTGTTCATATATTGTAATATATGATGTGATATATAATCTATTGTCGTTTATGTGTGTTTGGACGATATTGGTCAACATGATTTGATAAGTTAAATATCCTAGCATACCGAAATATTGAAAAGGAAATCTTTATAAATGAAATATTTATAAAAGGAGATATTTATAAAATCATAAGATTTTGAAAAGGAGATATTTATTTGTTAAATAAATAGGAGATATTAAACGAATTAATTATTCAGAAAATAAATAAAGATATACAAGGAAATATTTGTGAAAACGAATATACAAGGACATATTTCTGAAACTGAAATCGAAAGATAAATATTTGTAAAACCATTACAATTAGAATTTAAAGAGGAAAGTATTTGTAAAACATTTACAGATAGATTAAATGGAGATATTTACTCATAGGAATATTTGTCAGAAAAAATAGAAAAATAAAGGCATATTTATTTAGAAATAAATAGGAATATAAAGGAGTATTTATTTGAGAAATAAATAGAATTAGGAAAGGGATATTTATTTAGAAAATAAATAGAAATACTTAAAAAGGAAATATTTCAGAAATAAATATTTCAGGATTTAATAGAAGAATAAAAGGGGATATGTGGAAAATAAATATCAAATAGAGTTAATCGAATATTAGTATTCAAAATAGAGTAAATCAAATAGAGTTAAGCAAAAGTAGAAACTGACTAGAGATTTGTAAATTGAATGGTTTTCTAAGTGTCTATTTGATGTTGGTTTCGGCCTTCGGGATTAATACTTAGGGAATTGTTCTCATACTAGTTTACAGTCAGGGACAGATAGTTGTGAAAGGATAGTGAAACGAAATTAAGCTATGTAAATGTTTTCCAGTGTTAATAACATATATTTTCTAAACATAGAAAATAAGAAAATGTGAATATATACATATATATATATATGTTAAATGATGATTGATCGATATAATTTCCATCTGGAAATAATATCGTTGTTTGTACACGTGTTTTTCTTTGATAGTTAAATCACAAACTATTAAAGTTTTGACCATTTTAACGTTGTTAATATGGAGAGACCGGTTGGATTATTATCCAAAGAAGCACTCTGTATTGGCATAAGCGTTGCAAATCATATTTGCCAAAGATAATTGAAAACGGAGTAAAGTGCAAGGTCTGTTGTATAAATCTTAGATAACAATTGCCTAAGATGGATGTACTGAATAGTGCCTTCGGTTTGTCCAGTCCCTGGACGACCTGTATGGAAGAATGTCTGACAGAGTATATCTAATAGATCACGTAAGTTGATCTCTTCAATTGTATTCACGTTTGGTGGCGGAGGAATTCGTTTCTCTTAGCTGTATACCCGTTTTATTTTTGGATAAATCAATTTGTGATTTGGCGGGTATGACGATGTGACATTCTAAGTGAATGAAGATGTGGCATATAAAGATAAGCGTAGCTTCTAGCCTCACAATCGGGAAATGACAAAAATCGGGCAGGCAACATGGCTATGTAGGTCGCACCTATTAGGGTGTATAATCACCTGATCTAGAGTTTCATTTATTTCTAAAAATCTATTGTCGATGTTGTCCCATTCGGGAAACGGTTGCTGATCCCAACCGTTGGTGATATACATTCGATACACTCAAGTGAAATGAGTGGTCGGTCATGTGTGGCCAGGTTGCAAGATGTTCTTGTTGAACCCAGTGTATTCCTCTCTAGAGGTACACTAGCGAAAGGTGGTTCCATACCTTGTCATAGTTGGAAATCCATTACCCAATACGTGCTTGCGGCTTTGATTGTGTACTATATATGTAGAACGTGAGATGAAAGCGTTTCTGCTAGATGATTATTATATTGTGGTTGATAGACACTATTATAATATCAATGAGTTTTGATATAAAGAAAATTTGGATTCTCATAAGGGAAAAACCCGTTCCGTTATACGGCGTGGTCTTATGAGATATCGTTTACTTGTTCAAACTGTTTTACTCATACCAGTCCCATGACTGACCCGGAGTTTATTTTGTTTTGTTTCCCTAAACTCTTGGGTGCCCAATTTTGTACGGGTAGTCAAGTAGTCAGGATTTTACAGATATACTTGGAGAGCTTGGAGCAGGAGGCTTCAGGATTATATAGCTATAGTTATTTCCGCTGTGTTGTAAGTGTTGTACTCTGATAATGTTATTGTTTACGTATACTGATTTTAATTCAAGGATATATTATTTATTATATGTTGTTCGTTCCGCTGTGAGATTCGTGTTACTCTGATGTTGTATGTTCTTCTTCTTCTATTCTAAGTTTCTATCTTATCTATTCTCACCCTCTAATTTCTTTCATTAACTTTCTGGTATTTTTTGATGTTTGGTTAGTCATCATTGAGTTTATGATGATAACCAAAGTCGACAAAAACCGGGTCGTTACATTATCATCACCTACAATGGTCAGGATAAGGCGCCTCCTGGAGGGAGGTCGGGTAAGTCCTTGGGCCCTGCTTGTGGATAAGCTAGCCAAGCTAGCCAAGCGCACTGAACGCACAGGCCCAGATAGTGGCCAACAAAGCATGTATATCCACTACTTTGACATCGAAATCCCAGGGAGTTGCTCTGGAAGCACGTACAACCTCTGCTTCACAAATTAAATCCAAAGGGATGCCAAAGCATTAATGCTGGAAGGGGTTTCCGGTCTTCAAACTTTAAATACCCGAATATGGGTTGATTCAACTCTTCACAAATGTCAAAAGGGGATTTTCGATCTTCGATTCCTAATTACCCGAATGGGGGTCAGTTCAGAACTTCTATTAATACCGGAAGTGGATTTCAGATACCCAATCTCTAATTACCTGAACAGAAGTTGATTTAGGTCCTATGTATCATACCTAAGTCGAGATTGACTCGGCCCGGAGCAAAGACCGGAAGCGGGTTCCCAGCTTCCTACTCTGAATAACCCAAATCTAGGTTGATTCGGATTGCATCAAGCGCTAGAAGAAAATTTCTAGTATTACACTAATACCTAAATCTGAATGATACTGACTTGAAATGGATACGAAAGGTGATAATTGACCAACAGAAGATCTCCCAAGTGATTGTCCCAAATTGGAACAGCTATATATCTGCTCACGAGGAAACAAACACAAAACAAAACTTGGAAGAAAACAAGAAGCCTATCATCAAAACAATTCCGAATAAAAGGGTAATCTCTTTTCTTATCCAGGGAAACTTCTTAAGCCATTTATATGCGAATAATTATTATTCATGTCTCATATCTACAGCTATTTACATAATAGACATTGCCAACACATAATTTCATTTCACAAAAGCTACATTCTCAGTAATCCAAATAGAGGTATAATAACATATCACTATTATAGTAAATCGTCAAATATCTAGGTCCTCTCCATCCTCAGGTAATGGAGGATTAATGGCATGACAAAGTGCGATTCTTAGGAACTTATTTAGCTTTCGCACTTTTTTACTCGCTTCATCAAGATGGTCAGAGGGTTTGATCTGAAGCTCCAATGCCCTGTTATAAGCCCTAACATAGCTCTTAGAGATTTGTTTTATTTCTCTAACTCAAAAACATTCATGCGCAAATCATGCCTCTCTTCTTGTAAATGCCTAATTTGATCAGCATACCTGACGACATGATCATGAGAATCCTTAATTAACTTAGTCATAAGTCCCCTTCATCTCCGCCACCATTCTTTTGCACTACTCAGAACTGACTGATTCCTTTAGCCCAGGAGGATGGTTATTCAAGTAATACTACTTCTGAAAGGCAGGGGACATGCGATCGGACGCAATTCCAAAAGATGAGGATCTCGTCGCGATGGGAATATTCTTGAAGCAATATTCCCACGTCTCATACTTTGTATTGACATTGTTTAAATCAATTTTCAAGTTGACAATACGTTGACGTAAATTCCTCAATCTCAATCGAGGGTGTGGTCTTTATATATGCCCTCAATCCAAGAATTGTCCTATCTCTCTCTTCTAAACTGGCCTTTCAAAGCATCCATTCTCTCAGTTAACTATTTAATGGATAAATTCTGGTGTAAAATTTTCCTTTCTTGAGACATAGAAGGAATCTCTTTTGCCCGTACTACTTCTCACCAAGACGAAAGGGTCTCACGATGATCAACCTACCCACAGACACATAGGAAAGTGATTGCAATTATATTTTTCTTTTCGGTTTACAGAAATAAGACCATATAAAAACTTGGTGTTAATTAAGTTTGAAATCAATCTATCACGGCATATAGATAAAGAGAAAATTACAAAAAGATCACTTTCACTCGATTAATACATTTATCGTTTACATAACATCTTGGCATGATTAACCCTTATACCTTTAGAATTGCTTCGCAATCTTCACTTAGAAAGTCAAAAGAGAGTCAGGGAAATTTAGTGTAAACACTCTTAAGTTTCTCCAGAAAATGCTTTTTCCCGAAAGCATAAGCAGACGTTGTTAGAAACACCTTTTCAATCTACAAGTCATACGTAATGCATCTTCGTAATAAACAAAATTCTGTCCTGATACAAATAAGTGTATTAGTCTTCACATATAGAAAACGGGACCCCATACAAATATTACATAGATCGTTGAGTTCGATTTACAAGTGTGCCTTCTACTTCACCAAAGAACAGTTTAGTTCACTATGTTTGTTTCCTAACTCTGCTTAAGGCAGGAAACAACTTTTCTTTTGTCAATTGTAATAACAGGAAACTAGTTATAGTCAAATATTCAGGGAAAGAGAAAAACCCCACCGGAGCAAGAATTATACCTGAAGGAAAGGAGTTTCAAGACCAATAGCCTTCTTCCCTCCCAAAAGACCAGAGGGGCCACCTTCTTTAAGCAATGATGATTTAGAGTCGCGGACAATATGTTTGTCCTGGTGGCCGCTACCTCCAGAACCATTGTCGTCATTCACCCTAATCGTTCCCAACAAAAGCAAAAGTCTCCCCTTATTCACATAAATCATCCGGTAGATTGTCAATATATAAAAGGCCCTCGACATTAGAGTCACTCCCCCACGGTATCTCAATGCCTTGTTTGCCCAGTTTAATCCTTTCCATAACTCGATCCCTGACGAAAGGAGGAACTTTGGTGGTTTGAAACTTAGGAAAACTTTGAAGGTTATCGAAAAGAAGGTGAAATTAGGCATCTTCATAACAGTCGGACTTAATCTACGGAAGATGAACTTGCAATAAATTAGAAATCGTGTCTTCAGCTACATAGATTATCTGCGCAGCATGTAAAAGCTTCTCATCCTTCTTCTGAAGCTCATCGGCATGAGTAACCACATCTTCCGCTATTTGATGTTCTAAGGCCGACACCTTGTCTAGGGTTACGTACCTAATCTGCCTTTCTTTCTCTAAAGCCGCCTCGGCGTGTTCCAAGGAAGCTCTCAACCTCTCACGTTCATCGCTCAAAGTTTCGTTTGCTTCTGGAAGCCGAACGATTTCAGTGGTAGAGGAAGGAGGAATTGTCTTAGACAAGTTCCATCCCTGGATAATCTGGGAAATTAAAAGCATTCAGTACACAGTCGCAACAAATTGAAAGTCCAGATTAAAAAGAAAATTTTGTACCTTAAGCTGTATGGTGATCAAATGCTGATAGAAATCAACCGTGTTTGAAGAAGATGAGGGTAACGAGATGTCGGAAAATTCTGGAAAAGAAAGAACAAGCTTCATAAAATTGGTAAAATCCGTTGAAGGATCAAGAGGCCTCAAAGGCTCAATGGACTGAGAAGTTGGAATACGCAGAGTGACATCTATACCCACTCCTGATGTACTTGGAAGGGATGATGGAATAACACTACCTATAGTTTCCCTATCGGAAGCACCCCCAGAAGTCACAAAAGCAGGAAAATCAAACTTTAATCTCTTAGCTGGCGGGTCGACAGGCAACTCAGCCAACCTCTTAACAGCAACAGCAGTAGATCGATTCAAAACGTCAGTAAGGGTAGAGACTTCCGAAGTCAAACCCCCTAGTCAAACGAAAAACCAATGAAAGATACAAGAACGCGGAACTGGGGTACCAAAGAGATCTCAATAAAGAAACTATCGAAACAACAAAACATACCAGGAAATAAGAGAGTAGAGGAAGCAAACACTTCTGAGCATAACAATAAAAGCTTAGAGCCTGGAAGACGAATAGGTGGATGCCCCAAGACCTTCTGTCCGTTAGGAAGGAGGTCATAAAGACACAACTTGTCCTTGATTAATAGAGCAGACCGACCTAGCATCTTTTCGAGTAGCTTCAAAATGAGCTCAAATACATGGACTTCGCTTTTGTCTAAAGGAACTCTCTTAAAAGCAGGATCTAAAAGAAAACGATTGAAGATAAGTACAGATGAGAAAAATAATCACTCACAAAGGGTTAGAGGATTCACCACAATCAGCAAATTTGCTTGAAATACAGATAGGGCATCTGATAAAGAATAACTAATCTTCCCAAGATATAGCCTTACCCGTATCTCATTAACAATCTTCCGCAAGGGAGTAGCATGGAATATAGGGAAGTCAGTACCTCTTGAAAAACGCATCAGGTGTTGAATAAGATTAAGAGTAAGAGAAGCATGGCCGATTCAAGAGCAAGTACTTCAAGACATAAAAGCAGCATGTAAGTGCTTGGTAAGAGTTGAATGGGCGCAATCTCCAAGTCCCGTAGAAGTCGAAGCTTGAAGGATGAAAAAGGAAAGAAACCTTCGTGCCATATATGTGCAGTTGAGAAAGCGAAATATCCTTCAGGTGGATTCATGATGTCATTGCAATAAGCAGCAGGGATAGCCTCCACATTATCTATTCCAAAGCTGGAGAGAATGGAGTTTACTTTATCTTGAGAGGTAATCAAAGACTTCTTCAAGGTGAAAATTTCCTCCTTCGAGAAATGCTACAAGCATCAGTTGACGATGGACCGGGATTCCTTTTATCAAACATAGTGTTGCCAGGTGATATAATTCCATGAACATATAAAATTCATATCCCACTCATTAGATCACTAGGGTGAGATAACATGTAAACCTATTAGAAATGGATTGTCAAAATAGTGAATATTTGTATAACTCTAAATACCTGTCTAGATAAGATACACAACAAATGTCACCTTAGTTAAAAATGGTCAAGCCCTTTGTAATGACAAGATCATCTTCTCTTAAGGTTAATGCTAAGAGAATTCGGAAGAAAAGATAACAATTGGGCCATGACCAGGCAACTATAAGTCAACACCAAAGATCTGGATGGCACTAGTTACCGTTCCCGTTACTTAATTATGAGAATAGATTCTTTCGTGCAAACTGCACATCTTAAACCCTAAAATTAATATTTGGGGAAAAGAGCATATAAGAAGCTCGCCATGAATTGTTATCCATGTCATTAATATTCGAACAACTTATATCTGACATGCAAAACCCTAGCAAATTTGGGCAGAGCTATTTAATTCCTAAATTGGAGATCAAAATAGAAATATTTTCAAGAGGTTTAGGTGACAAAATTCCCAAAATAAGCTTCAAGTCCTCAAGAACAAATAATCTGGTTCGATGAATTAATGTTGCAGGTAAAAAGTGAAGGAGAAGCAATGGTGGTTATGCTAAGAAATTTACCGAAATCTCCAATGTACAAACGAAGACCAATCAACTTATCCGATCAAGGGGGATCGAAATACTCAAATATGACACTTTGAAAAAGATAAAGAGTTTGACTTGTAAAGTCAAAAATACCCCTTCACTAGGGGTGGGCAAATCTTACTATCAGAATTAAAATGGAGTAGGTTGGCGATGAAGGGGTATCGGATGACCGCAAGCACATAGGAATCCTCCAAAAAGCAGAGTCAAATACTAAAAGGAGTCAAGAGCAGGGAGAAATTGTACGAAAGCTACATCAACTGAGACCTTCCTAGAAGAAAGGATCGTGAAAGCTACAAGATCTAACCGGCGGGATTTATCCGACAAGGTCAGACCGGCAGGATCCTTCCAACAGCATCAACCCGGTAGGGGAATCTGCAGCAAAAGGCCATCTAAGTCAGAAGCCTAGAAAGATGAAGGCAATAGCTTCGTAAGTTGAGGTCCGAAAGGAACTTCAGTATTAACCTGTCTAACACCGATACATCAGGAGGCTAAAACACCAAGAGCATCAAGCCAGAAACACATGAAGAATACCCAAAACCAGTTTCCGAAACACCCGCTGCATAAATGCCGAGAGGTCGTATCGATAAACAATAGACAAATCATCTAGATCAACCTTCTAGAGGATCAGGCTACACCTGGAAATCCCACCGAAAAGCAGACCGAAACCCCGGAAGGGATACAAGCTATCCACACTAGTCTACTTAGCACAGACACCGACGGTGATTTCGAACCGGCAACTATCCACATACATATTGAGGGCAGGCTCCTCTAAGTATTCACGGGAAGACCGAAAGCCTATATCCGGAAATCTATGACTGAGAGCATAAAGCCGGAAACTCAAAATACCTTCCGGAGAGCTACCACAACAACAAGCACATATCAAGCTCAAAGAGGCTCTCGATTAGCCAAAACCTTCATTGCGAAAGCTATAATTAGCACCATAAAGCGGCCAGAAGCAAAAATGTCCGAGATCAAGGAAAAAGGCGGCCGAAAAAGGCTTCTGAAGGCCCAACGGCCTAACAGCGGAAGGGGCTCCAAGTTCTCTATAAATAAGACCCCATGGGTCACATTAGAGAGGACGGACTCTAATTCTTGTCCTCTTCCTCTTAAAACCCTAGTATTAAGATCAATCTGTGGATCTCGTTGATTCTGTTCATGTATGCAAAGTCAAAGGTTAATAAAGAGCAAATCTATATCTATGTTATTTTATGTGAGTTTGTCCTACTAATTCTTAGTTATTGTCGTTACAATTTACTGTTTGTTCCCTATATATATATACATGGATTCTTGTCTGAATCTAAACCTATGATCGGAAGAATCGCCCCCTTTTTTGTCGGCTTAAATCCTTCCTGCAGGCTTAGGTCCTATCTACGAGTTTAGATTTCTCAGTGAGTTTGGTCCTGATACCTAGGGACAGTGATCTGATTCAAACTCACAAAGGGTACACAACCAATTTCTCCCTTAGGTCCATTCCCATCAACCTATCTCCAATGTTAAAGAAAAATACCGTTAACAAGTGGGTTTTATTATCAACTTGAATGATTAGAAATAACAGGTTTACTTGTGGTATCGGAGCTTTTGTTTAATTAAAAACTTAGCTTATGGGGTTTAAACTAATTAGAGATAAGGTAGTTTTACCCTAGAATTAATGGAATCGTTATTAGAATCATTCTTGAGAGAGAGCATATTTTGAAATATAAATTATTTTAAAATTTAAGTCCTTTCCAAAATCCTATTCAACCGAGGTCATCTTCCTTGATAGATTTTTCTTTGATAAGTTTTCTTTAGGTCTAGATGTCGATATTGTTTTGAACCTATTTTTGAGTTTCCAAGATTAACTGAAGGAATTTTAGTATAAGTTATAAGTGAATTAACAACTTGGCCTATTATGTATTGAATTTGTAACAAATATTTTGAAGTTACCATAGCATAAAAATGGCATTAAAAGAAAACTTGTAACATTTAACAAAAAGGATTTCAAGGTATTAATAGAAAAAACTTGGTTACACATAACTTAAAAATGTTAGAGCTGCTATAAATAAGATTTATAAAATAATTGAAATAGTGATTTGATATTTTCATGAATTTGTAAGGGAATAAAATTTTGAAATATATAAATTAAATCTATGGAAACTAAATGGATTTTAGAAAATATTTATTTTGAATTGTTAAATTTATTCTTGTGTTAATAATATACTTAAGATTATATAGTTGAAAAGTTAAACTGTTGAAATAGCAAATGTGTATTTTAACTAAATGACTCTAAATTGTAAAATGAAATTTTATGAGAAGATGACATATTAATTTAATCATAACTAAAGAGATTATTGGAATAAAATTTGAGAATTTGAATTTTGAAAATTTTAAAACTGATTTCTAATATTTTTGAAAATGATACTAGTAGTACATAAAATAAAATTGTTTCAAATGATTTTTGAAAGAAATAAAAGATTGATAACCCACATCTTTCATCGAAAAATAATTTCGATGATGATTTCACCTTATTGAAATTCATTCTTGAGTTTCAAAGTGGGAGAGGCCATTATGGTAGTCTTGTTACATGTTTGTTTTGATAGAATGAATTTGATTTAAGCTTCTAAAGCATGATTTGATATATATATATATATATATATATATATATTTGAACGATTGAAATAAATTCCGGAGTTGATTTTCGAGTTTTGGTTGGATGATATTATCCTATGCATTAGATGATCTAATTTCTCACCTTGAAGAGATACTTGATTATTGGATTCCAATGATTAGATAGAAGTTCGATTTTCTGACTATTTTGAATGATCTAACCCTTCCAAACGAGGCTCACATTTTAAGCTAATATAATATAAATGAGTTCAAAGCAATTAAATATCGAAAAAGAAAATGAATAAAAATTTATATTTATATAAGTATGAAATGTTTTGAAAGGTTTAAAAGAAAACTTATTTAAGAAATATTTTAATTAAAGTAACGATTGAAAAGGAGGTTTAATGTTATATAAATACGACTTTATGAATCATAAGAGAATTTCTTAAACTATTGATTTAGAAATCTTTAAAGATTGAAATTTAAATGATATCTAAAATTTAATGAAATGATTTTTGAAACTTTATATGAAATTCGAAACTGAGCTGATATTGAAATGGAAATATCGAGAACCTTTGATTGTAAATACAATGGAAATGTAATTTTTTGAACTTATATATATATATATATATAAGTATGATGCTAATTTGAAAACTATTGATCTGAAAGGAACCCGATATGAAAACTATAATCTTATATAATGAAATCTATATGGGAATTATTCGAAATTATGACTTATGTATAATACAATACACATTTTTTATTAAAAATTAAGGTAAGAGAAATACCTTCCTTCGAAAATTGTGGACCAACTCATGAGTTTCCCTTGAACTCGGCTGTACAGTGTAATTCATAGGGCTACGAAGGCATATGACTATGGATGTTTACTAGAGAACCTATGCATAACCATTGTATAGTCGCAATCTTTGGTCGTTTTTTGATGGCGTAATCCGCAGAGGAGAAGATTCCTTATGGGTACAGATATTTCATGAGGATCCAAGCGTAACTATTATATATATGCGGTCCACATGGCATAATTCATAGGGCAGTGCTTGCCTAAGGTCTATAGGTGGTAGAGATGTAACCACCAGTGTTACTAGCAGTAGACTGCAATCCATGCGATTTTTTGAGGTGTTATGATGAAATGAGTAAGGCAGTGATTGCCTGGCCACTTATAGCTATGACACTTTGTCCTCTCGACCTGGTAATAGAGTGACCTTAGGGAATGTGTTCCATGATGATCTCATGTTATTCTACCAATTCATTTCATTGATTTGTTTGTAACGAAATTTGTAGGGAAGAGATTTCCTACGGGTGCGAACGTTTCCTAAGGGATCCATGTATAACTATTGTGTATCTGCAACTCATGAATAGTTTTATTGGTGGGTTTACCGAATGATACTTCTTTTGTTTGTTTTGTAGTTTTAGATGTATTTTCACTGGATATTTAAATAAGTTTACTTAGTACTTTGAGATTTCTAGTTTTGCATTTGATCAGTGTACTATTATATTCTTAAAGAACAAGGATGAACTTGTGGAAAACATCAAGTTATCAGACAATTTTAAATAAAATATTTTGTATAAAAAAATTCGAAGATTTTTCTTTAAGCCTTTCAATTATATATATAAAACAAAAACACCTAATTTAAATACATTAATATAACTAAGAAACAAATGGAATAGAATACGTGAGTGTACAAAAACCATTCTATTCGCATAATAGTTGATTTAGACTTTAATATATGATTTTGGTTCCAAATAAAATTGTTCGTTCGTTTTCTGACGACGAACACTGATAGAATTTTTTGATACGAATCTAAAGTTTCTATCATAGTTTATTTCTATGCAAGGAGGATGGAAGTTTCTAATTAAGAAGTCGAAGAGTCCACACTAGAGTGGTTGGGTTACCAATACTAATTGGAAGTAAAGCTTTATATTCAAACAACAGTCAAATTTGATATGTGCGCGAATGACATCGTTTAAATACTAGATCTTTTACTTTATTTATTTCCATAACTACTAGAAAATTATAAGAACAATAGATTTAAAGGAATTGAATAAATGTAAACTTAAAGAAATGATTATAAATAAAGATATATCTTTGTAAATTGACTTAAATATAAGTTCAATTACACAGAATGTTTTAAAATTTGAATTGTAACTTTTGAGGTAATTGATAACTTGAATAAAGTTGTAATAAAAGGAAATATGCCTTGTTAAATTTATATAAACATTAAAATGAAAAATGAAGTTTTCCATTAATGAATTTGAAATTAAATCTAGATTGAGACAAAATAAACAAGTGAAATTAATTTTGAATTCAATACCAACTCGAGAAAATTAAATGGCAGTTAATGAAAAATTGTGAATTGAGTAAACTAAAAATATAACTTGAATTGAAATGAATGAATAAGAATAATTGAATGTAAGTCAATAAATGAATGAAATTTATTATAATGGAAATTAATTCAGCTCAAAGAAGAGAATGTCAATGATGATAAATTTTGACAATCCACGTTACTGGAATTCATAAATTGGGTAAACGAAAATAAAAATTGACATGAATTAAATATGGATGTAACGACCCGTGTTTTTCGACCATTTGAATCTGAATACTTAAATTAGTTTTAGAAATTTTATTTGGAATATCGATGGAATTTAATATTGAATTCGTTATTTAAACGAAGTTCGAACGTTATATATTTATATAATTATAAATCGAGCTCGAAATAGCGCTGCAGTTTGTAAATTGGAGTTTTGAACTTCAACTGAGAATACAGGTGTAACAACCCGAAAATCTGGGCCAGTTTAAAATTTTTATTTTGGCAATTTTAGCGAATTTTGAATAGTTAAAATAGATTATTTTAAAATAATATAGACGAAAAATTATTTTGAATATAATTCGAATGTATATATTATATACGCGTCGTCGTTAGAATATAAATATTTATTTTATTTATATTTATAAAGGAATTGAAAATGGCGCGGTAGTTCGATAATTCGATTTCAAACTTCAATTGAATGTACCGGGTGCAAAACAATCCGGATTTTAGTAAAACCAAAAACATTAGGATCTAATTGGGAATATCTTTCCAACGAATCCGAAAAACCAAGATTTCATAGCGGGAATCAAAAGATATGCCCAGTTGAAAATTCTGAATAGTCGTTATGGAATTCAGGCCCTTAAAAATGGAAATTTTGCAAACGACCTCGGATTTCGACGAAACCACTTTTGTTGGGTCCGTGATGTTAAATTATTGCTAGGTTTCAAATTTCATAATTTTTCGAATCAATATGTGAGCGTGGCAAAGGAAAACGCGTTTGACCACTTTCAGTTGATTTTAATCGACTGGAAAATGGCCATTTTTCCAATGGTCTCAGAATTCGACGAAACTAGTTTTGTTAGGACCGTATCGTCAATACGAAGCTAGAAAATATTTTTCTGGAATTTTTCTAGTTAGTATGTGACCCCGGTAATTTGAAATGTACGTTTAAAATTCAATATAGTGATTTAAATGTAAATTTAACGAAAACTGATCGAAATAGTCAAATCAGCTTGTGATACATATCCCATTGTGTTCGGAATGGGGGTAATTAGCTAGGGGCGACAGTCGTTGGGTTCGATTCTGAGTTCGAAAGAAGAAGTTACTTTTTGGGCCAAAAATAAATAATAAATTATATTTAAATAAAAGGGAGGCCCACCCACTTTCTCCTATACGGTCAAACCTCCCTTCCCCGTTAGAAATCGATTCAGTAAAGTAAATAAAAAAAACCCGCGTTCTTCCTCCTCGCGACAGCCTCCCTTCGCCGGACCTCCACCGCACCCTCCCAGCCTCTGACGATGGCGCCTCCCCCAAAACGCCCTCCTCCTCTACGTCCCTTTTCTTTCTTCATCTCCAAACACCCGAACTCGCTCAAACACCCACCGCCGCCACCCTCGACTTCCGCCGCCCTCTGAACCCCAGTCCGACCACCATAGACCCCGGCGCTCCTCCCCTCCACCTCCAGCAGCTCCGATTTCCCCCTCCCAATCAAAACCCTAAAAGGAATTGTAAGTTTCTACTTCTTTTTTTTGTTTGTTTATTTAATGTTATTATAAGTATGATTTGGAGTAGAATAAATAGTTTAAATCGAAAAGGGTTTGATTTTCATATTTTTAAAAGCAAAAGGACGAGATTTTTGTTTAGAAGAAAATTTGATTTTTAAAAATAAATAGAAATATATTTGAAAATAGAATAGCATTCATCTTGTAAAATAAAATAGCCTTCTTATGGTAAAATAAAATTTGCACTTGTTTAGAAAATATAAAATCAGTTTGATTAGAAAATATAAAATGGCATTGTTTTTAACAGAATAAAAATATGATTTTTATAAAGTAGAAGAAGTAAAAATATGATCTTTATATTTGAAAAGGAGAAATCTTTATATTTGAAAAGGCGAAATCTTTATATATAGTAGCGGTGTAAAAAATTCGATTTTTATATATTGAATAGCATAGTAAAAATTCGATTTTTATATATGTAGTGGCTACGAGCAACAAAAGCGACAAAAGGCGATAACGATGAAGATTTCTCTAAAATGAAGAGTCGTGGTATTGGATAGCTTTCGGTGAGAACTTCTCACTCGTCAATTTCTTTTTCTAGTTATATATATACTAGGATGCAGACGGTGTTTAGTAGCACCCGACACCCGTCATCCACAGACCATGGATGGCTTGTTTGTTTAATTGTTTGGTTGTGTAGTTGGTTAGATATTTGGTTTGAATTGAATTGTTTGGTGAAATGAAATTGATTTGATTGATGTGTGAATGGCGTGGGCCTTCACTGGACCGGGGATAAGGCTAGGCCTTGTCCCGTTTCTAGTATCGTGCCGTTATGCCGCCGAAATTTTATAAAAATAAGTTAGAAAAATAAAGATAACATTTTATTTAATAAATGAATCGAATAGAAAATTCATAGGTTGAATAAAATAGTTTGTTCGTTAAAAATATAATTTTTAACGTGGATGTGAATAAATAAATATTCATTTACAAACCGGACGGTTTGTTTATGTACACCTATTTGAAGGACATTGATTGGGACGATAAATTTTACACATTGCCCAACTGCACAAATAAAAATCCGTGTTTGATTGCTTGAAACCCCACACGGGTATTGGGATGATATTTGACGTACACTAATCCCTATTGTTTAGTTGTATGTCGATCGATTGATTGACAGGTTGTTATAAGCGTTGAATATTTATATTTGATTCTTATACAGTGTAGAATGCACTTTGGATGATGGTTGATTATTCATCGTTGTTGATATATACATGTGTTATAGAAAATCCATATAATTAACATTATATGGTAATTGATTGGGCCTCATTCCAGTTTTAAAATAGAAATATTTGAAATAGAAATATTTGAAAAAGAAATATTTGAAATAGAATATTTGAAAATAGGAATATATGAAGCCGTATTGATTAGATTGACGTCATTTTGACGTGAACGATATTTATATCGATTTTATTCATTTTATAATGAATATCGAAAGTGATTTCAAAATCTGATATTTTGAAAAGAATTGAATATAAATGAATTCGAATTGAAATTGAATATATATGAATTCGAATTGAAATTGAATATAAATGAATTCAAATTGAAATGGAATAGAAATGAATTCGAATTTAAATTGAATTGAAAACGAACTGAAATTGAATTAGAAATCAATTTGAATTGAAATCAATTTGAAATGAATTTAAATTGGAATATTCAATTTTGATTTGAAATTGAATATGAAGTTGAAACCGTTTTGAAAATAAATTTAAAACGATTTATAAAGCACGTTTTGAATTGAAATCGACGAAGTATATATTATATATATTATATATATAATATAATGGCCTGAATAGAACGCGCCGCGCCGCGGCAGTTCGCGAATTTCGACCATTGACTTCGAATGGACATTGCGGGAGATCCGACCGTCGGATTCTCCTAGAACCGGAACCGTTGGGTTCGTATCGAAAAGAGCTTTCTAACGAATGTGAGAAATTAGAAATCTAATGGTTGTATTTGGAATTATGTCCAAATCAAATTTGGAAAAGGTCGCTGTAAGTGCAGTTCGATGGCCGTTGATGGAAATCGACTGTACGGGCCTTGATAAAACTATTAAAAATAGTGATAATTTATGTAAAATCATAAGAAATGATTTGTGAAGAATTGGGATGAAAAACTCTATATTTGAAAAGATAAAAATAGATTTTTATCGAAATGAACTAGTTTTGAACTAGAATTTCAAATTCTATTTGTTTTTTTTTAAAAAAAAATTGAATTTGAAATGGTTTTGAAAATGACCAGAATTTCCAATGATTGCATTGGAATGGATTTGAATCGAAAATGTCTTCGGAATATTTCGATGTTGGAATTCGTGATTATACAGATGTTGTTATGGAAATTTGAAAGATACATATTTATATCGTTATTTCCAATACGACATTTGTTAATCGTAGAATTTGATATTGAATATAAGCCGATATATTTTCTATTCAGAGCCTTGTATTGAATATCAAATGTGATTTGGGTTTGTCGTGAATGGTGTCTTGACTAACACTGTTCTTGAACCCAGTTGAGAAAAGATTAAATCTTTTTATTTAGATTTAATGAAGTGTAACAATTAAATGATATTTAATTGGAATTGAGGTGTTATTGATTTTTGGGTTTATCGTGGACAGTGTTTCAAATAACACTCGTTCTTTAACCCGATAATTAATGGAATGTGATTTTGGGTTTATCGTGAACCGTGTTTTAAATGACACTGATTCTTTAACCCAGTTAATGATTAAAGCTAAGTGGAGTTTTAATGAATCTTTAATTAGATTGAAATAATCGAAATGGAGTATCACTAGTTTTGCTCCAGGCGTTAGTTAAATCTTTAATTAGATTTGAACGTGAAATGGTAATTGAATTTACCGATAACACCGTGGTGTTAGATATGAAGTATAACCAGTTTTACTTCATGGGATGAATAGGTTGGGATTGGGAAATTAAAACAAATGATTACTTCGGTAAGGTCTGTTAATTCCGACTAGTTGAATCGAAATTCAAAAGATGATTAAAGAATAAATTCAAGGAATTTATCTTGGATAAAATTAATGGGAACCTTTCCCTGTGAATGTGAAATTTAGAAACTAACTGTCGGTTAGCCAAGCAGAATGGTTTTCTGGATATTGATCTGATGTTGGTTTTGGCCTTCGGGGTTAATATTTGGGGAATTATTCTCTTGATTAATTTACAGTTAGTGACTGATGAATTGGAATGAGGCGTATGTTGTGTTCGTGTAACACTTATTTAAAATATACGCGAGTTATTCGGAAAGACCGGGTTTATCCCATTCTAAATAACTGATACGACGATAAGTCGAAGATGAAGACGATGGTCGAAGACCGGAGGTCTTCACGTCGTTTGAGTGATTACTGATGATCTTGATTGGGATGTACACCCAAGAAGATGGAAACAGTTGGTGATCGTCCAGACGTACATGGAGATCGATGGATATGCGGGGTACTAGGTGCCTCCGGCTTCGTTCAGACCTAGAACGGACTTGTAAATGGACTGTGTGTCTGACATTGGATTTTAGTCCGTGTGATTGATCTCTATTAAATATATATTTGTTTGGCGGCGGAGAATTTATTCTCTTGCTTAACGCCCTTCTCTGAGACGTACGAGCTCAGGGGTTATATATTGATGGATATCAAATGCATGGAGTGAATTGTCTATGTGGCATGCCTAAGTGGCAATTGATCAAGGCTTCTGTTGAAAAGCAAAGTCTTGTGGTTGATGATCAAAGCACCGGCTGTGTGGCATAGCTTTGTGTAACGTGAATTCGCGAGCCTCACACCCCGGTATGAACCAGAAACGGGAGAGGACCTCAGGGAGGGCATGCGTTTCTTTCTAGCTAGGGTGGTGTCAGTGACCTACCAGCCCTGACATTTATATACTTTTCACCTGTATGGTTGTTGCTGTTGCGAGGCGCCTCAATTAGATCGGACGATCCAGGTCCGATGGAGTCATTCGTTGGCTCATTTACGCCCCAAAGGGCGGGGAAACGTAGTGTTCAGGCATAATAATCCACATCGGTGGACCGGCCCTGTCGCTCCAAGGCTTGCCTGCGCGCTTGCCTGAGACTCGGGCTAGACAGTCTCGAATCGGTAGAGGACGATCCCTAGCCTCGGTTCATAGACGAAAATCCAATTTCCAAATACGGGACATTTGCGGTTTTAATTGTAGAACTAGTATGGCGACATGATATATGGTACCCATGCCGCCTATGATTGATACTTATGATTTGAAGTTGTTTTATACACTATGCACTTATAATAGTATCAAATGATTTGTTTTAAACGTATCAAGCATTCTTTGGCTGTTATAAGGGAAAACCCTATCCCCCGGCTTGCGTTGCATTGTGTGATAGGACCGGGGTCTTATAACAGCTTCATTTTTCTTTATTTAGCATTGCGCTGTTTGTTTTATGCACTGGTATTCTTGGGAGGAAACCCGTTCCGCGTTAGCGGCGTGGTCCCTTGATTTACCTGACTTTAAAATAAAGATTAATAACTGTTTTAGTTCTCACACCAGTCACATGACTGACTTGGAGTTTATTGTTTTAACCTAAACTCTGGGTGCCCTTATTTTCGACACGGGCAGCTAGTAGTTTTGGTTTTGCAGATTTATATTCACAGGATCCTGGTTTACAGCTGGAACGATATTCGGAAAGCTTTGTATCCGTATATCTCTTCTAGTTGTGTATTGTATTATTTTCCGCTGCTATGTAATTTAAATCTCTGATATTTTTCTGTGTAATCTTTATTCATTCATACTCTGTATATTCTTGTAATCTGATGCATTGTTGTAATATACAATGAAATGTTCTTCCGTCCGCGTTCTATTTTGTGGCTTGTTCTCGAACTATCCGCGTGTGACGGCAAGGAATTTCGCTCGGTCCGAACCAGTCGCTAAACCGATTCAGGCCGTTCGAAACGCCCTATCGTTTGAGAACACGACAAAACAGAACGCATACAGAAGAACATTTCACTGTATATTACAACAATGCATCAGATTACAAGAATTTACAGAGTATAAATGAATATTACACAGAAATATCAGAGATTTAAATTACATTTAAATACATAGCAGCGGAAAATAATACAATACACAACTAGAAGAGATATACGGATACAAAGCTTTCCGGATATCATTCCAGCTGTAAACCAGGATCCTGTGAATATAAATCTGCAAAACCAAAACTACTAGCTGCCCGTGTCAAAATAGGGGCACCCAGAGTTTAGGTTAAAACAATAAACTCCAGGTCAGTCATGTGACTGGTGTGAGAACTAAAACAGTTAATCTTTATTTTAAATCATTAGGTAAATCAAGGGACCACGCCGTATAACACGGAACGGGTTTCCTCCCAAGAATACCAGTGCATAAAACAAACAGCGCAATGCTAAATAAAGAAAGATGAAGCTGTTATAAGACCCAGGTCCTATCACACAATGCAACGCAAGCCGGGGGATAGGGTTTTCCCTTATAACAGCCAAAGAATGCTTGATACGTTTAAAACAAATCATTTGATACTATAATAAGTGCATAGTGCATAAAACAACTTCAAATCATAAGTATCAATCATAGGCGGCATGGGTACCATATATCATGTCGCCATATATAGGTTTACAAATAAAACCGCAAAGTCACGTATTTGGAAATTGGATTTCCTTCTATGAACCGAGGCAAAAGATAGTCCTCAACCGATTCGAGACTGCCTAGCCCGAGTCTCAGGATCAGAACGCATCGACCCTTGGAGCCACAGGGCCGGTCCACACGGAGTGGATTAAAAATGCCTGAGCACTACGTTTCGCCGCCCTTTGGGGCGTAAGCGAGCCAACTAAATGACTCCATCGGTTCGAGAACGACCGATCAATCCGAGGCGCCTCGCAACAGCAACAACCACATAAGTCAAACTCGTCAGGGCGTGTAAAACCACTGACGCCACTTTTAGCTAGGAGGAAACGTAGGCCCTCCCTGAGGTCCGTCTCCCGTTTTTGGTTCATACCGGGTGCGAAACTCGCGAAGTAAACGTTACACAAAGCTACGCCACAAAGGCCGTGCTTTGATCACCAACCACAAGACTTTGCTTTTCAACAGAAGCCTTGATCATTTGCATCTTAGCATGCCACACAGGCAAACCATCCTATGCCACCGATATCAGTCACACAGAATGAAATCCGATGTCAGACACACAGTCCATTTACAAGTCCGTTCTGGGTCTGAACGAAACCGGAGGCACCTAGTACCCCGCATATCCATCGATCTCCAAGTACGTCTGGACGATCACTAACTGTTTCCATCTTCTTGGGTGTACAGCCCAATCAAGATCATCAGTTATCCCCCAAACGACGTGAAGACCTCCGGTCTTCGACCATCGTCTTCATCTTCGACTTATCGTCGTATCAGTTATTCAGAATGGGATAAACCCGGTCTTTCCGAATAACTCGCGTATATTTTATAAAAGTGTTACACAAACACAACATACGCCTCATTCCAATTCATTAGTCACTAACCGTAAATTAATCAAGAGAATAATTCCCCAAATATTAACCCCGAAGGCCGAAACCAACATCAGATCAATATCCAGAAAACCATTCTGCTTGGCTAACCGACAGTTAGTTTCTAAATTTCACATTCATAGGGAAAGGTTCCCATTAATTTTATCAAAGATAAATTCTTGAATTTATTCTTTAATCTATTTTTGAATATCAATTCAAACTAGTCGGGATTAGCGAACCTTACCGAAGTAATCATTTGTTTTAATTTCCCAATCCCAACCTATTCATCCCATGAAGTAAAACTGGTAATACTTCATATCTAACACCACAGTGTTATCGGTAAATTCAATTACCATTTCACGTTCAAATCTAATTAAAGATTTAACTATCGCCTGGAGCAAAACTGGTGATACTCCATTTTCGATCATTTCAATCTAATTAAAGATTCATTAAAACTCCACTTAGTTTTAACCTTCGACTGGGTTAAAGAATCTGTGTCATTTAAAACACGGTTCACGATAAACCCAAAAATCAATACCAATTCAATTCCAATTAAATATCATTTAATTGGTACACTTCATTAAATCTAAATAAAAAGATTTAATCTTTTCTCAACTGGGTTCAAGAACAGTGTTAGTGAAGACACCATTCACGACAAACCCAAATCACATTCATTAATTATCGGGTTAAAGAACAAGTGTTATTTAAAACACTGTTCACGATAAACCCAAAAATCAATATCAATTCAATTCCAATTAAATATCATTTAATTGGTACACTTCATTAAATCTAAATAAAAAGATTTAATCTTTTCTCAACTGGGTTCAAGAACAGTGTTAGTGAAGACACCATTCACGACAAACCTAAATCCCATTTGATATTCAATATAAGGCTCTGAATAGAAAATATATCGGCTTATATTCAATATCGAATTCTACGATTAACAAATGTCGTATTGGAAATAACGATATAAATATATATCTTTCAAATTTCCATAACAACACCTGTATAATCACGAATTCCAACATCGAAATATTCCGAAGACAATTTCGATCCAAATCCACTCCAATGCAAACATTGGAAATTTTTGGTTATTTTCAAAACCCTTTTCGAATTCAATTTATTTATTTAAAAATAAATAGAATTATAATTCTAGTTCAAAACTAGTTCATTTCGATAAAAATCTATTTTTATCTTTTCAAATATGGAGTTTTTCATCCCAAACTTTCACAAATCATTTCTTATGATTTTACACAAATTATTACTATTTTTAATAATTTTATCAAGGCCCGTACAGTCGATTTCCATTAACGGCCATCGAACTGCACTTACAGCGACCTTTTTCGAATTTGATTTGGACGTATCTCCAAATCCAACCGTTAGATTTCAAATTTCTAACATTCGTTAGAAAGCTCTTTTCGATACGAACCCAACGGTTCCGGTTTTAGGAGAATCCGACGGTCGGATCTCCCGCAATGTCCGTTTGAAATAAATGGTCGAAATTCACGAACTGCCGCGGCGCGGCGCGTTCTATTCAGGCCATTATATTATATATATAATATATATAATATATACTTCGTCGATTTCTATTTAAAACGAATTATATAAATAGTTTTAAAATTCGTTTCAAAATCTATTTCAACTTCCATCTCAATTCAAAGCAAAATTGAATTCTTCTTTATAAATTCGTTTTAAAATTCATTTCTATTCAATTCGAATTTCAATTCAATTTGAATTCATTTCAATTCGCTTTCAATTCCATTTGAATTCGTTTTCAATTCAATTCATTTCGAAATCGTTTTCAATTCAATTCATTTCGAAATCGTTTTCAATTCATTTTGAATTCGTTTTCAATTCAATTCATTTCGAAATCGTTTTCAATTCAATTCGAATTCGTTTTCAATTCAATTCATTTCGAAATCGTTTTCAATTCATTTCGAAATCGTTTTCAATTCAATTCATTTCGAAATCGTTTTCAATTCATTTTGAATTCGTTTTCAATTCAATTCATTTCGAAATCGTTTTCAAAATCGATATAAATATCGTTCACGTCAAAATGGCGTCAATCTAATCAACACGGCTTCATATATTCCTTTATTTTCAAATATTCTATTTCAAAGATTTCTTTTTCAAATATTTCTTTTTCAAAACTGGAATGAGGCCCAATCAATTACCATATAAAATTAATTATATGGATTTTCATACAACACATGTATATAATAGCATTGAAAATAATCAACCATCAACCAAAGTGCACTACACTGTATAAGCATCAAATATAGATATTCAACGCTTATAACAGCCTGTCAATCAATCGATCGACATATTTAATCAATCAGGATGAGTGAACTTCAAATTTCATCCCAACACCCGTGTGGGGTTTCAAACAATCAAACAAATATTTTATTCGTGCAGTTGGGCGATGTGTAAAATTTATCGTCCCAATCAATGTCCTTCAAATAGGTGTACATAAACAAACCGTCTGGTTTGTAAATGAATATTTATTCACATTCACGTTAAAAATTATATTTTTAACGATAACACATTTTATTTTAACATATGAATTTCTATTCAGTTCATTCTTTAAATAAAATGCTATTTTTATTTTTCTAACTTATTTTAGAAAATTTCGGCGGCATAACGGCACGATACTAGAAACGGGACAAGGCCTAGCCTTATCCCCGGTCTAGTGAAGGCCCACGCCATTCACACATCAATCAAATTCACTTTCGTTATGCAAACCACAAAATTTGGAGTAAGGGTCTAACCTAGCCTTACTCCTTCGCCTTATAACGGCGCACGTCTAATCCTAACCAATTTATCGATTCGATTTTTCACACCACAAACCACATTCAAACCAATATCGCAATCAATCACCAAACAGTCAAACAAACAAGTCCATGGTCTGTGGACGATTGTGTCGGGTGCTACTAAGCACCGTCTGCATCCTAGTATATATATATAACTAGAAAATAAATTTGAAAGGTGAGAAATTCTCACCTATAGCTATCCAAGCTCCACGGCACTTCATTTGCAGAAGTCTTCGTCGTTTCGCCTTTTTGTCGCTTTCGCCCGTATTCTCTACATATGCAAAAATCGAATTTTTATTATGTTATTCAATATATAAAAATCGAATTTTTACTACGACTTTCAATATATAAAAATTCTATTTTTCTATCGAAGTTCAATATATAAAAATTCTATTTTTCTATCGAAGTTCAATATATAAAAATTCTATTTTTCTATCGAAGTTCAATATATAAAAATTCTATTTTTCTATCGAAGTTCAATATATAAAAATTCTATTTTTCTATCGAAGTTCAATATATAAAAATTCTATTTTTCTATCGAAGTTCAATATATAAAAATTCTATATAAAGATTTCGTTTTTTTTTCATTTGAAGATTTCACCTTTTCTAATTTAAAGTTTTCGCCTTTTCTTATTTAAAGTTTTTGCCTTTTCTTACTTAAAGTTTTCGCCTTTTCTCATTTAAAGTTTAAAAATAAAATCAGTTTTAAACCTTTTTCAAAATCAGTTTTTGAACTTAAATATAATCAGTATTTAAACTTAAAAATAATCAGTATTTAAACTTAAAAATAATCAGTATTTATTTTCCCTTTTTTTTTTAAAACAAAAATCAGTTTTAACTCCTAAAACCAAAATCAGTTTTTATTTATTTTTTTTCTTTTAAACATTTTCTGTTTTATAAAAATAAAAAAGAAATAAAATAAATTAATTAAAAATAACTTACAGGGGGGGCGCTGAGGCGGCGCTGTGGCCATCGGGGGGGGGGGGGGGTTCTCCGTTCATCGCGATAGGAAGGGGGGGGGGGTGTGCGGTCTTTGGCCAGAGGAGGGGAGAGGCAGGCGGGGAAGAAGGAGCGGGAGGAGAAGATGGAGGGGGCGCGGTCTTCGAACGGTGGGTGTCGTCGAGGGAGGGTGGACTTCGGTGATGGGCGGCGACGCTTCAGGGGGAGAGGGCGGCTGTCGATCGGTAGCTAGGGCTTTTTTTTTTTTTTTTCTATTTTGAATTCCGATTTGAAGAATCGGGGGGGGGGGCCTGGTTAAGGGGAAAAAGGGGATTTTTATTTTTTTATATTTTATTATTTAATTATTTTAAATTCAATGAAGTTGACTTTTACATACGACCTCTAAACGAGGCCCACTGCCTGTCGCCCATAGAGTTTCACCCCCATTCCGAACACAATGGGATATGTATCGCAAGCTGATTCGACTGTTTGAATCAGTTTCCGTTAAATTTACATTTAAATCACTATATTGAATTTTAAACGTACATTTCCAATTACCGGGGTCACATACGAACACGAAAAATTCCAGAAAAATATTTTCTAGCTTCGTATTGACGATACGGTCCTAACAAAACTAGTTTCGTCGAATTCTGAGACCGTTTGAAAAATGGCCAATTTCCAGTCGATTAAAATCAACTGAAACTGGTCAAACGCGTTTTCCTTTGCCACGCTCACATATTGATTCGAAAAATTATGAAATTTGGAATCTAGCAATAACTTAACATCACGGACCCAACAAAACTGGTTTCGTCGAAATCCGAGGTCGTTTGCAAAATGTCCATTTTTAAGGGCCTGAATTCCATAGCGACTATTCAGAATTTTCAACTGGACATATCTTTTGATTCCTGCTATGAAATCTTGATTTCCCGGATTCGTTGGAAAGATATTATCAATTAGATCCCATTATTTTTGGTTTCACTAAAATCCGGATTGTTTTGTACCCGGTACATTCAATTGAAGTTTGAAATCGAATTATCGAACTACCGCGCCATTTCCAATTCTATTTATAATTATATATAAATATTTATATTCTAACGACGACGCATATAATATATACGATCGAATTCTATTCAAAATAAATTTTTCGTCGTTATTATTTAAAATAATTCATTTTAAATAATCAAAATTCGCTAAAATTGCCAAAATAAAAATTTCAAACTGGCTCGCATTTTACGGGTTGTTACAATCTCCCCCACTTAAAACTTTTCGTCCCCGAAAAGGAACAAAGTCGAAAGTGGTTTGATCATTCAACTCTATGTTCGATCTGGCTTCCATTCTCTAACTTTTCAGTTTCTGAGAATTTTCAAAATTTCAAAAATTTGGCTAACACCCTAAATTTTTGAAAAATTTCGCCATAACCTCCCCTGCAATGGGAGCATCGGGGAATTTCAAATAGCTTCCCCGGTCCTTCAGATCTCAAAAAGAAAAAGAAAAAGCCAAGCGGCTAGCCAATAGGCTCATAAAATCATCATCACCCAAACAAAACAGGAAATTATGTAGTAAACATGTACCTATTTGTCGGGCAAACAAATTTTATTCTCTGCTCTAGCCTCCTTGCTATGACCTGTTCAATGACATATATGTATATGCAAGCAGATGCGACCAATTTTCAATACAGTTTAATATTCGGTTCAATTAGGCTAAATGGCTAAAAATTAGCAAACAAATGAACAAACAACACAAACATCAATCAATTAGTGAATTTAACGTTTCAAATTCATACTTTTGATATATAGTCAAAAATCAGATTTTTGATGCCAAATCACAACAATAGGCCCTATCTAATTTTGGTTCTCACACCAGTCAATAGGAAATATATAGATATCACACGTTCGTCACTCGAATATAAACTCTGATGATGATATATCAATCATCAGAATCACCCCCGGGTGACTAGAGTGTGATTCTATATCTATCCAGTATATTAAAACTTCGAATAGACGCTAGCTAGGCGCATACGCGAAATCTTTATATATTGGACTGTCCTAATCAATATAAATAAATAATCAAATACGTATAATTGATTTAAATTTTCAAAACAAAAATTTGTTTTCATTTTCAAAAATATACTCTTCACACTCGTTCTAGGATACTACTGATCCCATCTCTAACGAGTCATTCTAATTGGATATTACTAATCCAATATCTGATGAATTCTTTCGTATGGTTCTAATGTGTCTTGTTCTCTGCTTTGTAAACCAAAGCTCTGATACCAACTACACAACCAAACAGAACGCATACAGAAGAACATTTCACTGTATATTACAACAATGCATCAGATTACAAGAATTTACAGAGTATAAATGAATATTACACAGAAATATCAGAGATTTAAATTACATTTAAATACATAGCAGCGGAAAATAATACAATACACAACTAGAAGAGATATACGGATACAAAGCTTTCCGGATATCATTCCAGCTGTAAACCAGGATCCTGTGAATATAAATCTGCAAAACCAAAACTACTAGCTGCCCGTGTCAAAATAGGGGCACCCAGAGTTTAGGTTAAAACAATAAACTCCAGGTCAGTCATGTGACTGGTGTGAGAACTAAAACAGTTAATCTTTATTTTAAATCATTAGGTAAATCAAGGGACCACGCCGTATAACACGGAACGGGTTTCCTCCCAAGAATACCAGTGCATAAAACAAACAGCGCAATGCTAAATAAAGAAAGATGAAGCTGTTATAAGACCCAGGTCCTATCACACAATGCAACGCAAGCCGGGGGATAGGGTTTTCCCTTATAACAGCCAAAGAATGCTTGATACGTTTAAAACAAATCATTTGATACTATAATAAGTGCATAGTGCATAAAACAACTTCAAATCATAAGTATCAATCATAGGCGGCATGGGTACCATATATCATGTCGCCATATATAGGTTTACAAATAAAACCGCAAAGTCACGTATTTGGAAATTGGATTTCCTTCTATGAACCGAGGCAAAAGATAGTCCTCAACCGATTCGAGACTGCCTAGCCCGAGTCTCAGGATCAGAACGCATCGACCCTTGGAGCGACAGGGCCGGTCCACACGGAGTGGATTAAAAATGCCTGAGCACTACGTTTCGCCGCCCTTTGGGGCGTAAGCGAGCCAACTAAATGACTCCATCGGTTCGAGAACGACCGATCAATCCGAGGCGCCTCGCAACAGCAACAACCACATAAGTCAAACTCGTCAGGGCGTGTAAAACCACTGACGCCACTTTTAGCTAGGAGGAAACGTAGGCCCTCCCTGAGGTCCGTCTCCCGTTTTTGGTTCATACCGGGTGCGAAACTCGCGAAGTAAACGTTACACAAAGCTACGCCACAAAGGCCGTGCTTTGATCACCAACCACAAGACTTTGCTTTTCAACAGAAGCCTTGATCATTTGCATCTTAGCATGCCACACAGGCAAACCATCCTATGCCACCGATATCAGTCACACAGAATGAAATCCGATGTCAGACACACAGTCCATTTACAAGTCCGTTCTGGGTCTGAACGAAACCGGAGGCACCTAGTACCCCGCATATCCATCGATCTCCAAGTACGTCTGGACGATCACTAACTGTTTCCATCTTCTTGGGTGTACAGCCCAATCAAGATCATCAGTTATCCCCCAAACGACGTGAAGACCTCCGGTCTTCGACCATCGTCTTCATCTTCGACTTATCGTCGTATCAGTTATTCAGAATGGGATAAACCCGGTCTTTCCGAATAACTCGCGTATATTTTATAAAAGTGTTACACAAACACAACATACGCCTGATTCCAATTCATTAGTCACTAACCGTAAATTAATCAAGAGAATAATTCCCCAAATATTAACCCCGAAGGCCGAAACCAACATCAGATCAATATCCAGAAAACCATTCTGCTTGGCTAACCGACAGTTAGTTTCTAAATTTCACATTCATAGGGAAAGGTTCCCATTAATTTTATCAAAGATAAATTCTTGAATTTATTCTTTAATCTATTTTTGAATATCAATTCAAACTAGTCGGGATTAGCGAACCTTACCGAAGTAATCATTTGTTTTAATTTCCCAATCCCAACCTATTCATCCCATGAAGTAAAACTGGTAATACTTCATATCTAACACCACAGTGTTATCGGTAAATTCAATTACCATTTCACGTTCAAATCTAATTAAAGATTTAACTATCGCCTGGAGAAAAACTGGTGATACTCCATTTTCGATCATTTCAATCTAATTAAAGATTCATTAAAACTCCACTTAGTTTTAACCTTCGACTGGGTTAAAGAATCTGTGTCATTTAAAACACGGTTCACGATAAACCCAAAAATCAATACCAATTCAATTCCAATTAAATATCATTTAATTGGTACACTTCATTAAATCTAAATAAAAAGATTTAATCTTTTCTCAACTGGGTTCAAGAACAGTGTTAGTGAAGACACCATTCACGACAAACCCAAATCACATTCATTAATTATCGGGTTAAAGAACAAGTGTTATTTAAAACACTGTTCACGATAAACCCAAAAATCAATATCAATTCAATTCCAATTAAATATCATTTAATTGGTACACTTCATTAAATCTAAATAAAAAGATTTAATCTTTTCTCAACTGGGTTCAAGAACAGTGTTAGTGAAGACACCATTCACGACAAACCCAAATCCCATTTGATATTCAATATAAGGCTCTGAATAGAAAATATATCGGCTTATATTCAATATCGAATTCTACGATTAACAAATGTCGTATTGGAAATAACGATATAAATATATATCTTTCAAATTTCCATAACAACACCTGTATAATCACGAATTCCAACATCGAAATATTCCGAAGACAATTTCGATCCAAATCCACTCCAATGCAAACATTGGAAATTTTTGGTTATTTTCAAAACCCTTTTCGAATTCAATTTATTTATTTAAAAATAAATAGAATTATAATTCTAGTTCAAAACTAGTTCATTTCGATAAAAATCTATTTTTATCTTTTCAAATATGGAGTTTTTCATCCCAAACTTTCACAAATCATTTCTTATGATTTTACACAAATTATTACTATTTTTAATAATTTTATCAAGGCCCGTACAGTCGATTTCCATTAACGGCCATCGAACTGCACTTACAGCGACCTTTTTCGAATTTGATTTGGACGTATCTCCAAATCCAACCGTTAGATTTCAAATTTCTAACATTCGTTAGAAAGCTCTTTTCGATACGAACCCAACGGTTCCGGTTTTAGGAGAATCCGACGGTCGGATCTCCCGCAATGTCCGTTTGAAATAAATGGTCGAAATTCACGAACTGCCGCGGTGCGGCGCGTTCTATTCAGGCCATTATATTATATATATAATATATATAATATATACTTCGTCGATTTCTATTTAAAACGAATTATATAAATAGTTTTAAAATTCGTTTCAAAATCTATTTCAACTTCCATCTCAATTCAAAGCAAAATTGAATTCTTCTTTATAAATTCGTTTTAAAATTCATTTCTATTCAATTCGAATTTCAATTCAATTTGAATTCATTTCAATTCGCTTTCAATTCCATTTGAATTCGTTTTCAATTCAATTCATTTCGAAATCGTTTTCAATTCAATTCATTTCGAAATCGTTTTCAATTCATTTTGAATTCGTTTTCAATTCAATTCATTTCGAAATCGTTTTCAATTCAATTCGAATTCGTTTTCAATTCAATTCATTTCGAAATCGTTTTCAATTCATTTCGAAATCGTTTTCAATTCAATTCATTTCGAAATCGTTTTCAATTCATTTTGAATTCGTTTTCAATTCAATTCATTTCGAAATCGTTTTCAAAATCGATATAAATATCGTTCACGTCAAAATGGCGTCAATCTAATCAACACGGCTTCATATATTCCTTTATTTTCAAATATTCTATTTCAAAGATTTCTTTTTCAAATATTTCTTTTTCAAAACTGGAATGAGGCCCAATCAATTACCATATAAAATTAATTATATGGATTTTCATACAACACATGTATATAATAGCATTGAAAATAATCAACCATCAACCAAAGTGCACTACACTGTATAAGCATCAAATATAGATATTCAACGCTTATAACAGCCTGTCAATCAATCGATCGACATATTTAATCAATCAGGATGAGTGAACTTCAAATTTCATCCCAACACCCGTGTGGGGTTTCAAACAATCAAACAAATATTTTATTCGTGCAGTTGGGCGATGTGTAAAATTTATCGTCCCAATCAATGTCCTTCAAATAGGTGTACATAAACAAACCGTCTGGTTTGTAAATGAATATTTATTTATTCACATTCACGTTAAAAATTATATTTTTAACGATAACACATTTTATTTTAACATATGAATTTCTATTCAGTTCATTCTTTAAATAAAATGCTATTTTTATTTTTCTAACTTATTTTAGAAAATTTCGGCGGCATAACGGCACGATACTAGAAACGGGACAAGGCCTAGCCTTATCCCCGGTCTAGTGAAGGCCCATGCCATTCACACATCAATCAAATTCACTTTCGTTATGCAAACCACAAAATTTGGAGTAAGGGTCTAACCTAGCCTTACTCCTTCGCCTTATAACGGCGCACGTCTAATCCTAACCAATTTATCGATTCGATTTTTCACACCACAAACCACATTCAAACCAATATCGCAATCAATCACCAAACAGTCAAACAAACAAGTCCATGGTCTATGGACGATTGTGTCGGGTGCTACTAAGCACCGTCTGCATCCTAGTATATATATATAACTAGAAAATAAATTTGAAAGGTGAGAAATTCTCACCTATAGCTATCCAAGCTCCACGGCACTTCATTTGCAGAAGTCTTCGTCGTTTCGCCTTTTTGTCGCTTTCGCCCGTATTCTCTACATATGCAAAAATCGAATTTTTATTATGTTATTCAATATATAAAAATCGAATTTTTACTACGACTTTCAATATATAAAAATTCTATTTTTCTATCGAAGTTCAATATATAAAAATTCTATTTTTCTATCGAAGTTCAATATATAAAAATTCTATTTTTCTATCGAAGTTCAATATATAAAAATTCTATTTTTCTATCGAAGTTCAATATATAAAAATTCTATTTTTCTATCGAAGTTCAATATATAAAAATTCTATTTTTCTATCGAAGTTCAATATATAAAAATTCTATTTTTCTATCGAAGTTCAATATATAAAAATTCTATTTTTCTATCGAAGTTCAATATATAAAAATTCTATATAAAGATTTCGTTTTTTTTTCATTTGAAGATTTCACCTTTTCTAATTTAAAGTTTTCGCCTTTTCTTATTTAAAGTTTTTGCCTTTTCTTATTTAAAGTTTTCGCCTTTTCTCATTTAAAGTTTAAAAATAAAATCAGTTTTAAACCTTTTTCAAAATCAGTTTTTGAACTTAAATATAATCAGTATTTAAACTTAAAAATAATCAGTATTTAAACTTAAAAATAATCAGTATTTATTTTCCCTTTTTTTTTTAAAACAAAAATCAGTTTTAACTCCTAAAACCAAAATCAGTTTTTATTTATTTTTTTTCTTTTAAACATTTTCTGTTTTATAAAAATAAAAAAGAAATAAAATAAATTAATTAAAAATAACTTACAGGGGGGGCGCTGTGGCCATCGGGGGGGGGGGGGGGGGTTCTCCGTTCATCGCGATAGGAAGGGGGGGGTGTGCGGTCTTTGGCCAGAGGAGGGGAGAGGCAGGCGGGGAAGAAGGAGCGGGAGGAGAAGATGGAGGGGGCGCGGTCTTCGAACGGTGGGTGTCGTCGAGGGAGGGTGGACTTCGGTGATGGGCGGCGACGCTTCAGGGGGAGAGGGCGGCTGTCGATCGGTAGCTAGGGCTTTTTTTTTTTTTTTTTCTATTTTGAATTCCGATTTGAAGAATCGGGGGGGGGCCTGGTTAAGGGGAAAAAGGGGATTTTTATTTTTTTATATTTTATTATTTAATTATTTTAAATTCAATGAAGTTGACTTTTACATACGACCTCTAAACGAGGCCCACTGCCTGTCGCCCATAGCGTTTCACCCCCATTCCGAACACAATGGGATATGTATCGCAAGCTGATTCGACTGTTTGAATCAGTTTCCGTTAAATTTACATTTAAATCACTATATTGAATTTTAAACGTACATTTCCAATTACCGGGGTCACATACGAACACGAAAAATTCCAGAAAAATATTTTCTAGCTTCGTATTGACGATACGGTCCTAACAAAACTAGTTTCGTCGAATTCTGAGACCGTTTGAAAAATGGCCAATTTCCAGTCGATTAAAATCAACTGAAACTGGTCAAACGCGTTTTCCTTTGCCACGCTCACATATTGATTCGAAAAATTATGAAATTTGGAATCTAGCAATAACTTAACATCACGGACCCAACAAAACTGGTTTCGTCGAAATCCGAGGTCGTTTGCAAAATGTCCATTTTTAAGGGCCTGAATTCCATAGCGACTATTCAGAATTTTCAACTGGACATATCTTTTGATTCCTGCTATGAAATCTTGATTTCCCGGATTCGTTGGAAAGATATTATCAATTAGATCCCATTATTTTTGGTTTCACTAAAATCCGGATTGTTTTGTACCCGGTACATTCAATTGAAGTTTGAAATCGAATTATCGAACTACCGCGCCATTTCCAATTCTATTTATAATTATATATAAATATTTATATTCTAACGACGACGCATATAATATATACGATCGAATTCTATTCAAAATAAATTTTTCGTCGTTATTATTTAAAATAATTCATTTTAAATAATCAAAATTCGCTAAAATTGCCAAAATAAAAATTTCAAACTGGCTCGCATTTTACTGGTTGTTACACCACGCTTCCCTTCACAGGGAAGTTACGGGTTTTCACAGTTGGTGTCAGAGCTTTGGTTTACAAAGCTTAGAGAACAAGACACATTAGAACCATACGAAAGAATTCATCAGATATTGGATTAGTAATATCCAATGGGAATGACTCGTTAGAGATGGGATCAGTAGTATCCTAGAACGAGTGTGAAGAGTATATTTCTAAGATGAAAACCAATTTCGTTTTGAAAATCTAAATCAATTATTCGTATTTGATTATTTATTTATATTGAATTTGGACAGTCCAGTATATAAAGATTTTGCATATACGCCTTGCAAACGTGTATTTGAAGTTCTAATATACTGGATAGATATAGAATTACACTCGAATCGATCGGAGATGATTTTGATGATGGAGCTCCATCATTAGAATTCATGTTCGAGTGACGAAAGTGGACTTTCTATATATTTCCTATTGACTGGTGTGAGAACCAAAATTAGATAGGGCCTATTGTTGTGATTTGGCATCAAAAATATGATTTTTTGACTATGTATCAAAGTTATGAATTTCAAATGATAATCAACTAATTGATTGATGTTTGCGTTGTTTGTTTATTTGTTTGCTAATTTTTAGCCATTTAGCCTAATTGAATCACATATTGAATTATATTGAAATTTGGTCGCATTTGCTTGCATATACATGTACTTACGTTGAGCAGGTCGTAGCAAGGAGGCTAGAGTAGAGCATAAAATTTGTTTGCCCGACAAATAGGTACATGTTTACTACATAATTTACTGTTTTGTTTGGTTGATGATGATTTTATGAGCCTATTGGCTAGCCGCTTGGCTTTTTCTTTTTGAGATCAGAAGGCCTATATGGCAATTTCGGGATTTTCCCGTGGCTCCCGGTGCAGGGGAGGTTATGGCGAAATTTTTCGAAAATTTAGGGTGTTAGCCAAATTTTTGAAGAATTTGAAATTTCTTAGAAACTGAAAAGTTGGAGAATGAAAGCCAGATCGAACGTAGAGTTGATTGATCAAACCACTTTCGACTTTATTCCTTTTCGGGGACGAAAAGTTTTAAGTGGGGGAGATTGTAACAACCCGAAAATCTGGGCCAGTTTAAAAATTTTATTTTGGCAATTTTAGCGAATTTTGAATATTTAAAATAGATTATTTTAAAATAATATAGATGAAAATTTATTTTGAATATAATTCGAACGTATATATTATATACGCGTCGTCGTTAGAATATAAATATTTATTTTATTTATATTTATAAAGGAATTGAAAATGGCGAGGTAGTTCGATAATTCGATTTCAAACTTCAATTGAATGTACCGGGTGCAAAACAATCCGGATTTTAGTAAAACCAAAAACATTAGGATCTAATTGGGAATATCTTTCCAACGAATCCGAAAAACCAAGATTTCATAGCGGGAATCAAAAGATATGTCCAGTTGAAAATTCTGAATAGTCGCTATGGAATTCAGGCCCTTAAAAATGGAAATTTTGCAAATGACCTCGGATTTCGACGAAACCACTTTTGTTGGGTCCGTGATGTTAAATTATTGCTAGGTTTCAAATTTCATAATTTTTCGAATCAATATGTGAGCGTGGCAAAGGAAAACGCGTTTGACCACTTTCAGTTGATTTTAATCGACTGGAAAATGGCCATTTTTCCAACGGTCTCAGAATTCGACGAAACTAGTTTTGTTAGGACCGTATCGTCAATACGAAGCTATAAAATATTTTTCTGGAATTTTTCTAGTTAGTATGTGACCCCGGTAATTTGAAATGTACGTTTAAAATTCAATATAGTGATTTAAAGGTAAATTTAACGGAAACTGATCGAAATAGTCGAATCAGCTTGTGATACATTTCCCATTGTGTTCGGAATGGGGGTAATTAGCTAGGGGCGACAGTCGTTGGGTTCGATTCTGAGTTCGAAAGAAGAAGTTACTTTTTGGGCCAAAAATAAATAATAAATTATATTTAAATAAAAGGGAGGCCCACCCACTTTCTCCTATACGGTCAAACCTCCCTTCCCCGTTAGAAATCGATTCAGTAAAGTAAATAAAAAAACCCGCGTTCTTCCTCCTCGCGACGGCCTCCCTTCGCCGGACCTCCACCGCACCCTCCCAGCCTCTGACGATGGCGCCTCCCCCAAAACGCCCTCCTCCTCTACGTCCCTTCCCTTTTCTTTCTTCATCTCCAAACACCCGAACTCGCTCAAACACCCACCGCCGCCACCCTCGACTTCCGCCGCCCTCTGAACCCCAGTCCGACCACCATAGACCCCGGCGCTCCTCCCCTCCACCTCCAGCAGCTCCGATTTCCCCCTCCCAATCAAAACCCTAAAAGGAATTGTAAGTTTCTACTTCTTTTATTTTTTTTTGTTTATTTAATGTTATTATAAGTATGATTTGGAGTAGAATAAATAGTTTAAATCGAAAAGGGTTTGATTTTCATATTTTTAAAAGCAAAAAGACGAGATTTTTGTTTAGAAGAAAAATTTGATTTTTAAAAATAAATAGAAATATATTTGAAAATAGAATAGCATTCATCTTGTAAAATAAAATAGCCTTCTTATGGTAAAATAAAATTTGCACTTGTTTAGAAAATATAAAATCAGTTTGATTAGAAAATATAAAATGGCATTGTTTTTAACAGAATAAAAATATGATTTTTATAAAGTAGAAGAAGTAAAAATATGATCTTTATATTTGAAAAGGCGAAATCTTTATATTTGAAAAGGCGAAATCTTTATATATAGTAGCGGTGTAAAAAATTCGATTTTTATATATTGAATAACATAGTAAAAATTCGATTTTTATATATGTAGTGGCTACGGGCAACGAAAGCGACAAAAGGCGATAACGATGAAGATTTCTCTAAAATGAAGAGTCGTGGTATTGGATAGCTTTTGGTGAGAACTTCTCACTCGTCAATTTCTTTTTCTAGTTATATATATACTAGGATGCAGACGGTGTTTAGTAGCACCCGACACCCGTCATCCACAGACCATGGATGGCTTGTTTGTTTAATTGTTTGGTTGTGTAGTTGGTTAGATATTTGGTTTGAATTGAATTGTTTGGTGAAATGAAATTGATTTGATTGATGTGTGAATGGCGTGGGCCTTCACTAGACCGGGGATAAGGCTAGGCCTTGTCCCGTTTCTAGTATCGTGCCGTTATGCCGCCGAAATTTTCTAAAAATAAGTTAGAAATATAAAGATAACATTTTATTTAATAAATGAATCGAATAGAAAATTCATAGGTTGAATAAAATAGTTTGTTCGTTAAAAATATAATTTTTAACGTGGATGTGAATAAATAAATATTCATTTACAAACCGGACGGTTTGTTTATGTACACCTATTTGAAGGACATTGATTGGGACGATAAATTTTACACATCGCCCAACTAGACAAATAAAAATCCGTGTTTGATTGCTTGAAACCCCACATGGGTATTGGGATGATATTTGACGTACACTAATCCCGATTGTTTAGTTGTATGTCGATCGATTGATTGACAGGCTGTTATAAGCGTTGAATATTTATATTTGATGCTTATACAGTGTAGAATGCACTTTGGATGATGGTTGATTATTCATCGTTGTTGATATATACATGTGTTATAGAAAATCCATATAATTAACATTATATGGTAATTGATTGGGCCTCATTCCAGTTTTAAAATAGAAATATTTGAAATAGAAATATTTGAAAAAGAAATATTTGAAATAGAATATTTGAAAATAGGAATATATGAAGCCGTATTGATTAGATTGACGCCATTTTGACGTGAACGATATTTATATCGATTTTATTCATTTTATAATGAATATCGAAAGTGATTTCAAAATCTGATATTTTGAAAAGAATTGAATATAAATGAATTCGAATTGAAATTGAATATAAATGAATTCGAATTGAAATTGAATATAAATGAATTCGAATTGAAATGGAATAGAAATGAATTCGAATTGAAATTGAATTGAATTGAAAACGAACTGAAATTGAATTAGAAATCAATTTGAAATGAATTTAAATTGGAATATTCAATTTTGATTTGAAATTGAATATGAAGTTGAAACCGTTTTGAAAATAAATTTAAAACGATTTATAAAGCACGTTTTGAATTGAAATCAACGAAGTATATATATTATATATATAATATAATGGCCTGAATAGAACGCGTCGCGCCGCGGCAGTTCGCGAATTTCGACCATTGACTTTGAATGGACATTGCGGGAGATCCGACCGTTGGATTCTCCTAGAACCGGAACCGTTGGGTTCGTATCAAAAAGAGCTTTCTAACGAATGTGAGAAATTAGAAATCTAATGGTTGGATTTGGAATTATGTCCAAATCAAATTTGGATAAGGTCGCTGTAAGTGCAGTTCGATGGCCGTTGATGGAAATCGACTGTACGGGCCTTGATAAAACTATTAAAAATAGTAATAATTTATGTAAAATCATAAGAAATGATTTGTGAAGAATTGGGATGAAAAACTCCATATTTGAAAAGATAAAAATAGATTTTTATCGAAATGAACTAGTTTTGAACTAGAATTTCAAATTCTATTTGTTTTTTAAAAAAAAAATTGAATTTGAAATGGTTTTGAAAATGACCAGAATTTCCAATGATTGCATTGGAGTGGATTTGAATCGAAATTGTCTTCGGAATATTTCGATGTTGGAATTCGTGATTATACAGATGTTGTTATGGAAATTTGAAAGATACATATTTATATCGTTATTTCCAATACGACATTTGTTAATCGTAGAATTTGATATTGAATATAAGCCGATATATTTTTTATTCAGAGCCTTGTATTGAATATCAAATGTGATTTGGGTTTGTCGTGAATGGTGTCTTGACTAACACTGTTCTTGAACCCAGTTTAGAAAAGATTAAATCTTTTTATTTAGATTTAATGAAGTGTAACAATTAAATGATATTTAATTGGAATTGAGGTGATATTGATTTTTGGGTTTATCGTGGACAGTGTTTCAAATAACACTCGTTCTTTAACCAGATAATTAATGGAATGTGATTTTGGGTTTATCGTGAACCATGTTTTAAATGACACTGATTCTTTAACCCAGTTAATGATTAAAGCTAAGTGGAGTTTTAATGAATCTTTAATTAGATTGAAATAATCGAAATGGAGTATCACCAGTTTTGCTCCAGGCGTTAGTTAAATCTTTAATTAGATTTGAACGTGAAATGGTAATTGAATTTACCAATAACACCGTGGTGTTAGATATGAAGTATAACCAGTTTTACTTCATGGGATGAATAGGTTGGGATTGGGAAATTAAAACAAATGATTACTTCGGTAAGGTCCGTTAATTCCGACTAGTTGAATCGAAATTCAAAAGATGATTAAAGAATAAATTCAAGGAATTTATCTTGGATAAAATTAATGGGAACCTTTCCCTGTGAATGTGAAATTTAGAAACTAACTGTCGGTTAGCCAAGCAGAATGGTTTTCTGGATATTGGTTTCGGCCTTCGGGGTTAATATTTGGGGAATTATTCTCTTGATTAATTTACAGTTAGTGACTGATGAATTGGAATGAGGCGTATGTTGTGTTTGTGTAACACTTATTTAAAATATACGCGAGTTATTCGGAAAGACCGGGTTTATCCCATTTTGAATAACTGATACGACGATAAGTTGAAGATGAAGACGATGGTCGAAGATCGGAGGTCTTCACGTCGTTTGAGTGATTACTGATGATCTTGATTGGGATGTACACCCAAGAAGATGGAAACAGTTGGTGATCGTCCAGACGTACATGGAGATCGATGGATATGCGGGGTACTAGGTGCCTCCGGTTTCGTTCAGACCCAGAACGGACTTGTAAATGGACTGTGTGTCTGACATTGGATTTTAGTCCGTGTGATTGATCTTTATTAAATATATATCTATTTGGCGGCGGAGAATTTATTCTCTTGCTTAACGCCCTTCTCTGAGACGTACGAGCTCAGGGGTTATATATTGATGGATATCAAACGCATGGAGTGAATTGCCTGTCTGGCATGCCTAAGTGGCAATTGATCAAGGCTTCTGTTGAAAAGCAAAGTCTTGTGGTTGATGATCAAAGCACCGCCTGTGTGGCATAGCTTTGTGTAACGTGAATTCGCGAGCCTCACACCCCGGTATGAACCAGAAACGGGAGAGGACCTCAGGGAGGGCATGCGTTTCTTTCTAGCTAGGGTGGTGTCAGTGACCTACCAGCCCTGACATTTATATACTTTTCACATGTGTGGTTGTTGCTGTTGCGAGGCGCCTCGGTTAGATCGGACGATCCGGGTCCGATGGAGTCATTCGTTGGCTCATTTACGCCCCAAAGGGCGGGGAAACGTAGTGTTCAGGCATAATAATCCACATCGGTGGACCGGCCCTGTCGCTCCAAGGCTTGCCTGCGTGCTTGCCTGAGACTCGGGCTAGACAGTCTCGAATCGGTAGAGGACGATCCCTAGCCTCGGTTCATAGATGAAAATCCAATTTCCAAATACGGGACATTTGCGGTTTTAATTGTAGAACTAGTATGGCGACATGATATATGGTACCCATGCCGCCTATGATTGATACTTATGATTTGAAGTTGTTTTATACACTATGCACTTATAATAGTATCAAATGATTTGTTTTAAACGTATCAAGCATTCTTTGGCTGTTATAAGGGAAAACCCTATCCCCCGGCTTGCGTTGCATTGTGTGATAGGACCGGGGTCTTATAACAGCTTCATTTTTCTTTATTTAGCATTGCGCTGTTTGTTTTATGCACTGGTATTCTTGGGAGGAAACCCGTTCCGCGTTAGCGGCGTGGTCCCTTGATTTACCTGACTTTAAAATAAAGATTAATAACTGTTTTAGTTCTCACACCAGTCACATGACTGACCTGGAGTTTATTGTTTTAACCTGAACTCTGGGTGCCCTTATTTTCGACACGGGCAGCTAGTAGTTTTGGTTTTGCAGATTTATATTCACAGGATCCTGGTTTACAGCTGGAACGATATCCGGAAAGCTTTGTATCCGTATATCTCTTCTAGTTGTGTATTGTATTATTTTCCGCTGCTATGTAATATAAATCTCTGATATTTTTCTGTGTAATCTTTATTCATTCATACTCTGTATATTCTTGTAATCTGATGCATTGTTGTAATATACAATGAAATGTTCTTCCGTCCGCGTTCTATTTTGTGGCTTGTTCTCGAACTATCCGCGCTTCCCTTCACGGGGAAGTTACGGGTTTTCACAACAGGATCCAATATAAGTCGGATTTCTGTGAAACAAGAAACACTGGAAGCGTGTTGACGATAGTTTTCATATGAAGGAGAAAAATCCAGATTCCGTGTTATAGATTGTTAGTTATGGCAAAATCAAAATTTGAAATAATCGCTATGGAAATCGTTATTAAAATATCGGCCTTTAAAATGGCCATTTTGCAAACGATCTCAGATTTCGACGAAATCAGTTCCATTAGAACCTTAACATTAAATTATTGTACGGTGTAAAATGGCGTGGCAAACTGATGTCATATGTGACCACGGTAGCCATAAACGCTCGTTCATTTTCTATAGCGCGCATTTAATTTAATAAAGATTTATTTGAGTATAACTTGAGCAAATGATCGAATTAGGCCACGAAACCAGTCCCGTTGAGTTCGTATCGTCGATTAGAGCCAGGATAGGTATATAGTTTGTTATTTTTAGAGACCGGCAATTTTGGTGTTCAGAATGGCATTGCGGTGCGCGTAAAAATAGCCTACCGGGGAAACAGTCTCAGAATGCGATGAAACTAGTGCCGTTGGGTTCGTATCAACAAATTATTGTAGGATTTCAAAGTTTCAAGTTGATTTGATTTATCTAGTGATCGTGGAAAAATTAAATGCGTGTTTATTTCTGGATTTATAAAGGAATTTTTTTCATACGATGTCGGAATTCGACGAAACTTGTCCCATTGGATCCGAAATATCTTTTTACACGAAGAATAGTTTTTTTATCAGTAGACAGAATTGTGGGGTTTTTATCAATTACTTTACAACGAAATTTTGTTAATTAATAAAATAGTAATTTGTCTTCAATATATATACACCAACTGTTTTGCTCTAAACCTAATTTTCGTCAAAACTGTTTGGGTGGTCAACAAGCTATTCTTTGCGCCGCCACCAAACAAAACAACGGCCAGTCTTGCGAATTTGTTCATCATTTTTCTTGCAATCCACTTATCCTTTCATAACTCGTTAAACCGGAGTATTACTCATCTCTCTAAGCTCTCGACTTTGACCATAGGTGAGTGGAGCGACGGCCCTGATGGGGTGATGACGGATTGTGGGTAGTTCAGCAAGTTGATGAGGGCATTGGCAGTAGAAGGTGAGGGAGCTGAAGTGTCAGAGTTCGGGAACTTGTAGATGGCGAAAGGAAGCATCGAAGCGGACATATCTCAGGGCGGTGGATGGTGATGGAATGGCGCGGGTTTGGGGAGTGACCGATTGAACTCTGGTGAAGCACAGGAGGCGCGGTTGGTGAGGTTTCCGGTCGAGCGTGAGTGAAGGTTGGGTAGCAGGAGAAAGAAAAAAAAAGAAAAAAAAAACGCGAGAATAAGACAGTCGCGATGGGAATTTAGCAGAAACCGTAACCAAGGAGCATGAACGTGAATTAGCAAATGAACCTAGGGGAGTAGTGTTGCGAAAGAGAAACCTAGATGGAACGATGAAGTACTGTTACGGCGTATAGGGGAGAAAGCAAATTATTGGACTTTTATTTTGACCTGCGAAGATTGGGTCAGTTCGCTATTTTCAGAATTGGTTCGTTATTTTCAGAATTGGGGAGAAATCGGCTTGTTGATGGTCAAGAAACACTTGGTTAAGTGATTGGTATAACTAAAATTTCATTAGTAATTAATAAAATCTGGTATAATTAAGAATTAATTATAAGGTTAATTAAATCATTTTATTCGAACATTTCAGGGAGCAGTATATGGAAAACAAAGAAAATAAAGGAAGCCAGCCTTATGTTTCCAACTGAATGTAATTAGTTTAAACACAATTACTTAAATTAAATATAAGATTAGGATCTAATTAAAAACAGTAGTTAAGGAGTTAATTGTTATATAAGTTGAAACCTGAATAAATGTTATTGGTGATCAGGGTTGGACGAGCCAAGATACGTTGGAACTGCATTGACAAGCACTGCAATGTGGAGCAGTACCGGACGAAACTGAAATCAACTGGGATTCCTTTTAATTAAATTAAACTTTCGTTTAATTTATTTAAAACCAACCGTTCAAACAACGGTATCCAATCAAAGTGAGTTAAACTCACTCAGTTTTTTTCCTTTTATATTTTATAAATTGGGTTTTTATTTTGTGTGCCCTGCTTGCTGATGATTGCCTGTTTGCTAGTTATACATTTGTTTGTTGATTTAACTGATGAAATTAAACTGTGTTTAATTTCAGTGAAATACCAAATCGTTATTTTTAACGATTGGTTCCAATAAAGGTAACTTACCTTGGTTGGTCACGTTTATAAAAAAACGTGTTTTAAATGGTTGAATTGTTTGCATTGGTTGTGGTTGATGTTAAATGATCGTTATTTATCGTTATCAGTTAAATGAAATTTGAATGATCTGATTTGAGATAACTGTTGTGATTTCAGGGAAGAACAGGTTGGAGGGATCCAATCGGATTCCTCAAATATAGTATTTATTTTCATATTATAATATATGAACTATCATGATTGACGATTGATTTGGTTTGTGATCATTTACTGAAAAGTCAACCTGTGTCTCGTTTAAACCAATGGGCGGTATTGGTTTAGTATTTGGCAGCGTATGGCCTATAAAATCAATCGTTTTATAGATATTGATTCACCATCAGGTGTGTCAATAGAGATGAAGTTATAAAATTTATTTTATAACTGGAGATAAATTTGAAATATGCTATTTCGAATAGAAGTTATTAAAGAGAAATAAATAAATATTTTATTTATTTAAGACTTTGATTTGTTATTAATTTATTTTATAAAGTATATGTTGATGTTAATCAGATTTACAAGCGAGCGGTTAAACTTTGATAATTGTTCTGTAAAAAAACAATTAATGGAATTATTTAAATTAACTATATTTTTAATTAATTTAAAATGAGGATTAATTGGAATGGGTTGTTGAAAACATTGGTATATTAATTAAGAATTCAATTATCGTATTTCTAAATATAAAAGAGTTAGAAGTTTAATTAAATAGAAGTGAATCAGTTTGTTTTAATTAAAAGGCCAAGTGATGCTGGATACTGAACCAGTGAACTCATTGGAGTGTCATGTTTGAAACAATGTATATTTTGATAGTTAAAAAACCAACTATCAAATCTGTCCAATACGATTGTTGGCATGGAAACACCGGGATCGAATTTATATTCGAAAACCATTCCGACCAACAAATACGTGATGATATCAGAAGATGATCGAGTTGGAGCATTAAAGACCGTGGATTTTTATAAACAGAAGAACCACTAATATTCTCTGTCTGGCAAGCAGAGATAAGCTGTGATTCTGTCGTGGTTGGAATCTATGGGTTGCAAGGACTTCTCGCTACTGATCCATGGGGCGATTCCTATATGGATGTGGTAGGAGGGTGTCTTCGGTTCATCCTATTCCTGGATGACTTGTATGGACGGATGTCCAACAGAGTATTTCCAAAGGATCACGTACGTTGATTTCTTCGAATGTGCTATAGTTGTTGGCGTAGAATTGCCGTTTCTCTTAGCTTCCAACAAGAGTATTTTTGGGGATGTCAATTAGTGATATCTGGCGGATCTGACGATGTAACATTCAAAGTGAATGGTGATCAGATGTTTCAAAAATAAACTCTGACCTCAAGCCTCATCAACCGGAAATGACAAAAATCGGGCAGACTGCATGGCTATGTGGCTCACTCCCATTTGGGTGTATAATCACCTATCTAGAGAAATTCTTATTTTCTCTAAAATCTATATTTCGATGCTGTCCCTTCTCGGGAGACGGTTGCTGATCCCAACCGTCGGTGATATACATTCGATACACTCAGGCGAAATGAGTGGTCGGTCTTGTGTGGGCCGGGTTGCAAGGCATTCTTGTTGAACCCAGTGTATTCGCCTCTAGAGATACACTATCGGCAGGTGGTCCCATACCTTGTCATAGTTGGAAATCCAATCTCCAATAAGCACCCGCGGTTTTTGATTGTATACTATATATGTGGAGCGTGAGATGCAAGTGTTCCACTAGATTGATATTTACTTGTATTTAGACATTATTATAATATCAGAAAAGATATTGGTTTCAAAAATGTTTTGGGTTATCGTAAGGTAAAAACCGTCCGTGTTTATGTGTGGATTTGGTTTTACGATTACCCATTTATTTTGAAAAGATTTCAAACTTTAAAATCATGATTTGAGGATTTACCCTTAATACTGTGTGAGTTTATCTCACTCTGGTTCACCAGACTGACCCGGTGTTTTGTAAATACTCGGTTAGCCCGGGGTGTACATGTTCAGGTTATCGAATGATATGAAGTCCAGAGACGAGCTGGAGATGTTCAGACGTATGATATTATATAGCTACTATTCCGCTGTGTGTTGTATATGGGAACACGTTATTATAACTGTCCCATTGTGTGATGTACTCTTATACTGTAAGTATTTTAAAGCTCTCAATAAAGATTTACTTCTGTATTAAATTTTGCTCCGCTGCGATGTGAGACTCTGTGTTGCGTTGTTTCTTCTTCTTCTTCTATTCTAATATTTCTTTCTTATCTCACCCTCTAATTTCTTTCTAATAACTATCCAGTGTTTTCGGTGCTTGAAGGGCCGGCATGAGTTACGGTAAAGGTATTTATGCCGATTTTCAGGGCCGAAAATCGCTGGGTCGTTACAGTGGTATCAGAGCTAAAGGTTAAGTGATTACCTTGGCTCTGTGGCGTGACTCAATAGAGATGGGGTCAGCAATACTCTAGATTGAGTTGAGTATATATATACGAGTGAACGTATTTGTAGATTTTATAAAAATTGTTTTATATTGTGGAGATTTATTGGTTGAGTTGTTTATGATTTCTGATCGATCAGTTTGATCCACTATATCGATAGGGGTTTCTAAACACTCAAGTACGATAAACCGACGCAGTATGTTTTAAAAGAAGGTAAATGAAATAATTTACCCAAATTATATTTTGATATAAAGAAAATATATATATTGGGAATATTATAATATATTTGATGTGTTGTTCGTTATTATAATCGAATGAGATTATAATTGAAATGGTTATATAAATAACCAATTAGAATTCATATAATAAAAAAGCAGATTTATTAAAGCTGAAATCTAAATCAGAATTGGAATTAAAAGTTCCTAAAAGTGGGAAAGGAATTTGAAATGAACTTGGATTGAATATATGAGAATTTTAAAATCCTGGGAGATATTAAATTGTTTACAAGCATCGCGAATTCTATTTTGAAATAGATATCAAAATGAAAGTGTTTAAAATTGGAGTTTGAAATGATATAGTATTGAACTCACTTTGATCGCTGGGAAATAACTCTGATGATGCTGGCCACAATCATTAATGTTCATTTCCAACTTCTAAGTGACGGATTACTACCAAAGATTTAGGTCTGAATTGTTTTGAGAAAAACAAGTTGTTTTGAATCCTGAAAAGAAATATTTGATTTTTGAAAGGGCTGAACTGTTTAAAAACTCCCAGGGTAATTGTTTGAAAAAAGGCAAAATTAAATAGAAATTTGTGAAAGCAAATACGAATTGAATTGAAAACAATTAACCAGAAATTGAATCGGGAGATAATATATCAAGTAGAATCAGAATTTGAATTGTGAGACAGGAATCTGAAATGATATTGGACTGGTAAGTTAAGAATTGAAATTGATAATGGATGGAAATTGAGGCAAGAATAGGATTTGGCTTGGACGCGTAAGGGATTTGGTTCTGAGGTTAAGATTGGAATTTTGTCTGGAAATGCATTTGTATATGCTGACAGGGTAGCAGATGGAAAGGATATAATGATATGCCCGACAAAAAGGTACACGTTTATTTCTGTATGGGTTTGGTGATTTAGGAGCCTATTTGGCAAGCCGCTTGGCCGTTTTGTTTTCTATTGGATTGGAGGAGGCCTAAAAAGGCGAGTTGTAGTTGTACCGATTGAGCCGTACAAAGGAGGTGCTGGCGAAATTTTTCGGAAATTTAAGGTATTAGAAAATTTTCAATATTTTTGAAAAAATTTATATATGGTATTGAAATTGGTTTCTAATTTAAAATAAATTGGATTTGAAAGTTAGTGGGTTTGTAACGTCTTTTCTTACCTTAGCAATTTCGAGGACGAAATTATTTTAAGGAGGAAAGAATGTAACGACCCGTGTTTTACAACCATTTGAATCTGAATATTTAAATTAGTTTTAAATAATTTATTTGGGATATCGACGGAATTTAATATTGAATTCGTTATTTAAACGAAGTTCGAACGTTATATATTTATATAATTATAAATCGAGCTCGAAATAGCGCTGTAGTTCGTAAATTGGAGTTTTGAACTTCAACTGAGAATATAGGATCCAATATAAGACGGATTTCTGTGAAACAAGAAGCGCTGGAAGCGTGTTGACGATAGTTTTCATATGAAAGAGAAAAATCCAGATTCCGTGTTTTAGATTGTCAGTTATGGCAAAATCAAAATTTGAAATAATCGCTATGGAAATCGTTATTAAAATATCGGCCTTTAAAATGGCCATTTTGCAAACGATATCAGATTTCGACGAAATCAGTTCCATTAGAACCGTAACGTTAAATTATTGTACGGTGTAAAATGGCATGGCAAACCGATCTCATATGTGACCACGGTAGCCATAAACACTCATTCATTTTCTATAGCGCGCATTCAATTTAATAAAGGGTTATTTGAGTATAACTTGAGCAAACGATCGAATTAGGCCACGAAACCAGTCCCGTTGAGATCGTATCGTCGATTAGAGCCAGGATAGGTATATAGTTTGTTATTTTTAGAGATCGGCAAATTTGGTGTTCAGAATGGCATTGCGGTGCGCGTAAAATAGCCTACCGGGGAAACAGTCTTAGAATGTGATGGAACTAGTGCCGTTGGGTTCGTATCAACAAATTATTGTAGGATTTCAAAGTTTCAAGTTGATTTGATTTATCTAGTGATCGTGGAAAAATTAAATGTGTGTTTATTTCTGGTTTTATAAAGGAATTTTTTTCTTATGATGTCGGAATTCAACGAAACTTGTCCCATTGGATCCGGAATATCTTTTTACACCAAGAATAGTTTTTTTATCAGTAGATAGAAATCATTTGTGGGGTTTTTATCAATTACTTTACGATGAAGTTTCGTTAATAATAAAATAGTAATTTGTCTTTAATATATATACCCCAACTGTTTTGCTCTAAACCTAATTTTCGTCAAAACTGTTTGGGTGGTCAACGAGCTATTCTTTGCGCCGCCACCAAACAAAACAACGGCCAGTCTTGCGAATTTGTTCATCATTTTTCTTGCAATCCACTTATCCTTTCATAACTCGTTAAACCGGAATATTACTCATCTCTCTAAGCTCTCGACTTTGACCGGAGGTGAGTGGAGCGACGGCCCTGATGGGGTGATGACGGGTTGTGGGTAGTTCAGCAAGTTGATGAGGGCGTTGGCAGTAGAAGGTGAGGTAGCTGAAGTGTCGGAGTTCAGGAACTTGTAGATGGTGAAAGGAAGCATCGAAGCGGACATAGCTCAGGGCGGTGGATGGTGATGGAATGGCGCGGGTTTGGGGAGTGACCGATTGAACTCCGGTGAAGTACATGAGGTGCGGTTGGTGAGGTTTCCGGTCGAGCATGAGTGAAGGTTGGGTGGCAGGATAAAGAAAAAAAAAGAAAAAAAACGCGAGAAGAAGACAGTCACGATGGCAATTCAGCAGAAACCGTAACCAAGGAGCATGAACGTGAATTAGCAAATGAACCCAGGGGAGTAGTGTTGCGAAAGAGAAACCTAGATGGAACAATGAATTACTATTACGGCGTATAGGGGAGAAAGCAAATTATTGGACTTTTATTTTGACCTGCGAAGTTTGGGTCAGTTCGCTATTTTCAGAATTGGTTCGTTATTTTCAGAATTGGGGAGAAATCGGCCTGCTGATGGTCAAGCAACACTTGGTTAAGTGATTGGTATAATTAAAATTTCATTAGTAATTAATATAATTAAGAATTAATTATAAGGTTAATTAAATCATTTTATTTGAACATTTCAGGGAGTAGTATACGGAAAACAAAGAAAACAAAGGAAGCCAGCCTTATGTTTCCAACTGAATGTAATTTGTTTAAACACAATTACTTAAATTAAATATAAGATTAGGATCTAATTAAAAACAGTAGTTAAGGAGTTAATTGTTATATAAGTTGAAACCTGAATAAATGTTATCTGGTGATCAGGGTTGGACAAGCCAAGATACGTTGGAACTGCGTTGACAAGCACTGCAATGTGGAGCAGTACCGGACGAAACTGAAATCAACTGGGATTCCTTTTAATTAAATTAGACTTTCGTTCAACTTAATTAAAACCAACCGTTCAAACAACGGTACCCAATCAAAGTGAGTTAAACTCACTCGGTTTTTTTCCATTTATATTTTATAAATTGGGTTTTTATTTTGTGTGCCCTGCTTGCTAATGATTGCCTGTTTGCTAGTTGTACATTTGTTTGTTGATTTAACTGATGAAATTAAACTGTGTTTAATTTCAGTGAAATACCAAATCGTTATTTTTAACGATTGGTTCCAATAAAGGTAACTCACCTTGGTTGGTCACGTTTATAAAATAAACGTGTTTTAAATGGTTGAATTGTTTGCATTGCTTGTGGTTGATGTTAAATGATCGTTATTTATCGTTATTAGTTAAATGAAATTGGAATGATCTGATTTGAGATAACCGTTGTGATTTCAGGGAAGAATAGGTTGGAGGGATCTAACCGGATTCCTCAAATATAATATTTATTTTTATATTACCATATATGAACTGTCATGATTAATGGTTGATTTGGTTTGTGATCATTTACTGAAAAGTCAACCTGTGTTTTGTTTAAACCAATGGGCGGTATTGGTTTAGTATTTGGCAGCGTGTAGCCTATCAAATCAATCGTTTTATAGATGTTGATTCACTGTCAGGTGAGTCAATAGAGATGAAGTTAAAAAAATTATTTTATAACTGGAGATAGATTTGAAATATATTATTTCGAATAGAAGTTATTAAAGAGAAATAAATAAATATTTTATTTATTCAAGACTTTGATTTGTTATTAATTTATTTTATAAAGTATATGCTGATGTTAATCAGATTTACAAGCGAGCGGTTAAACTTTGATAATTGTTCTGTAAAAAATTAATGGAATTATTTAAATTAATTATATTTTTAATTGATTTAAAATGAGGATTAATTAGAATGGGTTAATGAGATAATCAAGTTTTGAGTTAATTAAATCAACCAGTTTGAATTGAAATTGATTATCAAATTGATGTGTTTTGATTAAAATAGTTTAATGAATACTGTTTAAATGTAAATAAGGGTTTTAAAAAGGATTTACTATTTATTTTAATTAATAAAGAAATTAACTACCAATATAGTTAATGATTGAAATGAATTATTATTTTAATTAATAAAAATTTAGAAAATTACTTTTCAAAAGTAATTGAAGTGAAATGAAACCTAATGGGATGGTATAAGGAGTCTATGAATGGGTTTTATATTTAAAACCCGAACTTTTTATAACGAAGTTATAAAGAGCGTTTTTAAGCGAGGGTGATAACTTAAATGTAAATGCCACTTAATTCTTTGAATTAAGTTAAGATAAAAAGGTTTTAAAATAAACCAAGATGATATAAATGGATTTTAATGTGTTAAAAGCGTTAATTTTAAGTTAACGTTACCTGAAATGAGATCAAGTAAAAAGGGGAGAATTGAAATACGATTTCCAAAGTGGGGAATGGTCGAATAGATTTGAAAGGAGATTGGAGATAAGTGGATCTGGTTAAAGAAGCTAGTTATAGGGTTGTATAACCAAATCCAAGTTATGATGGGAATTGTGTTGAGACTGAAATGGAATGTTGAGTTTGATTTCAACTTATATTTATCTGAGGATATGACCGTTGTTGATCAAGGTCTCAGAGGTAATTAAAACACCCCAACTCGAATAACATCTGGAATATCTGTAGATGATATTAGTTGGTAATCGTAAAAGTGGTTAGTGATGGTTCATTATTTCCATTATTGAAATAATGTAACGTTGGTGAGAATTGGAAAATATATATAACGAGATATCGAAGTAAAGAAAATGTAAAGTTAGTTTTATTCTATACTAATCAATGTTAGTTATGGTTTCGAGAATGGAATACAAGATATTACGTAACGCTATTTAAAGAAAAATCAGTTGAATGGATTTTCCATGTTTTAAATAATAAAGAATGATGTAATGGATGTTTTTGAAAGGAGAATCAAGTGGGAATTGAATATGGTTATTTTACCAAGTATTAAAAAGAATTGGTGTTGAGAACATTGGTATATTAATTAAGAATTCAATTATCGTATTTTTAAAAATAAAAGAGTTAGAAGTTTAATTAAATAGAAGTGAATCAGTTTGTTTTAATTAAAAGGCCAAGTGATGCTGAATACTGAACCAGTGAACTCATTGGAGTGTCATGTTTGAAACAATGTATATTTTGATAGTTAAAACACCAACTATCAAATCTGTCCAATACGATTGTTGGTATGGAAAGACCGGGATCGAATTTATATTCGAAAACCATTCCGACCAACAAATACGTGAAGATATCAGAAGATGATCGAGTTGGAACATTGAAGACCGTGGATTTTCATAAACGGAAGAACCACTAATATTCTCTGCCTGGCAAGCAGAGATAAGCTGTGATTCTGTCGTGGTTGTAATCTATGGGTTGCAAGGACTTCTCGCTACTGACCCAATGGGTGATTCCTATATGGATGCGGTAGGAGGGTTTCTTCGGTTCATCCTGTTCCTGGATGACTTGTATGGACGGATGTCTGACATAGTATTTCCAAAGGATCACGTACGTTGATTTCTTCAAATGTGCTATAGTTGTTGGCGGAGAATTGTCGTTTCTCTTAGCTTCCAAATAGAGTATTTTTGGGGATGTCAATTAGTGATATCTAGCGGATCTGACGATGTGGCATTCAAAGTGAATGGTGATCAGATGTTTCAAAAATAAACCCTGACCTCAAGCCTCATTAAGCGGAAATGACAAAAATCGGGCAGGCAGCATGGCTTTGTGGGTCGCTCCCATTAGGGTGTATTATAACCTGTTTAGAGAAATTCCTATTTGCTCTTAAATTTATATTTCGATGCTATCCCTTCTCAGGAGATGGTTGCTGATCCCAACCGTCGGTGATATACATTCGATACACTCAGGCGAGATGAGTGGTCGGTCATGTGTGGGCCGGGTTGCAAGACGTTCTTGTTGTACCCAGTGTATTCGCCTCTAGAGATACACTATCAGCAGGTGGTCCCATACCTTGTCATAGTTGGAAATCCAATCTCCAATAAGCACCCGCGGTTTTTGATTGTATACTATATATGTGGAGCGTGAGATGCAAGCGTTCCACTAGATTGATATTTACTTGTATTTAGACATTATTATAATATCTGAAAAGATATTGGTTTCAAAAATGTTTTGGGTTATCGTAAGGTAAAAACCATCTGTGTTTATGTGTGGATTTGGTCTTACGATTACCCATTTATTTTGAAAAGATTTCGAACTTTAAAATCATGATTGGATGATTTACCCTTAATACTGTGCGAGTTTATCTCACTCTGGTTCACCAGACTGACCCGGTGTTTTGTAAATGCTCGAGTTAGCCCAGGGTGTACAGGTTCAGGTTATTGAATGCTATGAAGTCCAGAGACGAGTTGGAGACGTTCAGTCGTATGATATTATATAGCTACTATTCCGCTGTGTGTTGTATATGGGAACATGTTATTATAATTGTCCCATTGTGTGATGTACTCTAATACTGTAAGTATTTTAAAGCTCTCAATGAAGATTTACTTCTATATTATATTTTCTTCCACTGCGATGTGAGACTCTTGGTTGTGTTGTTTCTTCTTCTTCTTCTATTCTAATATTTCTTTCTTTCTTATCTCACCCTCTAATTTCTTTCTAATAACTATCCAGTGTTTTCGGTGCTTGAAGGGTCGGCATGAGTTACGGTAAAGGTATTTATGTCGATTTTCGGGGCCGAAAATCACTGGGTCGTTACAATGGACGTTAAATGAAAATAAGTCAAAAAATAGATGAACTGAATGCAAATTAATGAAAGTAAAATAAGAGTGAACGGTTTTTAAATAAATAAAGTGCATGCAATTGAAACGAATGATAATAACATGAATGCTAACGAAAAATGAATGTGTATATAGATTTAATGTAAATCAAAGTAAATTGAATTTGTATAACTTTAATGACAAATAAATTATATGTAAATAAATTTAATGATAATAAAAGTTGAAATTAGGTAGATGAATGTTAACATCGAATGTAAGTGAAATAAATATGTGTGTGTATTAACATCTTGTGATGTTTGCTTATGTTTTTATTATTTATTAAAATGACATGCTTGCTTATATATATTTTTTTGGCAACCTGCATGCTTTTTTTTTTGAAAGGCAAGTAAAAGTTTTTTATTCACTACTTCAAGAGTAACATCCAAAGAATACAAATAAAGCTTAATACAGACTCTTGACATTTTCTAGCCTTAGACTACCAAAATAGAAATCGTATTACAACTGACAGAATCCCTTAATGTGCAGCAAACCACCAAAGAGGCAGCATTGCTGAGAATACTCTAGCCGCCAGCAGAAAAATGACATAAACAAATTAAAATATCTAAAACAACTACACCATGCTAAGAATAACAAATCACGCTCATTTAAATTGAAGAGACCCAAGCATATAAGTGGCATTGTTTCTGGTATTTCTTCCAGATTTCCTTGAATTAGTTGTTGGCATAACATCTTCTGGTCTATAATCTAACCCATCATTCAAATCATCATCAGATTGTTGCCTTTTCTTGCTTCCCTTTTGCTTACCACTCATTGATGATGACATAAGTGGTGAGGCAGTAGATGGTCTAACATTGGGTGGTCGTGGAAGAATAAAGTGAGAAAGAGGTGTCAGGTGAGAGTAAGATGATGTTGATGACATAGCAGTATAAGATGTACTGACCGTACTAGCAAAAGAAGGAGCAGACACTGTAGCATTCAGGTCAGAAGAGAAAGATTTGCTCAAGGAAGAAGGCGATGAGGAAATGGACGCTCCCAAATTAGCAACAGTTATATGTGTATTAATCAAACCCTCTTCACTATCACAAAATAAATTTCCAAGGAATGTATCATTCAAATCATTACCAGTCATATTCAAACAATCTTGGTTTCCAATTATAACCCCTTTCCCATGTATAGAAGCTCCATGAATTTGGCCTGAAGATGTATTAATTAAAATGTCCTGATGTGAAGATCCATCATTCTCATCTTCCGTAATAATCCCAGTTGCCTGTTCAGCCAAAACTGTATCATCCCCATTAGTCTTATCAGTGTTTTCAGTAGCTAAAGTTTCGAATGGATTCACGTCTGCCTTCTTACCTCCTTAGAAGCAACATCTTCTTTATTGTTAATCGCCCCTTTTGTTTTCCAATATTTCTTTGCTTTTGAATTCACTATTGTCTGGTTACTTTGATTTGCATTAGAAAAGACTTTATTGTAGTTCTGATCTATAAGAGCATGATTCTTAACATGTGTGGCAACCTATTCCTGCACATCATTATCCTTCATATACTTGGGATTGTGTTAAGATTTATTAGTGTCATGGCCGAAAACTTTGCAAAATGTACAAATCTGAGGTCTCCAATCATAAGTTAACTTAACAAAAGGCAAACTGCATGCTTGCTTATATTATTTATTATTTATGCTATGTACGTTAAGTTTACTTTATATATACATGATTCTCATTGGTTTTTTGAGTATTTAGTAGGTAGCAAGGGCGTACACTTCACTTTTGAAGCTTTTTTGGTGCTAAATTGCTATAATGTAAGCTAATTTGCTTAGAACACTAATAAAATGTACGTAACTTGGATTACATATCGTACTTGAGTATGTGTATTGTTTCCCCATGGTTTGGGATGCCTCTCACTGAGATGAGATTTATATTGTTATACTTACATACATACATGCATACATACATATATATATATGTGTGTGTGTGTGTGTGTGTGTATTGTTAAAAAAATTTGATGGAGCCGTGCAAAAGATATGCTACCGAAATTTTCCGTAATTTCGGATGTTGGGAAAATTTTGAGCCTTTAAAATTTCTACAACTTATATCTTTCTAATAAGTTTAAAAACAATGCGTAGGCGTTATAAGTTGAATTATTTTATATAAATATACTTATATATGATTCTTTATGTTGTTCCTTTTTTAGGATGAAAAGTTTTGGGTAAGGGAGAATGTAACAACTGACAAATTTAATATGGTTTAAAATATATATAATTAACAGAACTTTAACATTAAAATGAAAATTGGCGACTGGGTTTTATGATTTAATAATTTCAGTTGTCTCCATGTAGTTAACTAAAAAAAATTCTAAATCCGTTTGTAAATTTATAGACAACAGTAAATAGTTTGGAATTTGATCGATATTTCAATCGTATTATAAAACAATATTTTAATATGGAGATTAACCACTTTTCAAATAATCCCGGAATTCGATGAAATCAATTTTATCGGGCACGAAATTATAAATTTTTGTAAGATTTCAAATTGCACGCTATTCAGACGATCTGTGTGATCGTGCAAGCTTGAAAAGCCCAATAAAACTTTATGTGCTTAAGTCAAAAAATAAATAAAAAAAGAGAAAAAGAAAAGAAAAAACTAACAAAAAATAACACATATTCAACTTATGAGACATGTGTCCTTTCTTTCTCCGATATTTACATTTACACTTCCTCCTTTATTTTCTTCATTCAGTTCATTTTACTTTTAAGAGGAAAATGTTCCTTGTACCTCCACAGAGAGATCCACAAAACCATGCATCCAATGCTACCACACTGCCCTCTTCCTTCTATCGCTAGCCGAGATGTGCGGCCACTTAAACTTCTCCTACACACCATCACCTCTCCTTAAATCCATGCTACAACCTTACCCTACTACCTACCCACGTACCTAATTTCCCCAAAATTTGAAATCCATGCAACCGAACTCCACAAACTCCATTAACCCAAGTCAGAATCCAAGCTTCCCTCAGCCTCTCCTCTTCTTCTTCTTAAAAAAGAGAGAGGAATTTTACCTAGATCCAGTTGCACTTGTTCGATTGTTGTCACTGTCACTTGCTGGTTTGTTGTCTAAGTGTTGTCAAGTGGCGTCTAGGTATTCAACAATGCATGTTCGAGCCTTCAAGTGTCATCGAGTGTCACCCATCCACATAGGGTGAGTCCCTCACTCACGATTAACTTTTGGTCTCAAGTTATCAAATCACATAAGATACTTAAAATATAATAGTTAATATTGTGGTAGTTGGTTTGTAATTGCATGAAATTAGGATTCATAATTTATCGAATTATTGAGTATAATTGATTGAATCAGTTGTGGATGAATGCATGAAATGATATATAACAAAACATCCTAATTTCGATTGGATGGAGCAAATAAATATAGGATATTTAGTTTGATATTTTAAGTTAAAATTAGGTTTTAAACATAGAGATTTAAACTTAAATTCATTATTTATTTAATTTAAATTTTTTGTGAAAAGACTGGAATTGATTTTTTGACTGATAATTGAAACGATTTAATATAAAATAAAACATATTAATTGTAAGAATAAATTTGATGATGGAATGCTTAAAATCCTAAAATTTTAGAATGGCTTGATTTAAAGATTTAAACTTGATTTGATAAAAAATTGATTTAATACAAAATTTTGAACTTGAACTTGTATTTCCTTTGTTTGTTGTACATATTTCTCATGCACTTTAGTCGTACGGGCTTTACTATGTGTTGAGTTTCCATTCCCTTACCTGAACTGGTTTGATATTGAGTATGTGCACTTGCCAGTTTTAAAAATATACTTGTATATATGTACAAATGCATGCGTATACCTGTATTTGAGCTTTGCACCACCGATTAGAACTTGATACTGAAATTTATTGATGCCCAAGGATTTCTGGAAATCTCTTGAAACTGCAAAAGGTAAAAGCTTTTAAGCTCTTGTACACTTGAATTTTGAACCGGACCCTTGATTGTTGTGTTGAACTTAACCTATGTCGAACCTGTGCCACATGACGTTGAGAATTTTTATTTATAGCTATATATATATATATATATATATTTGTGTGTGCGTATGTGTGTGTATATATACGTATATGTATGTAGATATGCATATATATATATATATATATATATATATCTACATGTATTATTTAAAGTATATGTACAAGTATGTATATAAAAGTATTATGGCCATTCTCAAATTATGGCCTTTGTATCATGTGTGCTTGTCTTGCAATGAATCAACCCTTATTTATTGGCATGTAAACTGCTCCTCGCTCTGTCTAGTTACTTGGTGTTAAGCCTGACCATTTTGTGGTTTTTATGTGGTCTATACAGAGTTTTTGCACATGAATTGTGCATGTGGTTGCACTGGGTATTGCACTGGTTCTATGACCTTATTATCTTTTCTTGTGAACCTCTATGTTGATTCATCATTCATGTATCCTTGCTATCTAGTTGTTCTGAAATCATGTACTTGCCTTTGTGCATATTTGTACTGCTAGCTTAATCTTTGTGCCAGTTTTGCAACATCCCACTTTTGGGTTTGGTTCAATCCGGTAATTAAACTGACCTAAACCGCTTTCAAAGGTGGATTGTTAGGGGCACTTACACATTGGAACAAACAAAAAGAACTTTTTCCGTTAATATCTTCACGATATTACATCAGAGTACAAGAAGTTATAAGAGTAGCGATAACTAATACACAGCGGAAAAACTACAATACTCAGCGGAAGACTGAAATGCCATGAACTCCATCCAAGCTCCAAAATACAATGCTTTAAGAATAACTGCAAATAGCTGCCCGTGTGGAAAATATAGGCACCCAGAGTTTAAGAAAAGAAAAATAAACTCCAAATAAGTCATGGAGCTGGTGTGAGAACTAAAATAGTTTTTAAATCATTTTTAAAGTAAGGTAATTCATAAGACCACGCCATATAACATAGAATGGGTTTCTTCTCATAAATACGAGTGCATAAAAACTCGCATTGTTTTTGGAAAATGAAGCTTCCATAAGATCTCGCGCCACACACACAATGCAAACGCACACTTGGACGAGATTTCCCTTATAATAGCCAAAATATGCTTGATACATGAAAATCCTTTTATATTATTATTAGTGCATAGTGTAAAAACCACTTTCGCAAATAAATATATCAACCTTAGCCAACATAGGTACCATAATATTATACTGGCCTCCTACGCGTTTTACGTCAAATCTACAATAGAAAATTGTATGGGCAAGTAGTTGATGTGTTTGGATTTCCAATCAAACGACCAAGGCTAAGGTACTTTCTTATCGAATGGGTACTTCACTAGAGGGATGTCTCGAGAAGTAAACCCTTCTCTGCCAACACAAGGCCGTTGGTGCTGTCCAAGCCACGTCGCATGAATGTGGTATTTCCAGGTCATTACCGACTTTGCTCTATAGGTTCTTGATTTCCAAAAAAACAACAATAGTAGTGTAACACCCCACCTCTGCTAGGGTCACTCACAAAGGGAATGCACTAGTTTTGGTGGAGTATTATCTAGGTAAACATACACAGAGATATCACAAGGCAGAACATAAATAAAGCAGTGGTAGAAATTAAAAACCAAATTTTTATTACTTTCAAGAAAAGAGTCAAAACCTCATATATCTAAGGTACAAATTATTCCATTACATCAAGTTCCAAATAAAGAAGCATAAACTTAAGATAACAAAAGTAAATTATTCCCCATAAATAGCAGAAGTGCAGCCATAGCATAGCTCAAGACCAAACCGTACATGAGCTAACAGAAAGCAAGCTAAGAGCTAGTGTTTCCTCCCTGAGAACGTAGGGGGAGGGGAACGAAAGGAGGCGAAAGAAAAAGGGTCAGCCATAAAGACTTGGAAGCCCTAGTGACTTTCAGTATAAGAACTAGTAGAGTTAACAAGACATGAGTAAATGGAAAGTAAACATAGGGATGATAATAAGACTGGCAAGATAACTAAGATATCAAGATAAATCTAGCATCGCATATTCAACATTCGCTGCACCAACCGTACTAGTATTCTGACCCATGTCAAGTATTAACCATGAAATGATCCCTTGGCCCAATACCATGAAATGACCCATTACGGGGTCCTACAGTACGACATACTAATCGATCGGCTCCCTACAAGTTCTAGCTCGTCATGTGTCTGTGCCATACGGCCCAATCATGAAATGTAGTCACATGTGCTAGGTCCACTATAGGGTGTATCAAGCCCTAGGGTGCCAACCACCGACACGAATCAAGCACGCACAGTGTAAACCTACTGGTGCCCAATGCCTGTTTTTTCAACTCCGGACTACATGCATGACCATAGTCCGCCTGAACCTACAATGGTGCATTTACTCAGCCGTCGTTCTGGTCGCTTACAATCATCCCAGTAATCGTGCCCCACCCTACCTAGTCCCAGGGTATCGTGATACATCTAAGTGGGTTACTGCTGAAAGGGACTGCATAACCAGGGTTACTAATGGGTTAAGTGTTGTCATTCAAATTCGTGACTTAACCTTAACCAAATCATGTATCAAGTTGGTTAAGTGTGTTCAAGCGGTTCATGACTTAACCCTATCAAATCATCGTGTCAAGTTGGTTAAGTATATTCAAGTGGTTCATGACTTAAACCTATCCAGTGGCATAAATTCATTAATACACCCCAACCTCTCACATTAGACTAGTTGTTGTGGTCACTGGATTTGTCGGGCGGTTCCGGGCAGATTTACACCACAACATAGTCTATCCTCGGGTTTTAGGTGCGATATGACCAACTACACACATTGGATCCTATTGTTTGCAGTCACTGGATTCGTCGGGCAGTTCCAGGAAGATTTACACTACAAACTCAACCCAACCTCGAGTTGTCCATTTTCAAGTTTATTCTAAGTGTCATGTCCCGGCTCAAGTTTCGAGTCTAAAGTCATGTCAAGTTTTCATGTCATGTTTCATGTCAAATCGTGTGAAGTTCATGTCCATATCCAGGTTCAAGTTATAACAATGTTCACGTTTCAAGTTTATAGTAAATTCAGGTTTTCCTAAACTATCCAAATCTATTCCCATCGCACGTGAATTCGAATCGATACAAACAAATCTAATTCGGGAATAACATAGAAAGAACGGGCATAAGGTGGCAAAAGTGATTATAAGTCAGGCATGGTATAACTTGAGATAAATGACTACAACAATACTGACATATGGAATAGTGGTCTCAAATATCTAACCTAGCAAAATAGGGTGATAGTCATGGTAACAGTTGACATAAGATAATAACCTCAAACTTGTGAATAACAACTAATTCAACATCACAGGCATGTTAACATCATGGTCATGAGGGGTTTAGGTTTACAACATGTTTAAGCCCCAAATCAATTTCATATAAATATTACCACAAGTCAAGATTCAAGATGAATAGATCCAAGGTGAACAAATAGTAGATCCAAAATACTAGATTCGAAATGAACAATGATAGGTCCAAGATATACAATGATAGGTCCAAGATGATTGTCATACTTATGTTCAATTTCAATTTACAACATGTCCATATTAAGTTTAAAGTTTAGATCTAAAAATAACTGGGGCTTACAGATCGTGGTTTGAGAAATAGAAAACAAAGAGGCGATGTTGAATCTCGAGTCTAACAGAAATCCCCCAAACAGCAATACTCCACACGTAGCCTTGTTGGAGAAGAAGCAATTCCTTTTTCTCTAACTTTTCAACCAGAGTTTTAGCAGCATAAGACCAGAGAGAATTTGTGTAGAGAGACTAGAGTTAGGGGCTGTTTATATAGGGTCAGGCCAACGAATCTAGACAGAAATCGGACTAGAAACATCAGAGTGAACTCTGACTCAAAAATGGGCTCGGCAACCAGGTCGACACCCAGGTCGACTCTATGGTCGACCTGGTCCTGGGTAGGTCGACTCTATGGTCGACCCCCAGGTCGAACTGGTCCTGGGCGGGAAATTTCCCGCCCAGCCCGTTCTGGGGTTTGAATTCGAAATTTGAATTCGAATTCTAAGCTGTTTTGAACTTGAAAATTTCTGAAAACTTCGAAGGGTCATAACTTGGTCATACGGACTCCAATTTTCAAAAACTCGGACTCGTTTCAAGCAGAATTTTGAGACGAACGTAATGGCATAACCCTTGCCCTTGATTCTTATTTTAAAAATTAATTCTGCCTTGATTTATAGTTATAACACGTTATCAAAATACGGGTTGTTACATTCTCCCTTCCTTAAAGGATTTCGTCCCCGAAATCTCTAAGTTAGAAAGAATATATCCTACCATCCAATCATCCATCTACTCAAAACATCATCCACAGGCAACCATTGTCCTTAAAAAAATTTCTAGTGATGTATGAACATATGCAGTAAGTGTGTGTATATGTACTTATCTAATGCAAAAGATCAGGCGATTACTGATTCAGTAAACCTCCTTAATGCAAAATATGTTAGTGTAATGAGTCCAACATGTATGCAAATTCCTAACATAATTTATAATCTCTACATGAGTGCACATAACATTCATTCATGTGAAACATCCAAGTGATAGCATAACAAGTTCCATCCATGCACAAGTATAAGCACTCATGCATATGCAACATGAAAATGTGACTGAGCCGATCTAGTGCCTAATGTGTGTCATGCATCCACTAGCAATCATTTGCAAACACTTGCAACCATTTGCAAACATCAACCATAACATGTTTCAATCACATGTTTACATCCATATGGTTCTATATAAGGTTCTCAAGCTAAGATCGAGAAGATAACAAGACAAACATAGGTAGTAAAAGCATGATACGAAAGGTTTTCAAGTTTATAGGAAAAAGAGATCGAGAATGTACCCTCAAAAAGAAATGGGTAAAGCGCGCGTGTCTTCTCTTCGGTTTCCCAAGTTGCGTCTTCTTGGGCTTCACTCCACTGAACTTTAACTAGCTTGACTTCTTGATTCCTTAGCTTCTTGATCTCCGTTCCTAAGATACGAATCGGAACTCGCCTCAATGTTGCTTTTTTTTCACTTCTACGCCTTCAACGATGCTTGGCTCAACCACTTCGGTTGATTCATGTAAGCACTTTCGGAGATGCGAGACATGAAAGACACTGTGTACTCCGGCCAGCCTCTCGGGTAATTCTACCTTATAGGCCATCCGCCCAACCCTCTCAGTGATAAGGAACGGTCCTACGAACCTTGGTGCTAGCTTTCCAACCGCTCCAAAACGAACTACATTGCGTAAAGGATAAACTTTTATAAAGACCATGTCTCTGACTTCGAACTCTAGGTCTGTCCTTCTCTTGTCCGCATAAGATTTCTGTCTATCTGGGCCGTTTTCATCCGTCTTCGTATCAACTCAACCTTCTCAGAAGTGTCCCTTATCATGTCGGGCCCAAGTATAAGCCTGTCTGTTGTCTCCCACCAACAAGTTGGCGACTTTCACGGTCTTCCATACAGGGCTTCGAATGGTGCCATTCCGATTCTAGCTTGGTAACTATTATTATATGCAAACTCCACGAGAGGAAGATGGTCTTCCCAAGTACCACCAAAGTCAAGAATGCATAGTCTCAAAAGATCCTCTAGTACCCTATTTACCCTTTCGGTTTGTCCATCCGTCTGCGGGTGATAGGCCGTGCTTAAGCTCAGTCGTGTACCCATTGCTTCTTGCAGACTATTCCAAAACTGGCTAGTGAAAATCGGGTCACGATCACTAACTATACTAGAAGGGACCCCATGCAACTGTACTACCTCTCGAAGGTAAATGGACGCTAGCCATGATGCGGTCCTCTTGCTTTTCACCGGAATGAAGTGAGCACTCTTCGTGAGTCTATCAACTATGACCCATATGCTAGTATTTCCCTTCCTTGACATAGGCAGTCCATCCACGAAATCCATCGAGATACTCTCCCATTTCCATTGCGGAACCTCCAAAGGATGTAATAGCCCACCGGGCTTCTTCGACTCAGCCTTTACTTGTTGGCACACCAGGCACTTCGAAACGAACTCTGCCACGTCCTTTTTTATCCCAGCCCAAAAGAATATGCGTTTCATATCTCTGTACATCTTATCCCCTCCGGGATGTATAGTCATCTTCGAGTGGTGCGCCTCTTCGAGAACTTTACTTACTAAGTCTCCCACTTGTGGGACACCTAGCCTTCTGTCACGCCTTAGCCATCCCTTGTCATCTATGGCATACCTACCTAGGTGACTTGACGTCTCACCACTAATCAGCTTGTCCATGATTTCGACTATCTGTGGGTCTTCCTTCTGTGAAGTCCCTACTTGATCTAGAAGTGTAGGTCTTAACTCAAGAGATGCTAACGTAACAGTCAATGACTCAACAGCAGGTGTAAAATCAAAGGTTGTTATAAACTCTAGACTTTTCCTTTCAACAAACAAGGGGCTCAAAGTCAACCTTTTCCTACTTAGCGCATCTGCCACCACGTTCCCCTTGCCAGGGGTATAGGCTATATCGAAGTCATATGATGCCAAGAATTCCATCCACCGCTGTTGACTCAGATTCAAATCTTTCTGTGAGAAGAGGTACTTAAGCGATTTGTGGTCAGTATACAGCTCGAACCTCTCCCCTAGAAGATAATGGCGCCAAGATTTAAGTGCAAAAACGATCGCCGCCAACTCCAAGTCATGTGTGGGATATTTCTTCTCATGAACTTTAAGTTGTCTACTCCCGTAGCAAATCACTTTCCCTTCTAGCATTAGGACTGCGCCTAATCCCGTGCCACACGCATCTGTGTACACCGTAAACATCTTACCTCCATCGGGTAATGCCAAAACTGGAGCTGTGGTGAGTGCTCTCTTAAGTCTCTGAAAAGCAACCTCACATTCTATGTCCAATGCAAACGCTAGGTTTTTCTTCGTTAACCTAGTAAGAGGGGCTGAAATCTTAGCGAAGTCCTTAATGAACTTCCTATAGTAGCCTGCCAAACCGAGAAAGCTTCTCACCACCGTTGCGTTCTTAGGAATTTTCCAGTTTTGCACCGCAACTACCTTTGCGGGGTCCACGGCTATGCCTTTCTTAGAAACTATGTGTCCAAGAAACCGAACTTCCTTCCTCCAAAAATGGCATTTGGAGAACTTAGCCTTTAACTGGTGTGCTCTAAGCGTATCCATGACTTCCTTGAGATGTCTAGCATGCTCTTCTTCATCCTTTGAGAAGATCAAAATATCATCTACGAAAACCACTACAAACTTGTTAAGGAACTCCCGAAACACCCTACTCATCAAATTTACAAAATACGCAGGTGCATTCGTTAACCCAAACGGCACGACGAGCCATTCGAAGAACCCATCTGGAGTCCTAAGCGCAGTTTTGTCAATGCTATCCTTAGCCACTTTAAGCTGATGGAATCTTGTGGCTAGATCGAGTTGAGAGAAAACAGATTCTCCCACAAGATGGTCAAACAAATCGTCGATTCTTGGTAGTGGATGCCTATTTTCTTAGTTAGCTTATTTAACTCACGATAATCTACGCATAGACGAAGCGAACCATCCGCCTTAGTAGCGAATACCACCGGAGCACCCCATTCAGAAATGCTTTGTCTTATGAAATATTTCTCAAGAAACTCCTTAACTTGTTTACTGAGCTCTCTTCTTTTTCGCGGGGCCATGTGCCTAACGGGCAATGAAACTGGCTTGGCATTATCAACAAGATAAATACGGAAATCTATCTCGCATTTAGGGGGTAACCCCTTCACCTCATCAAAGACATCTGGATATTCTCGGACCACTCTTACAGATTGCAAATTGTCGATGGACGAGTCAAGAGATTCAAGATAACACAACATGACCGGACCCTTAGGATTACAAGAAATTTCAAGGGTATTACCAAGGAGACTCATGAGCCTCACTACCCTTCGTTCACAATCAAGAATGGCTCCATAATTGGATAGCCAATCCATACCTAGGATCAAACCGTATCCCATAAATCCGAGAACATAAGCATTACACGCGAATTCTATGCTTAAGATAGAGATCCTCAAATCCACACATATCATAGGTAAATGAGCGGAGCCCCCAATTGGATTTGAAACACTAACGGGCTCCTCAACTAGACTAGTACTTAGGTGCAGATTTTCAACAATATCAGAAGAAATAAAAGTATGCGATGTGCCAGAGTCAAACAAGGTTCGAACAGGAAAGTCAGAAATGTAAACAAGGATTTCTACGGAAATATTACTACCTCGGTCAAGAGCTGGAGTGGTGTTGAGAGCATGCAACTGCCCTCCAGAAGGTCCTGCTCGCTGGGTCTGTCCTTGCCCCTGTCCTTGCTTCTTAGGGCAATCCTTGCTGATGTGTCCAGTATCTCCACAATGAAAGCATTCGCCCAACTTTCTCTTCTTCTTTCTACAGTCTTTAGCTAGATGTTACACTTCCTTGTCTCACGTGCCTTGTTATTATTGTTGTTGTTGCCCTTGTTATTCTTGTTGCCTCCCTTCTTGAAGTCAACTTTCTTATTCTGAGCCTCATTAGGCTTAACCTCCTTCTTGCTATTCTTGTCTTCCTCATGAAGTAGAGCCATATACACTAAGCTCTCAAAGGTCGCCCCCATGAGTATATGGGTTATGGCCAAACTGTGTAGTGGCTTGCTCAATCCCCGAGCAAAGCGTACAGCCTTTTTCTAGGCCGTGTTGACCAAGTCCAAACCGAACCGAGCAAGTTGATCAAACTTATTCACGTACACCCTAACAGACATGTCCCCTTGCTTGAGTGCTAGGAACCTCTCCATCTGAAGGTTCTCTTCTGCTGACGATAAGAATTTAAGCCCAAACCTCTCTTAAAGTCTGTCCAAGTCTCAACTGGCCTGGTAGCGTTGGTGACTTCCCACCAAAATGCAGCTTCCTCTTTCAACAACCATGCTGCCAACTGAACTTTCCTATGGTCCTCCACATCAAAGATAATAAACAAGTCTTCAGTTTCCTTTAGCCAGTTTCGTTCCTCAACAAAGGTTTCAGTTCCAATGATGTTCTTGCCGCCCATTGCTTTAAAGTCCTTGCATAGTTTGGAAAAGGCGATACTAGGAGGAGGAGGAGGAACCGCGTCCACTGGGGGAGGAGGAGGAGGGATGTCTGCCGGGCCCACGCCGTTGGCCCTAGCTTCTAAGTACCATCGGAACCATCCAGGTACGGGTACTCCCTCAGGAAGGTTAAGATCATACATGCTGAAAACGAAAAGAAAAAGATTCAAATGAGGAAACAAAGGAAAGTGCTAATGGCTTTTGGGGAATAGCGTTTTTAAACATAAAACTTCTATTGAAAAATGCTTCTTTATAAACGGTTTTGGAAAATAGTTTCAGACGGTTTTTAAAACTTTTTGCCCCATCTGGTAACCTTCTGCTCTGGTACCAAATGTAACACCCCACCTCCGCTAGGGTCACTCACAAAGGGAATGCACTAGTTTTGGTGGAGTATTATCTAGGTAAACATACACAGAGATATCACAAGGTAGAACATAAATAAAGCAACGGTAGAAATTAAAAACCAAATTTTTATTACTTTCAAGAAAAGAGTCAAAACCTCATATATCCAAGGTACAAATTATTCCATTACATCAAGTTCCAAATAAAGAAGCATAAACTTAAGATAACAAAAGTAAATTATTCCCCATAAGTAGCAGAAGTGCAGCCATAGCATAGCTCAAGACCAAACCGAACATGAGCTGACAGAAAGCAAGCTAAATCCAAGCTAAGAGCTAGTGTTTCCTCCCTGAGAACCTGGGGGGGAAACGAAAGAAAAAGAGGCGAAAGAAAAAGGGTCAGTCATAAAGACTGGTAAGCCATAGTGACTTTCAGTATAAAAACTAGTAAAGTTAACAAGACATGAGTAAACGGAAAGTAAATAAAAACTAGTAAAGTTAACAAGACATGAGTAAACGGAAAGTAAACATAGAGATGATAATAAGACTGGCAAGATAACTAAGATATCAAGATAAATCTAGCATCGCATATTCAAGATTCGCTGCACCAACCGTACTAGTATTCTAACCCATGTCAAGTATTAACCATGAAATGATCCCTTGGCCCAATACCATGAAATGACCCATTACGGGGTTCTACAGTACGACATGCTAATCGATCGGCTCCCTACAAGTTCTAGCTCATCATGTGTCCGTGTCATACGGCCCAATCATGAAATGTAGTCACTTGTGCTAGGTCCACCATAGGGTGTATCAAGCCCTAGGGTGCCAACCACCGACACGAATCAAGCACGCACAGTGTAAACCTACTTGTAACGACCCGGATTTCGCCCGACCCCAATCGATCGCAAAATCGATTAAGACCGTTCAAATTCCGCGTACGTTAACTTTGGGCATACAAAACATCTGAACAACAACAATAGACTTTTATAACATCAATAATTAATGTTACATCAGAGTACAGAATACCAGAGTACATCGATAAATAATACAACGGAAGATACATTTACAATAAATTAAATACATTGCAGCGGAACTAATCTCAGCGGAAGGCCATCAATATTCTGGACCCAGCTTCAGGCTTCAATCCAGGATCCTGCTTAACTATATCTGTAAAACGCTACTCGACTGCCCATGTGGAAAGAGGGCACCCGAGTTTGCAAAGTGAAATAAACTACAGGTCAGTCGTGGGATTGGTGTGAGAATTCTATACTTAACTTATCTAATAAGTAGGCTAATCACAGGACCACGCCGCTAACGCGGAACGGGTTTACTCCATTGGATTGACAGTGCATAAATAAAGTAAATCGCCAAATAACGCAATGCTTTTTAGAAAAATGAAACCATTATAAGACCCAGGTCCCATCACACAATGCAACGCACACCAGAGGATAGGATTTTACCTTATAATGGTCAAAAGATGCTAAATACGCAAAATACGATATTATTATTAGTGTATATATATATATATTTAAAACATTTCAAATATAATATCAATCCTAGACGGCACAGATACCATCTACTATGTCGCCATACTAGTTATACAATCAAAACCGCAAGGGCGTATTGGAAATTGGGTTTCCATCAGGAGTCAAGGCTAGGGAGGAGCTGCTGACCGATTCGAGACACTCTAACAATGCCTCAGGATTCAGACGCTGGAAAACCCTTGGATACAGCAGGACCGGTCCACAAATTCATTTTAATGGCTACTATCCACCCAACTTCGATCCTTATAATCTAATTCTAAAGGGAATATTGTCAAGATTTCTACCGGCTTTCTATCCGTACGGTTGGATCCACCCTGGTGGCACCAATTTCGAGGTTCGACCCCGAGAACTGCCACCGCCTCAAGCGGGTTTTCCCCCTCCAGTGGCCACCGAACTCGCCGCCGTTTAGGGGGGTGGCGCGCCCCTCGAAGTGCTCCGTCGTGGTGAAGGCCGATTACCCTCCCCGCGCCTTGAAGTTTGTGCAAATTCAAACCCTAAGGATCGAACAAATGTGAAACTATCGGCCTGTGTATTGAAGGAGGAGATGGTATATTATTTTATTAATTAATTTATTTATTTTCTTTAAGATATGGTCAACTTTAATTAAATCATATCTCACTCAAACAAAAACGAAATGGAACGATTTCAGAAACGTTGGACTCGTGTCGAAAAGTACTTCGTGATGACGCTGACTAGATCGAAAAAGAGAAAACCAGAATTTGGGAAAAATTCCAATCTGAACCAAGGAATTAAAAGCTATCTATGAGATTTCTGAATCTAATTTAATTATTTAATTAATTCAATTATTTTCATAGCTGTTAAATAATTGATTGTATGTAATGAGATAATCCTGTGTTGTGATAAAATTTGGATGATGATTTGTCTGTTGGTTTGTTGATTATAATCCCATTTTATCTGTTTATTGGATTTAGTTAGAATTGCCAATTCAATGTATAAAAATATCACCTTGCTTGTTTGTTGATTGTATCGTCATTTCTTTTTAGTGATAAAAAGAGAATCAAGTTTGTTGTTATTTATGTTATAATAAAAAGAATCATTTTAGTCGTTTTTTTTTCTTTTTAACATTAAAAAGAACATCTTTGTTGCTATTTCTTTCTAACATTAAAAAGGATAATTTTTGTCGCATTTCCTTTTAGCATTAAAAGTAAACAATTTTGTAACATTTATTTTTAGCAATAAAAAGAAGCATCCTTATGTCGCATTTCATTTTATTACTAAAAAGAATGTCTGGGTTGCATTTCTTTTTAGAATTAAAAAGGAAACATTCTTGTTTACATTTCTTTCCTAGACAAAAAGAACCATTGTGTCGCTATGTCTTTTAAGATATTAAAAAGAATGAATCGTTGTTTGAAACCTTTTATGAAAATAACATCTTTGTCAAAGTATGATTATAGAGATAAAAATCACAATTTTGTGAAAACATGTTTATTGAAAATAGAAATAACATTTTTATAGAAATTTGTTATATAAATAAAAACACATTTTTGGTCGATACTTGTTTAGTGAATAAAAATCACATCCTTGTCAAAACATGATTATAGAAATAAAAACAACCTTTTTATTTTGAAATATGTTTTGTAAATCAAAATAACATTTTTACTAGAAATTTGCAATGATAATATATTAGAAAAATCATATTTTGATATTAGAAATGTCAACATAGGAAAAAACATATTTTGATATTAGAAATGTCAACATTAGAAAAATCATATTTTGATATTAGAAATGTCAACATTAGAAAAATCATATTTTGATATTAGAAATGTTAACATTAGAAAAATCATATTTTGACTCTAGAAATGTTAATATTAGAAAAATCATATTTTGACACTAGAAATGTTAACATTTGAAAAATCATAGTTTGTCATAAAAAGTTGCACTAGAATAAAATCATGTTTTGTTATAAAAAGTTTTCATTAGAATAAAATGAGTTTAACCAAATTTATCACTTTTGGTAAAATGAGTTTAAACAAATTCTCATTTTGTTTGCATTAGAAGTTAATAAACAAAATCATCATATTTGTTTACATTAAAAAGAAGAAGTTAAGAATGTATATTTCTTACATTAAAAAGAATGAGTTAAAATGTATATTTTTATATACATTAAAAATAATGAATTAGTAATGGACATTTTTGTCACATTAAAAAGTATGAAGTAGAAATACACCTTTGCCATTAAAATGAATGAGGCTAAAATATACATTTTGGTAAATGAATATGAGTTAAGATTTTTATTGTCATTTGTCAACAATAAAAAGAATTGAATTAAAAGATTAGATTTTATTGCCATTTGTTCACAATAAAAAAATATGTTGAAATGTATGTATGAATGTTGTAATGTGTGATGGGTTAAATATAATGTTTAATATACTCAAGTTTGAATATTACACTCCCATTACAAGTTACCCGACTTGTTTATGTGATTGGGACAATAATTTCCACACATCGCCCAAGTTCACAAATGAATTATTATTTGCTTGATGGATGAAACCCCATACGGGTATTGGGATGATATTGGATACACACTAATCCCAATATTTAGTTATCTGTCAATCGATGGATTGACAGTCTGTGATGAGCGTCAGTTATTTACTTTAATGCTCACACAGTTATAGATTCCACCTTGGTCGTCATTTGGATGTTTGATAATTATTTATCATGATTGTTGATTCCATACAAAATATATGGTTGTTGATTGAGTCACATTCCAATAAAGAATATTTTAGAAAATGTCTTAGAAAAAGAATATTTTAGAAAGAATATATTTTGGAAAAATATTTTTTTATTGAATGAATTAGTTATTAACCAAAATAAATCATTAAATTAAGATTTACACTGCAAACTCAACCCAACCTCGAGTTGTCCATTTTCAAGTTTATTCTAAGTGTCATGTCCCGGCTCAAGTTTCGAGTCTAAAGTCATGTCAAGTTTTCATGTCATGTTTCATGTCAAATCGTGTCAAGTTCATGTCCATATCCAGGTTCAAGTTATAACAATGTTCACGTTTCAAGTTTATAGTAAATTCAGGTTTTCCTAAACTACCCAAATCGTATTCCCATCGCACGTGAATTCGAATCGATACAAACAAATCTAATTAGGGAATAACATAGAAAGAACGGGCATAAAGTGGCAAAAGTGATTATAAGTCAGGCATGGTATAACTTGAGATAAATGACCACAACAATACTGGCATATGGAATAGTGGTCTGAAATATCTAACCTGGCAAAATAGGGTGATAGTCATGGTAACAGTTGACATAAGATAATAACCTCAAACTTGTGAATAACAACTAATTCAACATCACAGGCATGTTAACATCATGGTCATGAGGGGTTTAGGTTTACAACATGTTTAGGCCCCAAATCAATTTCATATAAATATTACCACAAGTCAAGATTCAAGATGAATAGATCCAAGGTGAACAAATAGTAGATCCAAAATACTAAATTCAAAATGAACAATGATAGGTCCAAGATGATTGTCATACTTATGTTCAATTTCAATTTACAACATGTCCATATTAAGTTTAAAGTTTAGATATAAAAGTAACTGGGGCTTACAGATCGTGGTTTGAGAAATAGAAAACAAAGAGGCGATGTTGAATCTCGAGTCTAACAGAAATCCCCCAAACAGCAACACTCTACACGTAGCCTTGTTGGAGAAGAAGCAATTCCTTTTTCTCTAACTTTTCAACCAGAGTTTTAGCAGCATAAGACCAGAGAGAATTTGTGTAGAGAGACTAGAGTTAGGGTCTGTTTATATAGGGTCAGGCCAACAAATCTAGACAGAAATCGGACTAGAAACATCAGAGTGAACTCTGACTCAAAAATGGGCTCGGCAACCAGGTCGACACCGAGGTCGACACCCAGGTTGACTCTATGGTCGACCTGGTCCTGGGTAGGTCGACTCTATGGTCGACCTGGTCCTGGGCGGGAAATTTCCCGCCCAGTCCGTTCTGTTGTTTGAATTCGAAATTTGAATTTAAATTCTGAGCTGTTTTGAACTTGAAATTTTCTGAAAACTTCGAAGGGTCATAACTTGGTCATATGGACTCCGATTTTCGAAAATTCGGACTTGTTTCTAAGAAGAATTTTAAGACGAACGTAATGGCGTAACCCGTTGCCCTTGATTCTTAATTTAAAAATTAATTCTTCCTTGATTTATAGTTATAACATGTTATCAAAATACGGGTTGTTACAAGTAGAATGCTAAGGATCCATACCGTGGCACTACCACATAATAGCCATATAGCAAACGCCTAGGCTCCATACCATAGTGTTGCTTCAAAGATCTAGAATAAAATGGTCATCCCCTAAGGATCGCGAACCCCATAACCTTGTCGCATCCTTTCCTGTTTCTACCATTTCCAAAATGTGAGGCTTGTCGAAGTCTCATTTGACAAAGCTACGCTTAATAAGGCCATGCTTTGTTCAAAAATATCTCATCATTTAGCATGCCACATTGTCAATTCACAATATATAATCGGTGTCTATTAATATATAGAACTGTGAGTAAGTAAGTCTCAAAGGAGAGTTCTAAGCTAAGATAATAAATTCCTGCCACCAAGTGATATAATATCAATAGATACCAATTAGTTATGCCACAAAATACAACGTCGGACACACATCCATTTACAAGTCCATTCTAGGTTTGAACGAAATCAAAGGCACTTTATTCCACCACCCTACTTGGGTGCGGACGCCCTTGCAATCTGAATCATTTCAAGTATGACCAGATCGCTTGTCACAATATAACCTCATAATAGGGGATCAGCACTATGAGACACCAACGAACAATCCATCCAATGTGAAAATCTTCGGTCTTCAATTGCAGACATCTCCATTCTCCATTTCTCTTATCGCGTCGTATAGTTATTCAAAATGGGTTGAAACCCAGTCTTTTCGAATAACTAGCGTACCTTTAAAATGCGTGGAGAATATAAAGGGATATCATAAGTTTCATTCTATTTTGGATTATTCTTTGATTTCAATCAAACCTTACCACAAAGGTTATTACTTAAATAAAAATCTCATTCACATCCACTTAGTGGAACACAGAGGAAGATATCATTCTCACTTTATCGATCTAGGGCAATTTCTACCTATGATAGAATGTGACTAAATCCTTATCCATAATCCATATCCACATTTATTTTGGTAAGTTTTAATTGCCTTTATTAATCCCTTTTTCATTTCATTCCTTCAGATCTTTACTCAAGGACTTATTAAACCTCTAACTTAATTTTAATCTTCAATATCATTTTCCAGTGATTACTTTCGGAAGCCAATCCTGTCTTTAGCTGGGTTAAAGAATAAATGTTATTCAAAACATCATTCACGACAAACCCAAAATCCAAATTGATATCAAATATAAGGTTTTAAATAGAAATCATACCGACATATATTTAACATCAAATTCTGAAATCACAAATATCATATAGGGAATAATGATATAAATATCTTTCAAATTCCTCAAATAGTATCCATATAACTACGGAATACAATATTGAAATATTATAAGATTATTTCTATTCAAATCAATGGATTTAAGTTTGAAAAACCTTTAGTTTAATTTTAAACTAAATTTCAAAGTATTTATTTACTATATTAAGTAAATCCGGTCAAAAAACCCAAAATTCCAATAATAGTTCAAAAATTTCATAATTCTTGCTCAAAGCACTTTAAAATCATTCAATATGATTTATCATAATTTTCCCTATTTTTAATAATTTGAAAATAGTTTATTTCTTTAAAGTCCGTTTTCGGGTCAATAACGATACAAGCATTATTTTTATTCAAATTTTATTTGAACTTATCTCCAATTCGATCGTTTGATTTCAAAATCTTAGATCTATTTGAAAATTCTTTTCATTTCGAACCAAACATTTTTTTGTTTTGGGAAAATCCGATGGTCAGATCTCGTGGTACGTCAATTTAAATTCAATGGTCGAAATTCGTGAACTACCGCTGCTCAATTAGTCCTGTTTAGACCAAACTTCGATTTATATTTAAAATCAAATAAAATCACTTCTAAAAAAGCTTATTAGTTATGTAAACATATATAATTAATTCTGGAAACTATATTTTAATGAATTCACTTAAAAATTAAACATTTCATTATTTAATTGTTATAATATTATTTAAATCATTAAAATAATATTATTTTTCTAGAACTTATTATTTGAACCCCATATTTTCCTCGTGTCCATTATAAAAATAAAAAAGATAGTTTGGATAATAAAATTTTGTTAAAACATTTTCTAGGTACCCAAACCAAACTTCACTTTTTAAAGTTACTCGCATATACATCCGGTCTGGATAAAGTCTGATAAATGCAAAACGAGCAAGTCTAAGCCACTACTTCTTCAAATCGCCAGATCTCAGTGCAGGTTTGGAAGCAGAACCCTCAGGGGTTGACAAGCTAGTAGCCTTCTTCCTGATAGAACGCTTTCGATTTCAAAGGCATATTTTCAATTTAAATTTGTAAACATGCCTTTATTAATTTAAAACTAGTTCAAATCAAATTCTTATTTTTATGAAAACTATTCGTAATTACTTAAACTATCTCTCAAATTATTATTGATTTAAAATTCAAACTTTTTTTTTCACTTAAAATGTTATCAATAGAATATCCAATTAAATTCCAAATTGGAATAAAATTCAATCCATCACCATATAATTCAATCTATATGGATTTCACACATCATTAGCACCTAGTAACAATCATTAACAACTATTGACATCCAGTTACCACATAGTGGCCTCATCAACATAAGTGTTAAGGTCATTAACACTTAATACCAAATTAAATCATTGTTAATTTAGGTATTTAACCTCATTAACACTTTGATTTCCATAATTAGAAAAGCAAAATCCACATTAACACACATCACATTCAAATGATCATCCATATCACAATCAATACCAACCAGCGTCAAACCAATAATAACAATGTCACATATCCATCCGGTACCACATATTTACCAATATTTTACTTTACTTACTAAGTGGACATTTTGAATCAATTTTGATTACTAAGTAACTAACTCAACCACCACTAACATCATCATTTCAACCTCTTGTTAGCTTAACAAGTAACTAATTTAGACATGCAAATTACACCATTTAGCATTAATATGTCAACCACATTGCAATTTATCACTAACACATTTATTAACTATTTTAACCAAACTAGTTAAACAAATGTGAGTAAAAGAGTTCTCACCATAGTTATCCACTCCTCCAATCTTTAGTGTAGGAAGCTCTACCAACTACCAAGACTTCAACTTCGCTAGCAACTAAAATTTGCAACCTTTTCAATCCAATTCACTTCAACTACCATATATATGTGTGTGTGTGTGTGTGTGTGTGTTTTATTTAGTACTTATAAGAAGAAAAGGTGAGATCTTCGCAAATGAAACTTGGTCTAAAGGGGTAGGTGGTCACACCTTGGGGTATAGAGGGTAAGGGTAGGTGCCTGGGCTGCTAGGTGGTAGGGGTAGGGTATGGTGGTGGTATAGGGGGTGCTAAGTGCTTGTGTAGTGGAGAAAATGGAAGAAGGATGGAAGTTTTAGGCTTTAAGAAGGATAACAGGGATGCTTAGACAAATAGAGAACACAATATGATAATGGTGAGGTGGAACATGGGGTGGGGGAGCTAGGGTGGCTGACAGTGGTGGTAGTGTTGGAGGCGTGGGAAGCTAAGGTGAAGAGGGAGAAGAAGAAGAAGAAGAAGAGTGAAAATGGAAATAAATGAAAGTGGAAATCAAATGAAATGAAAATAAATGATCTCTCTCTCTCTCATATGCCTAAGCACCCGAAGAAAATGGTTTAAGGGAAGAGGATTACATGTGTTATAGAGAGGACATGAGTTGTCTAATGATGGAAAGCTAAGGGAGCTTAAGGGTTAAGGCTTTTTATTATATTTATATAATTATTTCCTAAGCTTACATAATAAACCATCATCTCTTTTAACTTTGTTTAACCATATTAAACCATTAGTGTGTTAACATGCCACTTCGGCTATCATAGGCTACTTAAGATACTAATGGAAGTTAGCCATTTAACCATTTACAAATATAAATCTCCAACCGATTTAAACTTCCGATTGAAAACTAGTGTAAATGAGCCAATGATTTTTATGGATAAAATTTTAACTAGAAAAATTATAAATGAGTTCATTAGCATATATATATATATATATATTTTTAAACCATTTTAAGTCTATTTAATTAATATTTTCAAATTTTCAATATTATCCAAAAACTGCTTAATTTAAATCGAATTTCAATAAAATGATTCCTACGCGTTTTCAACTCGTATGATCAAACTGTAAGCCCGATCAATACGAAATTTGAAATCCTACTGTATTTCACTAATACGGATCCAATGAAGTGGGTTCCATCGAATTCAGAGACTGTAACACCCCACGTCCATTAATGTCACTCACAAAGGGAATGCATTAACTTCCATGGAGGTTTTAAGTGAATATAGAACAGTAAAATTACAACAAGACAGATATAAAATAGTACTTGGAAATTCAAAAACTTTATTTCATTATAGCAGAAGTCAAAACATGTTTGATTACATCATAACACCATATTCAATGTCAAGTACAATATCTATCTTGATAAAACAAGTACATAATCCCATTACATGAATAGCCATTAAAAAGAAAGATAACAAGCTGGACTTTACTTCAGCAGTCCAAGCTTTCCAGAAGATAAGCGATCCAACTAGACTCCACTAGAACTTGGCCCAACCTGCGGACCTGAAGGGAGAAAAAGGATGGAAAAGAGGGGGTCAGACATAAAGTCTGGTGAATATGATAATTCTACAATACTATTACCAAAATAACTGGACTAAGGCATAAGCTGGAAAACAAGAAAATGTCTATGAAGAGCAGATTAAGGACATAGACAATCGCTAAAGGCAACGTTATAGGCGCTCCTAAATACTAAAGGATAAACACTATACTGCACCACACCAGTCACCCTAAAGATTCATCCCACTTAGCTTCACTTAGAAACTTTCCCAATGGCTTTACGTACCCCTAGCTGACTACATAGGTGCCGCCTGCCCCTATCTCCACTAGGTGTACCCTACTTCCCATTATTCGATCGGCTCCCTAACTCGTAGATACCCGTGCTGGCCCCACAGTGGGGTGTATCACTCCCCTAAAGTGGCAACCTGATACAACGGACATGCACGGCTTATACCTACACGATGCAACAACGTCTTACCTACCAGCCCGGGTCCACACACGCATATGAAACCCGTTGGACTTGCGTTGCCACCGCTCCCTGTTTTGGCCTCTTGTAGTCAAACCCAGTATGCGTGTCCCATCCTCGACTTGGGTCGAGCCCACAAAGATACGTTTTGGGATACTGGTTGAAATGGGCCCCCACTATTTACCACAAGCATTCCACCTAAGCTTGTCCCCATTAATCCATCCCACTTAACCCACTTAGTCATGTTCATTTACATGTGTGTTTGGTTAAGTCTAATCGTATTTCAAATGCCTCTAAAGGCAACCACCAGATTCCTCATGCCACCCAAGGCACCTACTTAACCCCCATGTCCCACCTTACATGATTATCTGGTTAAGTATTTCTTAGTTCATTAAGGCCATAACCTCATAAAGACCTCTCACATTAGACTGGCATTTATGGCAGCTGGATTTGCCGGGCGGGTCCGGGCAGTCTTACACCATAAAAGAGTCTAACCTCGTGTCTTTACAACTGTTATGCTTTAGTTTGGGCCTAGGACCTCTCACATTGGGCCGACATTTGTGACTACTGGATTTGCCGGGCGGGTCCGGGAAGGTTTACATCACAAACGGGTCCAACCTCGTGTCCTAAGCATTGATTATTAATAATAATCCACTTTCCCCCAATTTTAATAATTCCCTACTTGAATTATTAATTACTTCCAATTTTTAACAATGTCCATAATTGACTCAATTATGGACATCCATTCATGGTATGCAAAATCTTAAAAATTGCACCCAATTTATTAATTCCTAATATTACCCCTACCCCACGTTTGAACATTTATTCGCAAAATATATGTTAGACTCGAATAGCCTAACTCATAGCATAAAAGAGATTACCATAATAACAACATGTATATGTGACCAAATGAATCATAATAAGGGGTGAAACTTGCATATGTCCAACTTGCATAGATTATACATGTCATGGACCTAAAGGTGTCAACTTGTTCAAAATTCACCTAATATAATCTCAATCAATTTTCATAAACTTACATATGAACATGTGTGAATCAACATCATCTAATTTTTTAACAACATGGTTTTATATGGGTACACCTAACTCAATAGGCAAATTCCCACAATCAAGTTTTATTTAATTATAGTTTAAAGTTTATGGGTACACCTAACCTAATAGGCAAATTCCCATAAACAAGATCCATTTAAATTAAGAAAAAAAAACATAACTTTAAGCATGATCCAACAACATCATGATTTTTCAACATAATATAGCATGATTTATAACATGGCATAGTATGATAGTATAACATAGCTTGACATGATTCTCAACATAGCACGACATAGCATAAGAGAATTTACAACATAGCATGACATAGCATATATAATTTACATCATACGACAACATAATAACATAATAAGAGATCCACAATATATAGAATTTACAATTACAAATCACATCACTTTCTTGTGATCCATTCATAACTGAGTCAAATTAGTTTGTAATAGTCTTGTGAGAATCATCATACTCACCAACAAAAGAAAAGAATTAGAGAAAGAGAGATCTTTTGATTTGATTTGTGTAGATTTAGTTGTAGATGATTAGGCTTCCTCTTCTTAGTTTGTGACGGCTATGCTGAACTCCATGGCAGCAGCATGACGGTAGCTTCTCTAATTTTACAAGTGATTTAGGTCTAGGGTCTACCCACTTATTTATAGATTTTAGAATTCATTTAGGCCATTAGATTTAACCTAGAAATAACCGCAGCCATTCAGACAAGATGGGGTTTATCTTGTTGACTCAGCAATGAGTCAGAAGTGACTCAGCAAACACTCAGCATATTAATAAACTTCTATTCATGTCATAAATATATATATATTTTCTACAATGTACATATTAGATACATCCCCCTTTACTTATTATTGTTTTTATATACATATTAGATACATCCCCTCTCTCACACACTTATTAATATTTTTATATTCATATTAGATACATCCCCTCTTCTACACACTTATTATTATTTTAGCAACTTTAATGTTAATAGAAAATTCGGGGTGTTACAGAGACTATCTCAAAAATGGTCTATTTTTAGGTTATTAAAATAATAATAAATTATTGATGTTCACAAAAATTCAATTTAATTTGATTTTTAAAAGTTCACTAACCATTAATAAGATATAAAATAAATTTAGAATTCAATTTCAATAGTTTTTCAGATCCCGACTCAATATTCTAAACAAATTCAGTTATTCAATTAACTGCTAAAAATTGAAATCAAACTATTTCCCTATATATTCGACCCATTCAATATTTAAATCCGATTAAATATCCTATTTTAAATTGTCTAAAAAGTTTGGGTCCTTACAATCTCCCCTACTTAAAAACTTTTCGTCCTCAAAACTGAAGACGGGACTATAGGTTGTTTACTTAACCAACAAAGTCACTCTTCAAACAAAGCCATTATTCTAATTAACTAACAAAGCCTTTGTTGTTTTACCTTCTATATACTGTATAATATTCCTTCTAAAACTTAAGTATATTTTAAATTTTATTTACTATCGAAAATCGTCGAGAATTCCGATTTCTAATCTAGATTCTATAATAATCTATGTATATTCAAAATACAATCTTTCAAAAATGATTTTAAGATCAAATTATTATTACGAATACGCTCTCTCATATATGTAGTACTCTTAACTCATTCTAGGGAATTACTAACCCCATCTCTAATGAGTTTCTCTTTTAGGATATTACTAACCTATTTCTGACGAGTTCTTTCCTTCTGTTCCAATGAGTTGTACCCTAAGGCAATTTAAACCAAAGCTCTGATACCATTCTTGTAACATCCCATTTTTGGTTTTGGTTAAACCCGTTAATTAAACCAACCTAAATTGCTCTCAAAGGTGGATTGTTAGGAGTACTTACACATTGGAACAAACAAAAAGAACCTTTTCATTATTATCTTCAAAATATTATATCAGAGTACAAGAACTTATCAGAGTACATATAACTAACACACAGCGGAAAAATAAACATAGCGGAAAAACTACAATACTCAGCCAAAGACTGAAATTCCATGAACTCCATTCAAGCTCCAAAATGCAATGCTCCAAGAATAACTGCAAAACCTTAACTACTTGCTGCCCATCTGGAAAATATGAGCATCCAGAGTTTAGGGAAACAACAATAAACTCTAGATTAATCATGGGACTGGTGTGAGAACTAAAACAATTTTTAAATCATTTTTAAAGTAAGGTAATTCATATGATCACACCGTATAACACGGAACGTGATTCTTGTCATGAATACCAGTGCATAAAAACTCGCAATGTTTTTGAAAAATGAAGCTACCATAAGATCTCGTGCCACACACACAATGAAAACACTCACTTAGATGGGGTTTCCCTTATAATAGCCAAACTATGCTTGATACGTGACAATCCTCTTATATTATTATTAGTCACACTAAGAAAATCACTTAAGCAAATGAATGTATCAATCTTATCCAGCATAGGTACAATAATATGATACTGACCTCCTATGTGTTTTACACATGATCTATAATAAAAAATCATATGTGCACATAGATGATGAGTTTGGATTTCCAATCAAATGACCATGGCTAAGGAACTTCCTTACCGAATGGGTATGCCTTTAGAGGGACGCCCCGAGAAGTAAACCCTTCTCTGCTAACACAAGGTCGTCGGTGCTATCCAGATCATGCCGCACGAGTATTCCATTTCCTAGTCGCTACTGGCCTTTCTCTATGGGTACTCGAATTTCCAACAAACCACAATAGTAGAATGCCAGGGTTCCATACCATAACACTACCTCATAATAGCCACATAGCAAACACCTAGGCTCCATACCATAATGTTGCTTTCAAGATCTAGAAGAAAATGGTCATCCTCTATGGGTCGCGAACCCCATAACCTTGACGCATCCTTTCTTGTTTCGGTCATTTCTGGGATATGTGGCTTGACGAAGTCTCGTTACATAAAGCTATGCTAAACCAAGCCATGCTTTGATCATCAGTAGCTCATCACTTAGCATGTCACATTGTCAATTCACAACATATAATCAGTGTCTATTAATACATAACCCTTTGAGTACGTAAGTCTCAGAGAAGGGTGTTAAGCTAAGAGAATAAATTCCCTGCTACTAGCTGATATAACATCAATAGAAATCAATTGGTTATGCCGTAAAATATAATGTCAGACACACATCCATTTACAAGTCCGTTCAAGGTCTGAACGAAACCGAAGGCACTTTATTCCACGACCCCGCCTGGGTGCGAAAGCCCGAGCAATCCGAATAACTTCAAGTATGACCGAATCATTTGTTACGATATAACCTCATAATGGGGATCAGACCTATGGGACATCAACGACAATCTGTCAGATGTGAAGATCTCCGGACATCAATTACAGTCATCGCCATTCTCCGTTGCTCTTATAACATCGTATAGTTAATCAAAATGGGTTGAAACTCGGTTCTTCTGAATAACTAGCGTATCTTTAAAATGTGTAGAGAATATAAAGGGATATCATAAGTTTAATTCTATTTTGGATTATTTTTTGTTTTCAGTCAAACCTTACCACAAAGGTTATTACTTAAATCAAAATCCCATTCCTATCCACTTAATGGAACACGGAGGAAGATATCATTCTCATTCTATCGATCTAGGGAATGTGACTAGCTCCTCACCCTTAATTCATATCTATATTTATCACGGTAAGTTCTAATTACCTTCATTAATCCCTTTTTCATTTTATTACTTTAAAACTTTACTCAAGGATTTATTAAAACTATAACTTAATTTTGATCTTCAATATCATTTTCCAATGATTGCTTAACTTTGGAAGCCAATCTTGTCTTTAGCTGGGATAAAGAATAGATGTTATTCAAAACATCATTCATGACAAACCCAAAATCCAAATTAATATAAAATATAAGGTTTTAAATAGAAATCATATCAACTTATATTTAACATTAAATTCTGAAATCACAAATACCGTATAGAGAACAACGATATAAATATCTTCCAAATTCCTCAAACAATATCTGTATAATTACGGTATTCAATATTGAAATATGCAAAAATTGTTTCTATTCAAATACAATGAACTAAAGTTTGAAAAACTTTTAGTTTAATTTTAAACTAAATTTCAAAGTATCTATTTATTATATTATGTAAATCATGTCAAAAAGCCCAAAATTCAAATAATAGTTCAAAATTTTCACAATTCTTGCTCAAAACACTTTAAAATCATTAATTATGATTTATCATAATTTTTTCCTACTTTTAGTAATTTAAAAATAGCTTACTTCTTTAAAGTCCGTTTTCGGTCAATAACAACACTAGCGGTGTTTTTATTCAAATTTTATTTGTACTTATCTCCACATCTATCCATTGGATTTTATACTCTTAAATTTATTTGAAAACTCTTTTCATTTTGAATCAAACGTTTTTAGTTTCGGGAAAAATCCAACGGTCAGATCTCTTGGTATGTCAATTTAAAGTCAATGGTCGAAATTCACGAACTACCACTGCGCGATAGTCCTATTCGGACCAAACTTCGATTTATATTTAAACTCAAATCGAATAGCTTCTAAAATGGCTTATTAATCATATAAAACATATATAATTAATTTTGGTAACTACATTTTAATGATTTCCCTTTAAAATCAAATATTTCATTATTTAATCATTATAATATTATTTAAATCAATGAAATAATATTATATTTCAAAACTTATCATTTGAACCCTAAATTTTCTTCATGTTTATTATAAAAACAATAAGATAGCTTGGATAATAAAATCTTGTTAAAACATTTACTGGATACGCAAACTAAACTTCACTTTTTAAAGTTACAAAGACATGTTTTCAATTTAAATTTGAAAACATGCCTTTATTAGTTTAAAATTAGTTCAAATCAAATTCTTATTTTTATGGAAAACTATTCACAATTACTTAAACTATTTCCCCAAATTATTTTGGATTTAAAATTCAAACTTTTATGTTTCACTTAATGTTTTATTAATAAAATACCTAATTAAATTCCAAATTGGAATAAAATTCAATCCATCGCCATATAGATCAGTTCATATGGATTTCACACATCATTAGCACACACATCATTAGCACCTAGTAACAGTCATTAAAACTATTAACATCCAATTACCACATAGTGGCCTCATCAACATAAGTGTTAAGGTCATTAACACTTAATACCAAATTAAGCCATTGTTAGTTTAGGCATTAAACCTCATTAACACTTTGGTTTCCATAATTGGCAAAGTAAAACCCATATTAACACACATCACATTCAAATGATCATCCATATCGCAATTAGTACCAACCAATATTAACAATGTAACACATCCATCTAATATCACACATTTACCAATATTTTTCCTTACTTACTTACTGGCCATTTTGAATCAATTTTGATCACTATGTAATTAACTCAACCACCACTAACATCATCATTTAAACCTCTTGTCAGCTTAACAAGTAACCAATTTTGACATGCAAATCACACCATTTAGCATTAATATGTCAATCACGTAGCAATTTACCACTAACACATTTATTAAAATAAAATTTTAACCAAACTAGTTAAACAAATGTGAGTAAAGAGTTCTCAGAATAGCTATTCACTCGTCCAATCTTTAATGTATGATGCTCTAGCAATTACCAAGACTTCAACTTAGCTAACAACTAAAATTTGAACTTTTTAAACCCAATTCACTTCAACTACCATATATGTATGTATATATATATTGTTTAATACTTATAAACAGAAAAGGTGAGCTTTTTCCTAATGAAAGTTGGTCTGGGAGGTGGGCGGTCACGGCTTGGGGTATAAGGGGTATGGGGTGGGTGCGTGGCGGCTTGGGTGTAACACCCCTCATTTTTAATTAAGTAAAATAAAATTTGAAGAGCTTCTAGAGTTTGGTCATGGGAATAGCGTGATTGGGTTCGTGGCAATTTTCTGGTCAATTTAGACCTACAAATTGTAGAAAACTGATTTAAGATGAAGGAGATACCTTTAAATGAAATATTGTAACAAACATGAAAAGAAGGTATAAGAAAAGAACAATGACCACCATTGTTTTTAGACTTGTTAACAAAAGCCTAAGTAGTCCAGTTGGATACAGCATGTGACTTTCATGAGAGTGGTGCAGGTTCGATCCCCGTAGGCACCATATTTTATTTTAAAGGAACGGCTAATATAATACATGTTCTATAGAGAAAAAATATATAAATGCCCATATAATGAAGTGAAAAAATATATGTATAATGTATATGAAAATATATGTGTATATATGTGCAAATATATATATATATATATATATATACAAAGGAGAAATTCAAAAATAAGGCTGCAATCAAAGAAATATGGTAAGAATTAAATAACGACATAACACTATTTGAATTTTGAAATTGAAATAAAAGTTATGCATAAATATATAAATATACATGTAAAATGGGCATTTGAAGTTTTGTATACATATAATGAGATTATATGTAAATATAATATTTAAATAAAAAAAAGAAAGTATAACGGGAAACTAATCAAACGTTTGAATTAAAAACGTTAACACAGTAAACATCGTGCCCAAGACCGCTCACGGGACCCATAGGGGGTGGACCTAGGGGTCGACATACCCATAGGGGTGTCGACCTAGTGGTCGACACGCATATTGAGGGGTCGACCCACCCCATATCTGGGAAGATTCATTCGATGAATCTGGACTGTTTTTCTAACCACATTCGTTGCTGACTCAGCGTTGCATGTACGATAAGATTCTGAATACCTAAAAATAGGCTAGCAGAGCCTAGCCAAAATCTCATATTTTTTGAGAGGCTGTCTAGACTCTGCTATTCTTCTTCCTCTCAAATCTCTTCAGAAAAAATAGAACTATTAGTTTAAGGAAATTCTGATTCAAGATCTAGAGGGAAAGAATGTATATCTGCAAATGGGTGTTCAGAATGCTAATCGAAGTAAGGTAAATTCTTGGATCTGGTCAATTTATATTTTTCCTCTTTCTTCCCTTTATCTTTTAGTCTGAGAATTGTGAAGAATTGTGAATCCATAGTTACTTTAATTCTAGATCCAGTTAGGAGAGGCATGAAATGCTAAGTATGGGCCAAATTCGGGTTGGAAAGCAATTAGGTGAGTGGATTTAAGTTATGCCTTTTTGATAATGGTATATTTATCATTTGACATTCCCCGTTAAATTGCATAGTAAATTTGCTGGAATGTAAATTTGCTGAAATGTATAAACTTGTTAAAATATGTGGAAAGTATGACTGTTGTACATAGAATGAACCCATTAATTGGCATATTATGTACATGAACTCTGACTGTAAGAATTGGAATAATTACATGTTAATCTTTTGAATTGGAACAATTATATGAATGGATAATTACATGTTATTCTTTTAAAGTTGGGTTAATCACATGTTAAGAAGAACATGCGACATGATAAGACGTTTAAAATGGACTTAATATGATATTATGTACGAAATGTAAAAATAGAATTACAGTAAAAATTTTGAAGATGGATATGCCTAAATTATGTGGAAAATTTACAGTAATTAAGAAATTATAACCGCACTTAGACACGAAGTTAAATTCAACTTGTGGTAGAAGTCTCCCTGGAACTGCCCGACAAATCCAACATCCAAAAGTTTTTAATTTAACGTTAGGGCTCTAGTGTGTAAATATACATGAAATGGTGCTAATATATGAGGTTAAGTACAACTTGTGGTAGAAGTCTGCTCGGAACCGCCCGGCAAATCCAGCATCCACAAGTGGTCGGCTTAATGTGAGGGGTCTGGTGCATAAATATATGTATGAATATATGTGTATAAAAGGATAGAAATGAATGGCACTAATTGTATTAATGCAAATGAATGGAAATGAATGGAAGATAAAACAGTAAAAGAAATGGAATGAACCAGAAATGATAATAACCTATTATGAATAAACCTAAAGGGGAAAAGGAAAGATAATAGGTAGGCTTGTCCTAGGGGAAAGCGAAAATTATAACTTAGGTTATAATAAACGATAGAGGGAATGTGATAACTTATGTAATGAAATAAGCTGTACTTAATTATAAATTAAGTAATCTGTAAAGTTGAGAATCTGAATCCTGCTGATAAAAGAACATGTTACCTATAAACTTGAGAATTTGAAATCTGCTGATAAGAATAACATGTTAAAGGCTTATTAATGAACTTAAATGGGTTAAGTTATATAGCTAAAATTAATAATCAAGAGAAAATTGGTAACTTGAATAAGAAGTCAATATGACTTGAAATAACCAAGTTAAGTGGAAATCTGAAAAGGTAGAGCAAGCTCGTAATTAAATGATCAGACATAGAGTCTAATAACACATTAACCCGAAGCGATTGTACTAGTCCGTACATTTGAAGGTAAATAACCCAATGGGTAGATCATCGTGGTGTCATGGGGAACGAGGGGAGCGCACATCCATCTGATTATTCTGCCTGTTCTGTTTATATTCTGCTAGCTCCGAAGGACTGGAATGGGAAGCACGTGGCATCCTGGGATATGGAGGGTACTCTTGGTAGTCCTCTGTGTGGTGACAGCATTCAGGTTGTGCTTGCAGAGGTTAGGTCTGCGCGTTACTACCCGGTGAGTTTACCTTGACTGCCACAAGTAGGGGCAGTCAGAAAGCTGTAAGGTGGCATATGTGATTCGACGATCCGGTTGCCTTGTGACTAGGTGGGTTATGACCATTTTATCGGGTTGCCTTTGGCGGGTCTAACCATTTGTTGGATAGCAATTGTCGGGTACCAACCATCGTGAGTCAGCGTGATGCGGAAAGACGAAGAGCTAAACATATAGATCATCGACCTTTCGCTATCAAGGCTTTGGTTGCAGGGCAGGTCAATCAGGATGTTGTTTTTCTAGGCCACGTCACTAGCTCTCAATTTTATTGGTCTTTCACTAGTTGAGGGAGGGGTCGGGTAGGGCCATAGCCACTGAAAATACAGACCATATCATCTGTGTATACAGATATCTGAAAAGCTCCCGACTGAGTTCCGCGCTTCTTGTACATCCTTTTTACGGAACTTGGTGCACAGTAGAGAATATGTGAGGTTAAGGCATCGAGTACGATTGATGATACATATGTGATAAAGTCTAGATACATGCATGTCTGTTCTGGGTGGTGTATCGTAGATTCTAGGGAATTACTCTATGATGGAATCTGATTTGATCAAATGGTTCGAAGTTGGCAGTCTGTGCGCTTACATAACATGGCGGTGGCGGGCTATGCAGAACGTAGTGTTGTTATATTGGGATCTGTACGTCGCTCCGACATAGGGTGAGGGTTTGCATTTATTTCTGTGGAGTTACAGAGGAGACCGTGCGAGTGGGGTACCATGGGGTATACCTTAATATTGGGGGTATCTACATATATATTGTGCTTGGTTAATCTCTTGGGGAGCAGGTAGGGTACAACTTGTGTGTGAGCCTTGAGTGTTGTTAACCCAAATAAAATAATAAATAAGAAAATATAACTGAATGGTATATGTAGGGTTATCCAAAATGTGTAGTTTAAATCCAATCACTAGAACTTGTGTTCTGACCCCCTCCTCATAACATACTCGCGGGTTAGATTTGTGGCAGAGATATGATAGCTTTGGATACTGGTTAGGCAGTATTATTATCTGGGTGAGGCCATATTTTGATTATATTATATTTTATCCATTCCGCTGTGAGATATTTTCTGAGCTCTGATATATTTTATATTTCTGTCTTTCCTGTAGAATACCAGGCAAACCAACACGAGTTTCGATAGATTAGAATTCTAAAGAAAAAATTGGTCAGTCGGAAATCGGGTTGTTACATCTGGTATCAGTGCTTAGGTTTAGGATTCCTGTATAAATAGTGAGTGAACGTATTTGTATTTTTAAAATATAAATATCTATTATATATATATACCCCTAGATCTATAGAGGAACCCACTAAATAGATGGAGCATAATATGGTGAGAATTGGGATATTTGTTTTGTACACTAAGGGAATGAATATCGAAATTTGAGACCCTTAGGTAATTTGGGTTGTAAGTGTACAATATACTTGGTATGGAAGAAAGGTGGATCCCATGTGTTAGTATTTCAAATTAGTGGGTTTAGCAGTAAAACCTTATAAATTGGAAAAGGTTAAAAATATGTATTAGGAATATATATGTTTGAGAGAATTGACTTTGTGGGAGTGTCTAGGAAAGCCTAGGTAAGATGGAAACCCACTTTGAGTCTAACCCATTTTTAACTTTTGAGAACTTAAAATAGTAAAAGCTTGTGGAAGATGGTTTATGGTGTTCTCAAATTATGATCTGAAAAGTTACAGTTTTAAAAAAATATGTAAAGAAGTACATATTGGATTTTGAAGTAAATTGGGTTAATTTTGGAAATGGCGATTTCTTGTGAATTTTTTTTTAAAATAAATTCTCTCAGTAAAAGGTGCATATTATAGAGCATGTATAACTCGCTAGTTTTCAAGTTATCTGGTATGAAAAGGTGTTGCATTTTGTTGAAAACTAGAATTTTTAGCAAAGAAAGCTTTGAAATCTCTATTCTTTTGACAATCATTTTTTATAATTGTTTTAACAAAGAAATTTTTTTGGATGGACAAAATAAGTTGTAGAAAATTAAGAATAAAGTAGATGTTTGCACCTTGTAGTAAGTAACTGAGCCGACCTTATAGGCAAGAACAAGTTGTAAACCTAGTTGAGAAATAGTTGTACTTATCTACTCCAGTTTTTGTGATTTGAAAAAAAATGATTTAGATTTGTTTTTATAAAATGACATGTTTTATGGTTTGGCAAAAGTAAGTTTTGGTGAGGAAAATAAAGTTTTGATGTTCTTAACTTTTGGAAGAAAGGTGAAATGAAAAGGTCAAACCGTGTTTTAAAAAGTAAGGAGTAGGTAAGGATTAGTGCCTAGGGAAGATGGGAAAAGTTTTGAGGCTATGAAGTAGATAGCGAGAATTATTTTGAAATAATGGTAAGTTCCCGTAGAATGCATAAGCATTGAGAAGCCTAGGGTGTTGCTTGAAAATGGCTGTTGGTAAATAAATAGAACTACTAGTGACTACTAAATAGTGAAGGGCAAGTAAGGGTTTAGAGCTTTTTGCTAATTTTCCTATTGGGATAAAGATCATTATCACATTTTGGTTGGGATCGTTCTGTTATTTTGTTCCTGTTGGTAGTTAGGGTAACACCTAAACCTGTCATTGATCCCATGGTGTGAACTTTTCTGTCTGAGAGGGACATAGTCCTGAGATTCTTGGCCCTTAGTAGTAGCTATGTAGAGCGTTTGTTTTCCTGTTTTAGTTGAAGGACTAGAAGGCTTATTTGAAACTAGACTTAGAATAAAGGATTAAGTTAAATAAGTCAAGAAAAGAGTAATGGCATAACTAAAAATGAAACGACATATTCAGTAAAGTAACAAACATAACAGTTAAAGAAAGACGAAAAATTCTTAGAAAAGGTGAATAAAAGTAAATTTTTCCATGATAAGTTGGAAAAGAAATTCTATAATAAAGAAAGTTTTCTTATGTGTGTTGTGCTTGGATAGGAAAATAGGGAATCTTTATATATCAATTACATAAAATCCAAGTACAGATAGAAAAAGGTAACTAAAAGAAGAACGGAGGATGTGAAGCTTTCTGTTTTTCACCTTTTTGTAACATAAAAATCAAATTTAGAAAATTAGATTTTTCAAAAATTCGAAAAATAAAGTTGTTTGGTATGGTTTTCGATGCAAAAATTGGATGAACAATGCTCTTGCTCAGTAAGAGTGTAGGAAATTTAGATGAAAAATGATTGGTTTTCAAATATTGCATTCATATAGAAATTGCCATTATTTAGGATGTATGCATCATGTTTCCAAAGAGATTTTCAAGAAAAATTTGCATTCATATAGGAGGTACCGCGTAGGCATTCATTTCATTCATGTATTATTATATTGAATTACACTTTGCACTAGTGTACAAATGGCTGCAAAATTGGATGCAAACATGATGGTTGTGATTTATGCGAGGAATTACTTGATTTTACCCATACCAAATTTCAGGGACGAAATTTCCTAAGGGTGGGAGAATGTAACACCACGCATTTTTAATTAAGTAAATAAAATAAAATTTGAAGTGCTTCCAGAATTTGGTCACGGTTAGCGTCATTGCATTCATGGCGATTTTCTGGTCAATTTAGACATATGGATTGCAGAAAACTTATTTAAGATGAAGAGATATCTTTAAATGAAATATTGTAACAAACATGAAAAGAAGGTATAAGAAAAGAACAGTGACCACCATTGTTTTTAGACTTGTTAACAAAAGCCTAAGTAGTCCAGTTGGTTAGAGCATGTGACTTTCATGAGAGTAGTGCAGGTTCGATTCGCGTAGGTGTTATATTTATATTTTAAAGGAACGACTAATACATGTTCTAAAGAGAAAATGTGTATAAATGCACATATAAGGAAAATTATACTTATAAGGAAGTACAAAAATATGTGTATACTTGTTTATGAAAATATATGTGTATACATATGCAAATATATATATATACACACACACACACACACAAAGGAGAAATCAAAATAAGGCTGTAATCAAAGAAATATGGTAAGAATCAAATAACGGTATAACAACATTTGAATTTTGAAATAGAAATAAAAGTTATGCGTATATATATACGTGTAAAATAGGCATTTGAAATTTTGTATACATATAAGGAGAATATATGTAAAAATAATATTTAAATAAATCAAAGAAAGTATAATGGGATACAATCAAACGTTTAAATTAAAAGCATTAAAACAGTAGACATCGTGCCTAAAACAGCTCGCAGGACCCATAGGGGGGTCGACCTACGGGTCAACACACCCCAGATCTGGGCAGATTCATTCGATGAACTTGGACTATTTTTCTAACCACATTCGTTGTTAACTCAGCGCTGAGTGTATGATAAGATCTTGAACACCTATAAATAAGCTAGCAGAGCCTAGCCTAAATCTCATATTTTTTTGAAAGGTTGTCTAGACTCTGTCATTCTTCTTCCTCCTCAATTATCTTTAGAAAAAATAGAATAATTAGTTTAAGGAAATTCTGATTCAACATCTGGAGGAAAAGAACGTATATCTACAAATGGGAGCTCAAAATCCTAATCAAAGGTAAATTCTTGGATCTGGTCAATTTAAATTTCTCCTCTTTCATCCCTTTTTTTAGTCTGAGAATTGTGAATCCATGGTTATTTAGATTCTAGACCCAGTTAGGAGAGCCATGGAATTCTAGGTTTGGACCAGATTCAGAGTTGGAAAGCAATTAGGTGAGTGGATTAAAGTTATGCCTTTTTGATAAAGGTATACTTATCGCTTAGCATTCCCTGTTAAATTGTATAGTAAATTTGTTGGAATGTATGTGACGACCCAAAACCCCGTACTGACGGTGGTAACGGTAATCTTTGGAATAGAACACATAAACAGATAATAGCAAAACAGAATTAAATAAATACACCAGATAATATACAATAGAATACACTGGATAAACATAATCATCAGAGTTACACAGTATACAGGATCATACTTAGCACAAATACAGTTCAGCTATACATAATATGTACAATAGGAGCTGAACAGCATAAAAAGAGATAAATGATAGAATCCATCTTCAGCTCCAGCTATCCAGAAAGAGCCTACTAAAACCTGAATACAAAGCTGCCCATGTAGAAAAAAGGGCACCCGAGTTTGCAAGTGAAACAAACTACGAGTCAGTCATGAGACTGGTATGAGAAATCTACTTAACACATTTTATAATATGGCTAATCACAGGACCATGCCACTTTTGCGGAACGGATTTATTCCGTTATCACACAATGCAACGCAAACCGGAGGATAGAGTTTTACCTTATATCACCCAAGATATGCTTAATACGTGTAAAATAAAATCACTTAAAATGTGAATTTTGTCGTTTGATTCTTAATCAGACTCCAACTGTGAATTAGTAAGAGAACGATCCCCTAAGTATTAACCCCGAAGGCCGAAACCAACATCAGACCAATACCCAGGAAACCACCCATCTTAGCTCGTTTCCAGTTAGTTTCTGATTTTATAAAATATCAATCATAGACGGCGTGGGTACCATATATCATGTCGCCATATATAGGTATACAATCAAAACTGCACGGTGTCGTATTTGGAAATTGGATTTCCGTCATGAACCAAGGCAAAAGATAGTCCTTACCGAATTCGAGACGCTCTAGCCCGTCCCTCAGTCAAGCCTTTGGATCGTCAGGGCCGGTCCACCGATGTGGATTAAAATGCCTGAACACTGCGTTTCCCCACCCTTTGGGGCGTAAATGAGCCAACGAATGGCTCCATCGGCTTCACATAGTCACCGGTATATCCGAGGCGCCTCGCAAAAGCAACAACACACAGGTGAAAATAATATATATGTCAGCCAGTTTAAGCACCGACACCACCTCTAGCTAGAAGGAAACGCATGCCCTCCCTGATGTCCTCTCCTGTTTCTGGCTCATAACGGGGTGTGAGGCTCGCGAATTCACGTTATACACAAAGCTATGCCATACAGGCCGTGCTTTGATCATCAACCACAAGACTTTGCTTTTCAACAGAAGCCTTGATCACTGCATCTTAGCATGCCACACAGGCAATTCACACCATGCAACTGATGGCTATCAATCACACAAAATGAATTCCAATGTCAGACACATAGTCCTTTTACAAGTCCGTTCTGGGTCTGAACGAAACCGGAGGCACTATATACCTCGCATACCCATTGATCTCCACGTACGTCTGGACGATCACCACTCATTATCCATATTTCGGGATGCCTCCCAATCAGGACATCAGTTATCATCCAACCGAGGTGAAGATCTCCGGTCTTCAACCACCGTCTTCATCATCGACTTCTTATCGTCGATTCAGTCATTCAGAATGGGATAAACCCGGTCTTTCTGAGCAACTCGCGTATATAATTAGTGCTACACAAACACAACATACGCCTTATTCCAATTCATCAGTCACTAACCGTAAATTAGTAAGAGAACGATTTCCCAAATATTAACCCTGAAGGCTGAAACCAACATCAGATCAAAGCCCAGGAAACCATCCGACTTAGCTAACCTTCAGTTAGTTTATAAAATTTACATTCAACCATCAAATATCCAGTAAACCGGGCAAATTCGGTTTATTTACATTCCATATCATTTATAATATTTTATAACGATTTATCGCTATTTTTATTTAATTTAAAAATAGCCATTTCATTCAAACGACACTTTAGGCCATAACGCGGTCATGGCGCTGTTTTTCTTTAGATTTGATTTACACATATCTGAAAATCTAACTGTTGGATCTTCACAAATTTTATATAATTAGAAAGATCTTTTCAAAACGAATCCAATGGTTCCAGTTTTGGGAAAATCCGACGGTTGGATCTCCCGGTACACTCGTTTGAAGTTTCGATTTCAAAATACGAACTGTAGCGTCGTTATTCGATTTAATTTAATTATATATATATATATATAATCGATTCTGGCGTTGTTTTTCTTCAGATTTGAATTAAACATTCCAGACAATCCAACCGTTGGATTTTCACAAAGTGCGTATCGTTGGAAAGATATTTCCAAAGCGAACCCAACGGTTTCGGTTTCGGGAAAATCCGATGGTTGGATCTCCTGCACTAATCGTTTGAAATCACGGTTTCAAAACACGAACTGCAGCCTCGTTATTTGATTTATTTTGATTATATATATATATATAATCTATTCTTCGATTTCAAAAACCATATTCTTTACATACATTTGATAAAAATGATATTTTTATCCAACAGACAATTATTTCGACACTTCACTATTTTTAACAATTCATGTATATAATAAAATTGTGATTTTTATTGTAAAACAATTTATTTCAAAACACGACTATTTTATATAGTTCATATAGATGATAAAAAATATGATTTTTATTATAAAACGATTTATTTCAAAACACGGCTATTTTATATAGTTCATATAGATGATAAAAATATGATTTTTATTATAAAACAATTTATTTCAAAACTATTTTATATAGTTCATGTAGATGATAAAAATATGATTTTTATTATAAAACAATTTATTTCAAAACACGACTATTTTATATAGTTCATATAGATGATAAAAATATGATTTTTATTATAAAACAATTTATTTCAAAACACGACTATTTTATATAGTTCATATAGATGATAAAAATATGATTTTTATTATAAAACAATTTATTTCAAAACATGAATGTCGTTCAACACATGAATTTCTATTCAACACATGAATTTCTATTCAACACATGAATTTCCATTCAACACACGAATATAGTTTCAACACATGAAAATAATTCTAACACATGAATATTATTGAAAATTTCGGCAGCATAACGGCAAGGTTGTTAAAACCGGGGCCGTCCCTAGTACGGCTCCTCGCTCTACCTTATAGCCTCGCAGCTTTTGACAATGGGGATTTCATGCATCTAGTTCGCACGCAGGCGGCATGTTTTTTTTTTCCACAAACTAATCCTATGTGGTTTCAACCAAATAATTCTCAACCACAAACGGGTATTTTTCAACCACAATCAATCCATTTCAATCACAAACTATTCTAATCAACCATTCGCTATCAACCAATTTTCACACCAATCACAACCAATAAATATCATCCATGGTTTGTGGACGAGGGGCGTATATATATATATATATATATATATATATATATATATATATAAGTATTTCACTTTTATTTCAACACATCTATAATTTTTACAACGCATATATAACTTATACATCGAACGTACAACTTATACAACGCTTATACATGAGGTGTACAACGCTTATATAACTCATACATCGACTATATAATTTATACATCATCGTTTCCATATCGTTTATAATTCAGAAATCTCACATTGGGTTCCACTCCACCAAAAATAGCAGAAGGCTCAGAAAAATATGCGGTCTCTTCTAGAATGTAGAAGGCGCCTACATGAGTCCACTATCTCTTGTTTCACTGAATTTCGTCAACAAACGAAAAAGATATGATTTTTACAGTGAAATCAAAAACCCTAGCACTTTAAAGTGCTATTAAATAGTTAAATATAATTTAGGCCGTTACCTCAGGTTAATCTTCGAATCTAGGTTTTCGATTTTTACCCAAACCGTTGCTCGCTGTTCTGATCAGGTTGTTGTACCTTGTAGGCAGTCGGAGGGCGCCCAGACCGACGGGGGTGCGGCCTACTCTGGTGGTCTGAGCTGACGTCGGCGGGAGGTAGAAGTTCGAAACTTTCGAACTTGATTTCTCCCCCAATTCTAAATGAAAAAATACAAACTATATATGGATTTGAAGGTGGAGAGGAGATCTACAATTTCTTCAACTGGAGGGATGGGTAATGGTGCATGGATTGATCAGAAAATGGCTGGGAAGTTTGGTTGTTGTTTCCGCCGTGCGCGACTTTGATTACGGGGAGAGAGAGTGAAGTGTGAGCCAATCAGGGATTTTTATTTTATTTATATATTTTAAAAATCCAAAAATACCCCTCTTCACGTACTAACACCAATCCAAACCAAACGACTATCGTCTCTAGCTAAATACCCCCATTCCGAACACAATGGGATGTGTTTCGTAGGCCCATTCGACTGTTTGAGTCAGTTTCTCTTCAAATTAAAATATAAAACATTTAATATTTAATTTGAACGTACATTTCAATTTGTCGAGGCCACATACTGATCCCAAAAATTCCAGAAAAATAAATCTAGCTATGTTTTGACGATATGGTCCCAACAAAAGTAGTTTCGTCGAATTCTGAGACCGTTTGAAAAATGGCCCTTTTCTGGTCGATCCAAATTAATAGAAATCGACCAAACACATTTTCCTTTACCATGCTCACATACTAGCTTCAAAAATTATGAAATTTGAAACCTAGCAATAATTTGACATCCCAGATCCAACAAAAGTGGTTTCATCGAATTCTGAGGTCGTTTGCAAAATGGCCATTTTCATGGGCTATATAAACTCTATAGCGACCTTTCTGAAAATTCATTTAGCCATAACTTTTGCTTCCCGCTATGAAACTTCGATTTTTCAGATTCGTTAGAAAGATATTCACTAACAGATTTAATTATTTTTGGTTTCACTAAATCCGTTATATTTTGCACCCGGTACAGTCAGTCAAAGTTTGAATTCAATTTTTGAAACTGCCGCGCCATTTCAGGCCTTGTTTATAATTAAAATTAATTATATTTATTTTCAAGCGTTGATTAAACACCATTTTCGTCGTTATTATTTAAAATATTTATTTTAAATATTTTAAATCCACTAAAATAGACAAATTAAAAAAAATTAATTGGCTCAGATTTTCTGGGTCGTTACAATCTCCCCCACTTAAAAATTTTCGTCCCCGAAAAGGAACAAAGTCGAAAATGGTTTGATTAATCAACTCTACTTTCAATCTGGCTTCCATTCTTCAACTTTTTAGTTTCGAAGAATTTTCAAATTCTTCAAAAATTTGGCTAACACCCTAAGTTTTCGAAAAATTTCGCCATAACCTCCTTTGTACGGGGAGGGGTTTGGAAATTTATTGGGCCGTATTAGGTACACAATAAATCCTAATAAGCACGCACAATTTATAGTGATATATTCCGGTGTCCACAGGGGTGTGTGTATAGATTATAACTCCAGATAATAAATCCTCGTCACCCTTTAAATGGTTTGTGTGCCTTAAGACCAGAGAGACGTGTTTATTGTCATCTCCAGACCCGTGTGGGGTTTTAATTAATCTGGCAATTTACTGTTACATTTTATATGGTCCATATCAGTCATCAGTTCAACCTGCAAAATATAGTCATCGCCATACAAGCCTCTCGCTCGTATGGTAAATCTTCAACCTCGTCACACAATCTCCAAATGCTTATGTGGTATATGATGAAGTATGCCTATCTTCGAGAAGTATGCCATGTAGTGCAGTTCAAAATTAATTGTTACTATCCTATGGCGACATTTATTATTACACACAGAACAACCAGCACTCCGCATCCAATGGCATTCACAAGAGTTGATATAATAATAAAATTGCGCATCCAACTCATTAAGGTTTACCTATTTGTCGGGCACGCAAATAAATTCTTTACTCAACAGCTAATCATTTACCTGTTGAAACATATATAATGCATATGTATTATTTCTGTCTATCCTCTAATCAGTTCAATGTGTGATTTAATCGAATAAATTCTACCATTCATTCTCTTATTGATTAAATTAACTATCATTCTAATAATTTAATTAATCATATCCACTATCACAAAACACAAACAACAATCAATTTGTTTTTAACTTTTCAAAAATATACTAATCGATTCATATATTATTTTAAAATAATCAAACTATAGAATTAAAAGTTTACATCCATGAAAAGAAAATAACAACAAAGTAGAGAACAAAACGGTAATGCAAAGTATGGTAAATGTACCTTGCACCAGAGTCAATCAGAGATATCCACTCGACACTTAGGATAAGCTTTCTTAATGCTTTCCTCTGTTTCCCAACTACAATCTCGCGGATCTCCACTCCATTGCACCTTGAATAAGTGAACCTTCTTGTTCCTCAGTTCTTTGGTTTCTTTGCCGATAATCTTTAGCGGCTCTCTTCTCACAGCCAATTCTGGAGTAATTTCAATATCATGTTGCGCGGCCTCTTCCACAACCAAGTCTGGGTCATGAACATGCTTTCGAAGTTGAGATACGTGAAATACATCATGTACTCCAGGCAACCAATCAGGTAATTGAACTCTATAAGCGAGGGTTCCAATACGTTCAAGTATAGGGAATGGACCAATAAATCTGGGCGCACACTTCCCAGTTTTGCCAAATCGAATCACTCCTCTCATCGGAGAAACCCTTAGATACACATAATCACCAACAGAAAAAGCCAAATCTCTTCTTCTCGAATCAGTATAGCTCTTCTATCGGATTTGAGTGGCGAGTAATCGTTTCTTAACGAAATCTACTTTGTCTGCAGCTTCATGGATCATATCAGGTCCCAATACAAGCCTATTACCAGGTTCGACCCAACAAGCAGGAGATCGGCACGGTCTATCATACAATGCTTTGAATGGCGACATTGTCAGGCTTGCTTGGTAGCTGTTGTTGTATGAGAACTCAGCTAAATGCAAATGGTCTTCCCATGATCCACCAAAATCTAGAACACAAGCCTGCAATAAATCTTCTATTATACGATTCACGCTCTCAATTTGACCATTTGTCTGAGGATGATAAGCGGTGCTCAAGATCAGCTTCGTTCCCAGTTCTACTTGAAATGCCTCCCAGAATTTGCTAGTAAATATTGGATCTCTATCACTAACTATACTGATCGGCACTCCATGTAGCCTAACAATTACCTTGAAATATATCTGCGCCAGACTCTGAGCAGTTCTGTTCGATCTGACAGGTATGAAATGGGCGGTCTTCGTGAAGCGATCTACGATCACCCAAATAATGTCATTTCCTTTCCTGGTTCTGGGAAAACCATCTATGAAGTCCATGGAAATATGTTCCCACTTCCAACCTGAAACGTCCAGCGGTTGCAACAATCCAGCAAGTTTTTGTTGGTCTCTTTTGACTAGTTGGCAAGTAGGGCATTGGCTAACATATAAAGAAATGTCTCTCTTCATCGACCTCGACCAGAAAGTGCGTTTGATGTCATTATACATTTTGCTCGCTCTTGGATGGATACTAAGTTTTGACTTGTGGCATTCATCCAGTACTTCCTTTCGGAGCTCAGAAATGTTAGGGACACAAATTCGACCCTTTAGTCTTAGAATCCCTTGGTTATCAATCTGGAAACTCAAGTGTTCGCCTTTCTGTATTCTTTCTCTGATCCTCTGAATGAAGTGATCATCCTTCTGAAGAGAAGATATTTTATCAATGAAGTCGTAATAATAAAACTGGCGATCATTACATTCTTTCGGCTTAGCGCATCGGCCACAACATTGGCTTTCCTTGGAGTGTACAAAATCTCAAAATCGTATGCTGCCAGAAATTCTAGCCAACGTTGTTGCCTCGGATTCAAGTCTTTCTGGGTGAAAAGATACTTTAGCGACTGATGATCTGTAAACAGTTCAAATTTCTCACCCAAAAGATAATGTCTCCAGATTTTCAAAGCGAATACGATAGCCAACAACTCAAGATCATGAGTAACGTAGTTCTTTTCATGTGGCTTCAGCTGACGGCTAGCATAAGCTACTACCTGACCTCTTTGCATTAATACTGCACCAAGGCCTTCTCTAGAGGCATTTGTCCAGACTTTCAAGTCTTGATTGCCATCGATTATCGTTAACACTGGAGCCATTGTTAATCTTAACGTTAGCTTCTCAAAAGCCTCCTCACATTTTATAGTCCACTTGAATTTTGCGTGCTTCTTTGTAAGCTTTGTTAAGTGACTGGATATCGTCGAAAAATCTTTAACGAACTTCTGGTAATAACTAGCCAATCCAAGAAAACTTCGGACTTCTGTGGGAGTACTAGGCTGTTTCCAATTTTGAATAGCAGTGATTTTACTTGGATCCACAGCAATTCCCTCTTTTGATACGACATGGCCAAGAAACTTTACTTCATCTTGCCAGAATATACATTTGGAAAGTTTAGCTTTTAATACATTCCTTCTCAGAATTTCCAAAACTTGTTCCAAATGTTTTTCATGTTTGGCTTTTAACTTAGAGAAGATTAGAATATCATCAATAAAAACCAGAACAAACTTATTCAGGACCCCTCTAAATACTCTATTCATCAAATCGACGAAGTAAGCTGGAGCGTTACATAAGCCGAACGGCGTTACTAACCACTCATAGAATAAGTCTGGACCTCTGAATACTATCATAGGAACACACTCTTCGACAATACAAAGCTGATGGAAACCTGTAGCTAGGTCCTTCCTTGAAAATACTTGTGCTACATTCAGACGATCCAATAAATCATCGATTCGTGGCAGTGGATATTTATTCTTTATTGTCTACTTATTCAAGTCACGATAATCCACACATAGTCGCAGAGTACGATCAAACTTTGGGACAAACACCACTGCTACTCCCCAGTTAGAGAAACTAGGTCTGATCAGACCCTTCCATACAAGCTGTCTTGTTTGATTATCTAATTCCTCTTTCTCTTTCAAGGTCATTCTTCGAATAGCGTGAACTACTGGCCTTGCGTTCGGGATTAAAGCGATCTTGAAATCAATTTCTCTCTGCAGAGGTAAGTTAACAACTTCTTCGAACACATCCGGATATTTCTTGACGACAAGAATATCTTTTATGAGGTCCGGAATATCCTCTGTGACTACAGGGATATTTTCTATTTGAGCAGGAGAAACATCTAGAGCTGACCAAAAGTCTTTTCTATTTGAATCCGGCCCTCACATGGTATGGTGATATAATTCCCTGATTTAATCTTTGCCCTAACAACTCTCTCGGCGCATCTAACCTATGCCTCATATTTGGTTAACCAATCCAATCCCAAAATAAGATGAAATTCAGTTAAATTCATGATGATCGAGATGGTAGGGAACTTATAACAGGAAAAAGAGACAGGCACCACACAAATCCAGCTAAGATCGAGAGAACCCCCAACCGGATTATGGACAGTGATGGGTTCTTTGAGCTTTCTCAATTTCAAATCCAACTTCTTAACTGCATTCTGTGCAATAAAGCTTCGCGATGAGCCTGTATCTGTAACGACCCGCGTTCTACACATCATAGGATCGTAGGATATTTATTTCTTTCACATACGAAGTCGTATGGTCATGTAACTTTGGGAGACGACTATTGGGGTCATTTCCCATGTTCATGATTTTTACCGATTTTTAAATGACCATTTTACCCTTAGTTGGCACTGTTTTGGCCATAACTTTTGACTGGAAATGAATTTTGACCTGAAACCACTCCCATTGGCTTTGAATGATAGTTTCTCTTTCCGTAGAGTGGTCACATTAGCCAAACGGACACACCGTTTGGGAGATATGGCTGAAACAAGTTTCAGATGGTGAAAGACAGCTTAATTGGGCTTAACCGGGTGATTAGCAGTTAGGCCCAAGGGGAATTTCGGGTTTAGAGGTATAGGAGGACTGATTAGGGTTAGGTTATCACTTTCATTTCAGTTTTGAGCCGCCACAAACCTCCTTGAGACCTTAGTAATGGCTTCCTACATCTAAAACACCCCAAATCACTCTCTAATTGAAGATTAGGCTTAGCAACACCAAATTAAGGAGAAAAAGCACCAAAACAAGGTTAGAGCTGCTGTTAGACATCAGTATTCGCCCCAAATCAGAGGAGTTTCAGTTCTGAGAATTTCATTTGTAGCCAAGGTGAGTGATTTGCATAGTTTTTGCACTAATTACAGTAATTAAGGGTAATTAGTGAAGATTAGCGAATTTATACGTAAATAAATTCTGGAAAAATTCTTAAAATTCTAAAATAATGTTTTAAGGCTCTGTTAGAAATTTGAGATAATTTCGATGTGTTTTGTTAATTGTATGCCTAAACATGATTAAGAGTGCTTAAGGGAAAATATGAAGTTTTAGCTACTTTTGATCCATTTTGATTCATTTGAATTGTCGGTTGTTGTTTGTGGTTGCTATTACTTGTCGCTATGACTCTGTGGTATGTTTCATGATTGATTAGAATAGTTAAATTGCTCGAAAACGTCGTCGAATGGCGTAGAAAGCTTGCTGGAAAATTTCAGAAGTGTGCAGGTTCCGAACCGGTTCGGATCGGAGAAAGGGGGTCGGATCGGATTTGTGAACTGACCAAGGGGATTCGAACTGGATTGGAACTTGTCGCTGGAGAAGGCTTGGCGAAAAGGAAGGCAATTTGTTTAGAGTTGGGGTGGACAAGGGGATCGGATCGGAGTAAGCTAGGGAGCGGAGCGGATCGGATCGGAAGAGTGATTGGAGGCCAGATCGGATCGACTTGGGGATGCAGGGCTCGGATCGGAAGCAAACACTCAGGAGAACTGGCAAGAGGGAAAGCCACGCGGATCAGATGGCAAGGAGGGATCGGATTGGAATACGTGAAGAAATAAGGAGGCGAATCGGAGCGCTGGAAGGAAGGACACCCGACCCGACCCGGAGCGAAGTACCCGACCCTAATCGAATGAGAGAAGACAAGGAGAAGGACCCGAACCCAGAGGAAGGTGGTACTCCGAACCGAACCGAGCATGGGTGACCGAACCGAACCGAATTCTAGAGCTGCTACTGCACGACAACTTTTCTGAAGACCCACTCCAATTCAACCAAACCCGAGATGCAAAGGGTGTCCAAATGAGAAGTTAGAGCTTAAGATTCAGATGGGAATCAACGAGTTCGCTTCATGATTGGGCTTTGCTGCGGGACGCGTGCTAAGGAGTTATCGACGTCTATAGTTTTGGACCACTATGGTAGGAGGTACGAAGGCGGATTCAGGGCCATTATGGCATCGGTAGAACCAAGGGCTACGACCAATGAAGTGGGTCATTGAAATGTTTGGTCATGACTCCGAGTGTTGTCTTGGTCACAGCAGGGTTCCTACAAGTCGGGATTCGTCGTTGCCTCAGTTTGTCTAGTGTTCCAAAGTGGTAGATGTCGTATGCTTTACGCACCGAGTGAGAGATGTGAGGATGGTTGCTATGAATGATTTGTTGCTGTCATTTTGACATACACACCCCACCCCTGTATTCTTACACTATTTATTATGGCACCTTGGAGTATCGTACGGTATGTGGTACTAACTCTTTGGTTGCAGGTCCAGGTTCAGGTATGGTTTAGTATACCTGTTATTATTCTGTTTTGATGCTTATCGCTCATACCAGGCTTTATGTCTGACCCAGAGTTTTATGTCTCCTCTTATTACTCTGGGTGCTCACACGAGCAGACTAGAGACAGGTTAGCTGGTGATGCACGGGTAGATGATCCGGAGACGAGCAGGAGGCTTCCACGTACTATATACATAATATTCTCCCTGTGTTGTTGAAGATCACTGCTTGGGCATTGTTGGTGTATCTTCTACTTTAGCTTTCTTTTGTTCAGAGACAGTAGATTTTGAAAAGTTGTAATAAGCTGTATTTGGTTTTCCGCTGCTTTGAGATTGATGTTGGTTTTTGTTATCAGCTTATGCACTGTCTCGCCTGTTTTATGTCAAGTACATTATTATTATATTTTATTCCATGCGCTGTGAGACATTCTACAGGTTCTTTGATTAGTTCATTCCCTTCCTTCCTTTCTTATGACGACCGTCTTGTGCTAGTCGGGCACGTGTACAGCGCGCTTTTGGAGGAAATGCAGGCTGGTGCGAGGCGGGCCGTCACACTTGGTATCAGAGCTCTAGGTTGCGTAGTTAACCTAGGGAAGTTATCAGGGAGAGATATTATACGTATACGAGAGAGCGTATTTGTGATTATTTTGGTTTTCAAAAGCTATATATATATATATACTATTAGTAGTATAAGGATGAAGTCGTACTGCACTAACACCACTATGGAGTCGTTAATCATTTCCTTTTTTCAGATTGACGATGAGCCGATATGTTAGAGGTACCGGTAGAGGGGCCAATAATGGGAATGCTGCTGACATGAGGACGATGTTTACTGACCTCATGAGAGAGATGCTTAGAGATGTTCAGAGGGCAGCTCCCAATGGTGGAAATGGTGGTGGTCCAATGGTGCAGGCGCCAAGAGTCGACTTTGCCAAGATGAATAAGGATTATACTAGCCTTGGTGGGAAGCCGTTCCATGGAACGGAGTCGGCTACGGATGTTCAGGATTGGGTGGATAGTTGCGAACGTATCTTCGAGGATTTGGGTATCGAGGATGCGATGAAGAGAAAGTTAGCGTCCCGTCAGCTGCAAGGGCGGGCAATGAATTGGTGGAATGCTATAAAGGCGGCTACTCCCGAAGATCAGATTACTTGGGAGCAGTTTAAGGCTCGCTTTGGTGAGAAGTTCATCCTAGCTGCTCAGAAGTCAATGTTATTTAAGAAATTCTTGGAACTCAAGCAGAATGGAAGGGCAGTTTCTGATTATATTGCTGAGTTCGACACTTTGTCAAAATATGGGTTATCTCTTATAGATACTGCCGAGAAAAAGAATGAGAAATTCATAACTGGATTGGATCAGTACTTGGGGGAGAAACTTATTAACCACATCGATGAGACGTTTGAATCGATTGTGGGGAAAGCGTTAAGGTCAGAAAGTCTCTACCCTAAGCCGAAGACTGAAGTTGCATCCACAGAAGAGCCAAAGCCACAAGCTAGTGGTGGAGGCAAAGGTGGTTTTCAGAATAAGAGAAAGCAGAATCAGGCTAAGGATGGCCAGAAGAAAAAGAATAAGCAAGATGTGGAGTGCTTCAGCTGTGGTAAGAAGGGCCATTATGCTAGTAATTGTCGGGCCAAGCCAGCAGATAGGAAGTGCTTCAACTGTGGCCAAATGGGACATCACAAGGACAAGTGTCCCCAGCCCCCTAAGGAAAAGCAAATGGTGAAAGCATATGCTCTTAATGCTATTCCTTCTTCGTCGAATGCCCCAACTGCGGCGGAGAAGGGAAAGAATGTCGTCATTCAAGGTATGATTTCTGTTTATGATGTTCCTGTTAGAGTTTTGTTTGATACCGGAGCTTCCAGTTCTTTCATATCTAGTGACCTGGTAGATAGGTTGGGATTGGAGCCCGAGATTGTCGATAGACCTTTAGTAGTGACGAACCCGATTGGTGGTTCGACTAGTCTTAGCATGATTTGTCGTAATGTGGTTCTATCGAGTCATGGATGCATGTTTGTTTGTGATTGCTTTGTTTTGGGCTTTACTGGGTTTGGCATTATTTTGGGAGTAGATTGGCTCCAAAGATACGGGGTGGTGGTAGACTGTGAGGGCTTTTTGGTGACAGCTAGAGCGGATGACGGGCGGAGGATAGTGTTTGGTGGTCTACCCAGTAAGGGGGTATTGGCTAGTTTTCTAAACTCCCTCGACATTCCGCATAGTGAGTTGTCAGGTTTGCCCGTGGTTGGCCAGTATCCGGATGTTTTCGAAGAAGTGACCGGACTTCCACCACACCGAGAGATTGAGTTTCGTATTGATTTGGTAAAAGATGCCAGACCTATAGTGATGCCACTTCGTCGTATGGCACCAAGGGAGCAGCGAGAGCTCGAGGTGCAAGTCAGCAATCTTTTGAAGAAGGGATTTATCAGAAGGAGTGTTTCTGAATGGGGAGCACCAGTTGTGTTTGCTACCAAGGCAGATGGTTCCCTTCGTTTGTGTGTAGACTACCGCGAGTTGAATAAAGTGACGAGGAAGAATAAGTATCCTCTACCGCGGATAGATGATTTGTTCGATCAGTTGAGTGGCGCGAGAATATTTTCTCAGTTGGACCTCGCGACAGGTTTTCATCAGCTTAGAGTGGAAGCTGAGAGTATAGCTAAAACGGCATTTCGGACGCCGTCTGGATTTTATGAGTGGTTGGTTATGCCATTTGGGCTGACCAATGCCCCAGCATATTTTGTGGATCTTATGAATAGGGTATTCAGGGATCAGTTGAATAAGTTTGTTCTTGTGTTCGTTGATGATATTTTGGTCTATTCGAGGACAGAGGAAGAACACAAGGAACATTTAAGAGTAGCAATGGAGGTGTTGAGAAAACACCAATTGAAAGCAAAGTTTTCTAAGTGTCACTTCTGGAAGAGGGAAGTGAGGTTCTTGGGCCATGTTGTATCAGAGAGTGGTATTGCCGTGGACCCAGCAAAGGTGGCTACGGTACAAGATTGGCCTACGCCCAAGAATGCAACAGATGTAAGAAGTTTCTTGGGATTAGCGGGATATTATCGTAAGTTTATCCAAGGTTTCTCCAAGATAGCAGCACCATTGACCCAGTTGACCAAGAAGAATCAAGCTTTTGTCTGGGATGAAAGGTGCGAGAATGCATTCAGAAGTCTAAAGGACAAGTTGACAAGCGCACCAGTGTTAGTCATTCCTAAGGGGGATGAAGAGATGACGGTATACACGGATGCATGTGGTACCGGACTGGGTGCTGTATTGATGCAAGGCGGTAGGGTTGTAGCTTATGCAAGTCGGCAATTGAAACCACACGAGAGAAGATACCCTACCCATGATTTAGAATTGGCAGCGATCGTGTTCGCGTTAAAGATATGGAGACACTATCTCTTGGGAGAAAGATTTGAGCTGTTTACAGATCATAAGTCGTTGAAGTATCTATTCTCCCAGAAGGATTTAAATCTCCGTCAGCAGAGATGGTTAGAGTTCTTAGCTTCCTATGATTTTGACATCACATACACACCGGGAAAGGGCAATGCGGTGGCTGATGCATTGAGTAGAAGACATGCCAGCTTAGGGGCTATGTTCCTTGAATGGAAGCAACTGGAGTTTATCGCAAGTTTTGATTTCAGACCAAAGTGCGAATTAGATCCAGAAATGTTAGCAAGTTTGACGATCAGACCCACTTTGATTGAGCGGATCGGCTCTAGTCAGAGGGACGATCCTAACCTATTGGAAATCATCTCCAAGTTTGAGATGGGAATCGATGAGGAGATGAACAAGTATGGGCTTGATCGAGATAGATGGCTTAGAAAGAATGGAAAGCTTGTTGTACCCAATGTCAATGGATTGAGAGATGAAGTGCTTAGAGAATGTCATCACTCAAAGCTGACTATACACCCCGGTGGTAATAAGATGTATAGAGATATGAAGCAGACTTACTACTGGGAAGGGATGAAAAGAGACGTTGGGAAGTTTATATCCAAGTGCATGAATTGCCAGCTAGTAAAAGCCGAGCAAAAGAAGCCTAGTGGGTTGTTACAGCCTTTAGAAATTCCCGAATGGAAATGGGAGCAAGTCTCGATGGATTTCATCGATGGTTTACCAAGGACTAGATCGGGATATGACAGCATTTGGGTAATTGTAGATCGACTGACTAAAAGTGCAAGGTTTATACCAGTCAAATCGACCAGAACGGCAGCTAAGTTAGCAGAGTTGTATATGAAGTGGGTAGTGAGATTTCATGGAGTACCTAAAAGCATTGTGAGCGACCGAGACCCGTTGTTTACTAGTGGGTTTTGGAAGAGCTTGCAAGAGGCGCTAGGGTCAGAGTTACATCTCAGTACCGCATATCATCCTCAGACTGACGGTCAGACGGAGAGGGTGAATCGTATTTTGGAAGATCTCTTGAGAGCATGTATATTGGATTTTGGAGGATCATGGGATGACCATTTGCATCTAGTAGAGTTTGCATATAATAATAGCTACCAATCCAGTATCGGTATGGCTCCGTTTGAAGCTTTGTACGGAAGGCCGTGTAACTCACCATCATGTTGGATAGAGACTGGCGAGAGGTTTATGCTTGGACCAGATGTGGTGAGGGAAACTTCAGATAAGATCAAGATCATTCAGCAACGAATGAAGGCAGCCCAAGATAGGCAGAAGAGTTATGCTGATAAGAGGCGAAGAGACTTAAAATTCTCCGTTGGTGACTTGGTGTTTGTCAAGATTTCCCCGTTGAAGAGCGTAATACGATTTGGCAGGAGGGGCAAGTTGGCACCAAGATTTGTTGGCCCATTCCCTGTTCTTGAACTAGTCGGGAATTTGGCATATAGGATTGACTTACCAGAGAAGATGGCGGGAGTTCATAACGTATTTCATGTTTCCCAACTAAGGAAGTTCGTTCACGACTCAGATATGACTATCTCACCTGATCAGTTAGAGGACTTCGAAGTAGAACCCGAGGCGGTTGGGAACCGCAAGCCGGCCCGTATTGTCGAGTACGACAAGAAGCAACTTCGAAGGAAGTCGGTGAAGCTAGTCAAGGTACAGTGGAGCGAAGACGAGAATGATTGTACTTGGGAAACAGAAGAGGACATAAGGAAGAAGTATCCAGAACTCTTTGTCTGGTAAGATTTTGACTTCGATTTAGTTTTCCGCATGCTAGGATAGACTTGTTTGCTTGCTTTGCATGTTTGATTGTTGTATGTGGGTGTTAGGCATGCGGGATCCTGTGTATGTTTTGTGGTTAAGGAATTTCGGGGACGAAATTTCTTAAGGGGGGGAGAGTGTAACGACCCGCGTTCTACACATCATAGGATCGTAGGATATTTATTTCTTTCACATACGAAGTCGTATGGTCATGTAACTTTGGGAGACGACTATTGGGGTCATTTCCCATGTTCATGATTTTTCCCGATTTTTAAATGACCATTTTACCCTTAGTTGGCACTGTTTTGGCCATAACTTTTGACTGGAAATGAATTTTGACCTGAAACCACTCCCATTGGCTTTGAATGATAGTTTCTCTTTCCGTAGAGTGGTCACATTAGCCAAACGGACACACCGTTTGGGAGATATGGCTGAAACAAGTTTCAGATGGTGAAAGACAGCTTAATTGGGCTTAACCGGGTGATTAGCAGTTAGGCCCAAGGGGAATTTCGGGTTTAGAGGTATAGGAGGACTGATTAGGGTTAGGTTATCACTTTCATTTCAGTTTTGAGCCGCCACAAACCTCCTTGAGACCTTAGTAATGGCTTCCTACATCTAAAACACCCCAAATCACTCTCTAATTGAAGATTAGGCTTAGCAACACCAAATTAAGGAGAAAAAGCACCAAAACAAGGTTAGAGCTGCTGTTAGACATCAGTATTCGCCCCAAATCAGAGGAGTTTCAGTTCTGAGAATTTCATTTATAGCCAAGGTGAGTGATTTGCGTAGTTTTTGCACTAATTACAGTAATTAAGGGTAATTAGTGAAGATTAGCGAATTTATACGTAAATAAATTCTGGAAAAATTCTTAAAATTCTAAAATAATGTTTTAAGGCTCTATTAGAAATTTGAGATAATTTCGATGTGTTTTGTTAATTGTATGCCTAAACATGATTAAGAGTGCTTAAGGGAAAATATGAAGTTTTAGCTACTTTTGATCCATTTTGATTCATTTGAATTGTCGGTTGTTGTTTGTGGTTGCTATTACTTGTCGCTATGACTCTGTGGTATGTTTCATGATTGATTAGAATAGTTAAATTGCTCGAAAACGTCGTCGAATGGCGTAGAAAGCTTGCTGGAAAATTTCAGAAGTGTGCAGGTTCCGAACCGGTTCGGATCGGAGAAAGGGGGTCGGATCGGATTTGTGAACTGACCAAGGGGATTCGAACTGGATTGGAACTTGTCGCTGGAGAAGGCTTGGCGAAAAGGAAGGCTGTTTGTTTAGAGTTGGGGTGGACAAGGGGATCGGATCGGAGTAAGCTAGGGAGCGGAGCGGATCGGATCGGAAGAGTGATTGGAGGCCAGATCGGATCGACTTGGGGATGCAGGGCTCGGATCGGAAGCAAACACTCAGGAGAACTGGCAAGAGGGAAAGCCACGCGGATCAGATGGCAAGGAGGGATCGGATCGGAATACGTGAAGAAATAAGGAGGCGAATCGGAGCGCTGGAAGGAAGGACACCCGACCCGACCCGGAGCGAAGTACCCGACCCTAATCGAATGAGAGAAGACAAGGAGAAGGACCCGAACCCAGAGGAAGGTGGTACTCCGAACCGAACCGAGCATGGGTGACCGAACCGAACCGAATTCTAGAGCTGCTACTGCACGACAACTTTTCTGAAGACCCACTCCAATTCAACCAAACCCGAGATGCAAAGGGTGTCCAAATGAGAAGTTAGAGCTTAAGATTCAGATGGGAATCAACGAGTTCGCTTCATGATTGGGCTTTGCTGCGGGACGCGTGCTAAGGAGTTATCGACGTCTATAGTTTTGGACCACTATGGTAGGAGGTACGAAGGCGGATTCAGGGCCATTATGGCATCGGTAGAACCAAGGGCTACGACCAATGAAGTGGGTCATTGAAATGTTTGGTCATGACTCCGAGTGTTGTCTTGGTCACAGCAGGGTTCCTACAAGTCGGGATTCGTCGTTGCCTCAGTTTGTCTAGTGTTCCAAAGTGGTAGATGTCGTATGCTTTACGCACCGAGTGAGAGATGTGAGGATGGTTGCTATGAATGATTTGTTGCTGTCATTTTGACATACACACCCCACCCCCGTATTCTTACACTATTTATTATGGCACCTTGGAGTATCGTACGGTATGTGGTACTAACTCTTTGGTTGCAGGTCCAGGTTCAGGTATGGTTTAGTATACCTGTTATTATTCTGTTTTGATGCTTATCGCTCATACCAGGCTTTATGTCTGACCCAGAGTTTTATGTCTCCTCTTATTACTCTGGGTGCTCACACGAGCAGACTAGAGACAGGTTAGCTGGTGATGCACGGGTAGATGATCCGGAGACGAGCAGGAGGCTTCCACGTACTATATACATAATATTCTCCCTGTGTTGTTGAAGATCACTGCTTGGGCATTGTTGGTGTATCTTCTACTTTAGCTTTCTTTTGTTCAGAGACAGTAGATTTTGAAAAGTTGTAATAAGCTGTATTTGGTTTTCCGCTGCTTTGAGATTGATGTTGGTTTTTGTTATCAGCTTATGCACTGTCTCGCCTGTTTTATGTCAAGTACATTATTATTATATTTTATTCCATGCGCTGTGAGACATTCTACAGGTTCTTTGATTAGTTCATTCCCTTCCTTCCTTTCTTATGACGACCGTCTTGTGCTAGTCGGGCACGTGTACAGCGCGCTTTTGGAGGAAATGCAGGCTGGTGCGAGGCGGGCCGTCACAGTATCAAACAGTACTTTAACTGGAATATTTTTGACAGTAAGCGTGCCTTCCAAAACATCAGGCCTTCCCTGACTAGCTAAGGGTGCTGAAGTTTCTGCCACTTCATTCACTTGTACCTTTCCAGGCTTCTTTAAGAGCCAGCAATCCTTTGCAAGATGACCAGTCTGATGGCATTTACTGCAATCTCTTTTCTTTTGAAAATTCTTCTTGGAATTAGATCCACACTTTATTCGTTTCTTTAAGGGTCTGCAATTTATCGAAAAATGCCCTTTCTGATGGCAGTTATTGCATATGGCAGTTATTACTGGTTCTTTCCTAGATCTGGCCCTTTTCCGATTGACTTTGGGTTTCTTACTCACCTCAGACATCGTATTGGCCTTAGGACGATCAGTTTCAGACTCACCTTTACTACTAGAACTGACTTCCCCTTCATAACGCAACATACCTTTCTTGTCGAGATCCTCATACTGGTAAGCCATGTATATCATTTCTGAAAAAGGGAGCTTCACATTCCTCGTTACACTATTCTGGTATTTTCTTTGCAGGCCATGGATAAACCTCAGATTCTTCCTCTTTGGATCTTGGATCAGATGAGGGGCAAAATGAGAAAGTTCATTGAATTTCTTATGATATTCTGGAATGGTCATATCTCCTTGTATCAGATAAGAGAATTCATCACATAACCGCTCAGTTGCTTTAGGAGGAGTAAATCTTTCTAGAAAAATCACTTTAAATCTATCCCAGGGGATATCATCTTCTGGATTATTCTTAATAATCGAATCCCACCAGAACAAGGCTTCGTCTTTGAGTGCCCAAGATGCCAGTAATCTTTTCTGGTCATCTCTCAACATTAAACCGTCAAAAATTTTCTCAGCAGAACGAATCCAAGCTTGTGTTTTCATAATAGATTCTTCGCCCAAGAATGGTATTACACCCAGATTTCTATATTTCATAAATAGATCTTCTATATCCGGGTCAATATTACTTCTTCTGTTTCTGGCACTCATTTTCTAGTACGTCTGCAAATGGCAGACAAAGTGTCAGGTCAATAGAAAAGATATTATAAAGCATAGAAACATATACTTGAATGTAAATGTGTCTATTGGGGTGTATTTCATCCTTTTTTACCCATACTAGGACCTTACTGATCCTATCTGTAATGAGTTACTCATCTTAGAACACAACTGGTTCTATTTCTAACGAGTTCGTTAATATGTTATATTCCAGAACTAAGCTTAACCAAAGCTCTGATACCACGTTGTGACGACCCCAAACCCCGTACTGACGGTGGCAAGGGTAATCTTTGGAATATAACACATAAACAGATAATAGCAGAACAGAATTAAATAAATACACCAGATAATGTACAATAGAATACATTGGATAAACATAATCATCAGAGTTATACAGTATACAGGATCATACTTAGCACAAATACAGTTCAGTTATACATAAATGTCTACAGCGGAAAACAAACATAATATGTACAATAGGAGCTGAACAGCATAAAAAGAGATAAATGATAGAATCCATCTTCAGCTCCAGCTATCCAGAAAGAGCCTCCTAAAACCTGAATACAAAGCTGCCCGTGTAGAAAAAGGGGCACCCGAGGTTGCAAGTGAAACAAACTACGAGTCAGTCATGGGACTGGTATGAGAAATCTACTTAACTTATTTTATAATATGGCTAATCACAGGACCATGCCACTTTCGCAGAACGGGTTTACTCCATTGGATTGCCAGTGCTTTACAACAAGTAAATCTTTTAAACATCGCAATGCTTTTTATAAAAATGAAGCCGATATAAGACTCAAGTCCCATCACACAATGCAACGCAAACCGGAGGATAGAGTTTTACCTTATATCGACCAAGATATGCTTAATACGTGTATAATAAAATCACTTAAAATGTGAATTTTGTCATTTAATTCTTAATTAGACTCCAACTGTAAATTAGTAAGAGAACGATCCCCTAAGTATTGACCCCGAAGGCCGAAATCAACATCAGACCAATACCCAGGAAACCACCCATCTTAGCTCGTTTCCAGTTAGTTTCTGATTTTATAAACAATCATAAATTTCAATCATAGACGGCATGTGTACCATATATCATGTCGCCATATATAGGTATACAATCAAAACTGCACGGTGTCGTATTTGGAAATTGGATTTCCGTCATGAACCAAGGCAAAAGATAGTCCTTACCGAATTCGAGAGGCTCTAGCCCATCCCTCAGGAAAGTACTCAGTCAAGCCTTTGGATCGTCAGGGTCGGTCCACCGATGTGGATTAAAATGCCTGAACACTGCGTTTCCCCGCCCTTTGGGGCGTAAATGAGCCAACAAATGGCTCCATCGGCTTCACATAATCACCGGTATATCCGAGGCGCCTCGCAACAGCAACAACCACACAGGTGAAAATAATATATATGTCAGCCAGTTTAAGCACCTACACCACCTCTAGCTAGAAGGAAACGCATGCCCTCCCTGATGTCCTTTCTCGTTTCTGGCTCATACCGGGGTGTAAGGCTCGCGAATTCACGTAATACACAAAGCTATGCCACACAAGCCGTGCTTTGATCATCAACCACAAGACTTTGCTTTTCAACATAATCCTTGATCACTGCATCTTAGCATGCCACATAGGCAATTCACACCATGCAACTGATGGCTATCAATCACACAGAATGAATTCCAATGTCAGACGCCCGGTCCTTTTACAAGTCTGTTCTAGGTCTGAACGAAACCGGAGGCACTATATACCTCGCATACCCATTGATCTCCACGTACGTCTGGACGATCACCACTCATTATCCATATTTCGGGATGCCTCCCAACCAGGACATCAGTTATCATCCAACCGAGGTGAAGATCTCCGATCTTCAACCACCGTCTTCATCATCGACTTCTTATCGTCGATTCAGTTATTCAGAATGGGATAAACCCGGTCTTTCTGAGCAACTCGCGTATATAATTAACAAGTTCTACACAAACACAACACATGCCTTGTTCCAATTCATCAGTCATTAATCGTAAATAAGTAAGAGAACGATTTCCCAAATATTAACCCCGAAGGCCGAAACCAACATCAGATCAAAGCCCAGGAAACCATCCGACTTAGCTAACCTTCAGTTAGTTTATAAATTTTACATTCAACCATCAAATATCCAATAAACCGGGTAAATTCGGTTTATTTACATTCCATGTCGTTTATAATATTTTATAACGATTTATCGCTATTTTTATTTAATTTAAAAATAGCCATTTCATTCAAACGACGCTTCAGGCCATAACGCGGCTGTGGCGCTGTTTTTCTTCAGATTTGATTTACATATATATGAAAATCTAATCGTTGGATCTTCACAAATTATATATCATTAGAAAGATCTTTTCAAAACGAATCCAAGGTTACATTATTGGGAAAATCCGACGGTCGGATCTCCCGGTACACTCGTTTGAAGTTTTGATTTCAAAATACGAACTGCAGCGTCGTTATTCGATTTAACTTAATTATATTTATATATATATAAATATAATCGATTCTGGCGCTGTTTTTCTTCATATTTGAATTAAACATTCCAGACAATCCAACCGTTGGATTTTCACAAAGTGGGTATCGTTGGAAAGATATTTCCAAAGCGAACCCAACGGTTTCGGTTTCGGGAAAATCCGATGGTTGGATCTCCCGCACTAACCATTTGAAATCACGGTTTCAAAACACGAACTGCAGCCTCGTTATTCGATTTATTTTGATTATATTTATATATATATATAATCTATTCTTCGATTTCAAAACCTACATTTGATAAAAATGATATTTTTATCCAACAGACATTTATTTCGACACTTCACTATTTTTAACAATTCATGTATATAATAAAATTGTGATTTTTTTTGTAAAACAATTTATTTCAAAACACGACTATTTTATATAGTTCATATAGATGATAAAAAATATGATTTTTATTATAAAACAATTTATTTCAAAACACGGCTATTTTATATAGTTCATATAGATGATAAAAATATGTTTTTTATTATAAAACAATTTATTTCAAAACACGACTATTTTATACAGTTCATGTAGATAATAAAAATATGATTTTTGTTATAAAACAATTTATTTCAAAACAAGAAATATGATTTTTATTATAAAACAATTTATTTCAAAATATGACTATTTTATATAGTTTATATAGATGATAAAAATATGATTTTTATTATAAAACAATTTATTTCAAAACATGAATGTCGTTCAACACATGAATTTCTATTCAACACACGAATATAGTTTCAACACATGAAAATAATTCTAACACATGAATATTATTGAAAATTTCGGCAGCATAACGGCAGGATTGTTAAAACCGGGGCTGTCCCTAGTACGGCTCCTCGCTCTACCTTAAAGCCTCACAGCTTTTGACAATAGGGATTTCATGCATCTAGTTCGCACGCAGGCGGCATGTTTTTTTTTTCACAATCTAATCCTATGTGGTTTCAACCAAATAATTCTCAACCACAAATGGGTATTTTTCAACCACAATCAATCCATTTCAATCACAAACAATTCTAATCAACCATTCGCTATCAACCAATTTTCACACCAATCACAACCAATAAATATCGTCCATAGTTTATGGACGAGGGGCGTATATATATATATATATATATATATATATATATAAGTATTTCACTTCTATTTCAACACATCTATAATTTTTACAATACATATATAACTTATACATTGAACGTACAACTTATACAACGCTTATACATGAGGTGTACAACGCTTATATAACTCATACATCAACCATATAATTTATACATCATCGTTTCCATATCGTTTATAATTCAGAAATCTCACATTGGGTTCCACTCCACCAAAAATAGCAGAAGGCTAGAAGGCGTCCACACGAGTCCAATATCTCTTGTTTCACTGAATTTCGTCAACAAACGAAAAAGATATGATTTTTACAGTGAAATCAAAAACCGTAGCGCTTTAAAGTGCTATTAAATAGTTAAATATAATTTAGGCCGTCACCTCAGGTTAATCTTCGAATCTAGGTTTTCGATTTTTACCCAAACTGTTGCTCGTTGTTCCGATCAGGTTGTTGTACCTTGTTGGCAGTCGGAGGGCGCCTAGACCGACGGTGGAGCGGCCTACTCCGGTGGTCGGAGCTGACGTCAGCGGGAGGTAGAAGTTCGAAACTTTCGAACTTGATTTCTCCCCCAATTATGAATGAAAAAATACAAACTATATATGGATTTGAAGGTGGAGAGGAGATCTACAATTTCTTCAACTGGAGGGATGGGTAATGGTGCATGGATTGATCAGAAAATGGCCGGGAAGTTGGGTTGCTGTTTCCGCCGTGCGCGACTTTGATTACGGGGAGAGAGAGTGAAGTGTGAGCCAATCAGGGATTTTTATTTTATTTATATATTTTAAAAATCCAAAAATACCCCTCTTCACGTACTAACACCAATCCAAACCCAACGACTGTCGTCCCTAGCTAAATACCCCCATTCCGAACAAAATGGGATATGTTTCGTAGGCCCATTCGACTGTTTGAGTCAGTTTCTCTTCAAATTAAAATATAACACATTCAATATTTAATTTGAACGTACATTTCAATTTGCCGGGGCCACATACTGATCCCAAAAATTCCAAAAAAATAAATCTAGCTATGTTTTGACGATACGTTCCCAATAAAACTAGTTTCGTCGAATTCTGAGACCGTTTGAAAAATGGCCCTTTTTTGGTCAATCCAATTTAATAGAATTCGACCAAACACATTTTCCTTTGCCACTCTCACATACTAGCTTCAAAAATTATGAAATTTGAAACCTAGCAATAATTTGACATCCCGGATCCAACAAAAGTGGTTTCGTCGAATTCTGAGGTCGTTTGCAAAATGATCATTTTCACGGGCTATATAAACTCTATAATGACCTTTCTGAAAATTCATTTAGCCATAACTTTTGCTTCCCACTATGAAACTTCGATTTTTCAGATTCGTTAGAAAGATATTCACTAACAGATTTAAATATTTTTGGTTTCACTAAAATCCGTTTTATTTTGCACCCGATACAGTCAGTCAAAGTTTGAATTCAATTTTTGAAACTATCGCGCCATTTCAGGCCTTGTTTATAATTAAAATTAATTATATTTATTTTCAAGCGTCGATTCAAACACCATTTTCATCGTTATTATTTAAAATATTTATTTTAGATATTTTAAATCCACTAAAATAGACAAATTAAAAAAAATTAATTGGCTCAGATTTTCCGGGTCGTTACAATGTATATCTGCTGAAATGTATAAACTTGTTAAAATATGAGGAAAGGATGACTGTTGTATATAGAAAGAACTCATTAATTGGCATATTATGTACATGAACCCTTGACTATAAGAATTGGGATAATTATATGTTAATCTGTTAAATTGGAATAACTATATGATTGGATAATTACATGTTATTCTTTTAAAGTTGGGTTAATCACATGTTAAGAAGAACATGCGACATGATAATCAATTAAAATGGACTTAATATGTTATTATGTGTGACATGTAAAAATAGAATTACCGTAGAAATTTGGAAGAATGGATATGCCTAAATTATATGGAAAATTTACGGTAGTTAAGAAATTATAACCGCACTTAGACAGGAGATTAAATACAACTTGTGGCAGAAGTTTGCCCGGAACCGCCTGGCAAATCCAGCATCCACAAGTTGTTAATTTATTGTGTGGGGTCTAGTGCGTAAATATACATGTAATGGTGCTAAGGCACAAGGTTAAGTCCAACTTGTGGTAGAAGTCTGCCTGGAACCGCCCGACAAATCCAGCATCCACAAGTGGTCGGCTTAATGTGAGGTGTCTGATGCATAAACATATATATGAATATATGTGTATAAAAGGGTAGAAATAAATAGCACTAATTGTAATTAATGCAAATGAATGGAAATGAATGAAGTATACAACAGTAAAAGAAATGGAATGAACGGGGAATGATAATAACCTATTATGAATAAACCTAAAGGGGAAAAGGAAAGATAATAGGTAGGCTTGTCCTAGGGACAAGTGGAATTATAATTTAGGTTATAATAAACGACAGAGGGAATGTGATAACTTATGAAATGAAATAAGTTGTACTTAATTATAAATTAAGTAATCTGTAAACTTGAGAATCTGATCCTGCTGATAAAAAAACATGTTACTTGTAAACTTGAGAATCTTAAATCTGCTGATAAGAATAACATGTTAAAGGCTTGTTAATGAACTTAAATGGGTTAATTTATATAATTGAAATTAATAAGCAAGAGAAACTTGGTAACTTGAATAAGAAGTCAATATGACTTGAAATAACCAAGTTAAATGTAAATCTGAAAAGGTAGAGCAAGCGTGTAATTAAATGATTAGACATAGGGTCTAATAACACATTAACCTGAGGCGCTTGGACCAGTCCGTACGTTTGAAGGTAAATATCCCGATGGGGTAGATAATCGTGGTGTCATGGGGCACGAGGGGAGCGCACATCCATCTGATTATTCTACCTGTTCTGTTGATATTATGCTGGCTCTGAAGGACTGAAGGGGAAGCACGCGGCTTCCTAGGACGTGGAGGGTATTCCTGGTAGTCCTCTGTGCGGTTACAACGTTCAGGCTGCGCTCGCAGAGATTAGGTCTGCTCATTACTAACCGGTGAGTATACCTTGACTGCCACAATTATAGGCTGTCAGAAGGCTATAGTGTGACATAAGTGATTCGATGATCTGGTTGCCTTGTGACTAGGTAGGTTACGACCATTTTATCGGGTTGCCTTTGGCAGGTCTAACCATCTGTTGGATAGCAATCGTCAAGTACCAACCATCGACAGTCAGCGTGATGCATGATGCGTGATGCGAAAAGATAGAGAGCTAAACCTACATATCATTGAATTTTCACTATCAAGGCTTTGGTTGCGGGATAGCCCAATTAGGATGTTGTTTGCTGTTTTTATAGGCCACGTCACTAGCTCTCAATTCTGTTGGTATTTCACTAGTTGAGGGAGGGTTGGGTGGGACCATAGCCACTGAAAATGCAGACCATAGCATCTGTGTATATAGATATCTGAAAAGCACCCAGCCGAGTACCATGTTTCTTATACATCCCTATTACAGAACTCGGTGCACAGTAGAGGATATGTGTGGTTAAGGCATCGAGTACGATTGAAGATACGTACGTGAGAAAGTCTAGATACATGCATATCTGCTCTGTGTGGTGTATCGTAGATTTTAGGGCATTACTCTGTGATGGAATCTGATTTGATCAAATGGTTCGAAGGTGGCAGTCCGTACGCTTACATAGCATGGAGAAGGCGGGGCTACGCGGAATGTAGTGTTGTTATATTGGGATATGTGCATCACTCCGACGTAGGATGAGGGACTGCGTATATTTCTGTGGCATTACGGTGGGGACCGTGCGAGTGGGGTACCATAGGGTGTACCTTAATATTGGGGGTATCTACATATATACTGTATTAGGTTAATCTACTGGGGAGTAGGTGGGTACGACGTGTGTGTAAGCCTTGAGCGCTATTAACCCAAGTAACCCAATAAATACGAAAATGTAACTGAACTGTATATATAGGGTTATCCAAAATGTGTACTTTAAATCCAGTCACCAGAACTTGTGTTCCGACCCCCCTCCTCATAACATACTCGCAGGTTAGATTTGTGGTAGAGATATGATAGCTTTGGATACTAGTTAGGCAGTATTATTATTTGGGTAAGGCTATATTTTGATTATATTATATTTTATCCATTCCGCTGTGAGATATTTTCTGAGCTCTGATATATTTTATATCTATGTCTTTTCTGCAGAATACCAGACAAACCAACATGAGTTTCGATAGATTAGAACTTAAAAAAAATCGGTCTATCAGAATTGGGGTTGTTACATTGGGGGTAGGGGCAGGGCATGGTGATGGTATAGGGGTGCTTGGTGCTTGTGTAGTGGAGAAAATGGAAGAAGGGAGGTAGTTTTAGGCTTTAAGAAGGAGAAGGGGGATGTTTAGCCAAATGGGTCCGGTAGCTTGGTGATGTAGAGGTAGCGCAGGGGAGCTAGGGTGGCAGGCGGTGGTGGTAGAGTAGGAGGCGTGAGGATCTAAGGTGAAGAGGGAGAAGAAGAGTGAAAATGGAAGTAAATGAAAGTGGAAATCAAATGGAATGGAAACAAATAAGCTCTCTTTCTCCCATATGCCTAAGTATCCTAGCAAAATGGTGTAAGAGAAGAGGATGACATGTGTTAGTGAGAGGACATAAGTTGTCTAATGGTGGAAGGCTAAGGGAGCTTAAGGGTTAAGGCTTTTTATTCTATTTATATAATTATTTCTTAAGCTTACATAGGAAGCCATCATCTCTTTTAACTTTGTTAAACCATATTAAACCATTTGTGTGTTAACATGCCGCTTAGGCTATCATAGGCTACTTAAGATACTAATGGAAGTTTTCCAATTAGATATTTACGAATATAAATCTCCAAACGATTTAAATTTCCGATTGAAAACCATTGTAATTGAACTAATGATTTCTTTAGACAAAATTTTTACTTGAAAATTTATGAACGAGTTCATGGGCATATATTTATTTTAAAACCATTTTAACTCTATTTTATCAATATTCTCAATTTTTCAATATTATCCAAAAATTGCTTAATTTAAATCAAATTTCAATTAAACAATTCCTACGCGTTTTCAACTCGTATCATCAACCCATGCATCCGGTCAATACAAAATTTGAAATCCTACTATATCTCACTAATACGGATCTAATGAACCAAGTTCCATCGAATTCGGAGACTGTATCAAAAAGGATCTATTTTCAGGTTATTAAATAATATTAATTTATTAATGTTCACAAAAATTCAATCTAATTTGATTTTCAAAGTTCACTAGCCATTAACAAGATATAAAATAAATTTTGAATTCATTTTCAATAGTTTTTCAGATTTCAATTCAATATTCTAGATAAATCCATTTATTCAATTAACTGCTAAAAATTGAAATAAAACTATTTACCTATATATTCGACCCATTTAATATCTAAATCCAATTAAATATCCTATTTTAAATTGTCCAAAATTTTGGGTCATTACAAGTTTGTACTTACTGAGTTTGTTGTTAGGGCACTTGTTCCATTTATAACACTTGAATTTGTTGTTGCATTACTGTCAGATCTTGTACTGTTAATACCTTAAGAGTTGATTTTGATGACAACAACCATATAAACATTACAACTAACGTATATTTGAGCTGTGCAGTTGCGTCAAATATATTATGGAGACATTTATATAGATAAACAAGAGTATAAAAGAAGAATTATAAGAATGTTAATCGGAGTAGTGGAAGAATTATAGAGGAAGGATAATCAGGGAAATTAAAGACCATAATCTATTAGAGAAGAATGTTGAAGGACAGAGATGTTTGAAGTGACGAGGATTTGGATGAACCCTAGAATATCTTATTAAAGATCCCATGATAATTACATTTGAAGCTCATCGCCCATTGACCTCAACCGAATCACCAAAATCCATAAATAGAAGTTTATTTGAATAGCTGAAAATTTGCAACACTTATTAGTGTTGTTGTTCATTTTGCATAACTACCATGTTGACACGGGGTATCCTAACATGTCGACATACTAACCGTTCTTTTAAAAGTTTAAATTTTAAATATAGAGATATTCCCCTCCATCTCTTCAACCACTATATAAGGGCTTCTGAAAACAAATTTCGACATCAAGAATTCCCATTTCTCCTACTCTTTTCTCCAAATATTTGCAATAGAGATCCATTGAATACTTTCTAGATATAATTGCAAATCCATTTCCGTTCACTACCATCTTCAAATATTTGCAAACTGCACAATATCATAGAGTTGTACTTGAATTCACATTATTCTCCCTTTGATTTCATCAAATTTCCTCAAAGAATTCAAAGATATATTGTCATTGGAGGTCTACAAGATTATTATACTGGATCTACAAGAATCTCTATTGAAGATATGACAACTTGCCATAGTTTGTTGTTGGTGATAAGGAGAATGTGTTCTTGTAGTCTATAAAATCAGGAGGGTGTATCTTGTGGTTCGTGAAATCAAGATTGTAAAGGTGTCCTTACAACCCGTGTAAAGCAAGTAGTTATTGTGAAATTTTGCACGGTGAAGTGGAGGATTGGATGTAGGATTGGTCAATCTGAAGCAGCACAAAAATCTTGATATCATTTACTTATTACATTTCATTTTATTATTTATTTATTTTTGTTTACAATTTGAATAAATATACTATTTTATATTCATAAGTAAGTAGTTAATACGCATTTCACCACCTATAGTGTCTTATAAACTTAAGATTCATTTAACATCATGTTGTAGACACCCCAGTTTTCAACAGTTTGCATCAGAGTATTGGTTTTCAAAAATTCACCAATTGGTTTTTGAAAAGTATAAATGTCTAGTGATATTAACACCTTTATTACTACTTTTGTAGAAAGGCAATCTACCACTAGACGCCCTCTATTGATGACTACAATTAGGTTTATTGGGCTTGTAGGATGAAATTTTATTTGCAGTTTAATGGTATAGATATTTGGAATATTCAAATAGAATACTTAGAGCCTCAAACTAAATATTCAGAATGAACTCTAGACCAAAAGACACAAGCACTTAATAATTCTAAGGCCATGAACATTTATTTTGCTTCTTAGATAGAAATGAATTTAATCGAATGTCTATTTGTAATTTTTCATATGAAATTTGGAGAACATTGCAAGTGACACGTGAAGGCACGAGTAAAGTAAAATAGACAAAGATATCTATGCTTACTCATCAGTTTCAATTCTTTCAAATGAAACCAAATGAGTCTATTTCTGATATGTATTCTAGATTTCAAGATATATTACATGTCTTAATATCATCAGGAAAGAAAATATCTGTTAATGACCAAGTCAGAAAGATCTTTAATTTACGTCCTAGTGAATGGGATCAAAAGACTAGCAATCGAAGAAGCCAATGATATTAGTACTATGACAATATAAGAATTAATTAGCAATCTGATGTTTTATGATGCAAAGTTGCAGGTTAAAAAAGAGAATCATGGAAATGAGAAGAAAGTATTAGCACTTAATGCAATGATTGACAATGATGAACTAGATAATGATGTTGTTGATGATGATATCAAGTTTATTACTAAGAAGATCAAGAAATTTTGGAAGGATTGGATAATGAATAAACTTCGAAAAACTAACAACAATAATTGTGAAAATAGAAATGTTGTTAAATGTTTCGAATGTGGTAAACCGATCATTTAAAAAGAGACTGTCCTAACTTGAGAAAACCAAAGTACTTTTCAAATACTTTCAATAAGGAGAGGAAACGGGCATTTAATGAAACATGGGATGATTCAGATCATGATCAAGTGAAAGTGATTCAGAAATAGAAAATGCCAACATGTGCTTCATGGCAATGGATGACCAAGTATGGAATTTTTATAAAGAAATTACTAATGTTTTAAATGATATGCATCATGGATATAAAATATTTGGTAAAGAGCTCAACAATTTTAATAACCCGAAAATCCGAGCCAATTTAAAAAATTTAATTTGGCTATTTTAATGAATTTTGATAATTTAAAATGAATTATTTTAAATAATAACAACGAGAAATTTATTTTGAATAGAATTCGAACGTATATATTTATTTGAATCGTCGTTAGAATATAATTATTTATTTTAATTTATAAAAGGAATTGAAAATGGCACGGTAGTTTGAAATTTCGATTTCAAAGTTCAAATGAATATACAGGATTCAAAATAAACCGGATTTTAGCGAAACCAAAAATATTCGAATCTAATTGAGAATATCTTTCCAACGAATCCGAAAAATCAAAATTTCATAGCGGGGATAAAAAGTTATGCCAGTTGAAATTTCAGAATAGTCGCTATGGAATTTTTGGCCCTTTAAAATGGATGTTTTGCAAACAACCTTGGTTTTCGACAAAACCACTTTTGTTGGATCCGTGTGTCGAGTTATTGCTAGGTTTCAAAATTCGTAATTTTTGAAGTCAACATGTGAGCGTGGCGAATTTAAACGCATTTGACCAGTTTCAGTTGAATTTAATCGACTGGAAAATGGCCATTTTTCAAACGGTCTCGGAATTTGACAAAACTTGTTTTGTTAGAACCGTATCGTCAATACGAAGCTAGAAAATATTTTTCGGGAATTTTTAGAGTCTGTATGTGGCCCTGGTAAATTGAAATGCACAAAATTCAATATATAGATTTATATTTTGATTTTGACGAAAACTGATCGAAACGATCGAATTAGCTTACAATACATATCCCATTGTGTTTGGAATGAGGGTAATTAGCTAGGGACGATGGTCGTTGGGTCCCGTTTGGTGTTCGAAGGTGAAGTCAACCTTTTTAAAGAAAAATAAAATAATTAAATTATTTAATTATATAAGGCCCCCCTCCATATATTTTCTAAACCTAATTCAGAATCTCGAGCCCCTTTTTCAAATTAGACCGCCGTTCACCCAACCACCCCCTCTCTTTCTCGAAGCCGCTGCCACGCCAGGAGGATCCACCGCCGTCGCTTCCCAGCAGGCCGCCTCCTCGCCTGCTCCACCCTGCCCCTCTAAAACCGCGGTGCCCCCTTTCCCTAATCCCCAAATCCATTTGAAAACCCGTTTCCCCAAACTGTGAAGCCACCACCCCCTACACTGCACCACCGCCACCTCTGAAGGACACTGCTAGTCAAGCATGCCTCCACCTCGCCTGCGACGCTACCTCGACAGCCCCTCCTCCCTCATAATTCCAGTGAGTTTTCTTTTTTTTATTATTTTAATTCCTTAAAGCTATAATTTTTAGGATAATAGAGTTGTGATTCTCATGATGTTTTTTTTAATTGTATAAAACGTGATTTTTATTTAGATTAAAGATTGGATTTTTGGAATACATAAAGTATTGATTTTTATTTATGAAAAAGTTTGATCTTTAACAAGAGAAAAGATTCAATTTTTATTTTAGTAAAGATTATATTTTTATCATAGTAAAGATTATATTTTTATCATAGTAAAGATTATATTTTTATATATAGAAAGGCGGGATTTTTATATATGAAGCGAAATAAAAATTCGATTTATATATATATATGAAGTAGCAATAAAAATGTGATTTTTATCAATATAGCGTGATTATAAAAATATGATTTTTATATACATAGCAACAATATAAAAATGTGATTTTTATATATGTAGTGGATACGGTCAACGAAAGTGACAAAACGTGAGCACGGCGAAGATTTCTACATATAAAGAATCGCATTGAATTGGTTTAGCTATCGATGAGAACTTCTCACATGTAATTTATTTTCAAGTTGAAATATATACTAGGATGCAGACGGTGCTTAGCAGCACCTGACACCCGTCGTCCACAGACCATGGACGGCTTGTTTGTTTGATTGATGTGTTGTGAAAATTGATTGTGTGATTGAAAATGAAATAAAATATATATTCATGTGTTGAAATAAAATATATATTCATATGTTGGAATAAAATATATATTCATGTGTTGAAATAAAATATATATTCATGTGTTGAAATAAAATATATATTCATGTGTTGAAATAAAATATGTATTTGTGTGCGTGTGTTGAAATAAAATATGTATTCGTGTATTGAAATAAAATATGTCGTCGTGTGGTGAAATAAAATATGTATTCATGTGCTGAAATAAAATATGTATTCATGTGCTAAAATAAAATACGTATTCGTGATATGTATTCATGTGCTGAAATAAAATATGTATTCATGTGCTGAAATAAAATATGTATTCATGTGCTGAAATAAAATATGTATTCATGTGCTGAAATAAAATATGTATTCATGTGCTGAAATAAAATATGTATTTATGTGCTGAAATAAAATATGTATTCATGTGCTGAAATAAAATATGTATTCATGTGCTGAAATAAAGTATATATTCATGTGCTGAAATAAAATATGTATTCATGTGCTGAAATAAAGTATGTATTCATGTGTTGAAATAAAATATTTATTCATGTGTTGAAATAAAATATATATTAATGTGTTGAAATAAAATATATATTAATGTGTTGAAATAAAATATATATTCATGTGTTGAAATAAAATAAATATTCATTTACAAATCGAACGATTTGTTTATGTACACCGATTTGACTGATATTGATTGGGACGATAAATTTTACACATCGCCCAACTATACAAATAAAATCTGTGTTTGTTGATTTGAAACCCCACATGGGTAATGGGATGATATTTGACGTACACTAATCCCGATTGTTTAGTTGTATGTCAATCGATGGGTTGACAGACTTTGTAAGCGTTAATTATTTATATTTAATGCTTATGTCGTTGTGTGTTGCACTCTGGATGATGGTTGATTATTTATCGTTGATGTTATATACGTGTGTTGTATAGAATACATATAATTAACATTATATGGTAATCGATTGGGCCTCATTCCAATTTGGAAAATAAGGAATATTATAAAAATAAATTCATGTGTTGAATAGAAATAAATTCATGTGTTGAATAGAAAATAAATTCATGTGTTGAATAGAAATAAATTTATGTGTTGAATAGAAAATATATTCATGTGTTGAATAGAAAATAAATTCATGTGTTGAATAAATAAAAAATTCATGTGTTGAATAGAATAAATATTCATGTGTTGAATAGAATAAATATTCATGTGTTGAATAGAATAAACATTTCATGTGTTGAATAAAAGTCGTGTTGACTAGATTGATGCTATTTTGACGTGAACGATATTTATATCGATTTTATTCATTTTTATAATGAATATAGAAAAGAAAGTGATTTCAAAATATAACGTTTTGAAAATATTATCATTTGTATATCGATGATGTGGAATATTCAATTTTGATTCGAAATTGAATGTGAAGTTGAAATCGTTTCGAAAACGGATTTAAAACGATTTATAAAATATGTTTTGAAAGGAAATCTATGAAATATATAATATATATATATATATTATATTTAATGGCCTGAATAGAACGCGCCGCGGCAGTTCGCGAATTTCGACCATTGACTTTGAATGGATATTACGGGAGATCCGACCGTCGGATTCTCCTAAAACTGGAACCGTTAGGTTCGTATCGAAATGAGATTTCTAATGGATATTAGAGATTTGAAATCTAATGGTTGGATTTGGAATTATGTCCAAATCAAATTTGGAAAAGGTCGTTGTAAGTGCAGTTCGATGGCCGTTGATGGAAATCGACCGTACGGGCCTTGATAAAATTATTAAAAATAGTAATAATTTGTGTAAAATCATAAAAAATGATTTGTGAAGAATTGGGATGAAAAATTCCATATTTGAAAAGATAAAAATAGATTTTTATCAAAATGAACTAGTTTTGAACTTGAATAATAATTTATTTATTTTTAAATAAATAAATTGGGTTTGAAAGGGTTTTAAAAGTAACCAGAAATTTCAATAATTGAATTGGAATGGAATGTGATTTTGGGTTTATAGTGAACCATGTTTTAAATGACATTGGTTCGTTAATCCTGTTAAAGACAGGATATGATTTCCCAAGTTAAATAACCATTGATAATGGTTATTGGGAAGATTAAAACCAAGTGGAGTTTTAATGAATCTTTAATTAGATTGAAATGATCGAGAATGGAGTATCACCAGTTTTGCTCCAAGCGATAGTTAAATCTTTAATTAGATTTGAACGTGAAATGGTAATTGAATTTACCGATAACACCGTGGTGTTAGATATGAATATTACTAGTTTTACTTCATGGGATGAATAGGTTGGGATTGGGAAATAAAATAAACGATTACTTCGGTGTAGTTCGCTAATTCCGACTAGTTTGAATTGATATTCAAAAGAAGATTAAAGAATAAATTTAAAGAATTTATCTTTGATACAATTAATGGGAACCTTTTCCAAAGTATAAGAATATTTGAATAAAAGAATATTCTGAATTGGAATGAGGAGTATGTTGTGTTTGTGTAACACTTGTTTATTATATACGCGAGTTATACAGAAAGACCGGGTTTATCCCATTCTGAATAACTGATTCGACGTGGTGTCGAGGATGAAGATGGTGGTCAAAGACCGGAGGTATTCACATCGTGTGGGTGATTACTGAGTATCTTGATTAGGCTGTACACCCAAGAGGAGGGAATCAGTTGGTGATCGTCCAGACGTACTTGGAGATCGATGGATATACGAGGTACAAGGTGCCTCCGGTTTCGTTCAGACCCAGAACGGACTTGTAAATGGACTGTGTGTCTGACATTGGATTTTATTCTGTGTGATTGATTTCTATTAAATATATATCTGTTTGGCGGCGGAGAATTTATTCTCTTGTTTAACGCCCTTCTCTGAGACGTACGAGCTCAGAGGTTATATATTGATGGATATCAAACGCATAGAGTGAATTGCCTGTGTGGCATGCCTAAGTGGCAATATGATCAAGGCTTCTGTTGAAAAGCAGAGTCTTGTGGTTGATGATCAAAGCACGGTCTGTGTGGCATAGCTTTGTGTAACGTTGATTCGCGAGCCTCACACCGTGTTGTGAACCAGAAATGGGAGAAGGATCCAGGGAGGGCATGCGTTTCTTTCTAGCTAGGGTGGTGTCAGTGACCTACCAGCCCTGACATTCATATTATTTTCACCTGTGTGGTTGCTGTTGTTGCGAGGCGCCTTGGATATATCGGTGACTATGTGGAGCCGATGGAGTCATTTGGCTCATTTATGCCACAAAGGGCGGGGAAACGCAGTGTTCAGGCATTTTAATCCACATCGGTGGACCGACCCTGTGGCTCCTAGGTGTAGTTGCGGCTGTAGCCTGAGACATGGTAGGATAAATTGTCTCGAATCGGTAGAGGACGATCCCTGGCCTCGGTTCATAGATGGGAATCCAATTTCCAAATACGTGACATTTGCGGTTTTGATTGTAGAGCCTAGTATTGGCGACATGATATATGGTACCCATGTCGTCTATGATTGATACTTATGATTGAAATTGTTTTGACACTATACACTTATAGTAATAATAAAAGATGATTTAGTGTATCAAGCATTCTTTGGCTATTATAAGGTAAAACCCTATCCTCCGGCTTGTGTTGCATTGTGTGATGCGACCTGGGTCTTATAATAGCTTCATTGTTCTTTATTTAGCATTGCGCTGTTGTTTTATGCACTGGTATTCTTGGGAGGAAACCCGTTCCGTGTTATACGGCGTGGTCCCTTGATTTACCTAACTTTAAAATAAAGATTAATTACTATTTTAGTTCTCACACCAGTCACATGACTGACCTGGAGTTTACTGTTTTAACCTAAACTCTGGGTGCCCTCATTTTCCGCACGGGCTGCTAGTAGTTTTGGTTTTGCAGATTTATATTCACCGGATCCTGGTTTACAGCTGGAATGATACCTGAAAAGCTCTGTATTCGTATATCTCTTTCAGTTGTGTATTGTATTATTTTTCCGCTGCTATTTAATGTATTGTAATCTCTGATATTTTATAATGTATATTATTTGTTAATACTCTGTATATTCTTGTATTCTGATGAATTGTTGTAATAGGCAATGAAATGTTCTTTTGTTTGCGTTCCGATGTGTCTTGCTCTCAATTCAATCCGAGGTTTCCTTACCGGGGAAGTTCGGGTCGTCTCAATTTGGTATCAGAGCTTTGGTTTACAAAGCTCGAGAACAAGACACATTAGAACCATACGAAAGAATTCATCAGAGATTGGATTAGTAATATCCAATAAGAATGACTTGTTAGATATGAGATCAGTATATCCTAGAACGAGTTTAAAGAGTGTTGTTTTGAAAAATAAAATTGAAAACAAGTTTTGTTTTGAAATTTAAATCATTTTATACGTATTTGAATATTTATCTGTGTTGAATTTGGACAATCCAACATATAAAGATTTTGCATATACGCCTTGCAAACGTTTATTCGAAGTTTTAATGTACTGGATATCTCTAGTTGCCCGGGGATAATTCTGGTGATGGGGCACCATCGCCAGTATTTATTTTTGAGTTACGAAAGTGAGATTTCTATGTATTTCCATTAGACTGGTGTGAGGACCAAAACTAGATAGGGCTTATTGTTGTGATTTGGCACAAAATGTGATTTTTTTTTGGCTATATATCGAAGTTATGAATTTGAAAAGCTAATCAACTAATTGATTGATGGTTGTGTTGTTTGATTATTGGTTGGTTAATTAAAATTAGAACCTTTAGCCAAATTGAACCAAATAGTGAGTTGTATTGAAAATTTGTCGCATTTGCATACATATACATGCACTTACATTGAACAGGTCATAGCAAGGAGGCTAGAGAAGAGGAATAAAATTGTTTTCCCGACAAATAGGTACATGTTTACTAATTTCTTTGGGTTTGGATGATTTTATGAGCCGATTGGCTAGCCGCTTGGCTTTTTCTTTTTCTTTTGGATTGGTGAGGGCATGGGAGGCTATTTGAAATATCCCGAAGCTCCCGGTGTAGGGGAGGTTATGGCGAAATTTTTCGAAAATTTAGGGTGTTAGCCAAATTTTTGAAAAATTTGAAAAGTTCTTAGAAACTGAAAAGTTGAAGAACTTAAGCCGTAATAAAAATACTGGAAGTTGAGTTGATTTGTTAAACAACTTTCAGCTTCGTTCCTTTTCAGGGACGAAAAGTTTTAAGTTGGGGAGATTGTAATAACCCGGAAATTCGAGCCAATTTAAAATTTTTATTTTGGCTATTTTAATGAATTTTGATTATTTAAAATGAATTATTTTAAATAATAACGACGAGAAATTTATTTTGAATAGAATTCGAACATGTATATTTATTTGAATCATCGTTAGAAAATAATTATTTATTTTAATTTATAAAAGGAATTGAAAATGGCGCGGTAGTTTGAAATTTCGATTTCAAAGTTCAAATGAATATACGGGATTCAAAATAAACCGAATTTTAGCGAAACCAGAAATTTGAATCTAATTGAGAATATCTTTCCAAAGAATCCGAAAAATCAAAATTTCATAGCGGGGATAAAAAGTTATGCCCAATTGAAATTACAGAATAGTCGCTATGGAATTTTTGGCCCTTAAAAATGGAAGTTTTGCAAACGACCTCGGTTTTTGATGAAACCACTTTGTTGGATCCGTGATGTCGATATATTGCTAGGTTTCAAAATTCGTAATTTTTGAAGTCAACATGTGAGCGTGGCGAATTTAAACGCATTTGACCAGTTTAAGTTGAATTTAATCGACTGGAAAATGACCATTTTTCAAACGGTCTCGGAATTTGACAAAACTAGTTTTGTTAGAACCGCATCGTCAACACGAAGCTAGAAAATATTTTTCGGGAATTTTTAGAGTCCGTATGTGGCCCCGATAAATTGAAATGCGCGTTCAAATTCAATATATAGATTTATATTTTGATTTTGACGAAAACTGATTGAAACGATCGAATCAGCTTACGATACATATCCCATTGTGTTCGGAATGAGGGTAATTAGTTAAGGACGACGGTTGTTGGGTCCCGTTTGGTGTTCGAAGGTAAAGTCAACCTTTTTAAAGAAAAATAAAATAATTAAATTATATAATTATTTAAGGCTTCCCTCCATATATTTTCTAAACCTAATTCAGAATCTCGAGCCCCTTTTTCAAATTAGACCGCCGTTCACCCAACTACCCCCTCTCTCTCGAAGCCACTGCCACGCCAGGAGGATCCACCGCCGTCGCTTCCCAGCAGGTCGCCGCCTCGCCTGCTCCACCCTGCCCCTCTAAAACCGCGGCGCCCCTTGCCCTAATCCCCCAAATCCATTTGAAAACCCGTCGCCCCAAGCTGTGAAGCCACCGCCGCCTACACTGCACCACCGCCACCTCTGAAGGACACCGCCAGTCAAGTATGCCTCCACCTCGCCTGCGACGCTACCTCGACAGCCCCTCCTCCCTCATAATTCCAGTGAGTTTTCTTTTTTATTTATTTTAATTCCTTAAAGCTATAATTTTTAGGATAATAGAGTTGTGATTCTCATGAGGTTTTTTTTAATTATATAAAACGTGATTTTTATTTAGATTAAAGATTGGACTTTTGGAATACATAAGGTATTGATTTTTATTTATGAAAAGGTTTGATCTTTAACAAGAGAAAAGATTATATTTTTATCATAGTAAAGATTATATTTTTATCATAGTAAAGATTATATTTTTACAAATAGAAAGGCGGGATTTTTATATATGAAGCGAAATAAAATTTTGATTTTTATATATATGAAGAGCAATAAAAATGTGATTTTATCAATATAGCGTGATTATAAAAATATGATTTTTATATACATAGCAACAATATAAAAATGTGTTTTTTATATATGTAGTGGATACGGTCAACAAAAGTGACAAAAGGTGAGCACGGCGAAGATTTCTACACATAAAGAATCACGGTGAAATGTTTTAGCTATTGGTGAGAAATCCTCACTTGTAATTTATTTTCTAGTTGAAATATATACTAGGATGCAGACGGTGCTTAGCAGCACCTGACACCCGTCGTGCACAGACCGTGGACGGCTTGTTTGTTTGATTGATGTGTTGTGAAAATTGATTGTGTGATTGGAAATGAAATAAAATATATATTCATGTGTTGAAATAAAATATATATTCATGTGTTGAAATAAAAATATGTATTCATGTGTTGAAATAAAATATGTATTCATGTGTTGAAATAAAATATGTATTTAAGTGCTGAAATAAAATATGTATTCATGTGCTGAAATAAAATATGTATTCATGTGCTGAAATAAAATATGCATTCATGTGTTGAAATAAAATATGCATTCATGTGCTGAAATAAAATATGTATTCATGTGCTGAAATAAAATATGTATTCATGTGCTGAAATAAAATATATATTCACGTGTTGAAATAAAATATATATTCATGTGTTGAAATAAAATAAATATTCATTTACAAATCGAACAATTTGTTTATGCACACCGATTTGATATTCATGTGCTGAAATAAAATATGTATTCATGTGCTGAAATAAAATATGTATTCATGTGCTGAAATAAAATATGTATTCATGTTTTGAAATAAAATATGTATTCATGTGTTGAAATAAAATATGTATTCATGTGTTGAAATAAAATATATATTCATGAGTTGAAATAAAATAAATATTCATTTACAAATCGAACGATTTGTTTATGTACACCGATTTGACTGATATTGATTTGGACGATAAATTTTACACATCACCCAACTGTACAAATAAAATCTGTATTTGTTGATTTGAAACCCCACACGGGTATTGGGATGATATTTGACATACACTAATCCCGATTGTTTAGTTGTATGTCAATCGATGGGTTGACAGACTGCGTAAGCGTTAATTATTTATATTTAATGCTTTTGCAGTTGTGTGGTGCACTCTGGATGATGGTTGATTATTTATTGTTGCTGTTATATATGTGTGTTGTATAGAATCCATATAATTAACATTATATGGTAATTGATTGGGCCTCATTCCAATTTTGAAAATGAGGAATATTGTAAAAATAAATTCATGTGTTGAATAGAAATAAATTCATGTGTTGAATAGAAAATATAATCATGTGTTGAATAGAAAATAAATTCATGTCTTGAATAAAAAATAAATTCATGTGTTGAATAGAATAAATATTCATATGTTGAATAGAATAAACATTCATGTGTTGAATAAAAGCCGGGTTGACTAGATTGATGCCATTTTGACGTGAACGATATTTATATCGATTTTTCATTTTTATAATGAATATAGAAAAGAAGGTGATTTCAAAATATAACGTTTTGAAAATATTATCATTTGTATATCGATGATGTGGAATATTCTATTTTGATTCGAAATTGAATGTGAAGTTGAAATCATTTCGAAAACGGATTTAAAACGATTTATAAAATACGTTTTGAAAGGAAATCGACGAAATATATATTATATATATATTTATATATATATATAATGGCCTGAATAGAACGCGCCGCGCCGCGGCAGTTCGCGAATTTCTACCATTGACTTCGAATGGATATTACGGGAGATCCGACCGTCGGATTTTCCTAAAACCGGAACCGTTGGGTTCGTATCGAAAAGAGCTTTCTAACGGATATTAGAGATTTGAAATCTAACAGTTGGATTTGGAATTATGTCCAAATCAAATTTGGAAAAGGTCGTTGTAAGTGCAGTTCAATGGCCGTTGATGGAAATCGACCGTACGGGCCTTGATAAAATTATTAAAAATAGTAATAATTTGTGTAAAATCATAAGAAATGATCTGTGATGAATTGGAATGAAAAATTCCATATTTGAAAAGATAAAAATAGATTTTTATCGAAATGAACTAGTTTTGAACTAGAATAATAATTTATTTATTTTTAAATAAATAAATTGGTTTTGAAAGGGTTTTAAAAGTAACCAGAAGTTTCAATAATTGAATTGGAATGGAATGTGATTTTGGGTTTATAGTGAACCGTGTTTTAAATGACATTGGTTCTTTAACACAGTTAAAGACAGGTATGATTTCCCAAGTTAAATAATCATTGATAGTGACTACTGCGAAGATTAAAACCAAGTGGAGTTTTAATGAATCTTTAATTAGATTGAAATGATCGAGAAAGGAGTATCACCAGTTTTTCTCCAAGCGATAGTTAAATCTTTAATTAGATTTGAACGTGAAATGGTAATTGAATTTACCGATAACACTGTGGTGTTAGATATGAAGTATTACCAGTTTTACTTCATGGGATGAACAGGTTGGGATTGGGAAATAAAATAAATGATTACTTCGGTGTAGCTCGCTAATCCCGACTAGTTTGAATTGATATTCAAAAGAAGATTAAAGAATAAATTTAAAGAATTTATCTTTGATAAAATTAATGGGAAACCTTTCCCAAAGTATAAGAATATTTGAATAAAAGAATATTCTAAATTGGAATGAGGTGTATGTTGTGTTTGTGTAACACTTGTTTATTATATACGCGAGTTATTCAGAAAGACCGGTTTATCCCATTCTGAATAACTGATTCGACGTGGTGTCGAGGATGAAGACGTTGGTCGAAGACCGGAGGTCTTCACATCGTTTGGGTGATTACTGATGATCTTGATTGGGATGTACACCCAAGAGGAGGGAATCAGTTGGTGATCATCCAGACGTACTTGGAGATCGATGGATATGCGAGGTACAAGGTGCCTCCGGTTTCGTTCAGATCCAAAACGGACTTGTAAATGGACTGTGTGTCTGACATTGGATTTTATTCTGTGTGATTGATTTCTATTAAGTATATATCTGTTTGGCGGCGGAAAATTTATTCTCTTGCTTAACGCCCTTCTCTGAGACGTACGAGCTCAGAGGTTATATATTGATGGATATCAAACGCATGGAGTGAATTGCCTGTGTGGCATGCCTAAGTGGCAATATGATCAAAGCTTCTGTTGAAAAGCAGAGTCTTGTGGTTGATGATCAAAGCACGGCCTGTGTGGCATAGCTTTGTGTAACGTTGATTCGCGAGCCTCACACCCCGGTTGTGAACCAGAAACGGGAGATGGATCCAGGGAGGGCATGCGTTTCTTTCTAGCTAGGGTGGTGTCAGTGACCTACCAGCCTGTCATTTATATTATTTTCACCTGTGTGGTTGTGGCTGTTGCGAGGTGCCTCAGATATATCGGTGACTGTGTGGAGCTGATGGAGTCATTTGGCTCATTTATGCCCCAAAGGGCGGGGAAACGCCGTGTTCAGGCATTTTAATCCACATCGGCGGACTGGCCCTGTGGCTCCTAGGTGCAGTTGCGGCTGTACCCTGAGACATGGTAGGCTATATTGTCTCGAATCGGTAGAGGACGATCCCTGGCCTCGGTTCATAGATGGAAATCCAATTTCCAAATATGTGACATTTGCGGTTTTGATTGTAGAGCCTAGTATTGGCAACATGATATATGGTACCCATGTCGTCTATGATTAATACTTATGATTGAAATTGTTTTGACACTATACACTTATAGTAATAATAAAAGATGATTTAGTGTATCAAGCATTCTTTGGCTATTATAAGGTAAAACCCTATCCTCCGGCTTGTGTTGCATTGTGTGATGCGACCTGGGTCTTATAATAGCTTCATTGTTCTTTATTTAGCATTGCGCTGTTGTTTTATGCACTGGTATTCTTGGGAGGAAACCCATTTCGTGTTATACGGCGTGGCCCTTGATTTACCTAACTTTAAAATTAAGATTAATAACTGTTTTAGTTCTCACACCAGTCACATAACTGACCTGGAGTTTATTGTTTTAACCTAAACTCTGGGTGCCCTCATTTTCCGCACGGGCAGCTAGTAGTTTTGGTTTTGCAGATTTATATTCACAGGATCCTGGTTTACAGCTGGAATGATACCCGGAAAGCTCTATATCCGTATATCTCTTTCAGTTGTGTATTGTATTATTTTTCCTCCGCTATGTAATGTATTGTAATCTCTGATATTTTATAATGTATATTATTTGTTAATACTCTGTATTTTCTTGTATTCTGATGAATTGTTGTAATAAGCAATGAAATGTTCTTTTGTTTGCGTTTCGATGTGTCTTGCTCTCAATTCAATCCGGGCTTTCCTTACCGGGGAAGTTCGGGTCGTCTCAATAATAGTTTGGCATAAATAGATAGATTAAAATTATTTAATGAAATGTTAAATGAAGAAAAACAATGTCTAGAAGATGAAGTAGAAAGGCTAAATGGGTATAATGACGAAAAGGATTTGACACTAGGAAGTTTTGAAAAAACTAAAAAGTGAAAGTGAATTCTTAAAATCAAATAATCTTTCAATGAAGTCACAAATCACTGATCTGGATGACAAAATAACATCCCTGGACAATGTTATTCTTAAACGTAATAAAGATTTTGACAAAATGAAAACTGATACTGATAAATTTAATGAAGGGAGGATAATCTAGAAAAATTATTATCTGCATCGAAACACATAAGGAATAAACATGGACTTGGATACACTCCTAAGGATAAATTAAAGAAAAAAGGTACTCAAAGTACTAAGTTTGTTAAGGCTACCAAGTTCAAACCAAATCTTGGAAATTAAAGCTAAAACCTCTAAACAGGTTCATTAGTTTATGGATTCCAAAAAGGTTGGATAATATTAAAAAAGAATATTATATTGATAATTTTATTAAAAAGGTTCATTTGTCTACTAATTATGTTTTGAACGGGCATTCAAACTCTTTACGGGCTTGGCATCTCAAACTTAACACTATGGACCCCAAAATAAAATGGTACTAATGTGCAAAATTTATAATTTTCCAGGTACCAAATAGTGGACGCTCAAAGCATATGACAATAAATATATTGAATCTTGGATAAATATGAAAAGGATTTGTTATTGGCATTGGCAAAGTTGGTAACTCTAAAACCCATCTAATTATTTGATAAAATTTATTTCGTATTTTGAATTTATTTTGTTTTCCCTCTTTTTTTTATATATGTGCATTTACCTACATATACAAACTCTACATAATGTCTAGCAGTGAGTTAAACGACTCTTTTTACTCTTTTTGTTGATGATAAAGAATGAGAAAAGGTATAAATACACCAAACAAAATGATAGGGTGAGGGAATAAAGTTAGGGGGAGTCAAATATTTGTTTATCTCTAAAATATTTATATGATTGTGATCATCGAAAGAGGGAAATTGTTAATACCCTAGGTATTGATTTTGGTGACAACAACCATATAAACATTACTACTAACATATCTTTGAGCTATGCAATTACATCAGATATATTATGGAGATATATAGATGTAAACAAAAAGAAGAATTATAGAACAGGGTTAATCAGAGCAATGGAAGAATTATAGAGGAAGGATGATTAGAGCAATTGAAGACCAAAACTTATTAGAGAAGAAAGTTGAAGGACAAAGGCATTTGAAGTGATGAGAAGTCGGTTGAACCTTAGAATATCTTGTTAAAGATCCCATGACAATTATACTTAAATCTCATCAACCATTGACCTCAACCGAATCACCAAAATCCACAAATAAAAGGTAATTTGAATAGCTGAAAATTTGCAATATTTATTAGTGTTGCTGTTCATTTTACAAACTGCCATTTGACATGGGGCATCCTAGCATGTCGACATACTAGTCGTTTTTGAGAATTTCAAATTTTAAATGAAGAGACATTTCCCTCCATCTCTTCACTAAAAGACACGTCTCATCAACCATCATATAAAGGCCTCTAAAAACGAATTTTGATATCAAGAATTCTCATTTTCTCCTACTCCTTCTCCAAACATTTGCAATAGAAATCCATTGAATACTTTCCAATTATCTTTGAAAAAAAATATAGAGATTTGTACTTGAATTTACATCATTCTCTCTTTGATTTCATCCAATTTCATCAAAGAACTCAAAGATATATTATCGTTAGAGCTTAACAGGATCATTGTACCGAATTTGCAAGAATATGTACTGAAGATACGATAACTTGACATAGTTTGTTGTTGGTGATCACGAGATGGTGTTCTTGTAACCTTTAAAATCAAGAGGGTGTATCATGTCACCCGTCAACTTAAGATTGTAAAGATGTTCTTGCTACCCGTGGAAAGCAAGCAGTTATAGTGAAATTTTGCATGGTGGAGTGCAGGTCTAGATGTAGAATTGGTTAATCCGAACCAGTGTCAAAATCATGGTGTTATTTACTTATTGCATATCATTTTGTTGCTTATTTCTTTTTATTTGCAATTTGAATGAATATGCTTATTTATACTCATAAGTAAGTAACTAATACATATTTCACCACTTCTAGTGCCTTAATAGTCTTAAGATCCATCCAACACTATGTTGTAGACACCCCACTTTCCAATATGTACATGTATTAGTTGCTTACTTGTGTGTTCATGATAGTTACCCTTTTTGTTGTACTTGGCTTCTGGTTGGCCTTGTTGACCTATATCTGAATTGAATTTTTGGAATGCATTTATATGCTCCTTTTATGACAGACTGGAAACTTGAAAATAAGTTTTTTCACAGCAAAAAATTAATTGTAGTATGTTAAAATCATAAAAATTATAAGAATATAAGAATTAGACCTGTTAAATTAGCCTTTGCTTTTACTTTGTTTATTTCCCCTGAAATTAAGAGCTTTGGCTTAATTGGAAAAAAGTTATTAAATCATTTCCTTTATTTGGTTGATGAATAAAAGATATGTGTAAATGTGAATTAGTAACCGTAAAACTAAATTGACTATGGAATTGTTTAATGAATTATACATTAATTGTTTGACCATTTATGCTTTATTTCCTATGTTAGTATAAAACATATGAAAAATTATAAACTACATAACTATTTAATCCAAGTTATTATATTATGAGTATTGCATTTGAGTTGATTTAGTTAAATAAAAGTTAATCCCGACTCGAGTGTTTTGTTTTCCTTTAGGCTCAGGTTAGATCGAGTGTTACAATTTAAGATTCCACTTTTCGAAGCTGGGGATGCACGGAAACCCCTACTTTATTCAAACATTTCTGTCATTATATATATATTAACGAGATTCATGTATTAGACTTCCACCATATTTGAGATTATAACTCTGATGCATATTAATATTTGATTTCATTGTGAGATATCTTATTATTATGTATATGTGATTGATTCTTATTAACCCATATACCAATAACTATCTGCTGCTTCGAACGATTTGAGTGAGTTTTATTATCGACTTGAATGGTTGTAAATAGTAAGTCGTTACAAATTGAATATAAACTTAATTAGTATCTTGATTTATAAAAAGAAACTTAAATTATTATATTCTTAATTATAATAAGATTTGACTATTTTCTTAAAATGAAATATAAGTATAAGATTTAGAATGATTAAGGGCATGAATTGTGAATTTAGCAAAATGGTAGCTCAAGTGAAATGCAAATCTATGAAACCATATAGAACATATGCATTTGAGAATATCATTTCAATTATAAGTTAGTGCTAAACCCTATATGTGCTAAACCCTATATGTATAGATAAATATAAAATATAAAATTATACTCTAGTTGCTTGAAAATGATTCGGATAATTATCATGACATCATCACTATTTATTTTTAGGTTTCGAAAGTAAGAAAGATATACGGTTCTAGTTGAGATGATAAGTTGATACTTAAAAATATTTTTGTATCTATCTAAGAAAAGTTTAATGAGAGATTTTTTTTGAATAATAAATTAGAATACCATTTTGATAAATAAGTATGCACTTAAGAAAGTAACAAAATAATAAATTGATCATATCTTTGTGAGATTTTTGTAAAACATATGATAAATTTTGGCAAAGAATGTTTAAAATAAATTATGACTTTAGTGGTAATATTAATTGGAATGATATTATATTAAAGAACTTGAATCTAATTAAATGTCTACAAATGAAATAAACTATGAAATGAGTTATAAATTCAAAATTAACTTAAAAGAAATTAAACAAAACGAATGTGAAATTGTAAATCAATTGAAAGCAAACAAAATGTAAACCCATTAAAAGACAAATGGATCGAATGTTAATAAGCGAATATTAATAGATTATAAACAAACCAATAAAATGTTGCTATTAATAGAATATTAATGAATGTGTATATGAATTGAATGTTAACATTTGGATGATGTACTGCTTATGCTTCTATCACATTTGCTTACATATGTATATTGTTCACGCTATGTATGTTCTTTATTCTCATTTACTTGCTCTCACTTGTTGCTAAGTGTTTAGTAGATATCGATGGCATGTGTTTTAGTTCTGAAGCTTGCTTTTACGCTATATTGGTAAAATACGCTTACTAATAACAAATAAAGGATATGCATCTTGGATTACACATCGCATTTGGGCATTATATATCGTTTGCCCTTGTTTTGGGATGCCTCAACGATGTGATGAGATGCATATCATAATTATGTATAAATTGTATTTTTTTCCAATTGAGCCACACAAAGGAGACATTACCGAAATTTTCTGTAAATTTGGATGGTAGAATTTTTTTGAGAATTTAAAATCCATAACTAATGTTTCTCTAATAAGTTGAAAAATAGGATTTTTTTTTTAATAAGATGTGTATTTTGTTTAAATTATATCTAAGTATGATTCTCTTGTCTGTTCCTTTTGGGGAACGAAAACTTTTGAGTGGGGTAATATGAAATGACTCACAAATTTAAACAAACTTGAAAAGTACTATTATTTGAATTTATGTTAAATTTTAAATTTTAGTAAAGAATCTGTATCAGTGAGTATTGCGTTTGACCACATTAATCAAAAAGAGAAAGTTTCTCAAAAAAAATCATTTTTTAGTAAAATTTGGTCATAGTTTGAATTTTAGTTGAAAAGTTAAGAGTTAAAATTCAAAAATTTATCTTTTCTAAAGTAATAGACTGAACTCTAAGATAACTACAATTTTTCGTTTCATTAGAATCAGAGTTTTATTGCTCCGTATGTGTTTATTATACATCCCTCTTCTCCTTTCTTCATAGTTGTCTAAGTTTTTTTCATGGGTTTTAGTTAAATGTTTATTGGGCTATGTGGACCAACATCTAAACCGTCTAACCAACTTCTTGTTTCTTAAGTCCCTTCGTTTTCTACTTACATTCTGGAAAACACCGATGACAAATAAATCATGTAACTTTCTCAATTTCCTTCCTCGTTCTTTTCACTTTTCTATAATTGTCTTTTGCCTTTTTTTAGATCATCTTCGTCCTCTCCAAAAACCTAAATCTAGAATTCTAACCCATGTTCTCATTTCAAATTTGGCTCCTCTCTCCTTCTTGATTTGTGTCGCTTCTATCTCCGACCCTGCTACACCACCACCCTCATCTCCAACCGTCGACTAAGCCCTTCCAGCCCCACTTGCTCTCAGCCAACATCCCACACCCCAAACTACCCCTCTTCTTCCCAAAAATATTAAACCTAACACCCAAAAATCCATGCTTTTATTTTTGTTTATTTACAAATTTTGCCTCTAATTTTCACAGCCATAACTCTGGCTAGAAAGCACTAATTTAATATATTTTTTCAGATTCATTATGATTGAGTTGGCTACATTTCCTTTTTGACTACTTTTTTGAGATTTATTATGTCAAAAGTGCAAATCTTTCAGAACTATTTTTGAGCCTAGGTTTTTAAGTCTGAAAATGCCTTAGAGTTTCATCCATACCTCCCTCAATAATAACCGAAATCCAATTTTTTCTAATTTGTAGAGAAAAGAATTTGCAAGAACTTTTCTTGTGACCAATTTTTAAAACTCAATGATTACCATATCTAAAAATAAGTTTCAAATTGACCAACTTTGGTTCCGTTTTGGTAAATTCTATGAAAATTTAAGCATCTTCCCAAGCCAAGATCCTATTGCTCTCTTCTCTTCTTAAAACAAAAAATACATATACAAAAGTTGTAGATATTACTTGATTTGTCATTGCTTTGCTTGTTTTTATGCCTGTGTCTCCATCTATACTACGAATGGTGAGGAACACTCACAACAAACATATTTGTGCTAAGTGAATTGATTTACATGAATTGTCATTAAAATGTTGTTGACTAAGATTTTCTTTAGTATTTGACATGTGATATAATGTTATGTTATATTGTATTTAAATGTTCGCTTGTGACACATGAACATGCTATGTATGATAACACAAAATGATGTTCTTGATATTCTTTGTAATATAACGTGACACATGTATCATTATGTTTAACATGTAATGTTACTTTATTTGTAGTTCTCAAACTGCAAGTTCCCTATGTATGGGAAAATCACTATGGGTCGAAATGATATATAACCGAATGATCATTTAGATGAATTTTTTTGATTTGAGATACAGTTGAAATTATACAAACCCGAAAATATAAATATTTTGAGTTTGAATGATACGTACCAAAAATACTTGACCATAGGATAGAAAACTGTATATGGAAACTATTGGTTAATTTGAAATGCTTTGATAAACAAATTTGATTTTAAAGATATATTTTATTTAATAAAAGTTTAAAGATTTACTTATATATTATAAAGTTTTAAACTTATAAGTCTAATAAGATTTCCAAAGTAAAATTTAATTTTAAGTTTTAATTTAAGATATTGTTTGGTTTTAAAGGTTATTTTAAATAAATTTAATTCGTAAATATGAATACCTAATAAATAAGTAATTTAATTTCAAAATTTAATTTAAATAAGGTTTTAAAATTTATGTTAAAGATTTATTTTAATAACTTTAATAAATAAAATTTAAGAAGACATGGTTTTAAGTTTAAGATTTTATAGAGTTTTATTGTTTAATTGATTTTCAAAGACATGTTTCGAAATCTGAATAATTTGATTAAAAGTAAACTTAATCATTTGACTTTTGTTAATAAGTAAATTAAATTGCTCAAGATGAAAGATTTCAAATAAAATATATTTGAAGTTAACTTTTTATAATTGATTTAAACTTAAAATTTATTTTAAGTATGTTTTATAAAATGATCACAGTGTGAAATAAGCGATTGGTTGTTAAAGAGACCGAAGTCGATATTAACATACTCGCGGTCAATGTCGAAACCACTTTAACAACTATGTACGTAGTTGTAACGACCCGCATTTTACTTATCGAAGGATCGTAAAATATTTTTATTTAATTCCCTGAGGGTCAGATCATTCTCATATTTTGATATGTTGGTTATGAGGATGTAAAACATATCCATAATTTTTATTTTTATTCGTGACCATTTTGCCCTATCAGTTTTGTACAGGAAATAACTTTTGACTGAATCGAATCAAGTGCTGAGATCGATTTCATTGGAAAGGAAATGTTGTTGCCAATTCCGTAGAGTGGTCACATGAAGTTTTAGTTCAGCGGTTTGGGAGGAATCGCTGTTTTGGTGTAACATAATTTCTGGACAGGTTAAGTAGTCATTAATGGGTTGATTCGGTGAGGCCCATTAGTTGGCTGGTTAGATGGCTATAAATAGGGAGGTAGAGGCAAGGAGAATAGTTTACTTTCTTTATTTCTTATTCTGTTGGGGTTTGAGATTCTCCCTGCTCCAATCAAATACATCTCTCCTCCATTAAATCTTAGATCTACACTAGAACATTAAAGATCTACATCAAGTGTAACGACCCAGAAAATCTGAACCAATTTAAAATTTTTAAATTGGCTAAAATAATGGATTTTAAATATTTAAAATAAATATTTTAAATAATGGCGATGAAAACTGAGTTTGAATCGACATTTGAAAACGAATATAATTAATTATAATTATATATAGAATTGAAAATAGCGCGGTAGTTCGATAATTCGATTTCAAACTTCAATTGAATATACCGGGTGCAAAACAATCCGGATTTTAGTGAAACCAAAAACATTAGGATCTAATTGATGATATCTTTCCAACGAATCTGACCAATCGAAATTTGATAGCGGGAATCAAAAGATACGTCCAATTGAAAATTCTGAATAGTCGCTATGGAATTCAGGCCCTTAAAAATGGACATTTTGCAAACGACCTCGGATTTCGATGAAACCACTTTTGTTAGATCCGCAGTGTCAAGTTATTGCTAGGTTTCAAATTTCATAATTTTTCGAATCAATATGTGAGCGTGGCAAAAGAAAACGCGTTTGACCAGTTTCTATTGATTTTAATCGACTGGAAATTGGCCATTTTTCAAACGGTCTCAGAATTCGACGAAACTAGTTTTGTTAGGACTGTATCGTCAGTACGAAGCTAGAAAATATTTTTCTGGAATTTTTCTAGTTAGTATGTGACCCCGGTAATTTGAAATGTACGTTTAAAATTCAATATAGTGATTTAAATGTAAATTCAACGGAAACTGATTGTAACGATCAAATCAGCTTGCGATACATATCCCATTGTGTCCGGAATGGGGGTAAAACGCTATGGGCGACAGGCGGTAGGCCTCGTTTCGAGGTCGTATGTAAAAGTCAACCTTTTTGCAAAATATAAATAATTAAATAATAAAAAGGAAAAAAATTTTAATTTAATTCCCTCCCTTTATCCTTCTTTCTGCCCCCCCCCCCCCCCCCCGATTTCATTAATCAGAAAACCAAAAAAAAAAAAAGAGAAAAGAAGAAGAACGGAGCAGCAGCGACGCCGCCACCACCGGAGCTCCACCCACGAAGCCGCCTTCCCCCGTTCGAAACCCTAGCGCCGCCTTTTCTCCATTCGAGACCACGAAGCTGCCTTCCCCCGTTCGAAACCCTAGCGCCGCCTTGCCCAGTTCGAGACCACTGAAGCCCCCCCCCTCTCGAAGCCAGCGCCGACTCTGACGACGCCTCCCCCTTTTTTTCCTTCGCAGACAGTAAGTGTTTTATTTTATTTTTATTTTTATTTTTATTTTAATTAGGATAAAACTGATTTTTTAATTAGGGTAAAACTGGTTTTTTAATTAGGATAAAACTGATTTTTTAATTAGGGTAAAACTGGTTTTTTAATTAGGATAAAACTGATTTTTTAATTAGGATAAAACTGATTTTTTAATTAGGATAAAACTGATTTTTTAATTAGGATAAAACTGATTTTTTAATTAGGGTAAAACTGATTTTTTAATTAGGGTAAAACTGATTTTTTAATTAGGGTAAAACTGATTTTTAAAAGCGTTTAAATTCTGATTTTTAGAAAAGTTTAAAACTGATTTTGAAATGATTTAATTTTGAAAAAGAAAAAGATTTGAATTTTAAATAGGAAAAGATTTAAACTTTAAATAGGAAAAGATTTAAACTTTAAATAGGAAAAAGATTTGAACTTTAAATAGAAAAAGAGTTGAACTTTAAATAGAAAAGGATTTGAACTTGGATAGAAAAGATCATATTTTTAAAAATAGAAAAGACGGAATTTTTATTAAGTAGAAGAAGTAAGATATGATTTTTATATTTTTAAAGTAATAAAAATTGAATTTTTACATCATAGGAATATTAAAAATATAATCTATATTTTTGAAATGCAATTTTTATATATTGAATAACATAGAAAAAAATTCGATTTTTACATATGTAGAGGATACGGGCAACGAAAGCGACAAAAGGCGAGATTGGCGAAGATTTCTATAAAGGAAGAGTCGTAGTATTGGATAGCTATTGGTGAGAATTTCTCACTCTTCAATTTCTTTTTATATATATATATATGTGTGTGTTGAAATAAAAGTGAATTGCTATATATATATGTGTTGAAATAAAAGTGAATTGCTATATATAAATATATATGTATATATATACGCCCCTCGTCCACAAACCATGGACGATGTTTATTGGTTGAAATTGATTGATAGCGAATGATTGTTTGGGATTGTTTGTGGTAGATATTGGTTGATTGTGGTTGAAAAATACCCGTTTGTGATTGAGGAATATTTGATTGAAACCACATAGGATTAGTTTGTGGAAATGAAATAAATATATACATGCCGCCTGCGTGCGAACTAGATGCATGATCCCCATTGTCAAAAACCGCGAGGTTTTAAGGTAGAGCGAGGAGCCGTACTAGGGACGGTCCCGGTTTTAACTACCCTGCCGTTATGCTGCCGAAATTTTGAATAATATTCGTGTGTTTGAATTATTTTCATATGCTTAAACTATATTTATTCATTGAATAGAAAACATTCATGTGTTGAATTGATATTCATTCGTTGATTAGAAATTCATGTGTTGAATGGTATTCATATTTTGAAATAAATTGTTTGATAATAAAAATCACCTTTTATCTATATATAAAAACTATAGAAAACATTCATGTGTTGAATTGATATTCATTCGTTGATTAGAAATTCATGTGTTGAATGGTATTCATATTTTGAAATAAATTGTTTGATAATAAAAATCACCTTTTATCTATATATAAAAACTATAGAAAACATTCATGTGTTGAATTGATATTCATTCGTTGATTAGAAATTCATGTGTTGAATGGTATTCATATTTTGAAATAAATTGTTTGATAATAAAAATCACCTTTTATCGACTGTATGAACTGTGTAAAATAATCTCGTTTTAAAAGAAATTGTTTTATGATAAAAATCCTATTCTTGTCACCTATATGAACTATATAGAAAAATAGTGTTTTGAAATGAATTGTTTTACAATAAAAATCACATTTTTATTGTATGCATAAATCGTTGAAATGTGAAGTGTTAAAAATAGCCACTTGTTCAAAATAAACATATATGAGTTGAAATATTCATTAATTAGCTAATGAAATGATTTGCACCTATTTATGTAACATTAGAATGAATGGTGTTTTTAAACCAAATAGAAATCAAATATGAAGTTGAATAGAAAATAATAAATGATAAGAACTGTATATATATGTACATGCATATTCATTTGAACAGGTTATAGCAAAGGGGCTAGAGAAGAGGAATAAAATTTTGTGCCCGACAAATAGGTACACATTTACTGTTTTGTTTGGGTGATGATTTTATGAGCCTGTTGGCTAGCCGCTTGGCTTTTTCTTTTTCTTTTTGAGATTAGAAGGACCGGGAAAGCTATTTGCGATTTCCCGATGCTCCCGGTGCAGGGGAGGTTATGGCGAAATTTTCCAAAATTTTAAGGCGTTAGTGAAATTTTTGAAGTGAAAACGATATTGAAATCATTGAATGAACTATATTTATATAAATATATAAATATAAATAAAATTAAAACGAAACGAGGCCGTGCAGTTCGTATTTTGAAACTGTGATTTCAAACAACTAGTACGGGGAATCCGACCATTGGATTTTCCCGAAACCACCACCGTCGGGTTCGCCTTGGAAAAATCTTTCCAACGGCACCAACTTTGTAAAGATCCAACGGTTGGATTGTCTGGAATGTTTAATTCAAATCTGAAGAAAAACAGCGCCAGAAACGATTATATTTATATATATATATATATATAATTATATATAATCGAATAACGATGCTGCAGTTCGTATTTTGAAATTGAAACTTCAAACGATTGTACCGGGAGATCCGACCGTCGGATTTTCCCGAAACTGGAACCGTTGGATTCGTTTTGAAAAGACCTTTCTAATGATGTAAATTTTGTGAAGATCAAACGGTTAGATTTTCAGATATGTGTAAATCAAATCTGAAGAAAAACAGCGCCACGGCCGCCTTATGGCCCGAAGTGTCGTTTTGAATAAAATAGCTATTTTAAAATAAATAAAAATAGCGATAAATCGTTATAAAATATTGGAACCGTTATGGAATGGAAATAAACTGAATTTGCTTGATTTATGTGATATTTGATGGTTGAATGTGTTTGGTGTGAAAATTACATTAAAGAACAAAATTGGTGTTGTCGAATAATTTAACCATTGAAATAAATTGAATTGAAATTATAAATATACGTGAATTATTTGAGAAGGCCGAGTTAATTCTCATTTCAAATAATTGACCGACGATTGAAAGTCGAAGATAAAGACGGTGGTCGAAGACCGGAGATCTTCACCTCGTTTGGATGGTAACCGAGGTCCTGATTGGGAGGCATCCCGAAATATGGATAATGAGTGGTGATCGTTCAGACGTACGTGGTGATCGATGGGTTTGCGAGGTATTTAGTGCCTCCGGTTTCGTTCAGACCCAGAACGGACTTGTAAATGGACTGTGTGTCCGACATTGGAATTTGTTCTGTGTGATTGATAGCCATCAGTTGCACGGTGTGAATTGCCTGTGTGGCATGCTAAGATGCAGTGATCAGGGCTTCTGTTGAAAAGCAAAGTCTTGTGGTGATGATCAAAGCACCGCCTGTGTGGCGTAGCTTTGTGTATAACGTAAATTCGCGAGCCTCACACCCCGGTATGAGCCAGAAACGGGAGAAAGGACCTCAGGGAGGGCCTGCGTTTCCTTCTAGCTAGGGTGGTGTCAGTGACCTACCAGCCCTGACATTTATATACTTTTCACCTATGTGGTTGTTGCTGTTGCGAGGCGCCTCGGTTTGATCGGACGATCCGGGTCCGATGGAGTCATTCGTTGGCTCGTTTACGCCCCAAAGGGCGGGGAGACGTAGTGTTCAGGCATAATAATCCACATCGGTGGACTGGCCCTGTCGCTCCAAAGGGCAGTTGCGGCTGTTCCTGAGACATGGGCTAGATTGTCTCGAATTCGGTAAGGACTATCTTTTGCCTTGGTTCATGACGGAAATCCAATTTCCAAATACGTGACTGTGCGGTTTTGATTGTATACCTATATATATGGCGACATAGTGGTATGGGGCATTAATGCCGTCTATGATTGATAGTTATGATTTGAAATTGTTTCAAAACATATAAACACTAGCAATAATATCAAATGCCTTTGTTTTATTCGTATCAAGCATATTTTGGCCATTATAAGGTAAAACTCTATCCTCCGGTTTGCGTTGCATTGTGTGATGGGAACTGAGTCTTATAATGGCTTCATTTTTATAAAAAGCATAGCGATGTTTAAAAGAAAGATTTGTTTTAAAGCACTGGCAATCCAATGGAGTAAACCCGTTCCACGAAAGTGGTGTGGCCCTGTGATTAGCCAAATTATATATATATGTGTTGAGTGGATTTCTCATACCAGTCCCATGACTGACTCGTAGTTTGTTTCACTTTCAAACTCGGGTGCCCCTTTTTCTACACGGGCAGCCTTGTATTCAGGTTTAGCTGGTTCTTTTTCTGGATAGCTGGAGCTGAAGATGGATTCTATCATTTATTTCTTTTTATGCTGTTCAGCTCCTATTGTACATATTTTGTTTATTTCCGTTGTAGACATTTATGTATAGCTGAACTGTATTTGTACTAAGTAAGATCCTGTATACTGTGTAACTCTGATGATTACTTTTATCCAGTATATTCTATTGTTCATTATCTGGTGTATTTATTTAATTTTGTTCTGCTTTTATCTGTTTCTGTGTTATATTCCAAAGATAACCCTGTTTCCGTCTGAACGGGATTTCGGGTCGTCTCATCAAGGAAGGCTAGATCCACATCAAGAGAGAGTAGATATCATCAAATTGGGTGATTTGAAGATCATTCTTCGCTGCCCGGATTTGTAGATCATCATTTTAAAGCTAATTTGAAGATTTGGTGAGTGATAAACATCTCTCACATGGATTCAATCGAGTATATAGGTTTTTGATCTTATTTTCATCATTTCAGGTTGTTTTCACCTAGATCTATATCATGGTAAGTATATTTTCATTGGTATTACCATAGGATCCAATATAGCAACTTAAATCGATAAATTTCTATGTTAATTCATGTGTTATTACAAGTTAGATCCATTTGTTTAATTCATTTATTGTTTATCATGAATTTGGTGAATTTCTTATGTTTGAATGATGAATAATAGTGGTGTTAATATTTGTTGATGGTTTATTTTGATCATTTGATGAAATCGAATGTTTAGCACGAGTTTTGAGTCGAATTACATGGATTGACCTGACTTTTTCTCTAGGAAATGATGGATCGGCATGAACCAAAATCCATGGATCGGCACTCATGGAAATCAGTGGATCGGCAAGCTCATCTGGTGGATCGGGAAAACAAAATGGCATGGATCGATATGCCAAAGTGATGGATTGGCAGCTCATGACAACACTGTGGATTAACATGCCAAAACCAATGGATCGGGCTGAAAAATCGATGGATCGGCCGTGGTAACTCGATAGATCGTGCTCGAGCACAAAGATGGATCGGGCAAGTCATTTGGTAGCATTTCAGAAGCGCTATGCAAAGCTATGGATCTGTCATGTTTTCTCGAGTGGATCGGGCAAGTATTTTGATGGATCGGGTGCTTGGAAATCCGATGGATCGGGCTTGGTGAAAATGGTGGATCAGTAGCGTTTGTTTGAAGCATTGCTATAAAGATGGATCGACAGATGCGAGAATGATGGATCAGGCGCTTGGAAATCTAATGGATCGGGCAAGTGCCTGACCATGGATCGGGTGTGAATCTGGATGATGGGTTGTCATGTTATGAAGACGGATTGACAATAGGAGCATAGTTGTAACACCCCACATCCGTTAGTGTCACTCACAAAGGGAATGCACTAAGTTCTGTGGAGCATTTTAAGGTAAAAGATGCAGATGAATTACAAGACAGACAAAAATTAAAACAGCGGAAAATAAAACTTTGCTTTATTGATAAAATAGTTTGTACAATGATTTCTTTTCAATATCAGAGTATCATCTGTCTTACAAAATAAAGAAGCATAAAACAACATTTATATTCCCCAGTTTTAGCAAGAGCCAGCCATAGCATCTGAAAAGAGAATCCAAGCAAAACTTCGACAAATCTTCAAGCTGGGAAAGAGTGACAGTCCGACTTAACCTGAGCTATACTATTCCCTCCTTTACTACCTGGGGGGAAACGGAAGAAAAGAAGACGAAAGAAAAACAGAGTCAGACATAAAGCCTGAGTAAATTCAGTGACTATTCAGTCTATGGATAAGAAAAAGAGCATGATAAGTATAAACTGGAAATGGGAAAGCACCATAAACTAAGTTAAGTTGTCTAGGACCGAATATACTATCGTACCCCATACTAATCAAGATAAGATAAGATAAGATTAACACAAGATACGCTATGACAAGATAAACTGGATATGCTTTAACATTTTCCCTGCTTCGCTATTAACCTGTTATTATAGTGTCTATGTCTATGCACCACCTAACTAGTGTCCCAACTAGTAACGATAACGTGATCCCAATTCATGTAGTTTCCATTGCCTTCAGGCATACATTTATTATTTATTACCTAGATCTAATCTAGGGTTTTCTATCAAGTGCTTTCTCGATTCAACTAGAGTTTACGCTATCTGCTGAACGCTTCTCGGATTCAGGGTTTATGCCACCTAGTCCAACTAGGGATTATGCTACCTGTCGAACGATGTCCCCAAGTTTAGGACACACTACCTAGAGTGGTATATGTTCCTATACTTCCCCACGCATGTATCGCGAATCGTTATCGCTTGTCTAATGCACATGTCCTGTAATGTGCGGCCCGAGTCCTGTGGCAGGGCAAATCAAGAAACACAGAACTCGGTCGGGAGCTTTCAGATATCTGCCGATGCAGATGCTAAGGTCTGTTTTTATTCCAGTGGCTATGGTCCCACTCGACCCCTCCCTCAGCTAATGAAAGGCACACCTTGAAAAATGAGAACTATACGCAGGCCCCCTATGCCCCACTAACCTATGGCCATCCTCACCCATAACTAGATAGCAAGTATATGGTCTTTTGGAGTTCTCCGCCTTTCCGCTTCACGTATCTCGACTGACTCAAGATGGATGGTAGACGACGAGTTGCTATCACAGGGCTACCGGTTTCTCGTCGAATCACGCTGGTCCATCCTAGTCTTTAGGTTGCCATATTTTGCAACCAAGGCATACCCTTGGTTCTTCTAACGCAGACCTTAACCTCTGTGAGCCCAGGAGGATCATCTGCAGCCTCACAGAGGGATACCAAGAGTACCCTCACGTCCCCTCGAAGCCTCGGGCTTCGTAACCCAATTCGTTGGAGCCGTCTTTAAGATCAGATGGACGTTCGCTCCTTCTCGTGTTATACTAAGAATTACTACTTAGTTTTCCTAACTAAGGTTTACCACTTAGTTTCATGAATCGTTGTTATCTTAACTAAGGATTATTACTTAGCCCCTTTTCAACTAAGGTTTACTACTTAGTCCCCTTCCTCGTCAAGTTGGATTGGTTAAGTGTCATTAGTCAATTTGAGTTAACTTAACCCATTCATTTGTCATGTTAAACTGGTTAAGTGTTATCAGTAGTTCATGTTGACTTAACCCCACCACAGACCAAGTTATATTGGTTAAGTATTTCTTATTACTTAACCCTACCTATTCATCTTGTATTGGTTAAGTGTTCTTTTTAACTTAACCTTGACATCCATTTAGTTAACATGTTATAACGGTTAAGTGTTCCCTTAGTTAACTTAACCCTAATCTCTGTACATGTTCTAATGGTTAAGTATTACCCCTTTCATGTCTTAACTTAACCTTGTTCATCTTATCATGCTACGATGGTTAAGTGTTCTAGTTTACTTAACCTCACCTTCTGGTCTAGTTAACATGTTAAATTGGCTAAGTGTATTTACTCAACCCCACCTTTTAGTCTAGTTAACATGTTAGATTGGCTAAGTGTATTAATTTATTTAACCCCACCTTCTAGTCTGGTTAACATGTTAAATTGGCTAAGTGTATTTACTTAACCCTACCTTCTAGTCTAGTTAACATGTTAGATTGGCTAAGTGTCTTTCTCAGTTACTTAACCCCTACAAATCTTGTCTTGTTAACATGTTAAGTTGGTTAAGTGTTCCTATGGACTTAACCTAACCCACTTGCCAAAATCAACTTGTTATCATGGTTAAGAGTTCTAATTTTACTTAACCTCAATCACTTGTCTAACTAACATGTTTTCTATGGTTAAGTGTTCTAATTAACTTAACCTCAGTCACTAGTCTAACTAACATGTTTTCTATGGTTAAGTGTTCTAATTAACTTAACCTCAGTCACTAGTCCAGTTAATCAAGTTATAATGGTTAAAAATTTGCTTAACCTTCCCCACTCACCTAGTCAACATATTAAATTGGTTAAGTGTCCAGATTAAACTTAACCCTACCCATCATTTTAGTTAACATGTTGAGTTTGGTTAATTATTAATTTAATTGACTTAACCCTATCAATACTGACTTAGCCTTAATTTATAAATTAAAGCACCAACCACTCACATTAGACAGGTATTGTTGTGGCTGCCTGTATGTCGGTTGGTTCCGGGCAGTCTTACGCCACAACTCAGTCTAACCTCGGGTCTTTATTGGGCTCAATGCCTTAACCACCCACATTGGATAGGTATTGTTGTGATTACTGGACAGCCGGGCGGGTCCGGGCAGGTTTACATCACAACTCAATCCAACCTCGGGTTAAGCATATCGTATTTTCTAAATCCACATATTTGTCTCTTTTCATTTTATATGTAAATATTTGCGGCCCATTATTCTTATTGGGTATAATAATTTATACCACTTAAATGTTCTCAAGTCGTTGGAATGTGTCAAACATGCCAACACATATGTTTTATTTTTTAACCCAACGTCACTACCCCCGTCTTATACGTTTGCTATATGATAACATATGTTTGGGCTTAACATTTAAGCCCAACTTAGCCACATGAAAAAGGGGAGGCTTAGAACATGATGTATATATTCTAAGTAACATAAAAGGGGTGTGTGAACGCATGAACTTGCACATAGCGATTTAATCACAAATTAGAGACTAGTGTATTTGCATTGTAATAGCATATACTTTGGACATAAAGCATAAACTTAAACATGGATCCTATGTTTCAATCTAATCATGTAAAATTGCATTTACAATAAGGATCTAACTTAATTAGACGTCACTATTATGATCTTGACTACAACATAAGCTTATATTTTTATTTAGGCATAATATCAAACATAAGTTAGTCATGTTCATAAAGTCACTATATGTTCACAAAGGTGCTTACTTTTGTTACTAATACAAAAGTATGGTTCAACAAGAATTATGAGGCCTATTCCAACATAAACATATATGAATCATAATACCCAAATGGATCCAACTACACTAGAGATGATCATAGGAATATACATACAAGGGTCTAAATCATGTAGTCATAATGGTGGATCATACTTGCATAAGTCTCAACTTGGTTGTAACAAAATATGTATACAACTTTTATTAACCAAAATCATGTAAGAGCCAATTTCCAACATGAATCACATACTTGTAAGGTGTGTTACCTTTAATTGCAAACGCACAATTAATCATGGTAATTGTAACAACCCTGAATTTTGGGGCCAATTTAAAATTTATTTTAAGTGATTTTAAATGAGTTTTGATATTTAGAATAATCTATTTTAAATAATAATGATCACAAATTTGGTTCAAATCGAAGTTAGAATGAATAAATTAATTTTAATTATAAAAAGAGTTAGAAATAGCGTGGTAGTTTGTAAAGTCAAACTTGAACTTTGACTGACCGTACAGGATGCAAAATTTAACGGATTTTAGTGAAACCAAAAATATTAGTATTTATTTAAAAATATCTTTCCAACAAATCCGAAAAATCGAAATTTCATAGCGGAAATCAAAAGTTATGGCCAATTCAATTTTTAGAAAGGTCGTTAGGTAATTTGCATAGGTCAAAAATGCTACTTTTTACATACGAAGGAATTTGAACTCGAAACCACTTCCATTGAGTCCGGAATGACGTTTCTGCATTTAAAAAGTATAAACACTTATATATTTGGAGTTTCGAAAATTATTTGTTTAAAAAATGTATTTTTAATATAAAATATATAGCCATAGGAAATAGTGATTTTTCAAACAGTGTCCGTTTCTGACGAAACCACTTTTCTTGGATTCGGAATATTAAATTATTGCTAGGTTTCAAATTTTAGAATTTTCCAAGCTAGTACGTGAGCGTGGCAAAAGAAACAGTATTTAGTCAGTTTCGGTCAAAATTAATTGACTAAAAAATAGCCATTTTTCAAAATGTCTCAGAATTCAACGAAATAAATTTTGTTGGATTCGTATCATCAAAACAAAGCTAAAAATGATTTTTTGGTAATTTTTAGAATTAAAATATAATTATAATTGATTTTTCAGTGTAAACGGGCAAATTTTTGGACTTTAAAAATTCATTAAAAATTCAGACGGGCTCAGAATTGAACGAAATTAATTTTCATAGGTCCACAACATCAAAACATAGCTAAATATATTTTTCGACAATTTTTGAGGTTAATTTGTGACCTTAGTGAATTTTCATGTACGGTATACATTAATATATTAATAAAATAATATAATTATTCCGAAACTCATAATAAATTTCGGATTTGGGTCCTGTAACATGTTCCATTGCGTTCAGAAGGCCTCAAAACCTTAAGAACGATAGTAAGCAGGCCTAAATCGGAGTTCGGACCAAAACGGGCTTAAGCGGGCCAATTAAATAATAATTAACTTAACCTAATATAATAATATATATATGAATGTCGGGTTTCTCTTCTTCCTCATCCGCATATAGCAGCCACCGCTGAACCCATTAGCTTCAAATCTTCAAACTTCGATCTCTCTTTCATTTCTCAATGAAAATTAGCGTGTGAGTACCCATTTCGAAGCTCTCGCCGAGCTCTTCGATCTCCGACAAGTCCCGTCCCTCCCCGTGCCCCGTAGCGCCGCCACCAAGCCCTCAAAGTGCCGCCGAACGCAGCCCCCCCTGGGCCCTACGCCGCCGCCGCACCTCACCACCTTCAGGCCGATCAAAGATCTCTCCTAACCGGTCCTTCTCCAACAAACGGCTCGTCGTTTCGTCAACTACAACTCCAGAAAATCGAATTTGAAGTTTTGAACGTTCTAAGGTAAATTCTATTTCAGATTTCCCCACGCTTTTAAGCGTTGCTGCAGCAGTTGTTAAAGGCCTGATTTTGATTTTTCCTTTGAATTTGCATTGGAATTGTTCTAGATCCGAAACCAAGTGAATTCGAACATCAAATCTAATCGAACCTGAAGCATCTCCTCAGACCAAACACTGTGAGAATTTATTTTTAATTAAATTTATTTTATTTTATTATTAATTCTTTATTATTAAAGAATATTGATTGATTGATATGCTATGTAGTGATATTTGAAATACGGGTCTAGGTTGTTTATGACCGTATGTTGTTAGATCCGCGAATCTAAATATTAGATCTGAAACTATTGGCTAATTAATAGAGATTATTTGTTAATGATATTGAATCATACTTCACCGATTTGTCATATGCCAAAATATACACCACCTGAATATTATCTTGATATGAATTGTTAGATGTATACTTGTTTGGATATTTGGATGTGGTTGTTGATTGGATCATATAAATTTACATCTTATGTTGTAAAAAAAAATATATAGAATTTGCGATGATTTACATTTTTATTATGTAAACCAAAATTTTGGAATTTACGATGATTTACAATTTAGTATGTAAATCAAAATTTTAGAAATTGCGATGATATACATTTTAGTATGCAAATTAAAAGTTAAAAATTAGCGATGACATGAATTGACAGTTTATTTTGTAAATTTAATATTAGAATTTTGCGTTGACATGAATTTACATTTTATTGTGTAAATTCAATATTAAAATTTGGCAATGACATGAATTTACATTTTATTTTGTAAATTCAATATTAAAACTTTGTGACGACACAAATTTTACATTTTATTATGTAAATAAAGTTAGAATTGTGCGTTGACATAGAATTTACATTTTTATTTGTAAATTATAATTAGAATTTTGCGTTGATACACAAATTTACATTTTATTATGTAAATTAAGGCTAGAATTTTGCGTTAATATAAAATTTACATTTTATCATGTAAATTAAAGTTAGAATTTGGCGATATCGTAAAGTTTACATTTTATTTTGTAAATTTAAAGTTAGACTTTGCGATGACATTAAAATTACATTTTGTTTTGTAAATTTAAAATTAGAATTTTGCAATGTCATGAAGATGTACATTTTATTATGTAAGTTAAAATTAGAATTTGTGATGACATGAAATTTTACATGTTATTATGTAAATAAAGTATTTTCACCGTATGCATAAATTTACATTACTTTCAATGTAAATTAAATAGTAAATTTAACCGTAGGATGTTACTAACATTTTTAACGTTAATATAACACTATGGGTTGTCATTAACATTTTTAATGTTAATATTTAAAAGGAATTTAACATTTTTGTTAATGATAATAATAAGAGAATTTACATCGTATGAGAATTTAACATTTTTGTTAATGTTAAAAATTAGAAGAATTTAACATTTTTGTTAATGTTAAAAATAAGAAATTTCATCGTATGACAAATTTAACATTTTCGTTAATGTTAAAAATAAGAAAATACACCGTGTGTTAATTAACATTATTTTTAGTGTTAATTTAAAAGAAAGTTCATCGTATGTTAATTAACATTATTTTAATGTTAATATCAGCATAATTTCACCATAGGAAGATTTACATTAATTTTAATGTAATAAAAAGAATGGACTTTACATTGTGTTTAAAGAGTAAATTTTACATTGTAAAGAAGAATGGATTTTATATTTTAACTTGAGAATAGAAGTTAACATTTTGTTTAATGCAAATTCAAGAAATTGTGACAAGCATGAGAATTTACATTTTTCTTAATGTAAATATATAGAAATTTCACCGTATGTAAAATTTACATTTTTCTTAATGTAAATATACATGAATTTCACCGTATGTCCATTTTACATTATTTTTAATGTAAATTATATAGTAATCACAACATAGGATAATTTTGCATTATTTTATAATGTAAATAAAAAGGGGATTTACACTGTAGAAAATTAACATTATTTATAATGTTAAGATAAAAGAATGATATCGTAGGTTGAATTGACATTATTTATAATGTTAATAAAAAGAAAATTTACCGTAGGATAAGTGACATTATTTATGATGTTAATAAAAAGAGAATTGACCGTAGGATAAGTTACGTTATTTTATAATGTAATTTAAAGAAATTTAGACTGCATGAAATAAAATACATTTTTATATGCATTTTAAAAATGAAATTAGACCGCATGACCTGAATTACATTTATTTATGTAATTTATAAATGAAATTAGACCGCATGACATGAATTAAATTTATTTATGTAATTTATAAATGAAATTAGACCACACGACATAAATTACATTTATTTATGTAATTTATGAATGAATGAAGCCCGCATAATATAAAATACATTTTTATATGTATTTTATGAATGAATTAAGACCTCATAATATAAAATACATTTTTATGTGTATTTTATGAATGAATTAACATCGCATAATATAAAATACATTTTTATATGTATTTTATGAATGAATTAAGACCTCATAAAATAAATTACATTTTTAAATGTATTTTATGAATGAATTAACATCGCATGAAATAAAATACATTTGTATATGCATTTTATGAATGAGTTAAGATCGCATGAAATAAATTACATTTTATTTTATAATTTATGAATGAAATTAGTCCGCATAAAGTAAATTACATTTTTATATGTAATTTATGAATGAATTTTCATCGTATGACATAAATTACATATTATTATGTAAATTATGAATGAATTTAACCCACATGAATGAATTTCATTTTATTCTATGAAATGAATGTATGGATTTACTTTGTAAATAAAGACTACATTTATATAATGTAAACAAGAAGTAGGATTCACATTGTAAATAAAATTTATATTTTTATATGTACTTAAGAACGATGAATTATAAATTACATTTTACATGTAAGAAGGAATTGGACGATGAAATATGATTTACATTTTACCGTAAATTAAAGAAATTAAAAGAATCAAAAAGGAAGAATTCATCATTCAAGTATGATTTGCATTTCTCTGTAAATGAAGGGATAAAAGGATAAAGAAGGAAAATATACTTAAGAATAAAGAGTTAAACGGGTTACATTTATATATATATATATATAAATATAATTAAAATTAAACGAATCGAGCGCGGTAGTTCGCGTTTTAAAATTATATCTTTAAATGACAATACAAGAAGATCCGACCGTCGGATTTTCTTGAGACTGAAACCGCTAGGACCGTCTTGGAAAAATCTTTCCAACGATATATAATACGTCAAAATCCAACGGTTAGATTTTGAGATATGTGAAAATCAAAATTGATTGAAATAGCACCAAAATCGACATTGACCTGAATCGTCGTTGATTAAAGATTTAATTATTTTTAATTGAATAAAATAGGAAATAATCGTTATAAATTAGAAATAACGATAAGGAAGAGTTTTCAATATATATATATATATATATACGAAGATTATTTGGAAAGGCCGAGTTAATCTCATTCCAAATAATCAAAACGACGATGAAAATTGAAGAAGAAGACGACTAATGAAGACCGTCAATCTTCCCCTCAGGAAGACAGCGATTGAGGCTTTGAATTGACTTGCTCCCAATTCGAGGTCATGATCGTCGTTCGGACGAACATGTTGATTGAACGGATTTGGCTTTCGTTCAGACCCAGAGCATAAGCGTATAAATGGATTGCATGTCTGACATGGTATTCCTTTACACTGTATCTATTAATCTCTGCTAAACATATATCTGCTTGGTGTTTTACACCCTTCTCTGAGACGTACGAGCTCAGAGGTTATATGTTGGCAGAAATCAATGATATGGTATGGATTGACAATGTGGCATGCCAAGATGCATGTGATCAAGGCTTTGTTGAAAAGCAGGCCTTGTGGGATGATCAAAGCATAGCCTGTTTAGGCATAGCTTTGTGTATGACGTGACTTCACGAGCCTCACACACCGGCGGAGTCTAAAACGGGAGAAGGGAACGCAGGGAGTGCACACGTTTATTTCTAGCTAGAGTGGTGCCAGGGACCTACCAGCGCTGGCATTTATTCATTATGGTTGTTGGATTTTTCGAGGCCTCGGTTTTATGCGGTCGCCACTGGCCGTATTATAGGTCCAAAAGGACTGGGAAGCGTGTGTTCAGGAATTGCCAATCCATTAAGCGTTAACGTATGGACCGGCCCTGCAGGATCCAAGGGTTGGACAGAGTACCAATCATGGGGCATTGCTAGAGTGCCTCGAATCGGTAAGGAGCTCCTCCCTAGCCTTGACTCAGATGGAAATCCAAATTCCAAATACGACCCTGCGGTTTTGATTGTATTACTAGTATGGAGATATAGTAGGATGGGGTACTATGTTTCCTAGGATTGATACATTTATTTTGAAATGTTTTATTATACACTAATAATAATATTAAACTCGTATTTGCCGTATTTAGCATGTTTAATCACCATAAGGGAAAACTCTATCCTCTGGTGTGCGTTGCATTGTGTAATGGGACTTGAGTCTTATGGTGATTCCATTTTTCTAAAAAGCATTGCGATGTTGTACGTTCTGACACTTTAAATTATGCACGACAATCCATTGAGTAAACCCGTTCCGCATTAGCGGCGTGGTCTTTGGATTTGTCACATTATTATTACTAAACTAGTTATGAATTCTCATACCAGTCCCACGACTGACCCGTAGTTTGTTTCACCTTTTTGCAAACTCGGGTGCCCTCTTTTCTACACGGGTAGCCAAGTAAACAGGTTCATTCTTTGCTTGGAGTCATGTTTTGGAGTTGCTCATTATCTTTGCTTGGATTTGCTTTTGCGGAGAGGTGATGACTTGGAGCTTTGAGGACAGCTATCATTTACTTCTATTGCATTTTTCTATCTTTAAGTTCAGTCATTAGACTTGTTTCTTTCGTATTGCTTATTTTGAGAGTTGGAACTTATTTCCATTTCTGCAAACTTGATGTAATAATTTGGAATTCTGTGACTGTTGGGATTCTGTGGTTTATGACATTATATTTCCGCTGCTATAATGTTATTATTCTATGGTTTTTCCTCTGCTATGTTGTATCAGTGATGTGTATTGTTATATTTATGTTGTATTCCATATGATTATTCCTTACTTTCACCCAGTGGAAGTTTGGGGTCATCACAGTTGGTATCAGAGCTTTGGTTAAACTTAGCTTTGGAATATGACATATTTATAACAAATTTGTTTACATAGAATCACAATATTCTATGGCGGACATTTCATGTGATACATAATAGCCAGTCACTTTCGTCATCTTTTCATTCATCCTTCGATCTTCTCTATCTCTTAGAACCACCATTACAGTTGTTCTGACTCTTCCCTTGATCGTACAGAACTAACTCAAAATGGGTACTCGGGCCGCTAGAACTAGTAGAGCTAGAGCAAGGAGGTAAGACGCTACTGGAACTGAGGAGCTTTATTCCCAACGACACGGTTAAGAAGTTAGAAATTAAAACATTCTACGTTCTCTAGGTTAGTTCCTACTCTTCTATTTCTTCTTTTTCTTTTTCCTTTTCGAGGACGAAAAGTTTTTAAGTGGGGGAGACTGTAACAACCCTGAATTTTGGGGCCAATTTAAATTTTATTTTAAGTGATTTTAAATGAGTTTTGATATTTAGAATAATCTATTTTAAATAATAATGATCACAAATTTGGTTCAAATCGAAGTTAGAATGAATAAATTAATTTTAATTATAAAAAGAGTTAGAAATAGCGCGGTAGTTTGTAAAGTCAAACTTGAACTTTGATTGACCGTACAGGACGCAAAATTTAACTGATTTTAGTGAAACCAAAAATATTAGAATCTATTTAAAAATATATTTCCAACGAATCCGAAAAATCGAAATTTCATAGCGGAAATCAAAAGTTATGGCCAATTCAATTTTTAGAAAGGTCGTTGGGTAATTTGCATAGGTCAAAAATGCTACTTTTTACATACGAAGGAATTTGATCTCGAAACCACTTCCATTGAGTCCGGAATGACGTTTCTGCATTTAAAAAGTATAAACACTTATATATTTGGAGTTTCGAAAATTATTTGTTTAAAAAATGTATTTTTAATATAAAATATATAACCATAGGAAATAGTGATTTTTCAAACAGTGTCCGTTTCTGACGAAACCACTTTTGTTGGATTCGGAATATTAAATTATTGCTAGGTTTCAAATTTTAGAATTTTCCAAGCTAGTACGTGAGCGTGGCAAAAGAAACAGTATTTAGTCAGTTTCGGTCAAAATTAATTGACTGAAAAATAGCCATTTTTCAAAATGTCTCAGAATTCAACGAAATAAATTTTGTTGGATTCGTATCATCAAAACAAAGCTAAAAATGATTTTTTGGTAATTTTTAGAATTAAAATATAATTATAATTGATTTTTCAGTGTAAACGGGCAAATTTTTAGACTTTAAAAATTCATTAAAAATTCATACGGGCTCAGAATTGAACGAAATTAATTTTCATAGGTCCACAGCATCAAAACATAGCTAAATATATTTTTTGAGAATTTTTGAGGTTAATTTGTGACCTCGGTGAATTTTCATGTACGGTATACATTAATATATTAATAAAATAATATAATTATTCCAAAACTCATAATAAATTTCGGAATTGGGTCCTGTAACATGTTCCATTGCGTTCAGAAGGCCTCAAAACATTAAGAACGACAGTAAGCAGGCCTAAATCGGAGTTCGGACCAAAACGGGCTTAAGCGGGCCAATTCAATAATAATTAACTTAACCTAATATAATAATATATATGTGAATGTCGGGTTTCTCTTCTTCCTCATCCGCATATAGCAGCCACCGCTGAACCCATTAGCTTCAAATCTTCAAAGTTCGATCTCTCTTTCATTTCTCAATGAAAATTAGCGTGTGAGTACTCATTTCGAAGCTCTCGCCGAGCTCTTCGATCTCCGACAAGTCCCGTCCCTCCCCGTGCCCCGTAGCGCCGCCACCAATCCCTCAAAGTGCCGCCGAACACAGCCCCCCCTGGGCCCCACGCCGCCGCCGCACCTCACCACCTTCAGGCCGATCAAAGATCTCTCCTAGCCGGTCCTTTTCCAACAAACGGCTCGTCGTTTCGTCAACTACAACTCCAGAAAATCGAATTTGAAGTTTTGAACGTTCTAAGGTAAATTCTATTTCAGATTTCCCCACGCTTTTAAGCGTTGCTGCAGCAGTTGTTAAAGGCCTGATTTTGATTTTTCCTTTGAATTTGCATTGGAATTGTTCTAGATCCGAAACCAAGTGAATTCGAACATCAAATCTAATCGAACCTGAAGCATCTCCTCAGACCAAACACTGTGAGAATTTATTTTCAATTAAATTTATTTTATTTTATTATTAATTCTTTATTATTAAAGAATATTGATTGATTGATATGCTATGTAGTGATATTTGAAATACGGGTCTAGGTTGTTTATGACCGTATGTTGTTAGATCCGCGAATCTAAATATTAGATCTAAAACTATTGGCTAACTAATAGAGATTATTTGTTAATGATATTGAATCATACTTCGCCGATTTGTCATATGCCAAAATATACACCACCTGAATATTATCTTGATATGAATTGTTAGATGTATACTTGTTTGGATATTTGGATGTGGTTGTTGATTGGATTATATAAATTTACATCTTATGTTGTAAAAAAAAAAAATAGAATTTACGATGATTTACATTTTTATTATGTAAACCAAAATTTTGGAATTTACGATGATTTACAATTTAGTATGTAAATCAAAATTTTAGAAATTGCGATGATATACATTTTAGTATGCAAATTAAAAGTTAAAAATTAGCGATGACATGAATTGACAGTTTATTTTGTAAATTTAATATTAGAATTTTGCGTTGACATGAATTTACATTTTATTGTGTAAATTCAATATTAAAATTTGGCAATGACATGAATTTACATTTTATTTTGTAAATTCAATATTAAAACTTTGTGACGACACAAATTTTACATTTTATTATGTAAATAAAGTTAGAATTGTGCGTTGACATAGAATTTACATTTTTATTTGTAAATTATAGTTAGAATTTTGCGTTGATACACAAATTTACATTTTATTATGTAAATTAAGGCTAGAATTTTGCGTTAATATAAAATTTACATTTTATCATGTAAATTAAAGTTAGAATTTGGCGATATCGTAAAGTTTACATTTTATTTTGTAAATTTAAAGTTAGACTTTGCGATGACATTAAAATTACATTTTGTTTTGTAAATTTAAAATTAGAATTTTGCAATGTCATGAAGATGTACATTTTATTATGTAAGTTAAAATTAGAATTTGTGATGACATGAAATTTTACATGTTATTATGTAAATAAAGTATTTTCACCGTATGCATAAATTTACATTACTTTCAATGTAAATTAAATAGTAAATTTAACCGTAGGATGTTACTAACATTTTTAACGTTAATATAACACTATGGGTTGTCATTAACATTTTTAATGTTAATATTTAAAAGGAATTTAACATTTTTGTTAATGATAATAATAAGAGAATTTACATCGTATGAGAATTTAACATTTTTGTTAATGTTAAAAATTAGAATTTACATCGTATGAGAATTTAACATTTTTGTTAATGTTAAAAATAAGAAATTTCATCGTATGACAAATTTAACATTTTCGTTAATGTTAAAAATAAGAAAATACACCGTGTGTTAATTAACATTATTTTTAGTGTTAATTTAAAAGAAAGTTCATCGTATGTTAATTAACATTATTTTAATGTTAATATCAGCATAATTTCACCATAGGAAGATTTACATTAATTTTAATGTAATAAAAAGAATGGACTTTACATTGTGTTTAAAGAGTAAATTTTACATTGTAAAGAAGAATGGATTTTATATTTTAACTTGAGAATAGAAGTTTACATTTTGTTTAATGCAAATTCAAGAAATTGTGACAAGCATGAGAATTTACATTTTTCTTAATGTAAATATATAGAAATTTCACCGTATGTAAAATTTACATTTTTCTTAATGTAAATATACATGAATTTCACCGTATGTCCATTTTACATTATTTTTAATGTAAATTATATAGTAATCACAATGTAGGATAATTTTGCATTATTTTATAATGTAAATAAAAAGGGGATTTACACTGTAGAAAATTAACATTATTTATAATGTTAAGATAAAAGAATGATTTCGTAGGTTGAATTGACATTATTTATAATGTTAATAAAAAGAAAATTTACCGTAGGATAAGTGACATTATTTATGATGTTAATAAAAAGAGAATTGACCGTAGGATAAGTTATGTTATTTTATAATGTAATTTAAAGAAATTTAGACTGCATGAAATAAAATACATTTTTATATGCATTTTATAAATGAAATTAGACCGCATGACCTGAATTACATATATTTATGTAATTTATAAATGAAATTAGACCGCATGACATGAATTAAATTTATTTATGTAATTTATAAATGAAATTAGACCACACGACATAAATTACATTTATTTATGTAATTTATGAATGAATGAAGCCCGCATAATATAAAATACATTTTTATATGTATTTTATGAATGAATTAAGACCTCATAATATAAAATACATTTTTATGTGTATTTTATGAATGAATTAACATCGCATAATATAAAATACATTTTTATATGTATTTTATGAATGAATTAAGACCTCATAAAATAAATTACATTTTTATATGTATTTTATGAATGAATTAACATCGCATGAAATAAAATACATTTGTATATGCATTTTATGAATGAGTTAAGATCGCATGAAATAAATTACATTTTATTTTATAATTTATGAATGAAATTAGTCCGCATAAAGTAAATTACATTTTTATATGTAATTTATGAATGAATTTTCATCGTATGACATAAATTACATATTATTATGTAAATTATGAATGAATTTAACCCACATGAATGAATTTCATTTTATTTTATGAAATGAATGTATGGATTTACTTTGTAAATAAAGACTACATTTATATAATGTAAACAAGAAGTAGGATTCACATTGTAAATAAAATTTATATTTTTATATGTACTTAAGAACGATGAATTATAAATTACATTTTACATGTAAGAAGGAATTGGACGATGAAATATGATTTACATTTTACCGTAAATTAAAGAAATTAAAAGAATCAAAAAGGAAGAATTCATCATTCAAGTATGATTTGCATTTCTCTGTAAATGAAGGGATAAAAGGATAAAGAAGGAAAATATACTTAAGAATAAAGAGTTAAACGGGTTACATTTATATATATATATATATATATATATATATATAATTAAAATTAAACGAATCGAGCGCGGTAGTTCGCGTTTTAAAATTATATCTTTAAATGACAATACAAGAAGATCCGACCGTCGGATTTTCTTGAGACTGAAACCGCTAGGACCGTCTTGGAAAAATCTTTCCAACGATATATAATACGTCAAAATCCAACGGTTAGATTTTGAGATATGTGAAAATCAAAATTGATTGAAATAGCACCAAAATCGACATTGACCTGAATCGTCGTTGATTAAAGATTTAATTATTTTTAATTAAATAAAATAGGAAATAATCGTTATAAATTAGAAATAACGATAAGGAAGAGTTTTCAATATATATATATATATATATATATATATATACGAAGATTATTTGGAAAGGCCGAGTTAATCTCATTCCAAATAATCAAAACGACGATGAAAATTGAAGAAGAAGAAGACTAATGAAGACCGTCAATCTTCCCCTCAGGAAGACAGCGATTGAGGCTTTGAATTGACTTGCTCCCAATTCGAGGTCATGATCGTCGTTCGGACAAAATGTTGATTGAACGGATTTGGCTTTCGTTCAGACCCAGAGCATAAGCGTATAAATGGATTGCATGTCTGACATGGTATTCCTTTACACTGTATCTATTAATCTCTGCTAAACATATATCTGCTTGGTGTTTTACACCCTTCTCTGAGACGTACGAGCTCAGAGGTTATATGTTGGCAGAAATCAATGATATGGTATGGATTGACAATGTGGCATGCCAAGATGCATGTGATCAAGGCTTTGTTGAAAAGCAGGCCTTGTGGGATGATCAAAGCATAGCCTGTTTAGGCATAGCTTTGTGTATGACGTGACTTCACGAGCCTCACACACCGGCGGAGTCTAAAACGGGAGAAGGGAACGCAGGGAGTGCACACGTTTATTTCTAGCTAGAGTGGTGCCAGGGACCTACCAGCGCTGGCATTTATTCATTGTGGTTGTTGGATTTTTCGAGGCCTCGGTTTTATGCGGTCGCCACTGGCCGTATTATAGGTCCAAAAGGACTGGGAAGCGTGAGTTCAGGAATTGCCAATCCATTAAGCGTTAACGTATGGACCGGCCCTGCAGGATCCAAGGGTTGGACAGAGTACCAATCATGGGGCATTGCTAGAGTGCCTCGAATCGGTAAGGAGCTCCTCCCTAGCCTTGACTCAGATGGAAATCCAAATTCCAAATACGACCCTGCGGTTTTGATTGTATTACTAGTATGGAGATATAGTAGGATGGGGTACTATGTTTCCTAGGATTGATACATTTATTTTGAAATGTTTTATTATACACTAATAATAATATTAAACTCGTATTTGCCGTATTTAGCATGTTTAATCACCATAAGGGAAAACTCTATCCTTTGGTGTGCGTTGCATTGTGTGATGGGACTTGAGTCTTATGGTGATTCCATTTTTCCAAAAAGCATTGCGATGTTGTACGTTCTGACACTTAAAATTATGCACGACAATCCATTGAGTAAACCCATTCCGCATTGGTCTTTGGATTTGTCATATTATTATTACTAAACTAGTTATGAATTCTCATACCAGTCCCACGACTGACCCGTAGTTTGTTTCACCTTTTTGCAAACTCGGGTGCCCTCTTTTCTACACGGGCAGCCAAGTAAACAAGTTCATTCTTTGCTTGGAGTCTTGTCTTGGAGTTGCTCATTATCTTTGCTTGGATTTGCTTTTGCGGAGAGGTGATGACTTGGAGCTTTGAGGACAGCTATCATTTACTTCTATTGCATTTTTCTATCTTTAAGTTCAGTCATTAGACTTGTTTCTTTCGTATTGCTTATTTTGAGAGTTGGAACTTATTTCCATTTCTGCAAACTTGATGTAATAATTTGGAATTCTGTGACTGTTGGGATTCTGTGGTTTATGACATTATATTTCCGCTGCTATAATGTTATTATTCTATGGTTTTTCCTCTGCTATGTTGTATCAGTGATGTGTATTGTTATATTTATGTTGTATTCCATATGATTATTCCTTACTTTCACCCAGTGGAAGTTTGGGGTCATCACAGTAATTATACTACAACATCCCAAAACCATTTATAATAAAATCATAGCAATATACAATTATAAACTAGCATCATTACGATTAAAGTACGATTCCATTTTCATTCTACACAAATCAAGTTCCAATTTTCATTCATATCGGAATAGCACTCTACTTACAACGTATGACGAATCTTGTATTCAGGATTCTGAATTCTGAAATTGGTGATGCTATCCTTTGTTGTAGGCGTTGTTTAGATTTAATTGTCGTAGCTTTGAGCTTTTGAATCAACTCCTAATCATCTCTCAATTTTGACGGCTACTCCTAGTCTTTCTTCAGCAGCATGACGGCCTCATTCTCATTTTATTTGTGTGAATTAGGTGGAGACTTAGGTCCTTTTTATAGAGTTTGTGAATTGATTAGAGCCGTCGATGGAGTTTAGATTAATATAAGTCGTTCGTATTAAAGAGAAACCAATCAAGAATTGACACATAAGCCCTAGTGACAAGACAAAGCCCAGAAATTCGGCCAAGCACAGACTAGGCCAGCCAGGAGGGGCTGGGTTCGACCTGGCTCAGGGGCCAGGTCGACTACCCAATCGACCTGGGTCTTGAGAGGGAAAATTTCCGCCCAGCCCAATCTGGGTCCGAATTTGAATTTTGAACTCGTTTCTGAACTGTTTCTGTCTGTTTGAACTTTAAACTGAACTCTGAAACTTCTGGAGGTCATACCTCCCTCATACGGACTCCGATTCTCGCAAACTAGGACTCGTTTTCATGCAGAATTTCGAGATGAACGCAATGGCGCAGCCCATTTCCCTTGATTTTGATTTTAAATTTTAATTCTGCCTTGATTTGTGAATCCTAGTGTTACAAAATTATGGGGTGTTACAATAGTGTTTTATAAACGTTGTGGGATGGATCGGTCATAGAACTAAGATAGATCGGTCTTAGTTGAGTCTGGTTTGGCATAAAGTAACCATAGCATTTCTGAAACGCTGCGAATGAAGAAAATGGAATGCTATGAAATTTATTCATGGCAGAAAGGGTGAACACTATGAAACAAATATCGACCAAATGATGTATGTTTTTGGTTTAATAATGGTCGTGGCTTCGATGCGAATTCAAGGAAATTGTTCGAAGTATTTTGAAGTGTTCGTTGATCGATGAAATGCAAGAATGTAGGAACGACTCAAGGATGTTTAAGTTCGTGGATAATGGCTGCTTAAGGATGGTCGCCGATGATGATGACTAGAGATATTGAAGGCCAAAGAATTATCGTTGTTGTAGTTTCTAGCGGGCTCAAAGCAAGGGTATAATAAGGACGCCTAAAAGACTAGATGATAGTCGAGTACCCTTGGTATCGATGAAAGGCCTAGATACGTATCGATGAAAGGCATATGGAGTTTTACTAGAACTGGGTTTACCGTTAGCCCTTGACGGACGGCATGATGTTAAATCGGTCATACGATTAACGATGGTTTCCAAGCAGGATCGACGGTGATAGCTAGAGTCATGGATGATGATTGCTTTGCTTGTATCATCTTGTATACATCTTTCAACATCAAAGGAGAAAATGGAACGCTATGAAATGTATTCATGGCAGGAAGGCTGAAACGCTTTGAATCGAATATCGACCAAATAACGCATGATATTGGTTCAATAATGGTTGTAGCTTCGACGTGAATTCAAGGAGGAATGTTCGAAATACTTTGAAGTGTTCGTTGATCGATGAAATGCAATGAATGTGGGAACAAATCAAGGATATTTTACTTCGTGGGTAATGGATGCTCAAGGATGTTCGAGCTTATGGATGGTCGTCGGTGATACATTTAGAAATATTGAAGGCCAAAGAATTATCGTTGTCGTAGTTTCTAGTGGGCTCAAAGCAAGGATATAATAAGGATGCCTAAAAGACTAGATGATTAGTCAAGTACCTTGCGTATCGATGAAAGACCTAAATACGTCTCGATGAAAGGCGTATGAAGTTTTGTTAGAACGGGGTTTACCATTAGCCCTTGATGGACGGCATAAACTTGAGCCAGTCATACGATTGATGATGGTTTCAAAACAGGATCGACGGTGATAGCCAGAGTCATGGATGATGATTGCTTTGCTTGTATCATCCTGTGTAGATCATTCGACATCGAAAGAGATATCTTTTGGGTGCTTGTCTCATGTTGGTTTAAGCCTTCGTGGTTTGTGCTTGGGAGATATCGATATCGATTAGGATGGTCTACGCTTGATAACCGGTTGTTATGTCTGCTATGTTTGTAAAGGCTATCACTGTCAGATGTGGGTGAGACAGGTTTGGGTTCTTCTCTGTTGATGCTGGTAGATTAGTTGATTAATCTATCTATTTTCATGTACGTTATTGATGATGTTAGATGGTTGTTTTATCACTTATTAAGAATATTGTCTGACTCAGGGTTTTATGTTTCCTCTTATTACCTTGGGTTGTTCATCCATTGTGTTTTGGATGGACAGAATAAGTAGCAAGTGGCAGGTGATAGATCTTGATGAGACGATGTTGTAGAGCGATGATGAGCATGAGGCTTATGTATTACTTTCTACTATACATATTAGTTATTGTTTCCACTGTTATGCTTATTGAGTTTTCTTTGAGTGATTGTAGTGAGGCATTTTGTACAAACTCTTATGATGTACTCCAGTGATGTATGGATCTTTCTAGTTGATATGAAAGTTTAAGTTTCTACTCAAATATGCTTCATTATTATATGCATTTTGTACATGTTCTGTCATACTTTATCTCTGCGCTGTGAGTTATAAGATAGGTTCCGCTTGTGTTTATCTTACCTTGATGATCATCCATCGCTGCCTGATATACCTTTCGGCGCATTATTCCTCTTGTTAAGTGTGGGTGTAATAGGAGGCCGTCACAATAGTGGAGAATCCAGAATGAAGTAGGATGGATCGGCGAACGTTACTGAAACGAAGTAAGAGAACGATGATGGATAGCTTTAACCTTTGAGTCACAGTTAAAATGACTAAAACATGAGTTATACCGTGACCAAATGGGTTAGCTATCCTGATATGATATACTTCTTCGAAGCCATATCTTTTACTTTATAATTGATTGTTTCGAGATGGGCGGTAGCTGCGGCTATGCTTTACCACCAGTCTAGGAAAGTAAAACGATAAAACTTGACCTTAGGTATTTCCTCGCATGCCTTGTCATATTTATCCCGATCGAGACACTACGACTTTGGTTTGTGTTGCAGCTATGGAGTGCCCTCTGATGCCACTAGTTTACGGTACTAAATAAACCACAATACTTATATAAAATATGTTAAGGGAGATACAGGAAATGCCTTAATGTATTTTCAATACTATATTCAACATTATATAATAGCCTATTATATTATATGTATATAGTTTGACGAATCCTTAAATAATGGAAATCCCAAACATCCTTTAGGTTACTTACACATTTCATTAAACACTTCACTTAAGTTGATTCACTTATATGAGAATGTTATCCCTCACACGAGTGTTTTGTTTTACTTTATGCTCAGGTCAGCCTAATATTGCAGCCTTGGAGATTTATTTTTTGGAGCTAGAGATTTGTTGGAGATTTAGCTATTTATCTATCTATTTCAACTATTTTCATTCACTCATTTGCCTATGTACTGGTGGAAATCTATGTATTTGGGATTTCTGTTGTATTTGCTTGAGATATGATATTATGTATTTCCTTTATGACTATGTATTTAAAAGTTTCATGAACTACTGTTTTTTATTGTATCCTATCGCGAGTTATTCTATTATTTTGTGTTTGTGATTTATCTGTGATCCCGTGATTTGATTTTATTTACCTTAATTTAATCAACAATTTGTTGTTTCAAAAGATTCAAGTATGACATGTATGGTTTTATTGTCGATTTGAATGATACGAATTAGTGGGTCATTACAAGAATATAGCTATTTTGTTTTCTTAATAGCTTCAATATTCATCCCCTTCACAAGAAGCTCTTTCACTCAAGAACATTTGCATCTTATTCATTTTCTTTATTAAAAACTTCTAACCTCTAGCACTCTATTTACAAAACGACTTATATGCCTTGATTTTAAGTAAGTTTTCATATTTTGAATTAGGAAGGCTCTACTAGATTCTATTGTTACAGTAGATTTTGTTTTTGATTTGTATCTAACATATTTGTGATATTAATTCAGAAACTCGTAATTTGTTATTTAGCCAAAAAGATACATCCACTTCAGATTGGGGTTTTAATGGGAACAAGGAGAATTAATTTGATTAAAGATAAAAATAGACATATTTTGTATCTAAGCGAAGCTTACATTCTTAGTTTTAGATTTTGTTTTCGAGCTGTTTGTTGCTCAATTATGATACTAACTATAGAACTTGTTGTCAGTTTTGTATCCTATAAATACTTCCATTTAAATAACACGTTAAATGAAAGGATAGTGGATTAACTTAATAAAAAAATCATAGTAGATATGTTTTGTTTTTCTAGCCAAGCTACATTCCCATTTTAGGTAATGAAGCGTGTAATCTTGAATTACAGTGGACCAGAAAAAATTAAAATTGCCTGAGTGGATCTAGCATGAGTAGCTTTTGTAATTTAATCACTATAACTGTAATATGGATCTTTTAATCAATTATCACTTTAAATGCCAACTTAACCTTAGAAATCTATTTTCATTATAACATGTTTATGTTCTCTTTACTTAATAAACAATACAATTTTCATTATGTTGTCATCACATATCTAAGATGTAGGGATAAGTGTGCATTGCAAGTAAATGACAATGAAATATTTCATATTTTGTATAGTATAAGCATAGTCACAAAGCAAAAACTAACAATACATTGAAGTACACATCCATCACTACGTCAATGCACCATGATTACATTGATGTGATGTTTTGTGCTCCGTTATCTTGTTTAAAGATGTCATATATTATTTAAGCGACTACAAAAAGCATCATTTATTGGTTTTAAACAACTACAACTACTCTTAAAAAGGATTGATTCAAGTATACAAACACAATTAGTTAAAAAAGATAGCTAAGTAGGACCCATTTGAGTACAATGCATCATTGCTTACAGGGTAAATACATGGAGGAGCAAGAAATAAAAATAGATAGCTTACATTAATTAAACAAAACTATTTTAAACCTAGAACATATTTTGTGATAACATAATATCTAAAATGTCGCTTGATGAGAATTAGAAATCATAAGCTTGGTTAAATCGTCGTGTTTAAACACAGTAGTCTCAAACGTACTAGCTTTTCTACATAGACTGAAAGTTATAGTAATAATTAAAAATAAAAATCATATGAACTATTTAAGGAGTGATATTTCTTCATACTGTCATTCTAGCCATTAAAATAAATGTTTTATGGTTTACCGAACAATGTTAGATTCGTTTTCTCCATCCAAGTTCCATATGTTCAAAATTTTAATATGTGTGTGTGCATATATATATATACACACACAATATACTCATGTGTGTGTGTGTGTGCATGTGTTATGCTCCATGATACCTATCTAATATATATCAGTTGCTTGTTATAGTAGCAATCATGATTAGACATGGTAATGGCATATCCAACATGTGATTTTGATATGTTAACTATTATACATCCATAGTGGAAAAAAAACATTATAAAGTGTACATGTTTGGAAAAAATATTATGCATCCATATGAAAGAATATATTATAAAGTTTACGTATTTGATAAATGTAATTTTTTTAAACTCGACATGTATATTATGGATGTGATGAAAGTTTTGAGACATGATTATTATCTAAGTTTTTATCAGTATATCATGGTATTACTTGTTGGTTTTTTTTTTGAGGAGGAAGAAGAAGAAATTAGAAGAACACACAATTTTTTTTTCTTTTGTTTTAACCTTACAAGCTATAAGAATAGCTGGCTCTGATACCATGTTAGTTTTTTTTTATTAGTTCCCTTATTATCACAAAACCAATTGGCAATGTGATGAGGAACATCTTAGTTTTATATCCAGGATCTTAGTTCAGTATTTCCCGATGTGGGACTTATATTTTCATCATTACTAACAATACAGTATAAATTAGACAACAACTAAGGATAAAAATTAATTCTCCTTATTAACTATATTCCAGATCTAAAAAAATAGTTATGTGATTCTAGAACCCAAACTTGATACAGAAATGCCAAAATAGTTCAAATAGATTAGAGTTTTGATGTTTCATATAATAGCTCACTGTATTTAGTACCACTTCAAATTCATCATGCATCGAAATGAATATCAAGGAAGAAAGCAAAAGTACTTTTTAAGGAAAAAACTAGTTCTAATAAATATTTTAAATCGCAATTTCGATAATGAATATTGGGAACAATATATGCAGTATCTGTTAAAACTGGACGATTTAAATTTATGCCAATTATGGAGAAGATCTTAATTATTCTAGTAATTAATTAATTATGGGAAATAAACTAGAAAGATATGGGAGAGATATTTGATTTGATTAATCAATCAAATCTTGGTATATGTGGCAATAAATTTGGATGGAATGAGAAGTTATATTATTTGATTGGAGCAATCAATCAAATATATGTATATGGGGAAACTATCATAAATATGCAAGATTTGCATTGACACCAAATCAAGGAAATTCAAAAACTTCTCATGCTTATCTTCAGGCAAGCCTTCATCCTTACTCTTATAAATAGGGAGGCATTTGCTCATCCTTTAGAAAAGAAAAAAGTCAATAGTTCTCTCTTTTCATATCCTCAATAAGATCCCCATTTCTGTATAAATTATAGGGTGAGAAATGTATATTGAGTGTTTTTGTATTCTTCTCTTATCGTACTCTCTCTTGTGAAAAAAGAATAAAAAAGTTGTTGGGTCTCCACAGATGTAGTATATTCATATCTGAACCAAGTTAAATCTTATGTATCTATTATTTATGCTATTGTTTCAATGAGGCTGCATAATTGATTCTTGTTCTTTTGTGTTGAGGTTAAGTGGTATCTAAATAGACAATACTAGATCCTGATCAAATACGTTTCCACTCAAGTTAACAAAAAATTTCACTACAGTTTGGTATCATAGATAGTGTTATTGTTCCTGTTTAGATATTAATGGCTACTTCTAGTAAGTCTATTGGTAGATCTGCTGTCAATTATGGAGTAACTCGTTTTGACGGAAAGGGAGATTTTGGTACTTGGAAGATGAAGTTGGAGGCTGTATTGAAGAAGGAGAAGACTTATAAAGTTGTTTATGCGCCTGAGAACTTGAAAGATATGGATGTAGCTGATTTGGAAAAGATGGAAGATGAAGTTCTCACAACAATTCAGTTGAGTCTTTCAGATGAAGTTCTTAGAGAAATTTCTCAGAAGAAGACGTCGAAGGAACTATGGGATGCATTATCAGATGCATATCAAGACAAGTCTCTCACTAATCGGATTATTCTACAACAACAACTTTATTCGTTCAAGATGAAGCCTGGAGCCGATCTTATGGAGCATGTAGATGCTTTAACCACTTTAGTTATGAACCTGAAGGCAGCAGATGTTGATATTACTAATGAGGCTCAAACTAATATCCTCCTATGTTTCTTGCCTAAGGAGTGTATTGCTTTTGTTAATTCCATGGTTTATGGCCGTACTAAAATTAGCCTTTCTGATGTAAAGGTTGGTCTTCATAATGAAGTGTTAAAAGGTAGACAGGCGAGCACTAACATTGATACCGAAGGCTTATCTGTTCAGAGAGGTAGAAGTCAAAGCAAGTCGAAGAAAGATGGAAGATGAAATTCTTCGAGATCTCAGTCTAGGAGGCCTAAGAAATTGACTTGCCTTCATTGTAAGAAGCCCGGGCACTTTACTGCACAATGCCCCAAGCTTGAAGGAAGAAGAAAAGGACCGAAGCAAGCTTCAGCCTGTAACAACTCGGAAAATCAGAGCTAATTTAAAATTTTTAATCTGGCTATTTTAATGAACTTGGAGTAATTGAAATAATTTATTATAATTAAATAATGAGTTAGAAATAGCGTGGCAGTTTGAAATTTTGAATTCGAATTTTTACTTAACGTACAAGATGCAAAATAAAACGAATTTTGGCGCAACCAAAAATATTTAAGTCTGTTTAAGAATATCTTTCTAACGAATCTGAAATATCGAAATTTCATAGTGGGAATCAAAAGTTATGGCCAGTTGAATATTCAGAATGGTCGCTATGGAACAAATATAGCCCTTGAAAATAGACATTTTAAAACGACCTCTGTTTTTGATGCACCACTTTTGTTGGATCCGGGATGTCAATTTATTGCTAGGTTTCAAATTCCATAATTTTTGAAATCAATAAGTGAGCGTGGCAAAGGAAAATGTGTTTGGTTAATTTCAATCAAATTGGATCGACCAGAAAATGGTCATTTTTCAAACGATCTCAGAATTTGACGAAATCAGTTTTGTTGGGACCATATCGTCCCAACATAGCTAGATTTATTTTTTGGGAATTTCTAGAATCAGTACGTAGCCCCGACAAATTATAATGTATGTTCAAATCTAAATTTGACTATTTTATATTTTAATTTGAAAAATAACTGACTATAACAGTCGAATGGGCTCACAAAACATTTCTCATTGTGTCCGGGATGGAGGTATTTAGCTAGAGGCGACAGTCGTTGGGTTTGGATTGGGGTTCGTTTGTAGAAAACTCTATTTTTGAATTAAATAAATAGCGGGCCAATTATATTATTCCATTCATAATTAATTTTATAAAAAAAATTCAAAAACCCTCGACTCTCCATCTCGACCGATGACGAAAGTTGTTCACCCCTTCCCAGCCAATTTCTGGCGATTCCGTTCATTAATCCCCCTCGCCCAGTTAAACTTTTTGAAGTCCTTCTCCTCCTCTTCAAATCAGTATCGACCTCATCACCTCTCGTCGCCCTTACGTCGAGATTCACCTCTGCAAACTTCGGGTCTTCAAACCACCGCCCAGCTCCAACCCTGCTGTCGAGTTCACCGTGGTTGGGTCCCTCAGGCGCACGACTCCGAGCAGTCCATCGTGGTGAAGTCTGATCAACAAATCGCTTCACAGTTTTCACGATAATTCAAAACCTAGTTTTGAATCAAACCTGAAGGTATACGGCAGTGGTTTTTAAAACTGTTTATAATGCTTCTAAGTGTTGCAAATCATGATTTTCAAATGAAAATCATATCTTTTTGCTATCTTGTCGAAATCCAGTGAAACCGGAGACACCGGACTCGTAGTGACGTCATCTACCTTCTAGAAGAAGATAGAACGCATTCCGAGCTTGCTACAATTTCCGAAGGATTAAAATCGATGTGAGACTTCTAAATTCAAATATGGAACGGAAATGCGCTGTATAAATTATATAAACAAAGTATAAATTATATATGCGTTGTACACCTCATGTATGAGCGTTGTATAAGTTATATGAGCGATGTATAAATTATGCATGCGTTGTATAAATCATATATGGGTAGAAATGAAAATGAAATATATTTATATACGTATATATATACACTCCCCTCGTCCACAGACCATGGACGATATGAATTGATTGTGATTGGTGTGAAATTTAGTTGATATGGCGAATGGTTTGAAATGGGTTGATAATGCGAATGGTTGGAAATAATTGTTTGTGGTTGAAAGTAATTGTTTGTAGTTGAAACGAATTGGAATTGTTTGTGGAAAATTCATATGATATGAAATTGATCTTAGATCATTTAGATGAGCCCCTTATGGAACGCCGCGAGGCCTAAGGTAGTGCAAGGAGCCGTACTCGAGACGGTGTCGGTTTTAAACCCATACCGTTATGCTACCGAAATTTTCAGAGATATTCATGTGTTTGAATTATTTTCATGTGTTGAATTATAATCATGTGTTGAATAAATTGTTTAGATAATAAAAATCACATTTTTATTATGCGTATGAAGTATATGAAGTATGCATGTGTTGAAATATTCACGTGTTGAGAAATCCATGTGTTGAATAACATTCATGTGTTGAATAAATTCTTTGAAAGATAAAAATCACATTTTTATCATATGTATGGACTATATAAAATATTAGTGTTTTAAATAAATTGTTTAGCACCAAAAATAACATTTTTATCTCATGCATGAAGTATATTAAAATATTCATGTTTAAAATAAATTGTTTTAACAATAAAATTATCATTTTTATTATATGTATGAACTATATAAAATATTCATGTGTTAAAAAGGATTCATGTGTTGAATAAAAGGATTGAATGATAAAATTAACATTTTGATTGTGAATATGAAGTGCTAAAAACATTCATGTGTTGAATAAATATTTCGAATGATAAAAATATCATTTTTATCATGTATACGACTCGCTAAAAATACACATGTGTTGAAACATATTTTTGTTCGCCAAAAATATCATTTTTATCCTATGTATGAAGTGTTAAAAATAACCGTGTGTTAAAATAAACATTTGTTCGCCAAAAATATATTTTTATCCTACGTATGAAGTGTTAAAAATAATTGTGTGTTAAAATAAACATTTGTTCGCTAGAAATATTATTTTTAGCTTGTACTGCATATATATACATATGTTGAACAGGAAAATGGATTAGCTGTTGAGTAAAGAATATCTTTGCATGGCCGAAAAATAGGTAAGCCTTAATGAGTTGGCTGCGCGATTTTATTATTATATAAACTCATATGAATGCCATTGGATGCGGAGTGCTGGTTGTTCTATGTGAAATCATAAACGTCGCCATAGGATAGTAACAAATAATTTTGAACTACACTACATGGAATACTTCTTGAAGATAGCATACCCTATCATATACCACATAAGCATTTGGAGCTTATGTGACGAGGTTGAAGATATACCATACAAGCGAGAGGCTTGTATGGCGATAACTATATTTCAGGTTGACCTGAAGACTGATATGGACTATATAAAATGTAATGGTAAATTGTCAGATTAATAAAATACCCCACACGGGTCTGGAGATGACAATAAACACGTCTCTCTAGTCATTAAGGCACAAAAACCATTTATAGGGTGACGAGAGTTTATTCTCTGGAGTTATGATCTATACATACTTCCCTATGGACACCGGAATATGTCACTATAAATATGTGTATGCTTTTTAGGATTTATTTGGTGCCTAATATAGCCTAATAAATTTCCGAACCCGTTCCCGTACAAAGGAGGTTATGGTGCAATTTTCTGAAATTTAAAGGCGTTAGTGAAAAATATTTGAAGTGAAAAACGATATAGAAATCGTCGAATGAATTATATATATATATATATATATATATATTAAAATAAACGAATAACGACGCTGCAGTTCATGTTTTGGAATTGTAATTTTTTAAACAATTATATCGAGAAATCCGACCATCGGATTTTCCCGAAACCAGAACCGTTGGGTTCGCTTTGGAAAAATCTTTCCAACGATATAAAATTTGTTATGATCCAATGGTTGGATTGTGTGAAATGTTTGATTCAAATCTGAATAAAAACAGCGCCATAATGAATTATATTTATATATAATTTTTTTTTTAAATAAAACGAATAACGACACTGCAGTTCGTGTTTTGAAATTGTAACTTTAAACGATTATATCGAGAGATCCGACCATCGGATTTTCCCGAAACCGGAACCCTTGGGTTTTCTCTGGAGAGATCTTTCCAACAAACTTAATTTCATTAAGATCTGATGGTTAGATTTTGAGAAATATGTAAATCAAATTTGGAGAAAAACAGCGTCAGGGCCACGTTATGGCCTGAAACGTAGTTTAATTAAATGGGGCTATTTTTAAAATAAATAAAAATAGAGATATATCGTTATAAAATATTATAGGCGATACGGAATGGAAATAAACCGATTTTACTTGGTTTGCTTGATATTTGGTGGTTGAATGTGTTTGACATGGAAATCATATAAAGAACTGAAAAGTGGATGTCGAATAATTTAACCATAGACAGAATTGATTTGAATTCTAATATACGTGAATTATTTGAAAAGGCCGAGTTAATTCTCATTTCAAATAATTGGTCGACGAATAAAAGTCGAAGATATGAAGATGGTGCAAGACCAGTGATATTCACATCATGTAGATTACCGCTAATGCCTTTGAGATGGGTAGCTCCCTTGACGAGGTTACAGTGGCAGTGGTCTGGACGTACTTGTTGATCGTCCGAATGTGCAAGGGCCACTCTTCCGTATTGGACATATGGAACGAGGAATAAGGCGCCTCCGGTTTCATTCAGACCCAGAACGGACTTGTAAATGGATGTGTGTCTGACGTATATTTTGTGATGTATTCGTTGATCTCTACTAAATATACATATGTTTGGCGGCAGAGAATTTATTCTCTTGCTTAACGCCCTTCTCTGAGACATACGAGCTCAGAGGTTGTATATTGGTAGACAGCAGAGGTATGGTGTGGATTGACAGCGTGGCATGCAAACATGCAAATGATCAAGGCTTTTATTAAAAAGCAACGTCTTGTGGTTGATAATCAAAGCACGACCTTAAAGGGCATAGCTTTGTGTATTGCGTTAATTCGCAAGCCTCACACCTTGGTATGAGTCAAAAACAGGATCGTGACTACAGGGAGTCCACGACGTTTCTTTCTAGCTATGGGTGGTGTCAGCGTTTTACTAGCCCTAGCATTGTTGATTATTTTACCTTTGTGGATGTTGGAATGCAAGGCGCCTCGGATATATCGGTCTCTACGGAGCCGATGGACAGGTCCGATAGGACCGGGAAACATGTGTTCAAGAATAACTAATCCTCAAATGTAAGAGAGGACCAACCCTGAAGATCCAAGGGTTCTCTGTGGGGAATCCTGAGGCATTTGCTAGAGTGTCTCGAAGCGGTGAGGAGCCATCCCTGGCCTCGACTCATGATGGAATCCAAATTTCCAATACGAAATTACGGATTGATTGTAACTTATATGTGGCGACATGATATATGGTAACCATGCCGTCTAGGATTGATATTTATGATTGAATTTTCTTTTGAAACATATATGCACTAGTAATAATATCAAATGATTTTTCTTTAACGTATTAAGCATATTTTGGCCATTATAAGGTAAAACTCTACCCCCGGTTTGTGTTGCATTGTGTGATGGGACTTGAGTCTTATAACGGCTTCATTCTTTCTAAAAAGCATTGCGTTGTTCAAAAGATTTACTTTATTGCATGCAAGGGCAATCACTGGAGAAAACCCGTTGCGCGAAAGTGGCGTGGTCCTATGATTTTCCTTGTTACTGTTGTTTAACCAATTAAGTAGATTTCTCATACTAGTCCCATGACTGACTCATAGTTTATTTCACTTTGCAAACTCGGGTGCCATTATTTTCACATGGGCAGCCTAGTGACAGGTGACAGGTTATATTTTGGCTTTTGCACTATCGCATGAAGTGCACCTTTGGGCTTGTATGGCGAAGACTAGATATCTCAGTATTTTGGCTATTTGATATTCCGCCATTAGTATCTTATGTATATGATTTCGCTTATCGCGATGTAGACAGATTTACTTCTATTATGTACTCTATGATGTATATGTCCCAATGATCTTGATGTAGACTGATCATTTTCTTTTATGCACTAAGTTGTCTCCTGCACTGTATTACTCTGATATTTATTACATATTATGATTTCGCTGTCATATTGATGTAAATTATTCTATTTTTTGTTTAAGCTATTATCTATACTCTGCTAATAATGATTAATGTGTTATATTCCAATGATTATCCTTAATTCTGTGACACAGAGTTTTGGGATCGTCATAGGTAGTATCAGAGCTTTGGTTAATCTTAGTTTTGGAATTTAACATATTGAACACCTCGTCAAAATAGAATCAGTAGTGTTCTAAGGCGAGTATCTCATTAGATATAGGATTAGTAATATCCTAGAATGAGCTAAGCAGAATAGCAAAATAATTTGATCAGTACATCGTTATCTTTCCATATATATTCTTCTGCTTCTACCAAATCTTAAAATTATCATTTCTGTGAGCTTGACTCTTTTCTTGCTTATACATAACTGACTTAGACGGCTAATCAAGCAGCTAGAGGTAGAGGAGGCCGAAGCAGAGGACGGGGGAATATTCCCGTTGCTGAGGAACCTTTGATTCAGCCACCACAGCCCCCGCAACCGTTTAATTTAGACCGAGTGGCAAAGAAGTATAAAAATCTTGGAGGCAAGACATTTTCTGGCACGGGCACTGTGACTGAAGACTTAGGTTGGCTAAAAACATGTGAGAAGATCTTCAGTGGCTTAGGTCTTGATGATCATAGGAAAAGCTTTATGGGTGCTTGGCTATTGCAAGATGAGGCACAACTATGGTGGGAAGCCATTACCTTGAACGAGGAAGAGGTGGAAATGTCTTGGGATGATTTCAAAGAAGTATTCAAAGAGAAGTTCATTCTCGAACAAGAGATGGAGTGCTTTCATGATGAGTTTGCAAATCTCCAACATGGAGATCGCACCATCCAAGAATACCTCAACAGGTTTACTCAACTATCCCTCTATGCTCCAGAGCTTGTTCTGACTATTAAGGCGAAGAATAAGAGGTTCATACATGGACTTCAGCGCAAGTACCAGAATAGTGCAATGAGCCACGTTATGCTTACATTCGCCGACATGGTTGATATGGTGTGTAATTATGAGAGCTTGGATTTGAGGAACATGCAAGTAGATCGCGCAAAGAATCAAGCGGGCAACAAGCGCAAGACTTCTGAAAGGTAGCCTGAATCAGCAACACAGTAGCAAATGCCAAGCCGCAAACAAAAAGGCCACCCAGGGGAAGTTGCTACAACTGCGGTCAAGCTGGCCATTACTCGAGTGTATGCACCGCTCCAAAGCGGCAGAAGACCAAGCAAGCAAGCTCGAGTCAGAATTCTGGTGATAGGCGAGAGTGTTTCAACTGTCATCAAAAGGGGCATATCAAGACCAATTGCCCATTGCTGAAAAATTCACAGATTGCACATGTATATGACGGGGTGAACCCGCCAGATGCTTCTCCTGGAGCAGGTAAACCCGATGTTTTGGGAGGTACCCTTACTATTAAAAATATTCATGTTTCCATACTATTTTACACTGGTGCTGTAACAACCCACATTTTTAATATAATTAAAAGTGTACAAATATGTATATATGCATAGATAGGTAAATAATGGTGATGTATAATGAAAAATTAATTCATACATTGAAGAGTAAGGAAATTAATGCGATGACAATGTGTGTAATCAAAGAGATGAGAAAATAAAAATACTTAATTTAAATATCAGGAATTAAGTAAAACGGACATCACCATTACGTCCGTCTCGAAATTCTGGTCAAGATAGACACCTGGTTTGCGAAAAACAGACATCATATGAAGACGTTATTAAGCCTAGAAGTTTGTATACGCACAAGAGAAATATATATATATATATATATATATATATATATATATATATATATATATATATATATATATACAAACAAATTAAAATATAAAATAAAGAATAAAATGAGGATTGCATGTAATAAATACATGCACTGAAAAAAAAATGTAATGCATGCATTAAAAGAAAGAAAGGATTGGTTGCATGCAATGTAAATATGTTGCATGCATTGATTTGCAAACATAATGCATTAACATTAAAAGAAAAAGATTCATGCAATGGTTTAATTTAAGTATTGTAACTAACATGAAAAAGAGAAGTAAGAAGAGAAAAATAATTATCATTGTTCTAAGACTTATTAACAATAGACTTTATAGCTCAGTTGGTTAAGACATTGGATTTGTAACATGGAGGTCGGGGGTTCAAACCCCGGCGGCGGCATAATTTTTATCTATGTTTTAGAGAGGGCCAACTGAACATGCAAATATATGTACGTATACAAATTCAAAATTTGAAAAGATAAGAACGTACATATAAGGAAATAAAGAAAATATATGTATATATATATGAATATATATATATATATATGCATAAATATATGTATACAAAAGATAAAATTCAAGATAAGGCTACAGTCAATGAAATATGGTAAGAATCAAATAACGGTGCAACATTGTTTGAATTTGGAAAATAAAACGAAAATTGTGCATATATATAAACGTGTACAATGGTCAGTAGAGTAATTGTATACACATAAGAATATTTAGTGTGAATAAAACAGTTAAATAAATTCGAGAAATTCAAAAGTTCAAAAATCAAATTTCTACGCCAAAACAATTCAAACATTCGAAATTCGATTTTCTACGCCAAAACAGATTGCGAGACCCAATGCTGACTCAGCGCTGCGTGTATGATAAAATTTGGCTAGATTCATCTGCGAACCTGGACTATTTTCTTAACTGGGTTCAATGCTGACTCAGCGCTGCGTGTACGATAAGGTCTTGAGCACCTATGTAAACACCCCTAAGGCTACAGTTTTCTCTACACATATTCGTTATTCCTATACTCTTCCCTAATTCATATCAAAATAAATCAAAGATGGGGCTATGCTGCTCAAGTTCTTCGTTAGAATTCAAGTAGAGAATAAAAGGCTAATTCAACGACTTCAAAAACTATTTTATAAGAATCAAATCTAAATTAGAGGATCGATAATCTACGTCAAGGGATAGCTTTTCAGTTTCAGAAATCAGATCCCACAATTCAAGATCCGTTCTTAAACCAGTGAGTGGGATTACAATACACTTCATGCATAATAGTATTATTATCGTTCGTCATTCCTCAGTTAAAATTCATGTTGCAGTTTAAAATAATCTTTGTATGCTTAATCTATTCCTCTTCCCTATTCTTCCTTTTTAATTTTGAAACATTGGCTACCTTCGAGCCAAGGTCAACAACGCGTAAATTATAGTTATTTGGGAAGAGCTTGAGATTTAATCGATGAATTAGGCAATTTGGGTAAAAAGATTATTACACGAATGGTTGTGTAAGAAAAATAGAAATCGGTTAAGTAGCACTTGACATATGAATAAGCTTAACCAACATATGAGGAATGATAGCAACTTGTTAGGAACACATGTATGGGAACCTGAAATAATAGGTATAGCTTATTAACGGGATTATAAGCATGAAAATAAATTGGGGTTTTTGGGTAAATCTTGAATTTGAGGCTTGAAAATTGGATATGCCGTTAAGATCCTAGAAACATAATTAAAAATGGAATGTTGAACAAACCATGTTTTTATGTAATTATGGAACTCAACACATAACATGAAATTGACAATAGTGGCATAACTTGAACATGAACATGCTTGTGAATTGGTAATTGACATTTGATATCTAGAATGAACATGAACATACTTGTAAATTTATAATTGGCCTATGACACCTAGAATAGACATGAATTGTTAATTAGCTAAACATGAAACATGGCTAACTCGAGGTTAGAATGAGTTTGCGGTGTAATCCTTCCCGGAACCGTCCGGCACATCCAGTAACCACAAACAATAGGTTCTAATGTGAGAAGTTAGTCATAACATGCTTGAAACCCGAGGTTAGATTGAGTTGTGGTGTAATCCTGCTCGGAACCAACCGGCACATCCAGTGACCACAACAATAGGTCTAATGTGAGAGGTTGGGAATTAATAATTAGTTAATGCTAATGACACATGCTAGTATGGTAAGGTTAAATCAACATGAAACACTAGACAATACTTAACCAATTTGACATGATATATGGGTGGGTTAAGTCAACGTGAATCGCTAGATAACACTTAACCAATTTGACATGATATATGGGCGGGTTAAGTCAATATGAACTGATAGAGAACACTTAACCAATTTAGCATGGTACGTGGGTTGAATTAAATACGTGATTGGGGGTTAAGTCAACTTGGACACATGGGCAAACTTAACCAATATAATAGTATCAAAGCAAGGAAAAGTGGGGAATGATAAGATTAAATAATAGATAAACTTATCCCAGGGATAAGAAATGAATATGACTTAAGATGTAATACAAGACTCGAAGGGTAGGACAGCTTATACCATGAAATAAGTTAATCTAAGCTGAAAATGTGGGAAAACACCCATGCGCTATCTTTTGATAAAGAGAACTTAAGTCATGCTTGAATTCATCGGTAAACCTTAGTTAAAAGGAACTAAGTAACAAACCTTAGTTAAAGAGAACTAAGTAACAGAAACTAAGTATCAAACCTTGGTTAAGAGAACCAAGTAGTAAACCTTAGTCAAGAGGACTAAGTAGTAAACCTTAGTTAAGAAAGCTAATGATTCAGGAAACTAAGTAGTGAACCTTAGTTATGAAAGCTAACGATTCAGGAAACTAAGTAGTAAACATTAGTTAAGAGAACTAAGTAGTAAACCTTAGTCAAGAAAGCCAAATAGAACACGAGGAGGAGAAAACGTTCATCTGATCATGAAGAAGGCTCCAACGAACTGGGTTACGAAGCAAGCGGCTTCGAGGGGACGTGAGGGTACTCTTGGTATCCCTCTGTGAGGTTGCAGATGATCCTCCTGGGCTCACATAGGTTAAGGTCTGCGTTAGAAGAGCCAAGGATATGCCTTGGTTGCAATATAAGCAACCTAAAGACTAGGATGGGTCAGCGTGAGGTGGCGATATCTTGTTTAGCCCTATGATAGCACGTCGTCGTCTACCTACCATCTTGAGTCAATCGTGACATGCAAGCGGAAAGGAGGAGAACTCCAAAAGACCATATACTTTGCTATCTAGTTATGGGTGAGGGTGGCCAATAGGTTTGTGGGGGTATAGTAGGCCTGCGTACAGTTCTCATTCTTGATTTTCTTGGGTGCCTTTCATTAGTTGAGGGAGGGGTCAAGTGGGACCATAGCCACATACAGATAAAACAGACCTTAGCATCTGCATCGGCATATAACTTAAAGCTCCAGACCAAGTTCCGTGTTTCTTGATTAGCCCTGCCACGGGACTCGGTCCGCACATATAGAGGACATGTGCAACTAGATATCTAACACGTTTAACAACACGATTGGGACGTAAAGTCTAGGAACATATATCACTCTGGGTAGTGTTTCCTAGACTAGGGGGCATTGTTCGATAGGTAGCATAAACCCTAGTGGCCCTAGGTAGCATAAACCCTGGTCAGATCTAGAAAGCATTCAATAGTTAGCTTAAACCCCAGTGGCCCTGGGTAGCGTAAACCCTGGTTGAATCTAGGAAGCGTTGGATAGAAAACCCTAGATTAGATCTAGGTGATAAACGGAATCTAGCAAGATCATGAGTGGTAGTCCAAACAATTTCGAGAATGGTGGCACTACACTAAAGTAGTATAGATTTACATGATGAAGCCCGTACGACATACGACAAGGGACTGTATATATACATGGAAAGGATTATACGAGTTGGGGGTATCTACATATATGTTGTATTAGGTTAATCTACTAGTGGGACATGAGTATAGCCGACAGAGCTAATATCGCGAATAACCTAATAAGCAAGAAAATATAACTGAACGGTATATGTAGGATTATATAGAAGTTTATTCTAAGTCCACTCACACGAAACTTATGTTCTGACCCCCTCCTCATTACATACTTCCAGGTTAGATTCATGACAGAGATGGTATAAGCTTTGGATACTGGTTAGGCAGTATGTTTTATAAGGTAAAGCTATATTTAAAGTATATTATACTTCGAATTCCTTCCGCTGTAAGATGCTTACGAATTCTGACATGTTTTCTTTATCTCTGTCTTTTTCTGTAGGATACCGAAGCGCCCAACTCGGGTTTCGATAGATTGGGTTTTTGAAAAAAATTCGGTCTGTCGGAATCCGGGTTGTTACATCTGGTATCAGAGCTTCGGTTTAGTGATCTTAGGGAGACAATGAGTGAACGTATTTTATTTTCTAAAATATAAATATATTATATATAAAAAACTAAATCCATAAAGTAGCCCACTAGGAATGGAAGGAGTTGGGATAGCTATTTTGTACACTAAAGGAATGAACCTAGAAATTTTGAGACCCTTAGGTGGTTTGGTTGGAAAGTGTACAATATGATTTGGTATTGGAAAAAGAAAGTATCCCATATGAATTAAAACTGAAATGTTGTTATTTCAGAGTAGTGGGTTTAGAAGTGAAACCTTATAAGTCAGAAAAAGGTTAAAATGTGGAAAATGGACTAGGAATATATATAGTTGAGAGAATTGGTTTGGAAAGTGCCTAGGATTTCTTAAAACAATTGGTTTGGAATATAGTTGAGAGAATTGAGTCTAACCCAATAACAAACTTTTAAGAACTTGAATTTGTGAAAGAGTTTGTGGTGTTTTTCAAGTTTTAATCTTAAAAGTATTTTTGATGTTTAAGAAAAATACATAAAGGACATATTCAGTGCATGTTGGGTTTTTAAAGTAATGCAGTATATACTTTGGTAAAATAATGATTTCTTGTTTTAAAAGAACTCTCTCATTAAAAAGTGCATAATATAGAGCATATATAGCTCGCTAGTTTTCATATTATAATATATGAAAGGATTGAAAAGAAAGTGTTGCGTTTTGTAAAAGAAAATTCTATTCTGTTAACAATAAATTTTGATTATTGATTTACGAAGAAATTTAGTTGGGTGGACAAAATAAGTTGTAGGAATAGAATAGATGTCTGCATCTCATAGTGAGTAGTTAAATTAACATTGTAATTAGAAACAATGTAAGCCTGATAGTTGTCCTTGTCTACTACAGTTTTGTGATTTGAAAAAAAATGTTTTGCATTTTATTCTGTAACATGTTTTTATGGTTTGGCGAAAACAAGTTTTGGAGAAGAAAACAAAGTTTTAACACTTTTAATTTTTGAAAGAAAAATGTAATGAAAAAAATGGAGGCCAAACCATGTTTTAAAAAGAATGAAGTAGGTAAGGATTAGTGCCTAGAAAAGGACGAGAGAAAGTCAAAGCTATGAATTAAACAATTGGAACCAACTAGAGATTGGTTGAGTTGGGTGATTCTCTGGGTGTCAATTTGGTGTTGATTACGGTCTTCGGGGTTGATATTTAGGGAGTTACTCTCTTGCCAATTTACAGCCAGGGATTAGCTAATATTAAACTAATGGAAAATTCCCGTAGAATGCATAAGCATTGATAAACCTAGGTTTGTAGCTTGAGAAAGAGAGAAAAAGTATAGGCTAGTAGTAGTGACTACTAAGTAGTAAAGGGCAAGTAAGTGGGTAGATCCTGTTGTATGGATTCGCAATTGTCTGAGATGACAAAGTCCTAAGATTCTTGGCCCATAGTAGTAGCTATGTAGGATGTTGTTTGAGTTGAAAACAGAAAAAGTTTATTTGAAATAATAAAATTAAGTAATTGGATTAAGTCAAATAAGCTACAAAAGAGAAAAGCCTAAGCTAACAAGAGACAACAAATTCAGTAAGGCAACAAATGTGACGGGAAAAGAAAATGGAAATCTTAAGAAAAAGATGAATAAATATGAAATTATTCCAAGACAAGATGAAAGAGAAAGGAAAGTTTTCTTATGTGGTTGTGCTTGGATAGGAAAGTAGGAAGTTTTTATAGAATAGTTATATAAAAATCCGAGTGCAATTATAAAAGGTACAGCGGAAAATGTAAATTCTTCCATTTTATATCTTTTTGTAACATAAGAAATCGAATTTAGAAAATTAGATTTTTCTAAATTTCGAATTTAATGATGGTTGGTAAGGTTTTGAGTGCGACAATTGGGTGAACCATGCTCTTATTCTATAAGAGTATGGGAAAATTTGGATGAAAAATATTTTGATTTTTCAAGAATATTGCATTCATATAGAACTACAAGTATATTTAGGATGTGAGCATCATGTTTTGAAAGGGTTTTTAAAATTTGCATACATATAGGTGGATCCAAATTAGGCATACATACTTTACTATGATGTATCTCACTTTGCACATGTGCACAATGTTTGCAACAATTGGATGCACACTGGATGGATGGATATTGCGAGGGATTATCTATTTTACTCTTATCGAATTTCGGGGACGAAATTCTTTAAGGATGGGAGAATGTAACACCCCACATTTTTAATATAACTAAAAGTGTACAAATATGTATATATGCATAGATAGGTAAATAATGGTGATGTATAATGAAAAATTAATTCATACATTGAAGAGTAAGGAAATTAATGCGATAACTATGTGTGTAATCGAAGAGATGAGACAATAAAAATACTTAATGTAAATATCAGGAATTAAGTAAAACGGACATCACTATTGCGTCCGTCTCGGAATTATTGTAATAACCCGGAAATCCGAGTCAATTTAAAAAAATTTATTTTTGCAATTTTAGTGAATTTTAATTATTTAAAATGAATTATTTTAAATAATATCGACGAGAAATTTATTTTGAATAGAATTCGAACGTATATATTATATAGATCGTCGTTAGAATATAAATATTTATATATAATTATAAAAGGAATTGAAAATGGCGCGGTAGTTCGATAATTCGATTTCAAAATTCAAATGAATGTACTGGGTGCAAAATAAACCGGATTTTAGTGAAACCAAAAATATTTGAATCTAATTGGGAATATCTTTCCAACGAATCCGAAAAATTGAAATTTCATAGCGGGGATCAAAAGATATGTCCAGTTGAAAATTCTGAATAGTCGCTATCGAATTCAGGCCCTTAAAAATGGGAATTTTGCAAATGACCTCGGATTTCGACGAAACCACTTTTGTTGGATCCGTGATGTCAAGTTATTGCTAGATTCCAATTTTCGTAATTTTTCGAATCAATATGCGATCGTGGCAATGGAAAACGCGTTTGACCAGTTTCAGTTGATTTTAATCGACTGGAAAATGGCCATTTTTCAAACGGTCTCAGAATCCAACGAAATTAGTTTTGTTAGGACCGTATCATCAATACGAAGTTAGAAAATATATTTCGGGAATTTTTAGAGTTCATACGTGGCCCCGGTAAATTGAAATGTGCATTCAAAATTCAATATATAGATTTATGTGTTGATTTTTACGAAAATTGATCGAAACGGTCAAATCAGCTTACGATACATATCCCATTGTGTTCGGAATGGGGGTAATTAGCTAGGGGCGACAGCCGTTGGGCCTCGATTGGAGTTCGAATTAAAAAGTTGCTTTTTGAATTTAAAAGTAAATAAATATATATAAATTATTATATAAGCCCTCAACTTCTCTCAGTCAACGTTAGATTTCAAAACAATAAAAAAAACTCGATGCCTCAAATCTGAACCCCCCTCCCCTTTCCCACCTCGCACCGTTCGTCGGACCACCCACCGAGTTGCCTTGCCGCCGCCTAGGGCAGGCGCACCCCCCCTCTGGACCCCCCTTCTTCTTCTCCACTCTTCCCCGCTCCTCTCTCCTCTCTACCTCCATTCTTCTCCAAACCCCGACCACCTGACAGAGCCGCCACCCCCAATCCGACCCCTCAGCGACCCGACGCCACCTTCCTCCGACCATCTCAGGCCCCGTGTGTCCCCCTTCAAAAAAAAACAATGTAAGTTCTATTTTATTTTATTTTTAATGTTTTGTTTAGTTTAATTAAAAAGCATAGTGTATAAATTTCAGATTTTTAAGAACTTATATGGCATTGTTTTCATAAAACAAAAATATGATTTTTATTAATAAAAGCATAACATAAAAATTTGTTTTCATAAAGAAAAAGAATATATTTAGTTCATAGGAAAATAATATGTATTAGCGGCATAAAAATTAGATTTTTACATAGGTATTAGCGGCATAAAAATTTGACTTTTAGTTAGAATAAAAAGTTGATTTTATGTAAGAGATTAACTAGGAAAAAGATCGGATTTTTAATTATGAAAAGGTCGGATTTTTTTAATATGAAGTTAAAATGAAAATATGGTTTTTCTTTATATGAAATTGAAAAAAAATATGGTTTTTAGTTTTAATAAAAAACAGAATTTTTATAAAATATAGAATATAAAATTCAATTTTCATATTAGTAGCGAAAATAAAAATATGATTTTTATATAGTAGAGATTATAAAAATATAATTTTTATAAGGTAGAGAAGAAAAAAATTCGATTTTTATATATGTAGTGAATACGGGCGACGAAAGTGACGAAGGGCAAGAGCGATGAAGATTTCCTACATAAGAAGAGTCGTGGCATTTGGATTAGCTAGTCGATGAAAACTTCTCACTTTAATTTTTCTTTTCTAGTTATAATATATACTAGGATGCAGACGGTGTTTAGTAGCACCCGACACCCGTCGTCCACAGACCATGAACGGCTTGTATGCATGTTTGTTTGATTTTGATGTGTAGTTGATTGTGTGATGTGATGTGAAATGAAATAAAATATTTATATAGTTAAAATATTTTATAGTTGAAAATAGAATTTTTAACGTGTATTTGAAATGAAATAAATATAAACAAATCGGGCGATTTGTTTATATACACATATTTGACTAATATTGATTGGGACGATAAATTTTACACATCGCCCAACTGCACAAATAAAATCTGTGTTTGATTGTTTGAAAACCCCACACGGGTATTGGGGTGATATATGACATACACTAATCCCAATAGTTAGTTGTATGTCGATCGATTGATTGACAGACTGTTATAAGCGTTAAATATTTATATTTGATGCTTATACAGTGTAGAACGCACTTTGGATGATGGTTGATGATTTATCGTTGCTGTTATATACGTGTGGTAGAAAATCCATATAATTAACATTATATGGTAATTGATTGGGCCACGTTCCAGTTTTGAAATAGAATATTTGAAAAAGAAATATTTGAATAGAAATATGTAAATAATATATTTGAAAAAGAAATATTTGAATAGAAATATGTGAATAGAATATTTGAAAAAGAAATATTTGAATAGAAATATTTGAAAAAGAAATATTTGAAATAGAATATTTGAAAAAGAAATATTTGAATAGAAATATGTGAATAGAATAATTGAAAAAGAAATATTTGAATAGAAATATGTGAATAGAATATTTGAATAGAAATATTTGAAAAAGAAATATTTGAAATAGAATATTTGAAAATAGAAATATACGAAGCTGTGTTGATTAGATTGACGCCATTTTGACGTGAACGATATTTATATCGATTTTATTCATTTTACAATGAATATCAAAAGTGATTTCAAAATCTGATATTTTGAAATGAATTGAAATTCAAATTAAATTGAATTGAAATGAAATTCGAATTAAACTGAATAGAATTGAAATTCGAATTAGATTGAAATAGAATTGAAATTGTTTTGAATTGAATTTAAAACGTATTGAAATTGAACTGAAATTGATTTGAATTGAAACCGATTTGAATTGAAATGGATTTGAATTGAAATAGAATTGAAATGAATTTAAAACGAATTTATATTGGAAAATTCAATTTTGATTTGAATTTGAGATGGAAGTTGAAATCTTTTGAAAACGAATTTAAAACGGTTTATATAATACGTTTTAAAAGGAAATCGACGAAGTATATATTATATATATAATATAATGGCATGGATAGAACGCGCCGCGCTGTGGTAGTTCGTGAATTTCGACCGTTGACTTTGAATGGATATTGCGGGAGATCCGACCGTCGGATTCTCCTAAAACCGGAACCGTTGGGTTCGTATCGAAAAGAGCTTTCTAACGAATATTAGAAATTAGAAATATAACGGTTGAATTTGGAATTATGTCCAAATCAAATTTGGAAAAGGTCGCTGTAAGTGCAGTTCGATGGCGGTTGATGGAAATCGACTGTACGGGCCTTAATAAAATTATTACAAATAGTAATAATTTGTGTAAAATCATAAGAAATGATTTGTGAAGAATTGAGATGAAAAACTCCATATTTGAAAAGATAAAAATAGGTTTTTATCGAAATGAACTAGTTTTGAACTAGAATAGTAATTTATTTATTTTTAAAATAAAAAAATTGGATTTGAAATGGTTTTGAAAATAACCAGAATTTCCAATAATTGCATTGGAATGGATTTGAATCGAAATTGTCTTCGGAATATTTTGATGTTGGATTTCGTGGTTATACAGATAGCGTTATGGAAATTTGAAAGATATATATATATATATATATATATATATATCGTTATTTCCAATACGATATTTGCTGGTCGTAGAATTTAATATTGAATATAAGCCGATATATTTTCTATTCAGAGCCTTGTATTTAATATCAAATGTGATTTGGGTTTGTCGTGAATGGTGTCTTCATTAACACTGTTCTTAAGCCCAGTTGAGAAAAAGATTAAATCTTTTATTTAGATTTAATGAAGTGTACCAATTAAATAGTATTTAATTGGAATTGAATTCGAATTGATTCTTGGGTTTATCGTGAACAGTGTTTTAAATAACATTTGTTCTTTAACCCGATAATTAATGGAATACGATTTTGGGTTGTCGTGGACGGTATCTTCAGTAATACTGTTCTTAGGCCCAACGGAGTTAAGAAAATCAGAAACTAATCTGATTTTGGTTTCGGCCTTCGGGGTTAATACTTAGGGAATTGCTCACTTGCTAATTTACGGTTAGGGACTGATTGAAATGTGATGTGATTTTGGGTTTATCGTGAACCGTGTTTTAAATGACATTGATTCTTTAACCCAGTTAAAGATTAAAACGAAGTGGAGTTTTAATGAATCTTTAATTAGATTGAAAAGATCGAGAATGGAGCATCACCAGTTTTGCTCCAGGCGATAGTTAAATCTTTAATTAGATTTGAACGTGAAATGGTAATGAAATTTACCGATAACACCGTGGTGTTAGATATGAAGTATTACCAGTTTTACTTCATGGGATGAATAGGTTGGGATTGGGAAATTAAAGTAAATGATAATTCGGTGTGGTTCGCTAATCCCGACTAGTTTGAATTGATATTCAAAAAAAGATCAAAGAGTAAATTTAAAAGGATTTATCTTTGATAAAATTAATGGGAACCTTTCCCTAAGACTGTGAAATTTAGAAACTAACTGTAGGTTAGCTAAGCAGAATGGTTTCCTGGGTATTGATCTGATGTTGGTTTCGGCCTTCGGGGTTAATATTTGGGGAATTATTCTCTGGTTAGTTTACGTTAGTGACTGATGAACTGGAATGAGGCGTATGTTGTGTTTGTGTAACACATGTTTATTATATACGCGAGTTATTCAGAAAGACCGGGTTTATCCCATTCTGACTAACTGATTCGACGCGGTGTCGAAGATGAAGATGGTGGTTGAAGATCGGAGGTCTTCAAGTCATTTTGATAATTACTGATGATCTTGATTGGGCCGTACACCTAGGAGGAGAGAATCAGTTGGTGATCGTCCAGACGTACTTGGAGATCGATGGATATGCGGGGTACTTGGTGCCTCCGGTTTCGTTCAGACCCAGAACAAACTTGTAAATGGACTGTGTGTCTGACATTGGATTTCAGTCTGTGTGATTGATTTCTATTAAATATATATCTGTTTGGCGGCGGAGAATTTATTCTCTTGCTTAACGCCCTTCTTTGAGACGTACGAGCTCAGGGGTTATATATTGATGGATATCCATCGCATGGAATGAATTGCCTGTGTGGCATGCCTAAGTGGCAATGGATCAAGGCTTCTGTTGAAAGGCAAAGTCTTGTGGTTGATGATCAAAGCACGGCCTGTGTGGCGTAGCTTTGTGTAACGTTGATTCGCGAGCCTCGCACCTCGGTTGTGAACCAAAAACGGGAGAAGGACCTCAGGGAGGGTATGCATTTCCTTCTAGTTAGAAGTGGCATTAGTGGTTTTACACGCCCTGACGAGTTTGACTTATGTGGTTGTTGCTGTTGCGAGGCGCCTCGGTTTGATCGGACGATCCGGGTCCGATGGAGTCATTTGTTGGCTCATTGACACCCCAAAGGGTGGGGAAACGCAGTGTTCAGGCATTTTAATCCACATCGGTGGACCGACCCTGTCGCTCCAAAGGTCACTCGAGCTCTGACCCGAGACACGGGCTAGAGCGTCTCGAATCGGTAGAGGACTATCTTTTGCCTCGGTTCACAGATGGAAATCCAATTTCCAAATACGTGACATTTGCGGTTTTATTTGTAGAGCCTAGTATGGCGACATAGTGGGATGGGGCACTTATGTCGTCTATGATTGATACTTATGATTTGAAGTTGTTTTATACACTATGCACTTATAATAGTATCAAATGATTTGTTTTAAACGTATTAAGCATTCTTGGCTATTATAAGGTAAAAACCCTATCCACCGGCTTGCGTTGCATTGTGTGATGGGAATTGGGTCTTATAATAGCTTCATTGTTCTTTATTTAGCATTGCGCTGTTGTTTTATGCACTGGTATTCTTAGGAGGAAACCCATTCCGTGTTATACGGCGTGGTCCCTTGATTTACCTAACTTTAAAATAAAGATTAATTACTGTTTTAGTTCTCACACCAGTCCCATGACTGACCTGGAGTTTATTGTTTTAACCTAAACTCTGAGTGCCCTTATTTTCGACACGGGCAACTAGTAGTTTTGGTTTTGCAGATTAATATTCACAGGATCCTGGTTTACAGCTGGAACGATATCCGGAAAGCTTTGTATCCGTATATCTCCTTCAGTTGTGTATTGTATTATTTTCCGCTGCTTTGTAATTTATTGTAATCTCTGATATTTATCGAATGTAATATTCATTTATACTCTGTATATTCTTGTAATCTGATGGAATTGTTGTTATATACAATGAAATGTTCTTCCGTCTGCGTTCTTTTGTGTGTTGTTCTCGAAGTATCCGCTCTTTCCTTCATGGAGAAGTTATGGTTCTTACAATTCTGGTCAAGATAGACACCTGGATTGCGTAAAACGGACATCATATGAAGAAATTATTAAGCCTAGAAGTTTGTATACGCACAAGAGAAATGTATATATATGCATATATTTATATTTATATATATATATATATACAAACAAATTAAAATATAAAATAAAGAATAAAATAAGGATTGCATGTAATAAATACATACACTGAAAAAAAATGTAATGCATACATTAAAAGAAAGAAAGGATTGGTTGCATGCAATGTAAATATGTTGCATGCACTGATTTGCAAACATAATGCATTAACATTAAAAGAAAAAGATTCATGCAATGGTTTAATTTAAGTATTGTAACTAACATGAAAAATAGAAGTAAGGAGAGAACAATAATTATCATTGTTCTAAGACTTATTAACAAAAGACTTCATAGCTTGGTTGGTTAAGACATTAGATTTGTAACATGGAGGTCGGGGGTTCAAACCCCGGCGGCGGCATAATTTTTATCTATGTTTTAGATAGGGCCAACTGAACATGCAAATATATGTACATATACAAATTCAAAATTTGAAAGGATAAGAACGTACATATAAGGAAATAAAGAAAATATATGTATATATATATGCATAAATATATGTATACAAAAGATAAAATTCAAGATAAGGCTACGGTCAATGAAATATGGTAAGAATCAAATAACGGTGCAACATCGTTTGAATTTTGACAATAAAACGAGAATTGTGCGCATATATATACGCGTAAAATGGTCAGTAGAGTAATTGTATACATATAAGAATATTTCATGCGAATAAAACAGTTAAATAAATTCAAGAAATTCAAAAGTTCAAAAATCAAATTTCTACGCCAAAATAATTCAAACATTCGAAATTCGAATTTCTGCGCCAAAACAGATTGCGGGACCCAATGCTGACTCAGCGCTGCGTGTACGATAAAATTTGGCTAGATTCATCTGCGAACCTGGACAATTTTCTTAACTGGGTTCAATGCTGACTCAGCGCTGCGTGTACGATAAGGTCTTGAGCACCTATATAAACACCCCTAAGGCTACAGTTTTCTCTACACATCTTCATTATGCCTATACTCTTCCCTAATTCATATCAAAATAAATCAAAGACGGGGTTATGCTGCTCAAGTTCTTCATTAGAATTCAAGTAGAGAATCAAAGGCTAATTCAACGACTATTTTCTAAGAATCAAATCTAAATTAGAGGATCGATAATCTAAGTCAAGGGATAGCTTTTCAGTTTCAGAAATCAGATCCCACAATTCAAGATCCGTTCTTAAATCAGTGAGTAGGATTACAATACACTTCATGCATAATAGTATTATTATCGTTCGTCATTCCTCAGTTAAAATTCATGTTGCAATTTAAAATAATCATTGTATGCTTAATTTATTCCTCTTCCCTATTCTTCCTTTTTATTTTTGAAACTTTGGCTACCTTCAAGCCAAGGTCAACAGCGCGTAAATTATAGTTATTAGGGAAGAGCTTGAGATTTAATCGATGAATTTAGCAATTTGGGTAAAAAGATTATTACACGAATGGTTGTGTAAGCAAAGTAGAAATGGGTTAAGTAGCACTTGACATATGAATAAGCTTAACCAACATATGAGGAATGATAGCAACCTGTTAGGAACACATGTATGGGAAACTGGAATAATAGGTATAGCCTATTAACGGGATTATAAGCATGAACATAAATTGGGGTTTTTGGGTAAAGCTTGAATTTGAGACTTGAAAATTGGATATGCCGTTAAGATCCTAGAAACATAATTAAAAATGGACTATGTTGGACAAACCATGTTTTTGTGTAATTATGGAACTCGACACATAAAATGAAATTGACAATAGTGGCATAACTTGAACATGAACATGCTTGTGAATTGGTAATAAACATTTGATATGTAGAATGAACATGAACATGCTTGTAAATTTATAATTAGCCTATGACACCTAGAATAGACATGAATTGTTAATTGGCTAAACATGAAACATAGCTAACTCGAGGTTAGAATGAGTTTGCGGTGTAATCCTGCCCGGAATCGCCCGACACATCCAGTGACCGCAAACAATAGGTTCTAATGTGAGAAGTTAGTCGTAACATGCTTGAAACCCGAGGTTAGATTGAGTTGTGGTGTAATCCTGCTCGGAACCAACCGGCACATCCAGTGACCACAGCAGTAGGTCTAATGTGAGAGGTTGGGCATTAATAATTAATTAATGCTAATGACACATGCTAGTATGGTAAGGTTAAGTCAACATGAAACACTAGACAACACTTAACCAATTTGACATGATATATGGGTGGGTTAAGTCAACGTGAACCGCTAGATAACACTTAACCAATTTGACATGATATATGGGCGGGTTAAGTCAACATAAACTGATAGAGAACACTTAACCAATTTTGCATGGTACGTGGGTTGAATTAAATACGTGATTGGGGGTTAAGTCAACTTGGACACATGGGCAAACTTAACCAATACTGCATCAAAGCAAGGAAAAGTGGGGAATGATAAGATTAAATAATAGATAAACTTATCCTAGGGATAAGAAATGAATATGACTTAAGATGTAATACAAGACTCGAAGGGTGGGACAACTTATACCATGAAATAAGTTAATCTAAGCTGAAAATGTGGGAAAACACCCATACACTATCATTTGATAAAGAGAACTTAAGTCATGCTTGAATTCATTGGTAAACCTTAGTTTAAAGGAACTAAGTAACAAACCTAAGTTAAAGAGAACTAAGTAACAGAAACTAAGTATCAAACCTTGGTTAAGAGAACCAAGTAGTAAACCTTAGTTAAGAGGACTAAGTAGTAAACCTTAGTTAAGAAAGCAAACGATTCAGGAAACTAATAGTGAACCTTAGTTATGAAAGTTAACGATTCAGGAAACTAAGCAGTAAACCTTAGTTAAGAGAACTAAGTAGTAAACCTTAGTCAAGAATGCCAAATAGAACACGAGGAGGAGCGAACATCCATCTGATCATGAAGAAGGCTCCAACGAACTGGGTCACGAAGCACGCGGCTTCAAGGGGACATGAGGGTACTCTTGGTATCCCTCTGTGAGGTTGCAGATGATCCTCCTGGTCTCACAAAGGCTAAGGTCTGCGTTAGAAGAGCCAAGGATACGCTTTGGTTGCAATATAAGCAACCTAAAGACTAGGATGGGTCAGCGTGAGGTGGCGATATCTTGTTTAGCCCTGTGATAGCACGTCGTCGTCTACCTACCATCTTAAGTCAATCGTGACATGCAAGCGGAAAGGCGGAGAACTCCAAAAGAACATATACTTTGCTATCTAGTTATGGGTGAGGGTGGCCAATAGGTTTGTGGGGGCATAGAGGGTCTGCGTACAGTTCTCATTCTTGATTTTCTTGGGTGCCTTTCATTAGTTGAGGGAGGGGTCAAGTGGGACCGTAGCCGCATACAGATAAAAAACAGACCTTAGCATCTGCATCGGCAGACAACTTAAAGCTCCCGACCGAGTTTCGTGTTTCTTGATTAGCCCTGCCATGGGACTCGGTCCGCACATATAGAGGACATGTGCAACTAGATATCTAACACGTTTAACAACACGATTGGGACGTAAAGTCTAGGAACATATATCGCTTTGGGTAGTGTGTCCTAGACTAGGGGTTATTGTTCGATAGGTAGCATAAACCCTAGTGGCCCTAGGTAGCATAAACCCTGGTCGGATCTAGAAAGCGTTCAATAGGTAGCATAAACCCCAGTGGCCCTGGGTAGCGTAAACCCTGGTTGAATCTAGGAAGCGCTGGATAGAAAACCCTAGATTAGATCTAGGTAATAAACGGAATCTAGCAAGATCAAGAGTGGTAGTCCAAACGATCTCGAGAATGGTGGCACTACACTAAAGTAGTATAGATTTACATGATGAAGCCCGTACGACATACGGCAAGGGACTGTATATATACATGGAAAGGATTATACGAGTTGGGGGTATCTACATATACGTTGTATTCGGTTAATCTACTAGTGGGACATGAGTATAGCCTACAGAACTAATATCGCAAAAAACCTAATAAGCAAGAAAATATAACTGAACGGTATATGTAGGATTATACAGAAGTTTATTCTACGTCCACTCACACAAAACTTATGTTCTGACCCCCTCCTCATTACATACTTCCAGGTTAGGTTCATGACAGAGATGGTATAAGTTTTGGATACTGGTTAGGCAGTATGTTTTATAAGGTAAAGCTATATTTAAAGTATATTATACTTTGAATTCCTTCCGTTGTAAGATGCTTACGAATTCTGACATGTTTTCTTTATCTCTGTCTTTTTCTGCAGGATACCAGAGCGCCCAACTCGGGTTTCGATAGATTGGGTTTTTGAAAAAAATTCAGTCTGTCGGAATCCGGGTTGTTACAGGTGCATCACAAAGTTTTATTGCAAGTAACACTGATAAAAAGTTAAAGTTAAACCTAAGAAAGCTTAAAGAATCAGTTAGAGTTCATAATCCGATAGGAGGTTCTCTTGTTCTCAGTTCATATTGTAAAGTGCCCGTTTCTTATTCTTATTACCAGTTTCCTTTTAAACTAGTTGTCATGAATTTTACAGAGTTCGATATTATTCTGGGGCTGGATTGGTTAACGAAATATGAGGCCGAAGTTAAATGTGCCGAAAGAGTCGTTAAAGTTAAAACAAAGCTGGGAAATATTGTCATACTGTTCCATGGCTTAAACACAGATAGAAAAGAGTTTTGATCTACGCTAGAAGTTACTCCCACTTTATTTGAAAACATTCCTGTCGTTAAACATTATGCGGATGTAACGACCCGCATTCTACGCATCGTAGGATCGTAGAATATTTATTTCTTTCACATACGAAGTCGTATGGTAATGTAACTTTGGGAGACGACTATTGGGGTCATTTCCCATGTTCATGACTTTTGCCAATTTTTAAATGACCGTTTTGCCCCTAGCTAGTCTTGCTTCGGCCATAAATTTTGATTGAAAAGGAGTTTTGACCTGAAACTACTTCCATTAGATCCGAATGATGGTTTACCTTTCCGTAAAGTGGTCATATACGGAAAACGGACTTACCATTTGGGAGATATGGCTGAAATAGGGTTTAGAAGGTGAAAAACTGCTTAACTGGGCCAAATGAGGTGATTAGTAAATGGGCCCATAACCCATTTCGGGATTAGGGTTATGGGGAGGCTGAAATGAGTTAGGTTTCTATTTCATTTCAGTTTTCTAGCCACCATTTACCTCCTAAGAACCCTAATAATGGCCTCCAATCTCTAAAACATCCCCAAATCACTTTCTAATTGAAGATTAGGCTTAGCAACATCAAATTGAGGCGGATTAGCATAGAGATTGAGATAGAGCTGCTGTGTTGCATTGGGAACAGCGCCAAACAGAGAATTATTTCAGATTTGGTATTTTAGTTGTGGCCAAGGTGAGTGATTTGCATAGTTTTGCACTAATTACGGTTAATTAAGGTTAATTAGTGGTAATTAACGAAATTAGACATGATAAAATTCTGGAAAAATATTCATAAAATTCAAAATGTTGTTTTAGACCTCTGTTAGAAGTTTGGGTTAATTTGGTTAAGTTTTGCTAATCATATCATTAGATTTTGCCTAAACATGCTTAAGGGAAAATATAGGGTTTTGGCCATGTTTGATCCGTTTAAACCTATCAAATTATTGTTTTGGTGTTTATGATTGATCGTACATGTTGCTATGACTGTATGGTATGTTTTGTGATTGTTAGAATAGTTAGAATGGTTGAAAACGTCGTCGAGTGGCATATAAACCGTTGTTGGAAGTTGTAGGAAAAGTGCAGGAAAATACCCGGACCAGATCAGATCGTTTTAACCGATCGCAACACCTTCTCCGACCCGATCCGCTTGTGGTGATGGAACCCGACCCAACCCGAGTGGCCACTCCCGAACCGATCCATCAAAGGTTCCTCGATCTGACCCGGAGCAGAGAGGAGGGCTTGAGCTTCTTGTACCTCGAAGGGAGACTACTTCCGAACCGATCCGATTGCTTAGGGAGGAGTATGCGATCCGAGCCAATGGCGTTGCATCACGAGTAGGACCTGACGATGAGTCACGAGTTAGAGGAGCACGACCCGACCCGTATGGGGTATTCCGATCCGAACCGAGGAGTTGATGACCACGACCTGAAGCAAAGTGAAGTGAAGAAATGAAGACTGATCTGGAGAAGAAGGTGACGACCAAAACCCGAGATGCAAAGTTAGTCCAAGGGGTAGTTTGTACTCAGGATCCAGTTGGGAACCAACGAGTTGACTTCATGAGTTGGGCTTTGCGGCGGGACGTGTGCAAAGGGGTTATCGATGTCTGTGACTGTGGATCACTATGTGTAGGGAGTACATGAACGGATTCAAGTCCACAGTGGCCTAGGTACGACTAAAGGTCTATAGACCAATGAAGTCGGGTCATTTATAAAGATTTGGTCATGACTCCATGGGGCAAGCTTGGTAGTAGCAGTAGTTGTACAAGTCGAACTCCGTCACTACTTCGATGGGTCTAGTGATTGACAGTGGTGGACATTGTATGCTTTACGCACTGAGTGAGAGATGTGAGGATAATTGCTATGTTTGATTTGTTTGCCATCATTATGACATGCACACCCCCACCCCCGTTATCCTTACACCAACTGTTCATTGGCACCTTAGATTATTGTACGGTATGTAATGCTAACTCTTTAGTTGCAGGTCCAGGTTCAAGTATGGTTTAGTATACATGTTATTGTTCTATTTAGCTGCTTATCGCTCATACCAGACTTTTTGTCTAACCCAGAGTTTTATGTCTCTTCTTATTACTCTGGGTGCTCTCACGAGCAGGCTAGAGACAGGTTAGCTGATGTTGCACGAGTAGCTGTACCAGAGACGAGCATGAGGCTTCCACGTATGATATATATAGATATTATCCCTGTGTTGTTGCGGTCACTACTTTGGGCATTAGTGGTGTACCTTTCTTTCTTTTGTTTAGAGACAGTAATTTGAAAAGTTGTAATAAGCTGTATTTGGATTTCTGCTACTCTGATGATGATGTTGGTTTTAATTATCAGCTTATGTACTGTCTCGCCTATTTTATATCAAGTATGTTGTTATTATATTTTATCCCATGCACTGTGAGACATTCTACAGGTTTTCGATTAGTTCACTCTCTTCTTTCCTTTCTTTGGCGACCGTTCCGTGCTAGTCGGGTATGTGTGCAGCGCACTTTCGGAGGAAATGCCGGCTGGTGCGGGGCAGGCCGTCACACTTGGTATCAGAGCTCTAGGTTGCGTAGTTAACCTAGGGAAAGGCACCAGGGAGAGATAGTACGTATATGAGAGTGCGTATTTGTGATTATTTTGGTTTTCAAAAGCTATATATATACACTATTAGTATAGCTAAGGATGAAGTCGCACTGCACTAACACCACAAAGAGAATGGTTAATCGTTTTTTCTTTGCAGATTGAACGATGAGCCGGTACGCAAGAGGTGCCGGTAGAGGAGCCAATAATAGGAATGCTGCTGACATGAGGACGATGTTTACTGACCTCATGAGAAAGATGCTTAGAGATGTTCATGGGGCAGCTCTTAATGCTGGTAATGGTGGTGGTCCAATAGTGCAGGCGCCTAGGGCCGATTTCGCCAAGCTGAACAAGGATTATACTAGTCTTGGTGGGAAGCCGTTCCACGAAACGGAGTCGGTTACAGATGTTTAGAATTGGTTGGATAGCTTCGAGCGTATCTTCGAAGATTTGGGTATCGAGGATGCGATGAAAAGAAGGCAAGCATCCTGTCAGCTGCAAGGACGGGCAATGAATTAGTGGAATGCTATAAAGGCAGCTACTCCCGAGGATCATATTACTTGGGATCAGTTTAAGGTTCGCTTTAGCGATAAGTTCATTCCAGCTGCTCAGAAGTCAGTGCTGTTTAAGAAATTCTTGGAACTCAAGCAGAATGGCAGGGCTGTCTCGGAGTATATTGCCGAATTCGACACTTTGTCGAAATATATGTTATCCCTAATAGATACTGCCGAGAAGAAGAACGAGAAGTTCATAACTGGCTTGGATCAGTACTTGGGGGAAAAGCTTATTAACCACATCGATGAGACGTTTGAATCGATTGTGGGAAAAGCATTGAGGTCAGAGAGTCTTTACCCTAAGTTGAAGAGTGAGGTTGCATTTGCAGAGGAGCCAAAGCAGCAAGCAAGCGGTGGAGGCAAGAATGGTTCTCAGAATAAGAGGAAGCAGAACCAGAATAAGGATGGCCAGAAAAAGAATAAGAAAGATGTTGAGTGCTTCAACAGTGGTAAGAAGGGCCATTATGCTAGTAATTGTCGGGCCAAGCCAGCGGATAGGAAGTGCTTCAACTATGGCCAAGTGGGACATCACAAGGATAAGTGTCTGCAACCCCCTAAAGAAAAGCAGATGGTGAAAGCATATGCCCTTAATGCTATTCCTTCTTCGTCGAATGCCCCAACTGCGGCGGAGAAGGGAAAGAATGTCTTTATTCAAGGTATGCTTTCTGTTTATGATGTTCCTGTTAGAGTTTTGTTTCATCCTGGGGCTTCCAGTTCTTTCATATCTAGTGACCTGGTAGATAGGTTGGGATTGGAGCCCGAGACTGTCGATAGACCTTTAGTAGTGACGAACCCGATTGGTGGTTCGACTAACCTTAGCATGATTTGTCGTAATGTGATCTTATCAAGTCATGGATGCATGTTTGTTTGTGATTGCTTTGTTTTGGGCTTTACTGGGTTTGGCATTATTTTGGGAGTCGATTGGCTCCAAAGATACGGGGTGGTGGTAGACTGTGAGGGATTTTTGGTGACAACTAGAGCGGATGATGGGCAGAGGGTAGTGTTTGGTGGTCTACCAAGTGATGGGGTAATGGCTAGTTTTCTAAATTCCCTCGACATCCTGCATAGTGAGTTGTCAGGTTTGCCCGTGGTTGGCCAATATCCAGACGTCTTCGAAGAAGTGACCAGGCTTCCACCACACCGAGAGATTGAGTTCAGTATTGATTTAGTGAAAGATGCTAGACCTATAGTGATGCCGCTTCGTCGTATGGCACCAAGGGAGCAGCGGGAGCTCGGGGTGCAAGTCAGTGATCTTTTGAAGAAGGGATTTATCAGAAGGAGTGTTTCTGAATGGCGAGCACCAGTTGTGTTTGCTACCAATGCGGATGGTTCCCTTCGGTTGTGTGTAGACTATCGCGAGTTGAATAAGGTGACGAGGAAGAATAAGTATCCTCTACCGCGGATAGATGATTTGTTTGATCAGTTGAGTGGCACGAGGGTATTCTCTCAGTTGGATCTCGCGATAGGTTTTCATCAGCTGAGAGTATAGCTAAAACGGCATTTCGGACGCTGTCTGGATTTTATGAGTGGTTGGTCATGCCATTCGGGTTGACCAATGCCCCAGCATATTTTGTGGATCTTATGAACAGGGTATTCAGAGATCAGTTGAATAAGTTTGTTCTTGTGTTCGTGGACGATATACTTGTTTATTCGAGGACGGAGGAAGAACACAAGGAACATTTGAGGATAGTGATGGAGGTGTTGAGAAAACACCAATTGAAAGCAAAGTTTTCTAAGTGTCACTTCTGGAGGAGGGAAGTGAGATTCTTGGGCCATGTTGTTTCAGAAAATGGTATCGCCGTGGACCCTGCGAAGGTGGCTACGGTACAAGATTGGTCTATGCCCAAGATTGCGACGGACATACGAAGTTTCTTGGGGGTAGTTGGATATTATCGTAAGTTTATCCAAGACTTCTCCAAGATAGCAGCACCGCTGACTCAGTTGACCAAGAAGAATCAAGCTTTCATCTGGGACAAAAAGTGCGAGAATGCATTCAAGAGCCTAAAGGAAAAGTTGACATGTGCACCAGTGTTAGTCATTCCTAAGGGGAACGAAGAGATGACAGTATATACGGATGCATGTGGCACAGGGCTAGGTGTTGTTGATGCAAGGAGGTAGGGTTGTAGCTTATGCAAGCCGGCAACTGGAACCGCATGAGAAAAGATACCCTACCCATGATTTGGAATTGGCAGCGATCGTGTTTGCACTGAAGATGTGGAGACATTATCTCTTGGGAGAAAGATTCGAGTCGTTTATTAATCATAAGTCGTTAAAGTATCTCTTCTCTCAGAAAGATCTAAATCTCCAGCAGCAAAGACGGTTAGAATTCTTAGCTTCTTATGATTTCGACATCGCATATACACCAGGAAAGGGCAATGTGGTGGTTGATGCATTGAGTAGAAGACATGCCAGTTTGGGGGCTATGTTTCTTGAATGGAAGCAACTGGAGTACATCGCTGGGTATGATTTCAGACCAAAGTCCGAGTTGGATCCAGAAATGTTAGCAAGTTTGACGGTCAGACCCACTTTGATTGAGAGGATTAGTTCCAGTCAGAGGGACGATCCTCACCTATTGGAAATCATCTCAAAGTTAGAGATGGGAATCGACGAAGAGATGAACAAGTATGGGCTTGATCGAGATGGATGGCTTAGAAAGAATGGAAGACTTGTTGTGCCCAATGTCAATGGATTGAGAGATGAAGTGCTTAGAGAATGTCATCACTCAAAACTGACTATACATCCCGGTGGTAACAAGATGTATCGAGACATGAAGCAGACCTACTATTGGGAAGGGATGAAAGGAGACGTTGGGAAATTTATATCCAAATGCATGAATTGCCAGCTAGTTAAAGCTGAGAAAAAGAAGCCTAGTGGTTTGTTGCAACCATTAGAAATTCCAGAATGGAAATGGGAACAAGTGTCAATTGATTTCATTGACGGGTTACCAAGGACTAGATCGGGCCATGATAGCATTTGGGTGATTGTGGACCGATTGACTAAGAGTGCAAAGTTTATACCCATCAAGTCAAACAGGACGACAGCTAAGTTAGCGGAACTGTATACAAAGTGGGTAGTGAGATTTCATGGAATACCCAAAGGCATCGTGAGTGACTGAGATCCGTTGTTCACTAGTGGATTTTGGAAGAGCTTATAAGAGGCGTTAGGATCAGAACTACATCTCAGTATCGCGTATCATCCTCAAACCGATGGTCAAACAGAGAGGGTGAATCGTATATTAGAAGACCTCTTGAGAGCCTGTGTATTGGATTTTGGTGGATCATGGGATGACCATTTGCATCTAGTAGAGTTTGTATATAATAATAGTTATCAATCCAGTATTGGTATGGCTCCATTTGAAGCTTTGTACAGAAGACCGTGCAACTCACCATCCTATTGGCTAGAGACCGGTGAGAAGTATGTGCTTGGACTAGAAGTAATAAGAGAAACATTGGACAAGATCAAGGTTATCCAACAGCGAGTGAAGGATGCCCAAGATGGGAAGAAAAGTTATGCTGATAAGAGGAGAAGAGAATTAAAGTTCTCCATTGGTGACTTGGTGTTTGTCAAGATTACTCCGTTGAAGAGTGTGATACGATTTGGCAGGAGAGGCAAGTTAGCACCAAGATTTGTTGGTCCATTCCCAGTTCTGGAGCAAATTGGGAATTTGACATACAAAGTTGAATTACCAGAGAAGATGGCAGGAGTCCACGACGTATTTCATGTTTCCCAGTTAAGGAAGTTCGTACACGACCCAGATGTGACTATTTCACCTAATCAGTTGGATGATATCGAAGTTGAACCCAAGGCGGTTGGAAACTGCAAGCCTATGCGTATTGTTGGGAACGATACGAAGCAACTTCGAAGGAAAGCGGTGAATCTAGTCAATGTTCAGTGGGACGAGAATGAGAATGATTGTACTTGGGAGACAGAGGAGAGCATTAGGAAGACGTATCCAGAACTCTTCGCCTGGTAAGATTTCAATTTTGATTTAGTCTTTCCGCGTGCTAGGATAGGTTTGTTTTACTTATTTTGCATGATTGATTGTTGTATATGGATGGTAGGCATGCAGGATCCTTTGTACGTTTTGGGTTAAGGAATTTCGGGGACGAAATTTCTTAAGGGGGAAAGAGTGTAACGACCCACATTCTACGCATCGCGGGATCGTAGAATATTTCTTTCTTTCACATACGAAGTCGTATGGTCATGTAACTTTGGGAGACGACTATTGGGGTCATTTCCCATGTCCATGATTTTTGCCGATTTTTAAATGACCATTTTGCCCCTAGCTAGTCTTGCTTCGGCCATAACTTTTGATTGGAAAGGAGTTTTGACCTGAAACCACTTCCATTAGATTCGGATGATAGTTTACCTTTCCATAGAGTGGTCATATATGGAAAACGGACTTACCATTTGGGAGATATGGCTGAAATAGGGTTTAGAAGGTGAAAAACTGCTTAACTAGGCCAAATGAGGTGATTAGTAAATGAGCCCATAACCCATTTCGGGATTAGGGTTATGGGGAGGCTGAAATGGGTTAGGTTTTCATTTCATTTCAGTTTTCTAGCCGCCATTTACCTCCTAAGAACCCTAATAATGGCCTCCAATCTCTAAAACATCCCCAAATCACTTTCTAATTGAAGATTAGGCTTAGCAACATCAAATTGAGGCGGATTAACATAGAGATTGAGATAGAACTGCTGTGTTGCATTGGGAACAGCGCCAAACAGAGAATTATTTCAGATTTGGTATTTTAGTTGTGGCCAAGGTGAGTGATTTGCATAGTTTTGCACTAATTACGGTTAATTAAGGGTAATTAGTGGTGATTAACGAAATTATACATGATAAAATTTTGGAAAAATATTCATAAAATTCGAAATGTTGTTTTATACCTCTGTTAGAAGTTTGGGTTAATTTGGTTAAGTTTTGCTAATCATATCATTAGATTTTGCCTAAACATGCTTAAGGGAAAATATGGGGTTTTGGCTATGTTTGATCTGTTTAAACCTATCAAATTATTGTTTTGGTGTTTATGATTGATCGTACATGTTGCTATGACTGTATGGTATGTTTTCTGATTGTTAGAATAGTTAGAATGGTCGAAAACGCCGTCGAGTGGCGTATAAACAGTTGCTGGAAGTTGTAGGAAAAGTGCAGGAAAATACCCGGACCGGATCAGATCGTCTTAACCGATCGCAACACCTTCTCCGACCCGATCCGCTTGTGGTGATGGAACCTGACCCGACCCGAGTGGCCACTCCCGAACCGATCCGCCAGAGGTTCCTCGATCCGACCCGGAGCAGAGAGGAGGGCTTGAGCTTCTTGTACCTCGAAGGGAGACTACTTCCGAACCGATCCGATTGCTTAGAGAGGAGTATGCGATCCGAGCCAATGGCGTTGCATCACGAGTAGGACCTGACGATGAGCCACGAGCTGGAGGAGCACGACCCGACCCATATGGGGTATTCCGATCCGAACCGAGGAGCTGATGACCACGACTTGAAGCAAAGTGAAGTGAAGAAATGAAGACCGATCCGGAGAAGAAGGTGACGACCAAAACCCCAGATGCAAAGGAAGTCCAAGGGGGAAGTTTATACTCAGGATCCAGTTGGGAACCAACGAGTTGACTTCATGAGTTGGGCTTTGCTGCGGGACGTGTGCAAAAGGGGTTGTCGATGTCTGTGACTGTGGATCACTATGTGTAGGGAGTACGTGAACGGATTCAAGGCCACAGTGGCCTAGGTACGACTAAAGGGCTATAGACCAATGAAGTGAGGTCATTTGTAAAGATTTGGTCATGACTCCATGGGGCAAGATTGGTAGTAGTTGTACAAGTCGAACTCCGTTACTACTTCGATGGGTCTAGTGATTGACAGTGGTGGACATCGTATGCTTAACGCATTGAGTGAGAGATGTGAGGATAGTTGCTATGTTTGATTTGTTTGCCATCATTATGACATGCACACCCTCACCCCCGTTATCCTTACACTAACTGTTCAATGGCATCTTAGAGTATTGTACGGTATGTAGTGCTAACTCTTTGGTTGCAGGTCCAGGTATGGTTTAGTGTAACTGTTATTGTTTTGTTTAGCTGCAGAGTTTTATATCTCTTCTTATTACTCTGGGTGCTCTCACGAGCAGACTAGAGACAGGTTAGCTGGTGATGCACGAGTAGTTGTACCGGAGACGAGCAGGGGGCTTCCACGTATGATATATATAGATATTCTCCCTGTGTTGCTGCGGTCACTACTTTGGGCACTAGTGGTGTACCTTTCTTTCTTTTGTCTAGAGGAAGTAATTTGGAAAGTTGTAATAAGCTGTATTTGGATTTCCGCTACTCTGATGATGATGTTGGTTTTAATTATCAGCTTATGCACTATCTCGCCTGTTTTATATCAAGTATGTTGTTATTATATTTTATCCCATGCGCTGTGAGACATTCTACAGGTTTTCGATTAGTTCACTCTCTTCTTTCCTTTCTTTGGCGACCGTTCCGTGCTAGTCGGGCATGTGTACAACGCACTTTCGGAGGAAACGACGGCTGGTACAGGGCGGGCCGTCACAGCGGATGTGTTCGAAGAAGTCGATAACTTACCTCCGCAAAGAGAAATTGAATTCAGGATCGATCTAATTCCGAATGCCAGACCCGTAGTACATCCCATTCGAAGAATGACTCTAAAAGAAAAAGAAGAATTAGGTGATCAATCTCGACAACTTTTATGGAAAGGTCTAATCAGACCCGGGTTTTCTAATTGGGGTGCAGTTGTAGTGTTTGTTCCTAAATTAGACAGTACTCCCCGATTGTGTATTGATTACTGAGACCTCAACAAGCAGACGTTCAAGAACAAATATCCATTACCCCGCATCGATGGTTAGTTGGATAAATTGAATAAAGCGCGAGTATTTTGCAGAATGGACCTAGCTACAGGTTTCCATCAACTGAGAATTGCCGAAGAATGTGTTCCTTTGACAGCTTTCAGAGGTCCAGACATATTTTATGAGTGGTTAGCAATGTCATTTGGCTTGTGTAACGCTCCAGCTTACTTTGTTGATTTAATGAATAGAGTGTTCAGAGAATTCTTGAATAAATTTGTTTTGGTATTCATCGATGATATTTTAATCTACTCCAAGTCAGAAAGCGAGCATGAAAAACATTTAGAACAAGTATTGGGAATTCTAAGAAAGAACTTCGTCAAAGCTAAATTTTCTAAATGTATCTTCTGACAAGATGAACTGAAGTTCCTTGGCCACGTCGTGTCAAAGAAAGGAATTTCTGTATATCTAAGCAAAATTACAGCAATTCAAGATTGGAAGCAGTCTACTACACCCACAGAAGTCCGAAGTTTTCTGGGATTGGCTAGTTATTATCGGAAATTCGTTAAGGATTTTTCGAAGATATCTGGTTCATTAACAAAGCTTACAAAGAAGCACGAAAAATTTAAATGGACTCCAGAATGTGAGGAAGCTTTCCAGGAACTGAAATTAATATTGACAACCGCTCTGTTATTAACCATTATCGATGGCAATTAGGATTTGACGGTTTGGATGGATGCTTCTATTAGAGGCCTTGGTGCAGTATAAATGTAAAAAGGCCAAGTAGTCGCTTATGTTAGCCTTCAGTTGAAGCCACATGAAACGAGGTATGCAACTCATGAGTTGTTAGCCATCGTGTTTGCTATGAAAATATGGAGGCACTATCTATTGGATGAGAAATTTGAATTATATACTGATCACCAATCATTAAAGTACTTGTTCACCCAGAAAGACTTGAATATGAGACAACAGCGTTGGATATAATTTCTTGCAGCGTATGATCTAGATAATCTGTATACGCCGGGAAAAGCCAATGTGGTAGCAGATGCGCTTAGCAGAAAAACCGCAATCATTGCCAATCTTATAATTACGCCTTCATTGATTGATAAAATATCTGCTCTTCAGAAGGATGATCACTTCATTCATAGGATCAGAGAGAGAATTCAGAAAGGCGAGCCCTCGAGTTTTCAGATTGATAATGAAGGGGTTCTGAGGTTAAAAGGCCAAATGTGTGTTCCGAACATTTCTGAACTCCGGAAAGAAGTACTGGATGAGTGTCACAACTCTAAACTTAGTATCCATCCAGGAATGAACAAAATGTATAATGATATCAAACGCACCTTCTGGTGGAGGTCCATGAAGAGGGACATTTCTTTATATGTTAGCAGGTGCTCTACTTGTCAACAAGTCAAAAGCGACCAGCAGAAACTAACCGGATTGTTGCAACCGTTGGAAATTCCAGATTGGAAGTGGGAACAAATTTCCATGGATTTCATAGACGGTTTGCCCCAAACCAGGAAAGGAAATGATAGTATTTGGGTGATCGTAGATCTTTTCAAGAAGACCCATTTCATACCTGTCAGATCCAATAGAACCGCTCAAAGCCTAGCACAGATTTATTTCAAAGAAATCGTTAAACTGCATGGAGTCCCCATCAATATTGTCAGCAATAGAGACCCAATTTTTGTTAGTAAATTCTGGGAAGCATTCCAAACAGAACTGGGAACAAAGCTAAACCTGAGCACTGCATATCATCCTCAAACAGATGGCCAAACAGAGAGGGTGAACCGTACATGAGAAGATTTACTGCGGGCTTGCATTATTGACTTTGGCGGATCGTGGGAAGACCACCTGCATTTAGCTGAGTTCTCATACAACAACAGTTATCAAGCAAGCTTCTGAGATCTCCCTCATGTTGGGTAGAACCTGGCAATAGACTTGTGTTGGGACCCGATATGATTCGCGAAGCTTCTGACAAAGTTGATTTCATTAAGAAACGATTACAAACAACTCAAAGCCAACAAAAGTGTTATGCAGATTCTAGAAAAAGAGATTTAGCATTTGTTGTTGGTGATCATGTTTATTTGAGAGTTTCTCCGATGAGAGGAGTAGTCTGATTCGGTAAAACTGGGAAGTTGGTGCCCAGATTTATTGGTCCCTTCCCTATTCTTGAACGAATTGGAACTCTTGCTTATAAGGTTTAATTACCTGACTGGTTGCCTGAAGTACATGATGTGTTTCACATATCTCAACTCCGACAGCACGTGCATGATCCAGATCTAGTTGTAGAAGAAGCAGCGACACAGGACTTGGAAATTACTCCAGAATTAGCAGTCAGAAGAGAGCCGATAAAGAATATTGGCAAAGAAACTAAAGATCTAAGGAACAAGAAGGTTCATTTAGTTAAAGTGCAGTGGAGATCTTAGAGACTGTACTTGGGAGACAGAAGAAAGAATTAAGCAAGTTTATCCCAATTGCATAGTGGACATCTCTTATTAGCTCCGGTGCAAGGTACATTTACAATACTTTGTGTTTCCATTTTGTTTCCTACTTTACCGCTGTTTCCTTTTCAGGGACGAAAAGTTTTAAGTGGGGGAGATTGTAACAACCTGGAAAATCAGAGCCAATTTAAAAATTTTAATCTGGCTATTTTAATGAATTTGGAGTAATTGAAATAATTTATTATAATCAAATAATGAGTTAGAAATAGCGCGACAGTTTGAAAATTTGAATTTGGACTTTGACTGAAGGTACAGGATGCAAAATAAAATGGATTTTAGCGAAACTAAAAATATTTAAATCTATTTAAAAATATCTTTCTAACGAATCCGAAAAATCGAAATTCCATAGCCGGAATCAAAAGTTATGGCCAGTTGAATATTCAAAATGGTCGTTATGGAACAAATATAGCCCTTGAAAATAGACATTTTGCAAACGACCTCCGTTTTTGACAAAACCACTTTTGTTGGATCCGGAATGTCAATTTATTGCTAGGTTTCAAATTCCATAATTTTTGAAATTAATATGTGAGCGTGGCAAAGGAAAACATGTTTGGTTAATTTCAGTCAAATTGGATCGACCAGAAAATGGCCATTTCTCAGACGATCTCAGAAATCGATGAAATCATTTTTGTTGGGACCGTATCGTCCCAACACAGCTAGATTTATTTTTGGAAATTTTTAGAATCAGTATGTGGCCCCGGCAAATTTAAATGTATGTTCAGATCCAAATTTGAAAGTTTTATATTTTAATTTGAAAAATAATTGACTGTAATTGTCGAATGGGCTCACGAAACATATCCCATTGTGTCCAGGATGGGAGTATTTAGCTAGGGGCGACAATCATTGGATTTGAATTGGGGTTTGTTTGGAGAAAACCCTATTTTTGAATTAAATAAATAACAGGCCAATCATATTATTCCATTCATAATTAATTTTATAAAAAAAAATTCAAAAACCCCCGACTCTCCATCTCGACTGACGATGGAAGTTGTTTCCCCCTTCCAAGCCAATTTCTGGCGATTCCGTTCATCAATCCCCCTCGTCCCAATTAAACTTTTTGAAGTCCTTCTCCTCCTCTTCAAATCAGTACCGACCTCATCACCTCTCATCGCCCCTACGTCAAGATTCACCTCCACGAACTTCGGGTCTTCAAATCGCCTCCCAGCTCCAACCCTGCCGTCGAGTTCACCGTGGTCGGGTCCCTCAGGGCGCGCAACTCCGAGCACTCCATCGTGGTGAAGTCTGATCAACAAATCGCTTCATGGTTTTCGCGATAATTCAAAACCTAGTTTTGAATCAAACGTGAAGGTATATGGCAGTGGTTTTTAAAACTGTTTATAACGCTTCTAAGTGTTGCAAATCATGATTTTCAAATAAAAATCATATCTTTTTGCTATCTTATCAAAATCCAGTGAAACCGGAGACACGGAACTCGTAGCGACGTCATCTACCTTCTAAAATAAGCTAGAATGCATTCCAAGCTTACTACAATTTTCGAAGGATTAAAATCGATGTGAGACTTCTAAATTCAAATATAGAATGAAAATGCGTTGTATAAATTATATAAGCAAAGTATAAATTATATGTGCATTGTACACCTCATGTATGAGAAATGTATAAGTTATATGAGCGATGTATGAATTATGCATGCGTTGTATAAATCATATATGGGTTGAAATGGAAATAAAATATATTTAAATACGTATATATACATATATGCTACCCTCGTCCACAGATCATGGACGATATGAATTGATTGCGATTGGCGTGAAATTTAGTTGATATGGCGAATGGTTGAAAATGGGTTGATAATGCGAATGGTTGGAAATAATTGTTTTTGGTTGAAAGTAATTGTTTGTGGTTGAAACGAATTGGAATTGTTTGTGACAAATTCATATGATATGAAATTGATCTTAGATCATTTAGACGAGCCCCATATGGAACGTCGCGAGGTCTAAGGTAGTGCGAGGAGCCGTACTCGGGACGGTGCCGATATTAAATTCCCTACCGTTATGCTGCCGAAATTTTCAGAAATATTCATGTGTTTGAATTATTTTAATGTGTTGAATTATATTCATGTGTTGAATAAATTGTTTAGATAATAAAAATCACATTTTTATTATGCGTATGAAGTATATGAAGTATGCATGTGTTGAAATATTCACGTGTTGAGAAATCCATGTGTTGAATAAATTTTTTGAAAGATAAAAATCACATTTTTATCATATATATGGACTATATAAAATATTAGTGTTTTAAATAAATTATTTTAACACCAAAAATAACAATTTTATCTTATATATGAATTATATAAAATATTCGTGTTCAAAATAAATTGTTTTAACAATAAAAACATCATTTTTATTATATGTATGAACTATATAAAATATTCATGTGTTAAAAAGGATTGATGTGTTGAATAAAAGGATTGAACAATAAAATTAACATTTTGATTGTGAATATGAAGTGCTAAAAACATTCGTGTGCTGAATAAATATTTTGAACGATAAAAATATCATTTTTATCATGTATACAACTCGGTAAAAGTACACATATGTTGAAACATATTTTTGTTCGCCAAAAATATCATTTTATCCTATGTATGAAGTGTTAAAAATAACCGTGTGTTAAAATAAACATTTGTTCGCTAGAAATATTATTTTTAGCTTGGTTCTGCATATATATATACATATGTTGAACAGGAAAATGGATTAGCTATTGAGTAAAGAATATATTTGCGTGCTTGACAAATAGGTGAGTCTTAATGAGTTGGCTGTGCGATTTTATTATTATGTAAACTCCCGTGAATGCCATTGGATGCGGAATGCTAGTTGTTCTGTGTGAAATCATAAACGTCGCCATAGGATAGTAACAAATAATTTTGAACTACACTACATGGCATACTTCTTGAAGATAGCGTACCCTATCATATACCACATAAGCATTTGGAGCTTATGTGACGAGGTTGAAGATATACCATACAAGTGAGAGGCTTGTATGGCGATGACTATAATTCAGGTTGAACTGAAGACTGATATAGACTATATAAAATGTAACAGTAAATTGCCAGATTATAAAAAAAAACCATACGGGTCTGGAGATGATAATAAACATGTCTCTTTAGTCATTAAGGCACAAAAACCATTTATATGGTGACGAGAATTTATTCTCTGGAGTTATGATCTATACACACTCCCCTGTGGACACCGGAATATATCACTATAAATATGTGTATGCTTTTTAAGATTTATTGGGTGCCTAATACGACCCAATAAATTTCCAAACCCATTCCCGTACAAAGGAGGTTATGGCAAAATTTTCTAAAATTTAAAGGCGTAAGTGAAATATTTAAAGTGAAAAACGATATAGAAATCGTCGAAAGAATTATATATATATGTATATTAAAATAAATGAATAACGACATTGCAGTTCGTGTTTTGGAATCGTAATTTTAAATGATTATACCGAGAAATCCGACCAACAGATTTTCCAAAACCGATCCGTTGGGTTTGCTTTGGAAAAATCTTTCCAACGATATAAAATTTGTTAAGATCCAACGGTTGGATTGTGTGAAATGTTTAATTCAAATCTGAATAAAAACAGCGCCAGAATGAATTATATATATATATATTGAATAAAACGAATAACGACACTGTAGTTCGTGTTTTGAAATCGTAACTTTAAACGATTATATCCAGAGATCCGACCATCGGATTTTCCCGAAACCGGAACCGTTGGGATCGCTTTGGAGAGATATTTCAACTGACTTAACTTTGTTAAGATCCGATGGTTAGATTTTGAGAAATGTGTAAATCAAATTTGGAGGAAAACAGCGCCAGGGCCACGTTATGGCCTGAAACATCGTTTAATTAAACGGAGTTATTTTTAAAATAAATAAAAATAGCGATATATCGTTATAAAATATTATAGGCGATATGGAATGGAAATAAAATGATTTTACTTGGTTTGCTTGATCTTTGGTGGTTGAATGTGTTTGACATGGAAATCATATAAAGAACTGAAAAGTGGATGTCGAATAATTTAACCATAGACAGAATTGATTTGAATTCTAATATACGTGAATTATTTGAAAAGGCCGAGTTAATTCTCATTTCAAATAATTGATCGATGAATAAAAGTCGAAGATATGAAGACGGTGCAAGACCGGTGATCTTTACATCATGTAGATTACTACTAATGCCTTTGAGATGGATAGCTCCCTTGACGAGGTTACAGTGGTAGTGGTCTGGACATACTTGTTGATCGTCCAGATGTGCGAGGGCCTCTCTTCCGTATTGGACATATGGAACAAGGAACAAGGTGCCTCCAGTTTCGTTCAGACCCAGAACAGACTTGTAAATGGATGTGTATCTGACGTGTATTCTATGCTGTATTCGTTAATATCAGCTAAATATACATCTATTTGGCGGTGGAGAATTTATTCTCTTGCTTAACGCCCTTCTCTGAGATGTATGAGCTCAAAGGTTGTACATCGATAGACATCAGTGGTATGGTGTGGATTGACAGTGTGGCACGCAAAGATGCAAATGATCAAGGCTTTTGTTGAAAAGCAAAGTCTTGTGGTTGATGATCAAAGCACGGCCTTAAAGGGCATAGCTTTATGTATGGTGTTATTTCGCGAGCCTCACACCTCGGTATAAGTCAAAAATGGGATCGTAACTGCAGGGAGTGCACGAAGTTTCTTTCTAGCTATGGGTGGTATCAGGGTTTTACTATCCCTGACATTGTTGATTATTTTACCTTTGTGGATGTTGGAACGTGAGGCGCCTCGGATATATCGGTCTCTACAGAGCCGATGGATAGGTTCGATAGGACCGGGAAACGTGTGTTCAGGAATAACTAATCCTCAAATGTAAGAGAGGACCGGCCCTGAAGATCCAAGGGTTTTCTGCGGGGAATCCTGAGGCATTTGCTAGAGTGTCTCGAAGCGGTGAGGAGCCATCCCTAGCCTCGACTCATGATGGAATCCAATTTTCCGATACAAAATTACGGATTGATTGTAACTTATATATGGCGACATGATGTATGGTACCCATGCCATCTAGGATTGATATTTATGATTTAATTTGCTTTTGAAACATATATGCACTAGTAATAATATCAAATGATTTTAATTTACATGTATTAAACATATTTTGGCCATTATAAGGTAAAACTCTATCCCTCGGTTTGCGTTGCATTGTGTGATGGGACTTGAGTCTTATAACGGCTTCATTCTTTCTAAAAAGCATTGCGTTGTTCAAAAGATTTACTTTATTGCATGCACGGGCAATCATAGGAGAAAACCCGTTCCATGAAAGTGGCGTGGTCCTATGATTTTCCTTGTTATTGTTGTCTAACCAGTTAAGTAGATTTCTCATACCAGTCCTATTTGTTTCACTTTGCAAACTCGGGTGCCCTTATTTTCACATGGGCAGCCTAGTGACAGGAGACAGGTTATATTTTGGCTTTTGCACTGCAGCATGGAGTGCACCTTTTTGCTTGTATGGCGAAGACTAGATATCTCAGTATTTTGGCTATTTGATATTCCGCCATTAGTATCTTATGTATATGATTCCGCTTATCGCGATGTAGACAGATTAACTTCTATTATGTACTCTATGATGTATATGTCCCAGTGATCTTGATGTAGACTGATCATTTCCTTTTATGCACTAAGTTGTATCCTACACTGTGCTACTCTGATGTTTATTACATATTATGATTCCGCTGTCATATTGATGTAAATTATTCTATTTTCTGTTTATGCTATTATCTGTACTATGTTAATGATGATTAATGTGTTATATTCCAATGATTATCCTTAATTCTGTGACACGGGGTTTTGGGATCGTCACACAGCCTCTACAACGGAGAAATCAGATACAGAGAGTGACGCTGACACGTTTACAGCTTCTGGCTCTTCTGGGAAGAGCACCTTATGGTTGATTGATTCTGGCATATCCTATCGTATGACACCTGATAGGAACTCTTTTTCCACTTACCATGAGATTGATGGAGGAGAAGATCTGATGGGGAATGATGCTTCTTTCCGTATGGTTGATGTTGGTAGTGTAAAGATCAGGATGTTTGACGGTGTTATTTGAACCATTACTGATGTTAGGCACGTGCCTGATTTAAGGAGGAGCTTGATTTCTGTTGGGGCATTAAGTAGACTTGGACTAAAGATTGTAGCTGAAGAAGAGATGATGAAAATATATAAGGGTTCCATGATTGTTATGAAAGGAGTAAGGGCAGGAAATCTCTATTTACTAAAGGGCACTATTGTAGTTGGCTAATCAGCTTCAGTTACTTCAGTTGATTCAGATTTTTTCACATTATAGCACTTGCGGATGGGCCACATTGGCGAGCGCAACATGGATGAGCTAAGAAAGCGAGGTTTGATTGATGGACTTCGGCATTCAAAAGCTTGGTTTTTGTGAAGAGTGTGTTCTCGGTAAGCAAATGAAGATTTCTTTTGGTGTTGGTGAGCATAAGGCAAAAGCTATTTTGGATTATGTTCACATCGATGTTTGGGGACCTTCCCCTTGCCCATCCTTGGGTGGAGCCAGGTATTTTGTTTCATTTATAGATGATTTCTCTCGTAAAGTTTGGGTATACTTTCTAAAGTCCGAAAGTGAAACCTTTGGTAGATTTCATAAATGGAAATCCATGGTAGAGAAGCAGTCAGGGAAGAATTCACCGATTATTGTGAGTCTGAAGGCATTAAGAGGCATTACACCACACTAGGCGACCCCTAATCCAATGGAGTTGCTTAAAGGATTAACCGGACATTATTGGAGAGAATTAGATGCCTCGGATTGATTGCTAAGTTGAAGAAGGGATTTTGGGCTAAAGCTTTATATATGGTGGCTTTCCTCATCAACCACACACCTTCTGCTGCCATAGACATGAAGATCCCTGAAGAAGTATGGAAAGGAGAGTCTGTTAGCTATTCACTCCTCAAGGTATTTGATTATCTAGCTTATGTGTATGAGAGTCGAGGAAAGCTGCAACTAGAGCTTGCAAGTGTATCTTTCTAGGTTATAGAAGAGGAGTGAAAGGATATAGGTTGTGGTGTCCTATTAGCAAGAAACTTATTATAAGCAGGCATGTAACTTTTGATGAGAAGGATATGTTGAAGGTGGAGCCTTCCTCATCGGATGACAATGAGAGGACATGAGAAGAATACCAGACACAAAGAAAGTCATCTATTGATTCTTTCCATAGACGTTCAAATGGTGTTTCCGACAAGGTGGAGCTCATATAGAGACTAGGCCTGTTAGAGAAATAAGAAAGCCTAGATGACTTGATGAGTTTGTTGGTTTGAGCATCAAAGACATTGACTTTGATGATATGACAACATAAGCATTAAACGTTGTCCATGATGAGCCCAGAGATTATAGAGACGTTGTTGCATCAGTTGACAGTTCCAGTTGGCTAGTTGCTATGGAAGAGGAGATCAAATCTTTATAGAAAAAACACACTTGGAATTTGGTGCCACTTCCCACTGACAAAAAAGCTATTGGATGTAAGTGGATCTATAGAGTGAAAGATGGCGGTAATGTAAATCTCAGATATAAAGCAAGACTAGTAGCAAAGGGGTATGATCAGAAGAAGGGGGTAGAGTATCATGACATCTTTGCTCCAGTTGTTAGGCATACTTCTACTCGTATTCTCTTAGCATTAGTTGCTCATTATGATATGGAATTAGAGCAACTAGATGTCAAAACTACATTCTTGCATGGTGATATAGATGAGGAAAATTATTTAAAGCAACATGAAGGGTTCATTGATAGTAGCAGACTAGATTATGTTTGCAAACTCAACAAATCTCTACATGGATTGAAGCAATCTCCCAGGCTATGGTATACGAAGTTTGATAAGTTTATGCTTTAACAGGGATACTCTAGAAGTTTCAAAGACTAGTGTGTTTACTTTAGGAGATGTGATGATGATATGATTTATTTATTGTTATATGTTGATGACATGTTGACTGCATCTCGGAGTATGGTCAGAATTCAGGAGTTGAAAGCGGAGCTCAGTAGAGAGTTTGACATGAAGGATTTGGGAAAAGAACAAAGAATATTGGGTATGGAGATATGCAGGGATATGAAGCAGAGAGAGTTAAGGCTCACTCAGACGTAATATATCGAGAAAGTTCTCACTCGATTTGGAATGGAGAAAGCAAAACCGGTTAGCACTCCATTAGGCTCTCATTTAAGTTGTCGAAAGACCAATCTCCTACATCGGAAGAAGATAAGAGGTATATGGCTAATATATCTTATTCTAGTGTCGCTGGTAATCTTATGTATGCGATGGTGTGCACAAGACCAGATTTGTCGCATGCAGTGGGTGTTGTAAGTCGATATATGTCTAACCCAGGCAGAAAACATTGGCAAGCAGTGAAGTGGATTCTTAGATATCTTTGAGTCACTTCTTTGATGGGCATGTGATATGGTGAAGTAGATGGTGTCATCTTTCTTAGAGGATATTGTGATTCTGATTATGCTGGGGATAGATATGCTAGGAAGTCAGTGTCGTGCTATGTTATTACACTTGGCGTAGGCTCGATTTCGTGGAGATCAAAGCTGCAATCTATGGTAGCTATGTCGACTATCGAAGCGGAGTTGATATCGATTGTGGAAGCAACAAAAGACGGATTATACTTACTTCAGTTGTTGGATGATCTTTCAATGGCAGAGCGAACAGTAGAGCTATTTTCAGATAGTCAAACTGCGATTCATCTTGCAAAGAATCAAGCTTATAGTTCACGGACGAAGCACATTGATGTCAGAGGTTTCTTTCTTATGCTTAACGAAGAACGAACCAAGATCAAATTGGTGAAGGTGAGTACTTTGGATAATTCTTCAGATATGATGACAAAGTCACTTCCAAAAGACAAGTTTGAGCATTGCTCAAACTTGATCAGTTTGCTTCCAGCTACTTGAGTGCAATTGTAACACCCCACCTCCATTAATGTCACTCAGAAAGGGAATGAATTAACTTCAGTGAAGCGTTATAGGTAAAAGATGCAGATAAATTACAAGACAGAAAAATAAAGTAGCGGAAAAAAAAAACTTTACTTCATTGATAAAACAGAAGCTTGGTAAAACATCTTGTACAAAGATTGTTTTCCAACACCAAAACACCAATACCCAGTACAACAAATTATCTGTCTAGTTTAACAAAAAAAAGAAGCATAAAATAACAATGATATTCCCCAAATAAAGCATGAGCCAGCCATAGCAGTGGAAAAGAGAGTCCAAAGCAATACATTAAAGAATCTTCAAGCTTAGAAAGCGAAATAGTCCAAACTAAGCTGAGTTATTCCCTCTCCGTCTACCTGAGGGGGGGGGAGGAAACAGAAGAAGAGAGGCAAAACAAAACTAGGTCAGACATAAGTCTGGCAAGTCCAGTGATTTTCAGTATGTAAACAAGTAATAGTAACATGACATGAATAAACTGAATCTAAGACAATACCGTGATAACAGGGATAACAAGATAACATAATATTAGCATAGGATATGATAAGGCAAGATAAGAAGAATGCGCTTCGGTCCTTTCTCTGATTTTCTATTTTCTCTACACCAACTAACCAGTGTCCCAACTAGTGTCTTTTATAGAATGATCCATATCCCCTACTAGTGTCCCAACTAGTATCCTGTGAAAAAGGATCTGTATCCCCTACTAGTGTCCCAACTAGTATCCTGTGTTATATAATAAGGTGATCCCAACCCCGCAATTGTGGTAGCCTTCAGGTGTATATCTAGTATAAGGATCTTACCTCAATTAGCCTAATTGGCATGAAGATGTTAGATGTACCCTTACTACCCTATTGATCAGCTCCCTACTTGTATTAATTTTCCTTATGTCTGTGTCAATCGGCCCTCTCTTGCATGTAGATACCCTGTGCTGGTCCCACCATAAGGTGTATCAATCCCTATGATAGCAACCCGACATGATTCAAGATGCACAGTGTATACTACTGATGCCCAGTGCCTGCTTTTCCACTCTCGAGCACGTGCACGCCCATACTCCGTCGGAACTACACTGCTGCACCCCCTGCCGCTATTTTGACTGTTTATAATCAGCCCAGTAATCGTGCACCACCTTACCTAGTTCAGGGTACCGTGATACATCTATGTGGGTTACTGCTAAAATGGGTCCCCATTACTAGAGTTTCCTACTGGTTAAGTTTGTATATCTATATATACAAATATTACCCACCTACACAAGATGTACTTAACCCTCCCACTGATTCAAACATGTTTATTTAACAGTTAAGTTTGTGGGCCTATATATACTAATATTACCCACCTACCCAATGTTTACTTAACCCTCTTACTTATCAAGTCAATCTGTATTATTAGTTAAGCTCGCCTTAACCGTATCCACTTTGTTCATGTAATATTGGTTAAGTGTTGTCCATTCATGTTAACTTAACCTCCCCACACATCATGTTGTATTGGTTAAGTGTCTCCATTTAACTTAACCCTGTTCATTCATCATGTTATATTGACTAAGTGTTTCCCCTTAACTTAGCCCCACTCATTCATCATGTTATAACGGTTAAGTGTTCTAAATTTACTTAACCCCACCTTCTTGTCCAATTAACATGTTATAACGGTTAAATGTTCTAAATTTACTTAACCCCACCTTCTTGTCTAATTAACATGTTATAACGGTTAAGTATTCTAAATTTACTTAACCCCACCTTCTTGTTTAATTAATATGTTATAACGGTTAAGTGTTCTAAATTTACTTAACCCCACCTTCTTGTCTAATTAACATGTTGTATTGGTTAAGTGTCGCCTATTCATATGTTACTTAGCATCTCTGTTTATTGGCATTAATTAATTTATTAATGCCCCAACCTCTCACATTAGAACTGTTGTTTGCGGTTGCTGGATGTGCCAGACGGTTTCGGGCAGACTTCTACCACAAACTCATTCTAACCTCGGGTTTTTGGCTAAGTGCGCTAACCTCTCACATTAGATCTGTGTTGTTGCGGTTACTGGATGTGCCGGGCGGTTTCGAGCAGTTTTACACCGCAACTCAATCTAACCTCGAGTTAGGCATATTCATCTTTTAGTCACTTTACATATTTACAATTTATGTTCATATGTAAATTATCCACAAGTGTTGTCAATTCAAGTCATGCCCATTTACCCTCTAAATTATGTCCATAATTCTAGGTATACAAATTCTACTATTTCATGCTACTAATCATTTACATGATTATGAGCCAATTTATGCCAATAGCATGTAGTTTAATATTTTTCCCCAACGTCTCCCCCGTAATTCGTTCGCATAATTCACATAGAACGTTAGGCTCGCAAATTAGCCTAACTTATAAACAAAAGGGAAAAGGAATGGACATGTAACATTCCAACAGGCATAAACAATATAGATCAACATGCGTTGTATAAATTTGGGATAGAACGACATAGACTTAATTAAGCATATAGACATGATCTTACATTTAAATTAGATCCAATTAACATGCGAACTATCATAAGTTTGATTGTATAAACATGAACTTATATAGATCTCAAACATGGGTACTAGCTTGGATCTAACATATAACATGTATGAACATAACTTAGCATGTAACTTACATACATAAAAGAACCAAAAATTTAATACAACTTGATAGGTTCAATGGTATTAATCCCCAATAGTCCAATAGGCATGATAGGTTTTACTATGTCAGTCACAACAGTCCAATAGGCATGATAGGCTTTACTATGCTAGTCACAAGAGTCCAATAGGCACAAGCAATTCAGAATTGACAAAAGGATAGCCAGGAATAGAATTAGGCAAAGTTCTAGATCCAGTTATTACAGTCATGATTTCTTATTAGGAATTCACATCTAAACAATAACTGTACTTACAGAAAAAAGGATGGATCTTGATTTCTGGGATCTGATTTCTGAATTTGAAAAGCTATCCTTTGATGTAGACGTTTGATTCTCTAGTTCTTCTAATTGATTCCTAGTTTGAATTTGATTCTATAGTTTGGGGTAGATGAATGGAGGTTAGGCCTATTTGTAGACGAACAGTATGACGACTTCATAGAACGAGTTCTAGGGTTGAGGTTTGGGGTGATTATATAGAAGTTTAAGTTTAATTCTAGCCTTTAGATTAGTCTAGGAGAAATCAGAGCCATCAAACCAAAGAGATGTGTCATCCAACCAACCGTAGCATGACACATATGCCCTAATACCTCAGAAATCAATCATTGGTCAATAAGAGAAGGCCACGCTCAAAAAAACAATCCCTGACCAACAAAAATGCGCCACGTGTGCCACATGATGCGTACACGTCACACACACACATATATATATATATATTATATACATATATATATATATATATATATTTATCTATCTTCTCAATTAACCATTTTCACACTAAACCACTTTTTGAACTGCGTTCACACCAAGCCACTTTTTAGTCATTTCCCTAAAACAAAAATATGGCGTTGGCGGGGATCGAACTCTGTACCTCTTGTATGCAAGTCACATGTTTTAACCAAATGAGAAAATAAGTCTTTTGCTTACAAACTTTAGGACAATGCTAAACATTATTCTTTTCTCATTCCTCTTTTTCATGTTTTGCTGCAATATTTAATTTAAATATATCTTCTTTATTTTAAATCGGTTTTCTGCAAACCATAGGTCTAAACTGACTAGAAAATTGCCACGAACGGAATGACGCTAATTTCGTGAACAAATTCCTGAAGCTCTTCAAAATTTTCTTTTTAATTGTTCGCATGCGTTTCTTCCCATTTCATATATTGCACTTAATTAACTTATTACATGAAATATTTATTGTCATTATTTAATTTTTCTCTTAAATATATCTATGTATATAATATATATGCATATTTCCACTTTTAAAATTAAGTATTCTTTAATTCGTTACTTTAACATTCACAGTATATACGGGGTGTTACATTCTCCCCTCCTTTAAAGGATTTCGTCCCCGAAATCTCTAAGAATGTATCCTAACATTCAACATCCATCTACTCAACCATCAATCACAGGAATCCATTATCCTTAAAAAGATTTCTAATGCTTTCATGATCATATGCATAGTGTGTGTGCATGCCCTTATCTAATGCAAAATCAGACGGTCTATTGATTCGGTTGACCTCCTCAATGCAAATTATGTCAGTGCTATGAATCCATCATGTATGCAATTATTCCTAATCATACTTTATAACTTCTACATGAGTGCTCAATCATTCATACAAATGCAACATCCATATGATAACACATCAAGTTTCAATCCACATATATACACATATATGCATATGCAATATGAAAGTGACTGAGCCGATCTAGTACCTGGTGTGTGTGTGTGTATATGCATCCACGAGCAACCACTAGCAACCACTTGCAACCATCAATCACAACATGTTTCCATGTTTACATTCATTGGTTTCTACCTAAGGATCGAGGATTGGACCGAGAGGATATACTTAAAAGATAAAGACTAGCAAATAAACTTTACAGAAAAGCAAGATCAAGGATATACTCTCGAAAAGGGTATGATGCGCGCATCTAGTCTTCAGTCTTCGAAGTCGCATCTTCTTGAGCTTCCATCCATTGTGCTCTAACTGTCTTAATTTCACGATTGCGTAGCTTCTTAATTTATGTTTCTCAAATATAAGTTGGGACTCATTTCATTGTCGCCTCTCGTTCCACCTCTACTCCTTCTAATATACTCGGTACTACAACTTCTGCTGTGTCATGCTAACATTCGCAGAACTATCTCTTGAAAATAAACAGATGCTAACCATGTTACCAAGTGTATATACTACAATGATTAGATTCTTCTTCATTAATCTAGTAAGTGGGCTCGATACCTTCATAAAGTCCTTAATTAACTTCCTATATTAGCCCGCTAGTCCAAGAAAGCTTCTTACTTCTGTTGCATTCCTTGAGACCTTCCAGTCTTGCACCGCAACTACTTTTGCGGGATCTACTGCTATCCCTTCTTTGGATGCCACATGTCCTAAAAACCTTACTTCTCTCCAAAAATGATATTTTTGGAGAACTTCGCCTTAAGTTGATGCGCTTGGAGGGTATCCGAGACTTCCCTTAGATGCAAAGCATGTTCTTCCTCATTCTTAGAGAAAACCAAAATATCATTTATGCACAAGCGAAGTGAACCATCTGCCTTTGTAGCTAGAACGACTGGAGCACCCCATTCAAAAATACTTCGCCTTATGAACCCTTTTTCAAGTAACTCTTTTACTTGTTTACTGAACCCTTCATTTCCCTTGGATTCATGTGTCGTACAAGTAATGCAACTGGCTTTGCATTGTCAACTAGATATATGCGGAAGTCTACCTTGTGTTTTAGGGGACAAACCCCTAACCTAATCAAAAACATCTGCGTACTCATGGACCACTCCAACGGTTCACAAATCGTCGATAGATGCATCAAGTGATTCTAGGTAGCTAAGACAAACTGATCTCTTAGGATCGCACGAAATCTCGAGGGTATTTCCGAGGCAAGTCGAAAGTCTAACTACCCTCCTTTCACAATTACTAGCTAACCAATCCATGCCTAGAATCAACCCATAGCCCATGAAACCAAAAACATAAGCATTACACTAAGACTCAATACTTAATATAGTTATTCTCAAATCCTCACAAACCAAAGATAAATGAGCCGAACTACAAATTGGATTTGAGACAATAATAGGATCTTCTACTATACGAGTACTAAGGTGCAGAGACTCAACTATGGAAGCAGATATAAACGAATGTGAAGCGCTAAAATAAAAAAGAGTAATAACAGGATGATCAAAAAAAGAACTAAACTTTTTCAACAGAAATTCTACTACCCTACCACCAATCAAGTTATATTGGTTAAGTGTTGCTCTCTTGTTTTAACTTAACCTTACAAGACAGACAAAGGGAATGCATTAACTTCAGTGAAGCGTTATAGGTAAAAGATGCAGATAAATTACAAGATAGACAAATAAAGCAGCAGAAAATAAAAATAAAACTTTACTTCATTGATAAAACAACAGCTTGGTATAACAGCTTATACAAAGATTTTTTTCCAACACCAATACCCAGTACAACAAAGTATCTGTCTAATTTAACAAAATAAAGAAGCATAAAATGACAATGATGTTCCACAAATAAAGCATGAGCCAGCCATAGCAGTGGAAAAGAGAGTCCAAAGCAATACATCAAAGAATCTTCAAGCTTGGAAAATGAAACGGTCCAAACTAAGCTGAGCTATTCCTTCCCTGTCCACCTGGGAGGGGGGGGGGGGGAGGAGGGAAGGAAATGGAAGAAGCGAGGCGAAACAAAACTAGGTTAGGCAAAAGTCTGGTAACTCCAGTGATTTTTAGTAAGTAAACAAGTAATAGTAACATGACATGAATAAACTGAATATAAGACAATACTGTGATAGCAGGGATAACAAGATAACATAAGATTAGCATAAGATATGATAAGGCAAGATAAGCAGAATGCGCTTCGGTTCTTTCTCCGATTTCCTATTTTCTCTACACCAACTAACCAATATCCTAATTAGTGTCTTTTATAGAATGATCCGTATCCCCTACTAATGTCCCAACTAGTATCCTGTGAAAAAGGATCTGTATCCCCTACTAGTGTCCGAACTAGTATCCTATGTTATATAATAAGGTGATCCCAACCCCGCAATTGTGGTAGCCTTCAGGTGTACATCTAGTATGAGGATCTTACCTCAATCAGCCTAATTGCCATGAAGATGTTAGATGTACCCTTACAACCCTATCAATCTGCTCCCTACTTGTATTAATTTTCCTTATGTCTATGTCAATCGGCCCTCTCTTGTGTGTAGTTACCCTGTGCTGGTCCCACCATAAGGTGTATCAATCCCTATGATAGCAACCCGACACGATTCAAGATGCATAATGTATACTACTGATGCCCAATGCTTGCTTTTCCACTCCGGAGCACGTGCACGCCCATACTCCGTCGGAACTACACTGCTGCACCCCCTGCCGCTATTTTTACCGCTTATAATCAGCCTAGTAATCGTGCCCCACCTTACCTAGTTCAGGGTACCGTGATACATCTGTGTGGGTTACTGCTGAAATGGGTCCCCGTTACTAGGGTTTCCTAATTGTTAAGTTTGTGGGACTATATATACAAATATTACCCACCTACACGAGATGTACTTAACTCTCCCACTGATTCAAACATGTTTATTTAACAGTTAAGTTGTGGGCCTATATGTACTAATATTACCCACCTACCCAAAGTTTACTTAACCCTCCTACTTATCAAGTCAATCTGTATTGTTGGTTAAGCTAGCCTTAACCCTATCCACTTTGTTCATGTAATATTGGTTAAGTGTTGTCCATTCATGTTAACTTAAGCTCCCCACACATCATGTTGTATTGGTTAAGTGTTTCTTAATAACTTAACCATGTTCATTCATCATGTTATATTGGCTAAGTGTTTCCCCTTAACTTAACCCCACTCGTTCATCATGTTATAATAGTTAAGTGTTCTAAATTTACTTAACCCCACCTTCTTGTCTAATTAACATGTTATAACGGTTAAGTGTTCTAAATTTACTTAACCCCACCTTCTTGTCTAATTAACATGTTATAACGGTTAAGTGTTCTAAATTTACTTAGCCCCACCTTCTTGTCTAATTAACATGTTATAACGGTTAAGTGTTCTAAATTTACTTAACCTCACCTTCTTGTCTAATTAACATGTTGTATTGGTTATGTGTCGCCTATTCATATGTTACTTAGCCTTACCATTCTTAGCATGTCTGTTTATTGGCATTAATTAATTTATTAATGCCCCAACCTCTCACATTAGAATCGTTGTTTGCGGTTGCTGGATGTGCTTGGCGGTTCCGGGCAGACTTATACCACAAACTCATTCTAACCTCGGGTTTTGGGCTAAATGCGCTAACCTCTCACATTAGATATGTGTTGTTGCGGTTGGATGTGTCGGGCGGTTCCAGATAGTTTTACACCGCAACTCAATCTAATCTCGGGTTAGGCATGTTCATCTTTTAGCCACTTTACATATTTACAATTTATGTTCATATGTAAATTATCCACAAGTGTTGTCAATTCAAGTCATGCCCCATTTACCCTTTAAATTATGTCCATAGTTCTAGGTATACAAATTCTACCATTTCATGCTACTAATCATTTACGTGATTATGAGCCAATTTATGTCAATAGCTTGTAGTTTAATATTTTTCCCCAACGTCTCCCCCGTTATTCATTCGCATAATTCACATAGAACGTTAGGCTCGCAAATTAGCCTAACTTATAAACAGAAGGGAAAAGGAAGGGACATGTAACATTCCAACAGGCATAAACAATATTGATCAACATGCGTAGTATAAATTTGGGATAGAACGACATAGACATAATTAAGCATATGGGCGTGATCTTGCATTTAAATTAGATCCAATTAACATGCGAACTAGCATAAGTTTGATTGTATAAACATGAACTTATATAGATCTCAAACATGAGTACTAGATTGGATCTAACATATAACATGTATGAACATAACTTAGCATGTAACTTACATACATAAAAGAACCACAGATTTAATACAACTTGATAGGTTCAATGGTATTAATCCCCAATAGTCCAATAGGCATGATAGGTTTTACTATGTCAGTCACAACAGTCCAATAGGCATGATAGGCTTTACTATGCTAGTCACAAGAGTCCAATAGGCATAAATAATTCAGAATTGACAAAAGGATAGCCAGGAATAGAATTAGGCAAAGTTCTAGATCCAGTTATTACAGTCATGATTTCTTATTAGGAATTCACATCTAAACAATAACTGTACTTACAGAAAAAAGGACGGATCTTGATTTCTGGGATCTGATTTCTGAATTTGAAAAGCTATACTTTGATGTAGATGTTTGATTCTTTAGTTCTTCTAATTGATTCCTAGTTTGAATTTGATTATCTAGTTTGGGGTAGATGAATGGAGGCTAGGCCAGTTTGTAGACGAACAGTATGACGACTTCATAGAATGAGTTCTAGGGTTGAGGTTTGGGGTGATTATATAGAAGTCTAGGTTTAATTCCAGCCTTTAGATTAGTTTAGGAGAAATCAGAGCCATCAAACCAAAGAGATGTGTCATCCAGCCAACCATAGCGTGACACATATGCCCTAACACCTCAGATATATTTTATCTATCTTCCCAATTAACCATTTTCATACTAAACCACTTTTTGAACTGCGTTCACACTAAGCCACTTTTTAGTCATTCCCCTAAAACAAAAATATGGCGCTAGCGGGGATCGAACTCTGTACCTCTTGTATGCAAGTCACATGTTCTAACCAAATGAGCTACTAATTCTTTTGCTTACAAACCTTAGGACAATGCTAAACATTATTCTTTTCTCATTCCTCTTATTCATGTTTTGCTGCAATGTTTAATTTAAAGATATCTTCTTCATTTTAAATCGGTTTTCTGCAAACCATAGGTCTAAATTGACTAGAAAATCACCACGAACACAATGACGCTAATTTGGTGACCAAATTCCTGAAGCTCTTCAAATTTTTCTTTTTAATTCTTCGCATGCGTTTCTTCCCATTTCATGTATTGCACTTAATTAACTTATTACATGAAATATTTATTGTCATTATTTAATTTTTCTCTTAAATATATCTATGTATATAATATATATGCATATTTCCACTTTTAAAATTAAGTATTCTTGAATTCGTTACTTTAACATTCACAGTAAATACGGGATGTTACAGCCATGGGGCGCTGATCCAACAACTAATTTTGTTGATTGATGAATATATTTAAATCAAGGTGGAGTGTTAAAATTGGACGATTTAAATCTATGCCTATGGGCAATAAATTAGAAAGATATGAGAGATGTTTGATTTGATTAATCAATCAAATCTTGGTATATGTGGCAACAAATTTGGATGAAATGAGAAGTTACATTATTTGATTGAAGCAATCAGTCAAATATATGTATACGGGTAAATTATCATAAATATGTAAGATTTGCATTGACCCTAAATCAAGGAAACCCGGAAACTTCTCTTGTTTATCTTCAGGCAGGCCTTCATTCTTACTCTTATAAATAGGGAGGCATTTGCTCATCCTTTAGAAAAGAAAAAAGTCAATAGTTCTCTCTTCTTCATATCCTCAATACGATCTCTATTTCTATATAAATTATAGGGTGAGAAATATATATTGGGTGTTTTTATACTCTTCTCTTATTGTACTCCCTCATGTGAAGAAAGAATAAAAGAAGTTGTTGGATCTCCGTGAACGTAGGATATTCATATCTGAACCACATTAAATCTTGTGTTTCTTATTTATGCTATTATTTCTGTGAGGCTGCATAATTGATTTGTGTTCTTTTGTGTTGAGATTCATTGGTATCTAAATAGACAATACTAGATCTTGATCAAATACGCTTCCGCTCAAATTAACAATTTTTTCTACTACAAATCTGTTGTGCTAAAAGGTTGCATAAATGCGGAAGACAATAAAACAAGATCTATATTTGCCAATTGAACATCAATCTAATATGATAGTAATTATTCTATTACATCAAACAAATAGTAAATAACTACAACGAAGAAATAAAGAGACATATAATATTTATATTGGTTCCATTATCATCGAGATAGTGTACGTCCAATCCAAAAGAGAGAGGTTTTATTCCACATGAGAGAATTATAAGAGATTACAATATAAGAGTTTACATATCCAAACCTCAAATAGGCTTAACAAGAAGAGACACCATTGGGAATCACTGGCTCCATGCCAGGATGAGTTTACAAAGAATTTTACCCATCAATATATAGCCAGTGCAATGTATGTGAGCCATCAATCAAATTACCAAGATATGATAATAACAAATGGAGGTAAAATAGGTAACAAATGATGCAATAACAAGTAAATCATTAATTCCCATCAATAGCAAAGATGGAAGAAAATAATCTCTGCATCCATCTCATGCAAATGCAATTAATGCATTTCCATATTAAAAATATATTTACTTACCATTTTGCAGATTTGTTTCCATTTATTGTGATTTTGTATCACCAAAATTTAACACTCCACCTTTATGCAAAATCACATGTCTTCAACACCCCCACCTCAGTTCAAAATCTCTTATCAACATAAAACTCCTCAATATGAGCTCCACCTTAAACCAAAATCTCATAGTGAGATAGAAAACCAAAAATGAATATTTACCTAATGGGTTCCAGCAAAGCTACCCCCATCACACCTTGTTAACGAGCTCAGACTATGTCCCCGCCCGCCAACAGAATGTTGTAGATATCCAAAATCAAAAGAAGGCAGATTCTAAAGTAATCTCAACGACACTAAGGCTAAAAATAATTCTCTCAAACACCGATTCAAATATGGAGCTAATATCCAGATCTCTGTATACAAGATAAATCTCTATCTATCCACATACCTGCATGTAGCACCACTCCTTTAAGACGACATCACAAAATCGATGATGCATCACAGTGGCACCAAATCCGCCAAAATCAGCTCTATGAACTGAACTCTCCAAGACGACATCACAAGTCGATAAGCCTCAACGGCGTCAAAATCCATCACCAGATTCAGCTATATAAGATATAGTTTCTAAATCCAATGGTTCGTTCAACACATAAAACTCTTTATCGCCTAACTCTTGTACAATGCTAGCGTTTCTCAACTGAACTTGAAGTTATACAGAGCCCTCAAACAATTGGAAAGGTCGCTAACACCTCCAGCGGTTCGTCTTTGGCCGCTGCCTCCTTTAAGTAATTTCTCCAAGTTGTTTTTATGAAGAGTCTTTTCAACGGTTAGGTCAGACCATGAACAAACATACAACTCCACCTTAATGAGAATCCAAAGCTCAAGTTACACCAAAGTTTCAAGCTTGGAACACTCGTCTCTCTCAACATAATCTTCTCCATCAAAGTCTCTTTTTCCCCAAAAATAGTAATAACATAATCACCACTGAATCTACCAACCTTTGTAGAAATAAGTGATGCACAATTTAAAACAAATCGTCTTGCTCTGATGCCAATATGTTGTACGAAAAAGTTGCACAAATGCAGAAGACAATAAAACAAGATCTAGATTTGTCAATTGAACATCAATCTAATCTGATAGCAATTATTCTATTACATCAAACAAATAGTAAATAGCTATAACGAAGAAATAAAGAGACACACAATATTTATACTGGTTCCACTATCATCGAGATAGTGTACGTCCAATCCAAAAGAGACAGATTTTATTCCACATGAGAGAATTATAAGAGATTATAAAATAAAAGTTTACATATCCAAACCTCAAATAGGCTTAACAAGAAGAGACACCATTGGAGATTACTGGCTCCATGGCAGGATGTGTTTACAAATAATTCTACCCATCAATATATAGCCAGTGCAATGTACATGAGCCACCAATCAAATTACCAAGATATGGTAATAAATAATGGAGGTAAAATAGGTAACAAATGATGCAATAGCAAGTAAATCATTGGTTCCCTTCAATAGCAAGGACGAAAGAAAATAATCTCTGCATCCATCTCATGCAAATGCAATTAATGCGTTCCATATTAAAAATATATTTATTTACCATTTTGCATATTTGTTTCCACTTGTTGATTTTGTATCACCAAAATTTAACAGTATCCAAGTTCGGAATTTCAAAAAAGCGAAGCTCTAATCAACTACGTTATGAATTATCATGACGAGTCTACGACAATAGTTTAAAAATTGGTTAATGATGTTGGGGTTTTGTGCACAGTGGAAGTTTGACAAAATGCCAAGAAAAATAAGATATTTTTCACCCAATCACTTAGAGATAAATGTGATTGAAAAACAAAAAACAACACAAATAATATCGGAATTATGAACACATGATATTCTACCCAACCACCCTCTTTATTGATTCACCAAATAAAAATTTGTTTACAACCGACCTCATCTATCGTTACAAACAATCACAACTTAAACCAATAACCTTATTGAGAAATAGGTAGAGAATATCTAATGGCTAAACAATTTAAGGAGAAAGATAATGAAGAACAATGACAAATTTTCCACACCTAATGAAGATGTTACCTAGGGCTTTTATAGAGTGAATTGCTTCATACGCAAGTTTTCTTGATCTCCAAGTAAACTTAGCGCCCAAATTATCTTCATATATGCCATAAATTTATTTAGATAAACACCAAATAATCCTTGCCTTAATTATCTCACAAATATAGCAACAAATCTCTTTACAAATATGTAAATAATTTGTTGCCCATAATTGTGATTTGTGTATCACACATTTCAACAATTCACCTTGATACCAAATCACAACATCTCTTCCACTCAACAACAACCAATTTAGCTCTCACTTTCAACCTTCTTTTCTCAATTAACATCATTACAAACCTCCACCATCACCCACTAATGATGCACCTCCCTCATTCATGCATCATGCCAATAGGGATCTTCAAAAGCGTTTGTAATACCACAAATATCTCCATCTCATCTTTGTGGATTTCACAACTCGACATCCGTCTTCTGCGTGACATGATCTCTCCATCTCGGGGATCCCTCGAGCATCATCAGCATGTAAACCCTTGTCGATACCACGATCCATCATCTTAGGACCATCAGCAGTGACCATATTAACCTCTTTACCTTGCTGTGGACTAGGTTCTTCAACTGTCACACGCTTTCCATTGCTAACCACTGAACGAACCAAACTATATAGGTTTCCTTCCTCCAAAACTCCTCGTATCATCACACGACCACCCTTTTTCACTATCAAAACTCCACCTCGAGTCTCATAAATGCAACCGCGACGATCTAACTGACCGAGAGATACGAGTTTATGCGAATAAGTGGGTATGTGCCTCACGTTGGCCATTTCTCTCACCACTCCGTCGTGCATCTGAAACCTAACATCTCCAACTCCACAAATTGGTAGCTCTACTCCATTGGCCGTCTTTATCATGCCAACACTCTTCTCATACGAAGAAAAACTTTTCACATCTCGACGTATGTGAAAATTGGCTCCTGAATCCATCTTCCAAGGCTCCACAACACTAAATAAGACATCACATAAAAAATCACTTTCGGTACCTTCAAGCAAAGCCTACCAGTGCCTCATCACTATTATTATCACCTTGTGCCTTCTTGTAACAACCCGTATTTTTATAACATGTTAAAACAAGAAATCAAGGCAGAATTAAATTTTAAATTCAGAATCTGGGGAAACGGGTTACGCCATTGCGTTCGTCTCGAAATTTTACATGAAATAAAGTCCGAGTTTTCGAAAATCGGAGTCCGTATGAGGAAGATATGACCCTCCGAAGTTTCAGGAATTTTCAGAATCAAAAACAGCTCGAAATTCGAATTCGAACCCCAAAAAAGGCTGGGCGGGAAAATTCCCGCCCATGGACCAGGTTGACCTGGGGGTCGACTATAGTGTCGACCTCCCAGGGACCAGGTCGACCATAGTGTCGACCTGGGGGTCGACCTGCCTCCCGAACCTATTTTCTGAACCAGATGCATTCTGATGTATTTAGACTTGTTTCGTGACCAGATTCGTCTGCCTAACCCTATATAAATAGCCCCCTAGCCTCATTCTCTCCACACCATTTCTTTCTGTCCTTATGCTGCTTCTAAGATAATCAAAATACTAAGATAAAGAAAAAAAAAGACCGCTTCTTCTCCATCAAGACTACGCTTAGAGATTTGCAAATTGGGGGATTTCAATTAGAACACGATCAATCAAATAGAGATTCAACAACTGCAACAACCGTTTCTAGAATCAAATCCCTGCACTCTAATTCTCGATCCGCGCTCTGTAAGTTCTAGTTGTTTTTAGATTTAAACATTTAATTATAATGTGGCCATGGAATGAAATGAAATTGGACCTAAGCTTGATTATCTATTTAGATATGTTCTTGTCTCTTCTTGAATCTATGACTTTGGGTTATTTCTTATCGATTGAATCATGCCCATTCATGTTGTTGGACCTGGTTATTATTCAAACGCTAGATTGTAACATAAATTCTTGGATCTTGACTATTGGAAATATTGTCTACAATGCTGAAACTATTGTTAATGACATAAGACTATGACTATGCCTATGACTGTGGACATAAGATTTTGCCTATGCCTATGACTATGACTGTGAACATAAGACCATGCCTATGCCTATGACAGTGAACATAAGGCTATTACCTATGACTATGACAAGGACAATTGTGGTTAATCACTTATGACTCTTGACTATGGGAATTATTACCTATGATTATGAACATAAGGCCATTATCTATGACCATGACTTTGAAACTATTACTGTTAATTGCCTATGACTATTTGCCTAGAACTATTTTGGATAATTATCCATGACTATTGTGATTAATCGCTTATGATTCACAACTATGAGATTTTTACCTATGACCATGATTATGACTACTGGGGTTAATTGCCTAAGACTAGTATAGTTGATTGTTCATGCCCATAACACTATAGTTGAAAACCATGTTGTACACCGAATTGGCATTTTTGTTGGATCGTATACCTAGGGTGTGACTTGCTTAGTTAATTCGCAATTATGTACACCAAAACCACTGGATCTATTATCCTTGTATTTGGCTTGCTTTTGCATGCCTATTCTTTTATGTCAGCGTTTATCATGACCATCGCCTTATCTTGCTAGATTTAAAATCCTATATGCCAGTGATGTTGTAACCAATTATCTCAAGTTATATCATACTAGTCTTATAACCTCTCTTATCGCTTTATGCTAGTCCCTTTTTCCTATTATAGTTTTGATGCTATTCCCTCTATCTCGAGATTTGGATTTATTTGTAGTATAGATCGATTCACGTTCACGTACGATGGGAATACAATTTGGGTAGATTAGGCAAAACATGAATTGGTTATGAACATGAATTATGAACTTGATAATAGGCAAAACTTGAAACATGAACATTGTTATAACTTGAATCTGAATATGAGCATGAAACTTATCCTTGAAACTTGACACGAACTCGACATGAAACTTGAACATGGACATGACATTAGAATAAACATGAAAATGGCCAACTCGAGGTTGGGTTGAGTTTGCAGTGTAAATCTGCCCGGAACCGCCCGACAAATCCAGTTACTGCAAACAATAAGATCCAATGTGGGTAGTTGGTCATATCGCGCTTGAAACCCGAGGTCAGACTGAGTTGTGGTGTAAATCTGTCCGGAACCGCCTGGCATATCCAGTGACCACAACAACAGGTCTGATGTGAGAGGTTGGGGTGCATTAATGAATTAATGCCACATGATAGGGTTAAGTCACGAACTGCTTGAATATACTTAACCAATTGGATACGATGATTTGATAGGGTTACGTCATGAACCACTTGAATATACTTAACCAATTTGACACGATGATTTGATAGGGTTAAGTCATGAACCGCTTGAATATACTTAACCAATTTGACACGATGATTTGATAGGGTTAAGTCATGAACCGCTTGAATATACTTAACCAATTTGACACGATGATTTGATAGGGTTAAGTCATGAACCACTTGAATATACTTAACCAACTTGACACATGATTCGTAGGGCTAAGTCATGAACTTGAACGACAACACTTAGCCAATGTGACATGACACGTAGGCGGGTTAAGTCACGAACTTGAATGACCACACTTAACCAACTTGACATGCTAGACTGATGGGGTTAAGTCTCGAATTTAAATGACAACACTTAACCTACTAGACGGAAACCCTAGTTGCGCGGTCCTTTTCAGCAGTAACCCACTAGATGTATCACGGTACCCTGGAACTAGGCAGGGTGGGGCACGATTACTGGGCTGATTGTAAGCGACCAGAACGGCGGCTGAGTTGGTGCGCCATTGTAGGTTCAGGCGGACTATGGTCGTGCACGTAGTCCGGAGTTGAAAAAGTAGGCATTGGGCACCAGTAGGTTTACACTGTGCGTGCTTGATTCGTGTCGGTGGTTGGCACCCTAGGGCTTGGTACACCCTATGGTGGACCTAGCACAGGTGGCTACATTTCGTGATTGGGCTGTATGACACAGACACATGAACGAGCTAGGACTTGTAAGGAGCTGATCGATTAATAGATCGTTACGTGGAATTTGTTAGGTAGCATAATCCCTAGTGGTCCTAGGTGGCATAAACCCTAATCGAATCTAGAAAACGTTCAATAGGTAGCATAATCCCTAGTGGTTCTAGGTGGCATAAATCCTAGTTGAACACGTGATAGTTCATGATAGGGAAACCTAGCCAGAACAAGGGTGGCGGTCCAAACGATTTCAAGAATGGTGGCACTACGTTAAAGTAGTATAGAAATACGTGATGAAACTCGTACGATATACGGCAAGGGACTGTACATATACATGGAAAGGATGATACGGGTTGGGGTACTAGTACAGTTGGTGCAGAGAATACAGGAAATCAAAGAAAATAGTGGAACGGTGAAGCTTAGAAATCTTGCGATGTTGTACTTAATAGAAACCTTGCAATGTGATACTTGGTAGGAACCTCGTGATGATACTCTTGATAGGAAGCATGGGATGTTATACTTGATTCATCGTGCCTGTAGCTTACCTTGTCATCATGCTTATGTTTACTTTCAGTTTATTCATGCCATATTATCTTCACCTGTTTTTATGTTGAAAGCCACTAGGACTTACTCAGTCTTTATGACTGACCCAGTTTGTTTCGCCTCTTTTTCTTTCGTTTCCCCCCAGGTTCGCAGGGTGGGAATACAGCTTAGTTCGGATCTTACCAAGCCCCAAGGCTCTTTTATGTACTGCTTGGATTTCTCTTGGCTATGACTTGCTTTGCTGCTTTATTGGGGAATGATTTATGACTATGATTTTATGCTTCTTTACTATTGCAAGACAGATTTTGATGTAATGGATTTAATAGCATTTTGATGTAAAAGGCTTTAGACCTTTATAGATTTTAAAGCAATGAAATTTGGTTCTTCTTCCGCTGTTTAATATGTTCTGTCTTGTAATATTTCTGTGTATGTTTACCTAGATAATGCTCCACCAAAACTAGTGCATTCCCTTTGTGAGTGACCCTAGCGGAGGTGGGGTGTTACACTTCTTCTTCTTCATTATCTCGTGTATATATGAATAGTAATCGTTACGCTTGTGATCTTCCTTCTTGCAATGGAAACAAGTGATTGCACCTTTACCCTTGACTCCCTTTTTCTTCCAAACTGTATCCTTTAAGCCCCTTGCTACCATCGCCTCACTTTGAACCGATTTCAACTCTGACCCTTTCCACCTTAACTCCTCATTCAAAAGACTATTTCGAACCGTTTCCAAAGAGATAGTTCCATTAACATTGGAGTTACTGAATAAAACAACCAAAGTCTCTCAGCTTTCTGAAAGAGAACTCATCAACAAAGGAGCCTGCAACTCATTATCAAAATTGTCCTTCAAATTTGTCAACTGATTGATCACATCTTGAAATTCGTTCAAATGCTCTGCATGAATAATTTGTTGCCTTAATTATCTCACAAATATAACAACAAATCTCTTCATAAAATCTGCATGAATAATTTGTTGTCCATAATTGTGATTTGTTTATCACTAATTTCAACAAATGATTGTCGAAATGCTAACTTTTCCATTCACTCTCTACAATTAGTTTGTTGTTATGTAAATTAAATGTAGAGCATTGAGTAAAACATGTTTGTTCTAATTCATTGACAATACCCATAAAAAAAGAGATTTATCATAGTCATGGATGTATGGACTCTATTAGGCAACATGTTCTATATATTATCTAGAACTTCACTTCAATTTTTTTTTTATTGCATTTGATTTTTTTTTTTTTATACAACCAATTATAAAGTTTTTCTCCCCAAGCATGATTTTGTTAGATAGATTCAAAAGCACATACATAATTTGTATTTACCGAATAAGCTTACATATACATTTCAAATCAACAATACTTGAAGCATTAAAAATTCATTGCCATGCAACTTTACATTTTAATTCCTAATTTCGAAAGCATTGTGCATTCATTAAATCAGTAAATATTATCTTCATTTCTACAAATTACTGCAACAATTTGGATAATTTTTACATTGATTTTATATTTTCGACAATTTCTAGACCATTGAATTGAATGTTACTTATACGAACACCTAAGTTTGCATGTGTTTATTGCATTTTACTGCAGAATTTTAGGTGATTTTTTTTTTTTTTTTTCAAAACAATTTTACTATTCAGTTCAATTGCATTTTAAAATGTTCCTTCCGGCGAATCCTTACTAAAACCACTCAAACCCTAGGAACTCATCCAAAATGAAATGGTCGACCGCATCCCACGCATCCGCCACTTGCTCGACGCCATCAACCTCGCGCTCAAGACCAAAAAAGACCCGGTCGCCGCCTTCTCCCACCTCCAAACTCTCACCTCCCACTTCCCCAACTACTCGCCGCCTCCCTCCCTCCTCCTCGGCCTTCTCCGCTCCCTTTCCTCATCCTCAGCTCATCACCTACCCCCTTTCCTCCTCCTCCTCGCCTCCCTCCCTTCTCCTCGCCACCGCTTCTCCGAACACGCCGCCTTGCTCGTCATCAAGTCCCTCTCCCGCGCCCGCCTCCCCGACGTCGCTCTCGAGGCCTTCCAGAAGCTCCCGACCACCCTCCGCTGCCAGCCTGGCATCCGATCTCACAACGCGCTCTTGGACGCGTTCGTCCGTGCCGGTAAGTGGAGTGAAGCCGAAATGTTTTTCAATTACGTTTGCTCTAATTCTCCCGTGAACCCAAACGTAGAAACTTACAATATTCTTATTCGTGGCATTTGTAACCGAGGTGAAGTTGATAGGGCTATATCTATTTTAAATTCGGTTAGGGACTCCGGGATCGTGCCTAATTGCGTGAGCTACAGTACCATAATAGGAACCTTGGCCAAAAACGGAGACACTGAAAAAGCAATCCAGCTGTTTGATGAAATGTGTGACAGAGAAGTGAAGGCGGATTCAGTTTGTTATAACATGCTGATTGATGTGTTATTGAAGAAAGGAGAATATAAAATGGGCATGGAGATATTTGAGAGGATGATTAGGGATGAGGGAGTGATCCCTAATGTAGCAACATACAATGCAATGTTGAGTGGTTTGTGCAAGATTAGAAGGTTCAAGAAGATGGTAGAAACGTGGGAGAGGATGGTGAGCAACGGGCACCGCCCGGATTATTTGACTTACGGAATTTTGATACATGGATTGTGTGAGATGGGGAACATGCACGGTGCCTTTAGGGTTTATTCTGAAATGGTTAAAACTGGATTCGGGCTTGATGTAGTGATGTCCAACTCTTTGTTGAACGGGTTTTGCAAAGCGGGAAGAGTTGACGATGGGTTAAAGCTTTGGGAGTCAATGAGACGGGAAGGACTGAGGAATGTTGTGAGTTATAATGTATTGATTAAGGGTTTGCTTAAGAATTTGAAGGTTAAAGAAGCGATTTTGGTTTGGGAGGATCTTTTGAAGGATGATATGTGTTGTCCCGATTCGGTTACTTTTGGTGTTGTGATTCATGGGTTATGTGAAAACGGGTTCTTATCTAAAGCTATCGATATTTTTGAAAAATCACAAGAAGATAATCAAGGGATATTGGATGTTTTTGCATATTCATCAATGATAAATGGTTTATGCAAACATGGAAGATTGGAAGAAGCAATGAATATATATGAGAACATGGATAAGCTTGGTTGTCTACCAAATTCTCATATTTACAATACTTTGATGAGTGGGTTTGGTAAGAAGTCGAAAGTCACAACTACTTTGAGACTTTTTCACGAAATGAGTAGGCATGGATGTTCTCCGAGCGTTGTCACATACAACATTCTAATAGATAGTTTATGTAAAGCGGGAAGGTTTAACGAAGCTTCAAATTTTGCAAAGGAAATGATTGATAAAGGCTTTAAGCCCGACTTAGTGACACATAGCTCACTAATATACGGGCTATGTCGTGACCAGAAACTAGATGCTTCTCTTGAGTTGTGGAACATGACCATAAACAGAGGTTATAAAGCTGATATAATCATGCACAATATTCTAATTCATGGTCTTTGCTCTGGTGGAAGAATAGGAGATGCCTTGCGTATTTATTTGGAGATGAAGGAGAAGAATATTTTCCCCAATATAGTGACTTATAATACTGTAATGGATGGCCTTTATGAAGCTGGTAATTTTTGGAAGGCAGCGGATATATGGGATGAAATGTTGAAAGCTGGATTAAAACCTGATATTGTTTCTTATAATATTGTTTTTAAAGGTTTGTGCTCCTGTGATAGAATTTCTGAGGCGGTTGAGTTATTGGAAAATGCACTCAAGAATGGGATAGTTCCAACGAATGTTACTTGGAGCATTCTAGTTAGAGCAGTATTAAACAATGAGGTTATTCAAAAGTCTATTATGTGTGCAGTGTAATGGAGAACCAAAAATAATGCGTAAAATTTGGGAATCACATTTAGAAGCATTTTCATGCTGGGTAAGGTGTTGCTTCTCTTCATGATTTACCTTTCTAGTTGCCTACTACTAATTATACTTTGGCTTCCATATGCAGACGTCATGAGGCTGTCGAAGTACGTCCACTTTCAAACTTTGTTAACTTGTCAAGAGTTGTTGCTCATTGTATAAGAGATGGATTTGCCAAGGTAGACACTTTCTTTTTGTACATAACACTATTTTTTCCAAAAAAACAATGTCATCTAGTGCAGATTGGATATTGTATTCTTGACATTTAAAATGCGTAGAGTTGATGTCATCTGACGCTTATGCAACTAATTTCTTCTATAGAGAATGGGAAAACATACTAATATTTCTGAGTAATATAATACATACATGGGGAAGGGTCTATAGCCTTTCGATAGGCCTCTTTTGTCTTTTAAAGTCAAATTTTGTTCATATAATATATTTTATGTCCGTTCACGTAATTTTGGTCATTTAAAACTTCCACCTTTGTCAACATTTTCAATCGACTATAGATATTTGATGGTTCATATTGATTTATGACTTTGAAAAGAGTCAGAAATTTTGGAGCGATCCATTTTTTTAATATATTTTGATATCAAATAAAGTTGGTGCCTGGCGCAATGGTAAGGTTAACCGGCTGGTAATCTGGAGCGCGCAAGTCCGAGTCCCGGCCTCTTCACATATGTGAAGGAAATGCCGTGCGCACTAATCGACCACCCCCAGAGCCCGGAAAGCCGTGAGAATAGTACCAGGACGGGAGACCGACCTGGGAAGTCCTCTCGCGCTTGAGTATGAGAGTCTTTGGCACGGGGTATCGACCTTATATTTTGATATCAAATAGATTATTTCTGCATATTTTACTTTGTTTCAAATTTTTTTTACACTAGAACACGAAAGGGGCTATAGAATGGCTACCTAAGGAAAAGGCATACAAATTTCTTTTTTATATGAAATTATGAAAATGTTACAAATGTTGATTTTACTGTTTATGTTTTGTATTGTTACAGTGTTATTTTAATGTTAGTCTGCATAGTTCGGTGGATTTCATAACTATTGCTTCTACTTCGCTAAAACATACAAATGACCCCAATTTCAAAAACATGTTTATCTTGGCTATAATCACTTCTTATTATCCCTTATATCATCATAATATCTATTTTAGTTACCTCTGTGTGGCAGTTGAAGATATACTTTTGAGATGGATATATGATTCAAAAAGAAAAAAAAAAAAACTGGTGTGTATCAAACCACTAGTCTAAAGTTGTTCTTATCCCATAACAAAATCGACAACGCGCGCACACACACGCATACACCTCCACAATATGTTTCTTTTTTTATCATAATCACTTCTCATAATTTCTGCTTTTGGTCAGAACAAGTTCATTGATACCTAGAAAATATTTTTTTTATTTCAGTCAAATGCGTCTCTTTTGTATATTAGTCATTTTATGCATGGATTCATTGAACCCCATATGCCTACTGTACTTCAATAAATAGACCATACCAAAATGTTTATTCCCTTCACATTAGCATAACAGTTATATGATTTCGGCAGTGGAAGTTGTATCGTCGAAACAACTATATGACGCAATAGAAAACATAGCTGGTGCCACAAGGCTAGGTTTACTCTGGTTTATTATCCAATGCAACTAAGGACATAAAATTATTTCACTGCACGATTTATTTTCCCATGAATTACTATAACATACCTCTTAGCTTGAGGTATAGCGTTAACTAAATCCCAGAAATACTTTGTTTATATTTATTACAGTTCATGTAGTTGTATAAAATTATAATTTATTGTTGAAGTATGCTATTTTTTTTTTTTTAAAAAAAATACTAACTGAACCGAGGATTCAAGCATTGGCTTATGTCCTCAAAGTCACATGGAGGTAATAGAAGATAGAAGTATACATGTTAGTTCCTTTTAAAGCCGTTCTTGTTTTAAATTTGTATTTTCATATAAGTTTGATCATAAGGGCATAACTGTAATATACTTTTTGATGGCTTCATCTGATTTATCAGGGATTATTGGAGTTATTATACATTGCACTATGCTACAGTCTGCTGCCATGGCTAGACATTGTGTGGTAGTTTGAGTACTGTATTTACTTCTATTATTCATTCTGAAGATAAAGTAATGCACAGTTGCATTAGTTCAACATAAATTCCGATTAAGATCTGGGTAGTAAGCATCTGAGTTCTTGAAATTCATTTCAAAATTTGTTTAATCTACGTATATGTTGCCTGGTGCATTTGAGTTCCATGCATCCACAACTGGAACTGTCTGTAGTGTCAGATTTACTGAACTACACTGGTCAACCATACATATCAGTTTTTAGATGTTGGTGTTAATACTGATGGAGTGAAACGCCAAGAGTTGAAGTTTATAAAGAGGACCAGTAAGAAATGTTTTGGAAGATGAATAATAGGGTGTTGTGATGTTAGTTCATATATAGAGATCTAGATCTGGCAATAGCATAATTATTATAAATAAATATCACATTGACATTGTATATTGCTGGGAAGTTTTATTAGTATATTACCATGTTGGGAGTGTGAAAATCAGTGTGTCATGTATGAAATTATTTCAACGATGAAATAACGAGAACAAGACAAACTAATCTGACATGAAGTTGGTATGCAGTTCTGATGAAATATAAGATCAAACATGTCATGTGTTGAATGTTTCAACTCATTTATGTCTGAAACTAGTTCATGTATATCATGTGGAATGCAAGGAACACAGGTATCACTTTGGGTGTGTTTTTGGATGCATGGTTTGATGATATGTAGCTTCAGTGAAAGGTGGTTCAATAACAGAGTGGTCGACGTCAGGAGATGAGAGGACATGATCATCCTAGTCAAGCTGGTAGCTGATGATGCGGTTCTGAATGTCATTAGTGCCTATGTCACACAAGCAAGCCTAAGTGAGGAAGCCAAGAGGAACTTATGGAAGGCTTGTACGTCTTGATTAGAGATGTGTAATGAGAAACTTTTTATAGGAGGAGATTTCAATAGCTATGTTGGCTCAACTAGCGAGGGATTAAGAGAGTACATGATGGTTTTAGATATAACAGTAGGAACCAAAAACGCGAAAAAATATTGAATTTCCCTATTTCTTATGACCTCATGATTGCTAATACCTTCTTTAAAAAGAAACAATCATATCTGATTACTTTTAGTGGCGACCGACACTCTAGCCAGATTGATTGTTACTAGAAGGAACGACAAATGAGCTTGTGTAGATTGCAAAGTCATACTCGAAGAATGCATCGTTTCGCAACATCATCTTTTGGTATTTGTGTTTCGTCTTCAGGCGTTCAAGGCTAAATGAGGTAAGATTAACATGACGAAATAGTGGAAGTTCAAAGGAGACTATTCACGAGTGATTTAAGATAGAGTGATGGGAGAATGAACATGAAATATGGAAAGGAGAAACATATGACATGTAAGATGAGATAACAACACGCATTCCGAATGTGACTACTGAGTTGTTTGGGAGTACAAAAGGAAATAAACGCGAATCTAAAGATTTGTGATGGTGAAACAATGATATGCAAAAGACTATCAAAGAGAAGGCGTAATATTACAAATGTCTGCATAGGAGCAACGATAACATGAAAAAAAAAATACAAAGTGACAAAGAAGATCGCAAAGAGAGTGGTGAAGTGACGTGATGTATTGGATGTATGAAGATCTATATCAAAAATTAAGTACGAAGGATGGTGATATAAATACCTGTATGATAGCAGAGCTCTGCGAGAGGAAGACTTCAACCAAGTTAAATGCATCTAGGATGAGAAAGTGACTTCTGGTGAAGGACGATGAGGTAAAAATAAATGAAGAGAATACTTCAAGTTTTGCAACGAAGTAAGTGATAGCTCTATGATCGAGTCAGAATACTCTTTTGATGATGCTAGTAAACATTTCGTTTAAAGAATTCAAGAGTTTAAGGTAAATTAGACGTTGAAGTGAATGAAAACAGACAAGTCGGTACAGTCAGATGGCAACCTATTGAGGTATGGAGATACCTTGGAGATGCAGGGATAATTAGGCTAACTGAGCAGTTCAATGATTTATTTTCAAATCAAACAAGATGCTAGATAAGTGGAGGAAAATCAATTTAGTTCAAATGTTCAGGAATAAATGAGATATTCAGAGTTGCATAAACTGCAAATGAATTAATCTTATGAGTCGTACAATGAAGCTTTGAGAGAGGTCAGATGACATCCTATTGAGGTATGGAGATACCTTGGAGATGCAGGGATAATTAGGCTAACTAAGCAGTTCAATAATTTATTTTCAAATCAAACAAGATGCTAGATAAGTGGAGGAAAATCAATTTAGTTCAAATCTTCAAGAATAAATGAGATATTCAGAGTTGCATAAACTATAAATGAATTAAGCTTATGAGTCATACAATGGAGCTTTTAGTGAGGTCTTCAAACATTGATTAAGAAGATTGATAAATGTTTTTAGCGATTTGGTTTCATGACTGGAAGGTCAACCATACATGCAATTTTCTTGGTAAAGCAAGTTACGAAGAGGCTTATGAAGCAAAAGAAAGATGTACACATGGTATTTACCAATTTGGGGAAACCTTATGACATGCAAAGTTTTAAAACACAAAAGGCGTAAATGAGGCGTTTTCAGGTCTACGAGGCGAAACGCAAGCCTCGAAACGTTGAGGTGTAAGCTTTTCGAGTAAAAATAAAACGCAAAACAAATGAAGAAATTATTATATTTTAAATTAAACAATGCAAAAAATGAAAAACAAATAATGTAAGATCCGATTTTTACCAAGTATATATTTTTATTATAGATTAAAAATAAATAATTGAAACTCAAGATTTAAATTTTGATTTCTTAAAATTATTTGAAGATTACGTCAAACTCCAATTTTGATACGTTCTATCAATTCAAATCGATTTGCAAAATTTATTTTGAGATTTAACAGTTTATTGAAAAATGTTCGTTAAATAACAATGATAAAATTCATTACATTGCTCATGATCATTATTTCATAAACAATCTTACCTGATTATGTCGATATTAAAATTAAAAAGTAAAAAATGCTAAATTTTATTTTCTTACATTTTGCCTTTTTTATTTTCATTAAATAATTAAAGTTTAATGACATTTTTCTATGTCAATATCCGCAACTAAAGATTAAAAGGTTTTTAAGTCATATGCCTCAGCTGTTTGAGGCGTGCGAGGCGTACACTTTATGCGATTTGTATGACTCAAGTTGTTGAGGTATAAGCTTTAGAGGTAAAAAAAACCTTTTGAAATAAGCCTTAAAGCGTTTTATCTTTTATTTCCTTGAGGCGAGTATCAAAGTTTTTTTTTTAAAACAATGTGACAGAGTACCCAGAAAGATTATGTGGTAGGCTCTAGAAAAGAAGAGGGCCCCAACAAAATACATTACTCTTATCAAGGATATGGACGACAATATTGTGACTAGTGTCAGAACATGCGATGATGTAATCGATGACTTTTCAATTAACATGAGATTGCATTAAGGATTGGCTTTGAGCCTCTATATTTTTGCCTTAATGATGGATGGGGTCGCTAAGGGCATACAAGGTGAATTTTTTGTTATATGCTCTTTACTGATGATGTTATGCTGATTGACGAAAGTAGAACAATGTTAATATGCAACTGGAGTTGTGGAGACAGACTTTAAAATTGAGGGGTTTAGGCTTAGCAGAACTAAAAACAAAGTATATGAACTATGAGTTCAGCGACGTCAGGTCAAATGATGAAGATGTCATACTGGCTAGACAAGTAGTGCCCAAAAAGGATTTTTTTCGATATTTATCTATGTTGTAGTATGATGGTTAGGTTGATGAAGGTGTTAATTTTATAATTCGAGCGGGATAGATGAAATAGCTACTAGTATTTGACGTTCTTTGTGGCAGCCACAAAATCTTAAAAATAAAGTTTTATAGAACAATAATCAGACTGTAGTATTTTATGGTGCAAAATATTGGTTATCAAAAGATAGCACGTTTAAAAGATAAGTGTAGCAGAAATGCGTATGTTGTCATGGAGCACTGGGCATACAAAATGAGATCGAATTGAAAATGATGATATACGGGAAAAATTGAAGTTACACGAATTAAAATGAAGCTAATCCAGCATTTCTTAAGCAGTAAAGTAAAATTTGAGAAATTGGAATATATTCGAAGTTCTAGTGTCGAACTGGAGCGCATGGAAGTTAGCTATTCATTTATCATAATCATTAACTTAGGGTTAGTTTAGGGAGACTGTTTTAAGTTTTAAATTATAGGACTGGTGAATATGAAGGGTTAGTTTAGGGAGATTGTTATAAGTTTTAAATTATTGTTACTATTATTTTTTGTTTAATTATTTTACTTTATTTTATTTTTTATTTTTATTTTTGTTTTCACATTTAAATTTCTTCTTCTTATTATTATTACTTTTAAATGGACTTTATCATTTGATTTTGGGTTTCATCTCTAGTCAACCCCAACTTACATGTGATTAATGGCTTAGTTGTTTTTGAGTGTTAGGATGAAGTTGCGACGTAGGATTGTGTTGCTTATTTTGGTAATGTAATTAGCTACTATTAATGATTAATAATAACTGATAAGCAATAACAATTTTATGAAATTTTCAATAATAATTGATAAACTAATTAAGTACAAATAATTAACGAATGGTAACTAATATTTATTAATAGTGAAAAAGAACAAAAACTAAAATTCATTATTACAGTTTGAAATCGAATGCGTCATTCATACCAACTATGGCAAACAAATGTAGACAAACATCAATGATAGAAAGTGCCGAAAATAGTATATAATTTCTAATTCAAATATGAAATACATGACAAATAACTAATAAGTATTTGACCAATGAGATTTGACTCATGGATAACAGACAAATATAAAATACATGACAAATAACTTTTCTGGACAGGTTTGCAAAAGGGATAATGGATCAAATGCTTTTAGAGTCGACGAGGCAGGAAGGGTTGAGCAATATTGTCAATTAGAATAATTTAATTGCAGTTTTATTCCATGGTTTGAAGGATAAGAAGCAATTTTGGTTTGGGATGATCTTTCGAAGGATGACATGCGTTGTCCTGATTGGATTACTTTTGATGTTATGAGTCATGGATTGTGTGAAAACAAGTTTATATTTTTGAAGGTTTTGAATTTTATGAGAAATCACAAAATGATTATGAAGGGATGTTGGATGTTTGCATATCTGTCGAAGATAAATGGTTTGTGCAAACATGGAAGATTGGAAGGGGCAATGAAGATTTACGAGAATATGGATGAACTTGCATTTGCATGTATATCATACTCTGATATTTAATAAGAAGCCAAAAGTTAAGACTACTTTAAGGTCTTTATATGAATTGAGCATACACGGATGTTCTAGAATGTTGTCGCATACAACATTATCATATATAGTTTATGCAAAGTAGAAACGTTATCACATACACATTGCTCATTAATATATGAATATAGATGCTTCTCCTTAGTTCTGAACATGTCTACACTAGAGGCTATAAAACTGATATTATCATGCGCAAAGTTCTCATTTGGGGTTTTTGCTCGGGTGGAAGAACATGCGATGCCTTCATAATTATTTGGAGATTCAAGGGCAGGAATATTTTCATTACACTTAACTTATAACACTGTTACAGTGGGGCTTACGTCGCTGGTAACTTTGGGAAGGCAGCAGATATATGGAATTAGATGTTGAAAATTGAACTAAAATCTGATATCAATATCATATTTACAGGTTTATGGCCCTGTAATAAAATTTCATAGGCGGTTGGGATATTAGACAATGCACTCAAGAACGGAATAGCTATAGCAAATGATACTCGAGGCATTCTAGTTTGGGCAATACTAGGCAGTGAGATTATTCGGAAATATGCTAAGCATTTTAATTGCACAGTTTACCTGCCCGAGTGGAGTACCTTTCTTCGAGGAGAAAAATATTCTCATAAATCTGCAAATGATTAAACCAAGGCATAGGTTCATTCATAGAGGCCTGATTTTCATTTCCTAACATGGCCACTAAGTATGCTGGTTCACGATTTCCTCGTGCTTAAATTTCCTGGGCTGAGGTAATCAGTCAAACCTTATTATTCTTTCCACGACTTTATCATGCGTCCAAGGCTGAATTAAAAAATCATCTATATGATTATATTACAAATGGTCTGTCTGCTGTTTATGTTCCACACCATTATTTTGTTATTTTAGTATTAGATTTTTTGCGAGTATTGCTACTTCTAATACACACACACACACACACACACACACACACACACACACACACACACACACGCGCGCGCGCGGGGAAGGCACTAATTTCAAAAGCATATTTATCTTGACTACAGGTACTTCTTATTACCCTCTATCCCTATATAGCATCAGAAGTGGTATTTCAATTACATAATTTTGGCGGTTAATGTACTCCCAAGACAGATGTACGATGCAGAGAGGGGGGGGGGGGGGGGTCTGATTGTACGTTTTTGGTCAAAATAACTTCCTTACCTTTGGTAACATTATATATATATATATATATATATATATATATATCAATCGAATATATCATTTTTTGTATATTAGTCATTTTTTGCATAGGTGCATTGATCCCACATACATTCTTTTCACTTCATTAAATAAAATATACCAACATGTTTAATCCCTTCGCAGCATCGTAATAATTACACTATTTTGACAGTTGAAGTTGTATTGCCAAAATAACCATATGATGCAAAAGAAAACATAGCTGGTGTGTATCAAACCACAAGTCTAACGTTTACTCTGGTTTATTATCCCATGCAACAATGAACTTAAAATTATTTCACTGCACGATTTATTTCCCATGAATTTCTATAACATACCTTTTAGCTTGAGGTATAGCATTTACTAAATCCTACAAATACTTCAGTTTACATATATTTTTACAGTTTGGGAAGTTGTACAAAATTATAAATTATTGGTGAAGTCATAGTTATCAAGGCGCGTGCCTAAGCACATAAAAGCCAAGGCTCAAGGCTTGCGCCTTTTTGCAGTTTGAGTGCGCCTTTTTGCAGTTTGAGGCGCTTTTTCTGCTAAATTCAAAAGTTTGTTTATAAGTAGTTAAATAAAAAATTTAGTTGTTCAATAAATTATAAAATATTGTTTGAATTTAAATCTTATTAATAAAATATGTAAATAATTGAATGAATTATAAAATATGGTTTAAAAATTAATTTGTAGTTAGTAAAATAGCAAATCAAACTCGTATAAAAGGCACATAAAAAAGCCCAAGGCTGAAAAAAACCCCAGGCTCAGTGCTTGCACCTTTTTGTGCCTTAGCGCCTTAACTACTATGGTTGAAGTATATTAATAAAAAAAAGTTAAACTATACCGAGGATTTATACAATGGCTTATGACCTCAAAGTCACACCAGTTCTGATAGAAGATTGAAGTTCAAATCTTTAAAGAAATTAGGTAAGAATGCAGGATAATTCCTTTTACGGCCGTTCTAGTTTCAAATTTATAATTTTCTTATAAATTTGGAGGCAAGGGCATAACTTTTGTGGCTGTCACATAGAATGCCAGATGTTGGTCGTCATTTCACTTATCCCACTCAAATTATAAAACTAACATCTTTATTAATCTCACCATCAAATTGCAACATAGAACCTAAATATCGGAAGGATTCCTTCTTGGGCACTACTTGTTGGGCCATGATGACATCCCTGTACTCTGATGAGAAAAGGTGCATGAAATATGGAAGGAGAAACAAATGATATATGGAATGAGATAACAACACACATTCGTGAAGTAGTCACTGAGGTGACACTTTTCTGGACTGGTTTTTGCAAAATGGGTAATGGATTATGAGCTTCTAGAATTGATGAGACAGGAATTGTCAATTAGAATATAGTGTTCGGGTTTTAATTTAATGATTTGAAGGATAAAGAAGCAATTTTGGTTTGGGATGATCTTTTGAAGGATTATATGCATTGTCCTGATTGGATTACTTTTGGTTTTATGGGTCATGGATTGTGTGAAAACAGGTTTATATTTTTGAAGCTTTTGAATTTTATGAGGAATCGCAAAATGATTATGGGGCATATTGGATGTAAGCATGTTTCTCGACAATAAATGATTTGTGCAAACATGGAAGATTGGAAAAAACAATGAAGATTTACGGGAATATGGATGAACTTGCATGTATATCGTATTCTAATATGTAATAAGAAGCCAAAAGTTACAACTGCATTAAGGTTTTTTTTTTTACAGGCGTGGATGTTCTAGAATCATTTCACATACCACATTTAGTTTAAGCAAAGTAGTTTTTTTTTTTTTTCACATAAAGCATTATCATAGATAGTTTATGCAAAGTAGGAAGGTTCTAATTTAGCAATGCTTCAAACTTTGTTAAAGAAATGACAGATAAAGGCCTTGAGCCCGATAAGCATGCATTGTTCATTAATATATGAAACCTAGATGCTCCTCCTTGGCTCTGAACATGACTATATGTAGAGGTTATAAAACTAATATTATCATGCACAATTTTTATTCATGGTCTATGCTCGGGTGGAAGAATACGAAGATGCCTTCATAATTATTTGAAGATTCAAGGGTAAATATATATCCATTACACCGACCTATAGTACTGTTACAGATGCCCTATAATAGAATTTCATAGGCGGTTGAGATATCAGACGATGCGCTTAAAACGGAATAGTTCTAGCAAATGTTACTTGAAGCATTCTACTTAGGGCAATATTAGACGGTGAGATTATTCAAAAATTTATTATGTATAAAACTGAAAGTAATGCATAAAAACCTGGGAATCAAATTTATGAGCATTCTCATGGCAGGTAAGGTCTTCTCTTTATTATTTACCATCTCTGGTTCATGCTTGTTGTACACTGGCTTGCATATGCAGACCTGATGAGGCTGACAGACTGCATGCACTTTCATCTGTTTTTAACTTGCAAGGTTGCCGTATATGAGATGGATATGTCAAGGTAAATAATCTTTTTTTGAATACATAACAGTTTTTGTTTTTATTGTTTTGGTAATGTCATCCAGCGCAAATAGGTTTTTTTTAATGTCAAGGTAAATTACCTTTTTTTGAATACATAACAGTTTTTGTTTTTGTTTTTTTTGGTCATATCCACTTTGCATTTTTTTTTTTAACTTCACCGTTTTTTGTAATCGATCAAATGTCCACAGTCACACATTCTAGACTTGTATATGTACATATATGTTTTTAACTATTTGACAGACTTGATATTACTACAAATTCCAACATTAATGTGACAATTATACTTTTTCAGCAACCACGGGTTACATGGGACTACCAAACGATTATCCATTACATTTTCACCCTCACTGTCTATACGATATTTATACCATTATCTTGCCTTTTAAGTAGGGTGTGGATCGTTACTTTGGATGGTTCCTAGTGAAAATTGTTTAGGATTTTTTTTCCTTTTTCCTTTTTTTTTTGTTGTTGCAATTTTCGTCTTTCATACAGGGAGCGTTTGTTTATCTTTCATATGGCTCTTGAAGCATCCATTTAACGACAACGTTATACAACTTTGGTTCTTTCACGATTTGGGATTTCACACTACAAGAAAACTTGTTTTATAATGCCGATAGATAACATTTTAGTTCATAGTGTTATGGTTTCTTCGAGAATGTTTTATTTAATCTAGAAGACATATCCAACGTAGACCATACGATGCACCTGTACGCGCTGGAATTCTAGGTCGCGCCGAAGGCCCAAAGAGAGGTAGAGGTCGACCTAAAATGACATGGGAGGAGATAATAAAGAGAGATTTAAGTAACTGGAGTTTATCGGAAGAGCTGGTAGTTGATAGGAGTGCATGGAAACTGGCAATCCATGTAACAAAACCATAGTTTTTTTTTTCACGTTTACTGAACCTTTTTACTTTTCATTTACTATTTTAGATTTTATTTCACTTTTATTGAACATTTTTACTTCTTATTATTATTATTATTTATAAAAACCCTTTATCGGACGACTTTTTATTTGATTGGTTATTTTAAACCCTTTATATGTATATATATTATTATCATCATTATTAATTTTATTTTATTTTAATTTTGGGTTCCATATCTAGCCAACCCCAACTTGTTTGGGATATATGGCTTTGTTGTTGTTGTTGTAGAATCCACCCTGTATCACTTAAAAGAGGGCTCCTCAATTTTTGTTCCCTTTTTTTAAATTATTTCCCTCTTCCTTTTCATTTCAATGTTTCCTTTCCTTTTTTCAATTGTCTCTTCCGAATCCCTAATCACTCCTTCACAATTCTCATTTGCAAAAAAATGACATGTTCCTCTTTGCAGTTCTATCGGAAACCTAATAATAATTTTGAAATTAACGACAACAACAACAATAATCTGGACAGTTCTAGTGGCGTCGAAGCAGTCATCGAAGACTATGATTGGTCTCATATGAATGACGATGATGCCAATAGTAAAGTCGGCTTTCTATCTTCCAAGCCTTCAAATTTCATCCCCTACGTTGGCAACAAAGCTACTTTCGGATTCGTTTATGTTATTTAGGATTGTTTGTTGGTTTTTAGTTTTATGATAATGTTTTTGTGGGTTTGATTATGTGCTCATGTCATGTAGAAATTGGAGGGAAATTTCAGGTGCTTAAATTATCATAAAATTAGGAATAAAGGTAGCAAACACTTGACGCTTAAACCGTAAGTTCAATAGGAGTGACAATTAGACCCGACCCGACAGACCCGGACCTGACCCGACGGGTCTCGGTTCTAGGCGAGTCAGGTTTTGTTGGGTCTGAACTTTACACTTCAAAAATCTGGACCCGACCCGACCTGAGCTTCGTTTCTGGTCGGGTTGATTCAGGTTCAGTTGAATAATAACACTAAAAATAAATATATTTCAATATTTTTTGGTTGGGTCAATGCGGGTCGAGTTTGATCGGGTCATAATTGTATTTTTCATCACCTAGGCCCGACCCGAGACCCATCGGGTTCAGTTTGGGTCTTTTCGGGTCGGTTCGGTTCGGGTTTTCGGTTCTTGGTTCTAATTGCTAGCCCTAAGTTCCACTGTTTATATAGGGTAATTTTATGCGGTACAAGGAGCTTTACCGTCAATAGGTTCACTATGTGATATGCTTTTGTTGATTGCTAAACTTAGTCAATTTTATGCGGTACAAGGAGCTTTACCGTCAATAGGTTCACTATGTGATATGCTTTTGTTGATTGCTAAACTTAGTCTTCGAAGCATCTTTGCACAAATCGGCAGCTTGATCGATTAATTAATATTATGGTACATGACTTATTCATAGGCCCCAACACGTGTAATGTGGGTTGTGTCGTACATTATGTTACAATATAATCACCGTGTATAATGGTTAACCCAAAGAAAAAGAAGACCGGGTTTTATAAATGTAAATATTTGGGAGGCATCCTTAAAATCAAATTTAATTCAAAGTGGTTCCCTTCCTTACTTTCAATGTAAAGGGGGTCTCTGTTTTATCGTAGCAAAGTATTTTTAGTGTTTTTTTTTGTGTTGCTATTTAAAAAAAAATCAAAAAATTGTGAACATCAACTGATCAAAAAAAGTTGCAGAAATGTCTGCACTTCGAATAAGTGCAGACATATCTGTAATCATGCACTTAGTGTACTGCAAGTAATAAAAATGGAAAAACAGGTACATAAATGTCTGCATTTATTTGAATAAGTGCAGACATATCAGCAGTTATTCACCTAGTGTATTCAAAAGAAGAAAAACAGGTGCATAAATGTCTGCACTTATTGTGAATAATTGCAGACATATCTGTGTATAGAAAAATTTCTGACATGTAATTTTTCTGTATAGTTGCTTGCTGCTCTGCATTTTTACAGAAAGTGATATTTTTCATTTCTATGTAATGCTCATCATTTTTTGATGATTTTTCTGCAACAATGTGATGTTTGAATAAGTGTAGGCATTGAATTTGAAAGTTTGAAGCAATTAGCAAAAAATGCAGAAAACAATGCAATTGATGCTATTGCTGTTTTGTCTGCAATCTTACCAAAATTTACAGGTTTGTTGAAACGTGATTTTTTCCCCGTTTTTAAAGCCTTTTTTTTTCCTTACATGAATATGAAGATGATTATGTATTGAATTAAGTTTCGAAATTTGGTAAATTTTCACGTTGATTTTTGATGGTTTTCGACCTAATTTATAAAGTTTTAGGACAGAGTTTTTGTGTATTTGGATACTTAACACGGACCTTAACCAATCCATCCCTTCATAAATTATGAAATATTTCTAAAAAGATCTTAAAGACGTCACATTGTTCATAAACATAGTTAAATAAATGGCATATGTCAATACAGATATTCTCTGTGCTGCTATCTCATGCTGTTGTTGCTGAATATTATGAAATAAGATATCCTTCTCAGCCAGTTAAGATTTGTGATATGGATATAATAATCTTGGGGAAAGAGGAGCAGCAGATCAGAGAAAAGAAGAGCAGAAAATTAAGAAGAAGAAGAAGACATGCGGGAGAAGCAGTAAGAATTTGCAGAATAATTTCTTTCATATCCTTTTCATTACAATTCCTACGTACTTATAACAATTTGTAACGAACTTAATGCCTACGTGGCACCACTATTCTCCTATCCATAACAACTTTCTTAGCGGGAAAGAAATCAAAAAGGACAAAAATAAAAAGAAAAGGCGGGACAATATTTCAGCAACTAACAGCATGTGATTTCTTTATGCATTCAATCCAAGTATCTTTTGGGCATGTGAGTCTCTTTGGGCCTTGCATTGCCATCCTATGGTACTTGGTGATATAATATGCGTATCAATTTGCACCAATAATTTTGACAATGTCACGTTTGAATACTCTGTAAAATCACACATCTCCCATTCTGGGATAGGTTATATATACGAAAACTTGAGCTCTCATTCCTTATGGGTCATCTTTGCATCTTTGTTCTTTGGTTATATAAAGTTGGAAGATTGACAATTTGACTGTTGACCCTGGGCCGTGAACGTTTCCAAATAGAGAGAATCCCATATAAATAATGTATCAGTGTGCATGTTTTAATTTCTTAAAATTTAGAATTGCTTGGTTGGAGACTAATATTCCCTTGCTTAACAGGTTTTTCTTGATTCATATCATCGTTTTGAATGCCATAATGGGTTATCAGAAAGGATCTGATCATCATCAGAAATATCTGTACAGTCCTGCTGAACAGAAAATCTGTTAGGAAAGTGGATTATTCGTGGGTTAATTCCGAGAAGGATGAAGGGGAAGTTGATGGAAACTGAAGAATAAAGTTCCTGGATTGCACTTTTCAGATTCATGTGAGCATGATCGATGTTATGCACAATGTTGTTTAGGTTCATATCACTTCCAGGGATGCACTATTTGATCTCTAGACTTTGAGAAATGAACCATGCTTTGTTTTTTTTTAAAATCTTTGCATTCCTTTGCTATTTCATTAACTTTTATTTACTTGAATGAAATAATTCTTTTACTGAAGCACATTGTTCATATCACCGACTCTGAGAATGGATTTTGACTTTACATTTCATGTTGCTATTTATTTTACATTTTATTATATAAAGCAACAATAAGATTAAAGGATTAGCTCATCATAGTATTATATTGTGTTAATAGCATCTTTTTGTTCAAGAATTTTTCTGCAAGAATTTGATGGATTTCATACACTTTCAGATCAATCTCAAAATGGAAAATATCACATCAAAGCCACAGAATGCTTTCTCCTCTCCACCAGCTGTCATAAAGAGGTCAAAACTCTGCCTTCTCCAACCCATGCTCAAGAAGAAAAAGAAGTAATGATTCTGATTACTCCAATGCATCAGAGTTCAAAATATACAAGCCAGCCCATTGCTTCCGAACCAATAACACCCTGAAAGAAGAAAACTCATGAAAGAAGCACTACTCAGAACAACTACCCATGAATACGTGGTGTCTCAACGTGTGACTGTCTTGCAAAACCTGAACTCGATGTCACATCTTCTTCTAGTCAAGGTTGTAAAAGTCGCTACGTCGTCTAGGTGGACATTAATCAAAGCTGGGTGTTTTCGATAAATTCATACATTTAAGTAAATTTTTAGTATTTTGTTTAGTATTAACCAATTTATAATGTGATATCATTGATTTAGATAGGTTTGGAAGCAACCATGGAGATAAAATCATTTCAAAACAAACATTTGGTACTTATAAGAGACATTAAGTCTAAATTGTTACATAAATGGTGCAGATAAACCTGTTTGTATGTTTAGATAATACAATAAGTCTCGTCTAGAAGGATTAAGAAAATACCTGGATGGTCAGGTTAGTCTAGCACCTAAGCGTTGAGAGTCTAGAAGGATTTTTATGACATAGCTTCTAGTGTTGTTTCTTCATCTTCCAATGTAAAACTGGAAGCCTTAGTAAATTTGATACGAGCTGAACGGGGAAAGATGAATGCTAGCTTTAAATTATTTGATGAGTATAGCGATGCAGTATATATGCAGACTTTGCCAAAGTTGACAGCGGGCGAAGTGTTGCATCAACTCATTACATGTGGAATGCCAGGTGAATTTTCCGTCTCTTATGTTGGCTGAGTCTGTGACGTCGGGGAGAGCTTAACTGCATTTCAGACAACTGAAGGGATTGAGATTAATTGAGGAGTATTTAGTGCAAGGTTGATCGCAAATAAAAAAGCATACCAATGAAGTAGGAGATGGTGCTGTAGCTACTCTTGAGCGTTCTTAGTTCGATGCTGCAGGTAAGTATGCCATTAACTCTACATTCGTTAAATTCTTGCTACGGTGGAATATGGTTAAATGCAGTCCGTAGTTCTTTCAGACCAAATTATTGAGATATATAAATCAAAAGAAACAGGGTCAAATGTGTGTCATTGTAAAGGCCATTTGTTGATTATCTGATGTATGTATTTTGGGACTGATACTTTGGGACTGATACGTATTTTTTAGAAATTTATGGAAAAGTAAATGTATTTTAATACAAGTACCTAAGCAATACTTGTATGTAACACACGATGTTCTTGTATGCATTTTAGAATAATAAAAAGGGAGGAAGGCAAAGAAAAGCATCAACTTCAATATACCTTAGAGGTATGTATTACTACCACTGCATTCAATTTTATTCAGTAGAACCTGAATGCTAATCTACAGCCAGAATATTTAAAACCAAAATTACATGACAAATTACAATTGAAATGTTTGAAAGTTCAATGTAATCACGTCCATTATAGTTCATTATGATATTATGTCTTTTAGTCAATATTAGGCTTAGGTCATTAAAATTAAACTTAATACATGAAAACTTTTGCCCAAAATGATTGTAAATTAGGTTTTTAAAATTTAATATTGAATGACTGTATATGTTAATGCAAATATTCAGTGAATAATTGTAGATATTTGTGCAGTCATATTCAAAAATTGCATAATTATTCCGTAAATAATTGTGAATGTTTTTGCAATTTTTTGATGAATACAATAAAAAGTTTCACAAATTTTTATTATGTATTTGTGAAAATGTCTACAGGTTTTTGGATGTAATTGTATAAATGTCTATTTAGTAACTTAATTCCACGAACCTAATTTAAATTCTTTTTTAGCAATGATGTTTGCTGTAATTTGAAATTTAACGGGGACTTAGCCAAGTTGTCTCTATCTTTTAGCTAAATAGAGAATTAGTCACCTGCTCCAACTTTCTACTCTACTATAGCATCTAGTAGTGGCTTGAACCATGATGGAAACTAATCACGCTTTTCATCTGAAGTTGTTTGACCTTTTTAGCTAGAATCCCCTTGAGTGTCATCTGGCACATGCACAAATGTGTTGCTGAAATGGTCTATGATTTTACCATCTGACCTTCACAAAGTCTCATTTGCTTTTAAGTTTATTCACTTTTGATTTATTGACATACGCTGCTGTCTCCTTTCCCTACTATAAATTTCCAGTTCCTCCATTTGCAAACCCTGCATGATGAAAAACTTTGGTGTGTTTGGTTTATTTTTAGTTTTGTATCTTGAGTTTTCAACTTTAACTACAAAAAATGTAGAGAGTAAACAAATAACAAAGAAGATGGTTGGAAGATGGAGGGGACGATGGAGAGGTTGGAGGGATGACGGATTGATGAATTGTATCTCGTCGTGTCTCGTTCATCCATTATTTTCCAAAACATGGAAAATAAAAAGAAGTTGTTTTTTGTTTTATATGCTATCTTCATTTTTTAAAACGGTCGTTTTCCATAGTTTATATAGATCACTTGCAATTTTGTGTCGATGAAAATTGAAAATGGTGAACCTAGCGCACCCTTCTTTTTTCCACTAGCTACATAAATGTTTTTTTAAGCAAAAGTTAATACTTGACAATTAATCTGTGGTGGTGCTTAATTTCTTAGATGAACTTCAGCGATTGGGAAGGAGGAAGACAAGAGGGGCTGGTTCTTTTTTCATTGCAATTAGGATATTCTTGTTGGTCCTTATAGCCACCAAAATTACTTAATCTAAAATGATGAAAAAAAAGGGACCAAAATGCATTCGTATATATAAACATAAAAAGTTAACATTATGTCCTTGATTTTCTTTTATAAATTGCATTCCTAATTTAAAAAGAAAAATGAAATTCATGGGGTATATAGGTAATTTTATTAACTTTAGCATGTGTTTTAAGCATATCAATCTATAACTCATTGGTCGTAATTGATGGCTGCTTTTAAATTTGTAAAACGCTATTTTAAAAAATAAGGTTGCAAAGCTGTGCAGCTAAAGCTTTTAGTGGATTCAATGCGGCGGTGATTTAAAAAGTTATAGCGGCGATAAACGAAGAAAAAACAGGGTATAGCGGATGTCTATAAAATATCACATATAATTCATTTTTAATGTTTTTTTATTAATATATAGACGAGAATTAAATGAAAAAATAACATTCAACTTAACTATAATAAGCACGTTCTTAATTTGAAATAAACACATGTGCAAATATCTATAAATAAACGTACTACTATTTCACTTAATTAAGTTTAATGGAATATCAAAGTATTTTAGCTTCTAAAGATATACCTTAAAAAATTAATTAAAAAACTAATTTCATGTTTTTGTTAATGTATAAATGCCATTATTCAGTTCATTTCCTGCATCAAAGATACAACGGGAATAACGTGATTTACCAGAAATAACGGGATATATCGAGAATAATGGAATACAACGAGATTAGAGCGAAAATGCTACTAAAGGTTATTTGGGAATAACGTAGCGTTAGTAATCCGCTACGGGATATAGTGGGGTAATAGCGGGATATTAACTACATAGACGTAAAGCAAATAAGTTAAGAAAAGAGGTATATATTCCTTTTTTCTTTTAAAGGAATAAGTAGAAGAAGATCGATGCTAGGTTACTATCAAATTATTCTCAATGCTTGTATCCATAGGGATTGTTATCATTGGGTTTTTAAATGTATCGACCCTAGGGGTGGCAATTAGATCCGATCCGATAGACCCAGACCCGACCCATCGGGTCTAGGCGGGTCGAGTTTTGTCGGGTCTAAACCATACATTTCCAAAATCTTGACCCGACCCGTCCCGAGCTTCGGTTCGGGTCGGTTCGAATTCTGTCGAGTAGCAACACTAAAAATACATATATTTCATTACTTTTTAGTCGGGTCCTTCGGGTCGGGTTAATTCAGGTCGGGTTTTATTGGGTCTTTATTCCATTTTTCATCACCTAGACCCGATCCAACACCCTTCGGGTTTGATTCGGGTTCGGTTCGGGTTCGGATCTTTTTGGATCGGGTCGATTTTTCGGTTTTCGGTTCTCGGTTCTAATTGCTAGCCCTAATCGACCCAATAGCTCGCTAATTGATCTTATGATGTTTTTTTTAATCATCAATTTGGTTGAATTTTTGTTTATATTGAAACGAATCCGTGAGCAAGGCCAAAAAATGTTCCTCTACATAAATCCTAAGCCAAGGAAAATCAGCAAATACTAAGTGTTATTTCTATGTACAAATTGATTTTTAAAACATAAATATTTGCATATACTTAATCAACAAACAGTGTTGTGCGGGGAAGTGACCTTGTCAAGTGTCATGTGTCGGTGTTTACATGTTGTGCTTGGATCGCTCGCTCTTCCAGATTATCCTGAAGTAACTATTATAGACTAGTTTTTCATGTATTGTAAAACGGTTCATCCTCAACAGCTTAATTCATTGTTTAAAAAAAAAGGACAGTTTGGCTTGGCTTCAGTTTAAGTTTTAAAATATAAAAAATTTGTGTTTAAAAACTTTATAAGTTAGGTTTTTATTTTTTGAAAATCATCAAAAAATAACAAAAAACAATGTAAAAATTTACCAAACTTTGAAATTTAATTTAACACATAATCACCATCGTATTCATACAAGAAAACTATAAAAAAAATGATTTAAAAGCAAAAAATAAATAAAAAATATGCACGTTTCAGCGAATTCTTGCAATTTTGCAAGAAATTGCAGACATCGCAGCAATTATTTCAAAATATATATTACAATTTTTCATGCAAGTTTCGTTGATTTGCGTAAAAAATTCAAATTCAAAGCCTACACTTATTCAATCAAAGTATTGCAGAAAAATCATAAAAATTGTATATAAATAAAAAATATTTCGTCTTCGGTAAATTGCTGAAAAATGCAACTATTTGCAAAATTAGCAGACATGTCTGTAATTATTTCATATAATAACATATTTCTACACTACGTTGTAAAACAGTTGCAGATATGTCTGCAATTATTTCTAATAAGTGCAGACATTGCTGCACCTGTCTTCTCTCTTTTAATACATCCAGTGCATCATGTGAAATAATTGCAGAAACGTCTGCACTTATTTACAAAAAGTGCATATATTTCTATAATTTTTTTTTCCAAAATCATTCCATTAATATTTACAATTTTTTGATTTTTTTTATATAGCAACGCAAAAAAAGGAAACCAGGTTGTAACAGTAAAACATGGACCCGATTTAAATGCAAATTTACATATAGAACCGCTTTGCATTAACTTTAAAAATAGGGATACCTCTCTAATTTCCACTTATGAAAATGTGGTCTGTTTATATGGGCCTGTGCAGTTAATGCCTCGTTATTACCCTGTTATAACCCCGCAATATCCCGTAGCGAATTACCACCGCTACGCTTTTTCCAAATAGTCTTTGATATAGCCTCTCCACTTTAAACTTCGCTATATTCTGCTATTCCTGATATATCCAGTTATTTCCTATGTATTACGATATTCCCGCTATATCTTTGATAAAAAAAACGAATTGAAAAATGTCACTTATGCGTTATAAAAATTATAAGTTAGGTTTTTTTAATTGAAATTTTTAATACATATTTTAGAAATAAAAATACTCTATATTTTATTAAATTTAACTAACTTAAATAACAATTTACGTTTATTTATAGATATTTGCACATGTTGTTTAAAATTAAGAACGTACTAATTATAGTTAATTGAGTGTCAGTTATTCATTTAATTATTGTTTTGACATTCATTAAAACATTACGAATGAGTTACATGTGCTATTTTAGAGTCATCCGCTATATCTTGCTATTTCCTCACTTTATTCTCGTAATGACTTTTTGGACCTCCGCTGCAATGGATCCGTTAAGCGCTTTAACCACACAAATATGGGTCATGGCAGAAAAAAAATTGAATGCATGGAGCTAGAAATGAGAGCCGAAGGATAAGGTAATTAATTAAGCACTGAAGAGTGATGAATAATTTTGGTATTATTTGATCATTGTGTTGTACACTACACAGAGCTTAATGAGAAACTTAAAATGACACAGGTGACACTGATTTTGCTTTGTTTTTCTTTACAGTGATTTTCATTACTTTCAGCTTGTTTTCTGGTATGCTTTCTCTGTTGACATAATTACTGATAAGATATCTACAGAATATTTCTAATCTTTATACTATCTTTGTTGGTAAATAACCAAGTTTAGAATAGTTTTTATGCTCTCTCTATTCCTTTGATATAACTACTACAGAAAATGACTGAGCTCATAGTAATAATAAACTAGCTTTATAAACGTTAATTAAGTTTATAATAATAATACCAATGACAACAACAATCATCATAATATAGTAGTAATATCAATAATGAACAAACTAAATTTAAAATAATAATAGTATTATTATTAATAATAAAGTAATAGATTATAAAATATTAACCAATTTGACTAAGTTCTATAAAAATAACACACACACACATACACACACACACATATGTTAGAAAGTTTTAAGACTTTGTTAATTTGTTTTTATTACTATTATATATATAATAGTAATAATAATACATTAACAAAGTTGTAAAAGTTGACTAAATCCGTAATAATAACACTAAGACCGCTAGTATAATAATAATAAAATTAGATTAAATAAACTAAGTAACAATAATTATTATTATAAATTATAAATTATTAACCAAGTAGACATGTCTATAAACATTTACTATGTTTCATAATTATGTTTATAAATGTTAAATGAGTTTCATAATACTTAACTAAGTTTAGAACAACAACAACAACAACAACAACAATAAGTATTAAATTAACTATAAGTTTTGTAAAAAATAACTGAATTTATCTTTAATAATGGTTGAATACGTTGGTATCACACTTTTTTTGTGTACAATTTGTATTATCAAAAACTAAGGGTAGACAAAAACATCACAATACGAAGATCGCCTAGATCAGACTGTAAAAACGATGCGGAAAACCAGATTAAAGCCTCTCTCTCTAAAACAAATACCCCAGACCAAACTGACTCGCAATAATCCAGTTCGGTTGCGGTTTGAACTGTTGACCTAACCATAGTAAACCGAACCGAACCGAATACTTGAACTAGTAATCTTATGATAAAAACATGACTAATTCATGTCTAATTTTTTATTTTAGTGATGTTTATTCCATTTTCAGCGTATTTTGTTATATTAATAATAACTGTTATCATGTAACAGCGCGAATTTCCGCACTCTTTGAATTGACTTATTACACCACACGCCCAACCCAAATTGCACAGAATTACGAATCATTAATAGAAGAAGTTAGACGATGAAAAATAGTAAGGAAGAAAAATTAGAATAGAAGAAAACGAAGAACACAAAATCTCACAGCGGAACGAATAAAATATACTATATAACATAACTTTTGAAATACAAATTGGTAACTATATATACATACCATCATTAGAGCACAACAGTTATTCCTGGAACAGTTATGAACACATGTTTCCAAATACAACATAGTACACAACAGAAAATATGATAGTCTACAGCTGACTGATGAACCCTCCTGCTTCAAGATCCTCCAAGTGAACCTGTAAAATCATGACTACTTGACTGCCCGTACAAATTTGGGCACCTAAGAGTTTAGGGCGAAACAAAATAAAATAAACTCTGGGTCAGTCATGGGACTAGTGTGAGTAAACTCCAACCATTTTATTTAACTTTCAAAAACCCTTTCGAAAGAAAGATAATCGTAAGACCGATTCAGACGTAAACACAGATGGTTTTTACCTTATGATAACCAAAGATATTTTTGATATCCAATCCAATGTTATTATAATAGTGTCTAAATCAAATAAATAACAATCTAGCGGAACACTTGCATCTCAAGCTCCATATATACTATAAAATCAAAAACCGCAGGGCGCTTATTGGAGAATGGATTTCTAACATGACAATGTATGAGACCGCCTTCCGATCAATGTACACTGGAGAGGACACACTAGGGTTCAAGAAGAACATCTTGCAACCTAGCCACACATGGCTGGCCATTCATTTAAGTTGAGTGTACCGAGCATATTATCACCAACGGTTGTGATCAGCAACCGCTACCGAAAGCATACAGCAGTGAATAGAATAAGAAGCAAATGAAATTTCTCTAGATCAAGTGATAATATCCCTAATGGAAATGACCCACTTGGCCATGCTGCTTGCCCGATTTCTGTCATTTTACGGTTGATGATGCTTGAGGCCACGATTTCCTTTTTAGAACATCTTGTCAACATTTACTTTGAATGCCACATCGTCAGATCCGTCAAATCAATAATTGAAATTCACAAATACACTTCGGGTGTTAAGCTAGAGAAGTCGCCTTCTCCGCGACCAAACTTGGTATATTTGTAAAAATCAATGTACGTGGTTGTTTGGAAATACACTATCAGACATTTGTCCATACAAGTTGTCCTAGGACTGGACAAACCGAAGGCACCATTCTATTAATTCATCTTGGGCATTTTTTACATAAGATTAACAGAACAGCCCTTGCACTTTGCCCGTCTTCAATCATCTTCAACATATGTTGATTCGTAAAGCTTATGCCCATATGGAGTGGTTTTCAGATAATAAATCTGATCTTGTTTTCTCCGTATTGACAATAGAGGTATAAAATAAACCAGACATTAATAGCCGGTGATTTAACTATCAAAGGAACATCCATACAACCAATGATTCTATTTCCAATTGGAAATTCTATCAACCAACCATCAAACAATCCTGACCCTTAAAGTTATTTCTGATTAAATAATAATTTCCTAATTTCACGAACTCCTTATTTTCCATATTCCAGAAAATATACGTCGTTAACGTCGGAAACATTTCCAACTCTTCACATCTTTTATTTCCTATATTTAGAAAATATATGTTATTAACATTGGAAAATATTTCCAATTTCTATCTCTTAACTTCTCATTAACCAAATTATTTCATTTTCTATTTGGAAAATATCTCTAATTAATTTGGAAAACGTTTCCAACATCCTTTTAAATTAAACCGATTTTATATAAAACATCGTTATTATAACTTGACTCATTAACTATTCATTAACTAACCATTTCACTAGCTAATCACCGCTACCGAACCTTAACCATTCCTCCGTCAATCATGAAGTCAATCAAGTTGGGTATAATTAACTCTCAGACCTTAATTGAACAACATTCTCAACTTCAAAATAGTCAAAGCTCACTACTTCAATTTCCAATAAAAACATTGCTTATACAACTCTCAGATTCAATTTAAGAATCCACATCTTTCACAGAAAACATTGATTATGACGATTGCGTTATAATCCCTGTTCCCGAAATATTAAATTTTAAAATATAACTTTTACTCATTCAACAACAACAACAAAGCCATATATCCCAAACAAGTTGGGGTTGGCTAGATATGGAACCCAAAATAAAAATAAAAGAAATAATACTGATAATATATATATATATATATGAGTTTAAAATAACCAAACAGATAAAAAGAAGTCTAAAAAAGTAAAAAGGTTCAATAAAATTGAAATAAAGTCTAAAATAGTAATAAAAAAAGTAAAAAGGTCCAACAAAAGTGAAATAAAGTCTAAAAAAATCAAATAGATTAAAAAAAAGAAATGAAAGAAACCTAAGGTTCTGGTACATGGATTGCCAACTTCCATGCACTCCTATCCACTACCATCTCCTCAGATATACTCCAATTACTTAAATCCCTCTTTATTATCTCCTCCCATGTCATTTTAGGTCGACCTCTACCTCTCTTTGGGCCTTCGACGCGGCCTATAATTCCAATGTGCACAGGAGCATCGTGTGGTCTACGTTGGATATGTCCAAACCATCTCAAACGGTATTGGACTAACTTCTCCTCGATAGGTGCAACTCCAAGTTTTTCCCGAATATCCTCATTTCTTATCCGATCTCGTCTGGTATGCCCACAGCTCCACCGCAACATCCGCATCTCTGCTACACTTATCTTCTGAATGTGTTGCCTCTTAGTAGGCCAACATTCTGCACCATATAACATTGTAGGCCTGATTGCTGTCCTATAGAATTTTCCTTTAAGTTTCTGAGGAATCTTCCTGTCACAGAGAATGTCAGATGCTAGTCGCCATTTCACCCATCCTGCTTGAATTCAAAAACTAACATCCTTATCAATCTCCCCATCAAACTGCAACGTAGATCCTAAGTATCGAAACGATTCCTTCTTGGGTACTACTCTACCGGCTAGGGTGACCTCTCCATCATCTGAGCTGACACCGCTAAACTCACACTTCATATACTTTGTTTTAGTCCTGCTAAGCCTAAAACCCTTTGATTCCAAGGTCTCTCTCCACAACTCCAGTTGTCGATTAACCCCTATTCCACTCTCATCAATCAGCACAACATCATCGGTAAAGAGCATACACCAAGGGATCTCCCTTTGTATATCTTTTGTGATTTCATCCATCACTAATGCAATAATATAGGGACTCAAAGCCGAACCTTGATGTAACCTTATGTTAATTGGAAAGTCTCTGGTCTCACCATCGCATGCCCTAACACTAGTCATAACCCCCTTATACATATCCTTGATAAGGGTAATATACTTTGATGACACTCTCTTCCTTTCTAGCGCCCACCACATAACCCTCCATGGCACTCTGTCATAAGCTTTCTCCAAGTCAATAAAAACCATGTGGAGATCTTTCTTCTGCTCCCTGTATCTCTCCATAAGTTGCCTAACTAAGAAAATCGCCTCAGTAGTTGACCTTCCAGGCATAAAACCAAATTGATTCCTAAAGACACTTGTCAACCTCCTCAAATGCTGCTCGCAAACTCTCTCCCGAAGCTTCATTGTATGATTCATAAGCTTGATTCCTCTATAGTTTGTGCAACTTTGAATATCTCCCTTATTCTTGAAGATTGGAACTAAAATGCTTCTCCTCCACTCATCTGGCATTTTGTTTGATTTGAAAATATTATTAAACAACTTGGTTAGCCATGTTATCCCTGCATCTTCAAAGCATCTCCGCACCTCAATAGGAATGTCATCAGGCCCTACCGACTTGCCTAATTTCATCCGTTTCAACGCCCCCTTTACCTCATCTTCTTGAAATCTCCGCACAAAATGTATATTGGTGTTGTCGGCAAAGTCTTCCAACTCGATCGAAGAGCTATCGCTTTCTTCGTTGAAAAGCTTATCAAAGTATTCTCTCTACCTATTCTTTATCTCATCGTCCTTCATCAAAAGTCTATCATCCTCGTCCTTAATGCATTTAACCTGATTGAAGTCCTTTGTCCTGCTCTCGCGTAGTCTAGCCATTCTGTACACGTCTTTTTCACCCTCCTTTGTACTTAGTCTTTGTTACAAATCTTTGTACGCTCGTCCTGTTGCTTCACTCTTTGCTCTCTTTGCAGACTTCTTTGCCACTTTGTACCTGTGCATGTTCTCTTCACTTCTATTATGGTGCATGCATTTGTAGCATTCCTTTTCTTTGATAGCCTTTCGCACGTCGTCATTCCACCACCACGAATCCTTGGGTTCTCGCTTGCCTCCTCTAGTTATCCCAAATACCTCAGTAGCGACTCTCCGAATGCAAGTTGTCATCGCATTCCACATGACATTTGCTTCTCCTTCTACATTCCAAGCCCCTTCTCCTGTCACTCCATCTTTAAACACCCGTGAAGCATCTCCTTTGAATTTCCATAATTTCGTCCTGCTAATCCTCGCTCTCTTATCCTTCACCATCTGAAGACGAAACACGCATACCAAGAGTTGGTGTTGTGAGACGACACACTCTCCAGGTATGACCTTGCAATCAACACAATCCTGTTTATTGTCTCTCCTAGCTAGGACAAAGTCAATCTGGCTAGCCTGTTGTCCGCTACTGAAGGTAATCAGATGTGATTGCGTCTTTCTAAAGAAGGTATTAGCAATCATGAGATCAAAAGAAAGAGCGAAATTCAATATATCTTCACCCTCTTGGTTCCTACTGCCAAAGCCAAAACCACCATGCACTCGCTCAAAACCCCCGCTAGATGAGCCAACATGGCCATTGAAGTATCTTCCTATGAAAAGTTTCTCGCTAGTATGCACATTCCTAACCATGACATCCAAGTCTTCCCAAAATTTCCTCTTGGCCTAACTTTTACTCATTAATTAAATTAAATTAATATGTAAATAAATAATAATTAAATAACTAAATTTTAAATAAAACGGAAAGTAAAAAGTACTTCCCTAAATTCGATATAATGGAATTTCTCTAATTTCAACAAATAACTCTCTTTCGAATAATCTATATTCGATTAATATTCCAAACTTCGAACTTTATCTACCATTTCAGGTTAAATCTGTAACAACCCGGAAAATCTGAACCAGTTTAAAATTTTTATTTTGGCAATTTTGATGAATTTTGAATATTTAAATGAATTATTTTAAATAATAACGACAAGAAATTTATTTTGAATAGTATTAGAACGTATATATTTATTTGAATGGTCGTTAGAATATAAATATTTATTTCTAATTATAAAAGGAATTGGAAATGGCGTGATAGTTTGAAAATTCGATTTCAAATTTTAAAAGAATGTACAGGATTCAAAGTAAACCGGATTTTAGCGAAACCAAAAATATTAGGATCTATTTGGAAATATCTTTCCAACGAATCCGAAAAATCCGATTCGTAACGACAAATCATTGTTGAGTTCCAAAATGCACGTCGAACGGAGTTAGTATGTGGCCGTGCGAGCTAAAACAGTTCAGGGTAAAGCAGACAGTCATTTTACAAAGGAACATTATTGATACGATCTCAGAATTCGATTCCCTTTTTTTGGATTCGTATCGTCTAATAATGGTTAAATCCAAAAGGGCATGATTTTTGGAGTTAGCGTGTGAGCGTGCAAGAAAAAAAAGTGCGCTAAAATAGCATTTTTGAACAATATCTGAGCATCTTTGTGAATTTTAACGGACGGTCAAACGAAATCGGAATTCGACAAAACTTGTTTCGTTGGACTCGTCTTCACGTCTACTATCTCGTGTCCGAAATCCGCAGCAATCAGAGATCGTTTGTATTTGGACGATCGGAGAGAAACGAGCATATATTCTCCTTTTTCCCTCTTTCTCTTCACTTTCTCTCTTTTCTCTTCGTTTCCCTCTTTCTTCAAAAATAGTGAGCCCTCCTCCCCCAAAACCGCAGCCACCCTCCCATTCACCACCGCTGGCCGTTGGCCTCCCCTCCCTCTGGCGCCGCGCCTCCTCCTCCTCTCCTCCTTCTCCTCCTCTTCCTCTCTCTCCTTTTCTACAAATCCTTCTCCAAGCCCTAGCTCCTCCGGCCACCACCACCACCTCCCGTGCCCTACCGCCACCACCAGCGGCCTCCCCGCCTCCAGTCAGGTCTGGCGCCCCCCTCCAGCCACCCAACTCCGGCCGTGGGCCCCGCTACACTCAAAAACCCATCTTTCACAAAAATCCTGTTTTGCGTAAAACACCCTATCACTATTTCGCCAATAACTCTCAAACCGTGCATTTCTGGCCAAAACTCCACAATACCAATATCGAAGAGCACGATTTTCTCTTCGATTTGGTATATGGAAGTCCTCTTTTGGATTGCGGAGCTGTCGGGAAAACGCGTTCAAAGTCTGTTGTCCAAACACTGTCCAAATGTTGTCTTTTCGCGATTTCCGGTGAAATGGCACATTCTCGGAAGGAAGACCACTAGGCGAAAGTTGTCCGGAATGACACGTTTAAGCTAGAAAAAAGTTGGTATGAAGATTGGAGCTCGTTTGCAAATTCTGGAAACAGAACATCAAATCCGGACGATAGAAAATATGTGAGTTTTTCTCCGCTTTAAAGCTTCTATGGTTTTTGACGTATAAAGTATATAAAGTTATGATTTTTATTTATATAAAGTTATGATTTTTAATTACATAAAGTTATGATTTTTAGTAATGTAAAAATATCATTTTTGGTTAGTTAAAAATAGGATTTTTATCGCAGGAAAGAAATATTTTTAGCAAGATTAAAAATATGATTTTTAACTAGAATATGGCATGGAAATGTTTTTAGAAAGATAAAAATATGATTTTTAGCTTATGTATGCTATTTATAAAACATACAAGTTATGAAATAATTATTCGATAGTTAAAAATATGCATTTTAACTTATGCATGTTATTTACAAAATAGATATGCGGGATTCCTGGAGAATTTAAGATTAACAATCAAAGATTGACGGAGTGGAAACCCAAGGTGAGAACTCCTCACTATAATTTTCTTATACAGCTGTTTATTTTATAACTGCATATATGAACTATTCCCCTGTCGTCCACAGACCATGAACGACTTGTTTGATTGTTTGGTTTGGCTGATTAGATTATTTGGTTGAATTTGGTTGTTTGGGTGAAATGAATTGATTAGAATTGTTATATGTATATGGCGCGAGCCAATATCAGGAGAGAGGTAATGCTAGACATTACCTATTTTGATATCGTGCCGTTATGCCACCAAAATTTTCTAAAAAAAAGAAGAAAAATGTGTCAAAACAATAAAAATATCATTTTTATTGTATAAATGAGCTGAATAGAATATTCATATGTTGAATAAGATATTTTATCGTTAAAAATATAATTTTTAACGTTGATATGGATAAAATAAATATTCATTTACAAACGGACGATTTGTTTATGTACACACATTTGACTGATATTGATTGGGACGATAAATTTTACACATCGCCCAACTACACAAATAATATTCAGTATTTGTTGGTTGAAACCCCACACGGGTGTTGGGATGATATTTGACGTACACTAATCCCGACTGTTTAGTTGTATGTCAATCGTAGGTTGATAGACTGTTGTAAGCGTTAAATATTTATATTTAATGCTTATGCAGTGTGGAATGCACTCTGGATGATGGATGATTATTTATCACTGTTGTTGTATACATGTGTTGTATGGAATCCATATAATAACATTATATGGTAATTAACTGTGTCTGATTCCAGTTCAGAAAGAATGAATATTTTAAAATAATGAATATTTTAAAAATAATATTCAGTAAAAGATCATAATCCGATTTTGATGTCTGATTGAAATGGTTTTAAAATAACCAGAATTTCCAATATATGAATTGGAATGGATTTGAATCGAAATTATCTTCGGAATATTTCGATATTGGGTTCTGTGGTTATACGGATATTGTGGAGGAATTTAGAAGATATATATCGTTATTCTAATATGATTTGTTGGTTTCAAAATTTGATATTGAATATAAGTCGATATATTTCCTATTCAAAGCCTTGTATTAAATATCAAATTGGATTTTGGGGTTGTCGTGAATGGTATCTTTAATAATACCGTTCTTGAACCGAATGGAGTTAAGAAATTAGAAACTGACCGGAGATTAGTTAAGTTGAATGGTTTCCTGGGTATTGATCTGATGTTGGTTTCGGCCTTCGGGGTTAATACTTAGGGAATTGTTCTCTTACTAATTTACGGTTAGCGACTGATGGGATTTTGGGTTTGTTGTGAACTGTGTTTTTAATGACATTCGTTCTTTAACCCGATTTATAGTGAAATGAGATTCGGAATTTATAATTTTTTTTATTAAGATTCAACGGGAATTTTCAAAGAAAAGTTTTCCAATTTAATATATTTAATTGGAATTGAATTGAAATTTGTCTTTGGGGTTTATCGTGAACGGTGTTTTAAATAACACTGGTTCTTTAACCCGATTAACAATGGAGTTAAGAAAATCAGAAACTAACTGGAGATTAGTTAAGTTGAATGGTTTCCTGGGTATTGATCTGATGTTGGTTTCGGCCTTCGGGGTTAATACTTAGGGAATTGTTCACTTGCTAATTTACGATTAGAGGCTGATGGAATGAAATGTGATTTTGGGTTTATCGTGATCCGTGTTTTAAATGACATTGGTTCTTTAACCCAGTTGAAGACAGGATATGATTTCCCAAGTTAAACACAATCTTTAATGTTGATTTTTGGGAAGATTAAAACCAAGTGGTGCTTTAATGCATCTTTAATTAGATTGAAATGATATCCAAAGGAAGATTAAAGAATAAACTTAAAGAAATTATCTTTGATAAAATTAATGGAAACCTTTCCCAACGTATGTGGATATTTAAATAAAAGAATATTCAGAATTGGAATGAGGCGTATGTTGTGGTTTATAGCACTTGTTTATCATATACGCGAGTTATTCGGAAAGGCCGGGTTTATACCCATTTGGAATAACTGATTCGACGATAGGTCTACGATGAAGACGGTAGTTGAAGACCAGAGGTCTTCACATCGTTTAGATGATTACTGATGTCTTGATTGGGCTGTACACTCAAGTTGAGGTAATAAGTGGTGATCGTCCAGATGTACTTGGAGATCGACGGATATGTGAGGGCCTCTCCCCTGTATTGGACATATAGGGGAGGAATAAGGTGCCTCCAATTTCGTTCAGGTCCATAACGAACTTATAAATGGATTTTGTGTCTGACATTGGATTTTATTCTACGCTGATTGATTTCTATTAAATATATATCTATTTGGCGGTCGAGAATTTATTCTTTTGCTTAATGCCCTTCTCTGAGACGTACGAGCTCAGAGGTTATCTATCGATAGATATCAGTCGCATGACATGAACTGCCTGTGTGGCATGCTGAGATGCAATGATCAAGGCTTTTGTTGAAAAGCAAAGTCTAGTGGTTGATGATCAAAGCACGGCTTTAATATAGCATAGCTTTGTGTATTGCGTTAATTCGCGAGCCTCACACCTTGGTATGAGTTAAAAAAGGGATAAGGACCGCTGGGAGAACACGACGTTTCTTTCTAGTTATGGGTGGTGTCAGCGTTTTACTAGCCCTGACATCGTTGATTATTATACCTTTGTGGATGTCGGAATGCGAGGTGCCTCAGATATATCGGTCTTTTCGGAGTCGATGGATAGGTCCGATAGGACCGGGAAACTTATGTTCAGGAATAACTAATCCTCAAACGTAAGGGAGGACCGGCCCAGCCGATTCCAAGGGTTCTCTGCGGGGAATCCTGAGGCATTTGTTAGAGTGTCTCAAAGGCGGTGAGGAGCTTGCCCCTGGCCTCGACTCATGACGGAAATCCAATTTGCAATACGTGACATTTCGATTTTGATTGTAGACCTAGTATGGCGACATAGTGGTATAGGGCACTATGCCGTCTATGATTGATACATTTATATTTTAAGTTGTTTTCATGCACTTTACACTTATAATAGTATCAAAATTATTTGTTTTAAACGTACCAAGCATGTTTGGCTATTATAAGGGAAAACCCTATCCTTCGGCTTGCGTTGCATTGTGTGATGAAACCTGGGTCTTATAATAGCTTCATTTTTTCAAAAAGCATTGCGCTGTTTATTCTATGCACTATTATTCTTGGAAGGAAACCCGTTCCATGTTATACGGCGTGGTCCCTTGAATTACTTTCTTTTAAAGTAAAGTTTTAAATAACTGTTTTAGTTCTCACACCAGTCACATGACTGACCTGGAGTTTATTGTTTTAATCTGAACTCTGAGTGCCTTTATTTTCCACACGGAAAGCTAGCAGTTTTGGTTTTGCAGATTTATATTCACAGGATCCTGGTTTATAGCTGGAATGATATTCAAAAAGCTCTGTATTCGTTTATCTCTTTCAATTGTGTATTGTATTATTTTTCTGCTGCTATGTAATGTATTTTAATCTCTGATATTTATCGAATGTATAATATTTGTTCATACTCTATGATATTCTTGTATTCTGATGGAATTGTTGTAATAAGCAATGAAATGTTCTTCTATTTGTGTTCTGATTGGTCATGTTCTCTACTCAATCTGGTTATCCTTCAAGGGGGAGTTCAGGTCGTTTCAAATTCAAATTCCAAATTCACTTTTGAGTTTATCCTTTCTAAACTCTTACCAAATTCCTTTATAACCATTTCAGTCTACAAAACGTTATCACAATTTATTTTATATTCCAAGTTTGGAATAACACTCTTCATTTTCTTTAAAAACGATTATCCATTTCCCTTTTTAATTCAAGTTCCAATTTGGATTCATATTTAAAATCTAAATTTCCTTTATAGATATTTCATTTGCAAAATATTTGCTTTAAACCATTATTCACTATAATCATGAATATATTTATTTATATATACAATCAAATCAGTTTGATTTCATACTTATAAATAATATCTTAAACTCAAATTCTATTTATAACCTCTATTCAGAATTTTTCATACAAATCTCATTTTTATTCCAACCATTTAAAATTTCGTTTATAATTTCCTTTATAATTTGCTAAGTTCAAATCTCTTTCCAAATATTGGTTTCAAAACCGATTTCCATTTTCCATATAAATTCAAATTTGAATTTATATTTCAATTTATCCAATGATAAATAATCCACTTAATTTATACTCTCAGTTATAAACAATTTCTTGATTTATCCATTTGAACAAGTTTCTATTTTCAACTCTATTCGAAATTAAATTTCTATTTTTGGAAATAAAATTCCTTTTTAAATCCCAAATTCCTTTTCTACATTCGAAAATATTACACGGTATTTAAATACCATAATTCTAGGGCCAGGGTAATACGAACACAACACAACTAATCACAGATTATATATCACATCATATATCACAACAAATGAAAAACAGTCATAAAATTGTTGAGGAATCCAGTTGGATCCCTCCAACCTATTGCCCTACATCAACAAAAATAACATCAATAATATTAATGAAATATCTAGTGAACAGAATTAATAATCGATCAACGATATAACTATATAAACCATTTTAATCAATTTTGTTAACCATTCATTCAAACAACCATCACACAGTATAAAATTACTATAAATAAATTAAAAACTTGTTTATATAAAAATATAAACGAGCGAGAGTTAGTGACACTTTGGTTCGCAGTCAACGATTCTGCTTTTGTTTCACTTAAAATCAAACAGCTGTTTGATTTCATCACGAAATTCCAGTAGCTCTGTTTTCATCCACAATAGTTGTACACCATAAATTTCGTTGCTACGGTTCCAACGGCTTTTTATTCGTCAGATTCTGGTCATGAATGAATGATATAAGACATTTACAAGTTCTAATTTAAATTGAAATAATTATCTAACTTAATGGTAATCATTAAGGCTAATCACCGTATTAAATAAATTAAATTCGTTGTTAGTTACTTCGGTAATCTCTCCTTCTTCATTCAAGTTCTTCCCACTCATTGTGATATTTTTCCCTCACCGTGGAAAACTCAGCTAGGACATCACCATTTTCTTCCCTTTCAACTTCTCCACACAATACAATTGAATTTTCAAAGTAATATGTCTGGATTGCAGGGACATTTACTTGGACCTCTTCCAGCAACTTCCAATATGGCGCCACATCGAACGATGATGATGCAAAAAAAAAATGTTGCGCAACAAATGACAAACCATCCATTAATGTCAATGCTATAGACACAGGGCTAGCAAGCTCAACACAACACAACTATCTCAAAACCTTTTCCCCATATTCTGATTAACCCCTAATCCCGAAACAAAAGAAGCCCATACAGTAAATTTCATCATCCCGTTCTTTACTAAATACCAACTAACTACACCGATCCATAATTTCATTACCATACCAGTACACAATTGTTTTATCTTCTAATAGCCGCATGCACTCCTTCCCCATTGTTACAAATCCTGTCGCTCCAAGCTTTCATGACCGAATTGCATCGCTCATCCCCCTTCTCCACTCAGCTAAAGCCAAAACCAATATTGCCAACCCACTCAACACAAAAATCTCTAACTACTTGTCACCATCTACCCACCTTTCAGTCACCGACTGAAGCCGTTCTCCCTGTCCTCATTCCATGACTATAGGAAAAGAAGTGTGAACAATCTTCCCATCTATTTTACCCAAACTTTTCTAGTTGATGCGCCAAGACCTCCTGAACACCATGTTGACCCCACTTTTCTCCCTCATCGCCGAAAATTCCAGCATACCCTTCTTTAACACGCTGCACTGCTCAAGAAAAATGTGCGAAATTGTTGATTTTGGCCTCAATAAAGCACGCCTGGGCCTGAAGCTGCGATTTAAAACATCCCAACGAATCAACAATAATTCGATTCTATTTTTATTTTTATTTTATTGCCATTTCGAAGAATACTAGGAATGTTTGTTGGAAAGAAACCAAAGAAAACGGAAGCTACGTTTGGGAATTAGGTATCGGTAAATGGAATCCCAATTTGATTTTGATTTTTACAATGGATTTAGAAGGCACGATTTTGATCTTGAGGGAGGAATTTTCGTGTTGGCTGAAGGGAAGAATAAGGGGTCGGCTTGTTGTTTTTATTATAGGGATTTGGGTAGCTTTCTAAGGAAGCTATAGATTAGATTCTTAGAGAAGCTTTCCAATTATTTAATTAATTTATGAAGCTTACGCCTAAAGTAACACACCAAAATAACTACAGATGAGATATGGTCATGATGAAAATCGTAATCCTAGCGTAATTAAATATTTCGGACAAGATGGAACTAGTTTTGTCAAATTCCGAGACTCTTTATTAAAGTTATTTTATATATTCACAACGTGAATCGATACGCATTTAAATTGCATACGATTACAAAATAAATCCAATCAATCTCAAACTGAAAATCTTACAATAATTACTCACTATGGATTTATTAAAATTATTTTCGTTGAAATTGGAGATCATTTGAAATTTGGTGATTCTTAAGATGCCATATTAGATCGAATAAATGATTAAATAAAAATCTAGTGTTTACGGTTACCGCAGTCACATACAATATCGAATTACCACAAAATTTATTTTAATACAATAATTTAACATTACAAATCCAATGAAATTGATTTTGTCGAAAATGGAGATTGTTTGCATAAAGGCAATTTTTAATGCTTAAATAAATCGATAAAATATAAATAAATTCATAAACAATCCCATTTAATGATAATAACTTATTATTACAGTATATCTATGATTAGAACATCATCTAGCTCTGAAATAAATATATTTGGATTTTAAACTTGAGATTTCAAATTAAACCGATGTTCAGATTATTCAAAATCAATTATATATATATATAATAAATCGTTATAATATATAGACCATTCCTTAGCGACTACTAGAAAATTTGATCTAGACATAACTCCCAATCTACAAGACGAAATCTCAATTTTTCTCTTTCATTAGGAAAATATAATCAAATAGATCCTAACGTTTCTTGTTTTAAAGAAATCCGACTTATATTGGATCCTGTATATCGAATTGAAGTTCAAAACGTTAAATTACGTACTACCGCGACGTTATGAGCTCGTAATAAATTTAATTATAAATTATACGTTCAATGTTGTTTTTAATTAATAAATTCCTTATGAAAAATCATTTTACGTTTCCAATACAACATTTGAACAATTTAAATGTTTTAAAATTAACGGAAAATTTGGGTCGTTACATTTCTTTCCCCTTAAAAGACTTTCGTCCCCGAAATTACTAAGGTAAGAAAATGATTCAAGCTTATTAACTTGGTTAAAAATCTTTTGATCTACTTCTTAATCTCAGTCCCAACTGACCCAATTAATTTCAATTAAAATATTAATTTATTCCAACAAATGAAAATTTTCAAAAATTTCTAACACCTTAAATTTTCGGAAAATTTTGTCAGTCTCCCCTTTACGGAGGGAGTTCTGCGATATCATTGGAACAACAAATATATATACATCGACCCACACGGTCGAAAAACAAAATTTAAAACCCAAATTCTAGTATTTTTGCGTAGGCGTACGTTATATAGCGTTATTAAGCGAGCGAGCTCAATTCGTTTTCACTTTATACGGCTGAACCCATGCCGTATGCTTCAGGTACATGCACTTACTCACTTTAGCAGGTGAGTTTCAGTAATTTGATGTTTAAATAATCATTCATGCCATTAACTCATATAACCACATTATTCACATGGTTTCTAATGATTTTCAATCCATATTTCCACATCCTATCCATTATCCGTGTACAACATTCACATCCATCCAATTGATTCTAAACCAATTTATTCACTTTTAAAAGCCACACAGTTTAATTTGCAATCCAATATAATTTCTATTCAACTTAAGTTAAATTTCAATTCAGTCGAATTCACTTCCATTATTTCAATCTGTTTAACTCATACATTTAAATTCTGAATTCAAATTCCCGGCTTTTATTTCCAAATCAGTTTGGAATCATATAATTTATACATATATATTTATAATCATCTGCAAATTCAAAACATTTGAATTTTTAAACTTGTTCTTTTCAAACATATTTCCATCAACGAATCATTATGGTAGCAATCTATCACTCAAAAACTTCAAAATGAATACTGATAATGTCGCGATCCATTATCAGAATTATTTTCTCGCCACTGAAGTGATTTCAGTGCTTAATTGCTTTCAAAATCTGTTTAAAATCATTCTAATTCAGAAACCCCTTTAAACCAATGCTATATTACCTTTGAAATACTTCAAGAAATATTTTCTAAATATCCAAGATTTAAATCCACAGTTCTGGTCTGAATCCAATTCTAATTTAGCTTATTTATATATTTCATTCTTATACAAATTCAACTTGTTTATATATAACCATTTTAATATTTTATAATTCCATTTGATTGCAATAACAATTAATACATCCATATACTATAATTTTTCAGAAATTATTCCGTTCATATTAAAATAATTTTTGGGCAAAATTATTTCATTTATCCATTTTTAAAGCAATACTGTATCGAATTGCTTTGTTCGAGAGTTTATAAACACCTATCGATATAGTTGTACATTCTATATCGTCCATAATTCATAAACCACTCAATAAACCTGTTAACACAACATAAATAATTTTGTATCAAATCTACAAATACGCTCTCTCATATACATACATTCAAACTCAATCTAGGGTATTATTAACCCAATCTCTATTGCGTTACGCCACAAAGCCAAGGTTACTACTCAACCTTCATCTCTAATACCAAATGTAACAACTTGAATTTCCATACCCTTTGAGTTGACTTATTACACCACACGCCCAACCCAAATTGCACAGAAATACGAATCATTAATATATGAAGTTAGAGGGTGAGAAATAGAAAGGAAGAAAAATTAGAATAGAGGAAAACGAAGAACACAAAACCTCACAACGGAATGAATAAATATATTATATAGCGTAACTTTTGAAATACAAATCGGTAACTATACATACATACCATCATCAGAGCACAACAGTTATTCCTGGAACGGTTATAAACACATGTTTCCATATACAACATAGTACACAACGGAAAATATGATAGTCTATAGCTAACTGATGAAGCCTCCTGCTTCAAGCTTCTCCAAGTGAACCTGTAAAATCCTGACTACTTGCCAACCCGTACAAATTTGGGCACCCTAGAGTTTAGGGTAAAACAAAACAAAATAAACTCTGGGTCAGTCATGGGATTGGTGTGAGTAAACTCGATCCAATTTATTTAACTTTCAAAAACCCTTTCGAAAGAAAGATAATCGTAAGACCGATCCATACATAAACACGAATGTTTTTTACCTGACGATAACCAAAAATATTTTTGACATCAAATCCAGTGATATTATAATAGTGTCTAAGTCAAATAAATAGCAATCTAGCGGAACGCTTGCATCTCACGCTCCATATATACTACAAATCAAAAACCCCGGGCGCTTATTGGAGAATGGATTTCCAACATGACAAGGTATGGGACCACCTTCCGATCAGTGTACTATAGAGGATATACACTGGGGTTCAACAAGAACATCTTGCAACCTGGCTGACCACTCATTTAACATGAGTGTACAGAGCATATTATCACCATTGGTTGTGACCAGCAACCATTACCGAAAGCATACTAAAGTGAGTAGAATAAGAAGCAAATGAAATTTCTTTAGATCAAGTGATAATACCCCTAATGGGAATGACCCACTTGGCCATGCCGCCTGCCCTATTTCTGACATTTCACGGTTGATGAGGCTTGAGGTCACGACTGCCTTTTTAGAACATCTTGTCATCATTTACTTTGAATGTCACATCGTCAGATCCGTCAAATCACTAATTGAAATTCATAAATACACTCTAGGTGTCAAGCTTGAGAAGTTGCCTTCTCCACCATCAAAGTTGGTATATTTGTAAAAATCAATGTACGTGATCGTTTGGAAATACTCTGTCAGACATTCATCCATACAATTTGTCCTAGGATTTGGACAAACTGAAGGCACCATTCTATTAATCCATCTTGGGAAATTTCTACCTAAGATTAACAGAACAACCCTTGCACTTTACTCCCTCTTCAATCATCTTCAGCATAAGTTGATTCGTAACGGTTATGCCCGTACCCGTACGGAATTGTAACGACCTAAAATTTTTTGACATTTAAAAATCTGATTAAATTAAGGTTTAATCGAAAATAAATATTTATATTTGGGATTTTGTCTATTTTTGAACAATATGTGCGAACCCTCTCATGAATTTATAAACAACGTGATTTACATTACTAACCGATTTGATTATTTAGCGTTAATATTCCTTTCTTGTATAAAAATGAATGTTATGGGAAGGGTTGTACCGTTATTAATTCAGTTTGCAATTTAAGTAAGAAATGAATTTAATATTATCGTGTAATTCGGTTAAGAAGGAAATGCATGCTTGTATTTAAATCTGAATGGACCTTCGTCTTGAACGTAGCATTCACTTTTAAAATAAAATGGTGCTTGTAAATAAAAGCTTAATCATTTTGCCAAGATTTAACAGTATTACAAGTTTTAAACCGTAACGGTGAAAACAAAATCAACTTGAAATAAATTCTGCAGTCTAATTAAGAAACGATTTATTTATTTCGAACCAAACCGTTAAGTATAAATAGCATAATAAAACGCTAAATTAATTTTGTTTCAAATAAAATGTAAGTTGATGTTTTAATATTAATAGTGATTAATTTTGTTTTGAATAAGCCGTTAAGTTTAATTTTATTATGGATAATACGGTTCATGAAAACGCGAGCGGTGTAATCAAAACCGGGAAGCTAAGCCAGATTTGTATAAGAAATGCGCAATAAAAAGTAAAGGAATAAATTGCGAAATAAATTCGTATATTTTGCGTTAGAAGATGAATTTAATTTACGGTTCATAGTGGTTAAATTTATAACATTTAGAAATAATGTTAACAATGTTGTTCGTCAGTCCGTGTTTAGCCTAACGTTCGCACACCGTTCATAAGGAATAAATCAAATTTCCTCCTTTGAAAGAGATATGGTAGGCAACCATATCTGATAAAATCTAATCTAAATCCTGCCATATCAGTCCAAAGATTTTTTAAACAGTGCTCAAATATCTTGGACTATTCATGTACAGAGAACCAACACTGTACACAAATAAAATATTTTGCGTAGTAGAAATCGGATACCACGTGTTATCCTCTCTTATGTTCTCTGTCCCCCTATCTACACTATAAATTGCATGGCCCTTTTTCCTCCTTTCATCTGCAGTATTCTCTTCTACTTAGTCCTATCAAAAAGAAAAAAAAAACTAGCACTTTCTTCACAAAAAGGCTTCCTCTCCCAAACATGTTCTGAAGAAAACTGCTTATCCCCTTCCCTTCGCACTGTGCCAACTAGCCGCTCAACACTTAAGAAAAAATCAGTCTACACTTCGCTTCGTGCCTGCATCGACGACCCACCTCCACCCACCTTGCTGTCCTCCCCTGTCACTTCCCGCTTCCATGCGAACTGACCCATCCACTCCACCATGAAACCGTTTCCCATCCTCTTCCAGTCTTCTTCCCGCACTGTCTCTTTTGGCTCCAACTCCACCGCATCCATCTCCTCCTCGTCTGCCGCCAGCACCAAGTTCGAATTTCCCATTTAGTGAAACACCCGACCTCCGTTAAGGTCACTCACAAAGGGAATGCCTTAACTTTAGTGGAGGGTTATAGGTACAAGACACAGTAAAATTTACAAGACAGATATATATAAGCAGCGAAATTCAAATATTTATTGCATACGTGGTTCAATACAAAAGCATTACAGCAAATTGTCTCAAAATAACTTCCAAAACATTACACCATAATTTCTGTCTTGATTATTTAATAAAGAAGCATAAACCATAAATAAACTGCATAAATCCCCAAGTGTACTGTCCAAAAGCCATAGCCAAGGTGAGAGAGTCCCAATCATACATCTACTTTCTTGAAGCTTGCAAAGAGTCTGACTAAGCTGGAGTATTCCCTCCCTGTGGACCTGGGGGGGGGGGGATGGAAGAAAAGAGGACGAAAGAAAACGGGTCAGACAATAAGTCTGGTAAGTTCAGTGATTACTAGTATTTAAAAAAGGAAAGGGATCATGACAGTAATAACAGAACATATGACAATACCCTAATATAAGATAAGAGGACCATGTGATCGCACCCATTACTGTAGTCTCTGCACCTACTTAACCATTGGTTCAACCAGCCTCACGTGTTTATAACAAACGATCCCCTTAATGATCAGCTCTTACTCGCATGCATTCATGTCCTTTGTCCTTCAGCCCCGCTTGACTGTAGATACCTGTGCTGGTCCCACAATGGGGTGTATCGGTCCCTCTGGTGGCAACCCGACACGATTCAAGATGCACAATGTATACAACTGATACCCAGTGCCTTCTTTTTCCACTCCGGAGTACGTGCACGTCCGTACTCTATCGGAACCTACACTGACGCACCAACTGCCGACGTTTTTGACCGCTTATAATCAGCCCAGTAATCTGCCCCACCCTGCCTAGTTCAGGGTACCATGATATATCTATGTGGGTTACTGCTGAAATGGGTCCCCGTTACTAGGGTTTTCTAATCAACATGTTTATTTGGTTAAGTGTCCAAGTTTACCTAACCCCACCCATCTGTTTAGTTAACATGTTGAATCGGTTAAGTGTTTCTCTAATTGACTTAACCCTACCAATCCTGACTTAGCTTTAATTTATTCATCAAAGCACCAACCACTCACATTAGACAGGTCTGGTTGTGGTAACTGGATATGCTGGTCGGTTCCGGGCAGTTTTACACCACAACTCAGTCTAACCTTGGGTTCATTTTGGGCTTGATGCACTAACCACCCACATTAGACAGGTCTTGTTGTGGTCACTGGATATGCCGGTCGGTTCCGGGCAGTTTTACACCACAACTCAGTCTAACCTCGGGTTAGGCATATTCGTCTTTTCTAAATCCATATATTTTCTATATATGTCTAATTCTATATGTAAATTAATCTTAATTTAATCATGCCATAATTATCCTTTGATTATGCTCAAAGTAAATGGTATATCAAATATACCATTTTATGAACAAATCTATGCTATGAAATTTTCATATTTTCCCATCGCTACCCCCGTGGAACGTACGCATGAATCACATAAAATGTTGGGCTAGTAAATTAGCCCAAACCCATAAACAGAAAGGGGTAATAAACAAGGGACATGAAATAAACATAAAATAGCATACATTTAACTTATCACGTGTAACTTGGCATAGAAATATCATAATCTTAATTAACGGGTAAAGGTAAACCTGTGACTAAGTTGGATCTAATTATCATGTAAACTTGATATAGGTCTAGCATGGAGGTTTAACATATAACACAATTTTAAACCACAACTAAGCATATTAACTTATGTATGCCAAAACATAAGAAAGCTACTATAAACATATTTAAATCACAACTTAGCATGATAACTTATGTGTGTTAAACATAAGAGAGCCATTAAAACATATTTAAATCACAACTTAGCATGATAACTTTTGTGTGTTAAACATAAGAGAGCTACTATAAACATATTCGAATCACAACTTAACATGATAACTTATGTGTGTTAAACATAAGAGAGCTACAAATCCAATCTTATAACATAAATGGATTCAACTTAACATAATTCCAAATATACATGAATGTTAATCTAACATGTAAGCATGTGATTTAGATCATAGACTTGCAAGTAACCACCAAATTATAACATGACATGTTTCACCATTCAGTTAGCATAATAGGTCCACTACCCAATCATAATATATTCCAATAAGATACAATACAGTATGTTCATCATCACAAACATATAGGAATGATCAATCGCAATGGTAGTTTAAGATAAATGAGAATCAAACTTTTTTTATCTTATACATAAGCATCATTCTATATTCGAATTACAACATGTCATGATTCATTTAAAAGAACGTTTAAATCTACATAATAACCAACTTACCAACTAAAAAGTGTAACAACCCGTAAAATGCGAGCCAGTTTGAAATTTTTATTTTGGCAATTTTAGCGAATTTTGATTATTTAAAATGAAATATTTTAAATAATATCGACGAGAAATTTATTTTGAATTGAAACCCGACGTATATATTATATACGTCGTCGTTAGAATATATAATAATTATATATAATTATTAAAGGAATTGAAAATGGCGCGGTAGTTCGAAAATTCGATTTCTAATTTCAAATGAATATACGGAATTCAATATAAGTCAGAATTGAACGAAACAAGAAATATTTGAATCTGTATAACTATATCTTTGTAACGAAGTTAACAAACTGAGATTTCATTTTAGAAATGATAAGATATGTCCAGTTTAAAATTAGAAATAGTCGCTGTGGAATTTATATATATTTTTATATATATAAGGCCCTTAAAAATAGCAATTTTGCAAACGACCTCGGATTTCGACGAAACCAGTTTTGTTGGGTCCGGGATGTTAAGTTATTGCTAGATTCCAAATTTCATAATTTTTCGAATCAATATGTGAGCGTGGCAAAGGAAAACGCGTTTGACCAGTTTCAGTTGATTTTAATCGACTGGAAATTGGCCATTTTTCTAACGGTCTCAGAATTCGACGAAACTAGTTTTGTTAGGACCGTATCGTCAATACGAAGCTAGAAAATATTTTTCAGGATTTTTTCTAGTTAGTATGTGACCCCGGTAATTTGAAATGTACGTTTAAAATTCAATATAGTGATTTAAATGTAAATTCAACGGAAACTATTCGAAACAGTCGAATCAGCTTGCGATAGATATCCCATTGTGTTCAGAATGGGGGTAATACGCTATGGACGTCAGGCGGTGGGCCTCGTTTAGAGGTCGTTTGTGAAAGTCAACTTTTTGGCAATTAAAAATAAATAAATTAAATAATATAAATTTTATAAAAACCCCCCCCCTTCCTTTTCTCTTCCCCGATTCAGTCGAAATAAAAAAAAAAAAAAAAGAAAAAAAGAAAAACTCGTCGCGCCCTCGCTCCCCAAGGCGGCGCCGCCCACCGCCTGCTCGCCTGCCACCTCGCGCCGCCTCAGGCGCGGCCTGACCGCCCTCCCCCTTCGAAGCTCAACAGCGATTCGCACCCCCCCATTTCGAAAACCTAGTCGCCGGAGCAGCCCTGGAGCCACCGTCCGCCACCCACCAGACTCCTCCGCCGAACCCTCCTCCGAACGATCCCCTGTAAGTTTTTTTTTTATTTTTTTTTATTTATTTTATTTTATTTAAAGCAGAATTTTAAAGAAAACTGAAATTTTAATAAAAAGAAAACTGAAATTTTAATAGAAAGTAAAAACTGAAAATTTTATAAAGTTAAAACTGTTTTTCTTTATAGGTTAAAAACTGAAAATTTTATAAAGTTAAAACTGTTTTTCTTTATAGGTTGAAAACTGAAAATTTTATAAAGTTAAAACTGTCTTTTTATAGGTTTTAAAAACTGATTTTTATTTTAAGAAAAAAAAGTGAAAAGATTTAAACTTTAAAAAGGAAAGGATTTGAATTTTTAGAAGTAAAAAATAGAATTTTTATATATTGAACTTCGATAGAAAAATTTGATTTTTATATATTGAGCTTCGAAAGAAAAATTCGATTTTTATATATTGAATAGCGAACTAAAAATTCGATTTTTATATATTGAATAGCGAACTAAAAATTCGATTTTTATATATTGAATAGCGAACTAAAAATTCGATTTTTATATATTGAATAGCGAACTAAAAATTCGATTTTTATATATTGAATAACGAAGTCAAAATTCGATTTTTACATAGGTAGTAAAAGCGGACGACGAAGATGACGAAGATGCGATAGCAATGAAGTTTTCTATCAATGAAGTGCCGTGGAGCTAGGATAGCAATCTGTGAGAATTTCTCACCTTTCTATTTCTTTTCTAGTTATATATATACTAGGATGCAGACGGTGCTTAGTAGCACCCGACACCCGTCCACAGACCATGGACTTGTTTGTTTGGCTGTTTGGTTATTGATTGTGATATTGGTTTGAATGTGGTTTGTGGTGTGGAAAATCGAATCGATAAATTGGTTAGGATTAGACGTGCGCCGTTATAAGGCGAAGGAGTAAGGCTAGGTTAGACCCTTACTCCAAATTTTGTGGTTTGCATAACGAAAGTGAATTTGATTGATGTGTGAATGGCGTGGGCCTTCACTAGACCGGGGATAAGGCTAGGCCTTGTCCCGTTTCTAGTATCGTGCCGTTATGCCGCCGAAATTTTCTAAAATAAGTTAGAAAAAAATAAAAATAGCATTTTATTTAAAGAATGAACTGAATAGAAATTCATATGTTAAAATAAAATGTGTTATCGTTAAAAATATAATTTTTAACGTGAATGTGAATAAATAAATATTCATTTACAAACCAGACGGTTTGTTTATGTACACCTATTTGAATGACGTTGATTGGGTCGATAAATTTTACACATCGCCTAACTGCACAAATAAAATATGTGTTTGATTGTTTGAAACCCCACACGGGTGTTAGGATGAAATTTGAAGTTCACTCATCCTGATTGATTAAATATGTCGATCGATTGATTGACAGGCTGTTATAAGCGTTGAATATCTATATTTGATGCTTATACAGTGTAGTGCACTTTGGTTGATGGTTGATTATTTTCAATGCTATTATATACATGTGTTGTATGAAAATCCATATAATTAATTTTATATGGTAATTGATTGGGCCTCATTCCAGTTTTGAAAAAGAAATATTTGAAAAAGAAATATTTGAAAAAGAAATATTTGAAATAGAATATTTGAAAATAAAGGAATATATGAAGCCGTGTTGATTAGATTGACGCCATTTTGACGTGAACGATATTTATATCGATTTTGAAAACGAATTCAAAATGAATTGAAAACGAATTCAAAATGAATTGAAAACGATTTCGAAATGAATTGAATTGAAAACGATTTCGAAATGAATTGAATTGAAAACGAATTCAAAATGAATTGAAAACGATTTCGAAATGAATTGAATTGAAAACGATTTCGAAATGAATTGAATTGAAAACGAATTCAAATGGAATTGAAAGCGAATTGAAATGAATTCAAATTGAATTGAAATTCGAATTGAATAGAAATGAATTTTGAGACGAATTTATAAAGAAGAATTCAATTTTGCTTTGAATTGAAATGGAAGTTGAAATAGCTTTTGAAACGATTTTAAAACTATTTATATAATTCGTTTTAAATAGAAATCGACGAAATATATATTATATATATTATATATATAATATAATGGCCTGAATAGAACGCGCCGCGCCGCGGCAGTTCGCGAATTTCGACCATTTATTTCAAACGGACATTACGGGAGATCCGACCGTCGGATTCTCCTAAAACCGGAACCGTTGGGTTCGTATCGAAAAGAGCTTTCTAACGAATATTAGAAATTTGAAATCTAACGGTTGGATTTGGAGATACGTCCAAATCAAATTCGAAAAAGGTCGCTGTAAGTGCAGTTCGATGGCCATTGTTGGAAATCGACTGTACGGGCCTTGATAAAATTATTAAAAATAGTAATAATTTGTGTAAAATCATAAGAAATGATTTAGAAAGAATTGGGATGAAAAACTCCCTATTTGAAAAGATAAAAATAGATTTTTATCGAAATGAACTAGTTTTGAACTAGAATTATAATTCTGTTTATTTTTAAAATAAATAAATTGAATTTGAAAAGGGTTTTGAAAATAACCAAAATTTCCAATGATTGCATTGGAGTGGATTTGAATCGAAATTGTCTTCGGAATATTTCGATGTTGGAATTTGTGATTATACGGATGTTGTTACGGAAATTTGAAAGATATATATTTATATCGTTATTTCCAATACGACATTTGTTAATCGTAGAATTTGATATTGAATATAAGCCGATATATTTTCTATTCAGAGCCTTATATTGAATACCAAATGGGATTTGGGTTTGTCGTGAATGGTGTCTTCACTAACACTGTTCTTGAACCCAGTTGAGAAAAGATTAGATCTTTTTATTTAGATTTAATGAAGTGTACCAATTAAATAATATTTAATTGGAATTGAATTGATATTGATTTTTGGGTTTATCGTGAACAGTGTTTTAAATAACACTTGTTCTTTAACCCGATAATTAATGAATGTGATTTGGGTTTGTCGTGAATGGTGTCTTCACTAACACTGTTCTTGAACCCAGTTGAGAAAAGATTAAATCTTTTTATTTAGATTTAATGAAGTGTACCAATTAAATAATATTTAATTGGAATTGAATGGATATTGATTTTTGGGTTTATCGTGAACAGTGTTTTAAATAACACTTGTTCTTTAACCCGATAATTAATGAGATGTGACTTTGGGTTTATCGTGAACCGTGTTTTAAATGACACTGATTCTTTAACCCAGTCACAGATTAAAACTAAGTGGAGTTTTAATGAATCTTTAATTAGATTGAAAAGATCGAGGATGGAGTATCACCAGTTTTGCTCCAGGCGATAGTTAAATCTTTAATTAGATTTGAACGTGAAATTTAGAAACTAACTGTCGGTTAGCTAAGTAGAATGGTTTTCTGGATATTGATCTGATGTTGGTTTCGGCCTTCGGGGTTAATATTTGGGGGATTATTCTCTTGATTAATTTACGGTTAGTGACTAATGAATTGGAATGAGGCGTATGTTGTGTTTGTGTAACACTTATTTAAAATATACGCGAGTTATTCGGAAAGACCGGGTTTATCCCATTCTGGATAACTGATACGACGATAAGTCGAAGATGAAGACGATGGTCGAAGACCGGAGGTCTTCACGTCGTTTGGGTGATAACTGATGATCTTGATTGGGCTGTACACCCAAGAAGATGGAAACAGTTAGTGATCGTCCAGACGTACTTGGAGATCGATGGATATGCGGGGTACTAGGTGCCTCCGGTTTCGTTCAGACCCAGAACGGACTTGTAAATGGACTGTGTGTCTGACATCGGATTTCATTCTGTGTGACTGATATCGGTTGCATAAGATGGTTTGCCTGTGTGGCATGCTAAGATGCAAATGATCAAGGCTTCTGTTGAAAAGCAAAGTCTTGTGGTGATGATCAAAGCACGGCCTTTGTGGCGTAGCTTTGTGTAACGTTTACCTCGCGTGTTTCACACCAGGTATGAACCAAAAACAGGAGACGGACCTCAGGGAGGACTTGCGTTTCTTTCTAGCTAGAAGTGGCGTCAGTGGTTTTACACGCCCTGACGAGTTTGACTTATGTGGTTGTTGCTGTTGCGAGGCGCCTCGGATTGATCGGTCGTTCTCGAACCGATGGAGTCATTTGTTGGCTCATTGACACCCCAAAGGGTGGGGAAACGTAGTGTTCAGGCATTTTAATCCACATCGGTGGACCGGCCCTGACGATCCAAAGGCTTGACTGAGTACTTGCCTGAGACACGGGCTAGAGCGTCTCGAATCGGTTGAGGATCTTGCCCCTAGCCTCGGTTCATAGATGGAAACCCAATTTCCAAATACGTGATATTTGCGGTTTTATTTGTAAACCTATATATGGCGACATGATATATGGTACCCATGCCGCCTATGATTGATACTTATGATTTGAAGTTGTTTTATACACTACGCACTTATAATAGTATCAAAGGATTTGTTTTAAACGTATCAAGCATTCTTTGGCTGTTATAAGGGAAAACCCTATCCCCCGGCTTGCGTTTGCATTGTGTGATAGGACCTGGGTCTTATAACAGCTTCATTTTTCTTTATTTAGCATTGCGCTATTTGTTTTATGCACTGGTATTCTTGGGAGGAAACCCGTTCCGTGTTATACGGCGTGGTCCCTTGAATTACCTAATGATTTAAAATAAAGATTAATAACTGTTTTAGTTCTCACACCAGTCACATGACTGACCTGGAGTTTATTGTTTTAACCTAAACTCTGGGTGCCCCTATTTTTGACACGGGCAGCTAGTAGTTTTGGTTTTGCAGATTTATATTCACAGGGTCCTGGTTTACAGCTGGAATGATATCCGGAAAGCTTTGTATCCGTATATCTCCTTCTAGTTGTGTATTGTATTATTTTCCGCTGCTATGTATTTAATTGTAATTTAAATCTCTGATATTTCTGTGTATTATTCTTTTATACTCTGTATATTCTTGTAATCTGATGTATTGTTGTAATGTACAATGAAACGTTCTTCTATATGCGTTCTGATTTGTCGTGTTCTCAAACGATAAGGCGTTTTCGAACGGTCTGGGCCGGTTTAGCGACTGGTTCGGACCGAGCGAGATTCCTTGCCGTCACATTTGGTATCAGAGCTTTGGTTTACAAAGCTCAGAGAACAAGGCACATTAGAACCATACGAAAGAATTCATCAGATATTGGATTAGTAATATCCAATTAGAATGACTCGTTAGAGATGGGATCAGTAGTATCCTAGAACGAGTGTGAAGAGTAGTGTTTTTGATAAATAAAGGTGAAAACAAATTTTGTTTTGAAAATTTAAATCAACTATTCGTATTTGATTATTTGTTTATATTGATTTTGGACAATTCAGTATATAAAGAATTTGCATATACGCCTTGCAAACGTATATTCAAAGTTTTAATATATTGGGTAGATATAGAATCACATTCTAGTTGCCCGGGGATGGTTCTGATAATGCTGCAGCGTTACCAGTATTTATTTTCGAGTGACGAAGGTGTGATTTTCTATATATTTCCATTAGACTGGTGTGAGAACCAAATCTTATATAGCTAGAACACTTTGTTGTGAATTGGCATCAAAAACATGATTTTTTGTATATGTATCAAAATTATGAATTTGAAACGTTAAATTCACTAATTGATTGATGTTTGTGTTGTTTGTTTATTTGTTTGCTAATTTTGAACCATTATGCCTAATAGCATCAAATATTGGGTTATATTGAAAATTGGTCGCATTTGCTTGCATATACATATATATCTTCGAACAGGTCATAGCAAGGAGGCTAGAGCAGAGAATAAAATTTGTTTGCCCGACAAATAGGTACATGTTTATTACATAATTTCCTGTTTTGTTTGGGTGATGATGATTTTGTGAGCCTATTGGCTAGCCGCTTGGCTTTTTCTTTTTCTTTTTGAGATCTGAAGGACCGGGGAAGCTATTTGAAATTCCCCGATGCTCCCGGTGCAGGGGAGGTTATGGCGAAATTTTTCAAAAATTTAGGGTGTTAGCCAAATTTTTGAAATTTAGAAAATTCTCAGAAACTGAAAAGTTGGAGAATGGAAGCCTGATCGATCGTAGAGCTGAATAATCAAACCATTTTCGACTTTGTTCCTTTTCGGGGACGAAAAGTTTTAAGTGGGGGAGATTGTAACAACCCGTAAAATGCGAGCCAGTTTGAAATTTTTATTTTGGCAATTTTAGCGAATTTTGATTATTTAAAATGAAATATTTTAAATAATATCGACGAGAAATTTATTTTGAATTGAAATCCGACGTATATATTATATACGTCGTCGTTAGAATATATAATAATTATATATAATTATTAAAGGAATTGAAAATGGCGCGGTAGTTCGAAAATTCGATTTCTAATTTCAAATGAATATACGGAATTCAATATAAGTCAGAATTGAACGAAACAAGAAATATTTGAATCTGTATAACTATATCTTTGTAACGAAGTTAACAAACTGAGATTTCATTTTAGAAATGATAAGATATGTCCAGTTTAAAATTAGAAATAGTCGCTGTGGAATTTATATATATTTTTATATATATAAGGCCCTTAAAAATAGCAATTTTGCAAACGACCTCGGATTTCGACGAAACCAGTTTTGTTGGGTCCGGGATGTTAAGTTATTGCTAGATTCCAAATTTCATAATTTTTCGAATCAATATGTGAGCGTGGCAAAGGAAAACGCGTTTGACCAGTTTCAGTTGATTTTAATCGACTGGAAATTGGCCATTTTTCTAACGGTCTCAGAATTCGACGAAACTAGTTTTGTTAGGACCGTATCGTCAATACGAAGCTAGAAAATATTTTTCAGGATTTTTTCTAGTTAGTATGTGACCCCGGTAATTTGAAATGTACGTTTAAAATTCAATATAGTGATTTAAATGTAAATTCAACGGAAACTATTCGAAACAGTCGAATCAGCTTGCGATAGATATCCCATTGTGTTCAGAATGGGGGTAATACGCTATGGACGTCAGGCGGTGGGCCTCGTTTAGAGGTCGTTTGTGAAAGTCAACTTTTTGGCAATTAAAAATAAATAAATTAAATAATATAAATTTTATAAAAACCCCCCCTTCCTTTTCTCTTCCCCGATTCAGTCGAAATAAAAAAAAAAAATAGAAAAAAAGAAAAACTCGTCGCGCCCTCGCTCCCCAAGGCGGCGCCGCCCACCGCCTGCTCGCCTGCCACCTCGCGCCGCCTCAGGCGCGGCCTGACCGCCCTCCCCCTTCGAAGCTCAACAGCGATTCGCACCCCCCCCATTTCGAAAACCTAGTCGCCGGAGCAGCCCTGGAGCCACCGTCCGCCACCCACCAGACTCCTCCGCCGAACCCTCCTCCGAACGATCCCCTGTAAGTTTTTATTTTATTTTATTTTATTTATTTTATTTTATTTAAAGCAGAATTTTAAAGAAAACTGAAATTTTAATAAAAAGAAAACTGAAATTTTAATAGAAAGTAAAAACTGAAAATTTTATAAAGTTAAAACTGTTTTTCTTTATAGGTTAAAAACTGAAAATTTTATAAAGTTAAAACTGTTTTTCTTTATAGGTTGAAAACTGAAAATTTTATAAAGTTAAAACTGTCTTTTTATAGGTTTTAAAAACTGATTTTTATTTTAAGAAAAAAAAGTGAAAAGATTTAAACTTTAAAAAGGAAAGGATTTGAATTTTTAGAAGTAAAAAATAGAATTTTTATATATTGAACTTCGATAGAAAAATTTGATTTTTATATATTGAGCTTCGAAAGAAAAATTCGATTTTTATATATTGAATAGCGAACTAAAAATTCGATTTTTATATATTGAATAGCGAACTAAAAATTCGATTTTTATATATTGAATAGCGAACTAAAAATTCGATTTTTATATATTGAATAGCGAACTAAAAATTCGATTTTTATATATTGAATAACGAAGTCAAAATTCGATTTTTACATAGGTAGTAAAAGCGGACGACGAAGATGACGAAGATGCGATAGCAATGAAGTTTTCTATCAATGAAGTGCCGTGGAGCTAGGATAGCAATCTGTGAGAATTTCTCACCTTTCTATTTCTTTTCTAGTTATATATATACTAGGATGCAGACGGTGCTTAGTAGCACCCGACACCCGTCCACAGACCATGGACTTGTTTGTTTGGCTGTTTGGTTATTGATTGTGATATTGGTTTGAATGTGGTTTGTGGTGTGGAAAATCGAATCGATAAATTGGTTAGGATTAGACGTGCGCCGTTATAAGGCGAAGGAGTAAGGCTAGGTTAGACCCTTACTCCAAATTTTGTGGTTTGCATAACGAAAGTGAATTTGATTGATGTGTGAATGGCGTGGGCCTTCACTAGACCGGGGATAAGGCTAGGCCTTGTCCCGTTTCTAGTATCGTGCCGTTATGCCGCCGAAATTTTCTAAAATAAGTTAGAAAAAAATAAAAATAGCATTTTATTTAAAGAATGAACTGAATAGAAATTCATATGTTAAAATAAAATGTGTTATCGTTAAAAATATAATTTTTAACGTGAATGTGAATAAATAAATATTCATTTACAAACCAGACGGTTTGTTTATGTACACCTATTTGAATGACGTTGATTGGGTCGATAAATTTTACACATCGCCTAACTGCACAAATAAAATATGTGTTTGATTGTTTGAAACCCCACACGGGTGTTAGGATGAAATTTGAAGTTCACTCATCCTGATTGATTAAATATGTCGATCGATTGATTGACAGGCTGTTATAAGCGTTGAATATCTATATTTGATGCTTATACAGTGTAGTGCACTTTGGTTGATGGTTGATTATTTTCAATGCTATTATATACATGTGTTGTATGAAAATCCATATAATTAATTTTATATGGTAATTGATTGGGCCTCATTCCAGTTTTGAAAAAGAAATATTTGAAAAAGAAATATTTGAAAAAGAAATATTTGAAATAGAATATTTGAAAATAAAGGAATATATGAAGCCGTGTTGATTAGATTGACGCCATTTTGACGTGAACGATATTTATATCGATTTTGAAAACGAATTCAAAATGAATTGAAAACGAATTCAAAATGAATTGAAAACGATTTCGAAATGAATTGAATTGAAAACGATTTCGAAATGAATTGAATTGAAAACGAATTCAAAATGAATTGAAAACGATTTCGAAATGAATTGAATTGAAAACGATTTCGAAATGAATTGAATTGAAAACGAATTCAAATGGAATTGAAAGCGAATTGAAATGAATTCAAATTGAATTGAAATTCGAATTGAATAGAAATGAATTTTGAGACGAATTTATAAAGAAGAATTCAATTTTGCTTTGAATTGAAATGGAAGTTGAAATAGCTTTTGAAACGATTTTAAAACTATTTATATAATTCGTTTTAAATAGAAATCGACGAAATATATATTATATATATTATATATATAATATAATGGCCTGAATAGAACGCGCCGCGCCGCGGCAGTTCGCGAATTTCGACCATTTATTTCAAACGGACATTACGGGAGATCCGACCGTCGGATTCTCCTAAAACCGGAACCGTTGGGTTCGTATCGAAAAGAGCTTTCTAACGAATATTAGAAATTTGAAATCTAACGGTTGGATTTGGAGATACGTCCAAATCAAATTCGAAAAAGGTCGCTGTAAGTGCAGTTCGATGGCCATTGTTGGAAATCGACTGTACGGGCCTTGATAAAATTATTAAAAATAGTAATAATTTGTGTAAAATCATAAGAAATGATTTAGAAAGAATTGGGATGAAAAACTCCCTATTTGAAAAGATAAAAATAGATTTTTATCGAAATGAACTAGTTTTGAACTAGAATTATAATTCTGTTTATTTTTAAAATAAATAAATTGAATTTGAAAAGGGTTTTGAAAATAACCAAAATTTCCAATGATTGCATTGGAGTGGATTTGAATCGAAATTGTCTTCGGAATATTTCGATGTTGGAATTTGTGATTATACGGATGTTGTTACGGAAATTTGAAAGATATATATTTATATCGTTATTTCCAATACGACATTTGTTAATCGTAGAATTTGATATTGAATATAAGCCGATATATTTTCTATTCAGAGCCTTATATTGAATACCAAATGGGATTTGGGTTTGTCGTGAATGGTGTCTTCACTAACACTGTTCTTGAACCCAGTTGAGAAAAGATTAGATCTTTTTATTTAGATTTAATGAAGTGTACCAATTAAATAATATTTAATTGGAATTGAATTGATATTGATTTTTGGGTTTATCGTGAACAGTGTTTTAAATAACACTTGTTCTTTAACCCGATAATTAATGAATGTGATTTGGGTTTGTCGTGAATGGTGTCTTCACTAACACTGTTCTTGAACCCAGTTGAGAAAAGATTAAATCTTTTTATTTAGATTTAATGAAGTGTACCAATTAAATAATATTTAATTGGAATTGAATGGATATTGATTTTTGGGTTTATCGTGAACAGTGTTTTAAATAACACTTGTTCTTTAACCCGATAATTAATGAGATGTGACTTTGGGTTTATCGTGAACCGTGTTTTAAATGACACTGATTCTTTAACCCAGTCACAGATTAAAACTAAGTGGAGTTTTAATGAATCTTTAATTAGATTGAAAAGATCGAGGATGGAGTATCACCAGTTTTGCTCCAGGCGATAGTTAAATCTTTAATTAGATTTGAACGTGAAATTTAGAAACTAACTGTCGGTTAGCTAAGTAGAATGGTTTTCTGGATATTGATCTGATGTTGGTTTCGGCCTTCGGGGTTAATATTTGGGGGATTATTCTCTTGATTAATTTACGGTTAGTGACTAATGAATTGGAATGAGGCGTATGTTGTGTTTGTGTAACACTTATTTAAAATATACGCGAGTTATTCGGAAAGACCGGGTTTATCCCATTCTGGATAACTGATACGACGATAAGTCGAAGATGAAGACGATGGTCGAAGACCGGAGGTCTTCACGTCGTTTGGGTGATAACTGATGATCTTGATTGGGCTGTACACCCAAGAAGATGGAAACAGTTAGTGATCGTCCAGACGTACTTGGAGATCGATGGATATGCGGGGTACTAGGTGCCTCCGGTTTCGTTCAGACCCAGAACGGACTTGTAAATGGACTGTGTGTCTGACATCGGATTTCATTCTGTGTGACTGATATCGGTTGCATAAGATGGTTTGCCTGTGTGGCATGCTAAGATGCAAATGATCAAGGCTTCTGTTGAAAAGCAAAGTCTTGTGGTGATGATCAAAGCACGGCCTTTGTGGCGTAGCTTTGTGTAACGTTTACCTCGCGTGTTTCACACCAGGTATGAACCAAAAACGGGAGACGGACCTCAGGGAGGACTTGCGTTTCTTTCTAGCTAGAAGTGGCGTCAGTGGTTTTACACGCCCTGACGAGTTTGACTTATGTGGTTGTTGCTGTTGCGAGGCGCCTCGGATTGATCGGTCGTTCTCGAACCGATGGAGTCATTTGTTGGCTCATTGACACCCCAAAGGGTGGGGAAACGTAGTGTTCAGGCATTTTAATCCACATCGGTGGACCGGCCCTGACGATCCAAAGGCTTGACTGAGTACTTGCCTGAGACACGGGCTAGAGCGTCTCGAATCGGTTGAGGATCTTGCCCCTAGCCTCGGTTCATAGATGGAAACCCAATTTCCAAATACGTGATATTTGCGGTTTTATTTGTAAACCTATATATGGCGACATGATATATGGTACCCATGCCGCCTATGATTGATACTTATGATTTGAAGTTGTTTTATACACTACGCACTTATAATAGTATCAAAGGATTTGTTTTAAACGTATCAAGCATTCTTTGGCTGTTATAAGGGAAAACCCTATCCCCCGGCTTGCGTTTGCATTGTGTGATAGGACCTGGGTCTTATAACAGCTTCATTTTTCTTTATTTAGCATTGCGCTATTTGTTTTATGCACTGGTATTCTTGGGAGGAAACCCGTTCCGTGTTATACGACGTGGTCCCTTGAATTACCTAATGATTTAAAATAAAGATTAATAACTGTTTTAGTTCTCACACCAGTCACATGACTGACCTGGAGTTTATTGTTTTAACCTAAACTCTGGGTGCCCCTATTTTTGACACGGGCAGCTAGTAGTTTTGGTTTTGCAGATTTATATTCACAGGGTCCTGGTTTACAGCTGGAATGATATCCGGAAAGCTTTGTATCCGTATATCTCCTTCTAGTTGTGTATTGTATTATTTTCCGCTGCTATGTATTTAATTGTAATTTAAATCTCTGATATTTCTGTGTATTATTCTTTTATACTCTGTATATTCTTGTAATCTGATGTATTGTTGTAATGTACAATGAAACGTTCTTCTATATGCGTTCTGATTTGTCGTGTTCTCAAACGATAAGGCGTTTTCGAACGGTCTGGGCCGGTTTAGCGACTGGTTCGGACCGAGCGAGATTCCTTGCCGTCACAAAAAGGAATTCTTGATTTCTGAAATCTGAATTCTGAAATTGGTGTGCTCACCTTTGATGTAGATCGTTGAATTTGATTACTTTAATTTGATTTTGATTCAGGTTTTTATCTTGTCTTTGAATTGAAAGCGGTTACGGCTACTCCAAGTTCTCTACTGACGACATGATAGTTCTAGGATTATTTTTATGTGATTTTAGGTTGAGCATTGGGTTGTTTATATAGAATTTCAATTCAATCAGATCCGTAAGATGAACCTAGAGTTAATCGCAACCATTCAGACCAGATCTCAGACCAGATTAGAACTATCCATAAACCCTAGCGACTCAGCAGCAAGTCATCAGTCATCGAAATTCAGATCTGGCCGGGAGGGGGGGGGGTAGGTCGACCCCCAGGTCGACCTGTAGGGGGGAGGTCGACACTAGGGTCAACCCCCTGGTTGACCTGGGTCCTACGCGGGAATTTTCCCGCCTAGCCCGCTTCTGACTTCTAGTTTGAATTTTGAACCTGGTTTTGAGCTGTTTGAATTTATTTGAATTTCTGAAACTTCTGAAGGCCATAACTTCTTTATACGAAGTCCAATTCACGCAAACTCGGACACTATCTCAAGCAGAATTCCGAGACGAACGCAATGGCGTAACTTTCTTCCCTTAATTCTCACATTTGAAATTAAGTATTGATTAATTCGTTACTATAACGTTAACAGAAAATACGGGGTGTTACATTCTCCCCTCCTTTTAGGATTTCGTTCCCGAAATCTTCAAGTCGAGAAGAACTTATATCCTACCATTCAATCACCCATCTACTCAACCATCAAACACAGGCGTCCAGTGTCCTTAAAAGATTTCTAATGCTTCATGATCATATGCATAGTGTGTGTACATGTCCTTATCCAATGCCAAATCAGGCGGTCTACTGATTCAGTTGACCTTCTTAATGCAAATTATGTCAGTGCCATGAGTCCATTATGAATGCAATTTTTTTTCCTACTCAAAATTTCTTGCATGAGTGCACAATCATTCATACAAATGCAACGTCCATATGATAACACATCAAGTTTCAATCCGTATACAAATACATATATGCATATGCAATATGAAAGTGACTGAGCCGATCTAATACCTAATGTGTGTGTATGTGCATCCACGAGCAACCACTAGCAACCACTTGCAACCATCAACCATAACATGTTTCAATTACATGTTTTCATCCAAATGGGTTTCTACCTAAGGATAAAGGATAGGATCGAGGAGACATACCTAAAAAGGTAGATACGAGCATAAACTTAAGGAAAAAGAGATCAAGGATGTACCCTAAAAAAGAAAAGGGTTGGATGCGTGTATTCTGTCCTTAGTTTCCCAAGTCGCGTCTTCCTCGGTGTCGCTTCATTAAACTTTGATGAGCTTAACTTCACGGTTGTGTAGCTTTTCAACTTCTGTTCCCAAGATACGGGTTAGAACTCTCCTCACAGTTGCTTCTCGTTCAACTTCTACTTCCTCTAGCATGCTCGGTTCTACCACTTCCACAGACTCGTGTAAGCACTTCCGCAGGTGAGGGACATGAAAGACATTATGAGCCCCGGCCAATCTTTCGGGAAGCTGTACCCTATAAGCCATCTTCCCAGTCTTCTAGATGATAGGGAACGACCCTACAAATCTTGGTGCTAACTTTCCTGTGGATCCAAAGCGAACGACGTTTCTTAAAGGAGATACTTTAAGGAACACCTTGTCTCCAACTTCGAACTCAAGGTCAGTTCTTCTTTTGTCTACGTAGGACTTCTGTCTATCTTGGGCAGTCTTCATTCTCCTTCGTATCAAGTCTACCTTCTCTGAAGTTTCCCTAATCATTTCTGGTCCAAGTATGAGCTTGTCTGTGGACTCCCACCAGCAAGTTGGTGACTTGCACGGTCTTCCATATAAAGCTTCGAAAGACACCATGCCTATGGTGGCTTGGTAGCTATTGTTGTAAGCGAATTCCACCAAAGGTAGATAATCCTCCCATGTACCTCCGAAGTCAATAACGCATAATCTCAAGTGGTCTTCTAATACTCTTTTGACTCTTTCCGTCTGGCCATCGGTTTGAGGGTGATAGGCCGTGCTTAAGCATAGCTGTGTGCCTACGGCCTCTTTTAAACTCTTTCAAAACTTGCTCGTGAAGATAGGGTCTCGATCACTCACTATGCTGGAGGGTATCCCATGGAGTCGAACTATCTCTTTAAGATAAATGGAGGCTAAAGATGAGGCGATCCTCCTACTATTGACAGGTATAAAATGAGTACTTTTCGTAAGCCTTTCCACTATTACACAAATACCGGTATTGCCCCTTCTTGACCTAGGCAACCCATCAACAAAGTCCATCGAGATGCTTTCCCATTTCCATTGCGGAACTTCTAGATGATGAGGCAAACCACCAGGCTTCTTTTGCTCCGTCTTGACTTGGTGGCATATAATGCATTTCAAAACAAATTCAGCTACATCTCTCTTTATGCCATTTCAAAAGAAAACTCTTTTGATATCTTTATACATCTTGTCTCCACTGGGATGTATGGTCATCTTGGAATGGTGTGCTTCTTCCAGAACCATCTTCACCAAATCTCTTGCTTGCGGGACGCATAGTCTTCCTTCCCGTCTCAACCAACCCTTATCATCGATGGAGTATCTGTTGAGGTGACTGGAAGTCTCTCCCCTAATCAGCTTATCTATCACATCAACTAGCTGAGGGTCTTCATGTTTCGTGGTTCCTATTGAGTCCAACAAAGTAGGCCGCACCTCTAGCATTGCCATCAAGCCAGTTATATAATCAACAGAGGGTCTAAAATCAAAATTTGCTATGTACTCCAAACTTTGCCTTTCTACAAAGAGAGGACTTAAGGTCAACTTCTTTCTACTTAGGGCGTCTGCTACTACATTGCCCTTGCCAGGAGTATAGGAGATCTCAAAGTTGTATGAGGTGAGAAACTCCATCCATCTTTGCTGCTTTAGATTGAGGTCCTTCTGCGAGAAAAGGCACTTTAACGATTTATGGTCAGTATATAATTCAAATTTCTCACCTAAGAGATAGTGGCACCATGACTTAAGCGCAAAAACGATGGCTGCTAACTCTAAATCGTGGGTTGGGCAGTTTTTCTCATGCACTTTCAACTCCCTTCCACCATAAGCTACTACATTCCCCTCTTGCATCAAAACAACACCTAGTCCCGTACTGCTTGCAGCTGTGTATACGGTAAACATCTTGCTTCCATCAGACAATGTCAGAACTGGGGCGGTTGTTAGAGCCCCTTTTCAAACGTTGGAAAGCAATATCGCAATCCCAATCTCAATTGAAAGCTAGGTTCTTCTTTGTTAACCTTGTAAGTGGAGCTGAGATTTTTGCAAAATCTTTGATGAACTTTCGATAAAAGCCTACTAGCCCGAGAAAGCTTTAGACCTCGGTTGCGTTTCGAGGAACCTTCCAATCTTGCATAGCAACCACTTTCGCGGGGTCCATAACTATCCCCTCTTTGGACACCACGTGTCCAAGGAGCCTAACTTCTTCTCTCCAAAAATGGCATTTGGAGAATTTAGCTTTCAACTGATGTGCACGGAGAGTATCCATGACTTCCTTTAGAAGCTGAGCATGCTCTTCCTCATTCTTTGAGAAGATCAAAATATCGTCTATGATGACCACCACAAACTTATTGAGGAACTCTCGGAACACCCTGCTCATTAAATCAACGAAGTAAGCGGGTGCGTTTGTCAAGCCGAAAGGTATGACAAGCCACTCGAAGAAACCATCTGGAGTTCTGAACGCGGTCTTATCAATGCTGTCTTCAGCCACTCTTAACTGATGAAACCCGGTAGCTAAATCTAATTGGGAGAAAACCGATGCACCTACAAGATGATCGAACAAATCATCTATTCTCGGGTATGGGTGCCTATTCTTCTTGGTCAGCTTGTTTAGTTCCCTATAATCAATGCACAGGCGAAGCGAACTGTCCGTTTAGTTGTGAACACTACTGGAGCACCCCATTCAGAAATACTCCGCCTTATAAACCCCTTTTCTAGGAGCTCTTTAACTTGCTTACTGAGCTCTTTCCGCTCCCTTGGAGCCATGTGCCTAACGGGTAAAGCAACGGGTTTTGCATTGTCAACGAGGTATATGCGGAAATCTATCTCCCGCTTCGGAGGTAAGCACTTTACCTCTTCAAACACATCCGAGTATTCACGGACTACCATTACAGACTGCAAGTTCTCAACAGACGCATCAAGAGATTCTAGATAACTAAGCATAACAGAGTTCATGGGATTACAAGAAATTTCGAGAGTGTTACCGAGGCGAGTCATGAGTCTAACCACTCTCTTTTCACAATCAAGGACGACACCATTACTGGATAGCCAGTCCATGCCTAGAATCAACCCATAGCCCGTGAAGCCCAAAATATAGGCATTACATCTAAACCCAATGCTTAGTATAAATATTTTCAAATTCAAACAAACCATTGACAAATAAACTAAGCCCCCAATTGGATTTGAAACAACCAAGGGATCCTCTATTATACTGGTGTCTAGGTGCAGAGATTCCACTAACGCAGTAGATATAAAAGAGTGCGATGAGCCAGAATCAAATAGTGTATGAACAGGATGATAAAAAGATAGACTAAACTTTCGACAGAAATATTTCTACCTTGTTCTTGCGGAGGTGCCATGAGAGCATGAACTTGTCCTCCATAAAAAGGTCCAGCTCCCTGCCCTTACTTCCTTGGGCATGCCTTAGCTATGTGTCCTGTCTCACCACAGTAGAAACAGCCACCCATCTTCCTTTTCTTCTTCTTGCAGTCTTTGACCAGATGTCCAGGAATGCCACAGAAATTACACTTTCTCTTGTCATGGGGTTTGTTGTTCTTTCCGCCTTTCTTTGAATCAGCCTTCTTGTTCTGTAACCCTTCCCCCTACTTATCTTGAGGCACTTCCACTTTTGCCTCTTTCTTTCCCTTGTCTTCCTTATGTAAGAGTGCCATGTCCACTAACCTCTCGTAAGTAGCCCCCATAGGTACATGGGTCATAGCCAAGCTGTGAAGTGGCTCATTCAATCCCTTGACAAAACGGAGAGCCTTCTTATGAGGAGTATTCACTAAATCCAGTCCAAATTGGGCCAGCTGATTGAATTGGTTGACGTATTCCTTAACCGTCATACTCCCTTGCTTAAGAGATAAGAACTTTTCCAGCTGTAATCTTCGTTCAGCCTGTGAGAGGAATTTCATCTCAAACCTTATTCTGAAATCCATCCATGTTTCAATTGGTCTTTCAGCATTAGAGACTTCCCACCAATAGGAAGTTTCGTCTTTGAGCAACCATACAGCCAACTGTATCATCTGCCTATCGTCCATCTCGAAGATAACAAACAGATCCTTAGTTTCTCTGAGCCAGTTCCTTGCTTCTACGAATGATTCAGTTCCCTTGAAATCCTTTCCACCCATGGCCCTAAAGTCTCTACAAATCTTTGGGAAAGCATTTGCACGAGGAGGAGGAACCGCTACAGCTGGAGGAGGAATATCTGCTGGGCTTGCGTCATTGGCCCAAGCCTCTAAGTACCTCCTGAACCAGCCAGGTATCTGTACACAAGGTTAAGATTCCCAGACATGCTGAAACAAAAAAGAAAAGAATCAAAACGAAGGATAGAAAGATAGTGCATATGGCTTTTGGGATTATGCCTTTTTAAATTTAAAACAAAACTTTTTCTTGTAAAATGCTTCTTTATATTTCTTTTTGAAAATAGTTTTCAAAAACTCTTATCTGATCTGGTAAACCTTTGCTCTGATACCAAGTGAAACACCCCACCTCCGTTAAGGTCACTCACAAAGGGAATGCCTTAACTTTGGTGGAGGGTTATAGGTACAAGACAGAAAAATTTACAAAACAGATAAATATAAGCTGCGAAATTCAAATATTTATTGCGTACGTGGTTCAATACAAAAGCATTACAGCAATTTGTCTCAAAATAACTTCTACACCATAATTTCTGTCTTGATTATTTAATAAAGAAGAATAAACCATAAATAAAACTGCATAAATCCCCAAGTGTAGTGTCCAAAAGCCATAGCCAAGGTGAGAGAGTCCCAATCATACATCTAATTTCTTGAAGCCTGCAAAGAGTCTGACTAAGCTGGAGTATTCCATCCCTGTGGACTTGGGGGGGGGGGGGAGGGAACGGAAGAAAAGAGGACGAAAGAAAACAGGTCAGACAATAAGTCTGGTAAGTTCAGTGATTACTAGTATTTAAACAAGGAAAGAGATCATGACAGTAATAACAGAACATAGGACAATACCCTAATATAAGATAAGAGGACCATGTGATCGCATCCATTACTATAGTCTTTGCACCTACTTAACCATTGATTCGACCAGCCTCACGTGTTCATAACAAACGATCCCCTTAATGATCGGCTCCTACTCGCATGCATTCATATCCTGTGTCCTTCAGCCTCGCTTGACTGTAGATACCTGTGCTGGTCCCACCATGGGGTGTATTAGTCCCTCTAGTGGCAACTCGACACGATTCAAGATACACAATGTATACTATTGATGCCCAGTGCCTGCTTTTTCCACTCCGGAGTACGTGCACGCTCGTACTCCGTCGGAACCTACACTGACGCACCAACTGCCGACGTTTTTGACCGCTTATAATTAGCCCAGTAATCGTGCCCACCCTTCCTAGTTCAGGGTACCATGATACATCTATGTGGGTTACTGCTGAAATGGGTCCCCATTACTAGGGTTTTCTAATCAACATGTTTATTTGGTTAAGTGTCCAAGTTTACCTAACAACACCCATCTATTTAGTTAACGTGTTGAATCGATTAAGTGTTTCCCTAATTGACTTAACCCTCCCAATACTGACTTAGCTTTAATTTATTCATTAAAGCACCAACCATAGACAGGTCTTGTTGTGGTCACAGGATATGCCAGTCGGTTCCGGGCAGTTTTACACCACAACTCAGTCTAACCTCGGGTTCTTTTCGGGCTTGATGCACTAACCACCCACATTAGATAAATCTTGTTGTGGTCACTGGATATGCTGGTCGGTTTCGGGTAGTTTTACACCACAACTCAGTCTAACCTCGGGTTAGGCATATTCGTCTTTTCTAAATCCATATATTTTCTATATATGTCTAATTATATATATAAATTAATCTTAATTTAATCATGCCATAATTATCCTTTGATTATGCTCACAATAAATGGTATATAAAATATACCATTTTATGAACAAATCTATGCTATAAAATTTTCATATTTTCCCATCGCTACCCCCGTGGAACGTACGCATGAATCACATAAAATGTTGGGCTAGTAAATTCGCCCAAACCCATAAACAGAAAGGGTTAATAAATAAGGGACATGAAATAAACATAAAATAGCATACATTTAACTTATCACGTGTAACTTGGCATAGAAGTATCATAATCTTAATTAACGGGTAAAGGTGAACTTGTGGCTAAGTTGGATCTAATTATCATGTAAACTTGATATAGGTCTAGCATGGAGGTTTAACATATAACACAATTTTAAACCACAACTAAGCATATTAACTTATGTATGCCAAAACTTAAGAAAGCTACTATAAACATATTTAAATCACAACTTAGCATGATAACTTATGTGTGTTAAACATAAGAGAGCCATTATAAACATATTTAAATCACAACTTAGCATGATAACTTATGTGTGTTAAACATAAGAGAGCTACTATAAACATATTCGAATCACAACTTAACATGATAACTTATGTGTGTTAAACATAAGAGAGCTACAAATCCAATCTTACAACATAAATGGATTCAACTTAACATAATTCTAAATATACATGAATGTTGATCAAACATGTAAGCATGTGATTTAGATCATAAACTTGCAAGTAACCACCAAATTATAACATGACATGTTTCACCATTCAGTTGGCATAATAAGTCCACTACCCAATCATAATAGATTCCAATAACATACAATATGGTATGTTCATCATCACAAACATATAGGCATGATCAATCGCAATGGTAGTTTATGATAAATGAGAATCAAACTTTATTTATCTTATACATAAGCATCATTCTATATTCGAATTACAACACGTCATGATTCATTTAAAAGAACGTTTTGTGACGAAAAGGAATTTCGCTCGGTCCGAACCAGTCGCTAAACCGACCCAGACCGTTCGAAACGCCCTATCGTTTGAGAACACGACAAAATAGAACGCATACAAAAGAACACTTCACTGTATATCACAACAATGCATCAGAATACAAGAATATACAGAGTATAAATGAATATTACACAGAAATATCAGAGATTTAAATTACATTTAAATACATCGCAGCGGAAAATAATACAATACACAACTAGAAGTAGATATGCGGATACAAAGCTTTCCGGATATCATTCCAGCTGTAAACCAGGATCCTGTGAATATAAATCTGCAAAAACCAAAACTACAAGCTGCCCGTGTCAAAATAAGGGCACCCAGAGTTTAGGTTAAAACAATAAACTCCAGGTCAGTCATGTGACTGGTGTGAGAACTAAAACAGTTATTATTCTTTATTTTTAAAGTTAGGTAAATCAAGGGACCACGCCGTATAACACGGAACGGGTTTCCTCCCAAGAATACCAGTGCATAAAACAAACAACGCAATGCTAAATAAAGAAAAATGAAGCTGTTATAAGACCTAGGTCCTATCACACAATGCAACGCAAGCCGGGGGATAGGGTTTTCCCTTATAACAGCCAAAGAATGCTTGATACGTTTTAAAACAAATCATTTGATACTATAATAAGTGTATAGTGTATAAAACAACTTCAAATCATAAGTATCAATCATAGGCGGCATGAATGCCCCATAACACTATGTCACCATATATAGGTTATACAATCAAAATCGCAAAGTCGCGTATTTGGAAATTGGATTTCCGTCTATGAACCGAGGCAGAAGATAGTCCTCACCGACTTCGAGACTGTCTAGCCCGAGCCTCAGGGTCAGAGCGCATCGACCCCTGGATCCTCAGGGCCGGTCCACCGATGTGGATTAAACTTAAATCCTGAACATGCGTTTCCCCGCCCTTTGGGGCGTAAATGAGCCAACGAATGACTCCACCGGACCCGGATCGTCCGATCAAACCGAGGCGCCTCGCAACAGCAACAACCACACAGGTGAAAAGTATATAAATGTCAGGGCTGGTAGGTCACTGACACCACCCTAGCTAGAAAGAAACGCATGCCCTCCCTGACGTCCTCTCCCGTTTTTGGTTCACAACCGGGGTGCGAAACTCGCGAAGTAAACGTTACACAAAGCCACGCCACAAAGGCCGTGCTTCGATCATCAACCACAAGACTTTGCTTTTCAACATAAGCCTTGATCATTTGCATCTTAGCATGCCACACAGGCAATTCATTCCATGCGATTGATATCCATCAATATATAACCCCTGAGCTCGTACATCTCAGAGAAGGGCGTTAAGCAAGAGAATAAATTCTCCGCTGCCAAACAGATATATATTTAATAGAAATCAATCACACAGACTAAAATCCAATGTCAGACACGCAGTCCATTTACAAGTCCGTTCCGGGTCTGAACGAAACCGGAGGCACCTAGTACCCCGCATATCCATCGATCTCCAAGTACGTCTGGACGATCACCAACTGTTTCCATCTTCTTGGGTGTACAGCCCAATCAAGATCATCAGTAATCACCCAAACGACGTGAAGACTTCCGGTCTTCGACCATCGTCTTCATCTTCGACTTATCGTCGTATCAGTTATTCAGAATGGGATAAACCCGGTCTTTCCGAATAACTCGCGTATATTTTAAATAAGTGTTACACAAACACAACATACGCCTCATTCCAATTCATCAGTCACTAACCGTAAATTAATCAAGAGAATAATTTCCCAAATATTAACCCCGAAGGCCGAAACCAACATCAGATCAATATCCAGAAAACCATTCTGCTTGGTTAACCGACAGTTAGTTTCTAAATTTCACATTCATAGGGAAAGGTTCCGATTAATTTTACCAAAGATAAATTCTTTAATTTATTCTTTAATCTACTTTTGAATATCAATTCAAACTAGTCGGGATTAACGAACTTTACCGAAGTAATTATTTGTTTTAATTTCCCAATCCCAACCTATTCATCCCATGAAGTAAAACTGGTAATACTTCATATCTAACACTACGGTGTTATCGGTAAATTCAATTACCATTTCACGTTCAAATCTAATTAATAAATTTAACTATCGCCTGGAGTAAAACTGGTGATACTCCATTCTCGATTATTTCAATCTAATTAAAGATTCATTAAAACTCCACTTAGTTTTAATCTTTAACTGGGTTAAAGAATCAATGTCATTTAAAACACAGGTCACGATATACCCAAAATCACATTCCATTAATTATCGGGTTAAAGAACGAGTGTTATTTGAAACACTGTCCACGATAAACCCAAAAATCAATATCAATTCAATTCCAATTAAATATTATTTAATTGGTACACTTCATTAAATCTAAATAAAAGATTTAATCTTTTCTCAACTGGGTTCAAGAACAGTGTTAGTGAAGACACCATTCACGACAAACCCAAATCACATTTGATATTCAATACAAGGCTCTGAATAGAAAATATATCGGCTTATATTCAATATCAAATTCTATGATTAACAAGTGTCGTATTGGAAATAACGATATAAATATATATCTTTCAAATTTCCATAACAACACCTATATAGTCACGAATTCCAACATCGAAATATTCCAAAGACAATTTCGATTCAAATCCACTCCAATGCAATCATTGGAAATTCTGGTTATTTTTAAAACCCTTTTTAAATTCAATTTATTTATTTTAAAAATAAATAGAATTATAATTCTAGTTCAAACTAGTTCATTTTGATAAAAATCTATTTTTATCTTTTCAAATATGGAGTTTTTCATCCCAATCCTTTCTAAATCATTTCTTATGATTTTACACAAATTATTATTATTTTTAATAATTTTATCGAGGCCTGTACAGTCGATTTCCATCAACGGCCATCGAACTGCACTTACAGCGACCTTTTTCAAATTTGATTTGGACATAATTCCAAATCCAACCGTTAGATTTCAAATTTCTAATATTCATTAGAAAGCTCTTTTCGATACGAACCCAACGGTTCCGGTTTTAGGAGAATCCGACGGTCGGATCTCCCGTAATGTCCGTTTGAAATAAATGGTCGAAATTCACGAACTGCCGCGGCGCGGCGCGTTCTATTTAGGCCATTATATTATATATATATTATATATAATATATATTTCGTCGATTTCTATTTAAAACGAATTATATAAATAGTTTTAAATTCGTTTTAAAATTCATTTCAACTTCCATTTCAATCCAAAGCAAAATTGAATTCTTCTTTATAAATTCGTTTTAAAATTCATTTCTATTCAATTCAAATTTCAATTCAATTTGAATTCATTTCAATTCGTTTCCAATTCAATTCGAATTCATTTTCAATTCAATTCGAATTGGTTTTATATTCAATTCATTTCGAAATCGATTTGTTTTCTATTCTATTCAAATTCAAATTGGTTTTCTATTCGATTCAATTAAAATTCATTCTCTATTCAAAATATTCGATTTCGAAATCACTTTTCAGTGTTCATTTTAAAATGAATAAAATCGATATAAATATCGTTCACGTCAAAATGGCGTCAATCTAATCAACACGGCTTCATATATTTCTATTTTCAAATATTCTATTTCAAATATTTATTTTTCAAATATTTCCTTTTCAAATATTTCTATTATTAAAATATTTCATTCAACACATGACTAATCTCAACGGATGAGTACTGTCAACACATGAACCTTTATTTTATAATATTCTTTATTTTTTTAAATTGGAATGAGGCCCAATCAATCACCATATAATGTTAATTATATGGATTTTCATACATCACACGTATATGATAGCATTGAAAAATAATCAACCATCAACCAAAGTGCATTACACTGTATAAGCATCAAATATAGATATCTAACGCTTATAACAGCCTGTCAATCAATCGATCGACATATTTAATCAATCAGGATGAGTGAACTTCAAATTTCATCCCAACACCCGTGTGGGGTTTCAAACAATCAAACACAGATTTTAGTTGTGCAGTTGGGCGATGTGTAAAATTTATCGACCCAATCAATATCAGTCAAATCAGTGTATATAAACAAATCGGCCGATTTGTTTATAAATATTTATTTATTCACTTTCACGTTAAAAATTATATTTTTAACGATAAAACATTTTATTCAACCTATGAAAATATTATATTCAGTTCATTTATTAAATAAAATGATTTCTTTATTTTTCTAACTTATTTTAGAAAATTTCGGCGGCATAACGGCACGATACTAGAAACGGGACAAGGCCTAGCCTTATCCCCGGTCTAGTGAAGGCCCACGCCATTCACACATCAATCAAATCAATTTTATTTCACCAAACAATTCAATTCAAACCAAATAAACTAACCAACTACACATCCAAACAATTTAACAAACAAGCCATCCATGGTCTGTGGATGACGGGTGTCGGGTGCTACTAAGCACCGTCTGCATCCTAATATATATATATATATATATAACTAGAAAAAGGAAATTTGAGTGAGAAGTTCTCACCAATAGCTATCCAATACCACGACACTTCTTTTATAGAAATCTTCTTCATTCTCGCCTTTTTATCATCTTCGTTGGCCGTAGTCACTACATATGTAAAAATCGAATTTTTACTTCGTTATTCAATATATAAAAATCGAATTTTTACTTTGCTATTCAATATATAAAAATCGATTTTTTTTTTCTTTAGTATATAATCAAAATCATATTTTCTCTTCGCTCTTCACCATATAAAGATTTCGCCTTTTTCAATACAAAGATTTCGCCTTTTCATTTTTAAAATCTAATCTTTTCTATTTTAAAAATATCGTCTTTTCACTTTTAAAAATATCGTCTTTATTTTGCTACACATATATAGATGCTATTTTTAATATTCCTATCATGTAAAAATTATATTTTTACTTCTCTACATAAACGAAAAATCATATTTTTATATCATCTAGATAGTAAAGACTATATTTTTAATACTTTTAAAAATATAAAAATCATATTTTTATTTCTTCTATATAAAAATCGTCTTATCAAATAAAAACCAAACCTTTATATTCACTCAAAATCGAACCTTTGTACTCATTCAAAATCGAACCTTTATACTTACCATACATCATATATACTTCAAACATTTTATATACTCTAATCTCAGATTTTAAAACTATTCTAATTTTTAAAACAATACTGAATAAGTTAAATATTAAAGTCTAAATGAAATAAAATAAAATAATTAAAGGCAGAAGACTTACTGTAAAAATCAGAAGAGGAGGGGGGAAGAGTTTTCAGTCGAAGGAGAAGAGGGGGCGTCGGCGGTTTTGGCAGGCAGGGGGGCGTCGGTGGGCGGGCGATCTCCAACGGCTAGGGTTCGCTTCGATTAGGGTTTCTGGGGGGGGGTGTCTTGCGAGTAGAAGATGGAGGGAGAAGGTGCGGAGGAGAAAGAAGCGAGGCTGCGGTGGTCGGCTTGGGCGGCGCGGTGGCCCTAGCGCGGCGGCGCCTGCTCGCGCCATGGAGGAGCGGGATCGATGCTTCCTTTTTTTTTTCTACGGTTGAATCGGGGAGAGAGAAGGAGAGTAAAAGGGGGGGCTTTTATAAAAATATAATATATTATATTCTATTTTATTTTAATCTCCAGAGTTGACTTTTCATTTGAACTCAGAATCGAACCCACCGACTGTCGTCCCTAGCATTTTACCCCTATTCCGAACACAATGGGATATGTATCGTTGGCTGATTCGATCATTTCGAACAGTTTCCGTTGAATTTACATTTAAATCATTATATTAAATTTTAAACGTACATTTCAATTTACCGAGGTCACATACGGACTCGAAAAATTGCAGAAAAATATTTTCTAGCTTCGTATTGACGATACGGTCCTAACAAAACTAGTTTCGACGAATTCTGAGACCGTTTGAAAAATGGCCAATTTCCAGTCGATTAAAATCAACTGAAAATGGTCAAACGCGTTTTCCTTTGCCACGCTCACATATTGATTCGAAAAATTATGAAATTTGGAATCTAGCAATAATTTTACATAACGGACCCAACAAAAGTGGTTTCGTCGAAATCCGAGGTCGTTTGCAAAATGTCTATTTTTAAGGGCCTGAATTCCATAACGACTATTCAGAATTTTCAACTGGACATATCTTTTGATTCCCGCTATGAAATTTTGATTTTTCGGATTCGTTGGAAAGATCTTATCAATTAGATCCTATTGTTTTTGGTTTCACTAAAATCCGGATTGTTTTGCACTTGGTATGTTCAATTGAAGTTTGAAATCGAATTATCGAACTACCGCGCCATTTTCAATTCCTTTTATAATTATATATAAATATTTATATTCTAACGACGACGTATACAATATACACGTTCGAATTATATTCAAAATAAATTTCTCGTCGATATTATTTAAAATAATTCATTTTAAATATTCTAAATTCGCTAAAATTGCCAAAATAAAAATTTTAAACTGGCTCAGATTTTCCGGGTTATTACAATCTCCCCCACTTAAAACTTTTCGTCCCCGAAAAGGAACAAAGTCGAAAGTGGTTTGATTAATCAACTCCACGTTCGATCTGGCTTGCATTCTCCAACTTTTCAGTTTCTGAGAATTTTCAAATTCTTCAAAAATTTGGCTAACACCCTAAATTTTCGAAAAATTTCGCCATAACCTCCCCTGCACCGGGAGCCACGGGAAAATCCCGAAATTGCCATATCGGCCTTCTGATCTCAAAAAGAAAAAGAAAAAGCCAAGCGGCTAGCTAATAGGCTCATAAAATCATCATCACCCAAACAAAACAATAAATTATAGTAAACATGTACCTATTTGTCGGGCAAACAAAATTTATTCTCTGCTCTAGCCTCCTTGCTATGACCTGTTCAACGTAAGTACATATAGATGCATACAAATGCGACCAATTTTCAATATAATTCAATATTTGATTCAGTTAGGCTAAAGGGTTAAAAGTTAGCAAACAAATAGACAAACAACACAAACATCAATCAATTAGTGGATTAACGTTTCAAATTCATAATTTTGATATATATACAAAAATCATGTTTTTGATGCCAAATCACAACAAAGTATTCTAGCTATATTAGTTTTGGTTCTCACACCAGTCTAATGGAAATATATAGATATCACACCTTCGAAACACGAACATAAATACTGACGATGTCATGACAATCATCAGTACCATCTCCGGGCGACTAGAATGTGATTCTATATCTATCCAGTATATTAAAACTTCGAATATACGTTCATGACGCGTATATGCAAAACCTTTATATATTGGATTGTCCATATTCAAAATAAATAAAATATTCAAATACGTATAAAATGGTTTAAATTTTCAAAACAAAATTGTTTCCATTTGAAAAATATACTCTTCACACTCGTTCTAGGATACTACTGATCCTATCTCTAACGAGTCATTCTAATTGGATATTACTAATCCAATATCTGATGAATTCTTTCGTATGGTTCTAATGTGTCTTGTTCTCGAGCTCTGTAAACCAAAGCTCTGATACCAACTGTGACGAAAAGGAATTTCGCTCGGTCCGAACCAGTCGCTAAACCGACCCAGACCGTTCGAAACGCCCTATCGTTTGAGAACACGACAAAATAGAACGCATACAAAAGAACACTTCACTGTATATCACAACAATGCATCAGAATACAAGAATATACAGAGTGTAAATGAATATTACACAGAAATATCAGAGATTTAAATTACATTTAAATACATCGCAGCGGAAAATAATACAATACACAACTAGAAGTAGATATGCGGATACAAAGCTTTCTGGATATCATTCCAGCTGTAAACCAGGATCCTGTGAATATAAATCTGCAAAAACCAAAACTACAAGCTGCCCGTGTCAAAATAAGGGCACCCAGAGTTTAGGTTAAAACAATAAATTCCAGGTCAGTCATGTGACTGGTGTGAGAACTAAAACAGTTATTATTCTTTATTTTTAAAGTTAGGTAAATCAAGGGACCACGCCGTATAACACGGAACGGGTTTCCTCCCAAGAATACCAGTGCATAAAACAAACAACGCAATGCTAAATAAAGAAAAATGAAGCTGTTATAAGACCTAGGTCCTATCACACAATGCAACGCAAGCCGGGGGATAGGGTTTTCCCTTATAACAGCCAAAGAATGCTTGATACATTTTAAAACAAATCATTTGATACTATAATAAGTGTATAGTGTATAAAACAACTTCAAATCATAAGTATCAATCATAGGCGGCATGAATGCCCCATAACACTATGTCGCCATATATAGGTTATACAATCAAAATCGCAAAGTCGCGTATTTGGAAATTGGATTTCCGTCTATGAAACGAGGCAAAAGATAGTCCTCACCGACTTCGAGACTGTCTAGCCCGAGCCTCAGGGTCAGAGCGCATCGACCCCTGGATCCTCAGGGCCGGTCCACCGATGTGGATTAAACTTAAATCCTGAACATGCGTTTCCCCGCCCTTTGGGGCGTAAATGAGCCAACGAATGACTCCACCGGACCCGGATCGTCCGATCAAACCGAGGCGCCTCGCAACAGCAACAACCACACGGTGAAAAGTATATAAATGTCAGGGCTGGTAGGTCACTGACACCACCCTAGCTAGAAAGAAACGCATGCCCTCCCTGACGTCCTCTCCCGTTTTTGGTTCACAACCGGGGTGCGAAACTCGCGAAGTAAACGTTACACAAAGCCACGCCACAAAGGCCGTGCTTCGATCATCAACCACAAGACTTTTCTTTTCAACAGAAGCCTTGATCATTTGCATCTTAGCATGCCACACAGGCAATTCATTCCATGCGATTGATATCCATCAATATATAACCCCTGAGCTCGTACATCTCAGAGAAGGGCGTTAAGCAAGAGAATAAATTCTCCGCCGCCAAACAGATATATATTTAATAGAAATCAATCACACAGACTAAAATCCAATGTCAGACACGCAGTCCATTTACAAGTCCGTTCCGGGTCTGAACGAAACCGGAGGCACATAGTACCCCTCATATCCATCGATCTCCAAGTACGTCTGGACGATCACCAACTGTTTCCATCTTCTTGGGTGTACAGCCCAATCAAGATCATCAGTAATCACCCAAACGACGTGAAGACTTCCGGTCTTCGACCATCGTCTTCATCTTCGACTTATCGTCGTATCAGTTATTCAGAATGGGATAAACCCGGTCTTTCCGAATAACTCGCGTATATTTTAAATAAGTGTTACACAAACACAACATACGCCTCATTCCAATTCATCAGTCACTAACCGTAAATTAATCAAGAGAATAATTTCCCAAATATTAACCCCGAAGGCCGAAACCAACATCAGATCAATATCCAGAAAACCATTCTGCTTGGTTAACCGACAGTTAGTTTCTAAATTTCACATTCATAGGGAAAGGTTCCGATTAATTTTATCAAAGATAAATTCTTTAATTTATTCTTTAATCTACTTTTGAATATCAATTCAAACTAGTCGGGATTAACGAACTTTACCGAAGTAATTATTTGTTTTAATTTCCCAATCCTAACCTATTCATCCCATGAAGTAAAACTGGTAATACTTCATATCTAACACTACGGTGTTATCGGTAAATTCAATTACCATTTCACGTTCAAATCTAATTAAAGATTTAACTATCGCCTGGAGTAAAACTGGTGATACTCCATTCTCGATTATTTCAATCTAATTAAAGATTCATTAAAACTCCACTTAGTTTTAATCTTTAACTGGGTTAAAGAATCAGTGTCATTTAAAACACAGTTCACGATATACCCAAAATCACATTCCATTAATTATCGGGTTAAAGAACGAGTGTTATTTGAAACACTGTCCACGATAAACCCAAAAATCAATATCAATTCAATTCCAATTAAATATTATTTAATTGGTACACTTCATTAAATTTAAATAAAAGATTTAATCTTTTCTCAACTGGGTTCAAGAACAGTGTTAGTGAAGACACCATTCACGACAAACCCAAATCACATTTGATATTCAATACAAGGCTCTGAATAGAAAATATATCGGCTTATATTCAATATCAAATTCTACGATTAACAAGTGTCGTATTGGAAATAACGATATAAATATATATCTTTCAAATTTCCATAACAACACCTGTATAGTTACGAATTCCAACATCGAAATATTCCGAAGACAATTTCGATTCAAATCCACTCCAATGCAATCATTGGAAATTCTGGTTATTTTTAAAACCCTTTTTAAATTCAATTTATTTATTTTAAAAATAAATAGAATTATAATTCTAGTTCAAACTAGTTCATTTCGATAAAAATCTATTTTTATCTTTTCAAATATGGAGTTTTTCATCCCAATCCTTTCTAAATCATTTCTTATGATTTTACACAAATTATTATTATTTTTAATAATTTTATCGAGGCCTGTACAGTCGATTTCCATCAACGGCCATCGAACTGCACTTACAACGACCTTTTTCAAATTTGATTTGGACATAATTCCAAATCCAACCGTTAGATTTCAAATTTCTAATATTCATTAGAAAGCTCTTTTCGATACGAACCCAACGGTTCCGGTTTTAGGAGAATCCGACGGTCGGATCTCCCGTAATGTCCGTTTGAAATAAATGGTCGAAATTCACGAACTGCCGCGGCGCGACGCGTTCTATTTAGGCCATTATATTATATATATATATATATTATATAATATATATTTCGTCGATTTCTATTTAAAACGAATTATATAAATAGTTTTAAATTCGTTTTAAAATTCATTTCAACTTCCATTTCAATCCAAAGCAAAATTGAATTCTTCTTTATAAATTCGTTTTAAAATTCATTTCTATTCAATTCAAATTTCAATTCAATTTGAATTCATTTCAATTCGTTTCCAATTCAATTCGAATTCGTTTTCAATTCAATTCGAATTGGTTTTATATTCAATTCATTTCGAAATCGATTTGTTTTCTATTCTATTCAAATTCAAATTGGTTTTCTATTCGATTCAATTAAAATTCATTCTCTATTCAAAATATTCGATTTCGAAATCACTTTTCAATATTCATTTTAAAATGAATAAAATCGATATAAATATCGTTCACGTCAAAATGGCGTCAATCTAATCAACACGGCTTCATATATTTCTATTTTCAAATATTCTATTTCAAATATTTCTTTTTCAAATATTTCCTTTTCAAATATTTCTATTATTAAAATATTTCGTTCAACACATGACTAATCTCAACGGATGAGTACTGTCAACACATGAACCTTTATTTTATAATATTCTTTATTTTTTTAAATTGGAATGAGGCCCAATCAATCACCATATAATGTTAATTATATGGATTTTCATACATCACACGTACATGATAGCATTGAAAAATAATCAACCATCAACCAAAGTGCACTACACTGTATAAGCATCAAATGTAGATATCTAACGCTTATAACAGCCTGTCAATCAATCGATCGACATATTTAATCAATCAGGATGAGTGAACTTCAAATTTCATCCCAACACCCGTGTGGGGTTTCAAACAATCAAACACAGATTTTAGTTGTGCAGTTGGGCGATGTGTAAAATTTATCGACCCAATCAATATCAGTCAAATCAGTGTATATAAACAAATCGGCCGATTTGTTTATAAATATTTATTTATTCACTTTCACGTTAAAAATTATATTTTTAACGATAAAACATTTTATTCAACCTATGAAAATATTCTATTCAGTTCATTTATTAAATAAAATGATTTCTTTATTTTTCTAACTTATTTTAGAAAATTTCGGCGGCATAACGACACGTACTAGAAACGGGACAAGGCCTAGCCTTATCCCCGGTCTAGTAAAGGCCCACGCCATTCACACATCAATCAAATCAATTTTATTTCACCAAACAATTCAATTCAAACCAAATAAACTAACCAACTACACATCCAAACAATTTAACAAACAAGCCATCCATGGTCTGTGGATGACGGGTGTCGGGTGCTACTAAGCACCGTCTGCATCCTAATATATATATATATATATATATATATATATATAACTAGAAAAAGGAAATTTGAGTGAGAAGTTCTCACCAATAGCTATCCAATACCACGACACTTCTTTTATAGAAATCTTCTTCATTCTCGCCTTTTTATCATCTTCGTTGGCCGTAGTCACTACATATGTAAAAATCGAATTTTTACTTCGTTATTCAATATATAAAAATCGAATTTTTACTTTGCTATTCAATATATAAAAATCGATTTTTTTCTTCTTTAGTATATAATCAAAATCATATTTTCTCTTCGCTCTTCACCATATAAAGATTTCGCCTTTTTCAATACAAAGATTTCGCCTTTTTCAATACAAAGATTTCGCCTTTTCATTTTTAAAATCTAATCTTTTCTATTTTAAAAATATCGTCTTTTCACTTTTAAAAATATCGTCTTTATTTTGCTACACATATATAGATGCTATTTTTAATATTCCTATCATGTAAAAATTATATTTTTACTTCTCTACATAAACGAAAAATCATATTTTTATATCATCTAGATAGTAAAGACTATATTTTTAATACTTTTAAAAATATAAAAATCATATTTTTATTTCTTCTATATAAAAATCGCCTTATCAAATAAAAACCAAACCTTTATATTCACTCAAAATCGAACCTTTCTACTCATTCAAAATCGAACCTTTATACTTACCATACATCATATATACTTCAAACATTTTATATACTCTAATCTCAGATTTTAAAACTATTCTAATTTTTAAAACAATACTGAATAAGTTAAATATTAAAGTCTAAATGAAATAAAATAAAATAATTAAAGGCAGAAGACTTACTGTAAAAATCAGAAGAGGAGAGGGGAAGAGTTTTCAGTCGAAGGAGAAGAGGGGGCGTCAGCGGTTTTGGCAGGCAGGGGGGCGTCGGTGGGCGGGCGATCTCCAGCGGCTAGGGTTCGCTTCGATTAGGGTTTCTGGGGGGGGGGGTGTCTTGCGAGTAGAAGATGGAGGGAGAAGGTGCGGAGGAGAAAGAAGCGAGGCTGCGGTGGTCGGCTTGGGCGGCGCGGTGGCGCCTGCTCGCGCCATTGAGGAGCGGGATCGATGCTTCCTTTGTTTTTTTTCTACGGTTGAATCGGGGAGAGAGAAGGAGAGTAAAAGGGGGGGGGGGCTTTTATAAAAATATATTATATTATATTCTATTTTATTTTAATCTCCAGAATTGACTTTTCATTTGAACTCAGAATCGAACCCACCGACTGTCGTCTCCAGCATTTTACCCCTATTCCGAACACAATAGGATATGTATCGTTGGCTGATTCGATCATTTCGAACAGTTTCCGTTGAATTTACATTTAAATCATTATATTGAATTTTAAACGTACATTTCAATTTACCGAGGTCGCATACGGACTCGAAAAATTGCAGAAAAATATTTTCTAGCTTCGTATTGACGATACGGTCCTAACAAAACTAGTTTCGACGAATTCTGAGACCGTTTGAAAAATGGCCAATTTCCAGTCGATTAAAATCAACTGAAACTGGTCAAACGCGTTTTCCTTTGCCACGCTCACATATTGATTCGAAAAATTATGAAATTTGGAATCTAGCAATAATTTTACATAACGGACCCAACAAAAGTGGTTTCGTCGAAATCCGAGGTCGTTTGCAAAATGTCTATTTTTAAGGGCCTGAATTCCATAGCGACTATTCAGAATTTTCAACTGGACATATCTTTTGATTCCCGCTATGAAATTTTGATTTTTCGGATTCGTTGGAAAGATCTTATCAATTAGATCCTATTGTTTTTGGTTTCACTAAAATCCGGATTGTTTTGCACTTGGTATGTTCAATTGAAGTTTGAAATCGAATTATCGAACTACTGCGCCATTTTCAATTCCTTTTATAATTATATATAAATATTTATATTCTAACGACGACGTATACAATATACACGTTCGAATTATATTCAAAATAAATTTCTCGTCGATATTATTTAAAATAATTCATTTTAAATATTCTAAATTCGCTTAAATTTCCAAAATAAAAATTTTAAACTGGCTCAGATTTTCCGGGTTATTACATGTTTAAATCTACGGAATAACCAACTTACAAACTAAAAAGGAATTCTTGATTTCTGAAATCTGAATTCTGAAATTGGTGTGCACGCCTTTGATGTAGATCGTTGAATTTGATTACTTTAATTTGATTTTGATTCAGGTTTTTATCTTGTCTTTGAATTGTAAGTGGTGATGGCTACTCCAAGTTCTCTATTGACGGCATGATAGTTCTAGGATTATTTTTGTGTGATTTTAGGTTGAGCATTGGGTTGTTTATATAGAATTTCAATTAGAGTCGTCAGATGAACCTAGAGTTAATCGCAACCATTCAGACCAGATCAGAACTATCCAGAAACCCTAGTGACTCAGCAGCAAGTCATTAGTTGTCGAAATTCAGATCTGGCCGGGGAGGGGTAAGTCGACCCCCTGGTCGACCTGTAAGGGGGAGGTCGACACTAGGGTCGACCTGGGTCCTGGGCGGGAATTTTCCCGCCCAGGCCGCTTTTTTACTTCTGGTTTGAATTTTGAACCTGGTTTTGAGCTGTTTGAATTTATTTGAATTTCTGAAACTTCTGAAGGCCATAGCTTCTTCATACAAAGTCCAATTCAAGCAAACTCGGACTCTATATCAAGCAGAATTCCGAGACGAACGCAATGGCGTAACCCGCTTCCCTTAATTCTCACATTTGAAATTAAGTATTGATTAATTCGTTACTATGACATTAACATAAAATACGGGGTGTTACATTTAGCCTCCACCAGGACCGCCACTTCACTATTCCCCTCACGCTAAATAGCACCACCCTCCGCCGTAAAACCTTCCACGCAACTGCTCTTTCCACCTCCTTGTTTCAGACTGCACCATCACCCACCATGTTCTCTCATTCCTCCACTTGCCTCTGGCCGCGCCTCCGAGAAGCGCACCCAACCTGCCACTGTCATCCACCTCACCAAGTAAGACTGCCTCCCAAAACAGTAAACACCACCAGCACTGACCTGTGCCACCAGAAGCCACTCGACATCCCATGGAATCACCTCCCCTCTATGTAGCCACCCACTCTCCTATTTCCTTAAAAACAGTTCAACTTTCCCTTGTTACTCTCCACCTTCCCTTCCCGGAGCACAACCGCTACCTCACTACACTCCAGCACGACCACTAAGCACCTGCACCAACCCAGACCCCGCTGAAAACCCGCTTCTAGTCTCCGCTTCAAACCAGTCCGCCTTCACTTAAAACAACATGCGAGCAACCCATTATCACTTTTTTCTCTCTTATCTACCGCATCAGTCCGACCAGATCTCTCCGACCACCCGGATCCATCAGTCCGTCCTCCTCTGTCCATTCGTGAATCGCCTGGCACAATTTCTTATTTTTGTATTAAAAGAAACTGCAACTATAATTTAGTGCGACGTGGATATACATGCAAGTTTGGGGAGAAGTAGCGCGCGTCGCACTTGGTCATTCGTCAGATCTAGGAAGTTGATACGGAAACAGTATTGACGGAGAAGATTTGGAAAGCAATAACCAGAGAGAACAATTTATTTAAATGGTTAATGTCAATTAGTTGATAATTTTAATTCTTTAGCGCTAATGTATGATATGTGAATACTGATTTATTGCATGACATGTTGAATGGATGCTTGTGTAAGTTTGAAAAAACCAAACACTAAGCGTTAGTTGACATAACGCTTGCGCATAAATTTGATGGTTGCTAAATTATCAACATGTTGATAAATTAATTGTATTCATTTTTGTTGTGTCACATACATCATGGTTGTGGAGATATATGGGTAGTCGATTTAAATCTCCTTCTTATGTGAATAACAATGATGTTTAATATAATAAATAAAATTTAAAAGTCAATTTTGGAATTTAGATTTTATATAGTTTGAAATATAAGTCACGAAAAATCAAACCATTTTCTTAAAAGTCGAAACTGATTTTGGTAATGTTTAAAGAATTTGTTTTGGCTCGCAAGGTTGAATAAGTTTGAAATTTATAAGAAAGGAGAATTTGATCTTTGAATTCCATTTGTTTACATAAATTTGTGGCTCCTTATTGTCCATAAGCTTTGAGATATAATGATTTGAGTTATAAAAAAAACATTTGGTTCCATTCCCTTTTCATGACCATTTGTATGCTTGAAATAAATTAAACAAGTTGAAATTTAATCCAAGAAAATTTTATTTTGAGTACCAATTGGTCTACATAAACTTGCTCATAAGTTTTGAAATTAAGTTGGGAAAAGTATTCAAGTCGCATAGCTAAACGTTGATTTTATTAATACACTTGGTACTATTATTTAAAAAGAAAGACCATTTGTAAAGATGTAAACAATTACACAAATTTGGAAATTATATATTAAGTTTCAACGAATTTGAAATTTACAATTTTAATTAATGGAACTTTAATTGTGGATCTAAAGGATCGAACAATTTATGTTTTGATTCGTTATTATATATATATATGTATTGACATTTCAATAATACATATGTATAAACATACCAGAACATTCTAGGATGACAGAGAGGATAGTGTCTAAGGCTTGGCTTTGAAAAATACAGTTTCCTACTCTCCCTGGCTATCCCTAACTGATCCTACGGATGGGATGGTGAATTCAAAATCAAATTTGGAATTAATTTAAAGCTTATTAGAATTTAAACAATTTTGAAATTTAATAAGCGTCGTTTTTTTAAATAAAGGATATGAACTTATGAGTGGTTTTGAACCTATTTGGTTAAGTGGCTATTTTATAGCACTCAACTAACGATTTAACATTTCCTTGAAATAATTTGGATTTGTGAAATGTATGAAACAAGAACTATCTTTTCAGCCATAAAGAGGTTTCTTAAATATTTTGGGAGGTTTCAAAGTGATAAATATTTGTATGTGAAACTCTAAATCCAAATTTAGACGTGGTGGAAATGAAACAGCAAATGAAGAAATATAGGATTTGTAAAGAAGAAGTTAGATAGAAATAAGGTTTAAGAAATTTGAAATAAATCCAATCTTATCGTAAAAATAGTTGACAAACATTGGGAAGCAGATTTGGATTGAAACCATTATAGTCCACAACTTTGTTTTAAAGTACGCTTATTACTTGGGACCAGGATCGGATTTAAGTCCGAAAACCATTCCAAGTAATAATACGACGCTATGAAGTAAATTGAAGACTTGGAAAATGAAGATCGAGAATCTTTGGATCTATTTGGATTGAATGCTGATGTCTCGAATAAGGCCATACACTTAAAGCGAGGTTATAAATGGCACGAGGTTTGAATATATTTGTGGGTTTTCGGATTTTGTTCCGTTCAGACCCAGAATGGAGTTGTATGGATTGTGTCTCTGACATTGTAATTGACTGCGTAACACTGATTGCTGTTGATACATATCAGATTTGTGGCGATTAATTATTCCTGTCTTTTAGTTTTACGTGTTTAGAGGTTATGTACGGATTGAAATCAGTGATATGTTGTGAATTAACAATGTGGCATACTCAAGTTATGGAATGAGCTAATGATGATCAAAGCATGGCTTATTGAAGCGTAGCTTTGTGTATACTGCGACATCGATAAGCCTCAAACCCCAGATGATGAGAAACTTGCAGTTAGGTTGTTGATATATACATGATTTTTGTGATTGATAGCTGCGGTGGTGGTATCTCTTGTGAACTCGGGGAATAGGGTATGTTTGTGGGTCCGTGTCTGGACGAAAACCGTTGATCTACCTCGCGATTTGTAGTTGGTGTATGTGTCTGGATAAAAAGGTTGTGTTACACTTCGTTTGTGTTCCTGATTGATCTTTCGTTCCAGGAATCATCAAGTTGGAAACCCAAATCTCCAATACGCACCTCTACAGTTTTAGTTGCATACATATGGCGACATAGTAGGATGGGGTACTATGCCGTCTAATATTAATACATTTATTTTCACAATTGTTTTCTACACTATACACTAGTAATAGTATAAAAGAGGATTTTCACGTATAAAGGCATTTTTTGTTATCATAAGGCAAAACTCGCCCATTTGGTGTGCGCTTGCATTGTGTGATGTGGGACGAGCTTATGATAGCTTCATTTTCCAAAAGTCATCGCGAATTTATATGCATGGGTATTCACATGGAGTAAACCCGTTCCACATTAACAGCGTGGTCCGGTGAATTTCCCAACTTTAAAATAAACCTAAAAATAACTATTTTATGTTCTAACATCAGTCCCATGACTGACCTGGAGTTTATTGTTCCTTCCTAAACTCTAGGTGTAATTTCCGCACGGGCAGCTAGTGGTCTAGTTTGGCAGTTCTAGATTCGTGGAGCAAGATTCGGAGCGTGTTATGAATTGAAGCTTCAAGTTAGAGCTAGAGTTTCTACCGTATCATTTACTTCTTGTAACAACCCAGAAAATCTGAGCCAATTTAAAATTTTTAATTTGGCTATTTTAGTGGATTTTAAATATTTAAAATAAATTATTTTAAATAATAACGATGAAAAGTATGTTTGAATCAATGTTTGAAAATAAATATAATTATTTTAAATTATAAACAAGGCCTGAAATGGCGTGGCAGTTTCAAAATTGGAATTCAAACTTTGACTGACTGTACCGGGTGCAAAATAAAACGGATTTTAGTAAAACCAAAATTATTTAAATCTGTTTATGAATATCTTTCTAATGAATCTGAAAAATCGAAGTTTCGTAGCGGGAATCAAAAGTTATGGCCAAATGAATTTTCAGAAAGGTCGCTATAGAAAATATACAACCCTTGAAAATAGTCATTTTGCAAACGACCTCAGAATTCGACGAAACACTTTTGTTGGATCCAGGATTTCAAATTATTGCTAGGATTCAAATTCCATAATTTTTGAAGTTAATATGTGAGCGTGGCAAAGGAAAATGTGTTTGGTTAATTTCTGTTAAATTGGATCGACCAGAAAATGGCCATTTTTCAAATGGTCTCAGAATTCGACGAAACTAGTTTTGTTGGGAATGCATTGTCAAATCATAGCTAGATTTATTTTTCTGGATTTTTGGGATCAGTATGTGGCCCTGGCAAATTGAAATGTACGTTCAAATCAAATATTGAATGTTTTATACTTTAATTTGAAGAAAAACTGACTAAAATAGTCGAATGGGCCTACGAAACATATCCCATTGTGTTCGGAGTGGGGATATTTAGCTATGGACGACAGTCGTTGGGTTTGGATTGGAGTTAGTATGTGAAGAGGGGTATTTTTGGGATTTTAAAAATATATAAATAAAAAAATATCGGCCAATCAAATCTATTCTCTCTCCCTGATGCTTCTTCCCCGATACCTCTCAGAGCGACGGCGATAAAGCTTCCTCCCTTCTCTCCTCTTTATCTTCCCATCCACGCACTAGTATCGAACACTCCTGTTGGGGTTTTTGTAGAGTTTTCCTCCGTCTCCAAATCCATACCACTCTCGACTCCCATCCCTTCGTTAATCGCAAGAATCGAGGCTGTGAAGTTCATCCATTCGCGCCCAGTTTACTCCTCCTATCTGACCTCGAGCTGGCGGCGGTTGGCACCCCCTGGCGCGTCGTTCGGAGCACTCCATCGTGGTGTAGCCTGATCCTTCAATTGATGCCCGGATCGGAAGTAAAAACCCAACCCTAGTTTGAATCAAACCAGAAAAGGTACGGCTGTTTTATTTTTAATAGTTTTAACACCATAAAACCATCGCAAAGTTGATCAAACTTATAAAAATCGTATCTTTTTCGTATGTTGACGAAATCCAGTGAAACAAGAGACAATGGACTCGTGATGACGTTATCTACATTCTGGAAAAGGCCGATATTTTTTTGAGCCTTCTACAATTTTTGGTGGAGTGGAACCCAATGTGAGATTTCTAAATTATAAACGATATGGAAAACATTGATGTATAAATTATATAGTCGATGTATGAGTCATATAAGCGTTGTACACCTCATGTATAAGCGTTGTATAAGTTGTACGTTCGATGTATAAGTTATATATACGTTGTAAAAGTGATATATGCATTGAAATAAATTGAAATGATATTGAAATGAATTTGGAATATAGTTATATACGTGTGTATATATATACACACACTTCCCTCGTCCACAGACCATGGACGATATATATTGGTTGTGATATTGTTTGGATTATTGGTTGATGTGAAATTTGGTGAATATCATGAATGGTTGATTTGAAATGATTGATTGTGGTTGAAATCCCACTAGGATTAGTATATGGGAAAATTCGTCTGTGTACGAACTAGATATTAAAAATCCCCATTGTCAAAAGCTGCAAGGCTTTAAAGAAGAGCGAGGAGCCGTACTCGGGACGGTGCCGGTTTTAACTACCCTGTCGTTATGCTGCCGAAATTTTCAATAATATTCTTGTGTTAGAATTATTTTCATGTGTTGAAACTATATTCATGTATTGAATAGAAATTCATGTGTTGAATGAAGTTCATGTATTGAATAAATTCTTTGAAAAAGAAAAATAACATTTTTACCTTATGTATGAACTATATAAAATAATCGTGTTTTTAAATAAATGGTTTTACAATAAAAATAACATTTTTACCTTATGTATGAACTATATAAAATAATCATGTTTTTAAATAAATGGTTTAACAGCAAAAATAACATTTTTACCTTAGGTATGAACTATATAAAATAATCATGTTTTGAAATAAATTGTTTTACAACAAAAATCACATTTTTATTATATATATGAACTATAGAAAACATTCATGTGTTGAATAAAAGACTAGAACGATAAAAATCATATTTTTATCGTATGTGTGAAATCGAAAACATTCATGTGTTGAATATATAGATTGAACAATAAAATCTACATTTTTATTGCGAATATGAAGTGCTAAAAATAGCGATGTGTTGAAATGAATATTTGTTGGATAAAAATATCGTTTTTATCAAATATATAAAGTGAGTATGGTTTTGAAATCGAAGAATCGATTATATATATATATAATTTAAATATATCGAATAACGAAGCTGCAGTTCGTGTTTTGAAACAGTGATTTCAAACGATTATTGCAGGAGATCCGACCATCGGATTTTCCTGAAACCGAAACCGTTGGGTTAGCTTTGGAAATATCTTTCCAACGACACCCACTGTGTAAAGATCCAACGGTTGGATTGTCTGGAATGTTTAATTCAAATCTGAAGAAAAACAGCGCCATAATGGATTATATTTTTATATATATAAATATAATTAAATTAAATCGAATAACGACGCTGTAGTTCTTATTTTGAAATCGTAACTTCAAATGATTGTACCGGGAGATTCGACCGTCGGATTTTCCCAAAACTGAAACCATTGGATTCGTTTTGAAAAGATCTTTCTAATGATATAAAATTATGATGATCCAACGGTTAGATTTTCAAATATGTGTAAATCAAATCTGAAGAAAAATAGCGTCACGGCCGCGTTATGGCCTGAAGCGTCGTTTGAATGAATTGGCTATTTTTAAATAAATAAAAATAGTGATAAATCGTGATAAAATATTATAAACTATATGGAATGGAAATAAATTGATTTTTCTCGGTTTATTTGATATTTGATGGTTGAATGTGTTTGGCGTGAAAATTACACTAAAGAACAGAATTATTGATGTCGAATAATTTAACCATTGAAACGAATTGATTTGAATTCTAAATATACGTGAATTATTTGAAAAGGCCGAGTTAATTCTCATTTCAAATAATTGATCGACGATTAGAAGTCGAAGATTAGAAGTCGAAGATATGAAGATGGTGCAAGACCGATGATCTTCACATCGAATGGAGGGGTGTTACTGATGCTCTTGATAGGAGTAGCTACCTTGAAGGGGCTGAAGTAGCGCCCGTCCGGACGTACTTGTTGATTGTACATATGTGTGAGGTATTAAGTGCCTCCGGTTTCGTTCAGACCCAAAACGAACTTGTAAATGGACTGTGTGTCTGACATTGGATATCATTCTGTGCGATTGATGGATATTGGTTGCATGGAATGGTTTGCCTATGTGGCATGCTAAGATGCAAATGATCAAAGCTTTTTTTGAAAATAAGAGCTTTGTAGTTGATGACCAAAGCATGGCTTGGAATAGCTAGCTTTGTGTTTAGCGTTGTTTTGCGAGCCTCACACCCCGGTATGAGCCAGAAACGGGAGAAGGACCTCAGGGAGAACATGTGTTTCCTTCTAGCTAGGAGTGGTGCTTTGGGTTTTGCACGCCCGGGTATTTTACTTATGTGGATGATGGAAAGCGAGGCCTCGGTTGCTTCGGTCTCTTCGGAGCCGATGGTGTGGTCGGATATGACAAGTGACGCCCCATAGGGCGGGGAAACGCAATGTTCAGGAATTTTAATCCATACCAAGTGGACCGACCCTGATGATCCAAGGCTTGCCTGCGCGCTTGCCTGAGACACGGGCTAGAGCGTCTCGAATTCGGTAAGGACGATCCCTTGCCTTGGTTCATGACGGAAATCCAATTTCCAAATACGACACCGTGCGGTTTTGATTGTATATATATATGGCGACATGATATATGGTACCCATGTCGTCTATGATTGATAGTTATGATTGAAATTGTTTTTGAAACATATATACACTAGCAATAATATCAAATGATTTGTTTTGCTCGTATTAAGCATATTTTGGCCATTATAAGGTAAAACTCTGTCCTTCTGTTTGTGTTGCATTGTGTGATGGGAACTGAGTCTTATAATGGCTTCATTTTTATAAAAAGCATTGCGATGTTTAAAAGATTTACTTGTTTTAAAGCACTGGCAATCCAATGGAGTAAACCTGTTCCGCGAAAGTGGCGTTGTCCTGTGATTGGCCATATTATAAAATAAGTTAAGTAGATTTCTCATACCAGTCCCATGACTGACTCTTAGTTTGTTTCACTTGCAAACTCGGGTGCCCCTATTTCTACACGGGCATGCCTGTATTCAGGTTTTTAGCAGGCTCTTTCTGGATAGCTGGAACTGAAGATGGATTCTATCTTTTATCTCTTTTTATGCTGTTCAGCTCCTATTGTACATATTATGTTCTGTTTTCTGCTGTAGACATTTATGTATAGATGAACTATATTTGTACTAAGTATGATCATGTATACTTCGTAACTCTAATGATTATGTTTATCCAGTGTATTCTATTGTACATTATCTGGTGTATTTATTTATTTCTGTTCTGCTGCTATCTGTTTATGTCTTATATTCCAAAGATTACCCTTGCCATCGTGGAACGGGGTTTGGGGTCGTCACACTTCTTCCGCTGAGAATATGTTTTCTTTCCGCTGGATATTTATTGTAACTCTGATATTCCTTGTAACTCTGAAGTAATATTGTATTATGAAATGAAAAGTTCAGTTATTTTGTTCAATACATGTTAGTACCCATAACAATCCGCCTTTGTGAACGGTTTAAGTCAGTTTAATTACCGGCAAGAATTGGGCGAAAAGACGGGTCGTTACTAGTTGGTACCAAAGCTTTGGTTATACAAAGCTACAGGGTATGACATATTTAAATATTTTAAACAAAAGATAGAACTCATCAGAGTTATAATATCCCATTAGAGATAGGGTTAGAAATGCCCTAGAATGAGATTTTGGAATATTTTCGTTGAGAGAGCATTTGGAAATTATGAATTAATTTGCAATTAAGTAAATGTTTTTTTTGAAAAGCATAATTATTTGGAAATACAACTTTTAAATAAGAATTTTGTGTATATTATTCGATGTCGCGATTGGACTATCGATATGTGGAGATTTCAAATATATGCCTGATCAACGTATATACAAAGTCTTATATATATATACTAGATGGATATAGAATCACAGTCTAGTCGCCCGGGGATGGTATGATGATGATTGCGACATCATCAGTACTAGTTTTCGAGTTTCGAAAGTGGGATGACTATATGATTCCGATTGGGACTTCGGGAAATATTTAAACTATTTCGATATGTTGGAAATGTTGAAAAGATTTAATATAAAGTAGTTAAACTAAAAGCATACTTAATATGGATAATACGTTATAAGTACAAATTAAACTATTTTGTTCATGACTAGAAAGGATGTTTCATACGAAAAATCTCACTTAAAGAATTGGAAAATGAATTTTTAAATACTTGTAAGTAAGAAAATTTATTAATATTACCCCATACTTTAAATTTTGATAAAGGCTATTGATTTAAATGTAACAAACGAGGGAAGAAAACTGCTTTTTCCTATTAAAACGGTATGAGTGAATCAAGTAGGAAATTACTTAAAGTAAATAATCACTCTGATGCAAGAAAAGGCAATTTTGGAAAGCGAAAATTAATGAAAAATGGGGTACCTCATGATTTAACTTCCCATAGTAGTATCCTTAGGTGCACTTGATTTTCCATAATGGCCAAAGTTAGCCTCATCACCTAAATTCGGATCGTTCGTTCTTGAGTAGCGTCATTCATACACCCTTATATTATGATTTAATCCAAGTATTTGATTCGAACCATCATACCCTTTTGGTGCTCATTTTGATATTGAATGCGTCCCCAATTGAGCACATGAAATTCGATTTGATCCATGTAGGTATATCCCTTTGTGTCGTTTGTCGAAGGAAGCCAAGATTAAAATGGAATTAAATAGTTGGGAAATTGCAATATTTGACAAATAAATTCTCAAGTTTTGATTTATCCAAACCTCATGTAATGGAACCTCTACAAATGAGTTTTCATAATAATTATAAGCGGTTGAAATATAGAATACAACGTATGTAAGAAATTATGATTTTGAAATATTAATTTCGATAATTTGGTTCTGAAAATTTTGAGATTAATGTTTGGAACCACACTAACTTGAACATGCACATACTAGATCAGAATAGCAGAAAAGAGATGGTGGAAACGAGAGTGAATCAGTGCTGAATTTGACTCGAATCGAATTTAAATTAGTATAGCCTACATTACATAATTATTTTTCATATTACTTAAAAACCTTTATTTTATGTAGTTTAAACCAAATTTGCTTTATCTATTTAAATCTATTTTATACTAAGCTATATTTTCTCAAAAATCTACTTCACTATATTGATACTTAAACTGTTTTCCTAGATCACTTTGTATTTATATATTTTAATCCATATCATAAAAATATTTTATCTTATTTTCTTATTCAAACTTATTTTGTTTTAACCTAATGTTTTGCTTACCATTTTGATTCGAACAAATTTAGTCCGAATGGCTGGGAATGGGAGCTTAGTAAGAGACAGCCTTGAGAGTAATCCAAATCATGTAGGAGGTTATGAAAATTTGGCCATGCAAACGTGAACTGGAAATAAAAAGGAATATTGAATCGAGTTAAACTAAAATGAAACTGAAAAAGAATCGAATCGATTTGGAAATTTTATATTAAGAGTGTTTGAAATAAATCGAAGCTTGATAAGATTTATAATGATTCTGAAAAACCTTTAATTTAATGAATTAGAAAGGCTTGAAATGATTGAATAAGATCATTAAACTTCACAAATATGAAATAGAAGTTGTATACTGAAAGTTGAATATTTTATTTCCAAGCGATTTGAATTTGTTTTCCAATTTCCCTAGATATAATGAATGGGCTATAAAAATGGTCTATAAAAGAAATTTCAACGACTTGGATCCCGAAGTTTTGAAATGTTTTGCAATAGAGCTATGATTAAAAATATTTGTGTTTTTTGGATTGCGAAATGACTTAGGAGTTCGGAATATGAAATAATTTGATTTTTTCGAGTAACCCATGAATAAACTAAGGTGTGATTGGATTGCGTGCGATGGATGGTACTCAGTAGCCCGTCGCATGGGGAAAACCTCTCGAAGCAAAAATATTGGTTCGAATTTATTGTGAAATGTTTGTAATTTTGAAAGCAAATTTGGTCTTGATCCTGAAGTGAAGTATGGTTCTCTATATAAAGGAAATATGTCATATTTCAATAATTTGAAAAGAAAACGGGATTCTAAGTTTGGAGAAATTATTTTTAGATTTTCAAATGTTTGAATATTGTAATTTATATAAATCTTAATTTAACATATCTAATGTATTCATTATCTCCCTAAATTACTATATTTCGCATCGTACTTATGATTTATTCTTTTCATGTCCTTTTTCCTATATTATTCTACTTGTATTATCTATTTTCTATAAAGTTGTTAAATTTCACCATTTTATTTCTTATAGTAAACTCTTTAAATTTTATGCTTTAATTAAAACTACACACTTAAAAATAACTTTACCATTTAAACTATTTTACTTGGATATCACTATACTTTGAACATAACCTTCTCTTACAATGTATAACAAATTTTCTTATGTAGTTTTATACAATGATTTAAGTTTTGCTTAGATTTAAATTTGATATAAGAAGTTTACTCATTTAGTTGTATGACAAATTTTCCGTTTAATCTATTAATAACCTTTTTGATAAATTTTCAAACTTGTTAGAAATTATAAAAAGTATTTTGATTTAATAAGCTTTATTTATATGTTGGTCTTGATAAATTTTATAAGTAAGATTTATTTTACTTAAACATAATTTATAACCTCTCCTTTTCGAGGATGAAAAGTCCTAAGTGGGGGAGAATGTAACGACCTAGAAATTTTTGACATTTAAAAATCTAATTAAATTAAGATTTAACGGAAAAATAAATATGTATATTTGGGATTTTGTCTATTTTTGAACAATATGTGCGAACCCTTTCGTGAATTTATAAACAACGTGATTTACATTACTAACCGATTTGATTATTTAGCATTAAAATTCCTTTCCTTTTTAAAAATGAATATTATGTGAAGGGTTGTACCGTTATTAATTCGGTTTGCAATTGAAGTAAGAAATGAATTTAATGTTTTCATGTAATTCGGTTAAGAAGGAAATGCATGCTTATATTAAAATCTGAACTAGACGTTCGTCTTGAACGTAGCATTCACTTTTAAAATAAAATGGTGCTTATAGGCTTAAACATTTTGCCGAGGTTTAACGGTATTACAAGTTTTAAACTATAATGGTGAAAACAAAATCAACTTGAAATAAATTCTGCAGTCTAATTAAGAAATGATTTATTTATTTCAAACCAAACCGTTAAGTATAAATAGCATAATAAAATGTTAAATTAATTTTGTTTCAAATAAAATGTAATTAGTTGAAGTTTTAGTATTAATAGTGATTATTTTTGTTTTGAATAAGCTGTTAAGTTTAATTTTATTACAAATAGTACGGTTCGTGTAAGAAAAACGAAGATCGAAACTTTGAAAATGTGAGTGGTGTAATCAGAACCAGAAAGATAAACCATATTTATATAAGAAATGCACAATAAAAAGGAATGGAATAAATTGCGAGATAATTTTGTATATTTTGCGTTACAAGATGAATTTAATTTACGATTCATAGCGGTTAAATTTATAACATTTAGAAATAACGTTAACAATGTTGTTCGTCAGTCCGTGTTTAGCGTAACGTTCACACACCGTTCATAAGGAATAAATCAAATTTCCTCCTTTGAAAGAGATATGGCAGGAAACCATATGTGATAAATCTAATCTAAATCTTGCCATATCAGTCCAAAGATTTTATAAACAGTGCTCAAATATCTTGGACCAATCATGTACAGAGAACCAACACTGTACACAAATAAAATATTTTGCGTAGTAGAAATCGGATACCACGTGTTATCTTCTCTTATGCTCTCTGTTCCCCTTTCTACACTATAAGTTTCATGGTCCTTTTTCCTCCTTTCATCTGCAAGTATTCTCTTCTACTCAGTCCTATCAAAAAGAAAAAAAATTGGCACTTTCTTCCCAAAAAGGCTTCCTCTCCCAAACATGTTCCGACGAAAACGGCTTATCCCCTTCCCTTCGCATTGTTCCAACTTGTAGCTCAACACTTTAGAAAAACTCACCACCCACTCCGCTTCACGCCCGCACCGGTGACCCATCTCCACCCATCTTGCGGTCCTCCTCTTCCGCTTCCCGCTTCCATGCGAACTGACTCATCCACTCCACAATGAAACTATTTCCTCTCCTCTTCCAGCCTTCTTCCCGCACTATCTCTCCTGGCTCTAACTCCACCGCATCCATCTCCTCCTCATCCACTGCTAGCACCCGGCTCTAACTTCCTATTTAGCCTCCACCAGGACCGCCACTTCACCATTCTCCTCATGCTAAATAACACCAACCTCCACCATAAAACCTTCCATGCAACTGCTCTTTCCACCGCCTTGTTTCAGACCGCACCACCACCCACCGTGTTCCCTCACGCCTCCACCTGCCTCTGGCGCGCCGTTGAGAATCACACCCAGTCCGCCACTTTCACCCGCCTCATCATGCAAGACTACCATCCAAAACAGTAGCGCCACCCCTCTTATTCGTTTCTCTTCCTCCTATAGCCATCATGCCACTTCACACCACCAGCACTGACCCACGCCACCAGAAGCCACCCGACAGCCCACGGTGTGACGACCCGGATTTCCCCAATCCTAGAAGAGACGGAGGAGCCCAGATTTCTTTGAGAACACGATGCATTAGAACGCAAACATAAGAACATTCCATTGCTATTACAACAATTTACATCAGAGTATAGGAATATATCAGAGTACAAGGTATCAAAGTTCAAATAAAATAATTTACAGTAGAAAATAAATATCAGAGATTTACAAATCACAAAAACAACGGAAAATATATACATAAATATACTGTGCAGCGGAAAACATCAACTACCTTAACTGAAAGAAGTACACGGATACAAAGCATTTCGAATATAGCTCCAGCTGGATTCCAGTATCCTGGAAAGAGAAATATCTGCGAAAAACCAAAACTACAAGCTGCCCGTGTGCAAAATATGGCACCCAGAATTTAGGTGGAAGCAATAAACTCCGAGTCAGTCATGGGACTGGTGTGAGAACTCAAAAGCAGTTATTAAAACTTTACTTCAAAAGTTGGGAAATCATGGGACCAAGTCGTATAACACGGAACAGGTTTACTCCACTTGAATCTCTGTTTAAAATAAAACAACGCAATGCTTTTTGAAAAATTAAGCTATTGTAAGACTCAGGTCCCATCACACATTGCAATGCAAGCCAGATGTAACAACCCGGAAAATCAGAACCAATTTAAAATTTTATTTTGGCAATTTTAATGGATTTTGAATATTTAAAATGATTAATTTTAAATAATAACGACGAGAAATTTATTTTGAATAGAATTAGAACGTATATATTTATTTAAATCGAAGTTTGAAAATATAATTTTAATTTAATTATAAAAGGAATTGGAAATGACACGGTAGTTTGAAAATTCGATTTCAAATTTCAAATGAATGTACATGATTCAAAATAAATCGAATTTCAGCGAAATAAGAAATATTTGAATTTGTTTGAAAATATCTTTCTAACGAATCTGAAAAATTGAAATTTATAGCGGGAATCAAAAGTTATGGCCAGTTGAAAATTCAAGATAGTCGCTATGGAAAGTATAGCCCTTAAAAATAGCCATTTTGCAAACAACCTCCATTTTCTATGAAACCACTTTTTTTGGATCCGGGATGTTGAATTTTTACTAGATTCCAATTTTTATAATTTTTGGGATCAATATGTGAGCGTGGCGAAAGAAAACGTGTTTTGTCAATTTCAGTTGAATTGGATCGACCAGAAAATGACCATTTTTCAGACGATCTCCAAACTCAATGAAATTAGTTTTGTTAGGACCGTATCATCAAAACATAGCCAGATTAATTTTTCTGGAATTTTTAGAGTCAATATATGACCCCAGTAAAGTAAAATGTACGTTTGAATTCAATATATATTGATTTATATTTTAATTTTAACGAAAACTGACTGAAACGATTGACTTGGCTTATGAAACATATTCCATTGTGTCTGGAATGAGGGTATTTAGCTAGGGACAACAGTCGGTGGGATCGATTTGGAGTTCGAATAGAAAACTTGCTTTTTTTGGAAAAATTATATATATAAATAAAAAAATAAACCCTAAAATTTCCCAAATCCTTCACAACAGAATCCGCCGCTTCCCCTTTAAAACGATGGGTGATTTTGCTCTGGAATTCAGACCCAAATTCCTCCAAATCCATTGAATGAAATTCGACGTCTATTGAGGGAAAAACATAGAGCATGGCAAGATATCTAAATCTAATGGCGGTGATGATCTTTCACGTTGTGAATTGGGTGATTTTCGGGCTCAAAGGGGAGCCGGTCGCATGCTTTTTGAGGGGGCATCAGGCCACCGAGCTCGTGGTGGTTCTGGGCGGAGGTGACAGTCACTGGGGCGAAGCCTGTGGGGGGTGGCGATCGAGCTCTAGTGCAATGAGGTGGAAGTTAATTCAAACCCTAGAAGTGAACAGTTTGGGTTGGGCATCGGCATGTTACTGAAGGAGGAAGAAGATGGTTAAGGTTTAATTAAACCTTAATTACTTTGTTTAATTAACTACTATTTTAATTACTCCATCTTTAAAAATTCGTATCTTTTCCATACGAGCACAGAATCGCGTGATTTCAGGTTCGTTGGAACCGTAAAGAAAAATGACACACACAGAACAGACCAAAATCGAAATGAAGCACATCAGAATTTGAAGGGAATTTAAATTCAAAACAGAACAGAAATTCAGAAATAACAGAACGGAGGAGTGGAAACGAAAGTGAGAACTTCTCACTATTATTTTGTACAGTTATTTAAGTTATTTTGTAACTGCATATATGAACTGCCCCCTCCCCCCTGTCGTCCACAGACCATGGACGACTTGTTTGATTGTATTGTATGTAGAAATTGATTGTGATTGTCATGTATTGATATTGTGGAATATAAAAATTATTTATATAATAGAAATATATAAATTATTGTGAAATTAAAATAAAATAAATATTCATTTACAAACTGGATGGTTTGTTTATGTATATTTATTTATTTGATATTGAATGGGACGATAATTTTTACACATCGCCCAAGTGCACAAATAAAAAACAGTATTTGTTGTTTGAAAACCCCACATGGGTATTGGGATAATATTTGACATACACTTATCCCAATATTAGTGGTATGTCAATCGATGGGTTGACAGACTGTATAAGCGTTATTTATTTATTTTAATGTTTATACAGTTGTAGAATGCACTCTGGATGTTGTATGAATTTTTAATAATTGTTTGTCGTTATCATTGTATACATGCGATGTTGAAATCCATATAAATAAAATTATATGGTAATTGATTGAGTCTGATTCCAGTTCAGAATTAACGAATATTTTAAAATAATATTCAGTGAATATTGAAATGTGAAGCCGTGTTAATTAGTTAAACGCCATTTTAACACAAACGGGAATTTTGTCGATTTTATTCATTTTGTAATGAATATCGAAAAGTGAATTCAAAGTCTGATATTTTGAAAATATTATCATTTAATGTTATAATGATAAGAAACATTCAAATTTTATTTGAATTTGAATGAAATGGAAACCGATTTGAGATGAATTTAAAACGAATGTATATAGAATATTCAAATTTGATTTGAATTTGAAATGAAATGGAAATCGTTTTAAAAATGAATTTGAAACGAATTAAAAAAGGAAAATGGATGTGGAATTCGTTTTAAATGGAAATCAAAGAAATATATAATATATATTATACATATTATAATGGCCTGAATAGAACGCGGCGCGCAGTGACCGTTTGCGAATTTCGACCATTAACTTCAAATGGACGTTACAGGAGATCCGACCGTTGGATTCTCCTATAACCAGAATCGATGGGTTCGTATCGAAAAGAGATTTCCAACGAATATAAAAGATTTGAAATCTAACAGTTGGATTTGGAATTATGTCCAAATCAAATTTGAAAAAGGACGTTGTAAGTGCAGTTCGATGACCGTTTATGGAAATCGACTGTACGGGCCTTGATAAAATAATTAAAAATATCTATAATTTGTGTAAAATCATAATAAATGATTTGGAAGGAATTGGGATGAAAAATTCCATATTTGAAAAGATAAAAATATATTTTTATCGAAATGAACTAGTTATGAACTAGAATTATAATTTATTTGTTTTTAAAATAAATAAATTGGGGTTTGAAATGGTTTTAAAAATAACCAGAATTTCCAATATACGGATTGGAATGGATTTGAATCGAAATTATCTTCGAAATATTTCGATATTGGATTCCATGATTATACAGATATTGTGGACGAATTTGGAAGATATATATATATATATATATATATATATATATATCGTTATTCCAATACGACATTTGTTGATTTCAGAATTTGATATTGAATATAAGCCGAAATATTTTCTATTCATAGCCTTGTATTTGACACCAAACTGGATTTTGGGTTTGTCATGAATGGTATCTTCATTAACACTATTCTTAAACCCCGTGTGAAGAGAATAAATCTTTTAATTAAGATTTAAAGTAGAAGTTTACCAATTAATTAATATTTATTGGAATTGAATTGAAATTTGTTTTTGGGTTACCGTGAATGGTGTTTTAAATAACACTTGTTCTTTAACCTGATTAACAATGGAAATGAGATTTTGGGTTTTTCGTGAATGGTATCTTTAAAAATGCTGTTCTTAAACCCAATGGAGTTAAGAAAATTAGAAACTAACTAGAGATTGACTAAGTTGAATGGTTTCCTGGGTATTGATCTGATGTTGGTTTCGTCCTTCGGGATTAATACTTAGGGAATTGTTCTCTTACTAATTTACGGTTAGAGACTGATGAAATGGAAAGTGATTTTGGGTTTATCGTGAACTGTGTTTTAAATGACATTGGTTCTTTAACCCAGTTAAAAATAAGATTAATTTCTTAGCATTGAATAATCATTAATATTGATTTTTGTGAAGATTAGAATAGAGTTTTAATGAATCTTTGATTAGATTGAAAAGTGAATGTGATAATTAAAATTATCAATTCAAGAAAATGATCGGAATTGGAGTAGCACCAGTTTTATTCCAGGCGATAGCTAAATCTTTAATTAGATTTGAACATGAAATGGTAACTAATATTTACCGATAACACCGCTATGTTAGATATGGAGTATTACCTTTTTTGCTCCATGGGATGAATAGGTTGGGATTGAGAAATAAAATAAATGATTACTTCGGTGTAGTTCGCTAATCCTGACTAGTTTGGAAAACCTTAATATGGTTTTATATCCAATGAAAGACTATAGAATAAATTTAAAGAATTTATCTTTGATAAAATTAATGGGAACCTTTTCCAAAGGAAAAGAATATTTGAATAAAAGAATATTCTAGCTTGGAATGAGGCGTATGATGTGTTGTTATAGCACTTGATTATAAGATGCACGGGTTTTTCGGAAAGGCCGGGTTTATACCCATTCTGAATAACTGATTCGACGATAAGTCGAAGAGATTGAAGACGGTGCAAGACCGACGATCTTCACATCGAATGGATGGGTGCTACTGATGCTCATGATTGGAGTAGCTACCTTGAAGGGGCTAAAGTGGTAGCCGTCCGGACGTACTTGTTGATTGTATGGATATGCCAGGGCCTCTCTCCTGTATTGGACATACGGGACGAGGAATAAGGTGCCTCCGGTTTCGTTCAGACCTAGAATGAACTTGTAAATGGATGGTGTGTCTAACAATGGATTTTATTCTATTCCAATTGATCTCTATTAAATATACATCTGTCTGGTGAAGGGGAATTTATTCCCTTACTTCACCCTTCTCTGAGAGATACGGGATCAGAGGTTGTATATCGATAGACATCAGTCGCATGGCGTAAATTGCCTGTGTGGTAGGCCTAAGTGGCAAATGATCAAGGCTTCTGTTGAAAAGCAAAGTCTTGTGGTTGTTGATCAAAGCACAACTTTAATATAGCACGACTTTGTGTAGCGTTAATTCGCGAGCCTCACACACCGGTATGGTGGTAAACTGATGGTTAGATCGGTATGCTTTTGAGATGAGGATAGACACCCTATGGGTTGTCATGGATTCGGTCGACCGAGATGAGCTGAGTGTGGTCGCCCCACGCTCAGAAGGGATAGGGCACACCCCCCGATTCCCTGAGGGATAAAGTAAGCGGTGTTTTCTCTCGCCGGGACGTAAGCCACAGTGATACTTGATTTCCCAAAAGTGCGGATGTGCATTACGGTGTTTTCTCTTGCTGGGACGAAAGCCGTTGTGGATTGCACTACGCGATCGATCTTTCGGATCAGGAGCCACCGTGATGGAAATCCCACTTTCCAATACGACATTGTGCGGTTTTAATTGTAAAACTAGTATGGCGACATGATATATGATACCCATGCCTTCTATGATTGATACATTTATATTTGAAGTTGATTTCTTCACTTATAGTAATAATAAAAGATTAAATTTCGCGTATCAAGCATTATTTGGCTATTATAAGGTAAAACCCTATCCTCCGGCATGCGTTGCATTGTGTGATGAGACATGGGTCTTATAATAGCTTCATTGTTCTTTAATTAGCATTGCGCGGTTGTTTTGTGCACATGTGTTCTTGGGGGCAAACCCGTTCCGTGTTATACGGCGTGGTCCCTTGAATTACCTAACATTAAAATCAAATTCATAACTGTTTTAGTTCTTATACTAGTCACATGACTGACCTGGAGTTTATTGTTTTAACCTAAACTCTGGGTGCCCCTATTTTCCACACGGGCAGCTAGTGGTTGGGTTTTGCAGATATTATATTCACAGGATCCTGGTTTATAGCTGAAGTGATATTCGGAAAGCTCTATATCGGCGTATTTCTTTCAGTTATGCTTTGTGTTATTTTTCCGCTGCTAAGTATTTAAATGTAATTTAAATCTCTGATATTTTTCTGATGTATAATATTTATTCATACTCTATTATATTTGTGTATTCTGATGGAATTGTTGTAATAACAATGAAATGTTCTTGTGTTTGTGTTCTGATTTATCATGTTCTCGAATTAATCCGGGCTTTCTCTTCTCTTTGGAGACCGGGGAAGTTCGGGTCATCTCAGGTGGTATCGGAGCTTTGGTTTACTGAGCTCGAGAACAAGACACATTAGAACCGAATAAAAGAATTCATCGGAGACTAGATTAGTTATGTCCAATAAGAATGACTCATTAGAGATAGGATCAGTAGTATCATAGAACGAGTGTGAAGAGTGTTTTTTCAAAATAAAAATGAAAGCAAAATTAGTTTTGATAATTTTTAACTTATTATTCGTATTTGAATATTTATTTTACATTGAATTTGGACTATAGGGTTTAACGAGACTTTTCATATATGTCTGATCCATGTGTATTTGAAGTCTAAAATATACTGGGTCGATATAGAATCACACTCTAGTCGCCCGGGGATGATTCTGATGATAGTCTAGACATCATCAGCATCTGTGTTCGAGTTTCGAAAGTGGAATATCTATATATTTCCAATCGACTGGTGTGAGAACCAAAACCTTAGTTTGAATTTATTATTTGTGACTTGACACGGATATATGATTTTTGAGTATATAAAAATTATATATATTTGAAAATTTAATCAACAAATTGATTGCTGGCTGTGATGTTTGAGTATTGATTCAAGTAATAAAAATATTCATGTGTTGAATAAATATTTTAAGCGATAAAAATATCATTTTTATCATGTATACGACTCACTAAAAGTAACAGTGCTTTGAAATAAATATTTGTTCGCACGATATATTATTTTTAGCTTAGTTCTGCATATATATGTACATATGTTGTAACACCCCGTATTTCTGTTAACACTAAAGTTACTAATTTAAGAATAACCAATGCTTAATATAATAAATGTGTAAAGGGGAGATGTATCTAATGTGCATACAAATTTAATAATAAATGTGTAAAGGGGAGATGTATCTAATGTGCATACAAATTTAATAATAAATGTGTAAAGGGGAGATGTATCTAATGTGCATACAAATTTAATAATAAATGTGTAAAGGAGGGATGTATCTAATGTGCATACAAATTTAACAATAAATGTTAATAATGTACATTAAGAAAGTAATTGTGAACATAATTGGCTTCTCTTTAGAACGGATGGCTTTGATTAACCTTGGCTTCATCGACGGCTCAAATTAACTTGCAATCCTATATAAAAAAAACCCTAGTCTCCTTCTCTTTGCACCATTCTTCTCTAACCTTATGCTGCACAAATTCTTGAGGGACATGGCTTCTTCTTCTTCCTCTAAATCTAAATAAATAGATTAAAATAAAATATAAATCAAGACGAGGATATGCTGCTCAAGTCTTTCAAGAGAAGATTCAAAACAAGTTTGGATTCAAGTAAAGATTCAACGGCTTCAAGCAACGCTATCTTTCTATTCTTTTCTAGATACAATCAATGTAAGTCTGTTACTTTTTAGATTTGAACGCCTTTTCTATTTGTGACATGAAATTAAAAGAATATAAGAAATATGCCTTATCATTTCATTGAATCTGTGCTTGTTTATGACTTTGGATATGATTCTTGATTATGGCCTAGAACACATTGTGACTAAATTGCCAATGCTTAAGATTATGACAATGGAACTGTGGCCTTTCAAACCATAAGCCTTTGACTATGAACATAAGCCTTTGACTATGAACATAAGCCTTTGACTAGGAGCATAAACCAATGCCTATGACTATGACAAGGACAATAGTGGATAATTACCTATGATTCATGAACATGATATTATTGCCTAGGATTATGACTGTGTGATTGGATCTAAACTTGATTATCTATTCAGTTTATTCTTAATTATCCTTGGATCTTGATTATGGGAATTTATCTATTAAGTTAGATCTACCCATATGCTTGAACCTATGTTATTTGTTCAACCCTTTTTATGTCATAATATTATCAGATCTATAGGCCTTCGATGCTTTAATCAATTTATTCAGTGTAATTTGTTAGATCTGTGATTAGTGAATTATCATCTTCTGCCAGTCATTATGTCTATCTTTTCATGGCATTTTGGTTCATTCCCTTTTTATCCACGAATCTAGATTTATCTATAATCTAGGATGAAATCACGATTACACGAACGATGGGAATACAGTTTGGGCAAATCATAAATTTGACTTAAACATGGTTGTAAACTTGGAAATTGGCATAATGTGGAACATGAACATAATTATGATTAACATAATTTAGAACATGTATTATGGCATGTTTATTAGAACGCAAATTTGAAAATTTGACATGAATTATGGAATATGTAATTTGACATATTAAATTTAGTATTGTCAAGTAAGCTAAGTTTTAGGCATAAACGGTAAACTAGAATAATAATTCTAGTCTTGCCATAAACTGTAAATTAGGATGTTAAATCAGAATTGGGTCAATTAAAGTTAATTTGGCATAATAAGTATATTAGCACAAATTTTGAATTTAGTCATAATTGTGAGTAATTGTCATGTTTAGAATAATCATGGTTAGTGACACTTAATTTGGTATAATTTACATACCAAAAACTATAAATATGATATATAGGGAAAATGGGCCATAATAATAAATGTTGACAATGTACATTAAAAGAGTAATAATGGAATAAGTAAATTAGGGAAAATTTACTTATAGAATTTATCCTAAATGAGAAAAGTAAATTTAGACAATACGAACATGCTTAACCCGAGGTTGGATTGAGTTGTGATGTAAACCTGCCCGGACCCGCCTGACTGTCCAGTGATCACAACAATACCTATCCAATGTGGGAGGTTAAGGCATTGAGCCCGATAAAAGCCCGAGGATAGACTGAGTTGTGGCGTAAGACTGCCCGGAACCAACCGGCATACCGGCAACCACAACAATACCTGTCTAATGTGAGTGGCTGGTGCTTTAATAAGACAATTAAAGTTAAGCTAGAGTGGGAGGGTTAAGTCCATAAGAACACTTAACCAACTTAACACAGTTAAGCTAGAATGGGTGGGTTAAGTCCATAGGAACACTTAACCAACTTAACATAGTTAAGTTAGAACGATTGGGTAAAGTTAACTAGAACACTTAACCAACTTAACATGGTAACAAGACAAGATTTGTAGGGGTTAAGTAACTAAGAAAAACACTTAGCCAATTTAATATGTTAACCAGACTAGAAAGTGGGGGTTATGTAAATTCAATACACTTAGCTAATTTAACATGTTAACTAGACTAGAGGTTGGGGATAAGTAAAGTTAATACACTTAGCCAATTTAACATGCTAACTAGACTAGAGGTTGGGGTTAAGTAAATTTAATACATTTAGCCAATTTAATATGTTAGCTGGACTAGACCGTAGGGTAAAGTAAGCTTGAACACTTAACCATCAGAGTGTGATTAATGAATAGGGTTAAGTTAAAAACATGAAGGGACAATACTTAACCATTAGAACATGTTAATCAAACCAATGTTAGGGTTAAGTTAACTAAGGGAACACTTAACCGTTATAACATGTTAGTTAAAACAGATAGGCAAGGTTAAGTTAAAAAAGAACACTTAACCAATACAAGATGAATGGGTAGGGTTAAGTAAATACTTAACCAATATAACTTGATGCTGGTAGGGTTAAGTCAACGTGAATTACTGGTAACACTTAACCAGTTTAACATGACAAATGAATAGGTTAAGTTAACTTGTATCGACTAATGACACTTAACCAACCCAACTTGACGAGAAAGAGAACTAAGTAGCAAACCTTAGTTAAAAGGCCTAAGTGGCAAACCTTAGTTAAGAAAACGACGATTCAGGAAACCAAGTAGTGAACCTTAGTTAAGAAAACGACGATTCAATAAACTAAGTGGTAAACCTTAATTAGAAAAACTACGTAGTAATCCTTAGTATAACACGAAGAGGAGCGAACGTCCATCTGATCTTAAAGAAGGCTCCAATGAATTGGGTTACGAAGACCGAGGCTTCGAGGGGACGTAAGGGTACTCTTGGTATCCCTCTGTGAGAATGCAGATGATCCGCCTGGGCTCACAGAGGTTAAGGTCTGCGTGATAAGAACCAAGGGTATGCCTTGGTTGCAATATATGGCAACCTAAAGACTAGGATGGACCAGCGTGATTCGGCGAGACCAATAGCCCTGTGATAGCGACTCGTCATCTACCTACCATCTTGAGTCTGTCGAGATACGTAAAGCGGAAAGGCGGAGAACTCCAAAAGACCATATACTTGCTATCTTGTTATGGGTGAGGATGGCTATAGGTTAGTGGGGGCATAGAGGGCCTGCGTACAGTTCTCATTTTTCAAGGTGTGCCTTTCATTAATTGAGGGAGGGGTCGAGTGGGACCCTAGCCACTGGAAAAACAGACCTTAGCATCTGCATCGGCAGATAACTTAAAGCTCCCGACCGAGTTCCGTGTTTCTTGATTAGCCCTGCCACGGGACTCGGGCCGCACATATAGAGGACATGTGCAACTAGATATCTAGCATGTTTACGATATGATTGGGACGTAAAGTATAGGAACACTTATCGCTCTGGGTAGTGTGTCCTAGACTAGGGACATCGTTCGACAGGTAGCGTAATCCCTAGTTGGACCTAGGTGGCATAAACCCTGAATCTGTGAAGCATTAGATAAGCCGCATAAACCTGAGTGGAATCTAGGAAGTACTTTGATATAAAATCCTAGATTAGATCTAGGTAATAAATAATAAATGTACGCCTAAAGGCAACCACAATTACTGGGATTGGGATCACGTTATCATTTTAGACAGATTACTAGTTGGGACACTAGATAGGTGGTGCAGAGACATAGAAACCATAATAACAGGTTAATAGCGAAGCGGAGAAAGTATTAAAGCATATCCAGTTTATCTTGTCTTAGCATATCTTGTGTTAATCTTATCCTATCTCGTTGGTCCTATCATCATGGTATTGTCTTGTATTCAGTTAATTCATGTCGTTTTGTTTTTCCTTATTCACATGCTAGAAGTAACTGAACTTACCAGACTTTACATCTGACCCAGTTTTCTTTCGTCTTCTTTTCTTCCGTTTCCCCCCCAGGTAGTTAAGGAGGGAATAGTATAGCTCAGGTTAGATTGGACCGTCACTCTTCCCAAGCTCGAAGATTTTTTGACAAAGTGCTTTGGACTCTCTTTTTCTGCTGCTATGACTGGCTTATGCTACATTGGGGAATATAAATGTTATTTTATGCTTCTTTATTTTGTAAGATAGATGATACTCTGATATTGGAAAACAATTGTTGTACAAACTATTTTATTAATAAAGTAAAGTTTTATTTTCCACTGTTTTAATTTTGTCTGTCTTGTAATTTATCTGCATCTTTTACCCTAAATGCTCCACGGAACTTAGTGCATTCCCTTTGTGAGTGACACTAAAGGATGTGGGGTGTTACACTTGGTATCAGAGCTGAAGGTTACTGGATCAGATAAAAGATTTGAAAAAAATTATTATTTTCAAACAGTTTTAAAAGAAGTATTTTCAAAAGAAAAGTTTTGTTTTAAAGGCATATTCCCCAAAAGCCATACGCACTATCTTCTGATTCTCTGTTTGAATTCTTGTCCCCTTCTTTCTTGAGTCTCTGGGGCTCCTGGCTTTCTGGGAGGTAACCTCATCGAAGGGCGAAGTTGTGCCCGACTTCCATCTATAACCGTAGTAGTTTCACCTGCGGCTAGTTTTCTTTCAAGCTTAGTAGGGTTTTCTGTACGATGGAGGTAGCTTTCGAGAGATTTGTCAACATGATTACACACGAAAGAGGATGAGGAGTTTGGCTAAGGAGCACAACCCAAGGATGAGGAATTCATGGATGTAGACTTGGCTCACGAAGGAGGAAGGGATTATAAAACCTAAGACAAGAGGAAGTATCTTTACTATGGCAGAATAGGGCATATAATTAAGAACAAAGGACAAGATTTTCAGAAGGGCAATTACATGCTTTCACCACTAAGCGTACCCAGGAGAAAGGTAGTAAAGTTCTGTTGGAAGAGTCTAGTATTTCTGTTTTTACTCTTTCTTTTGGTTTTAGCACTTCGCATTTGTTCATATTTGCTTCCATAGTTGAGTCTCTGCACCTTAGTACTTGTATAGTAAAAGATCCCAACTAGTGCTCAAGTGTTTGGTTGTTTTTGCTTAGATCATCTCACGTAGATCATCCAAATTCGGAGGAGACATTCCTCGGGTGCTTGTCTGATATTGGTTTAGGCCTTTGGGGCTTATACTTGAGGGATGTTGAGTTCGACTAGGATGGTTCGCTTGAGAGATGAATAGTTGTGACAGGCGCTCCATATAGAGAAGGACTAACCTTAAGAGAGGTAAAAAGTACGTAGTGACCTTTTGACCCTCATAGTTATGGCATGATGGATAAGCTAAGAGGAGAGACCTCTGATCATCCTAGTATATACACTCAGTATCATGGTTGACATTTGTTTATTTAGGAAATGGAGGTCAAGAAACTTCGCAATCGTGAAGTTGAATCTGTTAAGGTACAGTTGAGTAAAGCTCAAGAAGACGTGATATGGGAGATTGAAGATAAGGCATATGCGCCTCATACCCTTTTTCCTTAAGGGTACATCCTTGATTCCTTTTTTTAGGAATTCTATGCATACTAATTTCTAGCTTTTAAGGTATATCCTCTAGGACGTATCATCGATCCTTAGGTAGTAACCCTTTTGGATGTAAACATGTATTTGAAACATGTTATGGTTAATGGTTGCGAATGGTTGCTAGTGGTTGCTCGTGAATGCATATACACACGTATTAGGCACTAGATCAACACAGACGCCTTCATATTTCATTTACATATATGTATTTGTTTATGAATTGAACTTAATGTGTTATCATATGGATGTCGCATTTGAGTGAATGATTGTGCACTCATATAGAAATAATATGTATCATTAGGATTTGCATACATATTGGACGCATGACACTGACATGATTTGCATTAAGGAGGTCAACTGAATCAGTAGATCGCCTGATTTTGCATTAGATAAAGACATGTACACACACTATGCATATGAACATACAAGCATTAGAAGTCTTTAAGGACAATGATGCCTGTGTTTGATGGTTGAGTAAATGGATGATTGGATGGTAGGATTTACATTCTTCTTGACTTGAAGATTTCGGGGTCGAAATCCTTTAAGGAGGGGAGAATGTAACACCCCGTATTTCTGTTAACACTAAAGTTACTAATTTAAGAATAACCAATGCTTAATATAATAAATGTGTAAAGGGGAGATGTATCTAATGTGCATACAAATTTAATAATAAATGTGTAAAGGGGAGATGTGTCTAATGTGCATACAAATTTAATAATAAATGTGTAAAGGGGAGATGTATCTAATGTGCATACAAATTTAATAATAAATGTGTAAAGGAGGGATGTATCTAATGTGCATACAAATTTAACAATAAATGTTAATAATGTACATTAAGAAAGTAATTGTGAACATAATTGGCTTCTCTTTAGAATGGATGGCTTTGATTAACCTTGGCTTTATCGACGACTCAAATTAACTTGCAATCCTATATAAACAACCCCCTAGTCTCCTTCTCTTTGCACAATTCTACTCTAACCTTATGCTGCACAAATTCTTGATGGACATGGCTTCTTCTTCTTCCTCTAAATCTAAATAAATAGATTAAAATAAAATATAAATCAAGACGAGGATATGTCTTTCAAGAGAAGATTCAAAACAAGTTAGGATTCAAGTAAAGATTCAACGGCTTCAAGCAACGCTATCTTTCTATTCTTTTCTAGATCCAATCAATGTAAGTCGGTTACTTTTTAGATTTGAACGCCTTTTCTATTTGTGACATGAAATTAAAAGAATATAAGAAATATGCCTTATCATTTCATTGAATCTATTCTTGTTTATGACTTTGGATCTGATTCTTCATTATGGCCTAGAACACATTGTGACTAAATTGCCAATGCTTAAGATTATGACTATGGAACTGTGGCCTTTGAAAACCATAAGCCTTTGACTATGAACATAAGCCTTTGACTATGAACATAAGCCTTTGACTAGGAGCATAAACCAATGCCTATGACTATGACAATAGTGGATAATTACCTATGATTCATGAACATGATATTATTGCCTAGGATTATGACTGTGAGATTGGATCTAAACTTGATTATCTATTCAGTTTATTCTTAATTATCCTTGGATCTTGATTATGGGAATTTATCTATTAAGTTAGATCTACCCATATACTTGAACCTATGTTATTTGTTCAACCCTTTTTATGTCATAATATTATCAGACCTATAGGCCTTCGATGCTTTAATCAATTTATTCAGTGTAATTTGTTAGATCTGTGATTAGTGAATTATCATCTTCTGCCAGTCATTATGTCTATCTTTTCATGGCATTTTGGTTCATTCCCTTTTATCCACGAATCTAGATTTATCTATAATCTAGGATGAAATCACGATTACACGAACGATGGGAATACGGTTTGGGCAAATCATAAATTTGACTTAAACATGGTTGTAAACTTGGAAATTGGCATAATGTGGAACATGAACATAATTATGATTGACATAATTTAGAACATGTATTATGGCATGTTTATTAGAACGCAAATTTGAAAATTTGACATGAATTATGGAATATGTAATTTGACATATTAAATTTAGTATTGGCAAGTAAGCTAAGTTTTAGGCGTAAACGGTAAACTAGAATAATAATTCTAGTCTTGCCATAAACTATAAATTAGGATGTTAAATCAGAATTGGGTCAATTAAAGTTAATTTGGCATAATAAGTATATTAGCACAAATTTTGAATTTAGTCATAATTGTGAGTAATTGTCATGTTTAGAATAATCATGGTTAGTGACACTTAATTTGGTATAATTTACATACCAAAAACTATAAATATGATATATAGGGAAAATGGGCCATAATAATAAATGTTGACAATGTACATTAAAAGAGTAATAATGGAATAGGTAAATTAGGGAAAATTTACTTATAGAATTTATCCTAAATGAGAAAAGTAAATTTAGACAATACGAACATGCTTAACCCGAGGTTGGATTGAGTTGTGATGTAAACCTGCCCGGACCCACCCGGCTGTCCAGTGATCACAACAATACCTATCCAATGTGGGAGGTTAAGGCATTGAGCCCGATAAAGGCCCGAGGTTAGAATGAGTTGTGGCGTAAGACTGTCCGGAACCAACCGGCATACCGGCAGCCACAACAATACCTGTCTAATGTGAGTGGCTGTTGCTTTAATAAGACAATTAAAGTTAAGCTAGAGTGGGAGGGTTAAGTCCATAAGAACACTTAACTAACTTAACACAGTTAAGCTAGAATGGGAGGGTTAAGTCCATAGGAACACTTAACCAACTTAACACAGTTAAGTTAGAACGATAGGGTTAAGTTAACTAGAACACTTAACCAACTTAACATGGTAACAAGACAAGATTTGTAGGGGTTAAGTAACTAAGAAAAACACTTAGCCAATTTAATATGTTAACCAGACTAGAAAGTGGGGGTTAAGTAAATTCAATACACTTAGCCAATTTAATATGTTAACTAGACTAGAGGTTGGGGATAAGTAAAGTTAATACACTTAGCCAATTTAACATGCTAACTAGACTAGAGGTTGGGGTTAAGTAAATTTAATACACTTAGCCAATTTAATATGTTAGCTGGACTAGACCGTAGGGTTAAGTAAGCTTGAACACTTAACCATCAGAGTGTGATTAATGAATAGGGTTAAGTTAAAAACATGAAGGGACAATACTTAACCATTAGAACATGTTAATCAAACCAATGTTAGGGTTAAGTTAACTAAGGGAACACTTAACCGTTATAACATGTTAGTTAAAACAGATAGGCAAGGTTAAGTTAAATAAGAACACTTAACCAATACAAGATGAATGGGTAGGGTTAAGTAAATACTTAACCAATATAACTTGATGCTGGTAGGGTTAAGTCAATGTGAATTACTGGTAACACAACCGGTTTAACATGACAAATGAATAGGTTAAGTTAACTTGTATCGACTAATGACACTTAACCAACCCAACTTGACGAGAAAGAGAACTAAGTAGCAAACCTTAGTTAAAAGGCCTAAGTGGCAAACCTTAGTTAAGAAAACGACGATTCAGGAAACCAAGTAGTGAACCTTAGTTAAGAAAACGACGATTCAATAAACTAAGTGGTAAACCTTAATTAGAAAAACTACGTAGTAATCCTTAGTATAACACGAAGAGGAGCGAACTTCCATCTGATCTTAAAGAAGGCTCCAACGAATTGGGTTACGAAGCCCGAGGCTTCGAGGGGACGTAAGGGTACTCTTGGTATCCCTCTGTGAGAATGCAGATGATCTGCCTGGGCTCACAGAGGTTAAGGTCTGCGTGAGAAGAACCAATGGTATGCCTTGGTTGCAATATATGGCAACCTAAAGACTAGGATGGACTAGCGTGATTCGGCGAGACCAGTAGCCCTGTGATAGCGACTCGTCGTCCACCTACCATCTTGAGTCAGTCGAGATACGTAAAGCGGAAAGGCGGAGAACTCCAAAAGATCCTATACTTGCTATCTAGTTATGGGTGAGGATGGCCATAGGTTAGTGGGGCATAGAGGGCCTGCGTATAGTTCTCATTTTTCAAGGTGTGCCTTTCATTAGTTGAGGGAGGGGTCGAGTGGGACCATAGCCACTGGAAAAACAGACCTTAGCATCTGCATCGGCAGATAACTTAAAGCTCCCGACCGAGTTCCGTGTTTCTTGATTAGCCCTGCCACGGGACTCGGGCCGCACATATAGAGGACATGTGCAACTAGATATCTAGCACGTTTGCGATACGATTGGGATGTAAAGTCTAGGAACACTTATCGCTCTGGGTAGTGTGTCCTAGACTAGGGGCATCGTTCGACAGGTAGCATAATCCCTAGTTGGACCTAGGTGGCATAATCCCTGAATCTGTGAAGCATTAGATAAGCCGCGTAAACCCGAGTGGAATCTAGGAAGTACTTTGATATAAAATCCTAGATTAGATCTAGGTAATAAATAATAAATGTACGCCTAAAAGCAACCACAATTACTGGGATTGGGATCGCGTTATCATTTTAGACAGATTACTAGTTGGGACACTAGATAGGTGGTGCAGAGACATAGAAACCATAATAACAGGTTAATAGCGAAGCGGAGAAAGTATTAAAGCATATCCAGTTTATCTTGTCTTAGCATATCTTGTGTTAATCTTATCCTATCTCGTTGGCCCTATCATCATGGTATTGTCTTGTATTCAGTTAATTCATGTCTTTTTGTTTTTCCTTGTTAACATGCTAGAAGTAACTGAACTTACCAGACTTTATATCTGACCCAGTTTTCTTTCGTCTTCTTTTCTTCCATTTCCCCCACCAGATAGTTAAGGAGGGAATAGTATAGCTCAGGTTAGATTGGACCGTCACTCTTCCCAAGCTCGAAGATTTTTTGACAAAGTGCTTTGGACTCTCTTTTTCTGCTGCTATGGCCGGCTTATGCTACATTGGGGAATATAAATGTTATTTTATGCTTCTTTATTTTGTAAGACAGATGATACTCTGATATTGGAAAACAATTGTTGTACAAACTATTTTATCAATAAAGTAAAGTTTTATTTTCCGCTGTTTTAATTTTGTCTGTCTTGTAATTTATCTGCATCTTTTACCCTAAATGCTCCATAGAACTTAGTGCATTCCCTTTGTGAGTGACACTAAAGGATGTGGGGTGTTACTTATGTTGAACAGGAGAATGTATTAGCTGTTGAGTAAAGAATTTATTTGCGTGCCCGACAAATAGGTAAGCCTTAATGAGTTGGCTGCGCAATTTTATTATTATATAAACTCCTGTGAATGCCGTAGGATGCGGAGTGCTGGTTGTTCTGTGTGAAATCATAAACGTCGCTATAGGATTGTAACAATTAATTTTGAACTACACTACCTGGCATACTGCGAGAAGATAGCATACTCTATCATATACCACATAAGCATTTAGAGCTTATGTGAAGAGCTTGAAGATTTACCATACAAGCGAGAGGCTTGTATGGCGATGTCTATATTTCAGCTTGAACCGAAGACTGATATAGACTATATAAAATGTAACGGTAAATTGCTAGATTAATAAAAACCCCACCCGGGTATGGAGACGACAATAATCACGTCTCTCTAGTCATTAAGGCACAAAAACTATTTATAGGATGACGAGAATTTATTCTTTGGAGTTATGATCTATACACACTCCCCTGTGGACACCGGAATATATCACTAAAAATATGTGTGCTTTTTAGGATTTATTGGGTGCTTAATACGGCCCAATAAATTTCCAAACCCCTATTCGTACAAAGGAGGTTATAGCGAAATTTTTCGGAAATTTAGGGTATTAGCCAAATTTTTGAAGAATTTGAAAATTCTTAGAAACTGAAAAGTTGAAGAATGAATGCCAGAATGAAAGTTGAGTTGATTAGCAAAAAATTTTCAGCTTCGTTCCTTTTTGAGGACGAAAAGATTTTAAGTGGGGGAGATTGTAACAACCCGAAAAATCAGAACCAATTTAAATTTTTTTTTTTTTTGGCAATTTTAGTGGATTTTGATATTTAAAATGATTTATTTTAAATAGTAACGACGAGAAATTTATTTTGAATAGAATTAGAACGTATATATTTATTTGAATCAAAGTTAGAAAATATAATTTTAATTTAATCACAAAAGGAATTGGAAATGGTGCGGTAGTTTGAAAATTCGATTTCAAATTTCAAATGAATGTATAGGATTCAAAATAAATCGAATTTCAGCGAAACAAGAAATATTTGAATATGTTCGAAAATATCTTTCTAACGTATCTAAAAAATTGAAATTTCATAGCGGGAATCAAAAGTTGTGGCCAATTGAAAATTCAGGATAGTCCCTATGAAAAGTATAACCCTTAAAATTAGCCATTTTGCAAACGACCTCCATTTTTGATGAAACCACTTTTGTTGGATCAGGGATGTTGAATTATTGCTAGATTCCAATTTTCATAATTTTTGGGATCAATATGTGAGCGTGGCGAAAGAAAATGTGTTTTGTCAATTTCAGTTGAATTGGATCGACCAGAAAATGGCCAATTTTCAAACGGTCTCCAAATTCGATGAAATTAGTTTTGTTAGGACCGTATCATCAAAATATAGCCAGATTTATTTTTCTGGAATTTTCAGAGTCAGTATATGGCCCCGGTAAAGTAAAATGTACGTTTGAATTCAATATATATTGATTTATATTTTAATTTTGACAAAAACTGACTGAAACGATCGAATTGGCTTACGAAACATATTCCATTGTGTCCGGAATGGGGGTATTTAGCTAAGGACGATAGTCGGTGGGATCGACTTGGAGTTCGAATAGAAAACTTGCCTTTTTTGGATATATATATACCCAAAAATTTCCAAACCATTCACAACAGAATCCGCCGCCTCCCCTTTAAAACGACGGGTGATTTTAATCCGGAATTCAGATCCAAATTCCTCCAAATCTGTTGAATGAAATTCGACGTCTATTGAGGGAAAAAGGTAGAGTATGGCAAGATATCTAAATCTAACGGTGGTGATGATCTTTCGCGTTGTGAGTTGGGTGATTTCTGAGCTCAAAGGGGAGCCGGTCGCATGCGTTTTGAGGAGGCATCAGGACACCGAGCTCGTGGTGGTTCTGGGTGGAGGTGGCGATCGCTTGGGCAAAGCCTGTGGGGGTGACGGTCGAGCTCCAGTGCGATGAGGTGGAAGTTAATTCAAACCCTAGAAGTGAACAGTTTGGGTTGGGCGTCGGCGTGTTACTGAAGGAAGAAGAAGATGGTTAAGGTTTAATTAAACCTTAATTACTTTATTTAATTAACTACTATTTTAATTACTCCATCTTTAAAAATTCGTATCTTTTCATACGAGCACGGAATCGCATGATTTCAGGTTCATTGGAATCGTGAAGAAAAATACTACAACACAGAACAGACCAGAATGGAAACGAAGCAAACAAGAATTTGAAGGGAATTTATATTCAAAACAGAACTGAAATTCAGAAATAGCCAGAATGGAGGAATGGAAACAAAAGTGAGAACTTCTCACTATTATTTTTGTACAGTTATTTAAATTATTTTGTAACTGCACATATGAACTGCTCTCCGTTGTCCACAGACCATGGACGACTTGTTTGATTGTATTATGATGTAGAAATTGATTGTGATTGTCATGTATTGTTATTGTTGTATATAAAAATTATTTATATAAAATAAATATATAAATTATTGTGAAATGAAAATAAAATAAATATTCATTTACAAACTGGACGGTTTGTTTATGTACACTTATTTATCTGATATTGATTGGGATAATAATTTTTACACATCGCCCAACTGCACAAATAATAAACAGTATTTGTTGAAAATCCCACACGGGTGTTGGGATAATATTTGACATATACTGATCACAATAATTAGTGGTATGTCAATCGATGGGTTGACAGACTGTATAAGCGTTATTTATTTATTTTAATGCTTATACAGCTGTAGAATGCACTTTGGATGTTGTATGAATTTTTAATGATTGTTTATCGTTATTATTGTACACATGTGATGTTGAAATCCATATAAATAAAATTATATGGTAATTGATTGAGTCTGATTCTAGTTCAAAATTAACGAATATTTTAAAATAATATTCAGTGAATATTGAAATGTGAAGCCGTGTTAAGTAGTTAAACGCCGTTTTAACGTGAACGAGAATTTTGTCGATTTTATTCATTTTATAATGAATATCGAAAAGTGAATTCAAAGTCTGATATTTTGAAAATATTATCATTTTAATATTATAATGATAAGGAACATTCAAATTTGACTTGAATTTGAAATGAAATGCAAATCGATTTGAAATGAATTTAAAACGAATTTATATAGAATATTCAAATTTGATTTGAATTTGAAATGAAATGGAAATCGTTTTAAAAATGAATTTGAAACGAATTTAAAAAGGAAAATTCAATTTTGATTTGAAATGGAAGTGGAATACGTTTTAAATGGAAATCGACGAAATGTATAATATATATTATATATATTATAATGGCCTGAATAGAATGCGCCGCGCTGCGACCGTACGCGAATTTCGACCATTAACTTCAAATGGATGTTACGGGAGATCCAACCGTCGGATTCTCCTAAAAACGGAACCATTGGGTTCCTATCGAAAAGAGCTTTCCAACGAATATAAAAGATTTGAAATCTAACGGTTGTATTTGGAATTTTTCCTAAATCAAATTTGGAAAATGTCGTTGTAAGTGCAGTTCGATGACCGTTTATGGAAATCGACTGTACGGGCCTCGATAAAATTATTAAAAATATCGATAATTTGTGTAAAATCATAATAAATGATTTGGAAGGAATTAGGATGAAAAATTCCGTATTTGAAAAGATAAAAATATATTTTTATCGAAATGAACTAGTTATGAACTAGAATTATAATTTATTTATTTTTAAAATAAATAAATTGGAGTTTGAAATGGTTTTAAAAGTAACTAGAATTTCCAATATACGAATTCGAATGGATTTGAATCGAAATTATCTCAGAAATATTTCGATATTGGATTCCGTGATTATACAGATATTGTGGAGGAATTTGGAAGATATATATCGTCATTCTAATACAATATTTGTTGATTTCAGAATTTATAACGACCCGAGGATGTTCGGCCCCGAAAAATTGACATAATTACCTTTACCGTATATCATGTCGACCTTCCATACACTGAAAGCACCGGATTGTTAATGAAAGAAATTAGAGGGTGAGATAAGAAAGAAAGAAATATAAGAATAGAAGAAGAAGAACCAACACAAACACAGAGTCTCACATCGCAGCGGAGCAAAATATAATATAGAAATAAATCTTTATTGAGGGCTTCAAATAAAACTTACAATATTAGGGTACATTAACACATCTGGACAGTTATAATAATCTGCCCTTATATACAACACAGCAGAATGACAATAAATATGTCTGGACCTCTCCAGCACGCCTTTCGTAGTGTGCAATAACATGAACCTGCAAACCGGGGCTAACCCAAGCATTACAAATACCGGGTCAGTCTGGTGAACCAGAGTGAGATAAACACACTAAATTTAAGGGGAATCATTCAACTTGATTTTATAGTTCAAAATCTTTTCGAAAGAAAAGAGTAATCGTAAGCCCGAATCCACAATAAACATGGACGGCTTTTACCTTACGATAACCCAAACCATTTTTAAAATCAATATCTTTCTGATATTATAATAATGTCTAAATGCAAGTAAATAGAATCTAGTAGAACGCTTTCATCTCACGCTCCACATATCTAGTATACAATCAAAACCGCAGGCGCTTATTGGAGATTAGATTCCAACCAAGACAAGGTATGGAACCACCTGTCGATAGTGTATCTCTAGAAGCAAATACACTGGGTTCAACAAGAACGTCTTGCAACCCGGCCCACACATGACCGACCGCTCATTTCGCTTGAGTGTATCGAATGTATATCACCAATGGTTGGGATCAACAACCGTTTCCCGAAAAAGGATAGCATCGAAATAGATTAAAGAAGCAAATGGATTTTCTCTAGCTAGGTGATTATACACTCTAATGGGAGCGACCCACATAGCCATGCTGCCTGTCCGATTTTTGTCATTCCCTGGTTGATGAGGCTTGAGGTTTGAATTACCTTTTTCTGATAGCACACCACCATTCACTTTGAATGCCGCATCGTCAAATTCACCAGAAAAATCACTAATTGACGTCCACAAAAATACCCTGGTCGGAGCGACCCAACTGTGATACGTTTGAAGAAATCAACGTACATGACCCCTTTTGAAGTACTCTGTCAGACATTCGTCCATACAAGTCATCCAGGAACAGGATGAACCGAAGGCACCTTCCTACTGCATCCAAGGAATCACCTTATAGATCAGTAGCGATAAGTCCTTGCAATCCGCAGATTCCAATCACGACAGAATCACCGTCGAATATATCTCCGGCCGCTAAACCAGAGAAATTCAACAATTAGTCCTTCCGCTCATGAAGATCAACGGTCTTCAATTTCTCCATCTTCAATAATCTTCTTTTACGCATTCGCTGGTCGGAATGGTTTTTGAATATAAATTCGATCCCGGTCTTTCCATACCAACAAACGTATAGGTCAGATTTGATAGTTGGTGATTTAACTACCAAATAAAAAATCGTGAGAATAACATGAGTTTACTAGTTCAGTACCAGCACTATATGACCTCTTTAATAAAAACGATTAATGATAGTTAAATATTCAACATTACAAATATAGTTTTTCATTCTAATTTAATGTAAGATTATTTCAAACTATTCTCATACTTAGGAAAATATGCTATAATCATATTCGATTTCCTATTATACTATCATTTTAAAACCTTTATTACCTTATCACTCATTATCAGTATATTGGAAAATCAACTCAACTTATCATTTATAAATTAATGTTATGAAATCTCTTTTGATTTCATTACCTGAATATATTAATACACACTTATTTTTGTAGAACGAAATCATTTCCAAAACTTAAATTTCCAATTTCCTTTTCCCCTCGAAAGTACCATTTTAATTTCACACAATATCCTTTTATTTCTTTACTTTAGACATTATATAAAAATGCCAAATCCTACCACTTCCGTTACTTGGGAAAATCTCATTGTACATATTCTCGACCCTTTTATTTTCATTCATTTATTATTTCTCATATGGAAATAATAAATTATTCTTACCTTTTTTCCCATTACAAACTAATACCATCCTCAGATAATCCCGAAGTCGTTCAAGTTGGGGTATTTATTTACCTCTCAGACCTTGATCAACAATGGTCTTATCTTTAGGTGTACATTAGTTGTAATTTAAAAATCGATCTTTATTTTAATACCAAACACATCTCATCTAACTATTTTATTAATATGTTTTATAAAACTTCTTACTTTTGAAAGTCTCTTTCTCGAATATAAATATTATTTCTTAATTCATTGATTAAGAAAAATATCACCTTTCCTTTTACTCCTTTAAATGATACATTTTATTTCTTGGATTTTTGTTACAAATCCAATTTCTCACTTCTATACCAAATTCACCTTCAATTTTCCTCCTTGAAAATCCTACTTCACAAATTCCTACTTAATTCCATTAAGTAACGCTAATTAACGCTTTGGTACCTCATCTCTCTTTTATAAACTTCGTTTATAAAAATCCTGATTTAATATAGACCCTTCTACCTAAATTTCTTAATTCCAATGTTAATTCAACATTTATTTAAAACAATCGTATTTGCTAAAAAAGAAAACCCTTTATAACTTTGTTATAAAATTCGAGCTTCAATATAAAACCCGTTCATAAATTCCTTTCACAACTTAATTAGATTTCATTACCACTCTGAACACTTTTATACATGATTTTTATTTAAATAGAAACTTCTCAAATTACTATTAATTTAAATTAATAATTCACTTCACCGTTAACTATCGCATAATTGATTACCTTATTTATTTGTTAAATAAATAATAAACTTCTTTTTAAAAATCTTATTAAAATTAAACTATTATTCGTTAACCCATCAATTCAAAACAACTGATCTTGTAATCAGTCCAGTTAAAACGGTTGACTTCATCAATCCAAAACATGATTACCTTATTAACCAATTCCAAATAATCCTTTATTTAAATTAATTAATAATATAATTAATTTAAATAATTCCCTTTTATTTATCCCTCAACACGATTATTCAAATTTATAACATTAAGTTAATTTCTGCTTATTCACTTATAAATCTGATAAATATCAGGAACTTTTATAAAATCATTTAAAAACCAATGGTAAATATTTAATTTCTTTTTTACAAACTTTTATTCAAAAATACAGGTTTAAAAATCTGTCTTCAGTTAATAAATAGATTTTATAACTTCATTTTGTCGATTTACCTGATGGTAAATCGATATTTATAAAACGGTTAATACATAGGCCATATATTGCCAATTACCCAACCAGTAATACCCATTGGTTTAAACAAAGCAAACATTGAATTTCAGGTTAACCTTCAATAACCAAATCTAATCAAAACAATTCAATTCAAATGAATAATGTCTCATAACCGACAATTCAATATCAACCAATTCATTTCACACAACCATGACAGTTCAAACAATCCATTTAAATTAATCACGTTTATTTTATAAACGTGGCTAGTAAGGTGGATTACCTTAACTGGGACCAATCGTTAGAATAACAATTTGGTTTTTCAATGAAATTAAACGACGTTTAATTTCGTCAGTTCAAACGATATATGAATATATATCAATAACAAGTCAATCATTAGCAACCATAGCACACAAAAATTAAAAAAAACCCAACTTATAAAATATTAGTGGGGAGAACTAAGTGAGTTTAACTCACCTTTATTTGATTCCGTTGTTAAATCAGCTCGTTTCAATCAAATTAAACGGCGTTTAATTTAACTGAAAAATCCAGCTGCTGTCTGCCCTGCTGGGTTTCCTTCCATCACGTAGTACTTGTCTTCACGGTTTCGGTATTTTTCGTTTCATCGAATTATGATCACGTGAGTCTTCGAAATAAATATTTGAAATTTATAAAACATTAAACTAAATAAACCTTTAATTAAAACATGTTGGGCCTTACTTTATTTTCCATTCAGCCCATCACGTGATGAACAACCGGCACCCACTTCCTCTTTATATCAAAACTATCCGATCCCTTTAATTTCAAACCCTCAGACCTATTTCCTCAATTTTCCGCCGCCACTCCAAAAAAATTGAAAAAACCACTCCAGTTGGAGTCCAACGCATCTAAGCTTCGGTCCCCTCTCCACCTTCTGCTCCAGGTGTTTCTCCACCCACTGTGACCTACGAAGACGAGACCGCGACTTCCTTTGAGCAAACCCATCACAAATCCATCCAAAGCACATGGTATTGAACGCAGATAATTAGTTTCGATTATATTTTTTTTCGAATGGGTTTGCTGGTTCTATTTTGATTTTTTTTGGTTTCGAATTTGGTTTCCTCTTTACTACTGCTTTTATCTGTTGTTTGTGCGTGAATACATACATATATATATATATGGGGTGATTAATTCAGATAAGATCAGTGTCTATATCGATTGAAATGTCTTGTAAAATCATAGGTTTTAGATTTCCAGCAGTGCTTAGATCCTAGGTGATGTTTCTTTTCAGTTCTGCTATAGGCACGTGATCGAACTGTTTTGTATTAGGGATGAAAACCTGAAAATTTGCGTGATGCTGTGTGCGAGTCTGGTATTGTATTTTCACGTATGGTTGTCTGCTTGGCTATATACATCAATCGGCTATTCCTATATCGAGTAGGTACAGCTATGAATTGTCTATTCGTAGCAGTTCGAGTAGTTTGTTCAAGTGGTCTGTGTACATGAGGCCTTTTTGATTTGTTTATTCCCTTAGCAGATTTGATGTAGAAAAATGGCAATAAATTAGTTTTCTTTTGAATGGTTTGTGTACTGTTCTTGTTTGTTTTAGTTGTGCATTTTACTATTTACATGTGGTATTTTCTCATTGGAAATCCTTCAACTTTACATATATCTATGCATATATTCCTAGCTATTCATAGTTTTGTTTCTTTTTTCTTCTCAGGTTGATTTTACTGATGGTGAAAGTGTTGAAATTTCGTGATGGATAGTGGTGCTTTGATGGAGATGTGATGGTTGCGCCATAAGCAGTGAAGATTGTGTTGGATTTCAAGTACTATACATGGTCTGTTCGAATTTGATTTTATCTATTTCTTGTTCAAATTGTTTTGGTGATATTGTAATAGCAGAACAGTTGTACAAGATATTTCTATACATAAATATTTTTGCTATTTTGATTGTTGCATATATAACCGTTTTCCTTTGTACATCTTTGCAAATTTTAAATTGATATATACGTTTTGGTAGAAAAGGGTTTGTATGTGAGATTTTCTTGTATATATATGAAGATGTATTTCTGATTTGATTCTATAGATTTTGATGGTATACATATACATAGATTTGCTTTGCTGTTCGCTTTACTGTATGTACAAATCTATAGAAGGATTTGAGTTCTATTGTTTTAGTGAAGGAACATGACATGTTGTACCAAACTGAATTTTCATGTCCCCTTTTGTTTTGCTTTAGCACCTATCAAATATATGAATATATATATATATATATGTATGTATGTATATTGTTTTACTTTGTATTAACTGAAATATGTGTTGGGTTTCATTTGATATGCACTGAGTATGTATTGAAAATGTAAGTTGTGTGAATGTTATACACAAGCTATAAATTGGGTTATTTATAAATCTTATATAATGTTAATACCATATAATTTAAATTCTAAAACAATTGAATTAAATAAATAATAAACCAATATTATTGAATATACCCAAATGGAATATCGTATAATTTCAAATAAGACTAAGATTGATTTTCAAACTCAACCTTCACAAATTTGGGTTATACGATATCAAAAACATTTAAAAATCCTTATTTAAATAAATAAACGTTATTGTTTATAACCGATTTCCAAAGCGACTATTTTAAAATTTGAACTGGACATAACTAACAAATTATAACACGAAATTTTGATTTTTTTCTTCCATATGAAAAATATAATCAAACCGATTCAAACGTTTCCGGTTTCACAGAATTCCAACTTAAAACAGATTCTGTATATTCAGCTGAAGTTCAGAACCAAATTTACGAACTACAGCACCATTTCTAGTTTGTTTATAATTATATATAAATTATAACGTTCAAGCTTCGTTTTATAAATGGAATATGAAATTTAAACCCACTAATATTCTAAATAAATATTTAATATAATAAATAATTGACTACCAAAAATACGGGACATTACATTTTTCCCCCTTAAAATAATTTCGTCCTCGAAATTGCTAAGGTAAGAAAAATGTTGCAAATCCCATTAACTTTAAAAATGTATTTTTAAAGAAAAACCAATTTATTATGGTTAAACAAAATTTTCAAAAATATCGAAAATATTCTAACACATTAAATTCTTGAAAAAAATTCAGCAGAGCCTCCCCTGCACGGAGGAATTTCTGCGATATCGCAGGAACAAATAATATCAACCCACACGGTCGGATAAACAAAAATCAAATCTCAGAATTTTCCTCTTAGACGTACCTTTTCGAGCGCTATCAAGTCTACTACTCAATTTACGTGCAATCTACGCCATCAAGCTCAATCCTCATAGTCCTCTGGCCCCTGTACTTAACTTGATCCATTTTATAAGTAACAGATATATGAAATATTTAAATAACACTTTATTTTTTTCTTGGGTTTCGGTTTATTTAACTCTTTATTAACCCATGGATGTATTATATTCAACTAATCTAGCAATCAGTCAACAACAAATCAACAACCAGGGAACAACCACTAAATCAAATCAACTGAATCCACATTCAATATTACTATTTAATTTAATTCAACATATTTGAATATCAACCGATTGATATTCGATTGATTTCTACTTAATTATTATTCATTAAATTTCCAAATTTAATTCAAATTTATTTAATTACAACATCATTTCTTAATTTAATTCCAATATAATTATTAATGATTTAATTCGATTTCACTTAACCTAGTTAAGTTCCAATTCAAAATTTTAACCAAATTTTGAATTCCATTCAAATTAATCAACACACAATATCTCAATAATTTTATAAAATTATTTCTTTTATATACAAAAATATATTTTGGGTAAAATTACTTCATTTACCCTCTTTACAAAACAATATTGTATCCCTTACCAGTTCAGTGCTTTTCAACTGTAATAACCCGGAAATCTGAGCCAAATTAAAATTTTAATTTTGGCTATTTTAATGTATTTTGAATATTTAAAATGATTTATTTTAAATAATGATGACGAGAAATTTATTTTGAATAGAATTAGAACGTATATATTTATTTGAATCGACATTAGAATATAAACATTTACTTTTAAATTTAAAAGGAATTGAAAATGGCGCGGTAGTTCGAAAATTCGATTTCGAATTTCAAATGAATGTACAGGATTCAAAATAAACCGTATTTTAGCGAAACTAAAAATATTAGAATCTATTTTAAAATATCTTTCGAACGAATCCGAAAAATTGAAATTTCATTGCGGGAATAAAAAGTTATGCCCAGTTGAAAATTCAGAATAGTCGCTATTGAATTCTGGCCCTTAAAAATGGAAATTTTGCAAACGACCTCGGTCTTCGACAAAACCACTTTTGTTGGATCCGGGATGTATAATTATTGCTAGATTCCAAAATCAGTAATTTTCTGAATCAATATGTGAGCGTGGCGAAGTAAAACGTGTTCTGACACTTTCAATCAATTTCGATCGACCAGAAAATGGCCATTTTTCAAACGATCTCAGAATTTGACGAAATTAGTTTTGTTAGGACCGTATCGTCAATACGAAGCTAGAAAATATTTTTTGGGAATTTTTAGAGCCCGTATGTGGCCCCGGTAAATTGAAATGTGCGTTCAAATTCAATATATAGATTTATATTTTGATTTTGGCATAAACCGATCGAAACGATCGGATCAGCTTATGATACATATCCCATTGCGTTCGGAATGGTGGTATTTACCTAGTGACGATAGTCGTTGGGTGTCGTTTGGAGTTTAAATGAAAAGTCCACTTTTATGAAATTAAAGGGAAAATAAATAATATTATATATATGAATTTTACACATAAGACCCTCCCCCTTTTTTCTCCTTAACATGTCAAACCCCCTCCCCCCTCTTCATTTCAGCCAATCGAAATAGAAAAAAAAAACAAAAGAATCCCGCTACCCTCCTCCCGTCGCCGCCATCGACGACGTCCCCCCCTCTAGTCAACGTCGCTGGACCCCCTCCCCACCACCTTGGGTTGACCCCCTCCTCCATACGAACAAAGCCCTCGTCGAAACCCTCCCAAACCCTAGCCTGAAAGCCCGCGCCAAGACCCCATCACCGGAACCGCGCCACCATGGTAGACCACCCAGCGCCACCTCCTGCCGCAATCACTAAGCCCTACCGCCCCTAACAACTCTCCTTCAACTGAAACTGCAAGTTTTTATTAACTTTGACTTTAATTTTCAGTTTTAACTTAATGTAACCTTTTAGAAAAATTTGATTATTTAAACAATAGCATATGATAAAAAGTTTTGATTTTTAATGATATAAAGTTTTGATTTTTACTATCATGAAAGCGAAGAAAAGTTGAGATTTATAACTTCAAAGACTAGATTATTATAATTTCAAAGATTATATTTTTATAGCATGATAAAGATCTGATTTTTATTTAAGTAGAGTAGTAAAATTACGATTTTTATCTATGTTGAGTAGCGATAAAAATGTATTTTTTATCTAGGTAGAATTGAAATAAAAATGTAATCGTTTTATATGAAGTAGCATGAAAAGAATTGGATTTTTATTCATATAATAACGATATAAAAATACGATTTTTATTATATGTATAACAAGAATGTAAAAATATAATTTTTATATATGTAGTGAACACGGATGACGAAAGTGACAAAAGGCGAGTACGACGAAGATTTCCTACACATGAAGAGTCGTGGCATTTGGTTTAGCTTCTCGGTGAGAAATCCTCACTTTTATTTTATTTTCTAGTTGAAGCATATAGTAGGATGCAGACGGTGCTTAGTAGCACCCGACATCCGTCGTCCACAGACCATGGACGACTTGTTTGATTTTGTTGTGTTGCGAAAATTGATTGTAATGTGGAAATAAAATATATATTCATGTGTTGAAATAAAATATATATTCATGTGTTGAAGTAAAATATAATTCATGTGTTGAAGTAAAATATAAATTAATGTGTTATAATAAAATATATATTCATGTGTTGAAATAAAATATATATTCATGTGTTGAAATAAAATATATATTCATGTGTTGAAGTAAAATATAAATTCACGTGCTGAAATAAAATATATATTCATGCCTTGAAATAAAATATATATTCATGTGTTGAAATAAAATATATATTCATGTGTTGAAGTAAAATATAAATTCATGTGTTGAAATAAAATATATATTCATGTGTTGAAGTAAAATAAAAATTCATGTGTTGAAGTAAAATATAAATTCATATGTTGAAATAAAATATATGTTCATGTGTTGAAGTAAAATAAATATTTATAAACAAATCGGATGATTTGTTTATGTACACCTATTTGACTGATATTGATTGGGATGATAAATTTTACACATCGCCCAACTGCAAAAATAAAAATCTGTGTTTGTTGATTTGAAACCCCACACGGGTATTGGGAATGTAACGACCCGTATTTTCTGCCTATTTATTTGGAATATTTTAATTATTTAAAATATTGGCTTGAATTTAAATAATTGAATTTAACGATTTATTTGGAATATATTATTTAAATAAATAATAATATAATATTTTAATTTCCAGAATATTTGGGAAAAATATAGAATTTGCCATATAGTGTGATCGGGCAGTTTAAATTGGTCAAATATTGGTTATATTGGAAATATAGTGACGATTTTGATTAGAGAACGATGGTTGAGCGATATAATTTATAATTTAACTAAATAACGAGCTGCAGCGGCGTGACAGTTCGCGATTTGGCGTTTTGAACTTCAATTGGTCAAACTGGGTTCAAAATAAGTCGGATTTCCTCTAAACAAGAAACGTCGGGACCAGTTTGATGATATCTTTCCAATGGAAAAGAAAAATCCAGTTTTCATCGCGTAGATTTTATTTTATGTCCAAATCAAATTTTGAAAAAAACACTATGGAATTTCCTTTATATATATAGCGCCGTGTTTATAAAGAATAAAGGGTTTTTAAATATTTTAAATACCGATTTGGCTTGGAATTCAACTCGTGATATTTTATTATGGTAGTATGCGATATTCTGGTTGTGTATGGCCAATTTCAATATTTTGATAGTATTATATTGAGGTATTTTAAAATTGGTTTATTTTATTTGAATTGGCCAGTTATAAAAGGGCCATTTTCCAAACAACCTCTGTTTTCGACGAAACAAATTTTGTTGGGACCGCAACAGCAAATTATTGCTAGATTCTCAAACTGCACGTCAAATGGTGTTATTCTGTGAGCGTGGAAAAATTAAATGCAAAATAAATCGATCGTTTGTGTAACACCCCACGTCCATTAATGTCACTCACAAAGGGAATGCATTAACTTCCATGGAGGTTATAAGTGAATATAGAACAGAAAAATTACAACAAGACAGATAATAAATAGTACTTGGAAATCTAAAACTTCATTTTATTGCAGTGGAAATTAAACATGTTTGTTACATCATAAAACCATAGATAATAACCAGGTACAATATCCATCTTCAAAAAAACAAAATACATAATCCCATTACATAAATAGCCATTAAAAAGATAACAAGCTGGACTTTACTTCAACGGTCCAAGCTTTCCAAAGAGAGATGAAGCAATTCAATCGAACTCCACTAGAGCTGGGCCCATCCTGAGGACCTGTAGGGGGAAAAAGGATAGAAATAGAGGGGGTCAGACATAAAGTCTGGCGAGTATGATAATTCTAACAATACTATTATCAAAATAACTAGAGTAAGGCATAAGCTGGAAGACAAGTAAATGTCTATGAACTCTTAGGAAGATAAAGATAGCGTTTAAGATAACGTTAAAGATAACGGTAAAGGCACACCTAATTACTAACGAATGATTACTACACTGCACCGCACATTACTACACTGCACCACACCAGTCACCATATTGTTCGATCCCACTTGCTTCACACAGAAACTTTATAAATAGCCTTACGTATCCCTAGCTGACTACATATGTGCCGTCTGCCCCTATCTCCACTAGGTGTACCCCACTACCCACTTTCGAACGGCTCCCTACTCGTAGATACCCGTGCTGGCCCCACAGTGGGGTGTATCACTCCCCTAAAGTGGCAACCCGATACAACTTGAGAATGCATGGCTTATACCTACACGATGCAACAACGTCTTACCTACCAGCCCGGGTCCACACACGCATATGAAACCCGTTGGACTTGCGTTGCCATCGCTCCCCGTTTTGGCCTCTTATAGTCAAATCCAGCATGCGTGTCCCGTCCTTGACTTGGGTCGAGCCCACAAAGATACGTTTGGGATACTGGTTGAAATGGGCCCCCACAAGCTACCCACCTAAGCTTGTCACTAGTATATCCCACTTAACCCTCTTAGTCATGTTCATTTACATGTGTGTTTGGTTAAGTCTTACTAATCGTATTTCACATGCCACTAAGGGCACACCCTAGATTCCTCATGCCACCCAAGGCACCTACTTAACCCCCATGTCCCACCTTACATGTTTATATAGTTAAGTATTTCTTAATTCATTCAGGCCATAACCTCATAAAGACCTCTCACATTAGACTGGCATTTATGGCAGCTGGATTTGCCGGGCGGGTCCGGGCAGTCTTACACCATAAAAGAGTCTAACCTCGTGTCTTTACAACCATTATGCTTTAGTTTAGGTCTAGGACCTCTCACATTGGGCTGACAATTGTGACCACTGGATTTGCCGGGCGGGTCCGGGCAGGTTTACGTCACAAACGAGTCCAACCTCGTGTCCTAAGCATTGATTAACACTTAAAATCTTTTACCCCAGTTTTAATAATTCCCTATTCAAATTATTAATTAAGTCAACTTTTAATGATGTCCATAATTGACTCAATTATGGCCATCCACTTATGGCATGCAAAATCATATCAATTGCACCCCAACTTTTTAATATTAAATCCTTAATATTACCCCTACCCCACGTTTATACGTTCGCTTATTCAACGCATAATATAGGCTAGACTTGTATAGTCTAACACCTAGCACAAAGATAAATTATCACAACATATAAACAATTAAAATAAATCTAATCATAATAGGGGTGAAACTTGCATAAACTACACATGTTAAGGATCAAAAGGTGTCAACTTGTTAAATGTCTCGATTTACATGATATGATCATAGCCCAAATCTATACATAAACTTGCATATGGGGTTTTTAGGCAACATAATGATGGTGTGAACTAGCATAGGATATCACATATGTCATAGCATAATTCTAGATGTCTTAATAGATGTCTTGGCATATGTTCATAACCTTTCTAATCAATCTAACTTGCATATGTGACTTATCATATAGATCAACATAACCCAAACATGATGATTTAATTAATATGAACTAACTAGCATAGATGGTAACATCATGGCCTTTTTAACATGTATGATTCATCACAACTTAGCATAGAAACTTTCAACATACATAACATCATCATAGCATGATTTACAACATATAAGATATCATCATCATATAACATTGGATTTACAATATACATGACAGCAAAAAGGGGTTTACAACAACATATATGATAATTCACATCATCTACTCATAATCCATTCATAACTCAACCTAATTAAAATGATAATAATCTTGTTAAGATCATCATACTCACAATTTAGAGAAGAAAAGAGAGTGTTTTGCTTTGCTTTAGGGTTGAGAGAATTAGAATTGAATTTGCTTTTCTTCTTTCTTTGTTGGCGGCGACTCCATTGATTTCCATGGCGATGGTATGACGGTAACTATTCTATTTTAATTAGGTTTAGGGTTAGCATTAGGATGTATTTATAGGTGTAAAAAGTTATTTAGGACCATTAGATTAACCCTGAACCATGAGAACCAATCAAATGCAAAATCTGCATATGAGCGAATTGGCCCACGGGTTGACAGCCAAACACCCTGGATTAACCCCTAGTCGACCCAGCGAGGCTCGGATCGACCTCAAAAATGGGCCGGTTCGGTTATTCCCCGTCCCAATTCGCTGTTTTGAACTTTTTCGCATATTTATTTATTTATTTAATTTTTAATTTATATATATCAATATATATATATATTTCTCTGCGCAACCCATTTCACTTAATTCTTTTCTAAAAATTAAGTTTACTTTAATTTGTGAATTTTAATATTAATAGAATTACGGGGTGTTACATTCTCCCCTCCTTAAAGGATTTCGTCCCCGAAATCTTCAAGTTAAGAAGAATGTATGTCCTAACATCCAATCGTCCATCTACTCAACCATAAAACACAGGCATCCATTCTCCTTATAGACTTCTAATGCTTTCATGTTTAAATGCACAGTGTGTGTATATGACCGTATCTAATGCAAAATCAGGCGGTCCACTGATTCAGTTGACCTCCTTAATGCAAATCATGATAGTGCCATGCGTCCAATATGTATGCAAAAGATTCCTAATGATACATATTAATTCTATATGCGTGCACAACCATCCACCCGAATGCAGCAACTATATGATAATACAACCATTATACATCCATTTTACTAAATACATCCATATATATGCAATATGCAATATGAAGTGACTGAGCCGATCTGGTGCCTAATAGTGTGTGTATATGCATCCACGAGCAACCACTAGCAAACACTTGCATCCACTTTGCATCCACCATACATAACATGTCTCAAACACATGTTTCAACCATAGGATTATCCTAACTAAAGGTCAAAGATACTAGCGAGAGGATATACTAAAGATAAGATAAGTACAAGCTAAGCGATAAAGGAGAAATTAAAGGACATACCCTCAAAAAGAAAAGGGTATCGTGAACGCATCTTCTCTTCCGTCTCCCAAGTAGCGTTGCTCTCATCATCTCCCCATTGCACTTTGACTAGTCTGACCTCTCGATTCCTCAACCTCTTGATCTCCGACCCAAGAATGCGCGTAGGAGCTCGTCGAATTGTCGCATCACGCTCTATCTCCACCTCTCTAAGAAAGCTCGGCTCTACCACTTCCGCGGTCTCGTGCAAGCACTTCCTCAAATGTGACACATGGAATACGTCATGTACACCACTAAGTGTCTCGGGCAACTCCACTCTATACGCCATCCGTCCAATCCTCTCCTTAATAGGAAACGGCCCTACAAACCTTGGTGCTAATTTCCCAATGGACCCAAAGCGAACAACGTTTCGTAATGGAGACACTTTGACAAAGACCATGTCCCCAACTTCAAACTCGAGATCTGTCCTCCTCTTATCCGCATAAGATTTCTGCCTATCTTGCGCTGCTTTCATCCTCCTTCGAATCAAGTCGATCTTCTCCGAAGTCTCCCTAATCATATCGAGCCCAAATAAGATCTTATCCGTAGATTCCCACCAACATGTAGGTGAACGACAAGGTCGTCCATAAAGAGCTTCGAATGGTGCCATACCAATGCTGGACTAAAAGCTATTGTTATATGCGAACTCAACCAATGGAAGATACTCTTCCCATGTACCCCCAAAGTCTAGGATACACAGCCTCAAAAGATCCTCTAGAATGCGATTCACCCTCTCGGTCTGGTCGTCCGTCTGAGGATGATATGCGGTGCTCAAACATAACTGAGTCCCTACCGCCTCTTGTAAGCTTCTCCAAAATTCGCTAGTGAAAATAGGATCGTGGTCGCTCACTATGCTAGAAGGAACACCGTGCAAACGAACTATTTCTCGGACATATACAGAAGCTAACCATGGAGCAGTCCTCTTACTCTTCACGGGAATAAAATGGGCGCTCTTAGTAAGTCTATCTACTATAACCCAAATTCCCGTATTACCCTTCCTCGATCGCGGTAATCCATCCACAAAATCCATTGAGATGCTTTCCCATTTCCATAGTGGAACCTCCAATGGGTGAAGCAACCCACCGGGTTTCTTTTGCTCCGCTTTTACTTGTTGGCACACCAAGCATCTAGCGACATACTCGGCCACGTCTTTCTTCATGCCGACCCAAAAGTAAACTCTCTTCATGTCTTTGTACATCTTGTCCCCGCCGGGATGAATGGTCATCTTCGAACGATGTGCTTCGTCAAGAATAGTCTTCCTTAGGTCATCGTCTTTTGGTACACAAAGTCTACCGTCCCTACGTAACCAACCCTTATCATCTAGGGTATACCTACGTAGATAGCTTGATGACTCCCCTCCTTTGAGGTTTTCTACTAACTCAACTAACTGTGGGTCGTCTCGCTGTGCCTCGTCAATCCGTCCCAAAAGCGTAGGTCTGACCTCCAAGGATGCTAGCAAACCGGGTACAAAGTCAACGGAAGGTCTAAAGTCAAACATCGAAATGAATTCTAAACTTTGCTGCTCAACAAACAAAGGACTTAAGGATAATCTTTTTCTACTTAAGGCATCGGCCACCACGTTACCCTTGCCAGGGGTATATGCTATCTCAAAGTCGTAGGACGCTAAGAACTCCATCCACCTTTGCTGCCTTAAGTTCAAGTCCTTTTGAGAGAATAGGTATTTTAAAGATTTGTGGTCAGTGAATAGTTCGAATTTCTCACCAAGAAGATAATGACGCCAAGACTTAAGCACGAAAACAATAGCGGCCAACTCTAGGTCATGTGTGGGGTAATTCTTCTCATGCGCTCTCAACTGCCTTCCACCATAGGCTATTACCCTGCCCTCTTGCATTAAGACTGCGCCTAGTCCTGTCACACAAGCGTCGGTATAAACGGTAAACGGCTTACTCCCGTCTGGCAATACTAAGACTGGGGCTGAAGTCAAAGCTCTCTTCAAACGTTGGAACGCATCATCACAATCTACGTCCGTGGTGAAAACTAGGTTCTTCTTCGTCAAGCGTGTCAATGGAGCTGATATCTTTGCGAAGTCTTTGATAAACTTCCTATAGTAGCCAGCCAACCCCAAGAAACTTCTCACTTCGGTAGCATTTTTAGGGACCTTCCAATCTTGGATGGCCACCACCTTCGCGGGATCCACGGCTATCGCTTCTTTGGAAACCACGTGCCCCAAGAACCGTACTTCCTTCCTCCAGAAGTGACACTTAGAAAATTTAGCCTTAAGGCTATGCGCTCGTAGGGTCTCCAACACTTCCCTAAGATGTAGGGCATGCTCTTCTTCATCCTTAGAAAAGATCAAGATGTCATCTACAAAGACTACCACGAATTTGTTAAGGTACTCCCTAAACACCCTACTCATCAAATCAACAAAATATGATGGGGCGTTTGTCAAACCGAAGGGCATCACTAGCCATTCATAGAAACCGTCCGGAGTCCTAAAGGCAGTCTTGTCTATGCTATCCTCAGCCACTCTCAACTGATGGAACCCAGTGGCTAAGTCCAACTGCGAAAACACTGAGGCGCCAACTAACTGATCGAAGAGATTGTCAATCCTCGGCAGTGGGTGTCTGTTCTTCTTAGTAAGTTTATTAAGTTCTCTATAGTCCACACACAGTCTAAGGGACCCATCCGCCTTCATGGCAAATACTACTGGAGCACCCCACTCCAATGTACTTCATCTTATGAACCCCTTCTCAAGCAACTCCTTCACTTGCTTATCGAGTTCCCTCCTTCCACGTGGAGCCATGTGGCGTACTGGAAAAGATACTAGTTTCGCATTATCCACAAGATATATTCGAAAATCTATCTCCCGCTTCGGAGGCAAGCCCTTCACCTCCTCAAACACATCTGAATATTCTCGGACCACTCTAACAGATTGTAGATTTTCCTCAGATGCGTCAAGCGATTCTAGATAACTTAGCATAATCGAATTTATGGGATTACAGAAGATTTCGAGAGTGTTGCCAAGGCGAGTCACGAGCCTAACTACTCTCCTTTCACAATCAAGAACGGCCCCATTTCTGGATATACAATCCATTCCTAAAATTAGCCCATAGCCCGTGAAGCCCAACACATAAGCATCACATCTAAATTCAACGCTAAGTATGCAAATTTTCAAATCCAAACACATCATAGACAAATAAGCTGAGCCCCCAATTGGATTCGAAACAACAAAGGGATCCTCTACTAAACTGGTGTTTAAGTGCAGTGATTCAACTAATGATGTAGAGATAAACGAATGTGATGCGCCCGAATCGAATAAGGTACGGACAGGATGATCAAACAGAAAAACTAAGCTTTCAACAGAAATGGTTCTACCTCGTTCTTGCAGCGGTGGGACCGCGAGAGCCTGAACTTGTCCCCTTGCCTGCCCTGGTGCCATAAGAGCCTGCACCTGTCCTCCCGAGGTAGCTCCTGCCCTCTGCCCCTTCTTTGGGCAGTCCTTCACTAAATGTCCCGCATCGCCCCAATGAAAACAGCCTGTCTTCTTTTTCTTTTGGCAATCCTTGCCGAGATGGCCTGGTGTCCCACAGTTAAAACATTTCTTCTTTCCCTTGCCGTTATTGTCTTTACCACCCTTCTTGTTTTGCTGTTGTGGTTTCTTCTGATCCCCCTTCTTCTCGGGTGCCTTATCAGCTTTAGCGCTTTTCTCCTCATGCATAAGCGCCATTTCTACTAACTTCTCAAAGGTGGCCCCCTTAGGGACGTGGGTCATAGCCAACCCTTGCAATGGTTCATTCAAGCCATTCACGAACCTCAGCGCCTTCTTCTCCGGCGTGCTCACTAAGTCCAAGCCAAACCTTGCTAACTAATTAAATTTATTGACATATTCTTTCACTGATGAGCTTCCTTGCTTCAATGTCAAGAACCTTTCCATATATAGATTTTCTTCCGCCCTTGAGAGAAACTTCGCCTCGAACCTATGTCTGAAATCCGCCCAAGAGTCAACAGGACGCTCCCCATTAGTGACCTCCCACCAAAACGAGGCCTCTCCCTTCATCAACCAAGCTGCTAATCGAACTCTCCTCCCTTCTTCTACTTCAAAGATTTCTAGTAATTCTTCCACCTCCTTAAGCCAATCTCTAGCTTCCACAAACGTTTCTGACCCTTGAAATGGTTTTCCACCCATAGCCTTGAATTCCTTGCACGTCTTTGCAAAAGTATCTACGCGAGGAGGAGGAGGAGGAACGGGTGCAACTGGTGGTGGAGGAACATTGGCTGGACCTGCAGCGGCCCTAGCCTCCAATAGCCTCCTATACCATCCTGGTATCGTTACACCGTCGGGTAGATTAAGATCTTCAGCCATGCTGAAACGAAAAAGGAAAGATTCAAAATGGAGAATTCGAAAGATAAAGATATGTGGCTATTGGGGATTATGTTTTTCTTAAAAACTTTTCTCTTTAAATTTCTCATTAAAACATGTTTTTGAAAACACTTCTTCCAAAAATAACTATTTTTCTAAAGTATTTTTATCTGATCTGGTAACCTTAAGCTCTGATACCATGTGTAACACCCCACGTCCATTAATGTCACTCACGAAGGGAATGCATTAACTTCCATGGAGGTTATAAGTGAATATAGAACAGAAAAATTACAACAAGACAGATAATAAATAGTACTTGGAAATCTAAAACTTCATTTTATTGCAGCGGAAATTAAACATGTTTGTTACATCATAAAACCATAGATCATAACCAAGTACAATATCCATCTTCATAAAAACAAAATACATAATCCCATTACATAAATAGCCATTAAAAAGATAACAAGCTGGACTTTACTTCAACGGTCCAAGCTTTCCAAAGAGAGATGAAGCAATTCAATCATACTCCACTAGAGCTGGGCCCATCGTGAGGACCTGGAGGGGGAAAAGGATAGAAATAGAGGGGGTCAGACATAAAGTCTGGCGAGTATGATAATTCTAACAATACTATTATCAAAATAACTAGACTAAGGCATAAGCTGGAAGACAAGTAAATGTCTATGAACTCTTAGGAAGATAAAGATAGCGTTTAAGATAACGTTAAAGATAACGGTAAAGGCACACCTAATTACTAACGAATGATTACTACACTGCACCGCACATTACTACACTGCACCACACCAGTCACCATATTGTTTGATCCCACTTGCTTCACACAGAAACTTTATAAATAGCCTTACGTACCTCTAGCTGACTACATAGGTGTCGTCTGCCCCTATCTCCACTAGGTGTACCCCACTACCCACTTTCGATCGGCTCCCTACTCGTAGATACCCGTGCTGGCCCCACAGTGGGGTGTATCACTCCCCTAAAGTGGCAACCCGATACAACTTGAGAATGCATGGCTTATACCTACACGATGCAACAACGTCTTACCTACCAGCCCGGGTCCACACACGCATATGAAACCCGTTGGACTTGCGTTGCCATCGCTTCCCGTTTTGGCCTCTTATAGTCAAATCCAGCATGCGTGTCCCGTCCTTGACTTGGGTCGAGCCCACAAAGATACGTTTGGGATACTGGTTGAAATGGGCCCCCCACAAGCTACCCACCTAAGCTTGTCACTAGTATATCCCACTTAACCCTCTTAGTCATGTTCATTTACATGTGTATTTGGTTAAGTCTTACTAATCGTATTTCACATGCCACTAAGGGCACCCCCTAGATTCCTCATGCCACCCAAGGCACCTACTTAACCCCCATGTCCCACCTTACATGTTTATATAGTTAAGTATTTCTTAATTCATTCAAGCCATAACCTCATAAAGACCTCTCACATTAGACTGGCATTTATGGCAGCTGGATTTGCCGGGCGGGTCCGGGCAGTCTTACACCATAAAAGAGTCTAACTTCGTGTCTTTAGAACCGTTATGCTTTAGTTTAGGCCTAGGACCTCTCACATTGGGCTGACATTTGTGACCACTGGATTTGCCGGGCAGGTCCGGGCAGGTTTACGTCACAAACGAGTCCAACCTCGTGTCCTAAGTATTGATTAACACTTAAAATCTTTTACCACAGTTTTGATAATTCCCTATTCAAATTATTAATTAAGTCAACTTTTAATGATGTCCATAATTGACTCAATTATGGCCATCCACTTATGGCATGCAAAATCATATCAATTGCACCCCAACTTTTTAATATTAAATCCTTAATATTACCCCTACCCCACGTTTATACGTTCGCTTATTCAACGCATAATATAGGCTAGACTTGTATAGTCTAACACCTAGCACAAAGATAAATTATCACAACATATAGACAATTAAAATAAATCTAATCATAATAGGGGTGAAACTTGCATAAACTACACATGTTAAGGATCAAAAGGTGTCAACTTGTTAAATGTCTCAATTTACATGATATGATCATAGCCCAAATCTATACATAAACTTGCATATGGGGTTTTTAGGCAACATAATGATGGTGTGAACTAGCATAGGATATCACATATGTCGTAGCATAATTCTAGATGTCTTAATAGATGTCTTGGCATATGTTCATAACCTTTCTAATCAATCTAACTTGCATATGTGACTTATCATATAGATCAACATAACCCAAACATGATGATTTAATTAATATGAACTAACTAGCATAGATGGTAACATCATGGCCTTTTTAACATGTATGATTCATCACAACTTAGCATAGAAACTTTCAACATACATAACATCATCATAGCATGATTTACAACATATAAGATATCATCATCACATAACATTGGATTTACAATATACATGATAGCAAAAAGGGGTTTACAACAACATATATGATAATTCACATCATCTACTCATAATCCATTCATAACTCAACCTAATTAAAATGATAATAATCTTGTTAAGATCATCATACTCACAATTTAGAGAAGAAAAGAGAGAGTTTTGCTTTAGGGTTGAGAGAATTAGAATTGAATTTGCTTTTCTTCTTTCTTAGTTGGCGGCGGCTCCATTGATTTCCATGGCGATGGTATGACGGTAACTATTCTATTTTAATTAGGTTTAGGGTTAGCATTAGGATGTATTTATAGGTGTAGGAAGTTATTTAGGACCATTAGATTAACCCTGAACCATGAGAACCAATCAAATGCAAAATCTGCATTTGAGCGAATTGGCCCACGGGTTGACAGCCAAACACCCTGGATTAACCCCTAGTCGACCCAGCAGGGCTCGGGTCGACCTCAAAAATGGGCCGGTTCGGTTATTCCCCCTCCCAATTCGCTGTTTTGAACTTTTTCGCATATTTATTTATTTATTTAATTTTTAATATATATATATATATATATCAATATATATATTTCTCTGCGCAACCCATTTCACTTAATTCTTTTCTAAAAATTAAGTATACTTTAATTTGTGAATTTTAATATTAATAGAATTACGGGGTTTTACAGTTTGGACGTGAACAAGGGCCATTCGAGCAAACGAACTCGGAATTCAACGAAACAAGTTTCATTAGGACCATATCATCAAATTATACTATGCCGTCCGTTCACGTCTCGAACGGGGTTTGTATGTGAGCGCAGCAGCGAATAAACGACGTTTAAAATAGCGATAGGTACGAAATAAAATATCGTTAGTCACATCACCCGGAATTAAATATTTTTTTTCCAACTTTTCCCCCTCTATATAAACAGCCAACCCTCAAAACCCTAATTCCCAAATAAGTTCCATTCAGCACTTTTTGCGAAAATGTCCTCCAAACTAAATTAATTTATATCTTGATTTCTGGCGAGAATTTGTGGTAGCGGCCAAAGAAAAAGTCGTAGAGGGTGTCGAGGGGAAGGTGCTGTCAAAAATTGGTGGCCAACGAAGGTCCGAGGTGGCCGGGATTTCACCAAAACCGTACCAATTCAGTTTCATTCCTTGGAAAAATTGAGGGGATGTAGTCGGTTGCAGGAGCTCAAACCATGGAGGAAATGGAGAGGAGGAGCAGGGCTTTCGATTGGTACTGGCCGGAGGTTCTCTGGTGGTCGGAGGTGACCGTGGTGGCGAGTGGAACGTGAAGGCTGGTTTTGGGTGTTGATTGTGAAGCTCAAATCGGATTCCTTCTTTTTCCGACGGCTATGTTGCTCGAGGTGGGTTCGGGTCTGAAGGAGATTGTAGAGGGAGGCAAGGCGGTGGCAAGGGGGGTGGTCCGGTGGCGTCAGATTGCGTAGAGATGGCAGAATGGTTGGCTGAAAGGGGTCCGGTCATGGTGGGTTTTAAGGCGGACGAGGGTGTTCTGGGTGGCGGCGTTGATGGTGAAGGGAGCGGAGTCGAAGGCGGTTCAGGTGGAGGTCCAGGGTTGGTCTCCGGCAATCGTCTGTGGCGGCGGTAGGGTGTTTTTCCGATGGGTTTTGTTTGGTAACGAGAAGAAGAACGATCGGGGAAGAGGGACTGTCAAGGGAGTAAACGCGTTTTTTTGTTCAGTACCATGATGATGTGGCGCTAAGTTTAAGGTAATTTATTTAATTAATTTAAATACTAATTAGTGTTAATAATCGTATTATATTATCAATCTTTAAACGAGCGTATCTCTTTCATACGATAACGAAATCTGACGAAATTGGATCCGTTGGGATCGCAGGGACGAGACCTATCCGATCACTGACTAGGAGTCGATCTAACACAGTTGAAAATTCAGCTAATTTCGAACGTCCGACTGAAGTTAAATGCAACAAAAGCCTCAACCGTATAAATCTGGTGAGTTAATTCTCACACCTTCTGGAATCCTGTGATGTGGTAAATTCATATTAAAATATAATTTACCATTAAAAAGTATAAATTGGTTGGTTGGTTGCTAATGGTTGATTATTGGTTGAATTGTTGCTGTTATTTATAATTCATCGTTTTAAATTTATAGATGATTGAAATTTATTTCATACATTATTATGAAATGTATAACGAGCTGTGATGCAGGGAAGAATAGGTTGGAGGAATCCGAACGGGTTCCTCAAATATTATATATGTTGTTCGTTTGTTTTATATTGTTGATATATGAATTGATTGAACCCCATATGGTGACAAACCTGTTTGAGCATGATGGTCGAATAGATATCCACCTGTGTTGTGTTTAAAATCAACCGACAGTGTTGATTTGGTAATTGGCAGTGAATGGCTATAAACGTGTTGTTTTAAGCGTCATTGACCGTTCGGTGAATCGACGTAGTTTTAAAGTTATAAATTATTTTATAACTGAATTGAAGTTTTCAATCATTTTATATAAATAGTTAAGTTAGAAATTTACAAATATATATATTTTTAATCGAGTTTATCAAGAAATTATTTAGATGGTTATGTAATGAGATTTTGAGATGTATGCATATACTGAAAGCAGGAATCAAATAAATTTAACTGCGAATGGTTAAAATAGTGTAATTGTTTTTAAAACAATTAAATGGTGATTTTATATTAATTAAGTTATTTAATTAATTTAAAAAGTGAAATGACAAATGAAATCAGTTAGCTGCTAACTGATATGTACGGGTGGAAAAAATCAGCCGTTTTGATTAAAATATACAAATGACATAAATTTGATTTAAATATCCCGAATAATGAAACTATTAGTTAATTCTCGATTAACTATAAGTTAAGGAAATTATTGAATTGTCTAGAGTAAATAAAGTGATTTTTACTTGTTAAGCTTTTCCAAATGATAAATATACTATTTTTAGTTAATAAACAAGTTAACTATCTTAACATAGTTAATAATAAAGCTAATTATTATTATTTAGTTAATAGTAATTAAAGTGATGATTTGTAATTGGAATTCAGGATAGAAGTGATCGGATGACAATAAGTTTGGTTGAAAGAGCGATAAAAGTTTTATAAAAGGATTTACGATCCAAGTTTTCAAAACGAGATTTGTAAATGGAAGTTGAATATTGGACGTGGGTTTTTCATTTAAACCCAAAGTATAAGTGAAATAATGTTTCAAGTTCAAAGGGGTGTTTATTGAAAATTTACTTAATTAAAGGACTTAAGTAAAGAGATCATCGAACAAAGATATCAATATAAAAAATGGTTTATAAAACTAGATTTGAAATCAAGATTGTAAACGATATTTTAATATCAGTGGTTAAGTTACACACTGTTATTTATTCTGAGATAAGAACGTTGTCGATCAAGGTCTGAGAGGTAACTAAAATACCCCAACTTGGTTGATTTCACTATTATCGAGGAATGGTATTAGTTTGGAGCGAGTAAAGGTGTTGAGGATTGGTTTTACTCTATTCGAGGAATATCAAACTCTAATGCAAGGTTTTGGGAAATATATAATATTGCAATATTAGTTTCAAAAGAAATAAGAATATTGATTTCAAATTATATTGAATATTTCTTATTCAATTAGAGTTGATTGAATATAGTATTTGAAATAGAGTTAGTCAAACATAGTTATTCAGGAAGAGTTGCCATTGCGTACGACTACTAGCGAAATTCGCAGGGCTGCGGATAGCCTATGGCGGTCGGATGTTTCCCAAGGGAATCAGGCGTAACCATTGTGATCGCTGCGATCTAGAGTCAAGCGAATGGAGTAAGTCGAATATTAGTTAGTCGATAGGAGTAAACAAGTTGAGTTAGTCCAGTTGAGTTAAATAAGTCGAGTTAGTTAAGTTAGAGTTAATCGATCAAAGTAAATCAGTCAGAGTTAATCAGAGGAAATTTGGCTTGTATCATTAAGTATATAAATATGTGTGTGTGTGTGTGTGTATATATATATATATATATCGAGATGCTAAATAAGATAAAAAAAGGGAAAAGGGTTTAAAGAAATATATCGATATTTCCAATAGGAATGGAAAGCTCGAAAGTATTTAAAATAGTTTTTGTTATAATTAAGAATCAATGTAAGATTTAAATATATTAAAGGATAAGGAAGTGATTAACCATTTTGTTAAATATATTTCAAAAAGGCCAAGTCATGCCAAGTACTGAATCGGCGAACTCATTGTATTCACACTATTGTTATTTGATAGTTAAAACACCGACTATCAAACCAGACCAATACGATTGTTGGTACGGAAAGACCGGGATTGAATTTATATTCGAAAACCATTCCTACCAACAAATACGTGAAGACATCGATTGAAGACGGAGCAAGTGAAGGCCGTGGCTCTTTATAAGCGGAAGGATTACATGACGAATATTCTCTGTGTTGCAACGCAGAGATATTCTGACGTGATTCGGTCGTGGTTGAGATGTTACGGTTTGCAAGGACTGCTCGCTACTGATCCATGGGGTGATTCCTATATGAGATGCAGTAGGAGAGTACCTTCGGTTCATCCTGTGCCTAGATGACTTGTATGAGAGGATGTCTGACAGAGTATTTCCAAAGGAATTACATTCGTTGATTTCTCCAAACGTACCATAGTTGATGGCGGAGAAATGGTTATTCTCTAGCCAAATAAACTAGAGTATTTTTGTGGATGTCAATCAAGTGTGATCTGACGGATCTGACAATGTGGCATACAAGTGAATGATGACCAGATGTTTTAAAGTTAAGTTCTAGCCTCATGCCTTATCAACCGGGAAATGACAAAAATCGGGAAGGCAACATGGCTATGTGGGTCGCTCCTATTAGGATGTATGATCACATATCTAAAGAAAATCTATTTGCTTCTTAAATCTATATTCGATGCTGTCCCTTTTCGAGAGGCGGTTTCTGATCCCAACCGTCGGTGATATACATTCGATACACTCAAGAGGAATGAGTGGTCGGTTATGTGAGGGCCGGGTTGCAAGATGTTCTTGTTGAACCCAGTGTATTCGCCTCTAGAGATACACATTCGGAAGGTGGTCCCATACCTTGTCAATGTTGGAATCCAATATCCAATAAGCGCCCGCGGTTTTCGATTATATACTATATATGGGGAGCGTGATATGCAAGCTCCTCTAGATTGTTATTATTTGTATTTAGACATTATGATAATATCAGAGAAAGCTATGATTTCAAAAACGTTTTGGGTTATAGTAAGGTAAAAACCGTCCGTGATTATGTGTGGACTGGTCTTACTATTATCCTTTGATTTCATAAAAGGATTTCCAAAGTTAAACAAGTCGTTTGTGCTGTGAATTTATCACTGATAGTATTCCAGACTGACTCGATGTATTTTGTTTTAAATCAAATGTGCTCGGGTCAAACCGAGTATGTTCCAGGTTAGGTTTTGCTTGGAGTTCAGATGCTGGAAGCAGGAGGCTTCACCGTTAGTTATATATAGATATTATTCCGCTGTGACTGATATGTTGTACTTTGATGATTGGTATGTATACAAAGTTCTACAAAGTTCTTTTGTATAAATAGGTTTGTTATATTATATTTTATTCGTTCCGCTGTGAGATTCTGATGTGTTCTTCTTCTTTCTTCTATTCTAATATTTCTTTCTTTTTATTCTCACCCTCTAACTTCTTTCTGTTGACAATCCAGTGTTTTCGATGGTTGAATAGTCGACATAGTGATTTTATGTCGATTTTCGGGGTCGAAAATCTGCTGGGTCGTTACAGGGATGATATTTGACGTACATTAATCCCGATTGTTTAGTTGTATGTCAATCTATAGGTTGACAGACTGTGTAAGCATTAATGATTTATATTTAATGCTTATGCAGTTGTGTGGTGCACTCTGGATGATGGTTGATGATTTATCGTTGCTATTATATGCATCTGTTGTAGGGAATCCATATAATTAACATTATATGGTAATTGATTGGGCCTCATTCCAATTGGGAAAATAAGGAACATTATGAAAGAAAATTTATGTGTTGAATAGAATAAATATTCATGTGTTGAATAGAATAAAATTCGTGTGTTGAATATAATAAATATTCATGTGTTGAATATAATAAAAATTCATGCGTTGAATAGAAAGAAAATTCATGTGTTGAATATATTCATGTGTTGAATAAAATAAAAATTCATGTGTTGAATAAAATAAATATTCATGTGTTGAATAGAATAAACATTCATGTGCTGAATAGAATAAACATTCATGTATTGAATAAAAGCCGTGTTGATTAGATATGCGCCATTTTGACGTAAACGATATCTATATCGATTTTATTCATTTTTATAATGAACATCGTAAAGGAATTGATTTCAAAATATAATATTTTGAAAATATTATCATTTATATATTAATGATATGAAATATTCAATTTTGATTTGAAATTGAATATGAAGTTGAAATTGTTTTGAAAACGAATTTAAAACGAATTATAAAATACGTTTTGAATTGAAATCGACGAAATATATATATAATATATATATTAAATGGCCTGAATAGAACGCGCCGCGCCGCGGCAGTTCGCGAATTTCGACGATTGACTTCGAATGGACGTTACGGGAGATCCGACCATCGGATTCTCATAAAACCAGAACCGTTGGGTTCGTATCGAAAAGAGATTTCTAACGAATATTAGAGACTTGAAATCTAATGGTTGGATTTAGATCAAATTTGGAAAAGTTCGCTGTAAGTGCAGTTCGATGGCCGTTTATGGAAATCGACTGTACGGGCCTTGATAAAATTATTAAAAACATCAACAATTTGTGTAAAATCATAAGAAATGATTTGGAAAGAATTGGGATGAAAAATTCCATATTTGAAAAGGTAAAAATAGATTTTTATCAAAATGAACTTGTTTTGAACTAGAATTATAATCCATTTATTTTTGAAATAAATTGGACTTGAAAGGGTTTTAAAAGTAACCAGAATTTCCAATAATTGAATTGGAATGGATTTGAATCGAAATTGTCTTTGGAATATTTCGATGTTGGATTTCGAGATTATACAGATATTGTTATGGAAATTTGAAAGATATATTTATATCGTTATTTCGAATACGATATTTGTTGGTCGTAGAATTTGATATTGAATATAAACCGATATATTTTCTATTCAGAGCCTTGTATTTAATATCAAATGGTAATTGGGTTTATCGTGAACTGTGTTTTAACGACATTTGTTCTTTAACCCGATTTACAGTGAAATGTGATTTGGAATTTATAAATCTTTTGTTAAGATTTAAAGGAGGTTTTCCAAAGTAAAGTTTTCCAATTTAATAAAATAAATTGGAATGGAATGGAATGTGATTTCGGGTTTATCGTGAACCGTGTTTTAAAGGACATTGGTTCTTTAACCCAGATAAAGGCAGGATAAGATTTCCCAAGTTATATAATCATTGATAGTGATTTTTGGGAAGAATAAAACCAAGTGGAGTTTTAATGAATCTTTAATTAGATTGAAATGATCGAGAATGGAGTATCACCAGTTCTTGTTGCAATCATGATGGGGGGTTCTCACCATGTGGTTTGGTGGCGAACAATGGGATCTTACCCCTACATGTCCCTTGCGAGGGTTGGTTGTTGTGTGATGACCGTCGAGAGGCTGGCCGTAAAACAAGTGATACTGGGGGACCATGTGGGAGCCACAGTGGGTATTACCTGCCGCTTAGGGGATGAAGGGATGGTTGCAAATCCTACCGAATTTCGTCGGCTATCTTACATTTGGCATCAGAGCTCGAAGAACAAGACACGTTAGAACCAAATGAAATAATTCATCAAAGATTGGATTAGTAATATCCAATGAGAATTGTAACGACCCGTATTCTACGCATCATAGGACCGTAGAATATTTATTTCCTTCACATACGAAGTCGTATGGTCATGTAACTTTGAGAGACGACTATTGGGGTCATTTCCCATGTTCCTGGTTTTTCCCGATTTTTAAATGACCATTTTACCCCTAGTTGGTACTATTTTGGCCATAACTTTTGACTGGAAAGGAATTTTGACCTGAAACCACTTTCATTGGCTCCGGATGATGGTTTACAATTCCGTAGAGTGGTCACATTAGCCAAACGGACTCACCGTTTGGGAGATATGGCTGAAACAAGTTTCAGATGGTGAAAAATAGCTTAATTGGGCTTAACCGGGTGATTAACAGCTAGGCCCAATGGGGGATTTCGGGATTAGGGTAAGGAGGAGGCTGAAATCAGTTAGAGAACGATCTTATCCTCATTTCCCAGCCGCCACTTTCTTTCTTGCAACCCTAGCAATGGCCTCCAACACCCAAATCACCTTCTAATCAAGTTTTGGCTTAATCTACATCAAATTAAGGAGAGGAAACACGAAAGCAAGGCTAGAGCTGCTGTTAGACATCAGTATTCGCCCAAATCAGCAAGGTTTCAGTTCTGAGAATTTCGTTTGTGGCCAAGGTGAGTGATTAGCATCGTTTTGACACTAGTTACAGTTAATTAAGGGTAATTAGTGAAGATTAGCGAATTTATACACTAATAAATTCTGGAAAAATGTCTATAAATTCGAAAATAATATTTTATGCCTCTGGTAGAAATTTGGTTTAATTTGATTAAGTTTTGTTAACCCTATGATTAGTTTTGCTTAAACATGCTTAAGGGAAATTATGGGGTTTTGGGTATATTTGATCCATTTTGACATGTAAATTCATTGTTCTGGTGTTTGTGGTTAGTTTGTTATGTTCCTATGACTGTTTGGGATGATTTGTGATTGATTAGTATGGTTAGATTTGTTGAAAACATCATCGAATGGCGTAAACAAGTTGCTGGAGAAAGTTGTAGAAAGTTGTGTAAGGTTTCGGATCGGATCGGATATGGGCTCGGATCGGATATGGGCTCGGATCGGATAGGAGACCTGGGCAAGGAACCCGACCCGAACTGGAGTCTGGCACAAAAGAGGCTTGGCAAAAAGGAAGGCCATGTTGGTTAAGCTGGGGATCGGATCGACTTAGGGACGAAGGGCTCGGATCGGAACTTGACACTTGGGAGAACTGGCAAGAGGGAAGGCCACGCTAATTGAACTGGGATCAGATCAGATGAAGAAGGAGGGATCGGATCGGAGCACGTCAAGAACGAGGGAGTGGATCGGAGCGGAAGCACGAACTGGAAGGGAGATGGCACCCGACCAGACCCGGAGGAGGACACCCGACCCGACCCGAAGTAGGGCGCCCGACCCGAACCGATGCAACGTTGTGGACCCGAACCGAACCGATACAGGGGAAGACTACGAACAGAGCCAATTCAAAGTAGAGGACCCGACCCGAACCGATGGCTAGGAGGGGAACCCGACCCGACCCAGTATTGACCAATAACCCGAGACGCAAAGGTAGTCCAATATGGGAAGTTAGAGCTCAGGATCCAGTTGGGAACCGATGAGTTCACTTCATGATTGGGCTTTGCTGCGGGACGTGTGCCAAGGGGCAGTCGATGTTTATGACTTTGGATCACTATGTATGGGAAGTACGTGAACGGATTCATGGCTGCAATGGCCTAGGTACGACTAAAGGGATATAAACCAATGAAGTGGGGTCATTTGTAAAGATTTGGTCATGACTCCATGTGGTAAGCTTGGTAGTAGCAGTAGTTGTACAAGTTGAACTCCGTCACTACTTCGATGGGTCTAGTGATTGACAGTGGTGGACATCGTACGCTTTACGCACTGAGTGAGAGATGTGAGGATGATTGCTATGGATGATTTGTTTGCCATCATTATGACATGCACACCCCACCCCTGTATTCTTACACTATTTATTATGGCACCTTAGAGTATTGTACGGTATGTGGTACTAACTCTGTGGTTGCAGGTCCAGGTTCAGGTATGGTTTAGTATACCTGTTATTGTTCTGTTTAGATGCTTATCGCTCATACCAGGCTTTATGTCTGACCCAGAGTTTTATGTCTCCTCTAATTACTCTGGGTGCTCACACGAGCAGACTAGAGACAGGTTAGCTGGTGATGCACGGGTAGATGATCCGGAGACGAGCAGGAGGCTTCCACGTAATATATATATATAGTATTCTCCCTGTGTTGTTGAAGATCACTGCTTGGGCATTAGTGGTGCATCTTCTACTTTAGCTTTCTTTTGTTTAGAGACAGTAAATTTGAAAAGTTGTAATAAGCTGTATTTGGATTTCCGCTGCTCTGATGTTGATGTTGATTTTAGTTATCAGCTTATGCACTGTTTCACCTGTTTTATGTCAAGTATGTTATTATTATTATATTTTACTCCATGCGCTGTGAGACATTCTACAGGTTCTTGATTAGTTAATTCCCTTCTTTCCTTCCTTTGATGACCGTTCCGTGCTAGTCGGGCATGTGTACAGCGCACCTACCGAGGAAATGCAGGCTGGTGCAGGGCGGGCCGTCACACTTAGTATCAGAGCTCTAGGTTGCGTAGTTAACCTAGGGAAGTTATTAGGGAGAGATAATATACGTATACGAGAGAGCGTATTTGTGATTATTTTGGTTTATGAAAGATATATATATATACTTTTAGTAGTATAAGAATGAAGTCGTGCTGCACTAGCACCACTATGGGGTCGTTAATCGTTTCCTTTTTCAGATTGACGATGAGCCGATATGTTAGAGGTACCGGTAGAGGGGCCAATAATGGGAATGCTGCTGACATGAGGACGATGTTTACTGACCTCATGAGAGAGATGCTTAGGGATGTGCAGAGGGCAGCTCCCAATGGTGGAAATGGTGGTGGTACAATAGTGCAGGCGCCGAGAGTCGACTTCGCCAAGCTGAATAAGGATTATACTAGTCTTGGTGGGAAGCCGTTCCACGGAACGGAGTCGGCTATGGATGTTCAAGATTTGTTGGATAGTTGCGAACGTATCTTCGAGGATTTGGGCATCGAGGATGCGATGAAGAGAAAGCTAGCATCCCGTCAGCTGCAAGGGCGGGCAATGAATTGGTGGAATGCTATAAAGGCAGCTACTCCCGAAGATCAGATTACTTGGGAGCAGTTTAAGGCTCGCTTTAGCGAGAAGTTCATTCCAGCTGCTCAGAAGTCAGTGCTGTTTAAGAAATTCTTGGAGCTTAAGCAGAATGGCAGAGCTGTCTCGGAGTATATTGCTGAATTCGACACTTTGTCAAAATATGGGTTATCTCTTATTGATACTGCCGAGTAGAAGAATGAGAAATTCATAACTGGTTTGGATCAGTACTTGGGGGAAAGGCTTATTAACCACATCGATGAGATGTTTGAATCGATTGTGGGGAAAGCATTGAGATCATAAAGTCTCTACCCTAAGCCAAAGACTGAGGTTGCATCCGCAGATGAGCCAAAACCACAAGCAAGTGGTGGAGGCAAGGGTGGTTCCCAAAATAAGAGAAAGCAGAATCAGACTAAGGATGGCCAGAAGAAAAAGAATAAGCAAGATGTTGAGTGCTTCAGCTGTGGTAAGAAGGGCCATTATGCTAGTAATTGTCGGGCCAAGCCAGCGGATAGGAAGTGCTTCAACTGTGGCCAAATGGGACATCACAAGGACTAGTGTCCGCAACCCCCTAAAGAAAAGCAAATGGTGAAAGCCTACGCCCTTAATGCTATTCCTTCTTCGTCGAATGCCCCAACTGTGGCGGAGAAGGGAAAGAATGTCGTCATTCAAGGTATGCTTTCTGTTTATGATGTTCCTGTTAGAGTTTTGTTTGATACCGGAGCTTCCAATTCTTTCATATCTAGTGACCTGGTAGATAGGTTAGGATTGGAGCCCGAGATTGTCGATAGACCTTTAGTAGTGACGAACCCGATTGGTGGTTCGACTAGCCTTAGCATGATTTGTCGTAATGTGGTCTTATCGAGTCATGGATGCATGTTTGTTTGTGATTGCTTTGTTTTGTGCTTTACTGGGTTTGGTATTATTTTGGGAGTAGATTGGCTCCGAAGATACGGGGTGGTGGTAGACTGTGAGGGTTTTTTAGTGACAACTAGAGCGGATGATGGGCGGAGGATAGTGTTTGGTGGTCTACCCAGTGAGGGGTTATTGGCTAGTTTTCTAAACTCCCTCGACATTCCGCATAGTGAGTTGTCAGGTTTGCCCATGGTTGGCCAGTATCCGGATGTTTTCGAAGAAGTGACCGGGCTTCCACCACACCGAGAGATTGAGTTCCGTATTGATTTGGTGAAAGATGCCAGACCTATAGTGATGCCACTTCGTCGTATGGCACCAAGGGAGCAGCGAGAGCTCGAGGTGGAAGTCAGCGATCTTTTGAAGAAGGGATTTATCAGAAGGAGTGTTTCTGAATGGGGAGCACCAGTTGTGTTTGCTACCAAGGCGGATGGTTCCCTTCGTTTGTGTGTAGACTACCGCGAGTTGAATAAAGTGACGAGGAAGAACAAGTATCCTCTACCGCGGATAGATGATTTGTTCGATCAGTTGAGTGGCGCGAGAGTATTTTCTCAGTTGGATCTCGTGACAGGTTTTCATCAGCTTAGAGTGGAAGCTGAGAGTATAGCCAAAACGGCATTTCGGACGCCGTCTAGATTTTATGAGTGGTTGGTCATGCCATTCGGGCTGACCAATGCCCCAACATATTTTGTGGATCTTATGAATAGGGTATTCAGAGATCAGTTGAATAAGTTTGTCCTTGTGTTCGTTGATGATATTTTGGTCTATTCGAAGACAGAGGAAGAACACAAGGAACATTTAAGAATAGTGATGGAGGTGTTGAGAAAACACCAATTGAAAGTAAAGTTTTCTAAGTGTCACTTCTGGAGGAGGGAAGTGAGGTTCTTGGGCCATGTTGTATCAGAGAATGGTATTGCTGTGGACCCGGCGAAGGTGGCTACGGTACAGGATTGGCCTACGCCCAAGAATGCAACAGATGTAAGAAGTTTCTTGGGGTTAGCTGGATATTATCGTAAGTTTATCCAAGGTTTCTCCAAGATAGCAGCACCATTGACCCAGTTGACCAAGAAGAATCAAGCTTTTGTCTGGGATGAAAGGTGCGAGAATGCATTCAAGAGTCTAAAGGACAAGTTGACATGCGCACCAGTGTTAGTCATTCCTAAGGGGAATGAAGAGATGACGGTATACACGGATGCCTGTGGTACCGGACTGGGTGCTGTATTGATGCAAGGCGGTAGGGTTGTAGCTTATGCCTGTCGGGAATTGAAACCGCACGAGAAAAGATACCCTACCCATGATTTGGAATTGGCAGCGATCGTGTTCGCATTGAAGATGTGGAGACACTATCTCTTGGGAGAAAGATTTGAGCTGTTTACAGATCATAAGTCGTTGAAGTATCTCTTCTCCCAGAAGGATCTAAATCTCCGGCAACAAAGGTGGTTAGAATTCTTGGCTTCCTATGATTTTGACATCGCATATACACCGGGAAAGGGCAATGCGGTGGCTGATGCATTGAGTAGGAGACATGCCAGCTTAGGGGCTATGTTTCTAGAATGGAAGCAACTGGAGTACATCGCTGGGTATGATTTCAGACCAAAGTGCGAATTGAATCCAGAAATGTTAGCAAGTTTGACGGTCAGACCCACTTTGATTGAGCGGATCGTCTCTAGTCAGAGGGACGATCCTAACCTATTGGAAATCATCTCCAAGTTAGAGATGGGTATCGATGAGGAGATGAACAAGTATGGGCTTGATCGAGATGGATGGCTTAGAAAGAGTGGAAAGCTTGTTGTACCCAATGTCAATGTATTGAGAGATGAAGTGCTTAGAGAATGTCATCACTCAAAACTGACTATACACCCCGGTGGTAACAAGATGTATCGAGACATGAAGCAGACCTACTAATGGGAAGGGATGAAAAGAGACATTGGGAGGTTTATATCCAAATGCATGAATTGCCAGCTAGTTAAAGCTGAGCAAAAGAAGCCTAGTGGGTTGTTACAGCCATTAGAAATTCCCGAATGGAAATGGGAGCAAGTCTCGATGGATTTCATCGATGGTTTACCAAGGACTAGATCGGGACATGATAGCATTTGGGTAATTGTGGATTGATTGACTAAAAGTGCAAGATTTATACCAGTCAAATCGACCAAAACGGCAGCTAAGTTAGCATAATTGTATATGAAGTGGGTAGTGAGATTTCATGGAGTACCTAAAAGCATTGTGAGTGACCAAGACCCGTTGTTCACTAGTGGGTTTTGGAAGAGCTTACAAGAGGCTTTAGGGTCAGAGTTACATCTCAGTACTGCATATCATCCTCAGACCGACGGTCAGACGGAGAGGGTGAATCGTATTTTGGAAGATCTCTTGAGAGCATGTATATTGGATTTTGGTGGAACATGGGATGACCATTTGCATCTAGTAGAGTTTGCATATAATAATAGCTACCAATCCAGTATCGGTATGGCTCCGTTTGAAGCTTTGTATGGAAGACCGTGCAACTCACCATCATGTTGGATAGAGACTGGCGAGAAGTTTATGCTTGGACCAGATGTGGTGAGGGAAACTTCAGGCAAGATCAAGATCATTCAGCAACGAATGAAAGCTGCCCAAGATAGGCAGAAGAGTTATGCTGATAAGAGGAGAAGAGACTTAAAATTCTCCGTTGGTGACTTGGTGTTTGTCAAGATTTCTCCGTTGAAGAGCGTGATACGATTTGGCAGGAGAGGCAAGTTAGCACCAAGATTTGTTGGCCCATTCCCTGTTCTTGAACCAGTCGGGAATTTGGCATATAGAGTTGACTTACCAGAGAAGATGGCGGGGGTTCACAATGTATTTCATGTTTCCCAACTAAGGAAGTTCGTCCATGACTCAGATATGACTATTTCACCTGATCAGTTAGAGGACTTCAAAGTAGAACCCGAGGCGGTTGGGAACCGCAAGCCGGCCCATATTGTCGAGCACGACATGAAGCAACTTCGAAGGAAGGCGGTGAAGCTAGTCAAGGTTCATTGGAGCGAGGACGAGAATGATTGTACTTGGGAGACAGAGGAGAACATTAGGAAGACATATCCAGAACTCTTTGCCTGGTAAGATTATAACTTCGATTTAGTTTTCCGCATGCTAGGATAGGCTTGTTTGCTTGCTTTGCATGTTTGGTTGTTGTATGTGGCTGTTAGGCATGCGGTATCTTTTGTATGTTTTGGGTTAAGGAATTTTGGGGACGAAATTTCTTAAGGGGGGGGGGAGAGTGTAACGACCCGTATTCTACGCATCATAGGACCGTAGAATATTTATTTCCTTCACATACGAAGTCGTATGGTCATGTAACTTTGAGAGACGACTATTGGGGTCATTTCCCATGTTCATGGTTTTTCCCGATTTTTAAATGACCATTTTACCCCTAGTTGGTATTGTTTTGGGCATAACTTTTGACTGGAAAGGAATTTTGACCTGAAACCACTTCCATTGGCTCCGGATGATGGTTTACAATTCCGTAGAGTGGGCACATTAGCCAAACGGACTCACCGTTTGGGGGATATGGCTGAAACAAGTTTCAGATGGTGAAAAACAGCTTAATTGGGCTTAACCGGGTGATTAACAGCTAGGCCCAATGAGGGATTTCGGGATTAGGGTAAGGAGGAGGCTGAAATCAGTTAGAGAACGATCTTATTCTCATTTCCCAGCCACCACTTTCTTTCTTGCAACCCTAGCAATGGCCTCCAACACCCAAATCACGTTCTAATCACTTTCTAATCAAGTTTTGGCTTAATCTACATCAAATTAAGGAGAGGAAACACGAAAGCAAGGCTAGAGCTGCTGTTTGACATCAGTATTCGCCCAAATCAGCAAGGTTTCAGTTCTGAGAATTTCGTTTGTGGCCAAGGTGAGTGATTAGCATCGTTTTGACACTAATTACAGTTAATTAAGGGTAATTAGTGAAGATTAGCGAATTTATACACTAATAAATTCTGGAAAAATGTCTATAAATTTGAAAATAATATTTTATGCCTCTGGTAGAAATTTGGTTTAATTTGATTAAGTTTTGTTAACCCTATGATTAGTTTTGCTTAAACATGCTTAAGGGAAATTATGGGGTTTTGGGTATATTTGATCCATTTTGACATGTAAATTCATTGTTTTGGTGTTTGTGGTTAGTTTGTTATGTTCCTATGACTATTTGGGATGATTTGTGATTGATTAGTATGGTTAGATTTGTCGAAAATGTCGTCGAATGGCGTAAACAAGTTGCTGGAGAAAGTTGCAGAAAGTTGTGTAGGGTTTCGGATAGGAGGCCTGGGCAAGGAACCCGACCCGAACTGGAGTCTGGCACAAAAGAGGCTTGGCAAAAAGGAAGGCCATGTTGGTTAAGCTGGGGATCGGATCGACTTAGGGACGAAGGGCTCGGATCGGAACTTGACACTTGGGAGAACTGGCAAGAGGGAAGGCCACGCTAATTGAACTGGGATCAGATCAGATGAAGAAGGAGGGATCGGATCGGAGCACGTCAAGAACGAGGGAGTGGATCGGAGCGGAAGCACGAACTGGAAGGGAGATGGCACCCGACCAGACCCGGAGGAGGACACCCGACCCGACCCGAAGTAGGGCGCCCGACCCGAACCGATGCAACGTTGTGGACCCGAACCGAACCGATACAGGGGAAGACTACGAACAGAGCCAATTCAAAGTAGAGGACCCGACCCGAACCGATGGCTAGGAGGGGAACCCGACCCGACCCAGTATTGACCAATAACCCGAGACGCAAAGGTAGTCCAATATGGGAAGTTAGAGCTCAGGATCCAGTTGGGAACCGATGAGTTCACTTCATGATTGGGCTTTGCTGCGGGACGTGTGCCAAGGGGCAGTCGATGTTTATGACTTTGGATCACTATGTATGGGAAGTACGTGAACGGATTCATGGCTGCAATGGCCTAGGTACGACTAAAGGGCTATAAACCAATGAAGTGGGGTCATTTGTAAAGATTTGGTCATGACTCCATGTGGTAAGCTTGGTAGTAGCAGTAGTTGTACAAGTTGAACTCCGTCACTACTTCGATGGGTCTAGTGATTGACAGTGGTGGACATCGTACGCTTTACGCACTGAGTGAGAGATGTGAGGATGATTGCTATGGATGATTTGTTTGCCATCATTATGACATGCACACCCCACCCCCGTATTCTTACACTATTTATTATGGCACCTTAGAGTATTGTACGGTATGTGGTACTAACTCTGTGGTTGCAGGTCCAGGTATGGTTTAGTATACCTGTTATTGTTCTGTTTAGATGCTTATCGCTCATACCAGGCTTTATGTCTGACCCAGAGTTTTATGTCTCCTCTTATTACTCTGGGTGCTCACACGAGCAGACTAGAGACAGGTTAGCTGGTGATGCACGGGTAGATGATCCGGAGACGAGCAGGAGGCTTCCATGTAATATATATATATATATAGTATTCTCCCTGTGTTGTTGAAGATCACTGCTTGGGCATTAGTGGTGCATCTTCTACTTTAGATTTCTTTTGTTTAGAGATAGTAAATTTGAAAAGTTGTAATAAGCTGTATTTGGATTTCCGCTGCTCTGATGTTGATGTTGATTTTAGTTATCAGCTTATGCACTGTCTCACCTGTTTTATGTCAAGTATGTTATTATTATTATATTTTACTCCATGCGCTATGAGACATTCTACAGGTTCTTGATTAGTTCGTTCCCTTCTTTCCTTCCTTTGACGACCGTTCCGTGCTAGTCGGACATGTGTACAGCGCACCTACCGAGGAAATGCAGGCTGGTGCGGGGCGGGCCGTCACAAGAATGACTCGTTAGAGATGGGATTAGTAGTATCCTATAACGAGTGTGAAGAGTATATTTTTAAAATGAAAACGAATTTTGTTTTGAAAATTTAAACTTTATTCAACGTATTAGAATATTTATTTGTATTGGATTTGGACAATCAAGTATATAAAGATTTAGCGTATGCGTCTGATCTGCGTGTATTCGAAGTTTTATTATACTGGATGGATATAGAGTTACACCCTAGTCGCCCGGGCATGATTCTACTGATGACGTACGGCGTCGGTGGACTGTTTTCGAGTTTCGAAGGTGTGATATTTATATATTTCCATTAGACTGGTGTGAGAACCAAACCTTACATAGGATTATTTGTTGTGATTTGGCATCAAAAATCTGATTTTTAGACTATATATCAAAGTTAGGAATTTGTAAAGATAATCAACTAATTGATTGCCGATTGTGTTGTTTGATTATTGGTTAATTAATTAAATGTTGAACCTTTAGCCAAATTGAACCAAATAGTGGATTGTATTGAAAATTTATCGCATTTGCATGCTTGTATATGTACTTATATTGAACAGGTCATAGCAAGGAGGCTAGAGAAGAGGAATAAAGTTGTTTGCCCGACAAATAGGAACATGTTTATTGTATTTCTTTGGGTTTTGATGATTTTATGAACCGATTGGCTAGCCGCTGGGCTGTTTCTTTTTCTTTTTGGATTGGTGAGGGCCATGGGAGGCTATTTGAAATATCCCGAAGCTCCTGATGCAGGGGAGGTTATGGCGAATTTTTTCGAAAATTTAGGGTGTTAGCCTATTTTTTGAAAAATTTGAAAAGTTCTTAGAAACTGAAAAGTTGAAGAACTTAAGCCATAATGAAAAAAATGAAAGTTGAGTTGGTTTGTAAAACAACTTTCGGCTTCGTTCCTTTTCGGGGACGAAAAGTTTTAAGTGGGGGAGATTGTAATAACTCGGAAATCTGAGCCAATTTAAATTTTTTATTTTGGCTATTTTAATGAATTTTGAATATTTAAAATGATTTATTTTAAATAACAATGACGAGAAATTTGTTTCGAATAGAATTAGAACGTATATATTTATTTGAATCGACGGTAGAATATAAATATTTATTTTTAAATATAAAAGGAATTAAAAATGGCGCAATAGTTCGAAAATTTGATTTCGAATTTCAAATGAATGTACAGGTTTCAAAATAAACCCGATTTTAGCGAAACCAAAAATATTAGAATCTATTTGAAAATATCTTTCCAATGAATCCGAAAAATTAAAATTTCATAGCGGGAATAAAAAGTTATGCCTAGTTGAAAATTCAGAATAGTCGCTATGGAATTCTAGCCCTTAAAAATGGAAATTTTACAAACGACCTCGGTCTTCGACGAAACCATTTTTGTTGGATCCGGGATGTAGAATTATTGCTAGATTCCAAAATTCGTAATTTTATGAATCAATATGTGAGCGTGGTGAACTAAATCGTGTTTTGACAGTTTCAGTCAATTTCGATCGACCAGAAAATGGCCATTTTTCAAACGGTCTCAGAATTTGATGAAATTAGTTTTGTTAGGACCGTATCGTCAATATGAAGCTAGAAAATATTTTTTGGGAATTTTTAGAGCCCGTATGTGGCCCCGGTAAATTGAAATGTGCGTTCAAATTCAATATATAGATTTGTATTTTGATTTTGGCAGAAACTGATCAAAATAATCGAATCAGCTTACGATAGATATCCCATTGTGTTCGAAATAGGGGTAATTACCTAGAGACGACAGTCGTTGGGTGTCGTTTGGAGTTTAAATGAAAAGTCCACTTTTTTGAAATTAGAGGGAAAATAAATAATATTATATATATGAATTTTACACATAAGACCCTCCCCCTTTTTTCTCCTTAATAGGTCAAACCCCTTCCCCCTCTTCATTTCAGCCAATCGAAATAGAAAAAAAACAAACCAATCCCGCTACCCCGTCCCGTCAGCGCCATCGACGGCGTCCCCTCCTCTAGTCGACGTCGCCGGACCCCCCCCTCCCCACCACCTCGCGTTGACCCCTCCTCCTTACGAACGAAGCCCTCATCGAAACCCTCCCAAACCCTAGCCTGAAAGCCCGCGCCAAGACCTCGTCACCGGAACCGCGCCACCACGGTAGACCGCCCAGCGCCACCTCCTGCCGCCACCACCAAGCCCTACCGCCCCTAGCAACTCCCCTTCAACTGAAACTGTAAGTTTTTATTAACTTTGACTTTAATTTTCAGTTTTAACTTAAAGTAACCTTTTAGGAAAAATCTGATTATTTAAACAATAGCATAAGATAAAATGTTTTGATTTTTAATGAATAAAGTTTTGATTTTTACTATCACGAAAGCGAAGAAAAGTTGAGATTTATAACTTCAAAGACTAGATTATTATAATTTCAAAGATTAGATTTTTATAGCATGATAAAGATCTAATTTTTATTTAAGCAGAGTAGTAAAATTACGATTTTTATGTATGTTGAGTAGCGATAAAAATGTGATTTTTATCTAGGTTGCATTGAAATAAAAATGTAATCTTTTTATATGAAGTAGCATGAAAAGAATTGGATTTTTATACATATAATAACGATATAAAAATACGATTTTTATTATATGTATAACGAGAATGTAAAAATATAATTTTTATATATGTAGTGAACATGGACGACGAAAGTGACAAAAGGCGAGCACGACGAAGATTTCCTACATATGAAGAGTCGTGGCGTTTGGTTTAGCTTCTCGTTGAGAACTCCTCACTTTTATTTCATTTTCTAGTTGAAATATATACTAGGATGCAGACGGTGCTTAGTAGCACCCGACACCCATTGTCCACAGACCATGGACGACTTGTATGATTTTGTTGTGTTGCGAAAATTTATTGTAATGTGGAAATAAAATATATATTCATGTGTTGAAATAAAATATATATATTCATGTGTTGAAGTAAAATATAATTCATGTGCTGAAGTAAAATATAAATTCATGTGTTGAAATAAAATATATATTCATGTGTTGAAATAAAATATATACTCATGTGTTGAAATAAAATATATATTCATGTGTTGAAGTAAACTATAAATTCATGTGTTGAAATAAAATATATATTCATGTGTTGAAATAAAATATATATTCATGTGTTGAAACAAAATATATATTCATGTGTTGAAATAAAATATATATTCATGTGTTTAAATAAAATATATATTCATGTGTTGAAGTAATATATAATTCATGTGTTGAAGTAAAATATAAATTCATGTGTTGAAATAAAATATATATTCATGTGTTGAAATAAAATATAAATTCATGTTTTGAAATAAAATATATATTCATGTGTTGAAGTAAAATATAAATTCATGTGTTGAAGTAAAATATAAAATCATGTGTTGAAATAAAATACATATTCATGTGTTAAAGAAAAAATAAATATTTATAAACAAATCGGACGATTTTTTTATGTACACCCATTTGACTGATATTGATTGGGACAATAAATTTTACACATCACCCAACTGCACAAATAAAAATCTGTGTTTGTTGATATGAAACCTCACATGGGTATTGGGATGATATTTGACATACACTAATCCCGATTGTTTAGTTGTATGTCCATCGATAGGTTGACAGACTGTGTAAGCATTAATGATTTATATTTAATGCTTATGCAGTTGGGTGGTGCACTCTGGATGATGGTTGATGATATGCTATTGTATACATGTGTTGCAGGAAATCCATATAATTAACATTATATGGTAATTGATTGGGCCTCATTCCAATTGGGAAAATAAGGTATATTATAAAAGAAAATTCATGTGTCGAATAGAATAAATATTCATGTATTGAATAGAATAAAAATTCATGTATTGAATAGAATAAATATTCATGTGTTGAATAGAATAAAAATTCATGTGTTGAATAGAAAGAAAATTCATGTGTTGAATAGTATAAATTCATGTGTTGAATAAAATAAAAATTCATGTGTTGAATACAATAAATATTCATATGTTGAATAGAATAAACATTCATGTGTTGAATAGAATAAACATTCATGTGTTGAATAAAAGCCGTGTTGATTAGATATGCGCCATTTTGACGTGAACGATATCTATATCGATTTTATTCATTTTTATAATGAACATCGAAAAGGAATTGATTTCAAAATATAATATTTTGAAAAATTATCATTTATATATTAATGATATGAAATATTCAATTTTGATTTGAAACTGAATATGAAGTTGAAATTGTTTTGAAAACGAATTATAAAATACATTTTGAATTGAAATCGACGAAATATATATAATATATATATTATATATTAAATGACCTGAATAGAACGCGCCGCGCCGCGGTAGTTTGCGAATTTCGACCACTGACTTCGAATGGATATTACGGGAGATCCGACCGTTGGATTCTCGTAAAACCGGAACCGTTGTGTTCGTATCGAAAAGAGCTTTCTGACAAATATTAGAGATTTAAAATCTAACGGTTGGATTTGGAATTATGTCCAAATCAAATTTGGAAAAGGTCGCTGTAAGTGCAGTTCGATGGCCGTTTAAGGAAATCGACTGTACCGGCCTTGATAAAATTATCAAAATTATCAATAATTTGTGTAAAATCATAAGAAATGATCTGGAAAGAATTGGGATGAAAAATTCCATATTTGAAAAGATAAAAATCGTTTTTTTTTATCAAAATGAACTAGTTTTGAACTAAAATTATAATCCATTTATTTTTGAAATAAATAAATTGGATTTGAAAGGGTTTTAAAAGTAACCAGAATTTCCAATAATTGAATTGGAAGGATTTGAATCGAAATTGTCTTTGGAATATTTCGATGTTGGATTTCGTGATTATGTAGATATTGTTATGGAAATTTAAAAGATATATTTATATCGTTATTTCCAATACGATATTTGTTGGTCGTAGAATTTGATATTAACTATAAGCCGATATATTTTCTATTCAGAGCCTTTTATTTAATATCAAATGGGAATTGGGTTTATCGTGAACTGTGTTTTAACGACATTTGTTCTTTAACCTGATTTACAGTGAAATGTGATTTGGAATTTATAAATCTTTTGTTAAGATTTAAAGGAGGTTTTCCAAAGTAAAGTTTTCCAATTTAATAAAATAAATTGGAATGGAATGGAATGTGATTTCGGGTTTATCGTGAACCGTGTTTTAAAGGACATTGGTTCTTTAACCCAGTTAAAGGCATGATATGATTTCCCAAGTTAAATAATCATTGATAGTGATTTTTGGGAAGATTAAAACCAAGTGGAGTTTTAATGAATCTTTAATTAGATTGAAATGATCGAGAATGGAGTATCACCAATTCTTGTTGCAGTCATGATGGGGGGTTCTCACCATGTGGTTTGGTGGCGAACAGTGGGCTCTTACGCCTACATGTCCCTTGCGAGGGTTGGTTGCTATGTGCTGACATTCGAGAGGCTGGCCGTAAAACAAGTGATACTGGGGGACCATGTGGGAGCCACGATGTGTATTACCTGCTGCTTAGGGGATGAAGGGATGGTTGCAAAGCGTACCGGATTTCGTCGGCTATCTTACAGTTAGTATCAGAGCTCGGAGAACAAGACACGTTAGAACCAAACGAAAGAATTCATCAGAGATTGGATTAGTAATATCCATTGAGAATAACTCGTTAGAGATGGGATCAGTAGTATCCTAGAACGAGTGTGAAGAGTATATTTTTAAAATGAAAACGAAATTTGTTTTGAAAATTTAAACTTTATTCAACGTATTCGAATATTTATTTGTATTGGATTTGGGCAATCAAGTGTATAAAGATTTTGCGCATGTGTCTGATCTGCATGTATTCGAAGTTTTAATATACTGGATGGATATAGAGTCACACCCTTGTCGCCTGGGCATGATTCTACTGATGACGTACGACATCAGTAGTCTGTTTTCGAGTTTCGAAGGTGTGATATTTATATATTTCCATTAGACTGGTGTGAGAACCAAAACTTACATAGGATTATTTATTGTGATTTGGCATCAAAAATATGATTTTTAGACTATATATCAAAGTTAGGAATTTGAAAAGATAATCAACTAATTGATTGCTGATTGTGTTGTTCAATTATTGGTTGATTAATTAAATGTTGAACCTTTAGCCAAATTGAACCAAATAGTGGATTGTATTGAAAATTTATCGCATTTTCATGCTTGTACATGTACTTACATTGAACAGGTCATAGCAAGGAGGCTAGAGAAGAGGAATAAAATTGTTTGCCCGACAAATAGGAACATGTTTATTGAATTTCTTTGGGTTTTGATGATTTTATGAGCCGATTGGCTAGCCGCTTGGCTGTTTTATTTTCTTTTTGGATTGGTGAGGGCCACGGGAGGCTATTTGAAATATCCCGAAGCTCCCAATGTGTAACAGCCCCAGATTTCGCCCGACTCGATCGATCGTTAGATCGACCAAGACCGTTCAAAACCCGAGTACGTTAACTTTGGGAATACAACAACACCAGAACAACAACATCAGACTTTTATAAACATCATAATAATGTTACATCAGAGTACAGAATATCAGAGTACATCGAATAAAATTACAGCGGAAGAAAAATTACAATATTTTAATACATTGAAGCGGAAAAAATAAAATAGATACAGCGGAAGACAACTATGCTCTTGACACAGCTTTAAGCTTCGATCCAAAATCCTGCTCAAAAGATAAATATCTGCAAAAAGCTACTCGACTGCCCGTGTGGAAAAGAGGGCACCCGAGTTTGCAAAGGTGGAAATAAACAACGGGTCAGTCATGGGACTGGTGTGAGAATTCTTAACTAATATAACTAATAGCAATAAGGCAAATCCAAGGACCACGCCGCTAATGCGGATGGGTTTTATTCCAATGGATTGCCCGTGCATAATTAAAGTAAATCGTTAAACAACGTAATGCTTTTTAGAAAAATGGAATCATCATAAGACTCAAGTCCCATCACACAATGCAACACAAACCAGAGGATAGAGTTTTACCTTATGATGATTAAACTTGCTTGATACGATAAAAACGAATTTGATATAATTATTAGTGTATATACGTTTCAAAAACATTTCAAAGTAAATGTATCAATCCTAGGAAGCATAGCTACCATATACTATGCCTCCGTACTAGTAATACAATAAAATTCGTAGGGTCGTATTCGGAATTGGGTTTCCATCATGAGTCAAGGATAGGGAGGAGCTCCTTACCGATTCAAGACACTCTAGCTAATGCCTCAGGATTCCCGCAGAGAACCCCTGGATAGCTGCAGGGCCGGTCCACACATACAGCTTCATGGATTGGCAATTCCTGAACACACGTTTCCCGGTCCTATAGGACCTTACATCCGAGGCGCCTCATTCCATCATCTACATAAGTAAAATATTAGCCAGTTTAAGCACCGACACTACTTCTAGCTAGAAAGAAACGTGCTGCTCTCCCTGCGTTCCCTTCTCCCGTTTTAGACTCCAACCGGGGTGTGAGGCTCGCGAAGTCACGCTATACACAAAGCTACGCCTAAACAGGCTATGCTTTGATCGTCACCACAAGGTTCTACTTTTCAACAAGAAACCTTGATCATTGCATCTTGGTATGCCACACTGTCAATCCATATCATACTATTAATCTTTTGCCAAAATATACAAAAGGGTGTTAAGCAAGAGAATGAATTCTCTGCCACCAATCATTCATACATTCGGCAGAAAATCAAAAGTACAATACAAAGGAGTACAATGTCGGACACACATTCCATTTATAAGCTTATGCTTTGGGTCTGAGCGAAAGCCAAATCCGTACAAATCAACACTACGTCCGAATAACTACCATCTTAGCCACGTCTTGGGAGCAAATCAATCCAGGGCCTTAACACTAGTTACCCATTCGATGTGAAGATCGTCAGTCTTCAATCGCCGTCTTCAATTCTTTGAATGTCGTATCATTATTTGGAATGAGAGTAAACTCGGACTTTCCAAATAATTCTTGCATATATAAATTTGAAAACAATTTCATAGCATTATTTATATTTTATAACGATTTATTCCTATTTTTATTTCATTAAAAATAGCTCGTTTTATAAAAAACGACGTTACAGGTCATATATGGTTATGGCGCTGTTTTTATGGAATTTTGAATTTCACATATCTCAAAATCTGCCCATTGGATCTTAACGTAGTTTATATCGTTGGAAAGATCTTTCAAAGACGGTCCTAATGTTTTCAGTTTTGGGAAAATCTGACTGTGGGATCTTTTGGTATAGTCGTTTTAAAGGTACGATTCCAAAACGCGAACTACCGCGCTCGATTCGTTTAATTTTAATTATATTTATATGTAAATATATAAAACGTTCACCCATAATAATGTCATTCGATTTAACAATGAGCTAAATAACTACCATTCTCCATTTAATTTTTAATTCATTTAAAAATGAAGATAAGATTCCAACATTTAAAAATATTCTTCTATTCCTTTTATCCCTTTATTTACATTAAATTATAATTCAACGATGAATCCTTCCTTTTCTTTCTTTCCTTTACATAAAAATGTAAATTCTAATTCAACGTTACATTTCATTTTTTTTCTTCTAATATTTACAAAAAAAAGTAAATTCTATTTCAATGTTGAATTCATTCTTTTTTTTATTACATTGTAAAATCTCCTTTCTAATTACATTAAAAATGTGATTAACATTACGGTGAAAATTCTATCTTTTTAATATTACAACAAAAATGTACTTTACATTACAACGTCAAATCCTTCTTTTTAATTACATTAAAAATGTAATTATCATTACATGAAAACTTCTATCTTTCAACTACAGTGTAAAATCTCCTTTTTAATTACATTAAGAATGTAATTAACATTATAATGCAAAATTTCTCTTTTTAATTACATAATAAAAATGTACTTTTTATTTACAATGCAAATTCTCATTCTTTAACTTTTATTTACATTAAAAATGTAAATTCCATTCCTCAAATTTCACTGTAAAATCCTCTTTGTAATTACATTAAAATGTAATTAGCATTCCATGTTAAATTTTCTATCTTTTAATTTACCATGTAAAAATGTAATTTACATTCCAATGCAAAATTATTCTTTTTAATTACATGTAAATTCTTATCCTTTCTAAATTACATAAAAATGTAATTTTGATTCCAATGCCCAATTCTTCTTTTTAATTACATAAGAATGTAATTAACATAATGGTGAAATTTTTTATCTTTATAAATTACATTAAAAATGTAATTTTATTTACAACGTCAAATTCTACTTTTTTTTATCATTGAAAATGTGAATAAACATGCTATGTTAAATTTCATCTTTTGTTTACATAAAAAATGAGACATTAAACTCTAATCTTTTATTTACATTAAACATGTAGATAAAAATGCAACACTAAATTTCAATAAAAAAAATTGGTTCTTTCTACATCGTCAATAATACTCTTTTATTTTCAATAAAAATTTGATGAAAATTACATCGTCATGTTCTATCTTTTAATTTGACTAAAAACACCACATCAAATCCAATCTTTTTATTTCTAAAGTTAAAATCTTTTCATTTTGACAAAAACGGTGATAAATAGTATGACTTTCATTTTAACAAAAGAATATTAAAAATATTCTTTTTATTACAACAAAAATGATTATTCTACTTTAATTACATTAATAAAAATGTAAGATTTTTTTTTATTACCGTACAAAATCATATCTTTAATTACACATAAAATGTAATTTCATTACAACGGTAAAATCTTATCCTTTTCTACCGTCAACTTTTCTACTAAAGATGATGTCTTTATTTATATGACAAAAGCACATTCTAACATGGGTGATATATTTATCTTCAAATATGTTTCCTAACATAAGTGATATATTTAATTACATATATGTTTTTTCAACATAAGTGATGTATTTTTATTCATATATGACATTACTAACAAAATGTGTTTTTAATTTGCAATGTAAATTCTCAACTTTATTTACATAACAAAAATGTGTTTTTAATTTGCAATGTAAATTCTCATCTTTATTTACATAACAAAAATGTAATTTCTATTTTACAAGTAAATCCTATTCTTAATTACATATAAAAATGTAATGTTTATTTACATCGCAAAATTATACTCTTATTTATCACCTACAATTGTAATTTTTATAGCGGTGAAAAATTCATGTCCTAATTACATTAAATATAAATGTAATTTCTTTTATATTGTCACATTTCCATTCTACAAACATCATATCAATATTATGTTTGAAATAAAAAGGTCTAGTCAGCATAAGTAACAACAAAGTGGTATTGAATTGAAATTTTCTATTTCAATTTAAAAACATAAACAAGGTGATATTTCTATATGTACATGATTCATAGGATATCAACAAAGCATAATTCGACAAAATAAAACAAAATGATTATTCAATTTTTCCATCGCATACAGATCTGAATTTTTTAACTATCAGATCTGGAATTATACACACAGATAAACCAAGCAAACATTAAGAATATTATCACATTTCAGATCTACTTCATTCACTATTCAATTATTTAAATAACAAGGAAAATTTATAATTAAATTAATTTAATTATTTAAAATATAATCTCATCTTGATTGGATCAGTATTAGAAATTCAAACGTGTTCAGAATTTGTCCCAATTGCTTTCAAGAAGTTCTATTCGATGTTACGGTTCTCTTGGTTTTGAAAATTTTCTGATTCCAACGCACTTCAGTTTGCAATTTTCTGATTTCGATTGCAAAAGATACGATCGTTCAAAGGTTTGATTATATTTATAAACAATTTAAATAATAAATCTAATTATTTTCTTTAATCACCATGATTAAGGGGTAAATCCCCTTCCTCTTCGTTACTCTCTGAAGTATGAACCGAACCCATCATCGCATAGACCAACTCCACCATGCACCTCCACTCATCACCATCCACCGATCAAAGATCATCACCTCGTACCCCTTTGCAACCCCACCTGGCTCCAGCAACATGGTTGAACTCGGCCTCGTCATGGCACTCGAAAAGCCCTCCAAAGTTGTGCCCTTTGCTGTCCAATTTCGATCACCAGGAATTGATTCATCCCATCATGGCCATTGAATCCATAGTGCTCCCCAATCTCTTCGATTTGCTTCTTTTTTTGGGTTGAGGTTTTTAATTTGAAGTAGGTTGGGAGAATTTTAGAGATGAGAATGGGATGTTTTCAGCTATAGAAAAGAAGAGGGCGGCAGCTGTTGAAGTTGGGCAATCAGGGTTTGCTAAGTGTTGGTTGTTTATAATATTAGATTATTTAGTCCATTAATTCAAGAAAGAGCCCGTCATCTCCTATTCAAATTTCAAAATAAAACAAGAAAAGACAAAACAGGAAGGTATTCAATTGCATAGATAGGAACAAAAAGAATAGAAATACACATGTAGGTCCATTAGTTTTTGAAGAATAAAAAGAGAGAGAAAAGAAATGAAGGGAAAAAAAGAAAGGAAAAAGAAAAAAATATATAAGAGAATGGAAATATAAGAAATGAGAACGTGTAAATAAGATACGTTAAATTAGAGTGAAGAGAAATAAGTTAATAGAAATAAAGAAAGTAAATTAGTAGGATGATGGAAAGAGATAAATGCGTTATTAATGAAAAATTTAAGTGGAGAGAATGGAGGTAGTGAGTTTAGGGAAAGAAAATAAATGATAGATTGAAACACATGCATACATGTTAAAATAAGGATGGATGCGTGATTAATGAGGACAATGGAGGAGGGAGAAAGGAGGCGATGAATTTGAGAAAAGTAGAAAAGATGGAATAATCAATCTTCATGAAATAAATTTAGCAGTTTGTTTAAAACAACATTAATCACTATTTATATTAAACTTCAATTTGAAATTTCCAATGAAAAAAAATTCCTTCTTAATATACTACTCTCTTTAATTCAAAGTTTATCTTATTTTTATTGTTACGGTTCAACTTGTAATACCGTTAGATCTTGGTAAAAATGTTTTAATGCCATCTCATTTTTAATAGAATGTTATGTTCAATAATAAAAGTCCATGTTCACATTAATCATACATCTTTCCTTATAAACCAAATCAAAATTAAAAGAATCCATTTCTTGATTAGTAACGGTAGCAACTCTTGCCTTTCTATAACGTTCGTATTAAACAACAAAGGAATCTTAACATTAAAAATTCAAAACGGTTGGTCGTGTAAATCTCGTTTATTCAGCACAACGTTTATAAATGTATGTATTGGAATTTATTTCTTCAATAATGAACGCATTATTTCCAAACAATCTTTCAGAAAAAAATTAATGAATCCCATTAATAATATCATAAATTTTATTTAGTACCAATTTATATTCAATAATTTAATTTAATAATTTTCCTGAGATTGTTTTAAATCAAATAGTATATAAAAACTAATTTTAAAGTTATTTCAAATTTTTATTTCATAAAAATAACCAATTTTATACTCCATATTCCTCAAAATAGCTTAAATTAAAATCTAATTTTTGTTCTAAAATTCCGGGTTGTTACACGGTGCAGGGGAGGTTATGGCGAAATTTTTCGAAAATTTAGGGTGTTAGCCAATTTTTTTGAAAAATTTGAAAAGTTCTTAGAAACTTAAAAGTTGAAGAACTTAAGCCATAATGAAAAAAATGAAAGTTGAGTTGGTTTGTAAAACAACTTTCAGCTTCGTTCCTTTTCGGGGACGAAAAGTTTTAAGTGGAGGAGATTGTATTAACCCAGACATCTGAGCCAATTTAAAAATTTTATTTTTGCTATTTAATGAATTTTGAATATTTAAAATGATTTATTTTAAATAATGACGATGAGAAATTTGTTTTGAATAGAATTAGAACGTATATATTTATTTGAATCGATGTTAGAATATAAATATTTATTTTTAAACATAAAAGGAATTGAAAATGGCGCGGTAGTTCGAAAATTCGATTTCGAATTGTAAATGAATGTACAGGATTCAAAATAAAACGGATTTTAGAGAAACCAAAAATATTAGAATCTATTTGAAAATATCTTTCCAACGAATCAAAAAAATTGAAATTTCATAGCGCGATTAAAAAGTTATGCCCAATTGAAAATTCGGAATAGTCGCTACGGAATTTTGGCCCTTAAAACTGGAAATTTTGCAAACGACCTCAGTCTTCGACAAAACCACTTTTGTTGGATCTAGGATGTAGAACTATTACTAGATTCCAAAATTCATAATTTTCTGAATCAATATGTGAGCGTGGCGAAGTAAAACGTGTTTTGACAGTTTCAGTCATTTTCGATCAACCAGAAAATGGCCATTTTTCAAACGGTCTCAGAATTTGATGAAATTAATTTGTTAGGATCGTATCGTCAATACGAAGGTAGAAAATATTTTTTGGGACTTTTTAGAGCTTGTGTGTGGCCCCGGTAAATTGAAATGTGCGTTCAAATTCAATATATAGATTTATATTTTGATTTTGGCAGAAACTGATCGAAACGATCGAATCAGCTTACAATACACATCCCATTGTGTTCGGAATGGGGTAATTACCTAGTGACGACAGTCACTGGGTGTCGTTTGGAGTTTAAATGAGAAGTCCACTTTTTTGAAATTAAAGGGAAAATAAATAATATTGTATATATGAATTTTACACATAAGACCCTCCCCTTTTTTCTCCTTAACAGGTCAAACCCCTTCCCCCCTTCATTTCAGCCAATCGAAATAGAAAAAAAAAAGAATCCCGCTACCCCCTCCCGTCGCCGCCATCGACGACGTCCCCCCTCTTGTCGACGTCGCCGGACCTGTGACGACCCCATACCCCGTACTGACGGTGGCAAGGGTAATCTTTGGAATATAACACATAAAAAGATAATTGTAACAACCCGGAAAATCTGGGCCAGTTTAAAAATTTTATTTTGGCAATTTTAGCGAATTTAGATTATTTAAAATGAATTATTTTAAATAATATCGATGAGAAATTTATTTTGAATATAATTTGAACGTATATATTTATACGCGTCGTCGTTAGAATATAAATATTTATATATAATTATAAATAGAATTGAAAATGGCGCGGTAGTTCGATAATTCGATTTCAAACTTCAATTGAATGTACCGGGTGCAAAACAATCCGGATTTTAGTGAAACCAAAAATAATGGAATCTAATAGCGAATATCTTTCCAACGAATCCGAAAAATCGAAAGTTCGTAGCGGGAATCAAAAGATATGTCCAGTTGAAAATTCTGAATAGTCGCTATGGAATTCAGGCCCTTAAAAATGGACATTTTGCAAACGACCTCGGATTTCGACGAAACCAGTTTTGTTGGGTCCGTGATGTTAAGTTATTGCTAGATACCAAATTTCATAATTTTTCGAATCAATATGTGAGTGTGGCAAAGGAAAACGTGTTTTGACCATTTCAGTTGATTTTAATCGACTGGAAATTGACCATTTTTCCAACGGTCTCAGAATTCGACGAAACTAGTTTTGTTAGGACCGTATCGTCAATACGAAGCTAGAAAATATTTTTCTGGAATTTTTCTAGTTAGTATGTGCCCTCAGTAATTCGAAATGTACGTTTAAAATTCAATATAGCGATTTAAATGTAAATTCAACGGAAACTTATCGAGACAGTCGAATCAGCCTACGTGGCATATCCCATTGAGTTCGGAATGGGGGTTAAACGCTAGGGACGACAGGCGGTGGACCTCTTTTAGAGGTCGATTGAAAAAGTTGATTTTTTGAATTAAAATAAAATAATTAAATAATTAAATTAAAAAAAAAATTCTTTCTCCCCCCTTTATTGGTTCTGGCCCCCCCCCCCACCGTTCATTTCGATTCAGTTTTACAAAAGGAAAAAAAAAAAACCCGTCGTTCAAATCCTCCGCACCCCCGATGTTCCACCGCCGCCACCAGCTCTAAGGGCCGCCGCCCCACCTCAGTCGCCGTCGAGCGACGGCGCCTCGCCCTCCCCGAGCCTCTCTCCTCTCCGACGTGAAGACCACGACACCCTAAAACCCTAGCCCGCAAACAGCGAATGCCCTCCGCCTGTAGCCCACCGCCAGGCAGCTCCGACGCCCAGTACCTCCACCTCCTCAGCCTTGCGCCTCCCCTCAGACGGTCCTTCACCCTCCAACCGAAAACCCGTAAGTCTCTCTGATTTCGTTTGTTTTTAATTTTATTTTATTTGTATAATATGAAGATTCGATGTTTTAATTAGATTAAAAGTAAAAAAAAACTGATTTTATATTTTCTTTAAAACTGATTTTATATTTTCTGAAAAACTGATTTTATATTTTCTTTAAAACTGATTTTATATTTTCTTTAAAACTGATTTTAAAATAAAAGTAAAAACTGATTTTATAAGATTTTAAAAACTGATTTTGGAAAAAAAAAAGGGTTTAAACTTTAAAATAGAAAAGGCGGAATTTTTATTGGGTAGAAGAAGTAAAAATATGATTTTTATATTTTTAAAGTATTAAAAATATGATTTTTGTATTTTTAAAATATTAAAAATATGATTTTTATATTTTTAAAGTATTAAAAATATAATCTTTATAGGATAGAGAATATAAAAATATCATCTTTGTATGTGTAGCAAAATAAAAATCTGATTTTTATTTTCTATACGTCGAAATAAAATGGTAATTTTTATAATGATGAAATCTATATTTTTGAAAGGATGAAGTCTTTATTTTTATAAAGGCGAAAACTTTATTTTTATAAAGGCGAAAACTTTATTTTTATAAAGGCGAAAACTTTATAGTTGAAAAGGCGAGATCTTTATATATAGAATAACGATGTAAAAATAGATTTTTTATCTATATAATAACGGTGTGAAAATAGAAATTTTATCCATATAGCGTCAAAGTAAAAATGTGATTTTTATATATTGAACTTCGAAGTAAAAATTCGATTTTTATATATTGAATAGCGTAGTAAAAATTCGATTTTTAAATATATGAAGTGATTATAAAAATATGATTTTTAAATTGAAAACGAACAAATAAAAATGTGATTTTTATTTTAAAGACATCAAAATATAAAAATGTGATTTTTATGTATATAGTGACTACGGGCAGCGAAGGTGACGAAGACGGGATAACGAAGAAGATTTCTATCAATGAAGAGCCGTGGAGCTAGGATAGCTATATGTGAGAATTTCTCACCTTTCGTTTTCTTTTCTAATTATATATATATACTAGGATGCAGACGGTGCTTAGTAGCGCCCGACACAATCGTCCACAGACCATGGACTTGTTTGTTGGTTGCATAGATTAGTTGAATTATTTGTTTGAATTGAATTGTTTGGTGAGATGAAATTGATTTGATTGATGTGTGAATGGCGTGGGCCTTCACTAGACCAGGGATAAGGCTAGGCCTTGTCCCGTTTCTAGTATCGTGCCGTTATGCCGCCGAAATTTTCTAAAATATGTTAGAAAAATAAAAATATCATTTTATAGAATAAATGAATTGAATAGAAATTCATAGATTGAAATAAAATGTTTTATCGTTAAAAATATAATTTTTAACGTGAAGTGAATAAAATAAAATATTCATTTATAAACCGGACGGTTTGTTTATGTACACCTATTTGAATGACATTGATTGGGACGATAAATTTTACACATCGCCCAACAGCACAAATAAAATATGTGTTTGATTGTTTGAAACCCCACACGGGTGTTAGGATGAAAGTTGAAGTTCACTCATCCTGATTGATTAAATATGTCGATCGATTGATTGACAGGCTGTTATAAGCGTTGAATATCTATATTTGATGCTTATACAGTGTAGTGCACTTTGGTTGATGGTTGATTATTTTTCAATGCTATGATATACATGTGTTGTATGAAAATCCATATAATTAACTTTATATGGTAATTGATTGGGCCTCATTCCAGTTTTAAAAATAGAAATATTTGAAATAGAAATATTCGAAATGGAATATTTGAAAATATCAATATATGAAGCCGTGTTGATTAGATTGACGCCATTTTGACGTGAACGATATTTATATCGATTTTATTCATTTTAAAATGAATATTAAAAAGTAATTTTGAAATCGAATATTTCGAAATGAATTGAATTGAAAACGATTTCGAAATGAATTGAATTGAAAACGATTTCGAAATGAATTGAATTGAAAACGATTTCGAAATGAATTGAATTGAAAACGATTTCGAAATGAATTGAAAACGATTTCGAAATGAATTGAATTGAAAACGAATTCGAATTGAATTGAAAGTGAATTGAAAGCGAGTTCAAATTGAATTGAAATTTGAATTGAATAGAAATGAATTTTGAAACGAATCTATAAAGAAGAATTCAATTTTGCTTTGAATTGAAATGGAAGTTGAAATAGATTTTGAAACGAATTCAAAACTATTTATATAATTCGTTTTAAATAGAAATCGACGAAATATATATTATATATATTATATATATAATATAATGGCCTGAATAGAACGCGCCGCGCCGCGGCAGTTCGCGAATTTCGACCATTTATTTCAAACGGACATTACGGGAGATCCGACCGTCGGATTCTCCTAAAACCGGAACCGTTGGGTTCGTATCGAAAAGAGCTTTCTAAAGAATAATAGAAATTAGAAATCTAACGGTTGGATTTGGAATTATGTCCAAATCAAATTCGAAAAAGGTCGCTGTAAGTGCAGTTCGATGGCCATTGATGGAAATCGACTGTACGGGCCTTGATAAAATTATTAAAAATAGTAATAATTTATGTAAAATCATAAGAAATGATTTGTGAAGATTTGGGATGAAAAACTCCATATTTGAAAAGATAAAAATAGATTTTTATCGAAATGAACTAGTTTTGAACTAGAAATATAATTCTATTTATTTTGAAATAAATAAATTGAATTTGAAAAGGGTTTTAAAGATAACCAAAATTTCCAATGATTGCATTGGAGTGGAATTGAATCGAAATTGTCTTCGGAATATTTCGATGTTGGAATTCGTGATTATACGGATGTTGTTATGGAAATTTGAAAGATATATATTTATATCGTTATTTCCAATACGACATTTGTTAATCGTGGAATTTGATATTGAATATAAGCCGATATATTTTCTATTCAGAGCCTTATATTGAATATCAAATGTGATTTGGGTTTGTCGTGAATGGTGTCTTCACTAACACTGTTCTTGAACCCAGTTGAGAAAAGATTAAATCTTTTTATTTAGATTTAATGAAGTGTACCAATTAAATAATATTTAATTGGAATTGAATCGATATTGATTTTTGGGTTTATCGTGGACAGTGTTTTAAATAACACTCGTTCTTTAACCCGATGATTAATGAATGTGATTTTGGGTTTATCGTGAACCGTGTTTTTAAATGACACTGATTCTTTAACCCAGTCAAAGATTAAAACTAAGTGGAGTTTTAATGAATCTTTAATTAGATTGAAATAATCGAAATGGAGTATCACCAGTTTTGCTCCAGGCGATAGTTAAATCTTTAATTAGATTTGAACGTGAAATGGTAATTGAATTTACCGATAACACTGTGGTGTTAGATATGAAGTATTACCAGTTTTACTTCATGGGATGAATAGGTTGGGATTGGGAAATTAAAACAAATGATTACTTCGGTAAGGTTCGCTAATCCCGACTAGTTTGAATTGATATTCAAAAATAGATTAAAGTATAAATTCAAGAAATTTATCTTTGATAAAATTAAGGGGAACCTTTCCCTATGAATGTGAAATTTAGAAACTAACTGTCGGTTAGCCAAGCAGAATGGTTTTCTGGATATTGATCTGATGTTGGTTTCGGCCTTCGGGGTTAACATTTGGGGAATTATTCTCTTGATTAATTTGCGATTAGTGACTAATGAATTGGAATGAGGCGTATGTTGTGTTTGTGTAACACTTTTATAATATATACGCGAGTTATTCGGAAAGACCGGGTTTATCCCATTCTGAATAACTGATGCGACGATAAGTCGAAGATGAAGACGATGGTCGAAGACCGGAGGTCTTCACGTCGTTTGGGTGATAACTGATGATCTTGATTGGGCTGTACACCCAAGAAGATGGAAACAGTTAGTGATCGTCCAGACGTACTTGGAGATCGATGGATATGCGGGGTACTAGGTGCCTCCGGTTTCGTTCAGACCCAGAACGGACTTGTAAATGGACTGTGTGTCTGACATTGGATTTTAGTCTGTGTGTTTGATTTCTATTAAATATATATCTGTTTGGCGGCGGAGAATTTATTCTCTTGCTTAACGCCCTTCTCTGAGACGTACGAGCTCAGGGGTTATATATTGATGGATATCAAACGCATGGAGTGAATTGCCTGTGTGGCATGCCTAAGTGGCAATTGATCGAGGCTTCTGTTGAAAAGCAAAGTCTTGTGGTGATGATCAAAGCACGGCCTTTGTGGCGTAGCTTTGTGTAACGTTTACCTCGCGTGTTTCACACCCGGTATGAACCAAAAACGGGAGACGGACCTCAGGGAGGGCATGCGTTTCTTTCTAGTTAGAAGTGGCGTCAGTGGTTTTACACGCCCTGACGAGTTTGACTTATGTGGTTGTTGCTGTTGCGAGGCGCCTCGGTTATATCGGTTTCGGCCGATGCTTCTGGTCGGCTGACGGACCAGACTTACACCCCATAGGGTGGGAAAACGTAGTGTTCAGGCATAATAATCCACATCGGTGGACCGGCCCTGACGATCTAAAGGCTTGCCTGCGCGCTTGCCTGTGGCTCGGGCTAGAGAGTCACGAATCGGTTGAGGACTATCTTTTGCCTCGGTTCATAGACGGAAATCCAATTTCCAAATACGTGACTTTGCGATTTTATTTGTAGAGCCTAGTATGGCGACATAGTGGGATGGGGCGCTCATGCCGCCTATGATTGATACTTATGATTTGAAGTTGTTTTATACACTATGCACTTATTATAGTATCAAACGATTTGTTTTAACCGTATCAAGCATTCTTTGGCTGTTATAAGGGAAAACCCTATCCTCGACTGCGTTGCATTGTGTGATGGGACCTGGGTCTTATAACAGCTTCATTCTTCTTTATTTAAGCATTGCGCTGTTTGTTTTATGCACTGGTATTCTTGGGAGGAAACCCGTTCCGTGTTATGCGGCGTGGTCCCTTGATTTACCTAACTTTGAAAATAAAGATTAATAACTGTTTTAGTTCTCACACCAGTCCCATGACTGACCTGGAGTTTATTGTTTTAACCTAAACTCTGGGTGCCCTTATTTTGACACGGGCAGCTAGTAGTTTTGGTTTTGCAGATTTATATTCACAGGATCCTGGTTTACAGCTGGAACGATATCCGGAAAGCTTTGTATCCGTATATCCCTTCTAGTTGTGTATTGTATTATTTTCCGCTGCTATGTATTTGAATGTAATTTAAATCTCTGATATTTCTGTGTAATATTCATTTATACTCTGTATATTCTTGTAATCTGATGCATTGTTGTAATATACAATGAAATGTTCTTCTGTATGCGTTCTGTTTTGTCCTGTTCTCAAACGATAGGGCGTTTCGAACGGTCTAGATCGGTTTAGCGACTGGTTCGGACCGAGCGAAATTCCTTGCCGTCACAATAATAGCAGAACAGAATTAAATAATTCCACCAGATAATGTACAAATAATACACTGGATAAACATAATCATCAGAGTTACACAGTATACAGGATCATACTTAGTACAAATACAGTTCAACTATACATAAATGTCTACAGCGGAAAAAAACATAATATGTACAATAGGAGCAGAACAGCATAAAAAGAGATAAATGATAGAATCCATCTTCAGCTCCAACTATCCTGGAAGAGCCTGCTACAACCTGAATACAAGGCTGCCCGTGTAGAAAAAGGGGCACCCGAGTTTGCAAGTGAAACAAACTACGAGTCAGTCATGGGACTGGTATGAGAAATCTACTTAACACATTTTATAATATGGCTAATCACAGGACCACGCTACTTTCGCGGAACGGGTTTTCTCCATTGGATTGCCAGTGCTTTAAAACAAGCCAATCTTTTAAACATCGTAATGCTTTTTATAAAAATGAAGCCATTATAAGACTCATTTCCCATCACACAATGCAACGCAAACCGGAGGATAGAGTTTTTACCTTATAATGACCAAAATATGCTTGATACGAATAAAACAAAAATATTTGGTATTATTACTAGTGTTTATATGTTTCAAAAACAATTTCAAATCATAAGTATCAATCATAGACGACATGAGCGTCCCATGCCACTATGTCGCCAAATATAGGTTTACAATCAAAACCGCACGATGTCGTATTCGGAAATTGGATTTCCGTCATGAACCAAGGCAAAAGATAGTCCTTACCGAATTCGAGATTGTCTAGCCCGAGTCTCAGAATCAGAACGCATCGACCCTTGGAGCGACAGGGCCGGTCCACCGATGTGGATTAAAATGCCTGAACACTACGTTTCCCCGCCCTTTGGGGCGTAAATGAGCCAACGAATGACTCCATCAGCTTCACATAGTCACCGATATATCCGAGGCGCCTCGCAACAGTAACAACCACATAGGTGAAAAATACTATAAATGTCATCCAGTTTTAAGCACTGACACCACCTCTAGCTAGAAGGAAACGCATGCCCTCCCTGAGGTCCTCTCCCGTTTCTGGTTCATACCGGGGTGTGAGGCTCGCGAATTCACGTTATACACAAAGCTACGCCACACAGGCGGTGCTTTGATCATCAACCACAAGACTTTGCTTTTCAACAGATGCCTTAATCACTGCATCTTAGCATGCCACACAGGCAATTCACACCATGCAACTGATGGCTATCAATCACACATAATGAATTCCAATGTCAGACACACCGTCCATTTACAAGTCCGTTCTGGGTCGGAACGAAACCAGAGGCACTATATACGTCGCATACTCATCGATCTCCACGTACGTCTGGACGATCACCACTCATTATCCATATTTTGGGATGCCTCCCAATCAGGATATCAGTTACCATCCAACCGAGGTGAAGATCTCCGGTCTTCAACCACCGTCTTCATCTTCGACTTCTTATCGTCGATTCAGTTATTCAGAATGGGATAAACCAGGTCTTTCTGAGCAACTCACGTATATAATAAACAAGTGCTACACAAACACAACATATGCCTCATTCCAATTCATCAGCCACTAACCTTAAATTAGTAAGAGAACGATTTCCCAAATATTAACCCCGAAGGCCGAAACCAACATCAGATCAAAACCCAGGAAACCATTCGACTTAGCTAACCTTCAGTTAGTTTCAAAATTTCACATTCCATATCGTTTATAATATTTTATAATAATTTATCGCTATTTTTATTTATTTAAAAATAGCCATTTCATTCAAACGACGCTTTAGGCCATAACGCGGCCGTGGCGCTGTTTTTCTTCAGATTTGATTTACACATATCTGAAAATCTAACCGTTGGATCTTCATAAATTTTACATCATTAGAAAGATCTTTTCAAAATGAATCCAACGATTCCAGTTTTGGGAAAATACGACGGTCGGATCTCCCAGTACACTCGTTTGAAGTTTCGATTTCAAAATACGGGTTGCGGCGTCGTTATGCAATTTAATTTAATTATATATATATAAACATATATATAAATATAATCGATTTTGGCGCTGTTTTTCTTCATATTTGAATTAAACATTCCAGACAATCCAACCGTTGGATCTTCACAATGTGGGTGTCGTTGGAAAGATACTTCTAAGGAGAAACCAACGGTTTCGGTTTCGAGAAAATCCGATGGTCGGATCTCCCGCACTAATCGTTTGAAATCACGGTTTCAAAACACGAACTGTAGCTTTGTTATTCGATATATTTCAAATATATATATATATAATCGACTCTTCGATTTCAAAATTATTTTCTTTTCATACATTTGATAAAAATGATATTTTTATCCAACCGACATTTATTTCAACACTTCACTATTTTTAACAATTCATGTATATAATAAAAATGTGATTTTTATTGCAAAACAATTTATTTCAAAACACGATTATTTTATATAGTTCATATAGGTGATAAAAATATGATTTTTATTATAAAACAATTTATTTCAAACACGAATACCATTCAACACATGAATTTCTATTCAACGAATGAATTTCTATTCAACACATGAAGGTTTTCTATAGATCGTATATATAATAAAAATGTGATTTTTATTGTTAAAGCAATTTATTTAAAATAGGAATACCATTCAACACATGAATTTTTATTCAACACATGAATGCGATTTCAACACATGAAAATAATTCCAACACATGAATATTATTCAAAATTTCGGTAGCATAACGACAAGGTAGTTAAAACCGGGGCCGTCCCTAGTACGGCTCCTCGCTCTACCTTAAAGCCTCGCAGCTTTTGACAATGGGGATTTCATGCATCTAGTTCGCACGTAGGTGGCATGTATATTTTTTTTCATTTCCACAAACTAATCCTATGTGGTTTCAACCAAATAATTCTTAACCACAAACGGGTATTTTTCAACCACAATCAATCAATTTCAACCACTAACAATTCTAATCAACCATTCGCTATCAACCAATTTTTCACACCAATCACAACCAATAAATATCGTCCATGGTTTGTGGATGAGGGGCGTGTATATATATATATATATATACAGGTATATTTCACTGCCATTTCAACACATATATAATTTTTACAACGCATATATAACTTATACATCGAACGTACAACTTATACAACGATTATACATGAGGTGTACAACGCTTATATAACTCATACATCGACTATATAATTTATACATCGTCGTTTTCCATATCGTTTATAATTTAGAAATCTCACATTGGGTTCCACTCCACCAAAATAGCAGAAGGCTCAGAAAAATATGCGGTCTCTTCTAGAATGTAGAAGACGTCCACACGAGTCCACTGTCTCTTGTTTCACTGAATTTCGTCAAGAAACGAAATTGATATGATTTTTACAATGAAATCAAAAACCGTAGCGCTTTAAAATGCTATAATATAGTTTATATAATTTTCAGTCGTTACCTCACTGAAGGGTTCGTAACTAGGTTTCAATTTTTCTTCGAATCCGTGTAGCTATTCGTCGATCGGCCTTTGCAGCGTCGGAGGGGGAGGAACGACACACCTGCCCGCGGCGGTGGGGCCCACTCGGTGGTCGGAGCTGACGGCGGCGGCGGTTGGAGGTTCGAAACTTTCGAGCTCGATTTCTCCCTGTATACTCGACCAAAAAATTCAAACTATATATGGATTTGAAGATCTTGACGAGCTCTGCAAAATCCCTAACAGGATGGAGGTCTAATTGTGAGCGGATTGAGAGGAATCGAGGAGAGAAGGAAAGAAGGTATTTCCGCCTTCGTCGACGTTGATTACAGGGAGAGAGAAGTTTGACCGACCAATAGGATATTTTATTATATTTATAAATTTTAAAAATCCAAAAATACCCCCTTTCACAAACGAACACCAATCCAAACCCAACGACTATCGTCCCTAGCTAAATACCCCCATTCCGAACACAATGGGATATGTTTCGTAGGCCCATTCGACTGTTTCAGTCAGTTTTCCTTCAAATTAAAATATAAAACATTCAATATTTAATTTGAACATACATTTCAATTTGCCGGGGCCACATACTGATTCTAAAAATTTCAGAAAAATAAATCTAGCTATGTTTTGATGATACGGTCCCAACAAAACTAGTTTCGTCGAATTCTGAGACCGCTTGAAAAATGGCCCTTTTCTGGTCAATCAAATTTAATAGAAATCGACCAAACACATTTTCCTTTGTCACACTCACATACTAGCATCAAAAATTATGAAATTTGAAACCTAGCAATAGTTTGACATCCCGGATCCAACAAAAGTGGTTTCGTCGAATTCTGAGGTTGTTTGCAAAATGGCCATTTTCATGGGCTATATAAACTCTATAGCGAACTTCCTGAAAATTCATTTAGGCATAACTTTTGCTTTCCGCTATGAAACTTCAATTTTTCAGATTCGTTAGAAAGATATTCACTAACATATTCAAATATTTTTGGTTTCACTAAAATCTGTTTTGTTTTGCACCCGGTACAGTCAGTCAAAGTTTGAATTCAAATTTTGAAACTACCGCGCCATTTCAGGCCTTGTTTGTAATTAGAATTAATTATATTTATTTTCAAACGTCGATTCAAACTTACTTTTCAGAATTAGGCTCACATCCAGTCCTAAACTTATTGTAAATTAGGTCCCTATTTTTCAAAAACGTATAAAAATATATAAAAAAAACACATAAATTCATTATTAAATAAAACACGTTCACGCCAAAAAAATCAGGTGGAAAATCAATAAAAAACCACGTCAAAACCCAAAATAACACAAAATCAGCGAAACAGCAGGTTTTTGCATCAAAAGATGCACCTACTCGTAAATAGTTGCATACATTCATGCTTATATTTCAGTGTTGTGCCCAAACTGCAGTATAAATGCATACATGTATGCAGCTAAACTGCATTATATGCATCCTTTTATGCATATATTCAAATTGGGTCTGTTTTTTCAAGCATTCGCCATTTTCAGACATTGTTGCACACATTTATGCTCATGTATAGAATAAATGCATGCATTCATGCGTATATTCGCAAGCCGTCGTCCCTTTTAAATTTGTTGCACACATGCATGCATATATACATAATAGTTGCATTCATGTATGCGACTTTTCGTTACACGTGAATCTCTGTTCAACTTTGTATGCATAAATGTATGCAGTTATTTGCTAATAGTTGCATACATGTATGCGTATATTGGTCCAGATTTTCAACATAAATACACTATATAAATATATGCATACATGTATGCTACTATAAGCAATAGTTGCACAGATATATGCAACTTTTTTTTTTAATTTGTGTGGACTCCTGGGATTATTTCCAGATTTTAGAATTTTTTTTATGCATGAGCGCAATTTTTTTTTTTTTTTTTGCATATTTGAAAAAGGCGGAAGTGGATGTGGCAGGAGGCGGGATGGACTAAAATTTTTGGGCGGCAACTAAAAATAGGGACCGGAAATGCATAGAAACTTTGACTGGATGTGGTGTTAATTTTGAACATTTTTAGGGATGTGTGCCTAATTTTCACTATTTTAAATTCACTAAAATAGCCAAAATAAAATTTTCAAACTGGTTCAGATTTTCCGGGTTGTTGCAATCTCCCCACTTAAAACTTTTCGTCCTCGAAAAGGAATAAAGTCGAAAGTGGTTTGATTAATCAACTCTACTTTCAATCTGGCTTCCATTCTCCAACTTTTCAGTTTCTGAGAATTTTCAAATTCTTCAAAAATTTGGCTAACACCCGGAATTTTCGAAAACTTCGCCATAACCCCCTTTGTACGGGGAGGGGTTTGGAAATTTATTGGGCCGTATTAGGTACCCAATAAATCCTAATAAGCATGCACATATTTATAGTGATATATTCCGGTGTCAACAGGGGAGTGTGTATAGATCATAACTCCAGAGAATAAATTCTCATCACCCTATAAATGGTTTTTGTGCCTTAATGACCAGAGAGATGTGTTTATTGTCATCTCCGGACCCGTGTGGGGTTTTTATTAATCGGGCAATTTACCGTTACATTTTATATGGTCCATATCAGTCATCAGTTCAACCTGTAAAATATAGTCATCGCCATACAAGCCTCTCGCTCGTATGGTAAATCTTCAACCTCGTCACACAAGCTCCAAATGCTCATGTGGTATATGATGAAGTATGCCTATCTTCAAGAAGTATGCCATGTAGCGTAGTTCAAAATTAATTGTTACTATCCTATGGCGACATTTATTATTACACACAGAACAACCGGCACTTCGCATCCAATGGCATTCACAGGAGTTGATATAATAATATTTCGCATCCAACTCATTAAGGTTTACCTATTTGTCGGGCACGCAAATAAATTCTTTACTCAACAACTAATCCATTTACCTGTTGAAACATATATAATGCACCTGTATATATTTCTATCTATTTCTAACCCAGTTAATTGTGTGATTTACTCGAATAAATTCTACTATTCATTCTCTTATTGATTAAATTAACTATCGTTCTAATAATTTAATTAATCAAATCCACTATCACACAACACAAACAACAATCAATTTTATTTTTAACTTTTCAAAAATGCACTAATCAATTCCTATACTCTTTTACAATCATTCAGACTATAGAATTAAAAATTCACATCCATGAAAAGAAAATAACAACGAAGTAGAGAACATAGTGGAAATTTCAAAATATGGTAAATGTACCTTGCAGCAGAGTCAATCAGAGATATCCACCCTGCACTTAGGATAGGCTTTCTTAATGCTTTCCTCTGTCTCCTAAGTACATTTTCGCGGATCTCCACTCCATTGCACTTTGACTAAGTGAACCTTCTTGTTCCTCAGTTCTTTGGTTTCTTTGCCGATAATCTTTAGCGGCTCTCTTCTCACAGCCAATTCTGGAGTAATTTCAATATCTTGTTGCGCTGCTTCTTCCACGATCAAGTCTGGATCATGAACGTGCTTTCGAAGTTAAGATATGTGAAATACATCATGCAATCCAGGCAACCAATCAGGCAATCGAATTCTATAAGCGAGGGTTCCAATCCGTTCAAGTATAGGGAATGGTCCAAATAATCTGGGCGCCAACTTCCCAGTTTTTCCAAATTGAATCACTCCCCTCATCGGAGAAACCCTTAGATACACATAATCACCAACAGAAAAAGCCAAATCCCTTCTTCTCGAATCAGCTTAGCTTTTCTGTTAGCTTTGAGCGGCGAGTAATCGTTTCTTAACAAAATCGACTTTGTATGCATCTTCGCGGATCATATCAGGTCCCAATACAAGCCTATTACCGGGTTCGATCCAACAAGCAGGAGATCGGCACGGTCTAACATACAATGCTTCGAATGGTGACATTGTCAGGCTTGCTTGGTAGCTGTTGTTATATGAAAACTCCGCCAAATGTAAATGGTCTTCCCATGATCCACCGAAATCAAGAACACAAGCCCGTAATAAATCTTCTAGTATACGATTCACCCTCTCAGTTTGACCATCTGTCTGAGGATGATAATCGGGGCCCAAGTTCAGCTTCGTTCCCAGTTCTACTTGAATTGCCTCCCAGAATGTAACACCCCGAGTTTTTCGGTTAACAATAAATTGATAAATTAAAGTATACTTAATTCAAAAACTTAAGAATTAAGGGAAACGGATTACGTCATTGCGTTCGTCTCGGAATTCTGCTTAAGATAGAATCCGAGTTTACGTAAATTGGACTCCGTGTGAAAAAGATATCCTTAAATTAAATATTGCAGCAAAACATGAAAAAAAAGAGGAATGAGAAAAGAATAAATATTTAGCATTGTTCTAAGGGTTATAAGCAAAAGACTTAGTAGCTCATTTGGTTGGAACACGTGACCTGCATACAAGAGGTTCAGAGTTCGACCCCCGCCAGCACCATATTTTTGTTTTAGGGGAATGGCTCAAAAATGGCCTAGTGTGAACGCAGTTCAAAAAGTGGTTTAGTGTGAAAACGGGTATTTGGGAAGATAGATAAAAAGAAAAAGAAATTAAATATATATATACGCATATATATATATATGACGTGTATGCATTATATAGCGTACGTTGCACATTTTTGGTTGTCAAGGATTTGTTTTTTTAAAGAGGAAGAATATGTATACGGTAAAGGGAAGATGTATCTATTAAATACGAATTTATGTTTGATGGATTGGCAATAAATAATAAATGTTGATAATGTACATTTAGAGAGTAATTATGGCATAAGTAAATTAGGAATTATTTACATATAGAATTTGTCCTGAATGAGAAATGTGTACATTATAGAATATATATATATATATATATATATATATATATGCTAAAACGTGAAATTACATGCATAGTAATTATGACATAATTTAAAATAGGGGTAAATTACATGCATGGTAATTATGACATAATTTAAAATAGGAGTAATTTACAGTCCTTTATTGTGAACATAATTGGCCTCTTTTGAAATTGATGGCCTTGATTAACCCTAGCATCATCGGACGACTCAAATTAAAATACAATTCTATATAAATAACCTAGGTCTCCTACTAAAGTTCATAAGAAAATAAGACTTGGAGCCGTCATGCTACTGGGAGAAAGCCAAGAGTAGCCTCCGTTTGTAGAAAGCTAGGAGACGAACACAAAACCCATTCAAAGCTAATTCAAATTAGAGATTAAAGCTACAACTCAAATCAAGAATTCCTTTTTGATTTGTAAGTACAGTTATATTCTAGATGTGAATGAAATCAAAGTCATGATTTGAAATAATGTGACAATAGAACCTTACCTGTTATGTTATATTAAATTTATGATGATTTATGTATGTTTTCTTACAATAACTCTATCATGCATGTGGTTCTATTGTGATTATCATGCTAGTTAGGAATTGGTGAATAAACCAATTCATAAGCATTGAAAGTTGGGGAATAGAAATAACATGTTGTAACAAGTTTGGTGAATTATAAAGCCATGTTATTATGCAAGTTTAAGGTTACAAATCATATCACAAAAATTGCAAGTTCATACATGTTTATGTATATATGTTAACTTGATTATGTTAAATTGCAAGTTTATACATGTTTATGTATATATGTTAACTTGATTATGTTCAATTGCAAGTTTATACATGTTTATGTATATATGTTAACTTGATTATGTTAAATTGCAAGTTTATAGTATATATGTTAACTTGATTATGTTCAATTTCAAGTTCATACATGTTTATGTATATATGTTAACTTGATCATGTTAAATTGCAAGTTTATACATGTTTATGTATATATGTTAACTTGATTATGTTCAATTGCAAGTTCATACATTTTTATATATGTTAACTTGATTATGTTGTAAATTCATGAACCTATGCAAGTTGTTAATTAAGTTGTTAATTCATGAACCTATGCAAGTTATTATGTTGAGATTCATGAACCTATGCAAGTTATTATGTTGAGATTCATGAACCTATGCAAGTTGTTAATTAAGTTGTTAATTCATGAACCTATGCAAGTTATTATGTTGAGATTCATGAACCTATGCAAGTTGTTAATTCATGAACCTATGCAAGTTAGTGTGTGATGAATTCATGAACCCATGCAAGTTGTTAATTATGTTGTTAATTCATGAACCTATGCAAGTTGTTATGTTGAGGATCATGAACCTATGCAAATTGTTAATTATGTACATGTTTATGTTGATTATGTTAAAGTTGCAAGTTCACACCTATGTACATGTTTATGTTGATTATATAAAATAAAAATTCAAGTTCATAGTTAATGTTGATTTTATGCCAATTTTGTGAACGTTAAATTAGGCTAAGTTATTAGCCTAATACTTTATGTGAAATCATGCGAACGGTAAATTAGGCTAAGTTGTTAGCCTAATATTTAGAAGGGGGTAAAAACTTAATTATAGGAAAATTGACATAGTTGGCTTATAATCACATAAGTGATTTATGGCATGAAACGGTATAAATTATAACCCAAAATGATGAACTTGATTTAGAGGGAAATTGGGCAAGACATGAATTTATGGATAATTTACATAAATAAAATATAAATTTAGAAAATACAAATATGCCTAACCCGAGGTTAGACTGAGTTGTGGCATAAGACTGCCCGGAACCAACCGGCATACAGGAAGCCACAACAATACCTGTCTTGTAACGACCCGGATTTTTGGCGACTTTGGTTATCGACGTAAGCTCGACGTCGATAACCAAAACATCGAAAAATCCCAGTAATTAATGTAAGAAATTAGAGGGTGAGAATAGATAAGATAGAAACTTAGAATAGAAGAAGAAGAAGAAGAACACAACATCAGAGTAGCACGAACCTCACAGCGGAACGAATAACATATAATAGATAACATAACTTTGAAATATAACAGTTATGTATACAATAGCACTTATCAGAGTACAACACTTACAACACAGCGGAAATAACTATAGCTATATGATCCAGAAGCCTCCTGCTCCAGCTCTTCAAGTATATCTGTAAATCCCGACTACTTGACTGCCCGTACAAATTTAGGCACCCAAGAGTTTAGGGAAAACAACAAAGTAAACTCCGGGTCAGTCATGGGACTGGTGTGAGTAAAACAGACAGGTATATGAACAAGTAAACGATATCTCATAAGACCACGCCGCAGAACGGAACGGGTTTTTCCCTTATGAGAATCCAAAATATCTTTATATCAAAAACCTTTTGATATTATAATAATGTCTATATACAAATAGATATCAACTAGCAGAAACGCTTTCATCTCACGTTCTACATGTATAGTATACAATCAAAATCGCAAGCACGTATTGGATAATGGATTTCCAACTAAGGTATGGAACCACCTTCCGATCAGTGTACTCTAGGAACGATACACTGGAGTTCAACAAGAACATCTTGTAACTCAGCCACACATGATCGACCACTCATTTCGCTTGAGTGTATCGAATGTACATCACCAACGGTTGGGATCAGCAACCGTTCCCGTATATATATGGGACAGCAATGATAGATTTAAGAAACAAATGAGTATTCTCTAGATAGGTGATTATACACCCTACTTCGGTGCGACCGACTTAGCCATGCTGCCTGCCCGATTTCTGTCATTTACCGGATGATGAGGCTAGAAGCTACGCTTTATCATCACATCAGATTCACTTCGAATGCCACATTGTAGGTCCATCGAAACGTCTACAACAGTACATTACGTGTTAGCTAAAGAAGTTTCCTTCTCCGCTTCCACTCTTGGTACGGTTGAAGAAATCAAGGTACGTGACCTTTCTGGAAATACTCTGTCAGACATTCATTCATACAAGTCATCCTCATTCACTTAGAATGTCACATCGTCATACCCGCCAAATCACAAATTGACTTATCCAAAAATAACACGGGTATACAGCTAAGAGAAACGAATTCCTCCGCCACCAAACGTGAATACGTTTGAACAGATCAACTTACGCGATCCATTGGATATACTCTGTCAGACTTTCGTCCATACAAGTTGTCCTGGGACTGGACAAACCGAAGGCACTATTCTGTAAACAGGATAGCCCTTGCATTTTACTCCGTCTTCAATTATCTTTGGCATATATGATTCGCGACGCTTATGCCAATACAGAGTGGTTCTATGGATAATAATCCAACCGGTCTCTCTATATTAACATACGTTAAAATGGTCAAAACTTTGATAGTCTGTGAGTTAACTATCAAAGAAAAACAAGTGTGCAAACAACGATATTATTTCCAGGTGGAAATAATATCAATCAAACATCATTTAACTCTTATCTCATTAGTTCATTAATTTACTTATCTTCTGTTTCCATATATTCTAAATTCTTATTTTCTTTTATCAGAAAACATTTCTGATTCTCGTTTGGAAAACATTTCCAAAACTCCTTTACGATCAAACCTTACCATTTCTTAGTTAAGAAGGAAGTCACTCAAGTTGGGGTATAATTACCTCTCAGACCTTAACTGAACAACGTTATAACTTCGAAATGGTCAAAGTTTATCTTTTAATCTTTAACAACTTCTTTACGCCTATCTCGGATTCAATTTTACTAATCCACTTATATATTTAAAACGTTGGTTATAACGATAACGTTATAATCCCTCCTTTCGAATTATCTAACTTTAATTATAACTTCTATTCTTATTAGTGAATAATTTACCTAACACTTATTTTTTTATAAATAAATAAATCTCTATTTAAACACTGGAAAAGTATAAGTACTTTCCCGAATTCGATATAATCGAATTTGCCGATTAACTCTCTTCGAGAAATCTCTATTTGATTAACTTTTCTTCGAATAACCTATACTCGATTAACTCCTTCTCGAATAAACGATATTCGATAATCTCTCTTCGAATAACTAATATTCGATAACTCTTCCTTTTCAAATATCTCATATTTGAAAATCTCACTTTGATTAAACTATAATCGATAACTCCCTTCGATGAAACTAACATTGATAACTCCTTTCAATGAAACTAACATCGATAACTCCTTTCGATGAAACTAACATCGACAACTCCTTTCGATGAAACTAACATCGATTTATTTAACTCGACGAACTTAACTCGACTAACTTAACTTGACTCGACTAATTCGACTTACTTGGTTCGACCAATTCGATTCGATTAACTAGGCTCGACTAACTTGGTCGAACCACCCGATCAACTCAACTTATTTAACTTAACTTATTTCTCAATTCAATCAACTCGATTAACTCCTATCGAATAACTAATATTCGATTAAACTCCATTCGCTTGACTCTAGATCGCAGCGATCACAATGGTTACGCCTGACTCCCTCAGGAAACATCCGACCGCCGTAGGCTATTTACAGCCCTACGAATTACGCTAGCAGTCGTACAAGATGGCAACTTACCCTGAATACTATGTTTGACTAACTCTGTCTCAAATAACCATATTTGAGTAACTCTAGTTCGTTTTAACTCTAATCGATTAACTCTAACTAATTAACTCCAACTAGTTATTTCTAACTGATTAACTCTATTTGACTAACTCGACATGACTAGCCCCTTTCGAAATAACATATTCGATTAACTAACTTTCGAATACCATATTCGATTAACTAACTTCGAATACCATATTCGATTAACTCCTTTCGAATGTCTATATTCTATTAACTAACTTCGAATACTGTATTCGATTTCTATACTTCGAATACCATATTCGATTACTAACTTCGAATGTCTATATTCGATTAACTAACTTCGAATACCATATTCGATTAACTAACTTCGAATACCATATTCGATTAACTCCTTTCGAATGTCTATATTCGATTAACTAACTTCGAATACCATATTTGATTTCTATACTTCGAATACCATATTCTATTACTAACTTCGAATGTCTATATTCGATTAACTAACTTCGAATACCATATTCGATTTCTATACTTCGAATACCATATTCGATTACTAACTTCGAATGTCTATATTCGATTAACTAACTTCGAATACCATATTCGATTAACTAACTTCGAATGTCTATATTCGATTAACTAACTTCGAATACCATCTTCGATTTCTCCTTTCGAATGTCTATATTCGATTTCTTTATTCACTTTATAAAGATTTCCTTTTTAACAACGTTTTATTCATTTGAAAAGATTTACTTTTAAATAACGGTTCTACACTTTAAAAATGATTTCCTTTTTATAATGTTCCCTTTCCAATTCTATTTGTAAATGGTTTACAAATATTCCCTTTTCAAATTTATTCTTGAAATATTCTAACTCCTTAAATTTTCGGGAAAATTCACCATAACCTCCTTTGTATCGGGAGCATCGGGAAAATCCCCAAACCCGCCACACAGGCCTTTCCATTCAAAAAGAAATGTTTTGAATTTATTTTCCTTTTTGAAATATCTCCTATTATAAATATCCCAATTTATAAATACTCCTTATTTATAAATATTTAAATTTTTAAATATCTCTTATTTATAAATATCCTATTTTTATAAATATTCTATTTTCAATATCACTTTGAAAATCCCCTTATCAACATTTCGATATTTTATGGTACTTAACACATCCAATCACGATGACCAATCTCATCCAAACCCATATAATCAACCACAGGGTTTAACTACATCATATATCATAATATATGAAAAACAATAAAATAACTGTTGAGGAATCCAGTCGGATTCCTCCAACCTGTTTCCCTGCATCACAGATGTTAGACAATATAGATAACATCACTTTCAGTTCCATATGATATATTCTGTTAAACAGAATCAATATAGAAATTCAACTAACTGACTAGCAGTTCAATCAAACAGTCAACATACAGTCAATCAACCAATATCTAACAGTTCTAAAAATACAACATGAAATTATAAACTGTTCAGAATTGGTGAGATTTACTCACATTTGCAGTTCATCGTTAAAGAACGATAAACTGTTATTGATTTGAATCAAACAATTTATTTCGCCATAAATTCCTACGATTCCCAATCCACTTCCAGTCAGCTTCATTGTGAAGCCCTCGTCCATACGGTCCCAACGCAACTTGTTTCACTGTGTTCTGATATCGTATGATGAAGTTATCAAATTTCAAAGTTCGCATATTTAATTAAATTAACTAACATAATTTTTTTTAATACCATTGGGCCTTTACCTCTCACATTCGGCCCACTCCCTCCTTATAACCCATACCCGCTAATCCCTCTTCTCAAAGTCCTTCCCGTATCCTTGAAACCGAACTCCACATCAACTGTATCATGGCCGATACTCCCCTCCAAATTCCCCCTTCTTCGATTCACCAGAAGTCGCACAAGATCCACCGTTTCTCTTCCCGTCTCAATCTCCTAATCCCTGTACCATTACATCACAGTTCGATCCCCTCGACATCAGTGGGTCACGGAGTCTCTGCGTGACAATGTACAGCAAGTCCCGCCTTCAAAACCACCGAACACCCCAGATCTTTGTACCCGAACGCGGTTTGACCTCCTAAAGCCAAAAATAACCTCAAAACCAAGAACTGATGCTCCGAGAACCGCAAATCGACAACCCTAGCCGGCGCTGCTCTAAAAAGAGCGAACCATATTTGCAGTCGAACTTCACAATGCATACCCCAAATCGAAGATAATCATCCGTGGATCTCGAATATATATGGCATAGGATTTATAAGTTTTTATTTGAATTGTGGTGGATTTCTAAAGGTTGAACTTTCACGTTTTTGAGGAGAAACGATGGCGGCGCGTTATTTGTGGATTTTGGGATGAATAGAATTAGGTTTTTAGGTTTAAAGGGTATATTTATAGGAATATTTTTAATAATTTTATATTCATTATTAAGCCAACGCTATATGTATTTATTGTTAAACTCCTGTGATCACATACGATACCCAAAAATCACGAAACTGGACATGCAGCTACAGTTCGACGTTACGGTCCCAACGAAACTGGTTTCGTCGAATTCCGACTCTGTATGCTCACACAGCGTATTTTTAACTGTCAAAATACTGACTGTTTCTCACTCTAAAAATCCGTACAGCCACACAGTGGCTCTTAAAATCACGAAAACTGACATCTAGCAATAATTCAACACTGCGGATTCAACAAAACTAGTTTCGTCGAATTCCGATTTCGTTTGCAAAAGTGGCTATTTTTTAAGCTCTGGATGACCCATTTTAATATATAAATATAATTAAATTTAATATTTAAAATTAAATATTGCCGTCTATATTCATAGAGGAATACTGTACAGCTTCAGAATAATCCTATATTGATTTCCAACTCGATACTTCAATCTGGGTCAACCCGATATTCGATTTATATTGAATTTTCTTTTAAAAATATAAATAATTCCTTTATAATTTATAAAGGAATTCTACAGCGACTTTTATAAAATTTGATTTGGACGTGAATCAAAATCTACACGACGAAATCCCGATTTTTCTCTTCCACTAGAAAGATATACTCCACCAGCTCCACACGTTTCTTGTTTCACAGAAATCCGGTTTAAAACGAATCCTGTATACTCAGTTGAAGTTCAAATCGCCAAATAGCGAACTACAGCGCCATTTCGAGCTCATTTATAAATATATTATAAACTATACGTTCAACTGTCGTCGATTCAATATAATCGTTATTATATTTCGAATCCAAACTCCACCAAATCTCGTATGCTATTCAATTCACACGATATTGTGAATTTCACTATTTCCGACTATTTCGACATTATAATATATTATTATATTATAATTATTAATTAAATATTCAATATTATTTAATTAAACGATCATTAACTTCTCTAAATCACCAATTATATAATTAAATTAATTAATTATATATCTCTAAAAATGCGGGTCATTACATTCTTCCCCAGTTAAAATAATTTCGTCCTCGAAATTGCTAAGTTAGAGGACGACCCTATCTATTGGAATTCCTAAGATTTGTTCACACCTTAATTCTGATTTCAACTGAACCAATTAATATTGATTAAAATATTTATTCATTCCGACTAACTAAAATTTTCAAAAATTTTGAAAATTTTCTAACACTTTAAATTTTCGGAAAATTTCGCCAGCACCTCCTTTGTACTGGTAAATATCTCAAACTCCAACTCGCCTCTCTCGGCCTTCTTTAACCCAAAAGAAAATCAAAACGCCAAACGGCTTGCCAATTCGGCTCATAAATCTCATGCTTATATCAAATATAAACTTGTACCTTTTTGTTGGGTATATCAACTTTATCCCTTTCACCTGCTGTCAATTCAGCATATACCAATGTATTTCCAATCAAACTCCAACCAAGTTATTGTTAACACAACCATTCGCTTATTCAAGCCGAATTCAATTTCAAATTCGAGTTTCAAATTTCAAACTCTTAACTTATCATTTCAAATCCAAATCCAGATTATCCGCTAATCAATTCCATTTTCATTTAACTTAGTCAAGGTTAAATTCTAATTTATTATTCACTTTCACCGATTAAATCCATTTAACTTCATAAGTTAAATTTAAATTTCAAATTTCAAATTCCTGAGTTCATTTCAAATTAATTTGAAATCACAATACCAATTCAAAACCTTTGAATTTCTAAACAACCCGTTTTCTCAAAACAATTCAAATCAAAATCTCTGGTAGTAATCCACCACTTAGAACTCGAAAATCACACCGATGATACTGCGCAGTCATCATCGGAATTATTTTCCAGCGACCCAAGTGATTTCAATACTATATCATTTTCAAAACCATTACTAAATACTTCCATTTTGAAAACATTTCAAAATCTCCCAGGAACTTAAAATTTCCTTATTTTAATTCCAAATCTGATTTAAATTCATATTTAATTCATCTTATTTCATATACTTTACTTATATGATTCTGATTGGTTATATACTTAACCATTTAATTTATAATCTTACTCGATTATAATAACAACAAATATATCCTATATATGATAATATATCACTTATCCATACTGTGTCGGTCCATCGTATTCAAGTGTTTATTTACTCCTACCGATACAGTGGATCAAACTGATCAACCAGAACTCATAAACAACTCAGCCAATGAATCCCGACAATATAAAACCATTTTTATATCAAATACAAATACGCACTCGTATATATACACTCAAACTCAATCTAGGGTATTACTAACCCTATCTCTACCGAGTCACGCCACAGAGCCAAGTAATTCTTAACTTAAGCTCTGATACCAACTGTAACGACCCGGATTTTTGGCGACTTTGGTTATCGACGTAAGCTCGACGTCGATAACCAAAACATCGAAAAATCCCGGTAATTAATGTAAGAAATTAGAGGGTGAGAATAGATAAGATAGAAACTTAGAATAGAAGAAGAAGAAGAAGAACACAACATCAGAGTAACACGAACCTCACAGCGGAACGAATAACATATAATAGATAACATAACTTTGAAATATAACAGTTATGTATACAATAGCACTTATCAGAGTACAGCACTTACAACACAGCGAAAATAACTATAGCTATATGATCCAGAAGCCTCCTGCTCCAGCTCTTCAAGTATATCTGTAAATCCCAACTACTTGACTGCCCGTACAAATTTAGGCACCCAAGAGTTTAGGGAAAACAACAAAGTAAACTCCGGGTCAGTCATGGGACTGGTGTGAGTATAACAGTTTAAATAGGTATATGAACAAGTAAACGATATCTCATAAGACCACGCCGCAGAACGGAACGGGTTTTTCCCTTATGAGAATCCAAAATATCTTTATATCAAAAACCTTTTGATATTATAATAATGTCTATATACAAATAGATATCAACTAGCAGAAACGCTTTCATCTCACGTTCTACATATATAGTATACAATCAAAATCGCAAGCACGTATTGGATAATGGATTTCCAACTATTACAAGGTATGGAACCACCTTCCGATCAGTGTACTCTAGGAACGATACACTGGAGTTCAACAAGAACATCTTGTAACTCAGCCACACATGACCGACCACTCATTTCGCTTGAGTGTATTGAATGTACATCACCAACGGTTGGGATCAGCAACCGTTCCCGTATATATATGGGACAACATTGATAGATTTAAGAAACAAATGAGTATTCTCTAGATAGGTGATTATACACCCTACTTCGGTGCGACCGACTTAGCCATGCTGCCTGCCCGATTTTTGTCATTTACCGGATGATGAGGCTAGAAGCTACGCTTTATCATCACATCAGATTCACTTCGAATGCCACATTGTAGGTCCAACGAAACGTCTACAACAGTACATTACGTGTTAGCTAAAGAAGTTTCCTTCTCCGCTTCCACTCTTGGTACGGTTGAAGAAATCAAGGTACGTGACCTTTCTGGAAATACTCTGTCAGACATTCATTCATACAAGTCATCCTCATTCACTTAGAATGTCACATCGTCATACCCGCCAAATCACAAATTGACTTATCCAAAAATAACACGGGTATACAGCTAAGAGAAACGAATTCCTCCGCCACCAAACGTGAATACGTTTGAACAGATCAACTTACGCGATCCATTAGATATACTCTGTCAGACCTTCGTACATACAAGTTGTCCTGGGACTGGACAAACCGAAGGCACTATTCTGTAAATAGGATAGCCCTTGCATTTTACTCCGTCTTCAATTATCTTTGGCATATATGATTCGCGACGCTTATGCCAATACAGAGTGGTTCTATGGATAATAATCCAACCGGTCTCTCCATATTAACATACGTTAAAATGGTCAAAACTTTGATAGTCTGTGAGTTAACTATCAAAGAAAAACAAGTGTGCAAACAACGATATTATTTCCAGGTGGAAATAATATCAATCAAACATCATTTAACTCTTATCTCATTAGTTCATTAATTTACTTATCTTCTGTTTCCATATATTCTAAATTCTTATTTTCTTTTATCAGAAAACATTTCTGATTCTCGTTTGGAAAACATTTCCAAAACTCCTTTACGATCAAACCTTACCATTTCTTAGTTAAGAAGGAAGTCACTCAAGTTGGGGTATAATTACCTCTCAGACCTTAACTGAACAACGTTATAACTTCGAAATGGTCAAAGTTTATCTTTTAATCTTTAACAACTTCTTTACGCCTTTCTCGGATTCAATTTTACTAATCCACTTCTATATTTAAAACATTGGTTATAACGATAACGTTATAATCCCTCCTTTCGAATTATCTAACTTTAATTATAACTTCTGTTCTTATTAGTGAATAATTTACCTAACACTTATTTTTTTATAAATAAATAAATCTCTATTTAAACACTGGAAAAGTATAAGTACTTTCCCGAATTCGATATAATCGAATTTGCCGATTAACTCTCTTCGAGAAATCTCTATTTGATTAACTCTTCTTCGAATAACCTATATTCGATTAACTCCTTCTCGAATAAACGATATTCGATAATCTCTCTTCGAATAACTAATATTCGATAACTCTTCCTTTTCAAATATCTCATATTTGAAAATCTCACTTCGATTAAACTATAATCGATAACTCCCTTCGATGAAACTAACATTGATAACTCCTTTCGATGAAACTAACATCGATAACTCCTTTCGATGAAACTAACATCGATAACTCCTTTTGATGAAACTAACATCGATTTATTTAACTCGACGAACTTAACTCGACTAACTTAACTTGACTCGACTAATTCGACTTACTTGGTTCGACCAATTCGATTCGATTAACTAGGCTCGACTAACTTGGTCGAACCACCCGATCAACTCAACTTATTTAACTTAACTTATTTCTCAATTCGATCAACTCGATTAACTCCTATCGAATAACTAATATTCGATTAAACTCCATTCGCTTGACTCTAGATCGCAGCGATCACAATGGTTACGCCTGACTCCCTCAGGAAACATCCGACCGCCGTAGGCTATTAACAGCCCTGCGAATTACGCTAGCAGTCGTACAAGATGGCAACTTACCCTGAATACTATGTTTGACTAACTCTGTCTCAAATAACTATATTTGTGTAACTCTAGTTCGTTTTAACTCTAATCGATTAACTGTAACTAATTAACTCCAACTGGTTAACTCTAACTGATTAACTCTATTTGACTAACTCGACTTGACTAGCCCCTTTCAAAATAACATATTCGATTAACTAACTTTCGAATACCATATTCGATTAACTAACTTCGAATACCATATTCGATTAACTCCTTTCGAATGTCTATATTCGATTAACTAACTTCGAATACCGTATTCGATTTCTATACTTCGAATACCATATTCGATTACTAACTTCGAATGTCTATATTCGATTAACTAACTTCGAATACCATATTCGATTAACTCCTTTCGAATGTCTATATTCGATTAACTAACTTCGAATACCATATTCGATTTCTATACTTCGAATACCATATTCGATTACTAACTTCGAATGTCTATATTCGATTAACTAACTTCGAATACCATATTCGATTTTTATACTTCGAATACCATATTCGATTACTAACTTCGAATGTCTATATTCGATTAACTAACTTCGAATACCATATTCGATTAACTAACTTCGAATGTCTATATTCGATTAACTAACTTCGAATACCATATTCGATTTCTCCTTTTGAATGTCTATATTCGATTTCTTTATTCACTTTATAAAGATTTCCTTTTTAACAACGTTTTATTCATTTGAAAAGATTTACTTTTAAATAACGGTTCTACACTTTAAAAATGATTTCCTTTTTATAATGTTCCCTTTCCAATTCTATTTGTAAATGGTTTACAAATATTCCCTTTTCAAATTTATTCTTGAAATATTCTAACTCCTTAAATTTTTGGGAAAATTCGCCATAACCTCCTTTGTATCGGGAGCATCGGGAAAATCCCCAAACCCGCCACACAGGCCTTTCCATTCAAAAAGAAATGTTTTGAATTTATTTTCCTTTTTGAAATATCTCCTATTTATAAATATCCCAATTTATAAATATTCCTTATTTATAAATATTTAAATTTATAAATATCTCTTATTTATAAATATCCTATTTTTATAAATATTCTATTTTCAATATCACTTTGAAAATCCCCTTATCAACATTTCGATATTTTATGGTACTTAACACATCCAATCACGATGACCAATCTCATCCAAACCCATATAATCAACCACAGGGTTTAACTACATCATATATCATAATATATGAAAAACAATAAAATAACTGTTGAGGAATCCAGTCGGATTCCTCCAACCTGTTTCCCTGCATCACAGATGTTAGACAATATAGATAACATCAATTTCAGTTCCATATGATATATTCTGTTAAACAAAATCAATATAGAAATTCAACTAACTGACTAGCAGTTCAATCAAACAGTCAACATACAGTCAATCAACCAATATCTAACAGTTCTAAAAATACAACATGAAATTATAAACTGTTCAGAATTGGTGAGATTTACTCACATTTGCAGTTCATCGTTAAAGAACAATAAACTGTTATTGATTTGAATCAAACAATTTATTTTGCCATAAATTCCTACGATTCCCAATCCACTTCCAGTCAGCTTCATTGTGAAGCCCTCGTCCATACGGTCCCAACGCAACTTGTTTCGCTGTGTTCTGATATCGTATGATGAAGTTATCAAATTTCAAAGTTCGCATATTTAATTAAATTAACTAACATAATTTTTTTAAATACCATTGGGCCTTTACCTCTCACATTCGGCCCACTCCCTCCTTATAACCCATACCCGCTAATCCCTCTTCTCAAAGTCCTTCCCGTATCCTTGAAACCGAACTCCACATCAACTGTATCATGGCCGATACTCCCCTCCAAATTTCCCCTTCTTCGATTCACCAGAAGTCGCACAAGATCCACCGTTTCTCTTCCCGTCTCAATCTCCTAATCCCCGTACCATTACATCACAGTTCGATCCCCTCAACATCAGTGGGTCACGGAGCCTCTGCCTGACAATGTACAGCAAGTCCCGCCTTCAAAACCACCGAACACCCCAGATCTTTGTACCCGAACGCGGTTTGACCTCCTGAAGCCAAAAATAACCTCAAAACCAAGAACTGATGCTCCGAGAACCGCAAATCGACAACCCTAGCCGGTGCTGCTCTAAAAAGAGCGACCCATATTTGCAGTCGAACTTCACAATGCATACCCCAAATCGAAGATAATCATCCGTGGATCTCGAATATATATGTCATAGGATTTATAAGTTTTTATTTGAAATGTGGTGGATTTCTAAAGGTTGAACTTTCACGTTTTTGAGGAGAAACGATGGCGGCGCGTTATTTGTGGATTTTGGGATGAATAGAATTAGGTTTTTAGGTTTAAAGGGTATATTTATAGGAATATTTTTAATAATTTTATATTCATTATTAAGCCAACGCTATATGTATTTATTGTTAAACTCCTGTGATCACATACGATACCCAAAAATCACGAAACTGGACATGCAGCTACAGTTCGACGTTACGGTCCCAACGAAACTGGTTTCGTCGAATTCCGACTCTGTATGCTCACACAGCGTATTTTTAACTGTCAAAATACTAACTGTTTCTCACTCTAAAAATCCGTACGGCCACACAGTGGCTCTAAAAATCACGAAAACTGACATCTAGCAATAATTCAACACTGCGGATCAAACAAAACTAGTTTCGTCGAATTCCGACTTCGTTTACAAAAGTGGCTATTTTTAAAGCTCTGGATGACCCATTTTAATATATAAATATATTTAAATATAATTAAATTTAATATTTAAAATTAAATATTGTCGTCTATATTCATAGAGGAATACTGTACAGCTTCAGAATAATCCTATATTGATTTCTAACTCGATACTTCAATCTGGGTCAACCCGATATTCGATTTATATTGAAATTTCTTTTAAAAATATAAATAATTCCTTTATAATTTATAAAGGAATTCTACAGCGACTTTTCTAAAATTTGATTTGGACGTGAATCAAAATCTACACGACGAAATCCCGATTTTTCTCTTCCACTAGAAAGATATACTCCACCAGCTCCACACGTTTCTTGTTTCACAGAAATCCGGTTTAAAACGAATCCTGTATACTCAGTTGAAGTTCAAATCGCCAAATAGCGAACTGCAGCGCCATTTCGAGCTCGTTTATAAATATATTATAAACTATACGTTCAACTGTCGTCGATTCAATATAATCGTTATTATATTTCGAATCCAAACTCCACCAAATCTCGTATGCTATTCAATTCACACGATATTGTGAATTTCACTATTTCCGACTATTTCGACATTATAATATATTATTATATTATAATTATTAATTAAATATTCAATATTATTTAATTAAACGATCATTAACTTCTCTAAATCACCAATTATATAATTAAATAAATTAATTATATATCTCTAAAAATGCGGGTCATTACATGTCTAATGTGGGTGGTTAGAGCATTGAGCCCAATAAGGAGCCGAGGTTAGACTGAGTTTCGGTGTAAACCTGCCCAGAAACGACCGGCACATCCAGTAACCGCAACAATACCTGTCTAATGTGAGTGGTTGGTGCTTTAATGAATAAATTGAAGCTAAGTCAGGATTGGTAGGGTTAAGTCAATTAAGGAAACACTTAACCAAATTCAACATGTTAACTAAATCTGATGGGTGGGGTTAGGTTAATCTGAACACTTAACCAACTTAACATGTTAACAAAACAAGACTTGTAGGGGTTAAATAACCATTATAACATGTTGACTAGACAAGTGGGTAAGGTTAAGAAAAGGTTTAACCATTATAATATGTTGACTAGACAAGTGGGTGAAGTTAAGAGAAGGTTTAACCATTATAACATGTTAACTAGACTAGAAGGTAGGGTTAAGTAAAGTACACTTAGTCAACTTAACATGTTAACTAGACTAGAAGGTGGAGCTAAGTAAACTTAGAACACTTAGCCATCATAGTGTGACAAATGACCAAGGTTAAAACATGAAGGGACAATACTTAACCATTAGAACATGTGGATTAAACAAGATGTTAGGGTTGAGTTAACCAAGAGAACACTTAACCGTTATAACATGTTAGCCAAACAGATGGGCAGGGTTAAGTTAAAAGGAACACTGAACCAATACAAGATGAAGGGGTGGGGTTAAGTAATAAGAAATACTTAACCAATGTAACTTGATTTGTGGTAGGGTTAAGTCAACATGAAATACTGATAACACTTAACCAGCTTAACAAGGCAAATGAATGGGTTAAGTTAACTTGAATTTACTGATGACACTTAATCAATCCAAATTGACGAGATAAGAGAACTAAGTAGTAAACATTAGTTAAAGGGGGCTAAGTAATAAACATTGGTTAAAGGAAAACCATGATTCAGGAAACTAAGTGGTAAACCTTAGTTAGGAGAAGAACTAAGTAGTAATCCTTAGTGGAACGCAAAAAGGAGCGAACGTCCATCTGATCTTAAGGGATGCTCAAACGAGCTGGGTGATGAAGCATGCAGCTTCAAGGGGACGTGAGGGTACTCTTGTTATCCCTCTGTGAGGCTGTAGATGATCCGCCTGGGCTCACAGAGGTTAAGGTCTGTGTCAGAAGAACCAATGGTATGCCTTGGTTGCAATATAAGGCAACCTAAAGACTAGGATGGACTAGCATGATTCGACGAGACTAGTAGCCCTGTGATAGCAACTCGTCGTCTACCTACCATCTTGAGTCAATCGAGATACGTGAAGCGGAAAGGCGGAGAACTCCAACATACCATATACTTGCTATCTAGTTATGGGTGCGGATGGCCATAGGTTAGTGGGGCATAGAGGGCCTGCGTATAGTTCTCATTTTTCAAGGTGTGCCTTTCATTAGTTGAGGGAGGGGTCTGGTGGGACCATAGCCACTGAAAAAACAGACCTTAGCATCTGCATCGGCAGATATCTGAAAGCTCCCAACCGAGTTCCGTGTTTCTTGATTTGCCCTGCCACGAGACTCGGGTCGCACATATAGAGGACATATGCATCTAGACAGAAATAACGATCCACGATACATGCGTGAGGGAAGTCTAGGAACATATACCACTCTGGGTAGTGTGTCCTAGACTAGGGGGCATCGTTCGACAGGTAGCATAATCCCTAGTTGGACCTAGGTCGCATAAACCCTGAATCCAAGAAGCATTAGATAAGTCGCGTAAACCCTAGTTGAATCTAGGAAGCGCTCAATAAGAAAACCCTAGATTAGATATAGGTAATAAATAATAGATGTACGCCTGAAGGCAACCACAATTACAGGGATTGGGATCACGTTATCTTTTTATACAGATTACTAGTTGGGACACAAGTTAGGTGGTGCAAAGATATAGAAATCAGAACAACAGAGTAGTAGCGAAGCAGAGAAAGAGTAGAAGCGCATTCAGTTATCCGCGCATTTAGTTTATCTTGTCTTATAATATCTTATGCTTATCTTGCATAAGTTATCTTGTTTTCTGGTATTGTCCTATTCTCAGTTTATGAATGTCATGGTCTTTGTTCTTGTTCTCATGCTAGAAATATACTGAGCTTACTGAGACATTATGTCTGACCCCGTTTTCTTTCGTCTTCTTTTCTTCCGTTCTCCCCTCCCAGGTAGTCAGGAAGGGAATTGCTCAGCTTAGTTTGGACCATTATTCTTTCCAAGCTCGAAGACTCTTTGATGTGCTGCTTTGGACTCTCTTTTCCACCGCTATGGATGGCTAATGCTACATTGGGGAATATAAATGTTATTTTATGCTTCTTTATTTTGTAAGGCAGATGATACTCTAGTATTGGAAAGCAACTCTTATACAAACTATTTTATCAATAAAGTAAAGTCTTATTTTCCGCTATTTTAATTTTGTCTGTCTTGTAATTTATCTGCATCTTTTACATTAAATGCTCCACAGAACTTAGTGCATTCCCTTTGTGAGTGACACTAATGGATGTGGGGTGTTACACAGAATTTGCTAGTAAATATTGGATCTCTATCACTAACTATACTGAGCGGCACTCCATGTAGCCTAACAATTTCCTTGAAATAAACCTACGCCAGACTCTGAGCAGTTCTGTTGGATTTGACAGGTATAAAATGGGCGGTCTTCGTGAAGCGATCTACGATCACCCAAATACTGTCATTTCCTTTTCTGGTTCTGGGCAAACCATCTATGAAGTCCATGGAAATATGTTCCCACTTCCAACCTGGAATGTCCAGCGGTTGCAACAATCCAGCCAGTTTCTGTTGGTCGCTTTTGACAAGCTGGCAAGTAGGGCACCTTCTAACATAGTTAGAGATGTCTCTTTTCAATGATTTCCACTAGAATGTTCGCTTGATATCGTTATACATTTTACTCACACCCGGATGGATACTGAGCTTAGATTTGTGGCATTCATCAAGCACATCTCTTCTGAGTTCAGGAATTTCTGGAACACAAATTCGTCCTTGTAACCTCAGAATCCCTTCACTATCGAGCTGGAAATCTGAAGCATTGCCTTCACGAATCCGCTGGCTCATTCCTTTGACAAATTTGTCTTCTTTTTGGAGAGCAGATATCTTGTCAATCAAAGAAGTCGCGATAATAAAACTGGCGATCATTTCATTCTTTCTACTTAACGCATCGGCCACGACATTGGCTTTCCCTGGAGTGTACAAAATCTCAAAATCGTATGCTGCAAGGAACTCTAGCCAACGTTGCTGCCTCAGATTTAAGTCTTTCTGGGTGAACAGATATTTTAACGACTGATGATCTATAAACAGTTCGAATTTCTCACCCAGAAGATAATGTCTCCAGATTTTCAAAGAAAATACGATTGCCAACAACTCAAGATCATGAGTGACGTAGTTTTTCTCGTGCGGCTTCAGCTAACGGCTAGCATAAGCAATCACTTGACCTCTTTGCATTAATACTGCACCAAGGCCTTCTCTAGAGGCATCTGTCCAGACTTTAAAGTCCCGACTGCCATCGATTATCATTAACACTGGAGCCATTATTAATCTTAACTTTAGCTCCTCAAAAGCCTCCTCACATTCTGGAGTCCACTTGAATTTTGAGTGCTTCTTTGTAAGCTTCGTTAAGTGACTAGATGTCTTCGAAAAATCTTTAACGAACTTCCGGTAATAACTAGCCAATCCAAGAAAACTTCGGACTTCTGTGGGAGTACTAGGCTGTTTCCAATTTTGAATAGCGGTGATTTTACTTGGATCCACAACAATTCCCTCTTTTGATACGACGTGGCCAAGAAACTTTACTTCATCTTGCCAGAATATACATTTGGAAAGTTTAGCTTTCAATACATTCCTTCTCAGAATTTCTAGTACTTGTTCCAAATGTTTTTCATGTTCGGCTTTTGACTTAGAGAAGATTAGAATATCGTCAATAAAAACCAGAACAAACTTATTCAGGACCCCTCTGAACACTCTATTCATTAAATCAACGAAGTATGCAGGAGCGTTGCATAAGCCGAACGGCATTACCAACCATTCGTAGAATAAGTCTGGACCCCTGAATGCTATCGTAGTAACACACTCTTCGGCAATACGAAGCTGATGGAAACCCGTAGCTAGGTACATCCTTGAAAATACTTGTTCTCCACTCAGACGATCCAATAAATCATCGATTCGCGGCAATGTATATTTATTCTTTATTGTCTGCTTATTCAAGTCACGATAATCCACACATAGTCGCAGAGTACCGTCTGACTTTGGGACAAACACAAATGCTGCTCCCCAATCAGAGAAACTAGGCCTGATCAGACCCGTCCATACAAGCTGTCTTGTTTGATTGTCTAGTTCTTCTTTCTCTTTCAAGGTCATTCTTCGAATAGCGTGAACTACTGGCCTTGCATTCGGGATTAAAGCAATTTTGAAATCAATTTCCCTCTGCGGAGGTAAGCTAACAACTTCTTCGAACACATCCGCATAATTCTCGATGACAGGAATATCTTTTATGAGGTCCTGTATATTCTCTATGACTACAGGGATATTTTCTATTTGAGTAGGAGAAACATCAAGAGCTGACCAAAAGTCTTTTCTATTTGAATTCAGACCTTCGCATGGTATGGTTATATAATTCCCTGATTGGGCCTTTGCCTTAACAACTCTCTCAGCACATCTAACCTCTGCCTCATATTTGGTTAACCAATCCAATCCCAAAATAAGATCTAAGTCAGCAAAATTCATGACAATGGAGATGGTAGGGAACTTATAACAAGAAAAAGAGACAGGCACCACACAAACCCAACTGAGATCGAGGGAATTCCCAACCGGACTATGGACAGTCATTGGTTCTTTGAGCTTCTTCAAATTCAAATCCAGCTTCTTAACTGCATTCTTTGCAATAAAGCTTCGCGACGCGCCTGTATCAAACAATACTTTAACTGGAATATTTTTGACATTAAGCGTGCTTTCCAAAACATCAGACCGTTCCTGAGCAGACGAAGATGCAGGCACCTCTGCCACTTCATTTACATGCACAACTTTGGATTTCTTAAATAGCGGGCAATCCTTTTCAAGATGACCAGTCCGATGGCGTTGACTGCATTTTCTATTCTCTCAAATCTGGTTATCGGGTTTAGATTTCTCCTTCTTTCGTTTCTTCGAGGATTTACAATTCCTGGTTAAATGCCCTTGCTTATTGCAGTTAGAGCAGGTGGCCATCGTCATGGGTTCTTTCCCAGATTTACCCCTTTTTCTCTTGGCTTTGGGTTTCTTACTGACCTCAGACATCGTACTGGCCTCAGGAATATCAGTTTCAGACTCCCCTTTATTACTAGAACAGACTTCCTCTTCGTAGCGCAACATACCTTTCTTGTCGAGATCCTCATACTGGTAAGCCATGTATACCATTTCTGAAAAAGGAAGCTTCACATGCCCCATAACTTTACTTTGGTACTTTCATTGAAGCCCGTTGATAAATCTCAGATTCTTCCTCTTCGGATTTTGAATTAGACGAGGGGCAAAGTGAGAAAGTTCATTGAATTTCTTATGATATTCTGCGATATTCATATCTCCTTGTATCAAGTAACTAAATTCATCACACAGCCGCTTAGTTGCTTCGAGAGGAATAAATCTTTCACTGAAAACCTCTTTGAATCTATCCTAGGTGATATCACCTTTTGGATTATCCTTAGTGATCGAATCCCACCAGAACAAGGCTTCATCTTGGAGTGCCCAGGATGCTAGTAATATTTTCTGGTCATCTTTCAACTTTAAGCCATCAAAGATTTTCTCAGTAGAACGAACCCAAGCTTGTGTTTTCATAATAGATTCCTCGCCCGAGAACGGTTTTCCACCCAGATTTCAATATTTCATAAATAGAGCTTCTATATCCGGGTCAGTATTACTTCTTCTGTTTCTGGCACTCATTTTCCAGTACTTCTGCAAATAGCAGATCAAGTGTCAGGTCAACAGACAAGATATTTCAAAGCATAGAGACATATACTTGAATGTAAATGTGTCTATCGGGCGTATTTCATTCTACTATACTAATACTTGGATATTACTGATCCTATCTGTAATGAGTTATTCGTCCTAGAACACTACTGGTTCTATTTCTGACGAGTTCGTTAATATGTTATATTCCAGCACTAAGCTTAACCAAAGCTCTGATACCACGTGTGACAACCCCAAACTCCGTACTGACGGTGGCAAGGGTAATATTTGGAATATAACACATAAACAGATAATAGCAGAACAAAATTAATTAATTCCACCAGATAATGTACAAATAATACAATGGATAAACATAATCATCAGAGTTACACAGTATACAGGATCATACTTAGTACAAATACAGTTCAGCTATACATAAATGACTACAGCGGAAAAAAAACATTATATGTACAATAGGAGCTGAACAACATAAAAAGAGATAAATGTTAGAATCCATCTTCAGCTCCAGCTATCCAGAAAGAGCCTGCTACAACTTGAATACAAGGCTACCCGTGTAGAAAAAGGGGCACCCGAGTTTGCAAGCGAAACAAACTACGAGTTAGTCATGGGACTGGTATGAGAAATCTACTTAACACATTTTATAATATGGCTAATCATAGGACCACGCCACTTTCGCGGAACGGGTTTTCTCCATTGGATTGCCAGTGCTTTAAAACAAGACAATATTTTAAACATCGCAGTGCTTTTTATAAAAATGAAGCCATTGTAAGACTAAGTTCCCATCACACAATGCAACGCAAACTGGAGGATAGAGTTTTTACCTTATAATGAACAAAATATGCTTGATACGAATAAAACAAAAGTATTTTGTATTATTACAAATGTTTATATGTTTCAAAAACAATTTCAAATCATAAGTATCAATCATAGATGACATGAGCGTCCCATGTCACTATGTCGCCAAATATAGGTTTACAGTCAAAACCGCACAATGTCATATTTGGAAATTGGATTTCCGTCATGAACCAAGGCAAAAGATAGTCCTTATCGAATTCGAGACTGTCTAGCCCGAGTCTCAGGATCAGAACGCATCGACCCTTGGAGCGATAAGGCCGGTCCACCGATGTGGATTAAAATGCCTGAACACTACGTTTCCCCGCCCTTTGGGGTGTAAATGAGCCAACGAATGACTCCATCGGCTTCACATAGTCACCGATATATCCGAGGCGCCTCGCAACAGCAACAACCACATAGATGAAAAATAGAATAAATGTCAGCCAATTTTAAGCACTTACACCACCTCTAGCTAGAAAGAAACGCATGCCCTCCCTGAGGTCCTCTCCCGTTTCTGGTTCATACCGGGGTGTGAGGCTCGCGAATTCACGTTATACACAAAGCTACACAACACAGGCGGTGCTTTGATCATCAACCACAAGACTTTGCTTTTCAAAAGAAGCCTTGATCACTGCATCTTAACATGCCACACATGCAATTCATACCATGCAACTGATGGCTATGAATCACACAGAATGAATTCCAATGTCAGACACACCGTCCATTTACAAATTCGTTCTGGGTCGGAACGAAACCGGAGGCACTATATACCTTGCATACCCATCGATCTCCACATACGTCTGGACGATCACCACTCATTATCCATATTTCGGGATGCCTCCCAATTAGGACATCAGTTACCATCCAACCGAGGTGAAGATCTCCGGTCTTCAACCACCGTCTTCATCTTCGACTTCTTATCGTCGATTCAGTTATTTAGAAAGGGATAAACCCAGTCTTTCTAAGAAACTTGCGTATATAATAAACAAGTGCTACACAAACACAACATACGCCTCATTCCAATTCATCAGTCACTAACCGTAAATCAGTAAGAGAACGATTTCCCAAATATTAACCCCGAAGGCCGAAACCAACATCAGATCAAAACCCAGGAAACCATTTGACTTAGCAAACCTTTAGTTAGTTTCTAAATTTCACATTCCATATCGTTTATAATATTTTATAACGATTTATCGCTATTTTTATTTATTTAAAAATAGCCATTTCATCCAAACGACGCTTCAGGCCATAACGCGGCCGTGGCGCTGTTTTTCTTCAGATTTGATTTACACATATCTGAAAATCTAACTGTTGGATCTTCACAAATTTTATATCATTAGAAAGATCTTTTCAAAACGAATCCAATGATTCCAGTTTTGGGAAAATCCGACGGTCGGATCTACGGTACACTCGTTTGAAGTTTCGATTTCAAAATACGAACTGCAGCGTCGTTATTCGATTTAATTTAATTATATTTATATTTATGTATATAAATATAATCGATTTTGGCGCTGTTTTTCTTCAGATTTGAATTAAACATTCCAGATAATCCAACTGTTGGATCTTCACAAAGTGGGTGTCTTTGGAAAGATACTTCCAAGGCGAACCCAACGGTTTCGGTTTCGGGAAAATCCGATGGTCGGATCTCCTGCACTAATCGTTTGAAATCACGGTTTCAAAACACGAACTGCAGCTTCGTTATTCGATATATTTCAATTATATTTATATATATATAATCGATTCTTCGATTTCAAAACTAATTTCTTTTCATACATTTGATAAATATGACATTTTTATCCAACCGACATTTATTTCGACACTTCACTATTTTTAACAATTCATGTATATAATAAAAATGTGATTTTTATTGCAAAACAATTTATTTCAAAACACGACTATTTTATATAGTTCATATAGGTGATAAAAATATGATTTTTATTATAAAACAATATATTTCAAACACGAATACCATTCAACACATGAATTTCTATTCAACGAATGAATTTCTATTCAACGAATGAATTTCTATTCAACACATGAAGGTTTTCTATAGTTCGTATATATAATAAAAATGTGATTTTTATTGTTAAAGCAATTTATTTAAAACACGAATACCATTCAACACATGAATTCTATTCAACGAATGAATTTCTATTCAACACATGAAAATAATTCTAACACATGAACATTATTCAAAATTTCGGCAGCATAACGGCAGGGTAGTTAAAACCGGGGCTGTCCCTTGTATGGCTCCTCGCTCTACCTTAAAGCCTCGTAGCTTTTGACAATGGGGATTTCATGCATCTAGTTCGCACGCAGGTGGCATGTATATTTTTTTCATTTCCACAAACTAATCCTATGTGGTTTCAACCAAATAATTCTCAACCACAAACGGGTATTTTTCAACCACAATCAATCAATTTCAACCACAAACAATTCTAATCAACCATTCGCTATCAACCAATTTTTCACACCAATCACAACCAATAAATATCGTCCATGGTTTGTGGACGAGGGGCGTATATATATATATATATATATATATATATATATATATATATAGGTATATTTCACTGCCATTTCAACACATATATAATTTTTACAACGCATATATAACTTATACATCGAACGTACAACTTATACAACGATTATACATGAGGTGTACAACGCTTATATAACTCATACATCGACTATATAATTTATACATCATCGTTTTCCATATCGTTTGTAATTTAGAAATCTCACATTGGGTTCCACTCCACCAAAAATAGCAGAAGGCTCAGAAAAATATGCGGTCTCTTCTAGAATATAAAAGACATCCACACGAATCCACTGTCTCTTGTTTCACTGAATTTCATCAAGAAACGAAAAAGATATGATTTTTACAATGAAATCAAAAACTGTAGCGCTTTAAAATGCTACAATATAGTTTATATAATTTTTAGTCGTTACCTCACTGAAGGGTTCGAAACTAGGTTTCGATTTTTCTTCGAATTCGTATAGCTATTCATCGATCGGCCTTTGCAGCGTCGGAGGGGGAGGAACGGTGCACCTACGTGTGGCGGTGGGGCCCACTCGGTGGTTAGAGCTGACGGCGGCGGCGGTTGGAAGTTTGAAACTTTCGAGCTCGATTTCTCCCTGTATCCTCGATGAAAAAATACAAACTATATATGGATTTGAAGATCTTGACGAGCTCTACAAAATCCCCAACGGGATGGAGGTCTAATTGTGAGCGGATTAAGAGGAATCGAGGAGAGAAGGTATTTTCGTCTTCGTTGACGTTGATTACGGGGAGAGAGAAGTTTGACCGACCAATAGGACATTTTTTTTATATTTATAAATTTTAAAAATCCAAAAATACCCCCTTTCACACACGAACACCAATCCAAACCCAACGACTGTTGTCCCTAGCTAAATACCCCCATTCCGAACACAATGGGATATGTTTCGTAGGCCCATTCGACCGTTTCAGTCAGTTTTCCTTCAGGTTAAAATATAAAACATTCAATATTTAATTTGAATGTACATTTCAATTTGCCGGGGCCACATACTGATTCTAAAAATTCCAGAAAAATAAATCTAGTTATGTTTTGACGATCCGGTCCCAACAAAACTAGTTTCGTCGAATTCTGAGGCCGTTTGAAAAATAGCCCTTTTCTGGTCGATCCAATTTAATAGAAATCGACCATACACATTTTCCTTTGCCACGCTCACATACTAGCTTCAAAAATTATGAAATTTGAAACTTAGCAATAATTTGACATCCCGAATTCAATAAAAGTTGTTTCGTCGAATTCTGAGGTCGTTTGCAAAATGGCCATTTTCATGGGCTATATAAACTCTATAGCGACCTTCTTGAAAATTCATTTAGCCATAACTTTTGCTTCCCACTATGAAACTTCGATTTTTCAGATTCATTAGAAAGATATTCACTAATAGATTTAAATATTTTGGGTTTCACTAAAATCCATTTTGTTTTGCACCCGGGTTGTTACAGGACCCCCCTCCCCACCACCTCGCGTTGAACCCCTCCTCCCTACGAACGAAGCCATCGTCGAAACCCTCCCAAACCCTAGCCTGGAAGCCCGCGCCAAGATCCTGTCACCGGAACTGCGCCACCATGGTAGACCGCCAAGCGCCACCTCCTGCCACCACCACCATGCCCTACCGCCCCTAGCAACTCTCCTTCAACTGAAACTGTAAGTTTTTATTAACTTTGACTTTAATTTTCAGTTTTAACTTAAAGTAACCTTTTAGAAAAATCTGATTATTTAAAAAATAGCATATGATAAAAAGTTTTGATTTTTAATGATATAAAGTTTTGATTTTTACTATCATGAAAGCGAAGAAAAGTTGAGATTTATAACTTCAAAGACTAGATTATTATAATTTCAAAGATTAGATTTTTATAGCATGATAAATATCTGATTTTTATTTAAGTAGCGTACTAAAATTACGATTTTTGTCTATGTTGAGTAGCGATAAAAATGTGATTTTTATCTAGGTGGCATTGAAATAAAAATGTAATCTTTTTATATGAAGTAGCATGAAAATAATTGGATTTTTATACATATAATAACGATACAAAAATCCGATTTTTATTATATGTATAACGAGAATGTAAAAATATAATTTTCATATATGGTGAACACGGACGACGAAAGTGACAAAATGCGAGCACGACGAAGATTTCCTACATATGAAGAGTCATGGCGTTTGGTTTATCTTCTCGGTGTGAACTCCTCACTTTTATTTTTTTTTCTAGTTGAAATATATAGTAGGATGCAGACGGTGCTTAGTAGCACCCGACACCCGTCGTCCACAGACCATGGACGACTTGTTTGATTTTGTTGTGTTGCGAACATTGATTGTAATGTGGAAATAAAATAAATATTCATGTGTTGAAATAAAATATATATTCATGTGTTAAAGTAAAATATAATTCATGTGTTGAAGTAAAATATAATTCATGTGTTGAAGTAAAATATAAATTCATGTGTTGAAATAAAATATATATTCATGTGTTGAAATAAAATATATATTCATGTGTTGAAATAAAATATGTATTCATGTGTTGAAGTAAAATATAAATTCATGTGTTGAAATAAAATATATATTCATGTGTTGAAATAAAATATATATTCATGTGTTGAAATAAAATATATATTCATGTGTTGAAATAAAATATATATTCATGTGTTGAAGCAAAATATAATTCATGTGTTGAAGTAAAATATAAATTCATGTGTTGAAGTAAAATATATATTCATGTGTTGAAATAAAATATATATTCATGTGTTGAAATAAAATATATATTCATGTGTTGAAGTAAAATATAAATTCATGTGTTGAAGTAAAATATAAATTCATGTGTTGAAATAAAATATATATTCATGTGTTGAAGTAAAATAAATATTTATAAACAAATCGGACGATTTGTTTATGTACACCCATTTGACTGATATTGATTGGGATGGTAAATTTTACACATCGCCCAACTGCACAAATAAAATTTTGTGTTTGTTGATTTGAAACCCCACACGGGTATTGGGATGATATTTGACGTACACTAATCCCGGTTGTTTAGTCGTATGTCAATCGATAGGTTGACAGACTATGTAAGCATTAATGATTTATATTTAATGCTTATGCAGTTGTATGGTGCACTCTGGATGATGGTTGATGATTTATCGTTGCTATTATATACATGTGTTGTAGGAAATCTATATAATTAACATTATATGGTAATTGATTGGGCCTCATTCCAATTGGGAAAATAAGGAATATTATAAAAGAAAATTCATGCGTTGAATAGAATAAATATTCATGTGTTGAATAGAATAAAAATTCATGTGTTGAATAGAATAAATATTCATGTGTTGAATAGAATAAAAATTCATGTGTTGAATAGAAAGAAAATTCATGTGTTGAATAGTATAAATTCATGTGTTGAATAAAATAAAAATTCATGTGTTGAATAAAATAAATATTCATGTGTTGAATAGAATAAACATTCATAAGTTGAATAGAATAAACATTCATGTGTTGAATAATAGCCATGTTGATTAGATATGCGCCATTTTGATGTGAACGATATGTATATCGATTTTATTCATTTTTATAATGAACATCGAAAAGGAATTGATTTCAAAATATAATATTTTGAAAATATTATCATTTATATATTAATGATATGAAATATTCAATTTTGATTTGAAATTGAATATGAAGTTGAAACTGTTTTGAAAACAAATTTAAAACGAATTATAAAATACGTTTTGAATTGAAATCGACGAAATATATATAAAATATATATATATATATTATATATTAAATGGCCTGAATAAATCGCGCCGCGATAGTTCGCGAATTTCGACCATTGACTTCGAATGGATATTATGGGAGATCCGACCGTTGGATTCTCGTAAAACCAGAACCGTTGGGTTCGTATCGAAAAGAGCTTTCTAACGAGTATTAGAGATTTGAAATCTAACAGTATGTAATGACCCGCATTGGCAGAGGTATTATAATTAATCTATTTAATTATATAAATAGTGATATAGTGAATTTAATGGTCGTGGTTTAATTATATAATGGTGAATATTTAATTTAAAATAATAAATTAAATAATATATTTAATCCTAAAATAATCAGAATTGGTTGAAATGGCGATATGGCGTGAACTGGATCATTTGTGATATTTAATTCAGTTTAGAATTGAATTAGAATAACGAAGATATTATTTGAACGACAGTTTGAACGTATAATCATATTATAATTAAAATCGAGCTTGAAATGGCGCTGTAGTTCGTAAATTGGCGATTCGAACTTCAACTGAATGTATAAGATTCGTTTTAAGCCGGATTTCTATGAAACAAGAAACGTGTGGAGCTGGTGGAGTATATCTTTCTAGTGGAAGTGAAAAATCTGGATTTCATTGGGTAGATTTTGATTTACGTCCAAATCAAATTTCAGAAAAGTCGATGTGGAAATCCTTTATAATTTATAAAGGAATTATTTATATTTTAAAAAGGAATTTCAATATAAATCGAATATCAGGTTGACCCAGATTGAAATATCGAGTTAGAAATCTATATAGGATTTTTCTGAGCTGTATGGTATTCCACTGTGAATATAGACGATAATATTTATTTTTAAATATTAAATTTAATTGTATTTAAATATATTTATATATTTAAATAGGTTATTTAGAGCTTTAAAAATATCCGGTTTTGCAAACGACCTCAGAATTTGATGAAACTAATTTTGTTCGATCCGCAACATCAAATTATTGTTAGATTTCAATTTTCGTGATTTTTGAAGTCAGTATGTAGTCGTACGGATTTTTAGAGTGAAAAACAGTCAATATTCTGATGGTTAAAAATACGCTGTGTGAGCAAACGAAGTCGGAATTCGATGAAACCAGTTTCGTTGGGATCGTAATGTCGAACTGAAGGTGCATGTCAATTTTCATGATTTTGGTATCTTGTGTGATCACACAAATTTTTAGAAGTCAGAAAACAAGTATAAAAATCAATAAAATAAAATATCCTAAAATTTTGGTGGACCAAAACCAAGCCACATCCTATTTTCTTAGCCACACAAGATTTCAGCTCCCCGTTATAAAAGTATTCTCATAGGCCGCCACTAGTTTGGCTAAAACGTTAAAATCCTTAAGTTCATAAATCAAGAAAAAATGCAAGAAATTTCTATAAATCCAAAGACAAATGAATTCGAGATCCGGATGCAATTCTCTTCACAACGGTGTGCGTTTGATTGGGTGCGACCTCCGTTTGGGTGTTGTCTATTTTTACAGTGGTAACTAGGGTTGAGAAATTTGAAGAGAGGGTGCATCGATTTGGGTTTTCGAGTGTATAGTGATGCTTAGGGAGGAGAATGGTATCGGATGTGAATTTTTGGATTTTATAGAAAATAAAATCGTCGGTGTCTACACAGTGATTTCGAGGGAGGGCTGCGAGTCGCGACCTTCCTTTGGCGATCGAGTTTGCTGAAAATAGTATGGGATCGAAGAGGAAGGGAGGGGGAGTTCAATAGTGGTTTTGCTCTGAGAGTTTGTGAATTGAGAAGGGAGGATGAGGTGTTTGAAAAATCTGTAATGGCCATTTTGAAATCCTGAAGCTCACGGCTGGGATGTTGAGGAAGAAAGGGGATGAGCGGGTCAGGTGGAAAATGAAGGTGGTCCGATGGATTGAAAGGTGAAGGCCCAATGAAAATTAAATCCAAGTTGTTATTTAATTTGAAAATGTGTATTAACTTCTTTATTTCATAACTTTGTGATACGATATCAGAATTGAGAGAAACAAGATCCAATGGGATCGTATGGACGGACACTACCCAATGGGACTAACTGAGAGTGGATTGGAGCTAGTTCGAATTTATAGCGAGATAAACTATTTGATTCAAATCAAACATCAGTTTATTGTTCTTTAACGATGAACTGCCAATGTGAGTAAATCTCACTAACTCTGAACAGTTTATAAATTCATGTGGTATTTTTGGAACTGTTAAATATTGGCTGATTGACTGTGTGTTGACTGTTTGATTGAACTGCTAGTCAGTTAGTTGAATTTCTATATTGACTCTATTCAACAGAATATACCACATGGAACTGAAAGTGATGTTGATTTTATTGTGTAACATCTGTGGATGCAGGGAAACAGGTTGGAGGAATCCGATTGGATTCCTCAATAGTTATTTTATTGTTTTTCATATATTGTGATATATGATGTGATATATAATTTGTTGTCGATTATATGTGTTTGAACGATATTGGTCATCGTGATTTGATGTGTTAAGTACCATAGAAACACCGGAATGGGAAAAAGAGATTTTCAAAGAATATTTTAGAAGTAATTTAGTTATATAAAATCACGGGATTTTATATATAAAAGGAAAAAGGATTTTTAGAAAAGGAAATAAGTATAAGAATCAAAAGGGTTAAAAGAATATATTTGTCAAACAAATATAAAGGAAATGGTTTGGTAAAACAAATAAAAAGGAATTATTTGTAAATCATTTACAAATAGAATTGATAGGAAATATTTAGAAAAATAAACAGAGTTAAAAAGGGAAAATTATTTATAACGGAATAGGACGTTATAAAAGGGAAAACGTTATAAAAAGGAAACTGTTATAAGAAGGAAATCATTTTAAAGTGGAGAACCGTTACTAAAAGTAAATATTAAAAAATGAATAAATGTTGTTAAAAAGGGAATCTTTATAAAGCGAATAAAGGAGTTATCGAATATTAGTTATTCGAATAGAGTTAAATAAATAAGGAGTTATCGAATATTAGTTGTTCGAATAGAGTTAAATAAATAAGGAGTTATCAAATATTAGTTATTCGAATAGAGTTAAATAAATAAGGAGTTATCGAATTAGTTATTCGAAAGGAGTTATCGAATTAGTTATTCGAAAGGAGTTATCGATTATAGTTTAATCGAAGGGAGTTATCGAATTAGTTATTCGAAAGGAGTTGAGTAAGGAGTTGAGTAAAAAGAGTTAATCGATAGGGGTTAAATATATAGAGTTAATCGAATTTAGTTTATTCGAAGAAAGGTTTTCGAATCTAGTTATTCGTAAGAGAGAGATTATCAAATATAGTTATTCGAAGGGAGGAGCTATCGAATAGAGATATATTCGAACGAGAGTTACATAAGGAAGTGTTAAAGAATTAAAAGATGAACTTTGTTTATTTCAAGGTGAGAAACGTTGTTCAGTCAAGGTCTGAGAGGTAGTATTACCCCAACTTGATTGACTTCATTTTTAACTAAGGAATGGTTAAGGTTCGATAGTGAAGGTGGGTTAAAGGAATTTAGTTAATAAGCGTAATGGTTTGTTTAAACATCTATCTACCCCAATGAAGGAGTTTTGGAAATGTTTTCCAAATAAGAACCAGAAATGTTTTCTGATATAGAAAACAAGAAATGGAAATGTTTTTCCAAGGGTAACAACATATATTTTCTAAATTTAGAAAATAAGAAATGTTTAATATAGGGAAACAGGAGATGAAAAATGAAATAAGGAGATAAATGTTAAATGATGTTTGATCGATATAATTTCCATCTGGAAATAATATCGTTGTTTGCACATGTAATTTTCTTTGATGGTTAAATCACAGACTATCGAAGTTTTGACCAATTTACGTTGTTAATATGGAGAGACCGGTTGGATTATTATCCAAAGAACCACTCTGTATTGGCATAAGCGTTGCGAATCATATATGCCTAGGATAATTGAAGACAGAGTAAAGTGCAAGGGCTATTATATAAGTCTTAGATAACAGTGTCTAAGATGGATGTATTGAATAGTGCCTTCGGTTCATCTTGTTCCTGGATGACTTGTATGGACGGATGTCTGACAGAGTATTTCCAGACGATCACCTATATTGATTTCTCTAACCGTACCAAGAGTGGAAGCGGAGAAGGAAACTTCTTTTAGCTAACACATAATGTATGGTTGAGGACGTCAATCGGTGATTTGATGGATTTGACGATGTGGCATCCAAAGTGAATCTGGTGTGATGATGAAGCGTAACCTCAAGCCTCATCAACCAGTAAATGATAGAAATCGGGCAGGCAGCATGGCTAAGTCGGTCGCTCCGAAGTAGGGTGTATAATCATCTGATCTAGAGTTTCATTTATTTCTAAAAATGTATTGTTGATGCTGTCCCATTCGGGAAATGGTTGCTGATCCTAACCGTTGGTGATATACATTCGATACACTCAAGCGAAATGTGTGGTTGGTCATGTGTGACCGGGTTGCAAGATGTTCTTGTTGAACCCAGTGTATTCCTTTCTAGAAGTACACTAGCGAAAGGTGGTTCCATACCTTGTCATAGTTGGAAATCCATTACCCAATACGTGCTCGCGGTTTGATTGTATACTGTATATGTAGAACATGAGATGAAAGTGTTTCTGCTAGATGATTATTATATTGTGGTTGATAGACATTATCATAATATCAAAGGTTTTTGATATAAAGATATTTGGATTCTCATAAGGGAAAAACCCGTTCCGTTATACGACGTGGTCTTATGAGATATTGTTTACTTGTTCGAGCTGTTTTAAACTGTTTTACTCATACCAGTCCATGTTGCGTGCTTGGGGCATATGTCGCATGATAGGGGGTTCTCGCTTTTCATTAAGTGGCGAACGGGAGACTCTTACCCCTACATGTCCCGAAAATGAGGGTTGGTTGTGAAGTCGAAAGGCTGGCCGTAAAATATGGTGCTGGGGTGCCAATCTAAGCCACAGTGGGGTATTACCTTCCTACTTCGGGAGGAAGAGGAGAGGATGGTTGCAAAGCCTACTTGAAACAAAATCCCGGGTCTTTATAATTGGTATCAGATCTTAAGTTAAGTGAATTACATTGGCTCTGTGGCGTGACTCGGTAGAGATAGGGTGAGTAATACCCTAGATTGAGTTGAGTGTATATATACGAGTGAACGTATTTGTTATTCAATATAAAGGAAAATTTTGTTTTATATTGTGGAGATTTGTTGGTTGAGTCGTTTATGAGTTCTGATCGATCAGTTTGATCCACTGTATCGGTAGGAGTTTATAAACACTCGAATACGATGGGTCGGCACGGTATGTTTTGAAAAGAGGGTAAATTAAAATAAGTTTGCCCAAGGTATATCTTGATATAGCGAAGATATATCTATCAAAAATTTTATATAGTGGATATATAGGTTGTTAAACCTTAGTTAGTAGAACTAAGTAGTAATTCTTAGTATAACACGGAAAGGAGCGAATGTCCGCCTGAGTAAAAAGAAGGCTCCAACGAATTGGGTTACGAAGCCCGAGGCTTCGAGGGGACGTGAGGGTACTCTTGGTATCCCTCTGTGAGGCTGCAGATGATCCTCCTGGGCTCACAGAGGTTAAGGTCTGCGTAGAAGAACCAGGGGTATGCCTTGGTTGCAATATATGGCAACCTAAAGACTAGGATGGACCGGCGTGATTCGGCGAGAAAACGGTAGCCCTGGTATAGCAACTCGTCGTCTACCATCCATCTTCAGTCAATCGAGATACGTGAAGCGGAAAGGCGGAGAACTCCAAAAGACCATATACTTGCTATCTAGTTATGGGTGAGGATGGCCATAGGATAGTGGGGCACCGGGGGCCGGCGTATAGTTCTCATTTTACAAGGTGTGCCTTTCATTAGTTGAGTGAAGGGTCAAGTGGGACCATAGCCACTGGAACAAAAACAGACCTTAGCATCTTCATCGGCAGATATCTGAAAGCTCCCGACCGAGTTCTGTATTCCTTGATTTTCCCTGACACAGGACTCGGGCCGCACATTACAGGATATGTGCATCTAGACAAGCGATAGCGATTCACGATACATGCGTGGGGAAGTATAGGAACATATACCACTCTAGGTAGTGTGTCCTAGACTTGGGGGCATCGTTCGTCAGGTAGCATAATCCCTAGTTGGACTAGGTGGCATAAACCCTGAATCCGAGAAGCATTCAGCAGATAGCGTAAACTCTAATTTATAAAGCATTTGATAGAAAACCCTAGATTAAGATCTAGGTAATAAATAATAAATGGATGCCCGAAGGCAATGAAAGATACAGGGATTGGGATCACGTTATCGTTACTAGTTGGGACACTAGTTAGGCGGTGCAAAGATATAGAAACCAGTATAACAAGGAAATAGCGAAGCAGCGTATTAGAGCATATCCAGTTTATGTTAGCTTAGCATATCTTGTGATTATCTTGTCTAATCTTGCTGACCCTATCATCATGGTATTATCTTGTATTCAGTTAATTCATGTCGTTTTGTTTTTCCATGTTCACATGCTAGAAGTTACTGATCTTACTCAGGCTTTATGTCTGACTCTGTTTTCCTTTCGTCTTCTTTTCTTCCGTCCCCCCCCCAAGGTAGTAAAGGAGGGAATAGTATAGCTCAGGCTAGGTTGGACCGTCACTCTTTCCCAGCTTGAAGATTTATCGAAGTTTTGCTTGGATTCTCTTTTCAGATGCTATGGCTGACTCCTGCTAAAATTTGGGAATATAAATGTACTTTTATGCTTCTTTATTTTGTAAGACAGATGATAATCTGATATTGTAAAGAAATCATTGTGCAAACTATTTTATCAATAAAGCAAAGTTTTATTTTCCGCTGTTTAATTTCTGTCTGTCTTGTAATTTATCTGCATCTTTTACCCTAAAATGCTCCACAGAACTTAGTGCATTCCCTTTGTGAGTGACACTAACGGACGTGGGGTGTTACACGTGGTATCAGAGCTGAAGGTTACCAGATCAGATAAAGGATTTGAAAAATTATTTTCAAAACGGTTTTTAAAGAAGCATTTTTAAAAAAGAAAAGATTTGTTTTAAAGGCATATTCCCCCAAAGCCATACGCACTATCTTCTCTTCCTCTGTTTGAATTCTTGTCTCCTTCTTTCTTGAGTCTCTGGGGCTCCTGGCTTTCTGGGAGGTAACCTCATCGATGGGCGAAGTAATGCCCGACTTCCATCCATAGCCGTAGTTGTTTCACCTACGGCCAGTTTTCTTTCAAAGCTTATAGGGTTTTCCATACGAGACAGCTTTCAAGAGACTTGTCAACATGACTACACCCGGAAAAGGATGAGGAGTTTGGCTAAGGAGCATAACCCTAGAATGAGGAATTCATGGATATAGATTTGGCTCACGAAGGAGGAAGAAATTATAAAACCTAAGACAAGAGGAAGTATCTTTACTAGGGTAAGGATAGGGCATATAATTAAGGACAAGGGCAAGAACGAGGAACAAGATTTCCAGAAGGGCGAGTACATACTTTCACCACCAAGCGTACCTAGGAGAAAGGTAGTAAAGTTCTATTGGAAGAGTCTAGTTTTGATGTTCGTACTCTTTCCTTTGGTTTTAGCGCTTCGCATTTATTCATATCCACTTCCATAGTTGAGTCTCTGCACCGTAAGTACTTGTATAGTAGAAAGATCCCACTAGAGTCTCAAATCCAATTGGTCGTCCGACCAGTTTATTTTTGGTTAAGTAGGGATTTGAGAATAGCTATCGAGTTTGCTTATATCATCTCACGTAGATCGTCTAAATTCGAAGCAGATATTCCTTGGATGCTTGTCTGATATTGGTTTAGGCCTTTGGGGCTTGTACTTGAGGAATGTCGAGTTCGACTAGGATGGTTTGCGTGAGAGATGAATAGTTGTGACAGGCACTCTAAAAAGTACGTAGTAACCTTTCAACCCTTATAGTTATGGCATGGCGGATAAGAGGGAGACCTCCAATCATCTTAGTACATACACTTGGTATCGTAATTGGCATCTGTTTATTTTGGAAATGGAGGTTAGAAACTTCACAATCGTGAAGTAAAATTAGTTAAGATACAGTAGGAGTAAAGCTCAAGAAGGCTAGATACTAGCATCATACCCTTTTCCTTAAGGGTGCATCCTTGATTTCTTTGTTTAGGAGCTTTACGAATAATTGTTTCTCTCTTTCCAAAGTATACCCTCTCGGTCGTATCTTCGATCCTTAGGTAGAAGCCAATGGATGTAAATATGTGTTTGAAACATGTTATGGTTGGAGGTTGCAAGTGGTTGCTAATGGTTGCTCGTGAATGCATATGCATACGTATTAGGCACTTGATCAGTTCAGACGCTTTCATATTGCATTTACAGGAATGTATTTGTTTGTAAGTTGAGCCTGATATGTTATCATATGGATGTTGCATATGGATGAATGGCTATGCACACATGTAGTATTTACATAACTAGGGATGCTTGCATACATGATTGGATGCATGGCACTGACATGATTTGCATTAAGGAGGTCAACTGAATTAGTAGACCGCCTGATTTTGCATTAGATAAAGACATATACACACACTATGCATATGAACATGAAAGCATTAGAAATCTTTTAAGGACAATGAATGCCTGTGATTGAATGGTTGAGTAGATGGGTGATTGGATGGTAGGACACATTCTTCCTAACTTGAGGATTTCGGGGACGAAATCCTTTTAAGTGGGGGAGAATGTAACACCCCGTAGTTCTGTAACATTAAGATTTACAAATCAAGGCAGAATTAAAAGTTAAAATCAAAATAAAGGGAAACGGGCTGCGCCAATTCGTTCGTCTCGGAATTCTGCATGAAAACGAGTCCGAGTTTGCATAAATCGGAGTCCGTATGAGGAAGATATGGCCTCCGGAAGATTCAGCGAAGTACAGATTTCCAAACAGGTCAAGTTCGAAATTCAAAAGCAGACCCAGATTTGGCTGGGCGGGAATTTTCCCGCCCAAGGCACCCAGGTCGATTGGGTAGTCGACCTGGGTCACCCAGGTCGACTGGGTAGTCGACCTGGGGCACCCAGGTCTACTGGGTAGTCGACCTGGGTCACCTAGGTCGACTGGGTAGTCGACCTGGGGGTCGACCCCCCTGACCAGGTCGACTGGGTAGTCGACCTGGGTCCCGAAATCCAGTTTTCTGCACCTAGTTCGTTCTTCTGTATCTAGACGCCATTCTGACCAGATTCGTCCGCCTAACACTATATAAACAGCCCTAGTCTCATTCTCTATTCACAATTCTCTTCTATCCTTAGGCTGCCTCTGAGAAAATATATAAATAAATAATATATAAAATAAATCAACATGAGGAAGTGCTGCTAAAGATTTTCAAGAAGAGGTTCAAGTCAAGCTAGGATTCAAGAACATGGTTCAAACGACTTCAACGACTGTTTTTCTACAAATCATAGCAACGCTATCTTTCTATTCTAATCTCTGTAAGTCAGTTACTTTTTAGATTTGAACATTTTTCTCTGTTCGTGACATGAAATTAAAGGAATAAAAGAATATGCCAAATCTCTCTCTCTATTCGAATCAGTGCCTATACTCTTGAACCTAATTAAGAACTGTTATGATTCGAGAACAAATAAGACCGTGACTATGAAACTATGGACCTTAAAACCATATGCCTATGACTACGAACATTTGCCTGTGACTATGAACATTGCCTATGACTATGGACATTGCCTATGACTATGAACATTGCCTATGACTGTGACTGTGACTATGAGGATTATTTCCTTGACTAATCCTATGCCTTTGATTAGGAAATATAAACTATTGCCTATGACATAACAAGGACAACTGTGATTAAACACCTATGATTCATGACTAGGAAAGTGTTGCTTAAGTTTTGTGACTATAAAATTGGGTCTACACCCGATTATCTATTCTGTATGTTCTTGGTTTTCTTTGGTTTTAGACCTTGGGAATTTACCTATTAAGTTAGGTTTACCCATGTTCTGAACCTACTCTGTCTATTCTTGGTTTTAGATCTTGGGAATTTACCTATTAAGTTAGGTCTACCCACGCTCTTGAACCTACGTCGTAATCTATATGCCTGTGAACTACCATCTTATGCCAGTTGTTATGTCCGTTCTTTCATGGCATTTTGGTTCATTCCCTTTTATCGACGAATCTAGCTTTATTTTCTAGATTGAATCACAATTATACGAACGGTGGGAACATGTATTATGGCATGTTCATAGAAATACAAATTGGATAAATTTGACATGAATTATAAGATGTGTAATTTGAATCTAGTATTGACGTGTAAATCTAGCATTTACATGAATAGTGAACTAAAGTAATAAGTCTAGTTTGACGTGAATCAAAATGTTGAATCGGAATTGGATTAGCTAATTTGGCACGGTAAGTATATTGGCATAAATGTGAAATTGGCCGTAATTAGGAATAATTGTCAGGTTTAGCAAAATCATGGTTAGTGACACCTAATTTGGTAGAGTTTACATACCAAAAGGGCATAAATATGATATAGAGGGGAGAATGGGCCATAAGAATAAATGTTGACAATTCACATTAAAAGAGTAATTAGGAAATAAGTAAATTAGGAATAATTTACTTATAGAATTTGGCCTGAATGAGGAAATGTAAATTTAGACAAATTAAAGGTTTATTAACGACATCTCTTTTAATGACACACCAGAAAGTTCTAGGGTGACACAGAGGATAGTGTCTAGGCTTGGGTTTGGAAAATACAAGTTTCCTGCTCTCCCTGGCTATCCCTAACTGATCCGACGGACGGGATGGTTACTTTCAAAACCTGATTTGAAAACTAATCAAAACCCTTTGAACTTAGAAAACACGAATATGCCTAACTCGAGGTTAGACTGAGTTGCGATGTAAACCTGCCCGGAACCAACCGGCACATCCAGTATTCGCAACAATATCTGTCTAATGTGAGTGGTCGCGGCTTTAATCTATTTAATTAAAGCTAGAATAAGAATGGTAGGGTTAAGTTAACTAAGACACTTAACCAATTCAACAAGATAACCAAACCAATGGGTGGGGTTAGGTTCATACAGACACTTAACATAGTTAACCTAGAATGGGAGGGTTAAGTCCGTAGGAACACTTAACCAACTTAACACAGTCAAGCTAGAATGGGAGGGCTAAGTCCATAGGGACACTTAACCAAACTTATGGTAACAAGACCAGATTTGTAAGGGTTAAGTAATTAAGAAAACACTTAGCAAAATTAACATGTTAACTAGTCTAGAAGGTGGGGTTAAGTAAAGTTAATACACTTAGTCAAATTAACATGTTAACTAGACTAGAGGTTGGGGTTAAGTAAGATTTAATACACTTAGCCAATTTGATATGATAGCTGGGCTAGACTGTAAGGTTAAGTAAACCTGAACACTTAACCATCAGATTGTGATAAAGGAACAGGGTTAAGTCTAAAACATGAAGGGATAATACTTAACCGTTAATAACATGTTAGTTAAAACAGACGGGCAAGGTTAAGTTAAAAAGGAACACTGAACCAAATACAGGATGAATGGGTAAGGTTAAGTAATAAGAAATACTTAACCAATATAACTTGGTTTGTGGGGGGTTAAGTCAACATGAATTACTGATAACACTTAACCAGTTTGACAGGATAAATGAAGAGGGTTAAGTTGGCTTGAATTGACTAATGACACTTAACCAATCCAAATTGACGGGAAAGGGAACTAAGTAGTAAACCTTAGTTAAGAAAACAACGATTCTGGAAACTAAGTGGTAAACCTTAGTTAGTAGAACTAAGTAGTAATTCTTAGTATAACACGGAAAGGAGCGAATGTCCGTCTGAGTAAAAAGAAGGCTCCAACGAATTGGGTTACGAAGCCCGAGGCTTCGAGGGGACGTGAGGGTACTCTTGGTATCCCTTTGTGAGGCTGCAGATGATCCTCCTGGGCTCACAGAGGTTAAGGTCTGCATAGAAGAACCAGGGGTATGCCTTGGTTGCAATATATGGCAACCTAAAGACTAGGATGGACCGGCGTTATTCGGCGAGAAAACGGTAGCCCTGTGATAGCAACTCGTCGTCTACCATCCATCTTCAATCAATCGAGATACGTGAAGCGGAAAGGCGGAGAACTCTAAAAGACCATATACTTGCTATCTAGTTATGGGTGAGGATGGCCATAGGATAGTGGGGCACCGGGGGCCGGCGTATAGTTCTCATTTTACAAGGTGTGCCTTTCATTAGTTGAGGGAGGGGTCAAGTGGGACCATAGCCACTGGAACAAAAACAGACCTTAGCATCTGCATCGGCAGATATCTGAAAGCTCCCGACCGAGTTCTGTATTCATTGATTTGCCCTGACACAGGACTCGGGCCGCACATTACAGGACATGTGCATCTAGACAAGCGATAGCGATTCGCGATACATGCGTGGGGAAGTCTAGGAACATATACCACTCTAGGTAGTGTGTCCTAGACTTGGGTGCATCGTTCGTCAGGTAGCATAATCCCTAGTTGGACTAGGTGGCATAAACCCTGAATCCGAGAAGCATTCAGCAGATAGCGTAAACTCCAATTTAGAAAGCATTTGATAGAAAACCCTAGGTTAAGATCTAGGTAATAAATAACAAATGGATGCCCGAAGGCAATGAAAGATACAGGGATTGGGATCACGTTATCGTTACTAGTTGGGACACTAGTTAGGCGGTGCAGAGATATAGAAACCAGTATAACAAGGAAATAGTGAAGCGGCGTATTAGAGCATATCCAGTTTATCTTAGCTTAGCATATCTTGTGATTATCTTGTCTAATCTTGCTGACCCTATCATTATGGTATTATCTTGTATTCAGTTAATTCATGTCGTTTTGTTTTTCCATGTTCACATGCTAGAAGTTACTGAACTTACTCAGGCTTTATGTCTGACTCTGTTTTCCTTTCGTCTTCTTTTCTTCCGTTCCCCCCCCCCAAGGTAGTAAAGGAGGGAATAGTATAGCTCAGGCTAGTTTGGACCGTCACTCTTTCCCAGCTTGAAGATTTGTAAAAGTTTTGCTTGGATTCTCTTTTCAGATGCTATGGCTGGCTCTTGCAAAAATTGGGGAATATAAATGTACTTTTATGCTTCTTTATTTTGTAAGACAGATGATACTCTGATATTGTAAAGAAATCATTGTACAAACTATTTTATCAATAAAGCAAAGTTTTATTTTCCGCTGTTTAATTTTTGTCTGTCTTGTAATTTATCTGCATCTTTTACCCTAAAATGCTCCACAGAACTTAGTGCATTTCCTTTGTGAGTGACACTAACGGACGTGGGGTGTTATAGGGCAGGTATAAATATACATGAGATAGGTATGGATAAGGTATGAAGGTATATAAATAGAATGCTCGATGAAAAGGTATGTATTTAATTCATATATGAGATTTTATGCACCATATTGGCTAGCCACTTGGCTTTTTCTTTTCCTTTTGGATTGGTGTGGGCCATGAGAGGCTATTTGAAATATCCCGATGCTCCTGGTACAAAGGAGGTTATGGCAAATTTTTCCGGGAATTTAAGGAGTTAGAATATTTTTAAGATAATTTGATAGTTAGAAATCAACGTATCGATATATATATATATATATATATATATATATATATATATATATAGAAGTCGATAAGGAAACAAACTTAGAAATAGAATAGTAAAATCAAAAAGGAATATTAAGAATAAAATCTAGTAAGAATAGAAAGAGGAAGCGTATACGTGTTTAAAAGTGAATAAGTAGTTGTATGGTAGTGATTATTCGAGTAAGTAGTCATATCTGTTTTGACGTTATAAATGTTATTCAGCCAAGGTCTGAGAGGTAGTTATACCCCAACTTGATTGATTTCATTATTATCAAATGAATAGTATGATTTCAGGCTCGAAGATCAATGTTGAATAAGAGTTAGTTGAATATAGTATTTGGGTTGTCGTAACGATGTTTTACACAACATCCGTTTTAACCCAAATAAGTGTAAGTTTGGAAATATAATAAAGAATATTTCCTAAGTATAGAAATAAACAAGATTGGAAAAGAGATAAGTAATTGGAATATTTTCCAATTATAAATAGCATATATTTTCTAAAGTTTAGAAAATAAAGGAAGGCGATTTTCGGAAATGTTTTCCAAATAACATAAAAGGCCAATATGGTTATTGAAAATATTTGGTTAACAAATATTGATAAAGAAATAGAGAAGTGATTTAACTAATGGAATATTAATTAAGGGCTATGTGACATGTTCAAAAGAAAATTTTGATTTTTGAAAAGAGTAAACTATTTGAAAACTTCCAGGGAAAGACTGTTTGAATTAAAAAAAATTAATAGAAATTTGTGAAAGCAAATTTGAATTAAAGTAAAGCCAGTAAAGTGGTAACTGAGATTGAATTAGAATGATATCAAGACAAATTGGATTGTGAGATTCAAATTTGAAGTGTAATGTGATAATCAAGTTAAGAGTTAGGAATCGAGAAGAAACTCGAGTTGAAATGATATTTGGCTCGAATATAAGCGAATGGTTGGATTTGTGGATAAAAGCAGATTGGAATTTGATTGGGATGACCCTTGTATCCGCTGAATTGATAACAGGTGGAAGGGATATAATGATATGCCGACAAAAAAGGTACAAGTTTATATTTCTATTGGATATAAGATTTATGAGCCGAATTGGCAAGCCACTTGGCTGTTTGATTTTCTTTTGGGTTGGAGATGGCCCAGAGATGCGAGTGGTGGTTTAACATATTGACCAGTACAAAGGAGGTGCTGGCGAAATTTTTTGACGAGTTAAGGCGTTAGAAAATTTTCAGGATTTTTTGAAAATCTTCGTTGATAAGAATTGTAATGATCCGGGATTTTGGCGATCTTGGTTATCCGATATACAACACATATCGAACATCCAAGGATCGAAAATACCAGTCATAAATGAAAGAAATTAGAGGGTGAGGAAAGATAAGATAGAAACTTAGAATAGAAGAAGAAGAAGAACACAACATCAGAGTAACACGAACATCACAGCGGAACGAATAACATATAATATATATAACATAACTTGAAATATACATCTGTACTTGAATATACATCATTATCAAAGTATAACACTTACAAAACAGCGGAAATAACTATAGCTATATAATCCTAAAGCCTCCTGCTCCAAGCTCTTCCAGTATATCTGTAAATCCTGACTACTTGACTGCCCGTACAAAATTGGGCACCCAAGAGTTTAGGGAAAACAACAAAATAAACTCCGGGTCAGTCATGGGACTGGTATGAGTAAAACAGTTTAAAACAGTTTGAACAAGCAAACGATATCTCATAAGACCACGCCGTATAACAGAACGGGTTTTTCCCTTATGAGAATCCAAATTATCTTTATATCAAAAACATTTTGATATTATAATAATGTCTATCAACCACAATATAATAATCATCTAGCAGAAACGTTTTCATCACATGTTCTACATATATAGTATACAATCAAAACCGCAAGCACGTATTGGGTAATGGATTTCTAACTATGACAAGGTATGGAACCACCTTTCGCTAGTGTACCTCTAGAAAGGAATACACTGGATTCAACAAGAACATCTTGCAACCCGGACACACATGACCAACCACTCATTTCGCTTGAGTGTATCGAATGTATATCACTAACGGTTGGTATCAGCAACCATTTCCCGAATGGGACAGTGTCGACAATAGATTTTTAGAAATAAATGAAACTCTAGATCAGGTGATTATACACCCTACTTCGGAGCGACCGACTTAGCCATGCTACCTGCTCGATTTCTGTCATTTACCGGTTGATGAGGCTAGAAGCTACGCTTTATCATCACACCAGATTCACTTCGAATGCCACATCGTCAAATCCATCAAATCACCGATTGACATCCTCAACAATACATTATGTGTTAGCTAAAAGAAGTTTCCTTCTCCGCTTCCACTCTTGGTACGGTTGGAGAAATCAATATACATGATCGTCTGGAAATACTCTGTCAGACATCCGTCCATACAAGTCATCCAGGAACATGATGAACCGAAGGCACTATTCAGTATATCCATCTTAGGCACCGTTATCTAAGATTTATACAACAGCCCTTTCACTTTACTTTGTCTTCAATTATCTTTGGCATATATCATTCGCAACGCTTATGCCAATACAGTGTGGTTCTTTGGATAATAATCCAACCGGTCTCTCCATATTAGCAACGTTAAAATGGTCAAAACTTCGATAGTCTGTGATTTAACCATCAAATAAAAACAGGTGTGCAAACAATGATATCATCTCCAAAGGGAAATTCTATCAATCAATCATCAATCATATATCTATATATATATATATTTCCTTATTTTCTATGTTTGGAAAATATATGTTATTAACACTGGAAAATATTTCCATAACTTGTTCCTTATTTCCAATTTCAATATTTGATTACGTTTCTAATTCTATTTGGAAAACATTTCAAAATCTTCTTTACTTGGATTTAAACAGATGTTTAAATCAACATCGCGATAACAACTCGAACCACTATACTTATTTACTAAATTTACTTAACCACTTTTACTCTCGAACCTTAACCATTTCTAAATTAAAAAAACGAAGTCAATCAAGTTGGGGTATAACTACCTCTCAAACCTTAACTGAAACATTTCAAATCTCGAAATAGGTTAAGTTCATCTTTTAACTCTTTAACACTTCCTTACGTAACTCTCGTTCGAATAAATCTCTATTCGATAACTCCTCCTTTCGAATAACTATATTTGATAATCCCTCTTACAAATGATGAGACGACCCCAAACCCCGTACTGACGGTGGCAAGGGTAATGGAATATAACACATAAACAGATAACAGCAGGACAGAATTAAATAAATACACCAGATAATGCACAATAGAATATACTGGATAAACGTAATCATCAGAGTTACATAGTATACAGGATCATACTTAGTACAAATACAGTTCAACTATACATAAATGTCTACAGCGGAAAACAAACATAATGTACAATAGGAGCTGAGCAGCATAAAAAGAGATAAATGATAGAATCCATCTTCAGCTCCAGCTATCCAGAGAAAGCCAGCTAAAACCTGAATACAAGGCTGCCCGTGTAGAAAAAGGGGCACCCGAGTTTGAAAGTGAAACAAACTACGAGTCAGTCATGGGACTGGTATGAGAAATCTACTCAACACATTTAAAATATGGCTAATCACAGGACCACGCCACTTTCGTGGAACGGGTTTACTCCATTGGATTGCCAGTGCTTTAAAACAAATCATTCTTTTAAATATCGCAATGCTTTTTATAAAAATGAAGCCATTATAAGACTCAGTTGCCATCACACAATGCAACGCTAACCGGAGGATAGAGTTTTACCTTATAATGGCCAAAATATGATTGATACGAATAAAACAAAAGCATTTGATATTATTACTAGTGTTTATATTTTTCAAAAACAATTTCAATCATAACTATCAATCATAGACGGCATGGGTACCATATATCATGTCGCCATATATATATATATATATATATATATATATATATATATATATATATATACAATCAAAACCGCACAGTCACGTATTTGGAAATTGGATTTCCGTCATGAACCAAGGCAAAAGATAGTCCTTACAGAATTCGAGACAATCTAGCTTACCATGTCTCAAGATCAGAGCTCAAGTGACCCTTGGATCGTCAGGGCCGGTCCACCGATGTGGATTAAAATGCCTGAGCAATACGTCTCCCTGCCCTATGGGGCGCAAATGAGCCAACGAATGACTCCATCGGTCCCGGATCGACCGATATATCTGAGGCGCCTCGCCACATAAGTAAAATGTCAGGCCGTGTAAAAACACCAACACAACTCCTAGCTAGAAAGAAACGCATGCCCTCCCTGAGGTCCTTCTCCCGTTTTTGGTTCATACCGGGGTGTGAGGCTCGCGAATTCACGTTATACACAAAGCTACGCCACACAGGCGGTGCTTTGATCATCAATCACAAGACTTTGCTTTTCAACGGAAGCCCTGATCACTGCATCTTAGCATGTCACACAGGCAATTCACACCATGCAACTGATGGTATCAATCACATAGAATAAATTCCAATGTCAGACACACACTCCATTTACAAGTCCGTTCTGGGTCGGAACGAAACAGGAGGCACTATATACCTCGCAAACCCATCGATCTCCACGTACGTCTGGACGATCACCATTCATTATCCATATTTCGGGATGCCTCCCAATCAGGACATCAGTTACCATCCAAATGAGGTGAAGATCTCAGTCTTCAACCACCGTCTTCATCTTCGATTTCTTATCGTCGATTCAGTTATTCAGAATGAGATAAACCCGGTCTTTCTGAGCAACTCGCGTATATAATAAACAAGTGCTACACAAACACTACTACGCATCATTTCAATTCATTAGTCACTAACCGTGAATCAGTAAGAGAACGATTTCCCAAATATTAACCCCAAAGGCCGAAACCAACATCAGAACAAAATCCAGGAAACCATTCAACTTAGCTAACCTTCAGTTAATTTCTAAATTTCACATCCATATCATTTACAATATTTTATAACGATTTATCGCTACTTTTATTTATTTTAAAATAGCCAATTTATTCAAATGACGCTTCGGGCCATAACGCGGCCGTGGCGCTGTTTTTCTTCAGATTTGTTTTACACATATCTGAAAATCTAACCGCTGGATCTTCACAAAATTTATATCATTAGAAAGATCTTTTCAAAACGAATCCAATTGTTCCAGTTTTGGGAAAATCCGACGGTCGGATTTCCTGGTATAATCGTTTGAAGTTTCGATTTCAAAATATGAACTGCAGCGTCGTTATTCGATTTAATATAATTATATTTATATATATATATAAATATAATCGATTCTGGCGCTATTTTTCTTTAGATTTGAATTAAACATTCCAGACAATCCAACCGTTGGATCTTTACAAAGTTGGTGTCGTTGGAAAGGTATTTCCAAAGCGAACCCAACGGTTACGGTTTCGGGAAAATCCGATGGTCGGATCTCCCGCACTAATCGTTTGAAATCACGGTTTCAAAATACGAACTGCAGCTTCGTTTATCGATACATTTTAATTCTATTTATATATATATATATATATCGATTCTTCGATTTCAAAGCTATTTTCTTTTCATACTTTTGATAAAAATTATATTTTTATCCAAAAACATTCACTTCGACACTTCACTATTTTTAACAGCTCCTGTGTACAGTAAAAATGTTATTTTTATTGTAAAACAATTTATTTCAAAACACGATTATTTTATATAGTACATATAGGTAATAGAAATAGGATTTTTATTATAAAACAATTTATTTCAAAACGAGATTATTTTATATAGTTCATATTGATGATAAAAATAGGAATTTTATTATAAAACAATTTCTTTCAAAATATGAATACCATTCAACACATGAATTTCAATTCAACGAATGAATTTCGATTCAACACATGAAGGTTTTCTATAGTTTGTATATATAGATAAAAAGGTGATTTTTATATTTAAAACACGAATACCATTCAACACATGAATTTCAATTCAACGAATGAATATCGATTCAACACATGAAGATTTTCTATAGTTTATATATATAGATAAAAAAAGGTGATTTTTATATTTAAAACACGAATACCATTCAACATATGAATTTCAATTCAACGAATGAATATCGATTCAACACATGAAGGTTTTCTATAGTTTATATATATAGATAAAAAGGTGATTTTTATATTTAAAACACGAATACCAGTCAACACATGAATTTCAATTCAACGAATGAATATCGATTCAACACATGAAGGTTTTCTATAGTTTATATATATAGATAAAAAGGTGATTTTTATATTTAAAACACGAATACCATTCAACACATGAATTTCAATTCAACGAATGAATATCAATTCAACACATGAAGGTTTTCTATAGTTTATATATAGATAAAAAGGTGATTTTTATATTTAAAACACGAATACCATTCAACACATGAATTTCAATTCACCCAATGAATTTCGATTCAACACATGAAGGTTTTCTATAGTTTGTATATATAGGTAAAAAGCTGATTTTTATATTTAAAACACGAATACCATTCAACACATGAATTTCAATTCAATGAATGAATTTAGATTCAACACATGAAGGTTTTCTATTCAACAGACGAATATAGTTTCAACACAGGAAAATAATTCTAACACATGAATATTATTCAAAATTTCGACAGCATAACGGCAGGGTAGTTAAAACCGGGACCGTCCCTAGTACGGCTCCTCGCTCTACCTTAAAGCCTCGCAGCTTTTGACAATGAGGAATCATGCATCTAGTTCGCACGCATGCGGCATGTATATTTTTTTCATTTCCACAAACTAATCCTATGTGGTTTCAACCAAATATTTCTCAACCACAAATGAGTATTTTTCAACCACAATCAATCAATTTCAACCACAAACACTTCTAACCAACCATTCGTAATCAACCAATCTTCACACTAATCACAACCAATAAATATCGTCCATGGTTTGTGGACGAGGGGCGTATATATATATATTTATATTTATATTTATATATAAGCATTTCAATTCTATTTCAACACATATATAATTTTTACAACGCATATACAACTTATACATCGAACGTACAATTTATACAACGCTTATACAAGAGGTGTACAATGCTTATATAACTCATACATCGATTATATAATTTATACATCGTCGTTTTCCATATCGTTTATAATTTAGAAATCTCACCTTGGGTTCCACTCCAACAAAAATAGCAGAAGGCTCAGAAAAATATGCGGTCTCTTCTAGAATATAGAAGACGTCCACACGAGTCCAATGTCTCTTGTTTCACTGAATTTCGTCAAGAAACGAAAAAATATGATTTTTACAGTGAAATCAAAAACGTAGCGCTTTAAACTGCTATTAAATAGTTTAAAATAGTTTCAGCCGTACCTCAGCAGTTTGGTTCGAAACTAGGTTTCCAATTTTCAGCTAATCCACTGATCGATACGGGGATCGGGCTGCGCGAGGTCGAAGGGGGAGGAGAGGCGCTCAAGCGCCGGAAGTGGGGTCCACTTCGGTAGTCTGAGGTGGCCACGGCGGAGTTTCAAAGCTTCGAACTTCCCACTCGCGGTTCTCTTCAAATACACTTCGAAAAAATGCAAATCCTATATGGATTTGAAGCTTGAGAGGTGCTCTGCAAAATCCCTAATTGGAGCACTTGATTTTACTGAGTGTGGAAGGAGGAATCGAGGAGAGAAGGAACTTGAAGGTTTCCGCTGTGCGTCGTGGTAGATTACGGGGAGAGAGAAACAGCTTTGACCAATTAGATTTTATTTATTTATTTATATATTTTAAAAATCCGAAAATACCCCTTGCCACACACGAACACCAATCCATGCCCAACGACTGTCGTTCCTAGCGTTTTACCCCCATTCCGAACACAATGGGATTTGTTTCGAAGGCCCATTCGACTGTTTCAGTCAGTTTTCCTTCTAATTAAAATATAAAACATTCAATATTTAATTTGAACGTACATTTCAATTTTCTAGGGCCACAAACTGATTCAAAAAATTCCAGAAAAATAAATCTAGCTATGTTTTGAGGATATGGTCCCAACAAAACTAGTTTCGTCGAATTCTGAGACCGTTTGAAAAATGGCCCATTTCTGGTTGATCCAATTTAACTGTAATTGACCAAAACACGTTTTCCTTTGCCACGCTCACATACTAGCTTCAAAAATTATGAAATTTGAAACCTAGCAATAACTTCACATCCCAGATCCAACAAAAGTGGTTTCGTCGAATTCCGAGGTCGTTTGCAAAATGGCCAATTTCACGGGCTATATAAATTCCATAGTGACCTTTCTGAAAATTCATTTGGCCATAACTTTTGCTTTCCGCTATGAAAATTTGATTTTTCAGATTCGTTAGAAAGGTATTCACTAACAGATTTAAATATTTTTGGTTTCACTCAAATCCGTTTTGTTTCGCACCCGGTACAGTCAGTCAAAGTTTGAATTCAAATTTTGAAACTACCGCGCCATTTCAGGCCTTGTTTATAATTAGAATTAATTATATTCGTTTTCAAATGTCGATTCAAACTTACTTTTCATCGTTATTATTTAAAATATTTATTTTAAATATTTAAAATCCATTATTTTAGCCAATTTAAAATTTTTAAATTGGTTCAGATTTTCCGGGTCGTTACAATCTCCCCCACTTAAAACTTTTCGTCCCCGAAAAGGAACAAAGTCGAAAGTGGTTTGATTAATCAACTCTACGTTCAATCTGGCTTCCATTCTCCAACTTTTTAGCTTCTGAGAATTTTCAAATTCTTCAAAAATTTGGCTAACACCCGTAATTTTCGAAAAATTTCGCCATAACCTCCTTTGTACAGTGAGAGGTATGGAAATTTATTGGGCCGTATTAGGTACCCAATATATCCTAATAAGCATACACATATTTATAGTTATATATTCTGGTGTTTACAGGGGAGCGTGTATAGATAATAACTCCAGAGAATAAATTCTCGTTACCCTGTCAAAGCCTGAGGGAGTGTGTATTTTTAATTGCTCCAGAGGATAAATCCTCGTCACCTCGTCCCATGTGGGAAATAAATAGTCCATGTGTCGTATCTAATGACTAGAGAGACGTGATTATTGTCAACTCCAGACCCGTGTGGGGTTTTTATAAATCTGGCAATTTATCATTACAAATTTTATATGGTCATATCAGTCATCAGTTCAACCTGTAAAATATAGTCATCGCCATACAAGCCTCTCGCTTGTATGGTAAATCTTCCACCTCGTCACATAAGCTCCAAATGCTTATGTGGTATATGGTGAAGTATGCCCATCTTCAAGAAGTATGCTATGTAGTGTAGTTCAAAATTAATTGTTACTATCCTATGGTGATGTTTATTATTTCACACAGAACAACCAGCACTCCGCATCCAATGGCATTCACAGGAGTTGATATAATAATATTTCGCATCCAACTCATTAAGGTTTACCTATTTGTCGGGCACGCAAATAAAATCTTTACTCAACAGCTAATCCATTTACCTGTTCAAACATATATATGCACATGTATATATTTCTATCTATTTTTAACTCAGTTTAATGTGTGGGTCCATCGAATAAATCCTACCATTCATTATCTTATTAATTAAATTAACTATTGTTTTAATGATTTTAATTAATCCAATTTACTATCACACAACACAAACATCAATCAATTTGTTTTTAACTTTTCAAAATCATACAAATTAATTCATACACTCTTTTTTAAATTAAGCAGACTATAGAATTAAAAGTGCACATCCATGGAAAGAAAATAACAACAAAGTAGAGAATTAATTGGTAATGCAAAGTATGGTAAATGTACCTTGCACCGGAGTCAATCAGAGATATCCACTCGACACTTAGGATAGGCTTTCTGAATGCTCTCCTCAGTTTCCCAAGTACAATCTCGTGGATCTCCACTCCATTGCACATTGACTAAGTGAACCTTCTTGTTCCTCAGCTCTTTGGTTTCTTTGCCGATGATCTTTAGTGGCTCTCTCCTCACAGCCAATTCAGGGGTAATTTCAATATCCTGTTGCGCTGCTTCTTCCACGATCAAGTCTGGATCATGAACATGCTTTCGAAGTTGAGATATGTGGAATACATCATGCACTCCAGGCAACCAATCTGGCAATTTAACCCTATAAGCGAGTGTTCCGATCCGTTCAAGAATAGGAAACGGACCAATGAATTTGGGCGCCAACTTCCCTGTTTTACCGAACCGGATAACTCCTCTCATCGGCGATACTTTCAAATATACATAGTCGCCAACAGAAAACGATATATCTCTCCTTCTCTTATCGGCATAGCTTTTCTGGCGGCTTTGAGCGGCGAGTAATCGTTTCTTAATGAAATCGATTTTGTCGGCAGCCTCGCGGATCATATCTGGTCCTAAAACAAGTCTATTACCGGGTTCGACCCAACAAGCAGGAGATCGGCACGGTCTACCATACAACGCTTCGAATGGTGACATTGTCAGGCTCGCCTGGTAGCTGTTGTTATAAGAGAATTCAGCCAAATGCAGATGGTCTTCCCATGATCCGCCGAAATCTAGAACACAAGCCCGTAAGAGATCTTCCAGTGTACGATTCTCCCTCTCAGTCTGACCATCTGTCTGAGGATGATAGGCGGTGCTTAGGTTCAGCTTTGTTCCCAATTCTAATTGGAACGCCACCCAGAATTTGCTAGTGAATATTGGATCTCTATCACTAACTATACTGATCGGCACTCCGTGCAGTCTAACAATTTCCTTGAAGTAAATCTGCGCCAGACTCTGAGCAGTTCTGTTTGATCTGACAAGTATGAAATAGGCGGTCTTCGTGAAGCGATCTACGATCACCCAAATACTGTCATTTCCTTTTCTGGTTCTGGGCAAACCATCAATGAAGTCCATGGAAATATGTTCCCACTTCCAACCAGGAACGTCTAGCGGTTGCAATAATCCAGCCTGTTTCTGTTGGTCGCTTTTGACTAGCTGGCAAGTAGGGCATCGACTAACATATAAAGAAATGTCCCTCTTCATCGACTTCCACCAGAAAGTGCGTTTGATGTCATTATACATTTTGCTTACTCCCGGATGGATACTAAGTTTTGACTTGTGGCATTCATCCAGTACTTCCTGTCGGAGCTCAGCAATGTTAGGAACACAAATTTGACCTTTCAGCCTTAGAATCCCCTCATTATCAACTTGAAAACTCGAGGGTTCGCCTTGTTGAATTATCTCTCTGATCTTCTGAATGAAGTGATCATCCTTCTGAACAGCAGATTTTTTATCTATCAATGAAGTCGTGATAATAAAACTAGCGATCATTTCATTCTTTCGGCTTAACGCATCGGCACGACATTGGCTTTCCCTGGAGTGTATATAATTTCAAAATCGTATGCTGCAAGGAACTCTAACCAACGTTGCTGCCTCAGATTCAAGTCTTTCTGGGTGAACAGATACTTTAGCGACTGATGATCTGTAAACAGTTCAAATCTCTCACCCAGAAGATAGTGTCTCCAGATTTTCAAAGAGAATACGATAGCCAACAACTCAAGATCATGAGTGACGTAGTTTTTCTCGTGCGGCTTCAGCTGACGGCTAGCATAAGCAATCACTTGACCCCTTTGCATTAACCCTGCGCCAAGGCCTTATCTAGAGGCATCTGTCTAGACTTTTAAATCCTGATTGCCGTCAATAATGGTTAACACTGGAGCAGTCGTTAATCTTAACTTTAGCTCTTCAAAAGCCTCCTCACATTCTGGAGTCCATTTGAATTTTGAGTGCTTCTTTGTAAGCTTTGTTAAGTGACCAGATATCTTCGAAAAGTTTTTAACAAACTTCTGGAAATAACTAGCCAGTCGTAGAAAACTGCGGACTTCTGTAGGGGTACTGGGCTGTTTCCAGTTTTGAATAGCTGTGATTTTACTTAGATCCACAGCAATTCCTTCTTTCGATACGACGTGGCCTAGAAATTTCACTTCATCTTGCCAGAATATACATTTGGATAGTTTGGCTTTTAATACATTCCTTCTGAGGATTTCCAGAACCTGTTCCAAATGCTTTTCATGTTCGGCCTTTGATTTAGAGAAGATTAGAAAATCATCCATAAAAACCAGAACAAATTTATTCAAAACCCCTCTGAACACTCTATTCATCAGATCGACGAAGTAAGCTGGAGCGTTACATAAGCCGAACGGCATTACTAACCACTCGTAGAATAAGTCTGGACCTCTGAATGCTGTCATTGGAACACACTCTTCGGTAATTCGAAGCTGATGGAAGCCTGTAGCTAGGTCCATCCTTGAAAATACTTGTGCTCCATTCAGACGATCCAATAAATCATCGATTCGCGGCAATGGATATTTGTTCTTTATTGTCTGCTTGTTCAAATCATGATAATCCACACATAGCCGTAGAGTACCGTCAGATTTTGGGACAAACACCACTGCTGCACCCCAATCAGAGAAACTAGGCCTGATCAGACCCTTCCATACAAGCTGTCGTGTTTGATGGTCTAATTCCTCTTTCTCTTTCAAGGACATTTTTCGAATAGCGTGAACTACCGACCTTGCATTCGGAACTAAAGCAATTTTGAAATCAATTTCTCTCTACGAAGGAAAGCGAACAACTTCTTCAAACACATTCGCATAATTCTGGACGACAGGGATATCTTTTACGAGGTCAGGAATATTCTCTGTGACTTCAGGGATATTTTCTATTTGAGCAGGAGAAACATCCAAAGCTGTCCAGAAGTCTTTTCTATTAGCATTCTGACCTTCACAGGGAATGGTTATATACTCACCTGATTTTATCTTTGCCTTAACGACTCTGTCGGCGCATTTAACCTCAGCTTCATACTTGGTCAACCAGTCTAACCCCAAGATAAGATCAAACTCTGTAAAATTCATGACGACCGCGATGGTAGGGAACCGATAACGAGAAAAAGAAACCGGCACTCCACAAACCCAACTGAGATCGATGGAACTCCCGACCGGATTTTGGACAGTCATTGGTTCTTTGAGCTTCTTCAACTTCAAATCAAGTTTCTTAACTGCATTCTTGGCAATGAAGCTTCGTGATGCGCCTGTGTCAAACAGTACTTTAACTGGAATATCTTTGACAGTAAGCGTGCCTTCTAAAACATCTGGCCTTTCCTGAGCAGACGAAGATGCAGGCACTTCTGCCACTTCATTTACACGTACTGCTTCAGGTTTTCTGAATAGCGGGCAGGCCTTTAACAGATGACCGGCCTGTTGGCATTGACTGCACTTTCTATTCTCTTGAAAATTCATCCCGGATTTAGACCCATCACCCTTTCGTCTGTTCGAAGACCTACAGTTTCTCATCGAATGCCCTTGCTAATCACACTTTAGACATACGACTGTCCTTACCTTTTTCTGATTGATCTTTGGCCTCTTTATGACTTCAGCCTTCGTACTGGCCTCAGGCTGCACACTTGTCTCTGGGCTATCAGCTTCAAATTTTCTTTTGCTGTTAGAACTGATTTCTTCTTTGTCTCACAACATGCCTTTCTTATGGAGATCTTCATACTGATAAGCCATATAAATCATTTCTGAAAAAGGAAGCTTCACATGCCCCATTACTTTATTCTGGTATTTCCTTTGAAGCCCGTTAATAAATCTCAGATTCTTTCTCTTCGTATTTTGAATTAGATGGGGAGCAAAGTGAGAAAGCTCGTTGAATTTCTTATGATATTCTGGAATGGTCATATCTCCTTGTATCAGATAAGAGAATTCATCACATAATCGCTCAGTTGCTTCAGGAGGAGTAAATCTTTCTAGGAAAATCTCTTTGAATCTATCCCAGGTGATATCACCCTACGGATTATTCTCAATAACCGAATCCCACCATAACAAAGCTTCATCTTTGAGTGCCCAGGATGCCAGTAATCTTTTTTGGTCATCCCTCAGCTTTAAACCGTCAAAGATCTTCTCAGCAGAACGAATCTAAGATCGCGTTTTCATAATAGATTCTTCGCCAGAGAACGGTATTCCACCCATATTTCGATACTTGATTAATAGGGCCTCAATATCCGGTTCTGCATTCCTTATGTTTCTGACACTCATTTTCTAGTACTTCTGCAAATAGCAGATCAAGTGTCAGGTCACAGAAAAGATATTTTAAAACATAGAAACATATACTTGAATGTAAATGTATCTATCGAGGTTTTATTTCATTCTGCTACTCATACTAGGATATTACTGATCCTATCTGTATTGAGTTGCCCGTCCTAGAACACTACTGGTTCTATTTCTGACGAGTTCGTTAATATGTTATATTCCAGAACTAAGCTTAACCAAAGCTCTGATACCAAATGAGACGACGCCAAACCCCGTACTGACGGTGGCAAGGGTAATCCTTGGAATATAACACATAAACAGATAATAGCAGGACAGAATTAAATAAATACACCAGATAATGCATAATAGAATATACTGGATAAACGTAATCATCAGAGTTACACAGTATACAGGATCATACTTAGTACAAATACAGTTCAGCTATACATAAATGTCTACAGCGGAAAACGAACATAATCTATAATAGGAGCTGAACAGCATAAAAAGAGATAAATGATAGAATCCATCTTTAGCTCCAGTTATCCAGAGAAATCCAGCTAAAACCTGAATACAAGGCTGCCCATGTAGAAAAAGGGGCACCCGAGTTTGAAAGTGAAACAAACTACGTGTCAATCATGGGACTGGTATGAGAAATCTACTCAACACATTTAAAATATGGCTAATTATAGGACTCGCCACTTTCGTACAACGGGTTTACTCCATTGGATGGCCAGTGCTTTAAAACAAATCATTCTTTTAAATATCGCAATGCTTTTTATAAAAATGAAGCCATTATAAGACTCAGTTGCCATCACACAATGCAACGCAAACCGGAGGATAGAGTTTTACCTTATAATGGCCAAAATATGATTGATACGAATAAAACAAAAGCATTTGATATTATTACTAATGTTTATATGTTTCAAAAACAATTTCAATCATAACTATCAATCATAGACGGCATAGGTACCATATATCATGTCACCATATATATATATATATATATACACAATCAAAATCGCACAGTCACGTATTTGGAAATTGGATTTCCCTCATGAACCAAGGCTAAATATAGTCCTTACCGAATTCGAGACAATCTAGCCTACCATGTCTCAAGATCAGAGCTCGAGTGACCCTTGGATCGTCAGGGCCGGTCCACCGATGTGGATTAAAATGCCTGAGCAATACGTCTCCCCGCCCTATGGGGCGCAAATGAGCCAACGAATGACTCCATCGGTCCCGGATCGACCGATATATCCGAGGCACCTCGCTATCCATCATCCACATAAGTAAAATGTCAGGCCGTGTAAAAACACCGACACAACTCCTAGCTAGAAAGAAACGCATGCCCTCCCTAAGATCCTCCTCCCGTTTCTGGTTCATACCGGGGCGTGAGGCTCGCGAATTCACGTTATACACAAAGCTACGCCACACAGGCGGTGCTTTGATCATCAATCACAAGACTTTGCTTTTCAACAGAAGCCCTGATCACTGCATCTTAGAATGTCACATAGGCAATTCACACCATGCAACTGATGGCTATCAATCACATAGAATAAATTCCAATGTCAGACACACACTCCATTTACAAGTCTGTTCTGGGTCGGAACAAAACAGGAGGCACTATATACCTCGCAAACCCATCGATCTCCACATACGTCTGGATGATCACCACTCATTATCCATATTTCGGGATGCCTCCCAATCAGGACATCAGTTACCATCCAAACGAGGTGAAGATCTCCGGTCTTCGACCACCGTCTTCATCTTCGATTTCTTATCGTCGATTCAGTTATTCAGAATGGGATAAACCCGGTCTTTCTGAGCAACTCGCGTATATAATAAACAAGTGCTACACAAATACTACTACGCATCATTTCAATTCATTAGTCACTAACCGTGAATTAGTAAGAGAACGATTTCCCAAATATTAACCCCAAAGGCCGAAACCAACATCAGATCAAAATCCAGGAAACCATTCGACTTAGCTAACCTTCAGTTAATTTCTAAATTTCACATCCATATCGTTTACAATATTTTATAACGATTTATCGCTATTTTTATTTATTTTAAAATAGCCAATTTATTCAAATGACGCTTCGGGCCAAAACGCGGCCATGGCGCTGTTTTTCTTCTGATTTGATTTACACATATCTGAAAATCTAACCGCTGGATCTTCACAAAATTTATATCATTAGAAAGATCTTTCAAAACGAATCCAACGGTTCCAGTTTTGGGAAAATCCGACGGTCGGATCTCCCGGTATAATCTTTTGAAGTTTCGATTTCAAAATACGAACTGCAGCGTCGTTATTCGATTTAATATAATTATACTTATATATATATAAATATAATCGATTCTGGCGCTGTTTTTCTTCAGATTTGAATTAAACATTCCAGACAATCCAACCGTTGGATCTTTACAAAGTTGGTGTCGTTGGAAAGGTATTTCCAAAGCGAACCCAACGGTTGTGGTTTCGGGAAAATCCGATGGTCGGATCTCCCGCACTAATCGTTTGAAATCACGGTTTCAAAATACGAACTGCAGCTTCATTATTCGATATATTTTAATTCTATATATATATATATATATATATATATCGATTCTTCGATTTCAAAGCTATTTTCTTTTCATACATTTGATAAAAATTATATTTTTATCCAACAAACATTCACTTCGACACTTCACTATTTTTAACAACTCCTATGTACAGTAAAAATGTGATTTTTATTGCAAAACAATTTATTTCAAAACACGATTATTTTATATAGTGCATATCGGTAATAAAAATAGGATTTTTATTATAAAACAATTTATTTCAAAATGAGATTATTTTATATAGTTCATATTGATGATAAAAATAGGATTTTTATTATAAAACAATTTCTTTCAAAATGTGAATACCATTCAACACATGAATTTCAATTCAACGAATGAATTTCGATTCAACACATGAAGGTTTTCTATAGTTTGTATATATAGATAAAAAGGTGATTTCTATATTGAAAACACAAATACCATTCAACACATGAATTTCAATTCAACGAATGAATATCGATTCAACACATGAAGGTTTTCTATAGTTTTTATATATAGATAAAAAGGTGATTTTTATATTTAAAACACGAATACCAGTCAACACATGAATTTCAATTCAACGAACGAATATCGATTCAACACATGAAGGTTTTCTATAGTTTATATATAGATAAAAAGGTGATTTTTATATTTAAAACACGAATACCATTCAACACATGAATTTCAATTCAACGAATGAATATCAATTCAACACACGAAGGTTTTCTATAGTTTATATATATAGATAAAAAGGTGATTTTTATATTTAAAACACGAATACCATTCAACACATGAATTTCAATTCAACGAATGAATATCGATTCAACACATGAAGGTTTTCTATAGTTTATATATAGATAAAAAGGTGATTTTTATATTTAAAACACGAATACCATTCAACACATGAATTTCAATTCATCGAATGAATTTCGATTCAACACATGAAGGTTTTTTATAGTTTGTATATATAGGTAAAAATGTGATTTTTATATTTAAAACATGAATATCATTCAACACATGAATTTCAATTCAACGAATGAATTTAGATTCAACACATGAAGGTTTTCTATTCAACAGACGAATATAGTTTTAACACAGGAAAATAATTCTAACACATGAATATTATTCAAAATTTCGGCAGCATAACGGCAGGGTAGTTAAAACCGGGACCGTCCCTAGTACGGCTCCTCGCTCTACCTTAAAGCCTCGCAGCTTTTGACAATGGGGAATCATGCATCTAGTTCGCACGCAGGCGGCATGTATATTTTTTTCATTTCCACAAACTAATCCTATGTGGTTTCAACCAAATATTTCTCAACCACAAACGGGTATTTTTCAACCACAATCAATCAATTTCAACCACAAACAATTCTAACCAACCATTCGTAATCAACCAATCTTCACACCAATCACAACCAATAAATATCGTCCATGGTTTGTGGACGAGGGGCGTATATATATATATGCATTTCAATTCTATTTCAACACATATATAATTTTTACAACGCATATACAACTTATACATCGAACGTACAACTTATACAACGCTTATACAAGAGGTGTACAACGCTTATATAACTCATACATCGATTATATAATTTATACATCGTCGTTTTCCATATCGTTTATAATTTAGAAATCTCACCTTGGGTTCCACTCCACCAAAAATAGCAGAAGGCTCAGAAAAATATGTTGTCTCTTCTAGAATGTAGAAGACGTCCACACGAGTCCACTGTCTCTTGTTTCACTGAATTTCGTCAAGAAACGAAAAAAATATGATTTTTACAGTGAAATAAAAAACGGTAGCGCTTTAAACTGCTATTAAATAGTTTAAAATAGTTTCAGCCGTACCTCAGCAGTTTGGTTCGAAACTAGGTTTCCAATTTTCAGCTAATCCGCTGATCGATACGGGGATCGGGTTGCGCGAGGTCGAAGGAGGAGGAGAGACGCTCAGGCACCAAAAGTGGGGTCCACTTTGGTGGTCTGACGTGGCCACGGTGGAGCTTCAGAGCTCCGAACATCCCACTCGCGGTTCTCTTCAAATACACTTCGAAAAAATGCAAATCCTATATGGATTTGAAGCTTGAGAGGTGCTCTGCAAAATCCCTAACTGGAGCACTTGATTTTACTGAGTGTGGAAGGAGGAATCGAGGAGAGAAGGAACATGAAGGTTTCCGCCGTGCGTCGGGGTAGATTACGGGGAGAGAGAAACAACTTTGACCAATTAGATTTTTTTTATTTATATATTTTAAAAATCCGAAAATACCCCTTGCCACACACGAACACCAATCCAAACCCAACGACTGTCGTCCCTAGCGTTTTACCCCCATTTCGAACACAATGGGATATGTTTCGAAGGTCCATTCGACGGTTTCAGTCAGTTTTCCTTCAAATTAAAATATAAAACATTCAATATTTAATTTGAACGTACATTTCAATTTGGCAGGGCCACAAACTAATTCGAAAAATTCCAAAAAAATAAATCTAGCTAAGTTTTGACGATACGGTCCCAACAAAACTAGTTTCGTAGAATTCTGAGACCGTTCGAAAAATGGCCCATTTCTGGTCGATCCAATTTAACTGTAATTAACCAAAACACGTTTTCCTTTGCCACGCTCACATACTAGCTTCAAAAAATATGAAATTTGAAACCTAGCAATAACTTCACATACCAGATCCAACAAAGTGGTTTCGTCGAATTCCGAGGTCGTTTGCAAAATGGCCAATTTCACGGGCTATATAAATTCCATAGCGACCTTTCTGAAAATTCATTTGGCCATAACTTTTGCTTTTCGCTATGAAACTTCAATTTTTCAGATTCGTTAGAAAGGTATTCACTAACAGATTTAAATATTTTTGGTTTCACTCAAATCCGTTTTGTTTTGCACCTGGTACAGTCAATCAAAGTTTGAATTCAAATTTTGAAACTACCGCGCCATTTCAGGCCTTATTTATAATTAGAATTAATTATATTCATTTTCAAATGTCGATTCAAACTTACTTTTCATCGTTTTTATTTAAAATATTTATTTTAAATATTTAAAATCCATTATTTTAGCCAATTTAAATTTTTTAAATTGGTTTAGATTTTCCGGGTCGTTACAAATAACTAGATTCGAAAACCGTTCTTCGAATAAACTAAATTCGATTGACTCTATTTATTTAACCCTAATCGATTAACTCTTTTTACTTGACTCCTTACTTAACTCTTTTCGAATAACTAATTCGATAACTCCTTTCGATTAAACTATAATCGATACCCCTTTCGAATAACTAATTCGATAACTCCTTTTGTTTAAAATAAAATCGACATCTCCTTTCGAATAACTAATTCAATAACTCTTATGTGTTTAACTCTATTCGAATAACTAATTCAAATAACTCTTATCTATTTAACTCTATTTGAATAACTAATTCGCATAACTAATTTGATTTTCTTACTTTCGAATACTATATTCGATTAACTCCCTTCGAATAAACTATTCATTTATAAATATTTACTTTTAGTAATGGTTCTTCACTTTAAAAATGATTTCCTTTTCATAACATCCTATTCAGTTATAAACAAATTTCCTTTTTAATTCTATTTTTAAATGGTTTTACAAATACCTCCTTTTCGATTTCATTTGTAAAGGTTCTACAAATATTCCTCTTTCGATTCCATTTGTAAATGGTTTACAAACCTTTCTCGTTCTAATCTATTTGCAAATGGTTTGCAAATAATTCCTTTAGGGTTTCATTTCTAAGTATTTTCTATTTATAAATAATCCATTTATAAATAAATTTTTGTTTATAAATATTCCATTTATAAATAATTCCTTTTATAAAATCTCCTTTGATTGTTGTAAATATTATCTCTTTTATAAAATCCTTTGATTTTATAAATAATCTATTTTCAATATTCATTTTGAAAATTCCCTTTTCACCATTCCGGTATGTTATGGTATTTAACACATCAAATCACGATGACCAATATCGTTCAAACACATATAATCAACAACAGATTATATATCACATCATATATTACAATATATGAATCACAGTAAAATAAATGTTGAGGAATCCAGTTGGATTCCTCCAACCTGTTTCCCTACATCCACAGATGTTATACAATATAAAATCAACATCACTTTCAGTTTCATATGATATATTCTGTTAAACAGAATCAATATAGAAATTCAACTAACTGACTAGCAGTTCAATCAAACAGTCAACACACAGTCAATCAACCAATATTTAACAGTTCTAAAAATACAACATGAAATTATAAATTGTTCAGAGTTAGTGAGATTTACTCACTTTGGCAGTTCATCGTTAAAGAACGATAAACTGTTATTTGATCTGAACCAAACAATTGATTTCTCCATAAATTCAAACGAGCCCCAATCCACTTCCCATCAGTTTCATTGCGAAGTGTCCGTCCATATTATCCTGTTGGATCTTGTTTCGCTGCGTTTCGATTTCATATGAACAAGTTATTAGATTTACAAGTTATACACCTTAATTAGATAAATAAATAAAAACTTGGGTTTTAAATTAGTGGGCCTCACTCCCTTTCAACGTTGGCCCAAACCCAACCCGTCCGCACCTGGTACTTCCCCTTCTCCCCGATTAAAGCTCCAGCCCGACTTCAAATGGCCATTACCATTTCTTAAACCTCCACCGCACTCTTCATTTCTAAACAAACCAAAAACAGAAATCATCACCAATCTCCATACCACACACTCTATCAACTCATGACATTAGCACCCCTTTCGACTCCACCAAGCCAGTTCTGTCCGTCGTGGGTTCCTACACAACATCGACATCTTTTGTTGTCGAACCAACCCAAATTTTCATGCCAACCTCGATTCGATCTTGTGAATTCAAAAATGGTATTGATTCCGCGGATAAATGATTAAAAATCCCATGAACTTTAACCCTAATATACTGCTCGAAAAACTCGAGCAATAGAACGAGATTCGAACTCGAGAAAACCAACACCAATGAAAAGAGCAGCTCACCAGAAAGCTAAATAAACTTGCTTTTGGATTTTACCATTTTTCTTTGATTTAAGAATGAATTTTGAAGTGAACAATTGCTTTGGACTTTTACTGGAAGAAAACAACGGCCGGTTTCAACAGATGGAAATGAATTAGGTTTAGAATTTTAAGGGAGGGGTATTTATAGAGAATAGGATTTAGATATTTGTGTAAGATATTTTCAATTTATTTTATTTTATTATTCGGTTTGCCTTCTAAAAATTCGTGTGATCACAGACAATACCCAAAAATCACGAAACTAGACATGCAACTACAGTTCAACATTACGGTCCTAACGAAACTGGTTTCGTCGAATTCCGACTCCGTTTGCTCACGCAGCGTATTTTTAACCGTCGAAATACTGACTGTTTTTAACTCTAAAAATTCGTATGGCCACATAGTGACTCTAAATATCACGGAACTTGGGATATAACAATAATTTGATGTTGCGGATCCAATAAAATTAGTTTCGTCGAATTCCGACTTCGTTTGCAAAACCGACTATTTTTAAAGCTCTGAATGACCCATTTAAATATATAAATATATTTAAATATTAATAAATTTATATTATCGTATATATTCACATAGAATATAATACAGCTCTAGAATATTCTTATATGAATTTCTAACTTGATATTTCAAATCTGGTCAACCCGATATTCGATTTATATTGAAATTCCTTTTTAGAATATAAATATTTCCTTTATAAATTATAAAGGAATTCCACATCTACTTTTCTAAAATTTGATTTGGATGTAAATCAAAATCTACCCAATGAAATCCAGATTTTTCTCTTCCACTAGAAAGATATACTCCACCAGCTCCACACGTTTCTTGTTTCATAGAAATCCGGCTTAAAACGAATCCTATACATTCAGTTGAAGTTCGAATCGCCAATTTACGAACTGCAGCGCCATTTCAAGCTCGATTTTAATTATAATATAATTATATGTTCAAACTTCATTCAAATAATATATTCGTTATTCTAACTCAATTCTAAACTGAATTAAATATCACAGATGATCCAGTTCACACCATATTGCCATTTCATCCAATTTTGATTATTTCAGAATAAAATTTATTATTTAATTATTATTTTAATTAAATATTCATCATTATTTAATTCCACGACCATTAAATTCACTGTATCACTATTTATATAATTTAATAAATTAATTATAATACCTCTGCAAATGCGGGTCATTACAATCTTCCCCACTTAAAATAATTTCGTCCTCGAAATTGCTAAGGTGGAGAAAAACCCTCTCGACTGGTTAGAACATATTTGTTCACTTCTTAACTTCAGTTTCAACTGAACCAATTTAATTTTAATTAAATTATTAATTAATTCTTATCAACGAAAATTTTCAAAAATCCTGAAAATTTTCTAACACCTTAACTTTTTGAAAAATTTCGCCAGCACCTCCTTTGTACTGGTTAATAGCTCAAACTCCCACTTGCCTCTCTAGGCCATCTCCAACCCAAAATAAAAATCAAACAGCTAAGCGGCTTGCCAATTCGGCTCATAAATCTTATATCTAATAGAAATATAAACTTGTACCTTTTGTCGGTATATCAACTCTATCACTTCCATATGCTATCAACTCAGCATATACCAATGTTATCCCAATCAAATTCCAATCTGCTTTTATCCACAACACCTCCATTCGTTTATATCCGAGCCAAATATCATTTCAACTCGAGTTTCTTCTCGATTCCCAACTCTTAACTTGATTGTCACATTACACTTCAAATTTGAATCTCACAATCCAATTTGTCTTGATATCATTCTAATTCAATCTCAGTTACCACTTTACTAGCTTTACTTTAATTCAAATTTGCTTTCACAAATTTCTGTTAAATTTGTTTTTAATTCAAACAGTCTTTCCCGGGGAGTTTTCAAATAGTTTACTCTTTGCAAAAATCAAATTTTCCTTTTGAACATGTCACTGAGCCCTTAATTAATATTCCATTAGTTAAATCACTTCTCTATTTCTTTATCAATATTTGTTAACCAAATATTTTCAATAACCATACTGGCCTTTTATGTTATTTGGAAAACATTTCAGAATATCGCCTTCCTTTATTTTCTAAACTTTAGAAAATATATGCTATTTATAATTGGAAAATATTCCAATTACTTATCTCTTTTCCGATCTCGTTTATTTCTATACTTAGGAAATATTCTTTATTATATTTCCAAGCTTACACTTATGTAACAACCCTGAATTTTAAGGCCAATTTAACATTTTATTTTAAGTTATTTTAATGAGTTTTGGTTATTTAAAATAATTTATTTTAAATAATAACAATTAAAATTTTTATTTTTTTAGAAATTTTGTTGAAAATGAGTCCAGATTTAAAATTTCTAATTTTAAATAATTATTAAACAATAGAAGAAAAAATATATATAATTTGAATAAAAAGTTTTACAGTAAAAATACAATTTTAGAGTTGATATTTTGCAAAATAGAAAAAGGGCTTAATTTAAAAAAGTTACATTGTCATTTTGTTGAAATGAAAAGATTTCATTTCCAAGGTAATAAAAGTTTGCATTTTTGTCATATAAACAAGTTTGCATTTTTGTCATATAGGCAAAATAAAACCATTTTTGTGTCGCACAATTGAAATATAATGTATCATTTCGTTTACATTAAAAAGTTTGCATTGTAATTTTTGTTTACAATAAAGAGTATGAAATGTATCATTTTTATTTACATTAAAATGTTTAAAAGAGAAAAAATATATTATTTTTGGTTGCAAAACAAAATATTCATTTTTGTTAGAATTAGAATGGCGCACAAAATATCCATTTTGTTGAATAGTAAATGACACATAGAATTACTACTTTTGTGAATTGAAATGAATTGGGCATAAATAGGAGAAAGTGGTTTAATGGGTCTTTAATGTGATTAAGGGATTGGAACATTATATATATATATATATATATGTGTATATTAAAAAAATGGTCAATCCCTATTTCTCCATTATTATGTTCCTTTTTATATTCACACATTACATAATTCCAATTTCAAAACGTGTGTATCTTAAACCACTCAATTTATTAATTAATGTCATTCATTTCATAATTAATTTTTCTTAATTGATTGCTTACTCAATTTAACTATTATCTCTATTAATTCTTCTCCGTTTGCAACGATCATTTATAAATTGTATCATTCTCCTTCCATTGCTTCCATTATAAATTTACTATTTATACATGTTTGAATGATTCCAAACTCCAAAAATATATACCACCAGTTATACATTAAATTGTTATAAATATATTAAGTTTCTTTCTTATGTTTGTAACATACATTAATTACTAATTAACGTACATTAATTTTTGCTGTAACGTACATAAATTAAAATTGTAATATAGATTGATTGTTATCAAATCATTTATTGTTTCTCTCCTTATATATGTTTATAAACATCAATTTCATGCTTTTGTTTCCAATAAACTTTATTTTCAAGTTTTAAAATTCAAACGTTCATGTATGCACGTATACGCATAAGCTATTAATTTAACTTAATTCCAACTCTTATATATCAACATACAGTTATTTTTGTGAAAATAAATTAATTAAAATAATGAAACATAAAATACTATAACATAAATGCCCCATTCTCTCTCTTCCTTTCACATGCAAATATTCCATTTTAGAACATAATCAAAGGGGATTTGAGGGAAGAAATAAAGGGAGAAATAAATTCGCCACCTCATCCATAATATTTAATTTGTGTCTATGATTCAATTTCTTAACTTGCATGCATGTAGGAACAATTTTAAATTGTAATCAAGCATAAGAATGGAATGCATTCATTGCTTTAATATAATTAAAATAAAATAAAAATATTGATTAAATAAATAATAATAATAAATTAGCCCTACTATAAAATGTCCTAAACTCCCCTAAACCTAAAAAAAAATCATTTATAAAGCCGCCTCCACCTTCATGAAATGAACGAACCAGAACATGCACACTTCCTCCACCAAAAATCTCCAAATCCATGACCCTATTCTCAAAAATTCAAACTGAAACTTCTTCATCTCCTCAAGTTTAATGAATACAATGGTTGTGGTCTTCTATTTCGTAATGGATTAAGAGAATTGCCTCCTCAAAGGAGAAACGTTCAGACCAGAATTAGAGAGTCAAAGAGTTGACCAAATTCCTTGGCGTGCACGGCGGCTGGGCGTTGGACGATGGCGGTTCGAATGGAAGTGGTGGATCGATGGTCACGGGTCCGGTTGGTGGTGCGACAGGGCGGGAAGGAAGTCAGCGATGGGTGTAAGGAAAAAGGGAAGAACACAGGTTTATACAGAGGGATTAGCGGGGTGAGAATTCTGATTTAATAATTAAATTAAATTTTAATTTTTTATCTTGCTTTTTTAGAATCATATCACTTTTGTGTTGTCGTGTAAACATACAACTTGTATGTTATATGAAAATTGTCCTATGAACATACCACTTTTATGTGATGTGAGATTTCTGTCTTTAAATAATTAATGAATCATTTAATTACTTATCATTAATTAAAAATTCTTGAATGAATGACTATAAATCAAGTTGTTATGTTCAAGATGGAAATTTGCTGTTTGTGAATTTTGGTGATTGTGATGTTTATATTTGTAGATCTAAGTCTATAATTAAAATTTCTGAAACATGGATGTATTGATTTGTTTAGATTTAGTTGTAGAATAGAATTTAGATTATATTGTTGTTTCATATAATATGAAATTGATATGTTAGTTAACACCAAAGATTAGATTATTTCATATACTGAAATATTGAATTTGATATGTTAGTTAACCCCAAATATTAGATTAATTACATATGTTGTGTTATGTAAATTGATATCATATGTGATACCAAAACTTAGTTTATCTTATGTATTGAAATATAGCATTTTGACATGTAGTTGATTCAAAAACTTAGATTTATTTCATGCATTGAAATATGGAATGGCAACCTTATGTTGACACCAAAATACTAATTTTTATCATATATAGTTGATATGAAATTGTCATGAAAATAAGCATAATTTTAATGTCATTAAGTTTTACCAAAAATGAAACCTTATTTACATTTACTTTTGTAAATGAAAAGGGACACAACTTGATGATCTTTACTTACATTTTCTCATGTAAGAAGGAATAAAAAGAACGAAATATGAGATAAAATAAACCAATTTAGCGATGGAACTTTATTCACATTTTCTTAAATGAATAAAAAGGAATATAATTTGATAACAACTTGATTTACACCCTTATGTAAATAAACAGACTAATGAACGGTATGGAAAAATATAACTTTTTATTGAAAATGGGAAAAGAAAAGTTGTTGGTGGAAAAAGATAAGATTTTACTGTTGTAATGAAATTACATTTCTAAACGTAATTAAAGATATGATTTTGTAAGGTAACAGAAATTTACATTTTTATTAATGTGATTAAAGTAGAATGAAACTTACATTTTTATTAAGGTTAATAAAGTGGAATAATCACTTACATTTTTATTAATGTAAAAAGAAAGGAAAGGTAATAACTTACATTTTTATTAATGTAATTTAAGGTGAATGAAAATTTACGTTTTTATTAAGGTAATTTAAAATGAATAGATAATTACATTTTCAATGTAGAAAGGAAAGTTTACATTTTTAATGTAAATTAGAAAAGAAAAAAAGTTTACATTTTTAATGTAAATTAGATTAGATCAAGGAAAGGAATGTTATATTTTTAATGTAAGAAGAAAAGTTTTTATATTAACGTAAATAAGAATTAAATAAAAATTACATTTTTATGGGATTAAGTCGATTTCCATGTAAATAAGATATTTTGAAATAAGAAGCATTTTAAAATAATATTTTTTGTAGAACAATTATATGATTAATTAAAATTGTACTTGGACACGAGGTTAGGTCACATTTGTGGTGGAAGTCTGCCCGGAACCGACCGACATATCCAGCAGCCACAAATGTTGGGCCTAATGTGAGAGGTCCAAGTGCGCAAATACAAATTGGACCAAGACACGAGGTTAAGCCCAACTTGTGGGATAAGTCTGCCCAGAACCGACCGGCCTATCCAGCATCCACAAGTTGCAGGCCTAATGTGAGAGGTCTGGCCCATACTAAAATATAAATGGGTAAATTAGAAATTGACGTTATTTTCACACCGTTATGTGTTAATAATGAAATAAATATTTTCACCTCTAAGTTTGTTATAAAAGAAAGTTACATTTTTAATGTAATAAGATAAGGATTAGAAAAGTTTTACATTTTCTTAATGTAAATAAGAATTAGAAGAAAATTACATTTTTATGTAATTAAGTTAGAGAACATAAAATTTCATTTTTGTGTAATTAAGACAATTTACATGTGAATTAGATTGAAAGTGGAAAATTTACGTTCATGTAAATTAAGATAAAGGAGAAAAATTACATCTTGTGTAATCAAGTTAAAGTAGAAAGAAGTTTACATTCTTAATGTAATTAGATTATAGAAATAACTTACATTTTTAATGTAGATTATATTAAAAAGAAAAAGTTTACATTTTTAATGTGAATAAAAATAATAGAAATGAAATGTATATTTTTATCATCACTTTAGATGCGATAAAAGAATAGAATAAAAATTATATATTTTTATCGTCATTTTAGAGGCGGTAAAAGGAAGTTACATTTTTCAATATAAATAGAAGAAAAATAGGAAGTTACATCTTTATATGTAATTAGAAAAATATAGAAATTTACATTTTTCAATGTAAATAAGGATGGAATAGAAATTAATTTTTTTTATATGTAAATAAAAGAATTTACATTTTACAATGTAAACAAAAGAATGACTAGGAATTTACATTTTCCAATGTAAATAGAATATGAAATAAAGGTTACATTTTCGATATAATAATATATTGAAATATAAGTTTACATTTCTCAATGTAAATAGTATAGGAATAGGAACTTACATTTTTCAATGTAAATAATAAGATTAGAAATTTACATTTCTAAGGAATAGATTTTCATTAGAAAAATAATGAAACCAAATATACATTTGGTGTAAATTGAAAAATGGAAGAGGAAAATATACATTGTTATGTTTAGGATGTGTATGTAAAGTAAAAATAGTGATAGATCGTTATAAATTATTAACGACGATAGGAAATGGTTTCCAAATTTATATATGCAAGAGTTATTTGGAAAGTCCGAGTATACTCTCATTCCAAATAATAATACGACGTTTGAAGAATTGAAGACGGCGTTTGAAGACCGACGACCTTCACATTGAATGGGTAACTAGTGTTGAGGCCCTTGATTGATTTGCTCCCAAGACGGGGCTAAGATGGTAGTTGTCCGGACGTAGTGTTGATTTGTACGGATTTTGCTTTCGCTTAGACCCAGAGCATAAGCTTATAAATGGAATGTGTGTCTGACATCGTACTCCTTTATATATTGTACTTATTGATTTTCTGCTGAATGTATGAATGCTTGGTGGTGGAGAATTTATTCTCTTGCTTAACACCCGGCAAAGGATTGGTAGTGTGATATGGAGTGAAGATGTGGCATGCTAAGATGAATATGATCAAGGATTTGTTGAAAAGCAGGCCTTGTGGGATGATCAAAGCATAGCCTGTTTAGGCATAGCTTTGTGTATAGCGTGACTTCGCGAGCCTCACACACCGGCGGAATCTAAAATGGGAGAAGGGAACGCAGGGAGAGCAGCATGTTTCTTTCTAGCTAGAAGTGGTGTTTGGGCTTCAACACGGCCTGGCATTTTACTTATGTGGATGATGGAATGAGGCGCCTCAGATGATAGGTCCTATAGGACTGGGAAACGTGTGTTCAGGAATAACTAATCCGCAACTCGTATGGTGGACCGTCCCTGCAGCTATCCAAGGGTTCACTGCGGGAGATCCTGAGACATTAGCTAGAGTGTCTCGAATCGGTAAGGAGCTCCTCCCTAGCCTTGACTCATGATGGAAACCCAATTTCCAATACGACCTCATGCAGTTTTGATTGTATTACTAGTATGGAAGCATAGTATTATGGTATCTATGTGTCCTAGGATTGATACATTATGATTGAAATGTTTTTGAAACATGTACACACTAATAATAATATCAAAATTGTTTTTATCGTATCAAGCATTTTTGACCATTATAAGGTAAAACCCTATCCTCCGGTTTGCGTTGCATTATGTGATGGGACTTGGGTCTTATGATGGTTTCATTTTTCCAAAAAACATTGCTGTGTTTTACGATTTACTCTAAGTTATGCACGGCAATCCATTGGAGTAAACCCGTTCCGCGTTAGCGGCGTGGTCCTTGGATTTGCTTTATTACTATTAGTTAAATTAGTTAAGAATTCTCACACCAGTCCCATGACTGACCCGTTGTTTGTTTCCACTTTGCAAACTCGGGTGCCCTCTTTTCCACACGGGCAGTCAAGTAGTTTGTCTACAGGTTCTTATCTCGAGTAGGATTCTGGATTGAAGCTTAAAGCTGTGTCCAGAGCATAGTTGTCTTCCGCTGTATCTATTTTATTGTTTCCGCTGCAATGTATTATAATATTGTAATTTATCTTCCGCTGTAATTTGAATTGATGTACTCTGATATTCTGTACTCTGATGTAACATTATTTTAATGTTTATAAAAGTATATTGTTGTATTCCCAAAGTTAAAGTATTCGTGGATTTCCAACTTTTGGGTCAGACTTGTGTGTTTTATGGTCGATCCAAAGAGCGGGAATTTACGGGTCTTTACAGTTGGTATCAGAGCTTTGGTTAGCTCAAATCTTTGCGATGCAACTCATTAGAACTAAACAAAAGACTCATCATAGATTGGATTAGTAATATCCAATAAGAATACTCATTAGAGATAGGATCAGCAGTATCCTAGAATGAGAAAACTCATTAGAGATGGGGATAGTAATGCCCTAGAATGAGTTGAGAGTGACAAGCTTATAATATACGTATTTGTAATTATAATCTATTTTAGAAAATATGATTTTTGAATATATAAAAGTTATATATTTGAAAGTTAATCAACTAATAAAATTATTTAAACCAATGTAAAATATATATATATAAATTAGTTAGTTAATTAATCAACTTTTAGCTTCGTTCCTTTTCGAGGACGAAAAGTTCTTAAGTGGGGGAGACTGTAACAACCCTGAATTTTGGGGACAATTTAAAATTTTATTTTAAGTTATTTTAATGAGTTTTGGTTATTTAAAATAATTTATTTTAAATAATAACAATTAAAAATTTTATTTTTTTAGAAATTTTGTTGAAAATGAGTCCAGATTTAAAATTTCTAATTTTAAATAATTATTAAACAATAGAAGAAAATATATATATATAATTTGAATAAAAAGTTTTACAGTAAAAATACAATTTCAGAGTTGATATTTTACAAAATAAAAAAAGGGCTTAATTTAAAAAAAGTTACATTGTCATTTTGTTGAAATGAAAAGATTTCATTTCCAAGGTAATAAAAGTTTGCATTTTTGTTATATAAACAAGTTTGCATTTTTGTTATATAGGCAAAATAAAACCATTGTTGTGTCGCACAATTGAAATATAATGTATCATTTCGTTTACATTAAAAAGTTTGCATTGTAATTTTTGTTTACAATAAAGAGAATGAAATGTATCATTTTTATTTACATTAAAATGTTTAAAAGAGAAAAAAAATATTATTTTTGGTTGCAAAACAAAATATTCATTTTTGTTAGAATTAGAATGACGCACAAAATATCCATTTTGTTGAATAGTAAATGACACATAGAATTACTACTTTTGTGAATTGAAATGAATTGGGCCTGAATAGGAGAAAGTGGTTTAATGGGTATTTAATGTGATTAAGGGATTGGAACATTATATATATATATATATATATATATATATATATATATATATATATAATGGTCCATCCCTATTTCTCCATTATTATGTTCCTTTTTATATTCACACATTACATAATTCCAATTTCAAAACGTATGTATCTTAAACCCCTCAATTTATTAATTAATGTCATTCATTTCATAATTAATTTTTCTTAATTGATTGCTTACTCAATTTAACTATTATCTCTATTAATTCTTCTCCGTTTGCAACGATCATTTATAAATTGTATCATTCTCCTTCCATTGCTACCATTATAAATTTACTATTTATACATGTTTGAATGATTCCAAACTCCAAAAATATATACCACTAGTTATACATTATATTGTTATAAATATATTAAATTTCTTTCTTATGTTTGTAACATACATTAATTACTAATTAACGTATATTAATTTTTGCTGTAACGTACATAAATTAAAATTGTAATATAGATTGATTGTTATCAAATCATTTATTGTTTCTCTCCTTATATATGTTTATATACATCAGTTGCTTGCTTTTGTTTCCAATAAACTTTATTTTCAAGTTTTAAAATTCAAACGTTCATGTATGCACGTATACGCATAAGCTATTAATTTAACTTAATTCCAACTCTTATATATCAACATACAGTTATTTTTGTGAAAATAAATTAATTAAAATAATGAAACATAAAATACTATAACATAAATGCCCCATTCTCTCTCTTCCTTTCACATGCAAATATTCCATTTTAGAACATAATCAAAAGGGATTTGAGGGAAGAAATAAAGGGAGAAATAAATTCGCCACCTCAGCCATAATATTTAATTTGTGTCTATGATTCAATTTCTTAACTTGCATGCATGTAGGAACAATTTTAAATTATAATCAAGCATAAGAATGGAATGCATTCATTGCTTTAATATAATTAAAATAAAATAAAAATATTGATTAAATAAATAATAATAAATTAGCCCTACTATAAAATGTCCTAAACTCCCCTAAACCTAAAAAAAATCATTTATAAAACCGCCTCCACCTTCATGAAATGAACGAACCAGAACATGCACACTTCCTCCACCAAAAATCTCCAAATCCATGACCCTATTCTCAAAACTTCAAACTGAAACTTCTTCATCTCCTCAAGTTTAATGAATACAATGGTTGTGATCTTCTATTTCGTAATGGATTGAGAGAATTCCTTCTCAAAGGAGAAACATTCAGACCAGAATTAGAGAGTCAAAGAGTTGACCAAATTTCTTTGCGTGCACGGCGGCGGGGCGTTGGACGATGGCGGTTCGAATGGAAGTGGTGGATCGATGGTCACAGGTCCGGTTGGTGGTGCGATCGGGCGGGAAGGAAGTCAGCGATGGGTGTAAGGAAAAAGGGAAGAACACGGGTTTATACAGAGGGATTAGCGGGGTGAGAATTCTGATTTAATAATTAAATTAAATTTTAATTTTTTATCTCGCTTTTTTAGAATCATATCACTTTTGTGTTGTCGTGTAAACATACAACTTGTGTGTTATATGAAAATTGTCCTATGAACATACCACTTTTATGTGATGTGAGATCTCTGTCTTTAAATAATTAATAAATCATTTAATTACTTATCATTAATTAAAAATTCTTGAATGAATGATTATAAATCATGTTGTTATGTTCAAGATGGAAATTTGCTGTTTGTGAATTTTGGTGATTGTGATGTTTATATTTGTAGATCTAAGTCTATAATTAAAATTTCTGAACCATGGATGCATTGATTTGTTTAGATCTAGTTGTAGAATAGAATTTAGATTATATTGTTTTTTCATATAATATGAAATTGATATGTTAGTTAACACCAAAGATGAGATTATTTCATATACTGAAATATTGAATTTGATATGTTAGTTAACCCCATATATTAGATTAATTACATATGTTGTGTTATGTAAATTGATATCATATGTGATACCAAAACTTAGTTTATCTTATGTATTGAAATATAGCATTTTGACATGTAGTTGATTCAAAAACTTAGATTTATTTCATGCATTGAAATATGGAATGGCAACCTTATGTTGACACCAAAATACTAATTTTTATCATATATAGTTGATATGAAATTGTCATGAAAATAAGCATAATTTTAATGTCATTAAGTTTTACCAAAAATGAAACCTTATTTACATTTACTTTTGTAAATGAAAAGGGACACAACTTGATGATCTTTACTTACAATCTCTCATGTAAAAAGGAATAAAAAGAATGAAATATGAGATAAAATAAACCAATTTAGCGATGGAACTTTATCCACATTTTCTTATATGAATAAAAAGGAATAGAATTTTATAACAACTTGATTTACACCCTTATGTAAATAAAAAGACTAGTGAACGGTATGGAAAAATTTAACTTTTTATCGAAAATGGGAAAAGAAAAGTTGTTGGTGGAAAAAGATAAGATTTTACTGTTGTAATGAAATTACATTTCTAAACGTAATTAAAGATATGATTTTGTAAGGTAACAGAAATTTACATTTTTATTAATGTGATTAAAGTAGAATGAAACTTACATTTTTATTAAGGTTAATAAAGTGGAATAATCACTTACATTTTTATTAATGTAAAAAGAAAGGAAAGGTAATAACTTACATTTTTATTAATGTAATTTAAGGTAAATGAAAATTTACATTTTTATTAAGGTAATTTAAAATGAATAGATAAATACATTTTCAAAGTAGAAAGGAAAGTTTACATTTTTAATGTAAATTAGAAAAGAAAAAAAGTTTACATTTTTAATATAAATTAGATTAGATCAAGAAAAGGAATGTTATATTTTTAAGGTAAGAAGAAAAGTTTTCATATTAACGTAAATAAAAATTAAATAAAAATTACATTTTTATGGGATTAAGTCGATTTCCATGTAAATAAGATATTTTGAATATTTTTTGTAGAACAATTATATGATTAATTAAAATTGTACTTGGACACGAGGTTAGGTCACATTTGTGGTGGAAGTCTGCCCGGAACCGACCGGCATATCCAGCAGCCAAAAATGTTGGGCCTAATGTGAGAGGTCCAAGTCCGCAAATACAAATTGGACCAAGACACGAGGTTAAGCCCAACTTGTGGGATAAGTCTGCCCGGAACCGACCGACCTATCCAGCATCCACAAGTTGCAGGCCTAATGTGAGAGGTCTGGCCCATATTAAAATATAAATGGGTAAATTAGAAATTGACGTTATTTTCACACCGTTATGTGTTAATAATGAAATAAATATTTTCACCTCCAAGTTTGTTATAAAAGAAAGTTACATTTTTAATGTAATAAGATAAGGATTGGAAAAGTTTTACATTTTCTTAATGTAAATAAGAATTAGAAGAAAATTATATTTTTATGTAATTAAGTTAGAGAACATAAAATTTCATTATTGTGTAATTAAGACAATTTACATGTGAATTAGATTGAAAGTGGAAAATTTACGTTCATGTAAATTAAGATAAAGGAGAAAAATTACATCTTATGTAATCAAGTTAAAGTAGAAAGAAGTTTACATTCTTAATGTAATTAGATTATAGAAATAACTTATATTTTTAATGTAGATTATATTAACAAGAAAAAGTTTACATTTTTAATGTGAATAAAAATAATAGAAATGAAATGTATATTTTTATCGTCACTTTAGATGCGATAAAAGAATAGAATAAAAATCATATATTTTTATCGTCATTTTAGAGGCGGTAAAAGGAAGTTACATTTTTCAATATAAATAAAAGAAAAATAGGAAGTTACATCTTTATATTTAATTAGAAAAATATAGAAATTTACATTTCTCAATGTAAATAAGGATGGAATAGAAATTATATTTTTTTATATGTAAATAAAAGAATTTACATTTTTCAATGTAAACAAAAGAATGATTAGGAATTTACATTTTCCAATGTAAATAGAATATGAAATAAAGGTTACATTTTCGATATAATAATATATTGAAATATAAGTTTACATTTTTCAATGTAAATAGTATAGGAATAGGAACTTACATTTTTCAATGTAAATAATAAGATTAGAAATTTACATTTCTAAGGAATAGATTTTCATTAGAAAAATAATGGAACCAAATATACATTTGGTGTAAATTGAAAAATGGAAGAGGAAAATATAAATTGTTATGTTTAGGATGTGTATGTAAAGTAAAAATAGCGATAGATCGTTATAAATTATTAACGATGATAGGAAATGGTTTCCAAATTTATATATGCGAGAGTTTACTCTCATTCCAAATAATAATACGACGTTTGAAGAATTGAAGACGGCGATTGAAGACCGACGATCTTCACATGGAATGGGTAACTAGTGTTGAGGCCCATGATTGATTTGCTCCCAAGACGGGGCTAAGATGGTAGTTGTCCGGACGTAGTGTTGATTTGTATGGATTTGGCTTTCGCTCAGACCTAGAGCATAAGCTTATAAATGGAATGTGTGTCTGACATCGTATTCCTTTATATATTGTACTTATTGATTTTCTGCTGAATGTATGAATGCTTGGTGGCGGAGAATTTATTCTCTTGCTTAACACCCTTTCTTATATTTCGGCAAAGCATTGGTTGTGTGATATGGAGTGAAGATGTGGCATGCTAAGATAAATATGATCAAGGCTTTGTTGAAAAGCAGGCCTTGTGGGATGATCAAAGCATAGCCTGTTTAGGCATAGGTTTGTGTATAGCGTGACTTCGCGAGCCTCACACACCGGCGAAGTCCAAAACGGGAGAAGGGAACGCAAAGAGAGCAGCACGTTTCTTTCTACCAAGAAGTGGTGTTTGGGCTTTAACACGGCCTGGCATTTTACTTATGTGGATAATGGAATGAGGCGCCTCGGATGATAGGTCCTATAGGACCGGGAAACGTGTGTTCAGGAATAACTAATCCGCAACTCGTATGGTGGACCGGCCCTGCAGCTATCCAAGGGTTCACAGCGGGGGATCCTGAGACATTAGCTAGAGTGTCTCGAATCGGTAAGGAGCTCCTCCCTAGCCTTGACTCATGATGGAAACCCAATTTCCAATACGACCTTATGCGGTTTTGACTGTATTACTAGTATGGAAGCATAGTATTATGGTATCTATGTGTCCTAGGATTGATACATTATGACTGAAATGTTTTTGAAACATGTACACACTAATAATAATATCAAATTCGTTTTTATCGTATCAAGCATTTTTGACCATTATAAGGTAAAACCCTATCCTCCGGTTTGCGTTGCATTATGTGATGGGACTTGGGTCTTATGATGGTTTCATTTTTCCAAAAAGCATTGCGGTGTTTTACGATTTACTCTAAGTTATGCACGGCAATCCATTGGAGTAAACCGGTTCCGCGTTAGCGGCGTGGTCCTTGGATTTTCTTTATTACTATTAGTTAAATTAGTTAAGAATTCTCACACCAGTCCCATGACTGACCCGTTGTTTGTTTCCACCTTTGCAAACTCGGGTGCCCTCTTTTCCACATGGGCAGTCGAGTAGTTTGTCTACAGGTTCTTATCTCGAGCAGGATTCTGGATTGAAGCTTAAAGCTATGTCCAGAGCATAGTTGTCTTCCGCTGTATCTATTTTATTGTTTCCGCTGTAATGTATTATAATATTGTAATTTATCTTCCGCTGTAATTTGAATTGATGTACTCTGATATTCTGTACTCTGATGTAACATTATTTTAATGTTTATAAAAGTATGTTGTTATTGTTCTGATGTTGTTGTATTCCCAAAGTTAAAGTATTCGTGGATTTCCAACTTTTGGGTCAGACTTGTGTGGTTTATGGTCGATCCAAAGAGCGGGAATTTACGGGTCTTTATGTAACGACCCAGAAAATCTGAACCAATTTAAAAATTTTAAATTGGCTAAAATAGTGGATTTTAAATATTTAAAATAAATATTTTAGACAATAGCAATGAAAAGTGAGTTTGAATCGACGTTTGAAAACGAATATAATTAATTCTAATTATAAACAAGGCCTGAAATGGCGCTGCAGTTTCAAAAATTGAATTCAAACTTTGTCGGACTGTACCGAGTGCAAAACAAAACGGATTTCAGTGAAACCGGAAATATTTAAATCTGTTAGTTAATACCTTTCTAACGAATCTGAAAAGTCGAATTTTCATAGCGGAAAGCAAAAGTTATGGCCAAATGAATTTTCAGAAAGGTCGTTATGGAATTTATATAGCCCTTGAAATTGGCCATTTTGCATACGACCTCGGAATTCGACGAAACCACTTTTGTTGGGTCCGGGATGTGAAGTTATTGCTAGGTTTCAAATTTCAAAATTTTTGAAGCTAGTATGTGAGCGTGGCAAAGGAAAACGTGTTTTGGTCAATTACAGTTAAATTGGATCGACCAGAAATGGGCCTTTTTGCAAACGGTCTCAGAATTCGACGAAACTAGTTTTGTTGGCACCGTATCGCCAAAACATAGCCAGATTTATTTTTCTGGAATTTTTCGAATCAGTTTGTGGCCCAGGCAAATTGAAATTTACGTTCAAATCGAATATTGAATGTTATATATTTTAAATTGAATGGAAACTGACTGAAATAGTAGAATGGGCCTACGAAACATATTCCATTGTGTTCGGAATGGGGGTAAAACACTAGGGACGACAGTCGTTTGGTTTAGATTGGTGGTCGTGTCAGAAAACCCCTTTAAAACCCACTGGCCAATCAGAATTTAATTAAAAAAAACCAATTTTCTCTCTCCCCGTAACAGCCGATCGATGGCGAAACCCGTTCCCTCCATTCCCATCCACTTCCCGACCAAACCAGGCAAAATTAGCCCATCCTCCAGTTGAAAATTTTGAAGAGCTCGAGAAGATCTTCAAATCCATATATAGTTTGTATTTTTTCGTTCAACATTCAAGGAGATATCGAGCTCGAAAGTTTCGAGCTTCCAACCGCCGCCGCACCCTCCTCCTGCCGTCGAACTGGTCAACTCCCCCCGGCGCCTGAGCGCCTCTCCTCCCCCTTCGACACTGCGTAGCCCGATCGAGCTATCGATTCACGTATTTCACGAAATCGCGTGACCTAGTTTTGAACGTTTCAGAAAGGTATGCAGCTATTTTTATTTTAACTATATTATAGAAGTTTAAAGCGCTACGGTTTTTGATTTCACTGTAAAAATCATATCTTTTTCGTTTCTTGACGAAAATCAGTGAAACAAGAGACAGTGGACTCGTGTGGACGTCTTCTACATTCTAGAAGAGACGCATATTTTTCTGAGCCTTCTGCTATTTTTGGTGGAGTGGAACCCAATGTGAGATTTCTAATTTATAAACGATATGGAAAACGACGATGTATAAATTATATAGTTGATGTATGAGTTATATAAGCGTTGTACACCTCATGTATAAGCGTTGTATAAGTTGTACGTTCGATGTATAAGTTATATATGCGTTGTAAAAATTATATATGTGTTGAAATAGAAGTGAATTGCTATATATAAATATATATAAATATATATATATACACACGCCCCTCGTCCACAAACCATGGACGATATTTATTGGTTGTGATTGGTGTGAAAATTGATTGATAGCGAATGGTTGATTGGAATTGTTTGTGGTTGATATTGATTGATTGTGGTTGAAAAATATCCATTTGTGGTTGAGAAATATTTGGTAGAAACCACATAGGATTAGTTTGTGGAAATGAAATAAATATATACATGCCGCCTGCGTGCGAACTAGATGCATGATTCCCCATTGTCAAAAGCTGCGAGGTTTTAAGGTAGAGCGAGGAGCCGTACTAGGGACGGTCCCGGTTTTAACTACCCTGTCGTTATGCTGCCGAAATTTTGAATAATATTCATGTGTTAGAATTATTTTCCTGTGTTGAAACTATATTCGTCTGTTGAATAGAAAACCTTCATGTGTTGAATCTAAATTCATTCGTTGAATTGAAATTCATGTGTTGAATGGTGATTTCAAACGATTAGTATGGGAGATCCGACCATCGGATTTTCCTGAAATCGCAACCATTGGGTTCGCTTTGGAAAAATCTTTCAAACAGCACCGACTTTGTAAAAATCCAACGGTTGGATTGTCTTGAATGTTTAATTCAAATCTGAAGAAAAACAGCGCCAGAATAGATTATATTTATATATATATATATAAATATAATTATATTTAATCGAATAACGACGCTGTAGTTCGTATTTTGAAAACGAAACTTCAAACGGTTATACCGGGAGATCCGACCATCGGATTTTCCCAAAACTGGAACCGTTGGATTCGTTTTGAAAAGATCTTTCTAATGATGTAAATTTTGTGAAGATCCAACAGTTAGATTTTCAGATATGTGTAAATCAAATCTGAAGAAAAACAGCGCCACGGCCGCGTTATGGCCCGAAGCGTCGTTTTGAATAAATTGGCTATTTTAAAATAAATAAAAATAGCGATAAATCGTTGTAAAATATCATAAAAGATATGGAATGGAAATAAACTGAATTTGCTCGATTTATGTGGTATTTGATGGTTGAATGTGTTTGGTGTGAAAAGTACATTAAAGAACAAAATTGGTGTTGTCGAATGATTTAGCCATTGAAATAAATTGATTTGAAATTCTAAAGATACGTGAATTATTTGAAAAGGCCGAGTTAATTCTCATTTCAAATAATTGACCGACGTTTGAAAGTCGAAGATGAAGACGGTGGTCGAAGACCGGAGATCTTCACCTCGTTTGGATGGTAACCGAGGTCCTGATTGGGAGGCATCCCGAAATATGGATAATGAGTGGTGATCGTCCAGACGTACGTGGTGATCGATGGGTTTGCGGGGTATTTAGTGCCTCCGGTTTCGTTCAAACCCAGAACGGACTTGTAAATGGACTGTGTGTCTGACATTGGATTTTATTCTATGTTGATTGATCTCTATTAAATATACATCTGTTTGGCGGCGAAGAATTTATTCTTTTGCTTAACGCCCTTCTCTGGAACGCACGAGCTCAGAGGTTGTATATCGGTGGATATCAGTTGCATGGCACGAATTTCTAGTGTGGCATGCCTAAGTGGCAAATGATCATGGCTTCTGTTGAAAAGCAAAGTCTTGTAGTGATGATCAAAGCACCGCCTGTGTGGCGTAGCTTTGTGTATAACCTGAATTCGCGAGCCTCACATCCCGGTATGAACCAGAAATGGGAGAAGGACCTCAGGGAGGGCATGCGTTTCTTCCTAGCTAGAAGTTGTGTCGGTGTTTTTACACGGCCTGACATTTTACTTATGTGGTTGATGGATAGCGAGGAGCCTCGGATATATCGGTCGATCCGGGACCGATGGAGCCATTCGTTGGCTCGTTTACGCCCCCATAGGACGGGGAAACGCATTGTTCAGGAATTTTAATCCACATCGGTGGACCGGCCCTGTCGCTCCAAGAGGCAGTTGCGGCTGTTCCTGAGGCTCGGGCTAGGCAGTCTCGAATTCGGTAAGGACTATCTTTTGCCTTGGTTCAGGACGGAAATCCAATTTCCAAATACGACATCGTGCGGTTTTGATTGTATATATATACGGCGACATGATATATGGTACCCATGTCGTCTATGATTGATAGTTATGATTAAAATTGTTTTTGAAACATATAAACACTGGTAGTAATATCAAATGCTTTTGTTTTATTCATATCAAGCATATTTTGGCCATTATAAGGTAAAACTCTATCCTCCGGTTTGCGTTGCATTGTGTGATGGGAACTGAGTCTTATAATGGCTTCATTTTTATAAAAAGCATTGCGATGTTTAAAAGAAAGATTTGTTTTAAAGCACTGGCAATCCAATGGAGTAAACCCGTTCCACGAAAGTGGCGTGGTCCTGTGATTAGCCATATTTAAATGTGTTGAGTAGATTTCTCATACCAGTCCCATGACTGACTCGTAGTTTGTTTCACTTTCAAACTCGGGTGCCCCTTTTTCTACACGGGCAGCCTTGTATTCAGGTTTAGCTGGTTCTTTCTGGATAGCTGGAGCTGAAGATGGATTCTATCATTTATCTCTTTTTATGCTATTCAGCTCCTATTGTACATTATGTTTGTTTTCCCCTGTAGACATAAATGTATATCTGAACTGCATTTGTACTAAGTATGATCCTGTATACTGTGTAACTCTGATGATTACTTTTATCCAATATATTCTATTGTTCATTACCTGGTGTATTTATTTAATTCTGTTCTGATATTACCTATTTCTGTGTTATATTCCAAGGATTACCCTTGCCTCCGATTAGTACGGGGTTTGGGGTCGTCTCACTTTACAACTTATTTGGGTTAAAATGAATGTTGTGTAAAACATCGTTACGATAACCCAAATACTATATTCAACTAACTCTTATTCAACATTGATCTTCGAGCCTGATATCTTACTATTTATTTGTTAATAATGAAATCAATCAAGTTGGGTTATAACTACCTCTCAGACCTTGACTGAATAACATTTATAACGTCAAAACAGATATGACTACTTACTCGAATAATCATTACCATACAACTACTTATTCACTTATAAACATGTATACACTTCCTCTTTCTATTCTTACTAGATTTTATTCTTAGTCTTCCTTTTTGATTTTACTATTCCATTTCTAAGTTCGTTTCCTCATCGACTTCTATATATATATCGATACGTTGATTTCTAACTATCAAATTATCTTAAAAATATCCCGACTCCTTAAATTCCTGGAAAAATTCGCCATAACCTCCTTTGTACCAGGAGCATCGGGATATTTCAAATAGCCTCCCATGCCCTCACCAATCCAAAAGAAAAAGAAAAAGCCAAGCGGCTAGCAGATATGGCGCATAAAATCTCATATATGAATTAAATACATACCTTTTCGTCGAGCATTTTATTTATATACCTTCATACCTTTTCCATACCTATCTCATGTATATTTATACCTGCCCAATCTACTTTAACTATACCGGATCGTTTTAACTCAATTCATTAATTAATTTGTTAATTGACTCTTTAGTCTATTTCACTTTTACATTTGAACATGACATGTTCAAATATATTTTAACTTGCTTATTAACTAATTTGAATCCAAATTTCAAATTTTAGTTCTATATTCGATTTCGAATATCCAATTACAAATCCAATTCACCTTTCAAAGTTCAACTTCAAATTCAAAACTCGATTAACTAATTCCTCTTCGACTTAAATAATTCTATTCAATTTCTATTCAAATTTTATATCACTTCTATTATTCAAATCTATATATCAAATTTTATTCAAATTCTATATATCAAATTATATTATTCAAATTCTATATTATAAATCCCATTTGAATTTCTATATTCAAATACTATATATTCAAATTCTATATATCAAATTCTATGTTATAAATCCCATTTTGAAATTCAACACAACTTTTCTTTCCCAAAACAAATTCAAAATAGTATCTCTGGTAGTAATTCGCCACTTACAGCTTGAAAATGAATACTGATGATGCAGCTATCATCATCAGAATCTATTTTCTAGCGATCGAAGTGAGTTCAATACTATAAAACCATTCTAAACATTTCCACTTTGAAATTCATTTCAACATATAATTCACAGTGCTTGTAAAATAATTTAAAATCTCCCAAGATCTTAAATTTTCCTTTTTTTTAATCCAAATTCATTTACAAAGACTTATCCAATTCTCCAGAGTTTTAACTCAATTTCTGGTTTAAAATTTCAGATTCAACTCATCTGATTTCACGTATTTCACTTATATGAATTCTGATTGGTTATTTACATAACCATTTAATTTATAATCTTACTCGATTATAATAACAACCAATATATCCAATATATTATAATCATTCCAATATAAATCCTTTATATCAAAACATAATTTGGGTAAAATTATTTCATTTACCCTCTTTTCAAAAGATACCATGACGGTCCATCGTATTCAAGTGTTTACAAAATCCCTACTGATACAGTGGATCAAACTGATCGACCAGAACTCATAAACTACTCAACAAATAAATCTCCACAATATAAAATTATTTTTATATCATCTACAAATATGTTCACTCATATATACAAACTCAATCTAGGGTATTACTAACCCTATCTCTACCGAGTCACGCCACAGAGCCAAGGTAATTCACTTAACCTTATGCTCTGATACCAACTGTAATGACCCGGGATTTTGGCGATCTTGGTTATTCGATATACAACACATATCGAACATCCAAGGATCGAAAATACCAGTTATAAATGAAAGAAATTAGAGGGTAAGGAAAGATAAGATAGAAACTTAGAATAGAAGAAGAAGAAGAAGAACACAACGTCAGAGTAACACGAACCTCACAACGGAACGAATAACATATAATATATATATAACATAACTTAAAATATACATCTGTACTTGAATATACATCATTATCAAAGTACAACACTTACAAAACAGCTGAAATAACTATAGCTATATAATCCTGAAGCCTCCTGCTCCAAGCTCTTCTAGTATATCTGTAAATCCTGACTACTTGACTGCCCGTACAAAATTGGGCACCCAAGAGTTTAGGGAAAACAACAAAATAAACTCTGGGTCAGTCATGGGACTGGTATGAGTAAAACAGTTTAAAACAGTTTGAACAAGTAAACAATATCTCATAAGACCACGCCGTATAACTGAACGAGTTTTTCCCTTATGAGAATCCAAATTATCTTTATATCAAAAACCTTTTGATATTATAATAATGTCTATCAACCATAATATAATAATAATCTAGCAGAAACGTTTTCAACTCACATTCTACATATATAGTATACAATCAAAACCGCAAGCACGTATTGGGTAATGGATTTCCAACTATGACAAGGTATGGAACCACCTTTCGCTAGTGTACCTCTAGAAAGGAATACACTGGATTCAACAAGAACATCTTGCAACCCGGACACACATGACCGACCACTCATTTCGCTTGAGTGTATCGAATGTATATCACCAACGGTTGGGATCAGCAACCGTTTCCCGAATGGGACAGTATCGACAATAGATTTTTAGAAATAAATGAAACTCTAGATCAGGTGATTATACACCCTACTTCGGAGCGACCGACTTAGCCATGCTACCTGCCCGATTTCTGTCATTTACTGGTTGATGAGGCTAGAAGCTACGCTTTATCATCACACCAGATTCACTTCGAATGCCACATCGTCAAATCCATCAAATCACCGATTGACGTCCTCATCAATACATTATGTGTTAGCTAAAAGAAGTTTCCTTCTCTGCTTCCACTCTTGGTACGGTTGGAGAAATCAATATACGTGATCGTCTGGAAATACTCTGTCAGACATCCGTCCATACAAGTCATCCAGGAACAGGATGAACCGAAGGCACTATTCAGTATATCCATCTTAGGCACCGTTATCTAAGTTATACAACAACCCTTTCACTTTACTTTGTCTTCAATTATCTTTGGCATATATCATTCGCAACGCTTATGCCAATACAGAGTGGTTCTTTGGATAATAATCCAACCGGTCTCTCCATATTAACAACGTTAAAATGGTCAAAACTTCGATAGTCTTTGATTTAACCATCAAAGAAAAACAGGTGTGCAAACAATGATATCATCTCCAAAGGGAAATTCTATCAATCAATCATCAATCATATATATATATATATTTCCTCATTTTCTATGTTTAGAAAATATATGTTATTAACACTGGAAAATATTTCCATAACTTATTCCTTATTTCCAATTTCAATATTTGATTACGTTTCTAATTCTATTTGGAAAACATTTCCAAATCTTCTTTACTTGGATTTAAACAGATGTTTAAATCAACATCGCGATGGCAACTCAAACCACTATACTTATTTACTAAATTTACTTAACCACTTTTACTCTCGAACCTTAACCATTTCTAAATTAAAAAAACGAAGTCAATCAAGTTGGGGTATAACTACCTCTCAAACCTTAACTGAAACATTTCAAATCTCGAAATAGGTTAAGTTCATCTTTTAACTCTTTAACACTTCCTTACGTAACTCTCGTTCGAATAAATCTCTATTCGATAACTCCTCCTTTCGAATAACTATATTTGATAATATCTCTTAAGAATAACTAGATTCGAAAACCTTTCTTCGAATAAACTAAATTCGATTGACTCTGTTTATTTAACCCTAATCGATTAACTCTTTTTACTTAACTCCTTACTTAACTCTTTTCGAATAACTAATTCGATAACTCCTTTCGATTAAACTATAATCGATACTCCTTTCGAATAACTAATTCAATAACTTCTTTCGTTTAAAATAAAATCGACAACTCCTTTCGAATAACTAATTCAATAACTCTTATGTGTTTAACTCTATTCGAATAACTAATTCAAATAACTCTTATTTATTTAACTCTATTTGAATAACTAATTCGCATAACTAATTTGATTTGCTTGCTTTCGAATACTATATTCGATTAAATCCCTTCAAATAAACTATTCATTTATAAAGATTTACTTTTAGTAACAGTTCTTCACTTTAAAAATGATTTCCTTTTTATAACATCCTATTCAGTTATAAACATATTTCCTTTTTAATTCTATTTGTAAATGGTTTTACAAATACCTCCTTTTCGATTTCATTTGTAAAGGTTCTACAAATATTCCTCTTTCGATTCCATTTGTAAATGGTTTACAAACCTTTCTCGTTCTAATCTATTTGCAAATGGTTTGCAAATAATTCCTTTAGGGTTTCATTTCTAAGTATTTTCTATTTATAAATAATCCATTTATAAATAAATTTTTGTTTATAAATATTCCATTTATAAATAATTCCTTTTATAAAATCTCCTTTGATTGTTATAAATGTTATCTCTTTTATAAAATCCTTTGAATTTATAAATAATCTATTTTCAATATTCATTTTGAAAATTCCCTTTTCACCATTCCGGTATGTTATGGTATTTAACACATCAAATCACGATGACCAATATCTTTCAAACACATATAATCGACAACAGTTTATATATCACATCATATATTACAATATATGAATCACAGTAAAATAAAAGTTGAGGAATCCAGTTGGATTCCTCCAACCTGTTTCCCTGCATCCACAGATGTTATACAATATAAAATCAACATCACTTTCAGTTTCATATGATATATTCTGTTAAACAGAATCAATATAGAAATTCAACTAACTGACTAGCAGTTCAATCAAACAGTCAACACACAGTCAATCAACCAATATTTAACAGTTCTGAAAATACAACATGAAATTATAAATTGTTCAGAGTTAGTGAGATTTACTCATTTTGGCAGTTCATCGTTAAAGAACGATAAACTGTTATTTGATCTGAATCAAACAATTGATTTCGCTATAAATTCAAACGAGCCCCAATCCACTTCCCGTCAGTTTCATTGCGAAGTGTCCGTCCATATGATCCTATTGGATCTTGTTTCGCTGCGTTTCGATTTCGTATGAAAAAGTTATTAGATTTACAAGTTATACACCTTAATTAAATGAATAAATAAAAACTTGGGTTTTAAATTAGTGGGCCTCACCCCCTTTCAACGTTGGCCCAAACCGAACCCGTCCGCACCTGGTACTTCCCCTTCTCCCCGATTAAAGCTCCAGCCCGACTTCAAATGGCCATTACCATTTCTTAAACCTCCACCGCACTCTTCATTTCTCAACAAAACCAAAAACAGAAATCATCACCAATCTCCACACCACACACTGTATCAACTCATGACATTAGCACCCCTTTCGACTCCACTATGCCAGTTCTGTCCGTCGTGGGTTCCTGCACAACATCGACATCTTTTGTTGTCGAACCAACCCAAATTTTCATGCCAACCTCGATTCGATCTTGTGAATTCAAAAATGGTATTGATTCCGCGATAAATGATTAAAAATCCCACGATCTTTAAACCTAATTCATTGTTCCAAAGACTCGAGTGACAAAACGAGATTCGAACTCGAGAAAACCAACACCAACGAAAAGAGCAGCTCACCAGAAAGCTAAATAAACTTGCTTTTGGATTTTACCATTTTTCTTTGATTTAAGAATGAATTTTGAAGAGAACAATTGCTTTGGACTTTTACTAGAAGAAAACAACGGCCGGTTTCAACAGATGGAAATGAATTAGGTTTAGAATTTTAAGGGAGGGGTATTTATAGAGAATAGGATTTAGATATTTGTGTAAGATATTTTCAATTTATTTTATTTTAATATTCGGTTTGCCTTCTAAAAATTCGTGTGATTACAGACAATACGCAAAAATCACGAAACTGGACATGCAGGTACAGTTCGACATTAAGGTCCCAACGAAATTGGTTTCGTCGAATTCCGACTCCGTTTGCTCACACAGCGTATTTTTAACCGTCGAAATACTGACTGTTTTTCACTCTAAAAATTCGTACGGCCACACAGTGGCTCTAAATATCATGGAACTTGGGATCTAACATTAATTTGTTGTTGCGGATCCAATAAAATTAGTTTCGTCGAATTCCGACTTCGTTTGCAAAACCGGCTATTTTTAAAGCTCTGAATAACCCATTTAAATATATAAATATATTTAAATATAATTAAATTAAATATAAATAAATTTATATTATCGTATATATTCACATAGAATATAATACAGCTCTAGAATATTCTTATATGAATTTCTAACTTGATATTTCAAATCTGGGTCAACCCGATATTTGATTTATATTGAAATTCCTTTTTAGAATATAAATATTTCCTTTATAAATTATAAAGGAATTCCACAGCAACTTTTCTAAAATTTGATTTGGACGTAAATCAAAATCTACCCGAAGAAATCCAGATTTTTCTCTTCCACTAGAAAGATATACTCCACCAGCTCCACACGTTTCTTGTTTCACAGAAATCCGGCTTAAAACGAATCCTATACATTCAGTTGAAGTTCGAATCGCCAATTTACGAACTGCAGCGCCATTTCAAGCTCGATTTTAATTATAATATAATTATACATTCAAACTTCATTCAAATAATATATTCGATATTCTAACTCAATTCTAAACTGAATTAAATATCACAGATGATCCAGTTCACACCATATCGCTATTTCAGCCAATTTTGATTGTTTCAGAATAAAATATATTATTTAATTATTATTTTAATTCAATATTCACCATTATTTAATTCCACGACCTTTAAATTCACTATATCACTATTTATATAATTAAAAAAATTAATTATAATACCTCTGCAAATGCGGGTCATTACAAGAATTAATTAATATTTAATTGAAATTAAATTGGTTCAGTTAAAACTGAAGTTAAGAAGTGAACAAATATGTTCTAACCAATCGATAGGGTCGTTATCTACCTTAGCAATTTCGAGGACAAAATTATTTTACGTGGGGAAGATTGTAATGACCCGCATTGGCAGAGGTATTATAATTAATTAATTTAATTATATAGATAGTGATATAGTGAATTTAATGGTCGTGGTTTAATTAAATAATGGTGAATATTTAATTTAAAATAATAAATTAAATAATATATTTAATCCTGAAATAATCAGAATTGGCTGAAATGGCGATATGGTGTGAACTAGATCATCTGTGATATTTAATTCAGTTTAGAATTGAATTAGAATAACGAATATATTATTTGAACAACAGTTTGAACGTATAATCATATTATAATTAAAATCAAGCTTGAAATGGCGCTGTAGCTCGTAAATTGGCGATTCGAACTTCAACTGAATGTACAGGATTCGGTTTAAGCCGGATTTCTGTGAAACAAGAAACGTGTGGAGCTGGTGGAGTATATCTTTCTAGTGGAAGAGAAAAATCTGGATTTCGTCGGGTAGATTTTGATTTACGTCCAAATCAAATTTCAGAAAGTCGTTGTGGAAATCCTTTATAATTTATAAAGGAATTATTTATATTTTAAAAAGGAATTTCAATATAAATCGAATATTGGGTTGACCCAGATTGAAATATCGAGTTAGAAATCTATATAGGATTTTTCTGAGCTGTATGGTATTCCACTGTGAATATAGACGATAATGTTTATTTTTAAATATTAAATTTAATTATATTTATATATATTTATATATTTAAATAGGTTATTTAGAGCTTTAGAAATAGCCGGTTTCGCAAATGACCACAGAATTTGATGGAACTAATTTTGTTCGATCCGCAACATCAAATTATTGTTAGATTTCAATTTCCGTGATTTTTGAAGTCAGTATGTGGCCGTACGGATTTTTAGAGTGAAAAACAGTCAGTATTCTATCGGTTAAAAATACGCTGTGTGAGCAAACGGAGTCGGAATTCGACGAAACCAGTTTCGTTGGGACCGCAATGTCGAACTGAAGGTGCATATCAATTTTCATGATTTTTTGGTATCGTGTGTGATCACAAAATTTTTTAGAAGTTAGAAAACAAGTATAAAAATCAATAAAATATCCTAAAATTTTGGTGGACCAAAACCAAGCCACATCCTATTTTCTTAGCCACACAAGATTTCAGCTCCCCATTATAAAAGTATTCTCATAGGCCGCCACCAGTTTGGCTAAAACGTTAAAATCCTTAAGTTCATAAATCAAGAACAAATGCAAGAAATTTTTATAAATCCAAAGACAAATGAATTCGAGATCCGAATGCAATTCTCTTCACAACGGTGTGCGTTTGATTGGGTGGAACTCCGTTTGGGTGATGTCTATTTTTACAGCGGTAACTAGGGTTGATAAATTTGAAGAGAGGGTGCATCGATTTGGGTTTTCGAGTGTATAGTGATGCTTAGGGAGGAGAATGGTATCGGATGTGAATTTTCGGGATTTTGTAGAAAATAAAATCGTCGGTGTCTGCACAGTGATTTCGAGGGAGGGCTGGGAGTCGCAACCTTCCTTTGGCGATCGAGTTTGCTTAAAATAGTATGGGATTGAAGAGGAAGGGAGGGGTAGTTCAATGGTGGTTTTGCTCTTAGAGTTCGTGAATTGTGTAGGGAGGATGAGGTGTTTGAAAAATCTGTAATGGCCATTTTGAAATCCTGAAGCTCACGGCTGGGATGTTGAGGAAGAAAGGGGATGAGCGGGTCAGGTGGAAAATGAAGGTGGGCCGATGGATTGAAAGGTGAAGGCCCAATGAAAATTAAATCCAAGTTCTTATTTAATTTGAAAATGTGTATTAACTTCTTTATTTCATAACTTCGTGATACGATATCAGAATTGAGCGAAACAAGATCCAATGGGATCGTATGGACGGACACTACCCAATGAGACTGACTGAGAGTGGATTGGAGCTAGTTCGGATTTATGGCGAGATAAACTGTTTGATTCAAATCAAACAACAGTTTATCGTTCTTTAACGATGAACTGCCAATGTGAGTAAATCTCACTAACTCTGAACAGTTTATAAATTCATGTTGTATTTTTAGAACTGTTAAATATTGGGTGATTGACTGTGTGTTGACTGTTTGATTGAATTGCTAGTAAGTTTGTTGAATTTCTATATTGATTCTATTCAACAGAATATATCATATGGAACTGAAAGTGATGTTGATTTTATTGTGTAACATCTGTGGATGCAGGGAAACAGGTTGGAGGAATCCGACTAGATTCCTCAACAGTTATTTTATTGTTTTTCATATATTGTGATATATGATGTGATATATAATCTGTTGTCGGTTATATGTGTTTGAACGATATTGGTCATCGTGATTTGATGTGTTAAGTACCATTGAAATACCAGAATGGGAAAAAGAGATTTTCAACGAATATTTTGAAAATAATTTATTTATATAAAATCACTGGATTTTATATATAAAAGGAAAAAGGATTTTTAGAAAAGGAAATAAGTATAAGAATCAAAAGGGTTAAAAGAATATATTTGTCAAACAAATATAAAGGAAATGATTTGGTAAAACAAATAAAAAGGAAATATTTGTAAATCATTTACAAATAGAATTGATCGGAAATATTTAGAAAAATAAATAGAGTTAAAAAGGGAAAATTATTTATAACGGGATTGGACGTTATAAAAGGGAAAACGTTATAAAAAGGAAACTGTTATAAGAAGGAAATCATTTTAAAGTGGAGAACCATTACTAAAAGTAAATCTTAAAAAATGAATAAACGCTGTTAAAAAGGGAATCTTTACAAAGCGAATAAAGGAGTTATTGAATATTAGTTATTCGAATAGAGTTAAATAAAGGAGTTATCGAATATTAGTTATTCGAATAAAGTTAAATAAATAAGGAGTTATCGAATATTAGTTATTCGAATAGAGTTAAATAAATAAGGAGTTATCGAATTAGTTATTCGAAAGGAGTTATCGATTATAGTTTAATCGAAGGGAGTTGTCGAATTAGTTATTCAAAAGGAGTTGAGTAAAAAGAGTTAATCGATAGGGGTTAAATAAATAGAGTTAATCGAATTTAGTTTATTCGAAGAAAGGTTTTCAAATCTAGTTATTCGTAAGAGAGAGATTATCAAATATAGTTATTCGAAGGGAGGAGTTATCGAATAGAGATATATTCGAACGAGAGTTACGTAAGGAAGTGTTAAAGAATTAAAAGGTGAACTTTGTCTATTTCAAGGTGAGAAACATTGTTCAGTTAAGGTCTGAGAGGTAGTATTACCCCAACTTGATTGACTTCATTTTTAACTAAGGAATGGTTAAGGTTCGATAGTGAAGGTGGGTTAAAGGAATTTAGTTAATAAGCGTAATGATTTGTTTAAACATCTGTCTAAGCCCAATGAAGGAGTTTTGGAAATGTTTTCCAAATAAGAACCAGAAATGTTTTCTGATATAGAAAACAAGAAATGGAAATGTTTTTCCAAGGGTAATAACATATATTTTCTAAATTTAGAAAATAAGAAATGTTGAATATAGGGAAACAGGAGATGAAAAATGAACTAAGGAGATAAATGTTAAATGATGTTTGATCGATATAATTACCATCTGGAAATAATATCGTTGTTTGCACACATATTTTTCTTTGATGGTTAAATCACAGACTATCAAAGTTTTGACCAATTTACGTTGTTAATATGGAGAGACCGGTTGGATTATTATCCAAAGAACCACTCTGTATTGGCATAAGCATTGCGAATCATATATGCCAAAGATAATTGAAGATGGAGTAAAGTGCAAGGGCTATTGTATAAGTCTTAGATAACAGTGTCTAAGATGGATGTATTGAATAGTGCCTTCGGTCATCCTGTTCCTGGATGACTTGTATGGACGGATGTCTGACAGAGTATTTCCAGTCTATCACGTATATTGATTTCTCCAACCGTACCAAGAGTGGAAGCGGAGAAGGAAACTTCTTTTAGCTAATACATAATGTATGGTTGAGGACGTCAATCGGTGATTTGATGGATTTGACGATGTGGCATCCAAAGTGAATCTGGTGTGATGATGAAGCGTAACCTCAAGCCTCATCAACCGGTAAATGACAAAAATCGGGTAGGCAGCATGGCTAAGTCGGTCGCTCCAAAGTAGGGTGTATAATCATCTGATCTAGAGTTTCATTTATTTCTAAAAATCTATTGTTGATGCTGTCCCATTCGAGAAACGGTTGCTGATCCCAACCGTTGGTGATATACATTCGATACACTCAAACGAAATGAGTGGTCGGTCATGCGTGGCCGGGTTGCAAGATGTTCTTGTTGAACCCAGTGTATTCCTTTCTAGAGGTAAACTAGCGAAAGGTGGTTCCATACCTTGTCATAGTTGGAAATCCATTACCCAATACGTGCTTGCGGTTTGATTGTATACTGTATATGTAGAACGTGAGATGAAAGCGTTTCTGCTAGATGATTAATATATTGTGGTTGATAGACATTATCATAATATCAAAGGTTTTTGATATAAAGATATTTGGATTCTCATAAGGGAAAAACCCGTTCCGTTATACGGCGTGGTCTTATGAGATATTGTTTACTCGTTCGAACTGTTTTAAACTGTTTTACTCATACCAGTCCCGTGACTAACCTGGATTTTTTTTCTCCCTAAACTCTTGGGTGCCCAATTTTGTACGGGCAGTCAAGTAGTCGGGATTTATAGATACTTGAAGAGCTGGAGTAGGAGGCTTCAAGATCATATAGGTATAGTTTATTTCCGCAGTGTTGTAATTGCTGTACTTTGAAAATGATGTATATTCAAGTACAAAGTTATGTTTCAAAGTTATGTTATATATTATATGTTATTCGTTCCGCTGTGAGATTCGTGTTACTCTGATGTTGTGTTGTTCTTCTATTCTAAGTTTCTATCTTATCTTTCCTCACCCTCTGTTTTCTTTCTATTAATTTCCTGATTTTCAGTTCAATTTGGGGTTGGACTTGTGTTTTTGGTCAGCTCAAATTGGACCGGATTTTCGGGTCATCACACGGTTGGATTTGGAATTATGTCCAAATCAAATTTGGAAAAGGTCGCTGTAAGTGCAGTTCGATGGTCGTTTATGGAAATCAACTGTACGGGCCTTGATAAAATTATTAAAAATATCAATAATTTGTATAAAATCATTAGAAATGATTTGGGATGAAAAATTCCATATTTGAAAAGATAAAAATAGATTTTTATCAAAATGAACTAGTTTTGAACTAGAATTATAATCCATTTATTTTTGAAATAAATGTATTGGATTTGAAAGGGTTTTAAAAGTAACCAGAATTTCGAATAACTGAATTGGAATGGATTTGAATCGAAATTGTCTTTGGAATATTTCGATGTTGGATTTCATGATTATACAGATATTGTTATGGAAATTTGAAAGATATATTTATATCGTTATTTCCAATACGATATTTGTTGGTCGTAGAATTTGATATTGAATATAAGCCGATATATTTTCTATTCAGAGCCTTGTATTTAATATCAAATGGGAATTGGGTTTATCGTGAACTGTGTTTTAACGACATTTGTACTTTAACTCGATTTACAGTGAAATGTGATTTGGAATTTATAAATATTTTGTTAAGATTTAAAGGAGGTTTTCCAAAGTAAAGTTTTCCAATTTAATAAAATAAATTGGAATGGAGTGGAATGTGATTTCGGGTTTATCGTGAACCTTGTTTTAAAAGACATTGGTTCTTTAACCCAGTTAAAGGCAGGATATGATTTCCCAAGTTAAATAATCATTGATAGTGATTTTTGGGAAGATTAAAACCAATTGGAGTTTTAATTAATCTTTAATTAGATTGAAATGGTCGAGAATGGAGTATCACCAGTTCTTGTTGCAGTAATGATGGGGGGTTCTCACCATGTGGTTTGGTGGCGAATAGTAGGCTCTTACCCCTACATGTCCCTTGCGAGGGTTGGTTGTTGTGTGCTGACAGTCGAGAGGCTGGCCGTAAAACAAGTGATACTGGGGGACCATGTGGGAGCCACGGTGGGTATTACCAGCTGCTTGGGGATGAAGGGATGGTTGCAAAGCCTACCGGATTTCGTCGGCTATCTTACACTTGGTATCAGAGCTCAGAGAACAAGACACGTTGGAACCAAACGAAAGAATTCATCAGAGATTGGATTAGTAATATCCAATGAGAATGACTCGTTAGAGATGGGATCAGTAGTATCCTAGAACGAGTGTGAAGAGTATATTTTTCAAATGAAAACGAATTTTGTTTTGAAAATTTAAACTTTATTCAACGTATTCGAATATTTATTTGTATTGGATTTGGACAATCAAGTATATAAAGATTTTGCGTATGCGCCCGATCCGCGTTTATTCGAAGTTTTAATATACTGGATGGAAATAGAGTCACACCCTAGTCCCCTCGGCATGATTCTACTGATGACGTACGACATCAGTGGTCAGTTTTCAAGTTTTGAAGGTGTGATATTTATATATTTCCATTATACTGGTGTGAGAACCAAAACTTACATAGGATTATTTGTTGTGATTTGGCATCAAAAATCTGATTTTTAGACTATATATCAAAGTTAGGAATTTGAAAAGATAATCAACTAATTGATTGCTGATTGTGTTGTTTGATTATTGGTTGATTAATTAAATGTTGAACCTTTAGCCAAATTGAGCCAAATAGTGGATTGTATTGAAAATTTATCGCATTTGCATGCTTGTACATGTACTTACATTGAACAGGTCATAGCAAGGAGGCTAGAGAAGAGGAATAAAATTGTTTGTCCGACAAATAGGAACATGTTTATTGTATTTCTTTGGGTTATGATTATTTTATGAGTCGATTGGCTAGCCGCTTGGCTGTTTATTTTTCTTTTTGGATTGGTGAGGGCCATGGGAGGCTATTTGAAATATCCCGAAGCTCCCGGTGCAGGGGAGGTTATGGCGAAAATTTTCGGAAATTTAGGGTGTTAGCCAATTTTTTGAAAAATTTGAAAAGTTCTTAGAAACTGAAAAGTTTAAGAACTAAAGCCATAATGAAAAAAATGAAAGTTGAGTTGGTTTGTAAAACAACTTTCGGCTTTGTTCCTTTTCGGGGACGAAAAGTTTTAAGTGGGGTAGATTGTAATAACCCGGAAATCTAAGCCAATTTAAAAATTTTATTTTGGCTATTTTAATGAATTTTGAATATTTAAAATGATTTATTTTAAATAATGACGATGAGAAATTTGTTTTGAATAGAATTATAACATATATATTTATTTGAATCGACGTTAGAATATAAATATTAATTTTTAAATTTAAAAGGAATTGAAAATGGCGCGGTAGTTCGAAAATTCGATTTCGAATTTCAAATGAATGTACAGGATTCAAAATAAACCGGATTTTAGAAAAACCAAAATTATTAGAATCTATATGAAAATATCTTTCCAAAGAATCCGAAAAATTGAAATTTCATAGCGGGAATAAAAAGTTATGTCCAGCTGAAAATTCAGAATAGTCGCTATGGAATTCTGGCCCTTAAAAATGGAAATTTTGCAAGCAACCTCCGTCTTCGACGAAACCACTTTTGTTGGATCTGGGATGTATAATTATTGCTAAATTCCAAAATCAGTAATTTTCTGAATCAATATGTGAGTGTGGCAAAGTAAAACGTGTTTTGACAGTTTCAGTCAATTTCAATCAACCAGAAACTGGCCAATTTTCAAATGATCTCAGAATTTGATGAAATTAGTTTTGTTAGGACCGTATCGTCAATAAAAAGCTAGAAAATATTTTTTGGGAATTTTTTGAGCCTGTATGTGGCCCCGGTAAATTGAAATGTGCGTTCAAATTCAATATATAGATTTATATTTTGTTTTTGGCAGAAACTGATCGAAACGATCGAATCAGCTTACGATACATATCCCATTGCATTCGGAATGGGGGAAATTACCTAGTGACGACAGTCGTTGGGTGTCGTTTGGAGTTTAAATGAAAAGTCCACTTTTTTGAAATTAAAGGGAAAATAAATAATATTATATATATATATATGAATTTTACACATAAGACCCTCTGCCCTTTTTTCTCCTTAACAGGTCAAACCCCTTCCCCCCTCCTCATTTCAGCCAATCGAAATAGAAAAAAAACAAAAGAATCCCGCTACCCCCTCCTGCCGCCGCCATCGACGGCGTCCCTCCCCCCCCCCTCTAGTCGACGTCGCCGGAGCCCCCCACCCTACCACCTCGCGTTGACCGCCCTCCCTACGAACGAAGCCCTCGTCGAAACCCTCCCAAACCCTAGCCTGAAAACCCGCTCCAAGTCCCCGTCACCGGAACTGCGCCGCCACGGTAGACCGCCCAGCGCCGCCACCAACCAAGCCCTACCGCCCCTAGCAACTCTCCTACAACTGAGACTGTAAGTTTTTATTAATTTTGACTTTAATTTTCATTTTTAACTTAAAGTAACCATTTAGAAAAATCCGATTTTTTAAACAATAGCATATGATAAAAAGTTTTGATTTTTAATGATATAAAGTTTTGATTTTTACTATCATCAAAGCGAAGAAAATTTGAGATTTATAACTTCAAAGACTAGATTATTAAAATTTCAATGATTAGATTTTTATAGCATGATAAAGATCTGATTTTTATTTAAGTAGAGTAGTAAAATTTCGATTTTTATCTATGTTGAGTAGCGATAAAAATGTGATTTTTATCTAGGTAGCATTGAAATAAAAATGTAATCTTTTTATATGAAGTAGCATGAAAAGAATTGGATTTTTATACATATAATAACGATATAAAAATACGATTTTTATTATATGTATAACGAGAATGTAAAAAAATAATTTTTATATATGTAGTGAACACGGACGACGAAAGTGACAAAAGGCGAGCACGAAGAAGATTTCTTACATATGAAGAGTCATGGCATTTGGTTTAGCTTCTAGGTGAGAACTCCTCACTTTTATTTTATTTTCTAGTTGAAATATATACTAGAATGCAGACGGTGCTTAGTAGCACCCGACACCCGTCGTCCACAGGTCATGGACGACTCGTTTGATTTTGTTGTGTTGCGAAAATTGATTGTAATGTGGAAATAAAATATATATTCATGTGTTGAAATAAAATATATATTCATGTTTTGAAGTAAAATATAATTCATGTGTTGAAGTAAAATATAAATTCATGTGTTGAAATAAAATATATATTCATGTGTTGAAATAAAATATATATTCATGTGTTAAAATAAAATATATATTTATGTGTTGAAGTAAAATATAAATTCATGTGTTGAAATAAAATATATATTCATATGTTGAAATAAAATATATATTCATGTGTTGAAATAAAATAAATATTCATGTGTTGAAATAAAATATATATTCATGTGTTGAAATAAAATATATATTCCTGTGTTGAAGTAAAATATAATTCACGTGTTGAAGTTAAATATAAATTCATGTGTTGAAATAAAATATATATTCATATGTTGAAATAAAATATATATTTATGTGTTGAAGTAAAATATAAATTCATGTGTTGAAATAAAATATATATATATTCATGTGTTGAAATAAAATATATATTCATGTGTTGAAGAAAAAATAAATATTTATAAACAAATCGGACGATTTGTTTATGTACACCCATTTGACTGATATTGATTGGGACGATAAATTTTACACATCACCCAACTGCACAAATAAAAATCTATGTTTGTTGATAAGAAACCTCACATGGGTATTGGGATGATATTTGACATACACTAATCCCGATTGTTTAGTTGTATGTCAATCGTTAGGTTGACAGACTGTGTAAGCATTAATGATTTATATTTAATGCTTATGCAGTTGGGTGGTGCACTCTGGATGATGGTTGATGATTTATCGTTGCTATTGTATACATGTGTTGCAGGAAATCCATATAATTAACATTATATGGTAATTGATTGGGCCTCATTCCAATTGGGAAAATAAGGTATATTATAAAAGAAAATTCATGTGTTGAATAGTATAAATATTCATGTGTTGAATAGAATAAAAATTCATGTGTTGAATAGAATAAATATTCATGTGTTGAATAGAATAAACATTCATGTGTTGAATAGAAAGAAAATTCATGTGTTGAATAGTATAAATTCAAGTGTTGAATAAAATAAAAATTCATGTGTTGAATAAAATAAATATTCATGTGTTGAATAGAATAAACATTCATGTGTTGAATAGAATAAACATTCATGTGTTGAATAAAAGCCGTGTTGATTTGATATGCGCCATTTTGACGTGAACGATATCTATATCGATTTAATTCATTTTTATAATGAACATCGAAAAGGAATTAATTTCAAAATATAATATTTTGAAAATATTATCATTTATATATTAATGATATGAAATATTCATTTTTGATTTGAAATTGAATATGAAGTTGAAATTGTTTTGAAAACGAATTTAAAACGAATTATAAAAAAATGTTTTGAATCGAAATCGACGAAATATATATAATATATATATTATATATACTAAATGGCTTGAATAGAATGCGCTGCGCCGCGGCCGTTCGCGAATTTTGACTATTGACTTCGGATGGACGTTACGGGAGATCCGACCGTCGGATTCTCCTAAAACCGGAACCCTTGGGTCCGTATCGAAAAGAGCTATCTATCGAATATTAGAGATTTTAAATCTAATGGTTGGATTGGGAATTATGCCCAAATCAAATTTGGAAAAGGTCGATGTAAGTGCAGTTCGATGGCCGTTTATGGAATCGACTGTACGGGCCTTGATAAAATTATTAAAAATATCAATAATTTGTGTAAAATCATAAGAAAAGATTTGGAAAGAATTGGGATGAAAGATTCCATATTTGGAAAGATAAAAATAGATTTTTATCAAAACGAACTAGTTTTGAACTAGAATTATAATCCATTTATTTTTGAAATAAATAAATTGGATTTGAAAGGGTTTTAAAAGTAACCACCATTTCCAATAATTGAATTGGAATGAATTTGAATCGAAATTGTCTTTGGAATATTTCGATGTTGGATTTCGTGATTATATAAATATTGTTATGGAAATTTGAAAGATATATTTATATCGTTATTTCCAATACGATATTTGTTGGTCGTAGAATTTGATATTGAATATAATCCAATATATTTTCTATTCAGAGCCTTGTATTTAATATCAAATAGGAATTGGGTTTATCGTGAACTGTATTTTAACGACATTTATTCTTTAACCCGATTTACATTGAAATGTGATTTGGAATTTTTAAATCTTTTGTTAAGATTTAAAGGAGGTTTTCCAAAGTAAAGTTTTCCAATTTAATAAAATAAATTGGAATGGAATGGAATGTGATTTCGGGTTTATCGTGAACCGTGTTTTAAAGGACATTGGTTCTTTAACCCAATTAAAGGCAGGATATGATTTCCCAAGTTAAATAATTATTGATAGTGATTTTTGGGAAGATTAAAACCAAGTGGAGTTTTAATGAATCTTTAATTAGATTGAAATGATCGAGAATGGAGTATCACCAGTTTTGCTCCAAAGCGATAGTTAAATCTTTGATTAAATTTGAACGTGAAATGGTAATTGAATTTACCGCTAACACCATGGTGTTAGATATAAAGTATTACCAGTTTTACTTCATGGGATGAATAGGTTGGGATTGGGAAATTAAAACAAATGATTACTTCGGTAAGTGTAACGTCCTAGATTTTTGAACGTTGAATACGAATATTTAAATCTATTTAAATATTGATTTGGCGATATTAGCAGATTTTATATCGAATTTATTTTATAAATTCGAGTTCAAAACATATAATTTATAATATAATTAAAACGAGCTCGAAAACGACGCGGCAGTTCGTAATTTTCGATCTGAACTTTAATTGGATATACAGGATCCGAAATAAATCGGAATTCTGTGAAACAAAAAAAACATTTGAACCGATTTGATTATATTTTTCTAATAAAAGAGAAAAATCGTGATTTCATTGTGTTGATGGTAAGATATGCCTAGATTAAAATTTTAAATAGTCGCTATAGAATCGTTCATCGACCGTAACGGTTTATTTGATCTAACCGCATACTGGTTTCGAATCTGGACCAGATTCTTTTGAGACGTAGTTATAATTTAATTTTTAGAATTTTACTGTAATTTTTAATAAATTAAATAAGCAACTTTTTTTGGAGTATTTTGCACCCTATATCAATATTTTGAGATTTCACAATGTGAGTTAACCTACCGATATTATTATATTTTCGGGACCGTGGCACCTCGCTGGACACAATTGTATCTTTACTTCTGTCCGTAGCGTAAATAAATAAATAGAATTATACGGTGCCATATAAACCTCGGTGAAATAAAATTTACCATATAATAAGTTAAACTACTTTATATTTTTTCTATCTAGTTCTTGCCTTCCCCAGTATAATCCACTGTCATATTCCTTTCAACCGAGCCTAATCAAATTAAATGCACCTCACATGCTAGCTTGAAATAGAGGCTTACCCTATTTTGTGTAAAGTCCTTATCACAGTAAAATCATAACAAAGCCGTAGGCCATCAAAAGCTACAGGCACCCATGCTTTCGTTCTTTTCAAAGATATATACACAGATCCTACACTAAGATAACCTATACCATATTAGCTTGATTCTAGACGTCCTCATCAATTGAAAACTGCGGTCTATATTTCCACCATGTGTACAATGCAGGCCAGCGGCTCGTGTATTCTTTTCAGCTATACTATCTCGCAACGCTCTGCTTCATTTGTCTACATCAATGTAACCGGAGAAAGAAAATTGTACATGTACAGACCTAAAGTTTAAATTCAGCCACCTCTACTCTATTCTTAGCAGACCTACCCCAATATAAGATGTCTCACTGATTTCTTTTCTTGTCATTTCCTTGTACGCTATGCTGAAACACCTTGCTGATCAAGGAAATGCATTGATACGACACCCATGAAACCGTGCCAACCAAGCTGTGTTCGTTGAAAGCGACGTTCATCTCTAGCCTATAAATAAGCACCTCGCCATTTCTTTCTTCAAGCCAACTCACGCAAGCTTCACAACAACAAAGGAAAAAAAGAAAAAAGAAAAGAAAAAAAAAGAAGTGGATATTTGAAGGGGGAAGATTGCATTGAAGTAGTGGCATAGAAGGATATGCCTGTAGCTTTAATTCTAAAGAAGAGAAAGTAAAAACATGAATGAACACAAGTGGAAGAAAAAGAGGGTGGGAATAGCAAAGAGAGGGATATGGATGAAAAAGCCTGTAGCACATTAATAAAAAAAAAAGATGGGATGAGAGGTGGGCGTTGACAGCAAGATGGGTAGGAAAGGGAACAAAGGGGGTAGAGCATGCTGCATGCATGCGCAAGGCCATGCATGGCCTTTTAGCCTAACGTGTAAAAAAAAAAAAAAAAAAAAAATTGTGGAAAAACGAAATGGGAAGTGAAGAGAAGATGGGATCACCTACCTGAAGCGTTGTGTCTCATTTTCAAGCATGGGGGAGGCAACGTAAGCGCAACATTGTAGTTAACCAAATCGGATGAAGCCGGTGACACCAGATCCGCATCAACGAGCGTAGGACAACAGAGCTAGATTGAAAAGAATTTGGGCACAACTGCGAACTATTATAATAAATTATTTCAACGACAGACGAAAAATCCAGGTGAGTTTACTCACTCAGTTACCCGTTTATATTTTATATAAACCGGGTTTTATTTTATTTTGTGTGCAATGTTTGCTGATTGATTGAACTGTATGGTTGTGTTAAAATTGAGGTAACCATCGTGATGCAGGGAAGGACAGGTTGGAGGAATCCAACCGGATTCCTCAAATATGTTATTTACTTATATGAACTGTTAATCAGTTTGATTAATCATTGGTTGTTGAAACCAAATTCAACCCTTGTTTGATATTAACCGATGGGTGATATAGGTTGAGTAATTATCGGCAGATGGCTCGTTAATGAATTGTTTTATGGAAACTGATTTATCGTCATGAAAAGCAATAGAAATGAGGTTATAAATTTGTTTTATAACTAAAGTTAGTTTTGAAATCTATTTTATATAGATTATTTTAAATAAAGCTATTAAGAGAAATAAATGATTATTTTTATCTTGAACTTACAAAGAAGTATACAAAGCACATTTGCATGTTAATGAGTTTTGCGGCAAATGTGTAACGATTAACAAAAGGGTTAAGATGGAACTTAATGGTTAGATGGGATTTTATTTATTTGTTTAATAAGGTTGTTAATTAAATCTAAATGAAAGTATTTGAATTAATTTTATCTAAAGGAAATAACTAAGTAGGGATGGTTAACAAAATAACTTTGTTAAAGATAACCGAGCCGACGACTTGCACGAGGATTGATTTTTATAAAACTGTTATTGGATTATTATTGAAGTTAAATGTCATTTTAAAATAAGTTCTAAGAAAGATTTATTATTTTATTTATTGATGATAATGAAGTAAATTATTTGATGAAAAACGGCATTAGACAATTAACGAGGAGTGGACCTGTAAACGGGATTTTAAAGGTATAGGATGAAGATGAATCCATAGAGTGACTCGATAAAAAGGGCTTGAATATATAATAGTGTTTTTTTCAAATGTAATCAAATTGTGTTTGATATATCGAGTCGATATTTCTATAAAAAGAAAAATATTAACTTTTAAAGTGAAGAAAACAGGTTTAAATAGAAATGGTGATAAAGTAAATTAGTAAGGCCTTGGTTTTAGCCAAAAAGGATTTTTATAAGTTTTACTCATAATTAGATGAGTCGGATTTTTGAACTCATTCCCTGTAAGGAATTCTCTAAAAATAAAAGTTTCAAATATGATTTAATATGAGTAAAAGGTTAACGAAAGCTTAAGTGGATGAGAATCGATAATTAAAGTAAAGATCTAACAAGGGTCTTTGAGAAATGAAGTTATTTACATCAAATAAGATGAGTGGATTATAAAAGAGATTATATAGTTGATGAAATTGTTGGGATAGTTCTTGGAATTCAAATTTCGTTAATAAACTTATATTTAATCCGAAGATAAGAATGTTGTCGACTCAAGGTCTGAGAGGTAAATAAAATACCCCAACTTGAACGACTTCATGATTGTCCAAGGGTGATATTGGTTTAGAGACGAAGGTAGTTGAGGGAATTAAAATGATATTTCTACGAAGGATATGATAGACTATTACTTGAAAGGTTGAGTAAATTGATTTGGGAATAAGAAGTGAAGGGGCGTACTTCAAATATCGAAGGAGTTATAAATGAATGTTTGACTAAACGAGGCCAAGTGACGCCGTATACTGAACCAATGATCCATTTTATTTTTATATGGGTGATTGTTGTTTTGATAGTTAAAACACCGACTATCAGAATCTGGCCAAATCGATTATTGGTTCGGAAAGACCGGGATCGAATTTATATTCGAAAACCATTTCGACCAATAAATACTTTAACGTTGAAGATGTTCAGAAGATGGTCGAGATGGAGCATTGAAGACCGTGGATCTTCATAAGCGGAAGGATTGTTGTGGAATTCTTCTGGCTAGCTACCAGAGGTTGTTAAACTTTGATCCTGTCGTGGTTGAAATCCACGGATTGGCAAGGACTACTCGCTATCAATCCATAGGGTGATTCCTAGGATGTGATAGGAGGGTGCCTTCGGTTCATCCTGTTCCTGGATGACTTGTATAGACGAGTGTCCGACAGAGTATTTCCAGATGGTCACGAACATTGATTTCTTCAAACATGCCCAGGGTATTTTTAAGGACGTCGATTAGTGATTTAACGGATCTGACGATGTGGCATTCAAAGTGATGTGCTGATAAGTAAACGTAACCTCAAGCCTCATCAACCAGGGAATGACAAAAATCGGGCAGGCAGCATGGCTATGTGGGTCGCTCCCATTAGGGTGTATAATCACCTATCTAGAGAAATTCCTTTTGCTTCTTTAATCTATCGATGCTGTCCCTTTTCGGGCAGGCGGTTGCTGATCCCAACCGCCGGTGATATACATTCGATACACTCAAGCGAAATGAGTGGTCGGTCATGTGTGGGCCGGGTTGCAAGACGTTCTTGTTGAACCCAGTGTATTTGCCTCTAGAGATACACAAGCGGAAGGTGGTCCCATACCTTATCAGAGTTGGAATCCAATCTCCAATAAGCGCCTGCGGTTTTGATTGTATAATATATATGTGGAGCGTGAGATGCAAGCGTTCCACTAGATTGTTATTTATTTGTATTTAGACACTATTATAATATCAGAATAAGATATGATTTCAAAACTGTTTTGGGTTATAGTAAGGTAAAAACCGTCCGTGTTTATGTGTGGGCTGGTCTTACTATTATCCTTTCCTTTCGAAAGGAGTTTGAACTTTAAAATCAAGTTGGATGGTTCCCCTTAAACTGTGCGAGTTATTCTCACTCTGGTTCACCAGACTGACCCGGTATTTGAAATGCTCGGGTTAGCCCGGGTTGCAGGTTCAGGTTATCAGATGCTCTGAAGTTCAGAGACGAGCTGGAGAGGCCCAGACGTATGATTTAAACAAAATATTATTCCGCTGTGTTGTATTTGAGGACAGGTTGTTATAACTGTCCAGACTGGCTGTGATACTCTGATGTATGTAAGTGTATTACTCCAAGTTTTCAATAAAGTTATTTATGTTTTATATTTTGTTCCACTGCGATGTGAGACTCTGTATAGTGTGTGTTCTCCTTCTTATTCTTCTATTCTAAAATTTCTTCCTTTCTTATCTCATCCTCTAAATTCTTTCTATTAGCATCTGGGTTTCCAGTACAATTTGAGTTGGATTAGTTTTATTCAATCAGCTCAAAAAGTACCGGAAATTTGGGTCGCTACAGTTGGTATCAGAGCTGGTTGCTTAATTGGTACGGATGATAGGGGGTTCTCGCTTCGCGTTTGGTGGCGAACGGGAGACTCTTACCCCTACATCTCCCGACAATGTGGGTTGGTCGAGTCGAGAGGCTGGCCGTAAAAGCAGTTCTGAGGTATCTCTGTAAGCCACGCTGGGAGGTTAGCCCAGTGCCGAGGGAGGAGAGGATGGTTGAAAAGCCTACTCGAATCCCGTGGTCGCTACAGTTGGTATCAGAGCTATTGGTTGAGTTGTAACCTTGGCTCTGTGGTGTAACTCAGTAGAGATAGGGTTAGTAACACCCTAGATTGAGTTGAGTGTGTATACGAGAGCGCGTACTTGTAATTGGTTATAGAATTATTTTTAAATTATTTGTAAAGAGGGTAAATGAAATAATTTTGCCCAAATTTTATTTTTATATAGAAAAAGGAAATAATTTTCTATAGTATGGTAATATTGGTTGTTTGGTTGTTTGGTTGATTTGACTGGAATTAGAAATTGAATTATGAAATTGAAATGATTGAAATCAATTGGTTAAGCAAATATGAATAATTAAACTTAACCTTGTTAAGACGAGCTAATCTTAGAAATGGAATTGAATAAATAATCTTGGGATTTGGAAATCGAATAATAGAAATCAATCGAATATTAATCGATTGATATTGATATATGTTAAACCAAAGTGAATGCAGAGTAGTAAGTATCAACATTGAATATAATGATTTGGTTGTTTTTAATTGGATGGTGGATTGGTTAAATCAAATGGAACAACATGTTAATAAGAAATAGAATGAATTGAAACAAAATGCCAATACAATGAATTGGAAATAAAATCACTTTGAAGTGAAACTAATTTATTTTCCTGAAATTGTTGCTTGCATTGTAAGTTGAGTTTAGTGCAGATTCCAGAAAGCTATGGAATGGGTTTGGTTACATAGGTTGGAAGTACAGACGAAGAGCAGATAAATGATTTGCTTGGAAATGGGAAATTTAGTTGCCCGACAAAAAAGGTAAACCTTAAAATATTGATTGGAGTTATTGATTTATACCCTTGATTTGGGTAGCCATTTAGCTTTTGGTTTTCTTTTGGGGAAGTTGAGCCGGAGTGGCATTTGTAGTTATTGTGATCGAACCGTGCAGTGGAGGTGCTGGTGAATTTTAAAAAAAAAACGTTTAAAGAATTTGAATTTGTTTTGTTAATAATTATTTTATAATAATCGAGATCGGAACATTTTTCTTACCTTGTAATTTCGGGGACGAAATTCTTTTAAGGGGGGAAGAATGTAACGTCCTAGATTTTTGAACGTTGAATACGAATATTTAAATCTATTTAAATATTGATTTGGCGATATTAGCAGATTTTATATCGAATTTATTTTATAAATTCGAGTTCAAAACATATAATTTATAATATAATTAAAACGAGCTCGAAAACGACGCGGCAGTTCGTAATTTTCGATCTGAACTTTAATTGGATATACAGGATCCGAAATAAATCGGAATTCTGTGAAACAAAAAAAACATTTGAACCGATTTGATTATATTTTTCTAATAAAAGAGAAAAATCGTGATTTCATTGTGTTGATGGTAAGATATGCCTAGATTAAAATTTTAAATAGTCGCTATAGAATCGTTCATCGACCGTAACGGTTTATTTGATCTAACCGCATACTGGTTTCGAATCTGGACCAGATTCTTTTGAGACGTAGTTATAATTTAATTTTTAGAATTTTACTGTAATTTTTAATAAATTAAATAAGCAACTTTTTTTGGAGTATTTTGCACCCTATATCAATATTTTGAGATTTCACAATGTGAGTTAACCTACCGATATTATTATATTTTCGGGACCGTGGCACCTCGCTGGACACAATTGTATCTTTACTTCTGTCCGTAGCGTAAATAAATAAATAGAATTATACGGTGCCATATAAACCTCGGTGAAATAAAATTTACCATATAATAAGTTAAACTACTTTATATTTTTTCTATCTAGTTCTTGCCTTCCCCAGTATAATCCACTGTCATATTCCTTTCAACCGAGCCTAATCAAATTAAATGCACCTCACATGCTAGCTTGAAATAGAGGCTTACCCTATTTTGTGTAAAGTCCTTATCACAGTAAAATCATAACAAAGCCGTAGGCCATCAAAAGCTACAGGCACCCATGCTTTCGTTCTTTTCAAAGATATATACACAGATCCTACACTAAGATAACCTATACCATATTAGCTTGATTCTAGACGTCCTCATCAATTGAAAACTGCGGTCTATATTTCCACCATGTGTACAATGCAGGCCAGCGGCTCGTGTATTCTTTTCAGCTATACTATCTCGCAACGCTCTGCTTCATTTGTCTACATCAATGTAACCGGAGAAAGAAAATTGTACATGTACAGACCTAAAGTTTAAATTCAGCCACCTCTACTCTATTCTTAGCAGACCTACCCCAATATAAGATGTCTCACTGATTTCTTTTCTTGTCATTTCCTTGTACGCTATGCTGAAACACCTTGCTGATCAAGGAAATGCATTGATACGACACCCATGAAACCGTGCCAACCAAGCTGTGTTCGTTGAAAGCGACGTTCATCTCTAGCCTATAAATAAGCACCTCGCCATTTCTTTCTTCAAGCCAACTCACGCAAGCTTCACAACAACAAAGGAAAAAAAGAAAAAAGAAAAGAAAAAAAAAGAAGTGGATATTTGAAGGGGGAAGATTGCATTGAAGTAGTGGCATAGAAGGATATGCCTGTAGCTTTAATTCTAAAGAAGAGAAAGTAAAAACATGAATGAACACAAGTGGAAGAAAAAGAGGGTGGGAATAGCAAAGAGAGGGATATGGATGAAAAAGCCTGTAGCACATTAATAAAAAAAAAAGATGGGATGAGAGGTGGGCGTTGACAGCAAGATGGGTAGGAAAGGGAACAAAGGGGGTAGAGCATGCTGCATGCATGCGCAAGGCCATGCATGGCCTTTTAGCCTAACGTGTAAAAAAAAAAAAAAAAAAAAAATTGTGGAAAAACGAAATGGGAAGTGAAGAGAAGATGGGATCACCTACCTGAAGCGTTGTGTCTCATTTTCAAGCATGGGGGAGGCAACGTAAGCGCAACATTGTAGTTAACCAAATCGGATGAAGCCGGTGACACCAGATCCGCATCAACGAGCGTAGGACAACAGAGCTAGATTGAAAAGAATTTGGGCACAACTGCGAACTATTATAATAAATTATTTCAACGACAGACGAAAAATCCAGGTGAGTTTACTCACTCAGTTACCCGTTTATATTTTATATAAACCGGGTTTTATTTTATTTTGTGTGCAATGTTTGCTGATTGATTGAACTGTATGGTTGTGTTAAAATTGAGGTAACCATCGTGATGCAGGGAAGGACAGGTTGGAGGAATCCAACCGGATTCCTCAAATATGTTATTTACTTATATGAACTGTTAATCAGTTTGATTAATCATTGGTTGTTGAAACCAAATTCAACCCTTGTTTGATATTAACCGATGGGTGATATAGGTTGAGTAATTATCGGCAGATGGCTCGTTAATGAATTGTTTTATGGAAACTGATTTATCGTCATGAAAAGCAATAGAAATGAGGTTATAAATTTGTTTTATAACTAAAGTTAGTTTTGAAATCTATTTTATATAGATTATTTTAAATAAAGCTATTAAGAGAAATAAATGATTATTTTTATCTTGAACTTACAAAGAAGTATACAAAGCACATTTGCATGTTAATGAGTTTTGCGGCAAATGTGTAACGATTAACAAAAGGGTTAAGATGGAACTTAATGGTTAGATGGGATTTTATTTATTTGTTTAATAAGGTTGTTAATTAAATCTAAATGAAAGTATTTGAATTAATTTTATCTAAAGGAAATAACTAAGTAGGGATGGTTAACAAAATAACTTTGTTAAAGATAACCGAGCCGACGACTTGCACGAGGATTGATTTTTATAAAACTGTTATTGGATTATTATTGAAGTTAAATGTCATTTTAAAATAAGTTCTAAGAAAGATTTATTATTTTATTTATTGATGATAATGAAGTAAATTATTTGATGAAAAACGGCATTAGACAATTAACGAGGAGTGGACCTGTAAACGGGATTTTAAAGGTATAGGATGAAGATGAATCCATAGAGTGACTCGATAAAAAGGGCTTGAATATATAATAGTGTTTTTTTCAAATGTAATCAAATTGTGTTTGATATATCGAGTCGATATTTCTATAAAAAGAAAAATATTAACTTTTAAAGTGAAGAAAACAGGTTTAAATAGAAATGGTGATAAAGTAAATTAGTAAGGCCTTGGTTTTAGCCAAAAAGGATTTTTATAAGTTTTACTCATAATTAGATGAGTCGGATTTTTGAACTCATTCCCTGTAAGGAATTCTCTAAAAATAAAAGTTTCAAATATGATTTAATATGAGTAAAAGGTTAACGAAAGCTTAAGTGGATGAGAATCGATAATTAAAGTAAAGATCTAACAAGGGTCTTTGAGAAATGAAGTTATTTACATCAAATAAGATGAGTGGATTATAAAAGAGATTATATAGTTGATGAAATTGTTGGGATAGTTCTTGGAATTCAAATTTCGTTAATAAACTTATATTTAATCCGAAGATAAGAATGTTGTCGACTCAAGGTCTGAGAGGTAAATAAAATACCCCAACTTGAACGACTTCATGATTGTCCAAGGGTGATATTGGTTTAGAGACGAAGGTAGTTGAGGGAATTAAAATGATATTTCTACGAAGGATATGATAGACTATTACTTGAAAGGTTGAGTAAATTGATTTGGGAATAAGAAGTGAAGGGGCGTACTTCAAATATCGAAGGAGTTATAAATGAATGTTTGACTAAACGAGGCCAAGTGACGCCGTATACTGAACCAATGATCCATTTTATTTTTATATGGGTGATTGTTGTTTTGATAGTTAAAACACCGACTATCAGAATCTGGCCAAATCGATTATTGGTTCGGAAAGACCGGGATCGAATTTATATTCGAAAACCATTTCGACCAATAAATACTTTAACGTTGAAGATGTTCAGAAGATGGTCGAGATGGAGCATTGAAGACCGTGGATCTTCATAAGCGGAAGGATTGTTGTGGAATTCTTCTGGCTAGCTACCAGAGGTTGTTAAACTTTGATCCTGTCGTGGTTGAAATCCACGGATTGGCAAGGACTACTCGCTATCAATCCATAGGGTGATTCCTAGGATGTGATAGGAGGGTGCCTTCGGTTCATCCTGTTCCTGGATGACTTGTATAGACGAGTGTCCGACAGAGTATTTCCAGATGGTCACGAACATTGATTTCTTCAAACATGCCCAGGGTATTTTTAAGGACGTCGATTAGTGATTTAACGGATCTGACGATGTGGCATTCAAAGTGATGTGCTGATAAGTAAACGTAACCTCAAGCCTCATCAACCAGGGAATGACAAAAATCGGGCAGGCAGCATGGCTATGTGGGTCGCTCCCATTAGGGTGTATAATCACCTATCTAGAGAAATTCCTTTTGCTTCTTTAATCTATCGATGCTGTCCCTTTTCGGGCAGGCGGTTGCTGATCCCAACCGCCGGTGATATACATTCGATACACTCAAGCGAAATGAGTGGTCGGTCATGTGTGGGCCGGGTTGCAAGACGTTCTTGTTGAACCCAGTGTATTTGCCTCTAGAGATACACAAGCGGAAGGTGGTTCCATACCTTATCAGAGTTGGAATCCAATCTCCAATAAGCGCCTGCGGTTTTGATTGTATAATATATATGTGGAGCGTGAGATGCAAGCGTTCCACTAGATTGTTATTTATTTGTATTTAGACACTATTATAATATCAGAATAAGATATGATTTCAAAACTGTTTTGGGTTATAGTAAGGTAAAAACCGTCCGTGTTTATGTGTGGGCTGGTCTTACTATTATCCTTTCCTTTCGAAAGGAGTTTGAACTTTAAAATCAAGTTGGATGGTTCCCCTTAAACTGTGCGAGTTATTCTCACTCTGGTTCACCAGACTGACCCGGTATTTGAAATGCTCGGGTTAGCCCGGGTTGCAGGTTCAGGTTATCAGATGCTCTGAAGTTCAGAGACGAGCTGGAGAGGCCCAGACGTATGATTTAAACAAAATATTATTCCGCTGTGTTGTATTTGAGGACAGGTTGTTATAACTGTCCAGACTGGCTGTGATACTCTGATGTATGTAAGTGTATTACTCCAAGTTTTCAATAAAGTTATTTATGTTTTATATTTTGTTCCACTGCGATGTGAGACTCTGTATAGTGTGTGTTCTCCTTCTTATTCTTCTATTCTAAAATTTCTTCCTTTCTTATCTCATCCTCTAAATTCTTTCTATTAGCATCTGGGTTTCCAGTACAATTTGAGTTGGATTAGTTTTATTCAATCAGCTCAAAAAGTACCGGAAATTTGGGTCGCTACAGTAAGGTTCGTTTATCCCGACTAGTTTGGATAAACCATAATTTGGTTTGAATTGATATTCAAAAGAAGATTAATGAATAAATTTAAAGAATTTATCTTTGATAAAATTAATGGGAACCTTTCCCAAAGTACATGTAACGACCCGGATTTTGAGCGACTTTGGTTATCGACGTAAGCTCGACGACGATAACCAAAACATCGAAAAATCCCGGTAATTAATGAAAGAAATTAGAGGGTGAGAATAGATAAGATAGAACTTATAGAATAGAAGAAGAAGAAGAACATCATCATCAGAGTAAACACGAATCTCACAGCGGAACGAATAAAATATAACATAACATATCTTTGAAATAACATCAGTATATGTATACAATAACACTTATCAGAATACAGCACTTACAACAACAGCGGAAATAATAATAGCTATAGAATCCTGAAGCCTCCTGCTCCAAGCTCTCCAAGTGTATATGTAAAATCCCGACTACTTGACTGCCCGTACAAATTTAGGCACCCAAGAGTTTAGGGAAAACAACAAAATAAACTCCGGGTCAGTCATGGGACTGGTGTGAATAAACTCAAATCATTTAAACAGGTATATGATATCTCATAAGACCACGCCGTGAATACGAAACGGGTTTTTTCCTTATGAGAATCCAAATAACTTTTCAAAGCAATATCATTCTGATATTATAATAATGTCTAAGTACAAATAAATATCAATCTAGCAGAAACGCTTGCATCTCACGTTACTACATATATAGTATACAATCAAAATCGCAAGCACGTATTGGATGATTGGATTTCCAACTATGACAAGGTATGGAACCACCTTCCGATCAGTGTACTCTAGGAACGATACACTGGAGTTCAACAAGAACATCTTGTAACTCAGCCACACATGACCGACCACTCATTTCTCTTGAGTGTATCGAATGTATATCGCCAACGGTTGGGATCAGCAACCGTTCCCGTATATATATGGGACAGCATTGATAGATTTAAGAAACAAATGAATATTCACTAGATAGGTGATTATACACCCTACTTCGGTGCGACCGACTTAGCCATGCTGCCTGCCCGATTTCTGTCATTTACTGGTTGATGAGGCTAGAAGCTACGCTTTATCATCACATCAGATTCAATTCGAATGCCACATTGTCAGATCCATCAAAATCACTAATTGACGTTTACAACAGTACATTACGTGTCAGCTAAAAGAAGTTTCCTTCTCCGCTTCCACTCTTGGTACGGTTGAAGAAATCAATGTACGTGACCTTTCTGGAAATACTCTGTCAGACATCCATCTTCATTCACTTAAAATGTCACATCGTCATACCCGCCAAATCACAAATTGACTTATCCAAAAATAACACGGGTATACAGCTAAGAGAAACGAATTCCTCCGCCACCAAACGTGAATACGTTTGAACAGATCAACTTACGCGATCTATTGGATATACTCTGTCAGACCTTCGTCTATACAAGTTGTCCTGGGACTGGACAAACCGAAGGCACTATTCTGTAAACAGGATAGCCCTTGCATTTTACTCCGTCTTCAATTATCTTTGGCATATATGATTCGCGACGCTTATGCCAATACAGAGTGGTTCTTTGGATAATAATCCAACCGGTCTCTCCATATTAACAACGTTAAAATGGTCAAAACTTCGATAGTCTGTGATTTAACCATCAAAGAAAAACAAGTGTGCAAACAACGATATTATTTCCAGATGGAAATTATATCGAACAAACATCATTTAACATTAACCTCTTTAGTTCATTTATTTACTTATCTCCTGTTTCCCTATATTCTAAATTCTTATTTTCTTTTATCAGAAAACATTTCTGATTCTCGTTTGGAAAACATTTCCAAAACTCCTTTACGATCAAACCTTACCATTTCTTAGTTAAGAAGGAAGTCACTCAAGTTGGGGTATAATTACCTCTCAGACCTTAACTGAACAACGTTATAACTTCGAAATGGTCAAAGTTTATCTTTTAATCTTTAACAACTTCTTTACGCCTTTCTCGGATCCAATTTTACTAATCCACTTCTATATTTAAAACATTGGTTATAACGATAACGTTATAATCCCTCCTTTCGAATTATCTAATTTTAATTATAACTTCTATTCGTATTAGTGAATAATTAACCTAACACTTATTTATTTAAATATAAATAAATCTCTATTTAAACACTGGAAAGTATAAGTACTTTCCCGAATTCGATATAATCGAATTTGCCGATTAACTCTCTTCGAGAAATCTCTATTTGATTAACTCTTCTTCGAATAACCTATATTCGATTAACTCCTTCTCGAATAAACGATATTCGATAATCTCTCTTCGAATAACTAATATTCGATAACTCTTCCTTTCCAAATATCTCATATTTGAAAATCTCACTTCGATTAAACTATAATCGATAACTCCCTTCGATGAAACTAACATCGATAACTCCTTTCGAAGAAACTAACATCGATAACTCCTTTCGATGAAACTAACATCGATTTATTTAACTCGACGAACTTAACTCGACTAACTTAACTTGACTCGACTAACTCGACTTACTTGGTTCGACCAATTCGATTCGATTAACTAGGCTCGACTACCTTGACTAACTTAACTCGACTTACTTGGTTCGACCAATTCGATTCGATTAACTAGGCTCGACTAACTTGGTCGAACCACCCGATCAACTCAACTTATTTAACTTAACTTATTTCTCAACTCGATCAACTCGATTAACTCCTTTCGAATAACTAATATTCGATTAAACTCCATTCGCTTGACTCTAGATCGCAGCGATTGTTGTATATAACTGTGTTGTATACACAATTATATGATTTTTGTTTGATGATAACAAACAAGTATATATTATTTTAAATGTGTTTGTTATTGTACTGTTATATCACATTACAGACATGAATATAATATTTATATTTAAGTGAAATACTACTGTACAGAAGCTCAAATATTAACACAGTATTTTATTTAAATAGAATATTTTATTTCAATATTCAAACAGTACAAATTTTTTAACTCCGCTATTTATACATCTCTGTATTACATATCAAATACAATTTCATATACAGTGTTCTCCACTACAACACTCTATCCTTCAGTTACAGTTTCACTCATTCATTCATTTACACAGACTCGTATACATATACACTTTTTCACACTGTCCTTATCTTCAATCTTCTGTCTTCACTGCTTCTCTGTCAAACCTGTCTTCACTGTCAGTCCAGTCACTATCCGCTTACCTGTCACACATGAAATAGAAACACACAGTATACTGCAATAGAAATAATACTGAATATATGCAAATATAAATTTTATTTTTAAAATTTCATCTGCCTCAGATTTCTGGTGTGTTTCTCATCATTTTTCATGACTTGATCTGAATTATAAAACCATCAATCTGTGTCTAGACAGCTTGTGATATTCACAGTGATACACTGTAAATACCACAAGGCAGACAACATATATATTTCAATGCAGGGACAGGGACAACTCGTCTGATGGCTGCATGTACACACGTGTATACACGCGTGCACTGCCACGCCGATCAGCGTGCAACTGAGGAGTAGCCACAAGGACCTTCTCGACTCAGTGCAAATATCAATACAAATCCAAAATGGTCAAGTACAAAGTTCAAAAGTAAGAGTGATCATGGCAACAAACATGTGCAGCTACACAATCATCAAGACAGTAAGCAATTTCATTGAAGCATGATGGTGAGAGGTGCAATAGTACAAGCACGTGAATATGGTATACACAGTAATGCAACAGCAATGTCAACATTGTCTCAAATGGTCGAGACAGCTCAAAAGTGGTACGGCTGTACGGCTCAACATGGACATGCATGTGTTCATCAAGCTCAGTGTGAAGGCAGCATGGATGGAACAGGGGGTGATGTATACAAGTATTCAGGAGCAGGAATAGTAAAGCATAAGTGAGCATCATCATGGTTAGCAAGTATGTGCATATGTATGATTACATAGAATCATGTTCACACAATCCAAATGGATGACATAGCAGCGGTAAGTGCCAAAGTGATCGAGGACAAAATCTGGTGCAGGAAAGTAATGTCCAATGCACACATGCACAGTCTGAACTAAAAAATATATATACGAGTGTGACATCATTTTTCAAGCTAGCATGGATGGAGCAAAATCTGGTGCATATTTACATAGACATGATCACATAAGTAAGGTGGCCAAAGCAAGTACTCAGCAAAACAAGTTCAACTCAAGTTCAAGCGAACTGCTCAGGTGGAAATTATATATGCAGCAACTCGAGTGTGGTGCAAAAGCAATGATCAAGCAGCATGTTCATGCCAATACAGGTGATCAAACAACAAATGTAAATGGACATGAGATTCAGACCAAAGAACAGACCGAAATTCAAAGAAGTCGAGCATGCAAGAGAACTGAAATGTGCAGCAATCAAGTGACAGTGCAAACATGATGACACAGTCTCAAGCCTGTTCAGTTTTAAGAATTGGCAAACAAATCAATTTTTTCTTGGGACAAAATTGTTTCCAGACTTTCTAGAAAAACAAGCAGGTTTAAGTAAAGTTTTTATATGGCAAATCATTTTTGCTATTTTCATCACGAAGCTGTCATGATTCAATCAAAGCCGTGGAAATAAATAATGCAAGAACATTTAAGGAAATACTTCATAAGCTATTTGAAGAGAAAATTGTTTGTGGAAGCAGTTTCAGAAATTGTTCAATCAAATGATTCACACCAGAGAAATCTTCCAAGGGACCACAGAGACATTTAAATTGTTTTCATATATGAGCAAGTATTTCTCAGCAAATTCTGCAATCGAAATATGGCATGAATCACGCAAGGAATAATTGCAAGAGAACCACAAAACCAACTTATTATTTTCCAGAAATTAGCAATACATATTTGGCAACAGGTTCATCAATTAGTCTCGGCACCAAAAATGGCAAGAATTGCAAATGGATTTTTCAATATATACTCGGCAAGTTTTTATAACAATTCAATCAAGAAATTCACGCACAAACATTAAAAGCCGAGAATTTTAAAAAGGGAAAACATCAAAATTTCAGGCCAAGCCATACGATGGAAATCAGAGATTTAAAAGGATTTTGAATCCTATTTTAACACGTATCATCACAGGAAAAGGTAACTGAGAAAATCGAAAAACCAAAGCAGAAATTGCAGAGCAGAAATCAGTTAAAACAAAACCACTCACTATTGTTTTTCGATCTACCCCAAATCGACGAGACAAAGAGACAGTGAGCATTTCCAAATCGGACGAGCAAAGCCATCAAAGAATCAAGCTTCAGAGTTATCACAACATCATTTGATCAAGCCATCGATCTGATTTGGGGAGAAAGCAAGAAACCCTAGTTTGATATCGGCCGCCATTTTTATTCTCAGAGGATAAGAGACATCGAGCTAAATAAAAAAGGAAAGGGGCCGGCCTAATGGAGTTAAACCTAGCCAAGTGTTTTAATAAGGGGATGACCCTTTGTTTTTAACTCCTAGGGTTTTAATTTTGTTTCTACTTTGTGTCATTTTAAATTGTGTTGTAAAATCGATCAAACAGTTTCTAGAAGTCTGTAAAATTCTAGGATTCAGTTAAGGGTAACTGACAGTTTCAGAGTCTGTAAAATCTGGGTTACTGATTACGGGATTGTAATCAGGGGAAATCTGATCGAGTGGATATTGGTCAGTCTAGGGATTTGAGCGTAGGGTTAGAATAGGAGCAGGGTTTGCGAGTGTACATGGTCTTGTATGCGGGATCTATTTTATCACCTAGTAGAAACCTTAGAAATGCAGCAGTAGGCAGGGTTTTGCCGAAGCTGGGTATATCTGTGTGTGATTTATTTTCTGCATTTCTGTTTCTGCTATAATCTGTGATCTATTTATTATTTTAATATCTCGTTAGAATTTTAATTCAGTTAAAAACTGTGATAAACCCTATTCACCCCCCCCCCCCTCTAGGGTTAATCTAGATCCAACAGCGATCACAATGGTTACGCCTGACTCCCTCAGGAAACATCCGACCGCCGTAGGCTATTTACAGCCCTGCGAATTACGCTAGCAGTCGTACAAGATGGCAACTTACCCTGAATACTATGTTTGACTAACTCTGTCTCAAATAACTATATTTGATTAACTCTAGTTCGTTTTAACTCTAATCGATTAACTCTAACTGGTTAACTCTATTTGACTAACTCGACTTGACTAACCCCTTTCGAATAACATATTCGATTAACTAACTTTCGAATACCATATTCGATTAACTAACTTCGAATACCATATTCGATTTCTCCTTTCGAATGTCTATATTCGATTAACTAACTTCGAATACCATATTCGATTAACTAACTTCGAATACCATATTCGATTAACTAACTTCGAATACCATATTCGATTTCTCCTTTCGAATGTCTATATTCGATTAACTAACTTCGAATACCATATTCGATTAACTAACTTCGAATACCATATTCGATTAACTAACTTCGAATACCATATTCGATTAACTCCTTTCGAATGTCTATATTCGATTAACTAACTTCGAATACCATATTCGATTAACTCCTTTCGAATGTCTATATTCGATTAACTAACTTCGAATACCATATTCGATTAACTAACTTCGAATGTCTATATTCGATTAACTAACTTCGAATACCATATTAGATTAACTCCTTTCGAATACCATATTCGATTTACTTTATTCACTTTAAAAAGATTTCCTTTTTAACAACGTTTTATTCATTTGAAAAGATTTACTTTTAAATAACGATTCTACACTTTAAGAATGATTTCCTTTTTATAATGTTCCCTTTCCAATTCTATTTGTAAATGGTTTACAAATATTTCCTTTTCAAATTTATTCTTGAAATATTCTAACTCCTTAAATTCCCGGGAAAATTCGCCATAACCTCCTTTGTATCGGAGCATCGGGAAAATCCCCAAACTCGCGACACAGGCCTTTCCATTCAAAAAGAAATCTTTTGAATTTATTTTCCTTTTTGAATATCTCCTCTTTATAATTATTCCAATTTATAAACATTTCTTATTTATAAATATTCCACTTTACAAATATCTCTTATTTATAAATATTCCAATTTATAAATATTCTGTTTTCAATATCACTTTGAAAATCCCCTTATCAACATTTCGGTATGTTATGGTATTTTAACATATCAAATTACGATGTCTAATCTCGTCCATACACACACAATCAACAACAGGTTATAATTCACATCATATATTAAAACATATGGAAAACAATAAAACAACTGTTGAGGAATCCAGTCGGATTCCTCCAACCTGTTTCCCTGCATCACAGATGTTAGACAATATAGATAACATCACTTTCAGTTCCATATGATATATTCTGTTAAACAGAATCAATATAGAAATTTAACTAACTGACTAGCAGTTCAATCAAACAATCAACACATAGTAAATCAGACAATTTCTAACAGTTCTAAAGATACAACATGAAATTATAAACTGTTTAGAGTTGGTGAGATTTACTCACATCGACGCGTTAATCGTTAAATAACGGTTTGCGTTATTCGACTCAGTCGGACAATTTATTTCTCCATAAATTGTAACGTGCTCCAATCGACTCACGGTCAGTCCCATTGTGTAGTGTCCGTCCATACGGTCCCAACGCAACTTACGGTTCTCGATTCTGACCTCGTATGGATGAGATATTGCTTTTACAAGTCCATACATATTTGAATTTGAACAAAACTTTAAATTTACTAAGCCCCGGGCCTTTACCAAATTATTGGGCCCAAAACCGCTTGAACCCAGCCCACCCGATCACTACTTCTTCCCCAAGTCTACTTCTCACGCTCCAGAATAACAACGCACAGTATTTCCCACTTCTTGCTCCTCGTTCTCCCTTTTGTAGGCCGCCGAATTCAACACAAATCCCACCGATCCCTTGCTGGTTCCGACCTCAACAACCCCACCTCGGTCCACTCGAACTCGGCTCCATCTGGTCGTCGCGACGTTGACCCCTCAGAGCTCGGCTACAGGAAAAGAGCGACGGCTTTTATCACGAAACTTGCCAAAAACCCCACAAATCACTCCACTCGATCTCACCAATCCATAGCAAACTACCACAATACGTATTATAGCCTCAAAGACCCATTTGCCTCAACCCTAGAACGGCGCTGTGGTGAATGTCGAACCCATGTATGGGTGTCGAACCATACGAAAATGATACGAGAGTGGAGAGAATACCACCAGCAATCCATATATATACATATATTGATTTATAGAATTTTATTTGGATTCTTCTTGATTTTAGAAGATTGTAACTTTTACAGGAGATGGAAAAAAAAGGGACTTGCGGCGCAGATTTGCTTTCCAGGGAATGAATTAGGTTATAACGATTGGTTGAGGTCATTATATAGGTATTTTAATTAGGAAAGGGACGTGGACTCCTGTTGATCACCGAATGAAGGGGTTAGGTTCTAGGGGTAGAATATTTAAGTTACACATTTTTGTGACCCCTCTACATGAAATTCTGTTCTCATCCGAATGGCCAATGACAGAAATAAATATACCGTTGTGATGAGCTCCATGTCACGATCCCAAAAATGTAATAATACCGGTAGATTGACTTATATTTTGAAACTTCAAAATGTTGATTTCAGGGTGCGAAATAACCCAAATAAAAAGTTGCTTATTAAATTAAATAAAAATTACATTAAAATTCTAAAAATTAAATTATCACTATTTCCCAAAAGAACCTTGTCTAGATTCAAACCCGATCTCCAGTTATATCGAATAAACAGTTATGGTCGATAAACGATTCTATAGCGACTTTTCTGAAATTTGATTTGGACATATCTCAAAATCTACACGACGAAATCCCGATTTTTCTCTTCCACTAGAAAGATATACTCCACCAGCTCCACACGTTTCTTGTTTCAAAGGAATCCGGCTTAAAACGAATCCTGTACATTCAGTTGAAGTTCGAATTGCCAATTTACGAACTGCAACGCCATTTCAAGCTCGATTTTAATTATAATATAATTATACATTCAAACTGTCGTCGATTGAATATATTCGCTAATATATCTCAACTCTAAGCTGAACTAAATCTTGGGGATGACCCAGTTCACATTATATTGTCAATTCACTATTTCTGGTTATTTTCTGAATTAAATATATTATTTAATTATTTAAATTAATTAAATATTCACTATATTTTAATTAAACGACGATTTAATTCCCTACCTCACGATATATATAATTAAATAAATTAATTATAATACCTCTGCCAATGCGGGTCATTACAGTACAAGAATATTTGAATAAAGAATATTCTGAATTGGAATGAGGCGTATGTTGTGTTTGTGTTACACTTGTTTATTATATACGCGAGTTATTCAGAAAGACCGGGTTTATCCCATTTTGAATAACTGATTCGACGATGTGTCGAGGATGAAGACGGTGGTCGAAGACCGGAGGTCTTCACGTCGTTTGGATAATTATTGATGATCTTGATTGGGTTGTGCACCCAAGAGGAGGGAATCACGTACTTGGAGATCGATGGATATGCGAGGTACAAGGTGCCTCCGGTTTCATTCAGACCCAGAACGAACTTGTAAATGGACTGTGTGTCTGACATTGGATTTTATTATGTGTGATTGATTTCTATTAAATGTATATCTGTTTGGCAGCGGAGAATTTATTCTCTTGCTTAACGCCCTTCTCTGAGACGTATGAGCTCAGAGGTTATATATTGATGGATATCAATCGCATGGAGTGAATTGCCTAAGTGGCAAATGATCAAGGCTTTTGTTGAAAAACAAAGTCTTGTGGTTGATGATTAAAGCACCGCCTGTGTGGCATAGCTTTGTATAGCGTTAATTCGCGAGCCTCACACCCCGATTGTGAACCAGAAACGGGAGAGGACTTCAAGGAGGACATGCGTCACTTTCTAGCTAGGGGTGGTGTCAGTGACCTACCAACCCTGACATTTATATTATTTTCACCTATATGGTTGTTGAAATGCGAGGCACCTCGGATATGGAGTCATTTGGCTCATTTACGCCCCCAAAGGGCGGGGAAACGCAGTGTCCAGTGTTTAAGTTTAATCCACATCGGTGGATCGGCCTTGTTGCTCCATGGCTTGCCTGCACGCTTGCCTGAGACATGGTAGGCTAGATTGTCTTGAAGTTGTGAGGACGATCCCTAGCCTCGGTTCATAGATGGAAATCCAACCTACAATACGTGACTTTGCGGTTTTGATTATAGAACCTATATATGGCGACATAGTGGTATGGGGCACTTATGTCGTCTATGATTGATACTTATGATTGATATTGTTTTGACACTATACACATATAGTAATAATAAAACATGAAATTTCACGTATCAAGCATTCTTTGGCTATTATAAGATAAAACCCTATCCTCCGGCTTGTGTTGCATTGTGTGATGGGACCTAGGTCTTATAATAGCTTCATTGTTCTTTATTTAGCATTGCGCTCTTGTTTTATGCACTGGTATTCTTGGGAGGAAACCCGTTCCGTGTTATACGGCATGGTCGCTTGATTTACCTAACTTTAAAATAAAGATTAATAACTGTTTTATCACACTAGTCACATGACTGACCTAGAGTTTATTGTTTTAACCTAAACTCTGGTGCCCTTATTTTGACATGGGCAGCTAGTAGTTTTGGGTTTGCAGATTTATATTCACAGGATCCTGATTTACTGCTGACGCGATATTCGGAAAGCTCTATATCCGTGTATTACTTTCAGTTGTGTATTGTATTATTTTCCGCTGCTATGTAATGTATTGCAATCTCTGATATTTATCGAATATGTAATATTTATTCATACTCTGTATATTCTTGTATTCTGATGGAATTGTTGTAATAAACAATGAAATGTTCTTCTGTTTGCGTCCCAATGTGGCTCGTTCTCAATTCAATCCAGGCTTTCCTTACCGGGGAAGTTCAGATCGTTACATCAACACTTGAATTGATCAACATCTCAATACAAAACTTCTGTATATAAAATTTACAAATATGCTCTCATATATATACACTCAAACTCACTCTAGGGTGTTAATAATCCCATCTCTATTGATTTATGCCACAGAGCCAAGGTTATTACTAAACCAATAGCTCTGATACCACTATAACGACCCGAGGATTTTCGGCCTCGAAAATCGTCATAAATACCTTTACCGTATATCATGTCGACCTTCCATACACCGAAAGCACCGGATTGTTAATGAAAGAAATTAGAGGGTGAGATAAGAAAGAAATAAATATAAGAATAGAAGAAGAAGAACCAACAAAAACACAGAGTCTCACATCGCAACGGAGCAAAATATAATATAGAAATAAATCCTTATTGAGGGCTTTAAATAAAACTTACAATATTAGAGTACATTAACACATCTGGACAGTTATAATAATATGCCCTTATATACAACACAACGGAATGACACTAAATGTGTCTGGACTTCTCCAGCACGCCTTTCGTAGTGTCCAATAACCTGAACCTGCAAACCCGGGCTAACCCAAGCATTACAAATACCGGGTCAGTATGGTGAACCAGAGTGAGATAAACACACTAAATTTAAGGGGAATCATTCAACTTGATTTTAGAGTTCAAAATCTTTTCGAAAGAAAAGAGTAATCGTAAGCTCGAGTCCACACATAAATACGGACGGCTTTTACCTTACGATAACCCAAACCATTTTTGAAATCAATATCTTTCTGATATTATAATAGTATCTAAATGCAAGTAAATAAAATCTAGTAGAATGCTTTCATCTCACGCTCCACATATCTAGTATACAATCAAAACCGCAGACGCTTATTGGAGATTGGATTCCAACTATGACAAGGTATGGAACCACCTGCCGATAGTGTATCTCTAGAAGCAAATACACTGGGTTCAACAAGGACATCTTGCTACCTGGCCCACATATGACCGACCACTCATTTCGCTTGAGTGTATCGAATGTATATCACCAACGTTTGGGATCAACAATCTTTTCCCGAAAAAGGACAGCATTGAAATAGATTAAAGAAGCAAATGGATTTTCTCTAGATAGGTGATTATACACCCTAATGGGAGCGACCCACATAGCCATGTTGCCTGTCCGATTTTTGTAATTCCCCGGTTGATGAGGCTTGAGGTTTGAATTACCTTTTTTTGATATCACACCACCATTCACTTTGAATGCCATATCGTCAAATTCACCAGAAAAATCACTAATTGACATCCATAAAAATACCCTAGTCAGAGCGACCCAACTGTGATACGTTTGAAGAAATCAACGTACGTGACCCCTTTTGAAATACTCTGTCAGACATTCGTCCATACAAGTCATCCAGGAACAGGATGAACCGAAGGCACCTTCCTACTGCATCCAAGGAATCACCTTATAGATCAGTAGTGATAAGTCCTTGCAATCCGCAGATTCCAATCACGACAGAATCACCATCGAATATATCTCCAGCCGCTAAACCAGACAAATTCAACAAGTAGTCCTTTCGCTCATGAAGATAAACGGTCTTCAGTTTCTCCATCTTCAATCATCTTCTTTCACGTATTCACTAGTCGGAATGGTTTTCGAATATAAATTCGATCCCGGTCTTTCCATACCAACAAACATATAGGTCAGATTTGATAGTTGGTGATTTAACTATCAAATAAAAAATCGTGAGAATAACATGAGTTTACCAATTTAGTACCAGCACTATATGGCCTCTTTAATAAAAACGATTAATGGTAGTTAAATATTCAACATTACAAATATAGTTTTTCATTCTAATATTACGTAAGATTATTTCAAACTATTCTCATACTTGGGAAAATATGCTATAATCATATTCGATTTCCTATTCTACTATCATTTTAAAACATTTATTACCTTATCACTCATTATCAATATATTGGAAAATCAACTCAACTTATCTTTTATAAATTAATGTTATGAAATCTCTTTTGATTTCATTACCTGAATATATTAATACACACTTATTTTTGTAGAACAAATTCATTTCCAAAACTTAACTTTCCAATTTCCCTTTCCCCTTGAAAGTACCATTTTAATTTCACACAGTCTCCTTTTATTTCTTCTTTGGACATTATATAAAAATGCCAAATCCTTCCACTTCCGTTACTTGGGAAAATCTAATTATACATATTCTCAGCCCTTTTATTTTCATTCCGTTATTATTTCTCATATGGAAATAATAAATTTTTCTTACCTTCTTTCCTATTACAAACTAATATCATCCTCAGATAATCCCGAAGTCATTCAAGTTGGGGTATTTATTTACCTCTCAGACCTTGATCAACAACGGTCTTATCTTTTGGTGTACATTAGTTGTAATTCAAAAACTGATCTTTATTTTAATACCAAACACATCTCATCTAACTATTTTATTAATATGTTTTATAAAAATTCTTACTTTTGTAAGTCTCTTTCTCGAATATAAATATTATTTCTTAATTCATTGATTAAGAAAAATATCACCTTTCCTTTTACTCCTTTAAACGATACATTTTATTTCTTGGATTTTTGTTACAAATCTAATTTCTCACTTCTATATCAAATTCACCTTCAATTTTCCTCCTTGAAAATCCTACTTCACCAATTCCTACTTAATTCCATTAAGCAACGCTAATTAATGCTTTGGTACCTCATCTCTCTTTTATAAACTTCGTTTATAAAAATCCTGGTTTAATATAGACCCTTTTACCTAAATTTCTTAATTCCAATGTTAATTCAACATTTATTTAAAACAATCATATTTGCTAAAAAAGAAAACCCTTTATAACTTTGTTATAAAATTGGGCTTCAATATAAAACCCGTTCATAAATTCCTTTCACAACTTAATTAGATTTCATTACCACTCTAATCACTTTCATACATGATTTTTATTTAAATAGAAACTTCTTAAATTACTATTAATTTAAATTAATAATTCACTTCACCTTTAACTATCGCATAATTGATTACCTTATTTATTTGTTAAATAAATAATAAACTTCTTTTTAAAAATCTTATTAAAATTAAACTATTATTTGTTAACCTATCAATTCAAAACAACTGATCTTGTAATCAGTCCAATTAAAACGGTTGACTTCGTCAATCCGAAACATGATTACCTTATTAACCAATTTCAAATAATCCTTTATTTAAATTAATTAATAACAGGATTAATTTAAATAATTACCTTTTATTTATCCCTCAACATGACTATTCAAATTTACAACATTAAGTTAATTTCTGCTTATTCACTTATAAATCTGATAAATATCAGTAACTTTTATAAAATCATTTAAAAATCAATGATAAATATTTAATTTCTTTTTTACAAACTTTTATTCAAAAATACAGGTTTAAAAATCTGTCTTCAGTTAATAAATAGATTTCATAACTTCATTTTGTCGATTTACCTGATGGTAAATTGATATTTATAAAATGGTTAATACATAGGCCATATATTGCCAATTACCCAACTAGTAATACCCATTGGTTTAAACAAAACAAATATTGAATTTCAGGTTAACCTTTAATAACCAAATCAGCCATCTAATCAGAACAATTCAATTCAAATGAATAATGTCTCATAACCGACAATTCAATATCAATTAATTCATTTCACACAACCATGACAGTTCAAACAATCCATTTAAATTAATCACGTTTATTTTATAAACGTGGCCAGTAAGGTGGATTACCTTAACTGGGACCAATCGTTAGAATAACGATTTGGTTTTTCACTTAAATTAAACGATGTTTAATTTCGTCAGTTCAAACGATATATGAATATATATCAATAACAAGTCAATCATTAGCAACCATAGCACACAAAAATAAATATAAAAACCAACTTATAAAATATAATTGGGGAGAACTGAGTGAGTTTAACTCACCTTTATTTGATTCCGTTGTTAAATCAGTTTGTTTCAGTCAAATTAAACGGCGTTTAATTTAACTGAAAAATCCGGCTGCTGTCTGCCCTACTGGGTTTCCTTCCATCACGTAGTACTTGTCTTCATGGTTTCTGTATTTTTTGTTTCATCGAATTCTGATCACGTGAGTCTTCAAAATAAATATTTGAAATTTATAAAACATTAAACTAAATAAACCTTTAATTAAAACATGTTGGGCCTTACTTTATTTTCCATTCAGCCATCACGTGATGAACAACCCGCACCCACTTCCTCTTTATATCAAAACCATCTGATCCCTTTAATTTCAAACCCTTAGACCCATTTTCCTCAATTTTCGCCCGCCACTCCAAAAAAATGGAGAAAACCACTCTAGCTGGAGTCCAACGCGTCTAGGCTTCGGTCCCCTCTCCACCTTCTGCTCCAGGTGTTCCTCCACCCACTGTAACCTACGAAGACGAGACCACGGCTTCCTTTGAGCAAACCCATCACAAATCCATCCAAAGCACATGGGATTGAACGCAGGTAAGTCTTTCACTTTATTTTTATTTTCGGTTTTATATTTTTTTTTCAAATGGGTTTGTTGGTTCTATTTTGATTTTTTTTGTTTCGAATTTGGTTTACTCTTCACTGCTAGTTTGATCTGTTGTTTGTGCATGAATACATATATATAGGGTGATTAATTCAGATAAGACTAGTGTCTACACCAACTGAAATGTCTTGTAAAATCATAGGTTTTAGATTTCCAGCAGTGCTTAGATCCTAGGTGATGTTTCTTTTCAATTCTGCTATAGGCATGTGATCGAACTGTTTTGTATTGGGGATGAAAATCTAAAAAATTGTGTGATTTTGTGTGCGAATCTGGTATTGTATTTTCATGTAAGGTTGTCTGCTTGGCTATATACATCAATCGGCTGTTCCTATATCGACTAGGTACAATTATGAATTGTCTATTCATAGCTGTTCGAGTTGTTTGTTCAAGTGGTCCTTGTACATGAGGCCTTTTTGATTTGTCTATTCCCTTACCAGATTTGATGTAGAAAAATATCAATAAATTAGTTTTCTTTTGAATGGTTTGTGCACTGTTCTTGTTTGATTTAGTTGTGCATTTTACTATTTACATGTGGTATTTTCTCATTGGAAATCTTTCAACTTTACATATATCTATACTTATATTCCTAGCTATTCATAGCTGTGTTTCATTTTTCTTCTCAGGTTGATTTTACTGATGGTGAAAATGTTGAAATTTCGTGATGGACAGTGGTGCTTTGATGGAGATGGTGATGGCTACGCCATAAGCAGTGAAGATTGTGTTGGATTTCAAGTACTATACATGGTCTGTTCGAATTTGATTTTATATATTTCTTGTTCAAATTTTTTTAGTGATATTGTAATAGCAGAACAGTTGTACAAGAGATTTCTATACATAAATATTTTAGCTATTTCGATTGTTGCTTATATATACCGTTTTCCTTTGTACATCTTTGCAGATTTTAAATTGATATATACATTTTGGCAGAAAAGGGTTTGTATGTGAGATTTTCTTGTATATATATGAAGATGTATTTCTGATTCGATTTTATAGATTTTGATGGTATACATATACATAGATTTTCTATGATGTTCGCTTTACTGTATGTACAAATCTATAGGAGGATTTGAGTTCTACTGTTTTAGTGATGGAACATGACATGTTGTACCAAATTGAATTTTCATGTCCCCTTTTGTTTTTCTTTAGTACTAATCAAATATATATATATATATTGTTCTACTTTGTATTGGCTGAAATATGTGTTGGGTTTCATTTGATATGTATTGAAAATGTAAGTTGTGTGAATGTTATACACAAGCTATAAATTGGGTTATTTATAAATCTTATATAATGTTAATACCATATAATTTAAATTCTAAAATAGTTGAATTATATAAATAACAAACCAATATTATCGAATATACACAAATGGAATATCGTATAATTTCAAATAAGACTAAGATTGATTTTCAGACTCAACCTTCACAAATTTGGGTTATACGATATCGAAAACATATAAAAATCCTTATTTAAATGAATAAACGTTATCATTTATACCGATTTCCATAGCGACTATTTTAAAATTTTAACTGGACATAACTAACAAATTATAACACAAAATCTCGATTTTTTTCTTCCATATGAAAAATATAATCAAATCAATTCAAACGTTTCTGGTTTCAAAGAATTCCGACTTAAAACGAATTCAGTATATTCAGTTTAAGTTCAGAACGAAATTTACGAACTACCACGCCATTTCTAGTTCATTTATAATTATATATAAATTATAACGTTCAAGCTTCGTTTTATAAACGAAATATAAAATTTAAATCCAATAATATTCTAAATAAATATTTAATATAATAAATATTTGACTACCAAAAATACGGGACATTACAGAATTTGATATTGAATATAAGCCGATATATTTTCTATTTAGAGGCTTGTATTTGATATCAAATTGGATTTCGGGTTTGTCGTGAACGGTGACTTCATTAACACTGTTCTTAAACCCCGTGTGAAGAGAATAAATCTTTTAATTAAGATTTAAAGTAGAAATTTACCAATTAATTAATATTTAATTGGAATTAAATTGAAATTTGTTTTTGGGTTTATCATGAATGGCGTTTGAAATAACACTTGTTCTTTAACCCAATTAACAATGGAAATGGGATTTTGGGTTTGTCGTGAATGGTTTCTTTAAAAATGTTGTTCTTAAACCTAATGGAGTTAAGAAAATTAGAAACTAACTGGAGATTAGCTAAGTTGAATGGTTTCCTGGGTATTGATCTGATGTTGGTTTCAGCCTTTGGGATTAATACTTAGGGAATTGTTCTCTTACTAATTTATGGTTAGAGACAGATGTAATGGAATGTGATTTTGGGTTTATCGTGAACCGTATTTTAAACGACATTGGTTCTTTAACCCAGTTAAAGATAAGATTAATTTCTTAGCTTTGAATAATCATTAATATTGATTTTTGGGAAGATTAAAACTAAATGGAGTTTTAATGAATCTTTGATTAGATTGAAAAGTGAATGTGATAATTTAATTATCAATTCAAGAAAATGATCGGAAGTGGAGTAACACCAGTTTTACTCTAGGCGATAGCTAAATCTTTGATTGTATTTGAATGTGAAATGGTAATTAATATTTACTGATAACACTGTGGTGTTAGATATGGAGTATTACCAAGTTTTTCTCCATGGGATGAATAGGTTGGGATTGGGAAATAAAATAAATGATTACTTCGGCACAGTTCGCTAATCCCGACTAGTTTGGAAAACCTTAATATGGTTTGATATCCAAAGGAAGATTAAAGAATAAATTTAAAGAATTTATCTTTGATAAAATTAATGGGAACCTTTCCCAAAGGAAAAGAATATTTGAATAAAAGAATATTCTGGATTGGAATGAGGAGTATGATGTATTGCTATAGCACTTGATTATAAGATACGTGGTTTATTCAGAAAGGCCGGGCTTTTACCCATTCTGAATAACTGATTCGACGATAAGTCCTAGAGATTGAAGACAGTGCAAGGCCGACGATCTTCACTTCGAATGGATGGGTGCTAATGATGCTCATGATTGGAGTAGCTACCTTGAAGGGGCTAAAGTGGTAGCCATCCGGACATACTTGTTGATTGTATGGATATGCGAGGGCCTCTCTCCTGTATTAGACATACGGAACGAGGAATAAGGTGCCTTCAGTTCCATTCAGACCTAGAACGGACTTGTAAATCAATGGTGTGTCTGACATTGGATTTTATTCTATGCCGATTGATCTCTATTAAATATACATCTGTCTGGTGAAGGGGAATTTATTCCCTTACTTCACCCTTCTCTGAGGCGTACGGGATCGGAGGTTGTATATCGATAGACATCAGTCGCATGGCGTAAATAGCCTGTGTGGTAGGCCTAAGTGGCAAATGATCAAGGCATCTATTGAAAAGCAAAGTCTTGTGGTTGATGATCAAAGCACAGCTTTAATATAGCACGTCTTTGTGTAGCGTTAATTCGCGAGTCTCACACACCGGTATGGTGGTAAACTGATGGTTAGATCAGTATGCTTTTGAGATGAGGATAGACACCCTATGGTTTGTCATGGATTCGGTCGACCGATATGAGTTGAGTGTGGTCGCCCTACGCTCAGGAGGGATAGGGCACACCCCTGATTCCCTGAGGGATAAAGTAAGCGGTGTTTTCTCTCGCCGGGGCGTAAGCCGCGGTGATACTAGATTTCCCATAAGTGCGGATGTGTATTACGGTGTTTTCTCTCGCTGGGACGTAAGCCCGTTGTGGATTGCACTATGCGATTGATCTTCCAAATCAGGAGCCACCATGATGGAAATCCAACTTTCCAATACGACATTTTGCGGTTTTAATTTCAAAACTAGTATGGCGACATGATATATGGTACCCATGCCATCTATGATTGATACATTTATATTTGAAGTTGATTTCTTCACTTATAGTAATAATAAAAGATTAAATTTCGCGTATCAAGCATTATTTGGCTATTATAAGGTAAAACCCTATCCTCCGGCTTGCGTTGCATTGTGTGATGGGACCTGGGTCTTATAATAGCTTCATTATTCTTTAATTAGCACTGCACCGTTGTTTTATGCACTGGTGTTCTTGGGGTAAACTCGTTCCATGTTATACGGCGTGGTCCCTTGAATTACCTAACTTTAAAATCAAATTCATAACTGTTTTAATTCTCGCACCAGTTACATGACTGACCTGGAGTTTATTGTTTTAACCTAAATTCTGGGTGCCCCTATTTTCTACATGGGAAGCTAGTAGTTGGGTTTTGCAGATATTATATTCACAGGATCCTGGTTTACAACTGAAGTTATATTCAGAAAGCTCTGTATCCGCGTATTTCGTTCAGTTGTGTTTTGTGTTATTTTTCCGCTACTATGTATTTAAATGTAATTTAAATCTCTGATATTTTTCTGATGTATAATATTTATTCATACTCTGTTATATTCATGTATTCAAATGGAATTGTTGTAATAAGCAATGAAATGTTCTTCTGCTTGTGTTCTGATTTGTCGTGTTCTCGAAGCAATCTAGGCTTTCTCTTCTCTTCGGATACGGGGGAAGTTCGGGTCATCTCACCAAAGGATAAAGTTTTCCCTTATAATAGCCAAACATGCTTGGTACGTTTTAAAACAAATCATTTTGATATTACTATAAGTGCATAGTGTCAAAATCAACTTCAAATATAAATGTATCAATCATAGATGCCATAGGTACCATATATTATGCCCCCATACATAGGTTTACAACTAAATCTAAAAAAGTCGCGTATTGGAAATTGGATTCCATCTATGAGTCGAGGCAAAGGATCTTCCTCACCTATTCGAGACACTCTAGCAAATGCCTCAAGGCTTGGACGGTGGAGAGCCCTTGGATCATCAGGGCCAGTCCACACTTACTTTAGTATATTAGTTATTCCCGAACACACGCTTCTCGGTCCTATCATACCTATTTCTGAGCCATTAGAGACTCAATATCTAAGGCGCCTCATTCCATCATCCACATAAGTAAAAATATATGGGCTCCATACCATGACACCACTTATAGATAGAAAGAAACGTCGTGCATTCCCTGTAGTCACTATCCCATTTTTGACTCATACCGAGGTGTGAGGCTCGCGAATTAACGCTATACACAAAGCTATGCTAATTAAAGCTGTGCTTTGATCATCATTCAAAAGACTCTTCTTTTCAACAAAAGCCTTGATCATTTGCATCTCAGCATGCCACACTGACAATTCACGCCATACAACTGATGTCTATCAATATATAACCTCTAAGCTCGTATGTCTCAGAGAAGGGTGTTAAGCAAGAGAATAAATTCTCCGTCCCCAAACAGATATATATTTAATAGAAATCAATCAACATAGAATGAAATACAATGTCAGACACACATCCATTTACAAGTCTATTCTGGGTCTGAACGAAACCGGAGGCACCTTATTCCTCGTCCCATATGTCCAATACAGGAGAGACCCCTTGTATATCCGATCGATCTCCAAGTACGTCTGGACAATCACCGTTTATTACCTTGTCTTTGGTGTATAGCCCAATCAAGACATCTGTAATCATCCAAACGATGTGAACATCTCCAGTCTTCAACCACCATCTTCATCGTCGACTATTAGTCGTCGTATTAGTTATTCGAAATGGGTTAAACCCTGTCTTTCCGAATAACTTGCGTATTTTATAACTAATAATCTAGTGCTATAAAAACACATCATTCACCTCATTCCAATTCAGAATATTCTTTTATTCAAATATTCACATCTTAGGGGAAAGGACCCCGTTAATTTTATCACAGATAAGTTCATTTCAAATTATTCTTTAATATTCCTTTGGATATCAATTTCAAAAGATTACATTTTATCTTTTCATAACTTAAACCAAATTAATGTTTATCAACTAGTCGGGATTAGAGAATCTTATTGAAGTGATAATTTATTTTTATTATTCCAATCCCAACCTATTCATCCCATGGAGCAAAACTAGTAGTACTCCATATCTAACACCCATTGTGTTATCGGTAAGATTAATTACCATTTCACGTTCAAATCTTAATAAAGATTTAACTATCGCCTGGAGAAAAACTGGCGATACTCCGTTCTCGATCATTTCATGAATTCGATTAATTTAATTATCCCATTCTCATTTTAGTCTACTTAAAGATTCATCAAAACACAGTCAACTTCCATTAAATAGGGAATCTTCGCGGAAAACAGATCAATATATAGTTGATATAAATTTCCGTATCAGACTAATAATATGAATGGAATAACGACAAAGTCTTTTAAATTCTATATATAGTAACGGTCTTCCTTTACATAAGCGCATCTCGATTATTACCAAATCGAATTCCATTCAATTCCAATTTAATATATTAAATTGAAAAACTTTACTTTGTAAAAATTCCATTAAATCATAATAAAAAGATTTATAAATTCCAAATCATATCTTCATTGTTAATTAGGTTGTAATAGCAAATGCTATTTAAAACATCGTTCATAATGAACCCAAAGTCATCTTACATTTAATTCCAATTTATAATTATAAATTGGAAAATTTCATTTATGTTAATTAAAAGATTTATTTTTTTCCCAACGAGGTTTAAGAACAGTGTTATTGGAGAAACTATTCATGAAAAACCCCAAAATCCAATTTGATATTAAATACAAAGCTCTGAATAGAAATAATGTCAGCTTATATTCAATATCAAATTCTGAAACCAACAAATATCGCATTGGGAATAATGATTTCTGTATCTTCCAAATTCCTCCACAATATCCGTATAATCATGGAATCCAATATCGAAATATTCCGAAGATTATTTCCATTCAAATCCAATCCAATTTATTCATTGGAAAACTCTAGTTATTTTAAAACCCATTTCTCAATACAATTTATTATATCAAATCATTGGATTAATATTTCTAAAAATCATTGGATTACTATTATAGTTATTAACTAGTTCATTTTGATAAAAATATATTTTTATCTTTTCAAACTTGGAATTTTTCATCCAAAATCTTTCCAAATCATTCATTATGGTTTTACGTGATTTTTCAATATTTTTAATAATTTTATTAAGGCTTTACAGTCGGTTCCCAATAACAGCCACCAAATTGCATCCGTAGCGACGTTTTCTGAAATTGATTTAGATGCAATTTGACATCCAACCGTTCAAATTTAAATCTCTTATATTCATTGGAAATATATTTTCGATACGAACCCAACGGTTCCGATCTTAGGAGAATCCGACGGTCAAATCTCCTGTTACATCAATTTGAAGTTAATGGTTGAAATTCGCGAACAGTCGCTGCGCAGCGCGTTCTATTCAAGCCATTTAAATAAATCAATATATATATATATATGTATGTATGTATGTATTATATCATCGATTTCCATTTAAAACGTGTTTTATAAATCGTTTATAAAATCATTTTAAAACGGTTTCAACTTCCTTTTCAATTTTAAATCAAAATTGAATATTCCATATCATTATAATATTAAAATGATAATATTTTCAAAATATCGGATTTTGAAATCACATCTTTTCGATACTCATTATAAAATGAGTAAAGTCGACAGAAAAATCCGTTCAAGTGAAAATGGCGCACTTCTACTTAATTTGGCTTCATATTTTACAATATTTTCGGTTCCATCCAAAATCGGACCTCAAAATCATATTTTGATTCATTGCTGAATATTATTTGAAAATATTCTTTTATATTCTGAATTGGAATGCGACTCAGTCAATTACCATATAATGTCGGATATATGGATTTCATACATCGCATGGATTCAACAATAATGATAAATAATCATTAACCATTCAAACATCATCCAGAGTGCATTCTATAACTGTATAAGCATTAAAATAAATAACACTCACAACATTATGTCAATCAATCGATTGATATACAACTAAATATTAGGATTAGTGTACGTCAAATATCATCCCAATACCCATGCGGGGTTTTCAAATAACAGCAGTCTATTTGAATAAATCATTAGTTAATAAATTTAACTAATTCTAATTCGGTTTGACTTATTTTTCTACTTAACCATTTTTTACAAATTAAATTATAAATAGATATTAATAATTTAATTTCGACTACCACATTAATGTTAACATTATATTTAATATGTTAATCATCACAATCACAACCTAACATAGTCAATTAAATCATCCATAGTTTTCAAACAACAGTGAATGTGAGCTAACAGGCACCGTACAACATTTTTGGTGATAATTAAACAAATAAAAATCAACACTGGCAATTTATATATTTTCAATTATAGAATAAATAAATAATTATACAAATATTTTAGTGAGAGAATTTCATTTTGGTTTCGACTCCGTCATTTTTAATTGGAAGATTTTATGTTTAAACTAAATTAAACAAGCATTTATTTTAGCTTAAAAATTCAGCTTGTTCTGCTTTCATTCGTGTCAGTTCTATGTTGTAGTGTTCTTCATCACGATTCCAACATGACTAAAATCATTCAAATCGGTTCTGTTTGCAAAAGTTACAAGTATTTAAATCTTTAAATAATGTAATTACATAATTAAATTAATTAACTCTAATTAACCTTTAATCTTCCTTCTTCATCATCCGAAACCTACTCGAACCCATCAACGGCCATAGGGTTCGCCACCGCCACCTCCTGGAGCTGCCAGCACTAGATCGGACGTTGCCACCGTGTAGCGCCTCACGTTAGCTTCCTCCGCCGCCATCCATGGCCAGATCGCACCCCTCCTCCGCCTAGAAATCCCAATCAAACGTCGTCACTTCACGATCGAAATTCGAGCAAAACACGCCTTGAAAAACCATCATCTTGGTATGCAATTGAAGATCTTGGAAAGCTCTTCCATTTTCATGTATTAAGTTTTTGAAATTAGATTGCGGATTGGAAGATAATTGAGCTCGAAATTTTAAGCGGTTTTCGCCGTTTATCCAATGAACGAAGGTGGGTTTTATGAGTGAACGATTAGGTTTAGAAAATTTAACATATATATATATAAGAACGCAAATAAAATGTATTTTATTACATATTTAGCAACAAATGATAAGTTATACACTAAAGACAGAATGGTTCGGTTTGGTATGATAGAAGAAAACTATTGTTGCTTATGTGGTCAGTTTGAATAGTTAGTTCACCATTTGTTTTTTGAATGCAAGTTTTTTGGATTTATCTGGAGTTCGATTGCTTCAAAATTGGGTTTGGCAGTGGATGATGTAAGTGTGCTAGAGCTTGAAGCAGTAAAGATTATGAATGGTTTTAAAGAAAGGGATCATAGTTTAGATGTTGCTTGCACGACATTTACAGTTGTTGTCTATTAGATCGGGTCGAAGAGGAATGCTGTAATAACCCGGAAATCCGAGCCAATTTAATTTTTTTATTTTGGAAATTTTAGTGAATTTTGATTATTTAAAATGAATTATTTTAAATAATATCGACGAGAAATTTATTTTGAATAGAATTCGAACGTATATATTATATAGATCATCGTTAGAATATAAATATTTATTTATATATATAAAAGGAATTGAAAATGGCGCGGTAGTTCGATAATTCGATTTCAAATTTCAAATGGATGTACAGGATTCAAAATAAACCGGATTTTAGTGAAACCAAAAATATTTGAATCTAATTGAGAATATCTTTCCAACAAATACGAAAAATTGAAATTTCATAGTGGGGATAAAAAGTTATGTCCAGTTGAAAATTCAGAATAGTCGCTATGGAATTCTGACCCTTAAAAATGGAAATTTTGCAAACGACCTCTATAATGACCCGCATTTTTAGAGATATATAATTAATTTATTTAATTATATAATTGGTGATTTAGAGAAGTTAATGATCGTTTAATTAAATAATATTGAATATTTAATTAATAATTATAATATAATAATATATTATAATGTCGAAATAGTCAAAAATAGCTGAATTCACAATACAGTGTGAATTGGGTTGTATATAAGGTATAATTCAGTTTGGAATTGAATTTGAATAACGAATATATTATATAAAACGATAGTTGAAGGTATAGTTTATAATATAATTATAATAGAGCTCGAAATGGCGCGGCAGTTCGCTATTTGGCGATTTGAACTTCAACTGAATATACAGGGTCCATTTTAAGTCGGATTTCTGTGAAACAAGAACCGTCAGGACCGATTTGATAATAGTTTTCTAATGGAAGAGAAAAATCTGGATTTCGTCGTGTAGATTTTGAGTTACGTCCAAATCAAATTAACAGAAATGCAGCGCCCTGACCATAACTATTTAATTATATTTTAAATAAGGATTTAAATAGAAATCGAGCGTCGATATAACTCTGACGATGTAATATCAAGTTGTAAATACATACAGGACTATTCTGGAGCTGTATAGTATGCCACTGTGAATATAGACGATAATAATTAATTTTAAATAATAAATTTAATAATATTTAAATATATTTATATATTTAAATAGGCTATTTAGAGCATTAAAAATAGCCACTTTTGCAAACGAAGTCGGAATTCGACGAAACCAGTTTTGTTGGATCCGCAATATCAAATAGTTGTTAGATTCCAAGTTTCGTGATTTTTAGAGTCAGTGTGTGACCGTACGGATTTTTAGAGTGAAATACAGTCGATATTTCAACGGTTAAAAATACGCTGTGTGAGCATACGAAGTCGGAATTCGATGAAACCAGTTTCGTTGGGACCGTAATGTCAAGCTGTAGCTACATGTCCAGTTTCGGGATTTTTGGGTATCGTGTGTGTTCATAGGATTTTTTTGAAGACATATACAAGCAACTGTATAATAGAAACAAATATTATAATCGAATATAATATTATAAAATCCCCTATATAATACCCCAACTATTTTCTAAACCTAATCTCAAATCCATTTCTGCGCCGTCAGTATATTTTCAACCTCAAGCAAAACGCAAGCATTAGAAAATCAAAGGAGATTCAAAATAAATCTATAAATCATTTTAGATACATTCTTGGATTCATTAAACCATACTCTTCAAACTGTTATGCGTTTCAGTGAGTTCGACATCAGTTTTCTCGTGTGCGATATTTTACAGTGAAGGAGACTTCTTCTAGGGTTAAGAATCCAAGGAGGGTGAGGCATTGATTTGTGATTTCGAGTTCATATTTGAACTCGCGATGAAGAGGAGCACCTGGTGTTGGAGCTTCGCATGGTACGGTGGTTATTTGAGGAGTGCAACTTCCTGTTGTCGCGGTGGAGAAGCCACAGTCGGGTTTTGCTACCTGACGTCGAGTTTGTCTGTTTGGGTATTGGTAGGAAGAGAGTTCGAAGAGAAAACTGTTGGTGAAATCCGTTTGAAGAACGGTGAAGTAATGGTGGAGTTTTGATCGGTTAAAGCTTTGAAAACGTGGTGGAGTTAAGAAGCAGGTCACGGCAGTTTTTAGATTGGGGAAGAAGAGTTATTACGGTATGGGCTTAGAGATAGTGGGCCGATAGTTTATCAAGGGTAAAGCCCAATATTTATAGTGTTAGTTTTAATTTAAATTTAAATATCGTATCAACCTGTAAACGCTGTTATCTTATTCATATGAAATCAGAATCGCGAACCGTAAGTTGCGTTGGGATCGTATGGACGGACACTACAACATGGAACTGACGGGAAGTCCATCGGAGCTCGTTACAATTTATGGCGAAATAAATTGTCCAATCGAAATCAAGCGACAGTTATCGTTATATAACGATGATAGTCTAAAGTGAGTAAAACTCACCAACTCTGAACGGTTATATTTTTATAATGTATTCTTAGAACTGTTAATCATCTGTTGATTGTTGTGTGTTGGTTGATTGATTGAACTGCTAGTCAGTTAGTGGAAATTATATATATATAAATATAAATATTTATATATTGATTCTGCTATCAGAATATATACTATCGAACTGAAAGTGATGTTAATTATACTGTGTAACATCTGTGATGCAGGGAAACAGGTTGGAGGGACCCAACTGGGTTCCTCAATATTTCAAATACTGTTTTAATTCATATATTCTGTTATATGATGTGGTATATTATCTGTTGGCTATTATATGTGGTTGGACGATATTTATCATCGTGATTGGATATGATTGAATACCATAACATACGGGATGTTGATAAAGGAGATTTTCAAAGTGATAGTGAAAATAAATTATTTATAAATGGAATATTCACAAATAAGAGATATTTATAATTTGAATATTTATAAATAAGGAATAATTATAAATTGGAATATTTATAAATTGGAGATATTTTAAAAAGGAAATAAATTCAAAATATTTTCTCTTTGAATGGAAAGGCCTGTGTGGCGGGTTTGGGGATTTTCCCGATGCTCCCGATACAAAGGAGGTTATGGCGAATTTTCCCGAAAATTTAAGGAGTTAGAATATTTCAAGAATAAATTTGAAAAGGAATTATTTGTAAACCATTTACAAATAGAATTGAAAAGGAAACGTTATAAAAGGGAAATCATTTTTAAAGTGTAGAACCGTTATTTAAAAGTAAATCTTTTCAAATGAATAAAACGTTGTTAAAAAGGAAATCTTTATAAAGTGAATAAAGTAAATCGAATATAGTTTATTCGAATAGAGTAAAGGAGTAAATCGAATATAGTTTATTCGAATAGAGTTAGAGGAGTTATCGAATATAGTTTATTCGACAGGAGTTAAGTGAATAGTTAGGTTAAACTAAGTGAATTGGTTAAGTTAACCAAAGTGAATTAGTCGAGTTAATCAAAGTGATTAGTTCAGTTAATCGAGATAAGTAAATCAAGTTAGGGTAATCGAGTTGAATTAGTCAGTCGAGTAAATAAATTGAGTTAGTCAAACCAGTTAGAGTTAACCAGTTAGAGTTAACCACTTAGAGTTAAACAGTTAGAGTTAAAACAAACATAGTTATTCAGGATGAGTTGCCATTTAGCACGACTGCTAGCGTAATTCGCAGGACTGTAAATAGCCTACGGCGGTCGGATGTTTCCTGAGGGAATCAGGCGTAACCATTGTGATCGCTGCGATCTAGAGTTGAGCGAATGGAGTTAAAGAATATAGAGTTAAGCAAAATTAGAATCTGACTAGAGATTAATAAGTTGAATGGTTTCCTGAGTATCGATCTGATGTTGGTTTCGGCCTTCGGGGTTTATGCTTAGGGAGTTGTTCTCTTATTAGCTTATAGTTAGAGTCTGATAGTTGTGGAAGGATAGTGATACGTAAATAAACAATGGAAATGTTTTCCAACGTTGATAACAAATATTTTCTAAATATAGAAAATAAGGAAAACATGTATAGATATACATGATGATTGATCGATTGACATTCCATTTGGAAATAAGATCGTTGTTTGCACACGGACATTTTTATTTGATAGTTAAATCATCGACTATCAATGTTTTGACCATTTTAACGTTGTTAATATGGAGAGACCGGTTGGATTATTATCCGAAGAACCACTCTGTGTTGGCATAAGCGTTGCGAATCATATATGCCAAAGATAATTGAAGACGGAGTAAAATGCAAGGGCTGTTGTATAAGTCTTAGATAACAATGACTAAGATGGATATACGGAATAGTGCCTTCGGTTTGTCCAGTCCCAGGACAACTTGTATGGACGAAGGTCTGACAGAGTATATCCAATGGATCGCGTAAGTTGATCTGTTCAAACGTATTCACGTTTGGTGGCGGAGGAATTCGTTTCTCTTAGCTGTATACCCGTGTTATTTTTGGATAAGTCAATTTGTGATTTGGCGGGTATGACGATGTGACATTCTAAGTGAATGAGGATGACTTGTATGAATGGATGTCTGACAGAGTATTTCCAGACGGTCACGTACATTGATTTCTTCAACTATATCAAGAGTGGAAGCGGAGAAGGAAACTTCTTTTAGCTGACACGTAATGTATGGTTGTAGACGTCAATTAGTGATTCTGATGGATCTGACAATGTGGCATTCGAAGTGAAGCTGATGTGATGATAAAGCGTAGCTTCTAGCCTCATCAACCGGTAAACGACAGAAATCGGGCAGGCAGCATGGCTAAGTCGGTCGCACCGAAGTAGGGTGTATAATCACCTATCTAGTGAATATTCATTTATTTCTTAAATCTATCAATGCTGTCCCATATATATACGATAACGGTTGCTGATCCCAACCGTTGGTGATGTACATTCGATACACTCAAGCGAAATGAGTGGTCGGTCATGTGTGGCTGAGTTGCAAGATGTTCTTGTTGAACTCCAGTGTATCGTTCCTAGAGTACACTGATCGGAAGGTGGTTCCATACCTTGTCATAGTTGGAAATCCATTACCCAATACGTGCTTGCGGTTTTGATTGTATACTATATATGTAGAACGTGAGATGAAAGCGTTTCTGCTAGATTGATATCTAATTGTACTTAGACATTATTATAATATCAGAATGATATTGTTTACAAAGTTGTTTGGATTCTCATAAGGGAAAAACCCGTTCCGTTATACGGCGTGGTCTTATGAGATATCGTTTACTTGTTCAAACTGTTTTAAACTGTTTTACTCATACCAGTCCCATGACTGACCCGGAGTTTACTTTGTTGTTTTCCCTAAACTCTTGGGTGCCTAAATTTGTACGGGCAGTCAAGTAGTCGGGATTTTACAGATATAGGTTGGAGAGCTTGGAGCAGGAGGCTTCAAGATTCTATAGCTATTATTATTTCCGCTGTTGTTGTAAGTGTTGTACTCTGATAAGTGCTATTGTATACATAACTGTTTTTTTTCTTTCAAAAGTTATGTTATATTTTATTCGCTCCGCTGTGAGATTCGTGTTACTCTAATGATGATGTTCTTCTTCTTCTTCTATTCTATTAGTTCTATCTTATCTTTCCTCACCCTCTAATTTCTTTCATTAACAACCGGGATTTTTCGATGTTTTGGTTATCGACGTCGAGCTTACGTCGATAACCAAAGCCGCTCAAAATCCGGGTCGTTACAGTTGGTATCAGAGCTTAAGGTTAAGTGAATTACCTTGGCTCTGCGGCGTGACTCGGTAGAGATGGGGTTAGTAATACCCTAGATTGAGTTTGAGTGTATATATACGAGTGAGTATTTGTATTTGATATAAAAATGTTTTTATATTGTGGAGATTCATTGGCTGAGTTGTTTATGAGTCTGGTCGATCAGTTTGATCCACTGTATCGATAGGGGTTACTAAACACTCGAATACGATGAACCGTCATGGTATGTTTTGAAATTAACATAGTATAATTGGTTGTGTTGGTTGTTATTATAATCGAGTAAGATTATAAAAATGAAATGGTTATAAATAACTGATCAGAATTCATATAAGTAAAGTATATGAAATAAGATGAATCAAATCTGGAGTTAAATCGGAATTGGAATTAAAATAAGGAAATTTTAAGTTCCTAGGAGATTTTGAAAACGTTTTCCAAACTGAAAGTGATATAGTATTGAACTCACTTCGATAGCTGGAAAATAGATTCTGATGATGAATCGCGACATCATCAGTGTTCATTTTCGAGTTCTAAGTGACGGATTACTACCAAAGGTTTTGTTTTTGAATTGTTTTGAGAAAACAAGGTATTTAGAAATTCAAATGTTTTTGAATTGGTATTATGATTTCAAACTGATTTGAAATAAACCCAGGAGTTTAAATTTCGAAATTTAAATATAACTTATGAAGTTAAAAGGATTGAAATGGTAAAATGAATATATAAATTAAAATTTAACTCGAACTAAGTTAAATAAAACCGGATTTGATTATAAGATAATCTGGAATGGAATTGAGTTGAGGAGTTAACAGTTTGAATTTGAAATTGGAGTTTGAATTGAATTCGACTTGGATATAAGCGAATGGTTGTGGTGGAGATGAAATTGGTTGGAGTTTGATTGGAATGGCATTTGTATATGCTAAATTAGCAGCAGATATAAAGGATATAATGATATACCCGACAACAAGGTACCAGTTTATATTTGATATGAGTATGAGATTTATGAGCTGAATTGGCAAGCCGCTTGGCTGTTTGATTTTCTTTTAGGTTGAAGAAGGCCTAGAGAGGCGAGTGGGAGTTTGAGATATTGACCAGTACAAAGGAGGTGCGGGCGAAATTTTTTGAGAAGTTAAGGCGTTAGAAAATTTTCATGATTTTTGAAAATTTAGTTAGTCGGAATAAATTAATATTTTAGTCGATATTAATTGGTTCAGTTGCAACCGGAGATAAGAGGTAAACAGATAAATTTTTACCCAGTAGATAGGGTCGTCCCCTAACTTAGCAATTTCGAGGACGAAAATATTATAAGGGGGAAGAATGTAATGACCCGCATTTTTAGAGATATATAATTAATTTATTTAATTATATAATTGGTGATTTAGAGAAGTTAATGATCGTTTAATTAAATAATATTGAATATTTAATTAATAATTATAATATAATAATATATTATAATGTCGAAATAGTCAAAAATAGCTGAATTCACAATACAGTGTGAATTGGGTTATATATAAGGTATAATTCAGTTTGGAATTGAATTTGAATAACGAATATATTATATAAAACGATAGTTGAAGGTATAGTTTATAATATAATTATAATAGAGCTCGAAATGGCGCGGCAGTTCGCTATTTGGCGATTTGAACTTCAACTGAATATACAGGGTCCATTTTAAGTCGGATTTCTGTGAAACAAGAACCGTCAGGACCGATTTGATAATAGTTTTCTAATGGAAGAGAAAAATCTGGATTTCGTCGTGTAGATTTTGAGTTACGTCCAAATCAAATTATCAGAAATGCAGCGCCCTGACCATAACTATTTAATTATATTTTAAATAAGGATTTAAATAGAAATCGAGCGTCGATATAACTCTGACGATGTAATATCAAGTTGTAAATACATACAGGACTATTCTGGAGCTGTATAGTATGCCACTGTGAATATAGACGATAATAATTAATTTTAAATAATAAATTTAATAATATTTAAATATATTTATATATTTAAATAGGCTATTTAGAGCGTTAAAAATAGCCACTTTTGCAAACGAAGTCGGAATTCGACGAAACCAGTTTTGTTGGATCCGCAATATCAAATAGTTGTTAGATTCCAAGTTTCGTGATTTTTAGAGTCAGTGTGTGACCGTACGGATTTTTAGAGTGAAATACAGTCGATATTTCAACGGTTAAAAATGCGCTGTGTGAGCATACGAAGTCGGAATTCGATGAAACCAGTTTCGTTGGGACCGTAATGTCAAGCTGTAGCTACATGTCCAGTTTCGGGATTTTTGGGTATCGTGTGTGTTCATAGGATTTTTTTGAAGACATATACAAGCAACTGTATAATAGAAACAAATATTATAATCGAATATAATATTATAAAATCCCCTATATAATACCCCAACTATTTTCTAAACCTAATCTCAAATCCATTTCTGCGCCGTCAGTATATTTTCAACCTCAAGCAAAACGCAAGCATTAGAAAATCAAAGGAGATTCAAAATAAATCTATAAATCATTTTAGTTACATTCTTGGATTCATTAAACCATACTCTTCAAACTGTTATGCGTTTCAGTGAGTTCGACATCAGTTTTCTCGTGTGCGATATTTTACAGTGAAGGAGACTTCTTCTAGGGTTAAGAATCCAAGGAGGGTGAGGCATTGATTTGTGATTTCGAGTTCATATTTGAACTCGCGATGAAGAGGAGCACCTGGTGTTGGAGCTTCGCATGGTACGGTGGTTATTTGAGGAGTGCAACTTCCTGTTGTCGCGGTGGAGAAGCCACAGTCGGGTTTTGCTACCTGACGTCGAGTTTGTCTGTTTGGGTATTGGTAGGAAGAGAGTTCGAAGAGAAAACTGTTGGTGAAATCCGTTTGAAGAACGGTGAAGTAATGGTGGAGTTTTGATCGGTTAAAGCTTTGAAAACGTGGTGGAGTTAAGAAGCAGGTCACGGCAGTTTTTAGATTGGGGAAGAAGAGTTATTACGGTATGGGCTTAGAGATAGTGGGCCGATAGTTTATCAAGGGTAAAGCCCAATATTTATAGTGTTAGTTTTAATTTAAATTTAAATATCGTATCAACTTGTAAACGCTGTTATCTTATTCATATGAAATCAGAATCGCGAACCGTAAGTTGCGTTGGGATCGTATGGACGGACACTACAACATGGAACTGACGGGAAGTCCATCGGAGCTCGTTACAATTTATGGCGAAATAAATTGTCCAATCGAAATCAAGCGACAGTTATCGTTATATAACGATGATAGTCCAAAGTGAGTAAAACTCACCAACTCTGAACAGTTATATTTTTATAATGTATTCTTAGAACTGTTAATCATCTGTTGATTGTTGTGTGTTGGTTGATTGATTGAACTGCTAGTCAGTTAGTGGAAATTATATATATATATAAATATTTATATATTGATTCTGCTATCAGAATATATACTATCGAACTGAAAGTGATATTAATTATACTGTGTAACATCTGTGATGCAGGGAAACAGGTTGGAGGGACCCAACTGGGTTCCTCAATATTTCAAATACTGTTTTAATTCATATATTCTGTTATATGATGTGGTATATTATCTGTTGGCGATTATATGTGGTTGGACGATATTTATCATCGTGATTGGATATGATTGAATACCATAACATACGGGATGTTGATAAAGGAGATTTTCAAAGTGATAGTGAAAATAAATTATTTATAAATGGAATATTCATAAATAAGAGATATTTATAATTTGAATATTTATAAATAAGGAATAATTATAAATTGGAATATTTATAAATTGGAGATATTTTAAAAAGGAAATAAATTCAAAATATTTTCTCTTTGAATGGAAAGGCCTGTGTGGCGGGTTTGGGGATTTTCCCGATGCTCCCGATACAAAGGAGGTTATGGCGAATTTTCCCGAAAATTTAAGGAGTTAGAATATTTCAAGAATAAATTTGAAAAGGAATTATTTGTAAACCATTTACAAATAGAATTGAAAAGGAAACGTTATAAAAGGGAAATCATTTTTAAAGTGTAGAACCGTTATTTAAAAGTAAATCTTTTAAAATGAATAAAACGTTGTTAAAAAGGAAATCTTTATAAAGTGAATAAAGTAAATCGAATATAGTTTATTCGAATAGAGTAAAGGAGTAAATCGAATATAGTTTATTCAAATAGAGTTAGAGGAGTTATCGAATATAGTTTATTCGACAGGAGTTAAGTGAATAGTTAGGTTAAACTAAGTGAATTGGTTAAGTTAACCAAAGTGAATTAGTCGAGTTAATCAAAGTGATTAGTTCAGTTAATCGAGATAAGTAAATCAAGTTAGGGTAATCGAGTTGAATTAGTCAGTCGAGTAAATAAATTGAGTTAGTCAAACCAGTTAGAGTTAACCAGTTAGAGTTAACCACTTAGAGTTAAACAGTTAGAGTTAAAACAAACATAGTTATTCAGGATGAGTTGCCATTTAGCACGACTGCTAGCGTAATTCGCAGGGCTGTAAATAGCCTACGGCGGTCGGATGTTTCCTGAGGGAATCAGGCGTAACCATTGTGATCGCTGCGATCTAGAGTTGAGCGAATGGAGTTAAAGAATATAGAGTTAAGCAAAATTAGAATCTGACTAGAGATTAATAAGTTGAATGGTTTCCTGAGTATCGATCTGATGTTGGTTTCGGCCTTCGGGGTTTATGCTTAGGGAGTTGTTCTCTTATTAGTTTATAGTTAGAGTCTGATAGTTGTGGAAGGATAGTGATACGTAAATAAACAATGGAAATGTTTTCCAACGTTGATAACAAATATTTTCTAAATATAGAAAATAAGGAAAACATGTATAGATATACATGATGATTGATCGATTGACATTCCATTTGGAAATAAGATCGTTGTTTGCACACGGACATTTTTATTTGATAGTTAAATCATCGACTATCAATGTTTTGACCATTTTAACGTTGTTAATATGGAGAGACCGGTTGGATTATTATCCGAAGAACCACTATGTATTGGCATAAGCGTTGCGAATCATATATGCCAAAGATAATTGAAGACGGAGTAAAATGCAAGGGCTGTTGTATAAGTCTTAGATAACAATGACTAAGATGGATATACGGAATAGTGCCTTCGGTTTGTCCAGTCCCAGGACAACTTGTATGGACGAAGGTCTGACAGAGTATATCCAATGGATCGCGTAAGTTGATCTGTTCAAACGTATTCACGTTTGGTGGCGGAGGAATTCGTTTCTCTTAGCTGTATACCCGTGTTATTTTTGGATAAGTCAATTTGTGATTTGGCGGGTATGACGATGTGACATTCTAAGTGAATGAGGATGACTTGTATGAATGGATGTCTGACAGAGTATTTCCAGACGGTCACGTACATTGATTTCTTCAACTATACCAAGAGTGGAAGCGGAGAAGGAAACTTCTTTTAGCTGACACGTAATGTATGGTTGTAGACGTCAATTAGTGATTCTGATGGATCTGACAATGTGGCATTCGAAGTGAATCTGATGTGATGATAAAGCGTAGCTTCTAGCCTCATCAACCGGTAAACGACAGAAATCGGGCAGGCAGCATGGCTAAGTCGGTCGCACCGAAGTAGGGTGTATAATCACCTATCTAGTAAATATTCATTTATTTCTTAAATCTATCAATGTTGTCCCATATATATACGGGAACGGTTGCTGATCCCAACCGTTGGTGATGTACATTCGATACACTCAAGCGAAATGAGTGGTCGGTCATGTGTGGCTGAGTTGCAAGATGTTCTTGTTGAACTCCAGTGTATCGTTCCTAGAGTACACTGATCGGAAGGTGGTTCCATACCTTGTCATAGTTGGAAATCCATTACCCAATACGTGCTTGCGGTTTTGATTGTATACTATATATGTAGAACGTGAGATGAAAGCGTTTCTGCTAGATTGATATCTAATTGTACTTAGACATTATTATAATATCAGAATGATATTGTTTACAAAGTTGTTTGGATTCTCATAAGGGAAAAACCCGTTCCGTTATACGGCGTGGTCTTATGAGATATCGTTTACTTGTTCAAACTGTTTTAAACTGTTTTACTCATACCAGTCCCATGACTGACCCGGAGTTTACTTTGTTGTTTTCCCTAAACTCTTGGGTGCCTAAATTTGTACGGGCAGTCAAGTAGTCGGGATTTTACAGATATAGGTTGGAGAGCTTGGAGCAGGAGGCTTCAAGATTCTATAGCTATTATTATTTCCGCTGTTGTTGTAAGTGTTGTACTCTGATAAGTGCTATTGTATACATAACTGTTTTTTTTTTCAAAAGTTATGTTATATTTTATTCGCTCCGCTGTGAGATTCGTGTTACTCTGATGATGATGTTCTTCTTCTTCTTCTATTCTATTAGTTCTATCTTATCTTTCCTCGCCCTCTAATTTCTTTCATTAACAAACGGGATTTTTCGATGTTTTGGTTATCGACGTCGAGCTTACGTCGATAACCAAAGCGACTCAAAATCCGGGTCGTTACAACCTCGGTTTTCAACGAAACCACTTTTGTTGGATCCGTGATGTCAAGTTATTGCTGGGTTTAAAATTTCATAATTTTTTGAATCAATATGTGAGCGTGGCAAAGGAAAATGCATTTGACCAGTTTTAGTCGATTTTAATCGACTGGAAAATGGCCATTTTTCAAACGGTCTCAGAATTCGACGAAACTAATTTAGTTAGGACCGTATCATCAATACAAAGCTAGGAAATATTTTTCGGGAATTTTTAGAGTCAGTATGTGGCCCTGGTAAATTGAAATGCGCGTTCAAATTCAATATATAGAGTTATATGTTGATTTTAACGAAAAATGATCGAAACGATCGAATCAGCTTACGATACATATCCCATTGTGTTCGAAATGGGGGTAATTAGCTATGGACAACAGTCGGTGGGTTCAGTTACGGGTTCAAAATAATAAGGTACCTTTTTGAAAAAAAATATATTCCTTTCTCTATATTCTCTCACTCGGCTCCCCCCCCCCCCCCCCCGTTCACTCATTTTTCAAAATCGAAAAAAAAACCATCGCGCCTCGCCCCCTGCCTTTGCCGCACCCCCCAAGGCGGCGCCACCACCCCACCGCTCTGGCAAGGCCCCACCTCGCAGGCGCACCCCTCCTCCATCCCTCGAGCGAGACCCGAATCCCCAAACACCCAAACCGCAAGTTGAACCCTAATTTGACCGCCGACACCCCACTGGCCCCTCCCGGCCGGTCCTCCCGCCAGCTCTACCGCCTCAGCCGCACTCATACGCCAACGTTCAGACCCCCCAACTCTGATGAACGCAGTAAGGTATTTTAATTTCTTATATTATTTTCTTTTAAGTGTTTATCTATTTTTTTTGCATTGACAAAGAACTGATTTTTATAGCGGCAAAGAACAGATTTTTAACAAAGAAAATATTAGATTTTTAACGAAAGTACAAATATAATTTTTATATATGTGAAAAGTTAATAAAGATCGAATTTTTATATATGTGAAAAATTAGTAAAGGTCGGATGGTTATATATGATATTAGTGAAGAAAGGTTGGATTTTTAATGAATTAAAGATTAGATTTTTATATTATAGAAGTATTAAAAATATGATTTTTATATCATAGAAGTATTAAAAATATGATTTTTATTAATATAGTGAGATAAAAACAAAACTTTTATCTATATAGTAGCGGTGTAAAAATAGAATTTTTATCTATATAGTAGCGGTGTAAAAATAGAATTTTTATCTATATAGTAGCGGTATAAAAATGTGATTTTTACCCATATAGAGTGAATTAAAAATGTGTTTTTTATATAAATAGCAACAATATAAAAATGTGATTTTTATATATGTAGTGGCTACGGGCAACGAAAGTGACAAAAGGCGAGAACGGCGAAGACTTCTACATATGAAGAGTCGTGGCGTTTGGCATAGCTAGTCTGTGAGAACTTCTCACTTTTAATTTAAATTTCTAGTTTGAAATATATACTAGGATGCAGACGGTGTTTAGTATCACCCGACACCCGTCGTCCACAGACCATGGACGGCTTGTATGCTTGTTTGTTTGATTTTGATGTGTAGTTGATCGTGTGATGTGATGTGAAAGGAAATAAAATATTTATATAGTTAAAATATTTTATAGTTGAAAATAGAATTTTTAACGTGTATTTAAATGAAATGAATGTAAACAAATCGAACGATTAGTTTATATACACACATTTGACTGATATTGATTGGGACGATAAACTTTACACATCTCCCAACTGCACAAATAAAATCTTTGTTTGATTGTTTGAAACCCCACACGGGTATTGGGATGATATATGACATACGCTAATCCCAATAATTAGTTGTATGTCGATCGATTGATTGACAGACTGTTATAAGCGTTGAATATTTATATTTGATGCTTATACAGTGTAGAATGCACTTTGGATGATGGTTGAATATTTGTCATTGTTGTGATATACAGGTGTAGCAGAAAATCCATATAATTAACACTATATGGTAATTGATTGGGCCGCATTCCAGTTCTGAAATAGAATATTTGAAGAGAAATATTTGAATAAAATATTTGAGAAGAAATATTTGAAACAAAATATTTGAATAGAATATTTGAAATAGAAATATATAAAGCCGTGTTGATTAGTTATGCGCTATTTTGACGCGAACGATATTTATATCGATTATATTCGTTTTTATAATGAATATTGAAAAGTGAATTCAAAATCGAATATTTTGACATGGAATTCGAATTAAATTGAATTGAAACGAATTAGAATTCAAACTGAATTGAAACGAATTAGAATTCGAATTGAATCGAAAATAAAATGAATTCGATTCGAATTGAAATTGAATAGAAATGAATTCGAATTGAAATTGAATAGAATTGAATTCAAATTGAAATTGAACAGAAATGAATTCGAATTGAAATTTAATTGAATTGAAAACGAACTGAAATTGAATTAAAAATTGATTTGAATTGAAATCAATTTGAAATGAATTTAAAACGAATTTATGTTGGAATATTCAATTTTGATTTGAAATTGAATATGAAGTTGAAATCGTTTTGAAAACGAATTTAAAACGATTTATAAAATACGTTTTGAAAGGAAATCGACGAAATTTATATTATATATATATTATATATATAATATAATGGCCTGAATAGAATGCGTCGCACTGCGGTAGTTCGTGAATTTCGACCATTGACTTTGAATGGATATTGCGGGAGATCCGACCGTCGGATTCTCCTAAAAACCGGAACCGTTGGGTTCGTATCGAAAAGAGCTTTCTAACGAATATTAGAAATTAGAAATCTAATGGTTGGATTTGGAATTAAGTCCAAATCAAATTTGGAAAAGGTCGCTGTAAGTGCAGTTCGATGGTCGTTGATGTAAATCGACTGTACATGCCTTGATAAAATTATTAAAAATAATAATTTTTGTAAAATCATAAGAAATGATTTGTGAATAATTGGGATGAAAAACTCCATATTTGAAAAGATAAAAGTAGATTTTTATCGAAATGAACTAGTTTTGTACGAGAATTATAAATCTATTTATTTTTAAAATAAATAATTTGGATTTGAAATGGTTTTGAAAATAACCAGAATTTCCAATAAGTAAATTGGAATGGATTTGAATCGAAATTGTCTTCGGAATATTTCGATATTGGATTTCGTGATGATACAGATATTGTTATCGGAATTTGAAAGATATATTTATATCGTTATTTCCAATACAATATTTGTTGGTCGTAGAATTTGATATTGAATATAAGCCGATATACTTTCTATTCAGAGCCTTGTATTTAATATCAAATGCCATTTGGGTTTGTCATGAATGGTGTCTTCATTAACACTGTTCTTAAGGCCAGTTGAGAAAAAGATTAAATCTTTTTATTTAGATTTAATGAAGTGTACCAATTAAATGGAATTTAATTGGAATTGAATTTGAATTGATTCTTGGGTTTATCGTGAACGGTGTTTTAAATAACACTTGTTCTTTAATCCGATAATTAATGGAATGTGATTTTGGGTTTATAGTGAATCGTGTTTTAAATGACATTGATTCTTTAACCCAGTTAAAGATTAAAACTAAGTGGAGTTCTAATGAATCTTTAATTAGATTGAAATGATGGAGAGTGGGGTATCCCCAGTTTTACTCCAGGCGATAGCTAAATCTTTAATTAGATTTGAACGTGAAATGGTAATTGAATTTACCGATAACACTGTGGTGTTAGATATGAAGTATTACCAGTTTTACTTCATGGGATGAATAGGGTGGGATTGGGAAAATAAATGATTACTTCGGTGTGGCTCGCTAATCCAAACTAGTTTTGAAGTGATATTCAAAGGAAGATTAAAGAATAAATTTAGAAGGATTTATCTTTGATAAAATTAATGGGAACCTTTCCCTTAGAATGTGAAATTTAGAAACTAACTGGAGATTAGTTAAGTTAAATGGTTTCCTGGGTATTAATCTGATGTTGGTTTCGGCCTTCGGGGTTAATATTTGGGGAAATATTCTCTTGTTAGTTTACGGTTAGTGACTGATGAATTGGAATGAGGCGTATGTTGTGTTTGTGTAACACTTATTTATTATATACGCGAGTTGTTCAGAAAGACCGGGTTTATCCAATTCTGAATAACTGCTTCGACGATGAGTCGAAGATGAAGACGGTGGTTGAAGACCGGAGGTCTTCATGTCGTTTGGATAATTACTAATGATCTTGATTGGGCCGTACACCCAAGAGGAGGGAATCGGTTGGTGGTCGTCCAGACGTACTTGGAGATCGATGGATATGCGGGGTACTAGGTGCCTCCGGTTTCGTTCAGACCCAGAACAGACTTGTAAATGGACCGTGTGTCTGACATCGGATTTCATTCTGTGTGACTGATATCAGTTACATAGAGTGGTTAGTCTGTGTGGCATGCTAAGATGCAAATGAGCAAGACTTCTGTTGAAAAGCAGAGTCTTGTGGTTGATGATCAAAGCACGGCCTGTGTGACGTAGCTTTGTGTAACATTGATTCGCGAGCCTCACACCCCGGTGGTGAACCAAAAAGGGAGAGGACCTCAGGGAGGACATGCGTTTCTTTCTAGTTAGAAGTGGCGACAGTGGTTTTACACGCCCTGACGAGTTTGACTTATGTGGTTGTTGCTGTTGCAAGGCGCCTCGGTTAGATCGGACGACCCGGGTCCGATGGGGTCATTCGTTGGCTCATTTATGCCCCCAAAGGGCGGGGAAACGCAGTGTTCAAGCATTTTAATCCACATCGGTGGACCGGCCCTGACGATCCAAGTGGCTTGACTGAGTACTTGCCCTGAGACTCGGACTAGACAGTCTCGAATCAGTAGAGGACTATCTTTTGCCTCGGTTCACAGAAGGAAATCCAACTTCCAATACGTGACATTTTGATTTTAGTTGTAATCCTATATATGGCGACATAGTGGGATGGGGCGCTCATGCCGTCTATGATTGATACTTATGATGTGAAGTTGTTTTATACACTATGCACTTATAATAGTATCAAATAAATTGTTTTAAACGTATCAAGCATTCTTGGCTATTATAAGGTAAAAACCCTATCCTCCGGCTTGCGTTGCATTGTGTGATGGGACCTGGGTCTTATAATAGCTTCATTGTTCTTTATTTAGCATCACGCTGTTGTTTTATGCACGGGTATTCTTGGGAGGAAACCCGTTCCGTGTTATACGGCGTGGTCCCTTGATTTACCTAACTTTAAAATAAAGATTAATAAATGTTTTAGTTCTCACACCAGTCACATGACTGACCTGGAGTTTATTGTTTCAACCTAAACTCTGGGTGCCCTTATTATGACACGGGCAGCTAATAGTTTTGGTTTTGCAAATTTATGTTCACAGGATCCTGATTTACAGCTGGAACGATACTCGGAAAGCTCTGTATCCGTGTATTACTTCTAGTTGTGTATTGTATTATTTTTCCGCTGCTATGTAGTGTATTGTAATCTCTGATATTTTTCTGTTGTGTAATATTTATTTATACTCTGTATATTCTTGTATTCTGATGAATTGTTGTAATATAGAATGAAATGTTCTTCTGTCTGCGTTCTATTTTGTCGTGTTCTCAAAACAATCAGGCGTTTCGTACGGTCTTAGTCGGTTTAGCGACTGATTCGGATCGAGCGGAATATCCGGTCATTACAAATGCACACATATTTAATAACAAGAGCTTGTCAAAAGAAGTAAGGTTGAGTATGATTGAAAGAGAAGCATGGTTTCTAGTTAATGGAAATGGAACTAAAACTAAGGGAAGTCATGAAAAGGTTGAAATGCTGAAGAGGTGGGGAGTTTAGCTTGTGGATATTGGTTGATTTAATTTTTTTACTTTCTGTTTTCGAATATGCATGATTTACTGCATAGGGTAAATGATAGTTATGAGTTGTTTGTGGTGTTGTATGTAATAGATTGGTATATAATATATAGGTTACCAATTTTCAATATATACATATATATATATTATTTAATTTGCAAAAGTTAGATTTTGCATTCGAACTCCAAATCAAACCCAACGATTGTCGTCCCTAGCTAAATACCCCTATTCCGGACACAATGGGATATGTTTCATAAGCCAATTTGACTGTTTCGATCAGTTTTTATTGAAATTAAAATATAAATTAATACAATGGTCAAAATTAAATTTGGACGTACATTTTAATTTACCGGGGACCACATACTGACTTCAAAAATTATGGATATTGAAATTTAGTTATGTTTTGACGATACGATCCTAAAAAAATTAATTTCTTCGAATTTGGAGATCGTTTGAAAAATGGATTTTTAACTGGCTTATTAAATTCATACTGAAATTGAAAACGCATTTAAATTTACTATGCTCACATATTAATTCCAAAAATTATGAAATTTTAAATCTAAAAATAATTTGATATTCCGGATCCAACAATCAGGAAAATATTTACAAGGACGAAACTAAGGGCTTTTTTATTCATAAGGACAACCCGCAAAAAATTTAACTATAAGGACAAACACTAAAATAATTTATTCGACCGCTGTTTTCATTTCTTCATCAATCTGCTATCGCCGCCGATCTCGTCATTGATTATGAACGCAATTTTTTTTTCTATTTTGTTTCGATCTCCAGCAATCATCTTCAAACATCCATACCAAAATCGATCATGCGTGTACTGATTTGGGAATTCGTTCAAGAGATTTGCCCTAATTTTGTCTGAAAAACTTTGTCGATTATTGAAGGTGCCGTAGATTTTGATCGATAGGCGGTAAATATGATTTTGTTATTTTTGATTCTGTGAATTCGCCGTGGAAAATCGAACGAGAGAGCTGAACGAGAAAAAAATTGCTGGAAAATACTTTTTTTATGGTGAAGTTAGCAGCAGTTTTTAGGTATCATTTTTCTATTTTTTTAGGTATCATTTATCGTGTTTTAACAGTGTTATGCTTTTGTGATTATAATTTTGGTGTTATATCAGTTTTCTACATGTACTGTTGCATTAGCTTTGCAACTCAATCGAAATTATGTCATTTTAATCAATCAAAGTGGGATGTAAACATTTTTTGTATTAGTTTTCCTTTAAAATTTCAAAGCAGTTTTTAGGTATCATTTTTATATTTTTTTAGATATCATTTTTGTATTTTCTAGTCGAATTTACATCATAGTAGTTTTTATGTATCATTTTCATACTTTTCTGGGTATCATTTTTACTGTATTCACCGTGCTATGTTTTTTTGTTACTTTTTGTTGCTGTATTAATTTTGTTGTTGTACTGTTGCACTAGCTTTGTAATTAAATTGAATTTATTTCATTTTAAACTATCAAATTGTGATTCAAATATTTTCTGCATTACTTTTGTCGTTAAAATATTAAAGCATTTTTTAGGTATCATTTTTTAATTTTTTTTTAGGTGTCATTTTTACTGCATTCACTATGCTATGTTTTTTCAGTTACTTTTTGTTCCTGTATTAATTTTGTTGATGTACTGTTGCACCAGCTTTGTAATTCAATTGAATTTATTTCATTTTAATCAATAAAATTGTGAATAAATCATATTTCACTGTGATGTAAGTAATTTTTGTGCTACTTTTTATTTAAAACATTACTGCAGTTTTTAGGTATCATTTTTACTCTATCACTGTGCTATGTTTTTTTTAAATACTTTTTGTTGTTGTATTAATTTTGTTGCTGTACTGTTGCACTAGGTTTGTGATTCAGTTGAATTTACTTCATTTTAATCCATCAAATTATGAATAAATCATATTTCACTATGATGTATGTAATTTTTGTGCTACTTTTTATTTAAAACATTATTGCAGTTTTTAGGTATCATTTTTTTATTTTTTGGGTATCATTTGTACTATATTCATTGTGATTTGTTTTTTTTTAGTTACTTTTTGTTGCTGTATTAATTTTGTTGTTGTACTGTTGCATTAGGTTTGTAATTCAATTGAATTTCCTTCATTTAATCCATCAAATTGTGAATAAATCATATTTCACTGTGATGTAAGTAATTTTTGTGTTACTTTTTATTTAAAACATTACAGCAGTTTTTAGGTATCATTTTTATATTTTTTTAGTATCATTTTTACTGTATTCACTGTGCTATGTTTTTTTAGTTACTTTTTGTTACTATATTAATTTTGTTGATGTACTGTTGCACTAGCTTTGTAATTCAATTCAATTTATTTCATTTTAATCAATCAAATTGTGATTCAAACATTTTCTGTATTAATTTTGTCATTAAAATATTAAAGCAGTTTTTAGGTATCATTTTTATATATTTTTAGGTATCATTTTTATGGCTTTGTGTATGCGAACTACGGCAAGTAGGTATATTTGTGCTGTTTGCTTTGGTAATTGACTTTTTTTGATACACAACATTAATTCTAACTAATACCCACTGTTAAAAAAATTAACACCCACCTACTCAATTCAAATTTCACAAAAATAATATTTATTCTCACCAATACCAACTGATTAAAAAAACCATAGCACTCAATTCAATTCAATTATCACAAAAATTATTTTATTCTCAATAATACACAATAATAACCACTTGTATCATATGATACCTACAACTATACATAACTGATATACTAGGGTACATTGTTTTCCTATAGAATCTAAGCACATACAACACTACTCCCCATTCCAAGCATGCATTCATGCATTTACTTTTACTTGTACTCAATCCAGCCTTGAATTCAAGTAAATTCCAGCAGCATGCAGTATTTGCAAGTATTTCATACACAATCAAAACTTATACCAACATAATACTGTAAATTCAACTAGAAAAATATAAAACCGATACCTAAAAATATATAAAAATGATAACTAAAAACTGCTTTGATGTAAATTCATGGTGATAATATAAAACGGATACTTAAAAAAATGATATCTAAAAACTGCTATGATGTAAATTCATGCTGAAAATATAAAACTGATACCTAAAAAAAATATAAAAATGATACCTAGAAACTGCTTTGATATTTTGAAGGAAAACTAGTATAAAAAATGTTTACGTCCCACTTTGATTGATTAAAATGACATAATTTCAATTGAGTTGCAATGTTAATGCAGAGTACAAGTACAAAACTGATATAGTATCAAAACTATAAACAAAAAGCATAACACTATTAATACAAGAAAAATGATCCCTAAAAAAATAGCAAAATGATACCTAAAAACTGCTGCTAACTTCACTGTAAAAAAAAGTTTCTTTTTAAGCGATTTTTTTCTCCTTATCTCTCTTGTTTGATTTTCTACGACGAATTCATGAAATCAAAAGATCACGAAATCATATTTACTGCCAAATGAATCATAGCAATCGAACTTACCCTAATTTCGTGAATGATTTCAGCAATCGAATACGCGCGAGATCGAGAAATTTGATGGAAGAGGCGGAAGTTGTTTGCCGGAGACGATTAGGTTTTCATGGAAGAGGCGGCCAGTGACGTGGTGGATGTTGATTATCTGAGGCGTGTAGGGTTTGACGGAAGAGGTGGTCAGCGGCTAGGGTTTTCAGTGAAAAGATGGAAACGATAATAAGAACGTAATAAAAGAGGGGTTATGTTGGGCTGGCCTATTTGCTGTCCTTATGGATAAATTATTAGTGGCTTATCCTTTTGGATAAAAATTTTAATTAGTTTGTCCTTATAAAATATTTCCCCACCAACAAAAATGGTTTCGTTGAAAATAGAGGTCGTTTGCAAAATTGCTATTTCTAAGGGCTATATATATTATTAAAAATATGTATAAATTCCATAGCGAATAATTTAAATTTTAAACTGGACATAACTTACAATTTATAAAGTGAAATCTTAGTTTCTTTCATTCATTAGAAAAGTATTACTAAACAGATTCTAACGTTTCTTGCTTTACTGAAATTCGATTTATAGTGAATTCTGTACATTCAACTGAAATTTAAAATCGAATTTTCAAACTACTGCACCATTTCAGGCTCATTTTATAATTAAAATAAATTTATATGTTCTAACTTCGATTTAAATAAATTTTTAGTCATTATTATTTAAAATAAATCATTTTAAATATTCAAAACCCATTAAAATAGCTAAAATAAAAAATTTAAATTGGTTCAAAAATTCTGGGTTGTTACGCACGGTGTCACCTCCCCTCCGTGTAGCCACTCCCTCTCCTTTTTCCTTAAAAATAGTTTGGCCTTCCTTCATTACACTCCACCTTCCCTTCCCAGAGCACAACCACCACCTCACTACACTCTGGCACCACCAATAGGCATCTGCACTGAAACACCCCACGTCCGTTAATGTCACCCACTAAGGGAATGCATTAAGTTTCGTGAAGCGCTATAGGTAAACAGACACAGAATAATTACAAGACATATATAAATAAGGTAGCAGCGGAAAATTTAAACTTTTATTTTAAGCATAAGTCATAATATCGTGGTCCACAATTTCATTAGTCACAAAAACTATTACAATAAAATAACTTCTGTCTTGCACCATCAGAGTACATAAGTAAATAAAAAGCATCATTCCCTTAATTAAAATAGTTAAGCCATAGTAGAGACAAGAACTTATGTCATACTTCAGAAGTAGCTCCTAGCAATATGATATCTGATTCCTGATTAAGTTTGGGTGTTTCCTCCTCGAGAACCTTGGGGGGGGAGGGAGGAAGAAAGGAGGAGAAACAATAGGGTCAGACATAAAGTCTAATGATTCTAGTTACTTTTAGCCAGTAGATAAATAAAAGCAACATGATAGGCATATAAATTGGATAAGAGAGATCACTACATAAATGGCAGGTGTGACAAGGTAAGCAAAATAAGGTGTATGTGCCTCACTAATGATTACTCCGCATTATTACTAGTACAACTGAAATGAGATTATCCCTTCCACTATGAGTTGGTAGGCTTAGGTCATACGTCCAAGTATACCCTAAACACTACCCTAATTGATCGGCTCCCTACCCTGTAGATATCCTGTGCTGGCCCCACAGTAGGCGATGTCACTTCCTAAAGTGGAAACCCATGGTGTGCACAACCATATCTACTAGTGTCACGGTCATCTTAGCCCCCCTGCCTGGCCCATGCATGCACATATCCCCGGTCGGTTTGCGCCGCCCACACCATCCGTCTCATTTGTATCTCTTACAATCAATCAGTTTGTGTGCCCCTTCTCCGCCTAGTATGGAGTTCTTTACTTGATACTAACTCCGGGTTACTGACTGAAATGGGTCCCACACAATATGATACAAGCTCTCTCCCTTGTCTTGTATCCCTACTAGGTTTTCCACTGACTATGTATACCCTTAGGTGTGTTTAATTACATAGCCTTTGTACTAGTTATTCTTACCCTAAAGGGTGTCTTTAATTACATAACTTCATTACATTATCTATCGGTTACGTATACCACTAGATGTCTTTAATTACATAACCTTATTACATTATCTAGCGGTTATGTATACCACTAGGTGTCTTTAATTACATAACCTTATTGTGTTAAATTCGTGGTCCTATATGTGAATATTACCCACTCCCTCTAATTTACTTAACCCATCCACTGCCCATCCAATTTTACTTAACCCTAATTTAAGTTCATAGTCATACAATCTTTATGGATTAAATTAGGTTAAATAGTCCAATTCTTTACCATGTCCATTTATGGTTTTATAATGGGCTAGACCTCCCACATTAGGCCTACAACATGTGAATGCTGGATATGCCGGCTGGGTCCGGGAAGTCTTATTCCACAGTTGAGCCTAACCTCATGTCTTAGCCCAATTCGTATTTGCGTACTTAGACCTCCCACATTAAGTTCAACATTAGTGGCTACTGGATATGTTGGTCGGGTTCGGGCCGACTTCCACCACTAATGTAATCTAACCTCTTGTCATATGTACAATTTACAATTCCTAATTGTAAATTACTAAACATTACAAATTAATCCAAATCTACCTCTGTCATTATAGGTAGTTGTTTCTATGTTTTCTCCATTTGAATTACATGTCCCATTTCATATAAATATTACATAAATTATGCCAATTATAATCTTTTTTTCCCGTTTCCCCTCTAACGTATTTGTACGTATTTTGGCGGCATCTAGGCTATAAAGTATCCTAGCTACAACAATGAAAAGGGAATATGATGTAGGTGATAATTTCAACATATCTTGGCATAAAAATAAACATAAACTGGTATGATAACAAGGTGAATGTTCATGTAATCATCATGGCAAGGTAGGCATAAAAGTGATGTACTTGTAGCAACTACGATGTCAATGCAACATAATGAGATCTAAATTAACCATAAGGTGCCCAACTATTTAGTTCTATCATAGTTAGGGTGACATAATAACATGTTTTGATCTAAAGATGGACTCACATATCAAGTTTACAACATATCTCAGTGGATCTCAATATGACAGGTGAAAGATGATTAACATAAAAATCTAGATCTAAGTAATGTTACAGCTGTCCAAATTAATAGATGTACATCCACATAACATGGTTACAAGTTAAGATCCATATAAGCAACATAATCAAATAACCACAATTTTATTAGATCTAGAAAAATAGATCTATCATGACATAGTATAGGATTTCACATTAACACAGGACCATACTTTACAACATATCCAATTCATAGTCTTTTAAAATATAATTTTATTTATCTAAACCTAAAAACAACTAGAACTCACAGCGTTAGGTTTAGAGAATTGAGGAAGAACGGATCTAGAATTTTTGAATTGGATTTGTAGAATATGTTATTGTAGAAAATAGTTCAGTTCGCACTCCAGCAGCATATGGCCTCCATGACTTCCAATGAAGAAAATATGAGAAATAGGACATGTATATATAGCTTCCAGACCCCCTGAAACCGAATGCCACATCAGCCTTAGGGGTGTCGACACCCTTGTGGGTGGGTCGACCCCTAGGTCGACACCCTTTTAGGAGGACCGACCCCTTAGAGCGGGAATTTTGCCGCTCAGAGGAATTTTTCGAATTTGAATCCTTAGGATAGAATTCTGACTCATCTCTGACTCACCTCTGACTCATGCGTATATATAAAATATTTCTGTGCGTGTACAAATTTAAACCCTTATAACTTCTTCATACGGTGTCCGTTTTATGCAAACCAAATGTCTATCTTGACCCGAATTCCGAGATGGATGCAACAGTGCAGTCTGTTTCCTCTAATTCTGAATATTAAATTAATTATTATTTAATTTATCCTCTTTAATGTCGTTAAAAATTCAGGGTGTTACATTCTCCCCTAAGGATTTCGTCCCCGAAATCTCTAAGTTGAGAAGAATGCATATCCTACCATCCATCATCCATCTACTCATCCACTAATCACTTGCATCCATTGTCCTTAAAGATTTCTAATGCTTATATGAATATATGCAAATGTAAGGACACGTAACTTTCCCGTGAAGGAAAGGGCGGATACTTCGAGAACAAGCCACAAAAGAACGCAGACGAAAGAACATTTCATTGTATATTACAACAAGTCATCAGATTACAAGAATATACAAAGTATAAACAAATATTATACAACAGAAAATATCAGAGATTACAATACGTTACATAGCAGCGGAAAATAATACAATACACAACTAGAAGTAATACGCGGATACAAAGCTTTCCGAGTATCGTTCCAGCTATAAACCATGATCCTGTGAATATAAATCTGCAAAACCAAAACTACTAGCTGCCCGTGTCAAAATAAGGGCACCCAGAGTTTAGGTCAAAACAATATACTCCAAGTTAGTCATGGGACTAGTGTGAGAACTAAAACAGTTATTTAAAACTTTACTTTAAATCATATATAGACCACGCTGTATAACACGGAACGGGTTTCCTCCCAAGAATACCAGTGCATATAACAAAACAGCGCAATGCTTTTTGGAAAACTGAAGCTATTATAAGACCCAGGTCCTATCACACAATGCAACGCAAGCCGGGGGATAGGGTTTTCCCTTATAATAGCCAAACATGCTTAGTACGTTTAAAACAAATCATGGCTTATTACTATAAGTGTATAGTGTATAAAACAACTTAAAATCATAAATATCAATCATAGACGGCATGGGTACCATATATCATGTCGCCATACTAGGCTCTAGAATCAAAACCGCAAATGTCACGTATTTGGAAGTTGGGTTATCATTTATGGTATGAACCGAGGCTAGGGATTGTTCTCTACTGATTCGAGACAATCTATCCCATTTCTCAGGCAAGTACTCAGTCAAGCCTTTGGATCGTCAGGGCCGGTCCACACGGAGTGGATTAAAATGCCTGAACAATACGTCTCCCCGCCCTATGGGGTGTAAATGAGCCAACGAATGACTCCATCGGCTTCACATAGTCACCGATAAATCCGAGGCGCCTCCAATTCCAACAACCACATAAGTCAAACTCGTCAAGGCATGTAAAACCACTGACGCCACTTCTAACTAGAAGGAAACGTATGCCCTCCCTGATGTCCTCTCCCGTTTCTGATTCATACCGGCTGTGAAACTCGCGAAGTAAACGTTACACAAATCTATACTACAAAGGCCTTGCTTTGATCATCAACCACCAGACTTTGCTTTTCAACTGAAGCCTTGATCATTTTCCACTTAGGCATGCCACACAGGCAATTCACTCTCTGTGTTTGATATCCATCAGTATACAACCCCTGAGCTCGTACATCTCAGAGAAGGGCGTTAAGCAAGAGAATAAATTCTCCTCCGCCAAACAGATATATATTTAATAGAAATCAATAACACAGACTGAAATCCGATGTCAGACACACATCCATTTACAAGTCCGTTCTGGGCCTGAACGAAACTGGAGGCACCTAGTACCCCGCATATCCATCGATCTCCAAGTACGTCTGGACGATCACCAACTGTTTCCCTCCTCCTGGGTGTACAGCCCAATCAAGATCATCAGTAATTATCCAAACGACGTGAAGACCTCCGGTCTTCGACCATCGTCTTCATCTTCGACTTATCGTCATATCAGTTATTCAGAATGGGATAAACCCGGTCTTTTTGAATAACTCGCGTATATAATAAACAAGTGTTACACAAACACAACATATGCCTCATTCCAATTCATCAGTCACTAACCATAAATTAGCAAGAGAATAATTCCCCAAATATTAACCCCGAAGGCCGAAACCAACATCAGATCAATACCCACGAAACTGTTCTGCTTAGCTAACCTACAGTTAGTTTCTAAATTTCACATTCTTAGGGAAAGGTTCCCATTAATTTTATCAAAGATAAATTCCTTTAAATTTATTCTTTAATCTTCTTTTGAATATCAATCCAAACCAATTGGGATTAACGAACCTTACCGATGTAATCATTTGTTTTAATTTCCCAACCCCAACCTATTCATCCCATGAAGTAAAACTGGTCTTACTTCATATCTAACACCACGGTGTTATCGGTAAATTCAATTACCATTTCACGTTCAGATCTAACTAAAGATTTAACTACCGCCTGGAGTAAAACTGGTGATACTCCATTCTCGATCTTTTCAATCTAATTAAAGATTCATTAAAACTCCACTTAGTTTTAATCTGTAACTGGGTTAAAGAATCAATGTCATTTAAAACACGGTTCACGATAAACCCAAAATCACATCACGTTTCAATCAGTCCCTAACTGTAAATTAACAAGTGAGCAATCCCCTAAGTATTAACCCCGAAGGCCGAAACCAACATCAGATCAATACCCCAGAAACCATTCAACTTAACTAATCTATAGTTAGTTTCTGATTTTCTTAACTCCTTTGGGTCTAAGAACAGTATTATTGAAGATACAGTTCACGACAACCCAAAATCACGTTCCATTAATTATCGGGTTAAAGTACAAGTGTTATTTAAAACACTGTTCACGATAAACCCAAAAATCAATACCAATTCAATTCCAATTAAATATCATTTAATTGGTACACTTCATTAAATCTAAATAAAAAGATTTAATCTTTTCTCAACTGGGCTTAAGAACAGTGTTAATGAAGACACCATTCATGGCAAACCCTAGTCACATTTGATATTAAATACAAGGCTCTGAATAGAAAATATATTGGCTTATATTCAATATCAAATTCTACGACTAACAAATATCGTATTGGAAATAACGATATGAATATATCTTTCAAATTCCCATAACAATACCTGTATCATCACGAAATCCAACATCGAAACATTCCAAAGACAATTTCGATTCAAATCCATTCCAATTCAATTACTGGAAATTCTGGTTACTTTCAAAACCATTTTCAAATCCAATTTATTTATTTAAAAACAAATAGAATTTTAATTCTAGTTCAAAACTAGTTCATTTCGATAAAAATCTATTTTTATCTTTTCAAATATGGAGTTTTTCATCCCGATTCTTCCCAAATCATTTCTTATGATTTTACACAAATTATTACTATTTTTAATAATTTTATCAAGGCCCGTATAGTCAATTTCCATCAACGGCCATCGAACTGCACTTATAGCGACCTTTTCCAAATTTGATTTGGACATAATTCCAAATCCAACCGTTAGATTTCTAATTTCTAATATTCTTAGAAATCTCTTTTCGATACGAACCCAACGGTTCCGGTTTTAGGAGAATCCAACGGTCGGATCTCCCGCAATATCCATTTGAAGTCAATGGTCGAAATTCACGAACTACCGCAGCGTGGCGCGTTCTATTCAGGCCATTATATTATATATATAATATATAATTCGTCGATTTCCTTTTTAAAACATATTATATAAATCGTTTTAAATTCGTTTTCAAAACGAATTCAACTTCCTTTTCAAATTCAAATCAAAATTGGTTTTTCCCTTACAAATTCGTTTTAAATTCATTTCAAATTGATTTCAATTCAAATCGATTTTTGAATTCAATTTCAGTTTGTTTTCAATTCAATTCAATTTCAATTCGAATTCCTTTATATTCAATTTCAATTCGAATTCATTTCTATTCAGTTTACTTCGAATTCATTTCTATTCAGTTTAATTCGAATTTCAATTCTTTTCAAAATATCAGATTTTGAAATCACTTTCGATATTCATTATAAAATGAATAAAATCGATATAAATATCGTTCACGTCAAAATGGCATCAATCTAATCAACACGGCTTCATATATTTCTATTTTCAAATATTTTATTTCAAATATTTCTATTCAAATATTTGTTTTTCAAAACTGGAATGAGGCCAAATCAATTACCATATAATGTTAATTATATGGATTTTCTACAACACATGTATAAAATAACAACGATGAAAAATCAACCAACATCCAAAGTGCATTCTACACTGTATAAGCATCAAATATTAGTATTTAACGCTCATAACAGTCTGTCCATCAATCGATCGACATACGGCTAATTATTGGGACTAGTGTATGCCATATATCATCCCAATACCCGTGTGGGGTTTTCAAACAATCAAACACAGATTTTATTTGTGCAGTTGGGCGATGTGTAAAATTTATCGTCCCAATCCATATCAGTCAAATGTTTGTATATAAACAATTCGTCCTATTTGTTTATATTTATTTATTTCACATTCATGTTAAAAATTATATTTTCAACTATAAAATATTTTTAACTACATAAATATTTTATTTCATTTCACATCACATCACACAATCAACTACACATCAAAATCAAACAAACAAGCATACAAGCCGTCCATGGTCTGTGGACGACGGGTGTCGGGTGCTATTAAACACCGTCTGCATCCTAGTATATATTTATATAACTAGAAAATAAAATCAAAAGTGAGAAGTTCTCACAGAGGGTTCCACTCCGTCGTGCTTTGCTGTTGAACTGTTGAACATCTGGATTCCTTTGAAATTCCAATTCAGTTCTTTCCACGCTGTTCAAATAAAAATTATATTTTTATTGCTTCATTCAATAAATAAAAATCATATTTTTATTTCTTACTTATATATATTTTTACAATGCTTCTTTTCTAGAATATAAAAATTATATTTTTAATTTTCTACATAAGTAAAAATCGTATTTTTATTTTCTCCATCTTATAAAAATCATATTTTTATAATCTCAACTGTATAAAAACCATATTTTTATCGTCTCTACAATATAAAGATCACAATTTTATCGCTACTTCACATATAAAAATTCTACTTTTATATATCTACATTGTTAGACCGAAATCTGGGCCTAACACCCAAACTCTATGTGAAAACCTCACAATCACAGAATAAATGCAGAAAAAACAGTAAAATAAGAGGAGACACACGAGATTTTTATAGTGGTTCGGCTCAATCCATGCCTACGTCCACTTTATAGTTTCTTAAATCCTAAGAAGCTATTACAATGTTGTTTGTTTGCAGCTTATACACGAAATCCTCGTGTTTACAATGAAGAAAAGGAGATTAAAGGGGAGATTATACACGAAATCCTCGTGTTGTAATGTGGAATTCAAGTTCTAGGTTATGCAATAGCCTTGCGAAGAACCATAGTTGAAGCCATGGAGAGTTAGAGTTCCAAAAGTCCCTTGAAATAGCCATGTTGTGGTGTATTTATAGGCGTAGAGGAGCCTCTGGGAGTCCTGAATCGGATCGGGTCGGAGGGGCACGTGGCAGGCCCTGAGGTGATCTCGGAAGCAGTGGAGAAATGGTCTTCAGATCGTGCTAGGACAGGTGGAGCTCGATCCGGATTAATAGGAAGTAGTTACTCCTTGATAACAGGTCAAAGTTGAGGTGTAGCAGCAGGTCGAAGCGGTTCGGTTCGGGTCCTCTTTCTTTCGAACCGATCCGGAGCATTCCAACCGAAGGCGAGACGTGTTGCTATACATCTGGTGCAAGGCGGGTTGGTTCGGACTTCCGATCCGAACCGAGTTGGTGTCTTCGATCCGAAGAGTGGAGGAACTTTAGTGCAATGTGTAAGGCGGGTTGGGATCGGATGATCCGATCCGAACCGAGGTGAGCTGGAATCCACGTATGAGCATCTTCGAAGTGTGGAGTCGGAGCGGGTCCGATCCGATCCGGGAGGTCAAGCCAATTTCCAAATTCCAAGTTTCCGGTTCTGCATGCGTTCACGGAAACGGACATAACTTTCAAACCGTAAGTCCGATTGAGCCAAACCAAAGCTCAAACTGAAGCTAATTCAGAGATCTACAAGAGTTACAGAGCTTAGCTCCGTAATCGCTGTTTTCGGCCCCAAAAAAGTCATCTGGTAGGAGTTTCGGGCCATTCTTTGTTTGCGATGCGATTTCAACCAAATCACTTCATGTCTTCTGACGATATTCCCAACGCTTGAGTGTATTGTTGAGAAGAGATTCCATGTGTGACTGCTTTGACTAAAAAGCGGGTCAACATTTTGCCCCTCTGAACATATCTTGCTGAATGAAGGAAGATGTGTTCTGGATAATCCAAGGCCACGCCGGGCCTGCCAGCTGCAAGTATAATCCATACCTGTGAAGAAAAGAGAGCAGAAAGGTGTGTCAAATCCTGACAAAACTAATTACACTTTCGAGCATAAACCATGCTTGGGCGCTTGTTTGAGCATAAACCATACTCAAGACACGTTCGAATCATCCTGCCAAAACCAGACGAGGGACCTAACCTTCCGGGTATAAGCCATACCAGGAAGTTCAAACTGAGCATAAACCATACTCGAGTTTTATTGAGTTCCTTTTCCAAATCCTGACAAAACAATAAGCCGTTCCAGAGTATAATCCATACTTAAGAGTCCTAGTGAGTACAATCCATACCCATGTCGGGATAGAGCTATGCTTGCCAAGACCTGACAAGACAGTCTGTCCCTAAGCATAATCCATGCATAGGGGTCCGAGATAAGTATAAGCCATACTTTAGTTGAGATTGAGAATCCTGCCACAACCTGACAAGATACTTAAATTGCCAAACATAATCCATGCCCAGAAAGTCCTTCCTTATTCAATTCAAAGTACAAAATCAAAGCAAATCCTGATTGGTTTGTTATCGAGTGCAGCGCACGCTTTGGAGTTAAATCCTAACCCAAACGTGTGTACTCCGATTTAGCCAATCGGAAAACCTAAAGAAAGCAAAGAAACATATCTTAAATCCTAAGGAATGCTGAAAATGCATAGTGATCCAATCCAGATCAGTTGATGACGAGCCGGTGGGAGCTCGTTCCAGGGTCATTCCCTCTCCGGGGAGCAGGTGGTGGCAGCACAGGTACAGGTGCTGTTGGTTGTTTCACATACTTGGGTAGCTCTCCACGTCTAACCCGTTCCTCAATCAGATCTCGCAAGTGTCTACAGTCATTTGAGTCATGACCGTCCATATCGTGAAATATGCAATATTTCCCAGAATCGCGTTCTCTTTGTGATGGCTCCCTCCTGGGAGGCTTTGGATAGGAGACGTCACCGTTTGTGTTCACGTAGATGTCAGTTAGTGACGAATTGAGTTCTGTGTACTTTTTATATCTGGGCCCTCTCCGGGGCTGAGCGTTGGGGTTATTCTTGACGGCAGCTTTTCCTTTGCCTTTATCAGAATCAGACGGTTCTCCGTCTTTGAGCATGTTAACATCGAGAACTTTCTTCTCGGAGGTTGCGTCTTCTTCACACAAAAACCTATCCGATTCAAGGTAGAATTCACTGAGATTCCTTGGTGGGTCCCGGTACAAGGATTTTTTGAACTCCGAGTTGTCCAGAACATCGGATACTGCCGCCATCAATACCATAGATGGCTCAGGTCGATCAACTGATGCTGCTGCAACGTTGAACCTTTCCAAAAATGACCGCAGAGTTTCTTTGGGCCTCTGCTTGATTGTAGTTAGTGACATTACATTCTTGGGTCGAGCGATATGGACCCGAAATTGTTCAATAAAGCGAGCGACCAACATGTTCCAGCTGTTGATCGACTCAGATTCCAGCTGCCGAAACCACATAGCAGCAATATCAGTCAAAAAGAGGGGAAAGCATTTAGCCATGACGTTTTCCGACGCCGATTGAACTTCCATATGCCGTTTATAGCGCATTAGGTGCACGGTAGGATCTGCCCTGCCGTTGTAGGGTTCCAGTTGTGGAAGTTTGAAATCTGGAGGATTGCGGGAATTCCTGATTTCCTGTGTGAATGGATTGTGATTGACATCATCCATGTCATTCTGATAAGTGCGGCCTCTCGAGAGGCGTTCAATGAGGTTGGCGAGCCCATCGCCTTCAAAGAGCTGTTGCAAGCTGCTAAAGCCAGAGCTGGTGCCCCCAGCGTTGAGTTCAGAAGAGTGTGGAAGAGTATAAGGAGCTTGGCAGGTCATCCAGTTCGGTTTGGAGGTGCCCCCTTACTGCGGTTCGGAGAAGCGAGGGAGGTTATGGAGAGGTGCACGGTTCGGATCAGAGGTGCCGATCCGAACAGGTTCGCCTGTTCCGAACCGGGGAGCTTGATGCTGAATTTGCGTGGTATTTCCGACCCGAACCGGTGCGGATGTAGGTCGAACAGGAGCGAAGCCTTGATTTCCAGAGGGGAGGCTGCTGCCCCCAGGCTCATGCAGGGTTGCTGTTCGGATCGGGTCCGAACCGATCCGGTGGGGAATGTCCCCCATTTCCATCTGCGTTGGATTCTGATTTTGGCCTTCGGTTCGGATCGGATCCGAACTGATCCGGTTTGTTATTCCTGCTAGAGCCATTTCAGTACCATTTCCAGTGAGTTGCGCATTGCCGCTCGGCCTTCCTTCCATCCGAGCGAAGAATTGGTCGATCATCTCCTGTTGTTTGCGGAGGAGATCATCTTGCCTTGCCATTTGAGTTCTCAATTCAGCGAGAACGCCATCCATTTCATCTCTGCTTAAGTATGCTGATGGATTTTCATGAGAGGAAGCCTCCTGGCTTGCCTCGTTCCTTGTGCCTTCAGTGCCAACATCCTCAGCACGAGAGAAGGTTCCGTCTTTCTTTCGCTTGACCATTGATCCAATAGCCAAATAATCCGCTTCCGTTCAAGCTAGTAGAAGAAGTTGTATCGTGTGCCCCCCTTCCTGGCGCGCCAAAATGTTAGACCGAAATCTGGGCCTAACACCCAAACTCTATGTGAAAACCTCACAATCACAGAATAAATGCAGAAAAAACAGTAAAATAAGAGGAGACACACGAGATTTTTATAGTGGTTCGGCTCAATCCAAGCCTACGTCCACTTTATAGTTTCTTAAATCCTAAGAAGCTATTACAATGTTGTTTGTTTGCAGCTTATACACGAAATCCTCGTGTTTACAATGAAGAAAAGGAGATTAAAGGGGAGATTATACACGAAATCCTCGTGTTGTAATGTGGCATTCAACTTCTAGGTTATGCAATAGCCTTGCGAAGAACCATAGTTGAAGCCATGGAGAGTTAGAGTTCCAAAAGTCCCTTGAAATAGCCATGTTGTGGTGTATTTATAGGCGTAGAGGAGCCTCTGGGAGTCCTGAATCGGATCGGGTCGGAGGGGCACGTGGCAGGCCCTGAGGTGATCTTGGAAGCAGTGGAGAAATGGTCTTCAGATCGTGCAAGGACAGGTGGAGCTCGATCCGGATTAATAGGAAGTAGTTACTCCTTGAGAACAGGTCAAAGTTGAGGTGTAGCAGCAGGTCGAAGTGGTTCGGTTCGGGTCCTCTTTCTTCCGAACCGATCCGGAGCATTCCAACCGAAGGCGAGACGTGTTGCTATACATCTGGTGCAAGGCGAGTTGGTTCGGACTTCCGATCCGAACCGAGTTGGTGTCTTCGATCCGAAGAGTGGAGGAACTTCAGTGCAGTGTGTAAGGCGGGTCGGGTTCGGATGATCCGATCTGAACCGAGGTGAGCTAGAATCCACGTATGAGCATCTTCGAAGTGTGGAGTCGGAGCGGGTCCGATCCGATCCGGGAGGTCAATCCAATTTCCAAATTCCAAGTTTCCGGTTCTGCATACGTTCACGGAAACGGGCATAACTTTCAAACCGTAAGTCCGATTGAGCCAAACCAAAGCTCAAACTGAAGCTAATTCAGAGATCTACAAGAGCTACGGAGATCAGCTCCGTAATCGCTGTTTTCGGGCCCAAAAAAGGTCATCTGGTAGGAGTTTCGGGCCATTCTTTGTTTGCGATGCGATTTCAACCAAATCACTTCATGTCTTCTGACGATATTCCCAACGCTTGAGTGTATTGTTGAGAAGAGATTCCATGTGTGACTGCTTTGACTAAAAAGCGGGTCAACATACAAATATAAAAATTATATTTTTAAATAAACAAAGATGGTATTTTTATCTAAACAAAGATTACATTTTTTTTATTCAAACAAAGATTTCATTTTATTCGCTATTATATAAATAAAAATCAAACCTTTATGCCGCTATCATATGTATAAAAATCCCCTCTTTCTTTTGCTATTCATACAATAAAAATCTCATCTTTATTTATTGTTCACATAGATAAAAATCACATCCCTTTAAAGTAGAAAAATAAAATTCTATCCTTATAAAAATCAAATCTTTTGGTTATCAAAAATCTTATCGTTATAAAAATCAAATCTTTTCGTTTGTTTTAAAAATCAATTCTAATCAATTTTTTTTTAGTTTTTAACTAAGCAAAAATAAGTTTTTAAAGTTAACAAAATTCAGTTTTTTAAATAACCAAATAAAAATTAGTTTTTTTTAACTAACAAAGAAAATCAGTTTTAACTAGAAAAGAAATCAGTTTTAAAAACTCACTGTAATTCGGACGTGGGTGGTTAGGGCTCGAAGGGGTTCGGCGGCGGTCTCTGGGCATGGTGGCAGCCTCGCGGTGGTCGGCGGACTCTGGTGGCGCAGGGGAGAACGGGGAGCGCGCAGGCGGTGGAAACGCGACTTCTGATCGACGACTGGGTGGGTCTCGAGCGCGGTTGACGGAGACGCTCACTGAGGGGAAGGAGGGCGATCGATGGAGGGTGGGGGAAGGCGGAGGAGCGGCGGTAGGGTTTGAGCAAAGGGCGACGGGGTTTGAGATCTGAACGGGGTGGAGGTTTTTATTTATTTATTTTAAAACTTTCTGAAATGAGAAGAGGAAGGTGGGGGTAGGGGCTATTATAAAAATATATATTTATTGTTTAATTATTTCAAAAAGCAACTTTTAATTTGGAACTCGAAATCAGACCCACCGATGTCGTCCATCGCTAATTACCCCCATTCCGAACACAATGGGATATGTATCGTAGGCTGATTCGATCGTTTCGATCAGTTTTCGTCAAAATCAACATATAACTCTATATATTGAATTTGAACGCGCATTTCAATTTACCGAGGTCACATACTAACTCTAAAAATTCCCGAAAAATAATTTCTAGCTTCGTATTGACGATACGGTCCTAACAAAACTAATTTCGTCGAATTCTGAGACCGTTTGAATAATGGCCATTTTCCAATCGATCGAAATTAACTGAAACTGGTCAAACGCGTTTTCCTTTGCCACGCTCACAAATTGAATCGAAAAATTAAGAAAATTGGAATCTAGCAATAACTTGACATCCCAGATCCAAAAAAGTGGTTTCATCGAAATCCGAGGTCGTTTGCAAAATTTCCATTTTTAAGGGCCAGAATTCTATAGCGACTATTCTGAAATTTCAACTGGACATAACTTTTTATCCCCGCTATGAAATTTCAATTTTTCTGATTCGTCGGAAAGATATTCTCAATTAGATTCAAATATTTTTGGTTTTGCTAAAATCCGTTTTATTTTGAATCATGTTCATTCATTTGAATTTTGAAATCGAATTATCGAACTACCGCGCCATTTTCAATTCCTTTTATATATATATATATATAAATAAATATTTATATTCTAACAATGATCTATATAAATATATACGTTCTAATTCTATTCAAAATAAATTTCTCATCGTTATTATTTAAAATAATTCATTTTAAATATCAAAATTCACTAAAATTGCCAAAATAAAAAATTTAAATTGGCCCGGATTTTACGGGTTGTTACAATCTCCCCCACTTAAAACTTTTCGTCCCCAAAAAGGAACGAAGTCGAAAGTTGTTTTACAAACCAACTCAACTTCCATATTTTCATTATGGCTTAAGTTCTTCAACTTTTTAGTTTCTAAGAACTTTTCAAATTTTTCAAAAATTTGGCTAACACCCTAAATTTTCGAAAAATTTCGCCATAACCTCCCCTGCACCGGGAGCACCGGGAAAATCCCGAAATTGCCATACAGGCCCTCTTATCTCAAAAAGAAAAACAAAAAGAAAAAGCCAAGCGGCTAGCCAATCGGCTCATAAAATCATCATCACCCAAACAAAACAGTAAATTATGGTAAACATGTACCTATTTGTCGAGCAAACAATTTTATTTCTCTGCTCTAGCCTCCTTGCAATGACTTGTTCAATGTAAGTACATGTATATGCAAGCAAATGCGATAAATTTTCAATACAATTCACTATTTGATTCAATTTGGCTATATGGTACAAATTTTAATTAATCAACAAATAATCAACAACACAACAATCAATCAATTAGTTGATTAGCTTTTGAAATTCATAACTTCGATATATAGTCAAAAATCACATTTTTGATGCCAATTCACAACAATATATCCTATCTAATTTTGGTTCTCACACCAGTCAAATGGAAATATATATAGATATCACACTTTTGGCACTCGAACATCAACTCTGATGACGATGCATCAATCATCAGAATTCTCTTCGGGCGACTAGAATGTGATTCTATATCTACCCAATATATTAAAATTTCGAATACACGCGGATCAGACGTATACGCAAAATCTTTACATACTGGATAGTCCAAATCAATATAAATAAATATTCAAATATGAATAATTGATTTAAATTTTCAAAACAAAATTTGTTTTCACTTAAAAGATATACCCTTCACACTCGTTCTAGGATACTACTGACCCCATCTCTAACGAGTCATTCTCTTGGATATTATTAATCCAATATCTGATGAATTCTTTCGTATGGTTCTAATGTGTCTAGTTCTCTGAGCTTTGTAAACCAAAGCTCTGATACCACTGTAAGGACCTGTAACTTCCCCATGAAGGAAAGGGCGGATACTTCGAGAACAAGCCATAAAAGAACGCAGACGGAAGAACATTTCATTGTATATTACAACAATTCATCAGATTACAAGAATATACAGAGTATAAACAAATATTATACAACAGAAAATATCAAAGATTACAATACGTTACATAGCAGCGGAAAATAATACAATACACAACTAGAAGTAATACGTGGATACAAAGCTTTCCGAGTATCGTTCCAGCTGTAAACCAGGATCCTGTGAATATAAATCTGCAAAACCAAAACTACTAGCTGCCCATGTCAAAACAAGGGCACCCAGAGTTTAGGTCAAAACAATAAACTCCAAGTCAGTCATGGGATTGGTGTGAGAACTAAAACAGTTATTTAAAACTTTACTTTAAATCAGATATATCAAGGGACCACGCCGTATAACACGGTACGGGTTTCCTCCCAAGAATACTAGTGCATATAACAAAACAGCGCAATGCTTTTTGAAAAAATGAAGCTATTATAAGACCCAGGTCCTATCACACAATGCAACGCAAGCCGGGGGATAGGGTTTTCCCTTATAATAGCCAAACATGCTTAGTACGTTTAAAACAAATCATGGCTTATTACTATAAGTGTATAGTGTATAAAACAACTTAAAATCATAAATATCAATCATAGACGGCATGGGTACCATATATCATGTCGCCATACTAGGCTCTAGAATCAAAACCGCAAATGTCACGTATTTGGAAGTTGGGTTATCATTTATGGTATGAACCGAGGCTAGGGATCGTCCTCTACCGATTCGAGACAATCTAGCCCATGTCTCAGGCAAGTACTCAGTCAAGCCTTTGGATCGTCAGGGCCGGTCCATACGGAGTGGATTAAAATGCCTGAACAATACGTCTCCCCGCCCTATGGGGCGTAAATGAGCCAACGAATGACACCATCGGCTTCACCTAGTCACCGATAAATCCGAGGCGCCTCCAATTACAACAACCACATAAGTCAAACTCGTCAAGGCGTGTAAAACCACTGACGCCACTTCTAACTAGAAGGAAACGTATGCCCTCCCTGATGTCCTCTCCCGTTTCTGATTCATACCGGGTATAAAACTCGCGAAGTAAACGTTACACAAAGCTATGCCACAAAGGCCTTGCTTTGATCATCAACCACAAGACTTTGCTTTTCAACTGAAGCCTTGATCATTTGCCACTTAGGCATGCCACACAGGCAATTCACTCTCTGTGTTTGATATCCATCACTATATAACCCCTGAGCTCGTACGTCCCAGAGAAGGGCGTTAAGCAAGAGAATAAATTCTCCACCGCCAAACAAATATATTTAATAGAAATCAATCACACAGACTGAAATCCGATGTCAGACACACATCCATTTACAAGTCCGTTCTGGGCCTGAATGAAACCGGAGGCACCAAGTACCCCGCATATCCATCGATCTCCATGTACGTCTAGATGATCACCAACTGTTTCCCTCCTCCAGGGTGTACAGCCCAATCAAGATCATCAGTAATTATCCAAACGACGTGAAGACCTCTGGTCTTCGACCACCGTCTTCATCTTCGACTTATCGTCGTATCAGTTATTCAGAATGGGATAAACCCGGTCTTTCCGAATAACTCGCGTATATAATAAACAAGTGTTAGACAAACACAACATACGACTCATTCCAATTCATCAGTCACTAACCGTAAATTAGCAAGAGAATAATTCCCCAAATATTAACCCCGAAGGCCGAAACCAACATCAGATCAATACCCAGGAAACCGTTTTGCTTAGCTAACCTACAGTTAGTTTCTAAATTTCACATTCTTAGGGAAAGGTTCCCATTAATTTTATCAAAGATAAATTCCTTTAAATTTATTCTTTAATCTTCTTTTAAATATCAATTCAAACCAATCGGGATTAACGAACCTTACCGAAGTAATCATTTGTTTTAATTTCCCAACCCCAACCTATTCATCCCATGAAGTAAAACTAGTCTTACTTCATATCTAACACCACGGTGTTATCGGTAAATTCAATTACCATTTCACGTTCAAATCTAATTAAAGATTTAACTACCGCCTGGAGTAAAACTGGTGATACTCCATTCTCGATTTTTTCAATCTAATTAAAGATTCATTAAAACTCCACTTAGTTTTAATCTGTAACTGGGTTAAAGAATCAATGTCATTTAAAACACGGTTCACGATAAACCCAAAATCACATCACATTTCAATCAGTCCCTAACTGTAAATTAGCAAATGAGCAATACCCTAAGTATTAACCCCGAAGGCCGAAACCAACATCAGATCAATACCCCAGAAACCATTCAACTTAACTAATCTCCAGTTAGTTTCTGATTTTCTTAACTCCTTTGGGTCTAAGAACAGTATTATTGAAGATACCATTCACGACAACCCAAAATCACGTTCCATTAATTATCGGGTTAAAGAACAAATGTTATTTAAAACACTATTCACGATAAACCCAAAAATCAATACCAATTTAATTCCAATTAAATATCATTTAATTGGTACACTTCATTAAATCTAAATAAAAAGATTTAATCTTTTTCTCATCTGGGCCTAAGAACAGTGTTAATGAAGACACCATTCACGACAAACCCTAATCACATTTGATATTAAATACAAGGCTCTGAATAGAAAATATACCGGCTTATATTCAATATCAAATTCTACGACTAACAAATATCGTATTGGAAATAACAATATAAATATATCTTTCAAATTCCCATAACAATACCTGTACCATCACGAAATCCAACATCGAAACATTCCAAAGACAATTTCGATTCAAATCCATTCCAATTCTATTATTGGAAATTCTGGTTACTTTCAAAACCATTTCCAAATCCAATTTATTTATTTAAAAACAAATAGAATTTTAATTCTAGTTCAAAACTAGTTTATTTCGATAAAAATCTATTTTTATATTTTCAAATATGGAGTTTTTCATCCCAATTCTTCGCAAATCATTTCTTATGATTTTATACAAATTATTACTATTTTTAATAATTTTATCAAGGCCCGTATAGTCGATTTCCATCAACGGCCATCGAACTGCACTTATAACGACCTTTTCCAATTTTGATTAGGACATAATTCCAAATCCAACCATTAGATTTCTAATTTCTAATATTCGTTAGAAAGCTCTTTTCGATACGAACCCAACGGTTTCGGTTTTAGGAGAATCCGACGGTCGGATCTCCCGCAATATCCATTTGAAGTCAATGGTCGAAATTCACTAACTACCGCAGCGCGTTCTATTCAGGCCATTGTATTATATATATAATATATATAATATATACTTCGTCGATTTCCTTTTTAAAACATATTATATAAATCGCTTTAAATTCGTTTTCAAAACGATTTCAACTTCTTTTTCAAATTCAAATCAAAATTGAATTTTCCCTTACAAATTCGTTTTAAATTCATTTCAAATTGATTTCAATTCAAATCGATTTTGAATTCAATTTCAGTTTGTTTTCAATTCAATTCAATTTCAATTTGAATTCCTTTCTATTCAATTTCAATTCGAATTCATTTCTATTCTGTTTAATTCTAATTCATTTCTATTCAGTTTAATTCGAATTTCAATTCTTTTCAAAATATCAGATTTTGAAATCACTTTCGATATTCATTATAAAATGAATAGAATCGATATAAATATCGTTCACGTAAAAATGGCGTCAATCTAATCAACACGGTTTCATATATTTCTATTTTCAAATATTCTATTTCAAATATTTCTTTTTCAATTATTTCTATTCAAATATTTGTTTGTCAAAACTGGAATGAGGCCCAATCAATTACCATATAATGTTAATTATATGGATTTTCTACAACACATGTATAAAATAACAACGATGAATAATCAACCATCATCCAAAGTGCATTCTACACTGTATAAGCATCAAATATTAGTATTTAACGCTCATAACAGTCTGTCCATCAATCGATCGACATACAGCTAATTATTGGGACTAGTGTATGCCATATATCATCCCAATACTCGTGTGGGGTTTTCAAACAATCAAACACAGATTTTATTTGTGCAGTTGGGCAATGTGTAAAATTTATCGTCCCAATCCATATCAGTCAAATGTGTGTGTATAAACAATTCGTCCTATTTGTTTATATTTATTTATTTCACATTCATGTTAAAAATTATATTTTCAACTATAAAATATTTTTAACTACATAAATATTTTATTTCACATCACGTCACATAATCAACTACACATCAAAATCAAACAAACAAGCATACAAGCCGTCCATGGTCTGTGGACGACGGGTGTCGGGTGCTACTAAACACCGTCTGCATCCTAGTATATATTTATATAACTAGAAAATAAAGTCAAAAGTGAGAAGTTCTCACAGAGGGTTCCATCCGCCGTGCTTTGCTGTTGAACTGTTGAACATCTGGATTCCTTTGAAATTCCAATTCAGTTCTTTCCACGCTGTTCAAATAAAAATTATATTTTTATTGCTTCATTTAATAAATAAAAATCATATTTTTATTTCTTACTTATATATATTTTTACAATGCTTCTTTCTAGAATATAAAAATTATATTTTTAATTTTCTACATAAGTAAAAATCGTATTTTTATTTTCTCCATCTTATAAAAATCATATTTTTATAATCTCAGCTGTATAAAAACCATATTTTTTTCGTCTCTTCAATATAAAGATCACATTTTTATCGCTAGTTCACATATAAAAATTCTACTTTTATATCTCTACATATATAAAAATTATATTTTTAAATAAACAAAGATGGTATTTTTATCTAAACAAAGATTACATTTTTTTTATTCAAACAAAGATTTCATTTTTATTCGCTATTATATAAATAAAAATCAAACCTTTATGCCGCTATCATATATATAAAAATCCACTCTTTCTTTTGCTATTCATACAATAAAAATCTCATCTTTATTTATTGTTCACATAGATAAAAATCACATCCCTTTAAAGTAGAAAAATCAAACTTTATCCTTATAAAAATCAATTCTTTTGGTTATCAAAAATCTTATCTTTATAAAAATCAAATCTTTTCGTTTGTTTTAAAAATCAATTCTAATCAATTTTTTTTCAGTTTTTAACTATGCAAAAATCAGTTTTTAAAGTTAACACAATTTAGTTTTTTAAATAACCAAATAAAAATTAGTTTTTTTTTAACTAACAAAGAAAATCAGTTTTAACAAACAAAGAAATCAGTTTTAAAAACTCACTGTAATTCGGACGTGGGTGGCTTGGGCTCGGAGGGGTTCGGCGGCGGCCTCTGGGCTTGGTGGCAGCCTCGCGGTGGTCGTCGGCCTCTGGTGGCACAGGGGAGAACAGGGAGTGTGCAGGCGGTGGAAACGCGGCTTCTGATCGACGACTGGGTGGGTCTCCAGCGCGGTTGACGGAGATGCTCACTGAGGGGAAGGAGGGCGATCGATGGAGGGTGGGGGAAGGCGGAGGAGCGGCGGCGGTAGGGTTTGAGCAAAGGGCGACGGGGTTTGAGATCTGAACGGGGTGGAGGTTTTTTTTTTAATTTATTTTAAAATTTTCTGAAATGAGAAGAGGAAGGTGGGGGTAGGGGCTATTATAAAAATATATATTTATTATTTAATTATTTCAAAAAGCAACTTTTAATTTCGAACTCGAAATCAGACCCACTGACTGTCGTCCATAGCTAATTACCCCCATTCCGAACACAATGGGATATGTATCGTAGGCTGATTCAGTCGTTTCGATCAGTTTTCGTCAAAACCAACATATAACTCTATATATTGAATTTGAACGCGCATTTCAATTTACCGAGGTCACATACTAACTCTAAAAATTCCCGAAAAATAATTTCTAGCTTCGTATTGACGATACGGTCCTAACAAAACTAATTTCGTCGAATTCTGAGATCGTTTGAAAAATGGCCATTTTCCAGTCGATCGAAATTAACTAAAACTGGTCAAACGCGTTTTCCTTTGCCACGCTCACATATTGAATCAAAAAATTACGAAAATTTGAATCTAGCAATAACTTGACATCCCGGATCCAGCAAAAGTGGTCAAAATCCGAGGTCGTTTGCAAAATTTCCATTTTTAAGGGCCAGAATTCCATAGCGACTATTCTGAAATTTCAACAGGACATAACTTTTTATCCCCGCTATGAAATTTCAATTTTTCTGATTCGCTGGAAAGATATTCTCAATTAGATTCAAATATTTTTGGTTTCGCTAAAATCCGGTTTATTTTGAATCATGTACATTCATTTGAATTTTGAAATCGAATTATCGAACTACCGCGCCATTTTCAATTCCTTTTATATATAAATAAATATTTATATTCTAACAACGATCTATATAAATATATACATTCTAATTCTATTCAAAATAAATTTCTCATCTCTATTATTTAAAATAATTCTTTTTAAATATCAAAATTCACTAAAATTGCCAAAATAAAAATTTTAAATTGGCCCGGATTTTACGGGTTGTTACAGCAAAGGTGTGTGTATATGTCCAAACACTAATGCGAAGATTAGGCGGTCTACTAATTCAGTTGGCCTCCTTAATGCAATGTATGTTAGTGCCATGAATCCAATATGTATGCAAATAAACCAATCATATCATATAAGTTCTATATGTGTGCGCATTCATTTGTCCAAATGCAACATCCATATCCTAACTCATCCATTTCCATTCATAAAAGAAAATGCACACATATCCATATGCAGTACGAGAATGATTGAGCTGATCTTAATGCCTAATGTGTGTGTATATGCGTCCACAGGCAACCACTAGCAAACACTTGCATCCATCAAAAATAACATGTTTCAAACACATGCTTACATCCATAGGATTCCTATCTAAAGGTCGAAAATACTATGGATAAGATATATTCTATTGACAGAAACAAGTACTGATAGAACTTAGGAAAAAGGAGTTAAGAAAATACCCTCGAAAAGAATAGGCACGAAGCACGAATCTTGTCTTCGGTCTCCCAAGTCGCATATTCTAGGTTATCTCCCCATTGAATCTTTAGCCACTTGATTTCCTTATTGCACAGCTTCTTAACTTCTGACCCCAAGAATACGGGTAGGGACTCATCTAACTGTCGCCTCCCACTCCACTTCGACTTCTTTCAACATGCTCGGCTCAAAAACTCTATGGTGTCATGCAGGCACTTCTGCAGATGAGAGATATGGAAAAACGTCATGAACACCGGATAGATTTTCTGGGAGCTTTACTCTGTAGGCCATTTGGCCAATCCTCCCGGTTATGGGGAATGGTCCCACGAACCTAGGTGCCAACTTCCCTACTGATCCGAAACGAACCACATTCCTCAAAGTTGATACTTTGATAAAAAAATAAGCCTCCCACTTCAAACTCGATGTCAGTCCTTCTCTTGAGGACTTCTGCCTATCTTGAGTTGTCTTCATCCGCTGTCGAATAAGGTCAATCTTTTCGGATGTTTCTCTAACCATATCTGGTCCAACTAATAATCTTTCTGTATATTCTGTAACGTCCCGGATTTTTGCCATTTAATATCGAACATTTAAATTTATTTTGAATTGGAAATATAAATGAATATTAATATGGAATTTATCGATTTAATAATCAGTATACAATTTAATGTCGAATATATTAAATAATCATGTACGATAAACGACAATAACAGAATGTTGAATTAAAATTGAATTGAAACCATTCAAATGATCAATATAAATTCTATAAATGATAATAATATATTATCAAGGAGGTGTTCTGTGACAAGCCCAATTTTGACAGACTGATTTTTTTCAAAATTCCAATCTTTCGAAAGTCGGATTGGTTTGCTCTGGTATCCTGCAGGAAAGATAGAGACACAAAACATGTCAGAGCTCAGAAAAATATCTCACAGTGGAAAGGATAAAATATAGTATAATAAAAACATAGCCTTATCGTGTGATTATGTTATCAACCTAAGTTTTTGACATTAAAATTTATACTTAATGAATTAGTTAAGTCCTACTTTTAAACCTCATGTAGATTTTGGTATGAGGTTCACGTGAAATATTGGTGTTGTATGTATTATGATTCATCATTTTAATTGAATAGAAGGTGGTAATGCAGGCTATTTTGATATTGACATTACACAAATGAATTCTCAAACAAATTTTATTGTCTTTAACTCATCTTCTAAATGAAATTGACAGATATAAAATTTTCGATTAACTTGAATACTTAAATTGAAAGTTTATAGTGTTGCATAATCAAAGTAATAAATGAAAATTGTTTACTACTTGATTTCCAAAGCAACGCCTATTCCCGTCATTGGATCCATCACTGACTAGAAGATAATGTCCTCGTCAATCGTCAGCTGCTTCTGTCCTGTCTCAGCTAGACGCTTTTGCCGCTACTCCGTAAACTTCTCCTGCATCACCATGAATATGTAATTAATTTTTTATTATAATTTATTTATTATAATTAACATTTACTACAAAGACGTATACATAAAATGAAATATTACATGGCTCTTTCTGGATTTGTCATCATGCCATGAATATGTGATGTTATCATCTGCATCAGTATGTTCGATGGCGTGCGAGTGAATACATCCATGTACGAGACCGGTCTCAACCCCTCAAACTCCTGAATTTGATAATTATAAATACAATTATTAAACATTCAAACGTACATAACATATTAACTTTTTAAAATTCGCATTTATAAAACATACCAACTTCTACCGATACGGTTGAAACGACTTAGATCCTCCTCGATGCGTGACTGGTTTTTTATTCCTATTTACAGAATTTCTTGTTGCCTCTTCCTGTACATTTTTGATCAAAAATTGATACATTACTTATCAAATAAGTATTTTTCTAAATTTATATATATATAAAATACACTTACCTTCGCCGCATCACTTTCCCAATGCCTAAGAAATCCGTCCCACACACTTTGCCCCATCCAGCTAGGTTTCTTCCTCATTTTCTTCAATGTTGAAATGCAATCCTTATAATTCTTTCTCATCTTCATCATCCAGTAGGTTCGTGCCAGCGATAAGTCATGTGTCTCTATATCAATCTCAGCCTGTATTTCACATTAAATAAACAATATCAATAAAATATGTCCATTTTTTCTGCAAATAAAAAAAATAATTTGGAAAAAAATATAAAAAAATACTTACGAGGACATCCAGCCAAATAACCTCCTGTATGTGAGGTGGGATCAAATCCCACTTTGGCTAACACGTCGAACCTTAGAAGGAAGAAAGTCAAATACCCTGTATTCAATATGATATACATAAGTGTATTTACAGTTAAAAAAATGTAAATGCTAAGTAAACTGGTTTTTTTTACCCTGTACTAGTAGGGACCAAGGTGACAACAGGACGCTTCGAGGATTGCAATGGAGCAGAACCATCGCTTGACGAATTTCCTCTGCATGACATACCTGTCACATAACAAATTATTTTAAAATATTAGACAAAATTGCATAGTCCATTTACATGCTTTATATACATGGTTAGTTTGAATAAACTTAAATTCCTTTTAGGTATCGAATTCTATTTAAAACTTTTAGGGTATTCACATATTCCATTTAACATTTTTCAATTCAAATTATAGTAAGTATTCAATTTCAAATTTTTTGCTCATATGATTACTAAATACTATATTCTTCTCTACCTTTTACTTAATTTAAATACAGTTTAAATGGACTATAAAAATTGAAATTGTTTAACATTTTAATATCCAAAAATTAAACTAAATTAGCTACATACAAATCATTTTTATGTTAGATTTTGCTACATACCCATCAAAAATTAACTTATTTATTTGGAATTGAAAAGGCATGACATTTTTATGTTATATTTTTATCCACATTCGAAGAAAAACACACAAACACACACATATATATATATATACACACACACATACACACACACACCCCCATATATATATATATATATATATATATAACAATAAAATGTTCTAGGGTTTTGGAACCATAAGCCTCCTACATCAACTATTGATGAGCAAACAACCAAATGTTGGACATAAAAAATTCAATATCAACGAATCACATGGAATACACATATAACATGATGCTATAACATACAAATACACCATTGGAATCAATTGCACTCAACAAATAACCCTAAATTTGAAATTTGAACAAATATAGCTTTAGGTAAAAATTGAATTTTTAAGCAAGAGAGGTATTACCTGAAATTGATCTCGGCGGAGGTTTGAATTGAAGCTGGGAAGGATTAAGGGTGAAGAAATCGGTGTTTGGAGGCAAGAAATCACGGATTTGGGGTTCTAGGGTTTTGGAACCCGAGGTGGAAATTATGGAATGCGAAGTGGAAATAAGGAAGAAAGCTCTCGGGTAGCAGGTTAATCGTTTATAATCGACGGTTTTCGACGGCCGTTGGAAACCGTCGGGAATATACCGTCGAAAGTCGTCGCCCCCATCTGTCGAAAATAGCAATGTTTCTTGTAGTGTAATGTGGAAGACATAGGATCAGCCCTCACTAGGTATTAAGACTTCGATGGGTCCGCCTTTCCTCAACTTAAAGTAGTAAACGGTCACGAGAATGAGTAAGATGAGTATCTTTTAAAGGGTTCACTTCCAAAGGCTCCGTTTGGGAGTTCATTTTCTACTGGTTTTAACTGGTTTTGAATGACTCTGTTTTTCAGATATTGTTATAACATTGGCTTCCAAGTTTTTTTCCCATATATATAGTCACTGATATAAAATGAAATGATGTAATGTAATTTTAATGGCAGTTTTTAATCCATTACAAGCTGTTTTGATAGGCTATAAATTTTATTTTCAATTATGTCCCTACTAATTATATTGTAAAATTACTCTTCATAAAATCAAAATTAAATATAATGGTGTAAATGTTATGTTAACTTACTGGAAAACTCTCAAAATCGGTTTATACTAAACTTCTAAGCATGCGTTAATCGGTTACAACACTTGTTTGAACCCTACCTCTCAAACGATACGGACAAAAAATATACAATCATATATTTTTCAAGTTATATAACCACTTGTGGGTACAAATCTCAAAACATAGAATGATCTTCACGTGATACAACTCTACACGATATGATTATTTATGCTTTAGAGTCTTAGATATCTTATGAAGTCTCTCTTGAAAAATACATACAGAAATACACTTATTGTTTACTTAAATGAAATTTATATGATTTATAATAAACCGGATGTCTAACTTTTCTTCCAAACGTCTGGTGCATAAGGGAAAAACATGTACACTCATGTGTCAGATGTTTGACATTAGAACCGGACGTCTGACTCTGGCCTCGAGATTATTTCCTGACTTGGGCCAGATGTTCGATATTTAATCCAAATGTCTAACCCAAAGATCCAAATGTTTGAACCTTTGTAATTGTCTAAATTCTGAATAGACACTTCCATTCTCTTCTCTCATATGCATCGCTTCATCAGTAGTTACAACCATTAATCAAAGAAGAACATTTCTAAAGTTGCAGTTACTTATTAGAACAATATAATGTCTATGTAAACTTGTTAATTTCATAAATTAGATTATCAAATCTTCTTTCTAAACTCTTATACGCACTTTAAATACCATTGCTTTCTAAATACTTGCAAATTACTTTCTTACATCTTTGGTCACTCATGATTTACACTCAAAAGAGATTATAGAAAAGATTATGCTCAGTAGACAAAACTAGCGTCATAGAACAAAAATGTATCAAGATAAATCATTTGTATAAGCTTATTCATTTGGGTGAAGTTAGCGGTTGTTTCTAGTCAGTGAAAAGCCGAAGGGAAGCTTTGGGACTGAAGATGGAACGGGGAGTCAGAACTAATATAAAAGCTATGGTATGATCATTTCTATATCTTTATATACTTCCCTACATTTCTATTTATATAATTTATATCACACCATATATACACCTTTGAGTAGATCCTAGTGTGCGCTTTCAGCACTTCATGTGAACCAATCAAAACGACTATGATCACTAACGATTAAAACAGACACTCTTAAAACCTCTAATAAACCGTACTCCAAAACTTCCAAGCGGATCATAAAGGTATTAAGTAACATGGGTAGAGTTCGCTTAGCGACGAGGTATAAAATGGCCAAGGATTTGCCTACTAAGGGAATTATTAAGCAATTTGGAGATTACCTAATAATTTCAGCAAGATGTAACATTGGGGATCTAACGGGAGAATGTCTTTAATGACAAGAGGTTGTATATCTATTCGACAAGTAATAAGAAAGGCTTACTATTTCTCGCATTATTTAGATTATGCGAACGAGTTATGATGCCTATTTAGGAATTATGTATTTAGTTGTTCGATCCGCCATTGGATATTAAGTGATCGTTAGATCTGCCTTAGTATTTAGATTTCGTAAGGCTCACCTTTTCCCACATTTGAGTAATAGACTATCACGTATTCTTTGTTATGCCATAGCCATATCCTTATTTGTATTTATACTGACTAGTACAAATAAAAGGTAAAGCTTAAGACTTTTTTCATTAGGATTTATTGTTCTGACCTTCTCCTCTTAACAACACAGGTTAGGATTAAGGACATAGACATGGAGCTCGAAGGCGGAAGGCGATAGTACTAAAGGCAGTTGTTGTTGTTATTATTTGATTGTGAATTTCAGTATGTACCTAGAAACCATTATGTTTTTATGGAAGATTGTTACATATTGACATTTTAACCAGATTAGAAAATGAAGGGCACATTTGTTTGTATTATATTTTATTTCATCCACTGCGAGTTCTTAACGAATATGTACTTCTATAATATTATTTTTCTTTACCAACCAATGTATAATCTTAGAACTATTCTAAGTTTTGATGGGCCTTTTTTGAATCGAAATTTAGGTCCAATGGGTTGTTACATCGGTGACTGTCCATATTTGAATCGGTAACGACTTGGGGGTGCATATAAGTACGGATTCGAATCCATCATGGATCGATCGATTCGATCCGATGCTAAGTAATCCAAGTCTAAGTCTCTTGAGTTGCATCCAAGTTCCTACTGTGAATATTGGTTCAAGTCCTTGTGTACCTATCCAGTGTGGTCCACTCAAGTTGATCCGGTTTCATGTGAATAGGTCGATCCGAAGTGTGGTGACATGGCCGACCCGATTTGGATCCTTAAACGCTTGATCAATCTGATTCTGATTTTGACATTCCATAAATCCAAGTTAACTCCACTTCAACGCTTCATCCAAGCGATTCCGAGCATCCGTAACTTTATATGACTATTCGTACTTGATTTCCAAGCTCATCCAAACTCAAAGCGTAATGACCTTGTAAGAAGGCAGGTTCACATACATGAAGTCTGAATTTTCATCTTATATGACTTGGTGTGAAAGTTTGAATATTATAACACAAATATTTTTGAATTAAAACTGCAGCGTTTGATTTTGATATTTTATGTTTTCAACATTGATTACAAAAAATAAAAAGTTGGTAGACCACGGAGGGAGCAATACAATGATGGAGGGGACGACAGAAGGAAAAATGAACAATGAAACGAGCATAAGCAGCTGTATCTACTGTTACCTGTTCACCCACGACTACCCCCACCGAGCTTTGCCAAGTATAAATAAGTCTCTCTTGTTCGGTTTAACGTTGCCAGAGTGGTATGTTGATTTTTTCAAATACACTTCCAGATCCTGAAGCCAGAATCATTATCCCATTTATTCTTTTGGACTCTCTATCCCAAATAAATGCTGCATGAGGCTTGCTGATTGTAATTAGGGTTTCCAACTATCAGCGTTCAGCCTTTCGAAATCAAATTTGAAGAAGTCTTCAGGACGAAATTCGAGTGACGAGGAAATCAACGTTATGATTTAAAGATTTTTTCCCCCTTTTTTTGTGTAGAGGTTTTAGAAAGGGTAAATTGGATATTGAATTATATAATGAGTAAACATATCGTATTTATATGATTCGTCTTAAGATATATTGCTGGTTTGATCCTATCGATGATGCTTTTACGAATAAATAGGTAACATTTTAAATGCAGCTGAGAATCTTTCATATTGATCACGATATTTTCATTTTTATTCTCGCATATCCCCTAATTTTTGCTGCCAACCTCCAGTATAAAAGAACTTGCGCTGAACAAATTCAGCCACATCAAATCAATATCTACAGGTAAAACTTGTAGTTTTCTTTCATTTTAATTAATAGAATAACTATGCCCATGATTAGGTTGCGTTCTTCACGCCCATGATTAGGCCATTATCTGCAAGTGCGACCTCCCAGGTGTTCGGGGGTAATTTCCAAAACACTCTCTCTCTCTCTCCCCCTCCCTCCCTCCCTCCCCCTCTCTCTCTCCGTGTATCTCTCCGTGTGTGTATATATATATATATATATATATATATATATATATATATATATATATATATATATGCATATGCGAGCAATAGAAATAAAGATTTAATTTTTATTTTGAATATGCGAACAATAGAAATAAAGATTTAATTTTTATTTTGAATATGTGAGCAATAGAAGGAGCGTTCGATGACACCCTAAATAGTGAGCATCCCATTTGCTCCTCTCTCTCATCTCTCATTTAATATAACTTAAGCTAGTGGAAGGAAAGAAAAGTAGTGGAGGGAGAGAGAAACGGAATGTATGGTGAAAATCAGAGGGCATTTATGGGTGCTGCACCGTTTGGGGTGCCATTGAACGATGTGCCATATATATATATATATATATATATATATATATATATATATATATATATATATATATAGATGACACCACTTTGACAGCAACCCTTTAACATCTTTGCACATGGGCCATATATATATATATATATATATATATATATATATATATATATATATATATATATATATATATATGGCCCATGTGCAAAGATGTTAAAGGGTTGCTGTCAAAGTGGTGTCATCTTACACACATTAACACTCTTTGTATTTCCATCAAATATTATTTGATTAAAATAAATTATTACATGGTTAATGGATAGTTTCAATGGGATGTGATGCACATGAAAGTTGAAAACTTACAACAGTAAATTTTGTATGCCCATGCGTTGTAATTGTACAAAAGCATGATATAAAGGATATAGGTGCATGTTATTTACAAGTCTAATCATTTAATCATGTTCAGGCACAATGGTATCCAACCAGTCAAAGTACAAAAACCTCAAAAAGGACCACCTTTTGAAGAAACAAACCACCGATGGTATGAAAAAAGGCATGCTTTTAAGTTCTAACATAGTTAATTCTACCTGTATATATGCACTTAATTACCAACCAAATATTCATTGAATGATGCATCATATCCAGGACTTGAGAATTCCGATAATACACTTGATCCATCTTCTAAAGATATTGCAGACAAGGAACACGTTTCAGATACACAAAGATTCGAAAGCTTATGTCATACTGACTGTGATGCTTTTGCTGGTTCAGAAGCTCCAGAATACAATGAAGAAACACCTCCAGGTTTGAACGCAATGGCCATGCATCATAACTTATAATACCTATAAATCTGCAAATGCAGAGATAACCTTATAATGATAATGCCACCGCTGTAGAGTTCAGAGGGACAAGCGACCTTCAAATATAGGACTATCTTTGCCTAACAAATGTTTCAAAACATGTATCTGTGTGTAGTACTTTCATAAATTTTGCATTTGTGTACTAATACTATGATTCTCATATGCTCACAATCAGTTAATTCAGACTCAGACTCAGAAATACTGGATGAGGGGAGCAGAATAAGTTGGCATTCACAAACTAATGAGGAAATATTTACTAGTGCAAAGCAAGAGAATTTCCTCACATTTAATACTTCAGATTATCTAATGGATTCAGAATTAAGTTTGGAGGACATTACATCAACAATAACATTGAATTCACCATATTACAAAGAAACAGATGATAATACATCAAAGGAAATGCCAGAGAATACAACAGTGACGATAGAGTCTGAAAATATCAATAAATCTACTTCAGAAGGCATGCAGTATATTCATGAAGATTCAGATTCTCAAACTATTGAGGATAGATTTACTCGTGCAAAGCAAGAGAATTTCCTCACATTTAACACTTCAGATCATCTAGTGGATTCAGAATTAAGTTTGAAGGACATTACATCAACAATAACATTGAATTCACTATATTACAAAGAAACAGTTGATAATACATCAAAGGAAATGGCAGAGAATAAAACAGTGACGATAGGGTCTGAAAATATCAATAAATCTACTTCAGAAGGCATGCAGCATCATGAAGAAGATTCAGATTCTCTGAGTTTTCACAGCTTGATCAACTCAGCAATATCCACAATCGAACAACGCCCCGAGTTTTCAAAATCATCACTGAATGAAGTTAGCAAAATGAACGATGGTGGTAACGAAGCTTCACTTGATCAGTGCTTAAACAACTGTGGATTTTACAGAAACCCAAACACAGGGATGTATTGCTCAAGCTGTTACAAAGTAAGTTTGCAGACAGAACCGATTAAAAGACTTAGGATTGAGTTGGAAGGCAACAGCCATGACTCATCTTCTTCCTATAAGAAACCGAAATCGATCAACCGCTGCATGTTTTGCAGTAAAAAAGTGGGACTGGTCAGTGTTTTAAGTTTCAAGTGCCGGTGTGGAAATCTTTGCTGCTCGAAGCATCATCATCCGGAGAAACACGGATGCACTTATGACTACAAAAGTTCTGGAAGAGAACAGTTGTCGAAGTCTATGGTGGTTATCAAGACTGATAAGCTAGAAAGATTAAGTCGGAAGAATCAATAGATTTTTAACCTCAGTTATTTATTTTTTAGGCTTAGATTAGATTAGTTTTGGATGATCTGTACATAGATTTATTATATATTTACTCTACATGATTCGTGTATAGATTTTTATTTTTGTTCTTTTTTATTTTTATTTTTTTTGACAAGGCAGATTTCCTTGTAGAATTTGGGTGCAAGTCATGATTATGAGTTTTATGATTACACATGTTCTATTCAAGAATTATATTTTCATAAATTGTGCATGTTTAACACGTTAAGATTAATGTTTTGCATAAATATAATTTAATTATATTTATCCGTTGAAATTATGTGTAATTAGTTTGATTTTTTGTTTCTAAGTTACTATATCTAACTTTTTATTTATTTTAATTTTTAGGAGGAATTAGGCTGAAGGAAAACCTTGAAACAATTTTAATATGAAGAACACAAGTTTTAAAATTTAGTTTGAAGCTGTGGCGGAGCCACATGAGGCCCAGTGGGGGCAGCTGCCCCCACTGAGTATTAATGAAAAATGAAATTTATGTCAGGTAACAATGTAGTCAAATAAAGGGAAAAAAAGAAACTTAAGATCCTATTAGTTAATGCAGAGAACCAAAATAGAGGGAGGAAGCCGAGTTCTAACTAAATGAATAGCAATGAAGAGACTAAAATTTAAAAGGAGCTAAAAGTAACAAAACAAAGAACTGAATTGAAATTTGAAAAGGCTACTAACAACTTTCATACAAAAGTATGTGCTGAGAAAAAAGGAAAATTAGTGTATGAAAACAAAACTACAGCTGTACACAAAATTTATTGGATGAAAACAAACACAAAGATCAAGTTAAGGACGTGATGGATCTTATTTTAAAACCATTCAGTGATAATCGGTTTTAAAACCATTAAATTTTACTTGTATAGCCGGTTTATCCAGTAACAGTTGGTTTTAAAACCATTGGATAACAGTCGGTTTTAAACCACTAATTAAATATTGTTGGATTTAAACTGACTATTGCTGGTATATATTGTTGCTAGATTTAAGTCGACTATTGCTGGATTTAAACCTGTAATACAAGAGCCAAATCAAACCAAATAGGCAGTAAAAATCCGCCCTCACTGAATATTTTTTCTGGATCCGCCACTGGTTTGAAGGACAAAAAAAGAATTATTCTTATAGCATTACTGAAATATACTGCAATATTCATATATCATTGCATATGCAACATTATATCTTAGCTTTTTCCTAAAGACTATAAAGTTATATATAGATCAATAAAATTATTAAATCTATTTCTGAAAATATTTGTAAGAGCTATTGCTTTTTCTATATATATATGTGTGTGTGTGTGTGTGTGTGTGTGTGTGTGTGTGTGTGTGTGTGTGTGTGTGTAGGGAGAATGACAAACTTAACAAAAAATTTGGTGAAAAGTATGAGAAGTTTAGAATTTAGTGAGAAGACCAAATGATAGTGTAAATGGGAAAATGTTGTGAGCCCCTGAATTCCACCTTTAGTGTAAATGTGTCCTTCTCCCTAATTTTGAAACTTCACATACGTTTCACCAACAAATTTTCAAAGTTTGTCCTTTAAAAAAAATCCTCTATATATATATATATATATATATATATATATATATATATATATTTACATGTGTAATGCTACATGAATATAGCAGTATATGTATAATGTTCTATGAAAATATTATTATTATTTTGTCTTTCAGACTAAATTTTAAAACTTGTGTCGTTCAGCCAAAATTTGTTCTCAGGTTTTTCCTTCAGCTTAATTCCTTGTAATTTTTATATATGTTGTTAATTAATAAAGAACAATGTTATAAATAATGTTTATTTGTTAGATCATATTTTTCTAGTAATATTTTTTTTAAATATTCGTAAAGATGCGGTTTACAATCGTAAAAAATGTTTAATTGTTAAACCATATTTCTAAATGATATATAAAGATAAATATGCAAATCTATGTTTGAAACTTCGCGGTCGGATCAAAAATTTGCACTTTAAACCAGCTATTGGTAAAGACAAAGATACGAGTATTTTTGAAACTTCAATGTCAGATCAAAAGTTTACAATTTCAAACAAACTATTAATATAGATTGATTTGCATCATATGTAATTATTTTGACTTTTTATTTCCAAGTTGTAATATATAACTTTTTTAGTTTTGACTTTTATTTTTATTATTGTTAAATCAAGAATAATGACATAAAAATGTCTACTTATTAGGTTTTATTTTCAACTGATAACAATATCTTCAATTTTCTTCAATTTCACTAATGCTTAACAAATATGAAGGTATGTGGTGGGCATGAACCCAGTTGAATCTAGTTACTGGGGAGGTCGCCAATTTGATAACAATTGCGACAGAACAAACGTTATAAATAATGGTATTTCATTCAAGCTTTCACCTATTGTTGTATGTTGCTAAAAGTATACATATTAGCGACATATAAGAAGTTGGCAGAAATATAATTGCTTGCGACGCAAAAATCTATGTGTAATAAATCCACAATTTACGGCGAAAATTTACGTCGTAGCTAACGCTGCTTAACGACACTAATTCTATGTCGCAAATATTAGTAGAGAAGTTTTGTTCAATTTGCGACGCAATAAATTTGCAACGTTTAAGTACCTTTTACGACATATAATATGTCGCAAATGGTATGTTTTTTGCGACGCATAATTATGACGGAAAGTTTTTGTTGCGTCGGCATCTTTTACGACGCTTGTGCGACGGAAAATTTTATGTAACTAAAAGCTATTAACGATGCAAACAATATTTTTAGCGGTAGTTATTTACTCCCTAAAAGGCCAGATTTGTTGTAGTGGACAGTTGATTATTCTTGCCATAAATGTTTATTACTGATCTCTTAACCACTCCAACCTAATCTTCTTATCACCAGCCAATACAAGTACAACAATTGGTTTGTCCCAAGACACTGATCCGATAACTGATAAACATCGTGATATGCAATGCCTCCAGAGCCCCCAAGTGGTCCTATGACTGCTGAACCTTCAGTTGGAAGGCCGGTGATATGCACAGCTTCATCAATACTTTTTTTTTCATCAATACAGCTTCATCAATACTTATACCCAATCTCCAAAAGGTAAGTGAAATATGTTTGTTTCTACATGTAATCTTTCGACAAACGACTTAATAAGAACTTTATTTAGTTGTTCATAAATATGAAGAACTAACTGATGTAAACCTAACCGAACTACAACATCCTATACAAAATCACATTCATTTCTATAATCACATAATCTTTGTGCTCCAACAAAATTATGAACTTTAACAATTCTAGCTTTCCCTTGCGGTTCCTATGATATACGTACATTGATCAATACATAAATTAAAATATTTGTACTTACAATAATGACAAAAAAAACTGATATTAGAGTTCCATATTTTTTGAGCTATGTTATCCTTGAATGCAAACGAAAGTTAGTCCTCAACTACAACAGCTTACGGCAATGCTTCTTTACATGAGCGTTTACCTTGTCATCTACTTGTTTTTGCTTCCGATGGCTCTAACTCTTCTTCTGGTACAAAGTATTCACTCTCTTTACCTCCACTTTTCTCATCTTCAATTTCTCCTCTCCCTCTTCATCGCCATGCTCTACATTTTCACCTCCATTACAGATGTCTTTCTATGATCATCTTCATCTTCATTTTGCTCATCCTCATTGCTTCGAATCTTCTTCTTTTTGATTTTGATCATCCTCGACCGCTTTATCCTTGTCGTGCTCGACGTTTTTAACTTCCTGGCCACATTTAGAACCATCGTTGCCCCTTCTCTCCTCAGAATTACTACTTTGTACATTTTCAACATATGCTTCTTTTTCCCTTTTGTCGTTGCTGTTCCAACCGCCTTTGTCGTTCCAAACCTAATCTCTGTCTGTTAGAAGCTATTGTGGTACATGACTAAACGTATAAACATCATCCGCACTCCAAATGCATAAGAAAGAAAACTGATTAAAAATGATAGAAGGAAAGAGACCAAAGAAAAAGTGATAGAAGGAAAGAGAACAAAGGAAAAAATGGCAATATATCACCAATTACATAAAAAAGGTAAGGACATGTGGACCATAACCCACCAAATTGTACAATGTTATTGTAACACCCCGTGTATTCTATAACAATGAGATTCACAAATTAAAGTATAACTAATTTCAAATCAAAGAATTAAGGGAAACGGGATACGCCATTGCGTTCGTCTCAGAATTCTGCTTGAGATAGAGTCCGAGTTTGCGTAAAACGGATATCGTATGAAGAAGATATGGACGGACGAAGTTGGGCGAAAAACCAGAAAACAGGTCAGAATGCACTGGCGCACTTGGGAAGTGCGCCAGAACAAAAATGAACTGGCGCACTTGGGAAGTGCGCCAATGCATTTTTAGCCTGGCGCACCTGCCAAGTGCGCCCAGGTCTGAATGACCTGCTGGTCAGGTCTTGGCTGGCCTGACCAGGGCCTGGTCGAATTTCTGAGCCTTACCTTGTCACTAGGGCTAGGTGTCAGCTCCTGATTGGCCTCTCCTTCAAACGAACGGCTATTATTGAATCAAGCTCCATCGACGGTCTAAAACAACTTGCAAACATTATAAAAAGGACCTAAGACCTAGCCTAAATCATACTATTTCATTTTAGCCTCAGGCCGCCGCCATTAAACCTAGAGCTCTGAATTAAAAATACAAAGAACAAAATTATAGAAGATGAAGGACGATTCTTGAAGGCTACAACTAGAAGCTACAACAACTGCGACACTTTAGACAACGAATTTGGGACTAATTGATTTGGGATTTTTATTTGGATTATTTGCTTCATATTGTAAGTTCTATGTTACGTTTTAGGCAAAAACGCTAAAACAATATGGACATGCCATGAATTGAAACCGGATTTAGGAACTATTGTTAATCCATTGTTTATATTGTTTATCTTTGAATTATAATTTGGGGATATTGCTATGGCAACGTTGCAAGTTAAACTTGTCATGATTTTGATGTTGTTATGAATCACTTGGGCTTAATTGTTTGGCAAGTTGGACTAATACATGTCCATGGAATCACTATGTTTATTGAAATCTTTATGTTGATTAAACCATGCCTATGATGCTAATTAAACCATGGCTATGACTATTGATGGAATTATGCCTGTGATGTTAATATACCCATCATGATTAATGAAAAATTGGGTATTGCTAGGTTAAGATGAAAAGTTGGAATTATTATGTTTATAATGTTAGATATGTTAAAAATGCTAAATTGGAATCATTATGTCTATAATGTTAATTGAGAATCATTATGTTAAAAACGCTAAATTGGAACCATTATGTTTATAATGTTAGTTGAGAATCATTATGTTAAAAACGCTAAATTGGAATCATTATGTCTATAATGTTAGTTGAGAATCATTATGTTAAAAAGGCTAAGTTGGAACCATTATGTTTATAATGTTAGATGAGAATCATTATGATAAATTGGAATCATTATGTTTATGAGAATTATTATGTTAAAAATGCTAAATTGGAATCCACTATGCCTATTAGGATTACTATGCCTTTAATGTTTCATGTTTGTAATAAAATTATTATTATGCCCGCAATGATTATTATGCCTATGATGTAAAGTTGAAATCATCATGTTAAATTAAGTTGGAATCATTACTATGCCAAGTTATCATCATGCTAGTATTGAAACTATGTGATATGTTATAGCCTGTTTATTATGCAAGTGATGTTGGAATTGTCACATATGCCTATCACATGTTTGGTGTTATTCCCCTTTATCTCTTGAATTGTTTATGCTTGTGAACGAAGTACGTTTATATACGTTGGGGATACGGTTGGGTAGAATAGGCAAAACTTGAATTGATTATAATCATAAACCGTGAAATTTGTCATAAGTAGAACATGAAATATGGCACGAAAACTCGACTTGAACATGCCATAACTTGACTTGAAACATGCCTTAGTTGGGCACGAAATTGACATATGAACATGCTATGAAAATAGCACGAATCTGATAAGAACATGGGCATGACTTTAGAAAACAAGAAAGTGGCCAACTCGAGGTTGGGTTGAGTTTGTAGTGTAAATCTGCCCGGAACCGCCCGGCAAATCCAGTTGCTACAAACAGTAGGACCCAATGTGGGTAGTTGGTCACATCGCGCTTGAAACCCGAGGTTGGGTTGAGTTCGTAGCGTAAACCTGCCCGGAACCGCCCGGCAAATCCAGTGGCTACGAACAACAGGATCCAATGTGAGTGGTTCGGTGCATTAACGAATCAATTAATGCCAATTAGGGTTAAGTCATGAACATGAAAAGACAACTTAACCAACTTGAACACGATTTGTAGGGCTAAGTCATGAACTTGAAACGACAACACTTAGCCAACTTGACATGACACGTAGGTGGGTTAAGTCGCGAACTGAAATGATATACTTAACCATCTTGACATGACTAGACTGGAAAAGGATTAAGTCACGAATTACATGACTTAATCTGTTAGGCGGGTTAGGTCACGAATTACATGACCTAATCTATTAGGCGAAACCCTAGACACGACCCCTTTCAGCAGTAACCCTCTAGATGTATCAAGGTACCCTGGGGCTAGGCCGGGTGGGGCACGATTACTGGGCTGATTGTAAGAGGTGAACGACGACAGTGGGGTACGCCAGTGTAGGTTCGGTGGACTACGATCGTGCACGTATCCGGGGCAGACACTGGGTATCCGTAGATTTATCTGTGCATCTTGAATCGTGTCAGGGGTTGACACCCTAGGGCTGATACACCCGAAGGTGGACCCAGCACAGGTGACTACATTCGTGATTAGCCGTATGACACGGACACTTGACGAGCTAGAACTTGTAGGGAGCCGATCGACTAGATAAGCGTTCCGTAGGACCCCGTACTTGGGTCAGACCCCGTTTCAGGGTCATTTCATGATATTGGGCCGTGGAATTTATTTCGTGATTAACTAGTGACATGGGCTTAGTATACTAGTACGGTCGATGCAACGAATCTTGAACATGTGATGCTTTACTTGACTTGTCTTGACTTATCCTGATCACCTTAGTCTATCTTGTTCACCCTGACACCATTCTTAAGTTTAGTTCCAGTTCATACATGACAGGTTGTTTTAACCGTTTCTACACTGAAAGTCACTAGAACTTACTCAGTCTTTATGACTGACCCTTTTTCCTTTCGCCTCTTTTTCTTCCGTTCCCCCCCCCCCCCCCAGGTTCTCAGGGAGGGAATACCGCAGCTTGACCAGTTTTCACATCCAGCTTGAAGAGAAAGAATGTATTGCTTGGATCTTTTCCGTTTTGGACTATGGCTTTGGACAGCAATTAGGGGACTTTTGCAGTTTATTTATGTTTTCTTCATGCTTCTTTAAATAATGTAATCAAGACAGTTATGATTTTGGGAAGTATCATGGCATGGTTTGTGTAACACGTATTTTGAAGAAATAAAAGTTGTTGTTTTCCGCTGTTCAAAAATATGTGTTATTATATCTGTCTTGTATATCTGCCAAAATTAGGGCATTCCCTTTGAGAGTGACCCTAATGGAGGTGGGGTGTTTCAGTTATCAAACTATCAACACCATGAACCAACTGCACACGGCCATTTACATATAAAATACTCGGCACAAAACCAAGTTTATAACAAAACGACAGGGTTTCACTGTTTATTTATATAAAATACGATTATTCCTTACTATTTATACATGGATTTACCTACATAACTAGAACGGTCACCTCTCACAGATGAAGTAACATATATTTGACCATAAGCTGTCGTATTCCTACATTACCCAACAATATAAAAACGTCCACTGAAAACTGATTTCATTAATAATAAATGGCAAAGGATGACTTTTTTTACCCAAATCTAACCTTGTGCCAGCCGTTTTCCTCTTCTTCCCCAAATGAATCCGAACCATTTCACAGATCAAAAAAAAAAACTAATTCGGTAAACTAAAACGATTACCTCACTTTCAAATTTATTGTTTTATAGGACTTGAAATTCACACCTCCCCAAGTAAATCACAAAAGTAAATATATTTTTGCAAGAAGCTTAATAAACTATTCATATATGATTGATGTTGGGCAGGTGAATCTTCATTAATGATGGTCTTCTGGTGGTGGGATTTGGATTGTGTTTGGGCTTTAAATAGTGTGAGTGGGATTGTTAGGTCAGGTGTTACAGTAGTGTGAGTATACTGATTGGATGATACATGTGCACGTGCATGCACGTACGTACCATCTCGTGCCAATAAATGCACAGTGGAATCTGTGATCACTGATGATCCCACCAAGGAGGCAAGGATTGTATTGGTTTTAGCAATGAGGCACTATTAAAAACTGCCGCAATGTCATGGGTGCTTTTAGTATTTGACCGTAAGACCTTTCTAATGCATATTTTCATCTACACATATACCAGGAAATTTTATCATACACCATTAATAACTCATAAACGTCAAAATTAAATTGATAGCTTTCGAATTTGAAAGCAAAAAGGTAAAAAAGAAAGATAGAGAAATGTAGAAAATTCGTTTTAAAAGACAAAGATATAAATCAAATAAATTTGATAAAAGAGGCGTATCCTAATTTTCATAATCTTTTACATGTTGAGAGCCATTATTATTATTATTAGGAGCTCTGATTCTAGGGGCATCCCCACATAAGGCCCAGCGGGGGGACATCGATTCCACTAAAATTATTAATTTTTGAACAAAAAAATCGAAGTCTTCTGCAAATCTACTTTCCCCTTCTACATACCTACTTTCTCACTTACCATGCTTGTCTCCACCTTTCAAATACAAAAGTTGAACCTTGAACGAAACCTAAACTCACAAATATATACAAAAATTTCGTCATTTCTCCAAACCTTTAACATCAAAAACAAAAAATTATTACTGGCTTATTGATCTATGTTCTTCCGAGCCTCTTGCTATCTTTACGCACGGGTAATTTGATTATGTTTGAGTAAATGTATTTTGTGTTTTTTGTTGAATTGATTAGTTTTAAATAAATTCATTTTGTGTTTTTGTTAGATTGATTGTGTAACGACCCAAACATCCCCATAAAGGAAAGTCCGGATTGAGTTAAGAACACGACAAATCAGAATACAAACAGAAGAACATTTCATTGCTTATTACAACAATTTCATCATAATACATGAATATAACAGAGTATGAGTAAATAATATACATTCCAGAAATATCAGAGATTTAAATTACATTTAAATACATCGTAGCAGAAAAATAATACAAAACACAACTGAAAGAGATACATAGATACAAAGCTTTCCAAATATCATTCCAACTTTAAACCAGGATCCTATGAATAAAAATCTGCAAAACCAAAACTACTAGTTGCCCGTGTGGAAAATAGGGGCACCCAGAGTTTAGGTTAAAAAAATAAACTCCAGGTCAGTTATGTGACTGGTGTGAGAACTAAAATAGTTATTTAAAACTTTACTTTCAAATCAGGAAAATCAAGGGACCATGCCGTATAACACGGAACAGGTTTCCTCCCAAGAATACCAGTGTATAAAACAAACAGCGCAATGCTTTTTGGAAAAATGAAGCTATTATAAGACCCAGGTTCCATCACACAATGCAACGCAAGCCGGAGGATAGGGTTTTCCCTTATGATAGCCAAATATGCTTGGTACATTTAAAACAAATCATTCGATACTATTATAAGTGCAGTGTATAAAACAACTTCAAATATAAATGTATCAATCATAGGCGGCACGGGTACCATATATCATGTCGCCAATACTAGGCTCTACAATCAAAACCGAAATGTCACGTATTGAAAATTGGATTTCCGTCATGAGTCTAGGCAAGGGATGTACTCCTTTCCGCTTCGAGACACTCTAGCAAATGTCTCAAGACTACACACTCTGGGAAACCCCTGGATCCTCCAAGGCCGGTCCACCCTTACGTTTGTGGATTAATTATTCCTGAACACACGTTTTTCGGTCCTATAAGACCTATCCATCGGCTCCGTCGTAACCGATATATCCGAGGCGCCTCGCATTCCAACAACCACAAAGGTAAAAATAATATAAATGTCAGGGCTTGCAAAACCCTGACACCACCCATAGCTAGAAAGAAACGTCATGTCCTCCTTGGGACCCTTATCTCGTTTTTAACTCATACCGAGGTGTGAGGCTCGCGAATTAACGCATGCTATATTAAAGCCGTTCTTTGACCATCAACCACAAGACTCTGCTTTTCAACAGAAGCCTTGATCACTGCATCTCTGCATGCCACACAGGCAATTCATTCCATGCGACTGATATCTATCGATGTATAACCTCTGAGGTCATACGTTTCATAGAAGGGCGTTAAGAAAGAGAATAAATTCTCCGTCGCCAAATAGATATATATTTAATAGAAATCAATCAACACAGAATAAAATCCAATGTCAGACACAAACCATTTACAAGTTCATTCTGGGTCTGAACGAAACCGGAGGCAGCTTATTCCTCGTCTCATATGTCCAATACAGGAGAGAGGTCCTCGCATATCCGGTCGATCTCCAAGTCCGTCTGGACGATCACCACTTATTACCTCGTCTTGGGTGTACAGCCCAATCAAGACATCAGTATTCATCCAAACGATGTGAAGACCTTCGGTCTTCAACCACCATCTTCATCGTCGACTTATCGGTGAATCAGTTATTCAAAATGGGTATAAACCCGGCCTTTTCGAATAACTCGCGTATATAATAAACAAGTGCTATAAAACACAACATACGCCTCATTCCAATTCTGAATATTCTTTTATTTAAATATTCATATCCTCTGGGAAAGGTTCCCATTAATTTTATCAAAGACAAATTCTTTAAATTTATTCTTTAATCTTCCTTTGGATATCAATTCAAACCATATTAAGATTTTCCAAACTAGTCGAGATTAGCGCACCTTACCGAAGTAATCATTTGTTTAATTCCCCAATCCCAACCTATTCATCCCATGGAGCAAAACCGATATTACCCCATAACTAACACCACGGTGTTATCGGTAAATTTAATTACCATTTCCCGTTCAAATCTAATTAAAGATTTAACTATCGCTTGGAGCAAAACTGGTGATACTCCACTCTCGATCATTTCCCAAATTTGATAATTTAAATTATCAGTTCACATTTCAATCCATTTAAAGATTCATTAAAACTCCACTTATTTTTAATCTTCCGAAAATCAATATTAATGATTATTTAACTTTGGAAATATAAACATGCCGCATCGACAATCTACACTGTACTATTGATTTCTGCCTATATATAACCTCTGAGCTCATACGTCTCAGAGAAGGGTGTAAACAAGAGAATAAATCCTTTGCCACCAAAACGATATATATTTAGCAGAGATCAACCATGCAGTTCGAAATACAATGTTAGACAAGTAATCCTGTCTTTAACTGTGTTAAAGTACTTATGTCATTTAAAACACAGTTCACGATAAAACCAAAATCACATTCCATTAATCATGGAATCTTCACGGAAAAACAAATCAATCTATAATCGATATCAATTTCCATATCCGACTAAAAATATAAATGGAATAACGGCAAAGCCTTTTAAATTCCATATGTATTAACATTCTTCTTCCACAGAAGTTCACTTCGATTATTATCAAATCGAATTCCATTCAATTCCAATTTAATATATTAAATTGGAAAACTTTACTTTGGAAAATTCCCGTTAAATCTTAATAAAAAGATTTATAAATTCTAAATCCCATTTCACTGTAAATCGGGTTAAAGAACGAGTGTCGTTAAAAAAACACAGTTCACAATAAACCTAATTCACATTCCATTTTCAATTCCAATTAAATGTTAATTAATTGAAAATTCTTCTTTAAATCTTAATTAAAAGATTTATTCTTTTCACATGGGTTTAAGAACAGTGTTACTAAAGACCCTATCCCATCGGTCTCTAACCGTAAATTAGTAAGAGAACAATTCCCTAAGTATAAATCCCGAAGGCCGAAACCAACATTAGATCAATACCCAGGAAACCATTCAACTTAGCTAATCTCCAGTTAGTTTCTAATTTTCTTCACTTCATTGGGTTTATGAACAGTATTATTAAAGATACCATTCACGAAAAACCCAAAATCTCATTCCATTGTTAATCGGGTTAAAGAACAAGTGTTATTTAAAACACTGTTCACGATAAACCCAAAAATCAATTTGATATTAAATACAAGGCTCTGAATAGAAACCATATCGGCTCATATTCAATATCAAATTTTGAAATCAACAAATATCGTATTGGGAATAAAGATATATATCTTCCAAATTCCTCCGCAATATCCGTATAATCACGGAATCCAATATCGAAATATTCCGAAGATAATTTCGATTCAAATCCATTCCAATTCATATATTGGAAATTCTGGTTATTTTTAAAACCATTGCAAATCCAATTTATTTATTTAAAAATAATGGATTTATAATTCTAGTTCATAATTAATTCATTTTGATAAAAATATATTTTTATCTTTTCAAATATGGAATTTTTCATCCTAATTCTTTCTAAATCATTTACTATGATTTTATACAAATGATTGATATTTTAAATAATTTTATCAAGGCCCATACAGTCGATTTCCAAAAAGGGTCATCGAACTGCACTTACAACGACCTTTTCCAATTTGATTTGGACATAATTCCAAATCCAACAGTTAGATTTCAAATCTCTTGTATTCGTTGGAAAGCTCTTTTTGATACGAACCCAACCGGTTCCGGTTTTAGGAGAATCCGATGGTCGGATCTCCCGTAAAGTCAATTCGAAGTCAATGGTCGAAATTCGCGAACTGATGTGGCGCGGCGCGTTCTATTCAGGCCATTATATATAATATATATATATATATATTATATTTCATCGATTTCCATTTAAAACATATTTTATAAATCGTTTTAAATTCATTTTCAAAATGATTTCAGCTTGATATTCAATTTCAAATCAAAATTGAATATTCCATATCATTAATATATAAATGATAATATTTTCAAAACATTAGATTTGAAATCACTTCCTTTTCGATATTCATTATAAAAATGAATAAAACCAATATAAATATCATTCATGACAAAATGGCGATAATCTAATTAACACGGCTTTATATATTCAAATATATACGTGTCCATCCCAAATCGAACATCAAAATCAGATTTTGATCTTTTACTGAATATTATTTTAAAATATTCATTATTTTAAAATATTTTTTATTTTAAAATATTCTTTTCTGAAATGGAATCAGATACAGTCAATTACCATATAATGTTATTTATATGGATTCCATATACACGTGTACACAACAATAATCAAACACAGTCAATCATCATCCAGAGTGCATTCTACACTGTACAAGCATTAAATATAAGTTTTTAACGCTTGCAACAGTCTGTCAACCAATCGATTGACATACAACTAAACAATTGGGATTAGTGTACGTCAAATATCATCCCAATACCCATGTGGGGTTTCAATCAACAAATACAGATTTTATTTGTGCAGTTGGGCGATGTGTAAAATATATCGTCCAATCTATATCGGTAAAATGAGTGTCCATAAACAAATCGTCTGATTTGTAAATGAATATTTATTTTATTCATTATACATTAAAAATTATATTTTTAACGATAAAATATTTTATTCAACACATGAATATTTTTATTTTCCGTCCCACATCACAAACCAAATTCACACAAACCAATCAATCCAATCACACAACCAAACAAATCGTCCATGGTCTGTGGACGACGGGGAGCAGTTCATATATGCAGTTATAAAATAAATAACTGTATAGAAATAATTTCAGTGAGGAGTTCTCACTTTTCTTTCGGCTTCGCCTAAAATTGTAGCGAGTTCTGAAAATTCACCCGTCTCTTCTAGAAGGTAGAAGACGTCGCCACGAGTCCAATGTCTCTTGTTTCACTGGATTTCGGCAACATAGCAAAAAGATATGATTTTTATTCTAAAATCATAATTCATAGCGCTTTCAAGTGTTGTAAATGGTTTAAAATAAAAACCGCACCTTTTCAATCTCGTTCGAAACTAGGTTTCGAATTATCACCCAATTCGTTGAACTTGGTGATGATCGGACGATGCAACGAGGTGGAGCTTGGAGTCACACACACGCACGTGGTGTGGGGTCCAGTTCGATTCACTGTGGAGGGCACGGCGGCAGGTTGAAGTCTCGAACTTCGAAGGGGTGGATCTCTCGAGATACTCAACGATGGAGGATGAAACAAGTATGGATGTGAAGCTCTCAGAGAGTGCTACAAAATCCCTAACTGGACCTCTGAATTTTATTGAGTAGATTTGGAGATAAAGAGGAGAGATGGCCACGAACATTTTCCGCCTTTGACCGTGGGTATCGGGGAAAGAGAAAATGATTTTTGGGAAATTAAAATAATAAACGAAATTTTATGATTAGCCATTATATATATTTAATTTAAAAATAGTTTTTCCTTGTTCGAACTCTAAATCAAACCCAACGACTGTCGCCCCTAGCTAAATACCCCTATTTCGAACATAATGGAATATGTTTCGTAAGCCCATTCGACTGTTTCAGTCAATTTTTCTTCAAATTAAAATATAAAACATTCAAATATGGATTTGAACGTACATTTTACTTTTCCGGGACCACATACTGATTCCAAAAATTCCCGAAAAATAAATCTAGCTATGGCACGATACGGTCCCAACAAAATTAATTTCGTCGAATTTGGAGACCGTTTGAAAAATGGACTTTTTTGGTTGATCCAATTCAACTGAAATTGACAAAACACGTTTTCCTTTGCCACGCTCACATATTGATTCCAAAAATTATGAAAATTGGAATCTAGCAATAAATTTGACATTCGGATCCAACAAAGGTGGTCTCGTTGAAAACGGAGGTCGTTTGCAAAATCGCTATTTTTAAGGGCTATATTTCCATTGCGACTATTCTAAATTTTCAACTGGACATAACTTTTTATTCTCGCTATGAAATTTGGGTTTTTCAGATTCGTTGGAAAGATATTTTAAAACAGATTCAAATATTTCTGGTTTCACTAAAATTCGATTTATTTTAAATCATGTACATTCAATTGAAATTTGAAATCGAATTTTCAAACTACCGCGCCATTTCTAATTCTTTTTATAATTAAAATAAATATTTATATTCTATCTTCGATTTAAATAAATTTATTCGTTTAATTTTATTCATAATAAATTTCTTGTCGTTATTATTTAAAATAAATCATTTTAAGTATTCAAAATTCATTAAAATAGCCAAAATAAAAAAATTAAATTGGTTCTGATTTTACGGGTTGTTACAGTCTCCCCCACTTAAAATCTTTTCGTCCTCGAAAAGGAACAGAGCTGAAAGTTGTTTAACCAACCAACTCAACTTTCATTCAGGCTTTCATTCTTCAATTTTTCAGTTTCTAAGAATTTCTAATTTTTCAAAAATTTGGCTAACACCCTAAATTTTCGAAAAAAATCGCTATAACCTCCTTTGTGCCGGGAGCATCGGGAAAATTCCCAAACTGTCACATAGGCCCTCTTATCTCAAAAAGAAAAAGCTAAGTGGCTAGCCAATCGGCTCATGAAATCATCCAAACCCAAGAAACTAGTAAACATGTACCTATTTGTTAGGCATACAATTTTATCCCTCTGCTCTAGCCTCCTTGTAATGACCTGTTCACACACACACACACACACACACACACACATATATATATATATATATATATATATATATGCATGTATTTCCAATCAAATTTCAATTCAGCTCAATATTTGGTTCAATTTGGCTAAATTTACCTTTCATTCTCATTTGGGTTTAAATAAGCATCATTCCAATATTTCTATTAATCAAACTGATAGTCAAACAACCCAACCAGCAATCAATTTGTGAATTAGCCTTTCAAATGCATAGTTTTAATATATATTCAAAAATCATCCTTTTTGGTGCTAAATCACAACAATAAACCCTATCTAGTTTTGGTCCTCACACCAGTCAATTGGAAATATATAGATATCCCACTTTCGAAACACGAACATGAATGCTGATGATGATACATCATCATCAGGATTATCTTTGGGCAACTAGGGTGTGATTCTATATCTATCCAGTATATTTGAGGCTTCGAATAAGCGTTCGCGAGACGTATATGCAAAATCTCCATATACTCGATTATCCAAATTCAATATAAATAAATAATCAAATACATATAATAAGATTTAATTTTCAAAACAAAGTTTGTTTTCAATTTTATTTTAAAAATAACACTCTTTCAACTCATTCTAGGATACTACTGATCCCATCTCTAACGAATCATTCTCATTGGATATTACTAATCCAATCTCTGATAAATTCTTTTGTTTAGTTCTAATGTGTCTTGTTCTCGAGCTTTGTAAACCAAAGCTCTGCTACCAAACTGTAATGACCCAAACTTCCCTGTAAAGGAAAGTCCGGATTGAGTTGAGAACACGACAAATCAGAACACAAACAGATGAACATTTCATTACTTATTACAATAATTTCATCAGAATACATGAATATAACAGAGTACGAGTAAATAATATACATTCCAGAAATATCAGAGATTTAAATTACATTTAAATACATCGCAGCGGAAAACTAATATAAAACACAACTTAAAGAGATACACAGATACAGAGCTATCCGAATATCATTCCAGCTGTAAACCAGGATCCTGTGAATAAAAATCTGCAAAACCAAAACTACTAGCTGCCCGTGTGGAAAATAGGGGCACCCAGAGTTTAGGTTAAAACAATAAACTCCAGGTCAGTCATGTGACTAGTGTGAGAACTAAAACAGTTATTTAAAACTTTACTTTCAAATCAGGTAAATCAAGGGACCACGCCATATAACACGGAATGAGTTTCCTCCCAAGAATACCAGTGCATAAAACAAACAGCGCAATGCTTTTTGGAAAAATGAAGCTATTATAAGACCCAGGTCCCATCACACTATGCAATGCAAGCCGGAGGATACGGTTTTCCCTTATAATAGCCAAACATGTTTGGTACGTTTAAAACAAATCATTTGATACTATTATAAGTGCATAGTTTATAAAATAACTTCAAATATAAATGTATCAATCATAGACGGCATGGGTACCATATATCATGTCGCCAATATTAGGCTATACAATCAAAACTGAAATGTCACGTATTGGAAATTGGATTTCCGTCATGAGTATAGGCAAGGGATGTACTCCTTTCCGCTACGAGACACTCTAGCAAATGTGTCGAAACTGCACACTCTGGGCAACCCCTGGATCATCTAAGGCTGGCCCACCCTTACGTTTGTGGATTAATTATTCCTGAACACACGTTTCCCGGTCCTATAGGACCAATCCATCGGCTCCGTAGTAACTGATATATCCGAGGCGCCTTGCATTCCAACAACCACAAAGGTAAAATTAATATAAATGTCAGGGCTTGTAAAACCATGACACCACCCATAGCTAGAAAGAAACGACATGTCCTCCTTGGGTCCCTTGTCCCGTTTTTAACTCATGCCGAGGTGTGAGGCTCGCGAATTAACGCTATACACAAAGCTATGCTATATTAAAGTCGTGCTTTGATCATCAACCACAAGACTCTGCTTTTCAATAGAAGCCTTGATCACTACATCTTTGCATGCCACACAGGAAATTCATTCCATGCGACTAATATCTATCGATATATAACCTCTGAGGTCATTCTCAGAGAAGGGCGTTAAGCAAGAGAATAAATTCTCCGCCGCCAAACAGATATATATCTAGTAGAAATCAATCAACACATAATAAAATCCAATGTCAGACACACATCCATTTACAAGTTCGTTCTGGGTCTGAACGAAACCAGAGGCACCTTATTCCTCGTCCCATATGTCCAATAAAGGAGAGAAGTCCTCGCATGTCCGATCGATCTCCAAGTATGTCTGGACGATCACCACTTATTACCTTATCTTGGGTGAACAGCCCAATCAAGACATCAGTAATCATCCAAACGGTGTGAAGACCTCTGGTCTTCAACCATTGTCTTCATCGTCGACTTATCGTCGAATAAGTTATTTAGAATGGGTGTAAACCCGGCCTTTCCGAATAACTCACGTATATAATAAACAAGTGCTATAAAACACAACATACGCCTCATTCCAATTCTGAATATTCTTTTATTTAAATATTCATATCCTTTGGGAAAGGTTCCCATAAAGATAAATCCTTTAAATTTATTCTTTAATCTTCTTTTAGATGTCAATTCAAAACATATTAAGATTTTCCAAACTAGTCGGGATTAGCACACCTTACCGAAGTAATCATTTGTTTAATTCCCCAATCCCAACCTATTCATCCCATGGAGCAAAACTGGAATTACCCCATAACTAACACCACGGTGTTATCGTTAAATTTAATTACCATTTCCCGTTCAAATCTAATTAAAGATTTAACTATCGCTTGGAGAAAAACTGGTGATACTCCACTCTCGATCATTTCCCAAATTTGATAATTTAAATTATCAATTCACATTTCATTCCAATTAAAGATTCATTAAAACTCCACTTAGTTTTAATCTTCCCAAAAATCAATATTAATGATTATTTAACTTTGGAAACACAAACGTGCCGCATCGACAATCTATATTGTACTATTGATTTCTGCCTATATATAACCTCTGAGCTCGTACGTCTCAGACAAGGGTGTTAAGCAAGAGAACAAATCCTCCGCCACCAAACAGATATATATTTAGCAGAGATCAACCATGCAGTTCAAAATACAGTGTTAGACATGTAATCATGTCTTTAACTAGGTTAAAGAACTTATGTCATATAAAACACAGTTCACGATAAACCCAAAATCACATTCCATTAATCATGGAATCTTCACTTGAAAAACAAATCAATCTATAATCGATATCAATTTCCGTATCCGACTAATAATATAAATGGAATAACGGCAAAGCCTTTTAAATTCCATAAGTATTAACAGTCCTCCTCCACAGAAGTTCACTTTGATTATTATCAAATCGAATTCCATTCGATTCCAATTTAATATATTAAATTGGAAAACTTTACTTTGGAAAATTCCCGTTAAATTTAATAAAAAACATTTATAAATTTTAAATCCCATTTCACTATAAATCGGGTTAAAGAACGAATGTCATTAAAAAAACACAGTTCACAATAAACCCAGTTCACATTCCATTTTCAATTCCAATTAAATGTTAATTAATTGAAAATTCTTCTTTAAATCTTAACTAAAAGATTTATTCTTTTCACACGGTGTTTAAGAACAGTGCTATTAAAGACCCTATCCCATAAGTCTCTAACCGTAAATTACGAAGAGAACAATTCCCTAAGTATAAATCCCGAAGGCCGAAACCAACATCAGATCAATACCCATGAAACCATTCAACTTAGCTAATCTCCAGTTAGTTTCTAATTTTCTTAACTTCATTGGGTTTAAGAACAGTATTATAAAAGATACAATTCACGACAAACCCAAAATCTCATTCCATTGTTAATCGGGTTAAAGAACAAGTGTAATTTAAAACACCGTTCACGATAAACCCAAAAACCAGTTTGTAATTAAATACAAGGCTCTGAATAGAAAATATATCGGCTTATATTCAATATCAAATTCTGAAATCAACAAATATCGTATTGGGAATAACAATATATATATATATATCTTCCAAATTCCTCCACAATATCTGTATAATCACGAAATCCAATATCGAAATATTCCGAAGATAATTTCGATTCAAATCCATTTCAATTCATATTTTGGAAATTCTGATTATTTTTAAAACCATTGCAAATCCAATTTATTTATCTAAAAATAATGGATTTATAATTCTAGTTCATATTTAATTCATTTCAATAAAAAAAATATTTTTATCTTTTCAAATATGGAATTTTTCATCCCCATTCTTTCCAAATCATTTACTATGATTTTACACAAATTATTGATAATTTTAATAATTTTATCAAGGCCCGTACAGTTGATTTCCCAAAACGGTCATCAAACTGCACTTATAGCGACCTTTTCCAAATTTGATTTGGACATAATTCCAAACCCAACCGTTAGATTTCAAATCTCTTGTATTCTTTGGAAAGCTCTTTTCGATACGAACCCAACGGTTCCGATTTTAGGAGAATCCGACGGTTTGGATCTCCCATAAAGTCAATTCGAAGTCAATGGTCGAAATTCGTGAACTGCCGCGGCGCAGCGCGTTCTATTCAGGCCATTATATATATTTCTCCGATTTCCATTTAAAACGTATTTTATAAATCGTTTTAAATTCGTTTTCAAAACGATTTCAACTTCATATTCAATTTTAAATCAAAATTGAATATTCCATATCATTAATATATAAATGATAATATTTTCAAAGCATTAGATTTGAAATCACTTCCTTTTCGATATTCATTATAAAAATGAATAAAATCGATATAAATATCGTTCACGTCAAAATGGCGTTAATCTAATCAACACGGCTTTGTATATTTAAATATATACATGTCCATCCCAAATCGGACATCAAAATCAGATTTTGATCTTTTACTGAATATTATTTTAAAATATTCATTATTTAAAATGTTCTTTATTTTAAAATATTCTTTTCTGAACTAGAACCAGACACAGTCAATTATCATATAATGTTATTTATATGGATTCCATACACACGTGTACACAACAATAATCAAACACAGTCAACCTTCATCCAGAGTGCATTCTACACTGTACAAGCATTAAATATAAATTTTAAACGCTTACAACAGTCTGTCAACCAATCGATTGACATAAAACTAAACAATTGGGAATAGTGGACATCAATATCATCCCAATGCCCGTGTGGGGTTTCAATCAATAAATACAGATTTTATTTGTGCAGTTGGGCGATGTGTAAATATATCGTCCCAATCTATATCGGTAAAATGAGTGTAGATAAACAAGTTGTCCGATTTGTAAATGAATATTTATTTTATTCATTATACGTTAAAAAATATATTTTTAAAGATAAAATATTTTATTCAACACATAAATATTTTTATCTTCCGTCCCACATCACAAACCAAATTAACATAAACCAATCAATCCAATCACACAACCAAACAAGTCATCTATGGTCTGTGGACGACGGGGAGTAGTTCATATATGCAGTTATAAAATAAATAACTGTATAGAAATAATTTCAGTGAGGAGTTCTCACTTTGCTTTCGGCTTCGCCTAAAATTGTAGCGAGCTCTGAAAATTCTCCGGTCTCTTCTAGAAGGTAGAAGGTAGAAGGCGTCGCCACGAGTCCAATGTCTCTTGTTTCACTGGATTTCGACAACATAGAAAAAAGATATGATTTTTATTCTAAAATCGTAATTCGTAGCGCTTTCAAGTGTTGTAAATGGTTTAAAAATAAAAACCGCACCTTTTCAGTCTAGTTCGAAACTAGGTTTCGAATTATCACCCAATCCATTGCACATGGTGATGATCGGCCGATGCCACGAGGTGGAGCTTGGAGTCGCGCACACGCGCGTGGGGGTGGGGTCCACTTCGATTCACGGTGGAGGGCACGGCGACGGGTTGAAGTCTCGAACTTCGAAGGGGTGGATCTCTCGAGATACTCAACGATGGAGGATGAAACAAGTATGGATGTGAAGCTCTCAGAGAGTACTACAAAATCCCCAACTGGACCTCCGAAATTTATTGAGTAGATGTGGAGATAAAGAGGAGAGAAGGCCACGAACGTTTTCCGCCTTCGAACGTGGGTATCGGGGAGAGAGAAAATGATTTTTGGGAAATTAAAATAATAAATGAAATTTTATGATTGGCCGTTATATATATTTATTTCAAAAATAGTTTTTCCTTATCCGAACTCCAAATCAAACCCAACGAATGTCACTTCCAGCTAAATACCCCTATTCCGGACACAATGGAATATGTTTCGTTAGCCCATTTGACTATTTTGGTCAGTTTTTCTTCAAGTTAAAATATAAAACATTTAAATATGGATTTGAACGTACATTTTACTTTGCCGGGGCCACTTACTGATTCCAAAAAATCCTGAAAAATAAATCTAGCTATGTTGGGATGATACGGTCCCAACAAAATTAATTTCGTCGAATTTGGAGACCGTTTGAAAAATGGACTTTTTCTGGTCGATCCAATTCAATTGAAATTGACAAAACACGTTTTCCTTTGCCACACTCACATATTGATTCCAAAAATTATGAAAATTGGAATCTAGCAATAATTTGACATTTCGGATCCAACAAAAATGGTCTCGTCGAAAACGAAGGTCGCTTGCAAAATCGCTATTTTTAAGGGCTATATTTCCATAGCGACTATTCTAGATTTTCAACTGGGCATAACTTTTTATTCCTGCTATGAAATTTGGATTTCTCAGATTCATTGGAAATATATTTTCAAACAAATTCAAATATTTCTGGTTTCACTAAAATCCGATTTATTTTGAATCCTGTACATTCATTTGCGCTATTTCTAATTTCTTTTATAATTAAAATAAATATTTATATTCTAACTTCGATTTAAATAAATTTATACGTTCTAATTCTATTCAAAATAAATTTCTTATCATTATTATTTTAAAAAAATCATTTTAAACATTTAAAATTCATTAAAATAGCCAAAATAAAAAATTTAAATTGGTTCTGATTTTCCGGGTTGTTGCAGATTAGTTTTAAATAAATTGATTTTGTGCTTTTTGTTGAATTGATTAGTTTTAAATAAATTGATTTTGTGTTTATAGTTGAATTAATTTGTTTAGAAAATGTTAATTGAAATGATAAGCATCCAAATAGTAAGAAAATGAGACGCTAATAGTGCATTATTAACAATGATTTCAATAATGTTGTGCATAGTTGATAAAAGTGTGATGAATTCGAAACTAAACTAATTTTCCGCCCCCATGATGTATGATTCCTGCGTATGCCCCTGGCTCCGACACACATTTAGTTACGCGTGAATTATAGTTCTAGAAAATATATATGGATTATTTACTATTTTACAGGGGTAATTCTATCTATATGTAAAAAAAATTCGAACCGCCGCTTGATAACTTTTAAAATTACGGTGTGCATTTCAAATCTAGACACTCCTTGTTCAAATTTGATGTGTTAATAATACCCTAAATAAATTTTTTTCCTTTTCAAAAGACCTAGAGATAATGAAATGCACATTTCAAAATACAATGCTTTCACCCTTAAAAAATTCATTTACCATAACGTACCAAATATAAAAGATAAAGTGAAATGAGCACAATAAAATAAGCACATTGATAAATGAATAACATGAAGTACAATAACAATATATTTAACCGAATCGCATACTACTAGAAATTTATTAGGATCTCTACACAATTAGATTTTAGAGGAGATAAGAAGTGAAGAAAAATAATGACAAAATAATTTCACCAACAAAACTTTTATTAAACTACCAAAAGATTACAAGAAAATAAAATAAAATTGAGAAAATATCACAAATCCTAAAACCTAAAGAGAATAAACATTTTCTTCCACATACATATAATGAACATCATAATGCCTATTTATAATAGGATTGACAAAATACCTTCTTTAAGAAGCCATTGAATGATTCCATAAGTCTTCCCATGTAGATAATTTGTTGCCTTTTCTAATGCAATAAAAAAGACAACTAATTACTCAATAAAATCTACCAATATCTTTAAAAGATGAAATTAATCAATCTTCAAAATGTAGAAAACCTATAAAATAGGCAATGAATTTCAGTCATGATTCCATATAAACTCAAATATATCCAAGATCTACATAAATATGGAATATTGTATCACCAAAAAACCTAACAATCTCCACTTTTATACTATATTCCATATATGTCGTCCAAGCTCCACCTAGAACTGAAGCTTCAAAATAGTACCCAATAATACAATGGGAATAAATATCGCCATTCTAAAAATAAATAACTTTCAAATCACCAAAAAATAATGCATGCTCCAAACTAGATATGCATGTTAACAAATCAGAACTGCTTGTAATACCACAATGGCCTCCATGTGGTCTTCGTTGCTTTCTGTTGCTGGCTCCACGTTGGTTTTGACAAATTTAACTTTTCACTACCAATTTGAGAAGTTTCTTCATTCTCTATTGTTTTCCCAAGCAATTTATATATGTTATTATTTCCCCATTTCGCGCGCAGAAGCTCTTTATTACCCCTCCAAACTCTTGTGACTCCACTTCTAGTCGAAAAGTTGCAGCCTAACTGTCTTATTGAAACAAGATTCTTCTTAATTTCTGGGATGTACCTAACTCCTGTTAGCTTTACTACCCTTTCATCATTCAACTTTACCCTAACCGAGCCTCTGCCTTTAACATGCAAATGTCCACCATCGGCAGATTCCACTTTATCAGTTTGTTCTTCATAATCGATAAATGCTTCTCTTTGATTGCATATGTGGAAACAAGCGCCTGAATCAAGTAACCAATCTTTACTTTTGCCTTCATCTACACATAGGACATTACCATCAAGATCTTCACCAAAATTAACTTCTCCGTTGCTGCATTCATCAACCTTGACTTTGTCTTCCTCTAATGCTTTTATTCTTTCTTTGTCCTTTTTAAGTTTGTTGCAAAATCTTAGTTGATGACCATCTTTTTTCACAGTAATAGCAAATGAAATATATTTCTACGTTTGAGTTATTTGATCACCTATCCGTAATTGAACGGCTACATTTCCTAGCAAAATTGGCTTCTTCAAATGGATTTCTACTTTCTCTTTCTACCTTATCATTTTCTTCTATTAGGTTCATCCTCCGTATCTCCTCATTAAGCAAGCTACTAACCACCAACTCCATTGATACAACGCCATTCGAATTTGAGTTATTCAGTGCAACCATAAGTGTTTCCCAACTCTCCAGTAATGAATTCATCAACATTAAAGCTTGTGTCTCATCATCTACCTTGTAATTTACAGCTGCCAATTGGTTCACAGTTGCTTGAAAATCATTATGATGCTCTCGAATTGACTTGCCTTTCTTAAGCTTGAGATTCACCAATCTTCTCATAAGAAGAGCCTTGTTTGTTGCAGAGTTCTTTGCATAGATTCCTTTTAACTTTTTCCAAATCGCATAAGCAGATGTTTCATTAGCAACGATATGAAATACTGAATTCTCCAAAAAAACACCTAATAGCCGCTGCCCCTTTCTATCAAAAATTTCTCACTTTGCCTCAGTTATGCCAATTGGCTTCTCCCATTATTTTCCATGGGTTGGTGAAGATCATTAAGATAAAGATAGTCTTCCATCTTTGGTTTCCATAACCTACAATTTCTTACATTAAGTTTCTCCATATTTATCTTCTCCATAACCGAACTCTCTTCAAAAAAAATTATGTAGTAGGCTCCGATACCAAATTGTTAGGTATTTTCCAAGAATCTCTACACAATTAGATTTTAGAAGAGATAAGAAGAAGAAAAATAATGACTTTTATTAAACCATCAAAAGATTACAAGAAAATAAAATAAAATTGAGAAGATATCTCAAATCCTAAAACCTAAAGAGAATAAACATTTTCTCCCACATACGTATAATGAACAATATAGTGCCATTTATAATAGGATTGACAGAATATCTTCTTTAAGAAGCCATTGAATAATTCCATAAGTCTTCCCATGTAGATAATTTGTTGTCTTTTCTAATGCAATAAAAAAGACAACTAATTACTCCACAAAATCTATCAATATCTTTAAAAGATGCAATCAATCAATCTTCAAAATGTGGGAAACCTATAAAATAGGCAATGAATTTGAGTCTTAATTCCATATAGACTCAAATATATCCAAGATCTACATAAATATGGAATATTGTATCACTAAAAAACCTAACATGTACGCCAGCTATCTAAAAGCGTGAAGGCTTCATGATTAATCAATTCGGCGTGATACTCCCGGCTTTGAAGAGGACCGAAAGTTAGATGATTTTCCTTATATGTTTTCATCTTTAGCGTCTTTCGTTATTCTAGCAATATCTGCCACGAGTGCACTTCTGATACCTTAATATTGTGTCTAATTGGGAAATCTAAACAGTTATTATATACCTCATTTGCAAGTTCCAATAACCTTTGTTACAAATATATGTACTTCGATAAGAACCGAATTCATATAAGAACAAGAAAATTTATAACTAAACATTGTACTTAAGTTTTGTTCCTTATCTGATTGAATATATCGAACAAAATGAGTTATAACATTGTCTATAACTTTACAAGCATATCGTACGGTTAGTTGATAATAGAAAGAGCACCCGCACTAATTGACAAAGGTTATACTGTGGCATAACACGAGGCATCTCATGCTAAAGAGTTTGTTAACTTGACAATACAAAGAATAAATTATGAATGGACTGAAATTATGAACATCAAATGACCTCCCGAAATAGCGTATCGCTCCTATTGGACTTCTACTGGACTTAGCATTCACATTCTTCTTGATGTAAATTAAAAGATGATGCACTGTTTTTCATCTTTTTTTTCATTTATTTTCCATCAATAGATAACTATACATGTGCAGAAGATTGAGCGCACTCGCAAGTAAGGTGAACCAGGCTGGAAAGATCAATGAACAAGGCACCTTCCACATTTTTGTCTGTCTCAAAATTTGCTTGTTGATTATAGCCACCTGGACGGTTAGGACATCCATATCAGCTCTTTAATTTTCTTTAGGAGCAAAGTCAATTAAGATGGCGTAAACCCCATGCATTCAGCACATGATGGGTGTTTGGTTTCCCCTTCCTTCTTATCTTTTCTTTATTAATAGTTCTAATACATTTGGTGTCACACATTTTTGGTGTAAACGTGAACTACCGAAAATGTCCCTACATAGATATTCTCAAATCTAAATACCCCTTTGCAGTAATATCCAATAGTTAAACTTCTTAAAAATTTCAAAGTTTCTCTTTGCTTAAAAATAGGATCACATAGTTAAATATCTTTACAAATTCAGAATATCCCTCCATGCTTTTGAAAAACAAACGACGTTTAAATAAATAAGGATAAAAATCCGAAGTATGACGTGTCTTTCCATATTAATCCGAAGTTTGGATTATTTTTAATTAATCCCAAGTTAGGGGGATCCCTTCCCATATTGATCCCGATGACTTATTAACTTGTTGTTGCTGGTTATCAAACTTAAATTCATCTTCCCCAAACTAGTTTCCCACTCCAGAAAAATCGTTTGGGGAAGACGAATTTAAGTTTGATAACCGGCTACAACAAGTTAATAAGTGATCGGGATCAATATGAGAAGGGACCCCCTAAACTTGAGATTATTTAAAAATAATCCAAAGTTCGGATTAATATAAGAAGACACGTCAAACTTCGGATTATTCATGTCAATTAATCCAATAAATAAACATCATTTATTTATTTATATCTTTCTTAATAATTGTGATTATTTTTATTTATAGTTGACCTAAAAGCGTAATTTTTTTTTTCAACCGTGAACTTTCCAAAAAAACCTTTGGCATCACACTTTTTTAGTATATAATTTTAAAATATACATTCATGCTTAAAAATGGGGCCTAACGGTTAAATTTCTTTACAAACTCAAAACATCCCTTAATGCTTAAAATTAGTATCTATCAAATAAATACAATTTAAACAAATAAACAAAATTAACAAATTCATTATTTATTAATTGATAAAATACAAACTAATGAAAGATCAGATGCTGCAATTTAAAAATAATTTTTTTATTAACAACACATGATTTCAAGATAAAAACATAACTAGATAATTTTGATTTTTTTAACGTGTTAATTATATATAATTTTAATATAAAAACATGGCAAAACAGAATTTCAAAATTAAATTTCGTTTACCAATTCAAACTTTTCATCTACCAATTTTGCTAGATTCTCATATAGCTTAAAAATAATATCTTATATTTAAATTATATTCAACTATTCAAAGCTCTCATCTACAAATTAATAAATCCTCATATAGCTTAAAACTAGAATCTAATAAAATAAACTTTATTTATAATTTCAAAAAACTTAGACTTAAATATAGGAACTTAAAAATAAATTTCATTTACAATTCTGTCGATATACTAGATTATAATATCGCTTAAAATAGAATCTTACAGATAACCTTGATGTACGAATTTAAAGAATCCATCTATAAATATTAACCAGTCTTAGTATCGCTTGAAAATAGGATTCAACAAGTAATTTTTATATACAAATTCATTTTCCATTCATTAATAATACAAATGAAGATTAAAACTTACAAATATAGGATTATGCAACACTACAATTTAAATAGAATACACATAATTTTAACACCAAAACATAAAGGCAAACCATTTTATCCTGAATGAATTAAACATATAAGATCTGTAAACAAATAACTCACGCGCAAAGCACGTGCCGTAGCACTCGTAAGTTATAAACGGTTTAGAGAATACTGTTTATAGCTGCATACGGGTCTCAATACGGTTTGACGCTCGTAAGTCATAAACGATATTGACACCTGATAATAGTGCGAAACGCACCGAACAACATTGAAGCCAAAGACAAAAATCAATGTTAGGGGGAGATGCGAACTTTCTCCATGACGTGAAGGAGATGTCGATATCCTAGACTGGATGGAGAGCGATGGAATTTGAGGAAGAAGATATCGTGTTTCTCTTCCAAAGCTCTTTAATATTCTAAATGGGGCTTCCAACCCGTCTACTTCAAAACCTTCAGAAATATAAGCGAATTTTAAAACTCCGTTCTTCTAAAACAAAAACAAAAAAAATGAATGTGGCCCAGTTCAAAAGCTCCACCGCGTTCGAATTCACGTTGTATCAATAGCTCATTTGCTACAATTGCCGATGCGACGTGCTTAAAATCTTCATTGAGAACATTCTACACTGCATTTGTCAGCACGGCATTAATACACATAGCAAACTCGATGACCCGCAACACGTTTTACAACAAATAGATGACCCACGTCCAATTCACACCCCTCCAAGTTAGTTAATTCCTGAATGCATCATCATATCCAATTTGGAGACTGAGTTTGTCACAAAACACCATCTCCATTCTTCCATATGAAACCCCGATTTTCACCAACGAGAGATGTTCATTTTGAGTTGAACAAACTCCTATTCTCCAATTTGTGCCTCCAAATAATATAAGACCACGACTACACAAAATAAAATGTCTACTTCCAAGTTCCAACCTTAAAGCAAGACAAAAGGTATATTAAATCATTCAGCAGCGATAACAGTTAAAAACGGAAAAGAAACAGAAGCATGCAATAAGTACCCAGATCAGAGAAATCTATTTAACATTTTGGTCCAAAAACTACAACGAAAATGCAATTCCATCATAAAAAATGGCATTCACAACAAAAGCAAGCTGACATTATCCACTGCTCTCAGTGAGACCTGGCCGGTGAAGGAGAGAAGGACCTCGATGCACCACTGCGACTATGAGCGTAACTCTCCCTCGAGCGCCTTGTATCCCCACCTCCAAAAGAGGAACCTGGGCTGCCTGAATAGGAACCGCTTCTCCTTGAAGGGCTGTAGTAGCTCAAGTAGCTGCTGCTGCTTTGAACGGTAGGAGAGTAACTCCGTCTTGCTGACCTAGAGTCAAGAGAGCAGGATCTGCGGTACTGCCTTCTTGGTGGCGTCCTTGATCTGTAGCTGCGACGGTAGTCAGGAGAGTGGGATTGGGATCTATGCCTTCTGTAGTAATACGAGTCCGATCTTGATCTGGATCTATCCCTACGGTAGTATGGAGAGTATGACCTCGACCTGTGCCTGCGGTAATAGGGGGAGTACGACCTTGACCTATGCCTGCGGTAGTAGGAAGAGTATGACCTGGATCGGGATCTGTGCCTGCGGTAGTAGGGGGAGTACGATCTCGACCTGTGCCTTCGGTAATAGGGGGAGTACGATCTGGTTCGGGATCTGTGCCTGCGGTAGTAAGGGGAGAACGATCTGGACCTGTGCCTGCGGTAGTAGGGAGAGTATGACCTGGATCGGGACCTGTGCCTGCGGTTGTAGGGAGAGTATGACCGAGACCTGTGCCTGCGGTTGTAGGGAGAGTACGACCGAGACCTGTGCCTGCGGTTGTACTGAGAGTACGACCGGGACCTGTCCCTGCGGTAGTAGGGAGGAGAGTACGATCTGGACCTGCATCTGCCGTAGTAAGGGGAATATGACCTCTCCCTATCTGATGAATAATAGTCAGGTGTCATGTACCTGCTGCTGCCCCGTCTCCCTCTTGGCGAGGGACTACGTGAACTTCCTCGTCCTTCCATATATATACAATGACATAAAATAATCATCGGCAATAATGTAGATACTACAGATCATCAATTGTGCACACTGGCTAAGTACATGCAGTTCATATATGTTTTTTGCCCACTTCATCTAAAAACCTATCAATTATTTTATTTAATGCTACTCCCCAAAGCATTCAATGCGCATTTAGGCCATTTCTAAAACTATTTAGCACCAGCACCATCTACTATAGCAAGTCACTAACCTAGCGCATTCTAAAAGAATGTGCACTTATAATGTTTGGAAAAAAACTAACCATATTCAAATAAGCCTACTTTTTTGGTTTTAAAAAAAATTGCTATTTCGATGGTCAATGGTTCCAATGCAAATTTTGAAAAGATTTGAAATAAACATTCTACAAGTAAGCACTTTTACCCAACTTTGTTTAATAGTCGAATATATTTCCATAAAATTCTATTTTATGGAACTTGTAATATGATCAAGAATATAATGCAAATAACCTCACCGACAAATTTTTTTTTTAAAAAAAAAATTAATTGATTGGTGATGCTTAATGGGAATGGTATGCTTTGCAAAATTTTAGGTATATAGTATAATAAGATTTTGTTTACCATATAAGACGGAAATTTGTACCCCCGAAAGTTACACAAATGGTCTCTTGACATTGAAAAATTAACTGCAAACCAAGAACAAGAGAGGCATACCACTTTTCAACCCAAGATATCGGCCTGGCGTTGGAGTTCTCCCCCGTTTCCTTCTGGACTGGATGACAGAAAAAAAAAAGGTGAGAAAAACAGATTAAGAAATAATGTAAAATTGTAAACAGGCAAAACATTCCACAATGAATATCAGAAGTGCTAAAATAAAGTACATAACAAAATCAATTATTAATAGATGAAAGTTGCGCATAAAATTACAACCCACTGTTTATTTAGTCTGAGATTTGATTTGATTTGATGTAGAGCTTCAACACGCAGGCAACCTGCTGCCAAAAAAGCTAATAGAAGAGAAACTTCAAACTTAGTAGCAACATAAAATAACAAATCTCAAATGTTTACAAGTAAAGAAAAGGGCAACAATTTTTACTTTTTTACATCTATATAAGAACAGCTTTTTTTTTTTTTTTTTGGTAATCCATTTCTATCATGATACATCTACAATCAACAAAATGCTAAACAAAGTATTCACTATTTCTGGTACAGTTTGGCATTTCCCCTAACTTACACAAGTAATTGAAACAAAGAATTTTGAAAGTTCAGCTATCAAATAGCATTTGCTTTATTTTTTTTCAAACCTAACAAAATTTCAAAATTAGAAACCAACAAATATCAAGATCTAAAATCCAGCTTCTCAAAGCATTCACAATCAATGTGAGTACTACTATGATTTGCCTTCGCTACTGTATTTACCTTTTCTACGGTTATTACACGGCCTTCCAAGACAGATCCATCAAGATATTTAATACAGCGATTTGCCTCCTCTAACGTTGCCATAGTTACAAACCCAAAGCCACGGTTCTCTCTTTTCCAAGGATCCATTACAAGATGAACATCAACCACCTGCAGTTGTCTTCCACATGTATTATTCATTTGAATTCATTTGAATACAGAAAACATTCTAGACTTGTGGTGTGCAACATTTTTATATTTTGAACATACAGTTCCCAAAAAAACACAATATAAACAATGATGATACACATCAGTTAAAAAATCTAAAAGGTCTCAAAACAAAGGTTAGAAACATGCAGAAATGACATGCAGATGGTCACAAATTAGAACAGAGAAAAATTTATACAGTTGATATACCATCAAAAGACTATAATGAAAACCATTATCATGTTTGATGTTCCACACATCTTATATAACTTATTACTATTATATACCTCTCCTTCTTTAGAAAAGTGTTTCTCAAGATCAACCTTTGCAATCCTATGAGATAATCCAGTAACATATAAGCTGTTTCCAGGATTTTCTACATCACTAGAATCTTGAGATCTACACATAGGTAAAATTACATAAAACGTTAAATATCAAAGTTAAGATTTCAGCCAAGGCTCAAGAATTAACTTTTAAACTCCATACCTTGTTGGACTCCTTGATCTTGAAAACGATCTGGAACAAGAACTCGCACGACAAGGTGTAGATGATCGTGAAACATATCTAGAATCAAACATGCCACAGGATCAGTTGATACATTAGTTTTCAATCAAAAATAAATGGCACAAAACAGTGAACTCACCCTGACCTTCCTGAGCGTGCCATTCTGAATCTACAAAAACAAATAAACAGAAATCAGAAACGTAAACGATAATATGTTACCTACTAAAATTCTGCAAGTTGAACTCAAAGCTCAGCTATATACAAATTTACATAACTGACATAAAAGCTACGCTATGCTGGCCAACAGGCCAAAACACGACACAAATTGCACAACTACTAAAATACAAGATCTAAATCACTAAAATATTGGAACAGTAAATTATTATGCATACATACAACGCTGTTGACATCATTGATTAGATGCTGACCATATATCAGCTGATATCAACTGGCATAACCGTAGTTAATTACCGAACATATGTTAACACACCATTAATATACACAAAGAAAGCCAACAGACCTTGCAAGAGGCCGATAGACCTTACAATATCATATACTAGCATATGTGCTGATATGATAACATATATCATCAATTAGCCGCTGGCCGCCAGATATTGGCTGATGTATACCAGCATATGCACAAAATTAAACGAGTGACCAGCATAAACACAAGCCAGGAGAAGGAAGCATCCTAATATATTAATTGTTAGGAAGAGTGAATTACTCCACTCACCCTATAACCAACCACATGGTTACATTTAAGTTACTCTAATTCACAAGCCAAAAAAGGGGTCAATTGTACACGTAATGCATTTATTCATCAACTAAATATCATGAAGCCAGTAAAATATCAATAAACGAATAAAACTATTGTTATAATAATTCTCAACATTTCCCATTGACCAAAAATTTCTAACTCATATGACCGATCCAGCATTGAGAGACTTAAGACGCCATTTTAAGTGTGATATTTATTTAGCTAAACTGGTACAAGAACCATCTTAAGTGTAATGTTTTTAGACCACAAGGGATGCATGGTCCATAAGACTAGGGGATCCAAATTCACTATGGACCACTTGCAAGTAATCTTTACTGCAAGTTATTAAGATTAGCAGTGTTTAGAAAGATGACCTTTATAAATTTCAAAAACAGTGATTCAAATATTTAACAATAGGCAAGTAAGCTCAAGGGAAGTAATTTCAGCAACTCTGCTGCATACAAAAACCACCAACATAGCAATTGCATCAGCATAACAAGCTATACATTCATAATTGCATGGTGCACAACTCATCATCAGAGAGAATCAATTCAAATGTCAGGTTTCACAAATAGAGAGTTTGATTTACAAATATGGAAGAAATAAATTCAGAATATCAATTCATCGACATATAGCACAGATTTTATCAGTGCAAGGCAAGAAAACATTGCAAAAGCAAATGGCAAAGTGAAACATAAAAGTTCAAAACACATGCCACTTTAAAATGAGAATCATTTTTCTCCATCATTTGTTACAAACTATCAAAAAAATCATATGCTAATGATATTTCAGCAAAATAAATACAAGCAAATTAAGTAAAATAAAACAAAATAAAATCTAGCACAAGTTAAAAGATCAATTAGCGAACGATCATCACAGATTTAGACATAAAGCTAAAAGCATTATTCAAATGCAAAATCACAGTAGAAGCAAACTAGAAAACTAAAAAAAAAAAAAAAATTGTAGTTCTAAACCAAATCAATATACAGTACTAAGAAGAAGAAATGTGTAAACATAACCATAAAAGTACAGAAAAAAACAAATAAAGAGTGTATTGTTAATCAATTTCAGCAACAATAAATTAATACAGCAACTTACATATCAGTGCCTCACCTTGAATAAAATGACACAAACATGCACCATGCAAGAACTAGCACAAGTGCACCTATTATACCATTGACATGCACAAAATATGATTAACTTCTAGAACCACATGCATTTAACTATTTAACATGGGCTTTTTCGTTTATTCCAGCTAGGGGGTTAAGTAAAAACCTGAATGTGAGACGACAATACCTGAACCTCTTGAATTTTTATTTTACCACCTGAAAAATTCGTCTTTGCAGGTTTTTACTTACCCCATTTCGGTTATTGTAGCAGCATTGGCACAAATTTAAATTACCCAAGTCACACTCGGTTGTGATTGAGTAACATTTATAATGTAAATATTCAAATCATTTGCCAAAGTCAAAGTATCATATGGTTGCCATGTCTACATATTTGTAAAAAGTTGAATTTTGAAATTAATACCCTAAATAAAGATATTATGGTTTGGCGTATGGTAAATTGGTAATGTTAATATCATTCTAAAATTGTGAACTTTAATAATCATGCAGTTCAATGAAAATTTCAAGGTTTGAGCTCCTTCATTGAAAACAAAAATACCGATAAAGATCCAATCTTTGCTCTTTCAATATATCTGAAAATTATAAAGCCATCTTTTAATGTAAAGCAATAACTCATAACAAGTCACAAATCACAATTATATACAAAATAGGCTATGGCAAAAACAATGTAACATTTAAAAAAATATACTACATTTAATCAAATGCACTTGAAAACTCTTACTCACTCGCAACACTTGAACATACCACATAACGAACAATGAAAGCAAGAACAAGTGTAAAATTCCAATCAGGACACTCAATTAATTTTTTAAACAATATACCAGTACCATGCCATATATATGTCTATTTTTTTCTAGTTTTTGGACATTTCTTGCAATAAAGGACCAAAATACATAGTTTTCCTTTTCACTCAATTCCTTACCAATTGGTCACTGATACAGTTCAAACGATGAAAAATATTAATACCCTAATATCTTTTTCTGCTAACCTTACTTTATATATCGTAGTTTGACTGATGAGCAATTTTATTGTATATTATATGCTTATAAAATTATATTTTAGTTTCAGAAAAAAGAAAAAAAAAAAACACTTTTTATTCAGCACGGAACAAGCTATATCACACATGTATATCGTACTTACACGTATAAATTTAATTCATAACACAGTTGTACCAATCTTTCATCCTAAATCAAGAACCATGTACTAAGGCTTTGATTTCTTGCATGAAATCATCATACTTGCTAATACAATAGATCGATTATACCTAAATTCAATTACGAATGGGAAAGTAACGATATGGATGCAGCATACAGATAATTCGATCAGCCTTACAGATCAAAGACCAATCCATTTTAAATATAATTACCGAACACCGTGGATAAAACAAAACAATTTGATCCATACCTTTGATTAGATTCAAAGGATCTCCCTTCGGTTTCCCAAATAAATTATGCTCTGCTTTTTTTTTTTAAGGTGGAGAAACATTTTGCAAACGTGGAAATGGTACTTATACCAGGGGAGGGTAGAAGTTTCTGGAGAATCGGACGTGAGGCCCGATTTAATTTGACTGAATTCGAAGGGTTTCCGAATAAATAAGATGTACGCGTCAAGTTTGTAGTGGCCAGACGGTGCGCGGGCCATGGTGATACTTTTTGGGCCATACTCATCTTAGATTGGACGTAACCCGTGATCCATTAAGCGTGCGTTTGAGGGGAGCCCCAAACCGATAATTGTTGTTAACCCAAAAGGTGTTTGGCGCTTTAAACGAAACGTTTTATTTTGTAATTTAACTAATTTATTGTTAATTAATTTATTATTTGTTTTTTTTAATAAATAATACATTTCAATAATTTACACAAATAATACATAAATAAAAAATTAAATTTTTTTATAAATTACTCTGATTCGGTCCAAATCAGTTCATTACGTAGAGCACTTTGATACGATCGCAACGCAAAAAACCACGTTTAAAACGGATCTCATTAGCATAAGTTATTAGTTTTTAAAGTTTATAAAAACTTAAGTATGGAGTGAATCGAGAGAAAGTCAGTACACACTAAGGTGCGACTAAGCGACCAATCTCTTCTATCAATAGTCACTGATAATCAACGATATCCAGTACGAATAGTAGAGTACTGAGCTCAGGCCCAGTACTATTCGTTTCGTAGAGTTAACCGAGAGAGTTAGTAAGGCTTCTCAATCAAGATTTTCGTGTGGCTCATAATCCCGATTGTGCTCTTAATTAATTAAATTAAAAATATATATTTATACCAAAAAGCTCAAAATTAGGTTGCAGGAATTCGACGCGTAAGACGCGTCAGTGCCCAACGGTCCAATTTTGAGTTGTTGGGCAAACGGATGTCCAGCCAACATCCCCCTAAATAAGTTTGTTTCTTCCCAAAGCGTAAGCGGCATTTAGAAACGTACTCCTTACATCATAAAATAGTATCATCATACCGTTCATGTGAACTCAATTCAAAATAATAATTTAGTTATAAAATATAACAAAAACAGATAATGAAAGAAGAGAAGTCATTATTGAGAACTAAAGATCCAAGGGAAAGACTTTTATTTTTAGTGATTCAGATTTACATACAACACACATGAACTCTCAATTGATAGATATTACATGCTTGTAAATTACAATAATATCCTTTCGCATTTAGCGTATTCACACTTATTATTTTAATACATTACAACACTTTCTCTTAAATATGCGTATGCAAAGATGATAAAATTAATTGCATCATTAGAAACATTCTTATGAAAAATCCAGTAGGAAAAATCATAAATAAGGAAAGGTGTGCAATTTTATTTCATCTTATATAACATGTTTTATAATGTTACAATGAGATTTACACTTCAGGATCAAGATAATGCCTCAGGATCAAGAAGGTGGATATGTCGTTATTCCGCCTATAGTATCCGTTGAATACAGGAGTTGATATTGAATATGAGCCGATATGATTTCTATCTAAATCTTATATTTAATATCAATTTATTTTGGTTTTTCTGGACAATGTCTTTAATAACATCATCCTTAATCCAGCAAGTTTTAACTTATTTGGTTTATCAAGGATAAAGTTCTAGAATGTTGTTAAGTTGCAATTAATTACCTTTGATTTGAAGGTATGTTTTGACCAAGAAATTTGGGATAATTAATCTTTTGATTAAGGTTAAAAGTTTCCAATGAATTGGATTTGGATGGAAATAATCCTCGAATATTTGATATTGAATTCCGTAGTTAGGACTTATACTATTTAGGGATTTTGAAAGATATTTATATCGTTATTCTACTTATAACATTCGTTGATTATGAGAATCGGTATTGAATATAAGCTGATATAATTTCTGTTTAAACCTTATATTTAATATCAATTAGTTTTGGATTTGTTGTGAATGGTGTCTTAAATAACATCATTCTTTAACCTAACTAAGACTAAGCTATATTTGGAATTTAAGAATGATTATATCTTTCAAATTTAAGGTTAATTGAAATGGTATTGAACGATCTTTGATTTAGAGATGAGTTTTAAAAGAAAAACTAAAATATAAAAGAGTTAATGAATCTTGATAAAGATTAATGAATGACTATTAAGAGTTTTTTGGGCTTAATTATCTTTTGTTTAAAAGATATGTTTTAAATTAGGATATTATGAAATTAACCTTTTTATTAAGTTTTAACTGGAATATGAGTTTAAAAGGAACCTTGGTTGAGGTTAATATTGATTTAAAGGAATGGATTTTTGGATTAGTGAGTTTAACAATTGAGGATTTTGTTAAAGATAAGAAATTGAAAATTATTTTAAGAAGGTTTTGATTGACTAAATCTTAAAGTGAAAGGATACTTAACTAATATCATGTATAGTCCATATTGTTTCTATAGCCACGATAATTATTCAAAAGAACCGGAGACGGACATGGGGAATACCTATTCGAAAAAACACTTTGAATAATTTTACATTATCAGAACAAATAAAGTCATTGAAGACGATGGTTAGAGATCGGGGATCTTCACATCGAAAGGACTGCTTGTTGATGTCTCAGGATGTACACCCACTATGAGATTACTTATAGTTGTGGCCCGGATGTATTTGGAGAATTTCCGGATTTGCAAGGGCTTCTCTCCTTCATTGAACGAGGAATAAAGCTCCTTCGGTTTCGTTCAGACTCAAGACAGGCTTGTATGGATTGTACGTCTGGTGTTGTAATTTATAACATAGCAATTAATCTCTATTATATATATATATATATATCTGTTTGGTGGCGGAGAATTTATTCTCTTAACTTAACGCCATTCTCTGAGATGACCGAGCTCATAGGTTATATTGATAGGCATCGGTTACGTGTTGTGAATTGACAATGTGGCATGCTAAATTGTGTTGCATATGATTAGAGCATGACTTTAGGGTAAAGCGTAGCTTTGTGTAATGAGACTTCATCAAACCTCACATCGCGAAAATGATAGAAAGAGGAGAAGTGCGGCAAGGTTATAGGGTTCACAACCTTTAGAGTATGACCATTTCCTTCTAGGTATTTTTAAAGTGATACCATGGTACAGAGCCTAGGTATTTTATTTATGTAGTTTTTAGTGTTCGGGCTCCCGGTTAAAGGCTGGTAACGGCCGGGAAATGGCACACCTGTGAAAGTTAGTTATCTAATTACAGCGATAACCCGACCTTGTGTTGGTAGAGACCACTATGGTTATCGAGACATTCCCCTTGAGGTATACCCATCATATAAGGAAGTTCCTTTGCTTGGTCATTGTTGGAAATCCATTCTCCACTACGAACCATACAGTTTTAGTCGTATAGACTATGTCGGCATGATAGGATGGGGTGTTTATGCTCGCTAAGATTGATACATTTATTTACAAAGTGATTTTCCATACTATGCACTAATAATAATAATATCAAATGGTTTTCGTGTTTCAAGCATTTTTGGTTACCATAAGGAGAAACCTTGCCTAATCTATGCGATATCATAATGTGTGTGCTGCGAGACCTTATCATAGATCCATTTTCTAAAAAGTATATATGATTTTCTTGCACAAATTAACTATTTTTTAATTTCTCATACTAGTCCCATGACTGATTTAGAGTTTATTGTTCCCTTTCTAAACTCCGGGTCCCCTTATTTTCCATACGGGCAGCCTAGTAGTTATGGTTTACATATAGTTTTGGAGTTATATAGTGGAGCATGTGTTGGGATAAGGCTGGAGCCATATTCTGAACATTTTGGATTCTACCGTTATAGTCATAGTATTATCCACTGTGTAATTGTCGTACTTTGATATATCTCTGTAACTCTAATGTAAAATATGTTATGTTAATAAAAGTTTGTTTTTTTCTGTTCTAATGTGTTATTACCACCAAATAATCCGCCTTTCCAGCACTTGGGTTTCGGCACTTGAACATGGTCGATGTATTAAGTGTTGATTCTTGAGGGTCGAGAAGGTGAGTCGTTACATATTTTGGTATCAGATCTTTGGTTTGTATAAAGCTTATGGGGTATGACTCATTAGAGATGACGATAAAGACTCGTCAATGATGGGATTAATAATATTGTAGGATGAGTAACTCATTAAAGATAGGGTTGATAATGCCCTAGATAGAGTTTGAGGGTTATATATGAAAGAACATATTTGTACTTTCATGAATTTGGTTTTGAAAGATTATATTTCAAATATAAAAAAGAATTTTGAAAAAAAAAGTAATTAAACAATCAAGATTGCTAAAATTTGGAATATGGACATTTTGTGATTAGAATTTCACAGTCTGACTAAAAATGTTCATGTGTTTGTTAACTAATTAGAATAAACAATTCAAGTATAAAAGGGTAGAATATTTTGAATAACCCAAGATAAAGAAAAAAGATTAGCTAAAAAGTTAAGAACTTAGTTTGTTTGTAAGGTGTTTGGGAAAATGGTTAAGAGAAAATCATGTTTGAACTTAAGAAATTTGGAAGAACTTAAGTTGGAATATAGAGTCGGAATTATCGATGATTATGGATAATCGGTAAATTCTGAAATGAGTTTGTATCAATAAAAACATTTAGTACCTTATGAATTAAGTTTTTCTAAATGAATGGATTTAAAGTTAAGAAGTTTATATGACAGGTTATGGTTATTGGTATTGATATGGTATTCTATAGTTATAGGCTTAAACTTGTTTTTCGTTCAAATTTCAAGGAGATAGGGGGAGAATGTATTAACTCAAAATTTTAAGAAATTTGACAATTTAAATTTCAAATAATTATAGAAGAGTCTGGATAATTTAAATATGATTTTAGTTTATATAATAATTAAATTGTTTTGTTTAAAACTATAGAATAAAATCGTGAAACATATTGATAAGAATACATCAACTTTTCAAAATATGTTGTTCGAAACTTATTTACAAACCTTTTCAAAGCATTTTGTAAGTTATAAGTATACTATTGCATTTCTAAACAAATGCTACCATAGCCGCCCTTCTTCATGCAAGGACAAGTGTCTTGGACACTTGTATACATGAATGTAACTATGCATGGAAAGGAGACAAGTGTCTCTTAAGTGGCACCTTCATAACTCTCTCTCTATCTTATATAAACCCCTCTTCCCTTCACTTCTCTATCCATTCTCACTTCTCTCCACTTTCCGTTATTTTTCTCTTAGCTATGGATTCCTAAGCCATTCCTCTCTCCCTCTTCCCTTTGCATTCTATAACAAACCGACTTTTTCATACCCTTTGAGTTGACTAATTGCAACTCAAGTCCAACCTAAATTACACAAAAAAGTAGGTAGTTAGAAGAAAGAAATTAGAGGGAGAAAGAAAAAGTAGACCTATTTCTTCTCCTATAGCTAATTGATCTAATGTCAATTCGGTGAATCATCTTTTATCTGCAAGTCAATTAACGTCTAATACCTCCTATCCATCGTTCACAAAGAGGGACTATGCTTCCCTTTTTAATTCCCTCCCTCCAAATGCAGGCGGTTTCCAACCTTAACATTTCGACATTTCTAGGGATGCCATACGAAAAATGATTCCTGATTCGGTCAGGTCTGAGGGAACGAAATACTGGAGTGATTACTTGGTGGGCTTTTTCATGGATGGCACTTCTTCGTATCCAATGGTGGTAAATTTCTTAAACCGATATTTGAAATTAGATGGGGAAGTTAGTATTAATCAGATGGAGTTTATTTCTTTTTCAAGTTTTCTAATGAATCAGACAGAGATTTTTTTTTTTTGAAATCTGATCCAATTTTCATAAAAGGACGAATGTTCATCATAACTAGATGGGATCCATCTATAGGAAACTCACCGGAATAGACTAAAAAGGTTCCAGTTTGGGTTCACTTCTATTGCATTCCAACTATACTATGGACATTATTGGGTATAAATTGGCTAGCTTGTCATGTGGAGAGATTGATATGCTTTGATTGTAGCACTGAAAAGTTGCAGAGATTTAGGTATGCCAAAGCTTTAATTGAGATCTCCTCGGAGTTTGATCTCCCTGATAAGATAGTGGTAGGTGGTTCAGGCAAAGAGTGCCCTTCAGTCAAGTTAACCCATGATTGGAGACCCAAAATTTGTACTACGTGTAAGGTATTTGGTCATGCAACCGAAAGTTGTGAATTTAACACCGAGGCAGAAATTGAAGGTGGAAATCATGCAAAGGACTTCGATAATAATTCTTATGACCACCCTAGACTGCCTAATAGAAAGTCCTTTTCTAATGCTAACCAAGGTAAGTGGATATCTGTTAATACAAGGAATTCAAAGTATTGGAGAAGGAAAGGAGTTCCTAATAATAAGGCTGATAATGTTGAAACAGACGTGTCAAAGATAAATGAAAATCCTTTTAATGTTTTGGAATCTAATTTAGATGGTAACGGCAACACCGATGAGTATAATGCAGAGGTACAAATTAATAGCAAGGAGGCTAATCCTGTAAATGGAAGTACAACTGATACTGCAGCTGGGTTGCAATCACAAGTGAACATGACTAATGATACTAAAGATCTGAATATTGTGGATAATAATGGCGCACAATATGAAGACGGCGAAGATTTGATGGGTAATTTATTTGATGAAAATGCAGACAATGTTGAGTTGTCAGCAAAATCTAGTAAATGCACCTCTGGTTCATTAGTTTTGTCCACCGTTGTATTAAATGTAAGCTCGTCTAAATCCTCTCCTTACACCAATTCGTCTTGTTCATCGACCTTTAGTCACCCTACACCACCCTCTGCTAGAAATATGGTAGTGAATTCATCATCGCTCTCTGCTCGTACAACTGGTCCCATGAAATATTCTTTGACACCTTCATCTTCTATTATTGCAGCAACTTCACTATATGCTAACCTGAGACCTCCTCTTAATATGCAACTTCCTCCCCCTCCCTTCACTGGCTGTGGCTTGACATTCCAGCAAGTGAACAATTCTTCGGTGCCTACAAGTCCTCTACCAAAACCCAAGGGTAACAAATTGAAAGGTAAATCCTGGGATGACTCAGATCTTGATGACGGAATAGACTATGGGCCAGAGGATGTGCTCCCTCTCGGCAACAAGATAAAAGCTACTAAAAGACACGCCAGGAAAAATTCTGGTCCCATGTTTGATCCAACCTTGATTTGATATTGCATGGCATTCCCGGTTTTGGCATCAATCAGTCGTGGACATTGGTTCTTTCAAGTCCAGTTTTCATTTGAAATTTTGGCTGTACACGTATTGCTGCCGTGATCATTGGTATGCTTCCAGTTGTTGCTGCACATTAGTAGTAGTATCCAAGTTGATAAGCTTGCAAAGATGTATACTCATTTGATAATTTGATAGTTCATCTAAGAAATTATAGGGCTTGAAATTGTCAAGAGTCTGTATTGCTATTTTTGCATTTTTGGTTGTAACTCTTGATGTTGTGAATAATAAAGTTTTCACTTGCCTTTCAAAAAAGAAGAAGAAGAAATTAGAGGGTGAGGTATGAAAGAAAGAAATGTTAGAATAGAAGAGGAAGAAGAACCAACACAACGCAGAGAAACAAAATATAATATAGAAATAAATCTTAATTGAGAGCTTGAAATAAAACTTACAATCATCAGAGTACATCAACACATTTGGACAACTATAACAACCTGTCCTCATATACAATCACACAGCGGAATAATACTATATAATATCATACGTTTGAACTCTTCCAGCTCATTTCTTTATAGTACCCGACAATCTAAACCTGTAAAATTCGGTCTAACTCGAGCATTACAAACGCCGGATCAGTCTGGTGAACTAGAGTGAGAAGCCCACTAAGTTTATAAGCAACATCCAACTTGATCTTAAAGTTAACAAATCTTTTCTGAAAGAAAAGAATAATCGTAAGACCGATACACAATAAACACGGATGGTTTTACCTTATGATAACCCAAAACGTTTCAAAATCATATCTTTTCTGATATTATAATAATGTCTAAATACAAATAAATAACAATCTAGTAGGACGCTTGCATCTCACGCTCTACATACATAGTCTACAATCAAAATCGCAGGCACTTATTGGAGAATGGATTTCCTGGCAAGGTATGAGACCACCTTTTAAGAGTGTATCTCCAGAGAGGAATACACTAGGTTCAACAAGAACATCTTGCAACCCAGGCTAAACAAGACCGACCATTCACTTCACTTGAATGTTCCGAATATATTTTCACCTAGGGTTGCTAGCAACATAACCGTTTCCGGGAGATACAGAAGCGAAAAGAAGAAAAAATACGAATATTCTCTAGATAGTGACAACACACCCTAATGGGACCGACCCACATAGTCATGCAACCTACCTGATTTTATACCACTTCCCCGTTGATGAGGCTTGAGGTTTAAATTTTCTGTCTAGAGCATCTGACCACCTTTCACTTTGAATGCCACATCGTCGGATCCTTAAGAAATTACTAATTGACATCCACAAAAATACTCTAGTTATTAGGCTAAGAGAAAGGCCTTTCTCCGTCATCAACTATGGTAGTTTGAAGAAATCAACGTACACGATCTTTTTGGAAATACTCTGTCAGACATACGTCCATACAAGTCATCCAGGAATAGGATGAACCGAAGGCACCTTCCTACCACATCATAGGTATCACTCTATGGATTAGTAGCGAGTAGTCCTTGTAATCCGTTGATTTCAACCATGACAGGATCACCATTAGAATATCTCTGGGCGCGACTCTAGAGAATTCGACAATTAGTCCTTTCGCTTATGAAGATCCATGGTCTTCGCTGCTCCATCTTTAATTAGCATCTTCCACGTATTCGTTGGTTCGGAATTGTTTTTGAATATAAATCTGATCCTAATCTTTCGTATCAACAATGTATAGGCCAGATTTGATAGTCGGTTATTTAACTATCAAATAAACAACCATTTATCCATAAAAATAGAATAAATTCACTGATTCGATACTCAACATCATTTAGTCTCTTTAATTACCCAGTTGTTAATTAATATTCAAAACTACTAATTCGGAAAACATTTCCTTTTCTTATTTAATATAAGAATATCCCATTATCATTACACTTCTACTCATTGGCTCCTCATTGTAAATTGATAAGTGAATAAATCTCGCAGTATCAAACCCAAAGGCCGAAACCAACATCAGATTGACACCTCGAAAATTACTCAACCCAACCAACGTACAATAAGTTCCAGTTTCTCCAAAAACCACATTATATTCCATTTTGCCATTTTCAAACAATTATATTGCTTTATAATCTCACAAATCATTTCCAATTTTTTTTAAAGAACATTTCAACAAATTAACTAAAATAGTTTAACTTAATTTTTGTAAATAAACATTATAAATTCCATTTCAAAACCCTTCACCTTTCCTTTACACAATCATTTAACCTTCCATTTACAAATACATTTATCTTTCATTTACAAATTCGTTTCCTTTCATTTATAAAATGCTTTACCATCCGTTTTGTTATTCCATAACCATTCATTTTATAAATCCATAACCATTCGCTTTATAAATCTATAACCATTCACTTAATAAATTCATAACATTTTGCTTTACAAATTCATAACATCTCACTTTATAAATTCATAACATTCACTTTATAAATCTATAACCATTCGCTTTATAAATCTATAACATTCGCTTTATAAATCTATAGCATTCGCTTTATAAATTCATAACATTTCACTTTATAAATTTATAACATTTCACTTTATAGATCTATAACATTTCACTTTATGAAATCATAACATTCACTTTATAAATCTATAACATCTCACTTTAGGAATTCATAACATTCGCTTTATAAATCTATAACATTTCACTTTAAGAATTCATAACATTCGCTTTATAAATCTATAACATTTCACTTTTTGAATTCATAACATTCGCTTTATAAATTCATAACATTTCACCTTATGAATTCATAAGATTCTCTTTATAAATCTTTTACCTTTCATTTATAAATTCATGTACAAACGTCTTTCTAATTGAAAATATTTTGCAAATACAAGCTTTTAAACCATTTGGTAATATTTAATTCTAATTCGACAAATTCTTTTATTATATAAATTCATTTTGTAACAGTCCCCATATAACTCAGTTAATATGTATTTCCGTTTATAACTCCCTATTAGAAAATCTTGACTTGAAAACTTAAATATAAAGTATTTTTCTAAATCCAGTTACATTCCGAATCAATATCCGTTTCCAATTCTATTTATTTACCAATCTCATTCACGAAATGCTATTTGATCACATTTCGTATATTTAAAACAATGTTCACAGAAAAAACATTCATTAATTACGAAAATTCACCTTCAACTCTTTTAAACCAATTCCCTTATATTTCCAATTCCACCAGTCCATTTCAATATCTTAAAATCTTTTAAAATTCCATTTATGCTACTAAATCCCTTCTTCGCAATCATTTTAACATTCCCATTTAATCTATACCATTTAACCATTTATTTATTAATATCTTGGAATCCCCATTTATTTATAACTTAAATAATTCTAAAAACATAAATAAATCTTCGACGTTTATTTTTAAAATAAACATTATATTTCAAATTAACAAATTATTACTTTGAAAACGTTCACAATCGATTTAATATCGATTTCAAAAAAATATTTTCTTTCTGACGGTACTAAAGAGGTCAATGTCTACTAAAGTACCAAACCGTGAAATATAAACCAATTTCACATCTAAATGAACACAACAAATCATATTGATAAACATTATCAATATTTTTGGAAAATCCTGTTGGATTTCTCCAACCTATCTATTCCTGCATCACAAATTCACATTATTCAACATATATAATAATGTAACAAAAATTAACAGCTACTTGTGAGGAATCTAGTTGGATCCCTTCAACCTGTTTTCCCTGCATCCAAATACATTATCTCAAATAAAATTATTCAATAAGAATTATCCAATATTCAAACTAATAATTTTATAACTGTAACGCCCTACCTCTATACCTATATTATCCAAGAATATTACGAAGTAATATTGTCAGATAACACGGAGAATGAGACTGTTGGGGGCACACACGTGTAATTTCTCTTGGACTAACACTGGTATTTTTAAAATTTCTGAAATATAACTTACTTATATGTACACAGTATTGTAACAACTCGAAAATCTGGGCCAGTTTAAAATTTTTATTTTGGCAATTTTGATGAAGTTTGAATATTTAAAATGAATTATTTTAAATAATATCAACGAGAAATTTATTTTGAATAGAATTAGAATGTATATAGTTATATAGATCGTCGTTAGAATATAAATAATTATTTATAATTATAAAAGGAATTGAAAATGGCCCTGTAGTTCGATAATTCGATTTCAAACTTCAATTGAATGTACCAAGTGCAAATTAACCGGAATTTAGCGAAACAAAAAATATTTGAATCTAATTGAGAATATCTTTCCAATGAATCCGAATAGTTGAGATTTCATAGCGGGAATAAAAAGATATGTCCAGTTGAAAATTCTGAATAGTCGTTATGGAATTCAGGACCTTAAAAATAGCCATTTTGCAAACGACATCGGATTTCGACGAAACCACTTTTGTTGGATCCGTGATGTCAAGTTATTACTAGATTCCAAATTTCATTATTTTTCGAATCAATATGTGAGCGGGGCAAAGGAAAACGCATTTTACCAGTTTCAGTTGATTTTAATCGATTGGAAAATGGTCATTTTTCCAACGGTCTCAGAATTTGATGAAACTACTTTTGTTAGGACCGTATCGTCAATACGAAGCTAGAAAATATTTTTCTGGAATTTTTTGAGTTAGTATGTGGCCCCAGTAAATTGAAATGCACGTTCAAATTCAATATATAGAGTTATATGTTGATTTTGACGAAAACTGATCGAAACGATCGAATCAGCCTACGATACATATCCCGTTGTGTTCGGAATGAGGGTAATTAACTATGGACGACAGGCGGTGGGTCTCGTTTGGAGGTCGAAATAAAAAGTCAACTTTTTGAAACTTTAAAATAATAAAATATGAAATATTTATATAGCCCCCTCTATTCTCTCTCTCCCCATTCCTCTTTCTGACCAGAATCGAAAATAAAGAAGAAAAAAAACAAATCGCTCGATCCCGTTGCACGCCGCTCCTGGCACCGTCGCCGCCGCCTCCCCAACGTCGCCCCCTCTAACGCAACCGCCCTACCCTCTCTCTCCTCCTCCTGAAACCCCCCCCCCCCCCAACCCGTAAGCACCTCGCAGCAGCCCCCAAGGAAAGTCGTCCCCTCCAGCCGCCATGGGACCCACATCCCACGCCCGCAACCGCCGCAGCACTATCCTCCGGCCACCTGTCCGCTCCAACAGCCCCTTCTCCGATTGGAAACCCCCCCTGCGCTGTAAGTTCTTGCCCCTTTTTTATTTTGATTTTTAGTTTATTTAGTTTATTTAAATCCTTTTATGTAATGATCTTTAAATAAAATTAACCTATTAGGATTTTTAAAAGTAAATATAAAGCTTTGATTTTTCACCATATAAAGCTTTGATTTTTCACCATATAAAGCTTTGATTTTTCACAACAGAAAGAAATGATTTTTAATATTATAAAGTTATGATTTTTAATATCATAAAGATTTGATTTTTTAATATGTGAAGGACGATATAAAGGTGCGTTCTTTAAATTATATTCATCACTATAAAAAGGAGATTTTTATTTAAAGTAAAGATTTGAATTTTTAGAAGAAGAAAGATCGTATTTTTATATGAACGTAGGAAGAAAAAGATCGTATTTTTATATAGAAGAAAGGATAAAAATTCGATTTTTAATTTATAGAAGGTATAAAGATATAATTTTTATATGACGTGAAGATTAAAAATATAATTTTTATTTATGTAGAGTAATAAAAATATAATTTTTAATTAAGTAGTGAAGTAAAAATATGATTTTTACTTCGATAAAAATAGGATTTTCATTGATGTAGAATAATAAAAATATGATTTTTATATACTAGATAATATAAAAATATGATTTAATATTATAGAAGGAGTAAAAATATAATCTTTATATTTGAAAAGGCGAGCTCTTTATATAGAGAATGGCAATATAAAAATATAATTTTTATATAGTTATGATAATAAAAATCCAATCTTTATATAAGAGGTAGGAATATAAAAATATAATTTTTATGTAGAAAGAAGAGTTGTAAATATATGAAGTGAAATAAAAATCTGAACTTTATTTCATCGTGAAGTAAAGAGAATATAAAAATGTGATTTTTTTATATGTAGTGAATACGGGCAACGAAAGTGACAAAAGACGAAAAGATGAAGACTTCCTACATAAGAAGAGTCGTGGCGTTGGGATAGCTTTGGTGAGAACTTCTCACTTTAACTCTCATTTTCTAGTTAAATATATATACTAGGATGCAGACGGTGTTTAGTAGCACCCGACACCATCGTCCACAGACCATGGACTTGTTTGTTTGGTTGTGTAGTTGGTTAGATTATTTGGTTTGAATTGAATTGTTTGGTTAAATGGAATGGATTTGATTGATATGTGTATGGCGTGGGCCATTATTAGACCGGGGATAAGGCTAGGCCTTGTCCCGTTTCTAGTATCATGCCGTTATGCCGCCGAAATTTTCTAAAATAAGTCAGAAAAATAAAGATATCATTTTATTTAATAAATGAACCAAATAGAATATTCATAGGTTGAATAAAATAATTTGGTCGTTAAAAATATAATTTTTAACGTAAATGTGAATAAATAAATATTCATTTACAAACCAGACGGTTTGTTTATGTACACCTATTTGAAGGACATTGATTGGGAAGATAAATTTTACACATCGCCAAACTGCATAAATAAAAATTTATGGTTGTTGATTTGAAACCCCACATGGGTATTGGGATAATATATGACATACACTAATCCCAATAATTAGTTGTATGTCGATCGATTGATTGACAGGCTGTTATAAGCGTTAGATATCTATATTTGATGCTTATACAGTGTAGTGCACTTTGGATGATGGTTGATTATTTATCGTTGTTATTATATACATGTGTTTTATGGAATCCATATAATTAACTTTATATGGTGATTGATTGGGCCTCATTCCAATTGGAAAAATAAAGAATATTATAAATTAAAGGTTCATGTGTTGACCGTACTCATCCGTTGAGATTACTCATGTGTTGAACGAAATATTTTAACAATAATATTTACATCTTTATCATTATAAAATAAAGGTTCATGTGTTGACCGTACTCATCCGTTGAGATTAGTCATGTGTTGAACGAAATATTTTAATAATAAAATTTACATCTTTATCATATATAAAATTAGAAACTAATTGGAAAATAGATAAGATGAGTGGTCTCCTGGATATTGATCTGATGTTGGTTTCGGCCTTCGGGGTTAATATTTAGGGAATCGTTCTCTTACTAATTTACGGTTGGAGTCTGATTTGAAATCAAACGATAGATACCATAATTTTTGTAAAATATATTAAATAACAAAAATAGTCACACGTGGACAGTACTCATTCGTTGAGATTAGTCATGTGTTGACAAAAATATAGATTCACGTATTGAATAGGATAAATATTCATTTGTTGAATAGAATAACGAAATTATTGAAATATATAAAGCCGTGTTGATTAGAGATGCGCTATTTTGACGCGAACGATTTTTATATCGATTATATTCGTTTTTATAATGAAAATTGAAAAGAAAACGAATTTGAAATGAAAATTGAAAAGAAAACGAATTTGAAATGAAAATTGAAAAGAAAACGAATTCAAATTGAATTGAATATAAAATGAATTCGAATCGAATTAAAATCGATTTGAATTGAAATCAAATAGAAATGAAAGTAAAAAGGATTTAAAATTGAAAATTCAATTTTGATTTGAATTTGAAATAAAGGTTGAAATTGTTTTTGAAACAAATTTGAAATGATTTATAAAATTCGTTTTAAAAAGGAAATCGATGAAATATATATATAATATATATATATATTATATATATATAATGGCTTGAATAAAACGCGCCGCGCCGCGACAGTTTGTAAATTTCGACCATTGACTTCGAACGGACATTACGGGAGATCCGACCGTCGGATTCTCCTAAAACCGGAACCGTTGGGTTCGTATCGTAAACAGCTTTCTAAAGAATATTAGAAATTTGAAATCTAACGGTTAGATTTGGAGATACGTCCAAATCAAATTTGGAAAAGGTCGCTGTAAGTGCAGTTCGATGGCTGTTGTTGGAAATCGACTGTACGGGCCTCGTTAAAATAATTTAAAATAGTAATAATTTGTGTAAAATCATAAGAAATGATTTGTGAAGAACTGGGGTGAAAAAATCCCACATTTGTAAAGGTAAAAATAGATTTTAGTCGAAATGAACTGGTTTTGAACTAAATTAAACCCAATTATTTTTAAATAAACAAATTGGATTTGAAAGGGGTTTTAAATAATCGGAATTTCTAATATAGTTGATTGGAATTGAATTAGAATTGATTTGTGGGTTTATCGTGAACGGTGTTTTAAATAACACTTGTTCTTTAACCCGATAATAAATAGAATGTGATTTGGGTTTATCGCGAACTGTGGTTTAAATGACATTAGTTCTTTAACCCAGAAAAAAGGAGTTTTAATGAATCTGCAATTAGATTGAAATGTGAATTGACAATGAAAATTAACAAATTTGGAAAGTAAGCGAGAATGGAGTATCACCAGTTTTGCTCCAAAGCGATAGTTAAATCTTTAATTAGATTTGAACGTGAAATGGTAATTAATTTTACCGATAACACTGTGGTATTAGATATGGAGTATTACCAGTTTTGCTTCATGGCATGAATAGGTTGGGATTGGGAAATAAAATAAATAATTACTTCGGTGTGGTTCGCTAATCTCGACTAGTTCGGAAAACCATAATTTGGTCTGAAATGACATCCAAAGGAAGATTAAAGAATAAATTTAAAGAAATTTATCTTTGATAAAATTAATGGGAACCTTTCCCTAAGAATATGAAATTTAGAAACTAGTTGTAGGATAGATAAGATGAATGGTTTCCTGGGTATTGATCTGATGTTGGTTTCGGCCTTCGGGGTTAATATTTGGGGAATTGTTCTCTTGCTAATCTACGGTTAGTGATTGATGAATTAGAATGAGGCGTATGTTGTGTTTGTGTAACATTTGTTTATTATATACGCGGGTTGTTCGGAAAGGCCGGGTTTATACCCATTCTGAATAACCGATTCGACGATATGTCGAAGATGAAGACGGTGGTTGAAGACCGGAAGTCTTCACATCGGTGATTACTGATGATCTTGATTGGGATGTACACCCAAGATGAGGGAATCAGTTGGTGGTCGTCCAGACGTACTTGGAGATCGATGGATATGCGAGGTTAGTGCCTCCGGTTTCGTTCAGACACAGAATGAACTTGTAAATGGACTGTGTGTCTGACATTGGATTTTATTCTATGCTGATTGATCTCTATTAAATATACATCTGTTTGGCGGCGGAGAATTTATTCTTTTGCTTAACACCCTTCTCTGAGACGTACGAGCTCAGAGGTTGTATATTGATGGACATCAGTCGCATGGCATGAATTGGCTGTGTGGCACGCCTAAGTGGCAATTGATCAAGGCTTCTGTTGAAAAGCAAAGTCTTGTGGTTGATGATCAAAGCACGGCCTACGTGGCATAGCTTTGTGCATAGCGTGGATTCGCGAGCCTCACACCTCGGTATGAGTCAAAAACGGGATACGGACCGTTGGGAGAACACGACGTTTCTTTCTAGCTTTGGTGGTGTCAGTGACTTACCAGCCCTGACATTTATATAATTTTCACCTTTGTGGTTGTTGGAATGAGGCGCCTCGATATTAGGTCTGATAGGACCGGGAAACGTGTGTTCGGGAATTGCCAATCCTCAAACGTAAGAGAGGACCGGCCCAACCGATCCAAGTGGCTGCCCAGAGTGTGTAGTCCTGGGACATTTGCTAGAGTATCTCGAATCGGAGAGGAGTTTGCCCCTTGCCTTGAGTCAGGACGGAAATCCAATTTCCAACATGTGATATTGCGGTTTTAATTGTAGAACTAGTATGGCGACATGATATATGGTACCCATGCCGTCTATGATTGATATTTATGGTTGAAATTGTTTTGACACTATACACTTATTATAGTATCAAATGATTTGTTTTTAAAACGTACCAAGCATGTTTGGCTATTATAAGGGAAAACCCTATCCTCCGGCTTGCGTTGCATTGTGTGATGGGACCTGGGTCTTATAATAGCTTCATTTTTCGAAAAAGTATTGCGATGTTTATTGATATGCACTGGTATTCTTTGGAGGAAACCCGTTCCGTGTTATACGGCGTGGTCCCTTGAATTACTCTCTTTTAAAATAAAGTTTTAATAACTGTTTTAGTTCTCACACCAGTCACATGACTGACTTGGAGTTTATTGTTTTAACCTAAACTCTGGGTGCCCCTATTTTCTACACGGGCAGCTAGTAGTTTTGGTTTTACAGATTTATATTCACAGGATCCTGGTTTACAGCTGGAATGATATCCGGAAAGCTCTGTATCTGTATATCACCTTCAGTTGTGCTTTGTATTATTTTCCGCTGCTATGTAATTTATTGTAATCTCTGATATTTATCGAATGTAATTTATTCAATTATACTCTGTATATTCTTGTATCTGATGGAATTGTTGTAATAGCAATGAAATGTTCTTCTGTCTGCGTTCCTTTGTGTGTTGTTCTCAAGGTAATCTGTGCTTTCCTTACCGGGGAAGTTATGGGTCCTCACAGTTGGTATCAGAGCTTTGGTTTACAGAGCTCGAGAACAAGACACATTAGAACCATACGAAAGAATTCATCAGATATTGGATTAGTAATATCCAATTAGAATGACTCGTTATAGATAGGATCAGTAGTATCCTAGAACGAGTGTGAAGAGTATATTTTTCAAATGAAAACAATTTTGTTTTGAAATTTAAACCTTTTTATGCGTATTTGAATAATTTATTTATTTTGAATTTGGACAATCTAGTATATAAAGGTTTTGCATATACGCGTCATGAACGTATATTCGAAGTTTTAATATACTGGATAGATATAGAATCACATTCTAGACACCCGGAGATGGTTTTGATGATTGATCGATCATCATCTTAACTTATGTCCGTGTTTCGAAGGTATGATATCTATATATTTCCATTAGACTGGTGTGAGAACCAAAACTTATATAGATAGATTTATTGTTGTGAATTGGCATCAAAAACATGATTTTCTGTATATATGTATCAAAATTATGAATTTGAAACGTTAATTCACTAATTGATTGATGTTTGTGTTGTATGTTTATTTGTTTGATAATTTTGAACCATTATGCCTAATTGTACCAAATAGTGAATTGTGTTGAAAATTGGTCACATTTGCTTGCATATACATGTGCTTACATTGAACAGGTCATAGCAAGGAGGCTAGAGCAGAGAAATAAAATTGTTTGCCCGACAAATAGGTACATGTTTACCATAACTTAATGTTTTGTTTGGGTGATGATGATTTTATGAGCCGATTGGCTAGCCGCTTGGCATTTTCTTTTTCTTTTTGAGATCAGAGGGCCTGTATGGCAATTTCGGGATTTTCCCGGTGCTCCCGGTGCAGGGGAGGTTATGGCGAATTTTTTCGAAAATTTAGGGTGTTAGCCAAATTTTTGAAAAATTTGGAAAGTTTTTAGAAACTGAAAAGTTGAAGAACTTAAGCCGTAACGAAAATAGTGAAAGTTGAGTTGATTAGTTAAACAACTTTCGGCTTCGTTCCTTTCCGGGGACGAAAAGTTTTAAGTGGGGGAGATTGTAACAACCCGAAAATCTGGGCCAGTTTAAATTTTTTATTTTGGCAATTTTGATGAAGTTTGAATATTTAAAATGAATTATTTTAAATAATATCGACAAGAAATTTATTTTGAATAGAATTAGAACGTATATAGTTATATAGATCGTCGTTAGAATATAAATAATTATTTATAATTATAAAAGGAATTGAAAATGGCCCTACAGTTCGATAATTCGATTTCAAATTTCAATTGAATGTACCGAGTGCAAATTAAACCGGAATTTAGCGAAACCAAAAATATTTGAATCTAATTGAGAATATCTTTCCAACGAATCCGAATAGTTGAGATTTCATAGCGGGAATCAAACGATATGTCCAGTTGAAAATTCTGAATAGTCGCTATGGAATTCAGGCCCTTAAAAATAGCTATTTTGCAAACGACCTCGGATTTCGACGAAAGCACTTTTGTTGGATCCGTGATGTCAAGTTATTGCTAGATTCCAAATTTCAAAAAAATTCGAATCAATATGTGAGTGTGGCAAAGGAAAACGCGTTTGGCCAGTTTCAGTTGATTTTAATCGACTGGAAAATGGTCATTTTTCCAACGGTCTCAGAATTTGATGAAACTAGTTTTGTTAGGACCGTATCGTCAATACAAAGCTAGAAAATATTTTTCTGGAATTTTTCGAGTTAGTATGTGACCCCAATAAATTGAAATGCATGTTCAAATTCAATATAAAGAGTTATATGTTGATTTTGACGAAAACTGATCGAAATGATCGAATCAGCCTACGATACATATCCCGTTGTGTTCGAAATGGAGGTAATTAGCTTTGGACGACAGGCGGTGGGTCTCGTTTGGAGGTTGAAATAAAAAGTCAACTTTTTGAAACTTTAAAATAATAAAATATGAAATATTTATATAGCCCCTTCTATTCTCTCTCTCCCCATTCCTCTTTCTGACTAGAATCGAAAATAAAGAAGAAAAAAACAAACGCTCGATCCCGTCGCCCGCCGCCCTTGGCACCGTCGTCGCCGCCTCCCCAACGTCGCCCCCTCTAACGCAACCGCCCTACCCTCTCTCTCTCCTCCTCCTGAAACCCCCCCAACCCGTAAGCACCTCGCAGCAACCCCCAAGGAAAGCCGTCCCCTCTAGCCACCATGGGACCTACATCCGACGCCCGCAACCGCCGCAGCACTATCCTCCGGCCACATGTCCGCTCCAACAGCCCCTTCTCCGATTGGAAACCCCCCCTCCGCTGTAAGTTCTTGCCTCCTTTTTGATTTTGATTTTTAGTTTATTTAGTTTATTTAAATCCTTTTATGTAATGATCTTTAAATAAAATTAGCCTATTAGGATTTTTAAAAGTAAATATAAAGCTTTGATTTTTCACAACAGAAAGAAATGATTTTTAATATTATAAAGTTATGATTTTTAATATCATAAAGATTTGATTTTTTAATATGTGAAGGACGATATAAAGGTGCGTTCTTTAAATTATATTCATCACTATAAAAAGGAGATTTTTATTTAAAGTAAAGATTTGAATTTTTAGAAGAAGAAAGATCGTAATTTTATATGAACGTAGGAAGAAAAAGATCGTATTTTTATATAGAAGAAAGGATAAAAATTCGATTTTTAATTTATAGAAGGTATAAAGATATAATTTTTATATGACGTGAAGATTAAAAATATAATTTTTATTTATGTAGAGTAATAAGAATATAATTTTTAATTAAGTAGTGAAGTAAAAATATGATTTTTACTTCGATAAAAATAGGATTTTCATTGATGTAGAATAATAAAAATATGATTTTTATATACTAGATAATATAAAAATATGATTTTTATTACAGAAGGAGTAAAAATATAATCTTCATATTTGAAAAGGCGAGCTCTTTATATAGAGAATGGCAATATAAAAATATAATTTTTATATAGTTATGATAATAAAAATCCAATCTTTATATAAGAGGTAGGAATATAAAAATATAATTTTTATGTAGAAAGAAGAGTTGTAAATATATGAAGTGAAATAAAAATCTGAACTTTATTTTATCGTGAAGTAAATAGAATATAAAAATGTGATTTTTATATATGTAGTGAATACGGGCAACGAAAGTGACAAAAGACGAAAAGATGAAGACTTCCTACAAAAGAAGAGTCGTGGCGTTGGGATAGCTTTGGTGAGAACTTCCCACTTTAACTCTCCTTTTCTAGTTAAATATATATACTAGGATGCAGACAGTGTTTAGTAGCACCCGACACCATCGTCCAAAGACTATGGACTTGTTTGTTTGGTTGTGTAGTTGGTTAGATTATTTGGTTTGAATTGAATTGTTTGGTGAAATGGAATGGATTTGATTGATATGTGTATGGCGTGGGCCATTATTAGACCGGGGATAAGGCTAGGCCTTGTCCCGTTTCTAGTATCGTGCCTTTATGCCGCCGAAATTTTCTAAAATAAGTTAGAAAAATAAAGATATCATTTTATTTAATAAATGAACCGAATAGAATATTCATAGGTTGAATAAAATAATTTGGTCGTTAAAAATATAATTTTTAACGTAAATGTGAATAAATAAATATTCATTTACAAACCGGACGGTTTATTTATGTACACCTATTTGAAGGACATTAATTGGGACGATAAATTTTACACATCGCCCAACTTCACAAATAAAAATCTGTGTTTGTTGATTTGAAAGCCCACACGGGTATTGGGATAATATATGACATACACTAATCCCAATAATTAGTTGTATGTCGATCGATTGATTGACAGACTTTTATAAGCATTAGATATCTATATTTGATGCTTATACAGTGTAGTGCACTTTGGATAATGGTTGATTATTTATCGTTGTTGTTATATACATGTGTTGTATGGAATCCATATAATTAACTTTATATGGTGATTGATTGGGCCTCATTCCAATTGGAAAAATAAAGAATATTATAAAATAAAGGTTCATGTGTTGACCGTACTCATCCGTTGAGATTACTCATGTGTTGAACGAAATATTTTAACAATAAAATTTACATCTTTATCATTATAAAATAAAGGTTCATGTGTTGACCGTACTCATCCGTTGAGATTAGTCATGTGTTGAACGAAATATTTTAATAATAAAATTTACATCTTTATCATATATAAAATTAGAAACTAATTGGAAAATAGATAAGATGAGTGGTCTCCTGGATATTGATCTGATGTTGGTTTCGTCCTTCGGGGTTAATATTTAGGGAATCGTTCTCTTACTAATTTATGGTTGGAGTCTGATTTGAAATCAAACGATAGATACCATAATTTTTGTAAAATATATTAAATAACAAAAATAGTCACACGTGGACAGTACTCATTCGTTGAGATTAGTCATGTGTTGACAAAAATATAGATTCATGTATTGAATAGGATAAATATTCATTTGTTGAATAGAATTACGGAATTATTGAAATATATAAAGCCGTGTTGATTAGAGATGCGCTATTTTGACGCGAACGATTTTTATATCGATTATATTCGTTTTTATAATGAAAATTGAAAAGAAAACGAATTTGAAATGAAAATTGAAAAGAAAAAGAATTTGAAACGAAAATTGAAAAGAAAACGAATTTGAAATGAAAATTGAAAAGAAAACGAATTCGAATTGAATTGAATATAAAATGAATTCGAATCGAATTAAAATCGATTTGAATTGAAATCAAATAGAAATGAAAGTTAAAAGGATTTAAAATAGAAAATTCAATTTTGATTTGAATTTGAAATAAAGGTTGAAATTATTTTTGAAACAAATTTGAAATGATTTATAAAATTCGTTTTAGAAAGGAAATCGACGAAATATATAATATATATATATATATATTATATAATGGCCTGAATAGAACGCGTCGCGCCGCGGTAGTTCGTAAATTTCGACCATTGACTTCGAACGGACATTACGGGAGATCTGACCGTCGGATTCTCCTAAAACCGGAACTGTTGGGTTCGTATCGTAAAGAGATTTCTAAAGAATATTAGAAATTTGAAATCTAAGGTTGGATTTGGAGATACGTCCAAATCAAATTTGGAAAAGGTCGCTGTAAGTGCAGTTCAATGGCCGTTGTTGGAAATCGACTGTATGGGCCTCGTTAAAATAATTAAAAATAGTAATAATTTGTGTAAAATCATAAGAAATGATTTGTGAAGAACTGGGGTGAAAAAATCCCATATTTGTAAAGGTAAAAATAGATTTTAGTTGAAATGAGCTGGTTTTGAACTAAATTAAACCCAATTATTTTTAAATAAACAAATTGGATTTGAAAGGGGTTTTAAATAATCGGAATTTCTAATATAGTTGATTGGAATTGAATTAGAATTGATTTGTGGGTTTATCGTGAACGGTGTTTTAAATAACACTTGTTCTTTAACCCGATAATAAATAGAATGTGATTTGGGTTTATCGTGAACTGTGTTTTAAATGACATTAGTTCTTTAACCCAGAAAAAGGAGTTTTAATGAATCTGCAATTAGATTGAAATGTGAATTGACAATGAAAATTATCAAATTTGGAAAGTGAGCGAGAATGGAGTATCACCAGTTTTGCTCCAAAGCGATAGTTAAATCTTTAATTAGATTTGAACGTGAAATGGTAATTAATTTTACCGATAACACTGTGGTATTAGATATGGAGTATTACCAGTTTTGCTTCATGGCATGAATAGGTTGGGATTGGAAAATAAAATAAATAATTACTTCGGTGTGGTTCGCTAATCTCGACTAGTTCGGAAAACCATAATTTGGTCTGAAATGACATCCAAAGGAAGATTAAAGAATAAATTTAAAGAAATTTATCTTTGATAAAATTAATGGGAACCTTTCCCTAAGAATATGAAATTTAGAAACTAGTTGTAGGATAGATAAGATGAATGGTTTCCTGGGTATTGATCTGATATAGGTTTCGGCCTTCGGGGTTAATATTTGGGGAATTGTTCTCTTGCTAATCTACGGTTAGTGATTGATGAATTGGAATGAGGCGTATGTTGTGTTTGTGTAACATTTGTTTATTATATACGCGGGTTTTCGGAAAGGCCGGGTTTATACCCATTCTGAATAACCGATTCGACGATATGTCGAAGATGAAGACGGTGGTTGAAGACCGGAAGTCTTCACATCGTTTGGGTGATTACTGATGATCTTGATTGGGCTGTACACCCAAGATGAGGGAATCAGTTGGTGGTCGTCCAGACGTACTTGGAGATCGATGGATATGCGAGGAAAGTGCCTCCGGTTTCGTTCAGACCCAGAACGAACTTGTAAATGGACTGTGTGTCTGACATTGGATTTTATTTTATGTTGATTGATCTCTATTAAATATACATCTGTTTGGCGGCGGAGAATTTATTCTTTTGCTTAACGCCCTTCTCTGAGACGTACGAGCTCAGAGGTTGTATATTGATGGACATCAGTCGCATGGCATGAATTGGTTGTGTGGCACGCCTAAGTGGCAATTGATTAAGGCTTCTGTTGAAAAGCAAAGTCTTGTGGTTGATGATCAAAGCACGGCCTACGTGGCATAGCTTTGTGTATAGCGTGGATTCACGAGCCTCACACCTCGGTATGAGTCAAAAACGGGATACGGACCGTTGGGAGAACACGACGTTTCTTTCTAGCTTTGGTGGTGTCAGTGACTTACCAGCCCTGACATTTATATACTTTTCACCTTTGTGGTTGTTGGAATGAGGCGCCTTGATATTAGGTCTGATAGGACGGGGAAACGTGTGTTTAGGAATTGCCAATCCTCAAACGTAAGAGAGGACCAGCCCAACCGATCCAAGTGGCTGCCCAGAGTGTGTAGTACTGGGACATTTGCTAGAGTGTCTCGAAGCGGAGAGGAGCTTGCCCCTTGCCTCGACTCATGACGGAAATCCAATTTCCAATATGTGATATTGCGGTTTTAATTGTAAACTAGTATGGCGACATGATATATGGTACCCATGCCGTCTATGATTGATATTTATGATTGAAATTGTTTTGACACTATACACTTATTATAGTATCAAATGATTTGTTTTTAAAATGTACCAAGCATGTTTGGCTATTATAAGGGAAAACCCTATCCTCCGGCTTGCGTTGCATTGTGTGATGGGATCTGGGTCTTATAATAGCTTCATTTTTCGAAAACCATAGCGTTGTTTATTGATATGCACTGGTATTATTGGGAGGAAACCCGTTCCGTGTTATACGGCGTGGTCCCTTGAATTACTCTCTTTTAAAATAAAGTTTTAATAACTGTTTTAGTTCTCACACCAGTCACATGACTGACCTGGAGTTTATTGTTTTAACCTAAACTCTGGGTGCCCCTATTTTCTACACGGGCAGCTAGTAGTTTTGGTTTTGCAGATTTATATTCATAGGATCCTGGTTTACAGCTGGAATGATATCCGGAAATCTCTGTATCCGTATATCACCTTCAGTTGTGCTTTGTATTATTTTCCACTGCTATGTAATTTATTGTAATCTGTTATATTTATCGAATGTAATTTATTCAATTATACTCTGTATATTCTTGTATCTGGTGGAATTGTTGTAATAGCAATGAAATGTTCTTCTGTCTGCGTTCCTTTGTGTGTTGTTCTAAACGTAATCCGTGCTTTCCTTACCGGGGAAGATACGGGTCCTCACAAGTATCATACAAAAGAATGACAGTGTGCCTCCAGGATAGAACAATACAGAATTTACATAAATACAGAGATTACAGTCGCAACAATAAAATTATAATAAATATAACATTTAACATTTCATATACATTAACTCATTATACACCAAAATATATATATATATATACATCATTCTATTCGATACATGGTAATAAATAATTTACTAGATTATTATACTTCTCTAACCTAGTAAATTACCAATTGGTCTTTGTGTCCCTGCACCTGTAGTGTCTCGGTTTGACCCAAGTATTATATAAATAACAAACGGATCAATCTATGTTTAAATCCATTATAGTTAATATATAATGTTTGGATGCTCTAAACAAGAATAATAAATAAAGAGGTACAACATTATTTAATCCACAACGATCATTCATAAGAAAAGTGACATCAATGATTCATGCCTCGTGACTAAATATTATGGAAGCATTACCATATATGGACATATACAATGACAACCTAATTGTATTCAAATGAATTTCATTTAAGAGTAACAACTCATTATGAAATCGCCAAAATCTCAAAATCACATGATAGCATAATGAAGCACAAAATTATAATTGTCAAGTTAACATTATAGCCTAAGGCTATTTATATATATGTATCAACGCCAACAATAAAGGTGAAAATATTTGGAATTCAACATCTCTAGAAAACAGATAATGAAATCCAAAAAAATCATCATAAATTGGATCCAAAGCATCAAATGACAACAAAAGCCACAAATTCAACAATGACATCATAAAATGGATCCAAAACAACTAGCTTATCAAAGCGATAATTCGAATTCGAAACAACATAGTTTTGCACGTGCTAATAAGCTCCCCCCTGAGCTTAGCCAAGTAATATATACGTATTTAGATACCTAACATTACGACCCTCCCGGTCGAGTATAACTTAGCCCCCCCACCCCCCTGGCCAAGTGAATACGTATATGAGACTCCCCCGAGTCTAGCTTCCCCCCTAAGCGAGTACTGGCTCAACACAAACAACAATATGTGTGTTACCGACTCACAATTAGTAACCCAAGTAGCGGTAACTATGTGTCCCATACCACACATTTCCACCACCGGTTTAGTACCCGCAAGTTTGCTCCACACTGGAAAACTCAAAAATCTCAAATCTCAAAAATCTCACGAATCACAACATCAACTCGATAGCTTCAATCGAACAAAATAGAAAATTAACCAAGCTCATATAATACACTTACCCTTCAATACTCTCAAACCCAACCAAAGAGGTCATCATGGCATCTTTTTCAAATCATTAATTAAATCAATATGAACAGTGAATCATCCATAAACTAGAAATGTATACTTTAAGGGAATGGAAACAAATAGATAAACAAGAAAACAAAATAAATAAAAATGATAGACGAGAAATCATGTTCAAGTTCCCAAATCAATCTTCGAAGTAAAATAATTCCCAAATCATAATAATGATGTTCATCAACTTCGAAAGGAGTATTTAAACAATTATTAGAAAAATATTTGTATGTAAGTATATAAAGAATCATTTTTGTCATAAATTCACTTAACAAATTATGATAATTTTTCATAACGGATATTTCATATTCAAGTATAATGTAATCATAGCAAATAATTTGGTTGGAATTGGCTATAATCTGGCTTCATACACTTTAGTGAAAGCAAACAAAATTACTCGAAATGTTAGTCTTTTGATACGGTGAGCATGCTTAGTAAAGATTCATACAGTGAACTTAATTTGTGTTATTTGTTGACATATAAATTAATTTACTTATATTTATTTAGGTATATTATTTAGGATAATCAGTTTATAATTTCAACTATACTACAATATTTAAGAATAAGATGTTTACTCAAAATCAAATTTAAACTTATCAAACAACAAAATGTTATAACGATTAAACAAAATAGACAGCGTCTCCTTAGTATGTTAACACATCCAACAATTCAAAATTCCCCAATTAATCAAAATTCCCCAATTAATCGGATTCACTAATAATTGCACAACACTCAAATTATTATCATATCTTAACTATTTCAACAAAACATCCAATTCAAGCATGATTCCAGTAATCCAATCACCCAAATAAATCAGGCATAAAATGATAAAAGCTTATATGTAGAACCAGGATGGAAAAAGACATAGAGATAAGTGAGAAGACAAATTTACAGAACAATGCATTAAAAGATCCAAATCAGAAGCTCTTTTTACTGTTCCTTCTCTTCATCATCATCATAACACATGTTCTAACCACCGGCGATCATCCGCACCTCAACCTCCAACGCTTTGACCGTGATGGCCCTCTTCAGCAAGTCAAGCATCTTCACGAATTTTTTTTCTTTCTTTTAGAGCCTATGCCATATCAGGTCCTCCTCAATGGCGCATCGCCTCGTCACCAGCTGGTTCAATCGTCGATCCCCCTTCATCGTGCACGAGCACGATTTTTGAATCCCCCCCTCTACGAAATTTTTATTTTTATCTCTTTTTTTTTCCGTTCGATCGGAAATTTCGGGATCAAACAAAAAGGGGAATCCGCTGTGTAAAATAAGGATGAGGGAAGAATAGGCTTCTGAGTTCTAGAAGCAACGTGGGGATATTTTGTGGGCTTTGGGCCATATAATTTAGACTTTGATTTCATTAAGGTGAATTGACCCTTCTTTATAATTGAGTTATGTGTCTTCCTAATTTCACATGCATTTAGATTCCAAATACAGCTTCCAAATACATGTAAATTGATCCATATCTCATAAGTACAACCTTTCGTTTAATAATGTCAGTTCTATTTGATTCAACATTCGTTTAGAATATTTTGTTAATTCAACTTTCAATATGAAATAATTACTTCTATTTTCATTATATACACACACACACATAAATAAAATTACTTGATATCACAAGCATCTTGTTTAGTTCATCGCTCGTCTAATTTGCTTGTTAATTTAATGTTCATTACAAAATAATTATATTTTCATCTTCTCTAATTGTATATACATACATACATACATACATATACATATACATATATATATATATATACATATAAACAAAGCCATTAAATATTATTACAATAGTTTTATCTAGTATAACACGTTCATCCAATTAGCAAAATCGCCATAACTCAGATTTTAATACTTTTATTTTTACTAAACGCGCATAAAATTTTGACGGAAAACGGGGTTGTTATAGACTTCCCCCTTAACAAAATTGCATCCTCGCAATTTCTAATAGGGAAAAATAAACAACTTATATTCTATCATTTAACGTATACAACAACCGAGTTTGTATACGTAGCCTTTACGCTCTCCCCATTTTATTGTTTATAATTTAATGAATTCTAATGAAGTTCCAACGTCTTTTACTTCCATATGCAAATATAATTTTATGTGATTTTTTTTTCTAACTTCCGAAATTTTGAAAAAAAATTCGGTAGAGTCTCCTTTATACGGAGGATGTTTCGGAAAATCCGAATATAATATAAACACAAAATATACATCTCCGAAGAGGCATCCCAACGCGGGACATCCCGAAACACGGGGAAAACAAGACAACACCACAACATTTTAATATTTCGCAATATATAATCCAAAAACATACTTTTGTTCTTGCATTTGTAGACTATTTATTTATCATATTATTTTGTGAACGTTAGCGGTAATTCATGCAAATCCCTCACACGAGCTCCATATGCGCCTGTACTAACTCATTTTCAATATTAATGACAATTACAAGAGACAATATCACTTTGTTTAACAAAATGCATAAATTTCACTTTAGGCCTTTCATGTAAATGTGCATGTTTAGCCTATAAACCACAAAATTTCACAAAACACTTAAAATAAAAGTTATAGCGCAAGTTCTAAGCTTTCGGGAATATATAATATCGTCAAATTCCGACAAACCATTTGAATGTTATAAGGAACCTAGTTCAGCTCTGGTCACTGAATATGTACATATTATTGCAGGCCAGCATTATGAAAACAAGGTTTTAGCATAGTAGATGTCAGAATTTTGTGAAACACATAAAACAAAAGTTACAGCTTATGTTGTTAGCTTTCCAGAAAGTCCAAAATCATTAAAATCGGACTGAGCGTTCAAAAGTTATGAGTAGAACAGTTCAACACTATTCATGAAAATTTTCAATTCAGCATGACGACGAAACCATTTTCATGACTTCCCTACTACAATTAAACACCGTACCAACATAATTATTCATGTGTATAATAATTTTATTATTATATTATTATTATTATTTTAAATAAATTACTTTGAAGATAGTGATACACTCCTTAATCATACATGCACACTCACTTGGTTTGCATGAAACGAATGTCCTGATTTTTGACATATACCTGTACTTAAACAAATGCGGCCACATGAATCCAAACATGAGAGGTATAAAATAGTACAGTGTAACAGCAAAACAATGGCCAAGAAAGACATGACATATAAAAACACATGGAAATGTGCATATAAGGTAAACAGGGTAACAACAAAAGCAAAATACATATCAGGTTAAGTATTGTTTTTTTTTTTTTTTTGTAAAGATGAGCAGAGAAGTAAAAACCTAAAAATAAAATTAAAAGAAAAAAATACCATTTCTTTTTGTAAAATACTAGTATATCCACAACAATGATTTATAAATATAGTTCATTGACTGATAATATAGTTAAAAGCAACATCGCACACACATTCATTAAGGGACTGTGTATATAGAGTGAATGTTGAGTTAATTAAAAACACAAAAGCTTTAACACACTCAACATAACATATAGAATCCATTTAACAGAACATAAAATCTTTGATGCATACACAAGCTTTAATCCAAGAAAATGGATAGTAATATAAAGGCAAGTATTCAAAACCTTTATAGCTAACCTATGCCCTAATAAATATACACTTAAATCTGCCATGCAAACTCCACACACACTCATGTTGGCTGCACCTAGTGTTTAACACACACACGCACACAAAAAAATTCCAATATGCACAAAGTACACAAGTACACATTAACATAAACAATATTACACAGTCGTGTCTAAACAAACCCAACACTCGTACAAAAATGTCGTAGACAATACACACATAAGCTCATGCATAATTTCATTTATTCACACTAACACAGACAATCACCCCATTCATTTATTTACACTCACAAAATTAGTTTTTTTTTTAATATGAGTATCACTAGACCATTTAGTATGTAATGAAAACATGGCCTTTGTTAATATTTTGTTATTTTGTGAATGATCATGTTCTCCTCATTATTTTGATTGTTCAGTCTCTTATAGAAATTATATTCCCAAACTGTTGGAGATGAAGATTGAGGCTATCCTCAGAAAAACCTTAAATCGCCTTAGTTGAGTGCTGCAACTATATACATGCATGAAAACAGTTAAATGGGTATTTTTCTAACATGGGAACGAAAGTCATAAATTGCTTTCGAGGATTGATCATGTAGTCCAAAACAAAGTGGCTTTTAAAAACATCGTGTTATCTTGATGGAGAAATACATTTGAAAATGGTTCATCCCCAGTTGGTTGTCCCTATTTAGAGAGGTTTAGGCTTATAAACTTAAAAATGGAATGGGCTCTACATGGTCCTATTATTTTTGCGTGATCTTTAAGTTCGCGACATGTTGAAATAATGTAATATATAATAAATGTTCATTATTAAAGCTTTATCCAGTGTATTTTGATTGTTTTTAAGATGTCATATTTTATAATTTAGGGAGCCTGAGTTAAAGCTTTAAGTTTGTGGAGACGCTTCAGTTTATGATTTAGGGAGACTGTTTGCTTCTGAAATCTTACTCGGTAACCTATAGTAAGAAGATGGAGTGGCTTCAAAGAGAAGGAAAATTGAATTGAAAGAAAATGAACTTATGTGCCTACGAAAGATGAGTGACATGTGAATTTGGAAATGAAAAGTCTATTCAAGAAGCAAGTGATGCTTTGCAGCAGGATTCAGTTTTATGTTTGCATACTAAACCCGGTTAGTTTAAATATATGGAGAAAAACATTATTGTTAATATATAATAAATGTTAGCATAACAAAAAATAAATAGATATATTTTATCTTAAGGGAAGAAATGTTAAATTACATTTTATCTTCAATATAGGACTACATGCTCAAGGTCGTTGTTATCTATTTCTGCCAAAAGTGAAACTAAATTTCAAGCAAAAAAAGGACTTATGTAGAAATAGTATTTTAAACACTCACATCACGATTCATTATTGCAATAAGAATTTTTTTTCCACAAAAATCTTATATTATTTGAACTGACAATTATTAGTGTCTTTCCCAAGACCAAATATGCATACATATCTAACCCATCCACTACAAAACCTGAGATGTATGCATATAAAATATAAGTTTTAGGAGCTATATGTCCAAACTGATATATCTACGAAAATTCAGTATATACATGGAATTGTATATACTTGAAAATTTACATAATCCGTTACTTGTATCTCATATTAAAATTTACCTACGTTGACATTTTTTATACGTCTATCCTTCTCCCCCTTAATATTTTTTAAAGCAATGTGTCAAATTGTCTCGTATAAGTATTCAGGAATCCCTATCGATAGCGTTGACAGACGTATCAACCAGAATTCTTAAATCACTGCACGGGCAAATTAACACAAAATTAGTTCTCGCATGTATTATTCGCAGGTATATTCTTTTAACAACTCTCGTCATTATTGTTGTCGTTATTAATTTATTTGCTTGTTTGAATTTTACGGCTATTTCACTTCTACACTAAATTCGATACTCACTAGAACATTTATTAAGCAATCAACAATCAGAAAACTAACAGACAACGCCTTCAAAGGAAATTTATATATTAGTCTCCGTTGCGCAATTTCTTGTTTCTTAATAATCACCCAACAATTTAAATTTTCAAATAAAATAAAATAAACACCAAAATTGTGGGGAAGTAAATCAATATTTTTATTATTACATAATAAAAATAACAAATATGTCCTTTAATGATTACCCCAGTAATCATCATATACCTAATATCATATAATATAATAAAATCTACCACATACCCATGGGGAAAGGGACACTAAGTTTCTTCTAGGTCCAGACTCGTATCTCTTATATGTATGTATATAATGTATTGCTCCAACCTCGCTTTGATATCAAACTGTAACGCCCCACCTTTATACCCATATTATCCAAGAATATTACGAAGTAATATTGTCAGATAACACGGAGAATGAGGCTGTTGGGGGCACACATGTGTAATTTCTCTTGGACTAACACTGGTACGTTTAAAATTTCTGAAATATAACTTACTTATATGTACACGGTATCGATACAAAACAATGACACGTGTGCCTCCAGGATAGAACAATACAGAATTTACATAAATACAGATATTACAGTCGCAACGATAAAAATATAATAAATATAATATTTAACATTTCATATACATTAACTCATTGTACACCAAAATATATATACATCATTCTATTCAATACATGGTAATAAATAATTTACTAGATTACTATACTTCTCTAACCTAGTAAATTACCAATTGGTCTTTGTGTCCCTGCACCTGTAGTGTCTCGGTCTGACCCGAGTATTATATACATAACAAACAAATCAGTCTATGTTTAAATCCATTATAGTTAAGATATAATATTTGGGTGCTCTAAACAAGAATAATAACATAAAGAGGTACAACATTATTTAACCCACAACGATCATTCATAAGAAAAGAGGCATCAATGATTTATGCCTCGTGGCTAAATATTATGGAAGCATTACCATATATGAACATATACATTGACAACATAATTGTATTCAAATGAATCTCATTTAAGAGTAACAACTCATTATGAAATCACCAAAATCTCAAAATCACATGATAGCGTAATGAAGCATAAAATTATAATTGTCAAGTTAACATTATAGCTCTAAGGCTATTTACATATATGTATCAACGCCAAAAATAAAGGTAAAAATATTTTGAATTCAACATTTCTAGAAAGCAGATAATGAAATCCAAAACATCATCATAAATTGGATCCAAAGCATCGAATGACAACAAAAGCCACAAATTCAACAATGGCATCATAAAATGGATCCAAAACAACAAGCTTATCAAGGCGATAATTCGAATCCGAAACAACATAGTTTTGCACATGCTAATAAGCTCCCCCTTGAGCTTAGCGAAGTAATATATACGTATTTAGATACCTAACATTACGACCCTCCCAATCGAGTATTACTTAGCCCCCCTCGACCAATTGAATACGTATATGAGACTCCCCCTGATTCTTGCTCCCCCCCGAAGCGAGTACTGGCTCAACACAAACAATAATATGTGTGTTACCGACTCACAATTAGTAACCCAAGTAGAGGTAACTATGTGTCCCATACCACACATTTCCACCACCGGTTTACTACCCGTTAGTCAGCTCCAAACTGGAAAACTCAAAAATCTCAAATCACAAAAATCTCATGAATCACAACATCAACTCGATAGCTTCAATCGAACAAAATAGAAAATTAACCAAGCTCATATAATACACTTATCCTTCAATACTCTCAAACCCAACCAAAGATGTAATCACGACAACTTTTTCAAATCATTAATTAAATCAATATGAACAGTGAATCATCCATAAACTAGAAATGTATACTTTAAGGGAATGGAAACAAATAGATAAACAAGAAAACGAAATAAATAAAAATGATAGACGGCAAATCATGTTCAAGTTCCCAAATCAATCTTCGAAGTAAAATAATTCCCAAATCATAATAATGATGTTCATCAACTTCCAAAGGAGTATTTAAACAATTATTAGAAAAATAATCGTATGTAGGTATATAAGGAATCATTTTTGTCATAAAATCACTTTACAAATTATGATAATTTTTCATAAAGGATATTTTTCATATTCAAATATAATGTAATCATAGCAAATAATTTGGTTAGAATTGGCTATAATATGGCTTCATACACTTTAATGAAAGCAAACAAAATTACTCGAAATGTTAGTCTTTTAATACAGTGAACATGCTTAGTAAAGATTCATACAGTCAACTTAATTTGTGTTATTTGTTGACATATAAATTAATTTACTTATATTTATTTAGGTATATTATTTAGGATAATCAGTTTATAATTTCAACTATACTACGATATTTAAGAATAAGATGTTTACTCAAAATCAAATTTAAACTAATCAAACAACAAAATGTTATAACGATTAAACAAAATAGACAACGTATCCTTTGTATTTTAACACATCCAACAATTCAAAATTCCCTAATTAATCAAAATTCCCCAATTAATCGGATTCACTAATAATTGCACAACACTTAATTTATTATTATATCTCAACTATTTCAACAAAGCATCCAATTCAAGCATGATTCCAGTAATCCAATCACCCAAATAAATCAGACATAAAATGATAAAAGCTTATATGTATAACCAGGATGGAAAAAGACATAGAGATGAGTGAGAAGACAAACTCACAGAACAACGCATTAAAAGATCCAAATCAGAAGCTCTTTTTACTGTTCCTGCTCTTCATCGTCATCATAACACATGTTCTAACCACCGACGATCATCCACCCCTCAACCTCCAACGCTTTGACCGTGATGGCTCTCTTCAGCAAGTCAAGCATCTTCACGAATTTTCTTTTCTTTCTTTCAGAGCCTATGCCGTATCAGGTCTTCCTCAATGGCGCATCGCCTCATCGCCAGCTAGTTCAATCGTCGATCCCCCTTCATCGTGCGCGAGCATGATTTTTGAATCCCCCCTTTACGAAATTTTTATTTTTATTTTTTTCTCTTTTTTTCCGTTCGATCGGAAATTTCGGGATAAAACCAAAAGGGGAATCCGGTGTGTAAAATAAGGATGAGGGAAGAATAAGCTTCTGAGTTCTAGAAGCAACGTAGTGATAGTTTATGGGCTTTCGACCATATAATTTAGACTTTGATTTCATTAAGGTGAATTGATCCTTCTTTATAATTGAGTTATGTGTCTTACTAATTTCACATGCATTTAGATTCCAAATACAGCTTCCAAATACATGTAAATTGATCCATATCTCATAAGTACAACCTTTCGTTTAATAATGTCAGTTCTATTTGATTCAACGTCCATTTAGAATATTTTGTTAATTCAACTTTCAATATGAAATAATTACTTCTATTTTCATTTTATATATATACGCACTCACATAAATAAAATTACTTGATATCTTGTTTAGTTCATCGCTCGTCTAATTTGCTTGTTAATTTAATGTTCATTACAAAATAACTATATTTTCATCTTCTCTAATTGTATATATATACACATACGTATAAACAAAATCATTAAATATTATTACAATAGTTTTACCTAGTTTAATACGTTGATCCAATTAGCAAAATCGCCATAATTCAGATTTTAATACTTTTATTTTTACTAAACGCACATAAAATTTTGACGGAAAACGGGGTTGTTACAATAATGGTCAATAATAAAAATTTAACACAACAAAACAATTCAATCAATTCATTAATTTAAATACGTTTATTTTATAAACATGACCATTAAGGTAAGTTACCTCAATTGGGCCTAATCGTTAAAATAGCGATTTGGTTTTCACTAAAATTAAACGTTTAATTTCATCGGTTCAATCAATATATGAATATATATTTAACAATAGTTAACCATTAGCGATCGTAGCACATAATTATAAAACCCGACTTATATAAAATATAAGTGGGGGGAACTGAGTGAGTTTAACTCACCTTGAGTTGATTCGCTGTTTAACCGACTCGTTTCAGTTAAATTAAATCAGCGTTTAATTTTATTGAAAAATCCAGTTGATTTCAATTTCATCCATTTCTATTTCATAATGTAGTTTTCGTCAATGTGGTTTCAACGACACCTTGTTTGTCCAATTCTGATAAGATATGGATAAGTTATTAACATCCTAAGTTCGTGGTAAATTAATAATGTAATCCTTAATTGATTTTCCTTATATAAACTTATTACTTTAAATAACAGGGCCCGATTTACTTATGCACACTGGTTTTCTACTCTCCATCTTCTGCACCCCACAAAACTCTGAAAAAAATTCATATTTTAGTTCACTATTTAAATTAAACAGTTTAAATTCCTCAAATCAATTTTTTTAATATACACGATTTAATTAATCTAATTTTTCCTTAATTAAAATTAGTTAAAACTAATTACATTTACCTTATATAATAGCCGATTTTATTTACAATTACTCAGGCCAGTTAAAATGCTTCCTTGTCCCTGGCATTCTGACACTGGATCCCTTCAGTTTTCTTTTATTTGACTGGTCGAATGTCATTCCCTAGTTAAACTTTTAAGATAACTAATTACTTTTATAATACATTGGGCCCAAACCACTCTTCTGTATCTTCGTTCATCCCTTCCTATTGTCAAAACCCAATGTCTACCTTGTTTGAAATGAACCCACACTGCCGTTACAAATCCAACCACCATGCCACACTCTCGATGATCGAACCATCATCAGTCTGCGCCACCAGAAGCGGTGCCACATCATTACCCTCCGCCACTAACCCCCTATAATTCGAAGCTCTTTGCCGTCCCCAAAACAGTTCGAATGTCGCACCTTTTGTGGCCAAAATCCGGCCCCTCCAGTTCATCATTTCCGATTGTAGCCGTTGACCTTTGGGATCTCACCTAGCCGAGTACTTTTGTTGTAGGTAGCTTCTTTGATAAATGCGCGGATCTGGCGAAAAGTGGGAAGGGAGGATCGAACGTTTACAACCATTAAAAAGGGTCGAGGCGTTCAGTAATGTGGGTTGACCAGGGAAATTTGTTTTGACCGTGATATTAGGGTTTTGGATCCATATTTATATACACTTATAATATTTAAATATTAATGAAACTTCACATCGAAGTAACAGGTAAAAATTCTCACAAATGACCTCCGATCGAAATGAAAAAGTGCATCCTAGCATAAAACAATATTCTGGAAATGATGGAAAATGTTTTGTCAAATTCCGAGATCCTTTGTGAAAATTACTTTTTAAATGACAACTTGAATCTGTACACATTCTAAATTGTATACGATCACAAATAAAATCCAAAAATCTTGAAAATTGGAATACTAACACAATAAATCATTACGGATTTAATAAAATTAATCTCCTTGAAAATGGAGTTCATTAGATAACCGGTTATTCTTAATTTCCAAATTAAATCGACAAAACGATTAAATTTAAACCTAAGCGTTTTGGCTACCAAAGTCACATACGACATCAAAATGCCATGAAATTTAATATCGTACAATAATTTAACGTTATGGTTTCAAATAAACTAATTTCATTGAGGTCGTTTGCAAACTCGCTATTTTTAACACTTATAAATTATCGATAAATTATTAAGTAAATTCCAAAACAATCCAATTAAATAAAAAAATTATTAACGTAAATATCCAAATTGAAATATCGTATATCTCCAAATATATACCGATATGGATTATACAACTCAAAATCAACGGTTGCGAGTTAAAATGGTATGCAAATTATATCAAAACCCTTGATATTTATTCAATAAACATTATCGTTTATTAACGAATTCCATAATGACTATTTTAAATTTTTAATTGGATATAACTAACAATCTATAACATGAAATCTCAATTTTTCTCTTTCATATGAAAATTATAATTAACAAGATTCAAAGTTTCTTATTTCACCAGAATCCGACTTAAAACGGATCCTGTATATTCAATTGAAGTTCAAAACTCAATATTACAAACTAATGCGCCATTTCGAGCTCGTTTTAAATTATATATAAATTTAACGTTCATACTTCGTTTTGATAAACGAAGTCAATATTAAAATCCATTTATGTTCCAAATATAATATTTAAAATAATAAATAAATTAAATATTTGGCTACCAAAAATATGGGACATTACACATTCAGTCCCCTTCCTCCCCTCTCCTCCTCCTTCTCCTTCTCACCTGCGACCATCTACCCTCCCCTTTCCTCCTTCCCCACCTTGGCCATACCTCCTTCACTTTCCACCTCCTCTCGGTCTCCATTCCAACACCACTTTCCCCACCGTAGCCACATCCACCTCCTCCCAGCGCCACAACCATCCCTAAGCCATGACCAACAACCCTACCCACACCTTGCGCCACCTCTCCTACCCGATCACCCCACCTCCTATTATTGAAAAAATGAGAAAATTGTGTGTGTGTGTGTATATATATATATGGTGAAAGGAAATTTATAAGACGATGCATTGTTATGCTGCCCAAGTTCGCAGTCGGTGTCTACAATATAGGATCGGCAGTGAAAGATAGACGAAGTGGAACTCTCAGTGAGAAACCTTTTATTTACATGTATATAGTTAGTTGTTATGTAATTCGATTAATATATGTGTGAATTGGACGGATGATTGTTAGTTTAGTTGTAATTACCCACTTCACTCGTATCGTTTAAGTTGACATTTTACCATTCGTGTCACACTCATATAGCACAGAAATGCAGATTGTTAGGAGAAAGAAGTTAGAGGGTGAGAAAAAGAAAGAAATATTAGAATAGAAGAATAATAATAATACCGACAATATAAAATCAAAGCAGCATAGAATCTCACAATGGAACGAATAAAATATAGTATACCAAAACTCGTTACATAAAGAGAAAACTGTGTATATATATATATGATTACACAATCAGAGTACACATCAAAGTCAAATTATATAATCTGCTTAAAATAACACACATGCAACGAAAACAAATTAATACCAGAAAATACGAGAATACGTCTTGACTCCAGCACCTGTCCTGAAGGTCCAAGAAAAACCAAACCTGAAAATATACTCAGTCTGAGCTGAGCACATTTTGAGGAAAGCAAAATCACCCGGATCAGTTTGGAATACTTTCAGTCATAAAATTAACAACATAAACAACTTTCTTAACTTTTGAAAAATCCTTTGAAAGATCGGAACTCTTGTAAGACATGACCACACGTGAACATGGTACGTGTTTTTCCCTTAAGATAACCAAATCACTTTTTATACAAAAATCCAGTGATATTATTATAATGCCTATCAAATCACAAATAAATAGGAATATAGCCGAAAAGCTTGCATCTCACATTTCAACATAGTTGTTTTACCACTAAAAACGAACGAATCATATTGGAGATTGGATTTCCAACATGAATAGGTATGGAGCCACCTTTCGATCAATGTTTTCTAGAGATGAAACGCCGGGGTTCAACAAGAACATCTTACAACCCTGCCACACATGACCATCCACTTATTCAACTTAAGTGTACCGAATATATCACCACCAACAAGTTGGAATCAGCAAACGTAAAATTCTGAAACATACAAATAAAGAGACAACTGGTTTCTCTAGATCAGGTGATGATATACCCTAATGGGTAAGACCCACATAGCCATGCTGCCTTCTCAATTTCAGTCATTTCCTCGTTGATGAGGCTTGATGTCACAATTACCTTTTCGGAAACATCACATTTAAACTTTGAATGCCACATTTTCAGATCCGTCCAATCACTAATTGATTTGCACAAAATAGTCTGGGTGTTAAGCTAAAAGAAGTTACCTTCTCCATCATTATACTCGGTATATTTGTAAAAATCAACGTAAGTGATTCTTAGGAAATACTCCGTCTGACAATCATCCATTCAAGTTTGTTTTGGGACTGAAAGAAACTGTAGATGCCTCAAAATAAAGAGATTTACTACTACAAGTTTAATCCTAGTTGTTAAGCAGAGAGAGCAATGAGCAACCATCTTGCTCCGAAGATCCTTGTCTTCAAAAATCTCAGAAGCATCCCTGCAAATGTTAGTTTCGAACGCAAAGTTGGTTCGAAGTGGTTTTAGGTCCAGTTCCCATCCCTATCTCTTCGAACTAAATCGTCAATGGTCAATAGAAATATTTATTGATAGTCGGGTTTTAACTATCAAACCAAAACAGTACAGGTCAATATATTAGCAGCTCAAGCCCTTTTAATTAGAACCATTAGTTAAAACCATCCATCGATTCTTAAAATCGATTCTATATTCTTATCTCAACATATTTTTCCTATTTTCATTATTTTGAAAACAACAACCAACACTTATATCTTTAGGATAAATGTATTCATCAAATCCCTCTTTATTCTCACAAAAAACCACTTTCATTTGCTTTACTTGTGAAATACTATTGTATATTCACAAAACCTATTTTTATTTCCTTTACTTTGGAAAAATCACTCAATATACTGAACCAATTGATATAGGTTTCATCACTAAACCTTATATGGCCAGATAATGTCATACGATTCTTTTCTTATTATATAAACCTAAACAGTTTTATTTAACCTCAGAACTATGTTGATTGAAGTTTACAATAATGCTTTTTGGAAATAATAATTAAATTTCCATATCTACCTCGTTTCCAAAACAGCTTGACCCCTTATTTCCATTTTTTCGAAAGTCATAGCAAGTTATTTTCCTTTAAAATAAGTGTATTAATAAAACTGTACTATTTTCATTATGTAGAAAATAGTGTCATTTACTTAACCAAATGGTATAAGTGCAATTACACTTCAAATCTAGTCCAAACAATGTCAAATAATACATTGTTTCATGCTAAACCAAATAGTTTTAATATATTTCAAAACCTTGCAAATAATGTTGCAATGTTATTTCTCTTATGGACATAATAAATTATTTTCAACATCTTTACCATTACAAACTAATATCATCCTCAGAAAATCCTAAAGTCATTCAAGTTCGGGTATTCTATTTACCTCTCAAACCTTGATTGACAATGTTCTTATCTTAAGATAGATAAAAGTTTGTAACACCAACACTGATATTAATTATAATATCATATCAATTTCATTTACATTTCTATTTCCATTTTAAATAGGGTTTTATAAACCATTTTTTACATTTGAATATCTCCTTTCAAAAATAACTATTTTTTACTTAATTCATTAATTAAGTAAACTTTTATTAAAACACGAACCCCTTGGCTTTAAACCTCTTTAATACCATTCATTTACAAAGATTGATTTACTAAAAATACTTTACACTAAACCATTAAACAACTTTCCTTTAAATCTCAAACCATTTTTACTTAATTTGACTATTATGTAGCGCTTATATAAAACCACTGCATTAATTTTAAATTTCCTTTATAACCCTTTCTTATACGACTTGGGTTTATTCTCAAACCCCTTTATGCAAATTCCTTTTAGTGTCCTATAATAACTCAACTTGGATTTTTATCGCGAAATCCATTTACCATATTCTAATCCTTTACCAAACCCTTTTACATCAAACCATTACAAGATCCTTCTTTTGTATCTCTGAAAGTATCTTTTCCATTAAATTCTTTTTACTTAATTTCGTTATTAAGTAAGCGCTTATCTAAACACATCACATTTGCTTTTGTAATGGCCCGAATTTCCGTACCATTTGAGTTGACTAAATACACCTCATGTCTAACCCAAATCACAAAGAAATACGAATCATTATGAATAAAGAAGAAAAAGATAAAAGAAGAACAAAAATAACAACACAGAATCTCACATCGTAGCAGAATAATAACAGCTTTTAAATACAGAATTCTGTACCATATATACAAATTATTATCAGAGAATAACACAATACATTACAACAAAAATAAAACAGTAGATATCTAACACTGAAGCCTCCTGCTCCAAGCTCCTCCAAGTATATCTATAAACACCCGAACTACTTGACTACCCATACAAATTTGGGTACCCAAGAGTTTAGGGTAAAACAAAACAATATAAACTCTGGGTCAGTCATGGGAATGTTGTGAATAAACTCCAACAACTTGGTTTAACTTTTAAAATCCTTTTAAAGGAAAAGATAATCGTAAGACCGATCCACATATAAACACCGATGGTTTTTACCTTATGATAACTGAAAATATTCTTTGTATCAATACTATTATGATATTATAATAGTGTCCAATCAAATTAATATCAATCAATCTCATGCTCCACATACATAATATACAATCAAAACCGCAGGGCGCTTATTGGAGAATATATATCAACTTATGACAAGGTATGCAACCACCTTCTGATAGTGTATCTCTAGAGAGGAATGCACTGGGTGTAACAAGAACATCTTGTAACCTAGGCCCTCATTTGGCTTGAGTGTACCGAATGTATTATCACCAACGGTTGGGATCAACACTGTTAACGAAGTATGCATCAGCGATAGAATAAAGAAGCAAATGGACACCCTAATAGGAACGACCTATATAGCCATACTGCCTGCCTGATTTTTTTCATTTCCCGGTTGTGAGGCTTGAGACTATAATTACCTTTTTGGCCATCTCATTCACTTTGAATGTCGCATTGTCAAATTCATTAATTACCAATTGATTTGCACAAATATACTCTGGGTATTAATCTAAGAGAATAAATTCTCCGCTACTATATCAGGTATATTTGTAAAAACCAACGTACATAACATTGAAAATACTTTGTCAGACATTCGTCCATACAAGTTCGTTCTGGGACTGAACGAAACCAAAGGCACTAATTCTATTAATCCATCTTAGGAAATTTTTACCTAAGATTAACACAAAAAAGCCCTTGTACTCCGTCTTTGATTATCTTCAAAATAATTTGATACACAATGCTTATGCCAATACAGAGTGGTTTTCAGATAATTATCCAACCCGTCTCTCCATATCGACAACGATAACATTAACTTAGCCAATACTTCGATAGTTGGTTATTAAACTACCGAAGAAACAAATATTCATCCAAAAATCTTGTTTCCAAAAGAAAATATTTTTGATAAGCATTTAATAATCATTGTGCCATTTTAATTTATATTTCGTTAATTAAAATCTTCCCAATATTCATTATCGATCAAATCTCCTTACCAAGATATTTCAAACCCGCTTCGATTCTCACTATACCTAGGACACATTTCCATATTTTCATCAACTCTTATTTTGTATACTTAGAAAATATTTCTCACTACATTTGGAAAATGTTTCCAAATTATATTTACTTGGATTGAAACGAATGTTGCGTAAAACATCCTTATAACAACCCAAAATACTGCATCTAACGAACTATATTTTAAATCTCATATTAGATCATAATCGTTTTCTTTTCGGAAATCATTCCCTATAACAATAGCGTTATAGTCCATGTTTTCTATTTTTAATGAAAAACGTCTATTACAATACTTAAAAATATATTAACCAATTGGGTTCCAAATTCTATATACAATTAATACATTGATTTTAATTATCAATTTTTTCTTATATTTTTATTTTTATTTAAATTTTAGGGAAACTTCTTTTGTACGGATCAATCGGTACAACTACAAAACGCCTCTCTAGGCCTTTTCCAAAAAGAAAATCAAAAAAACCAAGTGGCATGCCAAATCAGCTCATAAAATGTAACGACCCTCCCCCCAGCGGAAAAATAATACATAACACAACCAAAAGAAATACACAGATATAAAGCTTTCCAAATATAGCTCCAGCTGTAAATTGTTCTAACAACAATGAAATGTTCTTCTGTTTGCATTCTGATTTGTCATATTCTCAACTCAATCCGGGTTTTCCCGATAGGGGAAGTTTAGGTCGTTTCATAAAACCTCATATTCAATTTAAATACATACCTCTTTTGTCGGGCATTCAATTTATTTTCTTCCATTAGTTTCATTCCATAACTGCTTAACGTACAACCATTCTGTATTTCACTATAATAAAAACCGCAAGTAGTGGCAGATTTTAGCAGCGGAAAATTCTGTCGCAAATTAATGACAAATTTTCGTGGAATCTGTAAGGGATATTATTAAGGTTTTGTTATTTCAACCGGTTTTAAAATATTACCATCAAGTTCTGATTTCCGTCGCTAAACCGTAGCAAATTGCAATGATTTAATGTCATCATTTTTTCATTGCTGAATTCCGCTACAATTTGAGATAGCTTACCGTCATGTATTTTTTGAAGCTATTTTCCCGTAGGTTTTAAAGGGATTTGCATTGGACAGATATGTGTATTCTTCTTAAAATGTTTTGCTTTTATGTTTTTGATAAGTAATTGATAAGTAAAAATAAATTTCAAATAATTAATGTGAATAATAATATTCTAATAATAATTTTTTTACTATTAATAGTAAATAAAGTTCAATAGTTAGTACTGATTAATTAATAATAACTAAATAATTAAGAGGTAATAATAATTAATAATATACATTAACAAGTAATATTTAATAATCAATGATTAATAAGTAAAGTTTATTATCTAGTATACTGAATTTAATAATTAATTATAATTGGTAATTATGTTTAATACGTATTAATTTGAAAAATTAGAAATTTTGAATTTTCTAAATAAATGTAAAGTTTAAATATAAACTTTTGAATTTTTCATAATTTTGAAATAAATATAAAACTTTGTAAAATGTTCAAAATTTAAAAATAAGAAATTTTATAAACATTAAAGAATTCCGAAATTCAAAGAATATGAACATTACCATACAAACATTACAATTGATATAATTTTTAATAATTAATAATGAATATGTAATAACTAACTAATAATTATTAATGATAATGAAACAATATATATGTTTGATTAATATTCGGTTATAGTCGTGAAATAATAAGTAATCAATAATAATTAGTAAATAATGAGTATATTTTAATAATTAATAATTAGTATTATATAATAAATAATTATTATTTGTTACATGACTATAATAATGTTGCAATAAACATATTATTTGCAACTGCGCTTCAATAACAATTGTAACAAACATATTATTTGCAACTTCGGTTCCAAGTTTGTTGCAAAAAATATGTTTGGAAATTATTTTCACCACTTGCGAAAAATGTTTTTTCTTTTTACAACAGGTGTAACGTCCTAGAAATTTCAACAACTGGAATGAGAAATTAATTAAGGATTTGATTTCAGACAATCAATTTTTATATCGATGTTAGAGTTAGAAATTTAAAATCGAATATATTGTTCTGTGTATGATTGAACCTGATACTTAATTTAGAATGATTAACTAGAAATCAGATATTTATTGTAGAATACTTGAATTGAAGCAGGTCGGATATTCGAATTTGATTTTGAAATTTGATTTGGAAAATATAGATGATGGAATTTTAAAATAAAATAGTATTGTATAAAAACAGAATTGGATTTTTATTAAATTAATTCTTGAATAGAGATAATTATACCCTGGTATATATCCTGCTCCAAATGATACCTTCCTCAGTAAATTCCTACGCCAACCTATCTCCTTAAAATACGCACTACCCTAAAGCCTAGCAATATTACTTCGTTCTTATCCGCACCAATTTCCTTCTATAAAAGAAGCATCTCGTTCTCATTCCATCAGTCAAAAATCACTTTTCTCTTTTCTAAATTTGTTATGGCCGAGATCCAGTTTTTCCTAAAATCAGAGCTCCTCCCCAATTCCTTCATCTGAAAATTTGTCCTTCCTTTCCACTTTAGTTGTTTTGCTAACTCGCACCCCATCCAAAATAGAGTTTCCCTCAATCGAAGAAAACCCTAAATGGTTTTCGCATCCCCTTTCTAATCAGATCGCTGCCCCATTTGCACCAGTATCGAGAACCACAAAATCGAAGCTGTCCTCGCGTCTAAAGCCGCCACCGTCTCTGACTGAACTCGAAGGCGTCGTCGAAGCCACCAGCGGTTGTCTCCTAGATCTCGACAACCAGAAAATCGCCCCATCGCTACGGCTACCTAAGGTGAGCATCTCAGTCACGATTAATCTTAAGTTTAAGTAGATTTAAACTCGATATTTGAACTAAAATATAATAGTTGAATGTCTGCCTTAAATTATAGCGTGATTTTGATTTGGGTTTTTGGGGTGTGGCTCCATCTGTTCATATCGCCTATCAGATTTGATCTTGTTGATTATGATTCGAAAAATGAAACTGAAATAATTATGTTATTCCTGTTGTGATTTCTGAAAACTTGGCATAGGCATTCCTTGATTCGACCCTGAAACACCCATTAGGTTGTACGCACCCGAGCTGCTTTGAATTGTTTTGGCATTGATCGTGTTATGCTTGCAATTGTCCACCTTGTCACATGTTGTATTTGCACTGATATAATCTGCAGGTAGCACTTATGTTTCCATTGAACCTACATGACTACTTCCCTGTTATATGGCCGTGCATACATTGAACTTGCGCTGCCTTGGTTTCATAATGCTTGCTGTAAATCCATACACCTGACAGTGCTTGCAGTTATGTTGCACTCATAAATACCAATTTCTTTGGAAATGAACCATGCGTACTTTCTTTCTATCCAATCCTCCTATTTGTTGTGTTCAAACATACTTATCTCTTGTTTGCTGAAACATATTTCCCACTGTCGTTTATGATGTATACCTTGGCCACATTCAAACTTAAAATAAGAGATAAATTGTACATGATGTACCTTGGTCTGTTGGAACTAACGGATCATTTGGGCCACATCTTACTTTTTATAATATACTGATTACTTTGGCCACATCGTAATTCACTGTAACATATTAACCTACTATGCTCATTTGTATTGATACCACTGTTTTGGCTCAAGTATACATATTAACCTGATATGCTCATAAGCATTGATACCATTGCATACGTACTTGTATTTTGTTTCCATATGCACAGTGGCTACTCCATACACTGGTAAAATCGTGGATTCACTATCCTTTATCTATTAGGAAGTAAGACACCTAAATCTCTTTATCATTTATATTTAGATCCAAATTGGATGTATGTTGATTTGTTCCCATCATATTTCATTCAAACATTTGAGTTGTTTAAGGGTGTAGCTTCTGCAAATGAGTTAGAAAATAGACTTAATGGTTTAAAAATAAAAATAAAAATAGAGATAAAGATGTAGTAGCGACTTAGGTGAGTAAACACTGAAAATATATATATATATATATATATATTACTGTTTATGATTAAGTCTGGTGAATTCAACTGTATGTATGCTGGTATCATAGAGAAACATAATTTGCATTCTGTACTATGTTTAGATTTGTCTTTCCCCACTGTTGTTTAAATATACAAGAACAGGCCAATGTTTATTCAATCTGACTATTTAAAATGACATTACACTTGTGAGTGATTAATTGTAAATGAGTGTAAATATATATATGTGCATGTATATCTGTGGCTGCGTGTTGTATACATTTGTGGGGTTGGGGTATAACCACTTTTTTATTGAAATGACTTAACAGACATGCATTTTTATACAAGGGTTTTCCTGAACCATCTTAACAGTTCATGGGTACTAAAACTGGGCAGTCATAAGTTCGCCGTATATATAAAAAAAGCTGATATTCATTTGCTTGCTGAAAATCGATACTTCATTTGTTTGCTAAAAGCTGATACTATATTTAAAACTGAGACTACATTCATCTTTTGCTAAATTTAATGAAAGGCGAATATTCTTACACTAACCTTACCCTGATCTTCCTTAAATTTGGAATCATGCATGTGTATAATCAGTTTTGGGAACTTGAAACTAGTAGGACTGATCAACCCATTCATATACTTGTCTCATGTAATTGTATAATTAGTTGGTAAACTCAAACCAATATTTGGTGTCTCTGTATTTGGTTATATGTATAGAAGGAACTGGCAACCTGCATGTATTCACTTCCATGCTTTATGTGCTTAAAAATCTAAACTAAATTGTTATGTTCCCTGTTAATCAATTTGCGTTGATCCCTGTTACCCAAGTACACATACATATATTTTAATTTTTCACTTGATCCCTGATCATATTTACATACTGAACCCTGTTCCTACTGATATGCTTATTTGTATACATATCGTACCTTATGCATATTATGCCTTGTTCATCTGATGTATGCTGACCTTGTCTAAATGAAGTATACATGTTTCCAATGGCATGTTTGTTTAAACCATAAGTGAACCTAAATGTACTCCCAATTTAGTGTATTAGTTACCTGCCATAGCTGATGCACTGTCTAGCTACGCTGCCATGTTCACGCACACATTATGATCATCATTACACTCGTTTTATTATTGGTTACGGAATGCTGGGGCAGTGCACACGTGTACCCGTATACGTGTCTACGTGCAGGCTTCCGCAACCATTTGTCCCTGAAATAAAAAACGATATAGAACAAAATTTCATTTTTATTTGGCATATGACTGATGAAGGGATTTACTATTATATTTCAGTTTATATTGAAGTTAATTTACTTGAACTATGATTTAATCCTGACTCGAGTATTTTTTGTTTACATGAAATGCTCGGGTCAGACCCGAGCAATACAGATTTAAAGATTACAGCTTAGGATTAGAAGACTGTCGAAGCTGGGGATTTCGAAGACGGGCGCACTCTGAAGTTATATAACAGTAAAGATTTTCTTGTATTCAAATTATTTTGTCATACCGCTGTATAGAAAATGTTGTATCAAAACTTTTCTTTTATAAATAAAAAGTTTTATACTGTGTTATTTATTCTATGTTTTTTGTGTTGATCCTGTTTTAAACTCTATAAGCTAATAACGGTCCGTCAATTTGAACGTTTTAAGTTGGTTTTACAACCATTTTGAAGCGGTCAAAATGGCGGGATGTTACAACAGGTAAAGCCTGTTACGAAAAACGTACTTTTTAAAATTATTCCCCCCCTTTGGTAAAGTTAATTATTATTCAATACAAAGTTATGAGGTAATGAGTAATATTTAGTTATAATAAAATAAGTATTAACTAATAATTAATTAATATGAGTTAATACTTTAATAATTACAACAAAATATGCATTAATTAGTAATCATAATTAATAATCAATAATATATACATATTGATTAACATTCAATACTTAATATTCAATTACAATCATGAAGTATTAAATAATAAATAATAACGAACAAATAAGAAACAACATTTTAATAATCAGTAATTTTTACTAATTAATAAATGATTGATATGTAACAAGTAATAATCAAAACTAATAGCTAATGTATTTAATAACTAATGGTTTTTAATTATTTTAATAATTATTAGTATAATATAATCAATTAAAAAATTCTAGTAATAAGGTATAAAACATATTTTGTATATGCTCACAAAATTGATTAGGAACTAGGGTATGCTAATGAGTCAAATCTGATAATTGAATATAATCAGTGATTAATATTAAATAATCATTAATTCGTTTTTAGTAATTAATTACATAATCGTCTAGTTGAAATGATTGCTGTCATGACCAGAAATTTCAGTAATTTAAATTAGAAATTTATTAAGGATTTCACAATAAACAATAAATTTTATATATGGATTCGAGGTTAAAAATTAAAGTTTATTGGTTTGAATAAGAATTGAATTCGATATTAAATTTCAGAATGGTTGGTTGGAAATCAAATATTGAATATTAGAATTTGAATTTAATTGGTTATTTAAATTAAATTTGAAATTCGACTGGAAATTTTAGTGGTTGAAATTAAAAATAAAACATTATTAATGTAAAATAAAAATTGAAAAATTTATTTATTGAAATATATGAAAATTGGATTGGATATGTGTGTATTTGTGTATATCAAAAAATTGGAATGCAACGTTCCAAATTTGGAATTGAACAGAGTCATTGGTGGACGAATGGAATTAAATCAATGAACCGATAAATAATTTAAAATAAAATAAAAATATTGTCGTATATAATTGGAGTCAGATTATAACCAGACAAGTTTTGTAACACCCCGTAATTTGAACATAAAAATTCACAAATTAAAGTATACTTAATTAAGTGAAATGGGTTGCGCAGAGAAATATATATATATATTGATATATATATATAATTGAAAATTTAATAAATAAATATGCAAAAATGTTCAAAACAGCGAATTGGGAGAGGGGAATAACCGAACCGGCCGATTTTTGAGGTCGACCCGAGCTCGCTGGGTCGATTAGGGGTTAATCCAGGGTGTTTGGCTGTCAACCCGTGGGCCGATTCGCTCGAATGCAGATTTTGCATTTGAATGGTTCTCATGGTTCAGCTTTAATCTAAAGGCCCTAAATGGTTCCTACATGTGACTTCTTCCCCAAGACATGCTTTAAAGGCTAGGATTGGTTCTAGGGTTTATCCTATGGCTAAAACTATCCTAGTCTTCTATAAAAAGGCCCCTAACCCTCTCCTAAAACCCTCATAAATTGATCCTACAACTAAACTATGCCAAAATGATTCCTCATCATGGCCTCCACTTCAACCCATGGCCTCCATCTTCTTCTTCATGATAGCTTAAGTGTTCTAAGCTAGTTTCAAAGTAAAGGAGCCTCTTTTCTTCATTCATGAGAGATTCTATGATCATTTGAGTGATTTCATGTTTGTATGAGAGTTCATAAGTTGCATTCTAGCCAAAGTTGCAACCTTTTCTTGACCAAAAAGCAAGGATCTTGCATGAGAGCTCATAAGCTTCATTCAAAGCCAAAGTTGAAACCTTTCTTCTTCAAAGCAAGGATTTTTAATATTTGCTCAAGGGTTTCATTTGGAGCTTGTTCTTTTGGGGTTTTTGGGTGATAGCATGAATGGCTTCGTCTCAGTCTTTGTTTTATATGTTGATTTGCGCCTTCATAGCATTGTAAGCCCCCTCCTACTCTTAGATATTAACTATAAAGTTAAATGAATGTTGCAAGTTTGGGTTTGATCATTAAGTATGATACATGCTATCATGTTATGCAAGTCTATAAAGTCATTACCTTGATCTTGTGGGTTAAAAGCTATAACCTTTATGTTGAAATGTTGCATTATGCAACATGAGAACCCTCATAACCTTTAGGTTAACTTGCATATGAAGTCATAACCCTTATGTGATGTTATATGCGAGTTACTTGTCATCATTTCATGTCATCTATGACCATGTATCACCTATTTGCCAAGTTTGAATGTTATGCATGTTTTTGAGGCTTGACAATGTAACATGCAAGTTTGTGAGCACATTTATGCCTCATTTCCACCATGTTTAACTTGTGGCCTTATACCCTTTTTGTCATGCCTTTGCCAAGTTCCTTCTTTAAATCCATTATGCGTTGTTGTGAATGTATATGCGAGTTTAAAAGCGTTGGGGTTAGGTTATGGGGAAACTTTAATGACATGAAACATGATTTGGGTAAATTGGTATAAACGTGACAACATGTAACTTTGGCTATGAGCATGGGACTTGGAAACTTGACACGTATGGGTTGTAAGTGTAACAAGACACTAGACCAAACATGAAAATGGCCAACTCGAGGTTGGGTTGAGTTTGTAGCATAAATCTACCCGGACCCGCCCGGCTTAACTAGTGGCTACAAACAATAGGATCCAATGTGAGAAGTTGGTCATGTCGCGCTTAAGACCCGAGGTTAGACTAGGTTGTGGTGTAAATCTACCCGGACCCGCCCGGCTTAACTAGTAACCACAACAAAGTCTAATGTGAGAGGTTGAGAGTGCATTAATTAAATTAATGCCACATGATAAGGTTAAGTAAATTTGACTAATGACACTTAACCGATATGACACAAATGGGTAGGTTAAGTGGGACCGGGCTTGATTTCTTAATGACACTTAACCATACAAGACAGTTAGGGGATGGGGTTAAGTAATTTACGCTTAACTAATCTAAACACGGTAATTAGATGGGGTTAAGTAACTAAGACTTAACTAATCTAAACACGGTAATTAGATGGGGTTAAGTAACTAAGACTTAACTAATCTAAACACGGTAATTAGATGGGGTTAAGTAATCTATACTTAACTAATCTAAACACGGGAATTCGATGGGGTTAAGTTAAACACTTAACCAATCTAAACTTGGTTATTCAATGGGGTTAAGTAACCAATACTTAACCAATTTAACATGATAATTTAATGGGGTTAAGTAACTTATACCTAACCAATTATACATGATGATTTGATGAGGTTAAGTAACCTATACTTAACCAATCTAACAGGTGGGCCTGATAAGGGTTAAGTCACAAGACCTTTTAAGATTAGGCTTAACCATTGTAATACGATTAGTGGATGGGGTTAAGCTAACCCATACTTAACCAATCCGACTCGATAATCTGATGGGATTAAGATAATCCATGCTTAATCAATCTAACATGAAAATCTGATAGGGTTAAGGCAAATAAATACTTAACCAATTTGACTTGATAGGGTTAAGTCATGAGCTTCTTGGTACACTTAACCAACTTGTATGGCTAAGCCTTGAACTTGAGTACTTAGCCAATCTTGACATGATTTGTAGGTGGGTCAAGTCACGAACTTGGATAACAACACTTAACCCATTTGACAAAACCCTAGCTCAGAGGACTAGGTTGGAAATCGTAGTTAACAAGGATAGCGGAAAGAGGGGCTAAGTGGTAAACCTTAGTTAAGGGTAACTAAGTAATAATTCTTAGCTAAGGACATGGGACTAGTTCATAAAGAGATGAGTAACCTGGTACGGTAGGTCATCGCTTAGTATACGAGGAGGAGCAAGTTATCTGACTAGGATAAAAGCTCCAGCGAACTGGGTGACGAAGTGAAAGCTTCGGGGAACGTGAGGGTACTCTTGGTATCCCTCTGTGAGGTGGCGAGTGGTCCATGAAACCCGGCCTCACAGGGGTTAAGGTCTGCGGTAGAAGAGCCAAGAGTATGCCTTGGTTGCTATGCGAGCGACCTAAAGACTGGGATGGATTAGCGTGGAGTCGACGATACTTGATTTTGCCCCGGGATAGCATGTCGCCGACTACCTACCATCTTTAGTCAATCGTGTACGTACGGAAAGGCAGGGAACTCCCAAAAGACCATATACTAGCTATCAAGTTATGGGTGAGGTTGGCTATCTGGAAGTGGGCATCGATGGGCCTTAGTGTAGTTCTCATACATGATTTTTCTTGGATTGCCTTTCAGTAGTTGAGGGAGGGGTCACGTGGGACCATAGCCACGGGTACAAAAACAGACCTTGATATCTGCATCAGCAGACGACTTAAAGCTCCCGACCGAGTCCCATATTTCTCGATTTGCCCTGGCACGGAACTCGGATGGCACATTGAGGAACATGTGCATCTAGACATGGAAAACGATTCACGATACATACGTGGGATAAAGGGCGCGGTTGACGGGTGGCATAATCCCTAGTGGCCCTAGGTGGCTGAACCCAAACCGAGACACGGAAACGTTCATTACGTAGCATAATCCCTAGTGGTCCTAGGTGGCATAAATCCTAAGTGGACACGCGATAGTTCATGGTAAGAAAACATAACTAGATCAAGGGTAGCAGTCCAAAATAACTTCAAGGATAAGACGTTTACATGGGAAAGCCCGCATGGCCTACGGCAAAGGACTAAACTTATACATGGAAAGAAACATACGAGTTGGGAAAACCTACATATGCTATATATTAGGTTGACATGGACCATTACGTGGCGTTGGGCAAGGGACATTCATAGTTAACACATGACGCGGGTTGGGATACTAGTACGAGGGGTGCAGAGCAAATATACATGATATATACCTTAGGATGTTATACATGATAAATACCTTGGGATAGAATACTTGATAGAAACCTGACGATGTGGTACCTTGATTTATCTTGACACCGTAGTTTATCATGACACACTCGTTTATTTTGGTACCGTAGTTCATCCTGTTATTTTGGTTTAGCTTATCTATCTTGTCATCATACTTATGTTCATCTCAGTTCCTCATGCCAGTTAACTTTACTAGTTTATATACTGATAGTAGATAGGGCTTACCAGTCTTTATGACTGACCCTGTTTTGTTTCGCCTCTTGTCTTCCGTTTCCCCCCAGGTTACAGGGAGGAAATGCTATTGTTAGTTTGGACTTCTTCTGTTTGAAGGTCATCACGCATGGCTTGGACTTCTCTTGGCTATGGCTACTTTACTGTTTTACTTGGGGAATAATTTATGAAATGGTTTTATGCTTCTTTATTATTGCAAGACAGGTTTTGATGTATTTTGATGTAAAAGGCTTTTAGACCTTATTTTATAAGGTAATGAAATTTGTTTTACTTCCGCTGGTTTATATATATATGTTCTGTCTTGTAATATTTATGTACATGTTTACCAATAATACCCCTCTAAAGCTAGTGCATTCCTTTGCGAGTGACCCTAGCGGAGGTGGGGTGTTACAAGTTTTATTGGACTCAGAATGTTAAAACGACAGCTGGTCAAGTTTCGTAGCGTTGGGAGTTCGTTTATGACGGAACAAAAATAAAACTCATAACGAAAATTACGGTAGAATTAAATTATGTAGGGTTCACATTTTTTTAATTTCCTTCGGCACCAAGTAATTTTGTGCGTAGAAGCCACCCACCCTAGAAAGTACTACGCCGACCTACGTTTAAAAATCGCACAGCTACCCTAAAGCCTATTGATAAAACATCATTCTTATCCTCTAAATTTTCTCTATAAAAATCAATGCAAGCCAAAAAAATTCTTCAGCGAAAATTTGTTTTCGTTTTTATAATTTCTAATGGCTGAAATCAGTTCTCTACTAAATCTTCGTGTCTCCTCCTCCTAAATCAATAATCGCTCCACCGCTCCTTCTCCTTCCACCAAAATCAAACCACTTCCCTAAACCCTAATTGGAGGCGTTGTTCCCAAAATAAAATCGCGGCCTTCGTCAACATCATCACGTGCGCTTGGCTGTGGAAGATAACATTCGAAGCTTTACTTTAGGGAAAAGTCACTACCTTTCCCAAATCAAAGGTCATGCCTTCACTACATTTTTCAATGCGTTCCAAATAGAAAGAATCCTCTTATAATTAATTTGAGTTCAAGTAATTTGACTTCGACTTTAGATTAAAGTATGATGGTTGGTTTAGGTTTGTTGATGGCTACCTTGTGTTTATTGCTGAATTTTGGATGGTTGCCAGTGATGACCTAGGGTATAAATAGGATTTAGAAACTCAAAAATCCAGTCTCTGAATTCCTGATTGTTACTGAATAAATTGTTGTGAATACACTTGATTATTGCTTGATTCATCGGCATGACTTGCGTGATTTTCCAATTTTTGTTTCCCACTGCTTTGACTTGCATGAATGAATTTCTGGAAGAAAAATATTTAAAAACAAAATAAAAATAGATTTGAATGATTTTAGCCCAAAATGTTTCCTCGAACTAGATGATATGATTAATTTTGTGCATGTCTTCTTGTTGTTCATAGCCCTGTAGTGTCATATGCTATACATGGAATACAATACCTGTGACTTGCCATTCATTTATAATATGAAACTGTCATATATATATATATATATATATATTGTTAGACTAGAAGGTTTAAACCTATATATATATCAATATGTGTCTACACTGTTGATTAAATTGCGTAAGTTTAAGGAAATTAGAGAATAACCAGAACACATGGAACCAGTGATTTATACACAGTAGCACTAAATGAAAATATAAAGCAGCAGCTATGTATACACAGAGTAAATTCTTACAATACCCTTTGTTGTTGTAATTTATCACATGAGACACTATATGCATAAATTTTTATTCAAACGTTGATGTTAATATTGTTTGAGCGATAATATCTGAACCAATTAGATTTAGACAACATTGAAGAAAACCTGAGAAAGCATAATACAAAAGCAGTGAGCCTGTATGATGATTGTGGGTAACCATCTTAAAAATTCTTTACTGTTTTAAACTGACTTCAGTGCACCCAAAACATATTTGTGCTGATCTGTATGTGCCTAAAATATTGCACTCAGATATTCATGTTGCTAAGGTTCAACATATACAAACAAGTTGAATATGTCTTAAGAATACCTATTTTCCTTTATTTAAAATCTAGTGTAAAAATGTATGGATAATTGATTCAACATATGGATACATTTGTTGTTACTATTTGTATATCATCATGTATATTGAACTCTTATTTAAATCACTGGGAGTTGATTTAACCAGTGTCTTAGCAGCTTTGATTGATTGATTGTCTGTCCTACCATAATTTCAGCTGTGACTTGTATGAACTTGGGTATATATGTGGGGGTCCTTGCACATGTGTATATATGTACACATTGTTTATGTATATTCGTATCATCGACATATATATATATATATGTATGTAGCCGAACACGCATATTGTCTTGGCAGTATTGGTTCGATGTTGTTCGCGTGGAGGCCTGTACATCTATACGTATATCCCGTATGCGTATAAATGTGCCGATGGCATACATTGAACAAGCTGGAGTTAGTACTGGGTGACTACGGATTTGCTGGCAATATTATGTCCACAATGTTTAGCTATATGAAAAAACTGTGATATAAACCACATTAGTTTCCATTCATAGAGTACTTCTTGCCATACTATGGGATCATCTTCGTCTAATGTAGGAACCTTATCAGGGTCTTTTAAAGACGAATCCACTTCGATTAGGAATCTAGCTAAGCTATACACCCACATATGGTACTATAAATATTTACTTTAGCAATAAATTTCCTTATCACACATATGTTATAAACATTTATCACATATATTTTTAGGTTTATGAAATACTGAAACTAGCAATTGATCTAATACTAACCTGTGTAAGGCTATGGGGGTGGTGGTATTTTGTATAAATCAACTCTGCTCGCACGTAGTAAAGTATTGTCCAAGTCCATATTGTTGGCCTCTGTATTTTTTATGCCAATAAAGAAGTATATATATACATGCATGTGCAGCCATATATGCTGCATTACCTTGTTCCATGAACTGAAATACACATCTTTCTTCATACAAGCTTCTTTATGTTTACAAATTTAACACATGCTGCATGGATATATCGCATGCCTGATTATTAAACTTGAAATATGCATGCATTTCACCATATATTGAACTATAGTGCAGCTCCCTATGTAGCTGTTAAACTTGGTGTTGTCTTACCTTGTTCTGAAGTAGAACATGTGTTAGGTTTCAACCATGATATATTCAACTACATGTACTGAACTATCCCACTTAAATAATACTTATTGTTTTGTGTTGTTTTTCGTGTCTTTCTTCGAGATTGTAGGTGTATTAGTTCTCTCTTTTGTCCGACCTACCAAGTTGATATATGTATTTAATTTGAATGCATGTTGCAACCTTATTTTAACGACGAAAATGCAATACGTACCTTGAACTTAAATAAGTTAGGATTGATTATTTTATTTATGTTTCCATTGAAGTTAAATTACTTGAACTATGATTAATCCTTACTCGAGTGTTTGGTGTTATTGCATGAAACGCTCGGGTCAGACCCAAGTGTTACAGATTTAAGGATCATAACTTTGGATTCGAAGACTGGCAAAGCCGGGATTCCGAATACGTGCGCGCTCTGAAGATTTTAAACCAGTTAACATATTTTTCTTGTATTTAAACTATATTTTCAGTTCCACTGTTTAGAAATTTCTTGTATAAAAATTTCTGATTGATATAAAATAGTTACTTTTGCTGTTCAATATTATTATGTGTTTTCTGTGTTGATTCTGTATTTTAAACTTTGTAAGCTAAATAATTATTCGTCTGTTTGAACGTTTTAAGTTGGTTTGTTTACCGATTTAAACCAGTTAAAAAGGCGGGACATTACAAGTGGTATCATAGCTTTTGTTTGATCGAAGCGTAGCTTATCAAGTTTGAGATAAGTAGAATCGACACTAGAAAAGCGGATTTTGAAAATAAAATGGTTTCGAAATAATAAATTGTGAAAGTGAAAAGATTTTGAAGAAAATAAAATTTGAAAGGTGAATTATTTTGGAAATATTATATATTTTGAGAATTAATATTTTGAAATTGATACAGCGGAAATAAAAAAATATATTTTGAGAATTTTTTTCAGAATCCCTAGTCTTCGAATCCGGATTTGCCAGAGCTGTTCTTCGATAAGTTCTCTTAGAATTGAATCTCGTATCCATTATCGAATGGTATCTAAGGAAGATAAGTATATGAGAATCGACGAATAAATCCTCTAATCGTGTATTTTAGTAATTAAATATAACTGAAATTTATTAGAAATAAGAATTCAAATGGGAATTTGAATGAGAAGGGAAATTTGGAAAATGTTTAAAAAAAAGTGAAATGATAAATTTTATTTTGATATTCGGAATAGAAATAAATGAAATGAAATCAGAAAAAGTTATAACTGGAATATGACTGTGTTAAATTTGATTAATTTATTTAGAACTTGGCAAGATGATTTATAATTGGTTTTAAACCAATAATGTATGAACGAATATATGAATTCGATAGTTAGTCATTGATTGACATAGAAATGTGTTTATTTTATGCTCTTATATCTTATCTTATGTATATAAATAAATATTACTTGGGTATTGTTTTGTCGCTTTTACAGATATTCCAACCCAGCCCGCATGCAACCAGAAAAGTAGAGAAATGAAGATCAGATTGCTATATGTTTATATTTTTAAGAATTGTAGATGATGATCCCACATCTAGTTGCTGTTGGACAAGAAATTTATTGATAAAAAGGCCATGCACATCTCAAATCAAGGGATGCTTGTCAAAGAACCAAGAGGAAAAGAAGAAAAGCCAAAAATTTAATAGATTTAACTAAGGCCCATTTGAGATTCTCATTGTAATGTAATGGCTAGGCCCATTTGTAATTAGGGTTAGGGTTTGGCTATCTATCCTATAAATACCCTTGTAATGTCATTGTAGCCACCATCCCTATTATATATTCTCTTCTCTATTAATAAAAGTTCTTCTTTTTTATTTTTCTGCAATTTTTCTTTTTCTTAAGCAATCGGTGTTGTCTTCACAATTAGTTTTGGAAGAACACCAATTGTATTTTACATTTTTTTTGTTAGTGATTAGTCGTTTGATTAGTTTGAACGACAATCCTAATTTACTTTTTGTTGTCATTTTTTTCCTGCAATTTTAATTTCTGTATTTTATTTCTGTTTTGCATTTTAGTTTCCAATTGATAATTGTGATTTGATCGTCGGTTCAATTAGATTTGTTCTGAATCGGATCGCAGTTTCAATTTTTATTGCTTTCAAAAACCAACCTTGAAAATCGTCTAACTCGCCCAAGAGATTAAATAAATAATTTGATTTTAATCTACCTCCCTGTGTTCGACCTATATGCTGCACACCTGTACGCTTGCAGTATTTAATTTAAAATTCGCGCTTTTCTGATTCATAGGAAAGCGTCGAACAAGTTTTTGGCGCCGTTGTCGGGGAGGTAACAATTGAATTTTATTATTTATTTAATTTCAAATTCGTGTTAGTTTTTTTTCTTTTTATTTGATTTTGTTAAAAATATTTTTGCCAAAATTTCTTTTATATCCTTTTATTTTCCTATTGTTTTCTTGTACATACATATAGATAAAAATCTTGATTAGTTGATTGTGTATCACATATTGATATTATAATCTCTAAGACAAGGAAAAAAATCTTGCCCCTTTTTCTTTTAATTTTCCTTCTTTTTATTTTCATTTATTTCTTTCTTTTTTGTGTGCATTTCTTCCAATCTAATTCCTTCTTCAAAAAGAAAAAAATATATACAAAAAAAGAAACTTGCTAATTTTTCTTCAGTTTCTTTCCATCTTTCTACCACCTCGCTGATTTTCACATTTTTCTTTTCCCTTTCCTTTTCTTTTTATTTGTTTCCATCTTTTGTCTACAACTTTCTAAAAAAAAAAAACTTTCGCAATTTCTTCTCTATCTACTTTGATTTCTTTCTTGCTTTTGTCTGCTTTTATTTCTTTCCTCAATTTCTTCTACCCTTCCTCTCTACTCAAAAAACCTTGCTTTTTTTTCTCTTATTTCCTTCCTCTTTTAATTTTTTTTCCATTTTTGTTTTGGTTTTTCCCATTCATTTCTTTCCCTTTATTCTTGTTCAAATTTTCATAAAAAAAAACTTGCATTCTTTTTTTTTATTTCTTTCCAATTGCATTTCTCATTCACCTCCGACAATCTCTCTTTCCATTTTTTCATTTATTTCTTTCCGGCTCTCTCCTTCATTAGAAAAAAAACAACTTTCAATTTTCCTTTATTCTTTCCACTTTCTTTCCTATCATCTACATTCGTTTTCTTTTTACAAATTTCAAAAAAAAAAATGATTCCTCTTTTGCAATTTTTTTTCCTTTCTTCTTTTGTCTTTCTTGTTATCAATACATTTGATTTCTTTTCTTCTCTTACAAATTTCCTTTCTTTTCAAAAAAAAAAAAAATCCTCTTTTAATTTTACAACAATAAACAAAAGAAAAACTTCTTTCTGTTTTTTTCTTCTCTTTTATTGCTTTCCCTTCTCAATTTCTTTTCCAAATCTTTTACAATTACTTTCCTTCCTTCCTTTACAATTCTCTTTCTTTCCTGAAATCTCTCTTCCCATTTTTTTTTTGTTATTTGTTTCTTTCCTATTTGTCCACTTTTTCAACAATAATAAAAAAAGGGAAGGTCATAGAAAGATTCATTCTTTTTTTTCAATTATTTTTCCCTGCTTCATTTCTTCCCTCTGATCAAATACCCCTTCCTCTCACATAATCTCATTTCACAACAGTTTTTTTTCAATCCACACTTCAGCACCATCTTCTCCAAAAAGATAGCTTTTTTTGTTAATTCCTTTGTTTCTTTTTCTTGTGCTTTTTTTGTTATTCAATTCATTCAAAAAAAACCAAAAAAAAAAGAGAGCTTCGAACTAAGGACAAGGTGACTGGAGTTCAAGCAACAAATCAAGATTTCAGAAATCAAAAGAAATTGCAAATAGTGAGATTTCAATCATTGATGCTACTCATTTTTTCTGGATGGACAGCCATGCTCCACTGTAATAATTTCTGAACTCTACAGGTGCTCTGTTGCAAAGAAAAATATAGGCATTGCTTGTAAAAAAATTCTGCAGGGGCAGCGGCTTCCTTGTACAATTTTTATTTTTGTAATTATTCTTGTGTGACTGTTGTGTTGCCTGAAATTTCTACATTGATTTGGTGAGGAACGAATTTCCATAATTATAAGCATCACTCTTATCGCTTTTCAAGAATAAAATCTGATTTGATTTTCAAAATATTTAACTGCTAGAGTGTATTTTATGAAATTGATTGTCTCAACGGTTTGATCGCGGATATATATTAGTTCAATTTATTGAACTTCTAGCAAAAGAGGTTGCATACTACCCGCAAAACATTGGTCGTATCCCTTAGTATTTATACTATACGTGAACGACCATAAGACCCTCTTCCCCCTTCAAATCGAGATTATCAACTAATAAAATATATTTGAGTACGTTATTTATTTTGTAATAACATCTACATGTGTCAAATTTAAGTTTTGTATTTTCCAAATTTAATAACGATGATTGAGAAAAGTCTTAGCCACCATAATTCTTCTAGTGATTTGGAGATTGATAAAATTAGCACGATTCAGACCACAGTTGATGAAACTTTTATTGACACTTCTGAAGCCTTGAAAATGTGTTTTAACCATTTAAACTCTGATTTTGATGAGCTTGAATACATTTCTGAATTAAATGAACTTCTTGACCTGAAACCTATGTCATCTGAATCTAACCAAGGAACAGTGACCAATGTCATACACGAACTTCCTAAGTTAGACCTCAAACCCCTGCCACAAGACTTTGAGTATGATCACTTGGACTTTTCGAAAAATTCTCCCATAATCTTGGCCTCTGATCTTACCGAGGACCAAGAAGAAAAACCTGAGAAAACTTTACGGGATAATCTGCATCTTAATTATATAAATCATTGGCACGACAACATTTTCATAAGAAAGATTTTGATTTCGGAATTTATTGACATGCCTCTTGTACCTCAAAAACCAAATAGGAAATCATCATACATCGTTTTCGAAAGAGGTAAGTGTGGGGGAAAAAAGAAAATATCATTTTTCACATAACACTCATCACCATTATAGATTTCATTTTGTTTATGATTGGCATTCACATATAGTGGCTTGACTGCATTTCATTCTTCAAATAATTTTGCATCTCATTCACCTTTGGGTACGATCTTTCAAATTTAGGAAACGTTTACAGTGTGGACACTGTTTAGTTCTAGTGTGGTGGGGGGGGAGTGTGCATTTCACTCATTTTCGTTTTTTTTTCTTTATTTTTCTTTCTTTTCATTTTCAGCCATTTAAATAGGACCATCATGCATTTTAGACTGTAGTAACATGCCATTTTTTTTTTGAAACATGACTCATTTTAGATTGATACAACAAAATAAGTTAAGGATTGTTAATCAGTTGATAGTATTTTTTTCTCTCAGCTAAGATCAAATATGAAATATAATGAAAAGTTTAATTTTGAGGGATAATTGTGTTACCGGTACATAGGGAGATTCTTAGGTGATGGCCATGAAATCTATTCTATATTGTAGACTTTGTTTAAATAAGTGGAGGACTTAAAATACTTATATTGGCTTTTCGAATTTTTAAAACTAAGTTGTGTTAAGTTGAATTCGCGTAACTCTCTCTTTTGTGCTTATAAATTCAATAATAATAATAATAGTAATCCAAGGGTATCCAACATTGCTTGTATATCAAGTGTTGGTGTGCAAACCCGCCAAGCTCTATCCGACATGTTGTTGACAAAGTCAGCGTTGGAATATCTTGGTCTCATTTTATGAGATTGGACTCCTAAGGATTACCGACACGTTGTTGACAAAGTCAAAGTCGGCCTGCACAATCCGCCAAGCTCTTTACCTACTCTCCGTTAGTCCACGAGGCAGTGCATGGGTGGTAAACCTTGGTCTTCTAAGTTATGTGTATGTACTTAAACATAAATTTTAAAATTTTATAGAATAAAGAATAAGCGATAATGCCCAAACACTTCTTGGCCTTATTGATTTGACTAGCCATACATGAGAAAATAATAATACCACTTTGCAAACTGTGCCAAGCAAACTAAGAATTTATTTCATGGCTGCACTATGTTATCGACCGAACTAACTGGCCAAACTGGAATTTAACATTTGAAAACTTGATTTATATTGAAAATTTGTGACAAGTTGAGGTATCTAAAATAAAATCAACTGACTAAAAATTGTTAATTTAATTTGTTGTACCACTTCAGAAACAAGTCTTGTTTTCATTTTTTATTTTATTTTGCATATGTCCATTGCATTCATGTAGTTTCATTAGAATCATAGCATACTGCATTTGGATTTTGTGGGTAGTATCCGCTGAAAACCCTCACGAGACACCACTCGTCCTACTAGGGACACCTAGAGGTTTAACGGCTTGTTGCATACGCTCAATGCAATCGTGTTTCTTACGAAAGTGTGACCTATCTAGTCTAGTTTTTCATTTCTTGTTTTACTCGAGGACGAGTAAAAGATAAGTGTGGGGGTATTTGATTGACATAGAAATGTGTTTATTTTATGCTCTTATATCTTATCTTTTGTATATAAATAAATATTACTTGGGTATTGTTTTGTCACTTTTACAGATATTCCAACCCAGCCCGCATGCAACCAGAAAAGTAGAGAAATGGAGATCAGATTGCTATATATTTATATTTTTAAGAATTGTAGATGATGATCCCACATCTAGTTGCTGTTGGACAAGAAATTTATTGATTAAAAGGCCATGCACATCTCAAATCAAGGGAGGCTTGTCAAAGAACCAAGAGGAAAAGAAAAAAAGCCAAAAATTTAATAGATTTAACTAAGGCCCATTTGAGATTCTCATTGTAATGTAATGGCTAGGCCCATTTGTAATTAGGGTTAGGGTTTGGCTATCTATCCTATAAATACCCTTGTAATGTCATTGTAGCCACCATCCCTATTATATATTCTCTTCTCTATTAATAAAAGTTCTTCTTTTTTATTTTTCTGCAATTTTTCTTTTTCTTAAGCAATCGGTGTTGTCTTCACAATTAGTTTTGGAAGAACACCAATTGTATTTTACATTTTTTTTTGTTAGTGATTAGTCGTTTGATTAGTTTCAACGACAATCCTAATTTACTTTTTGTTGTCCTTCTTTTCCTGCAATTTTAATTTCTGTATTTTATTTCTGTTTTGCATTTTAGTTTCCAATTGATAATTGTGATTTGATCGTCGGTTCAATTAGATTTGTTCTGAATCAGATCGCTGTTTCAATTTTTATTGCTTTCAAAAACCAACCTTGAAAATCGTCTAACTCGCCCAAGAGATTAAATAAATAATTTGATTTTAATCTACCTCCCTGTGTTCGACCTGTATGCTACACACCTGTACGCTTGCAGCATTTAATTTAAAATTCGCGCTTTTCTGATTCATAGGAAAGCGTCGATCAGTCATAAACTGGCTGATCAATTAACAGGAAGTGAAGGGTAAACAAGAGTTATGAATGAAGTGAAATATGAATGAAGATTTTAAAGAGGTTTGAACCAATATTTAAAATGAATACAGAACTAATTTGTTGTGACAAGTTCAGATTTTGATAAAAGGAGTAATATTTATTTATTTTTGAAAAGTAAATAACGTTTGGAAGCGAAAATGTTGAAAATGGAATTGGGGATAAGGGAAATGAAGTTGACTAGTACGGTGAGATTATTCTGAAGTTCAGAATGTAAATCAAATGAGTTTTTTTCGAAGTTCTCGGAAGATATTATCGAGTAAGAGATTATTTGAGAGAACGTTACGCATGGAGTCAATTATGTTGAATTTCAGGAAAATATTATTTACATTTTGTTTTAATTAAAATTTAATATATTATTAATTAATCTATGGTTTCAAATTAAAGAGATTTTTTTTAATATTTTGAAGGCGTGAATTATTGTAATGAAATAAATTCTTACCTTGAATTCGAAAGTAAGGAGGATGAATGTTTGGTTGGTATTCGAAGCTACGAACTTGATCAATTTCAAAATAAATAATGTTGTTCAGCTAAGGTCTGAGAGGTACATATACCCCAACTTGATTAACTTTATTGTTAACTAAGAAATGGTTAAGGTTCGATAGCAAGTGTGGTTAAGTGAAGTAAGTAAATGAGCGCCAACAGTTAAGTGAAGATAGCGGTGTTTTAATATCTGTTTTAATTCAAATAACGAATTTGGAAATATTTTCCTTTGAGGATAAAGGGTATTATCTATAAAAAATAAAGATTTGTGAATATACGAAAATATTTTCCAATGGTGATAAGAGGTTTTCTAGAATTATAGAAATCAAATATGATAACCGGAAATATTTTTCAAAAAGATATGCGAGGCTAATTGGTTTTGTTAAATCAGAATGGCGTGAACTGAAGAATAAAAGCCACATAACGAGAACGAAGAGCGGCAGAATGTAAGAGAAGTGGATCTGTAAATTAAATGAGAGAATTTCGTAAGCAACGATTGATAAGAAATTAAGAAATGAAGTTAAGAAATTTGGAAAGTGACTGGAGATTAGTTAAGTTTAATAATTTCTTGAGTGTTGATCTGATGTTGGTTTTGGCCTTTGGGATTAATACTTAGGGAGTTGTTCACTTGCTAATTTAAAGTCGAAGGGTGTGAGTATGGAAGATCAAAAATGCATGGATGAGGGATTTGTTATACAAGTGGAAATTTTGAAATTTTGAGAGCATAAACATTTGAATTAAGTGATGAACTTGATAAATGAGAAAATTTGAAGAAATTTTGTTTATAACCAATAGATTCATAAATCTGAATTTAGAAAGATATCAAATATCTGAATTGATTAAGTGATCAAAATTGGAATTTTGAAATTTGAATGAAAATGGGAGGATATTCGATTTTAGATATTGGATATAGAAGTTTTCGAAACTCATATGGAAAATTATAGCTAGGAATATAGTGAATTCAGAAACTGTTAATTTGAAAGGAAATCGATTTGAGATAAAATCTTATATCATAGAATTTATATAAAAATGAGATGTTTGGAAATATGATTTGGATAGAAAATCTTATGTAAATTAACATAAGTAGGAAATAAAGTATAATATGTTTTCAAGTCAAGGTAAGGGAAGTACCATCCTTCTCCTTCGAATTTCGGGCTTTATAAGATGTGCTGCTGGTGGTAGTAGGTTGTTCGAACAAAAAATTTGAGTTGTCCATGTTCCTGGGAGAACACGACCTTGTATCGTAATTCGCAGGGCTGTGGACGGCATATGGAGGATGGGTGTTTCTTGGGTAAACGAAGCGTAACCATTATGTCTGCTGCGATCTACAGTCGTGATAAGGGCGTTATCCGCCGAGCTATGAAAGCTTACGGGATGGATGTTTCCTAAGGGAATCAGGCGTAACCAATGTGTACCTGCGATCCCCATGGTATATCTACATGTGAAAGAGATGTAATAGCTTGAGTTACTAAAGGTAGAATGGAGCCATGTGACGTTGTGATATCTTAGTGATGTGGAGCCACCTGTTTGATTGCAGCAATATGTCTTCATGACTTAATGGGTCTACGTGACCCGATTTGTCTTTGTGACTTGGTTTATCCTCATGACTTGATGTATTTTCGTATCGATGATTTATTTCCGTGACCCTGAGATAGAGCAGCTAATGCTCAGTGACCTCAGTTTTTTCTTTTGATTCATAAATATTTTCCGTTGATCTGTCCATGACGAATTCATAGGGAAGTGATTTCCTATGGATACAGATGTTTTTTGGGGGATCTAGACGAAACCATTGTGTATCTGCGATTCATGAACAATCAACATAGCAACATCACATTGATACTTTCTGTATCTGTTTTAAAAGGCTTTTTGAAATATTTTCACTTGTGAGTTGAAGCAAGGATATTTAGTACTTGGAGATTTTAGTCGTGCGTCTGGCCAACGTATGCCTAACATCTGTGAGAACAACATTAGACTTGTTAAACTTCGAGTTATCAAATATTTTCAAATAAAAAATTTCAAATTAAAATGTACTTAACTGAATAAATTAAGAAAAAGGATTTTGGAGTATTTTCAATTCCATCACTTTGAAAAATAATACAACTGTTTTTTGCATGAATTCTGTTTTGTGTATAAATGTTATAAAAGATTTTGGATTTTGAAAATTTTCAAGTCGACAATTTGTAGCTTAAAGAGGAGATGTTATTTACACTCTTCAATGAGTGTTTGGAAAGATTAAATGGATTGAATGTGACGAGATTGTGTTGGAGTGTGAAATGGACAAGTAAACATCGACATACAAGGTATATAAAGAAATTTAGAATAGGATGAGATGCATAAATTCAAATTATGCAGAAATTGAAACTAAAAAAAAATTGATTTTGGGAAGGGATTATCTGATATTTAATCTCTTGAGATTAGATAAAATGAGAAACTGGGAGATATCTCAAATAATCTAAGATAGGAAATTTATCTAAGAAAATTGAATATAGTTTGGAAAGCATGGAAAACCGATTCCAAAGATAAAGAAAATCATGCTTTATCAAAATTGATCTCCAATTATAAGAAAGGAAGTTTGATTTTTGGAGTTAATTGAATACAAAGAGGATCGATGACATAAATATCGGTATTTAGTATAAATGTGGAAAAATTACACGGGAATATGAAAGTTTGAGGTATACATTGATATAACTCTAGCGATCTCTGTTTTTCGAGGAAGAAAAGTTTTAACGGAGAGGGATTGTAATGACCCAGAAATTTCGACAATTTGTAATAAAAAATTATTAAGGATTTCACGATAAACAATAAATTTTATATTTGGATTTGAGATTAAAAATCAAAGTTTATTGGTTTGAATGAGAATTGAATTCGATATTAAATATCAGAATGGTTGGTTGGAAATCAAATATTCAGTAATTGAATTTGAAATTAATTGGTTATTTAAATTAAATTTGAAATTCGACCGGAAATTTTAGTGGTTGAATTTAAAAATAAAACATTATGAATATTAAATAAAAACTGAAAATTTTATTTATTGAAATATATGAAAATTGGATTGGATATGTGTATATTTGTGTACATCAAAAAATTGGAATGTAACATTCCAAATTTGGAAACGAACAGAGTCGTTGGTGGATGAATGGAATTAAATCGGTGAACCGATAAATAAATTAAAAAAAATAACGTTGTATATAGATGGAGTCAGATTATAATCAGAAAAAATTTATTGATTTCAGAATGTGAAAACAAAGCAACACGTCAAGTTTCATAGCGTTGGGAGTTCGTTTGTGATGGAATAAAAATAAAACGTGTAACCAAAATTATGGTAGAATTAAATTACGTCGGGTTCATATTTTTTTATTTCCTTCAGCACTAAGTAATTTTGTACACAGAAGCCACCTACCCAGAAAATACTATGCCGACCCACGTTTAAAAATCGCACAGCTACCTTAAAGCCTATTGATAAAACATCGTTCTTATCCCCTAAATTTTCTTTGTAAAAATCAACGCAAGTCAAAAAATTTCTCTAGCAAAAATTTGTTTTCTTTTTTATAATTTATAATGGCCGAAATCAATTCTTTCCTAAATCTTCGTATCTCCTTCTCCTAAATCAATATTCGCTCTACCGCTCCTTCTCTTCCACTAAAATCAAACCACTTCCCTGAACCCAAATTGGAGGTATTATTCCTAAATTAAAATCATAGCCTTCGTCAACATCATCACGCACGCTTGGCTATGGAAGACAACATTCGAAGCTTCACTTTAGGGCAAAGTCGCCACCTTTCCCAAATCAAAGGTCACGCCTTCACTACATTTTTCGCTGCATCCCTAACAGTAAGAACCCTCTTGCGATTAATATTAATTCAAGTAATTTGACTTCATTTTCAAATTAAATTATGATTGTTGATTTTGGTTTGCTGATGGCTACCTTGTGTTTACTGCTGAATTTTGGATGAAAAATCCAGTCTCTGATTTCCTGAATGTTATTGTATAAATTGCCATGAATACACTTGATTGTTGCTTGATTCATCGGCATGACTTGCGTGATTTTCCAATTTTTGTTTCCTACCGCTTTGACTTGCATGAATGAGTTTCCGGAAGAAGAAAAATATATAAACAAAATAAAAATAGATTTGAATGATTTTAACCCCAAAATGTTTCCTGGTACTAAATAATATGATTAATTTTGTACATATCTTCTTGTTGTTCATAGCCCTGTAGTGTAGTATGCTATACGTGGAATAGAATAACTATGACTTGCCATTCAATTATAATATGAAACTGTCATATATATATATATATTGTTAGACTAGAAGGTTTAAACCTATATATATATATATATATTAATATGTATCTACAATGTTGATTAAACTACATAAGTTCAAGGAAATTAGAGAATGACCAGAACACATGGAACCAGAGATTTATACATAATAGCAGTAAATGAAAATATAAAGCAGCAGCTGTATATACATTGAGTAAATTCTTAGAATACCCTTTGCTGTTGTAATTTATAACATGAGATAATATATGCATAAATTTCTATTCAAAGTTGATGTTAATATTGTTTAAGGGATAATCTCTGAACCAATGAGAATTAGACAACATTGAAGAAAACCTGAGAAAGCATAATACAAAAGCAGTGAGCCTGTATGATGATTGTGAGTAACTATCTTAAAAATTCTTTACTGTTTTATACTGACTTCAGTGCACCCAAAACAAATGTGTGCTGATCTGTATGTGCATAAAATATTGCATTTGGACATCCATATTGCTAAGGTTCAATACATACAAACAAGTCGAATATGTCTTAAGGATACTTATTTTCCTTTATTTAAAATCTAATGTAAAGAAGTATAGGTATTTGATTCAACATATGGATACACTGGTTGTTACTAATTGTATACCATCATATTTATTGAACTCTTATTTAAATCCCTGGGAGCAGATTTAACCAAAGTCTTAGTGGCCTCGATTGATTGTCTGTCTTGTCCTAATTTCAGTTGTGACTTGTATGGTCTTGGGTATATATGTGAGGGTCCTTGCACATACGTATATATGTACATACTGTGTATGTATATTCGTATCATCGACATATATATATATATATATATATATGTATGTATGTATTTATGTACCCGAACACGCATACTGTGTGGGCAGTATTGGTTGGATATTGCTCACATGGAGATGCGTATAAATGTGCCAATGGCATACGTTCAACAAGTTGGAGTTTGTACCGGGTGACTTTAGGTTTGCCTACAATATTATGTCCACATTATTTATCTGTATGACAAAAACTACGATATAAACATCATTTATTGAGTTTCCATTCATAGAGTACTTCTTGCCATACTATTGTATCATCTTCATCCAATGTAGGAACCTTGTCAGGGTCTTTTAAAGACGAATCTACCTCAGTTAGGACTCTAGCAAAGCTATACGTACACATATGGTACTATAAATATTTACTCTAGCATTAAATTTCCTTATCCCATATATGTTACAAAAATTTATCACACATACTTTTAGGTTTATGAAATACTGAAGCTGGCAATTGATCTAATATAAACCAGTATAAGGCTATGAGGGTGGTGGTATTTTGTATAAATCACCTCTGCTCGTATTTAGTAAAGTATTGTCCCAGTCCATATTGTTGGCCTTTGTTTTTTTTATGCCAATAGATAAGTATATATATACATGCATGTGCAGCCATATATGCTGCATTGCCTTGTTCCATGAACTGAAATACACATCTTTCTTCATACAAGCTTCTTTACGTTTACAAATTTAACACTTGTTGCATGGATATATTGCACACCTGATTAGTAAACTTGAAATATGAATGCATTTAACCGTATATTGTGCTATAGTGTAGCACCCTATGTAGCTGTTAAACTTGGTGCTATCTTACCATATTCTGAATTGGAATATGTATTAGGTTTTAGCCATGATATATTCACCTGCATGTACTGAATGATCCCACTTAAATAATACCTGTTGTTTGGTGTTGTTTTTCATGTCTTTCATTGAGATTCGAGGTGTATTAGTTCTCTCTTTTGTCTGACCTAATAAGTTGAGACATGTATTTAATTTGAACGCATGTTGCACCCTTATGTTAAGAACGAATATGCAATACATACCTTGAGCTTAAAGAAGTCAGGATTGATTATTTTATTTCGATTTCCATTGAAGTTAAATTACTTGAACTGTAATTAATCCTGACTCAAGTGTTTTGTGTTATTGCATGAAATGCTCTGGTCAGACCTGAGTGTTACAGATTTAAAGATCACAGCTTAGGATTTGAAAATTGTCAAAGCTGGGATTCCGAAGACGTGCGCCTCTGAAGATTTTAAACTGGTAAACATATTTTTCTTGTATTAAAACTGTATTTTCATTTCCGTTGTATAGAAATTTATTGAATAAAAATTTCTTATTAATATTTAAAAGTTACTTTTGTTGTTCAATATTATTCTGTGTTGATTCTGTATTTTAAACTCTGTAACCTAAATAATGATTCGTCGGTATGAACGTTTTAAGTTGGTTTATTTACCGATTTAAAACGGTTAAAAAGGCGGGACGTTAAAAGTGGTATCAGAGCTTTGGTTTATTCAAAGCATAGCTTATCGAGTTTGAGATGAGTAGAATCGACGCTAGAAAAGCGTATTTTGAAAATAAAATGGTTTCAAAATAATAAATTGTGAATGTGAAAAGATTTTAAGGAAAATAAATTTCGAAAGGTGAATTATTTTGGAAATATTATATATTTTGAGATTTAATATTTTGAAATTGATACAGCGGAAACAAAAAAATATTTTGAGATTTTTTTTTGGAATCCCCAGTTTTCGAATCCGGATTTGCCAAAGTTGTTCTTCGATATGTTCTCTTGAATTGAATCTTATATCCATTATCGAATGGTATCTAAGGAAGATAAGTATCTGAGAATCAATGAATAAATCCTCTAATCGTGTATTTTAGTAATTAAAGATAACTGAAATTTATTAGAAATAAGAATTCAAATGAGAATTTGAATGAAAAAGGAAATTTGGAAATCGTTCTAAAAAAAGTTAAATGATAAATTTTATTTTGATATTTTGAATAGAAATAAATAAAATGAAACCAGAAAAGGTTATAATTAGAATACGAATGTGTTAAATTTGATTAATTTATCTAGAACTTGGTAAGACAATTTATAATTGGTTTTAACCAAATAATGTATGATCGAATATATGAATTCGATAGTAAGTTGTAAACCGGTTGATCAATTAACGGGAAGTGAAGGGTAAACTAGAGTTATGAATGAAGATTTTAAAGAGGTTTGAACCTATATTTAAAATGAATACAGAACTAATTTGTCATGACAAGTTTAGATTTCAATAAAAAAAGTAATATTTATTTATTTATTTATTTAAAGCAAATAAAGTTTGGAAGTGAAAATGTTGAAAATGGAATTGGGGATAAGGGAAATGAAGTTGACTAGTACGGAGAGATTATTCTGAAATTCAAAATGCAAATCGAATGAGATTTTTCTGAAGTTCGAAAGATATTATCGAATAAGAGATTATTCGAGACAAGGTTATGCGTGGAGTCAATTATTTCGAATTTCAGGAATATATTATTTACCTTCTGTTTTAATTAAAATTTAATTATTACTAATTAATTTATGGTTCAGATTAAAGAGATTTTTTTTTAATATTTTGAAGGCGTGAATTATGTTAAAGAAATAAATTCTTACCTTGAATTCGAAAGTTACGAGGATGAATGTTTGGTTGGTATTTGAAGCTGTGAACTTGATCTGTTTCAAAATAAATAATGTTGTTCAGTTAGGGTTTGAGAGGTACATATACCCCCAGCTTGATTGAATTCATTGTTAACTAAAAAAGGGTTAAGGTTCAATAGCAAGAGTGGTTAAGTGAAGTAAGTAAATGAGTGCCAACAGTTAAGTGAAAATAGTGGTGTTTTAACGAATTTAGAAATATTTCCCCCTGTGGATAAAAGGTATTATCTATAGAAAATAGAAAATATTTTCCAATGGTGATAAGAGGTTTTCTAGAATTATAGAAATCAAACATGATAACCAGAAAGTTTTTCAAAAAGATCGTGGGAGGTTAATGGGTTTTGTTAAATTAGAATGACATGAATTGAAGAATAAAAGCCACATGACAAGAATGAAGAGCAACAAAACGTAAGAGAAGTGGATCTATAAATTAAATGCGGGAATTTCGTAAGCAATGATTGATAAGAAATTAAGAAATGAAGTTAAGAAATTTGGAAACTGACTGGATATTAGTTAAGTTGAATAACTTCTTGAGTGTTGATCTGATGTTGGTTTCGGCCTTCGGGGTTAATACTTAGGGAATTGTTCACTTGTTAATTTATAGTCGAAGGATGTGAATATGGAAGACTAAAAATGCATGGATGAGGGATTTGTTATACGTATGGAAATTTTGAAATTTTGAGGGCATAAAAAATTGAATTAAGTGATGAACTTGATAAATGAGAAATTTGGTTTGTAACCACTAGATTCGTAAATCTGAATTTGGAAAGATATCATATATCTGAATTGCTTAAGTGATCAAAACTAGAATTTTGAATGAAAATGGGAGTATATTCGATTTTAGATATTGGATATAGAAGTTTTTGAAACTTATATGGAAAAATATATATAGGAATATGGTGAATTCGAAAACTGTTAATTTAAAAGGAAATCGATTTGAGATAAAATATTATATCACATAATTCATATAAAAATGAGATATTGGAAATATGATTTGGACAGAAAATCTTATGTAAATTGACATAAGTAGGAAATAAAGTATAATTTGCTTTTAAGTCAAGATAAGGGAAGTACCATCCTCCTCCTTTGAATTTCGAGCTTAATAAGATGTGCTATTGGAGGTATTAGGTTATCCGGACATAAAACTCGAGTTGTCAATGTTCTTGGGAGAACACGACCGTGTAGCGTAATTCGCAGGGTTGTAGATGTCCTACGATGGATAGATGTTTCTTAGGGGAACCAATCGTAACCATGGTGTCTGCTGCGATCTGCATTCTGATAAGGGCGTAATCCGCAGAGCTGTGAAAGCTTATGGGTATGGATGTTTCCTGAGGGAATCAAGCGTAACCATTATGTATCTGCGGTCACCATGGTATATCTACAAGTGAAAGAGATTAACCGCTATAGTTACCAAAGGTAGAATGGAGCCATGTGATGTTGAGATACCTTAGTGATGTGGAGCTACCTGTTTGGTTGCAACACTGTGTCTTCGTGACCTGATTTGTCTTTGTGACTTGGCTTATCCTCATGACTTGAAGTACGTAATTCGATGATTTGTTTTCGTGACTCTGAGATAGAGCAGCTAATGCTCAGTGACCTTAGTTTTTTCTTTTGATTCGTAAATATTTCTCGTTGATCTATCCATGAAAAAATCGCAGGGAAGTGATTTCCTATGGATACAGATGTTTTATGGGTAATCCAGATGAAACCATTGTGTTTTTGCGATTCATGACCAATCAACATATCAACATCACATTGGTACTTTCTGTATCTGCTTTAAAAGGGTTTTTGAAATATTTTCACTTGTGAGTTGAAGCAAGGATATTTAGCACTTGGAGATTTTATTTGTGCGTCTGGCCGGCGTATGCCTAACAATTGTGAGAATGACAGTAAACTTGTTAAACTTCGAGTTATCAAATATTTTCAAATAAATAATTTGAAATTAAAATGTACTTAACTAAATAAATTAAGAAAAAGGATTTTGGAGTATTTTCAATTAAATCACTTTGAATAATAATACAATTGTTTTCTGCACGAATTCTGTTTTATGCATAAAAGTTATTAAAGATTTTGGATTTTGAAAATTTTCAAGTCGACAATTTATAGCATGAAGAGGAGATGTAACACTCTTCAATGAGTGTTTGGGAAGATTAAATGGATTGAATGTGATGAGATTGTGTTGGAGTGTGAAATGGATAAGTAAACATGGGCAGATAAGGTATATAAAGAAATTTAGAATAGGGTGAGATGCATAAATTCAAATTTTGTTGAAATTGAAATTTAAAAAGAAATTTATTTTGAAATGGGATTATCTGATTTTGAATCTCTTGAGATCGGATAAAATGAGAAACTGGGAGATATATCAAATAATTTGAGATAGGAAATCTATCTAAGAAAATTGAATATAGTTTGAAAAGCATGGAAATCCAATTCGGAGGATAAAGAAACCCGTGTTTTATCAAAATTGATCTCCGATTATAAGAAAGGAAATTTGATTTTCGGAGTTAATCGAATATAAAGAGGATCGATGACATATATATCGATATTTAATATAATCATGGAAAAATTACACATGAATATGAAAGTTTGAAGTATACATTGATATAACTCTAACGATCTCTCCTTTTCGAGGACGAAAAGTTTTAAGGGGGGGGGGGAGAGATTGTAACGACCTAGAAATTTTGGCAATTTGAAATAGAAATTTATTTAGGATTTCACGATAAGCAATAAATTTTATATCTGGATTCGAAACTAAAAATCAAAGTTTGTTGGTTTGAATAAGAATTGAATTCAATATTAAATTTCAGAATGGTTAGTTGGAAATCAAATATTGAATTTGAATTTAATTGGTTATTAAAATTAAATTTGAAATTCGACCGGAAATTTTAGTGGTTGAAAGTAAAAACAAAATGTTATTAATGTTAAATAAAAATTGAAAATTTTATTTATTGAAATATATGAAATTTGGATTGGATATGTGTGTATTTGTGTATATCACAAAATTGAAATGTAATGTTCCAAATTTGGATTCGAACAGAGTCATTGGTGGACGAACAGAATTAAATCGGTAAACTGATAAATAATTTAAAAAAATAAAAATAACTTTGTATATAGGTAAAGTCAGATTATAACCAGACATATTTTATTGGATTCAGAATGTGAAAACGGAGCAGCACGTCAAGTTTCGTAGTGTTGGGAGTTCGTTTATGGTGGAACAAAAATAAAACGTGTAACGAAAATTACTTTACAATTAAATTACGTATGGTTCACATTTTTTATTTCCTTTGGCACCATATAATTTTGTACGTAGAAGCCACCTCCCCAGAAAATACTACGCCGACCTACGTTTAAAAATTTCACAGCTACCCTAAAGCCTATTGATAAAACATCATTATTATCCCCTAAATTTTCTCTATAAAAATCAACGCAAGCCAAAAAATTCTTCAGCAAAAATTTGTTTTCTTATTTATAATTTCTAATGGCTGAAATTAGTTCTTTCCTAAATTTTCGTATCTCCTTCCACCAAAATCAAACCGGTTCCCTAAATGCTAATTGGAAGCGTTGTTCCGAAATTAAAATTGTAGCCTACGTCAACATCATCACGCACGCTTGGCTTTGGAAAACAACATTCGAAGCATCACTTTAGGGAAAAGTCGCCGCCTTTCCCAAATCAAAGGTCATGCCTTTACTACATTTTTCGCTGCGTCCCAAACTATAAGAATCCTCTTACAATTATTTTTAATTCAAGTAATTTTACTTCGGTTTCAAATTAAAGTATGATGGTTAATTTTTGTTTGTTGATGGCTATCTTGTGTTTACTGTTGAATTTTGGATGGTTCCCAGTGATGACCTATTGTATAAATAGGATTCAGAAACTCAAAAATCCATTCTTTGATTTCCTGATTGTTACTATATAAATTGACGTGAATACACTTGATTGTTGCTTGATTCATTGGCATGACTTGCATAATTTTTCAGTTTTTGTTTCCTGCCGCTTTGACTTGCATGAATGAGTTTCTAAAGGAAAAAAATATATATAAAAACAAAACAAAAATAGATTCAAATGATTTTAACCATAAAATGTTTCCTGGAACTAGATGATATGATTAATTTTGTACATGTCTTCTTGTTGTTCACAGCCCTGTAGTGTAGTATGTTATACCTGGAATAGAATGCCTATGTCCTGCCATTCATTTATAATATGAAATTGTCATATATATATATATATATATAGTTAGACTAGACGGTTTAAGTCCATATGTATATATATATTAATATGTATCTACAATGTTGATTAAATTACATAAGTTTAAGGAAGTTAGAGAATGACCAGAACACATGGAACCAGAGATTTATACACAATAGCCGTAAACAAAAAATATAAAGCAGCAGCAGTGTATATACCGAGTAAATTCTTACAGTACCCTTTGCTGTTATAATTTATCACATGAGATAATATATGCATAATTTTTTATTCAAACGTTGATGTTAATATTATTTAAGGGATAATCTCTGAACCAATAAGATTTTGACAGTATTGGAAAAACCTAAGAAAGCCTAATACAAAAGCAGTGAGCCTGTATGATGATCGCGAGTAATCATCTTAAAAATTCTTTACTGTTTTATACTAACTTCAGTACACCCAAAACATATTTGTGCTGATCGGTATGTGCCTAAAATATTACATTCAGACATCCATGTTGCAATGGTTCAATATATACAAACAAGTTGAATATGTCTTGAAAATACCTATTTTCCTTTGTTTAAAATATAATGTAAAGCTGTATGGATAATTGATTCAACATATGGGTACACTAGTTGTTACTAATTTTATATCATCATGTATATTGAACTCTTATTTAAATCACTAGGAGCAGATTTAACCAATGTCTTAGCAGCCTTGATTGATTGTCTGTCTTGTCCTAATTTCAGTTATGACTTGTATGAACTTGAACTTGGGTATATATGTGGGGGCTCTTGCACATACATATATATGTAAACAATGTGTATCTATATTCGTATCATCGACATATATATGTACATATATATATATATATACACACACTTGAACGTGCAACATGTCTTGGCAGTATTGGTTGGTGTTCGCATGGAGGCCCGTACATCTATATGTATACCCTGTATGCGTATAAATGTGCCGATGGCGTACGTTGAACAAGTTGGAGTTTGTACCCAGTGACTTCGCATTTGCCTGCCATATTATGTCCACAATATTTATCTACATGACAAACACTGCGATATAAATCACATTTATTGAGTTTCCATTCATAAAGTACTTTTTGCAATACTATGGTATCATCTTCTTCTAATGTAGGGACCTTGTTAGGGTCTTTTAAAGATGAATCCACTTCAGTTAGGACTCTAGCTAAGCTGTACGCACACATATGGTATTATAGATATTTACTTTAGCATTAAATTTCTTTATCACACGTATGTTATAAAAATTTATGACACATATTTTTAGGTTTATGAAATACTGAAGCTGGCAACTGATCTAATACTAGCCAGTATAAGGCTATATGGGTGGTGGTACTTTGTATAAATCAACTCTGGTCGCACTTATTAAAGTATTGTCCCTGTCCATATTATTGGCCTCTGTTTTTTTTATGCCAATAGAGAAGTATATATATAAATGCATGTGCAGCCATATATGCTGCGTTGCCTTGTTCCATGAACTGAAATACACATCTTTCTTCATACAAGCTTCTTTATGTTTACAAATTTAACACATGTTGCATGGGTATATTGCGCGCTTGATTAGTAAACTTGAAATATGCATGTGTTTCACCGTATATTGAACTGTAGTGTAGCACCCTATGTAGCTGTTAAACTTGGTGTTGTCTTACCTTATTCTGAAGTGGAACATTTGTTAGGTTTCAACCATGATATATTCAGCTACATGTACTGAACTATCCCACTTAAATAATACATGTACTTTTTTTTTCCGTGTCTTTCTTCGAGATTGTAGGTGTATTAGTTCTCTCTTTTGTCTGACCTAATAAGTTGGGACATGTATTTAATTTGAACGCATGTTGCACCCTTATGTTAACAACGAATATGCAATACATACCTTGAACTTAAATAAGTTAGGTTTGATTATTTTATTTCTGTTTCCATTGAAGTTAAATTACTTGAACTATGATTAATCCTAACTCGAGTATTTTGTGTTTTTGCATGAAACGCTCGAGTCAGACCCGAGTGTTACAGATTTAAATATCACAGCTTAGGATTCAATGATTGGCAAAGCTGGGATTTCGAAGACGTGCGCGCTCTGTAGATTTTAAACCAGCAAACATATTTTTCTTGTATTTAAACTGTGTTTTCAGTTCCACTGTATAGAAATTTCTTGTATAAAATTTTCTGATTAATATATAAAAGTTACTTTTGCTATTCAATATTATCCTGTGTTTTCTGTGTTGATTCTGTATTTTAAACTTTGTAAGCTAAATAACGATCCGTCGATTTGAACGTTTTAAGTTGGTTTATTTACCGATTTAAAACAGTAAAAAAGGCGGGACGTTACAATTGTCGCCCAAACCAGTGGGTTATCCTGCACGCTTCAGTGTTTTAGATATTTTTTGTTGTAGACAAGTCCAAAGATTTATTGATCCCGCTTCCTTTCTTTCGTTTCCCACTTCACAATTGAGATCCCAAAGCTCTGAATCGAATTATTCTTCTTCCTGGATCCCTCAAAACCCAAGTCTCTGAAAAGTCCCAAAGCCAAAATCTGATTCATTCCTCTCCTACACTAACCACAAAATTAACACCCACTTCCCTTCGATCAATCCATTCATCCTTTGAAAGCCACGAAACAGTGGAGAAACGGCTGATAAACAAGGGTATCAAAGGCGATTGCTCCTTAATCCTCTAAACCCTACTTCCCAGCGCTCGAGAATTTTTTAATTGTGATCTGTTCTAGTCGTTCTATTTCGGCTCCTACAAACAAGATAAGTGATTTCTCTTTGAATAAGTTCCGATTTTCATATTTTACCAGTGTTTAGATTGTATTTTAGTTTCTCTTTGAATAAGTTTCTATTTCGATTTTAGTAATTTCCTAGTGTGTGTCTTTTGCAATTTCTCATTAGCAATTCTGGATTCGTGAACAAAAAGAATAAATTTTACCCTAGCTTTATATTATAGCCTGCCTGAGATGATGTATGATTCTTTGATTTGATTCCAGGTAGCAAATACAAACACTTGAGGAGCTTAAATAATTATTCAACGGTAAACTTGTGGTGTTTCGTTTTTGGATTTGTTATCCATCCTTTTATTTACCTGTGCTTTGTGTTCAGGTCTCACTTTCCTTACTCTTATTGTTCATGCTACGAAGTTAAGCTATGCTTGTTGATTTACTACAAGGTCCTTAAAAGGAAGTGTAAATTTCCATGTGGATTAAATGGTGATATCACGGCAATGATTTGTCTTTTTGAAAGACAAACTTAATGGAGGGAAAAGTAAACAGGCGTTTTGATTTTACAGTGGGAGAATTTTTTCTTTCGCTTCCTTCCATTCGACTAGTTGAAATATGTCGTAGCCGGAAAGAAGCTTTCAGACAGATAAGGGCCTAGTAGCCCATGCCTTGCTTCCTTATATTTTTGGTTGGTGATACGCTGCTTCTTTGCTGTAGGTTTATTTTCATTATATCAGGTCAGCATGGAAGCAGTCCATTACATAAATATCATTTCAGCGTAAAAAGCCGTAGAAATTTCATTTTCCTTGAACGAAATATTCAGACCATAATCTCAAAAATTCAACGTCTGAGAAATTAGTATTCAAGCCTTTAAATATCATTCCTTATACTCATTCAAGTTTCATGTACGCACTCATCCCCCCCCCCTTAATTCATCGATGTTATTCCTCATAGTTCACTAGTGTTAGACACTTTTAAAGCTTCAGGTTAGCTTTTATTTGTACATTTATAATGTTTTGTTTCATTAAGATATTATGATACGACTATGAGTGGCAGAACAAGAGGAAGCAGAGTTTTCAGTATTGAGGAAGATAGAAGAAGGTGAAGTGAGAATTTTGAGATTTAACTTTTCTTCATACCTTTTCGTTACAATAGTACCTATTATATAGCCATGCTGCTAACAAACTTCAGCCTACGTGGTGTAACACCCCGCCTCCGCTAGGGTCACTCGCAAAGGAATGCACTAGCTTTAGAGGGGCATTATTGGTAAACATGCACAGAAATATCACAAGACAGAACATATAAAATAGCGGAAGTAAAATCAAACTTTCATAACATGAATAAATAAGGTCTAAAGCCTTTTACATCAGAGTACATCAAAACCTGTCTTGCAATAGTAAAGAAGCATAAAGACATTTTCATAAATTATTCCCCAAGTAAAAACAGTAAAGTAGCCATTAGCCAAGAAAAGTCCAAGCCATCCATGATGACCTTCAAGCAGAAGAAGTCCGAACTAAACAACAGTATTTCCTCCCTGTAACCTGGGGGGAAACGGAAGAAAAGAGGCGAAACAAAACGGGTCAGTCAAAAAGACTGAGTAAGCCCTATCTACTATTAGCATAAAAACTAGTAAAGTTAACTGACATGAGAAACTGAGATGAACATAAGCATGATAACAAGATAGATAAGCTAAATCAAAATAACAGGATGAACTACTGAACTCAGATAAACTAAGGTGTCATGATAAATTACGATGTCAAGATAAAACAAGGTATCACATCGTCAGGTTTCTATCAAGTATAATATCCCCAAGATATCTGTCACGTATAACGCCCCGTGGTATCTATCCTGTATTTTAGCTCTGCACCTACCGTACTAGTATCCCCACCGTGTCATGTGTTAACCAAGAATGACCCTCACTCAAAAGTCGTGTAATGGTCCATGTCAACCTAATATATCGCATATATAGGTTACTCAACTTGTATGTTTTATTCCATGTAAATGTTCAGTCCCTTGCCGTAGACCATACGGGCTTTCCCATGAGATTCTATATTACTTTAACATAGTTCCATGATCCTTAAGATCGGTTTGGACTGTTACCCTAAACCTAGCTAGGGTCTTCCAACATGAATTATTGTTTGTACAACTAGGACTTATGCTACCTAGGGCTGCTAGGGATTATGCTTACCTATTTCACGTTTTCGTATCTCGGTTTGGGTTCAACCACCTAGGGCCACTAGGGATTACGCTAACCGCCAACCGCGCCCTTTTTCCCACGCATTCATCGTGAATCGCTTTTCCATGACTGTATGCACATGTATCACATCGTGCCATCCGAGTCCTGTCACAGGGCAAATCAAGAAATACAGGACTCGGTCGGGAGCTTTCGATTTATCTGCCGATGCAGATGCTAAGGTCTGTTTTTCTTATACGTGGCTATGGTCCCACGAGACCACTCCCTCAACTAGTGAAAGATAAGACAGGATAAATCCTGTATGAGAACACAACACTGGCCAACCCACATCCAAGCCTTACCGCAACCATAATTAGATAGCAATTATGGTCTTTTGGGTGTTCTCTGCCTTTCCGTACGTACACGCTTGACCAAAGATGGTAGGTAGCCTGACGAAATGCTATCTAGGGTACGACCGTGTATCGTCGACTATCCCCTATCCATCCCCGTCTTTAGGTCGCTCGTATAGCAACCAAGGCATACTCTTGGTTCTTCTAACGCAGACCTTAACCTTTCATGAGCCTAGTATAATCACCTGGCAGCTCATAGAGGGATACCAGGAATATCCTCACGTTCCCCGAAGCCGCTGCTTCGTTACCCAGTTCGCTGGAGCCTTTATCTAAATCAGATACTTGCTCCTACTCGTATACTTAAACGATGACCTACCATATCAGGTTACTCATCTATCTATGAACTGGTCTAAATTTCCTTGACTACGAATCATTACTTAGTTATTCTTCAACTAAGGTTTACCACTTAGCATTGTTCCCGTTATCCTTGTTAACTACGGTTATCCACCTAATCCTCAGAACTAGGGTTTACATAATGGATTAAGTGTCACTTAAGTTCATGACTTAACCCGTCTACAAATCCTGTAAAATTGGCTAAGTATCCAAGTTCAAGGCTTAACCCTACAAACCATGCTCAAGTTGGTTAAGTATATTAAGCAATTCACGACTTAACCTCGTCCAATTATCATTCTAGATTGGTTAAGTATATATTAACTTGACCCTATCAATTTACTTAGTCAAATCGGTCAAGTGTATTCAAGCGATTCGTGACTTAGCCTTATCATGTTTTCACGTTATATTGGTTAAGTATTGGTTAACTTAACCACAATAAATTAACGAGTTAGATTGGATAAGTATAGGTCACTTAACCACATCAATTCATCATGTTTAGATTAGTTAAGTGTTTAACTTAACCCCATTAAACTACCAAGTGGGATTAATTAAGTCTAGGCTAACTTAACCCCATCCGATTTCCATGTTTAGACTAGTTGAGTCTAATCTTAACCCCATTCGTTAACCGTATTTTTCGGTTAAGCGTCATTAAGAAAACTTACTTAACCTTACCAAGTTATCGCGTTGGATTGATTAAGTGGTGGTTAAGTTAACCCTATCCACTAGTCATATAAAAATGGTTAAGTGTCATTAGGCAAATCAAGTTACTTAACCTACCCAACCTTGTCATGTTTTGTTAAGTATCATTAGCCTAATCAAATTACTTAACCCATTTGTCCATGTCATATTTGGTTAAGAGTCATTAATCAAATTAACTTAACCCTATCATGTGGCATTAATTACTTAATGCACCTTCACCTCTCACATTAGACTTTGTTGTGGTTACTAGTTGAGCCGGTCGGTTCCGGGTAGCTTTACACCACAACTTGGTCTAACCTCAGGTTCAAGCACAACATGACCAACTTCTCACATTGGGTCCTATTGTTTGCAACTACTAGTTAGGCCGGTCGGTTCCGGGTAGTTTTACGTTGCAAACTCAACCCAACCTCGAGTTGGCCACACTTATATTATCTAAGTGTCATGTCCATCATGTTTCCCAAAACATGTTACAAGTTTTCAAGCATTTGGGTAGACCTAACTTAATAGGTAAATTCCCAAAGGGTAGACCTAACTTAATAGGTAAATTCCCAAGCTTATGTTTTTATGCATACTTACATGTCAACTTCCATGTTATATTTCAAGTCATGTTTTCAAGTTATATTTTCATGTCATTAGAAATTTCCCATAACATAACCCAACGCTTTTAAACTCGCATATACGTTCGCGACAACGTAATGGATTAAAAGAAGAGACTTGGCAAAGGCATGACAAAAATGGATATTAAGTCACAAGTTAATCATGTTGGCAAATGAGGCACAAATGTGTTCATTAACTTGCATGTTACATTCTTAAGCCTCAAAACATGCATAAACCCAAACTTGGCACATAAGAGAATCATGGTGACAAAAGATATGGAATGATGACTAGTAACTCGCATATATCATCATATAAGGGTTATGACTTCATATGCAAGTTGACATAAAGGTTATGAGGGTTCTCATGTTGCCTAATGCAACATTTCAACATAAAGGTTGTAGCTTTTAGCTCACAAGATCAAGATAATGACTTCATAAACTTGCATGACATGATAGCATGTATCATACTCAATGATCAAACCCAAACTTGCAACATGAACATTTAACTTCATAGTTAATATCTAAGAGTAGGGAAAGGGCTTACATTGTTATGAAGGCACAAAAGATATGACAAAGCCCTTATGCAATCAAATAGACCCAAAATGCAAGCTCTAACATAAAAACCCTTGAGCCAAAATGATCAAAACCCTTGCTTTATGATGCAAAGATAGAAACTTGACTTGAATGCAAGCTAATGACACTCATACAAGCTTGAAAACACTTGTATGCATGGAAAATCTCTCATAGAAACCATTTAGAAATTTTATGAAGAGAGTGGAGGCCATGAGAGGTAAAATTTTGCCATAGTTTAGTTGCATGAATGAATAATGAGGATTTAGGATAGGTTAGGGTCTTATTTATAGATTAGGCAAGTGTTTTAGGCCATAGGATTAAACCTAGATTCAATCCAAGCCATCAAAGCATGTCTTGGGGAAGAAGTCAAGTGTAGGAACCATCTAGGGCCTTTAGATTAAAGATGAACCTTGAGAACCATCCAAATGCAAAATCTGCATTTGAGCGAATCGGCCCACGGGTTGACAGCCAAACACCCTGAATTAACCCCTAGTCGACCCAGCGGGCTCGGGTCGACCTCAAAAATCGGCCGGTTCGGTTATTCCCCTCTCCCAATTCGCTGTGTTGAACATTTTTGCATATTTATTTATTTAATTTTCAATTATATATATATATATCAATATATATATTTCTCTGCGCAACCCATTTCACTTAATTAAGTATACTTTAATTTGGGAATTTTTCGTGAAACTTCGCGAGGCCATATCTTGGTCATACGGACTCCGATTTTCGAAAACTCGGACTCTATTTCGCGTATTTTTCCGAGACAAACGCAATGGCATTGCCCGTTTCCCTTGATTCAGATTTTACAGTTTAATTCTGCCTCCATTTATGTTATAACAGGTTATTGAAAATACGGGCTGTTACACGTGGCAAGGCTATTTCTCCATATAACCAACTTGTAACAAACAAAGAAGAAAATTCAAATAAAGAAAATTAAAAAGTAAATCTGCACGTTCTTCTAACAAACTAGCATTCTCCTTTGGTAATGCATTTAGTCCATAAATCTTGCTTTTCAGCATGCATTCATATGGCCACATCCTTATCATTACCATCCGCTCGAAACTGACCTTGTCCTCAAGGTCGTAAGTTAGTGACTGATATTTTGAAGGGGTGATATCTAGATTATATTGGAGTTGAGTGTCACTAGGAGTCAACAGTGCCACAAACAAGGTCTTGGTTTTTCTCTTACCGCCTGGATCAAATATAAAAATGCCCAATGAAGACTTTGTTGGGTCTAAAGAATAATAAAAGCCCATTAAGTGAGTGGAGTGATTAAAAACAAAGAATATTGCTCTGTTGTTTCTCCATCTTATTGGCGCAATCCCTTTATCACCATATGAAGATGCAAGTGGCACCATATACGTACATGCTAGTGCAGCCCATACATTCTCTTTTGCTATTAAATCAACTAAAGAAACATTGGAGAACGTGAACCAACCTCCTTTGCATCGAAAGTCACAGCGTTGTTCTGATTTATTCAAATCGAGATCCATGTTTTTAGCGTCGAGGTCGTAGAAATCACTACTCTTGGTTCCAGATCCATAAGTCACCAGGTTAGATCGTGCCAGATCTGAAGTGAGTTTCTCGAGAAAGCTCCTTGGAGGAGGCGACGTGAGCCTGAGTTGAAAATACTTTTTGGGCTGCTTAAAATTTTCAGTATGTGGAGGTAGGGAGATAGAAATCGGAAGGTCTGCGTTGGAGTTGAGCGTGGTACGGTTGATTGGGTTGGTATCATCACAGGCCTGGGGGTAAGCGTATTGGGTTGATGTTGTTTGCTGGAATGTCTAAGAGGGAGCTGATGGTGTTTGGTGAATTATTGGTGAGGAAACCGGTGCTGGGTTGGGAACTAAGGGAAGCAAAGATGTTGTAAAGCTAGCATAGGCTGAAGGTGATACCAGAGTAGGAGGAGATGGAGAATTTGCAACAGGTTGTGGTATATTTGGAGGTGTTGAGGAATTAGGTAAGGTAGGAGCTGCAACTGAAATTACTGATGGGGCATTGTTTGTTCTTGTGCGAACCGAAGAGGGGAAAAGGGGTATAGATCTAGCATTGGTGACATGAGATGGGGTAGGAGATGCTAGACAACATGAAGGAGTCAATAAGGGAGTAGATATTGTACTGGTGATGAAAGTAGTAGCTGTAGAGGAGGTAGGAGAGGCAACAGTAATTGTTTCAGCCATTATAGTAGTCGCCGGAGCAATGTTAGGAGGGTATCCAGTGGTTGTTGCTGCTGATATGGCAGATCTGGATTGCGGTGGTGGTGGTTTGAATGATGAGATTTTGGAAAAAGTTTCGGCGATGGTTTTTGTTAAACGTTGTAGGGTTGTATTTTGAGAGGCGATGGCGGATTTGATGTCGGCGAAGGTGGAATGGTCAGATCGGAGCATGGTTTCTTGCCGAGAAAGGGTACTTTGAATGGCTAGTAAGGAGCTACGGATGGAGAGGTGATAGGAGTTGTGGAGAAGTTGTTGAGAAGTTAGTGGTTCACCCATGGCGAGAGGTCAGTGGAAGCACCAATTGATACGACTATGAGTGGCAGAACAAGAGGAAGCAGAGTTTTCGGTATTGAGGAAGATAGAAGAAGGTGAAGTGAGAATTTTGAGATTTAACTTTTCTTCATACCTTTTCGTTACAATAGTACCTATTATATAGCCATGCTGCTAACAAACTTCAGCCTACGTGGCAGGGCTATTTCTCCATATAACCAACTTGTAACAAACAAAGAAGAAAATTCAAATAAAGAAAATTAAAAAGTAAATCTGCACGTTCTTCTAACAAACTAGCATTCTCCTTTGGTAATGCATTTAGTCCATAAATCTTGCTTTTCAGCATGCATTCATATGGCCACATCCTTATCATATTATCCTACCATTTTGCATTTGTAATAGACATCAGCCTTTTTGATTCATCCAAGTATATCATGTGAAATGCTATGCACTCACCGTGATTTTGCTCAAAATTCCATGACACCGTTCTCGATTAGTTTACAGAGAAATAAAAGAAATAGTTTTAGATGTGTACTATATGCACACCATATACGAAATATGAAATCACATTATATTAATTTTTTAGCATGTTAATAAGCGCCAACATGTTAATGCATGCATGTACAGACAACTTATTATACAATAAAATAAATAAATTGATACAAAGTGCACACATAAATGAGAACCCCACATACATACAAACAATGATACAACATGATAGAGGCATATATATATATGTCTAGAAACGTAAAGGTGAATCAGATAAGGAAACGGTAGTCATGTTCGCTGGATGATAATAATAAATTATTCATGCAGTTTAGTCATAAACACGATGAATAATGGAGAAGACCAAGAGAAAGAAGTGGCCCGGAATAAAGAAAAGGACCCATACTTTTAGAAAACCAATGACACTCAATATTCAGCCACCCTTCATCTTCTCAACGGTTCCAAAAAAACATGCTAACAACGTCAACATTACAACACATGCATTTACAAACAAGTTCCTAAAAAGATTTCAAGTTTATATAACCGAATGGGCCAATTTTGTCCCACCTCGTAGGACTTGACTTAACCAGTAGGCTCAAATGGTTTTTATCGTACATTCACCATATGTGTACGTAATTAGTTTAGCAAAATTAATAAAACAGTGATCCAGATTCATGGTTTGATGCAAATTATAAGTCTGCTTTTATCGTTTCCTAGTCTGAATGTCTGGATTCAATAATGTTAATTATTAGATGCATTATAGTTGTTTCAAAATACATGTGAATCCATTATTATTGCCTAGTCCTTTTATTGCTCATTTCCCTTTACAACGTGCCCATTCTCATTCTTTTTCTTCGCCTCTTGTCCATACATGAATCTTACGTTGCCACTGAATATTTAGTGTGGATTAATCATTAAGGTTAGTGTTTTTAATCATTAAGCTATGCTCGAGATACGTTGCTCCTTTCCTGTACGTTGTTTCTTGCATTTCAGAATCTTTTTAAGTGTAGTCCTTAAATGCTTTGCTGTCTAACTGAATCTTGTCAGTTTCATCTTAGATCTATTTTTCTTGGGTTCCGTGTGGATTTATCGTGTTTTAGCAGGTCAGTTCTATCCCTGAAGCCATGGTGATAGCCTCGCTACTCTGGCTTTTCTGTTTGGTTCTGTGTATTCTTCTCTTCACGCTAACACTGCTTTGTTCAGGTTGATCTTGTTTGCTTTTTTGAACATTTAGATTTTGTGATAAATTTTGGGTTCTGTGTGTTATGTAATCATCCTCACAAATTATGATTCAGATTGGTGTCTATTTGGAAATATGCACTCTGGTATTTGCTTTGCAAACTGAATGTCTGTAATTTGTGTTTAATTTCCCTCCTGGCATAGTGTTCCACGCCGAATGCTTTGCAGAGTTGCTTGCCATGTTAGCAATGTGAATTTCATTTTGGGCATGTTAACAGTAATATAATGTAGGACATTTTTTGTTGAAAATAATAGACTGTTGTGGCCATTTCAATTTTTTACTATTTGTTATTATGCTATATGTAATTCATATAAGTGTGTTAAATTGTTATTATAAAGACTGTTCAACAATAGGTGATGAATGACTGTTTAAAGTCCAAAGAGGATCAACTTAGTCATGGCCCTCAACTCTTTAATTTTGCGATTCAGGAAGGTAATTTTAAACATTTAGATGAAATATCATTGCTAAGTTAGTAAAGTTCATTTGCCTTTATTGTCTCACTTTTTTTTATTAATGAGTGATTAACTTGATAATTTCAATGAACAAGTATGAAACGACATCTGAAGATGTTGGAGGCTCTGATGTGATGTCAAGGAGTAATTGGGTGAATGTAATATTGGAAGTTTCAGCTCCTGCAGTTTCATTAAGGCCAATTAAGGTAGTTGTTTATGCCATTTAACACGGCATCAAGGAAAATCATCATTTAGGAAAGATTAGTTAACATGTTTTTGTATTAACTATTAATACTGGAAAGTGTATTAGTACAAACATATGAGCTAATGATTATTTACGGATCTATAATGCAATTTAAATAGGCACCTAGCACTCAATCAATTAAACAATTTATAGAGTTGTTTACTGAACCTTCAAATTTACTACCTTGATTGCTTCCAGCTTTTGTTTTATTTGACCATACTTTCGACATAGACAACCTTTATTTTCAAGGACAAGTTTCTCTTATGGTGATGGAGAAAATCTAGCAGCAAGATTGGAAATCTTAACATATAGCAAAGGAGATGGCAATGCTCAAGGGTCATGCATGATAGAGTTTCTCCTTCGTTTTCGCGTTTGCTTGCAACTTTGTCGTCATCTTCATAAGCTAGTTGGTTATGTTAGACTTATTTTGGTGTAAATGGCATTGTGTGGTTTTAGTATGGTTATGGATGACATGTGTTTGTATTTGGGATAATGTTAGCACCAACTGAATAGTTTTGTAGTTCATAATTCAGCTTGGTGTACGGATTGATGAAGGACTATGGATGCTGTGGTTTTTTTGTATGTGATTATGAATGTTCTTTTTAATTCTAAACTAATATTGTTGGCTAACTTGTCCTTGTTTTTTTAATATGTTATTTATTTCAATGTTCACAGTTGAATGATGTTAGTTCGATATATATATATATATATATATATATATATATATCATAAGGGGAATAACGGCAGATTACCAACAAAAAAAGGGAGGTTAAGTTTACTCCAATTTAATTTTTGTCGCTAATCCCTTGGCAATTTGTAAGGGTTTACCAACGCTTTTTGTAAATAATATGTAACAACCCGCAAATTTTGAACCAATTTAAAATTTTTATTTTAGAAATTTTAATGGATTTTAAACAGTTAAAATGATTTATTTTAAATAATAACAATTAAAAATTTATTTAAATCGAAGTTAAAATGAATATATTTATTTTAATTATAAAAGGAGTTAGAAATAGCGCGGTAGTTTGAAAATTTGAATTTGAACTTTGACTGACCGTACAGGATGCAAAATAAATCGGATTCCAGCAAAACCAAAAATATTTAGTGTGGTGCTAAGGGCACCCCAATATGCTCTTCCTGATACCGCAACTAAAAAATACCACAAAATAATACATTTCCCTCTTCCTAATACCAAACAATTAAGAATAGGGGCTACCACCGTATTTCTTCTATTTCTCCATCTCTGCTTGAAACCCCTAAATTACATTCGATGGAAAAAATTACAACTCATATTCCATGAAAAAATATATATCAACATCACTAACACAAATATAATTGAACAATATTCAGTGAATTTTTTATGAAGCATGAACATTCTAGCTATATCACTAACACAAATATAAATCAATATATCATAATTTTAGGGTTTTTAGATCACCAAACATTTGAGAGAGCGAGAAAGAAGAAAATGATCGATTACCAATAAGAGAGATTAGGGTTTTAAGATTAGAGCTGAATACGTGATTAATTCGGCAAATAATGGTTGAGTGAGAGATTAAAATAGAGAGGTAATGTGGTATTAGGAAGCATAAAAAATTTAATGAGTTTTATTTTTATAATTGCGGTATTAGGAAGAACATATTGGGGTGCCCTTAGCACCAATCTATTTATAAATATCTTTCCACGAATCCAAAAAATCGAAATTTCATAGCGGGAATCAAAAGTTATGCCCAGTTTAATTTTCAGAATAGTCGCTGTAGAACTTATATATATATATATATTTTTTAATATTAAAAATAACCATTTTTCAAACGACCTCCGTTTTCGACGGAACCACTTTTGTTGGAACCGGAATGTCAAATTATTGCTAGGTTTCAATTTTCATAATTTTTAGAATTATTATGTGAGCGTGACAAAGAAAATGTGTTTTGTCAATTTCAGTCAAATCGGATCGACCAGAAAATAGCTATTTTTCAAACTGTCTCGGAATTTGACGAAATTAGTCTTGTTAGAACCGTATCGTCAAAACATAGCTAGAAATAATTTTTCTGGACTTTTTAGAGCTAGTATGTGGCTTTAGTAAATTAAAATGTACGTTTAAATTAAATAATTAAATGTTTTATATTTTAATTTAAAGAAAAACATATCGTAACAGCCGAAATGGGTTACGAAACATATTTCATTGTGTCCGGGATAGAGGTTATTAGCTAGGGGCGACATTCGTTGGGCTCGATTCGGAGTTAGTATCAACGAACAAATATTTTCTTGAATTAAATGATTAAATAATTAAATAATAAAAGAAATACACGTATAAATACGCTAGGAATACGAAATCCTAATACTCTATATCAGGCCGCCGTATACATGATTTCAATGGCTGATTTTCTTAGGATTTTAATCCTTATAATCTTCCAATCCACTCTAAAATATAATCCAACATTAAGGCAAGAATCGAAGAGCAAACCGAGCTCTTTAATTTGATACCGCGATGATCATTTTTCGTTGATGGGTTCTCGCGTTATCCCGGCACAAACTCGCGCTGCTCATCACCGTTTTCCGGCCACCTGGCGATCTCGAGCTCGGCGAGGCTCACGGAGGTGGTAGCTCGTGGACGGGGCTTCGGAGTGGTGTGTTCTGATCTTGGTCTCAGGCCTTGGAAGGCGGTGCGTTGGGAACCCTAAGAAAAGCATGTGGGTTACTGAAGCAAGCGATATCAAAAGGAAGGAGCAACGCCCTTAGATCAAAGAATGAATGGTGGGGTGTTAAAATTAATTATCTTAAAATAATTTGTTAATGTGATTAAAGGTTAAAAGTCTGTAACTTGTTCAAACAAATACAGAATTCAATAAATCAAATTGCGTTCGAATGACAGAGATGATGGGACATACCAGATCATAGATGCAAATAAACACTACAGAAAAAGATTACATTTTCCACTTGCATTTGGATACAAATGAAAGAAGAGAATAAAATATGCATGGGAAATAAAATAGCATTTTTGTCATAAAATGTTACATTGGATAAATAAAACATTTTAGTATGAAATATTGTATAAAAATAAAATACATTTTTGTTATGAATGTTGTATGAGAAAAAAATACATTTTTGTCATAAAATGTTACATGAGTGTAAAATAACATTTTTGTTATAAAATGTTGCATGAGAATAAAAATGGTCATTATCATTAGAGATGTTTATTTAGATTAAAAATAACATTGTAGCTAGGAATGTTTATTTAGATATAAATTGGTCACTTTTGTCAAATCTTGGATTGGCACCTAAAATTGTCACTTTTGTTAAATGGAAATTATCGACAAACAAAAGTATCATTTTTATTTATATTGAAATTAGAATTGTCACTTTTTATGTTGAAATATGAATTGTCGACAAAACGAAATTGCCTTTTATTTCATCGCTAAAGATATGAAACTTGTCATACAAATAAAAGTATTTCTTTTTATTTGCCGAGTTTAAAGTAGAATTGCAATGCGAAATAAAATATTTCTTTTTATTCGACATCAGAATTGGTTAAATTCGTTAAACAATAATCTATTTAGATGAATTGTTGTTGTTTGGAAACCCCACACGGGTGTTGGGATGACATACACTAGTCCCAATATTTAACTTTATGTCAATCGATGGATTGACAGTTTGTGTTGAGCGTTATTTATTTATTTATCTTAACGCTCACACAATTGTAAATTTCACTCTGGTTGTTAATGGATTGCTCAGTATTATTATTGTTATATATATACATGCGATGTATGAAATCCATACAACTGAAATTGTATGGTAATTGATTGAGTCGCATTCCGATTCAGAATATCTTTTAATATAAAGAATATTTTAAAATAAAGAATCTTTTAAAATAAAGAATATTTTGAAATAATGAATATTTTAAATAATATTCAGTGAAGAAGAGAAATGTGAAGTCGCGTTAAGTAGAAACGCCATTTTTAACCCGGACGGGTTTATCGATCGATTTATTTCATTTTGAAATGAATATAAAAGGGAAGTGATTTCGAAATATAATATTTTGGAAATATTATAATTAATAAATATAATATTCAATTTTTATTTAAAATTGAAAATGAAGTTAAATTCGTTTTAAACGAATTTATAAATATTTTATCAAACAATTTAAATAGAAATCGATGATATTTATATTATATATTTATACAATGGCCTGAATAGAACGCGCCGCGCAGCGACCGTTCACGAATTTTTACCATTAACTTCAAATTGGCATAACGGAAGATCCAACCGTCGGATTCTTCTAAAACTGGAACCGTTGGGTTCGTATCGAAAAGAGCTTTCCAATGAATACAAGAGTTTTGAAATCTAATGTTTAGGTTTGGAATTATGTCCAAATCAAATTTGGAAAAGGTCGCTGTGGATGCAGTTCAGTGACCGTTATTGGAAACCGACTATACGAGCGATAATAAAATTATTAAAAATATGGAAAAATTATGAAAAATAATAATAGATGATTTGGAAAGAGTTTGGATGAAAAATTCCATATTTGGAAAGATAAAAATATATTTTTATCGAATTTAACTAGTTATTAACTAGAATAAATCTTTAAATTAAGATTTAACGAAAATTTCCAATTAATTTATATTTAATTGGGATTAAATAAAATAAGTTGGATTTTGGGTTTGTCGTGAATGGTATCTTAAATAACACTATTCTTAAACCCCGTATGAAAGGAATAAATATTTTAATTAAGATTTGGTTATGTTTTCTAATTAATTAATATTTAAATAGAGTTGAATAAAAGAATAAATCTTTTAATTAAGACTACTAGAGTTTTCAATTATATTTAATAGGCGGAATAAAAAGGAAATGTGAATTGGGTTTATTGTGAACTGTGTTTTAACGACATTTGTTCTTTAACTCAATTAACATTGAAAATATCATTTGGGATTTATAAATTTTTTTATTAAGATTTAAATGGAAAATTTCCAAAAGAACAGTTTTCCAATTTAATATGTTAAATTGGAATTTAATGGAATTCGATTTAATAATAATCGAGATGAGCTTCTGTGAATGAAGACTGTTACTATATATGGAATTTAAGAGGCTTTGCTATTATTCCATTTATATTATTAGTCGGATACAGAAATTTATATCGATTATATATAGATTTGATTTCTGTGAAAATTCCATATTTAATGGAAGATGATTTTGGGTTTATCATGAACAAAGTTTTTAAATGACATTTGTTCTTTAACCCAGTTAAAGATAAGATTTATTACTTTAATCTGTATAATAATAAAGTAATGATTTTGGATATTAAAACCAAATTGGGGTGTTAATGAATCTTTAAAAGGGGGATTAAAGAATAAATTAAAGAATTTTTCTTTGATAAATTTAATGGGAACCTTTTTCCAAATAATGTGAATATCTGATTAAAAGAATATTCTGAATTGGAATGTAGCGTATGATGTGTTTTATAGTACTTGATTTTTATTATAAAATACGCGAGTTATTCGGAAAGACCGGGATTAACCCATTCTGAATAGTTACTACGACGATTAAAAGTCGAAGATGAAGACGGTGGTTGAAGACCGGCGATCTTCATATCGAATGGATGAGGACTGCTAATGCCTTTGATTGGAGTTGCTGCCTTGAGAAGGTTCCAGTGGTAGTTGTCCGGACGTATTGTTGATTGTTCAGAGATGCAAGGTACGAGGCGCCTCCGGTTTTGTTTAGACCCAGAATGGACTTGTAAATGGATTGTATGTCTGACGTTGTATTCCTTTATATTGTATTTATTAATCGCTGCTAAATATATGTCTGTTGGTGGCGGAGAATTTATTCTCTTGCATAACACCTTCTTTGAGACATACGAGCTTAGAGGTTATATACTGGCAGAAATCAATGGTATGGTATGGATTGATAATGTGGCATGCCAAGATGAAAGTGATCAAGGCTTTTGTTGAAAAGCAGAGCCTTGTGGTTGATGATCAAAGCACAGCTTTAAATAGCATAGCTTTGTGTATTGCGTTACTTCGCGAGCCTCACACCCCGGTATGAACTAGAAACGGGAGTAAGGACTGCAGGGATGACATACGTTTCTTTCTAGCTAGAAATGGGGTCATGTGTTTTATAAGGCCTGACATTTTTTACTTATGTGGATGATGGAATGAGGCACCTCGGTTATCTGAGTCCCTAGTGGCTCTATTTACGCCCCATAGGGCGGGGAAACGTATTGTTCAGGTACTATGATCTAATCCAACCATTGCACTTTGGTGGACCGACCCTGAAGATCCAGGTGCAGTTGCGGCTGAGCCTGAGGCACGGGCTAGAGTGTATCGAATTCGGTAAGGACTATCTTTTGCCTTGGTTCATGATGGAAATCCAACTTCCAATATGACCCATGCGGTTTTGATTGTATTACTAGTACGGCGACATAGTATATGGTAGCTATGTCATCTATGATTAATATTATGATTGAGATGTTTTCAAAACATATATACACTAATAATAATATCAAATTCGTTTTATCGTATCAAGCATTTCTGACCATTATAAGGTAAAACCCTATCCTCTGGTTTGCGTTGCATTGTGTGATGGGACTTGAGTCTTATAATGGTTTCATTTTTCTAAAAAGCATTGCGATGTTTTAACGATTTACCTTATTTATGCACTGGCAATCCAATGGAGTAAACTCGTTCCGCGTTAGCGGCGTGGTCCTGTAATTGACCTTATTATAAGATAGGTTAAGTAAGATTTCTCATACCAGTCCCATGACTGACCTATAGTTTGTTTCACTTTGCAAACTCGGGTGCCCTCTTTTCCACACGGGCAGTCGAGTAGCTTTTTGCAGATATTTATCTCTTTAGCAGGATCCTGGATCGAAGCTCAAAGTTGTGTCCAGAGCGTTGATAGCCTTCCGTTGTATTAGTTGTATTTATTTCCACTGCATTATATTAATTATTGCAACTTAATCTTCCACTGTATTATTATATTCGCTATACTCTGATATTCTGTACTCTGATGTAACATTATTATGATGTTTATAAACATTTGTTGTTATTTGTTCTAATGTGTTGCATGACCAAAGTTAAAGTATTCGTGGATTCCCAACTTTTGGATCGGACCTATGTGCTTTATGGTCGATCCAAATGGCAGGGATTTACGGGTCTTTACATTTGTTATCAGAGCTCTGGTTAGCTCAAATATTTGGGATACAACTTGTTAGAACTGAACAAAAGACTCATCAGAGGTAGGATTAGTAATATCCAATAAGGAATACTCATTAGAGATAGGATCAGTAGTATCCGAGAATGAGAAAACTCATTAGAGATGGGGTTAGTAATGCACTAGAATGAGTTCAGAGTGATAAGTTTATAATTAACGTATTTGTGATTATATATATAATCTGATATTAGAAAATATGATTTTTAATATATAAAAGTTATATATATTTAAAAATTTAATCAACTAATTGATTGATGATTGTGTTGTGTGATAATTAATTCAACTAATAAAATTATTAAAACCAATAAAAGAATGGAAATTTAATCGGTTAATTTAACAACTTTTAGCTCCATTCTTTTTCGAGGACGAAAAGATTTTAAGTGGGGGAGATTGTAACAACCCGCAAATTCTGAACCAATTTAAAAAATTTATTTTAGAAATTTTAATGGATTTTAAATAGTTAAAATGATTTATTTTAAATAATAATGATTAAAAATTTATTTAAATCGAAGTTAAAACGAATATATTTATTTTAATTATAAAAGGAGTTAGAAATAGCGCGGTAGTTTGAAATTTGAATTTGAACTTTGACTGACCTTACAGGATGCAAAATAAATCGGATTTCAGTAAAACCAAAAATATTTAAATCTATTTAAAAATATATTTCCAACGAATCAAAAAATCGAAATTTCATAGCGAGAATCAAGAGTTTTGTCCAGTTTAATTTTTAGAATAGTCACTGTAGAATTTATATATATATTTTAATATTAAAAACAACCATTTTTCAAACGACCTCCATTTTTTATGAAACCACTTTTGTTGGAACCAGAATGTCAAATTAATGCTAGTTTTCAATTTTCATAATTTTTAGAATTAATATGTGAGCGTGGCAAATGAAAATGTATTTTTTTCAATTTCAGTCAAATCGGATCGACCCGAAAATAGCCATTTTTCAAACGGTCTCGAAATTCGATGAAATTAGTCTTGTTAGAACCATATCATCAAAACATAGCTAGAAATAATTTTTCTGGAATTTATAGAGCTAGTATGTGGCCTCGGTAAATTAAAATGTGCGTTTAAATTAAATAATTAAATAATTAAATATTTTATATTTTAATTTAAATAAAAACATATCGTAACAGCCGAAATGGGTTACGAAACATATTCCATTGTGTCCGGGATAGAGGTTATTAGCTAGGGGCGACATTCGTTGGGCTCGATTCGGAGTTAGTATCAACGAACAAATATTTTCTTGAATTAAATGATTAAATAATTAAATAATAAAAGAAGTACACGTATAAATACGCTAGGAATACGAAACCCTAATACTCTATATAAGGTCGCCGTATACATGATTTCAATGGCTGATTTTCTCAAGATTTTAATCCTTATAATCTTCCAATCCACTCTGAAATATAATCCAACATTAAGGCAAGAATCGAAGAGCAAACCGAGCTCTTTAATTTGATACCGCGATGATCATTTTTCGTTGATGGGTTCTCGCGTTATCCCGGCACAAACTCACGCCGCTCTTCACCGTTTTCTGGCCACCTGGCAATCTCGAGCTCGGCGAGGCTCACGGAGGTGGTAGCTCATGGACGGGGCTTCGGAGTGGTGTGTTATGATCTTGGTCTCAGGCCTTGGAAGGCGGTGCGTTGGGAACCCTAAGAAGAGCATATGGGTTACTGAAGCAAACTATATCAAAAGGAAGAAGCACCAGCGCCCTTAGATCAAAGAATGAACGGTAGCGTGTTAAAATTTATTATCTTAAAATAATTTGTTGATGTGATTAAAGATTAAAAATCCGTAACTTGTTCAAACCAATACAGAATTTAATAAATCAAATTGCGTTGGAATCATAGAGATGATGGGACAGACCAGATCTAGAATGAAGCACATTGAAATTTCAGACAAAAATCAATGTGAGATTTCTCTTTTTATATAATTAATTAATTATTTAATTTAATTGCTGTAGAATGACCGTATGTGTATGACTGAGATCTGCTATGTGATGATATTGTGAATGATTTATCTGTTTGTTGGTGATGTATAAACACAGATTTGTATGAGTTAAATAAAATTTAATCATATTATTTTATTATTGATTTGGATTAGAACTTCCGTTTCAACAATAATAAATCATTTTGTCATAGTGTTGAATTGAAATAGAATTGTCAATTCAACATTTGAAACATTATTTTGACTATTGTTGTTAAATTGAATTAGATTTCCAATTCAACATGGAAACATTTTTTGGATTATATTTGTTGAATTGAATTAAATTATCAATTCAATATAAAATTATTATTTGTTGAATTAAAATTAGATTGTCAATTCAATATTAAAAATATCTTTTTTATCATTTTTGAACATTGAAATAGAATTACCAAATCAACATAAAACATTATTTTATCATTTTTATTGTATTGAAATAGAACTGTCAATATAATTTAAAATACATCAATGTTGTTTATACCATTGAATGGAATTAAAAAGTTATTCTTTTATTTGCAATCTTTGATGCAAATAAATATTGATATAGAAAGTCGCTCTTTTATTTGCATTCCTTGATGCAAATATACATTGCTATTAAAAGTTATATTTTTGTTTGCACTTTTGATGTGAATAAAATATTGATTTAAAAGTTGTATTTTTATTTGTATTCTTTGATGCAAATAAAACATTGAAATTGTAAGTTATATTTTTATTTCCATATTTAGATGCAAAAAAACACCATAGAAAAAGATTTCATTTTTATTTGCATATTTAGATGCAAATAAACACTGTAGAAAAAGATTACATTTTTCACTTGCATTTGGATACAAATGAAAGAAGAGAATAAAATATGCATTGGAAATAAAATAGCATCTTTGTCATAAAATGTTACATTGGATAAAAATAACATTTTAGTATGAAATGTTGCATGAAAATAAAATACATTTTTGTTATGAATGTTGTATGAGAAAAAAAATACATTTTTGTCATAAAATGTTACATGAGTGTAAAATAACATTTTTGTTATAAAATGTTGCATGAGAATAAAAATGGTCATTATCATTAGAGATATTTATTTAGATTAAAAATAACATTGTAGCTAGAAATGTTTATTTAGATATAAATTGGTCACTTTTGTCAAATCTAGGATTGGCACCTAAAATTGTCACTTTTGTTAAATGGAAAATATCGACAAACAAAAGTACCATTTTCATTTATATTGAAATTAGAATTGTCACTTTTATGTTGAAATAGGAATTGTCGACAAAACAAAATTGCCTTTTATTTCATCGCTAAAGATATGAAACATGTCATATAAATAAAAGTATTTCTTTTAATTTTCCGTTATTAAAGTAGAATTGTAATGCGGAATAAAATATTTCTTTTTTTTCGACATCAGAATTGGTTAAATTCATTAACCAATAATCTATTTAGATGAATTGTTGTTGTTTGGAAACCCCACACGGGTGTTGGGATGACATACACTAGTCCCAATATTTAACTTTATGTTAATCGATGGATTGACAGTTTGTGTTGAGCGTTATTTATTTATTTATCTTAACGCTCACACAATTATAAATTTCACTCTGGTTGTGAATGGATTGCTTAGTAATTATGTATCATTATTGTTATATATATACATGCGATGTATGAAATCCATACAACTGAAATTGTATGGTAATTGATTGAGTCATATTCCGATTCAGAATATCTTTTAATATAAAGAATATTTTAAAATAGAGAATCTTTTAAAATAAAGAATATTTTGAAATAATGAATATTTTAAATAATATTCAGTGAAGAAGAGAAATGTGAAGCTGCGTTAAGTAGAAACGCCATTTCTAACCCTAACGGGTTTATCGATCGATTTATTTCATTTTAAAATGAATATAAAAGGGAAGTGATTTCGAAATATAATATTTTGGAAATATTATAATTAAGAAATAGAATATTCAATTTTTATTTAAAATTGAAAATGAAGTTAAATTCGTTTTAAACGAATTTATAAATATTTTATAAAACGATTTAAATAGAAATCGACGATATTTATATTATATATATTTATATAATGGCCTGGATAGAACGCGCCGCGTTGCGACCATTCACGAATTTCGACCGTTAACTTCAAATTGGCGTAACGGAAGATCCGATTGTCGGATTCTTCTAAAACCAGAACCGTTGGGTTCGTACCGAAAAGTGCTTTCCAATGAATATAAGAGTTTTGAAATCTAATGGTTAGATTTGGAATTATGTCCAAATCAAATTTGGAAAAGGTCGCTGTGGATGCAGTTCGGTGGCGTTATTGGAAACCGACTGTACGAGCAATAATAAAATTATTAAAAATATGGAAAATTATGTAAAATAATAATAGATGATTTGGAAAGAGTTTGGATGAAAAATTCCATATTTGGAAAGATAAAATATATTTTTATCGAATTTAACTAGTTATTAACTAGAATAAATCTTTAAATTAAGATTTAACGAAATTTTCCAATTAACTGATATTTAATTGGGATTAAATAAAATAAGTTGGATTTTGGTTTTGTCGTGAATGGTGTCTTAAATAACACTGTTCTTAAACCCCGTATGAAAGGAATAAATATTTTAATTAAGATTTGGTTAAGTTTTCTAATTAATTAATTTTTAATTAGAGTTGAATAAAAGAATAAATCTTTTAATTAAGATTATTAGAGTTTTCAGATATATTTAATAATTGGAATAAAAAGGAAATGCGAATTCGGTTTATTGTGATCTGTGTTTTAACGACATTTGTTCTTTAACTCAATTAACATTGAAAAATATCATTTGGGATTTATAAATCTTTTTATTAATATTTAAATGGAAAATTTCCAAAAGTAAAGTTTTCCAATTTAATATGTTAAATTGGAATTGAATGGAATTCGATTTAATAATAATCGGGATGAGCTTCTGTGAATGAAGACCGTTACTATATATGGAATTTAAGAGGATTTGCTGTTATTCCATTTATATTATTAGTCTGATACAGAAATTTATATCGATTATATATGGATTTGATTTCTGTGAAAATTCCATATTTAATGGAAGATGATTTTAGGTTTATCGTTAACAATATTTTTAAATGACATTTGTTCTTTAACCCAGTTAAAGATAAGATTTATTACTTAAATTTGTATAATCGTAAGGTAATGATTTTGGATATAAACCAAATTGGGGTGTTAATGAATCTTCAAAAGGGGGATTAAAGAATAAATTAAAGAATTTTTCTTTGATAAAATTAATGGGAACCTTTTTCCGAATAATGTGAATATCTGATTAAAAGAATATTCTGAATTGGAATGTAGTGTATGATGTGTTTTATAGCACTTGATTTTTATTATAAAATATATGAGTTATTCGGAAAGACCGGGTTTAACCCATTTTGAATAGTTACTACGACGATTAAAAGTCGAAGATGAAGACGATGGTTGAAGACCGTCGATCTTCACATCGAATGGATGAGGACTACTGATGCCTTTGATTGGAGTTGCTGCCTTGAGAAGGTTCCAGTGGTAGTTGTCCGGACGTATTGTTGATTGTTCGGAGATGCGAGGCATGAGGTGCCTCCGGTTTCGTTCTGACCCAGAACGGACTTGTAAATGGATTGTATGTCTTACGTTGTATTCCTTTATACAGTATTCGTTGATCGCTGCTAAATATATGTCTGTTGGTGGCGGAGAATTTATTCTCTTGCATAACACTTTCTTTGAGACGTACGAGCTTAGAGGTTATATACTGGCAGAAATCAATGGTATGGTATGGATTGACAATGTGGCATGCCAAGATGCAAATGATCAAGGCTTTTGTTGAAAAGCAGAGCCTTGTGGTTGATGATCAAAGCACAGCTTTAAATAGCATAGCTTTGTGTATTGCGTTACTTCGCGAGCCTCACACCCCGGTATGAACCAGAAATGGGAGTAAGGACTGCAGGGAGGACATACGTTTCTTTCTTGCTAGAAGTAGTGTCATGGTTTTTACAAGGCCTAATTTTTTTACTTAAGTGGATGATGGAATGAGGCGCCTCGGTTATTTGAGTCCCTAGTGGATCTATTTACGCCCCATAGGGCGAGGAAATGTATTGTACAGGTACTATGATCTAATCCAACCATTGCACTTTGGTGGACCAGCCCTGAAGATCTAGGTGCAGTTGCGGCTGAGCCTGAGGCACGGGCAAGAGTGTCTCGAATTCGGTAAGGACTATCTTTTGCCTTGGCTCATGATGGAAATCCAACTTCCAATACGACCCATGCGGTTTTGATTGTATTACTAGTACGGCGAAATAGTATATGGTAGCTATGCCGTCTATGATTAATATTATGATTGAAATGTTTTCAAAACATATATACACTAATAATAATATCAAATTCGTTTTATCGTATCAAATATTTTTTACCATTATAGGGTAAAACTCTATCCTCCGGTTTGCATTGCATTGTGTGATGGGACTTGAGTCTTATAATGGTTTCATTTTTCTAAAAAGCATTGCGTTGTTTTAACAATTTACATTATTTATGCACTGGCAATCCAATTGAGTAAACCCGTTCCGCGTTAGCGGCGTGGTCCTGTGATTGACCTTATTATAAGATAGGTTAAGTAATATTTCTCATACTAGTCTCATGACTGACCTGTAGTTTGTTTCACTTTGCAAACTCGGGTGCCCTCTTTTCCATACGGGTAGTCGAGTAGCTTTTTGTAGATATTTATCTCTTTAGTAGGATCCTGGATCGAAGCTCAAAGCTGTGTCCAGAGCGTTGATAGCCTTCCGCTGTATTAGTGGTATTTGTTTCCGCTGCATTGTATTAATTATTGTAATTTAATCTTCCACTATATTATTATATTCATTGTACTCTGATATTCTGTACTCTGATGTAACATTATTACGATTGAAAAATATGAACGGTTGAATTTAAAAATAAACGTTAATGACATTAAACGAATTGGAAATTTATAGAAGATTTTCTTGGAAATGTGTGTATCTGGGTTGAATTTAACGTTTCAAATTGAGAAACGAACGGGGTTGATAAATAGAATAAAATCGGTGAAACGTTAAATAAATTGAAATTTAAATAACGTTGTACACAAACAAAGTCGGACAACAACCAAACAAATTTTATCGGGTTCAGAATGTGAAAACGTAGCAGTACGTTAAGTTTTGTAGCGGTTGGAGTTTGTTTGTGATGGAACAAAAATAAAATGTGTAACGTAAATTGCGGTAGAATTAAATTACGAAGGGTTCACACTTTTATTTCCCTCATCACGGATTAATTTCGTATTTGAATTCTTTGCTTTCGACGGTACTCAGAAACCAGCCACCCTAATTCAGCCTATATCAATTCCTTGCTCCTCACGGTTCCTTCATTATAAATCAAACCCTAGCCCCCAAATTTCCCTAACAAAAATCAAAGCTCCTCATTTTTATTTTAATGGCAATGAAAGGTTAAACACATCGTTCCTTTTTCCTCAGTCAAAAATCAACCCCTCTTTCTCGTTTTGATGGCCGATGAAAATCGCGAGGCCTCTACATCAAAGTCGAGCGCTGCCACGCCTCCTTCCTCTCGAAGCCGCAGCTGCCAATAGTAGATCCGAGAGCCATCAAAGCTCCAAGTTCCAGAGCCACAGATTTGAAGGCCATCGTCAAGTGGATATCGTTGATTTCCTCTATCAATTCGAAGCAAAAGTCCAACCTTTATTCTCTTCCTTCACTGTATGAAGGTGAGTTTCCTTTGAAACTCACGATTTAAACTTTATTTAAGTGATTTAATTTCGCTAGAACTAGAATGTGTTAATTGGTTGGATTTTGTGTGGTTTTGCTGAATTTCCTGATTTTACTCACTGGTTGGCTTGATTTGTGCGTGAATCCTTTGGCAATGTGACTGATTCTTGCTTGATTTAACCGGTCGTGTGTGCCATGTTGATTTCTAGAAATAAATTTGAATTGCAGTATGAATTAAAACTGTCTTCAATGCTAGGGTGAATTTTAAATCGGTATTTATGAATTGTTACTTATATTTACGCACTTGTTGCCCCTGTTTTGTTTTGCTGTGAGCATCCTTGATCCCTAATCTAGGGGGTGACCATTATGTTGTTTTGAAGTGAAGTGCATCAAATCAAATTAAGATAGGAAAAATTAGAACCAAGTCTAGATTGGTTTTTTCAGTTTTTAGCCGAATTGAATTGCATTTAAGTTATCCTACTTAATTATTGGAATATTCTACATGTTTGAGTTTTAAAAACATTTGGGTTTAGTGAGTCAAGTGTTCCCATGGGATATCTGTAATTGATCATCAACCTAGCGGTATTGGGATTGATTTATATGGGCATCAGTAAATCAATATTGAGAAGACTGTCTATTGAGTACTGCTGTATTAACAGTACTATTTGTAAGATAAAACAGATAAGCTACCAAACTATAAAGTTATGTCAATATTATTAAGTTAAATGATCACTTGACCTCATTTGTATTTACTGTATATCATGCCTCTCTACATACAGAAATAGCGTTGATGCTCATTACCCTTTAAACATGATCACTTGCCTCTCTGCTTCATTTGTATTTACTGCATACACATGATCTATAATCAAAGTATATGATTATAAACTGCTGCCTTATACATTGGAAACATGACTGCCTGTGCAAATATCTAACACATATGCAAAGTAAAACCATATGACTATTATAAATACAAGTCATGTATAAAACTTGGAAATGATGAAACAGTCATAGTCTACTTTCAAATTGTATTGTGTAAATGAAGCCGTGGGTTTATAAGTTCCCCTTTATGAAAATTTTGCTTTAGCAATCATCATTTGCTCATTGTCATCTAAGTATATATTGTAGCTACTTGTTTCGACATCCATTTTTGTCCTATGTTTTTGGCTGATATGAATGTTAGTATACCCATATGTTGTTTAATTTCATTCTACCTCCATGTTAACCAATTCAAGGTTTAGTCCTGAAGCTGTTTGGTCCCATACTATTGATGTATACATTATATATATTAGCACGGGTTACCAACCCATTTGACATATGTATCAGGCAGGGTCCATTTATATATATGTATAGCAACATATATAGGAGCAGCCAGTATCACAATCATTTCAACTTGTATTTCGCAAGAAACCAAACAAATAGTTTTCTCACAAATATATATACGTTTCTACTGTTCTTCCTATGGAGTTTGGTGATTCTAATCATCATAAACAACCGATATTTATATATATTATATAAAATGTTATACCCTCAAAAGTAATAGTATATGATTTTATATACATGTTGCATACCTACTTTAATTGAGTACTTGCTTGTTTTGGTTCAGCTCTACGTTGAAACAATATGGGTTATAACATCATAGGAAGAATGTTTATGCATTATTTATTACCAAACACACATGGGTATGCTTTGCTATTTCCCTGGGTTATGGGATGCTGAGGCAGTACACACATGTACTTGTACATGTGTGTATATGCAGGCTCCTGGAATCACGAAAACCATTATTACATTCGATTTGGGAAGCTGAGGCGGTGTACGTGTATATATATAAATATATATACACATGCACTCGCAAGCGCAGAGATCGTTCGTTCCTGATCTAGATACACTGATACAACCAGATACCACAACCATTTATTTTATGTATGACATCGATGTTGGGATTAACTGTTATATTTCAGTTTATATTGAAGTTAATTTACTTAAACTATGATTTAATCCTGACTCGAGTATTTTATGTTTTTGCATGGAATGCTCGGGTCAGACCCAAGCAGTGCAGATTTAAAGATTTCAGCTTAGGATTTGAAGATTTGAAAAGCTGGGGATTCTAGGAGACGCGCACTCTGAAGATTTTTAAGCAGTAAACATTTCTTTGTATTCAAACTATATTTTTTCTTCCGCTGTATAGAAAAATGTTGTTTCAAAATTCTGATTTATAAATAAAGATTTATTTTGCCGTTCAGTACTGTGTTGTCTATTATTCTGTATTTTCTGTGTTGATCTATTTTTAAACTCGGTAAGCTAAATAACGATCCGTCATTTTGGACATTTTAAATTGGTTTAATCACCGATTTGCAGTGGTCAAAAAGGTGGGACGTTACACCCTTTTAATTTAAAACCACTCATTATAATTATTTTATCAATTTTTAAAATCAATTTTATATACTTATCTCAAATCTGTCCTATTTGGGTTACTTTGAAAAATGATATCCAACACTTATATCTTTAGAATAAGTTTATTTATCAAAACAACTCTTTATTTCTTTTACCTCAAAAATATCGATATATATATATTTATATATATATATATTCACAACCCCTCTTTTTATTTCCTTTACTTTGGAAGTATCACTATATATTCTCAATACCTCTTTCAATTCCTTTATTTTTGAAATATCACTGTATATTCTCAAAACTAAGTGGTATGAATCTAATTATCAATCTTATATTTCTTATATATGAGCCAGACGATATCATTCGACACAACGTTTATGATACAAAAAAACAAACGGTTTTTATTTACTTTAAACTTTGCGGATTAAAGTTTACGATAATGCTTTTGGAAATAATAATTAAATTTCTAATTTCGGCTTTCATTTCTAAACTAATATAACCTCTTCTTTGCATTTCCTCGAAAATCATAGCCATTTACTTATTCTTGAAATAGGAATATTTCCAAAAACCACACTATTTTCACTATTTTGAAAATAATGCTATATACTTAACCAAATCGTATAAATATAGTCACACTACATATCTGGGTCAAACAGTGTCAAATAATACATTGTTTACTATAAAACCCAACGGTTTTATTTTATTTCAAAACCTTGCAAATAAAGTTGCAATATTTATTATGAAAATAATATTTTATTTCAACATCATTACCACTATAAACTAGTACCATCCCTTGATAATAGTGAAGTTGTTCAAGTTAGGGTATTTTATTTACCTCTCAGACCTTGACTCGATAACGTTCTTATCTTAATATAGGCAAAAGTTTGTAACTCAATAGTGAATATTAATCGTAATATCACACCAATCTCATTTACTATTTCATTTATAATATGGTTTCATAAAACGTTTCTTGAATTTGAAAGCTATACTTTCAAATATAACTATTTTACTTAATACGTTTATTAAGTAAATTCATATTGCAATAAAAATCTCTTAGCTTTAAATCTCTTTTATAACTTTATTTACAACCTTGATTTTGTTACAAAATCCATTTACCAAATTTTTATATAACTCCATTACGCGTTTTATTTTAAAATCCAACTTGGAATTATTACAACAAACCTATCTACCCAATTCTTTACCTAAATTATTAAGCATCTTACTTTTGAATGTTTGCAAATCTTCTTCCGATTTATAATTGTTTTACTTAATTCAGTTCTTAAGTAAATGCTTAATTATTTAAAAATCATTGCCTGAGTTTCAAACCTCTTTTGTAAACTTTGCTTATAAAAATTAGATTCAAATCCCTTTTTAATATTCAATTAAAATCACCTTGATTACCCTTTTTAACGAAATTTTGTTTTAAAAAAGTAATCACTTTAATTATTATAAATTAAAATAATAATTAACTTTATCGTTACTGAAGTAAAACTGGTTTACTTTATTATTAATTAAAATAAAATAAGTAATCTCTTTTAAAAAGTTACTAAAATAAGAATTATCTTTATTAATAATAAACAACTCGATAATTACTTTCAAACATATTTAATTAAAAGATTAATTAACTTTTAATAAATCTTATCAAGTTTAGACAAATATTTGTCAAAAACTATGTTTATTAGATTATTTGAAGATGGTTTAATATAATTACCAATTCTAGTTAAAACAGTTGACTTAGTCAACTAGAAAACACAGTTAATCTTGTTAACTGATTTCCACTAATCATTCCTCTTAAATTAATTATTAACTTAATTAATTTAACATCCATCCAATTAATAGTTTTATAAAACCAATTATTCCAAATTACTAACCCGTTGGTTAATTTATAACTTCCTTGCTTATAAAATTCATTAAGATATAGAAGTCTTACTATATAAGTCATTTTATACTTATTATATAAAAACAAATTTAAAAATGTTAACTTATTTATAAAAACTTCTATTTTACATATCTGATATAAAATATAATTTAAAACTGTACTCCAATCATAAAAATAAATTTTATATCTTTAACTTCGTCAGTTCACCTGACGACAAATCGACATTTTAAAAAGATGCATTTTAGGCCATCTACTGCCAATTACTTAATCAGTATTGTCTATTGATTAATAACACATCAAATGTTGAATTTAAATTCAATAATCAACATCCACTTCAACAATCAACGTCCAACATCCAACAGGATTTAACGCTATTTGGGTTAAACGGTTCATATAAGAATAATATGAAATATAGGTAACATACAAAATATTTGAGGAATCCAGTTGGATCCCTCCAACTAGTTTTCCCTGCATCACAGCTCATAATGTCGTTTAATAAATGCATATGAAATAGATAATCTAATTTAAATCATTTAAATGACGGAAACAATTAAGAATAATCAATAATCAAACAATAAACATCCAAAGCATCCAAATATCCAATTTATACTAATAACAATAAATTCTAATAAATATGAATTTAACCACATCTAGTATTTCAGAAAGCGTGAGAGTTAACTCATGTTTTTTTTTCGATTTGACGATTTCACGTCGTTTCACCTAGTTTCAAAGGAGCATTTGAAATTAGATAAAATACCAAGCTGCTCCAAAGCTAACAAATCCAGCATGTACTCGTGATATTCGTCAACACGATCCTAATGGATCTTATTTCGTGCCATTCTGATAACGTATGAACAAGTTACCACTACAACAAGTTACAAATGAATTAAATTATCAATAACAATTTAATTAATGAATTAATTACCCTTAATTAATTATAATCGTTCTCCTCCTTCAAAACATGCCGACCAAACCTACTACTCAAACTCCTATGTTGCCACCTTTAACTCCATATCCATCTCCCTTCCTCTCTGCTTCATCATTCCTCGTACCAACGACTCCACTGCCACCACGTAAAAGTCTCCACGACCCCGTTCCCATCACTCTCGACTCGTACCATCCTCTCAAAATCCGACCTCAGGCCAGCGTATGCTCCAAGCTTCACAGATGCGACATTTTCTAGCAAAAAACCTCCCCAATAATAAAAATACAATATAGTACAGGTGATTGTGGTTGACAATCAACTAAATCGGTTTTTAAGGTGGACCTTCCACCATCTACGTAGTTTATAGTGTTCTGTCCACTCTGCCTAACAGGCTTACATCACTGGAGCCAACTATATTACTAGACTACAATATTAACTCCACGCAGGAGCTATTGCATACCGTGAAAAATAGTAAATTACATGAATAACATTCTGTATGAAGTGTTGTAGGAACATCATCACTTTCTGAAGAACAGAGCCTATCCCAAAGGCAAAGGACCCAGCTTCACGTGCCAACAAAAGCATAGCTACCAAATTAAAATATTACATACTAAGCAGGAAAAGTGGGATGTCATATTGCAGCAGCAAAGTTGTCTCGAGCTCCACAAAAAGAAGTACGAATAACATCATAGAAAATTCCTTGAAAGCATCGGGGCAAGAGCCCAGAGTACACTCTATTGACCATAACAGTAAGCTATGAGTAGAAGGTTTTAGATGTCACCTAGGGTTCAACAGTAAGAGCGCCCAAGCATCACCATAGACGAAGAAGCCAAGGCCAATAATCGATACAGAGCACCGAACTCACAACAAAACATATGCACCATAGAAAACAAATAAACTGAACTATTACTCCATGAAGAGAAACATAGGAAGTCACTAATAAGAATAACACTACGATCAATGTTGGCATCTCGTATGTAGCAACCATCCTAGTTAATGACTATGCCATGATAACTACAAATATAGAATAAACAGATAGGAAAAACTTGAAATCTTAATACCATAAAAAATCCTCGAGATCCAGTAATCAGTGAGAAAACCAAGCACCCCACTAAACAAAAGAACTATCAGTAAAGCAGATCTGAAAACCAAGACAAACTACAGCGCGAACATTGAATACCCAGATATTTAGAGAACCATGACTAGCCGCAGCCGAAATGAGAAATCTATTCAGCAAAGGGGAGTTACTACTAACCTTATAGACCCCACGTCATAATCAGATCCATTTGAAATGTCAGAACTTTCAGTTGAATAGCTTGCAGGAGCAAGCAGTTGCCTGGAAAAGCTTCAACACAGGGAATGGATGCGTTTTCAGAGATATTTACTAATGGAAGAGAGTTAAGGGGATGAGGTGGAAGAAATGGTAAAAATCAGATCTTAGAGAAATTGCTTGAAAAGCTTAAATCTGACAACGATTTATAGGAACACAGCGGGAAAACACGCGTGGTGAAAGCAAGGGTGAGAGGAAACGAGAAGGTTGAGTATGGTGAATAGAGGAGAAGCGATTTTGTAGAGGAAGGGGATGCGTGAAGAGATAGATGGAAGATGACCCTTGTCTCCATTAACGGTTAGAAATTTGGGTCGTTACACTATATACCATGTAAAACACATTAAATCCCCTTAGCATATTGGCATAGTCACCCTTATTACTTTTACATATTACAACACTCCCACTTGAATATGCCTATATTAAGATGATAAAATAAATTGCCTCATTTAAGACCTTTTAATGAAAAACCAGTGAGAAAATCATAAATAAGAGTACAATTTTGTTTTGTCTTTAGATAACATGTTTGATAATTGTAACAACCCGAATTTTAATAACATGTTGAAACTAGGAATCAGGGTATAATTAAATTTTAAAGTGAGAATAATGGGAAATGGGTTGCGCCATTGCGTTCTTCTCGGAATTCTACAAGAAATAGAGTCCGAGTTTTCGAAAATTGGAGTCCGGATGAAGAAGTTATGGCATGTAGAAGATTCAGCAAATTTTAGGCAGCACAGGACCAGGCAGGTCGACATGGCCTGGTCGACCTGGGGGCCAGGTCGACCAAGTGGTCGACCTTAGGGTCGACCTACCCCCCCCCCCCCCTCAGGTCGACCATATGGTCAACCTCCCCCCTTACAGGTCGACCTGGTCGGCCTGTTTTGACCCAGAACTCGTTTTTGAAGCCTGAGACGTGTTTTGATGGTCCGAATTGATTCTAGGGTTAATCTAAGGGCCTAAACTAGTTGCTACCCCTATAAATACACCCTAAGGCCTAACCTAATTCATAACAAATCATTCTTACATCAAAATGCTGTTTAAATCCCTCTTGATCATGGCCGCCGCCTCTAATAAATTTCCTAAGCTTTCATACACAATCCAATTCAAAGATTAAGACTTCTACAACGATTCAAGACAGTAAATCAACAACGCTGCAACATTTCTACAACAAATTCAGTTCTTAATTCGCTAGCCATGCTCTGTAAGTTCTAGTTATTTTCAGATATAAATACTTAATTATAATAGGGACATGAAATAAAGTGGAATTGGATTTAAGTATGTTTATCGATTCAGATCTATTTCTGTTGCTTCTTAGATCTTGAGTTTTGGGACTTTTCTATTCTCATTCTCATGTCAAGCTTATGATCTATTCAGCTTGTTGTAAATCAGTTTTTCTTGATTCATGTTGATATTATTATCAAGATCCATCTTTTATGCCTGAGACGATGTTTTTATGCCAGTTTTCTCTCTGTACTTATTGTTATACAAATTCTACCTTCCCCTATTTATTTTCTTTTGATGAACCTTGGTCAATTTCGGACCTAGGCCTAAACTACGATATACGTGCGATTGAATACAGGGAAATATTGGGATACTGCCTATTTGGATATATGTGTTTGGTGTAATTGATGGCATAACATAAAAATTGGATATTTGGGTATTACTACCATTAACATGAAATTGAATATTTGGATATTGTCATTATAATGGTAATCGCAAGAATGGGGATTGGCGTATATATTTTGACATGGATCTTGATATATATAATTTGACATGGATCTTGATATATATAATTTGACAAGGATCTTGATATATGCAATTTGGCTAAAACTTGTTATGGGTAAATTAGTATACATGTAATTTTGGGTATAAAACTTGATCTATGTAAATTGAGCATAGCTTTGTAAGCATGTAAATCATAAAACTTGGTATATGGGTAAATTGGCATGAAATTGCCATACATGTAAAATGGCATGAATTGAACATATGTAAATCTGGTATGAATTGGGCATATGTAAAATTGACATGTAATCTAGAACTTGGGCATATGTTAATTATGTAAAATTTGGAGTAGAAACATATATGATAATTTATGACTCGGAGAAAGTTTAATATGAACGCGCCGAAGTTGGGTTTTGGGTAGTTGGCTTGTATTGTAAATAAAAGGCTATAACTTGGCATAACTTCATAGTGAATTATGATAATAATTTGGGAATACATTTTGGGGGCAAAAACGTGAATTATGAACTTGGAAAATGGGCCATAACATTAAATTGTTAGCACACTTACATATAAAGAGCAAATATGAAAATTTAGAAAATACGAAATGCTTAACCCGAGGTTGGATTGAGTTGTGCTGTAAACCTGCCCGGACCCGCCCGGCTGTCCAGTAATCACAACAATACCTATCCAATGTGGGAGGTTAAGGCATTGAGCCCAATAAGGACCCGAGGTTAGACTGAGTTGCGGTGTAAACCTGCCCTGAACCAACCGGCTGTCCAGTAACCGCAACAATACCTGTCTAATGTGAGCGGTTGGTGATTTAATGAATAAGTTAAAGCTAAGTCAGGATTGATAAGGTTAAGTAAACTAAGAACGCTTAACCAACATAACATGTTAACCAGGGGGTGGGTTAAGTAATATGGTTAGGCTAATGATATTTAACCGATATGACATGAATGGGTGGGTTAAGTAATATGGCTAGGCTAATGACACTTAACCGTTATAACATGACTAGTGGATGGGTTGGTTTAACTTGAATGGGTTGATAACACCCAATCGGTATAATCTGATGCGTGGCACGGTTAAGTAAACACACAAGGGTAACACTTAACCATTATAATATGACTAGTGGATGGGGTTAAGTTAACACGCACTTAACCAATATAACGTGATGCATGGTAAGGTTAAGTAACAACCGAGGGTAACACTCAACCATCACAACATGATAAGCAGGTGGGCTAAGTCAATGTATACTTAACCAATTTGACATGATGATTTGTTAGGGTTAAGTCATGAACCACTTGAATATACTTAACCAATTTGACACGATGATTTATTAGGGTTAAGTCATGAACCGCTTGAATATACTTGACCAACTTGACACATGATTCGTAGGGCTAAGTCATGAACTTGAACGACAACACTTAGCCAATTTGACATGACATGTAGGCGGGTTAAGTCATGAACTTGAATGACAACACTTAACCAACTTGACATGTTGGACTGATAAGGGTTAAGTCATGAATTTAAATGACAACACTTAACCTATTAGAAGGAAACCCTAGTTACGCGGTCCATTTCAGTGGAAACCCACTTAGATGTATCACGATACACTGGGACTAGGCCGGGTGGAGCACGATTACTGGGCTGATTGTAAGCGACCAGAATGATGGCTTAGTTGGTGCGCCAGTGTAGGTTCAGGCGGACTACGGTCGTGCACGTAGTCGGGAGTTGAAAAAGCGGGCATTGGGCATCAGTAGGTTTACTCTGTGCGTGCTTGATTCGTGTCGGGGGTTGGCACCCTAGGGCTTGATACACCCTATGGTGGACCCATCACAGGTAACTACATTCGTGATAAGGCCGTATGACATAGTCACATGAACGAGATAGGACTTGTAGGGAGCCGATCGATTAATAGATCGTTTTCGTGGGACCAAGTAATGGGTCATTTCATGACATTGGGCAAGGGATCATTTTATAGTCAACACATGACACGGGTTGGGATACTAGTATGGGTGGTGCAGAGCAAATAGATATCATAGAAATATTTTAATGGTGAAGTAGAGAAATCTTGCGATCTTGCGAAATTATACTTAGTTCATCTTGAATGGGAACCTCGCAATGTTATACATGACAAATGTCATATGATGTTATTCTTAGTTATCGTACCTGTAGCTTATCTTTTCATCATGCTTATATTTATTTTCAGTTTATTCATGCCATGTTATTTTTACCTATTTTTATACTGAAAGTCACTAGGACTTACTCGGTCTTTATGACTGACCCGTTTTGTTTCGCCTCTTTTTCTTCCGTTCCCCCCCCCCACAGGTTCGTTGGGTAGGAATACAGCTTAGTTCGAATCTTACCAAGCTCCAAGGCTCTTTCATGTACGGCTTGGATTTCCCTTGACGATGGCTTGCTTTGCTTTGTTGGGGAATATCACAATTTATTTTTATGCTTCTTTGTTTTTGAGCAAGACAGATATTTTAGCTATGTAATTGGGTATTGGAAGTTGATGGGCTTTTATTGTAAACAATTATATTTAATAAATGATTTGAAGTACTTCCACTTTACTTTCCGTTGTTTTATATATGTCTGTCTTGTAATATTTTTGTTCCAGTACCCATAATGCTCCACTGAAGTTAAGACATTCCCTTTGTGAGTGACCTTAATGGATGTGGGGTGTTACATTTGGTATCAGAGCAGAAGGTTACCTGACTAGGCAAAAGCTTTTAAAAACCTTCTGAAATTATTTTCAAAACGTTTAAAAAGAAGCATTTTTCTAAAGAAATTTTTTGTTTTACGAAAGGCATATTCCCCAAAGCCATATGCACTATCTTTTGATTCTCCCCTTGAGTCTCTTCTCTCTTTCTCTTTCACCATAGTTTGTAGGCATGCGACACATGTCAGAGGGAAAAGTAGTGTCCAACCTCCATCTGTGGCCGCAGTAGTTTTACTTGCGACTAATTTTATTTCAAGCTTTGTAGGGTTGCCGTGCGATGGAAGTGACTTTCGAGAAACTTTACAACAAGCTATATAAGGATAGTAGGAACGAGGATAAAGAACACAAGTCTAAGGATAAGAAACTTGTTGGTATGGCTTAATCCACGAAGAGGAAAAATGTGAAAGGAAAGAGGCCAAGTAAAAGAATAATAAAAACCCATGACAAGAGAGAATATCTTTAGTATGGTAAAAAGGGACATGTAATTAGGTATTATAGGACAAGGATAAGGGCAAAGAACAAGAACGTCGAGAGGGCAATTGTATGCTCTCACTACTAGCGTACCTAAGAGAGGTGGTAACGTTTCTGTTAAAGGCTTAGCTTTTCTTTTCTATCATCCCGTTAGAACTTTGTTTTTGTACATCGCATCTTTTTAATTCTGCTTCGATAGTTGAGTCTCTGCACCTTAGTACTAGCGTAGTAGAGGATCCCATTTTATTCTCAAAACCTGTTAGGGAATCGGCTCATTTATTCATGACTTGTTTGGATTTGGGAATGTCTATGCTAAGTGTTGAGTTTAGAAGTAATGCTTATGTTTTTTTTTGGGCTATGGGTTGATTTTAGGGATGGAGTGGTTATCCAGTAATGGTGCCATTCTTGAGTATGAAAAGAGGGTAGTTAGATTCTTGACTTGCCTTAGTAATGCCCTCGAAGTCTAGTGTAACCCTTAGGGTTCTGCCATGCTTAGTTACCTAGAATCTATTGATACATTTATCAATCCGCTCAAGTAGTGTTCGCCACTAAGGCGGATGGTTCATTTCGCTTATGCATGAGTTATAGAAAATCACCTTAGTAAGTACACTTGGCAACATGGTTGGCATTTGTTTATTTTCAAGAGATAATTCATTTATGTGGAATACCTTCTAGTAAGTGAATGAGATCCAAGATTCACTAGTGAATTTTGGAGAGCTTGCATGAAACCATGTGTACGCAGTTATGTTTAAGATGAGTGTACTAGAAAAAGAATAAGTGAAAGTGGAACGAGAGGCGATAGTGAAATAAGTTCCAACTCATATTTTGGAAATAAGAATTAAGAAGCTACGAAATTGTGAAGCTAAAGACGGTCAAAGCACAATGGAGTTAAGCTCAAGGAAATGCGACTTAGAAGGTTGAAGACTAGACACGCGCATCATATCTCTTTTTAAGAGTATATCCTTGATCCCTCTTTTCCTGTAGAGTTACTTGTATGCTATCTTTTAAGTATAACCTCTCGGTCCTATTCTCAATCCTATTTCTGTTGCAAAACCCCATAGGGATCATCTGTTAGTAATACATGTTGGGGCTTGAGGGTGTCCGTTGGGTTGAGTAATTCTTTGGGCATCAGCCTGATGTTGATTTCGGTCTTCGGGCTGGTGCTTAGGGAGTTCTTCTCCTAATCAGTATATATGTGACATAGATTTCCAGTTTTGACACTACCTAATGGGCACAAAGTTTTTACTTGCTTCTATCGTTCGACTATATCTTTAGGTAGGAAAAATTGGGTGTAAACATGTGTTTGAGACATGTTATGATTGATGGTTGCAAGTGGTTGCAAGCAGTTGCTAGTGGTTGCTCGTGGATGCATATACACGCACATTAGACACTAGATCGGCTCCGTCACCTTTCATATTGCATATGCATGAGTGTTTATACTTGTTTATGGATGAATTTGAATATGTTATCATGTGGATGTTGCATATGGATGGATGTTTGTGCACACATATAGTGTTAGTGTGACTAGGACTATTTGCATACATGTTGGACTCATGGCACTAAACATATTTTGCATTAAGAAAGTCAATCAGGCCTGATCATTTGCATTAGATAAGGAACATATACACACACTTTCTGCATATGTTCATACAGCATTAGAAATCTCTTAAGGACAATAAATGCCTGTGATTGATGATTGAGTAGATGGATGATTGGATGGTAGGACACATTCTTCTTAACTTGAAGATTTCGGGGACGAAATCCTTTAAGGAGGGGAGATTGTAACAACCCGAATTTTAAAAACATGTTGAAACTAGAAATCAGGGTATAATTAAATTTTAAGTGAGAATCATGGGAAACAGGTTGCGCCATTTCGTTCGTCTCAGAATTCTACATGAAATAGAGTCCGAGTTTTCGAAAATCGGAGTCCGGATGAAGAAGTTATGGCATGTAGAAGATTCAGCAAATTTTAGGCAGCACAGGACCAGGCAGGTCGACCTGGGGGTCAGGTCGACCAAGTGGTCGACCTTAGGGTCGACCTACCCCCTCCCCCAGGTCGACCATGTAGTCGACCTCCCCCGCTATAGGTCGACCTGGTCGGCCTGTTTTGACCCAGAACCTATTTTCGAAGCCTGAGACATGTTTTGATGGTCCGGATTGATTCTAGGGTTAATCTAAGGGCCTAAACTAGTTGCTACCCCTATAAATACACCCTAAGGCCTAACCTAATTCATAAAAAATCATTCTTACATCAAAATACTGTTTAAATCCCTCTTGATCATGGCCGTCGCCTCTAATAAATTTCCTAAGCTTTCATACACAATCCAATTCAAAGATTAAGACTTCTACAACGATTCAAGACAGTAAATCAACAACGCTGCAACATTTCTACAACAAATTCAGTTCTTAATTCGCTAGCCATGCTCTGTAAGTTCTAGTTATTTTCATATTTTAATATTTAATTATAATAGGGACATGAAATAAATTAGAATTGGATTTAAGTATGTTTATCGATTCAGATCTATTTCTGTTGCTTCTTGGATCTTGAGTTTTGGGACTTTTCTATTCTCATTCTCATGTCAAGCTTATAATCTATTCAGTTTGTTGTAAATCAGTTTTTCTTGATTCATGTTGATATTAATATCAAGATCTATCTTTTATGTCTGAGACGATGTTTTTATGCCAGTTTTCTCTCTGTACTTATTGTTATACAAATTCTACCTTCCCCTATTTATTTTCTTTTGATGAACCTTGGTCAATTTCGGACCTAGGCCTAAACTACGATATACGTGCGATTGAATACGGGGAAATATTGGGATACTGCCTATTTGGATATATGTGTTTGGTGTAATTGATGGCATAACATAAAATTTGGAAATTTGGGTATTACTACCATTAACATGAAATTGAATATTTGGGTATTGTCATTATAATGGTGATCGCAAGAATGGGGATTGGCATATATATTTTGACATGGATCTTGATATATATAATTTGACATGGATCTTGATATATATAATTTGACATGGATATTGATATATGTAATTTGGCTAAAACTTGTTATGGGTAAATTAGTATAAACGTGGTATACATGTAATTTTGGGTATAAAACTTGATCAATGTAAATTGAGCATAGCTTTGTAAACATGTAAATCATGAAACTTGGTATATGGGTAAATTGGCATAAAATTGCCATACATGTAAAACGGCATGAATTGAACATATGTAAATTTTGTATGAATTGGGCATATGTAAAATTGACATGTAATCTAGAACTTGGGCATATGTTAATTATGTAAAATTTGGAGTAGAAACATATATGATAATTTATGACTTGGAGAAAGTTTAATATGAACGCGCCTAAGTTGGGTTTTGGGTAGTTGGCTTGTATTGTAAATAAAAGGCTATAACTTGGCATAACTTCATAGTGAATTATGATAATAATTTGGGAATACGTTTTGGGGCAAAAACATGAATTATGAACTTGGAAAATGGGCCATAATATTAAATTGTTAGCACACTTACATATAAAGAGCAAATATGTAAATTTAGAAAATACGAAATGCTTAACCCGAGGTTGGATTGAGTTGTGATGTAAACCTGCCCGGACCCGCCCGGCTGTCCAGTAATCACAACAATACCTATCAAATGTGGGAGGTTAAGGCATTGAGCCTAATAAGGACCCGAGGTTAGACTTAGTTGCAGTGTAAACCTGTCCGGAACTGACCAGTTGTCCAGTAACCGTAACAATACCTGACTAATGTGAGCGGTTGGTGCTTTAATGAATAAGTTAAAGCTAAGTCGGGATTGATAGGGTTAAGTAAACTAAGAACGCTTAACCTGCATAACATGTTAACCAGGGGGTGGGTTAAGTAATATGGCTAGGCTAATGATATTTAACCGATATGACATGAATGGGTGGGTTAAGTAATATGGCTTGGCTAATGACACTTAACTGTTATAACATGACTAGTGGATGGGTTGGTTTAACTCGAATGGGTTGATAACACCCAATTGGTATAATCTGATGCGTGGTAGGGTTAAGTAAACACACGAGGGTAACACTTAACCATTATAATATGACTAGTGGATGGGGTTAAGTTAACACGCACTTAACTAATATAACGTGATGCAAGGTAAGGTTAAGTAACAACCGAGGGTAACACTCAACCGTCACAACATGATAAGCAGGTGGGCTAAGTTAATGTATACTTAACCAATTTGACATGATGATTTGTTAGGGTTAAGTCATGAACCACTTGAATATACTTAACCAATTTGACACGATGATTTGTTAGGGTTAAGTCATGAACCGCTTGAATATACTTGACCAACTTGACACATGATTCATGGGGCTAAGTCATGAACTTGAATGACAACACTTAGCCAATTTGACATGACATGTATGCGGGTTAAGTCACGAACTTGAATGACAACACTTAACCAACTTGACATGCTAGACTGATAAGGGTTAAGTCACGAATTTAAATGACAACACTTAACCTATTAGATGGAAACCCTAGTTATGCGGTCCATTTCAGCAGTAACCAACTTAGATGTATCACGATACCCTGGGACTAGGCCGGGTGGGGCACGATTATTGGGTTGTTTGTAAGCGACCAGAACGACGGCTGAGTTGGTGCGCCAGTGCAGGTTCAGGCGGAGTACGGTCGTGCACGTAGTCCGGAGTTGAAAAAGCAGGCATTGGGCATCAGTAGGTTTACTTTGTGCGTGCTTGATTCGTGTTGGGGGTTGGCACCCTAGGGCTTGATACACCCTATGGTGGACCCAGCACAGGTAACTACATTCGTGATAGGGCCGTATGACACAGACACATGAACGAGATAGGACTTGTAGGGAGCCGATCGATCAATAGATCGTTTTCGTGGGACTAAGTAATGAGTCATTTCATGACATTGGACAAGGGATCATTTTATAGTCAACACATAACACGGGTTGGGATACTAGTACGGGTGGTGCAGAGCAAATAGATATCATAGAAATATTTTAACGGTGAAACAAAGAAATCTTGCGATCTTGCGAAATTATACTTAGTTCATCTTGAATGGGAACCTCGCAATGTTATACATGACAAAAGTCATATGATGTTATTCTTAGTTATCATGCCTGTAGCTTATCTTGTCATCATGCTTATATTTATTTTCAGTTTATTCATGCCATGTTATCTTTACCGATTTTTATGCTGAAAGTCACTAGGACTTACTCAGTCTTTATGACTGACCCGTTTTGTTTCGCCTCTTTTTCTTCCGTCCCCCCCCTAGGTTCGCAGGGTGGGAATACAACTTAGTTCGGATCTTACCAAGCTCCAAGGCTCTTTCATGTACGGCTTGGATTTCCCTTGGCTATGACTTGCTTTGCTTTATTGGGGAATATCACAATTTATTTTTATGCTTCTTTGTTTTTGAGCAAGACAGATATTTTAGCTATGTAATTGGGTATTGGAAGTTGATTGGCTTTTTTTGTAAACAATTATATTTAATAAATGATTTGAAGTACTTCCACTTTACTTTCCATTGTTTTATATATGTCTGTCTTGTAATATTTCTGTTCCAGTACCCATAATGCTCCACTGAAGTTAAGGCATTCCCTTTGTAAGTGACCTTAAGGGATGTTGGGTATTACAACAATATTATAATAAGGGTTGATACTTCAGGATCAAGATAATGCCTCATTTAAAACATCACTAACAAAAACATAGTGGCAAAATTATTAGTAAAGGAAAAGAGTACATTATAGTATAATTTTATATGCTCCGCTTGATTTATAATGCATTATTCAATTAGTCTGTTGATGTAGCCGACACATGCCAATTTTGTACACTATCTTTTGAAACACTGATTTGAAAATTTCCATTGAGAATAGATCTACCTGCTTTTCTTGAAATTGGATTTGTTTCTCCTCTTTCTTGTCGTCCTTTCGTAGATCAAGTATGAAGAGAAATTTAGAAGAAATGTGGTTCATCCTATCATCTACGGTATAATCTACTTGAATCTGAGCTATGCAAGCTGCATTGTCTTCATAAATAATAGTTTGCTGCATCAAAAAATGTTTGATACTTCTAGATCAAAGTGTTGCCTCTTCAAAACCTTACTAAGAAAATCCCGATAGGAAAAATCTTAGTGAAAGAAAAAGAGTACAAGATAAAATATCATATTTCAATAATTTGCTACATTAAATGAAGTATGGTACTTCAAGATCAATGTAATGCCTCGTTAAAACCTTAATAAGGGGAAAAAACCACTGGAAAAAAACTAAATAAGGAAAAAGAGTACATTATAACTTATTTCATATGTTACTATTTGGGTTAATACTTCTGAATCAAGTGCAATTTCATTATTTTCTTTTGGGCGATAAGGGTCATCTTTAATATTTAGTGATCTAAGAACCATAGACGTACTAAGTGGATATGCTTTATCCATTTGAAAATGCTTCAGGATTTTATCAATATAATTTGATTGATAGGTTAGTTTGCCATTTATGCTATGCTCGATTTGTAGACCAAGACAATATTTAGTTTTGTCAAGATTTTCCATTCTAAATTCCTATTTTAAGTAATCTATTATTTCGTCAATCTCTTCTGGAGTTCCAATCAAATTTATATCATCAACATATACCGCTTAAATAACAAATCCCTTTACCGATTTCTTTATAAAGACACATGAATAAATGAGATTGTTTTATATCCAGCTTTTACAAAATAGTCACTAAGATGGTTATATCACGTTCTTCTAGATTGTTTCAAGCCGTATAGTGATCATCTTAATTTTAATGAGTACATCGACTTTGATTTTGCTTTAGGCAGCTTGTATCCATCTAGGATTCTCATGTAAATATCAGTATCCAATTCACCGTATAGATAAGCTGTTACAACATTAGTTAATCTTATATCAAGCTTCTCAGAAACTACAAGGCTTATCAAATATCGAAATATTAAGACATCTATAAGGGAGAGTATGCTTCTTTAAAGTCAAAATCTGGTCTCTGCAGGGTACCTTGCACAACAAGTTGTGCCTTGTATCTCACAACTTCATTTTTATCATTTCGTTTTCTTGTTTAAACTGCCTTCTTCATTTTTGCGATTTGTATGCTACTAATATTTATTTATGAATACACTTCATGTGCTTTAAATTTTGTGTTTCAATCAGGTTTACATATTAAGAAAGACAAGTTTCATTGCAACAACACTAGGAAGAAGGAAGTAATCTACTTTTCTTGAAGTATATAAAGATCTTCATTACAATAATACCTAGAAGAATGTTGTAATATGTCGTCCATATCCTTGATAAAAAAAATTATAAGAACAACAAATGTTATTTGAATTCTTCAAAAACTCGTATATTTTTATAAAGTTTGCATATCGAAACAACCACTTCGATGGACATTTAGAGTTTTATTACAATAATCCTTAAAAGTAGGAAGTAATCTACTCATCACGAATTATATCAAGATTTTCATCACAACAATACTTAAAGAATGGTGTAATCTACATTTCTTGTTTTTTGTATTCTTTATCACTGCCAAAGATATGTACATTCTTTTGGAATATGTATACATTCACTGTTTATACCTTCAGGGTGTTGTAAATGTTTTAAACACTTTCACAACTTTAATCAATTCAATTATCTCTGAAAGTGTAATGCTCATGGTTCATAACATGTTGTGATGCTGTATGATGTTCAATAATCTTGGTGTGCTTTTGTCATTTTATATATTTCTTATTTTATCTTATGGACTACTAATCCATATATTTTATTTGGGAGAATTTCATGATGGCCAATCATGTTTTTCTCTAATATGAGATTTTTAATCCATTTATAAATATAAGCACTTTGTTATTTTTAAATTTATCATCGATGGTTATATATTGTCAGTTCTATGCATGATTTATTGAGATCTCAAAACTTATCATGTTTTAGGTAACTAAACCACTTCTAGGGTTATTTGACAACAATGTCATGAGATTCTTTCAAAGCATGCTTAAATGCTTCTTTAAGAACACCCACTTCCTTTATTTGGCATCTTTATGACTTACTCCAAAAATATTTTGAACTGACTTTTATATCACATTTCAGCTGTGATTTACATCTTTTGATCCTATAGGGATTCAAATCTATATTGGAGAAAGTTTATAAGAGACATAATTAATCATTTATCCAAGTTACTTAATATTTTGCACATTCCATATGTTAGAAAATATTTAACACCGATGATCAGTATGAACTTATGTCCCTTTATTCTTCCCCTTAATGTTGATAAATATTGTCACATTAAATAATAAACCCTCTTTGGATTCTCATTTTCAATCCATTATCACATCATTACTAGCAAATACATTATATGTATTTCAATTTTAGGAGGATAATGCTCTTATTAGTTGATAAGATGCATTCATATTATGTTACTTATTCTCTTTCATTGATCTAGTAACATGGAGGAATTTTCTATTTTTATAGATCATTGGAATACACATAACTTCAGATCTTTCTATATTTATGTTGATTGATTTTTATATCATTAAATGATATCAATGTATATATGGTGAGCTCATATTAATTTAATCAAACACTCTTCAAGTAGTTAGTTATATATCCGCATATATGTATGTGCATCCATGTATTACATATGTAATAGATTTGCATATTCTTTCTCATTCGAGTTACTGATTTTAGAACAAATTGTTCATAAAATTCCAAATCATTAAATTTTGCTTATCAAGCAATGTCAATGTGAATCTTAAAGACCATATAATAATGTTCAAAACATCTAGTTTAGAATTGTATTGAACTTCTGGTTCAAATAAAACAACTTCAAGTTATTAAAATTTATTCTTCAATACAATATGTAAATGTAAATATATAAGTAAGATACAACTTATTTTGAAAATTTTGAAATCTTTGAATGCATCATCATTGCCCCCATATGATATAACTTCTTAAAGAAGTACATTGCTATTATTTCACACAGTTTCAATAAAGCTTCGGGCTTTAAATTTGTGAATTATTTCAAGATCATCGAGGAACTATATATATGGGGTGACTATTTGAACACAAATCATGAGACACAAAGCCTCGACTGTTGGTTCTTTTTGTTCTTATATGAAGGGGTGTAATTCAGGAGACAATCCAGTTGTAGAGATCAACTGCGTCTAAATTTTGTGTATAAGTATACTTTATATATATATATATATATATATATATATCAAGTTTATTAATTTATGATGAACTTTTAGTTCTCAATCTTTTTGCATACTTCTAATTTAGAAGCTTTTACATTCTTGCTAATTAGGGAAAACTATCAAGATTTCAAACTTGAAAACTTTATAAAAAGGCTTTTTTCATAATTTAAGAATTCAGGTCTCAGAATTTGAGTACAACTTCTAGTTTCTTTGCACAACTTCAGGTTGTGGTTCTAATCATTTTATTTCTTCCATTACATTAGATATTACATGCTAAATACATCGAATAATGATACATAAGTTTAATATTATTCCAAACAAACATACATCATTTAACTTACAATAACTAATGCATTTAATACTTCATGATAATATGGTAATATAATATATTACCATAATGACACATTTAATGCATATATTTTAAAAACAATGAACATAACCGTTATGTGGTCCAAATATATGAATCAAACAAATAAATTTTACTTAAATCAACAGAATAAATTTGGATTTAGCCACAGTATTGATCAATGATAAAACTGAAATGAACAATTAAAGTTGTATTACATTTCGCAATAATCATATTTTCTAAAAACACCATATATATGTCTGATGTCTATTAACACCAAAATTCGCAAAGTATAAAGAAGCATAAGCTCTAATACCAGACAGTATGAAAGGAAATGCCTTGGATACAGCTATGTTGACACCAAAAGAAGAAGATGAAATCTTGTTTCTCCTACAACTTTTGATCAGTGAGAGATTCAGACCTGAAACCACTTCCATTGGATTCAGGTAATGGTTTCCCATTCCGCGGAGTGGTCACATTAAGCAAACGGATGTATCGTTTGGGGGTAATGACTAAAACAAGTTTAACAAAGGCTGTTAACGAAAGCCTGTTGACGGAAGGCTGGTGACAAAAGGTTGTTGACGAAAGGCTGTTGACGAAAGACTGTTGACAAAAGGTTGTTGACGAAAGGCTGGTGACGGAAGGTTGGTGATGAAAGGCTGTTGACGAAGGGCTGGTGACGAAAGGCTGGTGATGAAAGGGGTAAAGCTAGAAAAAGACAAAAAAAACAAGACCAGAATGGTACAGAAAGCTAGACAAAAACCAAAAACGAGAGCAAAAAGGTGAAAAAAAGTGGCCAAAAAAGAGCGGGAAAAAGAAGCAGCAAAAAGAAGCCCAAAATCTCTATAAATAAGACCCCAGGGGTCACATTTTGGGGGGCTTTCCCTCCTCACTCCACAATCTTCCTCTCTTAATCTGGAGAGAAAACCCAAATTTCTTATATAACCCCCTCCATGAATAAAATCGTCAAAGCCTTTAAAGTGGATGTAGGTTCAAGTCGAATCGAACCACTATAATTTGTGTGTTCTTACTTTTTCCGCATGTTATGCTACTTTTCAGTATATTTTTATATGTGTTTTGCTATGCGGTTGGATCATCAGAATATTCATGGTCAAGCCATTAGGTTCTTAGCAACCTGACGCTTTCTCCACGTTCCATTTCCATAAACCCATCTTCAGTGTTTGACGAAAAATATCGTCAACATTTTGGCGCTAGAAGGAAGGCTTGAACCCCCGTCTTCATTCCTACCTTTAACCTTTTGGATAGCATTGCCACAATTCTAACTGTGCTATTCCATCCCAGTTTGGGCTAAACTTTGAAGAAGCAAGATTATGGAAGGAGTCTCTACAAGGAACTTCCGAATATCAATGTACTACGAAAATCAATCAAAGGATGATTCAATTGGGGAAAAGTGGCAAAGAAGGATTCAACACGTCGTCCATTCCAGAAAACAACATCAGAATAGCCAAATTAGAAACTGGAGGATCTTCAACTTTAACAAGAGATGAGTTGGAAATATTACACTTGGCTATGCAAATTGATACCACTAGGATATTCATTGAAGCAGGCTTGGTCCGAAGGCCCTTTGAAGTGGAACCCTATGAAGCGGAATCAAGGATCGTAGCACCTTAGGAACGTTATAATCAAACAGAGTCTTCATCGAATCTACATAACAACCCAATCTCATGGAGAAATAACCAAGCATTAAAGGAGGCAGTTAGTTTAGAAGAAAACGAAAGCCTAACATGGACAAACGATAGGAAGCTGCATGGAATCCCTTTTTCCAAAGAGATAATGATTGTGAAGGTTCCATATGGTATAAAAGAGCACAAACTTACGTATGATGGGACTACAGACCTGAAGAATACCTTGCCATGTTTGAGAATCACATGGATACGTATAACGCTTCTGAAGCCCATCTATGCAAGGTCTTCATGACAACTCTTCGTGAAAGAGCCCTTAAATGGAGCAAGCATTATCATGGCCCTATCATCACAACTTGGAAGCAATTATCCATCGCATTTAGCACACAATTCCATATGCAAAAGGATTCGGCAAATGATATTTACGATTTAGCTAAAATCAAACAAAGACCAGAGGAGTCACTTAACTGCTATCTAAAGAGATTTCACAATAAGTCACTCACAGTGAAAGGGGCTATGGATAGAGAGAAGCTAAGAGCTGTACGGTCGAGGCTACTTGCACCATCCCCCTTTTGGAAGGAGCTTATCTTAAATGAGTGCGGAAGCTTGGATGATTTGTATTCCGGAGCTGATAAATTCATCCTTATGGAAGAAATACTTAAGGCAAGGAAAAGCTTGAAGTAAGAACAGAAGGAAGAAGGGATTGGTTCCAATCCCTTGCAGAAGGTCCTACAAAATTGAACAAAATGAAAGACTATTGATCTTATCACAAGATAAAAGGACACAAAACCAGACATTGTTGGAGTTTGATAAAGATACATCAAGCCAAAAAGAAAAAAAAAAGCTCATTTGAGAGATTTAAAGTAAAATTAGTAGGAAAGCTGGTCAGAGACAACGCAACATGGGAATGGGAACTTAACAATAAGCCTCCTATCTCTAAAGATTACTTTTATTATTCGTTTAGCTTTATCATTTTACTTATAATCAAACAAATAGTAATGTAAGTTAGAGTGCTATTACAGGTAAAAACCAAACTATGTTCAGGCTCATACATATAACAAAAGCTCAAGTGGAGCACTTGTTGTTTATTTCTCATCCCATGGGAGGGAACGAAAGGTTGAATGGAAGCACATAAAGATACGCAATGCATGAATGAATACACAACAAAGTTATCAATCAAAACAGGCTTCGGTGGAAGCTGTTCATACAAATATGCAGCAATGGAATGATTAAACGTTCATCATAGCTCGGATTAAATAAGATTCTTCTAAATCTTATCTCCCATATTTCAAAATTTCATGACTTTTTCAAACATGTTATATTGACATACTTAAATGCTTCTATTAAAGGTGTGGAACCTTCCCTTAATAAATGATATTAACAAAGCTTTCAAAGGGAGAAGCTACAACAACAAAGCTTCCGAAGGGAGAAGCTACACCAACAAAACTTCTGAAGGGAGAAGCTACACAACAAAGCTTCCGAAGGGAGAAGCTACATCAACAAAGCTTCCGAAGGGAGAAGCTACATCAACAAAGCTTCCGAAGGGAGAAGCTACACCAACAAAGCTTCCGAAGGGAGAAGCTACACCAATAAAGCTTTTGAAGGAAGAAGCTACACCAACAAAGCTTTCGAAGGGAGAAGCTACCTCAACAAAGCTTCCAAAGGCAGAAGCAACAACAAACATAACCTCCCAGAAGAGGAGCGACAAACGAAGCTTCCAGAGAGAGAAGCAACAGCAAACACAACCTCCCAGAAGAGGAGCGTCAAACAAAGTTTCCAAGAAGAGAAGCCACAAAGTTACATCTCCACCTAGTGGAGTCGCCTCCTAAGTGGGGCTAACAAACAAAGTTACATCTCCACCTAGTGGAGTCGCCTCCTAAGTGGGGCTAACAAACAAAGTTACATATCCACCTAGTGGAGTCGCCTCCTAAGTGGGGCAAACAAAGTTACATCTCCACCTTGTGGAGTCGCCTCCTAAGTGAGGCTAAAACCCCTACAAATTATAATACCCCTAAGTGGGACTAGTAATTCCCACATCTTCCCATATAAAGGGATCAGTGTCACCCTCTTAGAGAGCATTCATTCGTTTGCATATCCTATGGGCTAGGAGTAAGGCTAGACGCTAGATACCTATGGCTAGAAAACTGAGAGAAGCTTCCGCTAAATGACTAATCATCTCAGGATAGGGTTATTTTATCACGAAAGCAGTCCTCTACATATTCACACCTGAAGATTACTTCTTGGAATATTTAAGACTATTTCTTCCAAATGTTCTCTGAGCGAACCTCCGAGAAACACACGCATAATCTATGGTTGCTTGATCACTTTCAATAATATTTGGATAGGTTGACACTATACATATGTATGGTCTTTGGATGGTTTGTGATGCTTTTGTTGGATGATCCTTAAGTAACCTTTTATGTTTCTTCCATGCCTTTTATTAGTGCATTTTATTTAGCTATGACATTCTTTAATAACTCTTAGTTAAAGATATGGTTCGTTGACATGAATTTCTGATTTATGCTTTACCCAAGTACGAATCTTGGGGCTTCCATGTGATTTTTGACTTATGCTTTACCAAAGTATGAATTTTGGGGCTTCCATACAATTTCAGATTTATGCTTTACCCAAGTATGAATCTTGGGGTTCCCATATGATTTCTAATTCCTATTTACCAAAGTATGAATCTTGGGGTTTTTACTAATTCCAGTTTGCAGGGTTCTATCCTTGTATCATAAGTACTCGGCTCAACGTTTCTAGTCTCTTACTTGAAATCTCTAAGCAAAGATTATAGTTTCCTGGTGCCTAACGAAGGGTAGTTTCTGACCTTATGTTATTCTTATCCCAAATCCTATTGCTATAGGTTTGGATTAAAAACAATGCTTCACATATTATATGTGAAATTTCACTCACTATTCAAGTCATGTTACTTTTATTAACACATTATATTCATCAATGATGATCATTGGATTGCAAACTTCAAAATGTAAATTTTGGATTTGTTCTATCACAGTTTCAAGAATGAATTCTTGATCATTGAATGTTTAGGTAACAATAATAATTCTCATCTAGTATTGATAGAAGAATGTTGTGCTTTAAATCACAGCATCCCACATGAATACATGTTTGAATTTGCACACTATGTCCACAAAAAAGTTCATAACTTTGGTTTCATGTTTAGGCCTTAATTGATTAAGGAAAGTCTATGCTTTCTCTTGCATCATTACTCTTGGTTATACGAAACTAATACCAAAGATTTTTACAATAATTCTTGAGTAACAGATAAGTTATGCAGGAGCCACAGGATTTTGTCCTAAAGAACAAAAGCTTCTTTATAATAGAGGGGCTAACTGTTAACACCAAAATTTGCACTGACAAAGTATAAAGAAGCACCAATACCAGAAAGTATGAAAGGAAAAGCCTTGGATACAGCTATGTCGACACCAAAAAAAGAAGGTGAAATCTTTTTTCTCCTATAACTTTTGATTGGTGAGAGATTCAGACCTGAAACCACTTCCATTGTATTCAAATGATGGGTTTCCCATTCCGTAGAGTGGTCACATTAAGCAAACGGATGTATCTTTTGGGAGTAATGACTAAAACAAGTTTAACAAAGGTTGTTAACAAAAGGCTGTTGATGAAAGACTGGTGATGAAAGCTGTTGACGAAAGGTTGTTGATGAAAGGTTAGTGACGAAAGGCTGTTGACGATAGGCTATTGACAAAACGGTGGTGACGAAACGTTGTTGACGAAAGGCTGGTGATGAAAGGCAGTTGACGAAGGGCTAGTGACGAAAGGGGTAAAACTAGAAAAAGAGGAAAAAAAATGAGACCAGAATGGTACAGAATGCTAAACAAAAACACAAAAAGCCAAAAACGAGAGCAAAAGGTGACACAAAAAAAGTGGCCAAAAAAGTGCGGGAAAAAGAAGTAGCAAAAAGAAGCCCAATACCTCTATAAAGAAGACCCCAGGGGTCACATTTTGGAGGACTTTTCCTCCTCACTTCACAATCTTCCTCTCTTATTCTGAAGAGAAAACCCAAATTTCTTATGTAACCTACTCCATGAATAAAATCATCAAAGCCTTTAAAGTGGATGTAGGTTCAAGTCAAACCGAACCACTATAAATTGTGTGTTCTTATTTTTTCCGCATGTTATGCTACTTTTCAGTATATTTTTGTGTGTGTGTTTTGCTATGCGGTTGGATCATCAAAATATTCATGCTCAAGCCGTTAGGTTCTTAGCAACCTCACGCTTTCTCCATGGTCCATTTTCATAGACCTGTCTCTGGTGTTTGAGAAAAATATCGTTAACAATGTTTAATCAAAAATTGAGTAAAAGACAATTATTCAACGGTCCGTTTCTTCAAGGCTCTAGGAAATGTAAATGGCGACTTGAGCGTCTCCATCTCCTCCATATTTCTTCATCTTTCCTCACCAAAATACCTCCTTTTCATTTCACAATCGATGGAAACGCTCAAGATTTTGTCACATGTATCCTCCCAACCTTGAACTACCTTTATTTCTCTATCTAAGCTCGACCAGATCTGAACCAATTCTACCCTAACTTTCTTCACCTCATCTCTTCAACGCTTACCCAACTGAATCCTCTCCAGAAATATCTTCTTCCCACTGTATTGTGGCAATTCAGGAAACTTCCTACCTCATGAGCTTTGTCTCTGGAGTTTCTTGAAGCTTGATATTCAACTGATTGTCACGGTGCAATTGGAAAGCTATTCACTAACGTGGAGTTGTCTTTGCTAGCAGTAACTCCTAAAGTAAGGATCTGTTAATGCATCTCGACTAAGGTTTGTGATGGTACTTATCTGTTCTTTGGTTTTCGTTGTTGGCTGTGATTTCGTCTTATTGGTAGCTATAGTGGTTTGGATCTGTGATTTATATGAGTAATTTGTTGTTTGAGGTGTTTGGTTTTCTTTATGGTGGGTGGTTTCAGCTCCAAGTGAACGTTTGCTTGAGTTTTGTTGGCTCTGGGCTTACTGCCTTTTACTGCATTCTAGTGATGCTTCATTGCACTTAACTTGTAGTAATAGCACTTCCTTGCCAATAATTCTCAATAAATGTCCTTATGCAACTCGACCTGATGCTGTCTATACCGGAAAAGCGCACCCTGGTATCTTGGGTATCTTCTTCTTGGTATGGTCAAGCTTTAGCAATATAGAAGAGCTTTGCTCTCAAAACCGCTGCTGTTTGGGCTTATCCTGGAGTATCCCACTTTGCTATTCATGTGTACAACTTGTACTGGATGGGCACCCTACTCTGTCCCTGTTCTTTGATGCCTTCATTTCCGAACAGAGATGTTATCACTTTTTTGTTGAACTGATGGAAGCCATACTTATTGTGCGGCTCGAGATGAAACTGAACTTCCCACGTTATCTTTTTACGGCTATGATGGGTAACTACTGTCTAGTTTGTTCATGGACGTTGTTCTCAGTGCTAGCTAAAGATAATTAACATGTAATCTGTACTTGTTACTTTTGTGTAGCTTGTATTTATGTAATTCTCCCTGGGTGGAGACGATATAAAGTAGTCTAGTAACATAAACTAGCTCTTGGACTGTAATCTAGTTTAGATTTAGTGGACGGCTCATTATAAATGCCATTGACGGTGGACAGTCCACTTTAAAAACCGAATTAGTTGCCTATTAAGTACAGTCACCTGTACTATAAAAACCGATCGGTTATGCCAAAAAAAGGGAGTAAAAGTGTATAATCATAGAACCAAGATTTTACATTCCCTAATGTGAATGATTCAAAAACTTGCAGATTTGTACATAAAATTCACTAACGTAAAAAAAATTGCATGCCTTAGATTCAAATGATTTCCCATGTATGGAAATAAATTTCACAATTTTTTTTCTAATCAAACATATTAAAACAAGTGCATTGATCCGCAAATCAACATATCAGAACTAAAAATAAGTTACTGCATAACTTTAGTGAATTAAAATTATTCCAGAAAAAACATTTTGTAATTTTATTTTTAGTATACGAAGCATATAAAGATCTTTCTTTTTGTATCAAAATTACCTATTACCATTATTGAAACTGCAGGTTCTAAATTTTCCATTTTATAATAAAAATTGTTTGTGCATTCACTTCAGATGTGCTAAATCTAGATCAATATTGGATCTTAACTTAATATGATCTTTTGCATATGCATTTTCTTTATAAAAGCTACTTTAAGAAACAATAAAATATTTCTTCTGGAAATATGAATTATATCTAAATACACCATCCAAAACAAAAACTTAGAAATGAAAAACTATATTTATAAAACATGTACATATCTTGAAAGTTAAAATCAGTATAATGAGATCTGAAAAAATTTATGCTTTGGACCACATAAGCTTCATAAAAAAAAATTATTATATATTCTAAAATAACTATAATAAAACTTCAAGTTTTATTATAGTTTACATATTATTATTGTATATTTTAAATTGAAGCAACTTCTCTAGAAAATGCTTTTGTTCATGTATGAGAGTCATTTCACTAATTTTCTTCAAGAAAACAATATTCATTATAAATGTAACGTTCTTTTCTAATAATAAATTTCTTCAAGAAATTTGGGTCCTTAGCTAATCTAGCTCTGGCTTTTGAAAGCGTCTCCTTTTCATCTTCATCCATGTCAATGGGGTCAGGTCGAGTCAGTTTAAACTCAGGATTTGGGTCGTTAGCTAATCTACCTCTTATTCTGAAAGCATCAATTTCTCGAAGAAATTGTGTGTAACATAAAATTGGAATATAAGTCTTTTGCCTTTTATTCAAAAAATTTCTTTCATTGATTTTTCAAATCCTTTCCTATTATTGAATTCTATGTCCTTTGTTATAAGCAAATATTAAGCACATTTATATGCTTTCAGGCTTTTACTTTTCAGCTTTTTGCATATGAACTTCAAGTTCCTTATTTGAAAGAATTTGTTTACATCATAAGTTTTCAATTTCACTTCCAATGATAAATCAATATTGCTATTGAATTTAAACGCTACACCGTTATATTTTATACTCATAATTCTGTTAGGTATACATAAAAATAATCAGTAAATATTTTGTCTCCAGTCTTTCCAAAAATATCACCTATGAAAAGTAATAGTAGATCGAGAAAGGTAAAATTATATTCACCTTTATATCATCAATAATGTAAACAACATATATAATCATGGCACCATCAAGTTGGATTTGAAAAACTCAAGATTAAATCCGCAAAGGATTGAAAGAATAAATCTATAGACATATTTGGAGCCAATAAAAATAATTAGATCTTAAAAAAAGATCCTACAGAGCCCAATCTAGATCTACAAAAAAATAAATAGAAAAATGGATCTAAAAGTTTGAATCAAGAATTCTTAAATAGAAGATGATTGCATAACAAATCCATAGATCCATTAATTCAGTATTCTCAAACAGAAAATAATTCGGAACAAATCAAGAAATCATGAATTAAGAATCATCAAACTAAAATTACTTACATGACAAATTCATAAATGTAGATTTATAAGACTTCAAAAGATAGCTCTAATAAAATTCCGTGTGTGTTATAAAATGAAACAAAATAGATAAATGTTGAGAAGTCATTAGAGAGAACAAAAGATATAAGGGGGAGACCTTTATTTCTATTGATTCAGATCAACATACAATGTGAACAACATCGTTATTTATAGAGTCTATATGCTCTGTAAATTACAGTAAAACCCCTTAGCATATTAGATATATGGGATGGGGAAGCAATGGTGGAGGATGCAAGTGGAGATGAGATAAAAAATACATGGAGGAAGAAGTTGGTTCTTATCCCCTGCTCCCAATTTAAATGGACATAAATAAGCTACGCCTTTTACTTTTGTTCATTTAAGCTTTTAAAATACCTTCAAATGGACATAAATAAGCATACTTTGGTTAATTAAGGCTTTAAAAAAATTTAAAATATGGTTTATTTAAGTTGATTCAAGCAGAAGCGTACACATTTTAACATGCACCCAATATCTAATTTCCTTTCTGAAATCTTCCTGGATAGTTCTCTCACACGCATGTGTCTAAAAATTAAACATGCCTTACAATTTTTAGAGAAAACAGTTGGTTTTGTAGTTTTTAAATATGTTTTTCATACTGAAAAGGATTTTTTTTCGATTTGGCCACCCTTTATAAACTTATAACACATTTAGCCTAGTTTCAAAACTTATTACAACCGTAGCCTGGTTTATGTCACATCAGCTGAAATCGGTTATTTTACACTAGTGTTTTTTGAAATAACGCATGCCTGCGTTATTCAGGATGACGCACGAAAGATTTATGTTGTTACAAACTTCATCTTTTCCCTACATGAAGGGAAGCATGCCTGCGTTATTCAGGATGACGCACGAAAGATTTATGTTGTTACAAACTTCATATTTTCCCTACATGAAGGGGAAAAGCTGTTTTTAAGATGACGCTAGCACGCGTTATTCTGAATAACGCACATATGTTAATTGATGTTGTATTTTTGTTACTACGGAGAGTTATTCTAAATAACGCAATGCTATTTTTCTTTTGTTGTTAGCGTTATTTAGAATAACGCTATTCGCGTTATTTGAAATGACGCACAGTCGAGATATACAGAGAGCCCAGGCTCTCTTCCTCCTCACTTTTTCTTAACTTCTATTTTCCCAAAACCGAAAATCCAAAGCTCCTAACCCTAATTGCTCACCATAACACCAAATTGTAGTTTTTTTATCGAAGTTCATCACCATGGCAAGCTCATCAACACAAGAAGCTCCGGAAGGTAAAAAATTCATAATTTTGTTGATTTCTTCTAAAATTTAGGGTTTGTCCATGATTGAGGAAACTCTAGAATATGCCTTTATGCGGTTTAATGGGTTCAATGTTGTTAGAATTCTATAGTTTTCAACTTTGTTTGTGGTTATTTTGGCTACGTTTGCGTAGCACTAATGTTGTTTGGAACATGATTTGTGAAGAAATTGTTGAGATGGAACTGGGACCTGTAGATGATACTATTATGTACTTGCAAGACAAACATAGGTCGAATAAAAATGCTTTGATGGCGGTATGTCCGTACGGTGTTTGAATGTTGGCCTGATCTTATTTCTTATTTTTTTGTATGTATGTCTTACGTTGTTTATTAAAATATATTTACAGGGAAAAAATCCCGTTAGTATTATAGATCACACGGTTTCCGTTGGCGCGGTGACCTCCACACATCTAGGAGTATTAGCCTTGCTTGATCGTGCTGGATTCAGACTAGTACACCAGTTGGAATACGTTCAACTCGATCATTGTCTCATCACTGCATTAGTCAATAGATGGAGACCGGAGACATCGACATTCCATCTTAGATGTGGAGAGATGACCATCACTTTGGGTGATGTGGCGGTCCTTCTAGGCGTGCCTATTGATGGTGCTCCTTTAAGGAATCCGGAGACAGGAGACTACATAGAGATGTGCCAGCGGCTTTTAGGTATTACGCCTCCCGCGGACCAGTGGATGGGAAATGAGCAAATTATTACAAGTTGGTACAAAATGCAGTTTGAGCATGACATTCCACAGGATGCCACGCAGGAGCAGATTGAACAGCGTGCTAGAGCTGTCATACTCTGGATCATTACTCAGCGCCTGATCTGCGATCATTCTAAGACTCGGGTGTGGCTGAGGTGGTTGCATTTTATTGAGGATTTTGATCGTTGTCGGCAATATTCTTGGGGCAGTGCTACATTAGCACACATATACGGAACTTACCAGGACCGTTTTGTCTGAGAGCACTAATCTTGGAGGTTGTCCTTCTTTGATTCAGGTACTTTATTTTCGTATGCTTATGTGCTTCTTAGTTGTTTTTATGTATGTCGTTTTTCTGTAATTTACTTCTTTGTAGTTATGGTCGTGGACGTATCTCCCCCTTGGTAGACTTGAATTAAAGGAACCAAATATTGATTTTTCCTTGCCGTACGGGGCTAGGTATTTTTATTCCGTCAATTATTTAACTTATTTGTGTTAAGTTATTTTCTTCTATCTCTTACCAAGTCACAATTACAGGTGGGTTGGAAAGAAGAACACTGTGTCGACTTTGAGGCGTAATTTACCTTTCTACCGCAATGAGCTCGACGTGCTTAGTCCGCATGTTGTTACATGGACCCCATATGCGTAGGATCTTGAACAGCTTCCGCCTTTATGTACTGTTTCGTCGCATCTGTGGACCGCTCGTGTGCCCATTATATGTTTGAACGATGTAGCATATCACCTTCCTGACCGGGTGATGCGTCAGTTTGCATTTAGACAACATCTTCCTGAACTAGCCCCACATTACAGGATTAACTTAGAAGTACGCGCGGAGTACGAGGGGGCCATTGAGACATGGAACCATCGACGCATGCATACGCAGCATGAGCTGGAGTTTACGTTGTCGGACGATGAGTATTACACATGGTATTGGCAGATTACTCGACGGTATATTCTTCGCAGAGTGCAACCTCTTGGTACTGTAGTGGAACCGTACACGCCTAGAGCTCCTTTTGAGAGGATTGTGGTAAGAAAACCTTGCTAACAAGTGTAATTTATTTATTTTTTAGCCAGTTTGAGTTTTATGTAAGTTAACGTATAAAATGCAGGCGGATGGGGTGTACCGGGCTATACAAATGGTTGATGAGTTATCTCATGAGGTGCCCGAACAAAGCAAGGGAAAATGCTTTAGCATTAAGCGTATTTTGCAAACAATTTTGGGAAAGAACAGGCTTGCTAGACCGACACCGCCTCCTCCTCCTCCCCTACCTCAAGCTTTAGCACCCGTAGAAGCTTCGGAGACACAAGAAGTCCGCGACATTCCTCCGCCTCCAACTACTTTGGTTTATACATCACGGAGGAAAAAGGTGGCATCAAAGGGGAAGGGTAAGGGTAAGGGTAACGAAACAGAGTCGTCTCAACCAACCCAGGTTGTGCATGGTCCGTCACAGCTGCAAGAAGGTTCCTCATCGTCTTCGCATGAAGACGTACCCCCAAAACAGAAGAACCAAAAGAGAGCAACTCCTTACCAGCAGCGGATTCTGAAGTAGTTCGTCCCTAGGGTAGTGTTGTAGTTTGTAGGTTAACTGTTGTTTTTAATCTACTTGGCCTTTGTATTCGGATGTTGAAATTGTGTATTGTTTTGTGGGTTGTGGTTAACTTGGATTTGGAGTTGTAACCTATGGGTATTTTGGTTTATGTGACATCATTTTGGTTTGCCATACTAGGTTCCATAGTTTGCTTCTATGTGTTTACCTTTATTGACTTTAAGTTGTATGGTTTAAGCATGATTCTGAAGGAAATATAACATGTAAACAACCTCGAGCGTTATTTGGAATAACGCTAACTGCGTTATTCCAAATAACGCAACAAGCGTTTTTTGGAATAACGCTGTGCGCGTTATTCCAAATAACGCTCCAGGTTGGTATCTTGCAACAAGTGTCATTAAAAGACGTGCCATCTTCACCAACCCACCCATTTGTTTGTTACTTTCCCAAATCAAACCCAAAAAACCTCACAATTCCAAAGTCCAAATTTTCAAACAAGCTAGATTGCGCGAGCCAAATATTTTTTGTTTGTTAGAGAATTTGCTCACAATTGAAGGTAATCCAACGAATCACCGCATCATGTCTTTTATTTTATTTTTTTGCAAAATTAATCCATAATGTATGTTTTATTCATGCAAGTATACTTTAGATGGATCAAGGGGAACTTGATGATGAAACTTTAGCCAAGTACGTGGATGAGTTTGAATCAATCGAACGACAACCGGGCAAAGAACCACGCTTGGAAGCTCTCATACCTAAAGAAATACGACAAAAGACCTTTGTAGCGGTGGATGGAAACGATGGGAGAAATGGGGGGAAAGCCTTAGCGATTGGGGAAGAAGTACCATGACAATATTACAATTGTAATGTCTATTGTCATGTGCATGTTGCGAAGAGTAAGGCAAACGTTGGCCGACGGTACTACGGTTGCGGGCGATATCCGGTTTGGTTATCGGCGTCGCACTTGGTTACGCCTTGTCGTTACACGGAGTGGATTGATACTCCATTATGTCGAAGAGGCCACGAGTATGCGCTGGAGATGCAAGAAGAGAATGCACAACTAAAGACCGAAATTTACCGAATGCGGGAAAAATACGACTCACTGGAGTCCACCATTCCTAGATGTCCTAATGAGTGATGTATTGTTCTATGTACCGGTATATGTATCGTTCTAATGTATTGTTCTATGTACCGGTATATGTATCGTTCTAATGTATTGTTCTATGTATTGGTATATGTATCGTTCTAATGTATCGTTCTATGTATTGTTCCAATGTAGTTGTACCAAGATAAATGTTACCACAAACATAAAACAACTTGATAAATAGTTAATACAGATGTCTTATACATAAATCTCCAATAACAAACTAGATAAATAGTTACGACGTATGTCTTATACATAATAAAACCAAATAGAAAGGTACGCAACGTAATAAAACAGGATTTGTAAGTACTACATAACACTTAGTAAAGTGTAAGAACCCGTTACTTCCCCGTGAAGGAAAGAGCGGATACTTTGAGAACAACACACAAATGAACGCAGACGGGAGAACATTTCATTGCTATTACAACAATTCCATCAGATACAAGAATATACAGAGTATAAATGAATAAATTACATTCGATAAATATCAGAGATTACAATAAATTACATAACAGCGGAAAAATAATACAAAGCACAACTGAAGGTGATATACGGATATAGAGCTTTCCGGATATCATTCCAGCTGTAAACCAGGATCCTGTGAATATAAATCTGCAAAACCAAAACTACTAGCTGCCCGTGCGGAAAATGAGGGCACCCAGAGTTTAAGTTAAAACAATAAACTCCAGGTCAGTCATGTGACTGGTTTGAGAACTAAAACAGTTATTTAAAACTTTACTTTAAAAGAGAGTAATTCAAGGGACCACGCCGTATAACACGGAACGGGCTTCCTCCCAAGAATACTAGTGCATAGAATAAACAGCGCAATGCTTTTTCGAAAAATGAAGCTATTATAAGACCCAGGTCCCATCACACAATGCAACGCAAGCCGGAGGATAGGGTTTTCCCTTATAATAGCCAAACATGCTTGTAACGTTTAAAACAAATCATTTGATACTATAGTAAGTGTATAGTGTCAAAACAATTTCAATCATAAATATAAATCATAGGCGGCATAGCTACCATCTACTATGTCGCCATACTAGTTCTACAATTAAAGCCGAATTACACGTATTGGAAATTGGATTTCCGTCATGAGTCGAGGCAAGGGGCAAGCTCCTCTCCGCGTTCGAGACACTCTAGCAAATGCCTCAGGGCTACGCACTCTGGGCAACCCTTGGATGCTTCAGGGCCGGTCCTCACTTACGTTAGAGGATTGGCAATTCCTGAACACACGTTTCCCGGTCCTTACAGACCTAAAATCGAGGCGCCTCGCATTCCAACAACCACATAGGTGAAAAGTATATAAATGTCAGGGCTGGTAAGTCACTGACACCACCAAAGCTAGAAAGAAACGTCGTGCTCTCCCTGCAGTCCGTATCCCGTTTTTAACTCATACCGAGGTGTGAGGCTCGCGAATTCACGTTATACACAAAGTTGCCACGTAGGCGTGCTTTGATCATCAACCACAAGACTTTGCTTTTCAATAGAAGCCTTGATCATTGCATCTTAGCGTGCCACACAGGTAATTCATGCTATGCGACTGATGTCCATCGATATACAACCTCTGAGCTCGTACGTCTCAGAGAAGGGCGTTTAAGCAAAAGAATAAATTCTCCGCCGCCAAGCATATGTATATTTAATAGAAATCAATCAACACAGAATAAAATCCAATGTCAGACACACAATCCATTTACAAGTCCGTTCTGGGTCTGAACGAAACCGGAGGCACTTTCCTCGCATATCCATCCATCTCCAAGTACGTCTGGACGACCACCAACTATTTCCATCCTCTTGGGTGTACTGCCCAATCAGGATCGTCAGTAATTATCCAAACGATGTGAAGACTTCCGGTCTTCAACCACCGTCTTCATCTTCGACATATCGTCGAATCGGTTATTCAGAATGGGTATAAACCCGGCCTTTCCGAACAACCCGCGTATATTAAAAACAAATGTTACATAAACACAACATACGCCTCATTCCAATTCTGAATATCCCGTTATTTAAATATTCACATCTTTTGGGAAAGGTTCCCATTAATTTTATCCAAGATAAATTCTTTAAAATTTATCCTTTAATCTTCTTTTGGATGTCGTTTCAAACCAAATTATGGTTTTCTGAACTAGTCGAGATTAGCGAACCACACCGAAGTAATTATTTATTTTATTTCCCAATCCCAACCTATTCATCCCACGAAGCAAAACTGGTGATACTCCATATCTAATACCACGGTGTTATCGGTAAAGTTAATCACCATTTCACGTTCAAATCTAATTAAAGATTTAACTATCGTTTTGGAGCAAAACTGGTGATACTCCATATCTAATACCACGGTGTTATCGGTAAAGTTAATCACCATTTCACGTTCAAATCTAATTAAAGATTTAACTATCGTTTTGGAGCAAAACTGGTGATACTCCATTCTCGCTTATTTTCTAAGTTGATAATTTAAATTATCAATTCACATTTCTATCTAATTGCAGATTCGCTAAAACTCCTTTTACTGGGTTAAAGAACTAGGTGTTATTTAAAACACAGTTCACGACAAACCCAAATCACATTCTATTTATTATCGGGTTAAAGAACTAGTGCTATTTAAAACACCGTTCACGATAAACTCATTTCAAATCCAATTAAATATATCAGAAATTCCGATTATTTAAAACCCCTTTTTAAATCTAATTTATTTATTTAAAAATAATTGGGTTTTAAATTTAGTTCAAAACTAGTTCATTTCGATAAAAATCCATTTTTATCTTTTCAAATATAGAGTTTTTCACCCCAATTTTTCCCAAATCATTTCTTATGATTTTACACAAATTATTACTATTTTTAATAATTTTATCAAGGTCCGTATAGTCGATTTCCAACAATGGCCATCGAACTGCGCTTACAGCGACCTTTTTCAAATTTGATTTGGACGTATCTCCAAATCCAACCGTTAGATTTTGAATTTCTAATATTCGTTAGAAAGCTCTTTTCGATATGAACCCAACGGTTCCGGTTTTAGGAGAATCCGACAGTCGGATCTCCCGTAATGTCCGTTTGAAATTAATGGTCGAAATTCACGAACTGCCGCGGCGCGGCGCGTTCTATTCAGGCCATTATATTATATATATAATATATATATAATAAATATTTCATCGATTTCTATTTAAAACGAATTTTATAAATAGGTTTGAATTCGTTTCAAAAACAATTTCTACCTTTATTTCAAATTCAAATCAAAATTGAATTTTTTATTATAAATCCTTTTTACTTTCATTTCTACTTGATTCCAATTCAAATCGATTTTAGTTCGATTCGAATTCATTTCGTTTTCAATTCATTTGAATTCAATTCGTTTTCGATTCATTTCATTTCGAAATCGTTTTATATTCAATTCATTTCAAAATCGCTTTATATTCAATTCATTTCGAAATCGTTTTATATTCAATTCATTTCGAAATCGTTTTATATTCAATTCATTTCGAAATCGTTTTATATTCAATTCATTTCGAAATCGTTTTCTATTCAATTCATTTCGAAATCGTTTTCTATTCAATTCATTTCAATTTCATTTCAAAATATGTGTTTTCGAAATCACTTTTCAATATGCATTTTAAAATGAATAAAATCGATATAAATATCGTTCACGTCAAAATGGCGTCAATCTAACCAACACGGCTTCATATATTTCTATTTTCAAATATTCTATTCAACAAATGAATATTTATTTTTGTCAACACACGACTAATCTCAACGAATGAGTACTGTCCACGTGTGACAATTTTGGTTAAATTATTTCTTTCAACACATGACTAATCTCAACGGATGAGTACAGTCAACACATGAACTTTTATTTTATAGTGACAAAGATATAAATTTTATTGTTAAAATATTTCGTTCAACACATGACTAATCTCAACGGATGAGTACAGTCAACACATGAACCTTTATTTTATAGTGACAAAGATATAAATTTTATTATAAAAATATTTCGTTCAACACATGACTAATCTCAACGGATGAGTACAGTCAACACATGAACCTTTATTTTATAGTGACAAAGATATAAATTTTATTATAAAAATATTTCGTTCAACACATGACTAATCTCAACGGATGAGTACAGTCAACACATGAACATTTATTCTATATATTCTTATTTTCTAAATTGGAATGAGGCCCAATCAATCACCATATAAATTTAATTATATGGATTTTCATACAACACATGTATATAATAGCATTGAAAAATAATCGACCATCAACCAAAGTGTACTACACTGTATAAGCATCAAATATAGATATCTAACGCTTATACAGCCTGTCAATCAATCGATCGACATATTTAATCAATCAGGATGAGTGGACTTCATATTTCATCCCAACACCCGTGTGGGGTTTCAAACAATCAAACGCATATTTTATTCGTGCAGTTGGGCGATGTGTAAAATTTATCGACTCAATCAATGTCCTTCAAATAGGTGTACATAAACAAACCGTCCGGTTTGTAAATGAATATTTATTTATTCACGTTCACTATATTCATATTCACGTTAAAAATTATATTTTTAACGATAAAACATTTTATTTTAACATATGAATTTCTATTCAGTTCATTCTTTAAATAAAATGATATCCTTATTTTTCTAACATATTTTAGAAAATTTCGGCGGCATAACGGCACGATACTAGAAACAGGACAAGGCCTAGCCTTATCCCCGGTCTAGTGAAGGCCCACGCCATTCACACATCAATCAAATCCATTCATTTCACCAAACAATTCAAATTCAAATCAAATCGTCTAACTAATCTATGCAACCAAACAAACAAGTCCATTGTCTGTGGACGATTGTGTCGGGTGCTACTAAGCACCGTCTGCATCCTAGTATATATATATAATTAGAAAAGAAATTGAAGAGTGAGAAATTCTCACAGATAGCTATCCTAGCTCCACGGCACTTCATTGATAGAAATCTTCAACGCTATCGCATCTTCGTCATCTTCGTTGCCCGTAGCCACTACATATATAAAAATCACACATTTTTATATTTGCTGATGTCTTTAAAATAAAAATCATATTTTTATAACCGCTTCCTACATTTAAAAATCGAATTTTTATTCCGTTATTCAATATATAAAAATCGAATTTTTACTACTATGTTATATAGATAAAAATTATATTTTTATCACGCTATTTTCCATATAAAGATTTCGCCTTTTCTAAAATAAAGATTTCGCCTTTATAAAAACATAGACTTCGCCTTTTCAAATTTAAAGATTTCATCTTTATAAAAATCTCATTTTTATTTTTCTACACATATAAATATGATATTTTTAATATTCCTATCATGTAAAAATTATATTTTTAATTCTCTACCTAACCAAAAATCATATTTTTACATCTTCTATATAGTAAAGATTATATTTTTAATACTTTAGAAATATAAAAAATCATATTTTTAATCCTTTAAAAATATAAATATCATATTTTTACATCTTCTACTTAATAAAAATTCCGTCTTTTCTATTTTAAAAATCTCATTTTTTCTATTTATCTATTTATATAAAAACCGTATTTCTATAACACTTATACATAAAAATCATAATTTTATATAACTAAAAATTAAATCTTCTCATGATTACAAATTAAATCTTTTCATGGTAAAAAATAAATAAATCTTTTCATGGTTAAAGATCATAACTTTTCCTCATTAAAAATCCTACCCCTTCTAAACTAAAAATCATAGCTTGAATCCAATTTAAATTCGCTCATTACCTTGATTTAATCTCTCAAACCGGTCCTCAGGCTTGAACAGCCTTCATCTTCTTCTCTCGATCCCTAGAAACTGCCGAGCCAACCTTCGAACAACGGCGCTCCAAACCGCGAGCAACTTCAGGTCGAGGTGGGGCCTCTTGAGGGTTGTAGCGCTTGGATGATCTCCGGGTGGTGGAGCGACATGGGGGGGCGGCGCTGCAGGCTTTTGCGTCGGAGGGTGGTGGCCGAGGCTGTCTCGAATCGGTGGTGGGGGTTTCCAGAGGCGGCGTCGGAGGTCATGGGGGGGGGGCGGCAGCAGGAGGAGGAAGGAAGAAGAGGGGGGCGGTGGTCCTAGGGTTCGCGAGGCTCGAATGGGGTTCATCAGAGGATGGGCGCGAGGGGGAAGGAGGACTCGGCGGAGACGGCGGTCGGCTGTGGCAAAGGGTGGCGCTGACAGGAGGAGGGAGGCGCGATTTCTTTTGGGTTTTTTTTTCTTTCTTTGCTCTGATTCGATTTATGAAAGGGGGGGGCAACCTGAAGAAGATAAGGGGAGGAGGGAGTTTTAATTAATTAATTTTTTTATTATTTTATTTTCAAAAAGTTGACTTTTACATACGACCTCTAAACGAGGTCCACCGCCTGTCGTCCATAGCGTTTTACCCCCGTTCCGAACACAATGGGATATGTATCGCAAGATGATTTGACCGTTTCGATTGGTTTCCGTTGAATTTACATTTAAATTACTATATTGAATTTTAAACGTACATTTCAAATTACCGGGGTCACATACTAACTCTAAAAATTCCAGAAAAATATTTTCTAGCTTCGTATTGATGATACGGTCCTAACAAAACTAGTTTCGTCGAATTCCGAGACCGTTTGAAAAATGACCAATTTCCAGTCGATTAAAATCAACTAAAACCGGTCAAACGCGTTTTCCTTTGCCACGCTCACATATTGATTCATAAAATTATGAAATTTGGAACCTAGCAATAACTTGACATCACGGACCCAACAAAAGTGGTTTCGTCGAAATCCGAGGTAGTTTGCAAAATTCCCATTTTTAAGGGTCCGAATTCCATAGCGACTATTCAGAATTTTCAACTGGACATATCTTTTGATTCCCGCTATGAAATTTTGATTTGTCTAATTCGTTGGAAAGATATTATCAATTAGATCCTAATGTTTTTGGTTTCACTAAAATCCGGATTGTTTTGCACCCGGTACATTCAATTGAAGTTTGAAATCGAATTATCGAACTACAGCGCCATTTTCAATTCTATTTATAATTATTTATATTCTAACGACGGCGTATATAATATATACGTCGAATTATATTCTTCATAAATTTCTCGTCGATATTATTTAAAATAATCTATTTTAAATGTTCAAAATTCGCTAAAATTGCCAAAATAAAAATTTTTAACTGGCCCAGATTTTCGGGTTGTTACATAAAGTCTATGTCACTGTAGTACAACGACTCCTCTTATGGCCATTTACTCCACACTTGCTGCACCTATTAGCTTTGGAAGACTGCCCCTCGTCCATGGTGCCTTTAATTCTAGTAGATCTAGGTCTGCCCGGTGCTCTCCGAGCTTGCGGTGGAAAAACCATATGTCCTGAAGGTTGGGGCCAATAGCGCTTGTCACGAACTGGATGAAACTCTGGCGTATAAGCCGCGTGATAACTTTGAATTGTGTACCAGTTCGAGGCAAAGTCGTGATGAGCTCTTTTGGCCCCATTTGCCACTGTCGAACATGCAGCTATAACATGCAGACACGGAAGGTGCTGTAGCATTGGTATGTTACATGTACACGAACAAGTATTACCATCTATCTTTACTGTAGATTCATCACCGTAGTAGTGTATTACAACTCATTCATATTTGCCGAAGCGAACTATTCTGCAACGTCTTGCTTCTCCGGCTCTTTCAGCTATTTTTGCCTCCCACTTTGGGGTTAATTTGCATACCGAACCAATAACATTTTGCCGCCTGTTACAAAAATAATCCACCGATCTATAGAAGGTACGTGCAACCAACGACTTAACTGAAATGACCGTGCACCTCTTAGCACACCGTTGAAGCTTTCAGAAGCATTTGTCGTCATTATAGGAAACTTTCCGCCATCGTCTTTAAACAAAGCCCAATTTTCCTCTTTTCCACCCAAACTTCTCTCAATCCAGTTATGAGCTTTAACGTTGTCCGTCTTAATTTCCTCCCGAAGCTTACGATACTCAACCTCTTCTGATGCACATGCCGCCGCATAAAATAAACCAGTCAAAAGTTGATCTCTAAAGCTGGCTTTTTGAAAATTTGCTTTTAGATGCCTCGCGCAAAATCTATGCTTATGTGGCTCTATCCATATTTCCTGCAATGCGATAGGGATTCCTTTCATTCTATCATATATGAAAGTAATACGACGATTGTATACACTATGTATAAACTGTCTCATACAGGAAAAAAACCAAGCTCAAGAGTCAGCCGATTCAGCTTCAACAATGGCATACGTCAACGGATATAGTTGATCATTCGCATCCGTTGCAGTGGCTATGAGTAGTGTTCCTTTATATTTGTCATACAAATGAGTGCCATCGATACAAAGCAATGGACGACAATGTAGAAATCCTTCAATGGAAGGGCCGAATGCCCAAAATGCACGTTCAAATACACCATATTCATCTGTTACTATATGGCTTACACTACCTGAATTTGATCTTCTAATTTCATCAAAATATGATCGTAACAATGAATATGACTCCGCCCTATACCCGTAAACCATAACAATTGCCTTGCTCAGAGATCTCCAAGCTTTCATATAACCAATCTTAATAAAAAAATTGTTCTTCAACCAACACTTGAACTGTTCTAGCTGTTATGTTTAAATCAGACTTCACAAAAGGCATAATCTTCGAAACCAGAAATGTTGATGTCGCTTGTCGATTGCTTGAATTAACCGTTGGATTAACGCAAGTATGCTCCTCTCTATACTTCTTAACAACCCACAATCCAGCCTGCGATTTTTTGGAATCAATTGCATGAATTATCCACTGGCATTTATCGTCGACATTGCAAACGGCGGTATACAATTCTTTGTTGGACCTAATGGGCTTAAAAGAAACAGCATGTAAAATGGACCACTCACTTAGTTGTTGCAGAAATTTAGCTTTGCTCTCAAAAACAAGACCGGGTTTTAAACCACTTTGAACGCAGGAGGACGAGAATAATTCTCCCCTGCTTTGCAAGTTAGCGACAACGGATCTGGCTAACATTTGCGCAGTACACATGTCCTCATCAAGGGGAATCTCCATTGCAAGTTCGTCATTACTCTCATCTTCTTCATCATCCTCATCATCCATCTCTTCAGCTCCGAAGTCAAAGTTCAATGAATCATTATTTACTTGCATGTTGTCAAACCATGCGTGATTGTTATCGGGAATCGAAGCAACCGTCATGCTGTCCAAAGCAGGTCCAGGGTTCGTTTGTAGGTCTACATTTCCATCTACTTGACTCGCGTCATCGCATGCATTCTCTTCGAAGGGCGATTGCTCTTCCATGAAATTCCATGGACAACTGCATCATGAAAATATTACACCTTGATCAAACAATTATGCATGACTCAAATAACAATTCATTTTAAAGAATACTTACTTCTGACTCATATGATATAACTCAGATGGCGTTGGCTGCAACGATTCTGCTACTTGTGTAGACGATCCAACATTATTTTGTGTATGATGGTAGTAAGGACCATAACTATACAATATATGACGGTCATTAACAACAATTGAGAGAACCAAAATATAACATGTTTAGAAAACTTTCAAAGTTGGTCTTACCTCTGCGTCACGCATCCAATACTTTCCTGCGTGGGATATGGAAAGCAAAAATGCAGATTTTGTGTATAATTCATATGCGGGGGGTACGCATAGAACATTTGATGTTGTCCATACTCTGAAATGCTAGAAGGAGGAATATTATTTGATGATGGCATTAGAGGAGTTGGACGGAACGGTGCCGCTCGAACGGGTCCTGAAGCAGTAGGTGCTTCTACCACTAGCCTTGTCGATTTCACAACTCTATAGTCTTACAAGCGGTAGAAAACATTAACTCAACATCACCATCGTCAACAATTTTAATTGCCTTAGAACCAGAATCAGTTGGTCAGTTGCAAACTAACTCAATATCAAATTGCTCTGAATTAATCCTTGTTGACTTGAATATCGAGGCTTTTAATTGCATCAAGTTACAACCTTTGAGAACTTTTACAGGTTTGAAAGATCCACCTTCGTATTTCCCACACTTTCTATCATCAATAACCAACTCATCATTGAAGTAGCATATTATCGTAATAAACTTAGGAGTCGTTCTAATTTACAACAACAAAAAAGAATATATTACCAAAAGTGAAAGATCCAGAAAAACTAAAATTTAGGGTTTTGAAATTCAAACCTTCTGATGAATCAAACGACGGAGAATAAAGTCTAGTTGACGCAAATCTGAAGTTGCTGATGGATCGGAGCTAAAACTAATGAAGCGGTTAATTTCGGAAGTTGATTTAAGGTATTAGTTTCTTTTTTTTCAACATTTAGAAAGTAAGAAAGTGAGGATGAAGAGAGTGAAAGCTCTCTGTATATCACGTCCTAGCGTTATTTCAAATGACGCATACCAGCGTTATTTCAAATTACGTAGAAAACGTGAGATCTTAAAAACAGAATCTTACACTTGCGTTATTCAGGATAACGCGAACGGGCGTTTTTTAAGATAACGCGCCTTGGGTTCAACAGAAATTCAAAGGGGACTTAAACTTAAAACACATTCGTGCGTCATCCTGAATAACGCAGGCATGCGTTATTTTAAAAAACACTAGTGTAAAATAACGGATTTCAGCTGATGTGACATAAACCAGGCTATGGCTGTAATAAGTTTTGAAACTAGGCTAAATGTGTTCTAAGTTTATAAAAGATGGCCAAATCGAAAAAAATCTACTCAAAATAGAAGTAGTGGACAAATATGAATAAGAACGAGATTTGCGACAGTGTACGGAAATAAATTATTCCTTTTGATTGCCAACAATGTGGGCCTAGTGGAATTAACAAAAACGCGACAAACAGCATTCAACGTATCCGCGTAAAAACATCATTGGTTAACACATGAAAAACAAAATAAACCACTATTACTGTAAACTACGGTTATCACCATTATTACTTAAACCCTTCACAACCCAACACAAAAATGCACAATAAAAGCCTTGAATATGTATATTAAAATTTAATAAACAAAGAATAGAACTTAGATTGTGAGGATAAGAAACATGAAAATGAAAACACTGTAAAACTACACTTCAATTCACATGCTAACGATTTTTCGTTGAATCGATATGGTTTGGTTTGAGATTTCATTTCATATAAGCAAGAGAATAACTTGCAAAAGAATAACGCACCATTCCAACAATTTTGTTATTTATAACCTATTAACATAAGTGAGGACTTAAATCGTTTTTGAGTTGTTAGTTACATGATGCACCGTTGGTGTCTTCTATAAACTCGCCAAATATATCTGGACATTCTTCCCATTTGTTCTCCTCTCTTGCTTCCCAGTATCCTCCAACATACCGGTAGGTACCGGTCTCATCCTTTTTGAACCATCTTGGTTTCCACCCATTCTCTTGCAATTTGCTTGACTGTATTAAGATATATTTGTCAGAACATACACACGCGATCATATAACAAACACGCAGAACTTTTCTAAAGCAGTTTAAGTTTCAAAATACGCTATCGTTTCTTCTCGAAAACAAGTTGTGAAAATCACTTCTCTTTTTCAGCCAAGTACAAACATTTCCGCTTTTCCCCAGAAAAAGGAAGAAAAAAAAAGAAAAAAAAAAAAAAAGGTCGTAGGAACAATCGATTAAGTTCGGATTAAATTTTAGAAAAAAAACTGAACAAAATTTGTCAAAAGAATTGTTAGGGGTACAATTTATAACATTTTTTTTAAGATGCCGTATGCATTATCTAAAATGGATTTTGTTACTCATTGAGCATATTTCAGCATAAATTACAAAGTTGAACCAGTTTAAAAATTATTTACGACAACAAATCGTTTTTGGCCTATGGTGGTAATAGAATTCTGTGTCAGACTTCATATAGTGTCAGTAAAAAAATGAGTTAGCATTAGTACAGAATGCAACATTTTTAGCATGTAGACAGAAAAGGACATTTGGTAAATAGTTCCAAATAGTAGAGCAAATCACCTGTACCCAAATCTTCTGTCCCCTCTGTACCCAACCAATCAGAATATATGATTTTCACCTTTTTGCAATTAAGTATAGAGGCTTAATTACAAAAAGGTGGGAATTCAGAGGGTTCTTATTGGTTGGGTACAGGGGATAGAGGATATTGGGTACAGGCAATGTTTTAAAACGCAAAAGGCGCACACGAGGCGTTTTTGGGTCCGTGAGGCGAGGCGTAAGCCTCGAAGCGTTGAGGCGTAAGCCTTTCAGGTAAAAAAAAAACGCAACACATAACTTAATTTTTAATATTGAATAACATTAAGCGTCAAATACTAAGTAAAACCCATAAAGCATTCAAAGCAATTCAAACAAAATACAATCATTCTTGCACATTTAATATAAAATGCAAAAGATCAAATAATATCTTCCTCCTTGTGCAAAAGATTCAAATTTTGATTTCTTAAAACTATTTGGAGATTACGTCAAACTACAATTTTGATATGTTCCATCAATTCAAATCGATTTGCAAAATTTATTTCGAGATTTAACAAAGTTTATTGAAAAACATTCTTTAAATAACAATAAGAAAATTCATTATATTGCTCATGATCATTATTTCATAAACAATTTTACTTGATTGTGCCGATATTGAAATTGAAAAGTAAAAAAATACTAATTTTTATTTTCTTAAATTTTGTCTTTTTTAATTTCTATTAAATAATTAAAGTTCAATGACATTTATTTGTGTTAATATCTGCAACTAAAGATTAAAAGGTTTTTAAGTTATATGCCTCAGCTGTTTGAGGCGTGCGAGGCGTAAGCTTTACGCGCTTTGTATGCCTTAAGTTATCGAGGCGTAAGCTTTAGAGGTAAAAAGCCTTTTGGAATAAGCCTCAAGGCGTTTTATCTCTTATTTCCTCGAGGCGAGCCTCGAGACGGGTTTTTTAAAACAATGGGTACAGGTGATTATTTCTGTCCAAATAGGTATATTTTCCAATGTAAATAGGTAAATGGCAGTAATTATAACTCCATGGTGGTTGGAGTCATACACAGCAGATAACGTGGCAATAGAGTTTAATGTTTAAAAATAAAAGAGTACTTGGTACAATATAGCCATTTCTATCAAAGAAGCAATCAAAAACATAGTATGTCATTGACTTCAGTTTAGGCAAATTAAATCGGAATGTTTTATTCCTTATACCAAGAGTCTGTTTGGCTTGAAATTTAAATTATATATTTTACATTTTTAATACGTATTTCAAAGGCATGGGAGATGAGAAGAAAGAAAATCCTAACCATTACAAGGAAGGCCTAAGAGGAAGGTGGAAATAGTTTTTTACATTTCCCCAAAAGTGAAACAAGAATAAATCATATTCAATGTTTTAAGCTAGACTTATTTTCCAAAGAGACCGTTTTCGACCTCCTCTACCATGAATTTTGAAATACATATTAAAAATGAAAATTTCAAATCATGAGGCCCTGAGTAATCTCATTATCGAACTGTTGATGAAATATAAGTAAATAACCAATATCATCCAAGATTGACTACTAAGACTTCATGTTATGAGCGAGGGAGAGAGAGAGAGTGAGGGAGAGAGAGAGAGAGAGAGAGAGAGAGAGGGAGGGGGGAGGAAGGGCGGAGAGGGAGGAAGAGAGAAAGAGAGATACCATTCTTTGTCTTGCTTCTAACCGAAGTTTTTCCTCAAAAGCCTTTTCATATGCACCATTTTCAAGATGTCTCTGATCTGGGCGAAGCCTTGAGTCGGTAGGAGGAAGCTTCCCCTGAAACGATGATTAAATAAACATCTGAGCTTATAAGTTGGAACTAAAGCATAAAAGCAAATGAATAAGGTAGCCGTTTTAAGATTACTGCCATATTTTCACCTCAAGGTCCGGTGTCAACTCATTTAGTGTAATTGCAAAAGATGACAAGTTGTACCGAGTGGGATATTCAGCTGGCTTACTCCTTTTCCATAGTAAGTTAGCATTTTCATTAGATACAGAGCCTTTGTTCTTGTTTGGTGCGTACTCTCCAGTCATGTGATAGTACATGCTGTCGTCCCATTTCCCTGTTAAAGTAGCAACTTTTTTTCCCATGGCATCTTCCACAAACCCTTGCACCTTCGTGAAATAAATAGGTAAGATAGAGGAAAAGTAATAACAAGATGTACAAATAAAGAGCATCAAATGTATATTCTACGGAATCAAACATTGTTTTTAGGATCACAAGGGATGAATATGTTTACTCTTAAGCTTCAAATAAACAATCGATAGGTAGAGGTTTTATATAATAATATGGTAGAAATAGTGTTCTTGAGCCAGCGACCACCGGTCTCAAGCTAAGGCTTTTACCTTGAGTTGCGGTTTGAGGTATTTAGTGTGATACTCCTAACATGCAATAAAACTCAATATTTAAAAGAATAAATTGACACTCGAGAATTAACAAGGATAATTTAGGTGTTGGTTGTTGTAGCGCGTAATTTAAATATCGTTAAAAAAACTACGTATTTTCAAAATGAAGTACTATATACTTTTTGTACGATGCTTTGATCCTCAGATGCCAAGATTGTAATCTATTCTTAAAATTTAGAATCAATTGCAACTTCGATGTAAAACATGGAAAAATGCCAGGGATACTTTCTAATACTATGGAGTGTAGATGTTGTAAATGTCTTAGTAAAAGAATAATTTTACTTACTTGCCGAGGGTTGCGATCAAGAAGAGATTGTTCTCTAAACTTAAGTTTACATGAGTATTGGCGGTTGCCTTGGATGCTCATTGTACCATGGTGATCACAGTACACTTTACCAAAGATGAGATTATAAATGCTAGTTGTGACCTGATAGTTCAAAAAGGAGTAAATTTTATTTGTCAGAAATGCAACATTATATGACGCAAGAAAAATGCATCATATTATTGTGGTGTACACCTTGCTCCACTGAAATATTTCACCATCATCAAATTCCAAAGTCAAAACACCAAGAGGATCTAGCTGAATAGACCTTCCCCAAAATTTACTCCTGAGGTTGCTGTCACCCCAGAATTTCCATCCTCGTCCCTCCGAATGGCAAGCAATGAGCATAGGATGATGGCTAACCTAAGACCAAAGGTATGATAAGTTCACTGAAGTTCAGCACATGTAAACACATTTCATGAACATATTAGATAGATGCAGGAACAGTAGCTTTTTAGATGCCAACAACAATTTTCCAATTGAATTGCCAACGCCAATTTACAAAATCAGCTGGCACTTAACACTGCATCAATGCTGCAACTGAATTTCTCCTATAAAATTTTGATAAGAAAATAACAGATCCTTGGGTATTCTGGTATACAGCAGAGGCAATGTTTAAAATGGTTTAAAACTGATTAAATATGGCAGAGCCCACAGACTATTTAAGCAATTGAATTTTGAAACTTTGACAACTAGCTTGGCATTATTCCATTGGCAAATGGATTTCATTGGTTAATATGTAGGATTTCTTTAGCAACTGATTCAGGGATGCAATTACTCTAAATATCTATATCAGGGGTAGCCCTGAAGTGGTTGTCAACTTCAGGGGGGCATGCTTGTATGTTTTGTTTGTCAAAGAAGATACGCTAAAAATAATATAACCCTGAAGTATCTAAGTGTACGTTACACTCGCTCACTTTCCGGTCAACAAGATTTTTTTTTATCCGAACGTCAAGTATATCATGCTAGATACATTGAAATAAATACAGATTTTGGGGAGATGATACTGAGTATGGTATGAACACACCCATAAAGCTTTGTAGCTTTTGGAATAATGATAGAAGTGGCTCCAAAAGAGGGATGCTTTTAACCTCCCTCACACAAAGACACATATTCCTATTAATAAAAGGATATAGAGCTTACTGGGCAAATTAACATACCAGCCATTTACGTGTCCATGTTGATATGACATACACAGTATCTCCACTCTATCGCTCTATTACAGAACCATGCGCTTGAAGTTTCTTTAATTTCTTATGTCATGTTGAATTAGCACCCCCCCCCCCCCCCACCCCCAAAAAAAAGGAAAAAGAAAAGAAAACCAACATTCATTCACTCATTTGACATTGAATTCATAGCATTAAAAATGATATTGTTTCTCAGTAAGAATTTTTATTTTGTTTTGAGATACCAATATTCATATTTACACATGTACCCTGCCCAGGTCAAAATTACCAGTTTCGTAAAAAGGAGAAATAAGTTACAATGTTCAGATCTAATTTAATTTTTGGGTTGCCAATGGTGCATTTACAATGAACAAAACAGAGCATTTGAGCCGGAAGTAGATTGAATAGAGAATGCATTTGTGACTACGAGCAGGGCATTTGAGTGGACCGTTTAAGTTGTGATTTTTTTATGTAGGGTGCTACTATTCACACCCCGGTTTACACTTCCGGCCACCATTCAAAATTTAATACAAATGGTTATTTTTAATATTCTTCTGGCCACCACATATTATTCGTTCACTTTGTTATTCACCATTGTACTTATCCTAAGAAAAACACTTACTTCTCTACAATTTTAAACCCTAACAAAAGAAGATATTCTTTTGTGCCTAATAAAGATCGAAGATGAAGATAAAAAAAATAGGTTAGAATTGCTTGATTTTTAATGTTTTCTGTTATGTTACAGAACATGTTGTTAGGATTTTTTTAATAGTTAGGTTTTCCATTTCGTTTTAAGATATTTTTTCTGCTCCGTTCGAAATTGCAAGCTTGGAGGACATTAAATTTGACGACGTTGTAATATAGAATGATTTGACTTATAGGGTTTTTATCCGTATAACTTATGTATCTTCTTTTACAAATTGATACATTAACTTTTTGTCATTTGATAGATAGAGTATTTGAATGATGATAAATTGAACGATAAACATAATGGTTGTGATAAGATGATGTAAGATGTTAAATCAGATGACTCAAAAAACATAAATGCATGATGTAAGTGAGGGAGGAAGAGTTCGTGTAGAGGAAGGTGCTGGTGGCCTCTCCATTTTTAGGTTATTTATTTAGACGGTGACCAACAGAGGAAATTTAAAATATTTGAGGTGCTTTTAGTTTTGGTGGCCAGAAGTGTAAATCAGGATGTGTATAGTAGCACCCTTTATTTAATTGATTTATAGTTAATTGATTATTTGCTCTATTATGTGATATGTTTTCAATTAAAATGAAAAAACAGTACATAAACCGAAATACATGCAAATTAATTATACAATGTTAGTAAATACAAATAAATCGATACAATTAATTAATGCAGCCTAGCTGCAACAATTTTATCCCTTATGGTGTTTCGAATTGTTAACATTTAATTGTCTACATATCATTGTACCGGTTCAGCTGCTCTGTTTGGTGCAGTTTTTGTGCTATAATACTTCTAGTATTCCTCTGGAATAAGATAGGGATCGGCATCATCAGCCATATAATCTAGATAAGCATTACTGTACCTGTGCATGACCAGTGTAGCTATGATAATTTTTATTTGAGTGTCGATTGAGTATATTGACATATTCTTCAAAACAAACTTTTTTTTTTTTTCTAAATTTCGAAAGTTCTCTCAATTGTCATACTGAACTCGAATATAAAAAATTAAAATTTTCATTCATCGATTTCGGTTGATTAGCGGTTTCACAAAAATAAGGAATATAGAATATAATATTACGATACTGGGATAAATAACCAGTTTGAAGCATGTATCTTGAATAACTACATAATACTGTTCTAGGTGAAGGGGAGGAGAAGTTAGAGTGCCTATTAATTAATTCTAATATCATGCGCAGTACCTTACCAACCAGCCACAACATAAGAAAACTATAAATCAATTGAGTACGCTACTAAGATATTCTGTATAGCAAAAATAAGGAATATAAAATCTAATATTACGATACTGGGTTAAATAACCAGTTTGAAGCATGTATCTTGAATAACTACATAATACTGTCTAGGTGAAGGGGAAGAGAAGTTAGAGTGCTTATTAATTAATTCTAATATCATGCGCAGTACATTACCAACCAGCCACAACATAAGAAAACTGTAAATCAATTGAGTACGCTACTAAGATATTCTGTATAGCATAAATTTTCATCTAACGAAATTACTCGATTTGCAGGCAAATGTGTCGTTAAGTGTGTACAGTTTATAGCACCAACGCAGTTACTAAAATATGGGTAGTAATGGTTTGAAGTTCTAACATGATCTAAAATAGTGTTAAATTAATGATCATCTGACTTGATAATATCGGTAGTGAATAATTGTAAAGCATCTGAAACAACATAAGGACAAACTGAAATTGTGTTACTTAACCTTTGAAATTTTACGCTCATTTATCAATTTGAGAGCGTTGCAGTTAGTGCATATGAATACGACAACCGGTTCTCTAATACGAACGTCTTCCAGTGTAGCCAAAGTATAATTTTGCAATCTGTCGCACGAGGAGAGAAAACAAGGTATTTTCATTTGAAAATTTGTTTAAAACATCCTTGATGCTCATTTAATATATATGCCATCCACATTAACCCGAAATAATATGACATGTGAATAAGGATAATATTGTCCCTACGTAAATATGTTGTTAAAAAGAACAGATCTTACACATCTTCGTAGTCGAAATTTGATTCTAAATAATACATTGTTGGTGTAGGCAGAAATATGTAAAGTACATAGGAGACGAAGAGGGAAGAGGAGAAGAGGAAGGCGGAATGTTGTGGAGGAGACGAAGGAGGAAGAGGTGGATTTTGTGGTTGTAAATAGGAGTGGCCATTATTTGGTTAAAACGGAATAAATCAACCAAATCAATTAAGTTTGGTCAGTTTGGATCGGTTTCTTTAGCTAAATGGCTCGTTTTGGCTTTGGTTTTTACATTTTTTTTGGGTTTATTGGTCGGATTTGGTTTTTTATATTTGAAAACCAAACAAACTTATTAATCCAAATTCAAAAATTAAGCTATTTTAAATTAACAAAATTACTAGTGACAACACTATATTTTATAGTATTTTCATAACAATATATAAATTTTTTAACTCATATTAATATTTTCAGAAGAGGAATTTGTTTTCCAAAATGTTTGCATCATATAAACTCAATTAATTGTTTTAATTTTATATTACATCAAAAATCAAACTAATTAATTTGCTTTTAGATAAACCAACCAAACTAAATTAAATATTATAGGTTTGATTGGTTTCGATTCAAAAATTATCGGGTTGGTTTGATTTGATTCATGTTTCTTGAATGGTTCTTTCGATATCAACCAAGGTTTGAGAGCTTGGTTTTAATCTCGGTTTGCGGTCAATCAAAATTTTCTCAGTTTCTACTGATTTCGGAAGTTCCAATGGTTTCTGTTTTAATTTTCTGTCCTGATTTCGGACAAGAGTAAAAAAAATGAAAACACAATAACTAAAGCTGTAAATAAAATATGAAAGACAATAGTTTGAGAAATGTTGAAACCTCAAATTAAACTAAGATAAATGAATTGAATTGATCTTAATCAAGATGAAGTAATTTATTTTTATATATCCAACTCTGGCCTACGTTTATCTCTTCTTGTCAACGAATAAAAATGCCCTAGCCCAATTCCAATGAAATAAAAATACCATAGCCTGTATTTTGTTTTCTTTATCAGCAGCGTCTTTTGTATGCTTCGTGTTTTGAAACCAGGAATAAATAAATAAAATTCAACACAGTAAAATAGATGCTTCGTGTTTTGAAACCAGGAATAAATAAATAAAATTCAACACAGTAAAATAGAAAAGACAACGGATGAGAGTCGTTACAGGACTTCCTCTGCAATAAAGCTAGGACACTCAATTAATCTACTCACAAATCTAAGCCAGGGAAAAAATATCAGATTGATAGTCGATGACGAGTGAAGACGACGAAGCTGAATTCGATCGACGACGAGATTAAAGCTTATAATTTAAGATATGTAGTTTTCGATCGAAAATTCAGACTTTTCTCCGATTACTTCAACTAAAACCGGATTTTGGCTTGGGTTTCGTACCAGAGTCGTCCAATACCAAACCGGGATGGTCGAAATTTCGATATCCCGACCAAGGTTATCACGATGCCAAGTCAAGCCACTACCGTCTAGAAGACCAGTCGACAAATCGCCCTACTAGTCGACAAGTCTTTTATATACATATATTTATTAGACTTAAATATATAATATAATTAGATATAATTATAAATTTATAATAAGTTCAAATTCAACAAAGATAACAAAATAATAGGTTCAAATTCAACAAACATTCATAATAGATCCTAGTCACAACATAATAATAGGTTCAAGTTTTTTTATCGATGTGCGATATTGATTTGGTCTGCTATGCGACGAGGAGCATTTTGGTTTTCTTGATGTCGATTTAGGGTTTTCTGGGCCATCGTCGAATCTTCTCGAGCGATTGGTCAACTAGTCGACGACTAGTCGTCGACTAATCGTCAACGTGATAACAATGATCCCGACCGAAACCTCAAACAATGGTTCCAGTATTTTTAGTAAGTTTTAAACCGAACCCAACCATTTGCTCACCCCTAGTTGTGAGTTGGTGATACGTTGACGTTCGACGCAAACGTCAACGTATCAAATTCCTTCAAACGGACAACGATGTTGTGAAAAGGGAATCAAACATTGAAGCGTCTGACATATCACCAATGGTAACATAATAAGAAAATGCGAACACCCAAGTATACTTTGATGTTAGGCTATTATAATCAATATATAGCAAATTATATATGAAATAACAATTAATATAAAATAGGACCATTATTCTTGAAAATATTTTGAAAAAAATAAGGCTATCTTAGCCATCTACTTGATCAAATTTAGTTTTTTTTTAAAAAAAAAAAAATCAAATCATATGTTATAAGCAATAAATATTTTTTCTCCCTCCTATTTACCGTCTATGTTATTTGTGATACATCCTTGTAAGAAGTTTCCATACAACCATAATTAAATAAAATACATACAAACAGTCTTGACATCTCGTAAGGAGATGCTGAACAAGTTCTCCAAGCTGTTAGAGAACCTCACATAGTGAGTTCAGCTCTTTCATTAGAGTTAAAATCATACTAAACCTAGGAATGATCAAATTACGAACACACACCAGTAAGGAAGGAAAACAACAAGGAACTGACCTTCTCAGAGAAAAAACGGAGGCCTTTTTCAGGGAAATCAGCTTCATAAGTCTCTCCCAATAAAGGGTTAAATGGTTTACATGGTCGCCCATCTGAAGAAGCATATCCAGAGACTGCAAATGCAGCTACATTCAAAATTCTCATGATACTGTTTCCCTAAATGCCAAAATGCGTAAATTTCGTGAGCAAAAGGGATCAGTTATGGAAGAAGAAAATAAAATTGATAATCTTAAGATTAATTATTAAAAGTTGCTTCTTGACGACTGATATTAATTATGGAAATTGTTATTATGTATGGAAAGAAAAGAACTACAAATCAATTGTACTGCATAACAGTCATCCAGCGGGAAAAACAAAACAGGAAATAGCAGTCAGCATAGGAATTTTGCTCAACTCTTGCTGAGAAGTTAGGGATCGATATTTCATTATATTTTCAATCACCACAGATTAGTTAAGAATTATAAATCAGTATGCAGTTACGTAATACAATTATAACACCATTTAAACAAATAGCAAAAACACAAAAAATCACACTAAATGCACCTTTTTGCCATGTTCATATGCTTGATCCAAGAGATAAGAATACTCTAAGTCCTCAAAACACTTTTGAAGAGTAGACAGAGGTTCATTGAAGTATACAGGAAGACATACTCTTGTGAGATCCTTTCCAACATTGTCTTTGATTATTGACCAAAGACTCGCACCTTTTTCTTTCTCAACTGGTTCCGGCAGTTTCTTACGTCTTTTGATATTTGAAGTCGTGTTTTCAGAATAGTTTGTTCCATCCTGCAATATATCTGAGTTGCTAAAGTAATTATTCATGTTGTGGGAACCACTGTAGTCTGTGTCCAATAATGATGAAGGATTAGCAACAGAAGATTCATAAAATGTTTCCTTGGTGTCAAAGAAAGAAGGCTCTTCATCTGAGGAATCATCAAGTTCTTGCTTTTCCACATCATCAGACGATTCGGTTGTACTATAACCTGAATGAAATGGAAAAGTTAAATAACAGCAAAGGATTGCTCCAAAATAACTACTGAATGCAGATAATGTAACCTTGAGCTTGACGGCAAAGTATCTAAAGCTATCGATAGGTTTAGAGAAAAAGAAAGAATCCTGGTTTTTATTTTCGTAATTAATACGATGGAGTGTTTAATCTGAATGGCTAAACTGTCCTGGAGACTAATTTTACTGAACTGCCAAAACTGAGTCCATGTCGTTAATAGATATTGCAATAAGATAGCACATGTCTGGGCATACAGTAAAATAGAATGGTCATGATAAATTTGTAGATTAGAAGGATATGCACATTAAAACGGGGAAATTAATAATATCCGAAAAAAGTTGTGAAACCATGCACATGGAAATATAGACAAATTTGTTAATTTTATTTTGAAATTGACAAAAAATCCTTCCAAAGTGATTTACTGATTCTTCTGACATCAGTTCAAGTTTTAAGATAAGATGGTCATATATATGAGAAAGTCTAAAAGAACACAAAATGTGGACACAAAATCTGAACCATAAGATTTGTTTGTCTTTTATGTGTGAGGCGTAATTCATGAAAAGATCTAATGGTTCAGATTTTGTGTCCATATTTTGTGTTCATTTAGACTTTCCCATATATACACACACACACACATACATATGTATATGTGTGTGTGTATATGAAATTAAAACACATTTCTGCTCATTGTTACTCAAAATATCATCAACATTTCTTTTATACAAAACAAATTCCATGTGTACTAAAAGCATAGACAAACAACTACTCAAATACGTAAAACACATAAGGTTAAAATAGAAACAAGTATGATGGCAATTATTTTATGTTCCAAGCTAAAACACCCAAAAATGAGTTTCTTTCAGCTAGTGAAGATAGTAACCAAACATTAGTACAACATGTGCTACAGAGTACAGTTAAAATGAACAAATGTGCTATAATGATAATTACATTTAACATGGATATAGACGGTAAACAAGAAGTGAAGCGTACCACTAAACTTTCTATGCCCAGAGCCCAAAAATTCATGATTCATTAGCTGCATCGAGTCCACTCCCTGATTGACAGTCTGTATTCAAATATTTTTAATATAATTTTTATACTGATACAACTTAAACTTGAAGGCAAACAAATAGAAAACTTGTAGCAAATTTTGCATAATGATGCATGACAGCCATGTGCAGCAATAAAATTGAACTCAGTGTGCTCTGCCTCAGTGTACAAACAGATCCTAAGATAATATCCTAACCATTAGGAGACAAAAATACATGACATAAAAGATTTTGATAAAGAAGATGACAATAATAGGATTTTGTACCAAACTATTTGTACAAATCATCTTGCCAGCCTGCTGTTGAAGTTCGTATAGCATAATGAACATACACAAAGTTGAGAAAACTTGACAAAGAATCACAAAAGATGATACGAACACCAATTAATTTTTATACATAAAACAAGGCATAAGAAACATCAGTTTAGACACAGTAAAGTGCATTTAAAGCACCATAGTGAATGTAACTGAAATTGGCAATCGATATCCAGAGGACCAAACCCAAGATATCCGGATCCTTGCTCCATAATCTGACCCGTCAGATTATTATCATAGCAGTTTCTTAAAAAATGATATTCAACGATTTCATTTTTCTAAAAAAACTGATTATAATGTATGTACAGGAGAATCAAAGTTAAAAAATCTTTGGTTAACCAAATGTCTTACTGCAATTGCCTATTGTCTTCATCGGCAAACTGTGTTGTTTTTGAATGATAGGCTGTATAGACCTGCCTTCATTTTATGATCTTGAAAATATGCAACAAATTTTACAATTGAGACACATAGACCATGTATAATGATGCACTAAAAGGTGTGTTGGTATCAGACAATTTTAGTTAAAATAAATAAGAATATCTTGTGGTTGTTTTACTGCAATGTTTTGTGCTTGTCGCTATAGCTGAGCAAAAATTAATTTCTATAGTAATAACACAAAACCCCTCCTAAAAGCCATATCTACTTTTCCTATTTTCACTGTGTATGAACAAAGCCTAGAGCCAAAAACACAATAGTACCTCAAGTTGCTGCCGAAATGTGGTAACCATGTGCAGATGTTCTTCATATTGAAGCTTCAATTGTCTATGAAACTCTGAGAATTCTGACTGCATTATCTGCTCACAATCTTTAATGATCGACTCATCAATATTATCACTAAGCATTCGGTCTCTAAGTTTTTTAGTTGAAAGTGAACTGTCATTATGAATTATAGCTGATTTGTCATTCATGGAAATTTTGCTTCTGGCTGAAACTAAAGCTTCAATCCAGGCCATGCGATCATCTTTTGAATTTGTTCTCAACTGAAGCGTCTTTGTAGGGGAAAATATATAAAATTTCTTGTCATCAGAATTGCTCTCACGAAATGATGAGATCTGTGAAAAAATCGAATGCTTAAAAAAAATGGTATTTGAGATTCATGATTCTTAGGAAATGTTTCTAACTACCAAAACACACACATTGAATGCACGGAAAAAACTACTGGCAGGTTTATTTTATGCACAAAATAAATCATGAGAAATATGAGGGTTGCCTTGAGTGTTCAAATGGATCGCAGAGTGTAAAATTTCAGTTCATTTTAAAATAGAATGTTTGAAGCATCTGCTATGAAAAATATAAAAAAAAAAATCAAGGATGTTCCAAGAATTCAGTAGGACTGACCTATAAAAACGAGAGGTTATGCTTTCCATATACCAGTGTATTAAGGTGCCTGGAAGCTCACATTCATAACACACAAGGCATGTCTAGATATATCCAAGTGAACAAGTTAGATGCATGAGAAACAGCTCAAGCATCCCATGTTTATGCCCACCAGACTAATATTTAGTTGTACACGGCTTACAATTTTCTAGCTGAAGGCATAAAAGGGAGGATTAGCATCTTCATTGGGCAAACCTATGAGTTTTGACTCTTAAGTAGACTCCTTGGGAAAGTTATTTACTCAAGGCTCTATTGCAACAATCCTTATAGGCATCCACCTAGTCGAGGCTTATTGCCTAGCCATACACCTAGATTCCCTAGTCAAGGCCTACCACATCATTTAAGCATCTAAATTGGTATTGACACGCTTCTTATGTACTACAGTACTAGTTGAGAATCTGTGTGCTGTTTTCGGCAATGTTGCCTCCTTGGCTTCTCCCAAGCCACCTAAACCCCCAAATTTTCAATTGGCTCACTTAATACTTCTATTAAATACAAAAAATTAATGCAAAGTATACAGGTTAACCAATATATCTTAGCTATGATTAATCTGTGATAAATCCTCCCCTAAACGATTGATCTCTCATACTTATCGCCTAGTGTCCCACCAGACGATTTTTACAACCTTACTTCAAGGTAAGACTATAATTCAAGGCAACACTTTCGAACTCTAGCATTGTAGCAAGCCTTGTGCATTAGGTTTCCCTTTACTGTTTCAAAATATTATAATATGTATTGTACATATCCTATGTAGACAATAAAATATGTTATGAATGATGCCTTGGACACTTGACTATGGATTACTTATCCACCTCACGGTGCGGTAGTCACACAAGAATTTTACAAAATAAGGTGAATACATAGTTATGTAATTTCAGTTCCATACACAAACCGAAAAGAAATCTACCTAAAATAAATGGACTCCACAATATTTAATCAGTTAGGGACAGTTTCACTATAAAAGGTTATAGTGATTATTATATTATTATTTTCCTTAAGAAAAGGTAAAAAATATAACTGAATTTTTAGCAAATCCTCTATTTTTGAAGTTCTATTACCTATAAGTTTGATTTAAGCTCCAAGACCATAAAACATTTTGAAACATAATAGTGATTATTATATTATTTTGACACATAATAGTGATTATCATCTTATTATTTTCTTTAATAAATTGACACTCTCTTCAACAACCAGTCATCATATAAACAAGAACTCTGATATGTCCAAGATAAAACAAACCTAAACTAATAAAAAAATTGTTGCTATGCCCCGCAAGACCCACTAACAACTAAGCTCCACCCCAACTCCCATCCAATCCAGTCACAACATTTACAGTTTCAGGTCACGCTCACATTGTCTTCTTCCCAGTATTCATCATATCGTGCAACAAAAACCAACAGGTACCTATCTGTTTTACGAAAGACAGCTTTAGTTTTTTCACTTTGTTTAATAAAATTTATCAAACAAAATCGGTTTCTTTCTACTCAATGTAGCAATATATATTGTACAACGACCAACTCAAACGTCAACAGCACAACATGACTGCACTGCAGTATAACACGATTACATACTACATTCACCTATAGATTGTGATAATCAAATCAAAACTCGTTTTCACAACTGATCCACCATTTTTTTACAAGTGAATGAAATTGAAACTTGGAAAACCTCCAATAACACCCAATAATACTTGCTGAACGAAAGTTTATACAAAAAAAAAAAAAAAAAAAAAAAAAAAAAAAAAAAAATCATACATTCCCACATGAAAAGATAAGCATACCTTAAGATGAACAAATCCAAGCTGCTCTTTCCTTTTCTTCCGGTAAAAAGATGCAGCAGAACCAATAACCCGAACATCATAATCATCATTATTAACATGATTACCATCGTCATCTACTAGATAATGACGATGATTCAAAGATGATAATGAAGACTGGATCTTAGAATAAGAAAGAACGCCATTACTACGAAGAGTGAACCAACGAGATCTCCATCCCTTACTAAAGTTAGTCCATTTTTGCAAAACCCCTGCTACTAAAATATCAGATGACGCATCGTCGGCATTGTTATCGGGTCCCAATGGGTTCGGATCTAGATCTGAAGAGGGGTCCGCTGGCGATGATGATGGTGATGATGGCAAATCAATCGAGATGCAGCAAAGCGGGTGCAGCTCTCTTCCCCGCATTGATTTTGACGATTCAATTGAGTTCGATGTTAATTGATAACTAATTTGAATTTTATTTATTTAGGTTAGCGGTTGTTATATAAAGTGAGAAGATGATATCTATTTTTTCCATTTTACACTGACAACGTGGAACGGTGGTTTATTTTGGTAGAAGGAACCTCTGCAAAACTCTTTCATGGTTCAGATTCAGTCGACATCTCAAATATACTTTATTTTGGAAAAAAATAATTGAACACATAATTTGGACACAAATTAAAGAATATAAAATCTCAATTATTAGGTTGTCTTCTTGATTTACCTCTCTTGTATAAGAACAAATTAATCTAGTAACTGAGATTTCTATATTATCTACTTTGTATCATATTTTTATATTCAAATAGTCGCTTTTATTTATTGTATACAAAACACAATATAATTCTATCTTTTTTTCTCAGTTCATTGGTTCTCAGGTCTACTACTTCACTTTCAACAATTTAAGATTTGTTTTGCCTTTTAGCCATTATAAAAAGTTCTATATTTGCAAATTTAAGACTCTATGATAAATTGACATAAATATGCTTATTTTGAAACATTAAATCTTTTTATATCCTTCTTAGACCTAGACTCTAAATTAATGAGCCTTCTTGCGTGTTCTTTTACCATTTTCTATCTCCTTCATCATCACCTTCCTCATCAGGCTCAGCCCTAGCATAGGCCAACTAGGTGGTCGTCTAGGGCCTCAGGCTGGTGGTGGGCTTCAGTACGTATTTGCAAAGTATGATGCATTTAATTCTTCAATATGTTATTGTTAGAGTTTGTGCCCTAGAGGCAATCTATTTGATGTGATTAATAACATTGTTGATGTTATATTTTATTTTGAATAAAAGATTTCGTTGTATTATATTTACTCTGATATATAAATATTAACATAATAGAAGTCCTTAGAATAATAATATGGAATGTATCATTTCAAATAAGTGACTTGAACATGAGATTATATAATATATTAAGTATTATAATTCTTAAATAGCGTTTTTAGCCTCTAGGACAAAATAAACAAAAAATTGTTCCATAAGAACAATCGGGTAAATTTTATCCATAAGGACAAATTTAGTATAATGGGAGGAATTCAGGGGTCCACTATAATTCATCCCTTTACACTAAAATTTGTCCTTATGGACAAAATTTTAACCTTTTGTCCTTATGGAATACTTTTTTTTTTCAATTTGTCCTTCAGGGTATTTTCCTATCTTAAAATGTTAATATAAGACAACGATGAAACGTTGAAACTAGTATGTTGCTTGACTGATGATCATATCTCATTAGTCATTAATATAAGTGATATTAATGTCAATAATAAATAGCGTATTGGATTAACCCAACTTTGGAAAACTTCATGAAGCATAATTTATAGTGTCATAGGTAATTCTCAAAGTGACAGTAATGTACTAGTCCTCAGACCTGGAATCATTATATAAATTTAATCGAGGATATTTGTATTTTGATATCATCAAAATTTACTTTTAACAGAGTAGACGATAAAGGTGATTATCGGATACATCTCGAATCGATTAAATAATATGAATGATCTAGATGGAATTTAACTCTATAATATAAATAGAGATATACATGGGCCTCTTGATTGAGTATGATTACAAAATGCATGGTCATGCTCAAATATTGATATGTTTTATATAATCTACTCATCGATCAAGATTAAAGGATTAAATTATAAAGAGGATGACATGTTTCGTGCCTCGAGTTTAATCTTGGATGTATTGGTTAAAATGATTAAATTACGTTGGTATACTAGTCACGGAAAAGATTGTATCGAATCGTTGATTTTATTATTACTTGGGTATCAATGATGTATTACTAGATGTCGCTCACTGTTTATAATTTAAATGTTACTTAAATTATTGTCGACATTATAATAACCTATAGGGTCACACATAAGAACATTAAGAAGGATGAGAGACATACACAACAAAAGGGAAAACCAAGTGTTGACATTTTTTTGGTTTTGAAATGGTATAAGGGTTCTACGGTTACCTAAAATATCTCGTTTTTCATATTATAAAAGAAAGGCTGGCCCTTCTTTTATGTATATAATTAACACATGAAAACGAATATCAAAAGAAAACCTAGATCCCCAATTTCGGCTAGTACTGACCTCCTCCTCTCAATTCCGTTTGACATTGTCCAGATCATCATTCTGACCAGAGACGCTGTATCCAAGCGCTTGATTTCGATTTAACCAAGATTCAAATTCGTACGTATTCGTGAATCAAAGACAAGAAAAGGTACGTGGTTTTTAATTCAATTTTGAATTTAAATTAGCAACTAGGGTTGATAAAATACTTGTAATCCGTTGCGTATCGATGCACCTTAACCTTCAATGGTATCAGAGCAGGGTTATTTTTGAATTCAGTTGTTGGGTTTAACCTGTAAGAGTTTATGCCCTAGAGTCAATAAATTTGATTTGATTAATAACACTGCTGATGTTATTAGTTTATTTGGAATAAAAGTATTCTGTTATGTTATATTTATTGCATAATATAAATATTAACATAATAGAAGTCCTTAGAATAAATACGGAACTATATAGTTCAAGTAAGTGACCTGAACATGAGATTACATAATATATTAAGTATTATTAATTCTTAATTGTCCCTTGTCAAGTTTTATTGTTTACATAGGACAATAATAAAACATTGAGACTAGTATGATGATTGACTGATGATTATATTTCATTGATCATTAATATACATGATATTAATGTCAATACATATATACGTATTGGAGAATAGCGTATTGGGCTGACCCGCCAAGAGAAAACTACATGGAATATAATTAATAGTATCATAAGTTATTCTCATAGTGACAGTGATGTAATGGTTCTCAGACCTGAAAATCATTATAATTTTATTCGAGGATATTTGTGTTTTGATACCATCAGAAGTTACTTTTAACCGATTAGATGATAAAGGTGATTATTGGATACATCTCGAATCGATTGAAAATCATGAATAATCTAGATGGAATTTAACCCTACGACATAAGAAGAGATATCCATGGGCCCCTTGATTGAGTGAAACTATGAAATGCATGACCATGCTCAAATATTGATTTGTTTTAAATAGTCTACTCATCGATCAAGGTAACATGATTAAATTATAAAGAGAATGATACGTTCCATGCCTTGAGTTTATTTCTGCATATATTGGTTAAAAGGATTATATTACATTGAAACATATGTCATAGAAAAAGATTGTATCGAGTCATCAATATTATTATAACTTGGGTAGCAGTGACGTATTACTAGATGCCAATCACTGTTAATGATTTTAAATACGATTTAAAATCATTGCCAACGTTGCAATAACATATAGGGTCACACAACAAGAACGTTTGGAAGGAAGGACCATTCTAAACAAATAACATTTCAAACGTTGATTTTATTTTTTGTTTGAAATGGTCCACACCGGTTATTTCAGTTCATCCCGTTATTTCAATATACAAAAGAGTACCGACCATTTTATTATAATTTGTTAGATAGAAATCAAGATATACGAAATAAAATTGGGAAGATCAAAATAATGGCGGCTAGCTAGTAACAAATCCTTTGATCTTCAATCACGTATGACGAAGATGAAGCAGATATTCGTGGATACTTATGAAGGCGCTGTGAATTGCATGGCTTAAATCCGATACAATCTAGATCCAAATTTGATTTCGCAAAAACACTAACAGGTATAAGTTCTTCGATTTATTAATTTTTTCATATATCCTATTTTTCATAATTGTTATAAAACTAAATAGGGTTTTTGATTTGATCTTACAAACCCTTCAGTGGTATCAGATCTACGGCTTGCATACATTTGGTATTTTGAAAATTTGAATTATTTTGATATTAATCAATCTGTGTTATGAACACAACAGATAGTAAGAAGTAGGTGTATAGATTCAAATCTGAGATGAAATCATTTCATTATGAACAAATCTTTGTTTTGTTACCAGATCTAAAGAGATTAAGACTTAACATATGATATTAATTATGCCATTTCTTACTTGTTAAAATCTGAAAACATGTTGATCAATTAGATTGTCTCTACATGTTTTATTCAGACACAAATTAATATTAGATAAAATTCTGTTTATATATTACTTCATTTTAGATCTATTTATATGAGGTAATGGTGCTAAACACATAATCAAAATTTGTTTGATTTACAAATATTAAAGTCTTGATTCTGTTATATATATATATATATATATATATATATATATATATATATATTTTGATCAAAAGAAATAATATTGATTGTTGATCAATTGATTGAATGATAGATTCATAGTTGAGTCCCTTATGATTTGAAATTTCGTGGTATTAATCATGAATAAATGAGGAACTTCAGGTCATAATATATATATATATATATATATATATATATATATATAGTCCTGATTTTAATCATTGTATGCAAATCAAAACCTTTGCATGGATTTAACATCTAAAATGTTTGATCAGTTTTACTGTAACTGTAACATCCCATAATTTCCCATAATTTATTGTATTCAATTGGAGATGAAATTGAAAAAAAATTAATTGATTACTAAATTTGAAATATTAAAATATCATTTGTTATGGTAATATTTTGGAATTAGTTATATGCAGAGAGTACGGTTGTCACTTGTCAAATATAGAATTATTAAATACTAAAAATGAATGTTTGGGTTATAGGAAACTTTATATTTTTCAAACGCAAATTGAAATTATAAATATATGTACATTTTTAATTCTTTTAAATCCATAAACGTTCGAATTAAGATTTGATTGATAGTAAATGGGAAGCATTAGTAACGTTTAACAGTTAATGATCTCATTCCTTTTAAAACATATCTTATTGGAAAAGCCTTTGACACATTAGTAAATTATTCCACTAATTGATAGCGTAAAAGAAGAAATTTTTTGTAAAGCCGCTAATTGCACGATGGTTCCTTTATATATATTATCCGTTCTTTTTTCTGTAAAACCATTTGTTCTCTTCCTCATACCTTTCTTCTCCGTGAGACTCCCTTCCAAGTAATCTTCGGATTTGCAAATTTACTTATATCTCTCTCTAATTTTATTTAATGTCCATTCCTGTCATCAGATCTACCTTGCGCAAGTTATAAATTCATTGTCTCTTTCTTTGTTTTGCTTCACCTTCAACTTTGTTTTCTTTTTCTTTTCGATAAATCTTGATAACCCAACGCCGAACCCAAGCCCTGTTGTTTCCCTTGTTAGTTTGAAAACCGAACTGTTGTTATTATATATATATAAAAATTGTTTGCCTTAGAACTTTTACTGTAGCCTGGTTGTTTATACCATTGTAGATCTTTCTGCGCCTTAAAAAAAGTACATATAAAAAAATGGACTTTTTTAGTTCTTCTAAGTTTGTTGTAGCATGGAAATAGCATCCTTCCCCATGCGTTAATACATGTACAGTCATGGGTATAATTTTATATATAAGTAGTGGAAGCAAGTTCAGAGATAGAAACATGTTGTACATGCATGTGAATTTTTGGGAAGAATAAAGAAAATTTGTACCAGGTATTTAATATTTGCATTTCAGGAAAATGTTCACAAGGACAAATTTTAGGGCTTTTTTATCCATAAGGACAACCAACTAAAATTTTATTCACAAGGACAATATACTGTCATGTGCACTGATTTCTTTTTCTTTCTCATTCCGACATCGCGCTTCTCTCTATCTTGAATTCTCTTCTCCAGTGCGTTTCTTTTCTTCTAATCACGAATTCATCTTTCACAAAATCACAAAATCAAGCAATAGCGCAATCATCTTTCAGGAAATAAAGCAATCGATTCATGAAATAACCCAATCCATTAACCGAATGTTGAAACCCTAATTCGATTTTGGAGATTACATCGATTGTTTTTTTTATATAATCATTATAGCTTACCGTTCATCTGTGCGATTAGGTTTTTTTCAATTTCTATCGGTGATTCATGACTTCTCTTGGTTCTGCAGTTTTAATGTTCAACCTTTCAGCGTGTAGGTATCATTTTTATATTTTTCTAGGTATCATTTTTGTTTATTTACCACTTATTTATATTCATTTGATGTGTTTTTAATGTTATATTTATTATTTACTTGTATTGTTGCGTTATCTATGTATTACAGTCGAACTTATTTTGTTATAATCAAACAAAATAAGGTGTGAATAATTTTTGTGCTACTTTTTATTTAAAACATTACTGCAGTTTTTAGGTATCATTTTTACTGTATTCACTGTGCTATGTTTTATTTAGTTACTTTTTGTTGCTGTATTATTTTTGTTGCTGTACTGTTGCACTAGCTTTGTAATTCAATTGAATTTATTTCATTTTGATCAATCAAATTGTGAACAAATCATATTTCAAAGTGATGTAAGTAATTTTTGTGCTACTTTTTATTTAAAACATTACTGCAGTTTTTAGGTATCATTTTTTTATTTTTTTGGGTATCATTTTTACTGTATTCACTGTTGCTATGTTTTTTTAGTTACTTTTTGTTGTTGTATTGATTTTGTTGCTGTACTGTTGCACTAGCTTTGCAATTCAATTGAATTTATTTCATTTTGATCAATCAGATTGTGAATAAATCATATTTCACTGTAATGTAAGTAAATTTTTTTATTCTTTTTATTTAAAACATTACTGCAGTTTTTAGGTGTCATTTTTATATTTTTTTGGGTAAATTTTTTACTGGGCTCAATGTGCTATGTTTTTTTTAGTTACTTTTTGTTGTTGTATTAATTTTGTTGCTGTACTGTTGCACTAGCTTTGTAATTCAATTGAATTTATTTCATTTTAATCAATCAAATTGTGATTTAATCATATTTCACTGTGATATAAGTAATTTTTGTGTTGCTTTTTATTTAAAACATTACTGCAGTTTTTAGGTATCATTTTTATATATTTTTGGGTATCATTTTTACTGTATTCACTTTGCTATGTTTTTTAGTTACTTTTTGTTGTTGTATTAATTTTTACTGTATTCACTGTGATATAACTCAATTCAAAACTCACAAAAATAATATTTATTCACAATAATACCTACTGATTAAAAAAATAATAGCAATCAATTCAATTCATTTGTCACAAAAATGGGCTTATTCTCAGTAATACACAATAATACCCACTTGTATCATATGATACCTACAATGATACATAACTGATTTAATATGATACATTTTTTCCCTACACAATCTAATTACGTAGAACACTGCTCCCCATTCCAAGCATGCATTCATGCATTTACTTTTACTTGTATGCAATCCGGTCTTGAATTCAAGTAATCTCCAGCAGCATGCAGTATCTGCAAGAATTCCATACACACTCAAAACTTATACCAATATAATACTGTAAATTCAACTAGAAAATATAAAACTGATACCTAAAAAAATATAAAAATGATACCTAAAAACTGATATGATGTAAATTCATGTTGAAAATATAAAACTGATACCTAAAAAAAATAAAAATGATACCAAAAAACTGCTATGATGTAAATTCATGTTGAAAATATAAAACTGATACCTAAAAAAATGTAAAAATGATACCTAGAAACTGCTTTGATATTTTAAAGGAAAACTAATGAATCAAAATGTTTACATCCCACTTTAATTGTTTAAAATGACATAATTTCGATTGAGTTGCTAAGCTAATGCAACAGTACATGTAGAAAACTGATATATCACGAAAATAAATTAACACATAAGCATAACACTGTAATAACAAGAAAAATGATACCTTAAAAAATGGAAAAATGATACCTACAAACTGCTACTAAATTCACCATCCAAAAAAAGTAACTTCCATCGTTCATCTTTGTCGTTCGTCTCTCTCGTTCGATTTTCTACGATGAATTCACAAAATCAAAATCACAAAATCATCTTTAATGTCTATCGAATCAAAATCAAAATCCGCGGCTTTGATTTGCTGTTCGATTGTTGAGATCGATTTCATGCCCTAATTTTTGCTGTTCGATTTATGTTTGAGGTTCGACTGTAAGATAGTAGGCGGATTTGATTTCAGTCGATTTCCAGATGAGATGATTTCGTTATTTTTGATTTGCTGATTTCGTGGAAGAAGAAATCGGAGAAGAGAAAAAGGAGCGGAAGAAGAAATCAGAGAGGAGAGAAAGGGTGACGGAGATTTTTAATTATTAGTGGGCTGGCCTATTTACTGTCCTTATGGATAAATTATTAGTGGCTTGTCCTTTTGGATAAAAATTTTAATTAGTTTGTCCTTATAAAAATTTTCCCCTTTGCGTTTTGTATATACTAAAAAAAAGAAGACATTTTGCTAAGCTTTGCTGGAACATATAATATTGGATAGGAATGTAAACTATACCCATGCATTTTGTCAATGTGAGACCATTATTATAATATAAATGAAGTAGTAAGCATGAAAGGTTGCTTTGACATGTAACCTATAGGAATTATAAACTAGACATGCATAATTTGTTTAGTTGGCTTAGACTTCCATGCGCAAATAAAAAATAAAAATTCTTTTTTTTTTCCTTTTTTTTGGTTTGTGAAATAAAACTTCGCTACGCTTGCACTGGTCTTGACCATAATTTGTTTGTCCAGTTCGTTGAAGCTTCTGTTACGCCTCTCTGTTATCGTTTCTATTTCTATGCCACTGAAGGTGAGTTCAACTCACACCTAACTAAAATATTCGATTGTTAGTTAAATTAAATTCATTGTAATGATATGATTGCTTTGGTTGCTGTTTGACTGTTTAAATTTATTATTCATGTTAAATTTGTATAGACTGTATAATTTAATTTAACTGTTGATATAAGTTGTACGGTTATAAATTAATTTCTTGTTTAAAAACCTTATACTTGATGACTAGTAAGTTGATATTATATTGAACTGTTTAGATGTGTTGATTTTGATGGATCCCTTGGATTTATATATTTAATGTATCGATATGTAATTCATCTTGTTATCGACATTGCTTATATATATTTATTGATTTGTGTTGATTAATCCCGACCACTACCATAGATGTTACGAGCATCAAATAAATCCAGGATTAATCATTAAAATGAATTAAGAACGTAGGTTGAAATGATAAATACCTATGACCCTAATTTGGATTGAAATGATATATATCCTTTCCCAAAATACTAAAAATTAAATTTTAAGTATTACTTGGCCATAGGATAGAAAATTATATACGGAAACCGGTTGGTTAAATAAATTTGTTTTAACCTTGAATTTGGAAATTTTGTTTTAAAGACAAATAAATGATTTCTTTAAATTTGAACTTTAAGCCTTGAAATTAATTTTTTTAATTTTTAGGAATTCGTAAATGTGGATAACTAAAGTTGAAATTGAATTGAATATAAAGTATAAATTTATCGAAATTGAACCTTTGATATTTACTTTAAATTAACTTGATTTATAGTAATAATCGAACTGTTGAATTGAATTAAAATATAAATGGGAAGTCAAATCCTTTTGAAATAAGATATCAAAATTTAGTCGATTGATTTGAAACTGAAATATGATTTCCAGTTGGTTCAATTTTGAAGAAACGATTCTGATTCCAACTACATTATTTTTAAACCATTTTATAAACCATTTTATTTTTATAATAATAATTTTCTTTATAAACTATTTACCTTATAACTATTTTATTTTATTATTTATTTTACATTAACTATTTATTTTATTATTTATTTCAAATTAACTATCTTAATATTTAACTATTTATTTTATAAACTATTTTAATATTTTACCTATAGATTTTACTAAATCTGAAAATTCTATTTTTAAATATAAATTATTTATTTTCAAACTATTTTAATTATATATCTAAACTATTTTAAATATATTTTAACTATTTTAATATTCAAATTATTTTAAAGTTGAAATTGTTTCAAGATTTTAAATTGCTTTAAATGGAGATTTTATTATGAATAATATTCTAACTTGAATATTGAAACGACTTTTAAGAAAATATGATATTTTGATATGAAGTACGAACCCTTTGAAATGTAGAAGAACTGTCTGGTGTGAAAAATGTAAAAGTTGGATTGTTAAAGAGACCGGGATTGGATATTGACATACTCTCTGCCAATACCGAAAACCACTTTAACAACTGTGCACGCGGTGGAGTTCTAGAACGAAGTAGGCTGATTTAGAGGCGATTACTGGATTTGAAGAAAGAGAACAATAACGGATATCCTTGAGCTTCAAGTCATAATTAAAATGACTATAACAAGGCTATATCATAACCAAGTGGGGTTAGCTACCTCCATCAGCAACACTTCTTTCTTTATTACTATAGTCCCTCGGTTTGATTGATTTGATTTGATGCGCATCCATGATTTGGGAGTGTTGTTCGAGGTGGGCGGTAGTCGCGGTTATGCATTACCACCAGTCCGGGCATGCAACCAATATAATCCTACTGTGGGCATTCCTCATGTGTCTTGTCATGTTATCCTGATCAAGCCCCCTACGACTTTGATTTGTGCCATACCTATGGAGTGTCCTCTAATAGACACTACGTACTGTGGACTTTACGGTGTCTGTATAGACTACAGTATTATAAACAGTGTAAGGGTAAAAATGTAAACCCGCTTACGCTATTTTAATATTTTATATTTAACCATAGACATTATTGTAATAGTGTATGGTATTATATAGTATCTAGTTTAACGGATCCTTAGAAGATGGAAATTCCCGTAACATCTCTTAAGTTATTGCACTCATATAATCGCATGAATTTGATTTAACTAATATGAGAATATTTTAGTTCTGATCTAAGTATTTTTGTCTTTTCATTTGTGCTCAGGTCAGCCTGAGTTTTCAGTTATTGAAGACGACGTTATGAAGATGAAGATGGAGTTTGCCAGAAGTATTATTATTTATTTCCGCTGCAAATATTAGTATATTTATTATAGTTAACTCTGATAGTTGTTGTAAAATATAATCAAATGCATGTTTTAACAACTTCATGAACTGTTATTTAATTATTATATTTCGTCCTTCCGCTGTGAGATTCTGTGTTTGTTTTCTTCTTCGCTTCTTTTACTTATATAAATACCAATAACTATCCGTATTTTTGATTTGTTTATGTCGACATTGAGGATCATTGTTGATTTGAATGGTCAAAAATCCCGGATGTTACAGTAACATTCCAGATGTATATACATGTTCGATCACTGTTTGAAGCTCAATTTAAGGCATACACGTAATATATATATATATATATATATATATATATGTGTGTGTGTGTGTGTGTGTGTGTGTGTGTGTGTGTGTGTTACATCCATTGCCGTTTAAGGCTACCAATGATTTATCTTAAAATCCCGAAGAATTTCTGGGTTGAATCGTATTAAAGATAAGTATGACTTGTTTAAATCTTAAAATAAATTTTGTCACTAAATTTAATTTTATGAAAACTGATGTCATATGGATCCTAATTATAACATAATTTATATGCATGATGTATATTATAAGCTGCATGACTTTTATCTTATTGTCTACATGTGTATGTACATATAATTGAATTGGTACAGGGTTACTTGTTTACACACACACACACACACATTCTTATGTTGATGTATGTAGTTGGATCTACAAATACATACTAAATGATACACTTTGTAGATATATGAATTAACAATAAAATAATTGTTATTTTACTATGATTCATATATGCTCTATAATAGTTACATAAACATTATATGATTGGAAAGTTTGACCTGCTTGGTTTATAAATGTATTTATATGTGTATGTATGTGTGTGTGTGTATATATATATATATGTGTGTGTGTGTATGTGTGTGTATATATATATTAATATGGGCAGAGACTCATGATTCGATTCTTGATTTAAATCTGTGTGAAAATTCCTTTGTAACACATGTTAAGATGTGTAGTTGCATATTTATTGTGTTGAGTCTGAGATTATACTACCCAGAAAATTCTGTAGCTTAACTAAATTCTCATCTCTGTATACATATGCTTAGTAACTAGTTTAGTAAATGAATCACAATTTGATTGATGGTCTGAATTTTCTAATGATACTAGCATTGTATAACAGTACGCACATGTTCTTATTAATGTGTTTTGTTGCTTGACACTATCAAATACACACACACACACACACACACACACATCTGAAATTGTTATGGATTAGAAATATTGTGTATATATTAAACTTGTCATCTGCTGTTAACATGATTGGATAGAGATTTGAATCATTTCAATATTATGTGTAATCTAGTTTCGGAAGTAGCAGTGTATTTTTGTTTGATATATTAAATATTTGTAATTTTAATAAATGATTGGATCTGAAATGATCATTCTTAAACATTAATTATGGATTCAAATCAATTTGATTGATTTTATTCAATTGATTAATATATGAAATAAATGCATGCAAGACTCTATATTTTTTTGGCAGACCTTTTATAATTTTGCCAATTTTCATTTGATTAAATTGTATATATAGATATACATGTTCTTGAATAAGCCACTGGAAAAAAATTTGTTTTCTTAACTGGTTTATACTTGAATACATAAATTTGTTATGTGATTATTCTATGTGTGTGTGTGTGTACACACACACACACATACACACAGATAATTGAATAATACAAATCTATTTTGTAAATTTTATTTTAAAGTTCAAATCATGATATATGCAACACACAGACAATTGGCTTTAAAACCAATTTTAAATCTTATGCATGGTATAGTTGATTTTTGTTAAAATTTAGAATCTGTATGTTTACACTATATAGAATGCATTGTTGAATGCATGATGTCAAAACATTAGGCTGTGTGTTGGACAATAAAAGGAAAATGCTATTTAATTGTTTTGGTTATATGACAATTGCTTCAGGGCACAATAAGGTAACATGTTTTATAAGATGACATGGGGTAACTAATACATTTAAACCCCTTATACCTGCAAGCAGTGTTATGAACACTATTATATATATATATATATATATATATATATATATATGTGTGTGTGTGTGTGTGTGTGTGTGTGTGTGTCTCTGCACACACTCCATTTTAGAGATAATGATACTGCATGGACGAAGCATTTGATAATATATATATATGCAATCTGGTAGGATTCAATGTTGATTGTTATTGTTGTATATATATATATGTGTGTGTGTGTGTGTTTGTGTGTGTGTGTGTATACATATATAATACACATCTTGCATACTAAAACATATAGTTTATGTTTAAATTCACTGTAAATTTGATTTGCAATATCTGTATGCAAACAATACTGGTATGCATTGCTCACTTTTGTATTTGATATATATAATTGAGTTTGAACAGTATTACACACACACACAAACACACACACACACACACACACACATATGTATAATGCATGCTTTGATGCACTGTTTATTAGGCAGTGTGTGTTGGATCTGGATCTGCTGTTATAATTGCAGATTTGGCCCAGGGCAATCCTATAACATGGGTCAGTATGACTGATGTGTGCAGTTGGGTAACCATGTTGATGCAAGATGATGAGCAGTACCTGAAGCCTGTATGGTTTTAAAACTTAGTAGTATGATTTCTTGAGTGATTTATAGTAATAAATATTGTAATGTATGAGTGGATCGTAATAAAGCCTGCATGTTTAATTGTAAAAGAGTTTGAAAATTAAGAAGTTAATTGTGTATACACTGTTTGTATTCATGTGATTTGGTTTTATATATTAAGTTGGACTTATTTACTGAATATGCTAGAAATGTATTCGAAGATATGCAGGCAGTTTTAAATACAATAACAATCTCAATATATATATATATATATATATATATATATATATGTATGTATATTTAAGTATATGCTATCTACCTGTCTGAGTGAATGCATGTACATGAGACATATTTGATTTTTTGTAGAAAGGCGTCACTTATACCTACAGTAATGCTTACATACATTATGTATAAATTGTATATGTGGCTTGAATATTATTTAATGAAATAGACTATGCCATGTATGGCCTAATTTTAATTTATGCTGATACGTTGCAAACAATTATGGATTGCTTTACAGCTGTACAAAAATGGACTACAATTTGTTTTGAAATGTTCAAAACAATGGCATCTTATATTCAATTTTGATTCCTTTAACATTTACGCTATTAAATAATACATGCGAAAAGGTTTTATATCCCTTTTAATTGCGTTTATATGGAATTAGAATTACCAAGATAAAATACTTTTGAAATGTGTAAATAAAACTAATATAGCTAGCCTTCTCAAGTTTAGTATTCCTTTAAGCAAATTTTGTTATATTAAGTCATGGTGACGTCTTCCAATATATACACTCACGAATGCTAGAATCAATGGATGTAGGTAATGCCAAAGCGTTGTGCATCCTTTTATTTTGGTTATATGCGATAGAGTAATTGTGATACTCGACTGTACAATTGGGTCTGACTTAACTATGCCGCATACTAAGATTATTGGCTTAGAGACAAAGAGCATGCATTATTCTATATTTGAGCAAATGAATAATTCTATGAACAAAACGGTCATCATGCAATCTAAGAATTATATATACGATATAATTGACATAAGATGTCTGCCTAAAAGGTTGTGTTTTTGGGATTAGCCAAACCTAAGTCAAGGCATGACCAGATATGGATCTTGGACATACACTGATATATATATATATATATATATATATATATATATATATATATATATATATATGGATGTTAATTTGAGCGGAAGCATATTTTAGTTTAAACTAGACATTTATATCAACATAAATTTTGAATGTCAAAATTTGTGCTTATATTAAATATATATATATATATTACAAAATCAGTTATTATTTATTATCTATTATAGATATTAAATAGCAAATAACTCTGATAATTTAAAATTAATCCTTAAGAAGGATAAACTGAATTAAATCAATTTTTTTGACTAACATCGAAATTTGAGGATTGTCCTCAAACAAATTAAAACATAATTGTTTTACAAATATAGACGAAAGAAATGAAAATTGAAGTATGACTTCAACGGAATAAGATATAAATGTTATAACAATCTACTTATACATCTCTATTATTAGATACTAGATATGAATCACATAGACGTATGTAAATTTGCAGAAATTGCAAAACAAGTCGAAATCTGACAAAAGAACAAGTGGACTTACGATTGGAAATGAAGTAAATGTTGTTGGATTATCCATAGGAAGCTGCTTCTTATTCTATGCAATGGCTTAATTGAATAATTAAAATATTGTTATTATTAAAATTCCATAAATTTTATTTTGTATCTTGTTTAGACAAGTTTGAATTTCATTTGTAATAAAAGAACAATTGTTGTTTATTTTACTTAAATGAATTATCTTATGGAATTTCACAAATAGCTAACGATCTTTATAAATCCTTAACTATGATGTGCTTGACATAAATACCGAGCAGATTAAATTAATTGATTTAGATCCAACATACCTTTGGCATTGCCAGTTAGCCTATATAAAAAAGAAAAGCATGTTAAAACTCCATAATGATGGAATTTTGGAATCATTTGATTTCGAATAATATGAAGAATGCAAATCTTATTTATTAAGAAAAATAACTGAATCATTTCACTTGACACAGTAAATGAGCTAGTAAGCATTGGGTCTCATACATAGTGATGTATATGGAGCAATGAATACATAAGCTATAGATAGGTTTTATTACTCCATTACATTTACTGATGATGTCAGTAGATATACATATGTGTTGTAATAACCCGGAAATGCGAGCCAATTTAAAATTTTTATTTTGGAAATTTTAGTGGAATTTGAATATTTAAGATGAATTATTTTAAATAATATCGACAAGGAATTTATTTTGAATATAATTCAAACGTATATATTTATATAGATCGTCGTTAGAATACAAATATTTATTTATAATTGTAAAAGGAATTGAAAATGGCGCGGTAGTTCGATAATTCGATTTCAAACTTCAATTGAATGTACCGGGTGCAAAATAAACCGGATTTTAGTGAAACCAAAAATAATAGGATCTAATTGAGAATATCTTTCCAACGAATCCGAAAAATCAAAATTTCATAGCGGGGATCAAAAGATATGTCCAGTTGAAAATTCTGAATAGTCGCTATGGAATTAAGGCCCTTAAAAATGGAAATTTTGCAAACGACCTCGGATTTCGACGAAACCACTTTTGTTGGATCCGGGATGTAAAGTTATTGCTAGATTCCAAATTTAATAATTTTTCGAATCAATATGTGAGCGTGGCAAAGGAAAACGCGTCTGACCAGTTTCAGTTGATTTTAATCGACTGGAAAATGACCATTTTTCAAACGGTCTCAGAATTCGACGAAATTAGTTTTGTTAGGACTGTATCGTCAATACGAAGCTAGAAAATATTTTTCTGGAATTTTTCGTGTTAGTATGTGACCACGGTAAATTGAAATGCGCGTTCAAATTCAATATATAGAGTTATATGTTGATTTTAACGAAAACTGATTGAAGCGATCGAATCAGCCGGCGATACATATCCTATGGTGTTCGGAATGGGGGTAATTAGCTATGGACGACGGGCGGTGGGTTCGATTCTGAGTTCAAATGAAAAGTCAACACTGGAGATTAAAATAGAATAGAATAGAATATATTTTTATAAAAGGCCCCTCCCTTTACTCTCCTCCTCCCCCTTTTATTCTTTCAGAAGGAAAAAAAGAAGAAAAAAAAAAGAAATGTCGATCGCGCCCTCAGCCCCTGAGCCTCGTCGAACGCGCCTCCGCCGGAGCAGGCGTCTCCCCTCCGACCTTCGTCTGCACCCTCCCGCCTCTCTTCCTCTTCCCTCCTCCATGCGAGATAGCGAGTCCCCTTTTCTTCAATCGAGCCCAACCCCAGACCGTCGTCGCGCAATCCAACCGCCATCGAGTCCAGCATCGCGAGCTTCACCGTGATCTTCTCCGCGTGCCACCTCGAGGCGTGCACTGGCCAATTCGACTAGCCCTCCTCCTTCCTCCGACGCGTGGGCTCTTCCCCGAACGAAAAACCGTGAGTGATTTTACTGATTTTATTCCCATTATAATATATAATAATAGCAATATAAAGTACAGATTTTTATAAGTATGAAGTTAAGGTTTTTATATGAGTAAAAGTTAGATTTTTATTTCTTAAAGTAACGATTTTTACTTATATAAAGGTAGTGATCTTCATTTATATAAAGGTAGTTATCTTTATATTTATAAGGAGTGTTATAAAAATATAATTTTGGTATGAAATGATTTAGAAGAAAAATACGATCTTTATCATGAGGTTGGAATTATAAAAATATAATTTTTATAATATAGAAAGGTTAAAAATATAATTTTTATAATATAGAAAGGTTAAAAATATAATTTTTATTATAGTGGAGTATTAAAATATAATTTTTACATGGTAAGGAATAATAAAAATATGATTTTTATCTTATGTGAAATATAAAAATATAATTTTTTTATGAGTAGAAGATTAAAAATATGATTTTTACATTATAGAAGTGTTAAAGATTTGATCTTTATTTTGTAGAAGGAACAAAGGTGTGATTTTTAGATAAGTAGCATGATAAAAATATAATTTTTATCTATATAGTAGCGATGTAAAAATAGAATTTTTATCTATATAGTAGCGATGTAAAAATAGAATTTTTATCTATATAGTAACGATATAAAAATGTGATTTTTATATACATAGCAACAATATAAAAATGTGATTTTTATATACTTAGCAACAATATAAAAATGTGATTTTTATATACATAGCAACAATATAAAAATGTGATTTTTATATATGTAGTGGCTATGGGCAACGAAAGTGACAAAAGGCGAGAACGACAATATTTTCTACATAAGAAGAGTCGTGGTTTTGGATTAGCTATCGGTGAGAACTTCTTACTTTAATTTTTCTTTTCTAGTTATATATATATATATATATATATATATATATATATATATATATACTAGGATGCAGACGGTGTTTAGTAGCACCCGACACCACTGTCCACAGACCATGGACTTGTTTGTTTGGTTGCATAGATTAGTTAGATTATTTGATTTGAATTTGATTGTTTGGTGAAATGGAATGGATATGATTGATATGTGTATGGCGTGGGCCAATATTAGACCGGGGATAAGGCTAGGCCTTGTCCTGTTTCTAGTATCGTGCCGTTATGCCGCCGAAATTTTCTAAAACAAGTTAGAAAAATAAAGATATCATTTTATGAACCGAATAGAATATTCATAGGTTGAATAAAATAATTTGGTCGTTAAAAATATAATTTTTAACGTGAACGAGAATAAATAAATATTCATTTACAAACCGGACGGTTTGTTTATGTACACCTATTTGAAGGACATTGATTGGGACGATAAATTTTACACATCGCCCAACTGCACAAATAAAATCAGTGTTTGTTGATTTGAAACCCCACACGGGTATTGGGATAATATATGACATACACTAATCCCAATAATTAGTTGTATGTCGATCGATTGATTGACATGCTGTTTTAAGCGTTAGATATCTATATTTGATGCTTATACAGTGTAGTGCACTTTGGATGATGGTTGATTATGTATCGTTGCTATTGTATACATGTGTTGTATGGAATCCATATAATTAACTTCGTATGGTAATTGATTGGGTCTCATTCCAATTTAGAAGATAAAGTATATTATAAAATAAAGGTTCATGTGTTGACCGTACTCATCCGTTGAGATTAGTCATGTATTGAACGAAATATTTTAACAATAAAATTTACATCTTTATCATATATGAAATTAGAAATTAACTGGAAAATAGATGAGATGAGTGGTCTCCTGGATATTGATCTGATGTTGGTTTCGGCCTTCAGGGTTAATATTCAGGGAATCGTTCTCTTACTAATTTACGGTTGGAGTCTGATTTGAAATCAAACGATAGATACGACAATTTTTATAAAATATATTAAATAACAAAAATAGTCACACGTGGACAGTACTCCTTCGTTGAGATTATTCATGTGTTGACAAAAATATAGATTCATTTGTTGAATAGAATAATGGAATTATTGAAATATATAAAGCCGTGTTGATTAGAGATGCGCTATTTTGACGCGAACGATATTTATATCGATTATATTCGTTTTTATATATTTCGAATTTGAATAGAATAGAAAACGAATTTGAATTGAATTGAATAGAAAACGAATTTGATTTGAATATAAAACGAATTCGAATTGAATAGAATAGAAAACGAATTCGAATTGAATTGAATAGAAAACGAATTGAATTGAATATAAAACGAATTCGAATTGAATTGAATAGAAAACGAATTCGAATTGAATAGAAAACGAATTTGATTTGAATATAAAACGAATTCGAATTGAATTGAATAGAAAATGAATTTGATTTGAATATAAAACGAATTCGAATTGAATTGAATAGAAAACGAATTCGAATTGAATTGAATATATAACGAATTTGATTTGAATTGAAAACGAATTAGAATTGAATTGAATAGAAAACCAATTTCGAATTGAATTGAATATAAAACGATTTCGAATTGAATTGAATATATAACAATTTCGAATTGAATTGAATATAAACCAAATTCGAATTGAATTGAATATAGAATGAATCGAGATTTGAATTGAATTGGAAATGGAAGTTGAAATGTTTTTGAAACGAATTTAAACCTATTTATAAAATTCATTTTAAATAGAAATCGACGAGATATATATTATATATATAATATAATGGCCTGAATAGAACGCGCCGCGCCGCGACAGTTCGTAAATTTCGACCATTGACTTCGAATGGACATTACGGGAGATCCGACCGTCGGATTCTCCTAAAACCAGAACCGTTGGGTTCGTATCGGAAAGAGCTTTCTAACGAATATTAGAAATTTGAAATCTAACGGTTGGATTTGGAGATACTTCCAAATCAAATTTGGAAAAGGTCGTTGTAAGTGCAGTTCGATGGCCGTTGATGGAAATCGACTGTACGGGCCTTGATAAAATTATTAAAAATAGTAATAATTTGTGTAAAATCATAAGAAATTATTCGGGAAAAATTGGGATGAAAAACTCCATATTTGAAAAGATAAAAATAGATTTTTATCGAAATGAACTAGTTTTGAACTAAAATTAAAACCCATTTATTTTTAAATAAATAAATTGGATTTGAAATGGGTTTTAAATAGAATTGATTTGTGGGTTTATCGTGAAAGGTGTTATAAATAACACTAGTTCTTTAACCCGATAATAAATAGAATGTGATTTGGGTTTATCGTGAACTGTGTTTTAAATGACATTAGTTCTTTAACCCAGTAAAATGAGTTTTAATGAATCTGCAATTAGATTGAAATGTGAATTGATAATCTAAATTATCAAATTGGAAAATGAGCGAGATATGGAGTATCACTAGTTTTGCTCCAAAACGATAGTCAAATCTTTAATTAGATTTGAACGTGAAATGGTAATTAAATTTACCGATAACACCACGGTGTTAGATATGGAGTATCACCAGTTTTGCTTCATGGGATGAATAGGTTGGGATTGGGAAATAAAATAAATAATTACTTCGGTGTGGTTCGCTAATCTCGACTAGTTTGGAAAACCATAATTTGGTTTGAAATGACATCCAAAGGAAGATTAAAGAATAAATTCAAAGAATTTATCTTGGATAAAATTAATGGGAACTTTTCCCTAAGAATATGAAATTTAGAAACTAGCTGTAGGTTAGCTAAGAAGAATGGTTTCCTGGGTATAGATCTGATGTTGGTTTCGGCCTTCGGGGTTAATATTTGGGAAATTGTTCTCTTGTTGATTTACGGTTAGTAGCTACTGAATTGGAATGAGGCGTATGTTGTGTTTTTGTAACATTTGTTTTTAATATACGCGGGTTGTTCGAAAAGGCCGGGTTTATACCCATTCTGAATAACCGATTCGACGATAAGTCGAAGATGATGACGGTGGTCGAAGACCGGAAGTCTTCACATCGTTTGGATAATTACTGATGATGCTGATTGGGCTGTACACCCAAGAGGATGGAAATAGTTGGTGGTCGTCCAGACGTACTTGGAGATCGATGGATATGCGAGGAAAGTGCCTCCGGTTTCGTTCAGACCCAGAACGAACTTGTAAATGGATTGTGTGTCTGACATTGGATTTTATTCTGTGTTGATTGATTTCTGTTAAATATATATCTGTTTGGCGGCGGAGAATTTATTCTCTTACTTAACGCCCTTCTTTGAGACGTACGAGCTTAGAGGTTATATATTGATAGATATCAATCGCATGGCATGAATTGCCTGTGTGGCACGCTGAGTTGCATGGATCAAGGCTTCTGTTGAAAAGCAAAGTCTTGTGTTTGATGATCAAAGCACGGCCTATGTGGCAGCTTTGTGTATAACGTGAATTCGCGAGCCTCACACCTCGGTATGAGTTAAAAACGGGATAAGGACTGCAGGGAGAGCACGACGTTTCTTTCTAGCTATGGTGGTGTCAGTGACTTACCAGCCCTGACATTTATATACTTTTCACCTATGTGGTTGTTGGATGAGGCGCCTCGATTTTAGGTCTGTAAGGACCGGGAAACGTGTGTTCAGGAATAATTAATCCTCAAACGTAAGAGAGGACCGGCCCTGAAGATCCAAGGGTTGCCCAGAGTGTGTAGTCCTGGGACATTTGCTAGAGTGTCTCGAAGCGGAGAGGAGCTTTCCCCTTGCCTCGACTCATGACGGAAATCCAATTTCCAATACGTGATATTGCGGTTTTAATTGTAGAACTAGTATGGCGACATGATATATGGTACCTATGCCGTCTACGATTGATATTTATGATTGAAATTGTTTTGACACTATACACCTATAATAGTATCAAATGATTTGTTTTTAAACGTACCAAGCATGTTTGGCTATTATAAGGGAAAACCCTATCCTCCGGCTTGCGTTGCATTGTGTGATGGGACCCGGGTCTTATAATAGCTTCATTTTTCGAAAAAGCATTGCGTTGTCTTTTCTATGCACTGGTATTCTTGGGAGGAAACCCATTCCGTGTTATGCGGCGTGGTCCCTTGAATTACTCTCTTTTAAAGTAAAGTTTTTAAATAACTGTTTTAGTTCTCACACCAGTCACATGACTGACCTGGAGTTTATTGTTTTAACCTAAACTCTGGGTGCCCTTATTTTGACACGGGCAGCTAGTAGTTTTGGTTTTGCAGATTTATATTCACAGGATCCTGATTTACAGCTGGAACGATGCTCGGAAAGCTCTGTATCCATGCATTATTTCTAGTTGTGCTTTTGTATTATTTTCCGCTGCGATGTATTTAAATATAATTTAAATCTCTGATATTTGTTGAATGTAATTAATTCATTTATATTCTGTATAGTCTTGTATTCTGATGGAATTATTGTAATAAACAATGAAATGTTCTTCTGTTTGCGTTATGATTTGTCCTGTTCTCAAACGTTCAGGGGTTTCGAACGGTCTAGATCGGTTTAACGACTGATTCGGATCGAGCGAAATTCCAGCCCGTCACATGTGTATCTTATGAAACACAGATCAGAAGCCTTTGAGAAGTTCAAGGAATTCAAATTTTAAGTTCAAAACCAACTTTAAAAGAATATAAAGACTCTTCGAACAGATCGACAGAATAATTAAGCCAATAATTAAATGACTATATAAAAAAGTGTGAAATTGTCCAACAACTCATTGTATCTAGATCACCATATTGCAATGGTGTCTCTGAAAGAACAAGTCGCACCTTATAAGATATGATATGATCGATAAAAATCATAAAGATCTTCCAATAATTTTTGAGATTATCCCCTTAAAATAATTGCCTACATTTTAGTTGTAATCCTGCCAAAATGACTCTAAAGACGCTATATAAAATATGGATTAGGAAACGTCCTAATATGTCTTTTATGAAGATAGGCATTAAACGTCTTGCATCTGACTAGCTTAGACCCAAATCTGATAAGTGTTATTTTGTGGAATATCCAACAAAAGCAAAGGATATTATTTATGTAAATCCTCTGAGAATAAAATGTTTATTGGTCGAGTTGGTATCCTTTTGAAAGGAGAGACAGTCTCTAAGATACCTGCAACAACCTAGAATTTCTGAACCAATTTAAAAATCCAATTATTTTTAGAGATAATAAATTGGTTTGAAAAAGGGTTTTAAAATAACTAGAGTTTTCCAATTCATAAACTAGAAAGGATTTAAATGGAAATAATCTTCAGAATATTTCGATATTGGATTCCATGATCATACAGATATTGTTGAGGAATTGGGAAGATATAAATATCGTTATTCCCAATACGATATCTGTTGGTTTCAGAATTTGATAATAAATATAAGCCGATATGATTTCTATTCAGAGCCTTGTATTAGATATCGAATTGGATTTTGGGTTTGTCGTGAACTGTGTTTTAAATAACATTTTTTCTTTAAACCCGATTAATAGTGAAGTTATAATCTGGAATTAATAAATCTTTTAATTAAGATTTAATGGAAATTGTCCAAAGTAAATTTGTCTAATTTAATATATTAAATTGGGATTGAATGGAATTCGATTTGGTAATAATCGAGATGAGCTTCTGTGAAGGAAGACCATTAATATATATGGAATATAAAAGGCTTTGCAGTTATTGCATTTATATTATTAGTCTGATACCGAAATTTATGTCAATTATATATTGGTCTCTTTTCCGTGAAGATTACATAATGAATGGAAGTTGATTTGGATTTATTGTTAACTGTGTTTTAAGTGACATTCGTTCTTTGACCCGGTAAAAGACATGATTAGCTTCCAGAAAGTTGAATAATTATTAAGTAATGATTCTTAAGATTGAAACTAAGAAGAGTATTAATAAAACTTTAATTAGATTTGAATGACTGAATGGTAATTAAATTTACCAAAACATGAGATGTGGTATAAACCATATACACTTGGTTATTGATTAATTGATTGTTTGGATTGTGCTCGACTAGTTTATGAGCAAGATATGCTTTTACATTTAGCATTGGGGTGGGGTACAATTATTGGTATGCTAACACCTGGTGAACCACTTCACGATTTGAATATGGGGTGTTAACAATGTTGTTATTTCAAAATTAATGAATGATTTTGAAAAGAGATTTTCTTAAGTGAAAAAAAGTTTTCCGATTTTGGATAAGGAATGTTTTATAAAAATGTTTTATAAAACCGGAAGGATTTCGAGGGCTAAACCCGATGTTTCTGAAATGATTTAGAAAAGTATTATGTGTTTAACATAGTGGTTCATCACGTAACCAATTAGTTGCTATTGATGATGTATCTTTTTGGTGGAAGAGAATTTATTCTCTTGCTTAACACCCTTCTTTGAGATGTACGAGCTCAAAGGTTATGTGATTAATAGTGACTGGTCATATGTGTGAATTTTTGATGTGAAGTACCATAAGTATAGTCTGAAAGTACTTGTGATTATTATGTTGTGAAATGATTTTCCCTACTTCGGGATATAAAAATGATTTAGTATGTGGCTAAAGATTTGGGTAAGCCGGACGACTAAAAGTTTATGGGCATTGTACGGTGTAGCCTGCTCCATGTGTGGGAGGTGCACGTATATATATCGAGTTGGTAAGGTGCGAACCCGTCGCCTTGTCTGAGGGCTGAATACCTCCCGATATTTGGTTGCATATCTTTTTGTATGCATGCGATGTTTTGGAATTCATATTTCCAAAGATTTTGGTATTAGATCCCGAAGTGAAATCTACTTTGATATAAAAGCTAGATATGTATTTCAAATGATTTGAAATAATATAGGGAATAAAGTCCAAGGAAATAATTTCTGTAAAGTGAATTGGAATTCGAAAAATATAAATTTGGGATTAAGCCTAAATGGGTAGATTCAGAAATTGCATGTTGTGTGATGTATTGTAGATCCATATGTCTATTATTGGTTGTTGTTTATGCACCGGTGTTCATGGGGGCAAACTCGTTCCGTGACATACTGTAATGGCCTGCAAATCCGTATATCTGATTTGACTGATAACACCACACGTCCAACCCAAATGACACAGAAATACGAATCATTAGTAGAAAGAAGTTAGGGGATGAGGAATAGAAAGAAAAAAAAGTTAGAATAGAAGAAAAACGAATAACACAAATCTCACAGCGGAACGAATAAAATATATTAAATAACATAACTTTTGAAATACAAATCAGTAACTGTATATACATTCCATTATCAGAGCATAACAGTTATTCCTGGAACAGTTATAAACACCTGTTTCCAGATACAACATAGTACACAGCGGAAATATGATAGTCTATAGCTAATTGGTGAAGCCTCCTGCTTCTAGATCTTCCAAGTGAATCTGAAAAATCTCGACTACTTGACTGCCCGTACAAATTTGGGCACCCAAGAGTTTAGGGAAAACAAAAACAAAATAAACTCTAGGTCAGTCATGGGACTGGTGTGAGTAAACTCCAATCATTTGTTTAACTTTTAAAAAAAATCCTTTCGAAAGAAATGATAATCGTAAGACCGATCCACACATAAACACGGATGGTTTTTACTTTACGATAACCCAAAATATTTTTAATATCAAATCCAGTGATATTATAATAATGTCTACATCAAATAAATAGAATCTAGCGGAACGCTTGCATCTCACGCTCCATATATAATATAAAACCAAAAACCACAGGGCTCTTATTGGAGATTGGATTTCCAACATGACAAGGTATGGAACCACCTTCCGATAGTGTATCTCTAGAGGGGATTACACTGGGTTCAACAAGAACATCTTGCAATCCGGCCCACACATGACTGACCACTCATTTCGCTTGAGTGTATCGAATGTATATCACCAACGGTTGGGATCGACAACCGTTTCCCGAATGGGACAACATCGAATAGAATAAGGAATTACATGAATTTCTCTAGATAGGTGATTATACACCTAATGGGAGCGACCCACATAGCCATGCTGCCTGCCCGATTTTTGTCATTTCCCAGTTGTTGAGGCCTGAGGCTACGGTTACTTATCATTCATTGATAGCACAATCACTTTGAATGCCACATGGTCATATACGTTAATCACTAATTGATTTGCACAAATATATTAGATATTATGCTAAGAGAATAAATCCTCCGCCACCATATATATTTATACAGACCAACATATTTGATCATTGGAAATACTTGGTCAGACACTCGTCCATTTACGTTCGTTCTGGGATTGAACGAAACCGAAGGCACCATTTCTATTAATAGAAAAAGTCCTTGCACTTTACTCCATCTTCAATTATCTTCGTATAATCTGGTTGCAACGCTATTACCAATATGAAGTGGATCTCGGATAATCATCCAACCGGTCTCTCCATATTTACAACGATATTGGCAAACACTTCGATAGTCAGTTATTTAACTATCGAAGAAAAACAAATATCCATTCAAAACATCAAACAATCACTGGACCCCTTAATTTATATTTCATTAATTAAATCATTTCTCCGTTTCTTTATCAATATTTGTTAACCAAATATTTTCAATAATCATCTTGGCCTCTTACGCTGTTTGGAAAACATTTCCATATATCGTCTTCTTTTATTTTCTATACTTAGAAAATATATTCTATTTGCTATTGGAAAACATTCCAATTACTTATCTCTTTCACGACTCATTAAATTCTATACTCAAGAAATATTTATTATAATATTTCCAAATTTGCACTTACTTGGGTTAAAACGAATGTTGTGTAAAACATCGTTATAACCACCCTAAATACTGCATTCAACTAAATTTCTTTAAACATCTCTCTTCGAGACTGAATCTTGTTACTTATCGGTTAATAATGGAATCAATCAAGTTGGGGTATAACTACCTCTCAGACCTTGACTGAAAACATCATTAACTTCAAAACAGACAAGACCACTTACCTCGAATAAACAACACCATAAAAACCAATTATTCATTTTAAAAACATGTATATGGTTCGCTTTCTATTTTTAACAAATCTAATTTATAAATTCCCCTTTTGTTTACAATATTCTATTTATAATTTCGTTTCCTTATCGAATTCTATATATATCGATACATTGATTTCTAGTTATCCAATTTTCTTAAAAATATTCCAACTCCTTAAATTTTCGGAAAATTTCGCCATAACCTCCTTTGTACCGGTCAATAGTTCAAACCTCAACTCGCCTCTCTAAACCCTTTTCATTCAAAAAGAAAATCAAAAAGCCAAGTGGCTTGCCGATTCGGCGCATAAAAACTCATATGGAATTTAAACATGTACCTTATTGTCGGGCACACGAATTATAACCTACATACACTTCATCCCATACCTCTCTAACCCACATACGTCCATTCCTAATTTATTCCAACTCAATCTGGTCATTTTAACTCAATTCGCTAATTTATTCTTTAATTAACTCTTTTGCCTATTTCACCTTTTATTTGAACATATCACGTTCAAATATAAATTAATTTGTTTATAAAACAATCGAATGCCATTTCTAAATCAAGTTCCATATTTGATTTTGAATATGAATTTACGAACCCCTTTTTCTGATCCAAAGTCCAATTTCGATTTAAAATTCCATCAACTAATTTTTCTTCAAATTAGTAAATTCCACTCAACAATTAAATGTCTGATTTGATTTTGTTCCAAAAATCATTTCATTACTTCACTCGAGTTCATATATTATTTATAACTCAAATCTGGATTTTTCCTAAATGAAATTCGGATTTTATTTACTTAAAATCCTTTTATTTATTTAAATAATCCGTTATCGTTTTATAATGGTTCTAGTGCTCCTTTTCTAAAAATTTGATTTTTACATAACTCAAAATCTATAAGACGAAATTCAGATTTTTCTCATCTATTAGAAAACTATTATCAAATCGGTCCTGACGATTCTTGTTTCAAAGAATTCTGACTTAAATTGAGTTATATACGCTCAATTGAAGTTCGAATCGTCAATTTACGAACTGTCGCGCTGCGGCGAGTTCGTTTTAATTATATTTAAATATAAATGTTTAAACTTAATTTATAATACATTTCAACTCCATTCTAATATATTTTAATATATATTAAATCCAGTTTTCAAATCCAACTTAATATTTTCGATTATCTCTAATTGTTGATTTTTCATTACTCAGTTACCAATTCAATTACAACTCCATTTCTGTTATTACTTTCTAATTCCGTTAGAAATAAATTAGTTTATAAAATTCGATGAAATCAAATTCTACGTATAATTCGTTGGATTTTCCTCAATTCAACTTATATTCCGAATTCCGAAATATAATCAATCGTTCTGTTTCAATCACTTCCCAAATCACTTTTAAATTCATAATTGAATTTAAATATTTAAATTATCCAAATGATAATTATCTCACTAAATTTATAAACGTTGTTTATATATTTAACTTCCTTGTTTTATATATTAAACAAGTTTCCATTTCAAATTTCTATTTGAAACTCCATTCCTTTTATATTCCGAATTGCTGTATAAAAACCGTTCCCTTTCAAATGATTTCAAATTATATTTTTGAATTCATATTTGACTTTAAACATTCAAATTATCAAAATGATAATTTTTCAACTTCATTTATAAACACCGCTTATAAATTCATTTCAGTTCCTTGATTATCCAATGAAAATCATTCCGTTTTAGTTATAAACGTCGTTTATAAATTTACTTCAATTTTTTTGTATTATCTAATTTATAAACATTGTTTATAAGTTCAATACTTGTTTTATGTATTCATACAAGTTAATATATTTATAGCCCAATTGAAATTCAAATTCTATTTTAGATAAATAGATTTTTCCCTTTAAATTTCAAAATATCCCTATCCCGACATTTTTATATTTCAACATTTCAGGTCCAGTGATATTTTAACCAATCAAAAATACCAAATATAAACCACAGATCTTCTAACACATCATATATGATATATATATATATATATATATATATATATGAGAACAAACAAATAATACTATTTTAGAGGAATCCAGTTGGATCCCTCCAACCTGTTTTCCCTGCATCCACAGACGTTAGCCAACATAAATAATACCCATCCTGCTTCGAGGCAGGATATCGCGGTATAGAAGGTCATCCACTATCATAGTGTGGGACGTATAAGGTCATCCGCCAATGATACTGCGGTCATCCGCTAATGGTATTGCGGGAATCCAACCACCAATATATATATATATATATATATATATATATATATATAATAACCACAAACACCAATCCTAAATAACTAATATATATTTAATAACCACAATATTATTTCAATGCATGCAAACAACCAACAAACAATTATTTTTAACTGACAAAAATAATTCTAAATAAAATTTGAGTGAGATTTACTCACCGTGATTTTCATATTGCAACCCCTTCCAATTTTAACTCCTGATTAAGCAGCCTTCAACTACGAATTATTCGAATGAGTTCATTTGAAAAAATCTCGTATACCTTTATATGATATTCCTTGGTTAATAATTATTTGTGTGTATATATAAATATGTATAAACACATATAACTAATGAACTTAAGCAGAAGATGGTTTAAATAAATTACCTAATTTTTTATATAGCCTCTCTTCCCTTAAAATGAAATACTGAAACTGAACTTCCATTTTCTCCTTTCTGCACTTCATGTTATGTAGTTCTTCCCTCCCTTCAACCTGCTACAGGACTGCCATCACCTGACCACCATCAGAGTCGCTACCCTCTTCTCCATCTTAAACAGCTCTACAAGTAGTGAATTCCTTTCAGTAAATTCCCTCACAGTGTTATATTACTACATGAACCTTAAATCGCACCCTGATAACACGCACTAACTTCACTTCAGCTGCTCTTTTGAAAACATCGAGCTTCTAGAAATCCCGTCCTCCTTTGTACGTTGCGATTTCGAGTTTTTCCCTTTTTCCACAACCGTTGATAATTATCAGCATCGCCTACCTCAAACAATCGAAATCCCTTTCGCACTCATCAGTACTTCGAAGAAGTAAAGATCTAAAAACCCATCATTAATCGTGAACCTCCGCACCCCTTCTGCGACCCTTAACATCGAACTCTGAGCCATCGATGTCTCCCATCCTCGCACCCCCAAATCTCCTCTCGATCGACGCCTGTTGAGGTTGACTTCCCCAAAAGACAGATCGAAATCCCCAAAACCAATACCCTGACCCCATGTTCGCTCCTGTCGAACACCCAGGACCCATGCGCGACTTGCCCCCAAACCTTCTGTTATCACCGCGTGGCTAAAGTGAGTCGCGATATCCACCTTAGCCCATAACTGCATCACACTGCACGATATTTACCTTGAAGATGTTCTCGTTCATCACAACCTTAAATCGAATCTTTATTCCAAACGATGATTCCCTAAATAGCCTAAAATCACCAGCACTAGGAATCTGTTGTTCCAATTCGAACACTCCCAGTTGGCCTTGCGGTGATTAGTATCGCGAATACAATTTCATTTCTTTTATTTGAATTTGATTTCAGAAATTTTGGGAAGGAAGCGATTCCTTTTAGTTTTCTGTTGAATTGAATTAGTGAAAAAGGGAATCGCGTATTTAAAGAGGAGAGGGAGACAAGTTTTTAATATGTGGTCGGCCAAAGTACATGCAATATTTTTTTAAAGGATTTAAAAAGATTTCGATTTTAAATATAATATAATATAATTTGATTTGATATAAATAGATTTTTATTTCTTTTAAACGGATTCTGATTTGATCTTCGATTCGATTTTGAACTTATCCATTAAAATATCTCAAGGTTCACACACGAACCGCTATTTCAACATAATAACTACAGTTTCAACATTGTAACACTATTCTGAACTGAACTCAATATATTTCGAGGTTCTGAACTCCACTTAAAACACAACAACTGACGTTTATAGAGTTTAACCACTATTCTAAACACACTGGGACAGGTTTTAAGCCCAATCTGATAGTATGGAGGAGATATTAATTTAAACCGATAAATTAAATTCAAAACAATTTAAATTCCTCAATAATAAATTAATATTGTTATTCTAATTCAAAAAGAAATGTGTATAGATCATCTGAATTGTTTTCAATTCGATTTTACTTTGAGTTCAATTAAATTCTTTTTCATATTACGATAATTATATATATTTGAAAATAAATCGTATATCGATTATTAAATTGATAACTTAATATAAAAATCGATTTATATTATCAGCTCAATATTTAAAACAATATTAAATATTTAAAAATAAATCGACTCGAAATCTGGGTCGTTACATTCTTCCCCCTTATAAGAATTTCGTCCCCGAAATTACTTAGGTAGGAACAATGGTACAAACCCGTACTTTTCAACAATTCACTTATGTTAAAACTCAACATTTCAATTTCTACAATTTTAGTTCTACCAAAACTTTTGGTTTCCATTTACATTGCACACCGTATATGCTCACATTTAATTTATCTGAATGATTTACAATCAATTCATATTCCATTCAAATTGATTCTGATCAATTCATTTACTTCAATTTATTTAACTTTTAAATTTAAATTCCAGAATTCAAATAGTCGGGTTTTCATTTCAAATTTTTTTGAAATAACAAAAATATATACTTATATTTATAACCATTTCAAATTCAGAACATTTGAATATTCCAAATAAACTTATTTTCTTTCAAACAAATTTCCATCAAACCCTTTCTAAGGTAGCAATTCATCACTTAGAACCTCGAAAATGAATACTGATGCTGCTCCAGTCATCATCAGAGTTATTTCCCAGCCACTGAAGTGAGTTAAGTGCTTTAACACTTCCAAAATCCATAAAAAATGATTTTTTTATTTATTCAAAAATCCTTTAAAACCAAGCTATATTATTCTAATATACTTTAGAAAATATTTTTCCAAACTTCCCAAGATTTAAATTCCAATTTACGGTTTGAATTTAACTCTAGTTAATCTCATTTGTATATTTCATTTCTATACAAATTCTACTTGGTAATATATAACTATTTCCATTTTATAATCTCTTTTGTTTATAATAGTAATAATCAACACAACCAATAATTTCTAAAATTATTATTTCTATATCAAAATAGAATTTTGGGTAAAATTATTTCATTTACCCACTTGAAACAATATTGTGTCAATTTCTCTGTTCAAGTGTTTAGAAATTCCTATCGACTTCGTGGCGTTCCATGATACGATCAAAATTCATAAACCACTCAACAGACTAGCCAACACAACGTAAAACAAATTTTATATCAATTTACAAATACGCTCTCTCGTATATATACACTCAACTCATTCTAGGGTACTACTGACCCTATCTCAAATGAGCACAACCCTACCAAAGCCTAGGTATTCGCTCAACCTAAGCACTGATACCAACTGTAATGACCCGGCGATTTCGGTAGGCTTTTTAACCATCCCTTAACCCCCAAGGCAGAGGGCTAACCTCCCCCCGTGGCTTACACTGGTACCCCACCAACTCATTTTACGGCCAGCCTTTCGACTTCACAACCAACCCTCCCTTACTTTCGAGGGGCATGCAGAGGTAAGAGTCTCCTGTCCGCCACCTAACGCGAAGCTAGAACCCTCTATCATGTGTACCCAGCTCACACAGCCAGCAACGAGTTGGGGTATAACTACCTCTCAGACCTTGACTGAAAACATCATTAACTTCAAAACAGACAAGACCACTTACCTCGAATAAACAACACCATAAAAACCAATTATTCATTTTAAAAACATGTATATGGTTCGCTTTCTATTTTTAACAAATCTAATTTATAAATTCCCCTTTTGTTTACAATATTCTATTTATAATTTCATTTCCTTATCGAATTCTGTATATATCGATGCATTGATTTCTAGTTATCCAATTTTCTTAAAAATATTCTAACTCCTTAAATTTTCGGAAATTTTTTCCATAACCTCCTTTGTACCGGTCAACAGTTCAAACCTCAACTCGCCTCTCTAGTCCCTTTCCATTCAAAAAGAAAATCAAAAAGTTAAGTGGCTTGCCGATTCGGCGCATAAAAACTCATATGGAATTTAAACACGTACCTTATTGTCGGGCACACGAATTATAACCTTCATATACTTCATCCCATACCTTTCTAACCCACATACGTCCATTCCTAATTTATTCCAACTAAATCTAGTCATTTTAACTCAATTCGCTAATTTATTCTTTAATTAACTCTTTTGCCTATTTCACCTTTTATTTGAACATATCACGTTCAAATATAAATTAATATGTTTATAAAACAATTGAATGCCATTTCTAAATCAAGTTCCATATTTGATTTTGAATATGAATTTACGAACCCCTTTTTCTGATCCAAAGTCCAATTTCGATTTAAAATTCCATCAACTAATTTTTCTTCAAATTAGTAAATTCCACTCAACAATTAAATGTCTGATTTGATTTTGTTCCAAAAATCATTTCATTACTTCACTCGAGTTCATATATTATTTATAACTCAAATCTGGATTTTTCCTAAATGAAATTCGGATTTTATTTACTTAAAATCCTTTTATTTATTTAAATAATCCGTTATCGTTTTATAATGGTTCTAGTGCTACTTTTCTAAAAATTTGATTTTTACATAACTCAAAATCTATAAGACGAAATTCAGATTTTTCTCATCTATTAGAAAACTATTATCAAATCGGTCCTGACGATTCTTGTTTCAAAGAATTCTGACTTAAATTGAGTTATATACGCTCAATTGAAGTTCGAATCGTCAATTTACGAACTGTCGCGCTGCGGCGAGTTCGTTTTAATTATATTTAAATATAAATGTTTAAACTTAATTTATAATACATTTCAACTCCATTCTAATATATTTTAATATATATTAAATCCAGTTTTCAAATCCAACTTAATATTTTCGATTATCTCTAATTGTTGATTTTTCATTACTCAGTTACCAATTCAATTACAACTCCATTTCTGTTATTACTTTCTAATTCCGTTAGAAATAAATTAGTTTATAAAATTCGATGAAATCAAATTCTACGTATAATTCATTGGATTTTCCTCAATTCAACTTATATTCCGAATTCCGAAATATAATCAATCGTTCTGTTTCAATCACTTCCCAAATCACTTTTAAATTCATAATTGAATTTAAATATTTAAATTATCCAAATGATAATTATCTCACTAAATTTATAAACGTTGTTTATATATTTAACTTCCTTGTTTTATATATTAAACAAGTTTCCATTTCAAATTTCTATTTGAAACTCCATTCCTTTTATATTCCGAATTGCTGTATAAAAACCGTTCCCTTTCAAATGATTTCAAATTATATTTTTGAATTCATATTTGACTTTAAACATTCAAATTATCAAAATGATAATTTTTCAACTTCATTTATAAACACCGCTTATAAATTCATTTCAGTTCCTTGATTATCCAATGAAAATCATCCCGTTTAAGTCATAAACGTCATTTATAAATTTACTTCAATTTTTTGTATTATCTAATTTATAAACATTGTTTATAAGTTCAATACTTGTTGTACGTATTCAAACAAGTTAATATATTTTTAGCCCAATTGAAATTCAAAGATAAATAGTTTTTTCCCTTTAAATTTCAAAATATCCCTTTCCTGACATTTTTATATTTCAACATTTCAGGTCCAGTGATATTTTAACCAATCAAAAATACCAATTATCAACCACGGATTTTCTAACACATCATATATGATGTATATATATATATATATGAGAACAAACAAATAATACTATTTTTGAGGAATCCAGTTGGATCCCTCCAACCTGTTTTCCCTGCATCTAAAGACGTTAGCCAACATAAATAATAGCCATCCTGCTTTGAGGCAGCATATCGTGGTATAAAAGGTCATCCACTATCATAGTGTGGGGCGTATAAGGTCATCCGCTAATGAAAATGCGGGCATCCTCTAATGGTACTACGGGAATCCAACCACCAATATATATATATAATAACCACAAACACCAATCCTAAATAACTAATATATATTTAATAGCCACAATATTATTTCAATGCATGCAAACAACCAACAAACAATTATTTTTAACTGATAAAAATAATTCTAAATAAAATTTGAGTGAGATTTACTCACCGTTATTTTCATTTTGCAATCCCTTCCAATTTTAACTCCTGATTAAGCAGCCTTCAACTACGAATTATTCGAATGACTTCATTTGAAAAAATCTTGTATACCTTTATATGATATTCCTTGGTTAATAGTTATTTGTGTGTATATATAAATATGTATAAACACATACAACTAATGAACTTAAGCAGAAGATGGTTTGAAAAAATTACCTAATTTTTTATATAGCCTCTCTTCCCCTAAGATGAAATACTGAAACTAAACTTCCATTTTCTCCTTTCTGCACTTCATGTTATGTAGTTCTTCCCTCCCTTTAACCTGCTACAGGACTGCCATCACCTGAACAACATCAGAGTCGCTACACTCTTCTCCATCTTAAACAACACCTCCCCATCAATACTGCGCTCCACTTACAGCTCTACAAGTAGCGAATTCCTTTCAGTAAATTCCCTCCCAGTGTTATATTACTACATGAACCTTAAATTGCACCCTGATAACACGCACTAACTTCACTTCAGTTGCTCTTTTGAAAACATCGAGATTCTATAAATCCCGTCCTCCTTTATACATAGCGATTTCGAGGTTTTCCCTTTTTCCACAACCGTTGATAATTATCAGCATCGCCTACCCCAAACAATCAAAATCCCTTTCGCACTCATCAGTATTCGAAGAAGTAAAGATCTAAAAACCCATCATTAATCGTGAACCTCTGCACCCCTTCTGCGACCCTTAACATCGAACTCTGAGCCATCGATGTCTCCCATCCTCGCACCCCCAAATCTCCTCTCGATCGACACCTATTGAGGTTGACTTCTCCAAAAGACAGATCGAAATCCCCAAACCAATACCCTGACCCACATTCGCTCCTGTCGAACACCCAACACCCATGCGCGACTTGCCCCCAAACCTTCTATTATCACCGCGTGGCTAAAATGAGTCGCGATATCCACCTTAGGCCATAACTACATCGCACTCCACGATATTTACCTCGAAGAGGTTCTCGTTCATCACAACCTTAAATCGAAGCTTTATTCCAAACAATGGTGCCCTAAATAGCCTAAAATCACCAGCACTAGGAATTTGTTGTTCCAATTCGAACACTCCCAGTTGGCCTCGCGGTGATTAGTATTGCGAATACAATTTTATTTGTTTTATTTGAATTTGATTTCAAAAATTTTGGGAAGGAAGCGATCCCTTTTAGTTTTCTGTTGAATTGAATTAGTGAAAAAGGGAATTGCGTATTTAAAGAGGAGAGGGAGACAAGGTTTTAATGTGTGGTCGGCCAAAGTACATGCAATATCTTTTTAAAGGATTTAAAAAGATTTTGATTTTGATTTTAGATATAATATAATTTAATTTGATTTGATATAAAGAGATTTTTATTTCTTTTAAACGAATTCTGATTTGATCTTCGATTCAATTTTGATCTTATCCATTAAAATATCTCAAGGTTCACACACGAACTGCTATTTCAACGTAATAACTACTGTTTCAACATTATAACACTATTCTGAACTGAACTCAATATATTTTGAGGTTTTGAACTCCACTTAAAACACAACAACTGTCGTTTATAGAGTTTAAACACTATTCTGAACACACTGGGACAGGATTTAAGCCCAATCTGATCATATGGAGGAGATATTAATTTAAACCGATAAATTAAATTCAAAACAATTTAAATTCCTTGATAATAAATTAATATTATTATTCTAACTCAAACAGAAATTTGTATTGATCATCTGAATTGTTTTCAATTCGGTTTTACTTTGAGTTCGATTAAATTCATTTTCATATTATAATAATTATATATATTTGAAAATAAATCGTATATTGATTATTAAATTGATAACATAATATAAAAATCGATTTATAATATCAGCTCAATATTAAAAATAATATTAAATATTTAAAAATAAATCGACTCGAAATCTGGGTCGTTACACATACGGCGTGGTCCCGTGATTTACTCTATTTAAAAGAAAATTTTAATAACTGTTTTAAGTTCTCACACCAATCCCACGACTGACTCGGAGTTTATTTTTTCTACCTAAACTTTGGATCCCTATATTTTCCACACGGGTAGCTAGTAGTTTTGGTTTTCATAGATATTTCTTTTCCCAGGATCCTGGATTACAGCTGGAGCTATATTCGGAAAGCTTTGTATCCGTGTATTTCCTTCAGTTGTGCTAGTTGATGATTTTTCCACTGTATTATATTTATGTACATATTTTCCACTTGTAACAACCCATATTTTCAGAACCAATTTAAAATTTTTATTTTAGCAATTTTAACGAATTTTGAACATTTAAAATGATTTATTTTAAATAATAACAAATAAAATTATTTAAATCGAAGTTAGAACGAATAATTTTTAATTTAATTATAAAAGGAGTTTGAAATGGTGCGGTAGTTTGAAATTTTGATTTCAAATTTCAAATGAATGTACAAGATTCAAAATAAATCAGATTTTAGTGAAACAAGAAATATTCGACTCTGTTTAAAAATATCTTTCCAAGAATGTGAAAAATCCAGATTTTGCAAATGACCTCTGTTTTCGACGAAACCGCTTTTGTTGGACTTGGAATGTCAAATTATTGCTAGGTTTCAAATTTCATAATTTTTGGATTTAATATGTAAGTGCAGTAAATTTAAATGTGTTTGGTAATTTAAATGTATTGTCAAAATATAGCTAGATTTATTTTTTGGGAATTTTTGGAGTCAGTATGTGGCCCTGATAAATTAAAATGTACTTCTAAATTTAATATACATTGATTTATATTTTTATTTTTGAGAAAAGCTGAACGAAACAATCGAATTAGCTTACGAAACGCATCCCATTGTGTCCGTAACGGGGGTAATTAGCTAGGGGCGACAGTCGTTGGGTTTTATTTGGAGTTCGTGTCAACAAACATGTATTTTTGGAATTTAAATAATTTAAATAATATTAAATTATATATATAGATATATGGCCAATCAGATTTTTTCTAACCTAATTCGTTTCTGAAAAAAACGCGTCGCCTCCTTTATGATATATGGCGATAATCGTTAGAAATCAAATCACCTCCGGTCATGCAATCCACACAGTGAATCTAGAAAATTTATAAGGGGAAATTGAAGAAGATCGTGTGATCTCCACATCCAACGGGTAAGATTGGATATCACTTCATGTATCGCGCGAATCTGGGGCTCAAACACTCGAAGTTCGCCGTCGTTTCTAGAAGCGTTCAGGCGATCGAATCGCCGGGTTTGCTGGAGGAGATGCACCTCACATAGGTCAGCGGCATGGAACGGTCCGATCCTCATCAAAGCGAATGTGGTGCTGGCGAAGATCAACCCTAGGTTTTATGGTCTGAAAATCGCGTCGGCTTGTGGTTTAAAAAGAGGAATAAGATTTTAATTTTGTATTATTTTATTAATTAACTTTAAAAATGTCATTAACGTTTATAAAATTATATCTTTCTCGTACAAACTCCAAATCGCGTGAAACATGATCTGTTGCAATCGTGGGGCGAGAGCTTCACAACAAGACTAACCGGGTCAAATTTGGAGCAAATCAGAATTTAGGGCAGAATTAAATCCGAACAGTTCAGAAATTCAGAAATTGAAACTGATGGAGTGGAAAACGAATGTGAGAACCCTCTCACACTCAATTTAATTTACAGTTAATATATACTAGGATGCAGACGGGCTTAGAAGCCCCCGACACTATTTTTTTGTACAGACCAGTTGATTGTTTGTTTGGATTGTGATTGGATAATCATGTATTGATATTGTTGTATATAAAAATTATTTATATAATATATATATATTACCATGGAATAAAATAAATATTCATTTACAAACCAGACGGTTTGTTTATGTATAATTATTTATCTAATATTGATTGGGATGATAAATTTTACACATCGCCCAGTTGCACAAATAATAAACAGTATTTGTTGTTTGAAAACCCCACACGGGTATTGGGATAATATTTGACATACACTGATCCCAATAATTAGTGGTATGTCAATCGATGGGTTAACAGACTGTATAAGCGTTATTTATTTATTTTAATGCTTATACAGTTGTAGAATGCACTCTGGAGGTTGTATGAATTTTTAATGATTGTTTATCATTATTGTTGTATACATGCGATGTATGAAATCCATATAACTGAAATTTTAAGGTAATTGACTGAGTCTGATTCCAGTTTAGAATTAATGAATATTTTAAAATAATATTCAGTTAATATTGAAATGTGAAGCCGTGTTAAGTAGTTAAACACCATTTTAACACGAACGGGAATTTTGTCGATTTTATTCATTTTATAATGAATATCGAAAATCTGATATTTTGAAAATATTATCATTTTAATAATAAAATGATATGGAATATTCAATTTTGGTTTGAAATTGAATTGGAAGTGGAAAATCGTTTTAAAATGAATTTATATAGGAATATTCAATTTTGATCTAAATTTGAAATTGAAATCGTTTTCAAATGAATTTAAAACGAATTTATATAGGAATATTCATAAATTTGAAAATGAAATTGAAATCGTTTTCAAATGAATTCAAAACGAATTTATACAGGAACATTCAATTTTGATTTAAATTTGAAAATGAAATTGAAATCGTTTTAAAATAATTTAAAACGAATTTAAAAGGAATATTCAATTTTGATTTTAAAACTTGAAAATCAAATGGAAATCTTTTAAAATGAATTTATAATGGAATATTAAATTTTGATTTAAATTTGAAAATCAAATGGAAATCGTTTTAAAATGAATTTAAAACTAATTTATAACTGAATATTCAGCTTTGATTTGAAATTGAATTGGAAGTGGTAATCGTTTTTAAAACGAATTTAAAACGATTTGTAAAATTTGTTTTAAATGGAAATCGGCGAAATATATAATACATATATGTATATTATATATATTATAATGGCCTGAATAGAACGCACCGCGCAGCGACTGTTCGCGAATTTCGACCATTAACTTCAAATGGATGTTATGGGAGATCCGAACGTCCTATTCTCCTAAAATCGGAATCGTTGGGTTCGTATCGAAAAGAGATTTCCAAAAATATAATAGATTTGAAATCTAACGGTTAGATTTGGAGATATGTCCAAAGCAATTTCAGAAAAGGTCGCTATGGATGCAGTTCGGTGGCCGTTATTGGAAACCGACAGTACGGGCAATAATAAAATTATTAAAATTATGGAAAAATTATGTAAAATCATAATAAATGATTTGGAAAGATTTTGGATGAAAAATTCTAGTTTTGAAAAGATAAAAATATATTTTTATCGAAGTGAACTAGTTATTAACTAGAATAATAATCCAATCATTTTTAAATAAATAAATTGGATTTGAAAATGGTCTTAAAATAACCAGGATTTTTCCAAAGAATAAATTGAAATGGATTCGGAATAGAAATAATCTTTGGAATATTTCGATATTAAATTTCGTGATTATACGGATATTGTTGAGGAATTAGGAAGATATATATATATATATTGTTATTCCCAATACGATATTTGTTGGTTTTAGAATTTGATATTGAATATAAGCCGATATAATTCCTATTCAGAGCCTTTTATTTGATATCAAATTGGATTTTGGGTTTGTCGTGAACGGTGTCTTCATTAACACTGTTCTTAAACCCAGTTGAGAAAAGGATAAATCTTTTAATTAAGATTTAGTGAAATTTTACCAATAATTAATTAGTATTTAATTGGATTTGTCGTGAACGGTGTCTTTATTAACACTATTCTTAAACCTAGTTGAGAAAAGAATAAATATTTTTATTAGGATTTCGTGAAGTTTTCCATTTAATTAATATTTAATTGGAATTGGATTTTTGGATTTATCGTGAACGGTGTTTTGAATAACACTTGTTCTTTAACCTAATTAACAGTGAAGAATATGATTTGGAATTTATAATCATTTAATTAAGATTAATGGAATCTTCCAAAGTAAAGATTTCCAATTTAATATATTAAATTGGAATCGAATGGAATTCGATTTGGTAATAATCGAGATAAGCTTCTGTGGAGGAAGACTGTCAATATATATGGAATTTAAAAGGCTCTGTTGTTATTCCATTTATATTATTAGTCGAATACGGAAATTGATATCAATTATATATTGATCTGTTTTTTTGTGAAGATTCCATAATTAATGGAATGTGATTTTTGTGTTCATCGTGAACTGTGTTTTGAATGACATTGGTTCTTTAACCCAGGTAAAGACAGGATTATATATCTAACATTGTATTTCGATACTGTATTTGTTGATCTCTGCTAAATATATATCTGTTTGGTGGCAAAGAATTTATTCTCTTTCTTAACAGCCTTCTCTAAGACGTACAAGCTTAGAGGTTATATATCGGCAGAAATCAATTGTACGGTGTAGATTGTCGATGCAGCATGTTTGATGTCCCAAAGTTAAATAATCATTACTATTTATTTTTGGGAAGATTAAAACTAAATGGAGTTTTAATGAATCTTTAATTAGATTGAAAAGTGAACGTGATAATTAAAATTATCAATTCAAGAAAATGATCGAGAATGGAGTATCACCAGTTTTGATCCAAACGATAGTTAAATCCTTAATTAGATTTGAATGTGAAATGGTAATTAATTTTTACCGATAACACCATGGTGTTAGATATGGAGTATTACCAATTTTGCTCCATGGGATGAATAGGTTGGGATTGAGAAAATAAACAAAAGATTACTTCGGTAAGGTTCACTAATCCCGACTTGTTTGGAAAACCTTAACTTGGTTTAAATTGTGAAAAGAATTTCTGAATAAAAGAATATTATGGATTGGAATGAGGTGTATGATGTGTTGTTATAGAACTTGATTATAAGATGCGCGAGTTATTTGGAAAGACCGGGTTTAACCCATTCTGAATAACTAATATGACGAAAAGTCAAAGAGACTGAAGATGATGCAAGACCGACGATCTTCACATCGAATGGATGGGTTGCTACTGATGCCCATGATTGGAGTAGCTACCTTGAAGGGACTATAGGGGTAGCCTTCCGGACGTACTTGTTGATTGTTCGGATATGCGAGGGCCTCTCTCCTGTATTAGACATACGGGACGAGGAATAAGGTGCCTCCAGTTTCGTTCAGACCTAGAACGGACTTGCAAATGGATGGTATGTCTGACATTGTATTCTTTTATACTATATTCGTTGATCTCTGCTAAATATATATCTATTTGGTCGTGGAGAATTTATTCTCTTGCTTAACACCCTTATCTGAGACGTACGAGCTCAGAGGTTATATATCAGAAGAATTCAGTGGTACGGTATGGATTGATAGTGTGACATGCTGAGATGCAGTGATCCAAACTTTTGTTGAAAAGCAAAATTTGGTGGATGATGATCAAAGAACAGCTTTAAATAGCACAACTTTATGTAGCGCTAATTCGTGAGCCTCACACACCGGTATGGTGGCAAACTAATGGTTAGATAAGTATACTTTAGAGATGAGGATAGACATCCTACGGGTTGTCATGGATTCGGTCGACGGAGGTGATACTGGGTGTGGTCGCCCCACACCAGTAGGGATAGGCACACCCCCGATTCTCAGATGGATAAAGTTAGCGTTGTTTTCCAATGCTTGGACGTAAGCCGCGGTAATTTGTTTCCTGGATAGTGCGGATGTGCATTATGGTGTTTTTGCATGCTAGCGACGTAAACCGTTGGGAATTGCACTACGCGATAGATCTTTCGGATCAAGAGCCACCATGATGGAAATCCAAACTTCCAATATGACATTTTGCAGTTTTCATTGTATACTATATATATGGCGACATAGTGGGATGGGGCGCTCATGCCGTCTATGATTGATACATTTATATTTGAATTTGATTTCTTCACTTATAGTAATAATTAAAGATTTGTTTTAAAAACGTACCAAGCATATTTGGCTATTATAAGGTAAAACTCTATCCTCGACTGCGTTCATTGTGTGATGGGGCTTGAGTCTTATAATTGCTTCATTTTTCTTTATTTAGCATTGCGCTGTTTTTTTTAGGCACTGGTATTCTTGGGGGTAAACCCGTTCCGTGTTATATTGCGTAGTCCCTTGATTTACCTTATTTGAAAAGTAAAGTTTAAATAACTGTTTTAGTTATCACACCAGTCTCATGACTGACCTGGAGTTTATTGTTTTAACCTAAACTCTAGGTGCCAATATTTTCCACACGGGAGCTAGTAGTTTTGGTTTTGCAGATTTCTCTTTCCAGGATCCTGGATTACAACTGGAACTATATTTGGAAAGCTTTGTATCCATGTATTTCTTTTAGTTGTATTTGTAATGTATTTCCACTACGCATTGTATTTTTACATTTTATTTCCGCTGCTATGTATTTTAATCTATGATATTTTTCTATGTAATATTTATTCATACTCTGAATATTCTTGTACTTTGATCTAGATTGTTGTAATAAGCCATGAAATGTTCTGTTGTTTGTGTTCTGATTTGTCATGTTCTCAATTCAATCCGCGCTTTCCCTTAAGGGTGAGTTTGGGTTGTCTCAGCGTGGTATCGGAGCTTTAGTTTACAAAGCTCAAGAACATGACACATTAGAACCGAACGAAAGAATTCATCAGAGATTGGATTAGTAACATCCAATGAGAATGACTCATTAGAGATAGGATCAGTAATATCCTAGAACGAGTGTGAAGAGTGTTATTTTTAAAATAAAGATGAAAACAAATCTTATTTTGAAAATTTTATATCTTATTATTCATATTTGAATATTTATTTTATATTGAATTTGGACTATCGAGTATATGAAGATTTTGAATATACGTGTATTCGAAGTCTCAAATATACTGGGTAGATGTAGAATCACACTCTAGTCGCCCGGGGATGATTCTGATGATAAGGCCTCATCATCTGAGTCCATGTTTGAGTTTCGAAAGTGAGTATCTATATAATTTCCAATCGACTGGTATGAGAACCAAAACTAAGCTAAAATTTACTATTGTGACTTGACACTGAAAATATGATTTTTGAATATATGTGTGTATATATATATAAGTATACATTTGAAAATTTAATCAACAAATTGATTGCTGGCTGTGATGTTTGATTATTAATTCAACCAAAATAAATACTGGAACGATAAATAAAGTATAAATCAAGATATTTGTTAAGTGAAAAATAATGCAAACTCTCTTGATAAAATCCTAAAAATATTATATAGTACATGGACGACTATGGCTTATCTCATACTGAATTCTGGATGACTCCGAAACAAGCAAGTAGAGATCACCAGAAAGAAGAAAGAGAGTTGAACTTAGGAACACGCAAGGTTGTTTATTGTCGTAAATGCAGAAAAGAGTGTCATTATGCAATTGTGTGTCCTGAGAAAAAGAAGAAGAAAGAGAAACAAATAAGAGTGGACATAGCCAATCTCAAATTCAAAGAAACGGGCCATTTTATGCATAAGTGTCCAAACGTAAAGAAAAACCCCAAAAATCTAGGAAAGGAAATGCTTTCGATGCAAAGAAATAGGGCACCTAGCCCAAGATTGCCTGTTAAAGAAGGGTGATAAGAAATCCAAAGGAAAGGAGCTATCTACTTTGGAAATTATGCAAGGAGGAACGACTTCCTAGAAAGTTGAGTTTTAATGTAATGAACTAGTATTTTGGATATACGTATATGTATGATGCTTGTATGAACGTAAGTATGCTTTTTGTTTTAAAAATATATCGGTATTGTATAATATAACTAATTTAAGAAAAATGTTGAACTAATCGAATTTAGCACCAAATATGTAACTGAATTGAAAATTTATTAGAATTGCATATAAGTACATGTGTATATAATGAACAGGTCACAGCAAGGAGGCTAGAGATGAGGAATAAAATTGTATGCCCGACAAATAGGTACATGTTTACCATTTTATTGGATTTTGGTGATTTTGTGAGCCGATTGGCTTTTTCTTTTTGGTTGGTGAGGGCCCTGTGAGGCAAGTTGCGGTTTTAAATGTCTCCCCATACAAAGGAGGGCATGGCAAAAAATTTCAAAAATTTAGGGTGTTAGCCAAATTTTTGGAGAATTATAAAATTCTTAGAAACTGAAAAGTTGAAGAATGAACGCCAGATTGAAAGTTGAGTTGGTTAGTTAAACAACTTTCAGATCCGTTCCTTTTCGAGGACGAAAAGATTTTAAGTGGGGGGATTGTTACAACCAGGATTTTCAGAACTAGTTTAAAATTTTTAGTTTGGCAATTTTAACGAATTTTGAATATTTAAAATGATTTATTTTAAATAATAACGACCAAAAATTTTATTTAAATCGAAGTTAGAACGAATAAATTTTAATTTTATTATAAAAGGAGTTTGAAATGGCGCGGTAGTTTGAAAATTCGATTTCAAATTTCAAATGAATGTACAGGATTTAAAATAAATTGGATTTTAGTGAAACAAGAAATATTTGAATCTGTTTAAAAATATCTTTCCAACGAATGTGAAAAATCCAGATTTCATAACGAGAATTGAATGTTATGTCCAGTTTAAAATTTGAAATAGTCGCTATGGAGTATAATATAATATAATAAATAGTCATTTTGCAGACAACCTCCATTTTCGCCGAAACCACTTTTGTTGGATCTGGAATGTCAAATTATTGCTAGGTTTCAAATTTCATAATTTTTGGATTTAATATGTGAGCGTAGTAAATTTAAATGTGTTTGGTAATTTAAAATTGAATTGGATCGACCAGAAAATGGCCATTTTTCAAACGGTCTCCAAATTTGATGAAATCAGTTTTGCTAGGACCGTATTGTCAAAACATAGCTAGATTTATTTTTTGGGAATTTTTGGAGTCATTATGTGGGCCCGGTAAATTAAAATGTATGTTTAAATTTAATATACATTGATTTATTTTTTTTCTTTTTGCGAAAAACTGATCGAAATAGTCGAATTGGCTTACGAAACATATCCCATTGTGTCCGAAATTAGGGTAATTAGCTAGGAGTGACAGTCATTGGGTTTGATTTGGAGTTCGTGTCAACAAACATGTATTTTTGGAATTTAAATAATATTAAATTATATATATATATATGGCCAATCATATTTTTTCTAACCTAATTCGTTTCTGAAATAAACGCGCCGCCTCCTTTACGATATACGGCTATAATCGTTTGAAATCAAATCGCCTCTGATCCTCCAATCCACACAGTGAATCAAGAAATTTTATAACGGGAAATTAAAGAAGATCGTGTGATCTCCACATCCAACTGGTAAGATTGGATATCACTTGGTGTATCGCGCGAACTGGGGGCTCAAACATTCGAAGTTCGCCGTCGTTTCTAGAAGCATTCAGGCGATCTAATCTACTGGGTTTGCTGGAGGAGGTGCGCCTCACGTAGGCCAGCGGCGTGGAATGGTCCGATCCTCATCAAAGCGACTGCGGTTCTGGCGAAGATCAACCCTAGGTTTTGAGGTCTGAAAATCGCATCGGCCTGTGGTTTCAGAAGAGGAAGAAGGTTTTTAATTATTTATTATTTTATTAATTAACTTTAAAAATGTCATTAACGTTTATAAAATTATATCTTTCTCATACGAACTCCAAATCGCGTGAAATAGGATTCTTTGCGATCGTGGGGACGAGAGCTTCACAACAAGACTAACCGGGTCAAATTTGGAGCAAATCATAATTTAGGGTAGAATTAAATGCGAACAGTTCAGAAATTCAAAAATTAAAACTAATGGAATGGAAAACGAATGTGAGTACTCTCTCACACTCAATTTAATTTATAGTTAATATATACTAGGATGCAGACGGGGCTTAAAAGCCCCCGACACTAATTTTTTTGTACAGACCAGTTGATTGTTTGTTTGGATTTTCATGTACTGATATTGTTGTATATAAAAATTAGAGAAAATTAGTTTAAAGGAAAAAGTTTAATAATATTTAAATTTAACGGACGTTAAGTTTTAACTTCCGTCTGAAGGACAGGCGGCAAATTCTCCATTGTGAATTCATTACTTTTATTTTCTTCTACAAAATTACTTTTTCAATCTTCACTAAAAATGGCAGCCCTACTCTCGCTCTAAAATAATTCTCTTATCAAACTTCAGGTTTCTCACGCAATCGACTCTAGCAATGGAAGAGAATTCGCCGACTTCCTCAGATTTTACACATAAACCCGAAGATTCAAATCTCTCCAAAACTAGGGTTTCTCCAAGATCTAGGTCTTCTCCACGAACATCAAAACCAGTTTCTCCAAGCACTAGGCCTTCTCCACGAACGTCAAAACCAGTCGATTCGAGTAATATTAAGGGAAAAAGAAGAAAAGCGAGAAGATTACTCACAGCTGAGACCGAGAAACAAGACCAACTAAAGCAACAAGAGTTGTGCGATGAAATAATCAGTAGGAAAAGGAAATCAAAGGTATAACATTAGATCTATATTTTTTATAGAAATATATCATGTTAAAATGATAGTTCAATATGTCATATTATTATTTGCAAGCATTATACAGAAATGTTATATGCGTAAATGTAGAATGAAACCTAAACATAGCATTAAAACAATGCAGTATGCTCATCGAGATATTAAATGTTGTGTTTATTGATTTTTTTAGTTAGTTTTAGACTGTTGTTGAATTTGCTAAAGTGTAATGCTAGATGTATATAACATTCCATTTTTACTTTTGTTACTTTTAGATTCTAGATGAGTATAGTGCGCGTACAATTAATTCCTGTGTCTATCTCAGTGAGACCACTAATGATTATTTAGCTATCAAGATGTTCAATGATTGATGGTCAAAAAAATAGTATTGTATATAAAATATGAATAATGATAGTTGAATTTAGCATTGCATTTTTTAAAGTGATCTAGCATTATAATAGTTGAATATGACTATGTTTAAAAAAGAATTAGCTTGTATATATCATTTATACTATGAAAACAAACAGGAAACATGTGTAGTATGCTCAATAACAGTTAAATATATCATTATATTAAAAAATGTACTAGCATGTACAAACTATAAAATGATATTCGAATTTAGCATTGTATTTTTTAAATTGAATTAGCATGTGTAGAATACATTACATGATAGTTAAATATAGCATCATATTTTTAAAGTGAATTACATGCATAAAATATAAATATGATAGTTGTATATAGCATTGTATTCATAAAGTGACTTAGCATGTATAAAATATGTTAAATGATAGTTGAATTTAGCATTGTATTTTTTAAAGTGAAATAACTTATGTACAATATGCTAAATGATAGTTGAATATAACATTGTACTTTTAAATACGTCAAATTGTTTTGCTGTGTGCTCTATGTGGAATGATAAATGATATACACACATATCATTCATTTTTTGGAAGCATTATACGTATTATTAAAATGATAGTTCAATATATCATATTATTGGTTGCAAGCATTGTACAGAATTTTTATATGCATAGTTGTAGAATGATGTGTAAACATAGCATTAAAAAAATGATATACAAACATATCATGGAAAAAGTTTAGTTGAATACATCAAATTGTTTTGCTGTGTGCTCTATGGGGAATGATAAATGATATACACACATATCATTCATTTTTTGGAAGCATTATACGTATTATTAAAATGATAGTTCAATATATCATATTATTGGTTGCAAGCATTGTACAGAATTTTTATATGCATAGTTGTAGAATGATGTGTAAACATAGCATTAAAAAAATGATATACAAACATATCATGGAAAAAGTTTAGTTGAATACGTCAAATTGTTTTGCTGTGTGCTCTATGGGGAATGGTAAATGATATACACACATATCATTCATTTTTTGGAAGCATTATACGTATTATTAAAATGATAGTTCAATATATCATATTATTAGTTGCAAGCATTGTACTGAATTTTTATATGCATAGTTGTAGAATGATGTGTAAACATAGCATTAAAAAAATGATATACAAACATATCATGGAAAAAGTTTAGTTGAATACGTCAAATTGTTTTGCTGTGTGCTCTATGGGGAATGATAAATGATATACACACATATCATTCATTTTTTGGAAGCATTATACGTATTATTAAAATGATAGTTCAATATATCATATTATTAGTTGCAAGCATTGTACAGAATTTTTATATGCATAGTTGTAGATTGATGTGTAAACATAGCATTAAAAAAAATGATATACAAACATATCATGGAAAAAGTTTAGTTGAATACATCAAATTGTTTTGCTGTGTGCTCTATGGGGAATGATCTATAAAAAAAATAAATTAGATAGATAGCTATGGATTTATAAGTAAATTCAGCTTTGAAAAAAAAAATGGTAGACAAATATAGCATTACGTACTTATAGTCGAATATGTCACATTGTTTAATGTTTTTTTATTGTGTAATGATTCATGATGGAAAATGAAAATCAGGTTGTTTTGACAAAGTTGTCACTAGCAACTTCAAAGGGAAAAAAGATAACTGCATTGGAGAAAAGAAAACGAGATAAGGTACATTTGTTATTAACTTAATTTTTTCCTGTGTTGATCTTCTGCTGTCTTTTATATTCACATATACACATGTAAACACATGCACTATGTAAATTCATCCTCCATAACAAATTAAATAAAGGCAGCAAGCCTACAATTATTGACCTAATAGTCTTAAATATTTGCAACCAAACTTAGTATTTCTCATCCACTTACTGATGATACTTCACCCGTCTTTGTTCCCTCTACGTCTTAATCTTTATCAAATCTTGTACACTATACTACTCTTTTTTTTACACATTATTAGTTGGGTACTAGTGATAAATGTAACTTTCCCTTTACTTATACTTGAGTGCTATTGATAGATGTGAATGAAAGTTTCACTTATCATATAAGGTTCTAATGATAAATGAAGTTGACATTCATAATGATAGTTTCATATATCATATACTGGGTGCTAATGGTAGACATGCAAATGACATTTGGAATGATAGATTCATATATCATATTATTGTTTACTAATGATATACATGACATTGGAAATGATAGTTTCACATATCATATACTTGTTTACTAACGATAGGTGCAAATAGCGTTAAAATTAATTATATGTACATTGATTCATTCAAAAAAAAAATTGTGCAGGAATCAACAGGGAAAGAAATGAAGAAGTTAAAGGCAGCAACCACGAAAAAAGCAAAAAAGGCATCTCAAGAAAAAGTCCAATATCGTTGCAGCTTGCTGCCTATGATAAAAATTATCCAAAAAATTATCCAAAAAGGTGATAATCTTGCAAATCAGTTCAATTTTTTAAATCAAACCCCATTTGAAAAGTTTGTTCATGTCTTTTTCAAACAAATTTTAACCATTTCGGCTTTCACTAAATCATCTACAACCTTAGATGATATAGTAGAAACATTTTCTATTGAGAAACAAGCTTTCAAAATTGGGAATGTTTTTCTAAAATTGAAACCAGAGGATATTTCAATTCTTTTCGGATTACCTATGTATGGAATTAACTTGTTTCCAGCACCTAAAATGAGTTTTCAAGTTCTTCCAGAAAATTGTAAAGACTTTGTTTTAAGAAATTTTGGTAACGTAGAGAATATCTCGAAAGACCTTACAATTTCTAAAATAAACAATGTGCTGGAGACAAAAAAAAAACTGAAAATGAAACCGATTTTCCGAAACTAATCCTCATTCTTGCAATGATCACCTTTTTTTCCCGATAGTCAAAGAATTTTTCCATGGGGATACATTCCTTATATCATTGATATAAGGAAAATGAACTCAATATCTTGGCCAGTTTCAATCCATTATTCTTTGATTAGATCTTTGACGGCTTTTAAAACAAAGCCAAGAAGCATGCCGGGGTGTTCCATGCTTCCAATGGTAAGTACATTATTTTAACTTTATATTTATGCATTTATTTCTATAAATTAAATTATGCATATTCTATGTTTTAACAAATAAAATTTTATTTTCAGTTTTTTCTATGCGAGCATGTTAGTTTGATATCTCCGTTGCCAAACTACTCTTCAACATTGCCAAGATTTGGAAGATGGAATATTTCTAGCTTAAAGAAGGTTGTATCAAGAAATATTTTGTCAAACATGGATGATGAAAAGGTATATTTTAACACACAAACAAACTAGATACATACAATAAATGTTAAATTGGAATATAGTGATAGTAGTCATGTTATTATAGTACATTCATAGTCTAAATGATAGTTAAATTTATCGTTAATGCAGGAATAGAATGCAATGTACTTAATTCTGAAGAATGATAGTTATATATAGCATCAAATGGAGAATGACAAGTACACATAGCATTAGTTAATTTATTGGGTGTTACTCAGTCATTTTTATATATGTTATACAGATATTTGTTGAATTGAGAAACATATCAGAAGATGAAAAAGCTCTTCTTGAAAAAATCCCCCACCATCAACATCTGCAAATTGAAACCAATGAACACACAGATATGCAACCAACAAATAATCTAACAGAGACATTGAGCAAACAAGTGGAGTCTTTGCAACAGTATAACAAGGATTTGGAACAGAAATTAAAGAAGAATGAAGAAGAATTTGAAATTGAGAAGCAAAAAAGAAGGGATGCTGAAGCCCTTGTGGTAGAGCTAAAAAAGAAAGTAACTATGTTGGTATCAAAAAAAATACAAGAAGTAGAACCACCAACATTTAATCTTCAAGTAACACAGCAAATGCTAATGATGCAACAAGGAAAAAAACAAGACACAAGTGGTGAAGTCCTTGAAACTGGGAAAAAACAAGAGGATAAACACAAAAGTTCAAAGGAAAAAAGGGAAATCCTGAAAAAGAATGTAAAACCAATGAAAAAACCAAGTTCTTTAGTTGAGAGGGTTAAAAGCCGCAAACGAACGAGTACATTTGATTCGAAATCCCGGTACAAATTTATTCAAAGGAAAAAATATAAAAAGAAGGAAACAAAAGTTGAAGAAAATAAAGAAGGTGAAGATGATGAAGTTGAAGAAGATGATGTAGGTGAAAATAAAAATGGTGAAGATGACAAAGTTGAAGAAAATGATGTTGGTGAAAATAAAGAAGGTGAAAATCATGAAGAAGCTGAAGAGGTTGAAGAAGCTGAAGAGGTTGAAGAAGCTAAAGACGTTGAAGAAGCTGAAGAAAGTGAAGAAAGTGACCAAACTGAACAAGAGAAAGAAGAAAAAAATGAACAGTCTGATTATGAAGAAGAAACTGAAACTGAATCTGAAACACATGAAAATGAAAATATAATTGATATTGATAGATATTCTCCAACAAGAAAAGCTTACAAAAGCAAAGATATCACAAAAAGTCATATCCTGAAATTATTGACTACAGCACAGCAACAAAAGATTATCACTTTCTTCAAATTCAACGAAAATGAGAAGTAAGATTTGTAACTTGTTTTCTTTCTTTATATTTGCAACATTGTAAGCTTTCAATAAAAAACTGACTTATAAAATGTTGATAATCAATTGCAGCACTATAGCATACCACAAAGACGAAAGAAACCAAGGAGGAATAACTACTGTGAAATCAATGCTTGAGGATGTTCTTTATGATGGGCTTACCGACGGTCAGGTATATATCAAACTAGAATTTTGACAGTAAATAAAAGAGTAATATGGTGTACAAAATTTGATAATGATTGTTATACATATCATTCATCTTTTCATATATTTTGAGCAGTATTCTTACTATATATATGAATTGAATAGCGGAATGAAAGCTAGAAGTAGCATCGCTATATGTTAAATACCTGTAAATGTATAGAATGAGAGAATGATAATTGAAACTATCATTAACAGTTTTTAGTGCATATGTGTATAGGATGATAGAATAATAGTTAGAACTAGCATTCACTTAAAACTTCCTTTCTTTGGTTAAACAGCTGATTGACTGGTTTTACTACAATCAAGAAATGTACCAGCATAGTTATTACTTCACTACAATCATGATGGTAAGCATAGCATTAAATTATAAATGCTTTAAAAAAAAACTCTGTTCTAATACATATGAATATGCAGAATGCTATAACAAATGATCAGAAAACAGTGATCAATGACATAGTCATGCCAACAATACAAAAGATTGTCAAAGATGAGTTGTGCGATAAAATGTACTTCCCTCTGCATTTCGGAAACCATTGGACCTTGTTGGTACTAAATTATGAAACAATGCAGTGGAGTCATTACGACTCAACAAAACCGAAAACCAGATCAACAAGGACATCAAACCCCAGCTACAACCAAGCCATCATCACTGTGAGAGAGTTCTTATTTTTTTTTAAACTCTACAAGTAAAAGTCAACACTAATATATATATATTTTTTGCAGAAAAATTTAATTGAGTCGCTGTTCAAGGATGCGTGGGTAAAAGAAGGTATAATGAACAAGAAATTCAACAAACCAACAGTGCAGCAGCCTAAAAGTCCACCGCAAGATTCTGATTCGTAAGTTACTTATTTTATTCACAATTTATTAAATGTATGTGTTATGATGCATTGATAGATAATACATGAAAGTAGAATATCAATCTTTAATAAACAGTAGACAATAATTAGAGATATGTACAATAATTGAATGATAATTCAATATATCATTTGATTTACATGCATCATAAGAGATTATGGGATGATAGTGTATGTTTATCCAATTATTGTTTTTATTTTCAAAAATACAGCTGACAATTCGTGATGATCAAAATCATAGCAAAACATTCAACTGAAAAATACAATGAGCATAAAATTAGTAATGACAGTTCAAGCTGTCATCTATACTTTTTTACTGCATATACATTTATCAAAACCCAAATGATTGTTTACACTAGGATTTGAGCAATGGTTCAACCTAGTATGAAGAGTTTCTTCCTAACATGAGATGATGCACATGTAAATTGTTTAGTATATGCAGACTATAGAAAATTCAGTGGTTTATTGAAGATGTTTAAAAAATCATTGCTTTTGGTATTACTTAGTTAGGATTGATATATGGTTGATGTTGATGTATAGGATGTGCATTTGAACTGAAATCGTTGAACAGCTTATATAAACTATTGGATAAGCCAGGCCATAGGCTCGGAAAATACGAATAACTGTAGTTTGTTAAAGGAGTAATATTTTAGGAATTTTTTTACAAAAGGGTGGATGATAATGAAACTTAACACTGCCACTGTTGAACTATGGAATATTAACTACTATATCTGCATTTGATATTAACGACTATCTCTACATTTAAAGTAAAGAATGATAACTTAATTTAGCATTAGTTTATACTGTAATATTAACTACTATCTCTACATTTGAAGTAAAGAATGATAACTTAATTTAGCATTCATTTATACGTAATATTAACTACTATCTCTACATTTGATACAGACTTGATTGTGGTTTCATCGTGATGGCAAACATAAAAAAGTTGGACAAGGAAGAATTGCCACCGAGATACACAAGAGAGACCATAAGAATGCTAAGAGCTACAGTTGCTTTTGATGTACTGAACGACACGAAATACAGTTGGTCACCAAACAAACACTAAACATGATGATGAGTAAAGCTGTTGCTGATAACAACTAATGATAGATAGTCTTACAAATTTTCTACTGATTTTAATTTGTCCGTACGAACTGCTCAAATAGGATTGTAATTGATGGATTAAAATTTTAATTGTCTGTTTTCATTGTACTTTCGTTGTGCGAACTACTGAGAGTATATGCAAATTAATTGTCATGTGAATTTGAATACGTTTTCTGTATTTTTCATGTGGTGACAATAGTTTATATTGAAATGCTATGTAAAACTAGCATTATGTGAAAATAAAATTCTGTTGTGACATTTCGGTATAATTATGGTAAATAGAAACTCTGATTAGAGTTTTAAGCGTTGAAATTATATATCACGTAAAATGCATACTACTTATAATGGAATGCTTGTTAAATTTAGCATTCAACTGAAATGTTAACTACAAATAGGCTCATATAATAAACTCACGAATTCATCTAAATTAGAATTATAATTGAACAAAACAACCTTAAATTCACCAAATAATGTAAACATTTAATTCATTTTTACAGTAGGCTTCCCATGTTGTCCACCATATCAGCACATCACAACTTAACCTCAAATAAGTTAAGAGTTTTCCTAATAAAAGAGCATATGAGATATAACAGCTTGTAGTATTAGGCCTATTGGCTGATCCATTAAAAGTATTTCATACAAGATGCATACCAATGATAAAAGGAATGCTGGTTACAACTATCATTCAACAAAAATGATAAGTACAGGTAGCATTGAAAAGAATTGGTAAAAATGAAATGCTGAAATCATGCACTGAACTAAAGTACAGTTAGCAATGATAAAATAACCTGAATTAAAAAAAAATGACTTCAAAGCAAAAGACATTAGACATTACCAGACATTAAAAATTAAACAAAACAGACAACATAACACTTCATTTTTTATTTTGCAAACAATTCACAAATACTGACTTCAATATACAATAAGCTGTAACAGCTTTACAATTAAAAAAAAGTCTGTTACACTAACAAATAACATGTTTTTTTTTTAAATTTTAGAAGAAGCAAGACAGTTCCTTTTATTGTGGCCAACTTCATTACAATGACTGCATCTGTTTCTTTTATTTTGAGAATATCCAAATCCACCACGCCTCTTTGTAGATGGTCTTCCTGCACCACGAACTTGTTTAGGAGGCTTAATCAAAACATCATTTTCAACAACCGTTGGCTTATCAAAATCTGGAATTGGATTGATAGCATAAGCATATGAAGAACTGAAAGCACTAACAGTAAAATATTCCTCCACAAAGTCATAAACTGATAACCTAGACTTATTAATACACTTGACTGCATGTGCACATGGAAAACCAGTAACTCTCCATTGATTACAGCTACATAAATGATTTCTGAGGTCAACAATATGAGACTTAGGGGATTTTACTTCAAACACAAAGTCCGAAGACTTGAAAACATCCCAACCGAAGCCATCATCTACTAACTTAGACAAGCGTTCCTCCATAACAGGACAAAGAGTCGTCGTCCACAAACGACATTCTTCTCTTCGCCTAGCCATTTGCTCCATAACTTTCACTCGAATACCATCCAAACAAGAAGTTATAGGCATTAATCTATCTTCCAAAATCCAAGAGTTGAAGCTTTCTGCAACATTTGAAGAATATTCACCATACCGCTTTCCTTGAAAAAACAAATCTGCCCAATGATCAAATGGTTTATCTTGTAGAAAATTTTCTGCAGCCGTGCCCCCAATATCCTTAAATTTAGAAAGGTATTGCTCAAAATCATACATATTAGAAGCTCTAGCACAAAGTTTGAATAACTCTACAACAGAAGAATCACCTTTAGCTGCCTTCACAACACTACCAATATTTTGTTCCATGTGAAGCAAACAATAGCTATGATATGAAGAAGGAAATATTTTAGGAACACCTAAAATGAGACCCCAATGACGATCAGACATAAAAACTAGAGACCGGTCTTCATTTAGCATTTCTTTCAAATGGGACAAAAACCAAGACCAGTTAGATTCGTTTTCATGTGAAACAATACCCGTAGCAAGAGGAAAGAAACCTGCAAAATAAATAATTAAGGACTTCTCAATACAAAGATACATGAACCACAGTAAACATCAAACTTGAATTAAATGATAGTAATATATGACAGGCACAATTGAATTAGACTCAAAATGATAAATGAACATATCATATATTATATATCAGTCTTTTAGCACCTTACTGTCCAAACATTAGTACTACAGACACTTCTAATAGAAGCAGTAATAAATGAAGCGAACAAATCTATTGTAAGCATTGTTCCATTAAAATTAAGTGATGTGTAGAACAATAATAGTTTCACATATCATAACTACAAAAATAACCAAAAAAAAGAAAAACAAAAGTAAAATGAAACATATACCTTGCTTAGCATTAAACCTGCAAAATAAATAATTAAGGACTTCTCAATACAAAGATACATGAACCACAGTAAACATCAAACTTGAATTAAATGATAGTAATATATGACAGGCACAATTGAATTAGACTCAAAATGATAAATGAACATATCATATATTATATATCAGTCTTTTAGCACCTTAATGTCCAAACATTAGTACTACAGACACTTCCAATAGAAGCAGTAATAAATGAAGCGAACAAATCTATTGTAAGCATTGTTGCATTAAAATTAAGTGATGTGTAGAACAATAATAGTTTCACATATCATAACTACAAAAATAACCAAAAAAAACAAAAACAAAAGTAAAATGAAACATATACCTTGGTTAGCATTTTTAGAAGTAGCAACTAACAAAACTCCAGGTCTTCCCTTCAAATGAGCAGCATCCAAAAATATTAATGGTCGACAGTGTTTAAAACCAAGCAAGCAAGCACCAAAAGCAATACAAACTCTCTCAAACTGATTGGTTGACGAATCAACATCTATAGACACATAACTACCAGGATTATACTTTTGCAATGCCTCCATATACCAACCTAAATCATTATACGACATTGCATCATCCCCATATATCTCTTTCAACGCCAACTGTTTTCCGCTATACGCATAATAGTATGAAAGATTGAAATTATATTCTCTTCGAAATTCCTTTATGATATCCTTTGGCTTCTTCATAGGAGCATCACGAATTTGATCCACAATTAAAGATTTAACAAATCTACTTGAAATAGTAACTTTATTGACATCTCTAAGACCCGCTCCACATGAATGATCAAAATTGTACGTTCTAATAAAAAACCGAGAAAGTATACCCGGATCCGAAGAAGCATTAAGATAAAACTTACAACCATCGTTAATCCAAGAGCAATTAACAGAAATTCTATCGGGAGAGTTTCTAACAAAAATCAAATCATAACCATTCTTTATTTGATATGCCATTAAAAACTCCCTAAAATCCTCAGCCCCATTAAAACAAAAACCAAGAAAATCCACAATATTTTTCTGAGAACCTTTCTTTAGCATATCTTTCAAATAATGTGGTGAATCAGCATGTGATTGACAATTTGTTCCAGAATTACTGCCAATCGAAGTGCTTTGTACACTTGTAGAACCCAAACCACAGCTACCAATATCAGCTTCCATAGCACCAACATTCTTCTTAACCGTAAACTTAAAATATTGACTCTTCTTAAAAATCAGAAAACACAAAATGCTAAGCAAGTCTGAATCAGTGTCCATACTTATATTCTTATTCTCAAGAACGTAAGATAGCTCAATGGAAAATGGATTAAGGTGTGGCCAAACATCACATATTTCACTCTTAACACCAAATAAAGAAGAGCCTATGGTAAGTCGAGTTGAATAACAGTTCTCATTATGTTCAAAAATAACCAGCACGCTGTTTGCTTCATTATTGATCGTATCAGAACTAGAAAAAATTAAATCCAATTAAAATCTGTGAAAAAAAAAACAGTAATACCAAATGCTAAATTAACATACCATAAAAAAATATAATCAATCTTACTGTTGAATTAAACAAGAATAAATTAATTTAAAAAACATATCGTAAATGAACACATCACGACAAAATTAAACTGAACATGAATACTACAGTAAAGAATGCTATATAAACATAGCATAAATTAACAAACCACAAATAAAATCCACAGGAACGATCGAAGGAAGTTAAAACTATAAAACAATAAACATACGTGAAGAAATATAAAAACAGGCATAAAAATCTTACTTCTCCATTTATATAAATCCAAAGTCGAGATTTACAACTGGAAGAAGAAATTGCCGTATAACCTAGATGAGAAAAGATATGATTATTAATCGACAAACAATTATATGAAACGAAAATTAAAAATAGTCGAAAGAAATAAAAACAACATACCTGAATTTAGCAAGATTGTTTGATGAAGATCGAAATCGCCAATGAAGATCTACAATAAAAAAAGAAGACAAAGATCGAGTGACAATGGAGAAATCGAATCAAAAATAAAAAAGTGTGCAATCGTCTTGAATCGAGACAGGACGTTGAAGATGATCAGCAATGACGTTTAGAAAAAAGTAATAGGAATTTAAATCTTACTGACTATTTTTCCTTCAGACGAAATTTTAAACACCGCATCCTTGAAACGAAAAATAAATAGCCGCGTCCGTAGGCCCAAAAAAATATAGCAAAGCTTCCTCCAGCCCATTTTCCTGTATATTTAATATTAAAAGTACCTTTTTAAACAAATAAATCCCAAAACTCAAAATATATAAGTGTTTACTGTTTTTCAATATAGAAACATCATTCTGAACTCAATGGAAGTGGTTTCAAGTTCAAATTCCTTCGTATGCAAAAAGTAGCATTTTGGCCCTTATAAATTTCATAGCGACCTTTCTAGATTTTAATTTTGACATAACTTTTGATTCCCGTTATGAAATTTCGATTTTTCGGATTCGTTGGAAAGATATTTTTAAATAGATTCTAATATTTTTGGTTTCACTAAAATCCGTTAAATTTTGCATCCTATACGGTCAGTCAAAGTTCAAGTTTGACTTTTCAAACTACCGCGCTATTTCTAACTCTTTTTATAATTAAAATTAAATCATTCATTCTAACTTCGATTTAAATCAAATTTGTGATCATTATTATTTAAAATAGATTGTTTTATATTGTCAAAATTCATTAAAATTTTCTAAAATAAAATTTTAAATTGGTTCTGATTTTTGCGGGTTGTTACAATCGCCCCCACTTAAAAACTTTTCGTCCCCGAAAAGGAACGTAGCTAAAAATTGTAAAATTAACTATCTTAATTTTAAATTTTAAGGGTTAATTATCATTTCAAAATATATATAACTTTATATTTATAAAAATCATATTTCAAAGAATAGATTATAAATATCAAAAATGCGTTAATTATAAATTTGTAACTCTTAACTCGTTCTAGGGCATTACTAACCCCATCTCTAACGAGTTTACTCATTCTAGGATACTGCTGATCCTATCTCTAATGAGTATTCTTATTGGACATTACTAATCCAATCTCTGATGAGTCTTTTGTTCAGTTCTAACAAGTTGTACCCCAAAGATTTGAGCTAACCAGAGCTCTGATACCAACTGTAAAGACCCGCAAATCCCCGCCCTTTGAATCGACCATAAACCACACAGGTCCGATCCAAAAAGTGGAAACCTACGAATACTTTAACTTTGGGCATACAACACATTACAACAGATAACAGAAGACTTTTATAACACTATAATAAATGTTACATCAGAGTACAGAATATACATATCAGAGTACATTGGAATATAATTACAACGGAAGATAAATACAAAAAATGTAATATACTGCAACGGAAGAACATAGCGGAAGGCTCTCTATCTCTGAACACAGCTTTAAGCTTCAACCCAGAATCCTGTTTAATATATCTGCAAAAAATAGTTACTCGACTGCCCGTGTGGAAAATATGGGCACCCGAGTTTGCCAGTGGACAAACTACAGGTCAGTCATGGGACTGGTGTGAGAATTCTACCTAACCTATAAAATATAATAAGGCTAATCACAGGACCACGCCACTTTCGCGGAACAGGTTTCTCCTATGGATTGCCAGTGCATGACTAAAGTAAATCGTCAAAATAACGCAATGCTTTTTAGAAAAATGAAACCATTATAAGACCCAAGTCCCATCACACAATGCAACGCAAACCGGAGGATAGGGTTTTACCTTATAATGATCAAAAGATGCTTGATACGATAAACACGGTATTATATAATAATAGTGTGCAACCAATTTGAAATACATCAAAGTAAATGTATCAATCCTAGACGGCATGAGTGCCCCATCCCACTATGTCGCCATATATAGGTATACAATCAAAACCGCGTGATGTCGTATTGGAAATTTGGGTTTCCATCTGAGTCAAGGCTAGGGAGGAGATCCTTACCGATTCGAGACACTCTAGCAAATGCCCTAGGATTGGTACTCTGTCCAACCCTTGGATCCTGCAGGGCCGGTCCACACTTACTTTTGTGGATTAGAAATGCCTGAACACACGTTCCCCGGTCCTTTTGGACCTATAATACGGCCAGTGGCGACCACATAAACCGAGGCCTCGAAAAATCCAACAACCACAATGAGTAAATGCCAGCGCTGGTAGGTCCCTGGCATCACTCTAGCTAGAAAGAAACGTGTGCACTCCCTGCGTTCCCTTCTCCCGTTTTAGACTCTACCGGGCTGTGAGGCTCACGAAGTCACGATATACACAAAGCTATGCCTAAATAGACTGTGCTTTGATCATCAACCACCAGGCTCTGCTTTGCAACAATAAGCCTTGATCAAGTGCAACTTGGCATACCACATCAACAACTCATATCATGCGATCGGTAATTATTTAACATACAAAAGGGTGTTAAGCAAGAGAATAAATCCTCCGCCACCATGCATTTATATATTAAAAAAACCAATTTAATTACATGAAATAAATTTCAATGTCAGGCATGCTATCCATTTACAAGTCCGTTCTGGGTCTGAACGAAACAACATATCCGTCGATCTCCCGTACGTCTGGAAGATCATTACTTTTACCTTGCCTTGGGGGATCAGTCCCAATTCAAGATATCGATCATCATCAACCAAACGATGTGAAGTTCTCAGGTCTTCAGTCACCGTCTTCATCTTCGACTCTTGATCGTCGCGATGATTATTCAGAATGGGTTAGACCCGGTCTTCCTGAATAACTCGCGTATTCTTAATTAAAATCAACCATACGCCACATTCCAACTCTGAAAATTCTTTTTTTTTTAAATAAAAATATTATTTATATTAAAAGATTCTCATTAATTTTATCAAAGGTAAAATAAATTAAATTTTTAATCTTTCTAAAAAGATTTATTAATATTCCAATTTTGATTTTTAATACAAGAATCATTATTACAAGATTATTAATTTCAATAAACCAATCTTGTCTTAAATTGGGTTAAAGAACTAGTGTCACTTAAAACACAGTTCAAGATAAACCCAAAAACCAATTTTCAAAATATGGAATTTCTACAGAAATCAAATCAACAAATAATCGTTATAAATTTCTGTATCTTTTAATTTTATAAAATAGATTTACAAATTTCAAATAGTAATTTCAGTGTAAATTGGATTAAAGGATAAATGTTATTTAAAACATCGTCCACTACAAATCCAATCTACATATCAATCACCAAACATAAATGTTAAGATCTAATGATCTTAAATAAAAGATTTATCCTAAAAATATTTAAAATAATCAATAAAATATTATTTATGTAAAATATTCTTTATAATACAAAATCTTTTATTTTACAAAAATTCTTTTATTATGTAAACATTCTTTATTTAAAAAGAAATTCTGCATTGGAATGCGACTCAACCATGCACCATATAATTTGGGTCATATGGGTTCCATACATTTCATGTATAGGGTAATAACAGGAAATAATTCTCAATCCATCCATTAACAACCAAAGTGACAATGTCAACTGTGTGAGCATTAAAATGAAACAATAACGCTCATCGCAGCCTGTCGATCAATCGATAGACATATAATTAAACATTGGGATTTGTGTCAGTCAAGTGTCGTCCCAATACCCGTGTGGGGTTTTCAGCCAACAACAGTTCATATAAATAAGTAAATACATAATTGGTTAATAGGTTTAACCAATTTCAATTTCATTAAACATGTCACCTATAGCGAGTAAAATGTATTTTACTCATATGACTTCCCTATATACTTCTAAAGTCACATAAACAGTAATTTATTTATATAGCCTTATTGCGGATGACAAATGGAATATAAATTCCATTATTCTTTATTTGTATGAAGTTTCTTAACAGTACTTTTCAGTGTATATTTTGACCAACAATACAATTGTATATTAGAATATAAATTCTAATGCAAGTTTTGCAAATAAAAATTGGATTTTATATTTGCGTATAAATTCTACTGCATATTATGCAAATAAAAGTGATTCTTATATTTTCACATAATTTCTGTTTCCTACAAAGATGAGTGAAAGAGAAATACTCATTTTGTTAACAATTCTATTTCAACAAATACAGTGTAGATAAAAGTGTGTTTCTAATCTTGTACTTTTATTTAACAAAACAATGGTAAATAAAATGTCTTTTTAACTCTTTTACTTTTATTTAACAAAACAATGATAAACAAAAGTGTAATTTCCTTTCTATGGTTTATTTGCATCTAAAATGCAAATATGAAATATAACTCTCTTTTTACTTTTTCTTTACAATAGAAAATGTAAATAAAATGGTTCACACAATTTTGTTCTTTTTCTTTACAATAGAAAATGTAAATAAAAGGATTCACATTATTTTGTTCTTTTTCATTTACAATAGAAAATGTAAATAAAAGGATTCACATTATTTTGTTCTTTTTCATTTACAATAGAAAAATGTCATTTTTTGTTTTATCGTTCTAATTCACATCTAAATTACATAGAAAAATGTAATCTTTATTATGTGATGGGAATTCATATTTTAATTACATAGAAAAATGTAATTCCTATCATACGACAAAAATTCATATTTAAATTACATCTAAAAATGTAGTTTTTATCCTACATTGCAAATTCACATTTTAATTACATGTAAAAATGTAATTTTCATTCTACCGTTATCATTCATTTCTAAATTACATAGAAAAATGTAATTTTAATCATGCAATGTAAATTTACATTTTAATTACATAGAAAAATGCAATTTTTGTCATATGGTGTAACTTCATATGTAAATTACATATGAAAATGTAACTTTTGTTATGCAAAGAAAATTCACATTTAAATTACGTATAAAAATGTAATTTTATTCATACGGTGTACATTCATTCATAAATAACATATAAAAATGTAATTTATTTCATGTGATGAAAATTCATTCATAAATTATGTAAAAAAAATGTTGTTTATTTCATGCTGTGGAAATTCATTCATAAATTCCATAATAAAATATGTTTTATTTCATACAATGTAAAAACACCTTCTTTTTATGTACAATGCAAAAATATCATCTTTTTATATTTATAATATATTAACTTTACTATTTTACGATGTAAAAATATGATCTTTTATATTTCACAAAGTAAAAATATCAACTTTACTATTTTACAATGTAAAAATATAATCTTTTCTATTTTACAATGTAAAAATATTCATTTTCCTATTTTGCAATGTAAAAATATGACTTTTTCTATTTTACAATGTAAAAATATGACTTTTTCTATTTTACAATGAAAATAATAACTTCTTTATTTTAAATATAAAAAGATCGTCTTTTTATTTTCATCGTCAAAATTTCATCTTTTTGTTTACAATATAAAAAGATTGTCTTTTTATTTTAAATATAAAAAGATCGTCTTTTCATTTTCATCGTCAAAAAGATCGACTTTTTATAATCAAAAACAAAGTTGTAATTTTTGTAACCGAAATCAAAGTTATAATCTTTGCAAACAAAACCAAAGTTGTAACCTTTGTTAACAAAACCAAAGGTATAATCTTTATTAACAAAACCAAAGGTTCAATTTTTATAAATAAAAATAAAGTTTTAATGTCTATAACCAAAAATAAAGTTTCCAGCTTTATAAACAAAAACAAAGATTTAATTTTTTATAAACAAAAAAAAAGATTGGTTCTTTGTAAACAAAATCAAAGATTTGTTCTTTTGTAACCAAAACAAAATTTCATCCTTTATAATAAAAAAAACAAAGAATTAGTCTTTATGAATAAAAAAAGGTTTCATCTTTATAAATAAACAAAAAGATTTCATGTTTTATAAATAAAACAAAGATTCATTTTATACAAACAAAAACAAAGATTCATTTTAATGAATCAAAAATAAGGATCGAATCTTTATTTATGTTATTCATTTCAAAATAAAAATCAAAACTTTGATTTGTCAATCATGATAAAAGATTAAACTTTATTTATAAATCAAAACCAAAGATTAAACTTTTTATTATAATCTTCCTACTTGTCATCGAATAACAATTTCCCCAATCAATTCCAACACCAATCATTCAACACATCAATAACAATATAGGCCACAAACACCAATTTCCACCATACAACAATTCAATCCATACAACATTCATTTTGTATAATGATAATATAATTAAATTAATTATATATATAAAAAAATATAGAATCTCACCTTGCTTGTTTCTGAAATGAAGTGATTTAAATCAGATCTCGTGTTTGGAGTCACAGCGGTTACGGATCTAAAAGATTTCAAATTGAAATTTATGTAAAAATTAGAATTTTGGCCTTTAACAACTGACACAGTGACGCTTAAAAGCGTGACAAAATTTGAAGCTATTTACCTCAATTTTCAGAATTGTTCAAAACTTTGAATGCGGATTTCGGGAGCTATAGTCGACGGTTTTACGAACGGTTTGCGGGAGATTGAAGAGCTACGAGAGGGCTATCTTCACCGGGAGTTGGAGGAGGTGCGGCTGCAAGGAGGAGGTGCAGCGGCATCATGTTTGGCCGAACTTTGCGGAGGTGAATCGAGAGCTACGGGCAACGGTTTGATGTGAGATTTGTTGGAGAAGAAAGAGGAAGAAAAGAGCTTCAAAACGTTTCACTACGGCATGGTCTAATTCTTAGTGGTTTGGGAGATAGGGAGGAGAGAAGTTTCGACCATAATGGGTTACATGGTGCGGCTACATCACGTTGGAGGAAGAAGAACCCGACTTTGAATTTATATTATTATATTAGGTTAATCTAATTATTATTTAATTAGCCCGTTTAAGCCCGTTTTGGTCCAAACTCCGATTTAGGCCCAACGACTGTCGTTCCTACCATTTAGCCCCCATTTCGAACTCATCTAGACATGTCTCCTCAGCCCAAACTATCAACTAGGCCTACGTTTTGCAGTTTTAAAATTTAAGTCCTTTATTTCTAATTTTTCCGTACAAATAATTTTACCGGGACTACACACTAGCTCAGAAAAATCCAGAAAAATTATTTCTGGCTTTCTTATGACGATACGGTCCTAACAAAATTTATTTCTTCGAATTCTGAGACTTTTTGAAAAATGGCTATTTTTAAGGCGTTTAAATTTAACTGAAATAGTCAAAACACATTTTCTTTTCTCACGTTCACAAATTAATTCGAAAAATTATGAAAATTGAAACCTAGCAATAATTTGACATTCCGGTTCCAACAAAAGTGATTTCGTCGAAAACCGAGGTCGTTTGAAAAATGACTATTTTTAAGGCCAATATATTTAATATTAAAAATACTTTTTTAAACAAATAAATCCCGAAACTCAAAATATATAAGTGTTTACTGTTTTTCAATGTAGAAACATCATTCTAAACTCAATGGAAGTGGTTTCGAGTTCAAATTCCTTCGTATGCAAAAAGTAGCATTTTGGCCCTTATAAATTTCATAGCGACCTTTCTAGATTTTAATTTTGACATAACTTTTGATTCCCGTTATGAAATTTCGATTTTTCGGATTCGTTGGAAATATATTTTTAAATAGATTCTAATATTTTTGGTTTCACTAAAATCCGTTAAATTTTGCATCCTATACGGTCAGTCAAAATTCAAGTTTGACTTTTCAAACTACCGCGCTATTTCTAACTCTTTTTATAATTAAAATTAAATCATTCATTCTAACTTCGATTTAAATCAAATTTGTGATCATTATTATTTAAAATAGATTGTTTTATATTGTCAAAATTCATTAAAATTTTCTAAAATAAAATTTTAAATTGGTTCTGATTTTTGCGGGTTGTTACAAAATTGGTTGAAATGGTTGATATAATTACATTGTTGATCGATTATTAGTTCTGACATTTCATATTGATGTGAAATTAAAATTATTGATGTTGATTAACATCTGTGGATGCAGGGAAACAGGTTAGAGGGATCCAACTGGATTCCACAACATTTATATTATTGTGTTTGCATTAGTTGTGACCTATACTTTGATATATTAACTGTGATAGATCTTTTTGCATTTAAATATCACTGGCCTAGAATTTGGTATTTAAATACCATAAAATATTTTCGAATATAGAAAATGAAATTTGAGGTTAAAAGGGGAATTTATTTTTGAATAGAGTTGAAACTAAAAACTTGTAAATAGAGAAAACAAGAATTTATATATAAACGAGAGTATAAATTAAATGAATTATTTATCATTGGATAAATTGAAATAGAAATTTAAATTTGAATTTATATGGAAAAATGGAAAATGGTTTCGGAACCAATATTTGAAATTAATTTGAATTTAACGAAGGGTGTTAACTATTAGTTAATCTTCGATTAACTATAATTAAAGTAATTATCGAATTGGTTAATGTTAATAAAGTTAATTATTATTTAATAATCTTTTAAAAGCGATAATTATACTATTTTTAGTTAATAGCATAGTCAACTATTTTTAATATAGTAAATAATAAAATTAATTGTTATTTTAATTAATAATAATTAAAACAATGATTTTAATTGGAGATTCAACTAAGAAATGATTTAGTGGCATTATAGTTTGATCAAGGAGGTGATAAGAGTTTCATAAAAGGATTTGTAATCCAAGTTTTATATGAGATTTGTAAATGGGATTCGTAACAACCCAGAAAATCTGAACCAGTTTAAAATTTTTAATTTGGCTATTTTAGTGAATTTAAAATATTTAAAATAAATATTTTAAATAATAACGACGAAAAGTGAGTTTGAATCGACGCTTGAAAATAAATATAATTACTTTGAATTATAAACAAGGCTTGAAAATGCGCGGTAGTTTCAAAAATTGAATTCAAACTTTGACTGACTGTACCGGGTGCAAATTAAAACGGATTTTATTGAAACCAAAATTATTTAAATCTGTTAGTGAATATCTTTCTAATGAATCTGAAAAATCGAAGTTTCGTGGCGGGAAGCAAAAGTTATGGCCAAATGAATTTTCAGAAAGGTCGCTATAGAGTTTATATAGCCCGTGGAAATGGCCATTTTACAAACAACCTCGTAATTCGACGAAACAACTTTTGTTGGATCCAGGATGTTAAATTATTAATAGGTTTCAAATTTCATAATTTTTGAAGCTAGTATGTGAGCGTGGCAAAGGAAAATGTGTTTGGTCGATTTCTATTAAATTGGATCGACCAGAAAAGGGCCATTTTGCAAATGGTCTCAGAATTCAACGAAACTAGTTTTGTTGGGACCGTATCGTCAAAACATAGCAAGATTTATTTTTCGGGAAATTTTAGAATCAGTATGTGGCCCCAGAAAATTGAAATGTACGTTCAAATTAAATATTGAATGTTTTATATTTTAATTTGAAGAAAAACTGACTGAAACAGTCGAATGGGCCTACGAAACATATCCCATTGTGTTCGGAATGGGGGTATTTGGCTAGGGATGATAGTCGTTGGGTTTGGATTGGTGTTCGTGTGTGAAAGAGGGTATTTTGGAGATTTTAAATATAAATAAATAAATAAATCTCATTGGTCAACGAAACCGTTCTTCTTCCCCGATACCCCCAGCGCACGGCGGAAATCCTTCTTCCCTTCTCTCCTCTTTAATTCAAAATCCATTCAATAAATTCATCCACTCCAGTTGGGTTTTTTGTAGAGATTTCCCTCAGCTACCAATCCATGCCCATTTCATGATTTATCGTGTCGAGTTGGAGGAGATCTGAACCCGGGAAGTCAGCAACTTCGAGCCACCGCCATGAGGCCCTGATGCCGTCGATCTCGACCGGAGGGGGACCCGCTGGTGCGCCGTTCCACGCTCTTCGATGTGGTGCAATTGGATTTCGTCCTCGTGCCTTGGATTTCGAGAAAAATGGAACCGTAGTTTCGAACCCAATCAGAAAGGTACAGCTGAAATAATTTTAAACTATTATATAGCACTTTAAAGCGCTATGGTTTTTGATTTCACCGTAAAAATCATATCTTTTTCGTTTCTTGATGAAATTCAGTGAAACAAGAGATAGTGGACTCGTGTGGACGTCTTCTACATTCTAGAAGAGACCGCATATTTTTCTGAGCCTTCTGTTATTTTTGGTGGAGTGGAACCCAATGTGAGATTTCTAAATTATAAACGATATGGAAAACGACAATGTATAAATTATATAGTCGATGCATGAGTTATATAAGCGTTGTACACCACATGTATAAGCGTTGTATAAGTTGTACGTTCGATGTATAAGTTATATATGCGTTGCAAAATCTATATATGTGTTGAATAGAAGTGAAATATACTTATATATATATATATGTACGCCCCTCGTCCACAAACCATGGACGATATTTATTGGTTGTGATTGGTGTGAAAATTGGTTGATAGCGAATGGTTGATTTGAATTGTTTGTGGTTGAAATTGATTGATTGTGGTTGAAAAATACCCGTTTGTAGTTGAGAATTATTTGGTTGAAACCACATGGGATTAGTTTGTGGAAAAGAAAGAAAAACAATATACATGCCGCCTGCGTGCGAACTAGATGCATGAAATCCCCATTGTCAAAAGCTGTGAGGCTTTAAGGTAGAGCGAGGAGCCATACTAGGGATGACCCCGGTTTTAACTACCCTGCCGTTATGCTGCCGAAATTTTGAATAATATTCATGTGTTAGAATTATTTTCATGTGTTGAAACTATATTCATATGTCGAATAAGAATTCATGTGTTGAACGACGTTCATATTTAAATAAATTGTTTTAAATATAAAAAACACATTTTTATTTTATATATACGAACTATAGAAAACATTCATGTGTTGAATAGAAATTCATTCGTTGAATAGAAATTCATGTGTTGAATGGTATTCGTGTTTTAAATAAATTGTTTTGACAATAAAAATCACATTTTTATCTTATATATACGAACTATAGAAAACATTCAAGTGTTGAATAGAAATTCATTCGTTGAATAGAAATTCATGTTTTGAATGGTATTCGTGTTTTAAATAAAAAAAATTGTCAATAAAAATCACATTTTTATCTTATATATACGAACTATAGAAAACATTCATGTGTTGAATAGAAATTCATGTGTTAAATGGTATTCGTGTTTGAAATGAATTATTTTATAATAAGAATCATATTTTTATCATCTATATGAACTATATAAAATAGTCGTGTTTTGAAATAAATTGTTTTACAATAAAAATCACATTTTTATTATATCTATGAATTGTTAAAAATAGTGAAGTGTTGAAGTAAAAAGTCTGGTGGATAAAAATATCATTTTTATCAAATATATGAAAAGAATATGGTTTTGAAATCAAAGAATAGATTATATATATATAAATATAATTTAAACGAATTGAATAACGAAGCAGCAGTTCGAGTTTTGAAACCGTGATTTCAAACGATTAGTGTGGGAGATTCGACCATCGGATTTTCCCGAAACCGAAACCGTTGGGTTCGCTTTGGAAATATCTTTCCAACGACACCAACTTTGTAAAGATCCAACGGTTGGATTGTCTGGAATGTTTAATTTAAATCTGAAGAAAAATAGCGCCAGAATTGATTGTATTTATACATATATAAATATAATTAAATTAAATCGAATAACGACGCTGTAGTTCGTATTTTGAAATCGAAACTTCAAACGATTGTACCGGGTGATCCGACCGTCGGAATTTCCCAAAACTGGAACCGTTGGATTCGTTTTGAAAAGATCTTTCGAATGATATAAATTTTTTGAAGATCCAACGGTTAGATATTCAGATATGTGTAAATCAAATCTGAAGAAAAACAGCGCCATGGCCGCGTTATGGCCTGAAGCGTCGTTTGAATAAATTAGCTGTTTTTAAATAAATAAAAATGGCAATAAATCGTTATAAAATATTATAAATGATATGGAATGTGATATTTATAAACTAACTGAAAGTTAGCTAAGTCGGATGGTTTCCTGGGTTTTGATCTGATGTTGGTTTCGGCCTTCGGGGTTAATATTTGGGAAATCGTTCTCTTACTAATTTACGGTTAGTGAATAATGAATTGGAATAAGGCATATGTTGTGTTTGTGTAGCACTTGTTTATTATATACGCTAGTTGCTCAGAAAGACCGGGTTTATCCCATTCTGAATAACTGAATCGACGATAAAAAATCGAAGATGAAGATGGTGATTGAAGACTGGAGATCTTCACCTCGGTTGGTTGATAACTGATGTACTGATTGGGAGGCATCCCAAAATATGGATAATGAGTGGTGATCGTCCAGACGTACATGGAGATCGATGGGTATGCAAGGTATATAGTGCCTCCGGTTTCGTTCCGATCCAGAACGGACTTGTAAATGGACTGTTTGTCTGATATTGGAATTCATTCTGTGTGATTGATAGCCATCCGTTACATGGTGTGAATTTCCTGTGTGGCATGCTAAGATGCAATGATCAAGGCTTCTGTTGAAAAGCAAAGTCTTGTGGTTGATGATCAAAGCACCGCCTGTGTGGCATAGCCTTGTGTATAACGAGAATTCACGAGGCTCACACCCTGGCATGAACCAGAAACGAGAGAGGACGTCAGGGAGGGCATGCGTTTCCTTCTAGCTAGAGGTGGTGTCAGTGCTTAAACTGGCTGACATTCATATTATTTTCACTTGTGTGGTTGTTGCTGTTTCGAGGCTCCTCAGATATATCGGTGACTATGTGGAGCCGATGGAGTCATTCGTTGGCTCACTTACGCCCCAAAGGGCGGGGAAACGCAGTGTTCAGGCATTTTAATCCACATCGGTGGACCGGCCCTGAGGATCCAAGGGTCACTCGAGCTATGATCCTGAGACATGGGCTAGATTGTCTCGAAGTCGGTAAGGACTATCTTTTGCCTTGGTTCATGATGGAAATCCAATTTCCAAATACGTGACTGTGTAGTTTTGATTGTATACCTATGTATGGAGACATAATGGTATGGGGCATTAATGCCGTCTATTATTGATACTTATTATTTGAAATTGTTTTTGAAACATATAAACACTGGTAATAATATCAAATGCTTTTGTTTTATTCGTATCAACCATATTTTGGCCATTATAAGGTACAAACTCTATCCTCCGGTTTGCATTGCATTGTCTGATGGGAACTGAGTCTTATAATGGCTTCATTTTTATAAAAGGCATTGCGATGTTTAAAAGAATTACTTGTTTTAAAGAACTGGAAATCAAATGGAGTAAACTCGTTCCGCGAAAGTGGCGTGGTCCTGGGATTAGCCATATTATAAATGTGTTAAGTAGATTTCTTATACCAGTCCTTGTTGTTGGTCCTGGGTAGGCTGGGTACGCATGATAGGGGGTTCTCGCTTCGTGGTTTGGTGGCGAACGGGAGACTCTTACCCCTACATGTCCCTGTTGAGGGTTGGTTCGGCAGTGCGGGGAGACTCGAGAGGGTCACCGTAAAACAAGGGGCTGGGGGACCATTGTGAGCCACGGTAGGTTTTACCTGCTGTACTGGAGGATGAAGGGATGGTTGCAATGCCTACCGGATTTCGCGGTAACGTCACAACGTGGTATCAGAGCTTTGGTTAAGCTTAGCGCTAGAATATAACATATTAACGAACTCGTCAGAAATAGAACCAGTAGTGTTCTAGGACGGGTAACTCATTATAGATAGGATCAGTAATATCCTAGTATGAATATAGCAGAATTAGAATAACTCGTTAGAGATGTGGTCAGAAGTGCCCCAGAGCGAGTCGAGAATTATACGTTTATAAATAACATATTGGTGATTATATATATAGTTTGGTTTTAGAAATATAATTTTTTGAATATGTAAAAAGGTATAGATTTGAAAAGTTAAAAATAAAATTGATTTTTGTTTGTGTTGTGTGATAGTGAATTTGATTAATTAAATTATTAGAATGATAGTTAATTAAATCATGTATTGAACTGATTTAAAAATAGATAGAAATATATACATGTGCATTATATATATTTGAACTGGTAATTGGATTAGCTGTTGAGTAAAGAATTTATTTGCGTGCCCGACAAATAGGTAAACCTTAATGAGTTGGATGCGAAATATTATTATATCTACTCCTGTGAATGCCATTGGATGCGGAGTGCTGGTTGTTCTGTGTGTAATAATAAATGTCGCCATAGGATAGTAACAATTAATTTTGAACTACGCTACATGGCATACTTCTTGAAGATAGGCATACTTCATCATATACCACATAAGCATTTGGAGCTTGTGTGACGAGGTTGAAGATTTACCATAATGTGACAACCGCGGGTATCGAACCTCCGACCTCCCGTAAAGCAACACCACGCACTAACCACTAACCACTGTTCTAAAAGATCTTTGTGTTATCTTTTCGAGAGGGGTGTTACAGACAACCCCCTTAAAGAGCCCAACGTCCTCGTTGGCTCATATTACTCACCACCTAGGCGTTGTGCATGTAACCCGCATCAGTACCAAACCGACTGACATCCACAGCATTACACACACAATTCCGGCTGGGTATAGGCTCTGATACCAAATGTGACAACCGTGGGTATCGAACCCCCGACCTCCCGTAAAGCAACACCACGCACTAACCACTGTGCTAAAAGATCTTTGTGTTAGCTTTTCGAGAGGGGTGTTACAGTTGTATAGCGATGACTATATATTACAGGTTGAACTGATGACTGATATGGACCATATAAAATGTAACGGTAAATTGCTAGAATAATAAAAACCCCACACGGGTCTGGAGATGACAATAAACACGTCTCTCTGGTCATTAAGGCACAAATACCATTCATAGGGTGACGAGAATTTATTCTCTGGAGTTATGATCTATACACACTCCCCTGTGGACACCGGAATATATCACCATAAATATGTGCATGCTTATTAGGATTTATTGGATACCTAATATGGCCCAATAAATTTCCAAACCCCTCCCCGTACAAAGGAGGATATGGCAAAAAAATTCGAAAATATAGGATGTTAGCCAAATTTTTGAAGAATTAGAAAATTCTTAGAAACTGAGAAGTTGAAGAATGGAAGCCAGATTGAAAGTAGAGTTCATTAGTTAAACCACTTTCGACTTTGTTCCTTTTCGGGGACGAAAAGTTTTAAGTGGGGGAGATTGTAACAACCCGGAAAATCTGAACCAGTTTGAAAATTTTAATTTGGCTATTTTAGTGAATTTAAAATATTTAAAATAAATATATTAAATAATAACGACGAAAAGTGAGTTTGAATCGACACTTGAAAATAAATATAATTACTTTGAATTTTAAACAAGGCCTGAAAAAGCGCGGTACTTTCAAAAATTGAATTCAAACTTTGACTGACTGTACCGGGTGCAAATTTAAACGGATTTTAGCGAAACCAAAAATATTTAAATCTGTTAGTGAATATCTTTCTAACGAATCTGAAAAATCGAAGTTTCGTAGCGGGAAGCAAAAGTTATGGCCAAATGAATTTTCAGAAAGGTCTCTACAGAGTTTATATAGCCCATGAAAATGGCCATTTTACAAACGACCTCGGAATTGGACGACACCACTTTTTTGGATTAGGGATGTTAAATTATTGCTATGTTTCAAATTTCATAATTTTTGAAGCTAGTATGTGAGCGTGGCAAAGGAAAATGTGTTTGGTCGATTTCTTTTAAATTGGATCGACCAGAAAAGGGACATTTTGCAAACGGTCTCAGAATTCGACGAAACAAGTTTTGTTGGGACCGTATCGTCAAAACATAGATAGATTTATTTTTTGGGAATTTTTAGAATCAGTATGTGGCCCCGGCAAATTGAAATGTGTGTTCAAATTAAATATTGAATGTTTTATATTTTAATTTGAAGAAAAACTGACTGAAACAGACGAATGGGCCTACGAAACATATCCAATTATGTTCGGAATGGGGGTATTTGGCTAGGGACGACAGTCGTTGGGTTTGGATTGGTGTTTGTGTGTGAAAGAGGGTATTTTGGAGATTTTAAAAATATATAAATAAATAAATAAATCTCATTGGTCAACGAAACCGTTCTTCTTCCCCGATACCCCCAGCGCACGGCGGAAATCCTTCTTCCCTTCTCTCCTCTTTAATTCAAAATCCATTCAATAAATTCATTCACTCCAGTTGGGTTTCTTGTAGAGATTTCCCTCAGCTACCAATCCATACCCATTTCGTGATTTATCGTGTCGAGTTGGAGGAGATCTAAACCCGGGAAGTCAGCAACTTCGAACTGCCGTCGTGACGCCCTGACGCCGTCGATCTCGACTGGAGGGGGACCAGCTGGTGCGCCGTTCCACGCTCTACGACGTGGTGCAATTGGATTTCGTCCTCGTGCCTTGGATTTCACGAAAAATGGAACCCTAGTTTCGAACCAAATCAGAAAGGTACGGCTGAAATAATTTTAAACTATTATATAGCACTTTGAAGCGCTACGATTTTTGATTTCACTGTAAAAATCATATCTTTTTCGTTTCTTGACGAAATTCAGTGAAACAAGAGACAGTGGACTCATGTGGACGTCTTCTACATTCTAGAAGATACCGCATATTTTTCTGAGCCTTCTGCTATTTTTGGTGGAGTGGAACCCAATGTGAGATTTCTAAATTATAAACGATATGGAAAACGACGATATAAATTATATAGTCGATGTATGAGTTATATAAGCGTTGTACACCACATGTATAAGCGTTGTATAAGTTGTACGTTCGATGTATAAGTTATATATGCATTGTAAAAATTATATATATGTTGAATAGAAGTGAAATATACTTATATATATATATACACGCCCCTCGTCCACAAACCATGGACGATATTTATTGGTTGTGATTGGTGTAAAAATTGGTTGATAGCGAACGGTTGATTTGAATTGTTTGTGGTTGAAATTGATTGATTGTGGTTGAAAAATACGCGTCTGTGGTTGAGAATTATTTGGTTGAAACCACATAGGATTAGTTTGTGGAAAAGAAATTAAAAAAATATATACATGCCGCCTGCGTGCGAACTAGATGCATGAAATCCCCATTATCAAAAGCTGCGAAGCTTTAAGGTAGAGCGAGGAGCCGTACGAGGGACGACCCCAGTTTTAACTACCTGCCATTATGCTGCCGAAATTTTGAATAATATTCATGTGTTATAATTATTTTCATGTGTTGAAACTATATTCATGTAACTAATAGGAATTCATGTGTTGAACGACGTTCATGTTTAAATAAATTGTTTTAAATATAAAAATCACATTTTTATTTTATATATACGAACTATAGAAAACATTCATGTGTTGAATAGAAATTCATTCGTTGAATAGAAATTCATGTGTTGAATGGTATTTGTGTTTTAAATAAATTGTTTTGACAATAAAAATCACATTTTTATCTTATATATATGAACTATAGAAAACATTCATGTGTTGAATAGAAATTCATGTGTTGAATGGTATTCTTGTTTTAAATAAATTGTTTTGACAATAAAAATCACATTTTTATCTTATATATACGAACTATAGAAAACATTCATGTGTTGAATAGAAATTCATTCATTGAATAGAAATTCATGTGTTGAATGGTATTCGCGTTTGAAATGAATTGTTTTATAACAAAAATCATATTTTTATCATCTATATGAACTATATAAAATAGTCATGTTTTGAAATAAATTGTTTTATAATAAAAATCATATTTTTATCATCTATATGAACTATATAAAATAGTCGTGTTTTGAAATAAATTTTTTTATAATAAAAATCATATTTTTATCATCTATATGAACTATATAAAATAGTCATGTTTTGAAATAAATTGTTTTACAATAAAAATCACATTTTTATTATATACATGAATTGTTAAAAACAGTGAAGTGTTGAAATAAAAGTTTAGTGGATAAAAATATCATTTTTATCAAATATATGAAATGAATATGGTTTTGAAATCGAAGAATAGATTATATTTATATATATATATAAATATAATTTAAACGAATCGAATAACGAAGCTGCAGTTCGTGTTTTGAAACCGTGATTTCAAATGATTAGTGCGGGAGATCCGACCATCGGATTTTCCCGAAACCGAAACCGTTGGGTTCGCTTTGGAAATATCTTTCCAATGACACCAACTTTGTAAAGATCCAACGGTTGGATTGTCTGGAATGTTTAATTCAAATCTGAAGAAAAACAGCGCCAGAATCGATTATATTTATATATATACATATATATATAATTAAATTAAATCGAATAACGACGTTGCAGTTCGTATTTTGAAATCGAAACTTCAAACGATTGTACCGGGAGATCCGATCGTCGAATTTTCCCAAAACTAGAACCGTTGGATTCTTTTTGAAAATATCTTTCTAATGATATAAATTTTGTGAAGATCCAACGGTTAGATTTTCAGATATGTGTAAATCAAATCTGAAGAAAAACAGCGCCACGGCTGCGTTATGGCCTGAAGCGTCGTTTGAATAAATTGGTTGTTTTTAAATAAATAAAAATAGCGATAAATCGTTATAAAATATTATAAACGATATGGAATGTGAAATTTATAAACTAACTGAAAGTCAGCTAAGTTGGATGGTTTCCTGGGTTTTGATCTGATGTTGGTTTCGGCCTTCGGGGTTAATATTTGGGAAATCGTTCTCTTACTAATTTACGGTTAGTGAATAATGAATTGGAATAAGGCGTATTTTGTGTTTGTGTAGCACTTGTTTATTATATACGCGAGTTGCTCAGAAAGACCGGGTTTATCCCATTCTGAATAACTGAATCGACGATAAGAAATCGATGATGAAGACGGTGATTGAAGACCGGAGATCTTCACTTCGGTTGGATGATAACTGATGTCCTGATTGGGAGGCATCCCGAAATATGGATAATGAGTGGTGATCATCCAGACGTACGTGGAGATCGATGGGTATGCGAGGTATATAGTGCCTCCGATTTCGTTCCGACCCAGAACGGACTTGTAAATGGATTGTGTGTCTGACATTGGAATTCATTCTGTGTGATTGATAGCCATCAGTTACATGGTGTGAATTGCCTGTGTTGCATGCTAAGATGCAGTGGTCAAGGCTTCTATTGAAAAGCAAAGTCTTGTGGTTGATGATCAAAGCACTGCTTGTGTGGCGTAGCTTTGTGTATAACGAGAATTCGCGAACCAGAAACGGGAGAGGACATCAGGGAGGGCATGCGTTTCCTTCTAGCTAGAGGTGGTGTCAGTGCTTAAACTGGCTGACATTCATATTATTTTCACCTGTGTGGTTGTTGCTGTTGCGAGGCGCCTTGGATATATCGGTGACTATGTGGAGTCGATGGAGTCATTCGTTGGCTCATTTACGCCCCAAAGGGCGGGGAAACGCAGTGTTCAGACATTTTAATCCACATCGGTGGACCGGCCCTGAGGATCCAAGAGTCACTCGAGCTCTGATCCTGAGACATGGGCTAGATTGTCTCGAAGTCAGTAAGGACTATCTTTTGCCTTGGTTCATGACGGAAATCCAATTTCCAAATACGTGACTGTGCGGTTTTGATTGTATACCTATATATGGCGACATAGTGGTATGGGGCATTAATGCCGTCTATGATTGATACTTAGATTTGAAATTGTTTTTGAAACATATAAACACTAGTAATAATATCAAATGCTTTTGTTTTATTCGTATCAAGCATATTTTGGTCGTTATAAGGTAAAAACTCTATCCTCCGGTTTGCGTTGCATTGTGTGATGGGAACTGAGTCTTATAATGGCTTCATATTTATAAAAGGAATTGCGATGTTTAAAAGAATTACTTGTTTTAAAGCATTGGCAATCCACTGGAGTAAACCCGTTCCGCGAAAGTGGCGTAGTCCTGGGATTAGCCATATTATAAATGTGTTAAGTAGATTTCTCATTCCAGTCCCAAGACTGACTCGTAGTTTGTTTCACTTGCAAACTCGGGTGCCCCTTTTTCTACACGGGCAGCCTTGTATTCAGGTTATTAGCAGGCTCTTTCTGGATAGCTGGAGCTAGGGATGGATTCTATCATTTATCTCTTTTTATGCTGTTTAGCTCGTATTGTACATTATGTTTTGTTTTCCGTTGTAGACATTTATGTATAGCTGAACTATATTTGTACTAAGAATGATCATGTATACTGTGTAACTCTGATGATTACGTTCATCCAGTATATTCTATTGTGCATTATCTGGTGTATTTATTTATTTCTGTTCTGCTATTATCTGTTTATGTGTTATATTCCAAAGATTATCCTTAACACCGTCGTACGGGGTTTTGGGGTCGTCACAGAATTTGTCGGTGAATGCAAAGATTTAAACAAGACTTTTTGTTAAATTTTAAATTATGAAAAGAAAATTCAATGGAAAGAAACTTTTAAGGAAGATGGTTAATACGTTAATAATAGACTAAAATGTGTTAATGGTTTTAGAATGAAATCTAAGCTAAGTGGTGAAAAGATGGTAAACTGATTAGTATAAGTGATTAATCCAAACAAGGTTCAAATGAGTTTTTTTTTTTAAACCAAAGTTATGACTTTAATTGAATTAAGAAAAGCACTGCAATTGAAATAAAGATTTTAAATGCAAAGGAAAACACATAAGATAGTTTGTGTTAAACATTGATAAAATGGATATTTTTGAAATAAAATCCAAGTAAAGAGGTCTTGTTGAAAGGAAGGTGGAAAGCAGAATTTTATCCTTATATACCCTTTATCTTATGGGTTTCGACAAACAGAATGGTAAATGACTGCATTGTGTAAATCCGGACATTTTGACTATCTTGTAAAAACGAACAAACAGCGATTATAACGCTATTGTTATAATAGATGTTTTGTAAATCTAAAATAGCAATTTTAACGCTGTTGTTATAATAAATGTTCTATAAAGCTAAAACAGCGATTGTAACGCTACCGTTGAAATAAATGTTTTATAAATTAAATAGTTGGAAACAGCGATTATAACGCTACCATTATAATCAATGTTTTTCCATAAAATAAAGTGGATTCTTAGATTGAATCCGAGAGTCGCATAAGCGAGGTTTTAGTTTGAAGTTATGAGCCTTGACTATTTCAAAGTTGAGAATGTTGTTCAGTTAAGGTCTGAGAGGTAATTATACCCCAACTTGATTGACTTCGTGATTGATGGAGGAATGGTTAAGGTTTGATAGTGAAAATTGGTTAGCAATATGGTTAGATAATAAGGATTAATGGTTTGAGTTATAATAACGATGTTTTATAACATCGGGTTAATTTAGAGAAATTTTGAAATGCTTCCCACAAATGAAATAAATTGGTCAACAAGGAATTAATAAATGGAATATGGAAATACTTTCCTATACTAATACGGTATATTTTCTGCATATAAAAAGTAAGGATTCATGAATATATAGAAATGGTTTCTAACTGGAATAAGAGATAATTTCTCAAATAAAGAAATTAGAATATTGGAAAATATTTTTCCAAGAATCTAGAAAGATAATTGAATTTTGAAAGAACCTAGAAGAGGGGGAAATGGGAATTGGAAACGATAATATAATAAGGAATTAATATAGAAAGGGGCCAGTGTTGTTTGATGATCGATCGGTAGAATTTCCAATTGGAAATAGGACTTTTGATTGTATGGATGTTCCTTTGAAAGTTAAATCACCGACTATCAAAGTTTTTGTTTATTTTATACCTCCGTTGTCGATACAGAGAGACCGGGATCGGATTTATTATCTGAAAACCACTCCCTATTGGCATAAGTGTTACGAACAACTCATGCTGAAGATAATTGAAGACGGAGAAAAGTGCAAGGGTTGTTCTGTTAATCCTAGGTAGAAATTGACCAAGATGGATTGATAGAAAGGTGCCTTCGATTTGTCCTGTCCCAGGACAACGTATATGGACGAATGTCCAAAGACATGACATTCAAAGTAAATGATGGCAAGAAGTACTGAAAGAAAATCGTGACCTCAAGCCTCATCACACGGGAAATGACAGAAATCGGGCAGGCAACATGGCCATGTGGGTCATTCCCATTAGTGGTATTATCACCTGATCTAGAGAAAATACATTTGCTTCTTATTCTATTCACTATTGTATGCTTTCGGTAACAGTTGCTGATCACAACCGTTGGTGATAATATGCTCGATACACTCAAGTTAAATGAGTGGTCAGCTATGTGTGGGCCGGGTTGCAAGACGTTCTTGTTGAATCCAGTGTATTCCCCTCTAGAGATACACTATTGGAAGGTGGTTCCATACCTTGTCATGTTCGAAAACCAATATCCAATAAGCACCCTGCGGTTTTCGATTTTATATTATATATGGAGCGTGAGATGCAAGCGTTCCGCTATATTATATTTATTTGATTAGACTTATTATAATATCACTGGATTTTCATATAAAAGTTTTTTGGGTTATTGTAAGGTAAAAACCATCCATGTTTATATGTGGATCGGGCTTACGATTATCATTTCTTTCGAAAGGATTTTTGGAAGTTAAACAAATGGTTGGAGTTTACTCACACCAGTCCCATGTCTGACCCAAAGTTTATTTTGTTTTGTTTCCCTAAACTCTTGGGTGCCTAAATTTGTACGGGCAGTCAAGTAGTCAGGATTTTCCAGATTCGCTTGAAGAAGCTTGAAGCAAGAAGCTTCATCCGTTAGCTATAGACCATTATATTTTTCCGCTGTGTATTATGTTCATATCTGGAGACAAGAGCTTACAACTATTCTAGAAATTGTTGTTGTACGCTGATAGTGGTATGCATATGCAAAACAAATTTGTATTTCAAAAGTAATGTAATATAATATATTCTATTCGTTTCGCAGTGAGATTTAAGTTCTTCGTTTTCTTCTATTCTAACTTTTCTTTCTTTCTATTTCTCATCCTCTAACTTCTTTCTATTAACGATTTTCCTTTATGTGTAATTTGAGTTGAACGTGTGGTGTTATTAGTTGACTCAAAGGGTATGGAAATTTGGGCCATTACATGTAGTTTATTCGAAAGGAGTTAACCGAATATAGTTTATTCGAAGAGAGTTAATCGAATACAGTTTATTTGAAAAGGAGTTATCAAATAGAGATTATTCGAAAGAGAATTATATGTTGAATTCGATTATATCGAATTCGGGAAAGTACTATTCACTTTCCGTTTTTAATCAAGATTTATTTATTTATAGATAAATTAGTTGTTTGTTTATTTATTCAAATTAATAAATAAAAGTAATACTTAAGTTATTATATTTCGAAAGCATGGGATTATAACACTATTATTATAATCAAATGATTTCTATAAAAGAAGCGGATTCGTAAATAGAATCCGAGAGTTACATAAGGAAGTTTGTTAAAGATTTAAAAGGTGAATTTTTTTCTATTTCGAGGTTAGAAATGTTGTTCAGTTAAGGTCTGAGAGGTAGTTATATCCCAACTTGATTGACTCCATTTTTAACTAAGGAATGGTTAAGGTTCGATAGTGAAGGTTGTTTGAGTGAATTCAGTTAATGAGTGTAATGTTTTGAGTTGGCATAGATATGTTTTATTTAGACATCTGTTTAAATCCAAATGTAGGAGTTTTGGAAATGTTTTCCAAATAAGAATCAGAAATGTTTTCTAATATAGAAAATAAGAAATGGAAAAGTTTTCCATTGTTAATAACGTATATTTTCTAAATTTAGAAAATAAGAAATGTTGAATATATGGAAGCAGGAATAGGGAAATGGATAAATGAATGACAAATTAAATTAAAGTGGATCAGTGTTGATTTATGATTTGCTTGGTAAGATTTCCATTTGGAAATACGACCGTAGTTTGTACACATGTTTTCCCTTGATAGTTAAATCACCGACTATCGAAGATTTTGACCATTTCCGTTGTCAATACAGAGAGATCGGAATCAGATTCATTATCTGAAAACCACTTTGTATGGGCGTTAGAGTTGCGATCAAATATGATGAGGATAATTGAAGACGGAGTTATGCAAGGGCTATCCTGTTTACATAATAGTGCCTTCGGTTTGTCCAGTCCCAGGATGACCTGTATGGAAGAATGTCTGACAGAGTATATTTAGTAGATCGCGAAAGTTGATCTCTTCAAACGTATTTACATTTGGTAGCGGAGGAATTCGTTTCTCTTAGCTGCATACCCGTTGTATTTTTGGGGAAATCAATTTATGATTTGGGAGGTATGACGATGTGACATTCAAAGTGAATAATTGTGCGATCTGTCAGAGATAAGCATGGCCTCTAGCCTCACAACCGGGAAATTACAAAAATCAGGCAGGCCACATGTCTAAGTGGGTTGCTTCCAATTAGGGTGTATTGTCACCTGATCTAGAGTTTCATTTACTTCTTTAATCTATTCGATGTCGTCCCATTCGGGAAACAATTGTTGATCCCAACCATTGGTGATATACATTCGATACACTCAAGCGAAATGAGTGGTCGATCATGTGTGGCCGGGTTGCAAGATGTTCTTGTTGAACCCAGTATATTCCTCTCTAGAGGTACACAATCGGAAGGTGGTTCCATACCTTGTCATAGTTGGTAATCCATTATCCAATAAGTGCTCGCGGTTTTGATTGTATACTATATATGTGGAACGTGAGATGAAAGCGTTCTGCAAGATGATTATTATATTGTGGTTGATAGACACTATTATAATATCAAAAGAGTTTTGATATAAAAGATCATTGTTTCTTTCAAAATGATTTGAAAGTTAAATCAAATTGATTTGGATTCTCATAAGGGAAAAACCCGTTCCGTTATACGACGCGGTCTTATGAGATATTGTTTAATTGCTCAAACTGTCTTTAAATTGTTTTACTCACACCAGTCCCATGAATGACCCAGAGTTTATTTTGGTTTGTTTTCCCTAAACTCTTGGGTGCCCAATTTTGTACGGGCAGTCAAGTAGTTAGGATTTTACAGATATACTTAGAGAGCTTGGAGCAAGAGGCTTGAGGATTACATAACTATTATTTATTCCGCTGTGTTGTAAGTTTTGTACCCTGATAATGTTACTGTATACATATACTGATTTTATTTCAAAGATATGTTATCTATTATATGTTGTTCGTTCCGCTGTGAGATTCGTGTTACTCTGATGTTGTATGTTCTTCTTCTTCTTCTATTCTATGTTTCTATCTTATCTATTCTCACCCTCTAATTTCTTTCATGGACTATCCGGTATTTCCAATGCTTGATAGTCGACATTGGGTTATATGTCGATTACTCAGGATCGCGAAAACCAGGGTCGTTATAGTGGTATCAGAGCTGAAGGTTAAGTTATTACCTTAGCTCTGTGGCGTGACTTAGTAGAGATTGGGTTAGCAACGCCCTAGATTGAGTTGAGTGCACATATACAAGTGAACGTATTTGTTATTCAATATAAAATGGTTTTATATTGCGGAGATTTATTGATTGAGTTGTTTATGGGTTTTGGTTGATCAGTTTGATCCACTGTATCGGTAGGGGTTTATAAACACTCGAATACGATGAACCGACATAGTATGTTTTGAAAAGAGGGTAAATGAAATAATTTTACCCAAATTATTTTGATATAAACAAAGTATAGATATTTAAAGTATTATAGTATATTGGATGTGTTGGTTGTGATTATAATCGAATAAGATTATAAAATGTGAAATGGTTATGTAAATAGCAAATCAGAAGTCATATAAGTAAAATACGTGAAATCAGATGAATTAAATCAAAATTGGAATTAAAACCCTAGAAGGTTATAAAAATGTTTGTAAATGAATCTGGTTTAGATATATGTGAATTTTAAAATCCTGGGGATTTTAAATTGTGTTACAAGCATTGTAAATGGTATTTTGAAATGAATTTCAAAATGGAAGTGTTTAGATATGGTTTTGAAAGTGATATAGTATTGAACTCACTTCGATAGCTAGAAAATAGATTCCGATAATGATCATGACATCATCGATGTTCATTTTCGAGTTGTAAGTGACAGATTACTACCAAAGATTTTGTTTTTAAATTGTTTTGCGAAAACAAGTTATTCAGAAATTCAAAGGTTTTGAATTGTTATTATGATTTCAAATTGTTTTGAAAGAGAAACCCAGGAATTTAAATTCTAGAATTTGAATTTAACTTGTGAAGTTAAATAGAATGAGATAGTAAAAGTAAATAAATAAACTAGAATTTTACTTGAACTAAGTTAAGTAAAACTGGAATTGATCAGAGAATAATCTGGAATGGAATTTAGTTGGTAAGTTAAGAGTTGGAATCAAGAATGGAATTTGGGGTTTGAAATGAAATCTGGCTTGAAAATAAGCAGATGATTTGGGTCTGCGAATGAATTGAATGGAGATCAAGTTGAAAGGGTATTGGTATATGCAGAATTTTTTATAGATTGAAAGGATATAATGATATGCCCGACAAAAAGGTACAAGTTTACATTTCATGTGGTATGAAATTTTTGATGAGCCGAACTGGCAAGTCGCTTGCCTGTTTGATTTTCTTTTGGTTTGGAGAAGGCCCGGAGAGGCGAGTTGGAGTTTGAGCTATTGACCAGTACAAAGGAGGTGCTGGCGAATTTTTTTGAAAAGTTAAGGTGTTAGAAAATTTTCAGGATTTTTGAAAATTTCCGTTGGTAAGAATTAATTAATATTTTAATTGAAATCAATTGGTTCAGTCGAAACTGTAGTTGATAAGTAAAATGAATAATTTTGACCCAGTCAATAGGGTTTGTTTTCTACCTTAGCAATTTCGAGGACGAAATTATTTTAAGGGGGGAAGAATGTAATGTACCGTATTTTTACGATATTTTAATTAATTTATTTAATTATTTAAATAGTGATTCAGAGAATTAAAAGGTCGTTAAATTAAATAATATTGAATATTTAATTAATATAAATAATAGTATAATATATTTAAATCTAAAATAGTCGGAAATAATGAATTGACAATATTGTGTGAATTTGACAATTTAAAATATATAATTCAGTTTAGAGTTGAATTATATTATCGAATATATTATATAAACGATAGTTGAACGTATAATTATATTATAATTATAATCGAGCTCAAAATGGCACTGCAGTTCATAATTTGGCGATTCAAACTTCAATCGAATATACGGAATCCGTTTTAAATCGGATTTCTGTGAAACAAGAAACGTTCGGAGCTGGTGAAGTATATTTTTCTAATAAAAGAGAAAAATTGGGATTTTATAGTGTAGATTTTGATTTATGTCCAATCAAATTTTCGAAAAGTCGCTATGGAATTCCTTTATAATTTTATGACGATTTATTTATATTTAAATGGATTTTCAATATAAACTGAATATCAATTTAACTCTGGATTTGAAATATGGAGATATAAGTTCAAATATGTTATTTCAGAGCTCTATGATATTTTATTTGGATATATACATACAATAATATAAAATAATTTTTATTTAATTTAATTTTTTTTTATATATTTATATATTTAAATGGGTTATTTAAAGCTTTAAAAATAGTCGGTTTTGCAAACGACCTCCGTTTTCGACGAAACTAATTTTGTTGGATCCCTAATATTAAATTATTGTTACATTCCAATTTTCGTGGAGTCAGTGTGTGGCCGTACGGATTTTTAATGTGAAAAACAGTTGATATTTTGATAGTTAAAAATGAGCTGTGTGAGCAAACGGAGTCGGAATTCGACGAAACAAGTTTCGTTGGGTCCGTAGTGTCAAACTCTAACTGTATGTCCATTTTCATGATTTTTGGATATCGTGTGTGATCGTCCGGATTTTAGAAGACATATACAAGTAGCGGTTGCTTAAAAATTAATATAATATTCGAGTAAAAAAATTATTTCTCCTCTATAAATATGCTACTACCCTTCTCTAAACTCTAAACTATTCTTTCTCTCTGGTCAGCGAGAATCCGCCGCTACCAAATTTTCTTGACCGTGAGTTCTTAAACATTTGAGAAATCACCGCAAATCGAAGTGTTAATAAATTTCACCAATCTTTGATTCATCGTACTCAGAAAGTCGAGAGCTTTGAGCTCATATACTTTGTATAGCGCTCGATGGGTTTCTGCGTTTGGGGTTTTCCTTCGTAGCGAAATTTAGGTTCCAACGGGGTTTTTAAGCTTCGATCGTTAAAACTAAGGTTGTATTCGGGTTTGGGATGAGAAACCGCACCTTACCACAAGGTTTCGTGAGATTTGGAGCCGAAAAGGGTCGCGGGTTACTATTCAAGGCTGAGGAAGACTCGGCGACGCAGCGGTTGACAGGAGCTCGAGTTGGATATCGTTAACATCAGATGATGGAGAAAGTGATGGTGAGTTTAAGGGTGGTATTGGTTTTGAAATTTCGTGAAGGAGCATGTGAGAACGTGGAGGAGTAAGGCTCCATTGGTTAAAAGATATTCAGGAGGACGTGGATCGAATTGAGGAAGAAAGGTGTACTGCTGGATGCGGGTGTGGATTTTGGGTAAGTTAATAGGCCGGTTTATAAGACTAAGGCCCATATTTAAATTATAATTTAGTTTAATTTAATTTAAATTTATATAAACTTCGAAATTGAATAACTTATCCATACGATAACAGAATTACAAACCGTCTATCACTTTGGGATCGTACGGACGAGGGCTACACAATGGAACTGCCTGGGAGTGAATTGAAGCTCGTTACAATTTATAGCGAAATAAATTATCGGTCTGAATCAACCGATGGTTATCGTTATTTGACGATGATCGTCCAATGTGAGTAAAACTCACTAACTCTACCAGTTCATATTTTTATAACGTATATTTAGAACTGATAAATATTGATTGATTGTTGTGTGTTGATTGGTTGGTTGAACTGCTAATTGATTGGTTGAAAATATCGATATAGTTATATATATATATATATATATATATATATATATATATATATCGTTAACCAAATATTGATTTTGTTTATCAGAATATTTCATATTGAAATGAAATCGATGTTAATTATATTGTTTAACATCTGTGATGCAGGGAAACAGGTTGGAGGGATCCAACTGGATTCCTTAATATTTACAATACTGTTCTTTTCATATATTGTAATATATGATGTGATATATAATCTGTTGTTGATTACGTGTGTTTGAATGATATCGATTATTGTTGTTTGGTATTTTAAATACCGAAAGAAATACTGGGATGTAGAAAGGGGAATTTTTAAAGTATATTTTGAAATAAATGATTTATATAAAATCAATGGATTTTATATATATAAAGGAAACAGATGTTATAAAAGGAATTATTTATAAAATAAATATGATATTGTAAAAGGAAATATTTGTAAAACAAATAAAATTAAAAAGGAAATATTTGTAAAACATTTACAAATAGAATTGAAAAGGAATTATTTGTAAAACATTAACAAATAGATTATAAATGGAAATATTTATTTAGAAAATAAATAGATTATAAATGGACATATTTATTTAGAAAATAAATAGAGTTGTAAAAGGAATTATTTATGGGAATAAATATGATATTATAAAAGGAAATATTTATAGGAATAAATATGATATTGTAAAAGGAATTATTTATTGGAATAAATATGATATTATAAAAGGAAATATTTATAGGAATAAATATGATGTTGTAAAAGGAAATATTTATGGGAATAAATATGATATTATAAAAGGAATATTTATAACGAAAAATTAGGATTAGAAAAGGGAATATTTGTAAAAACAAATAGAAAAGGGAATATTTGTAAAACAAATAGAAAAGGAAATGAGTTATCGAATATAATTAATTCGAATATAGTTAATCGATTAGATTTAATTGATTAGAGTTAATCGAATTAGAGTTAATCGATTAGAGTTAATCGATTAGAGTTAATTGAATTAGAGTTAATCGAATTAGAGTTAATCGAATTAGAGTTAATCGAATTAGAGTTAATCGATTAGAGTTAATCGATTAGAGTTAATCGAATTAGAGTTAATCGAATTAGAGTTAATCGAATTAGAGTTAATCGAATTAGAGTTAATCGAATTAGAGTTAATCGAATTAGAGTTAATCCATTAGGGTTAATTGATTAGAGTTAATCAAATAGAGTTAATCGAATAGAGTTGATCGAATTAGAATTAATCAAATAGAGTTAATTGATAGAGTTAATCGATAGAGTAAATCGAATAGAGTCAATTGAAGAAGGGAGTTTTTGAATATAGTTTATTCGAATAGAATTAAAGTAGTTATTCGAATATAGTTTATTTGAAAAGAATTAAAGGAGTTATTCGAATATAGTTTATTCAAATAGAATTAAAGGAGTTATTCGAATATTGTTTATTCGAATCGAATTAAAGGAGTTAATCGAATAGAGTTAAAGGAGTTAATCGAATATAGTTTATTCGAACGGAGTTAATCGAATATAGTTTATTCAAAAGGTGTTAATCGATTAGAGTTAATCGAAAGGAGTTAATCGATTAGAGTTAATCGAATAGAGTTAATTGAATAGAGTTGATCGAATTAGAATTAATCAAATAGAGTAAATTGATAGAGTTAATCGATAGAGTAAATCGATTAGAGTTAATTGAAGAAGGAGTTATCGAATATAGTTTATTTGAAAAGGAGTTATCGAATATAGTTTATTCGAAAAGGAGTTATTGAATATAGTTTATTCGAAAAGGAGTTATCGAATATAATTTATTCAAAAGGAGATTATCGAATATAGTTTATTCAAAAGGAGTTAATCAAATATAGTTTATTTGAAAGGAGATTATCTAATATAGTTTATTCGGAAGGAGTTAATCGAATATAGTTTATTCGAAGAGAGTTAATCGAATATAGTTTATTCGAAAAGGAGTTATTGAATAGAGATTATTCGAAAGAGAATTATATGTTGAATTCGATTATATCAAATTTGGGAAAGCACTATTAACTTTACATTTTTAATAAAGATTTATTTATTTATAAATAAATTAGTTGTTTGTTTATTTATCCAAATTAATAAATAAAAGTTATACTTAAGTTATTATATTTCGGAAGCATGGGATTATAACACTATTATTATAATCAAATGATTTCTATAAAAGAAGTGGATTCATAAATAGAATCGAGGGTTACGTAAGGAAGTTTGTTAAAGATTTAGAAGGTGAACTTTGTCTGTTTCGACGTTAGAAATGTTGTTCAGTTAAGGTCTGAGAGGTAGTTATACCCCAACTTGATTGACTCCATTTTTAACTAAGGAACGGTTAAGGTTCGATAGTGATGGTTGGTTAAGTGAATTCAGTTAATGAGCGTAATGTTTTGAGTTGGCATAGCAATGTTTTATTTAGACATCTGTTTAAATCCAAATGTAGGAGTTTTGGAAATGTTTTCCAAATAAGAATCAAAAATGTTTTCTAATATAGAAAACAAGAAATGGAAATGTTTTCCTTGGTTAATAACGTATATTTTCTAAATTTAGAAAATAAGAAATGTTGAATATATGGAAACAGGAAAAGGGAAATGGATAATTGAATGAAAAATTAAATTAAAGTAGATCAGTGTTGATTGATGTTTTGCTCGATAAGATTTCCATTTGGAAATACGACCGTTGTTTGTACACATGTTTTCCTTTGATAGTGTAACGACCCGGATTTAGCCCGACCCCAATCGATCGCAAGATCGATTAAAACCGTTCAAAACCCACGTACGTTAACTTTAGGCATACAACACATCAGAACAACCACACAGACTTTTATAACATCAATAATAAATGTTACATCAGAGTACAGAATATATCAGAGTACATCGATAAATAATACAGCGGAAGATACATTTAAATTAAATTAAATACATTGCAGCGGAACTAATCTCAGCGGAAGGCCATCAATATTCTGGACCCGGCTTCAGACTTCAATCCAGGATCCTGCTTAACTATATCTGCAAAAAGCTACTCGACTGCCCGTGTGGAAAGAGGGCACCCGAGTTTGCAAAGTGAAACAAACTACAGGTCAGTCATGGGACTGGTGTGAGAATTCTTAACTTAACTTATCTAAATAGTAGGCTAATCACAGGACCACGCCGCTAACGCGGAACGGGTTTACTCCATTGGATTGCCAGTGCATAAATAAAGTAAATCGTCAAATATCGCAATGCCTTTTTAGAAAAATGAAACCATTATAAGACCCAGGTCCCATCACACAATGCAACGCACACCAGAGGATAGGGTTTTACCTTATAATGGTCAAAAGATGCTTGATACATAAAAACGATATTATTATTAGTGTGTATATATATATTTAAAACATTCAAATATAATATCAATCCTAGACGGCATAGGTACCATATACTATGTCGCCGTATATAAGTTTACAATCAAAACCGCAAGGGCGTATTGGAAGTTGGATTTCCATCATGAGTCGAGGCTAGGGGCAAGCTCCTCTCCGATTTGAGACACTCTAGCAAATGCCTCAGGATCCCCCGCAGTGAACCCTTGGATGCGGTAGGGCCGGTCCCCGCCTATCGGCAGTGGATTGGTTATGCCTGAACACACGCTTCCCGGTTCCTTTGAACCTATAATATGACCACTATCGGCCTATAAAAATCCGAGGCGCCTCAAAATCCATCATCCACATAAGTAAAATGTCAGGGCCGGTAGGTCATTGACACCATTCTAGCTAGAAAGAAACGTGTGCACTCCCTCCGGTCCATATCCCGTTTTTGACTCATACCGGGGTGTGAGGCTCGCGAAGTCACGATATACACAAAGCTATGCCGTAATAGGCTATGCTTTGATCATTCCACAAGGCCTTCTTTTCAGCAAAGCCTTGATCATTTGCATCTTAGCATGCCACATTGTCAGACCCTACCATATTATTGATCATCTACCAATATATATATATATATATAACCTCTAAGCTCATATGTCTTAGAGAAGGGTGATAAGTAAAGAATAAATTCTTCACCACCAACAGTAATATATAATCAGTAGCGTTCAACAAATACAGTAGAAAGGAATACAATGTCAGACACGCAATCCATTTACAAGTCCGCTCTGGGTCTGAGCGAAACAACGTGTCCGTCGATCTCCAAATGCGTTTGGACGATCATTACCAAATACCTTGCCTTTGAAGGCCAATCCCAATTCAAGATACCAGTCATCATCATCCCAACGATGTGAAAACCTTCGGTCTTCAATTACCGTCTTCGTCTTCAACTCCTGATCGTCGTGATGATTATTCAGAATGGGTTAAACCCGGCCTTTCTGAATAACTCGCGTATTTTGGGATTAAAAGCAAATATTGGAAAATCACACATTACGCCACACTCCAACTCCGAGTATTCTTTTAATAAGATATTCAATTTAAAAGATTCGCATTAATTTTATCAAAGATAAACATTTAAAATAAAATCTATAAATCAATTTCTAAAAATATGGAATTCCACAGAAATCCAATCAATACATAATCGATATAAATTTCTGTATCAGACTAATAATATAAATGGAATAACGGCAAAGCCTCTCAAATTCCATATATAATATTGGTCTTCTTTTACAGAAGCCCATTTCGATTATTACCAATCGAATTTCCACTAAATTCCAATTTAATATATTAAATTGGAAAAACTTGGTTTTAGAAAATGCCTTTTTAAATCTATAAAATAGATTTATAAATTCCAAATAACAATTTCAATGTAAATTGGATTAAAGGACAAGTGTCGTTTAAACATCGTCCACGATAAACCCACTTCACATCTCAATTTATTTCATATCACAAAATATAATTACAAACGCTAGTAAACCTTTAAAAACATATTTTAAAATAATCATAAAAATATTATTTATATAAAAGATTCTAAATGAGAATTATTCTTTATTTTACAAATCTTTATCTTTTACAAATATTCTTTGTTTTAACATATAATTAATTAACAATCTATATTTTGAAAATATATATATACTTTATATAAAAAGGATTTCTAATGTAAAAATAGTCTTATTTAAAAGAACACTTGAATCGAAATGCAACTCAAACATTTACCATATAATTTGGATTATATGGATTTCACACACATCATATATATGACAATAACAGTATAATCATCTAGTCATCCATTACATCCAAAGTGTAATTTCCACTGTGTAAGCGTTAAAATTAAATAATAACGCTCATCACAGCCTGTCGATCTAACGATCAACATACAACTAAATATTGGGATTAGTGTATGTAAATTTTCATCCCAACACCCGTGTGGGGTTTTCAACCAATCAAGCAAATGACAAACTAATTTGTATACTTGGGCGATGTGTGAAAATTATCGTCCCAATCACATACACAAGTCGGGTAACTTGTCTATGGAAGTGTATTACACAATATATAACACGATGATAAAAATGTCTCTTTTATTTATATTCCTTTTATTGCCTATAAACGGTCAATAAAAATGTGATCTTTATTTCTATACTTTTTATTGTAATTTACATTTTTTTAAACAAAATGTCCTTTTTATTCTAACTTACATTTTGAATGTAATTTTTCTTTTTATTGTTTATTTACATCAAAATGTAAATGTTCCCTTTTTCATTGTTTATTATTAACAACAAAAATCTCGTCTTCTATATTTATTCTTTTCAATGAAAGCAATTTTACATAAAATTGTAATTCTTTAATTATTTTCTTTTTATTGTCTCTAGAAAGACAATAAAATGTAACACAAAAATATATTCTTTTTTTATCGCATCTAAAATGATGATAAAAATGTAACATTAACATTGTTATTTTTATCGCATCAAAAATGCCGATAAAAATGAATCACTAACATTGTCTATTTTTATCGCACCAAAAATGTCAATAAAAATGAATCACTAACATTGTCTATTTTTATCGCACCAAAAATGTCGATAAAAATGAATCACTAACATTGTCTATTTTTATCGCACAAAAAATGTCGATAAAAATGACAACATTAACCATTCTATTTTCACCGCATTCAAAATGACGATAAAATATTCAACATTAACAATTCTATTTTTACCGCATTCAAAATGACGATAAAATATTCAACATTAACAATTCTATTTTTACCGCATTCAAAATGACGATAAAATATTGTCATAAGAAATGAAAGCAAAATGTTATTTTTATTACTAAAAGGAAAAACAACAAAAATGCTTCTTTTAATGCTAAAAAGAAACATGACATAAAAATGTTCTTTTAATGTTAAAAAGAAGCAGCGACAAAAATGACCCTTTTCATGTTAAAAAGAAAAGGTGACAAAATATGTTTTTAATTCTAAAAAGAAAAAGCGACAAAAATTATCTTTTTATTCTAATGCAATATCTTTACAAAAGTGTTATTTTAATATCAATGCGAATTTTCAATTTCTTACTACATATAAAAATGTAAACTTTATTTTACATTGTATATATCATCCTAAATTACATATAAAAATGTAAGTTTTAATTTTATTTGCAAATCCCATTTCTAATTACATATAAAAATGTAATTTTTATTTCACATTGTAAATTCATGTCCCAACTACATAAAGAAATGTAATTGTTATAATGCAATACCGATTCATATTCTAATTACATTGAAAAATGTAATTTTTATCTTACCAATATAACTCATATATAAATTACATAGAAAAAAAGTCATTTTTATTTTACCATTCTAATTCACATCTAAATTACATAGGAAAATGTAATTCTTATCATGCGGTACAAATTCAATTTTAAGTTACATAGAAAAATGTAATTTTCATCATGCGATGGAAATTCATATTTTAATTACATAGAAAAATATAATTTCTAACATACGACATAAATTCATATCTAAATTACATCTAAAAATGTAATTTTTATCATACAGTGTAAATTCACATTTTAATTACCTATAAAAATGTAATTTTTAAGTTACAAAGCAAGTTCATACATTCATTTCATATACATTACAAAATAAATGACATTTCATTCATGCGGAGTAAATTCATTCATAAATTACATAATAAAATGTAATTTATCTCATACGGTGTAAATTCATTCATAAATTACATAATAAAAATGTAATTTATTTTACATCATAAAATTTCATTCTTTTACTTACAATGTAAAAATATTCACTTTTATGTTTACAATGTAAAGCTATCAACTTTTTATTTTTATAATGTAAAAATATCAACCTTTATATTTTACGGTGTAAAAATATCAACTTTTATATTTTAATGTAAAAACATCGTCTTTTAATATTTAATCGTAAAATATCACCTTTTAATACTTTACAATGTAAAAATTTATCACCTTTCTATTTACACCGTAAAAATTTATCTTTTTATTTCCATTTAAAAATATGATCTTTTTCTTACTCTTTTCTTTTTTCTCAATAATAAAAAAATATTATCTTTTTATTTACATCGTAAAATTTTCATCTTTTTATTTTCAATAAAATATATGATTTAAATCTAAATTTAGATTTAATTTTCTAATCCCAAATAGAATTCAATAATATAGCAATTTCAATGCGGATCTAACATGTCACAAACAACAAATCATACCACAAGCAACAATCAATCATCTATCCAACCCAAACATTTCAGATCTGAATCAACACAATAATACAATAATTTTTAACACGAGAAAATTAATTAATAATTAATTAAATAATAGAATTTGAATTCTCACATTGATTTTTGCTGAAAATTTGACTGTCTCGGAATCAGTTCTGGTCTGCGCCATCGCGAAGCTCTCGGAAAGACGATTCCAACGCAACTGACGGTTCGTCAATCGGACCTCGTATGAGAGAGATATTGATTTTTAAAGATTGGCAAATTAAAATATTTAAATAATAAAATAATATCAAATAATAAAACACGGTACTTCTTCCTCACCGTAACATGCCGTAACCCGTAACCCATCGTCCACCTTTCCTCTCTCCTCCACGCACCTCCACCTGGCCATCCAGCATCCGATCCAACACCACCACCGCGACCGCCATGCCGAGAGCCACCTACACCATCAACCCCATCGAACTCGGCCTCTCCTAGGGCCCGCAAACCAATAAAAACCCCAGCCCCTTCTCGGACGAAATTCGCGAAATCCGTGCACCAAAATCCGATCTTAACCGTATAGATTTGTAGCTCTCTGAATTCTCTTCGATTTGGTAGGTCATACGTCAATTTTCGTCGAGCGGATTGAGAGATCTAAGCATTTGAAATTGGGTGAATTTCGGCCTTCGGTTGGGTGGCGGCTGCCATGACCTATTAGGGTTTCGGCCAAATTTTTTTAATAATATTTTAATGTTTAATTTCAAATTTCGTGGAATAAAGTAGATTTTTGGACTTTCTCGGATTTGAGCCTGCTTACTGTCGATCTTAACGTTTTGAGGCCTTCTGAACGCGATGGGCTATGTCCCGGGCTCTAATTCTGATGTCTGTACGTTTTTTTTTCGGTTTTAATTTAAAAATACAATATTAAATAAATAATTAAATTTCTACCGTACATTTAAATATGCCGGGGCCACATACGACCTCAGAAAATTCTAAAAAAAAACATTTTTAGCTTTCTTATGACGATACGAATCCAACAAAATTATTTTCGTCGAATTCTGAGACTGTTCGAAAAATGGCTATTTTTAAGGCGTTCAAATTTAACTGAAAATAGTCAAAACACATTTTATTTCGCCACGCTCACATATTAATTCGAAAAATTCTGAAAATTGAAACCTAGCAATAATTTGACATTCCGGTTCCAACAAAAGTGGTTTCGTGGAAAACGGAGGTCATTTGAAAAATAACTATTTTCAAGGCCAATATATTTAATATTAAAAATACATTTTTAAACAAATAATTCCCGAAACTCGAAATATATAAGTGTTTACTGTTTTTCAATGCAGAAACGTCATTCCGAACTCAATGGAAGTGGTTTCGAGTCGAAATTCCTTCATATGTGAAAAGTAGCCTTTCGGGCCCTATAAATTCTACAGCGACCTTTCTAAAAATTGAATTGGCCATAACTTTTGATTTCCGCTATGAAATTTCAATTTTTCAGATTCGTTAGAAAGATGTTTTTAAATAGATTCTAATATTTTTGGTTTCACTAAAATCCGTTAAATTTTGCATCCTGTACGATCAGTCAAAGTTCAAGTTTGACTTTTCAAACTACTGTGTTATTTCTAATTCCTTTTATATTTAAATTAAATTTATTCGTTTTAACTTCGATAAAAATAAATTCTAGCCATTATTATTAATAATAAATTATATTATAACCTCAAAATTCATTAAAATTTTCTAAAATAAAATTTTTAAATTGGTTCAGAATTTGCGGGTTACAATCTCCCCCACTAAAGATATTTTCGTCCTCGAAAAGGGAATGAAGCTAAAGTTATTTATTTAACTAATTTAATTAATTTTCATTCATTAATTGTTTAATTATTTATTAGTTGAACTCATACAACACAATCATCAATCAATTAGTTGACTAAATTTTCAAAAATATATTACTTTTATATATTCAAAATCATATTTTCTAAAATCAAGCTATATATAATAACAAGTACGTTAATTATGAATTCTTCTTCACTCTGACTCAAACTAGGGCGTTGCTAACCCCATCTCTAACGAGTATTCTCATTCTAGGATACTGCTGATCCTATCTCTAATGAGTATTCCTATTGGATATTACTAATCCAACCTCTGATGAGTCTTCTGTTTAGTTCTAATGAATTGTACCCCAAAGATTTGAGCTAACCTGAGCTCTGATACCAGCTGTAACGACCCGGATTTAGCCCGACCCCAATCGATCGCAAGATCGATTAAAACCGTTCAAAACCCGCGTACGTTAACTTTGGGCATACAACACATCAGAACAACCACACAGACTTTTATAACATCAATAATAAATGTTACATCAGAGTACATAATATATCAGAGTACATCGATAAATAATACAGCGGAAGATACATTTAAATTAAATTAAATACATTGCAGCGGAACTAATCTCAGCGGAAGGCCTCAATATTCTGGACCCGGCTTCAGACTTCAATCCAGGATCCTGCTTAACTATATCTGCAAAAAGCTACTCGACCGTCCGTGTGGAAAGAGGGCACCCGAGTTTGCAAAGTGAAACAAACTACAGGTCAGTCATGGGACTGGTGTGAGAATTCTTAACTTAACTTATCTAAATAGTAGGCTAATCACAGGACCACGCCGCTAACGCGGAACGGGTTTACTCCATTGGATTGCCAGTGCATAAATAAAGTAAATCGTCAAATATCGCAATGCCTTTTTAGAAAAATGAAACCATTATAAGACCCAGGTCCCATCACACAATGCAACGCACACCAGAGGATAGGGTTTTACCTTATAATGGTCAAAAGATGCTTGATACATAAAAACGATATTATTATTAGTGTGTATATATATATTTAAAACATTCAAATATAATATCAATCCTAGACGGCATAGGTACCATATACTATGTCGCCGTATATAAGTTTACAATCAAAACCGCAAGGGCGTATTGGAAGTTGGATTTCCATCATGAGTCGAGGCTAGGGGCAAGCTCCTCTCCGATTTGAGACACTCTAGCAAATGCCTCAGGATCCCCCGCAGTGAACCCTTGGATGCGGTAGGGCCGGTCCCCGCCTATCGGCAGTGGATTGGTTATGCCTGAACACACGCTTCCCGGTTCCTTTGAACCTATAATATGACCACTATCGGCCTATAAAAATCCGAGGCGCCTCAAAATCCATCATCCACATAAGTAAAATGTCAGGGCTGGTAGGTCACTGACACCACTCTAGCTAGAAAGAAACGTGTGCACTCCGTACGGTCCATATCCCGTTTTTGACTCATACCGGGGTGTGAGGCTCGCGAAGTCACGATATACACAAAGCTATGCCGTAATAGGCTATGCTTTGATCATTCCACAAGGCCTGCTTTTCAACAAAGCCTTGATCATTTGCATCTTAGCATGCCACATTGTCAGACCCTACCATATTATTGATCATCTACCAACATATATATAACCTCTAAGCTCATACGTCTTAGAGAAGGGTGATAAGTAAAGAATAAATTCTTCACCACCAATAGTAATATATAATCAGTAGCGTTCAACAAATACAGTAGAAAGGAATACAATGTCAGACACGCAATCCATTTACAAGTCCGCTCTGGGTCTGAGCGAAACAACGTGTCCGTCGATCTCCAAATGCGTTTGGACGATCATTACCAAATACCTTGCCTTGGAAGGCCAATCCCAATTCCAGATACCAGTCATCATCATCCCAACGATGTGAAAACCTTCAGTCTTCAATTACCGTCTTCGTCTTCAACTCTTGATCGTCGTGATGATTATTCAGAATGGGTTAAACCCGGCCTTTCTGAATAACTCGCGTATTTTGGGATTAAAAGCAAATATTGGAAAATCACACATTACGCCACATTCCAACTCCGAGTATTCTTTTAATAAGATATTCAATTTAAAAGATTCTCATTAATTTTATCAAAGATAAACATTTAAAATAAAATCTATAAATCAATTTCTAAAAATATGGAATTCCACAGAAATCCAATCAATACATAATCGATATAAATTTCTGTATCAGACTAATAATATAAATGGAATAACGGCAAAGCCTCTCAAATTTCATATATAATATCGGTCTTCTTTTACAGAAGCCCATTTCGATTATTACCAATCGAATTTCCACTAAATTCCAATTTAATATATTAAATTGGAAAAACTTGGTTTTAGAAAATGCCTTTTTAAATCTATAAAATAGATTTATAAATTCCAAATAACAATTTCAATGTAAATTGGATTAAAGGACAAGTGTCGTTTAAACATCGTCCACGATAAACCCACTTCACATCTCAATTTATTTCATATCACAAAATATAATTGCAAACGCTAGTAAACCTTTAAAAACATATTTTAAAATAATCATAAAAATATTATTTATATAAAAGATTCTAAATGAGAAGTATTCTTTATTTTACAAATCTTTATCTTTTACAAATATTCTTTGTTTTAACATATAGTTAATTAACAATCTATATTTTGAAAATATATACATACTTTATATAAAAAGGATTTCTAATGTAAAAATAGTCTTATTTAAAAGAACACTTGAATCGAAATGCAACTCAAACATTTACCATATAATTTGGATTATATGGATTTCACACACATCATATATATGACAATAACAGTATAATCATCTAGTCATCCATTACATCCAAAGTGTAATTTCCACTGTGTAAGCGTTAAAATTAAATAATAACGCTCATCACAGCCTGTCGATCTAATGATCAACATACAACTAAATATTGGGATTAGTGTATGTAAATTTTCATCCCAACACCCGTGTGGGGTTTTCAACCAATCAAGCAAATGATAAACTAATTTGTATACTTGGGCGATGTGTGAAAATTATCGTCCCAATCACATACACAAGTCGGGTAACTTGTCTATGGAAGTGTATTACACAATATATAACACGATGATAAAAATGTCTCTTTTATTTATATTCCTTTTATTGCCTATAAACGGTCAATAAAAATGTGATCTTTATTTCTATACTTTTTATTGTAATTTACATTTTTTTAAACAAAATGTCCTTTTTATTCTAACTTACATTTTGAATGTAATTTTTCTTTTTATTGTTTATTTACATCAAAGTGTAAATGTTCCGTTTTTCATTGTTTATTATTAACAACAAAAATCTCGTCTTCTATATTTAATCTTTTCAATGAAAGCAATTTTACATAAAATTGTAATTCTTTAATTTTTTTCTTTTTATTGTCTCTAGAAAGACAGTAAAATGTAACACAAAAATATATTCTTTTTTTATCGCATCTACAATGATGATAAAAATGTAACATTAACATTGTTATTTTTATCGCATCAAAAATGCCGATAAAAATGAATCACTAACATTGTCTATTTTTATCGCACCAAAAATGTCGATAAAAATGAATCACTAACATTGTCTATTTTTATCGCACCAAAAATGTCGATAAAAATGAATCACTAACATTGTCTATTTTTATCGCAGAAAAAATGTCGATAAAAATGACAACATTAACCATTCTATTTTCACCGCATTCAAAATGACGATAAAATATTCAACATTAACAATTCTATTTTTACCGCATTCAAAATGACGATAAAAAATTATCATAAGAAATGAAAGCTAAATGTTCTTTTTATTACTAAAAGGAAAAACAACAAAAATGCTTCTTTTAATGCTAAAAAGAAACATGACATAAAAATGTTCTTTTAATGTTAAAAAGAAGCAGCGACAAAAATGACCCTTTTCATGTTAAAAAGAAAAGGTGACAAAATATGTTTTTAATTCTAAAAAGAAAAAGCGACAAAAATTATCTTTTTATTCTAATGCAATATCTTTACAAAAGTGTTATTTTAATATCAATGCGAATTTTCAATTTCTTACTACATATAAAAATGTAAACTTTATTTTACATTGTATATATCATCCTAAATTACATATAAAATGTAAGTTTTAATTTTATTTGCAAATCCCATTTCTAATTACATATGAAAATGTAATTTTTATTTCACATTGTAAATTCATGTCCCAACTACATAAAGAAATGTAATTGTTATAATGCAATACCGATTCATATTCTAATTACATTGAAAAATGTAATTTTTATCTTACCAATATAACTCATATACAAATTACATAGAAAAAAAGTCATTTTTATTTTACCATTCTAATTCACATCTAAATTACATGGGAAAATGTAATTCTTATCATGCGGTACAAATTCAATTTTAAGTTACATAGAAAAATGTAATTTTCATCATGCGATGGAAATTCATATTTTAATTACATAGAAAAATATAATTTCTAACATACGACATAAATTCATATCTAAATTACATCTAAAAATGTAATTTTTATCATACAGTGTAAATTCACATTTTAATTACCTATAAAAATGTAATTTTTAATTTACAAAGCAAGTTCATACATTCATTTCATATACATTACAAAATAAATGAAATTTCATTCATGCGGAGTAAATTCATTCATAAATTACATAATAAAACGTAATTTATCTCATACGGTGTAAATTCATTCATAAATAACATAACAAAAATGTAATTTATTTTACATCATAAAATTTCATTCTTTTACTTACAATGTAAAAATATTCACTTTTATGTTTACAATGTAAAGCTATCAACTTTTTATTTTTATAATGTAAAAATATCAACCTTTATATTTTACGGTGTAAAAATATCAACTTTTATATTTTAATGTAAAAACATCGTCTTTTAATATTTAATCGTAAAATATCACCTTTTAATACTTTACAATGTAAAAATTTATCACCTTTCTATTTACACCGTAAAAATTTATCTTTTTATTTCCATTTAAAAATATGATCTTTTTCTTACTCTTTTCTTTTTTCTCAATAATAAAAAATATTATCTTTTTATTTACATTGTAAAATTTTCATCTTTTTATTTTCAATACAATATATGATTTAAATCTAAATTTAGATTTAATTTTCTAATCCTAAATAGAATTCAATAATATAGCAATTTCAATGCGGATCTAACATGTCACAAACAACAAATCATACCACAAGCAACAATCAATCATCTATCCAACCCAAACATTTCAGATCTGAATCAACACAATAATACAATAATTTTTAACACGAGAAAATTAATTAATAATTAATTAAATAATAGAATTTGAATTCTCACATTGATTTTTGCTGAAAATTTGACTGTCTCGGAATCAGTTCTGGTCTGCGCCATCGCGAAGCTCTCGGAAAGACGATTCCAACGCAATTGACGGTTCGTCAATCGGACATCGTATGAGAGAGGTATTGATTTTTAAAGATTGGCAAATTAAAATATTTAAATAATAAAATAATATTAAATAATAAAACACGGTACTTCTTCCTCACCGTAACATGCCGTAACCCGTAACCCATCGTCCACCTTTCCTCTCTCCTCCACGCACCTCCACCTGGCCATCCAGCATCCGATCCAACACCACCACCGCGACCGCCATGCCGAGAGCCACCTACAACATCAACCCCGTCGAACTCGGCCTCTCCTAGGGCCCGCAAACCAATAAAAACCCCAGCCCCTTCTCGGACGAAATTCGCGAAATCCGTGCACCAAAATCCGATCTTAACCGTATAGATTTGTAGCTCTCTGAATTCTCTTCGATTTGGTAGGTCATACGTCAATTTTCATCGAGCGGATTGAGAGATCTAAGCATTTGAAATTGGGTGAATTTCGGCCTTCGGTTGGGTGGCGGCTGCCATGTCCTATTAGGGTTTCGGCCAAATTTTTTTAATAATATTTTAATGTTTAATTCGAATTTCGTGGAATAAAGTAAATTTTTGGACTTTCTCGGATTTGGGCCTGCTTACTGTCGATCTCAATGTTTTGTGGCCTTCTGAACGCGATGGGCTATGTCCCGGGCTCTAATTCTGATGTCTGTACGTTTTTTTTCGGTTTTAATTTAAAAATACAATATTAAATAAATAATTAAATTTCTACCGTACATTTAAATATGCCGGGGCCACATACGACCTCAGAAAATTCTAAAAAATAAATATTTTTAGCTTTCTTATGACGATACGAATCCAACAAAATTATTTTCGTCGAATTCTGAGACTGTTCGAAAAATGGCTATTTTTAAGGCGTTCAAATTTAACTGAAAATAGTCAAAACACATTTTATTTCGCCACGCTCACATATTAATTCAAAAATTCTGAAAATTGAAACCTAGCAATAATTTGACATTCCGATTCCAACAAAAGTGGTTTCGTTAAAAACGGAGGTCGTTTGAAAAATAACTATTTTCAAGGCCAATATATTTAATATTAAAAATACATTTTAAAACAAATAATTCCCGAAACTCGAAATATATAAGTGTTTACTGTTTTTCAATGCAGAAACGTCATTCCGAACTCAATGGAAGTGGTTTCGAGTCGAAATTCCTTCATATGTGAAAAGTAGCCTTTCGGGCCCTATAAATTCTACAGCGACCTTTCTAAAAATTGAATTGGCCATAACTTTTGATTTCCGCTATGAAATTTCAATTTTTCAGATTCGTTAGAAAGATGTTTTTAAATAGATTCTAATATTTTTGGTTTCACTAAAATCCGTTAAATTTTGCATCCTGTACGATCAGTCAAAGTTCAAGTTTGACTTTTCAAACTACTGCGTTATTTCTAATTCCTTTTATATTTAAATTAAATTTATTCGTTTTAACTTCGATAAAAATAAATTCTAGCCATTATTATTAATAATAAATTATATTATAACCTCAAAATTCATTAAAATTTTCTAAAATAAAAATTTTAAATTGGTTCAGAATTTGCGGGTTGTTACAGATAGTTAAATCACCGACTATCGAAGATTTTGACCATTTCTGTTGTCAATACGGAGAGACCGGAATCAGTTTCATTATCTGAAAACTACTCTGTATGGGCAATAGCGTTGCGATCAAATATGATGAAGATAATTGAAGACGGAGTTATGCAAGGGTTGTCCTGTTTACAGAATAGTGCCTTCGGTTTGTCCAGTACCAGGCCTTCCTGTATAGAAGAATGTCTGACAGGGTATATTTAATAGATCGCGTAAGTTGATATATTCAAATGTATTTACGTTTAGTGGCGTAGGAATTCATTTCTCTTAGCTGTATACCCGTTGTATTTTTGGGGAAATCAATTTGTGATTTGGTAGGTATGACGATGTGACATTCAAAGTGAATAATTGTGTGATCTGTCAGAGATAAGCGTGGCCTCTAGCCTCACAACCGGGAAATGACAAAAATCGGACAGGCAGCATGGCTAAGTGGGTTGCTTCCAATTAGGGTGTATTGTCACCTAATCTAGAGTTTCATTTACTTCTTTAATCTATTCGATGCTGTCCCACTCGGGAAACGGTTGCTGATCCCAACCGTTGGTGATATACATTCGATACACTCAAGCGAAATGAGTGGTCGATCATGTATGGCTAGGTTGGAAGATGTTCTTGTTAAACCCAGTGTATTCCTCTCTAGAGGTACACTATCGGAAGGTGGTTCCCTACCTTGTCATAGTTGGTAATCCATTATCCAATAAGTGCTCACGGTTTTGATTGTATACAATATATGTGGAACGTGAGATGAAAGCGTTCTGCAAGATGATTATTATATTGTGGCTGATAAACATTATTATAATATCAAAAGAGTTTTGATATAAAAGATCATTGTTTCTTTCAAAATGATTTGAAAATTAAATCAAATTGATTTGGATCCTCATAAGGGAAAAACCGTTCTGTTATACGGCATGGTCTTATGAGATATCGTTTAATTGCTCAAATTGTTTTTAAATTGTTTTACTCACACCAGTCCTATGACTGACCTAGAGTATATTTTGTTTTGTTTTCCCTAAACTCTTGGGTGCCCAATTTTGTATGGGCAGTCAAGTAGTCAGGATTTTACAGATATACTTAGAGAGCTTAGAGCAGGAGGCTTCAGGATTATATAGCTATTATTTATTCCGCTGTGTTGTAAGTGTTGTACTCTGATAATGTTACTGTATACATATACTGATTTTATTTCAAAGATATGTTATCTATTATATGTTGTCCGTTCTGCTGTGAGATTCGTGTTACTCTGATGTTGTGTGTTCTTCTTCTTCTTTTATTCTAAGTTTCTATCTTATCTATTCTCACCCTCTAATTTCTTTCATGGACTATCCGGTATTTCCGATGCTTGATAGTCGACATTGGGTTACATGTCGATTACTCAGGATCGCGAAAACCCGGGTCGTTACAACTCCATACATCGAGGCAAGCATATACTAAGATTACTGTGAATTACAAGTCTACGAGACATGATAGGGTTCAAGCTTCTCTAGATATATACATTTGTCATTCAAGGAAAACCAAGGTACCATTGTATATGGAATATATGATAGAATCCAAAACAACAAGCATTTCCGGACAACACATGCATGGATTAGAAGTTAAGAGGGAGATCTCAAGTAGTAGTTTATTAATGCTAATAACACACCCTATGTACACACATAGTACAACAATTAAATTCAGACAAGACATCAAAACGTAAACATAACAACAGTCTGCACTAATTATATCTAGTGAAAATTCCAAGTAGATGACTTGTAAAATAAGTTCAACTATGAGCAAAACTCACCTCGCATTGTTGATGAAAGGTAGGCAACAGCGACGGTCCAACTTCCAGGAAGGAAAGGCAGCTACTCCTAGTGCAACAGTCGATTAAAGCTTATCCCCGGGGTGGAAGCAACTGCAGCACCAATAGTCGACTGGCAAGGTGTCGATAGGAGCCGAATACATCGGCATTGGCTTGCCCAGGGAGGAAAAACAGTTTCAGGGTTTGGTGCACAGGGGAAGTGGCGCAGTCCTCGACGCGAGAAGATGGCGCGAGGTGGTTTGGTGCTTTAGGCGGCTTCGACTAGGGGGGAGGCGGCTTTGGCCTGAGGCAATGCCTTGTCCGATAGCGGCTCCTGCGATAGACGAGGCAAGACAGACGGTTAACGAAGATTGATGAAGTTTTCAGTGCGAGGAGGAGAGCGATGGCCATGATTTTTTTTTGGGGAAAACCGAAAAAAATTCGGGGAAAAAATTCAGTAGAAAGTATCCACCCCAAAACGAAGAGGCCTCCAAAAATATAAGGAGCGGTGGAAATTTCTAGATAATGGACACGCGTTATCATTCTTCCACTCAAATTGAACAAATGTAAAAATATCTCACCCCCAATACCAAGTGGCCACGACCACCGAATAAAATATTTGCCAAGAGTATATACCCCTTTTAGAATCTATGTAAACATACTATTATATTATAGAAAGCTTACTGGTGTATTCAAGAGACTTCTAACTTAATACTTAAATGGATTAAAAATTAAAATGAAACAAGTTATGAATACATCTCATGTTAAAATCAAATTTATAAATTCCTTCATAAACAATATTTCAAATTAAATATTAGATTAAAATTCTAGAAATTAATTCATATTTTCAAATTTATAATTTCTCAACAATATATTTAAATCAGTTTTAAAAATATTAATGCCGTAAAAATCTAACAAAACGAATTTAAATTCACACTTACAAAATGATTCAGAATAGAATTAAAAATAAACTAAATTTCAAAATCATAATCAAATATATTTTCTAGACTAAGTTAAATTACAAGATCTATATTTTTATGTTGAATTCTACAAATAATAACAAATTACTTAATGACATAAGTATCGCTTATCTGCCAAACTTTGACAAACGTTCACACTACTTTCAACATTGACTCGTGTACGGAGCATGGGCTCCAAACTAGTATTTGTTGATAACGTTAACTTAACCAGAATGTTTACACCGAGGTTACAAAAGCAATTTCATTTCAAAGTAAATATTACACTCAAAATGGACCGGCGTCCAAATCCCAAGTACAAACATTTAATTTCAATGATTAAATCTTAATTTAATTTATTTTTAAACGCCAAAACCTTCTAAGCTATTACAACCCCTATCCAAAATTCCGGGTTGTTACACTTCGATTATGTTGATAAAAAACTAGTGTGAATCTCTTTGATGTTTTGGGCCATGTTTCTGCCTCTCTGTGCATTTTGAGGATTTTATTTGCTATATTCAATTGCCAATTTTACTCATGCCTTGATTGCAAATGTAAGAATTTCCCAATTTAAAATCAGTCAATTCCTAAAAAGAAAATCCTATTTCTTTTATCACCATTCGATAAATTTCTCACATTTGTTTGCCTTGGTTTTCTCTTGAGTTCCAGATCGATCTTGGTTTTCTCTTGAGTTCCAGATCGATTGACATGTTCATGTGCATTGCTAAAACATGTCATTATTATGTACACAATCATTCACCTTGCTTGTAGCCTTATACATGAGAAATGAATGGCTAGCTTCACACTTGTTTAATTTGTGCTTGACTTGTTTGAGCTTGAATTTGATCTCTGCCTTGAGTGATACTGCACTAGATGCATATGCATTCAAGATTCTACATGCATATATATATATATATATATATATATATATATATATATATATGCATGTATCTTTGCTCTTTTGCCGCCATTTATACTTGTGCATGCATTCTTCATACTTGCTGTGAGTTTGTATGTGACTTGTTTCACTCCCTTGTTTTATCTTTGCCCATCTGTTGTGAAGTGCATCTCTTACGTTTAAGCTTGTATACATGTGTGTATTGTTTTGTATCACCCTTCTCCATTTGATATATAGTCTTCTTTGCACTTGAATATCTATGACTTTCACCATGTACTTAAGTTCTAAAACTTCACATGAATTTGTTGCATGAACCATGCTTGCAGCTTGACTTGTTGCACTCCTACATACTTGCTTGGGTTACTTGTGTCTTGTTCACTTCTCGGCTATAATCTCTGAACTTGTTGCATTTGCCTGTGTACTGTGTTTTTGTACTATTCTTTGCCACGCTATTTAACCTACTCATCTTTTTCATGCATGCTTGCTTTGTGTACGAGTATACTTGAGTTATTTTTTATTGGCTTATTGCCCCATTTGTCTGTCCAGTTCTTTTGGTTCGAGCTTGTACATGTATGCTTGTACACTTCCTTGTTGTTGTGTATTCTTTCCATTTGTAAATTGGTGCACTTGTGTGTATACACACTTGCCATTCGTAATTGTATATTTTCCACTGTTGAGTTCCATACATGTATATATCTTGGCTTGGTTTTATTGTACCATTTCTTGGGTCACTTGAGTTGATTGTTGCACCTATTTTGTGGCATTTCCCCTCGGCCTTCTTACGCTTTGTTTATGCATTGCTTCCATGCCTTGATGGTTTTGCATGGTACAACTTGCATTTGAGCTGACCCAGTTGTGTTCTTTTTCCTTGGCCATATATTTGTGCATTTTAATTTATAGCATGCACACTTATGTTGTTTATTGAGTTGTTGTCATGTGCTTATACATGTGTATTGTGTACTTGCTAGCCTGAAATCTTCTGGAATTTGGCTTGTTCACGTATATACACTTGTACTTGCCTAGTGTTTGCCTGGCTTTCCGTGAGCTTGCTCCTGGTTTGTACATGCTATTCCATTTGCCTGTTGACCATTGTTGTAGGTGCCTTGTTGCTCTATTCTTGTATTTATGGTGATGCTGAATTGAAATATCTCACTTGAGCTTGTCCAGTTGTTCTTTGCCTCACTTGACGTGTTGTTTACATTCCTGACCACTACACCTGCGCATTATGATATATATGTGTATATACATACACATGTATTTGTTTACATGTATAGTGTATGTGCAGTTACATATTCTATTTACATCAGTAGACCACTATATGATGTGTTAAGGTTGGTCAAGATCAACAGACCATAAATGTGAGTTGAAGCTGGTCTTGATCAGCAGACCACTATAGTTGTGTTAAGGCTAGTCTGCAGGCACCAGATATACATAGTGAATTATTGTGAATATCAAAAGCAGCCTAGACACAGATAAATGTATATACATATCAGACCAATTCAAGAAATATGATGAAAAACACACCAAAATTCTGAGGAAAATAAAATTTAGAATAAATTTACGTTTGTTAGAATTTATATCTATTTTGTTCCAGTTTATTGTGTGTGTTTTTGTGACAGGTGTGTAGGTGACTGGACTGACTCTAAAGCAGACTGAAGACGAGTGTAAGTATGTGAGTGAATGAATGTATGTAACTGGTGAACTGAGAGAATGTAGTGAGCAGCCAATGTATTTGTGAATTGATTGTATTATATTACAGAGAAATGTAAAATAGTGGAGTTGGAAGTTCGTAAATATTGAAATAAAATAATTATTTGAATAAATCACCATTTGAATATTAAATTCTTGTGCAATAGTGTTTTATTTAAGTTAAATATTTATTTCAGTATGTGATGTGGTATAGAATAGTACAGTTATAAACACATTTATATTATAATATATATGTTTGTTATCATCAAACAAAAATCATATTGTTACATATAACAATCTCCCCTTTTTGATTATGACAAACATATATTAAGATTTTGAATACAATAAATGTGTTTGTCAATGAAATGTAGAACTCCCCTTATATGTATGGTCCCCCTACAATAGAACGCCCCATATATATGTGCATATGAGTGAATATAAAGAATAATTGAATTTCCAATATTAAAATATTCATGAAATATTTGCCCATCAATCAAAATCTTAACCTTTCTCCCCCTTTTGTTATCATCAAAAGGATAATCGAAATAGTGATGAATATAGACTAAAAAAAGAATGTACATCATAAACCTAATTAATCAAACAAAAATGATAATATTCTTAAAACTCGAATCAAATTTCACATTTCAGAATGATAGATATACGGTGGATTTTATAAAATTGAGAGAGTTATAAAACATATGAATTCCAGTTATTTTCAAATAAAATTTTAAAAAATGAGCACAAAATAACAATGGATTTGGACCATACTTATAAATTCCAATCAAGTGAAAAAAAAAAAAATCAAATAATCGCAAATCCCAAAAACCATCAATCAAAAATCATAATACATCGTATAATTGAAACACATTTCACAATTGAGAAAATGGATTGATAGGTTGGTTTTTACATAACAAGGAAGATTTTATATATATTTATTTATTTATTTTCTTTTCTTTTCCTTTTCTTTTCCCTTTTTTTTATTTTAAGAGCACACTAACCACGCATAGCCTAAAGGACCTTTGAATGGGATGAGTTGCAACTTAAATTATAAGTAATTTTTAACCATGCATGACTATATTTAGGTTTTTTAAATGAGGTTAGAGAAACACTTATTATATTCAAAATCTCCTCATTATATAAAACCAAGATGAATGATAGAAATATGACAGATATAGAGATGGTCATGAAATAAATTTCTAAATTAATCATATTATGAACTATGTTCAACCATATCAGGATTTTTGAAAATTTTCAATTATCTCTTATTGTGAAAAAAATGTATAGTCACATTTCTATCACAAATTTTGAAACTGTACTTTCATATATGTCTAAAAAAATAGATTAAACTCTCACAAATTAAAAGCATGATGAATATTAGAAAGATGATAGGAAAAGAAGATGATTGTGAAATAAGCATCAATTCAAAGATATTATTAAATTTATTTAAACATCATGAGAATTAAAATAAAATATCCTCTTATTGTGAAATATACTATAGTCACAACTCATAATAATTTCATAAGTCTAATATAATTTTGATGAGTTCCAAGTATAGTTAAATTTGGTTAATAATTTCAATTTCTGAATAAATAATAAAAAATGATTCTAAATTTGAAAAATATCAATTTCAAGACGGAATCTGAAAAGAACTATACAAGTTGAAAATCTGTTTTTAAATAAAGCAAATAGTTTAATGTAATTTTCTTTCAACACTTAAAAGAAGTGATACCACATAGAGCTCCTAATTGTCCATAATCAATGAAAAACCATATACTGATTTTTCAGAAAAAATCAATCCTAAGATAACAAATCTATCAATTCAATTCGATTTAGCAAAGCAGCAATCTTTCAATTTCAGAACCAGATTTACAAGAGAGTTTTTCACAATTATTTGTAACAAGCACGAGAGACAGTCAATGATCAAAAACAAGTTATTTGAAATTACTTGATGAATTTTAATTTATTTTTTAGAAAAAACAAGTCTAAGTATGGTAGTATTGAAATTCTATATACAATCAATCACAAATGATTTCAAAAAATAAGAAGTCAAGTCTATCCAAAAAACAGTGAATTTATCACAACATAAAAAACAGTAGTGTGCTTTAGTGAATGTAGTTTTCCAAGCCTTTCCAAATGAATTAGAAGAAACTCAAAACAACAAAAATGTGCGAAATTTCGATAGCTTTTTAGATCGTCAAAAAAATTAAGAATTCTGAATAATAGTGTTCAAGATATGATAAGAATACTTTAGCACTGTTAGAAATTCATGAATCTATCAAAAAAGAATTAAACTTCAAAACAATTGTAGTTATATACAAATTTAAGTTCACAATCTAAAAATCATCGAAACATAAGGGTTTTAGATAAATGAATTTAATTTCCAAAAAATCAAGTGTTTTGCAATCTGAAGTTAAGAAAGCATAAAAAGTCAAAAATAATTATGGCAGTGTCAAAACGTGATCAACTTAAAAAATAAAAGAATAAGAGGAAGAGAAAAAAAAATATAAACAAATAAACAAAAATGTGAGTTCAGAGATCATACCTAATTTATTACTTATGGTCTGGATTCTCTAACTCGACAATCATGGCTAAGGAACATATATCGAATAACTTCAGTTCAAATATGAAGCATTCTTTTTTGGCACAACCGATCAGTTTTTAAGGTGACCACAAACACCTTTTATTATAACCAGTAATAAAAATACAATATAGTACATGTGATTATGGTTACAATCAACTAATTCGATTTTAAGTGCACCGTCCGCTGCCTACGATGTTTATAGTGTTCCGTCCACTCTACATATCAGACTTACAACGCCGAAGCTAGCTAAATTACTAGATTATGATATTCCTTACTCTCCACATAGGGATGGGAAGAGTACATAACATACTTCACATAAAGGAGTTTAAATATAATTCTGAAAAAAAGACAGTACAGGACCGTAACATTTTAAAGCTTAAAATTCGAACAAGTTGCTTGATAGTACAGATAACAGGTCCTAGCTTGTGCAGAAACAGTGCTATAAGACCATGTTGCCACCTACAAAAATTTCGAGCTCCACACCAAGAGGAGGGGGCAGTATTGCGTGCACATATACCATGTGAGCTTTGACTTGTGGCCAAAACCGAAGAATGCCATGAAATGGAGGAAAAATCACCAAGCAGCATAACTCCAATAACACAACGAACACAATTATACAACCATTTTCATCGTAAGATCAACGTAAGATGAACTGCAAAAATGACATCGACCATGACGGCTTGCACAGTCAGTCGCAGCCACCACCAAATCAATAGCTAGGGTTGTGCCGAAGCATCTCATGTATGCCATGGACATTGGTGTGACCCAACCATGCATACTAACACAGTTGTGACACTGCAAACTGTTGGATCTAGATTAACCCAAAAGGGGGTGAATAGGGTTTATTGAAAATTAAGTGAGATACTAAAAATATCACGGATCATAGAATATATCAGAAATAGAAATGCAGAAAGTAAATGACAAAAGATTTACATAGGTTCGGCAAAATCCTACCTACTATTGCATTCCTAATATTTTTACTAGGTGACAGAAGAGATCCCATTTACAAGACCATGTAAACTCGCACTCCCTGCTCCTGTACTAACCCTACGCTCATAACCCTAGACTAGTCTATATCCCCTAGACCAGATTTTCCCCTAGTTTTACAGATTCTAGTAAACTGCCTAGTTTTACAGAAGAAACTAGGAAACCACCTAGATTTTATAGACTCTAGCAACTGTCAGTTAACCCCTAACTGAATGACCCAGATTTTATAGACTCTAGAAACTGTTCAAATCGTTTTACAACCCAAATTACAATAATACAAAATAGAAACAAAATTAAAACCCTAGGAGTTAAAAATAAAGAGTTATCACCTTTTAACACTCAAGAAAAGTTTGGTCGGTCCATTAGTATGTGTGCACCCTTTATTCCTTATTCTCGTTCTCTTTGCTTTATGGAAAAAGAATGGCGTCGGCTACAAAAAGCAAGGGTTTTTGGAAACCTCCCCAAATCTCAATCGTTTGCTTCTGGAATAGGATCCCTGATGCTTAAAAAATATGAATGACTTTGGTACTTTGATTTGGGAATTTTTGTGATCGAAAACACTCGAAAAAATTGTGAGTTCTCTATGTTTTATATCTTTGATTTTTTCTCGAATTATTTTTGGTTTTCAACACTTTGCCGATGATGATTTGGTGACAATTTATACGGTAAAGTAACCCTAGACCATTTTCTAATTTCCTTAAATGCCTTGTTCTGATTTTTCGTGTATTTCCCCTTTTTGATTTTAAAAATAGCCCGGCTTTGATCGAACTTGCCCCTGTGAGTTTGAAAAGATGAATCTGGACATGTTTGGTCTTGGATTTTCCCTTGACTGATTTATTAACCGCTGCCTTGTTCGAATTGCAAATTAACAACAGGAAACAAAAGTTTTTTTCCAATAGGTCCTTGATTGACTGAAGATGCGTTTATGGAAATGTCTAAAAGCTTGTTTCCTGAAATGAATTTAAATCAGCTTTGTGGGTCTTTGATTGATTTCTTGGTATTAAAAACTGGCATGAACATTTCAGGAAATATTTTAAAAATCTTGCCAAATATTGATTCCAGGAAAAGAAATGTGATTTTAGTAATTCTGGAAGGTGATTGTGGCTTTCAAAACAGATTTTCCCTTTTGAAAATAAAATCACTTGGCTTTGATTAAGTATGGTAAATCTGGAAAGTAATTTGCAATTTTTCTCTTTGTTGCCGAGTTTGATTCTGCCTAGTCACCATTGCATTTCCATTCATGATTTGCTTGATTGCTCACATATATGCTACCCATTCTTGTTGCTACTGTCATGCTTGTACATGCACCATGAAACATGAGCTTTGATATTTGCTGCATTTCCTTGAGCTGCTTTGTTCCTTTGAACTGAGTTGTGCTCTTCATATACATCTCACATGAACTTCACCATGCATTGTTGTTCCACCATGCTTCTTGAAACATCTTGAACATTGTGCTACCATTTGAAACATGTTCACTTTGATGCTGACATGTTAAAACTTGTTCATTTTGATGCTGACACGATGGCCATGATGAGCTTGATCACATTGTAGTCCTATTCTCATATACTTGAATATGCTGATCTGCACCTATATACTTCTTTCTTGGCAATTATGATGTATATGCACCCTTTATTTGATGTTGCTCATGCATGTATAATCTATGTTAGTGCATGTTGCTCGGCCATTTTGTTGTGTTGAACACTTGCTTGAATATTAATCCATGTATATGCTGCTATGAACTCGACCATGCTAAAAGGCTGAAAAACTGTATTGTACACTTTGGCAATTTACATCACTTTGTGTAACACCCCGTGATTTTAAATATTAAAATTAACAAATTTAAGAATATTTAATTTTTAAAGTGAGAATTAAGGGAAACGGGTTACGCCGTTGCGTTCATCTCGAAATTCTGCTTGGAATAGAGTCTAAGATTTCGTAAATTCGACTTCGTATGAGGAAGTTATGGCCCTCGGAAGTTTCAGTAAAATTTATATAAATTAAATCGGTTCAAAAAAGAAATTCAAAATTCAGAAAATTAAATACAAAGGCAGGTCGACGTAACCTAGGCCGGGTCGACCAGGGGGTCGACCTCCCTATATAGGTTGACCTGGGAGTCGAACTACCCCCCTCCCCTCCCCATGGGTAGATCTGAAATGTGACGATTTTTGACTCTCTGCTGAGTCATTAGGGCTGATGTGGCTGTTCTAGATTACTCTATCTAGTCTGGATGATTGGATTTGCTCCTATGGTAATCTAACGGCTTAGATTGATTTAAAATTCTATAAAAGAGTGCCTAGACTCAAACTCTAAACCTAAAACAAAAATTTGTTTCTTGGCCACCATGCTGCTGCTAGGATAGTTCTTCTTCCTAAAGCATAAATTTAGCAAGTCAGAATTCCAATTCAAAAGACGAACGAACCATTCTCTTCTCTAACCTATCTTTGTGAGTACTATTTCTTTCACAATATAATTAATAAATGAATTATGATGAGTTGTAATTGGATTATGAGAACATGTCTGTTGAATCACGTGATGTTGTTTAACTTAGTTATCTTATGTTGGTAGATCTATTTCATTTGTCCAATTATACATGTTTAACTTGATTCATTTTATGCAAGTTTGGGATGTGAATCATACGCTAGTTCGTATGTGAAACCTTATGCAAGTTTGGGATGTAAATCATATGCTAGTTTGCATGTAAATCTTATGCAAGTCCGTTTTTACATATGTTAATTCGTATGTGAATCTTATGATGTTAAATCATATGTTAATTAGTATGTGAATTTTATTCAAGTTTGGGAAGTTAAATTGTATGCTATTTTGAATATGAATCTTATGTAAGTCTATATGTGAATTGTACACAAATTTATATATGAATCAAGTATATACATATGCTAGTTTATATGCAAAAACATGTGATAAATTCATATGCAAGTTGTAGGAACCCATATGCAAGTTTAGGTGAAAATTATATTCACATTTTTAGGTGAAAATTTTATTCACATATGCAAGTTTAGGTGGGCCCATAATTCACATATGCAAGTTCACAATTTCATGTTTAGATCGATATTTAGATCCATGGTAGTTTATGCAAATATATGATTCTATATGACCATTGTCTATGCAAATTAATGGCTATGCAAATTTATGTTATAATTCCTATTTGCAAGTTAGATCTATTTTTGTGTTATGCAAGTTGTGATGTTTCTTTTCTTTTTTATAAGTTAGACTATTTGCGAGTCTAACGTATTTCATATTTGAACGTACGAATAGCATGGGGACAATGAGAAAATATTAATTATGTAAATTGTGAATTGGCATAAAATGGCTTTAAAAGCATATAATTAAATTGAGACATTAATTGGTATAATTTTTATACCTCAAAAGTATGGACATAATTTAGTTGACAATTATGGACATAAATTAATTTGGAAGTTATTGACAATTTGAAATAGGGATATTAATTCAAATTGGGGTTGAATAATAATGCATAATAATAAATGCCTAAGACACGAGGTTAGACCCGTTTGTGGTATAAGACTGCCCGGACCCGCCCGGCAAATCCAGCAACCACAAACGGTAGTCTAATGTGAGAGGTCAAAGGCATAAATTAAATGAGTAATAAATGCTTAAGACATGAGGTTAGACTCGTTTGTGGTATAAGACTGCCCGGACCCGCCCGGCACATCCAGTAACCACAAACGTCAGTCTAATGTGAGAGGTCGTAGGCATAATTAAAAGATGCATAGACACGAGGTTAAGTCTGGCTTGTGGTAGAAGCTTGCCCGGAACCGCCCGGCATATCCAGCGGCCACAACCAATCGACTTAATGTGAGAGGTATGTGCATTAATAATTAATTAATGCTGATCAAAGACGAATATGAATGACAAACAGAAGTTTGGTTGAGTTGAGTAATTCTCTGAGTACCAATCTGATGTTGGTTTCAGTCTTCGGGGTTGATACTTAGGGAGTTATTCTCTTAACCAATGTATTTGTGAACTAAGATGTACTTAATCATAAATTAAGTAAAAACATGTTATACAATATATATATATATATGTGATACATAAAATATATAAGTGGATAGGGTTAAGACCAACTTAATCAATAATATATTAATCTGATAAGTGAATAGCGTTAAGACAAACTTAACCAACATTGATTTGATAATTGAACAGGGTTAAGACAAACTTAACCAATATTGATTTGATAAGTGGATAGGGTTAAGAATAGCTTTACCAACAATATATATTAGTTTGATAAGTGGGTAAGGTTAAGACGAGCTTAACCAAAAATATATAAGTGGGTAAGGTTAAGACCAGCTTAACCAAAAATATATAAGTGGGTAGGGTTAAGACCAGCTTAACCAATAATATATTAATCTAATAAGTGGATAGGGTTAAGACAAACTTAACCAATATTGATCTGATAAGTGGATAGGGTTAAGATCAGCTTAACCAATAATATATATTAATATGATAAGTGGGTAAGGTTAAGACCAGCTTAACCAATAATACATAAGTTGGTAGAGTTAAGACCAGCTTAACCAATGATATATATTAATTTGATAAGTGGGAAAGGCTAAGACCAACTTAGCCAACAATATATAAGTGGATAGGGTTAAAACCAACTTGACCAATAATATATAAGTGGGTAGGGTTAAGACCAACTTAACCAATAATATATATATATATATATATATATATATTGATCTGATAAGCGGATAGGGTTAAGACAAGCTTAACCGATAACACATGTTGATTTGATAAGTGGGTAACATGGGTGACATGTAGGATATAATTATAAACACTTAACCAAGTTGAAACATGTAAGAAGACATGAATAATCCTAGTGGGGACCAAGCATAGGTGGAAAGCTTGTGTCAAGCGTGGGGACCCTTTTAACCAGTAACCCATTTAGTATCTAAGTGAGCTCGATCGAGATCGTGGACGGGACACGCTTAATGGGCTTGATTGTAAGAGGTCAAAACAGGTTAGCGGTGGCAACGCAAGTCCAACGGGGTCATGTGCGTGCGTGGGCCCGGGCTGGTAGGTAAGACGTTGTTGCATAATGTAGGTATAAGTTGTGCATCTTTAGTGATATCGGGTCGCCACTTTGGGAAGTGATACACCTCACTGTGGGACCAGCACGGGTATCTACGAGTTAGGGAGTCGATTGAATGGGGAAGGTAGTGGGTACGACTAGCGGAGATAGGAGCAGACGGCACCTATAAAGACAGCTAGGTGTACAACTACCGTATTAAGAATAAATGTTGTAATTAGAATGGGTAGGGTAGTGGGTACAACTAGTGGAGATAGCAGCAGGCGGCACCTATGAAGACTGTTAGGGGTACACGAAACTACCATTATTATTATTTTGTTCAGTAGGCGGGATCAACTTTTAGGGTGACTAGTATTGGTGTAGTATAGTAAATATCCTGTAGTGATTAGGAGTATATTCTCCTTGTTTGTTTTGTCTTGCCCACTTGTTTCACAGTCATTCCTTATTTTACCAGTTTATGCCTTATCCTAATTACTTTAATAATTATATTGTTAAAGTTATGGTACTCGCCTGACTTTATGTCTGACCCCCTTTGTTTTAGCCTCTTTTCTTCCCTCCCCCCCCACCGTTCTTAGGGTGGGACTAGTACTAGCAGAGCTTGATATGGATCTTTCTCTCTCTTTTGGATGTGCTTGGATTGCTGAAAGTAAAGTTCAGCTCATCTCTTTTATGGCTACTTATGTTGGGGTTATGCTTTTTACTTTATGTACTCAGAAAATAATTTGTCAAGATGGTTATTAAGTGTACTTGGTTTTACTGTTGGTTTATGATGTTGTTGTAATCAAACTATTTCTCCACTGCAGTAAAAGTTGTTTTTAAAAAATTTCAAGTACCAATATATGTATCTGTCTTGTTATATTCTGTTCTATTCACCAATAATACTCCATGAAAGTTAATGCATTCCCTTTGATAGTGACATTAATGGACGTGGGGTGTTACACGTGGTATCAGAGTTGAAGGTTAATAGAATAGATAAGGGATTTTGAAAAACTATTTTTCAAAATGTTTTTATAAAGAAATACTTTTAAAAATATGTTTTAAGGAGAGTATTTTTAAGAGAAAAGTTTATTTTGAGAAACATAAACCCCAAGAGCCATATATCTTTCCTTCGAATCTCCGTTTTAAATCTCTTCCTCTTTCCTTTTTGAACTTCTTCCTCTACGTATAGACTCTTTTTCTAATATATGTATGAACTTCCATACGATGGGCGGAAAACCACTTCATAGGACTGGGACGTTTGTCAAAGCTAGAAGGAAGCAGAGGACTTGTTGGTACTTTAAGATAGACGATGAGAGGAAGGTTAGATTTGGTGCTTGGTTAATAAAGGACGAAGCCTCATTTTTGGTGGGAGGTCACGAATGGGGAATGTACAGGAGAGATGTGGATAGGACACACGATAAGAAAGTAGATCCAATGAAAGGCGGTAAGGATAACAAGGGGCCAAGAGAAAAGGAAGGGCCACACTTGTGAAATACCTGACTACATAAACAAAGACGTTAGAAAAAAGAAGAAGACTGGTTGTTATCATTACGGAGGAACAAGACATCTTACTAGTATCCTCCAAAGAAGCAAAAGGCAAAAGTAAGGACAAGGTATAGGATCTTTTGGAGGGTAGACGCGTTCCCTCACGGCTAGCATACCTGATAGAGGTAGAACTATCTTGGTTGGAAGTTTGGTTTTTATTTTTGATCATCATGTTCGCACCTTGTTTGAATTCTGGCGCTTCAAAGTCGTTTTTATCTGCTTCGTTAGTTGGAACAATGCACCAAAATACTAGTCTAGTTACGGATCCCATAGTAGTCTCAAATCCTATTGGTGGTTTGGCTCATCTTTCGATGATTTATCGGCATTTGAGAGTGTCTATCTTAGGCGTTGGGTTTGAATGCAACACCTTCGTTCTTGGCTTCATGGGCTACGGTGTGACAGCCATGAATTTCGCTCGATCCAAATTAGTCGTTAAACCGATCTAGACCATTCGAAATCCCTGATCGGTTTGAGAACAGGACAAATTGGAATGCAAACAGAAGAACATTTCATTGTTATTACAATAATTCCATCAGATACAAGAATATACAGAGTATAAATGAGTACTATACATTCGATAAATATCAGAGATTACAATAAATTACATAGCAGCGGAAAATAATACAAAACATAACTGAAAGTAATACACGAATACAGAGCTTTACGAGCATCGTTCCAGCTGTAAATCAGGATCCTGTGAATATAAATCTGCAAAACCCAAACTACTAGCTGCTCATGCGGAAAATGTGGGCACCCAGAGTTTAGGTTAAAACAATAAACTCCAGGTCAGTCATGTGACTGGTGCGAGAACTAAAACAGTTATTTAAAACTTTACTTTAAAAGAGAGTAATTCAAGGGACCACGTCGTATAACACGGAACAGGTTTCCTCCCAAGAATACCAGTGCATAGAATAAACAGCGCAATGCTTTTTCGAAAAATGAAGCTATTATAAGACCCAGGTCCCATCACACAATGCAACGCAAGCCGGAGGATAGGGTTTTCCCTTATAACAGCCAAACATGCTTGGTACGTTTAAAATAAATCATTTGATACTATTATAAGTGTATAGTGTCAAAACAATTTCAATCATAAATATCAATCATAGACGACATGGGTACCATATATCATGTCTCCATACTAATTCTACAATTAAAACCGCAATATCACGTATTGGAAATTGAATTTCCGTCATGAGTCGAGGCAAGGGGCAAGCTCCTCTCCGATTCGAGACACTCTAGCAAATGCCTCGGGACTACACACTCTGGGTAACCCCTGGATGCTTCAGGGCCGGTCCTCTCTTACGTTTGAGGATTGGCATTTCCTGAACACACGTTTCCCGGTCCTTACAGACCTAAAATCGAGGCGCCTCATCCAACAACCACATAGGTGAAAAATATATCAATGTCAGGGCTGGTAAGTCACTGACACCACCAAAGCTAGAAAGAAACGTCGTTCTCTCCCTGCAGTCCTTATCCTGTTTTTAACTCATACCGAGGTGTGAGGCTCACGAATTCACGTTATACACAAAGCTACGCCACAAAGGTCGTGCTTTGATCATCAACCACAAGACTTTGCGTTTCAACAGAAGCCTTGATCAATTGCCACGTAGGCGTGCCACACAGGCAATTCATGCCATGCGACTGATGTCCATCGATATACAACCTCTGAGCTCGTACGTCTCAGAGAAGGGCGTTAAGCAAAAGAATAAATTCTCTGCCGCCAAACAGATGTATATTTAATAGAGATCAATCAACATAGAATAAAATCCAATGTCAGACACACAATCCATTTACAAGTTCGTTCTGGGTCTGAACGAAACCGGAGGCACTTTCCTCGCATATCCATCGATCTCCAAGTACGTCTGGACGACCACCAACTATTTCCATCCTCTTGGGTGTACAGCCCAATCAGGATCATCAGTAATTATCCAAACGATGTGAAGACTTCCGGTCTTCGACCACCGTCATCATCCTCGACTTATCGTCGAATCGGTTATTCAGAATGGGTATAAACCCGGCCTTTCCGAACAACTCGCGTATATTAAAAACAAATGTTACACAAACACAACATACGCCTCATTCCAATTCATTAGTCACTAACCGTAAATCAGTAAGAGAGCAATTCCCCAAATATTAACCCCGAAGGCCGAAACCAACATCAGATCAATACCCAGGAAACCATCCTTCTTAACTAACCTACAGCTTGTTTCTAAATCTCAATTCTTAGGGAAAAGTTCCCATTAATTTTATCCAAGATAAATTCTTTAAAATTTATTCTTTGATCTTCCATCGGATGTTGTATCAAACCAAATTATGGTTTTTTCCAAACTAGTCGAGATTAGCGAACCACACTGAAGTAATTATTTATTTTATTTCCCAATCCCAACCTATTCATCCCATGAAGCAAAACTAGTAATACTCCATATCTAACACCACAGTGTTGTAGGTAAAATTAATTACCATTCCACGTTCAAATCTAATTAAAGATTTAACTATCGCTTTGGAGCAAAACAGGTGATACCCCATTCTCGCTCACTTTCCAAATTTGATAATTTAAATTATCAGTTCACATTTCAATCTAATTGCAGATTCATTAAAACTCCCTTTACTGGGTTAAAGAACTAATGTCATTTAAAACACAGTTCACGATAAACCCAAATCACATTCCATTTATTATCGGGTTAAAGAACAAGTGTTATTTAAAACACTGTTCACGATAAACCCACAGATCAATTCTATTTAAAACCCATTTCAAATCCAATTTATTTATTTAAAAATAAATGGGTTTTAATTTTAGTTCAAAACTAGTTCATTTCGATAAAAATCTATTTTTATCTTTTCAAATATGGATTTTTTCATCCTAATTTTTCCCAAATCATTTCTTATGATTTTACACAAATTATTACTATTTTTAATAATTTTCTCAAGGCCCGTACAGTCGATTTCCATCAACGGCCATCAAACTGCACTTACAACGACCTTTTCCAAATTTGATTTGGACGTATCTCCAAATCCAACCATTAGATTTCAAATTTCTAATATTCGTTAGAAAGCTCTTTTCGATACGAGCCCAACGGTTCCGGTTTAAGGAGAATCCGACGGTCGGATCTCCCGTAATGTCCGTTCGAAATCAATGGTCGAAATTCACGAACTACCGCGGCGCGGCGCGTTCTATTCAGGCCATTATATATATAATATATATATATATATATATATATATTATATATTCCATCGATTTCTATTTAAAACGAATTTTATAAATAGTTTTAAATTCGTTCGAAAACATTTCAACTTCCATTTCCAATTCAATTCAAATTTCAATTCATTCTATATTCAATTCGAATTTGGTTTGTACTCAATTCAATTCGAATTTGCTTTATATTCAATTCAATTCGAATTTGCTTTATATTCAAATTCAATTCGAATTTGCTTTATATATATTCGATTTTTATCTCTTTTCAATATTCATTATAAAAACGAATATAATCGTTATAAATATCGTTCGCGTCAAAATAGCGCATCTCTAATCAACACGGCTTTATATATTTCAATAATTCCGTTATTCTATTCAACAAATGAATATTTATTCTATTCAATACGTGAATCTATATTTTTTGTCAACACATGACTAATCTCAACGAATGAGTACTGTCCACGTGTGACTATTTTTTTGTTATTCAATATATTTTATAAAAATTATGGTATCTATCGTTTGATTTAAATCAGACTCCAACCGTAAATTAGTAAGAGAACGATTCCCTAAATATTAACCCGAAGGCCGAAACCAACATCAGATCAATATCCAGGAGACCACTCATATCATCTATTTTCCAGTTAATTTCTAATTTTATATATGATAAAGATGTAAATTTTATTGTTAAAATATTTCGTTCAACACATGACTAATCTCAACGGATGAGTACTTTCAACACATGAACCTTTATTTTATAAAGAAATTAGTTTCTAATTCTATATATAATAAAGATGTAAATTTTATTGTTAAAATATTTCGTTCAACACATGACTAATCTCAACGAATGAGTATTGTCAACACATGAACCTTTATTTTACAAAATTCTTTATTTTCTAAATTGGAATGAGGCCCAATCAATTACCATATAAAGTTAATTATATGGATTCCATAAAACATATGTATATAATAGAAACGATAAATAATCAACCATCATCCAAAGTGCACTACTCTGTATAAGCATCAAATATAGATATCTGAAGCTTATAACAGCCTGTCAATCAATCAATCAACATATAACTAATTACTGGGATTAGTGTATGCCGTATTTTATCCCAATACCCGTGTGGGGTTTCAAACAATCAAACACAGATTTTATTTGTGCAGTTGGGCGATGTGTAAAATTTATCGTCCCAATCAATGTCAGTCAAATCAGTGTACATAAACAAATCGTTCGGTTTGTAAATGAATATTTATTTGTTCACGTTCACGTTAAAAATTATATTTTTAACGACCAAATTATTTTACTCAACCTATGAATATTCTATTCGGTTCATTTATTAAATAAAATGATATCTTTATTTTTCTAACTTATTTTAGAAAATTTCGGCGGCATAACGGCACGATACTAGAAACGGGACAAGGCCTAGCCTTATCCCCGGTCTAATAATGGCCCACGCCATACACATATCAATCATATCCATTCCATTTCACCAAACAATCAAATTCAAATCAAGTAATCTAACTAATCTATGCAACCAAACAAACAAGTCCATGGTCTGTGGACAGTGGTGTCGGGTGCTACTAAACACCGTCTGCATCCTAGTATATATATATATAACTAGAAAAAGAAATTTAGAGTGAGAAGTTCTCACCGAGGGTTCCACTCCGCCGTGCTTTGCTTTTGAACTGCTGAATCGCCTGAATCCATTTGTAATTCCAATACATTCTTTTCACGCTGTTCAAATAAAAATTATATTTTTATTGCTTCATTCTAATAAATAAAATTCGTATTTTTATTTCTTCTTCATATATATTTTTACAATGCTTATTTCAATATAAAAATTATATTTTTATATTTCAGCTTCTTATATAAAGATCGGATTTTTATTTCATCACTATAAAAATCATATTTTTACCTCATTATATATATAATAAAAATCAGATTTTTATTTCGCTACATATATAAAGATAATATTTTTATATTCTCTATTATGTAAAAATCATATTTTCAATACACTACTTATATAAAAAAATCATTTTTATATCTTCTATTATATAAAGATCATATTTTTAATACTCTACACAAGTAAAAATCATATTTTTATTACTTCTACTATATAAGAATAAAATCTTTAATATTTCTACTATACAAAAATAACATCTTTAATAATTCTACTATATAAAAATAACATCTTTAATATTTCTACTATATAAAAATTATATTTTTAACCTTTTTATATTATAAAAATATCGCCTTTGTTATAAATAAAAATCCCGTCTTTCATATCTAAAAATCTCACCCTTTACATATTAGAAATATCTTCTTTTACATATTAAAAATCTTATTTTTACATCGCCACTATATATAGAAAAAACAAAAAATATTTTTCTAATAAAAACCACTTCTTTTTATATTGATATATATAATAAAAATCTGTTCTTTTATATTTGCAATGGAATTTAAAGAAAAATGAAAATGGAAGAAAGAAACACTCACGATGATCGAAGGAAGAGGGAGCGCTGAGGCAAGGGGGTGCTCGCAGATCGGTGCTCATGCGGCTGGTGAACGGAGGTGGGGTCAGGCGCAGGGGGTCACGGTGTGGGTGGCGCGTCGGATTTTGAACAGAGGGGAAGGATGCTGGTTCTCGTTTGGGTAAGAGGAGAGAGGGGGGTGGCGATCGGGGAAGGGGCGCGCTGATGATGGCGGAGGGAAGGAGGGCGGCGACGAGGCTGTGGGGAAGGAGGGGAGAGGATCGAGCTCGAATAGGAGAGGAGGGGGTTCCTGGTGGAGGGGAGGGGAAGCTGGAGGAGGAAGAGCAGGGGAAGGCAAAGTGCGAGGGAGGGGGGGGGGGGGGGGGGGGGGAGGTCGGCGGTGGCCGATTCCCTCGCTGGTGGAGCGATTTGATTTGATTTTTTCCATTTTTTTCTTTCTTTAAAATGAACGGGGGGGGGGGGGGGGTCTGAGGAGAGATAAGGGGAGAGAGAGAAGAGAGGGGTTTAATTATTTTAATATTTTAAATTTCTAAAATGTTGACTTTTTATTTCGACTTCGAAACGAGACCCACCGCCTGTCATACCTAGCGTTTTACTCCCATTCCAAACACAATGGGATATGTATCGTAAGCTGATTCGACTGTTATGATAAGTTTTCATTGAAATCAACATATAACTCTATATGTTTAATTTGAACGCGTATTTCAATTTACTGGGGTCACATACAAACTCGAAAAATTCCAGAAAAATATTTTCTGGCTTCGTATTGACGATACGGTCCTAACAAAACTAGTTTCGTCAGATTCTGAGACCGTCTGAAAAATGGCCATTTTCCAGTCGATTAAAATCAACTGAAAATGGTCAAATGCGTTTTCCTTTGCCACTCTCACATATTGATTCGAAACATCATGAAAATTGGAATCTAGCAATAAATTGACATCACGGATCCAACAAAAGTGGTTTCGTCGAAATCCGAGGTCGTTTGCAAAATGGCTATTTTTAAGGGCTAGAATTCCATAGCGACTATTCTGAAAATTCATTTGGCCATATCTTTTGATTACCGCTATGAAATTTCAATTTTTCGGATTCGTTGGGAATATATTCACAAATAGATCCTATTATTTTCGGTTTCGCTAAAATCCAGATTGTTTTGCACCCGGTATGTTCAATTGAAGTTTGAAATCGAATTATCGAACTACCGCGCCATTTTCAATTCCTTTTATAATTATTTATATTCTAACGACGACGTATATAATATATACGTTCGATTCTATTCAAAATAAATTTCTCGTCGATATTATTTAAAATAATTCATTTTAAATGTTCAAAATTCGCTAAAATTGCCAAATTAAAAATTTTAAATTGGCTCGCATTTCCGGGTTATTACAATCTCCCCCACTTAAAACTTTTCGTCCCCGAAAAGGAACGATGCCGGAAGTTGTTTAACAATTCAACTCAACTTCCAATATTTTGATTACGGCTTAAGTTCTTCAACTTTTCTGTTTCTAAGAACTTTTCAAATTTTTCAAAAATTTGGCTAACACCCTAAATTTTCGAAAAATTTCGCCATAACCTCCCCTGCACCGAGAGCACGGGAAAATCCCGAAATTTCCATATAGGCCTTCTGATCTCAAAAAGAAAAAGAAAAAGCCAAGCGCCTAGCCAAGCGGCTCATAAAATCATCATCACCCAAACAAAACAGTAAATTATAGTAAACATGTACCTATTTGTCGGGAAAACAATTTTATTCTTCTGCTCTAGCCTCCTTGCTATGACCTGTTCAATGTAAGTACATGTATATACAAGCAAATGCGACTAATTTCAATACAATTCAATATGTGATTCAATTAGGCTTAATGGTTCAAAATTATTAAACAAATAAACAAACAACACAAACGCCAATCATTTAGTGGATTAACGTTTCAAATTCATAATTTTGATATATATACAGAAAATCATGTTTTTAATGCCAATTCACAACAAATAATCCTATATAAGTTTTGGTTCTCACACCAGTCTAATGGAAATATATAGAAATCACCCCTTCGAAACACGAACATAAATATTGATGATGTGGCCACATCATCAGAATTACCCCCGGGTGTCTAGAATGTGACTCTATATCTATTCAGTATATTAAAACTTCGACTATATGTTCATGACGCGTATACGCGAAATCTTTATATACTCGATTGTCCAAATTCAAAATAAATAAATAATCAAATATGTTTAAAACGATTTAAATTTTCAAAACAAAATTGTTTTCATTTGAATAATATACTCTTCACTCGTTCTAGGATACTACTAATCCTATCTCTAAAGAGTAATTCTAATTGGATATTACTAATCCAATATCTGATGAATTCTTTCGTATGGTTCTAATGTGTCTTGTTCTTGAGCTCTGTAAACCAAAGCTCTGATACCAACTGTGACGAACATGAATTTCGCTCGATCCGAATCAGTCGTTAAACCGATCTAGACCGTTCGAAACCCCTGATCGGTTTGAGAACAGGACAAATTGGAATGCAAACAGAAGAACATTTCATTGTTATTACAACAATTCCATCATATACAAGAATATACAGAGTATAAATGAATATTATACATTCGATAAATATCAGAGATTACAATAAATTACATAGCAGCGGAAAATAATACAAAACACAACTGAAAGTAATACACGGATACAGAGCTTTCCGAGCATCGTTCCAGTTGTAAATCAGGATCCCGTGAATATATATCTGCAAAACCCAAACCACTAGCTGCCCGTGCAGAAAATGAGGGCACCCAGAGTTTAGGTTAGAACAATAAACTCCAGGTCAGTCATGTGACTGGTGTGAGAACTAAAACAGTTATTTAAAACTTTACTTTAAAAGAGAGTAATTCAAGGGACCACGCCGTATAACACGGAACGGGTTTCCTCCCAAGAATACCAGTGCATACAATAAACAGCGCAATGCTTTTTCGAAAAATGAAGCTATTATAAGACCCAGGTCCCATCACACAATGCAACGCAAGCTGGAGGATAGGGTTTTCCCTTGTAACAGCCAAACATGCTTGGTACGTTTAAAATAAATCATTTGATACTATTATAAGTGTATAGTGTCAAAATAATTTCAATCATAAATATCAATCATAGACGGCATGGGTACCATATATCATGTCGCCATACTAGTTCTACAATTAAAACCGCAATATCACGTATTGGAAATTGAATTTCCGTCATGAGTCGAGGCAAAGGGCAAGCTCCTCTCCGATTCGAGACGCTCTAGCAAATGCCTCAGGACTACACACTCTGGGTAACCCCTGGATGCTTCAGGGTCGGTCCTCTCTTACGTTTGAGGATTAGCAATTCCTGAACACACGTTTCCCGGTCCTTACAAACCTAAAATCGAGGCGCCTCATCCAACAACCACATAGGTGAAAAGTATATCAATGTCAGGGCTGGTAAGTCACTGACACCACCAAAGCTAGAAAGAAACGTCGTGCTCTCCCTACAGTCCTTATCCTGTTTTTAACTCATACCGAGGTGTGAGGCTCGCGAATTCACGTTATACACAAAGCTACGCCACAAAGGCCGTGCTTTGATCATCAACCACAAGACTTTGCTTTTCAATAGAAGCCTTGATCAATTGCCACTTAGGCGTGCCACACAGGAAATTCATGCCATGCGACTAATGTCCATTGATATACAACCTCTGAGCTCGTACGTCTCAGAGAAGGGCGTTAAGTAAAAGAATAAATTCTCCGCCGCCAAACAGATGTATATTTAATAGAGATCAATCAACATAAAATAAAATCCAATGTCAGACACACAATCCATTTACAAGTTCGTTCTGGGTCTGAACGAAACCGGAGGCACTTTCCTCGCATATCCATCGATCACCAAGTACGTCTGGACGACCACCAACTATTTCCATCCTCTTGGGCGTACAGCCCAATCAGGATCATCAGTAATTATCCAAACGATGTGAAGACTTCCGGTCTTCGACCACCGTCATCATCCTCGACTTATCGTCGAATCTGTTATTCAGAATGGGTATAAACCCAGCCTTTCCGAACAACTCGCGTATATTAAAAACAAATGTTACACAAACACAACATACGCCTCATTCCAATTCATTAGTCACTAACCGTAAATCAGTAAGAGAGCAATTCCACAAATATTAACCCCGAAGGCCGAAACCAACATCAGATCAATACCCAGGAAACCATTCTTCTTTACTAACCTACAGCTAGTTTCTAAATCTCAATTCTTAGGGAAAGGTTCCTATTAATTTTATCCAAGATAAATTCTTTAAAATTTATTCTTTAATCTTCCATCGGATGTCGTATCAAACCAAATTATGGTTTTTTCCAAACTAGTCGAGATTAGCGAACCTCACCGAAGTAATTATTTATTTTATTTCCCAATCCCAACCTATTCATCCCATGAAGCAAAACTGGTAATACACCATATCTAACACCACAGTGTTGTCGATAAAATTAATTACCATTCCACGTTCAAATATAATTAAAGATTTAACTATCGCTTTGGAGCAAAACTGGTGATACCCCATTCTCGCTCACTTTCCAAATTTGATAATTTAAATTATCAATTCACATTTCAATCTAATTGCAGATTCATTAAAACTCCCTTTACTGGGTTAAAGAACTAATGTCATTTAAAACACAGTTCACGATAAACCCAAATCACATTCCATTTATTATCGGGATAAAGAACAAGTGTTATTTAAAACACTGGTCACGATAAACCCACAGATCAATTCTATTTAAAACCCATTTCAAATCCAATTTATTTATTTAAAAATAAATGGGTTTTAATTTTAGTTCAAAACTAGTTCATTTCGATAAAAATCTATTTTTATCTTTTCAAATATGGAGTTTTTCATCCCAATTTTTCCCAAATCATTTCTTATGATTTTACACAAATTATTACTATTTTTAATAATTTTCTCAAGGCCCATACAGTCGATTTCCATCAACGGCCATCGAACTGCACTTACAGCGACCTTTTCCAAATTTGATTTGGACGTATCTCCAAATCCAACCGTTAGATTTCAAATTTCTAATATTCGTTAGAAAACTCTTTTCGATACGAGCCCAACGGTTCTGGTTTTAGGAGAATCCGACGGTCGGATCTCCCGTAATGTTCGTTCGAAATCAATGGTCGAAATTCACGAACTGCCACGGCGCGGCGCGTTCTATTCAGGCCATTATATATATATATAATATATATATTATATATTCCGTCGATTTCTATTTAAAACGAATTTTATAAATAGTTTTAAATTCGTTTGAAAACATTTCAACTTCCAATTCCAATTCAATTCAAATTTCAATTCATTCTATATTCAATTCAATTCGAATTTGGTTTATATTCAATTCAATTCGAATTTGCTTTATATTCAATTCAATTCGAATTTGCTTTATATTCAAATTCAATTCGAATTTGCTTTATATATATTCGATTTTTATCTCTTTTCAATATTCATTATAAAAACGAATATAATCGATATAAATATCGTTTGCGTCAAAATAGCTCATCTCTAATCAACACGGCTTTATATATTTCAATAATTCCGTTATTCTATTCAACAAATGAATATTTATTCTATTCAATACGTGAATCTATATTTTTGTCAACACATGACTAATCTCAACGAATGAGTACTGTCCACGTGTGACTATTTTTTTGTTATTCAATATATTTTATAAAAATTATGGTATCTATCGTTTGATTTAAATCAGACTCCAACCGTAAATTAGTAAGAGAACGATTCCCTAAATATTAACCCCGAAGGCCGAAACCACCATCAGATCAATATCCCGGAGACCACTCATCTCATCTATTTTCTAGTTAATTTCTAATTTTATATATGATAAAGATGTAAATTATATTGTTAAAATATTTCGTTCAACACATGACTAATCTCAACGAATGAGTACTGTCAACACATGAACCTTTATTTTATAAAGAAATTAGTTTCTAATTCTATATATAATAAAGATGTAAATTTTATTGTTAAAATATTTCGTTCAACACAAGACTAATCTCAACGAATGAGTACTGTCAACACATGAACCTTTATTTTATAAAATTCTTTATTTTCTAAATTGGAATGAGGCCCAATCAATTACCATATAAAGTTAATTATATGGATTCCATACAACACATGTATATAATAGCAACGATAAATAATCAACCATCATCCAAAGTGCACTACTCTGTATAAGCATCAAATAGAGATATCTGACGCTTATAACAGCCTGTCAATCAATCGATCGACATATAACTAATTACTGGGATTAGTGTATGTCGTATTTTATCCCAATACCCGTGTGGGGTTTCAAACAATCAAACACAGATTTTATTTGTGCAGTTGGGCGATGAGTAAAATTTATCGTCCCAATCAATGTCAGTCAAATCAGTTTACAGAAACAAATCGTTCGGTTTGTAAATGAATATTTATTTGTTCACGTTCACATTAAAAATTATATTTTTAACGACCAAATTATTTTACTCAACCTATGAATATTCTATTCGGTTCATTTATTAAATAAAATGATATCTTTATTTTTCTAACTTATTTTAGAAAATTTCGGCAGCATAACGACACGATACTAGAAACGGGACAAGGCCTAGCCTTATCCCCGGTCTAATAATGGCCCACGCCATACACATATCAATCATATCCATTCCATTTCACCAAACAATCAAACTCAATTCAAATAATCTAACTAATCTATGCAACCAAACAAACAAGTCCATGGTCTGTGGACAGTGGTGTCGGGTGCTACTAAACACCGTCTGCATCCTAGTATATATATAAGTAGAAAAAGAAATTTAGAGTGAGAAGTTCTCACCGAGGGTTCCACTCCGCCGTGCTTTGCTTTTGAACTGCTGAATTGCCTGAATCCATTTGTAATTCCAATACAGTCTTTTCACGCTATTCAAATAAAAATTATATTTTTATATCTTCATTCTAATAAATAAAATTCATATTTTTATTTCTTCTTCATATATATTTTTACAACGCTTATTTCAATATAAAAATTATATTTTTATATTTCTGCTTCTTATATAAAGATCGGATTTTTATTTCATCACTATAAAAATCATATTTTTACCTCATTATATATATAATAAAAATCAGATTTTTATTTCGCTACATATATAAAGATAATATTTTTATATTCTCTATTATATAAAAATCATATTTTCAATACACTACTTATATAAAAAAAAGTATTTTTATATCTTCTATTATATAAAGATCATATTTTTAATACTCTACACAAGTAAAAATCATATTTTTATTACTTCTACTATATAAGAATAACATCTTTAATATTTCTACTATATAAAAATAACATCTTTAATACTTCTACTATATAAAAATAACATCTTTAATATTTCTATTATATAAAAATTATATTTTTAACCTTTTTATATTATAAAAATATCGCCTTTGTTATAAATAAAAATCCCGTCTTTCATATCTAAAAATCTCACCCTTTACATATTAGAAATCTCTTCTTTTACATATTAAAAATCTTATTTTTACATCGCCACTATATATAAAAAAAACAAAAAATATTTTTCTAATAAAAAACCACTTCTTTTAATTTTGATATATACTAAAAATCTGTTCTTTTATATTTGCAATGGAATTTAAAGAAAAATGAAAAGGGAAGAAAGAAACACTCACGATGATCGAAGGAAGAGGGAGCGCTGAGGTAAGGGGGTGCTCGCAGATCGGTGCTCATGCGGCTGGTGAACGGAGGTGGGGTCAGGCGCAGGGGGTCACGGCGTGGGTGGCGCGTCGGATTTTGAACAGAGGGGAAGGATGCGGGTTCTCGTTTGGGTAAGAGGAGAGAGGGAAGCAAGGAGGGGGTGGCGATCGGGGAAGGGGCGCGCTGATGATGGCGGAGGGAAGGAGGGCGGCGACGAGGCTGTGGGGAAGGAGGGGAGAGGATCGAGCTCGAATAGGAGAGGAGGGGGTTCCTGGTGGAGGGGAGGGGAAGCTGGAGGAGATAGAGCAGGGGAAGGCGAAGCGCGAGGGGGGGAGGTCGGCGGTGGCCGATTCCCTCGCTGGTGGAGCGATTTGATTTTTTTTCCTTTTTTTTCTTTCTTTAAAATGAACTGGGGGGGGGGGGGGGGGGTTCTGAGGAGAGATAAGGGGAGAGAGAGAAGAGAGGGGTTTAATTATTTTAATATTTTAAATTTCTAAAATGTTGACTTTTTATTTTGACTTCGAAACGAGACCCACCACCTGTCATACCTAGCGTCTTACCCCTATTCCGAACACAATGGGATATGTATCGTAAGCTGATTCGACTGTTATGATCAATTTTCGTTGAAATCAACATATAACTCTATATGTTTAATTTGAACGTGTATTTCAATTTATTGGGGTCACGTACTAACTCGAAAAATTCCAAAAAAAATATTTTCTGGCTTCGTATTGACGATACGGTCCTAACAAAACTAGTTTTGTCAGATTCTTAGACCGTTTGAAAAATGGCCATTTTCCAGTCGATTAAAATCAACTAAAACTGGTCAAACGCGTTTTCCTTTGCCACTCTCACATATTGATTCGAAAAATTATGAAAATCGGAATCTAGCAATAAATTGACATCACGGATCCAACAAAAGTGGTTTCGTCGAAATCCGAGGTCGTTTGCAAAATGGCTAATTTTAAGGGATAGAATTCTATAGCGACTATTCTGAAAATTCATTTGGCCATATCTTTTGATTCCCGCTATGAAATTTCAATTTTTCGGATTCGTTGGGAAGATATTCACAAATAGATCCTATTATTTTCGGTTTCGCTAAAATCCGGATTGTTTTGCTCCCGGTATGTTCAATTGAAGTTTGAAATCGAATTATCGAACTACCGCGCCATTTTCAATTCCTTTTATAATAATATATAATTATTTATATTCTAACGACGATGTATATAATATATACGTTTGATTCTATTCAAAATAAATTTCTCGTCGATATTATTTAAAATAATTCATTTTAAATGTTCCAAATTCGCTAAAATTGCCAAATTAAAAATTTTAAATTGGCTCGCATTTCCGGCTTATTACATACGGCTTGATTCTAGGCATGGATTGGCTAGCCAGATACGGTTCCGTCCTAGATTGTGAAAGAAGGGTAGTCTTTGTGGACGATATCTTGATTTTCTCTAGAAGCGAGGAAGAGCATGCCCTACATCTTAGGGAAGTCTTAGAGACCCTGCGAGCGAATCAACTCAAAACTAAGTTCTCCAAATGTCATTTTCGGGGGAAAGAAGTGAGGTTCTTAGGACACGTGGTCTCTAAGGAAGGGATAGCTGTGGATCCTGCAAGAGTGGTGGCAGCCCAAGGTTGGAAGATTCCTAAGAAAGCAACAGACGTAAGAAGCTTTTTAGGGCTGTCGGGCTATTTTAGGAAGTTCATTAAGGACTTCACGAAGATATCAGCCCCACTTACTCGGTTAACGAAGAAGAACTTGACTTTTACTTGGAATGTTGACCGTGACGATGCTTTCCAGCATTTGAAGAGGGCTTCGATGACAGATCCATTTTTAGTTTTCCCAGATGGAAGTAAGCCATTCACAGTGTATACCGGTGCTTGCGGGACAGGGCTTGGAGCAGTTTTCAATGCAAAAGGAAAAGGTGATATGCAAAGGGAGGCAAGTACGAGCATCGCTTATCATCCACAGACGGATGGATGGACAGAAAGGGGTGAATAGGATCCTTGAAGATCTTTTGAGGTTATGTATCTTAGATTTTGGAGGGACATGAGAAGAGGAAACGAGCTTAGTTGTGTTCACGACGTGTTTCACATATCACATTTGAGGAAGTGTTACAAGATACCGCGGAAGTAGTGGAGCCGAACAAGCTTAGAGAAGTGGAAGTAGAGTGAGATGCCACGATTTGACGACCTCCTACATGGATCCATGGGTCGGAGGTATAAAAGCTACGCAACAAAGAGGTCAAGTTGGTCAAAGTGCAATGGGGAGATGATCAAGGAGACGCGACTTGGGAGGCGGAAGACAAGATGCGTACGCTGTATCCTTTCCTTTTTTTGAGGGTTAACTTCTCCTTTCTCCACTGCTTTGTTGATACTTGTTCTATCGTTTAATATGTCCTGGCGATGATATCTTCGATCTTTAGTTAGGAAAAACCCTATGGGTGTAAACATGTGTTTGATACATGTTAGGTTGGTGAATGCAAATGGATGCAAGTGGTTGCTAGTGGTTGCTCGTGGATGCATGTACACACACATTAGGCACTAGATCGGCTCAATCACTTTCATATTGCGTATAAATGTTTGTGCATATTTAAATTAATGGATGTATAATGGTTGCGTTATCATATGGATGCTGCATTTATATAAATGGTTGTGCACACATGTAGAAATAATATGTATCGTTAGGATTCTTTTGCATACATAATGGACGCATGACAGTATCATGATTTGCATTAAGGAGGTCAACTGAATCTGTAGACCACCTGATTTTGCATTAGATAAGGAACATATACACACACTTTTTGCAAATGTTCATACGGGATTAGAAATCTTGTAAGGGCAATGGATGCCTGTGTTTGATGGTTGAGTAGATGGATGATTGGATGTTAGGAAATACATTCTCCTTAACTTGGAGATTTCGGGGGCAAAATCCTTTAAGGAGGGGAGAATGTAACACACCGTGATTTTAAATATTAAAATTAACAAATTTAAGAATACTTAAATTTTTAAAGTGAGAATTAAGGGAAACAAGTTATGCCATTGCATTCGTCTCGAAATTCTGCTTGGAATAGAGTCCAATTTTTCGTAAATCGGACTTCGTATGAGGAAGTTATAGCCCTCAGAAGTTTCAGTGAAATTTATATAAATTAAATCAGTTCAGAAAAGAAATTCAAAATTCAGAAAATTAAATACAAAGGCAGGTCGACCTAACCCTAGACAGGACGACCATGGGGTCGACCTAGGGGTTGACCTACCCCCTACCCCCCTCCCCCCGGGGGCAGATCTGAAATGTGACGATTTTTGACTCTCTGCTGAGTCATTAGGGCAGATGTGGCTGTTCTAGATAACTCGATCTAGTTTGGATGGTTGGATTTGCTCCTATGATAATCTAACGGCTTAGATTGATTTAAACTTCTATAAAAGAGTGCTTAGACTCAAACCCTAAACCTAAAACAAAAATTTGTTTCTTGGCCACCATGCAACTGCTAGGATAGTGCTGCTTCCTAAAGCTTAGAATTTAGCAAGTCAGAATTCCAATTCAAAAGACGAACGAACCATTCTCTTCTCTAGCCTATCTTTGTGAGTACTATTTCTTTCACAATATAATTAATAAATGAATTATGATGAGTTGTAATTGGATTATGAGAACATGTCTGTTGAATCACGTGATGTTGTTTAACTTTGTTATCTTATGTTGGTAGATCTATTTCATATGTCCAAATATACACGTTTAACTAGATTCATTTTATGCAAGTTTGGGATGTGAATCATACGCTAGTTCGTATGTGAAACCTTATGCAAGTTTGGGATGTAAATCATATGCTAGTTTGTATGTGAATCTTATGCAAGTCCGTTTTTACATATGTCAATTCGTATGTGAATCTTATGATGTTAAATCATATGTTAATTAGTATGTAAATTTTATGCAAGTTTGGGAAGTTAAATTGTATGTTAGTTTGAATATGAATCTTATGCAAGTCTATATGTGAATTGTACACAAATTTATATGTGAATCAAGTATATACATATGCTAGTTTATATGCAAAAACATGTGATAAATTAATATCCAAGTTGTAGGAACCCATATGCAAGTTTAGGTGAAAACTATATTCACATTTTTAGGTGAAAATTTTATTCACATATGCAAGTTTAGGTGGGACCCATAATTCATATATGCAAGTTCACAATTTCATGTTTAGATCGATATTTAGATCCATGGTATTTTATGCAAATATATGATTCTATATGACCATTGTCTATGCAAATTATTGGCTATGCAAATTTATGTTATAATTCCTATCTGCAAGTTAGATCTATTTTTATGTGTTATGCAATTTGTGATGTTTCCTTTTTATATAAGTTAGACTATTTGCGAGTCTAACATATTTCATATTTGAACGTACGAATAGCGTGGGGACAATGGGAAAATATTAATTATGTAAATTGTGAATTGGCATAAAATGGCTTTAAAAGCATATAATTAAATTGAGACATTAATTGGTATAATTTTTATACCTAAAAAGTATGGACATAATTTAGGTGACAATTATGGACTTAGATTAATTTGGAAGTTATTGACAATTTGAAATAGGGATATTAATTCAAATTGGGGTTGAATAATAATGTGTAATAATAAATGCCTAAGACACGAGGTTAGACTCATTTGTGGTATAAGACTGCCTGGACCCGCCCGGCAAATCCCGCAACCATAAACGGTAGTCTAATGTGAGAGGTCAAAGGCATAAATTAAATGAGTAATAAATGCCTAAGACACGAGGTTAGACTCGTTTGTGATATAAGACTTCCCGGACCCGCCTGGCACATCCAGCAACCACAAATGTCAGTCTAATGTGAGAGGTCGTAGGCATAATTATAAGATGCATAGACACGAGGTTAAGTCTGGCTTGTGGTGGAAGTCTTCCCAGAACCGCCCGGCATATCCAGCGGCCACAAGCAATCGACTTAATGTGAGAGGTCTGTGCATTAATAATTAATTAATGCTGATCAAAGACGAATATGAATGACAAACAGTTTGGTTGAGTTGAGTTATTCTCTGAGTACCAATCTGATGTTGATTTCGGTCTTCGGGGTTGATACTTAGGGAGTTATTCTCTTAACCAATGTATATGTGAACTAAGATGTACTTAATCATAAATTAAGTAAAAACATGTTATACAATATATATATATATGATCATAAAATGTATAAGTGGATAGGGTTAAGACCAGCTTAACCAATAATATATTAATCTGAAAGTGAATAGGGTTAAGACAAACTTAACCAACATTGATTTGATAAGTGAATAGGGTTAAGACAAACTTAACCAATATTGATTTGATAAGTGGATAGGGTTAAGACCCACTTAACCAACAATATATATTAATTTGATAAGTGGGTAAGGTTAAGACCAGCTTAACTTAAAAAAAATAAAAGTGGGTAAGGTTAAGACCAGCTTAACCAAAAATATATCAGTGGGTAGGGTTAGGACCAGCTTAACCAATAATATATTAATATGAAAAGTGGATAGGGTTAAGACAAACTTAACCAATATTGATCTGATAATTGGATAGGGTTAAGATCAGCTTAACCAATAATATATACTAATTTGATAAGTGGGTAAGGTTAAGACCAGCTTAACCAATAATATATAAGTGGGTAGGGTTAAGACCAGCTTAACCTATGATATATATTAATTTGATAAGTGGGAAAGGCTAAGACGAACTTAGCCAACAATATATAAGTGGATAAGGTTAAGCCCAACTTAACCAATAATATATAAGTGGGTTGGGCTAAGACCAACTTAACCAGTAATATATATATATATATATATATATTTTTGGAAATGGGTTTAGATTTTATTTAAGGCTTGGAAGCCCAAAGGAAAACGAAGCCCACGACTTCGTTGCTGCAAAACACAAACCGACAACAAATTACTTTATTACAAAGAAAGAATATTCTCGAGAGTTTCAACCCCTCACTCGCTTTCTCTACTTCTCCGTCTTCTGTCATGGCGGCTGGAAAGCGAAGAAGCTCGTGCTTGTTCCTTGGAGCGGAACCGATGGCCGCAACAGATCCCCGTCTCTATTATCGTCTTCTCCAAGTGCCGTTCTACTGGTATCCTCTTTGAACTTGCTTTTCCTCATCAACGCCAGTTTGATGTTTTGAATGGACATCTTGCTAACTAGTTCATCTGTTTTTTCTTGTTTCTGAAAAATTCTGCTGTTTCGTTCCTTCCAAATGGACCACACAACAACTGTAAGAGCGACGACGTGCACTTCGGTTATCTGACTTACGCTCTGCCCGATGACTTCAAGGTGAGCCAGGATCTCTTGGATTTGTCTTTTATTTGTGTTGAATTTTACAAAGTTACAGCAGTTTTCCCACACGCGTCTTGAGAAAGGACACTCAAAAAATATTTGTTTATGAGACTCAACCTCATTTTTACACAACATGCATGTGTCTTCCTGTATGATATTCCACTTAAAAAGCCGATCTTTAGTTGATAATCTTCCCAATATAGCTTTGTAAGTACAACTGACCATTTTAGGGATGTTACGTTTGCTCCACACAATTTTGCTCCAAGGTTTGGTGTCAAATTTAGGTCTGATGTCTTCCCACACCTGCTTGATGCTAAATTGACCCCCTAACCAGTTCCATGTATCGTGGCTGAGTTCATTATGTATGTGAGTGTTTTCAATGGTTCTTCTTTGTTCCTGAGTACATGGTATGTCTGGGCTCCATCTATTTTCATCAATTATGTCACTCACTCTCCTGTCTGGACATCCATATGCAGAGAAAGTGTCCCACCCCAACAAGTCAATGAATGATTTACCATCCACCCAGGGGTCTTTCCACAAATCTGTTTCATTGCCAGTTGCTATCTCTCTTCTGCAATGTCTTGCTAATATATCCCTTATACGCAGAATAGCTTTCCATGTAGTTGATGCGTTGTTATCTTCTCGCATCACCCAGAAATTATCTTTTTTGTATCTAACATTCATCCATCTTGCCCAAAGCCCCTCATTATTTATCACTTTCCAAGCTTGTTTGAGTGTAAAAGCCTCTCTCATGACTTTGATGCTCCTGAGCCCTACTCCTCCTTCCTGTTTTGGTTTGCAAAGGTCTTCAAACTTGATTTTGTGTAATCCCCCTCTCCATATGAAGTCTGCACACACTCTTTCAATTTTCTCAATAGAAGCATCAGGCAGTTGGAAAGTTTGTAACCAAAAGTTGACCTTTGCATGGATGACAGTGTGAACCAGTTCAACTCTGCCAGCAAAAGTTAGAAGTCTTGAGCTCCACCCATAAAGTCTTTCCCTTATTTTTGTGATGAGTGTGCTGCATTCCCTGTCAGTAATTTTGTTTGAGGACAGAGGGACACCCAAGTATTTCACTGGGAGTTCACCCTCTTGAACTTGTAAAACCTCCAGCACATCAGCCTTACTTCTGCAAGTTTTATTAAAGTAGCACTTAGTTTTCATTTCATTAACTTTAAGCCCACAGTATTTCTCCAGCCTGCCAAATATCTCCTTGATCTGCACAGTTGTCCCCCTGTTTGCCTTGACACAGATTAGCAAGTCATCAGCATACAATAAATGACTTATTCTGGGCTGAAAAGTGTGGATAGTCTGAATCATTTGGTTATGTGTGGCTATCTCCATTTGTAAAGTGTAAAATTCCATGGCAACCGCAAATAAGTAGGGGGAGAGAGGATCACCTTGCCTAATACCTCTGTTGCTTCTAATGAAACCTTTAGGAACACCATTAATTAGAATAGAAAATGTTGGTGTATGTAAACACTCACTGATCAGCTTAATTGTTTGCTCTGGGAAGGCCATACACCTTAGCATGTGAATGATGAAGTGCCTATTGATTTTGTCATAGGCCTTTTGCAAGTCCACCTTTAGGCACATGCGATCTACACCTTTTTTATTGAAGTTTCTGATCAACTCATGGGCAAGCAATGAGTTTTCTGATATGCTACGACCTTTAATAAATGCACTCTGACATTCAGCTATTAGGTCAGGAAGAATCATTTTTAGCCTATTACATAGTACTTTGCTAATGATCTTGTAAATTACGTTGCAACACGCAATAGGTCTATAATCTGCAACACTAGTAGGTTTATCACATTTTGGTATAAGGCATATAAAAGTATGATTAATTTCTTTAAGAAACAAACCTGCTCTGAAAGTTTCTTGGATGGCTAAGATGAGATTATTCTTCAGGTGGTTCCAGTGGATTACGAAGAATTCAGATCCAAAACCGTCGGGACCCGGCGAAGAGTCAATGTGGATGGATCTTATAGCATCCCAAACTTCGTTCTCAGTGATGGCACTCAACAACAAATGTCTGCCTCGAGCATTAACCAGTCTTCTCGTAACAATATGAGGTAAGTTGTCCGTCTCTGTGCTACCATTATATAAAGCTTGGAAGTATGTGATGGCTTCTTCTTCAAATTTGTGCATGTCAATGCAAGAATTGCCATCCTGATCGTACATTTGCATGTTGTAGTTGATATTTTTCCTGACTGACATCTTAGTGTAGAAGAATTTCGTACACTCATCTCCTTCAGTCAACCATTTCTCTTTAGCCTTTTGTTTTAATTCAATGGCCTTTGTATGTAAGAGGTTTTTCAGCTTTGACTGTGCTGCATAGTATTGGTTCCAAGTGTCATCAGTGTTGTCCCCTTCATCAAACTTCTTTAGAAGCTCCTCATTAAGATTCTCTATATTAGTGATTTCATCATGGGCCTTGGGCCTCAGTTTATTCCAATTTTTAAGTCTGTCCTTGACTCCTTTGAGGAATTTCACTAGGTGAAAAAGGTGGCTACCCTCAGAGTGCATCAGATCAGTCATGTTAGTAGCCGCATGGTATCCCTCTATTAGATGCCACTCATTTGAATATCTGAAAGGCTTCCCTTTCCCATTTTCCTCCATTTCTTTAAGTAGTATGTGCAGGGGGCAATGGTCACTTGTCGAGTTTGGCAGTTTATTTACTTTGATGTCTGCAAATTTGGTCATACATTGTACGTTGACAAGTGCTCTGTCAAGTTTGCACATAATTTTCCTAACTTCACCACTCTTCCATGTAAACTTCAGGCCTCCATGGACTGGTTCTATCAATCCAGCTGCCACGACATAGTTATTGAATTCTGACAGCTGCATTACTCTTAAGGTAATACCTCCTTGTTTCTCTTCAGCTCGTAGCACAGCATTGAAGTCACCCATAATAAGCCATGGTTCAGTGATGCTTCTTGATAGTTGATTAATCTTTTCCCATAGAGACACTCTTTGACTTGCAAGGTTACTGGCATAAACTATAGTGATGTAAGTGCAAAGTCCCCTTGCATTTGACGCTTTAACAGTTAGTTGCTAGTCATCCATGTCAGTCATATTCATGCTCCAGATAGTTTTTATCCAGGCAATAATAATTCTGCCTTTAGTTCCAGCACTGTTGTTACTCATGAGTTCCCATTCCCTTCCTAGCTGTTCTTTAAAATAGTTAATGTTATCATCATTCATCTTACTCTCAAGTATACCTATAATTGAAGGAGACAGGGTCCTTCTTAAATTATAGAGGTCTAGAGCACGGGTATCGTTGTTTAGACCTCTTACATTCCAGCTTATTATGGACATTTAGACTTGAGAGCATTGCTCCTCAAGTTCTTAGGAGAAACCACTTGTGTGCACAAGTTCTTTGCCTTCTTGGCCCCTGCTTTGAATTGCTCATCATATTCTGCATTGGTTTTTGTAAAATTGCCCATGTTTGCATTTTCCTTTTCCTCCTCATTATTGTTAAGGTTAATGTCTAACTCTTTCAGCTGCTCCACTGTTTCAGGAACCCGGTCCAGTGGACTGGACGAAGTGCGAGGGATTTCTGCCAGGTCTGACGTCTGCTGTCCCCCCACCTGCTGTCTCTGTGTCTCAGGCGACACCAACAAATGTTGTTCTTCCTCCACAGGCTGGTCATGGAGTTGAGTCTCCTCGCAAATAGTTGATGTAGTGTCAGTAGTTGTAGATATTTGTATATATGTCTCACTAGTAGCTAGCTGATCAGGCGAAATATCGCTTGATGTTTTGTTGTGCTCCTCTGTCATATCCTCTGCAGGTTTTTTTTGCCACTGTTGCTGAACAGTGATGGAGCACTGACTCTCCAGGTGCCCAAAGCACCTACAGGTGGTGCATATGGGAGGTAGATTCTCATACTCTACGCTTTGGATGTAAACATTCCCATGTTTATCTTTTGCTCGTACCTGTTTTCTGATAATACTGTCCGCTCTGATTTCTACTAGTACTCTAGCATATGCTAATCTTGTAACTCGTTTAGTACATTCATCCATGGTTAGGGGGTTGCCGATGAGGCTGGCAATTTTGCTGATGCCTCTCGCATTCCACAAAGTTAGATCTAGGTTGCGAAGACGGATCCAAACTGGGTGCGTTTCAAGCATGTCACGCTCCAGTTTCAGATTTGGCTCCCATCTTTTGGTGAAGAGGAGTTTGCTATCCATAAACCAATGACCGGTCTCTAGAACCCTAGTGCAGTCTGCAGCATTTGTAAATTTAACTAAATAGAAACCATTCTCTCTGGCAAAAACGTTCCAGCTCCCTGTCGGTTTCCATTCCCTTCTGATATAGGCGTTTAGATGTACATAATAAGGTCTTTTACCTATCAAGTATATGTAGATTGAGTTCGTCCACATATTGACTGCTTCCGTGTAGATCTGATCATCTAGCTCAACAAACTCTCCTTCTTCGTCATTCAAGGCTTCAAATCTCTGAACCTCCCCTTCGATCCTCGTATTACCGGCCAGTACATCACTCCAGTTTCTCACTCCTGGCTTAAAGGTTTGATCTTTGACGTTTGCAACTCCTGGCGCTGGACCTGAAGCAGCGCGCCCACCAGCTACATCTTGGGCAAAGCTTATCCTCTTCTTTCTGACCTCTTTCCAGCCCTGATTTGACGTTCCCCCCAAAAACTTAGGGTTAGGGTTCTCTCTAGAGGTGGCTGCCATTTTTGTATTAGGGTTCTCTCTATATAATATATATATATATATATATATATATTGATCTGATAAGTGGATAGGGTTAGGACAAGCTTAACCGATAACACATGTTGGTTTAATAAGTGGGTAACATGGGTGTCATGTGGGATATAATTATAAACACTTAACCAAGTTGAAACATGTAAGAAGACATGAATAAGAGGGGCCTAAGTGTAAAATCCTAGTGGGGACCAAGCATAGGTGGATAGCTTGTGTCAAGCATGGGGACCCTTTTCAACCAGTAACCCATTTAGTATCTAAGTGAGCTCGATCTAGATCAAGGACGGGACACGCTTTCTGGGCTTGGTTGTAAGAGGTCAAAACGGGTTAGCGGTGGCAACGCAAGTCCAACGGGGTCATGTGCGTGCGTGAGCCCGGGCTGGTAGGTAAGACGTTGTTGCATCATGTAGGTATAAGCCATGCATCTTTAGTGGTATCGGGTTGCCACTTTGGGGAGTGATACACCTCACTATGGGACCAGCACGGGTATCTACGAGTTAGGGAGCTGATCGAATAGGGAAGGTAGTGGGTACGACTAGCGAAGATAGGAGCAGGCGGCACTTATGAAGACAGCTAGGAGTACAACTATCGTATTATGAATAAATGTTGTAATTAGAATGGGGAGGGTAGTGGGTACAAATAGTGGGGATATGAGCAGGCGGCACCTATGAAGACAGCTAGGGGTACACGAAACTACCATTATTATTATTTTATTCGGTAGGCGGGATCAACTTTTAGGGTGACTAGTATTGGTGCAGTATAGTAATTATCCTATAGTGATTAGGAGCGCAATTAACGCCAGTATATTCCTCCTATTTTTTTTGTCTTGCCCACTTATTTCACAGTCATTCCTTGTTTTACCAGTTTATGCCTTATCCTAATTACTTTAATAATTATATTGTAAAAGTTATGGTACTCGCCAGACTTTATGTCTGACCCCCTCTGTTTTCGCCTCTTTTCTTCTTCACCCCCCTCCCCCAGCCCCAGGTTCTCAGGGTAGGACTAGTACTAGTAGAGCTTGATCTGGATCTTTCTCTCTCTTTTGGAAGTGCTTGGATTGCTGAAAGTAAAGTTTAGCTCATCTCTTTTATGGCTACTTATGTTGGGGTTATGCTTTTTATTTTATGTACTCAGAAAACAATTTGTTGTAATCAAACTATTTCTCCACTACAATAAAAGTTGTTTTAAAAAAAAATTCAAGTACCAATATATGTATCTGTCTTGTTATATTCTGTTCTATTCATGAATAATACTCCATGAAAGTTAATGCATTCCCTTTCAGAGTGACATTAATGGATGTGGGGTGTTACACTTTGCACACTAACATGTCACATGTGCATGTTTGCACATTAGCACGTCTCTTACATGACTTGTATTCACTGCTGCACTAAGAACTTGGTGTTGTATTGTGCTTTCCCACTATTCCATTTTGCTATTTTCACCCATTTTCACATGTATATATGTGTACATATACACAACAGTGTGTGTATACATATATCGTGCACGTGTATTTAATAATATTTATCAGCAGACCGCTGCACTGTATTGAGGCTGTACAGAATCAGCTAGTTTTGACGTTGGTTCTGAACAGCAAACCAGTGTAGTGTGTTGAGGCTGATCTGTAATCACTAGAAATATATAGACAGTCTACACATCGATGGATATATATAAATCAGATCAAGTCATGAAAAATGATGAGAAACACACCAGAAATCCGAGGCAAATAAAATTTTTAAAATAAAAAATTATATTTCCTAGAATTAAAAAAATATTTCTGTTTTAGATACTGCGTGCATGTTTCTGTATGTAACAGGTAAGCAGATGATGACTGGACTGACTGAGCTGTGAAGACCGAAGACTGTATATAAATGTCAACATGTAAATATGTCAATTGTATGTAAAAATGACTGTATTCTGAGTGTCGAGTGCTGTAGTGAGGAGTTATGTGCAGAAAGAGAGAATTGTACTAATACTTGTAATTAACAAATTTGAATGAAATAAAATATTATTTTATTATGTTCAAACAAACTTGTCTATCATATTTAGTTTACCTACAAGTACAAATTCCTGTGAAGTGTTTAAATAGTGGAGTTATAAATAGTTTTACTATTTAAAATATAATATTCAATTTAAATAAAATACTGTATGAATATATGAATGTTTGTACTGTCGTATTATATTTAAATATAAATATTATATTCCTGTATGTGATGTATATATAAAACAGTACAATAGCAAACGCATTAAAATAATATTTATTTGGTTGTTATCATCAAACAAAAATCATATAATTGTGTATACAACTACGTCATATACAACAATCTCCCCCTTTTGATGATGACAAAAAAATAAAAGATTTTGAGCACAATAAATGGGTTTGATAGTGAATATTGAGCTCCCCTTATTTGTTTGTTCCCCCTAAAACAAAAACTCCCCCTATAATTGTGCATGAGTGAAAGAATGTAAATTGTATGAATTTTCAAAATTAAAATATTTATAAAATATTCACTCATAAATCAAAATCTCAACCCATTCTCTCCCTTTTGTTATCATCAAAAGGATACAGAAATTAAAATATAGATGAAAAATGACTAAAAATACAATATTAGCTTAAGAGGTAGAACAGTCATCATAAATCTCAATCAGTCAAACAAAAATCATAATATTCTGAGAACTGGCGGCATATTCACATTATAGAGAATGACGGATTTACGATGAAATTTATAAAAATGGGGAGAGTTAAAAAAAATGATTTCCAATTATTTTCAAAAGAATTTTAAAAAAAATTAAGCTAAAATACAATGATGGATTTGGACTATAATTATAAATTCAACTTAAGTGACAAAATCAAATAATCTCAAATCCTAATAGCTATCAATCAACAAATCATAATATTTCATAAAATAATAACACATTTCACAAATTAGAAAAATGAATTGATAGGCTGGTTATAACATACCGAGGAGAATATAATTTTTTATTTATTCAAATTATTTTCTTTTCTTTTTCATTGAATTTAAGAGCACACTGACCACGCATAACCAGATCTTGGATTTTTAAATGAGATCAGTTGCGGCTTGAATATAAGTAATCTCGTAACCATGCATAACTAGAGCTTGGATTTTTGAATGAGGTTAGAGAAACACTTATGAATATTTTATTATTTTCAGATTCAAAATGAAAAACTCCTCAGTATATAAAACCAATATGGATGATAGAAATGTGATAGGTACAGAAATGGTTTGTGAAATAAGTTTCTAAATTAATCATATTATGAAATACGATCAATAGTACCGAGATCATTGAAATTTTTTAATTATCACTAATTCTGAATAATAATGTAAACCACAATTCCATCAAAAATATTTTCACTATTTATTAAAGATGATTTTTAAAAAATATTAAACTCTCCACATTAACATAAAATTATCATGGATGGCAGAATGATGATTGATAAAGGAGATGGTCGTAAAATAGCTGCCAATTCAAAGATATTATAATAAATGTTCAACCATCATAAAAATCCAAACAGAATCTCCTCTTGTTGTGAAATATACAGCAGTCACAATTCATCACAATTTCAAAATCTGATAATAATTTTGATGAATTATAAAAACAGTTCAATTTGGATATTGATTTCAATTTCTGAATGAACAATCAATAAATAATTTCAAAATTGAAAATCAATTACAAGAGGGATATGAAGATATATACAAAGCAAGAGGGGTAAGAATATACATAAAAATTCAGCACTTCTGGTACCAATTGGTGTCCCTATTAATGAGGATTGTTACAAGACACTGGAGACAAACCAGGATATTTCAGACAGAAGAAATGTAAGCCACAAAAAAACAATAGATTTAGCACATTTATCAAAGCAGCATACAGATAAAAACAAGCAGTTATCTAAGATCAGTATCAGAGCAGCACAAAATTAGTTTCAAAGCAAAGTTGTCAAGCTGATGGTCACATCAGATGATTCATGATCCAAGATTAAAAAATACTGGTTTATTTGAAATCATTTGAGGAAATATGAAAATATCAAGATTCAATGAATCAATCACAACAGATTATAAACTTCAGATCCAAGATATGTGTGAGATTTAATAAATCAATAATTTCAAATGATTTTAAACAAACAAATATTTAAATCAAGTAACCATGAAATAACAGAAAAATTTAAGATCAGATTTTCAAAGAATTTTTCACAAGAATTTCTGACAAGCACAAGAGTAATTTCAGATTATTTACATTAGACTTGAGAGAAATTCATGAACTAGAAAATTAAGTGAAAATTTATTTCAAATCACTTGAATCAATGTCAAGTTTTGAGATATAATGAATTAGTCACACAAGATAGATAATTTCAAATTTAAGAGGTGCGTGATATTCAAAATATGAATAATTTATTATGATTTCATACAAAAAAATTCAACCATAATGATCATGAATAAAGATAAATTTCAAGATGTATGATTGATTCAAGATAATTCAAAATATCCAAGCCAATCTGAAAAAAAAAATGAAATTATCACAACTGATAAATATTAGTGTGCTGTAATGAGTATATTATTTCAAGCTTTTCTAAAATGAATTAGTGAAAACTCAGAATAGCAGTGGTGTGTGAAATTCCATTAAACTTTCAAATCTTCAAAATTTTAGAATTGAAATTAATAGTGTTCAAGATATGACAAAAATACATCAACACTACTATGAATTTAGAAATCAGAAAATAAACTTCAAAACAATTGCAGAAATTTAAAAATTTAAATTCTAGATCTGGAAGAGATTACAACATTAGAGTTCTATTTAAATGAAGCAAATTTCCAGAAAAAATATGAATTCTGCAATTTGAAGTTAATGAAGCCCAAAATAGTTACAGTGATATGACAGTAACAGATCAAATCAGAAAAATAAAAAAGAAGGGGAATAAGAAAAAATAGGTAAAATAAAAACAGAGAATATACAGAAGAAATTATGAGTTTCAAGATCATACCTGAAAATGATGTAAGCAAAAGAATCTCTAACTCAACATCTTGGCTAAGGAACTGTGAATGATACAGAAATATAGATAAGCTTGATTTCAAATCCCTTTTTGCACAGCAGTTCCTCAGCCTCCTCTGGTACCTAACAGTTTAGTCGATCAAGTGGTCTAACAAAATTAGTAAAACCACTCACAGTTGTCTTCGTATGTTTTGGTACCCAGACTTGTTTGTACAACAAACAATTAGAATTAACTTTTGTACCCTTAGGAACCCAAATCTATTTGAATTTAACAAAACACGTTTTATTTCCTTTTGGGATCCAAGAATGTATAAATGGATTGTTATAAAACAAATTCTCATCTCGATTGTGATTTAAAAATCCTTTGAAGTTTTTAGAGTTTAAATGTTCAAAACAAACATTTCCAAAGTGATTTGAGGGATTTTTAAAACTATTAGGATTCCGTTTTCCAAAACCATTTGTTTTTCCAAAACCAAGACCATTCTTATTTCCTGGAGAAAGATGATTTTTCAACAACACATTCAAAGATTTTTCTCCTGTTGAAAAACATTTTAAACTAAATTCAAGATCATTGATTTTGGATTTAAGATCAGAATTTTCTTTCATCATATTTGAACAACGGTTAATGCTGATCTTTCTCCTTTCAGTATCATTTTGTTTCAAAACCAAGTTTTCGTTTTCAAGCAGTTTGATTTTGGTTTTGGATTCAAAAATATAAGATTCAAACTAAATTTGTTTTTCAAATTGTTGTTTCTCAGAATCTTGAATTTTTCAATCTTGTTTTCAAGCTCTTTCAAAACAGATTCAGTTTTCATCAAGCTTTCTTTTTCAAAAATTTCATGTTTGGAATTTTCAATAATCTTAAAATTTTCAAATTCCTTTTGTAGAAAATTATTCAAACTTAATAGCTCAATCTCGTTTTCTTTTAGGAGTAGTATTTAATTTTCAAGCTTTTGAATATTTTTATTGAGATGAACGAGATCGGTTTTCAATTTCGAACAACTTTTACAATCAGAATTTTCAAATTTCCTGTCGTTTTCAAGTTTTAATTCCAAATAGTTATTTTTGCGGGTCAACTCAAGATTTTTAGATTTTAGAGTTTTATTTTTTAGTTGGAGTTTATCAACAGATTTAGTTAAATCGGCACACATATAAACTAAATCTTCGTATGAGAAATTTCCTGTCTCGTCATCTGTTGAATCTCCATCATTCGATCTATCTAAAATTTCATATATAAGACCTGTCAAACATAGGTTTATATCTAAGTTGACATTTCAGGGTTATGAGTTGTTGTTGTCAATTTTTCCATACTTCGTATTGAGAGTATTCCAGATGTCCTGTGCAGTCTAACAATGGGAGATAAGATCAAGCTGATTATTACTATGATAAGAATAGAGAATATGCACGACACGAGCATTCATCATTTTATTCTTATTATATAACATATCACCCATATTTATAATAATTTTACAATATTCAGAATTAATATATTTTAGATAGAATTCGATTTTCGATTTCCAAACTAAAAAATCTGTCTCATTGAAAATAATTGGAATATCACTGGACTGACTCTCAAAGGACTGATAACTAGGATCCATGATTCCAGGGTTAATGAAATTACCAGGCTCTAATACCACTTGTTAGATCTAGATCAACCCTAGAGGAAGGGTGAATAGGGTTTATTGAAAATTAAGCGAGATATTAAAAATATCACGGATCAAAGAATGTATCAAAAATAGAAATGCAAAAAGTAAATGACACAAGATATACCCAGCTTCGGCAAAATCCTGCCTACTGTAGCATTCCTAAGGTTTCTACTAGGTGATAGAACAGATCCAGCTTACAAGACCATGCAAACTCGCAATCTGCTCCTGTGCTAACCCTACACTCAAAACCCTAGACTAGTCTATATCCCCTAGACCAGATTTTCCCCTAGTTTTACAGACACTGGTAAACTGCCTAGATTTACAGACGAAACTAGGAAACCACCTAGATTTTATAGACTCTAGCAACTGTCAGTTATCCCCTAACCGAATGACCTAGATTTTATAGATTCTAGAAACTGTTCAAATCGTTTTACATCCCAAATTACAATAATACAAAATAGAAACAAAATTAAAACCCTTGGAGTTAAAAATAAAGAGTTGTCCCCTTTTAACACTCAAAAAAAGCTTGGTCGGCCCATTAGTATGTATGCACCCGTTATTTCTTATTCTCATTCTCTTTGCTTTGTGGAAAAAGAATGGCATCGGCTACAAAAAGCTGGGGGTTTTGGAATCCTCACCAAATCTCGATCATTTTCTTATGGAATCAGATCTCTGATGCTTCGAAAAATATGAATGACTTTGATACTTTGATTGGGAATTGTTGTGATCGAAAACACTGAAAAAAATTGTGAGTTCTCTATGTTTTATATCTTTGAATTTTTTCTCGAATTGTTTTTGGTTTTTCGACACTTTTCTAATGATGATTTGGGGACAATTTATACGGTAAAGTAACCCTAGACCACTCTCTGATTAACTTGAATGCCTTGTTATGATTTCTCGCATGTTTCCCCTTTTTGATTGTAAAAATACCTCAGCTTTGATCGAACTTGCCCCTATGAATTTGAAAAGATGAATCTGGACATGTTCTGGTCTTGATTTTCCCTTGATTGATCTATTAACAGCTGCCTTGTTTGAATTACCAATTGACAACAGGTAAAAAAAATTGTTTCAATTAGCTCCTTGCTTGATTGAAGATGCAGTTGCAGAAATGTTTAAAAGATTGTTTCTTGAAATGAATTTAAATCAGCTTTGTGGGTCATTAAATGAATTCCTGGCATTAAAAACTGGCATGAACATTTCAGGAAATATTTTAAAAATCTTGCCAAATATTGTTCATTGATTCCAGGAAAAGAAATGTGATTTTAGTAAATCTAGAAACAGAATGTGGTCTTCAAAACAGATTTTCCCTTCTAAAAATAAAATCTCTTGGCCTTGATTAAGTATGGTAAATCTGGAAAGTGATTTGCAATTTTTCTCTTTTTTGCCAAATTTGATTCTGCCTAGTCACCATTTCAGTGCCATTCATGATTTGCTTGATTGCTCACATATATGCTACCCATTCTTGTTGCTACTGTCATGCTTATACATGCACCATAAATATATGTACATGAGCTTTTATATTTGCTGCATTTCCTTGAGCTGCTTTGTTCCTATGAACTAAGTTTGCTCTTCATATACATCTCACTTGAAGTTCACCATGCATTGCTGTTCCACCATGCTTGTTGAAACATCTTGAGTATTTTTCTGCCGTTTTAAACTTGTTCACTTTGATGCTGACTGTTAAAACTTGTTCACTTTGATGTTGACATGATGGTCATGATGAGCTTGATTACATTGTATTCTTGTTCTCCTATACTCGAGTATGCTGATCTGCACCCATATACTTCTTTCTTGACAATTCTAATGTATATGCACCCTTTATTTGTTGTTGCTCATGCATGTATAGTCTGTGTTAGTGCATGCTGCTCGGCCATTTTGTTGTGTTGAACACTTGCTTGAATATTGATCCATCTATTTGCTGCTATGAACTCGACCATGCCGAAAGACTGAAAAACTCTCTTGTACACTTTGGCAATTTACATCACTTTGCACACTAACATGTCACATGTGCATGTTTGCACATTAGCTCGTCTCTTACTTGACTTGTATTCACTTCTGCACTAAGAACTTGGTGTTGTATTTGTGCTTTGCCACTATTTCATTTTGTTGTTTTCACCCATTTTCATATGTATATATGTGTACATATACGCAGCAGAGTGTGTATACATATATCGTGCAAGTGTATTTAATAATATATATCAGCAGACCGCTGCACTGTATTCAGGCTGTTCAGAATCAGCTAGTTTTGAAGCTGGTTCTGATCAGCAAACTAGTATAGTGTGTTGAGGCTGACCTGCGATCACTAGAAATATACAAACTGTCTACACACAGATGGATATATATAAATCAGATCAAGTCATGAAAAATGATGAGAAACACACCAGAAATCTGAGGCAAATAAAATTTTTAAAATAAAAAATTATGTTTCCTAGAATTAAAAAAATAATTTGTTCTAGATATTATGCGTGTGTTTCTGTATGCAATAAGCAGATGGTGACTGCACTGACTGAGTTGTAAAGACAGAAGAACGTATATAAATGTTAATATGTAAATATGTTAATTGTATGTAAAAATGAATGTATACTGAGTGTTGAGTGTAGTATTGAGGAGTTATGTACAGAAAGAGAGAATTGTGCTGATACTTGTAATAAAAAAATTTGAATGAAATAAAATATTATTTTATTGTGTTCAAACAAACTTGTCTATCGTATTTAGTTTATTTACAAGTACAAATTCTTGTGAAGTGTTTAAATAGTGGAGTTATAAATAGTTGTACTGTTTGAATGTTTGAAATATAATATTCAATTTAAATAAAATACTGTATGAATATCTGTACAATCGTATTCTATTTAAATATAAATATTATATTCCTGTCTGTGATGTATATGTATAAAATAGTACAATAACAAACACATTAAAATAATATTCATTTGGTTGTTATCATCAAACAAAAATCATATAATTGTGCATACAACTACGTCATATACAACACAAATAGCATAAATCATGAGTTCCAAATGACCAAAAGGATAATCAAACACCTCCAACAAACCACATAATTACCCAAAAAACACATTACCGACATCCAGTTCTACTAACAAAATGAGTTCAACGCAACATTGAATACCCAAAAAGGATTATTTCCCATCACAGACCAAGTCGAGACGCAAAAACAAAATTACTAGATTAGGAGTTGTTGTTGCCAAGATCACTCCGCGTCAGTGATAACTCGCATACACTACCGTAGCCACCAGTTGAAACAACTTCATGTAGTTGCCGGAATCGCCATAAGCATCGTATAGGAGCGAAGTCAGAGAGGGTTCTAGAGAATTCTGCGCTGCGAAGATGAGATTGAAGAAATTATAGGTGATTGGAACCCAGGAAAATACATATCGTGAGCTTAGATCCAAATCGAAAAGTGCGGAAAACAGAGGGGTTCCACAAGGGTCACCATCGGCTTTCGAAGCATAGTGAAAAAATTACATGGCCAAGCTTTGAAAAGGAAAGTGACTAAATTGGTTTACTGAAGGCATCACGCATAGCGAAAACAGGGAATTGAGGAATAGAGAGGGTTACGAGGAGAAAATACGATGAAAGGGGTAATTTTAAGGGGGAAGAACAGATAAGTGTAAGAGGGATTTTTTATTCCCTGTCTCTATTATTAATGCCTTCAGTAAACGAAGCTTTTTTGCATTCATATAGAGCATTCTTTGATTCTTCTAGAAAGTTGTTCCTCGACCAACCTCCGATACCTAAGTATTTAGGGGATTCGAGTGGTCTAATAAAACTTGCAAAACCACTCTTAACAGTATTCACGACTCTTGGTCCTCAAACTTATTTAAATAACAATCCATTTGAGTTTACTATCGTACCTTAAGGAACCCAAATTTGCTTAAATTTAACAAAAATTATATTTGAAAATTTCGGGAACCTCATTCGTTCAAACGAATTGTTTTTAAACCAATGTTTACTTTGATCTGATTTTCCATAAATCAAACAATTTGTAGAATTCGAGAATTTTTTTTCGATTGAATTTTCAAACCCAAGTCCTTTCTTGTTTTCAAATTGGAACTATTTTTCAACAGTGAATTCAAAGAATTTTGACTATTTGAAAAATTCTTAAATTTGAACTCAAAATCCTTGACTTTGGATTTAACAATTTATTCTCATTTACAAACTTTTCAATTTTTGCCATAGGCTTAGAAATCTCAAATTCAAATTGTTTTTGCTTTTCAATCTAAAAAATCTTGAATTCTTCAATTTCATTTTCCAGCTCTTTCAAAATCAAATCAACTTTCAACAAATTTTCTTTTTCAACAAATTCATGTTTGGAATTTTTCGTTGCCTAAAAATTATTCAATTCCTTTTGTAAATAAACGTTTTTACAAATTAGCTCATCCTCTTTTTCTTTTGAACTCATAATTTGTTTATGAAGCTTTTGAAGATTTTAATTGAGATGAGCTAAATCATTTTTCAAATTAAGACAATTTTTGCAATCAGAGTTTGAAAATTTCTTGACATTTTCAAGCTTTAATTCCAAATCATGATTTTTGGTGATCAACTCAAGATTTTCATATTTTAGAATTTTATTTATTGATTGGGACTGTCAACGGTTTTTGTTAATTTTTCACAAAAGAAAACTAATTCTTCAAAAGAAAAATCACGTCGCTCATCATCTGTTGAGTCTCCATCATCTTATACCCTGTCAAACATCAGTCTGAACTTGAGCTGACAGTTGAGGGTTTTGAGCTATGGTTGTCCTTTCCTCCATATAATGCGTCGAGAGTTTCCCATATTTCCTGTGCAATTAAACAATAGGAGATATGGTTATACTGATCATAATCAATATAAAAATATAAAATATGTGAAGCAAGAGAACTAAATACAATATCATTCCTTTTTACCATATCATATCCCTTGACAACAATATCCCAATATTTAATATTAATAGATTTTAAGTAGAATTACATTTTTAATTTCCAATTTAAAAAATCTGTTCCATCAAGAATAGTTGGGGTATTACTAGACTGATTCTCGTTAGACTAACAACAAGGGAAATCCATGAATCTAGAGTTAATAGAAAATACCTGCTCTGATACCACTTTTAGGATCTAGATTAACACTAGATGGGGTTGGATGGGGTTTATGGCAGCTTTGAGGAATATGAAAACTATCACTACATAGATAACAACAGAGTAAATAAATGCGGAAAGTAAACGGCAAAGATTTTACCCAACTTCGGCAAACCCCTACCAACTGCAGCATTCCTCAAGGTTTCTACTATATAAAAACGATTTCTACACTTACAAATTTCATGTAAACTCCCGACACGTGCTCCCAACTGTTCTAATCCTATGCTAAAAACCCTGCATTGATCTTTATTCCAAGATCAGAGTCTCCCCGAACTACAAACCCGTAACTCGTAAACCATAGTTTAGAGAAAAGTAGAAACTATAGTTGAATACAAAAATGAAACAACTAAAAAAATAAAAGCAAGACAAAAACACCCTTTATGTAAAAATAAAATAGCAGGCCCTCTTCACTTTGCTTTCTCACAAAAATGATGGCTTTCCTCTTTCTTTTGATGGTCGATTAATAGAAATTAGGGTTTGTCTTCCTAGCTCCAAATCGTGACTTCTGGTTGTTGATGTAATTCGATTTAATGATATTTCGATGCTTCTAAATCTTGGTTGATCGATTTGGTCTCTTTGAGATCGAAATTTCAAAAGAAACACGAGTATTCTAAAACTTTTTTCTTTGATAATTGCTCAATTTGTTGTTTGTTTCGATGCTCTTTGCCTGTGATAATGTGTTGATATAAAGCATATAAAAATCCTTTTAACTCTCTGATTTCTCAGATTGATTTAGTTTGTGATTTGCGTGATTGCTTGCCGTGTATACGTAGTTTATTTCTGGAAACTCTAATTGCCCAAAATGTTGCACTCGTGAATTTCTGGAATATTTTTTCAACCGTGAATTGATTCTTGCCAAACTTTGTTCCTTCGATCATGTTGATAAAAAAACTAGAGCGAATCTCTTTGATGTATCTAGCTATGTTTTTGCCTCTTTGTGAATTTTGGAGAATTTATTTGCAATATCCAATTGCCAAATTTACTCATGCCTTGATTGCAAATTACAGGCTGCAACTCGCCTGCATGAAGCCAGAATCACTAGTAATCGTCGATCAGCCATACAGCGGTGAATTCGTTCCCAGGACTTAGCATGATACTCAGTAACTGGGGCTAAGTACCGTAAAGCAAGCAATAGAAAGAGTTTAAGTCGTATAATGAATGATTTTGTCCAGTGAAGATACCTGTTACCAACTGGAGTCAAAATCCTAATGTAATACTTTTTCAATATGTGCATTTATTCATCGACAATATCTTTTGTTTCGTTCAAGCAAGATCAGAAGTATCTGCCTTATTAGGGAGGATGCCTTCTACAGTGCGTTATCAACCCAGGTCACCAACTTCCTTGACCTTCCGGCACTGGGCAGGCGTCAACCCCTATACATGGTCTTACGACTTTGCGCAAACTTTGTTGATTCATCCCAACATTACCCACTTATCCGACTTTAGCTAAGCAGTTTTTGGATATCAAACGGACCTCTTTGGATGGTAATATTAATGTGGCTGAATTGCCCTTTTTTGCAATTAATTTTGCTACAGCGCCCACCGCATTTTATTAGTATACTCTTTGTTTTGTTGGATTGGAACGTATACATCAAAAATTCAATGTAAAATCGAAATGAGAATGAAATAAATTGTTTCAAATCGGTGCTAAAAAAAGTTAGATTTTGAAAAGATTTATAAAAAAATATTTTTTTACTTCAAAAATGAATAATATTTTAGTCAGGAAAAATTAGTATAAGAGGCTATGGATACACTTCTTGATAATGAGATACGCGAACAACCAATGAGGGATGGTCGTAGTAAAGTTTACAAATCATTTTCAGATGTAATTGAAGGCAAAGAAGGAAGATTTCGTGAGCGGCGCGGACTAGAATCTATTTTTACACATACCAAAATGCTTTTTTTCTATTTTATCTTTTTTTCTATTTTATATACAACAAGTTTTTATTTGTTTCCTATAAGAAATGTAAAAATGATTTGCAAAATATCTCATTCGTTTAAATTATCCATATGATATTGGGTAAAATTGTGAAACACCTGATAGATGAAGACTAAAAATGGTTGAATCAACTGCTTCTCCAGAATGGCTGGTAATACCACTTAAAGGCGGATAAGAGAACCTTTTCTTCTATATGAATCGATGAAGTTAAATTAGACTAATTTAAATTGAGGAGTAGTATTCTTAATTAGAAAATTTATGGTTAACTTGGACTAAAGACTTAAAAAATAGGACATCTAGGATCTGCTCATAAAATAGAGATATCATAATTGAGGTTTTGAATAAGAGGACCTTTGCATTATTTTTAGTAAAATAAGAGGTGTTGATCTTTTTATCATTCTGGCATCGAGCTATTTTTCCGCAGGACCTCCCCTAACAGTATCGTCACCACAGTAGAGTTTAACCACCAAGTTTGTGATGGATTGGTGTGGTTCCTCTACGCCTAGGGCACCAGAATATCGAATAATGAACAAAGAAAGGCATGAGAATGAGAGAAATATTGGCTAGTGATTGTGAGGCCCTAGTTCTTGACTGGAAGGAACACCAAAGGCCTCCGCCCTTCGCTATCTATCCAAGGGAGGGAAGGGTAGAGCTTACTTCTTTTTGGCAAGAGAGTTAGATTTCTGCTACCCCTCTAAAGTGGAATTTAAGGTTTATATGATTTTTGTAACTTCCAATATGTTTTAATTTATGAAATTTATAGTTGTAGTTTTCCGTGGATTTTAGTATTAATCGTATGTTATAAGGTAATTCTTTAAAACTATTTGCCTTATTAGGTGCCAAGTTAAATTTTATAATATTGGTAATTGCTAATGACATTAATATTTGATGTTGGGATAAATGTTGGAAATATACCCCTCATTCTTTTCAAAAATTTATTAATCTTTTTGGGGTTAATGTGAATTTGTTTAATAAAATGTGGAAATCTAATATCCCTACTAAATCTAAAATTCATATGTGGTTCATGGTAGAAAGAAAACTATAGAATTTCTTAAGGTACAAAATATTTTATTGATAATAATTGTTATTTTTGTATAATTATTTGGAAAATATTAATCATTTATATTTTGATTGTAATATTACTAAAATTAACCTTAATAAAGTTATTAGGATTTTTGGTTTCGATTTAAATTATAATCATTTTACCTATTATTTTTATTGCAATGTTTTTAGACTTGGTTTTAAGGATATAAAAAAGTTTCTTCTTGACTGTGTTTTTTTAATGACTTAGTGGTATGTTTGTTTTGAGACGGATCAACGTGCTTTTTTTAAAGTCTTATTCTAAGTTGGATCTTATAATTTATACCATTTCTTAATATGTTATAATTGGATTTCATACCCAAGTAACAAATTTCATAATATTGTGTGTTTCATAGAGCTACTTAAAAATTATAGAGTTCGGTTGATTTTTTTATTTTAATTTTAATAATAAGAGATTACTTTGTTTCATCCTTAGGTTTTTGGGAGTCCTTTTTAACGTTCCATATACTAACCTGGTGATGTCTTATCACTTTTCTTAATTGCCCTCTTTTCTTTTGTTCTTGCTTATACGATGGGTCAGTTTATGTTTTGTTTATTCTACTGTTTACTTTTCTCCTTTTGGTGTTTTATTTAGTTGTTACACGTATGACTATGTTCTATTGTATGCTTTTCCGTTGTTTGCGCTTATTCTTTGTTTTTAGTTTTCTTCTTTGTATATATGCTTATTAATTCAATCTTCTCTAGCATTTAGTTCTTTCTCTATCATTATGTATGTATGTAAGTGTGTGTGCGTATATATATATATGTACATGTGTGTGTATATGTAGCGACCAAAATTTACGGTACCTTTTGAGGTGACCAAACAACACTATTCCAACCCAAAATGACACTAGAAACCTAGATGCCAATAGAAAGAATTTAGAGGATGAGATAAGAAAGAAAGAAATATTAGAATAGAAGAAACAGTAAGAAGAAAATACAACAGAATCATAGTCTCACATCGCAGCGGAACAAATATAATATAGAAATAACTTTTAATGAGAGCTTATAAAATACTTACAATCATCAAAGTACATCAATACATCTGGACAGTTATAATAACCTGTCCTTATATACACCACACAGCGGAATAATTACCAATACGTCTGAACTCCTACAGCACGTCTTCTAAACTTCGTAGTGTCCAATAACCTGAACCTGTACAACCCGGGCTAACCCGAGCATTACAAATACTGGGCCAGTCTAGTGAACCAGAGTGAGAAACCCACTAAGTTTGTATAACATCCATATTGATTTTAAAGTCAAAAATCCTTTTGAAAGAAAAGGATAATAGTAAGACCAGTCCGCACATAAACACGGATGGTTTTTACCTTACTATAACCCAATACATTTTGAAATCATATATCATTTTGGTATTATAATAGTGTCTAAATACAAATAAATAACAATCTAGCAAAATGCTTGCATCTCACACTCCACATATATAGTATACAATCAAAACCGCAGGCACTTATTGAAGATTGGATTCCAACTATGACAAGGTATGGAACCACCTGTTGATAGCGTATCTTTAGAGGCGAATACACTGGATTCAACAAGAACGTCTTACAACCCGGCCCACACATGACCGACCACTCATTTCTCTTGAGCGTATCGAATGTATATCACCAACGGTTGGGATCAGCAACAGTTTCCCAAAAAGGGATAGCATCAAAATAGATTAAAGAATGAAATGGATTTTCTCTAGATAGGTGATTATACACCCTAATGGGAGCGACCCACATAGCCATGCTGCCTGCCCGATTTTTGTCATTTCCCGGTTGTGAGGCTAGAGGTTAAAATCGTCTTCTTGATTATTTGGTCGTCATTCACTTTGAATGCCACATCGTCAGATCCGTTTAATCACTAATTGACGACCTCAAAACTAAAATAGGCACATTTGAAGAAATCAATGTATGTGACCAATTGGAAATACTCTGTCAGACAATCGTCTATACAAGTCATCCAGGAACAGGATGAACCGAAGGCACCCTCCTATCACATCCAATGAATCACCCTATGAATTGGTAGCGAGTGGTCCTTGTAAATCCACAGATTTCAACCACGACAGAATCAAAGTTTATAAACCTCTGGTAGCTAGCCAGAGGAATTCAACAGCAATCCTTCCACTTATGAAGATCCACGGTCTTCAATGCTCCATCTCGCCCATCTTCTGAACATCTTCAACGTTAACGTATTTATTGGTCAGAATAGTTTTTGAATATAAATTTGATCCCGGTCTTTCCGTACCAACAATCGATTTGCCAGATTTTGATAGTCGGTGTTTTAACTATCAGAATAAGCAACCATCATCCATAGAGAAAAATGGATTCACTGGTCCAGTATATAGCATCAGTTGGCCTCTTTAGTTAAACCGTCGTTAATTTGATTTCTAAAAACTTTCGACATTTGGATTACCGCCTTTCCAATTTTTATTCAACTTATAATAAGTTTTAAATACGTTTAATTCAAATTAACGAAGTAAATGATTTCGGAATTATTCCCCAAATATAGTCAATGATATTTTCTAAAATAGAAAATGGACAATATAAGTTGGAAATCTTATTTTATCTTGTTATATTCATACAAGTAATGGCACTTAACATTTGAAATTTGCATTTCAAACATATTAAAATTCACGTAAGTATAGAATTTCATAGACTTATAAATAAAACGATAATTTACAAAGTGTGACAAAAGCTATAAATTGCAAATAAACATCGTATAAACAAACTGACAAATGGAGTAAAATACCGTATGCAACGCACATGCTTTAATTTTCCATTTACAAAGGACAGTCACAATTGAATAATTTACCGTGTGCGACGCACATTCTTTAGTTGTTCGTTTATAAAAGATAACAAAACCTTTGGGTTTAAACAATATAGTCATATACCCTTCCTGTTGGTTAAAGATCATAGAATAGAAAATAAATTATTCTCATTCACTTATTCCCAGAAAACTTAAAATCCTTCGAATTATCGTTCATGGTGTTCTTTACGGAAATACTTATTTTAATCACTTCCACTATCCTCGTTTCTAAACTAATATCATCCTTGGATAATCATGAAGTCGTTACAAGTTGGGGTTTTTTATTTACCTCTCAGACCTTGAGACGACAACATTCTTATCTTTTGAAAAGATAGAAGCTTATCTACGAAATCACAAGCTATCATTTCCCCCAATAGTTATATTTGATTAAGAATTTCTTTTTAAATAATCACTTATATTAGTTTTGTTCAACAACTCCTTTCATATTTGAAATATTCATCTTGAGATATTTACCGTTTCTCACTTTTAAAACCAAGTTCAATCCACTAAAGTTTCCATTCGAATTCAATTCACATCAACCTTGTTTAAAGCTTTCCTTTTATATAATTTCTTTCCGGGAATAACTCATATAAATATGAGTAAACTTGTTAAAAATCCTTTTTAAATCATAAACAAGGTTTACTCAACTAATCCCTTGTATCACCATTTCCTTTTCAAATTTGTTCCTTTCAAACATTATTCACTTTGAAAGTTAACTTTATTCTTTTCATAGAAATTTCGACTCGATATATCAAACAACTTGGTTTCATTTGAAAACACTATTTTATTCACATCTTGTCTATCGTTTCCCTTTATGAATTCATATTCATTCCATACTTTTAAAATTCATTTTTCAGGTTCACTCTTCGTTAATTCTCTAATGTCCTTTACCTCAAATAATTCATCTCGTTATCAACTTTAAATAAAATGATTAATCTTTCTTAAAAGGGTACCTTAAAATGATAATTAACTCCAGTAATAATCAACAGTCTAATAATAGTTTTTTAATGGTCAACTATCTTTCAGGTAGTCGATTTGATCATCTCAAACCAGATTACCTCGTTACCCATTTCCACTTAGTTATTCCTTTTAAATTAATTTAAAAAAATTCTCATTTTATTTAACAATCTAATCAAATTTAATAATCTCATATAATTGTTTATTGAAAACAATTAATTCTGCCTTTGACCATTTTTTTAATTTCTGCCACTTGTTTGCAAAACTCATTAACCCATGAATCTCACTTTATATACTTGTTTATAATAAAAATAACTATTTATTTGCTTTAATCACTTCATTAAAAATAATCTATATAAAATAGATTTCAAAACTTGTCTTTAGTTATAAAACAAATTTTATATAAATTTCTTTTACTATTGATTTATCCGACGGTAAATCAATCTCTATAAAATGATCTCTTTACAGGCCATCTGTCAATAATTACCCAACCAATATCACCCATTAGTTAACATCAAACAAGTGTTGAATTTGAACTCAACAATTAACAATTAATCAGATAACAACTCATATAATATGAAAGAAAACATCATATCTGAGGAATCCGGTTGGATTCCTCCAACTTGGCCTTCCCTGCATCAAATGGATTACCTCAATTTTTAACACCACAATACAGTTCTACCAATAACAGTCAACGAATAATTCAATTAAGCATTCAATTATGTATTTAATATGTTTATATTATTATAAACGTAACCAAAAAGGTAATTTACCTTGTTTGGAATTTAATCTTTAAAAATAATGATTTAATTTGATTAAATAAAACAAACGCTTAATTTAATCAATGAATATCAAAAATATTCAGCACACATCCAAGCAGTCATCAAATCACCAATCATTAACAACCATTGCAAACAAAATAAAACCCAGTTTATATAAAATATAAATGGGGTAATCTGAGTGAGTTGAACTCACCTTGGGTTTCCATCTGACGGTAGAATGTTTTGATTTAATTAAACATGTGTTTAAAGACCTCAACTGTTTCCATCTGCGATCAACCCGGTTTTAAAATATCATGCTCTCCGATACCGTTCCAACGCGACTGATTGGTCCAATTCTGACAGCAATGGAACACGTTACAAAACTTTATATATGGTCATTCATTTTAACTTATTAAACCTTTAAATAAAATATTAATTTAATTAATATTATATGTGTATGCTTACTTGCCTCATTAACAGGAGGATTGGGTACATATGAATTTAGTATTGGCCACGTTTTAATCTATTTGGAAAATCTAACACCACCTAGGCCAATATGTTTTACAAATATACTGTTAATATATATATATATATATATATATATATATATATAATGTCCCATACTTATGTTAGTTTATGTCTTTCATTAGGCAATCTTAGAAATCACGTTATAAAAATCACATCGGCCGTGTTATTAAATGGACACCAAGCACGGTTAAACTATTGGGCATGAATTCATGTTTAAGTAATCTTGTTATCAATCATACAAGCCACATTGTCACATTATTTTAATATTTTATTAGATTAGTCATGTTTTAAAACTTACCCACTTAAAACAGTAGCTTCTTCTCTTCCTTCTATTTCACGCAGCTCCCATGCTATTTGCCATTGCCATCCAATCCTCCAGAATTCACATCTCCTACTAACATCATTGATTTCCCATAGCTTCACTCTTGCTTCTTCCTTACATTCGAATTCTCATACCCCTTTAAATTGCCGACCATTTCAGCTCATTGAATTGCACCAAGCTTCCACCGTGATTCTGAAAAATCCACACAGCAGCTTCCCCATTTCGAACTACCCAGACCTCCTCCCTACGTCAAAATGAACAACCCACCGCATTCCTTCCTACCCCAAGATTCTCTCACCTGCTATCATTCCATTTCCATTCTTCTCTTATTTTCTTTTATTACTTTTGAAATCCACATCTCCTTTTCCATCTTAAAACTACACCAGCACCGCCTCTAAGGTCGCCGCCCATCACCCTAACATGCCGTCCCATGTCACTCGCCTGACCTTCCCTCCAGCCGATCTCTTCAGTGGTTCACGAAGTTTTGATTTAGAACAATGGAAGACTGCGCGTTTTGTTAATTATATAGAGAAGGGGAGGCTTCGTTTATACTTTATGTTGTTCCTAGCGTTGGAGGTTTACCGGTTTTAATTTGAAACGGAGCGGAGGATGGGTTGTTTTGCGAAACAACAGACTGCTGAGGAGCTGAATATATTTATACATGAGACACCGTGGGAAGGAAGGAATTGGTGTGGCGTGTAAGGAAAGGAATTGAAGCGTGGCTGTCACGGTATTTAATCGTTTGGGTTCCACGGCACATGTGAGAATTGTTTAATGGTTTTTTTTCTTTTTTGTAAATACATATTCTTTTTTTCGCTTACTGTTGATCAGCTTGAAGTGAACAAATATGACAGATTTTTGAAAGGTACCTGTAGTAGGAAAATATATTACATGACCCATTGTTCTATTTATGATGATCTGAACCAATTATATATGCTGCGCGAAATTGTCTGTAGGGTAGGTAGCACATTTGTTTATACGGTTAATTTTATTTTGGTTTGTCTTGGATACGTTCGTACCGCTGTTTACGTGGCACGTTAAATGTACGCACCATCATACACGAATTTCAAAACCCAACGAAAATAGATGTACTGCTATGTCTAGACATTCCGGTCCCAATGAATTTCATTTCATTGAAAAACCAATTTTCTTTGCACAACGGCGTTATTTTTAATTTATCGGTTCACCTTTGAATCTCGTCTACCGATAAAGCAATTCCGTTTGACTCCAAACTGGAAATATAGCAATAACTAATTGTACATATTCCGATAAAAATTCGTTTCGTTGGAAACAGAGGTCGTTTGAAAAGGAAACTATTTTTAAGGCCTATATATTATCGATAGAATATAATTAAATTCAAAATAATTCAAATTAAATAATAATAATTTATTATCATCGTATATGCCAATATTACACAATTTCAAATTAAACCAATATATAGTTCAAATTCAATATTATAAATTTACACGTTCAAACAATATTTTAAATAAATTCGATATAAAACCCATTATATTCTTAATATAATATATCAAACAGATTTAAATACTCTAATTTAAATGGCAGAAAATCTGGGACGTTACCTTCTTCGCCCCTTAAAAGAATTTCGTCCCCGAAATTACAAGTTAAGAAGAATTCTCTGAACCTAATTATTTAAAATAAATATATTTTGAATTATCCCCAAAATAAATTCTAACTTTAAAAAAAATCGAAAATTTCGCCAACACCTCATCTGCACGGCTTGATTGATACAACTACAACTGCCACTTCGGGCATCAGCTTCTCCAAAGAAAACCAAAGCCAAATGGCTACCCAACTCAGGGTAAAATCAATCATTCCAATCAATGGTATATTAAGATTTACTTAATTGTTGGGCAATTTAATCTCTTATCACAAAGCAAAGCACTGACAGCTCTTCATCTTCTTCCAACCTGTATCCCAATCTCTGCAACCAATCAACTTCCATACTCTTCTGGTTTTTGAACTTAGCTAAATTCATAGTTTAAGTAACAAATATGGTATAAATCCTTTAATTTCATTTGATTCTATTTAAATTTATTATGTTAGAATTCATTTCTTTAGTTTCTAATTCGTTCAATTCCTTATTGACCCATCCGATGAATTTTATCCAAACAATCTAACATCCAAACAACAAACGATCAATCATTTGAATTAAAATTCAACATTGATTATTACTGGTCTGCGTTCACTATGATTTGGCATACATTAATATCAGTCGATTAATATTCGATCCATTCAACTTCCACAATCCAATTTAAATTATTCAATTCTATTTCTCAAATAAATTATATCCACCCAGGTTAAATTTAACTTTCATATTCAATTAACCAATTAGTTCCTAACCGGTTCAATTTCATGCTATAATTCATTTGAATCCCAATCAAATGAGACAAAACAACCAAACAACAAATAGTACTATATCATAGAAAATTATTTACTTTTTCTATATAAAAATATATTTCGGGCAAAATTATTTCATTTACCCTCTTTATAAAATAATATCATGTCAATTTCTAGTTCAATATGGTTTCCTAATAATTGAACCGATCAATAACACAATACAAAACATTATATATAAAATTTACAAATACGTTTTCTCGTATACACTCAAACTCAATCTAGGGTGTTACTAACTCCATCTCCACTGAGTTATGCCACAGAGCCAAGGTTACTACTCAACCAACAGCACTGATACCAACTGTAGCGACCCACATAGCTATGCAGCCTGCCCAATTTTTGCCATTTCCCGGTTGTAAGGCTTGAGGTTAAAATCGTCTTCTTGATTATTTGGTCGTCATTCACTTTGAATGCCACATCGTCAGATCCATGTAATCACTAATTGACGACCTCAAAAATACACTAGGCATATTTGAAGAAATCAATGTACGTGGCCAATTGGAAATACTCTGTCAGACACTCGTCTATATAAGTCATCCAGGAACAGGATGAACCAAAGGCACCCTCCTATCACATCCTAAGAATGACCCTATGAATTGGTAGCGAGTGGTCCTTGCGAATTCATAGATTTCAACCACGACAGAATCACAGTTTATAAACCACTGGTAGCTAGCCAGAGGAATTCAATAGTAATACTTCTGGTTATGAAGATCCACGGTCTTTAATGCTCCATCTCGACCATCTGCTGAACATCTTCAACGTTAACGTATTTGTTGGTCGGAATGGTTTTCGAATATAAATTTGATCCCGGTCTTTCCGTACCAACAATCGATTTGCCAGATTTTGATAGTCGGTGTTTTAACTATCAGAATAAGCAACCATCATCCATAGAGAAAAATGGATTCACTGGTCCAATATATAGCGTCAGTTGGCCACTTTATTTAAACCGTCGTTAATTTGATTTCTAAAAACTTTCGACATTTGGATTACCGCCTTTCCAATTTTTATTCAACTTATAATAAGTTTTAAATACGTTTAATTCAAACTAACGAAGTAAATGATTTCAGAATTATTCCCCAAATATAATCAATGATATTTTCTGAAATAGAAAATGGACAATATAAGTTGGAAATCTTATTTTATCTTATTATATTTATACAAGTAATGGCACTTAACATTTGAAATTTGCATTTCAAACATATTTTAATTCACACAAGTATGGAATTTCATAGACTTATAAATAAAACGATAATTTACAAAGTGTGACAAAGGTTATGAATTGCAAATAAACATCGTATAAACAAACTGACAAACGGAGTAAAATACCGTGTGCGACGCACACACTTTAATTTTCCATTTACAAAGGACAGTCACAATTGAATAATTTACCATGTGCGACGCACATACTTTAGTTGTTCGTTTATAAAAAATAACAAAAACTTTAGGTTTAAACAATATAGTGATACACCCTTCCTGTTGGTTAAAGATCATAGAATAGAAAGTAAATTATTTTCATTCACTTATTCCCAGAAAACTTAAAATCCTTCGAATTATCGTTCATGGTGTTCTTTACGGAAATACTTATTTTAATCACTTCCACTATCCTCGTTTCTAAACTAATATCATCCTTGGATAATCATGAAGTCGTTACAAGTTGGGGTTTTTTATTTACCTCTCAGACCTTAAGACGACAACATTCTTATCTTTTGAAAAGATAGAAGCTTATCAACGAAATCACATGCTATCATTTCCCCCAATACTTATATTTGATTAAGAAATTCTTTTTAAATAACCACTTATCTTAGTTTTGTTCAAAACTCCTTTCATATTTGAAATATTCATCTTGAGATCTTTACCGTTTGATTCTCACTTTTAAAACTAAGTTCAATCCACTAAAGTTTCCGTTCGAATTCAATTCACATCAACCTTGTTTAAAGCTTTCCTTTTATATAATTTCTTTCCGGGAATAACTCATATAAATATGAGTACACTTGTTAAAAATCCTTTTTAAATCATAAACAAGGTTTACTCAACTAATCCCATATATCACCATTTCCTTTTCAAATTTGTTCCTTTCATACATTATTCACTTTGAAAGTTAACTTTATTCTTTTCATAGAAATCTCGACTCGATATATCAAACAACTTGGTTTCATTTGAAAACACTATTTTATTCACATCTTGTCTATCGTTTCCCTTTATGAATTCATATTCATTCCATACTTTTAAAATTCATTTTTCAGGTTCACTCTTCGTTAATTCTCTAATGTCCTTTACCTCAAATAATTCATCTCGTTATCGACTTTAAATAAAATGATTAATCTTTCCTAAAAGGGTACCTTAAAATGATAATTAACTCCAGTAATAATTAACAGTTTAATAATAGTTTTTAATGGTCAACTCTCTTTCAGGTAGTCGATTTGATTGTCTCAAACCAGGTTACCTTGTTACCTATTTCCACTTAGTTATTCCTTTTAAATTAATAAATAAAATTAATTTAAAAAAATTCTCATTTTATTTAACAATTTAATCAAATTTAATAATCTCATATAATTGTTTATTGAAAATAATTAATTCAGCCTTTGACCATTTTTTTTAATTTCTGCCACTTGTTTGCAAAACTCATTAACCTACAAAACTCGCTTTATATACATGTTTATAATAAAAATAACTATTTATTTTCTTTAATCGCTTCATTAAAAATAATCTATATAAAATAGATTTCAAAACTTGTCTTTAGTTATAAAACAAATTTTATATAACTTTCTTTTTCTATTGATTTATCCGACGGTAAATCAATCTCTATAAAATGATCTCTTTGCAGGCCATCTGTCAATAATTACCCAACCAATATTCCCAATTGGTTAACATCAAAAAAGTGTTGAATTTGAACTCAACAATTAATAATTAATCAGATAACAGCTCATATAACATGAAAGTAAATAGAATATTTGAGGAATCCGATTGGATTCCTCCAACCTGTCCTTCCCTGCATCAAATGGGTTACCTCAATTTTTAACACCACAATACAGTTTAACCAATAACAGTCAACGAATAATTCAATCAAGCATTCAATTATGCATTTAATACATTTATATTATTATATAACCAACAAGGTAAGTTACCTTGTTTGGAATTTAATCGTTAAAAATAATGATTTAATTTGATTAAATTAAACAAATGCTTAATTTAATCAATGAATATAAAAAATATTCAACACACATCCAAGCAGTCATCAAATCACCAATCATTAACAACCATTGCACACAAAATAAAAACCCAGTTTATATAAAATATAAGTGGGGTAAACTGAGTGAGTTAAACTCACCTTGGGTTTCTATCTAATGGTAGAATGTTTTGATTCAATTAAACATGTGTTAAAAAACCTCAATTGCTTCCATCTGCGATCAACCCGGTTTTAAAATATCATGCTCTCCGATATGGTTCCAACGCGACTGATTGGTCCAATTCTGACAGCAATGGAACACGTTACAAAATTTTATATATAGTCATTCATTTTAACTTATTAAACCTTTAAATAAAATATTAATTTAATTAATATTATATTTGTATGCTTACTTGCCTCATTAACAGGAGGATTGGGTACATATAAATTTAGTATTGGCCATGTTTTAATCTATTTGGAAAATCTAACACCACCTAGACCAATATGTTTTACATATATATTGTCAATATATATAATGTCCCATACTTATGTTAGTTTATGTCTTTCATTAGGCAACCTTAGAAATCTCGTTATAAAAATCACATCGGCCGTGTTATTAAATGGACACCAAGCACGGTTAAACTATTGGGCATGAATTCATGTTTAAGTAATCTCGTTATCAATAATACAAGCCACGTTGTCACATTATTTTAATATTTTATTAGATTAGTCATGTTTTAAAACTTACCCACTTGAAACAGTAGCTTCTTCTCTTTCTTCTATTTCACGCAGCTCCCATGCTATTTGCCATTGCCATCCAATCCTCCAAAATTCACATCTCCTACTAACACCATTGCTTTCCCACAGCTTCACGCCTGCTTCTCCCTTACATTCGAATTCTCATACCCCTTTAAATTGTCGACCATTTCAGCTCATTGAACTGCACCAAGCTTCCACCATGATTCTCAAAAATCCACACAGCAACTTCCCCGTTTCGAACTGCCCAGACCTCCTCCCTACGTCAAAATGAACAACCCACCGCATTCCTTCCCACCCCAAGCTTCTCTCTCCTGCTATCATTCCATTCTTCTCTTATTTTCTTTTTTTACTTTTGAAATCCACATCTCCTTTTCCATCTTAAAACTACACCAGCACCGCCTCTAAGGCCGCCGCCCATCACCCTAACATGCTGTCCCATGTCACTCGCCTGACCTTCCCTCCAGCCGATCTCTTCAGTGGTTCACGAAGTTTTGATTTCGAACAATGGAAGATTACGCGTTTTGTTAATTATATAGAGAAGGGGAGGCTTTGTTTATACTTTATGTTGTTACTAGCGTTGGAGGTTTATCATTTTTAATTTGAAACGGAGCGGAGGATGGGTTGTTTTGTGAAACAACAGACTACTGAGGAGCTGAATATATTTATACATGATACACCGTAGGAAGGAAGGAATTGGTGTGGCGTGCAAGGAAAGGAATTGAAGCGTGGCTGTCACGGTATTTAATCGTTTGGCTTCCATGGCACATGTGAGAATTGTTTAATGGTTTTTTTTCTTTTTTATAAATACATTTTTTTTTTGCTTACTGTTGATCATCTTGAAGTGAACAAATATGACATATTTTCGACAGGTGCCCTTAGCAGGAAAATATATTACATGACCCATTGTTCTATTTTTGATGACCTGAACCAATTATATATGCTGCGCGAAATTGTCTGTAGGGTAGGTAGTGCATTTGTTTATACGGTTAATTTTGTTTTGGTTTGTCTTGGATACATTCGTACCGCTGTTTATGTGGCATGTTAAATGTACGCTCCATCATACACGAATTTCAAAACTCAACGAAAATAGATGTACCGCTATGTCTAGACATTCCGGTCCCAATGAATTTCATTTCATTGAAAAACCAATTTTCTTTGCACAACGGTGTTAATTTTAATTTATCGGTTCACCTTTGAATCTTTTCTACCGATAAAGCAATTCCGTTTGACTCCAAACTGGAAATATAGCAATAACTAATTGTGCGTATTCCGATAAAAATTCGTTTCGTCGGAAACAGAGGTCGTTTAAAAAGAAAACTATTTTTAAGGCTTATATATTATCGATAAAATATAATTAAATTCAAAATAATTCAAATTAAATAATAATAATTTGGTATCATCGTATATGCCAATATTACACAATTTCAAATTAAACCAATATATAGTTCAAATTCAATATTATAAATTTACACGTTCAAACAATATTTTAAATAAATTCGATATAAAACCCATTATAATCTTAATATAATATATCAAACAGATTTAAATACTCTAATTTAAATGGCAGAAAATCTGGGACGTTACAGTATATATATAGAGAGAGAGGGAGAGAAAGCGCGTTCAATGGCACCCCAAATAGTGCTAACACCCCTTTATTCTTCATTTCTCCACACACATTCAGTTTCTCTCTCCCTACATAATCTTATTTTACTATAAACGAGAGGTGGATATCAAGGGCTTTTGGGATGTTGGAACTTGAGGGTGTCATTGAACGCTCGCTATATATATATATATATATATACACACATACATATATATATATATTCTCGAGTTCAATGACACCCCAAAAATGGAGCACCCCTTTGCCCCCCAGCTTTCCACTTCTCATTTATATAAATTAAAGTTAGTGGAAGGAGAGAGGGAGGAAATGTGTGGTGGAAAAGTGGTAGGCTAAAGGGGTGATACATTTTTGGGGTGCCATTGAACCTGCCTTTTATACATATATATGTATGTATGTATGTATGTATGTATGTATCTGTGTGTGTGTAACGACCTGGAATTTTGACCGTTCAATCGACAATATACCACACATGTCGACCTAAACAAATCACCAACATAGGCAGTTATTGGGAAAAAGAAGAAAGAAGAGGAAACAATCACAGAATCTCATAGCGGAAGGAAAACATATAATACACAAATAATGATTCAAAACATTTAAAAACATATACATTCGAGTTACATTTTCCAGTCATCAGAGTTACACTAATACAAGTATATACAGTAATGTAGCGGAAATAAAGTGCAGCGGAAAAACATACTTATAATTAATATATATACCAAATCTTCATCTTCATCCTCCAAGCGATTGCAATCTTCGCTAACTGCAACTTCTGCTGACCCGAGCGTATTGCATAAAAAGAAAACACAACAAACACTCGAATCAGCACTAAATCGTTCTCATATTAGTCAAATTAAAATACGAAATAACCTAAGTGCCATGGGTACAGTAAATCAAGAGATGTTACGGGATTTTCCATCTCTCGAGGATCCGTTAAACTAGTACATACATAGTATAATACGATATTATTGTAATGTCTATTCAGTAAACTAAACATAATGAAAATAGCATAAGCGGGATTACATTTTTATCCTTACACCGTTTATAATACCTTAGTCTATACAGTACCGTAAACCCACCGTAATCAATGGCATCAGAGGGCACTCCATAGGTACGATACAAATCAAAATCGTATGGGGCTCGATAAGGATAAATATAACAAGGCACTCGAGGCAATGCCCAGGGTAGGATTCTACGAATTGCACTCCCGGACTGGTGGTAACGCCTAGCAGCCACTTCCGCCCACCTCGGAATACACTTGCAAATCAAAAAGGGCCCAAATCATCATCATAGTCATAGAAATAGTATCGGAGAAGTGCGTCCGATCAAAGGTGCTACCTCAATTAGTCACGGTATAGCTCATGTTTTAGTCATTTCAATTATGACCCGAAGGTCAAGGCTATTTCGCCATCGTTCATTTCATCAATCCAAAATCACCTCCAAGTCATCATATTTCATTCTGGGTACGTCATAACATATAGTTGTTAAAGTGGTATCGACAGTGACAGAGAGTATGCCATTTGTCGACTCCGATCTCTTTAACAACCAACGTTTACGTTTTCCACATCGGTCGGTTCTTTTACTTTTCACAAAGTTTGCTTCCATATCCAAAATATCATGTTTGCTCCGAACCCCAATTATATTCAAATAGAATATAATTGCATATCAAAATATTATAATCATTCCAAAATCGATTATATTCTAAACAAGAATATATTTCATATCATTATATTATAATCATATAATATTTCAAAAATCGACTTACATTCAAGTAGAATACATTTCATCTCAAAGATTATAATTATTTAAAAAATCGATTTATGTTCAGAATTCATTCATATTCAAATTAGAATATATATTTCATATCAACTCATTTCAACCATTTTGGAGAACCCCTTTTATATTTAAGTAGAATATAGGTTACATTAAAGTATTATAATCGTTTCGCAATCGATTTATATTCAAATAGAATATAACTTTATATCCAATCTACGGTTTAAATCAAACAATTTCATTTCGGAAGAAATTCATAATCATTTAATTCAACTATAAAAATAGGTACTTATAAAATAAAATATTATACATAAATTTGCTTATAAAATAATTAGAGTAAAATAAGATGTTTAAGTCATTATGTACATTAAATAAAAGTTTTACAAAATAGTTTTTAATTATAAAAACATAAGAAAGATTTATTTATATGAAAACAAATATAGTATATAAGTTACAAAATTTTACTTAATTACTTTGAAAAGGAATATGATTTATTTGTAAACAAGTGGTGTATATATAATTTTATAAAATAAAATTTTAAATCATAATTGTTTCCTTCCTTCCAAATTTCCAAAACTTTAATTCCGTATTCCAATCTCAATAGAGTTCATTTAGTTCCATATCTCATATTCAACATTGTTCAAATGAACCGCTCGAATTAAAGGATTCAAATCCATATTCATATCAAATTTGAAATAATTCGGAGTATCCTCAAATAACTTACATCTCCAAAGCTCAATTCATGGGAAAATTATTGATTTCACATCTTACCGTAAACTTGGAAACTCTAAGATATATTTAAAATCCCATTTTACAAATCTAAATTTATTTGGATAATTCCCTTGACAAATTCATTGACATTCAAGGTTCATGTTTAAAGGAAAATAAAATTTATTAAAATCGACACATTTACTTTAAATAAAATTTCCACCCAATAGAATTTCAAATATTTAAAAATCATTTAACCAACCGATGTTTGTATATAATTATCTATCCTATGGCCAAGTGATTTTAATTTCTGATATTTCGAGGATGGATGTATATCATTTCAATCCAAATAAGGGTTACAGATATTTATCATTTCAACATGTATTCTTAATTTATTCTAAATCGATTAATCCTGGGTTGATTTATTCTTAATTTATCATTTCAATCCAAATAAGGGTTGCAAGGACTTCTCGCTACTGATCCATGGGGTGATTCCTATATTGAATGCAGTAGGAGAGTACCTTCGGTTCATCCTGTTCCTGGATGACCTGTATGGACGGATGTCTGACAGAGTATTTCCAAAGGGTCACGTACGTTGATTTCTTCAAACGTGCTATAGTTGTTGGCGGGGAAATTGCCGTTCTCTTAGCTTCCAGCTAGAGTACTTTTGTGGATACCAATTAGTGATATCTGACGGATCTGACGATGCGGCATTCAAAGTAAATGGCGACCAGATGTCAAGAGTTAATTCTGGCCTCAAGCCTCATCAACCGGGAAATGACAAAAATCGGGCAGGCAGCATGGCTATGTGGGTCGCTCCCATTAGGGTGTATGATCACCTATCTAGAGGAAATCCTATTTGCTTCTTAAATCTATGTTTCGATGTTGTCCCTTGTCGGGAGACGGTTGCTGATCCCAACCGTCGGTGATATACATTCGATACACTCAAGCGAAATGAGTGGTCGGTCATGTGTGGGCCGGGTTGCAAGATGTTCTTGTTGAACCTAGTGTATTCGCCTCTAGAGATACACTATCGGCAGGTGGTCCCATACCTTGTCATAGTCGGAAATCCAAACTCCAATAAGCGCCTGCGGTTTTGATTGTATACTATATATGTGAAGCGTGAGATGCAAGCGTTCCACTAGATTCAATTTACTTGTATTTAGACATTATTATAATATCAGACAAGATATGGGTTTTAAAACTATTTTGGGTTATCGTAAGGTAAAAACCGTCCGTGTTTATGTGTGGATTTGGTCTTACGATTATCCTTTTCTTTTGGAAAGATTTTTGAACTTTAAAATCATGATTTGATGATTTCCCCTTATACTGTGCGAGTTTATCTCACTCTAGTTCACCAGGCCGACCCGGTGTTTTGTAAATGCTCGGGTTAGACCGGGTTGTACAGGTTCAGGTTATCGACTGTTGTGAAGAGACGAGCTGGAGGTGTTCAGACGTATGATATTATATAGCTGCTATTCCGCGGTGTGTTGTATATGGGAACAGGCTAGTATAACTGTCCCAGTGTATGATGTACTCTGATACTGTAAGTATTTTAAAGCTCTCAATAAAGATTTATTTCTGTATTATATTTAGTTCCGCTGCGATGTGAGACTCTGGGTTGTGTTGTTTCTTCTTCTTCTTCTATTCTAATATTTCTTTCTTTCTTATCTCACCCTCTAACTTCTTTCTATTAATGATCTGGAATGTTCGATGTCTAAATGGTCAACACGGTAGTTTGATGTTGATTTTCGGAGTCGAAAATCCCAGTTCGTTACAGTGGTATCAGAGCTGAAGGTTAAGTGATTACCTTGGCTCTGTGGCGTGACTCAGTAGAGATGGGGTTAGCAATACCCTAGATTGAGTTTGAGTGTATATATACGAGTGAACGTATTTGTAGATTTTATAAAAAATTGTTTTATATTGTGAAGGTTTATTTGTTTGAGTTGTTTATGAATTCTGGTCGATCAGTTTGATCCACTGTATCGATAGGGGTTTCTAAACACTCAAGTACGGTAAACCGACACAGTATGTTTTGAAAGAGGGTAAATAAAATAATTTTACCCAAATTATATTTTGATATAAAGAAAATATATATTGGAAATATTATAATATATTGGATGTGTTGGTTAATTAGAATTGAAATGGTTATATAAATAACCAATTAGAATTCATATAATATGGAATCAGATGAATTAAATCTGAAATCTAAATCAGAATTGGAATTAAAATTCCTTAAAGTGGGAAAGATGATTGCAAATGAACCTGAACTGAATATATGAGAATTTTAAAATACTGGGAGATTTTAATTTTGTTACAAGCATTGAAAGGGATATTTTGAAAAGGATTTCAAAATGAAGGTGTTTAAATATGATTTTGAAAAGTTATATAGTATTGAACTCACTTCAATAGCTAGGAAATAACTCTGATGATGCTGGCCACATCATCATTGTTCATTTTCGAGTTCTAAGTGACAGATTACTACCAAAGATTTTGTTTTGAATTGCTTGAGGAAAAACAAGTTGTTTTGAATCCTGAAAAAGGAATATTTGATTTTCTTGAAAGAGCTAAACTATTTAAAAACTCTCAGGGAAATTGTTTGAACAAAAACAAAATGTAATAGAAATGTGTGAAAGCAAATATGAATTGAATTGAAACTAATTAACTGGATATTGAATCGGGAGATAATATATCAAGTAGAATCAGATTTTGAATTGTGAGGCAGGAATCTGAAATGGTGTTGGACTGGTAAGTTAAGAGTTGGAATTGATAATGGATGGAAACTGAGTTAAGAATGGGATTTGGCTTGGACGTATGAAGAATTTGGTCTTGAGGATAAAATTGGAATTTTGTATATGCTGTCATGGTAGCAGATGGAAATGATATAATGATATGACCGACAAAAAGGTACACGTTTATTTTTATATGGGTTTGGTGATTTATGAGCTTATTTGGCAAGCCGCTTGGCTGTTTCATTTTCTTTTGAATTGGAGGAGGCTTAGAAAGGCGAGTTGTAGTTGTACCGATTGAGCCGTACAGAGGAGGTGTTGGCGAAATTTTTCGGAAATATAATGTGTTAGAAAATTTTCAATATTTTTGAAAATATTTATTTACAATATTGAATTGATTTTGATTTAAACAAAATTGGATTTGAAAGTTAGTGAGTTTATAACGTTCTTTCTTACCTTAGCAATTTCGAGGACGAAATTATTTTAAGGGGGGAAGAATGTAACGACCCGTGTTTTTGGCACTCGAATATGTAATTTAATTTATTTAATTTAAATATTATATTTGGAATATCGATGGAATTATTAACTAATTCGCTATTTAAACAAAGTTCGACGTTATATATTTATATAATTATAAATAAGAGCTTGAAAGATAGCGCTGCAGTTTGAAAATTCGAGTTTGAACTTCAACTGGACATACAGAGTCCGATATAAGTCGGATTTCTGTGAAACAAGAAACGTTGGAAGCGTGTTGACAATAGCTTTCATATGAAAGAGAAAAATCCAGATTCCGTGTTATTGGTTGCGAGTTATGGCTAAATCAAATTTTGGAAAAAAACGTTGTGGAAATCGTTATCGACCGTTAAAATAGCTGTTTTGCAAACGGACTCTGTTTTCGATGAAATTAGTTTCATTGGGACCGTATCGCTAAATTATTGTCAGAAAGTCAAACGGCATGGCAAACAGATGTCGTATGTGACCACAGCAACCGTAAACGCCCGTTCAAAGTCTATAGCGTGTATTTAAATAAATAAAGGGATATTGGAGTGTAACTTGAGCAGACGATCGAATTAGACCACGAAACCAGTCCCGTTGAGTTCGTATCGTCGATTAGAGTCAGGATAGGTATATAGTTTGTTATTTTTAGAGATCGAGAAATTTGGCGTTAAAAAGGGTAGGGCGGTTCGGGGTAAAAACAGCCTATCGGGCAAACAGTCTCAGAATGCGACGAAACTAGTATCGTTGGGTTCGTATCGAAAAGTTATTGCAAGATATCAAGGTTTCAAGTTGATTTGATTTAGCTGGTGGTCGTGGTAAATTAAAAAGCGTGTTTATTTCTAGTTTTATAAGGGAATTTTTTTCAAACGAAGTCGGATTTCAACGAAACTTGTCCCATTGGGTCCGGAATACCTTTTTACACTAAGAATAGCCTTTTTATCAGAAGACAGAAGTCGTTTGAAGGGGTTTTATCGTGTTACTTTAGGACAAAGTTTCGTGAATAATATTATAATAATTTAGTCTCACTATATATATACCCAACTAACATCAGAACCCTAATTCTCGTTCAACCATATATGCGCCGCCACCATACCAAAATAGACGAACGAAAACACCCCAACTTCTCCCCTTCGATTCTCCAAATCGATGAACTATTCCCATAAATCCTCAATAGCAAAACGTTTAGCTCCTTGAGCTCCTTCATCTGACCGGAGATGATTTTGTTTACAACGCTGGAGCGGCTACAGTAGTTCGAAAAGTCGCAGCGGTTCGGGATGCTCTTGGGAGCAACGGAGAATGTCGAGTTGGTTGGAACTTTGAGCGCAGGCACAGGAGGTTGGCGAGGTTGTTCTGGCGAGCTTCGATTTGACGCTGGCGAACTCCAGGAGGCTGCGATGGCCAGTACAGTTCAGAACGGTGAAGTGGAGACCCGTTAATTTCTAAGAAAGAAAAACTGCGAAGGCCTGGAGGTTAGAATCGGGCCTTGTTAAACGTAATTTAGTTTTATTAACTAATGATTTGATTTATATAACTTTAAATGTTAACAGTGTTATAAAATTTGTTGCCAGGATTGCGGAATGAAAGAGAGGCGTGAAAGAAAGGGTCGGCCAGTTTGTTTGGCAACACAGTAAACAAAATCTTAATTAACAATTAATCAAGAAATAATTGTTCAATTTAATGATGTTAATATCATATGGTTTTTTTTCTATAGGTGCGGAAGTCGAGTAGTTTGAATGTGAGGTGAAGAGATATTGTCTAGACTATTTTGTTGTGAACAAAGAAGTAATTAATTTAATTAACTAATCATTTAGAACTAAGTAATAATTAAATTAGGGTTAAATTAGTTTATTAATTAGTGTTAAAGATTAGTTAAATATAATCATATACTTATATTAAGCTAACATGGATGCAGGTTTTCAAGCTGTAGAATCCGGATAAGCTAACGTGAAGATGAGACGAACAAGAACTACAATCAACCGTTACCCCTCAATTTAAACGTAATTAGTTTTATTAATAGTTAATTAAGAACTAGTTAATTAATTTAAAATAAATTAACTTAGAATGTCAATAACTCGTTATTACACTATCAGAATTTGGCCATGTAAGAGATACTGGAATCATCTTGGTGCAGTCTACGTCATGGTACTGTCCTGGGTAGATATGGAGACAACAAGATTTACAGTTGAATTAAACGCTGTTTAATTTAACTGTAACCAAACCGATTCAGTGATGAACCAAATCAAGGTGAGTTAAACTCACTCAGTTTTTCCCATTTATATTTTAATATAAATTGGGTTTTTATTTTGTTTGCTGATGATTGCCTGTTTGCTAGTTATACATTTGTTGGTTGATTTAACTGATGAAATTAAACTGTGTTTAATTTCAGTGAAATACCAAATCGTTATTTTTAACGATTGGTTCCAATAAAGGTGACTCACCTTGGTTGGTCACGTTTATTTATAAACGTGTTTAATGGTTGAATTGTTTGAATTTGCTTGTGGTTGATGTTAAATGATCGTTACTTAGTTTATCAGTTGAACAAAACCGAACAGTCTGATTTGAGATAACCATTTGAATACAGGGCAGAACAGGTTGGAGGGACCCAACCGGATCCCTCAAAATGTATTATTTATTTTCATATTATCATATATGAACGGATCTGTTTGTGTGTTTGATTTAATATTCAACATCTGTTTGATTTAAACCAATGGGTGATATTGGTTAAGTGTTTGGCAGAGTATGGCCTTTAAAATCAATCGGGTTATTGACAGTGATTCACCATCAGGTGAGCCGATAGAACTGAAGTTATAAAATTTATTTTATAACTGAAGTTGAATTTGAAATATATTATTTTGAATAAAATTTATTAAAGTGAAATAGAGATTTTGTTTAAGACTTTGATTGGTTATTAATTTATTTTACAAAGTAAACGCTGACGTTAATCAGATTTGCAAGTAGGAGAATAAGAAAATGAATCGAGTGGTTAAACTTTGATAATTGTTGTGTAAAGAGAACAATTAATGGGATTTATTTAAATTAATTAATTATATTTTTAATAAATTGAAAGTGAGAATAAATTGGAGTCGATTAACAAGACAATCGAGTTTTGAGTTAATTAAATTGACCAGATTAGATTGAAATTGATTTTCATATTAACGTGTTTTGATTAAAATAGTTAAATGAATATTGTTAAACTTTAAATAAGGGTTTTTAAAGGGATTTACTATTTATTTTAAGTAATAAAGGAATTAACTACTAATGTAGTTAATGATTGAAATAAATTATTATTCTAATTAATGATAATTTAGAAAGTTTACTTTTTAAATGGGTATGCATTTAAAAAAAGTGACCGAAGGTGAAATGTAATATATTTGAATGGTGTAAGGAGTTATGAATGGGTTTTATATTTAAAACCCGAACTATTTATAACGAAGTTATAAAGAGAAGATCGAGCGAATAAAATGGCTTGGAATAAATGATACTTAATCATTTGAATTAAGTTAGAGGAATGTAAGATAAAGGGTATATAAAACCAAGGTTATGTAAATGAGATTTTAAAGTGTGAAAGCATTGATATTCAATTAACTTTATTTGAAATTGAAATCAAGTAAAAAAGAGAGAATTGAAATAAGATTTCCAAAGTGGGTAATGGTTGAATATATTTGAAAGGAGATTGGAAAAGGGTGAATTGGGGTTAAGTGATGGGTTATAGTGTGGTATAACCAAATCCAAGATACGATGGAAATTGTTTGAGATTTGAAATGGAATATAGGGTTTTTGATTACAACTTATGTAATGACCCGGATTTCTTATGGGTTAATTTTGAATATTTAGTATTTAATTTAAATATTTAGTGGATAATATAAATGAATTTTTATATTTTTGTTATCGATTTAAATATCGATTTCAATTTAATATCGTATATATTAAATTATCAAAATAAGGAATCAGCGAATAACCGAATTTGAAGTTAAAACTAAATTGAAAACAATTCAGATAATTTATAGGGATTTCAATTTAAATAGAATTCGATAAGAATAATTTATTATCGCAGAATTTATTGTTTTAAATTTAATTTTTATCAACTTAAAATTAATATCTTCTACAGATGATCAAATTGGACTTCGTGACCTATCCCAGTGTGTCCGGAATAGGAGTATTACCCTAGAATTGACAGTTGTTGGGTTCAGAAAGGAATTCAGAATCAGGGTGTATTTTAATTAAAGGATATCAGTTTAATTTAAATAAAATAAAAATAAAATAATTGAAAATCTCTGTTGGATATAAACGGAACACCAAGGAGGGCCTTGCTGTTCGATCCCACACCCGCACCCTCTTCTATTTTTAATTACATGGCCACTAGCAAAAACAACAAGGAGAAAATCCCAGAGCCTTGTTGTTCAAATTCAAAACCCACGCCCTTCTCTTTAAAATCACGACGAGCCCCCTAAATCTCCCTTCTACTTTCTGCGTTCACAATCAAAAATCAAAAATGGCCGATATCAATCAGTGAAACCAACTCCTTCCTCACTCACAAAAATCGAAGCTTGTATGTTGAATTCGTGGCCTGAGATCTCCGTTTCGATGTAGGTTTTATGAAGCGTGATCGAGTTGAGTTCGAGTACTTGGCTCCAGCGCGAATTAGGGGTTGGGATTCACGAGCCTTAACTCGACTTCCAGATTGAAAGCAATGTTGTTAAAAGGAGGGTGCTTGGATTTCCAGAAACTGATCGTGGAGGAAGGGAACTGCTCGCGAGTTAGAAGAAAACGAGGTTTGCGAGTTCAAGTGAGGCTCGTTGGTATTTGTGCGATCTGGGAAGTTTGGTTCGACAATGGTTGGTTGTTGAAGATCGATTTGGCTTTGGGCAGGTGCGAGGCCATTGTCTAGAGTCGATGGTCACGGGGTGTTAAGGGAAGGAGGACGGTGGTGAAAGCATAACTGTTAGCTGACAGAAGAGGGCTGACAGGAGGAGAGAAGGTGGGGGAAATGTTGGGTTCAATGTTCAGGAAGAGGTTGAGGGTCTAGATAGTCAAAGTTATACAGTATGGGAGGTGGAGTAGTAAGAAAAAAAAAAGAGAGAGGAATACTTGGCATGGGTTTTGCTTTGCTGTTTGAGGCCGGATTGAAGCCGAGTAGTTGGGTATAAATGACCTTGATGAGAAGTTTTGCAAGGCAACATGGAGAAGGAAGATTTCAAACATGATTAAGGTAATAAAAGTGAATTTATTTATAAATTAATTTAGTTATGTTCTTTTTTTAAATTAATTTGATTTATGTCAAAACTCATAAATAAATAGAAATGGAAAATAATAATTAAAAGTTGTTATTTATTTATTCAAGTAAACATTACATATATATATGGTTTAGTGTTTAAAAATACGTCGGTTAGTTTAATTTTATTTGTTAAGCTAAATTTAATTTAGTAACCAAAGGGAAATAATATAGGAAAGTTATTTATTCGTTTAAATAGTTATTTAAATAAATATATGTTTAATCAGTAAATTTAAATTAAATTATCGTAGGTGCGAATTCATTCAAGAAGGTTCATAGTCGATGATTGAGAAATAAACAGGATATTCGACAGCTAAAATACCGGTGAGTAAACCTCACTCACCACTTATTTAGAAATTATTTTTATATCATTAAAAATAATTGTCTGTGTTTGTTTGAATGTTGTCTGATGGTTTTAAAATATATATTAGTTATTTAGGACTATTATATATATATATATTGGGTTGATTGATTGGTTGGATTCCCGCAGTATCATTAGCGGATGCCCGCGGTTTCATTAGCGGATGATTACCCTATACGCCCCACGCTATGATTAGTGGATGACCTTCTATACCGCGATATCCTGCCTCGAAGCAGGATAGGTATTATTTATGTGCTAACGTCTGTGGATGCAGGAAAACAGGTTGGAGGAATCCAACTGGATTCCTCAAAAATATATTATCTGTTTGTTGTTTGTTTGATTTCATATATATTCATATATGATGTGTTAAAAATCAAATGATTGAAAATTGGTTGATTTGATTGTTTAAAATATCCCTGGGCTTGAATATTGATTCATAAAAATATCGGAAAGGGTATTTGATATTTAAAAAGGAAATTCTATTTTTATAAATAGAATTTGAATTTTTAATAAAACTATAGAAAATATTAACTTGTTTTGAAGGTATATAAAACAAGTAATCGAATTTATAAACTTTGTTTATAAATGAAATTATGGGATTTGAATCGAATTTATAAACTCTGTTTATAAATGAAAAGATGAGATTTGAATCGAATTTATAAACTTTGTTTATAAATGAAATTATGAGATTTGAATCGAATTTATAAACTCTGTTTATAAATGAAAAAAAGAGATTTGAATCGAATTTATAAACTTTGTTTATAAATGAAATTATGAGATTTGAATCGAATTTATAAACTCTGTTTATAAATGAAAAGATGAGATTTGAATCGAATTTATAAACTTTGTTTATAAATGAAAATATGGGATTTGAATTGAATTTATAAAGTTGTTTATAAATGGAAAGGTGGGATTTGAATTGAAGTTATAAACGTTGTTTATAAATAATGCCGAGAATTCAAATGGACTTTAAACTATAGATTTGAATATAGAAATTCAAATGGACTTTAAACTATAGATTTGAATATAGAAATTCAAATGGACTTTAAACTATAGATTTGAATATAGAAATTCAAATGGACTTTAAACTATAGATTTGAATATAGAAATTCAAACGGACTTTAAACTATGGAATTTGAATAATAGAAGCGAATTGGAGTTTGAATATAGAATTCAAATATTAAAAGAGAAATGGATAAAAGAGATAATTAACAAATTGAGTTAAAACGATTTGGTATAGTTAAATAGATTGGGCAGGTATAGATACAGGAGACAGGTTTGGAATAAAGTATAGAAGTGAAATAAATAGAGTGCCCGACAAAAAGGTACGTATTTAATTCATATATGAGATTTTATGCGCCGTATCGGCAAGCCGCTTGGCTTTTTCTTTTTCTTTTGAGATGAGAAGGACCGGGAAAGCTATTTGAAATTTCCCGATGCTCCCGGTACAAAGGAGGTTATGGCGAATTTTTCCGGGAATTTAAGGAGATAGAATATTTTTAAGATAATTTGATAGTTAGAAATTTACGTATCAAATTATATAGAAGTCGATAAGGAAACGAACTTAGAAATAGAATAGTATAATTAAAAAGGGAAGTATAAGAATAAAATCTCGTAGGAATAGAAAGAGAAAATGTATATGTGTTTAAAGGTGAATAATCAGTTGTATGGTATTGATTATTCGAGTAAGTAGTCTTGTCTGTTTTGACGTTAAATGTTAGTCAGTCAAGGTCTGAGAGGTAATTATACCCCAACTTGGTTGATTTCATGATATACCGATAAGTAGCAAGATTCAGGCTCGAAGATCAATGTGGAATAAGAATTAGTTAAATACTGTATTTGGGTTGTCGTAACGATGTTTTACACAACATCTGTTTTAACCCAAATATGTGCAAAGCTTGGAAATAGAATAATGAATATTTTCTAAAGTTTAGAAAATAAAAGAAGGCGATATATGGAAATGTTTTCCAAATAACGTATAAGGCCAATATGGTTATTGAAAATATTTGGTTAACAAATATTGATTAAGAAATAGAGAAGAGATTTAATTAATGGAATATTAATTAAAGGCTCAGTGATTGTTGAATGTTTGGATGAACACTTGTTTATTTCGATAGTTAAATCATCGACTATCGAAACACTTGTTTTTATTCGATTGTTAAATCACAGACTATCAAAGTTTTGACCATCGTTGTCAATATGGAGAGGCCGGTTGGATTATTATCCGAAGAACCACTCCATATCGGCAGTAGCGTGCGAATCAGATTATATAAAGATAATCGAAGACGGAGTAGAGTGCAAGGACTTTTTCTATAAATAGAAATAGTGCCTTCAGTTCATCCTGTTCCTGGGTGACTTGTATGGATGAATGTCTGACAGAGTATTTCCAGAAAGGTCACATACATTGATTTCTTCAACTGTACCAAGAGTGGAAGCGGAGGAGGAAACTTCTTTTAGCTGACACGTAATGTACTGTTGTAGACGTCAATTAGTGATTTTCGATGGATCTGACGATGTGACATTCGAAGTGAATCTGGTGTGATGATAAAGCGTAGCTTCTAGCCTCAACATCCGGTAAATGACAGAAATCGGGCAAGCAGCATGGCTATGTAGGTCGCACCTATTAGGGTGTATAATCACCTGATCTAGAGTTTCATTTACTTCTAAAAATCTATTGTCGATGCTGTCCCATTCGGGAAACGGTTGCTGATCCCAACCGTTGGTGATATACATTCGATACACTCAAGCGAAATGAGTGGTCAGTCATGTGTGGCTGAGTTGCAAGATGTTCTTGTTGAACTCGGAGTATTCTCCTCTAGAGATATACCAGCGGAAGGTGGCTCCATACCTTGTCATAGTTGGAAATCCATTACCCAATACGTTCTTGCGGTTTTGATTGTATATTATATATGTGGAACGTGAGATGCAAGCGTTTCCACTAGATTGTTATTTATGTGATTTAGACATTATTATAATATCAAAAGAGTTGATATAAAGATTGTTTGGATTCTCATAAGGGAAAAACCCGTTCTGTGTTATACGGCGTGGTCTTATGAGATATCATTTAGTTTTCTGAAACTGTTTTTAACTGTTTACTCATACCAGTCCCATGACTGACCCGGAGTTTATTTGTTTTGTTCTACCTAAACTCTTGGGTGCCTAAATTTGTACGGGCAGTCAAGTAGTTCAGGATTTTACAGATCTATCTAAAGGAGCTTGGAGCAGGAGGCTTCAGCGTTATCCAGTTATAGTTGTTCCGTTATGTTGTAAGTGTTGTACTCTGATAAGTGTATGATATACAGTTAAGATTTTGTATTTCAAAGATGTGATATATTATATTTTGTTCCGCTGCGATGTGAGATTCTGTGTTGTTATTTCTGTTCTTCTTCTACCTCTTTCTTCTAAAAAAAAATGTTTCGTATTTTCGTGATATTTGGGTTGGACGTATGATGTATATAGTCAACTCTGATGTTACGGATTTGCGGGTCATTACAGTTGGTATCAGAGCTTAGGTTGAGCGAATACCTAGGCTTGTTGGAATGTGCTCATTAGAGATAGGATCAGTAGTATCCTAGAATGAGTTGAGTGTATATATATACGAGAGAGCGTATTTGTTATTTGATATAAAAACTGTTTTATAGTGTGTTGACTAGTCTGTTGAGTGGATTATAAATTTTGGTCGAATCGTGGGACGCCACGAAGTCGATAGGAATTTATAAACACTTGAACAGGAGATTGGACACGATATTGTTTTTAAATAGTTAAGTTGATTGTTAGGATTATAATCAAATTAGAATATAAAACTGAAATAGTTATATATATAACCAGTGGAATTTGTATAGAAATAAGATATACAAATGAGATAAATTGAAATTGAATTCCAACCAGAATTCAGAATTTAAAATCCTGGGAGTTTGGAAAATATTTTTCTAAATGGATTTTGAAAGAAATATAGCACTGGACTCATTCAGTGGCTGGGAAATAATTCTGATGATGGTCGCAACATCATCAGTGTTCATTTTCGAGTTTCTAAGTGATGAATTGCTGCCTTAGAAAAGTTTTGATGAAAATTTGTTTGAAAAGAAACAAGCTGTTTGAAAATTCAAATGTTTTGAATTTGGGATAGATATAAATATATGTATATATTTATATTACTTCAAAGGAATTTCGAAATGGGAATTTGAATATAGATTTCAAATAGAAGTGAAATGAGAATTGGAATGTAGATTTCAAATAGAAGTAAAATAAAGGAATTTGAATATATATATATATATATATAATTCAAATAGAAGTGAAATAGAATTTGAATTCAAAAGAATTCAAATGGATTTGAATAAAGAAAATTCAAATAGAAATTGTATAAGAAAAATTGAAATGGAATTTGAATTCAAGGGAATTCAAATGGATTTGAATAAAGAAAAGTCAAATAGAGATTTGAATATTAGAATTCAAATGGAATTTGGTTAAATAGAATTTCAAAGAGAATATAAAGTGGAGGTTGAATATTAGAATTCAAGAAAATATAAAGTTTGAAATAGAATTTAAATTCAAAGGATTTCAAATAGAAATTGAACAAAGGAATTTAAATAGAAATCGAATAAAGGATTTCAAATGGAATTTAAATAAGGGATTTGAAATGGGTTTTGAATGAAGGATTTCAAATAGAAATTGAAGACAAGAAATTCAAATAGAATTTGAAGATAAGGAATTGAAGTAGAAATTGAATAGAAGGAAATTCAAATGAGTTGGAATAAAGAAATTCAAATGGAATTTGAATATTGTAAATATATAGGATTTGAATATTAGAAGTGAAATAGATCGGGAATATTATGTTGAAATGGAAAAATGGATTGGATATATATTAAAAATATATCAAAATGGAGTTGAATTTATAAACAAAGTTAAAACGTTTATATTTATAAATATAATTAAAACGAGCTCGCCATAGCGCGGCAGTTCGTAAATTGGCGATTCGAACTTCAATTTAGTATACAGAACTCAGTTGAAGTCGGAATTCTTTGAAACAAGAATCGTCGGGACCGGTTGAATAATAGTTTTCTAATGAAAGAGAAAAATCTGGATTTCGTCGTATAGATTTTGAGTTATGTCAAAATCAAATTTTTAGAAAAGCAGCGCCAAAACCATTATAAAACCATAACGGTTTAATTAAATCAATAGAAGGATTTTTTTGGAAATAAAATCCGAATTGGCATTAGAAAAATCCAGACTGGAGATATAAAATAAATATGAACTCCAGTGAAGTAAGTGAAATGATTTTTAAGACAAAAATCATATTTTAAATGGTTAAATAGAATTAACTAAGTTGGAGAATAATTAGTTAAGGGAAATTTGAGTCGAAATTGGGTTTTTGATAAGTGAAAGAGATTGAGAATATATATTCGAAATCGAATATATAACTCGAGTTGAAAATATAATTAGATTAGTCTATAATTAAATTGACTTTTTATTTGGATAAGTTATATTCAAATAAAAAGGGTGAAATAGGCAAAACAGTTAATTAGCAACTAGTTAATGGAAATTTGAATGGTTGAAATTAAATTTAACTTAAGTAAGTTAAATGGATTGAAATGAATAAACTGAGTAAAATCAATGTGAATGGAATATGAATTGGGGGTGATTAGAGGAAATATATTTGTAAAACAAATACAAAGGAAGTTATGTGCAAACTAATAAAAGGAGAAATATTTGCAAAACATTTACAAATAGATTCAATGGAAATATTTATTTATAGTAAATAAATTGAATGTTATAGATGAGATATTTATTTGTTAAATAAATAGAATTTAATCAAAGGAATATTTAGAAGATGAATAGAAAATGGAAATCTGTTTTTAACAGATAAATAGAAACGATTAATTTATAAATAACAGTTTATAAATTAAATTAAATATTTATCATTCGATAAATGGAATATATAAGTCTGAACTTATATAGAGAAGAGATATTGGTTTTTAACACCAATAGTTTTAAATATAAGGGGTACACAACACTTGTATAAGTGAAGTAACGTTATTAAAGAGAACATTTATAAAGTGAAGAACCGTTACTAAAAGTAAATCTTTGAAAATGAATAAATGTTATCCAATAAGAGATGTTCGAATAAGAAAAGTTGATTAGAGTTAGAAATAATCGATTAGAGTTCGAATAAATCGATTAGAGTAAGAATTAACCAGTTAGAGTTAACCAGTTAGGGTAAATCCGTAGAGTTAGTTGAATATTAGTGATTCAATCAGAATTTATCGAATATTTGTTATTCAAGTAAAGAGTTAACCAGATAAAGTTAATTGAACATAATTAATCGAATTAGAATTTAATTGAATGATAGTTATTCAATTAAAGTTGATCGAATATAGTATTGAGATAGAGTTAGTCAAACATAGTTACTCAGGATAAGTGCCATTTCGTACGACTGCTAGCGTAATTCGCAGGGCTGCAGATAGCCTAGGGCGGTCGGATGTTTCCTGGGGAAATCAGGCGTAACCATTGTGATCGCTGCGATCTAGCGTCAAGTGAATGGAGTTAAATCAAATACGAGTTATTCGAATAGAATCAAAGTGAGTTATAGAATATTGGTTATTCGGAAGGAGTTGTCGATTATTAGTAAATCGAAGGAGTTATCGATTATTAGTTTAATCGAAATGAGTTATCGATTATAGTTTAATCGAAAAGAGTTATCGATTAGTTTAATCGAAGTGAGTTATAGAATATTGGTTATTCGAAGGAGTTATCGAATTTAGTTATTCGATGGAGTTAATCGAAAAGAGTTAAATCCAATAGAGTTAAGTGAAAAGAGCAAATCAGATAGAGTTAATTGATAAGAGTAAATTGAATAGAGTAAATCGAATATAGTTTATTCGAAGAAAGGTTTTTGAATCTAGTTATTCGAAAGAGAGATTACCGAATATAGTTATTCGAAGGGAGGAGTTATCGAATAAGGATTTATTCGAAAGAGAGTTATGAATGGAATATGAAATGTTGAGTATCAACATAAATAAGTTTTGAAAAGATGAATGGGTTTGTAGCACTTTTTCTACCTTAGCAATTTCGAGGACGAAATTATTTCAAGTGGGGAAGATTGTAATGACCCGGATTTCTTATGGATTAATTTTGAATATTTAGTATTTAATTTAAATATTTAGTGGATAATATAAATGAATTTTTATATTTTTGTTATCGATTTAAATATCGATTTCAATTTAATATCATATATATTAAATTATCAAAATAAGGAATCAGCGAATAACCGAATTTGAAGTTAAAACTAAATTGAAAACAATTCAGATAATTTATAGGGATTTCAATTTAAATAGAATTCGATAAGAATAATTTATTATCGCAGAATTTATTGTTTTAAATTTAATTTATATCAACTTAAAATTAATATCTTCTACAGATGATCAAATTGGACTTCGTGACCTATCCCAGTGTGTCCGGAATAGGAGTATTACCCTAGAATTGACAGTTGTTGGGTTCAGAAAGGAATTCAGAATCAGGGTGTATTTTAATTAAAGGATATCAGTTTAATTTAAATAAAATAAAAATAAAATAATTAAAAATCTCTGTTGGATATAAACAGAACACCAAGGAGGGCCTTGCTGTTCGATCCCACACCCGCACCCTCTTCTATTTTTAATTACAAAAACAACAAGGAGAAAATCCCAGAGCCTTGTTGTTCAAATTCAAAACCCACGCCCTTCTCTTTAAAATCACGACGAGCCCCCTAAATCTCCCTTCTACTTTCTGCGTTCACAATCAAAAATCAAAAATGGCCGATATCAATCAGTGAAACCAACTCCTTCCTCACTCACAAAAATCGAAGCTTGTATGTTGAATTCGTGGCCTGAGATCTCCGTTTCGATGCAGGTTTTATGAAGCGTGATCGAGTTGAGTTCGAGTACTTGGCTCCAGCGCGAATTAGGGGTTGGGATTCACGAGCCTTAACTCGACTTCCAGATTGAAAGCAATGTTGTTAAAAGGAGGGTGCTTGGATTTCCAGAAACTGATCGTGGAGGAAGGGAACTGCTCGCGAGTTAGAAGAAAACGAGGTTTGCGAGTTCAAGTGAGGCGCGTTGGTATTTGTGCGATCTGGGAAGTTTGGTTCGACAGTGGTTGGTTGTTGAAGATCGATTTGGCTTTGGGCAGGTGCGAGGCCATTGTCTAGAGTCGATGGTCACGGGGTGTTAAGGGAAGGAGGACGGTGGTGAAAGCATAACTGTTAGCTGACAAAAGAGGGCTGACAGGAGGAGAGAAGGTGGGGGAAATGTTGGGTTCAATGTTCAGGAAGAGGTTGAGGGTCTAGATAGTCAAAGTTATATAGTATGGGAGGTGGAGTAGTAAGAAAAAAAAGAGAGAGGAATACTTGGCATGGGTTTTGATTTGTTGTTTGAGGCCGGATTGAAGCCGAGTAGTTGGGTATAAATGACCTTGATGAGAAGTTTTGCAAGGCAACATGGAGAAGGAAGATTTTAAACATGATTAAGGTAATAAAAGTGAATTTATTTATAAATTAATTTAGTTATGTTCTTTTTTTAAATTAATTTGATTTATGTCAAAACTCATAAATAAATAGAAATGGAAAATAATAATTAAAAGTTGTTATTTATTTATTCAAGTAAACATTACATATATATATGGTTTAGTGTTTAAAAATACGTCGGTTAGTTTAATTTTATTTGTTAAGCTAAATTTAATGAGACGACCCGAATTCCCGTTCTCACGGAAACAAGGGTTATCTTAGGAATATAACATAGAAACAGATAATAGCAGAACAGAATTAAATAAATACACCAGATAATGAACAATAGAATATACTGGATAAAAGTAATCATCAGAGTTACACAGCATACAGGATCTTACTTAGTACAAATACAGTTCAGCTATACATAAATGTCTACAGCGGAAATAAACAAAATATGTACGATAGGAGCTGAACAGCATAAAAAGAAATAAATGATAGAATCCATCTTCAGCTCCAGCTATCCAGAAAGAACCAGCTAAACCTGAATACAAGGCTGCCCGTGTAGAAAAAGGGGCACCCGAGTTTGAAAGTGAAACAAACTACGAGTCAGTCATGGGACTGGTATGAGAAATCCACTCAACACATATATAATTGGCTAATCACAGGACCACGCCACTTTCGTAGAACGGGTTTACTCCATTGGATTGCCAGTGCTTTAAAACAAATCTTTCTTTTAAACATCGCTATGCTTTTTATAAAAAATGAAACCATTATAAGACTCAGTTCCCATCACACAATGCAACGTAAACCGGAGGATAGAGTTTTACCTTATAATGGCCAAAATATGCTTGATACGAACAAAACAAAGGCATTTGATATTATTGCTAGTGTCTATATGTTTGAAAACAATTTCAAATCATAACTATCAATCATAGACGACATGGGTACCATATATCATGTCGCCATATATATATACAATCAAAACCGCACGATGTCGTATTTGGAAATTGGATTTCCGTCATAAACCAAGGCAAAAGATAGTCCTTACCGAATTCGTGACTCTCTAGCCCGAGCCACAGGCAAGCGCGCAAGCAAGCCTTTAGATCGTCAAGGCCGGTCCACCGATGTGGATTATTATGCCTGAACAATACGTTTCCCCGCCCTTTGGGGCGTAAACGAGCCAACGAATGACTCCATCGGACCCGGATCGTCCGATCAAACCGAGACGACTCGCAACAGCAACAACCACATAGGTGAAAAGTATATAAATGTCAGGGCTGGTAGGTCACTGACACCACCTTAGCTAGAAAGAAACGCATGCCCTCCCTGATGTCCTCTCCCGTTTTAGGTTCATACCGAGGTGTGAGGCTCGCGAATTCACGTTATACACAAAGCTACGCCACACAGGCGGTGCTTTGATCATCACCACAAGACTTTGCTTTTCAACAGAAGCCCTGATCACTGCATCTTAGCATGCCACACAGGCAATTCATGCCATGCGACTGATGTCCATCGATATACAACCTCTGAGCTCGTGCGTCTCAGAGAAGGGCGTTAAGCAAAAGAATAAATTCTCCACCGCCAAACAGATGTATATTAACAGAAATCAATCAACACAGAATAAACTCCAATGTCAGACACACAGTCCATTTACAAGTCCGTTCTGGGTCTGAACGAAACCGGAGGCACTAAATACCTCGCAAACCCATCGATCACCACGTACGCCTGGACGATCACCACTCATTATCCATATTTCGGGATGCCTCCCAATCAGGACCTCAGTTACCATCCAAACGAGGTGAAGATCTCCGGTCTTCGACCACCGTCTTCATATTCGAATTTCAATCGTCGGTCAATTATTCGAAATGAGAATTAACTCGGCCTTTTCAAATAATTCACGTATATTTAGAGTTTCAAATCGATTTATTTCAATGGTTAAATTATTCGACAACACCAATATTGTTCTTAAATGTAATTTCCACACCAAACACATTCAACCATCAAAAGCCACATAAATCAAGCAAATTCAGTTTATTTCCATTCCATATCGCTTATGATATTTTATAACTATTTATCGCTATTTTTATTTATTTTAAAATAGCCATTTTATTCAAAACGACGCTTCGGGCCATAAGGCGGCCGTGGCGCTGTTTTTCTTCAGATTTGATTTACACATATCTGAAAATCTAACCGTTGGATCTTCACAAAATTTACATCATTAGAAAGGTCTTTTCAAAACGAATCCAACGGTTCCAGTTTCGGGAAAATCCGACGGTCGGATCTCCCGGTACAATCGTTTGAATTTTCGATTTCAAATTACGAACTACAGCGTCGTTATTCGATTAAATATATAATTATATTTATATATATATAAATATAATCGCTTCTGGCGCTGTTTTTCATCAGTTTTGATTTAAACATTCCAGACAATCCAACCGTTGGATTTTTACAAGGTTGGTGCCGTTGGAAAGATTATTCCAAGGCAAACCCGACGGTTGAGGTTTCGGGAAAATCCAATGGTCGGATTCCCCGTACTAGTTGTTTGAAATCATGGTTTCAAAATACGAACTGCACGGCTTCGTTTCGTTTTAATTTTATTTATATTTATATATTTATATAAATATAGTTCCTTCAATGATTTCCATATCGTTTTCACTTCAAATATTTTTCTAACATCTTAAAATTTTGGAAAATTTCGCCATAACCTCCCCTGCACCGGGAGCATCGGGAAATCGCAAATAGCGTTCCCGGTCCTTCTAATCTCAAAAAGAAAAAGGAAAAGCCAAGCGGCTAGCCAACAGGCTCATAAAATCATCACCCAAACAAAACAGTAAATGTGTACCTATTTGTCGGGCACAAAATTTTATTCCTCTTCTCTAGCCCCTTTGCTATAACCTGTTCAATGAATATGCATGTACATATATATACAGTTCTTATCATTTATCATTTTCTATTCAACTTCATATTTGATTTCTGTTTGGTTTTAAAAAAAAACCCATTCATTCTAATGTTACATAAATAGGTGCAAATCATTTCATTAGCTAATTAATGAATATTTCAACTCATATATGTTTATTTTGAACAAGTGGCTATTTTTAACACTTCCCATTTCAACGATTCATGCATACAATAAAAATGTGATTTTTATTGTAAAACAATTCATTTCAAAACACTATTTTTCTATATAGTTCAAGTTGGTGATAAAAATGGGATTTTTATCATAAAACAATTTCTTCTAAAACGAGATTATTTTACATAGTTCATATAGTCGATAAAAGGTGATTTTTATTATCAAACAATTTATTTCAAAATATGAATACCATTCAACACATGAATCTCTAATCAACGAATGAATATCAATTCAACACATGAATGTTTTCTATAGTTTCTATATATATAAAAATGTGATTTTTATTATCAAACGATTTATTTCAAAATATGAATACCATTCAACACATGAATTTCTAATCAACGAATGAATATCAATTCAACACATGAATGTTTTCTATTCAATGAATAAATATAGTTTAAGCATATGAAAATAATTCAAACACACGAATATTATTCAAAATTTCGGCAGCATAACGGCAGGGTAGTTAAAACCGGGACCGTCCCTAGTACGGCTCCTCGCTCTACCTTAAAACCTCGCGGTTTTTGACAATGGGGATCATGCATCTAGTTCGCACGCAGGCGGCATGTATATATTTATTTCATTTCCACAAACTAATCCTATGTGGTTTCAACCAAATATTTCACAATCACAAACGGGTATTTTTCAACCACAATCAACCAATATCAATCACAAACAATTCCAAACAACCATTCGCTATCAATCAATTTTCACACCAATTTCAATCAATAAATATCGTCCATGGTTTGTGGACGAGGGGGCGTATATATATATTATATATAGCAATTCACTTTTATTTCACACATATATATATATTTTTAAATCAGAAATCTCACCAATAGCTATCCAATAACACGACTCTTCCTTTATAGAAATCTTCGCCTATTTCGCCTTCTTGTCGCTTTCGTTGCCCGTATTCTCTACATATGTAAAAATCGAATTTTTACTATGTTATTCAATATATAAAAATCTGATTTTTTTTCTATTTTAGAAATATGATCTTTTCTATTTTAAAGTTTAAATCTTTTTCTATTCTAAAGTTTAAATCTTATCTATTCTAAAGTTTAAATCTTTTCTATTTAAAATCTAAATCCTTTTCTTTTTAAAATCTTAAAATAAAATCAGTTTTTAAAACCTTTTCAAAATCAGTTTTTAAATGCTTTTTCAAAATCAGTTTTACATCTTTTCAAAAATCTGTTTTACAACATTTTAAAAATCAGTTTTAAATCATTTTAAAAAAATCAGTTTTTCCTAATTAAAATCAGTTTTAATCCTTTATAAAAATTCAGTTTTAAACCTAATTAAAATTCAGTTTTTTTCTTTTTTTAAGAAAATCGGTTTTAAACCATTTAAAATCAGTTTTTATAACTTTTTTTTATTTTGAACGAGAATGAATGTGAGGAGAGAGAGAGAGAAAAGGAGTTTATATAAATATTTATTATTATTAAATTTCTGTTTAAAAGTTGACTTTTTATTCGAAGTCGAAATGGGACCCACCGACTGTCGTGTATAGCGTATTACCCCCATTCCGAACACAATGGGATATGTATCGCTAGCTGATTTGATCGTTACAATCAGTTTCCGTTGAATTTACATTTAAATCATTATATTGAATTTTAAACGTACATTTCAAATTACTGGGGCCACATACTAACTAGAAAAATTCCCGAAAAATATTTTCTAGCTTCGTATTGACGATACGGTCCTAACAAAACTAGTTTCGTCGAATTCTGAGACCGTTTGAAAAAGGCCAATTTCCAGTCGATTAAAATCAACTGAAACTGGTCAAACGCGTTTTCCTTTGCCACGCTCACATATTGATTCGAAAAATTATGAAATTTGAAACCTAGCAATAACTTGACCCCACGAATCCAACAAAAGTGGTTTCGTCGAAATCCGAGGTCGTTTGCAAAATGTCCATTTTTAAGGGCCTGAATTCCATAGCGACTATTCAGAATTTTCAACTGGACATATCTTTTGATTCCCGCTATCAAATTTCGATTGGTCAGATTCATTGTAAAGATATCATCAATTAGATCCTAATGTTTTTGGTTTCACTAAAATCCGGATTGTTTTGCACCCGGTATATTCAATTGAAGTTTGAAATCGAATTATCGAACTACCGCGCCATTTTCAATTCTATATATAATTATAATTAATTATATTCGTTTTCAAATGTCGATTTAAACTCAGTTTTCATCGCTATTATTTAAAATATTTATTTTAAATATTTAAAATCCATTATTTTAGCCAATTTAAAAATTTTAAATTGGTTCAGATTTTCCAGGTCGTTACATTTAATTTAGTAACCAAAGGGAAATAATATAGGAAAGTTATTTATTCATTTAAATAGTTATTTAAATAAATATATGTTTAATCAGTAAATTTAAATTAAATTATCGTAGGTGCGAATTCATTCAAGAAGGTTCATAGTCGATGATTGAGAAATAAACAGGATATTCGACAGCTAAAATACCGGTGAGTAAACCTCACTCACCACTTATTTAGAAATTATTTTTATATCATTAAAAATAATTGTCTGTGTTTGTTTGAATGTTGTCTGATGGTTTTAAAATATATATTAGTTATTTAGGACTATTATATATATATATATTGGGTTGATTGATTGGTTGGATTCCCGCAGTATCATTAGCGGATGCCCGCGGTTTCATTAGCGGATGATTACCCTATACGCCCCACGCTATGATTAGTGGATGACCTTCTATACCGCGATATCCTGCCTCGAAGCAGGATAGGTATTATTTATGTGCTAACGTCTGTGGATGCAGGAAAACAGGTTGGAGGAATCCAACTGGATTCCTCAAAAATATATTATCTGTTTGATTTCATATATATTCATATATGATGTGTTAAAAATCAAATGATTGAAAATTGGTTGATTTGATTGTTTAAAATATCCCTGGGCTTGAATATTGATTCATAAAAATATCGGAAAGGGTATTTGATATTTAAAAAGGAAATTCTATTTTTATAAATAGAATTTGAATTTTTAATAAAACTATAGAAAATATTAACTTGTTTTGAAGGTATATAAAACAAGTAATCGAATTTATAAACTTTGTTTATAAATGAAATTATGGGATTTGAATCGAATTTATAAACTTTGTTTATAAATGAAATTATGAGATTTGAATCGAATTTATAAACTCTGTTTATAAATGAAAAGATGAGATTTGAATCGAATTTATAAACTTTGTTTATAAATGAAATTATGAGATTTGAATCGAATTTATAAACTCTGTTTATAAATGAAAAGATGAGATTTGAATCGAATTTATAAACTTTGTTTATAAATGAAAATATGGGATTTGAATTGAATTTATAAAGTTGTTTATAAATGGAAAGGTGGGATTTGAATTGAAGTTATAAACGTTGTTTATAAATAATGCCGAGAATTCAAATGGACTTTAAACTATAGATTTGAATATAGAAATTCAAATGGACTTTAAACTATAGATTTGAATATAGAAGTTCAAATGGACTTTAAACTATAGATTTGAATATAGAAATTCAAATGGACTTTAAACTATAGATTTGAATATAGAAATTCAAATGGACTTTAAACTATAGATTTGAATATAGAAATTCAAACGGACTTTAAACTATGGAATTTGAATAATAGAAGCGAATTGGAGTTTGAATATAGAATTCAAATATTAAAAGAGAAATGGACTAAAGAGATAATTAACAAATTGAGATAAAACGATTTGGTATAGTTAAATAGATTGGGTAGGTATAGATACAGGAGACAGGTTTGGAATAAAGTATAGAAGTGAAATAAATAGAGTGCCCGACAAAAAGGTACGTATTTAATTCATATATGAGATTTTATGCGCCGTATCGGCAAGCCGCTTGGCTTTTTCTTTTTCTTTTGAGATGAGAAGGACCGGGAAAGCTATTTGAAATTTCCCGATGCTCCCGGTACAAAGGAGGTTATGGCGAATTTTTCCGGGAATTTAAGGAGATAGAATATTTTTAAGATAATTTGATAGTTAGAAATTTACGTATCAAATTATATAGAAGTCGATAAGGAAACGAACTTAGAAATAGAATAGTATAATTAAAAAGGGAAGTATAAGAATAAAATCTCGTAGGAATAGAAAGAGAAAATGTATATGTGTTTAAAGGTGAATAATCAGTTGTATGGTATTGATTATTCGAGTAAGTAGTCTTGTCTGTTTTGACGTTAAATGTTATTCAGTCAAGGTCTGAGAGGTAATTATACCCCAACTTGGTTGATTTCATGATATACCGATAAGTAGCAAGATTCAGGCTCGAAGATCAATGTGGAATAAGAATTAGTTAAATACTGTGTTTGGGTTGTCATAACGATGTTTTACACAACATCTGTTTTAACCCAAATATGTGCAAAGCTTGGAAATAGAATAATGAATATTTTCTAAAGTTTAGAAAATAAAAGAAGGCGATATATGGAAATGTTTTCCAAATAACGTATAAGGCTAATATGGTTATTGAAAATATTTGGTTAACAAATATTGATTAAGAAATAGAGAAGAGATTTAATTAATGGAATATTAATTAAAGGCTCAGTGATTGTTGAATGTTTGGATGAACACTTGTTTTATTCGATAGTTAAATCATCGACTATCGAAACACTTGTTTTTATTCGATAGTTAAATCACAGACTATCGAAGTTTTGACCATCGTTGTCAATATGGAGAGACCGGTTGGATTATTATCCGAAGAACCACTCCATATCGGCAGTAGCGTGCGAATCAGATTATATAAAGATAATCGAAGACGGAGTAGAGTGCAAGGACTTTTTCTATAAATAGAAATAGTGCCTTCAGTTCATCCTGTTCCTGGGTGACTTGTATGGATGAATGTCTGACAGAGTATTTCCAGAAAGGTCACGTACATTGATTTCTTCAACTGTACCAAGAGTGGAAGCGGAGGAGGAAACTTCTTTTAGCTGACACGTAATGTACTGTTGTAGACGTCAATTAGTGATTTTCGATGGATATGACGATGTGACATTCGAAGTGAATCTGGTGTGATGATAAAGCGTAGCTTCTAGCCTCAACATCCGGTAAATGACAGAAATCGGGCAAGCAGCATGGCTATGTAGGTCGCACCTATTAGGGTGTATAATCACCTTATCTAGAGTTTCATTTACTTCTAAAAATCTATTGTCGATGTTGTCCCATTCGGGAAACGGTTGCTGATCCCAACCGTTGGTGATATACATTCGATACACTCAAGCGAAATAAGTGGTCAGTCATGTGTGGCTGAGTTGCAAGATGTTCTTGTTGAACTCGGTGTATTCTCCTCTAGAGATATTCCAGCGGAAGGTGGTTCTGTACCTTGTCATAGTTGGAAATCCATTACCCAATACGTGCTTGCGGTTTTGATTGTATATTATATATGTGGAACGTGAGATGCAAGCGTTTCCACTAGATTGTTATTTATGTGATTTAGACATTATTATGATATCAAAAGAGTTGATATAAAGATTGTTTGGATTCTCATAAGGGAAAATCCCGTTCTGTGTTATACGGCGTGGTCTTATGAGATATCATTTAGTTTTCTGAAACTGTTTTAAACTGTTTACTCATACCAGTCCCATGACTGACCCGGAGTTTATTTGTTTTGTTCTACCTAAACTCATGGGTGCCTAAATTTGTACGGGCAGTCAAGTAGTTCAGGATTTTACAGATCTATCTAAAGGAGCTTGGAGTAGGAGGCTTCAGCGTTATCCAGTTATAGTTGTTCCGTTATGTTGTAAGGGTTGTACTCTGATAAGTGTATGATATACAGTTAAGATTTTGTATTTCAAAGATGTGATATATTATATTTTGTTCCGCTGCGATGTGAGATTCTGTGTTGTTATTTCTGTTCTTCTTCTACCTCTTTCTTCTAAAAAAAAATGTTTCGTATTTTCGTGATATTTGGGTTGGACGTATGATGTATATAGTCAACTCTGATGTTACGGATTTGCGGGTCATTACAACTTATATTTATCTAAGGATAAGAACGTTGTTGATCAAGGTCTGAGAGGTAATTAAAATACCCCAACTTGAACAACATCGGGATTATCTGAAGATGATATTAGTTGGTAATCATCAAGAGGTTCATGATAATGTAACAAATGTTTTGAAAGGAGTATTAAGTGGAAATTGAATATGGTTATACGTTATTTACTAAGTATTATAACGTAATGGTTCTGAGGACATTAGTATATAAAAATATAGTTATCCAAGATAGAGTTAGTCAAACATAGTTATTCAGGATGAGTGGTCATTTCGCACGACTGCTGGCGTAATTCGCAGGGCTGCAGATAGCCTACGGCGGTCGGATGTTTCCTGAGGGAATCAGGCGTAACCATTGTGATCGCCGCGATCTAGAGTCAAGTGAATGGAGTTAAGTAAAATAGTAGTAAATCGACAGCGTTAAAGAGGTCGAGTTAATCAGTTAGAGTTAACCACTTTGAGTTAATCAATTGGAGTTAATCGATTAGAGTTAAATCGAGTTAGAGTTATTCAAATATCGTATTTTTAAACATGAAAAGAGTTTGAAGTTTTTAATTTAACAAAAGTAAATCAGTTTGTTAAAGGCCAAGTGATGCTAAATACTGAACCAGTGAACTCATTGGATTGTCATGATTGAAACACTGTATATTTTGATAGTTAAAACACCGACTATCAAATCATGTCCAATACGATTGTTGGTACGGAAAGACCGGGATCGAATTTATATTCGAAAACCATTCCGTCCAACAAATACGTGAAGATCTCAAAAGATGATCGAGATGAAGCATTGAAGACCGTGGATTTTCATACACGGAAGAACCACTAATATTCTCTGCCTGGCAAGCAGAGACAAGCTGTGATTCTATCGTGGTTGGATTCTACGTGTTGCAAGGGCTTCTCGCTACTGATCCATGGGGTGATTCCTATATTGAATGCAGTAGGAGAGTACCTTCGGTTCATCCTGTTCCTGGATGACCTGTATGGACGGATGTCTGACAGAGTATTTCCAAAGGGTCACGTACGTTGATTTCTTCAAACGTGCTATAGTTGTTGGCGGGGAAATTGCCGTTCTCTTAGCTTCCAGCTAGAGTACTTTTGTGGATACCAATTAGTGATATCTGACGGATCTGACGATGTGGCATTCAAAGTAAATGGCGACCAGATGTCAAGAGTTAATTCTGGCCTCAAGCCTCATCAACCGGGAAATGACAAAAATCGGGCAGGCAGCATGGCTATGTGGGTCGCTCCCATTAGGGTGTATGATCACCTATCTAGAGGAAATCCTATTTGCTTCTTAAATCTATGTTTTGATGCTGTCCCTTGTCGGGAGACGGTTGCTGATCCCAACTGTCGGTGATATACATTCGATACACTCAAGCGAAATGAGTGGTCGGTCATGTGTGGGCCGGGTTGCAAGATGTTCTTGTTGAACCCAGTGTATTCGCCTCTAGAGATACACTATCGGCAGGTGGTCCCATACCTTGTCATAGTCGGAAATCCTAACTCCAATAAGCGCCTGCGGTTTTGATTGTATACTATATATGTGAAGCGTGAGATGCAAGCGTTCCACTAGATTCTATTTACTTGTATTTAGACATTATTATAATATCAGACAAGATATGGGTTTTAAAACTGTTTTGGGTTATCGTAAGGTAAAAACCGTCCGTGTTTATGTGTGGATTTGGTCTTACGATTATCCTTTTCTTTTGGAAAGATTTTTGAACTTTAAAATCATGATTTGATGATCTCCCCTTATACTGTGCGAGTTTATCTCACTCTGGTTCACCAGACTGACCAGGTGTTTTGTAAATGCTCGGGTTAGACCGGGTTGTACAGGTTCAGGTTATCGACTGTTGTGAAGAGACGAGCTGGAGGTGTTCAGACGTATGATATTATATAGCTGCTATTCCGCGGTGTGTTGTATATGGGAACATGCTAGTATAACTGTCCCAGTGTATGATGTACTCTGATACTGTAAGTATTTTAAAGCTCTCAATAAAGATTTATTTCTGTATTATATTTTGTTCCGCTGCGATGTGAGACTCTGGGTTGTGTTGTTTCTTCTTCTTCTTCTATTCTAATATTTCTTTCTTTCTTATCTCACCCTCTAACTTCTTTCTATTAATGATCTGGAATGTTCGATGTCTGAATGGTCAACACGGTAGTTTGATGTTGATTTTCGGAGTCGAAAATCCCAGTTCGTTACAGAAAGAGATAAGAATTATTATTTTTGTTTTGCATTAAAAGAATAGCAAAATTATTATCTTTGTTACATGGACATTAAACAAACAAAAATATTTTCATTTGTATGGAAATGAAGTTGACACCAAAAATATATTGCATTTTTGGTTAGGAGTTGAATAACACAAAAATACTCATTTTTGTTAAATTATAAGTGACGTACAAAAATATTCATTTTTGTTGTAATTGGAATGACACACAAAATATACATTTTGTGTATATGATATGTATGGAAATTGAAAAGTAAAGGAAAACATGGTTGGGTGTCATGATATATATCAATATTTGATATAATTGAGGATATTTGTCGCCAGCAAGATGAAGTGTAATAAAATACATTTCATTACACATTATAAACATATTGATAGGTTGTGAAACAAAACATTCATTGTTTGTTGTGTTAATTTCGTTAATGAAATGGAATTTAATTATTGTTTTTATATAAATAAAAACAAAGATTGATCATTACAAATCACTAATAACAATATGAAATGATTTCCAACTTATATATATATATACGAGAATTATTTGGAAAGTCCGAGTCTATCTCATTCCAAATAATTTGAACGACGTTTAAAATTCAAGAGTTGAAGACGGAGATTGAAGACCGACGATCTTCACATCGAATGGACGACGAATGCAGATGCCCGTGATGGGAGTAGCTACCTTGAAGGGGCTACAGTGGTGGCCGTCCGGACGTAGTGTTGATTTGTACGGATTTGACTTTTGCTCAGACCCAGAACATAAGTTTATAAATGGATTGTGTGTCCGACATCGTACTCCGTTAAATATCATGTTATTGATTCTCTGTTAATATATAAATGATTGGTGGTGAAGAATTTATTCTTTGCTTAACACCCGTTTATATATTGACGGATGATCAATGGTACGGTATGGAGTGACAGTGTGGCATACTAAGATGCAATGATCAAGGTTTTTGTTGAAAAGCAGGCCTTGTGGGATGACCAAAGCATAGCCTGTTTAGGCATAGCTTTGTGTATTACGTGACTTCGCGAGCCTCACACACCGGCGGAGTCTAAAACGGGAGAAGGGAACGCAGGGAGAGCAGCACGTTTCTTTCTAGCTAGAAGTGGTGTCGGTGCTTAAACTGGCTGATATTTACTTATGTGGATGATGGAATGAGGCACCTCAGATGATAGGTCCTATAGGACCGGGAAACGTGTGTTCAGGAATAACTAATCCACGAAGCTGTATGTGTGGACCGGCCCTGCAGGATCCAAGGGTTAACTGCGGGGAATCCTGAGACATTAGCTAGAGTGTCTCGAATCGGTAAGGAGCTCCTCCCTAGCCTTGACTCATGATGGAAACCCAATTTCCAATACGACCTCATGCGGTTTTGATTGTATTACTAGTATGGAGGCATAGTAGTATGTGATACTATTCTTCCTAGGATTAATATATTATGATTGAAAGTGTTTTTAAACTTATACACACTAATAATAATATCAAATCCGTTTTTATCGTACCAAGCATGTTTAATCACCATAAGGTAAAACTCTATCCTCTGGTGTGCGTTGCAATGTGTGATGGGACCTGAGTCTTATGGTGATTTCATTTTTCCAAAAGCATTGCGCTGTTTTACGATTTACTTTATACTTATGCACAGCAATCCATTGGAATAAACCCGTTCCGCGTTAGCGGCGTGGTCCTTGGATTTGCCTTATTATTATTAGTTATTAGTTAAGAATTCTCACACCAGTCCCATGACTGACTCATAGTTTGTTTCACTTTACAAACTCGGGTGCCCTCTTTTCCACACGGGCAGTCGAGTAGTTTGTCTACAGGTTCTTATCTCGAGCAGGATGCTGGATTGAAGCTTAAAGCTGTGTCTAGAGCATAGTTATCTTCCGCTGTATCTATTTTATTGTTTCCGCTGCAATGTATTAAATTTTTTGTAATTTATCTTCCGCTGTAATTTTATTCAATATACTCTGATATTCTGTACTCTGATGTAACATTATTATGATGTTTATAAAAGTCTGCTGTTATTGTTCTGATGTTGTTGTATTCCCAGAGTTAACGTATGCGGATTTTGAATGGTCTTAGTCGATCTAGCGGTCGATTAAGGTCGGGCGAAAGCCGTGTCGTTACAGTTGGTATCAAAGCTTTGGTTTGCTCAAATCTTTGGGGTACAACTCATTATAACAAAACAAAAGACTCATCAGAGGTTGGACTAGTAATATCCTATAAAAAGAATACTCATTAGAGATGGGATCAGCAGTATCCTAGAATGAGAAAACTCATTAGAGATGGGGTTAGTAGTGCCCTAGAATTAGTTGGAGTGACAAGTTTATAATTAACGTATTTTTAATTATATCCGACTTTAGAAAATATGATTTTTGTGTATATAAAAGTTATATATATATTTTAGAAGCTAATCAACTAGTTGATTGATAATGGTGTTGTGTGATTTTTAGTTCAACTAATAAAATTATTAAAACCAATAAAAGAAGGAAAAATGAATAGGATAATTAAACAACTTTTAGCATTCGTTCCTTTTCGAGGACGAAAAGTTCTTAAGTGGGGGAGATTGTAATAACCCGGAAAATTGTACCCAATTTTAAAATTTTATTTTAAGGAAATTTTGTTAGAAAATGCGTCATAATTTAAATTTCCATTTTTTTAATTATTGAATTTAATTTTTTCATTAATGAAATTTATTAATTCATGTTAATGGATTAATATTTATCTTAAATATTTATTTGAACTTTATACTCAATTTGTTAAATGTTAGATTGGTTGTCCATGTTTTATCTTTCATAACTAAGTTTAACATTAGACTTGATAGTTTATATATATATAGGTTAAATATATATTATTTTGAGATGAAATTAATATTTAAAGTACCTTTAATTACACTTTCTTACAGAATTGGAAACGTTAGCTAGATGTATATCTGCCTAAATATGCATGTCCTTATACATTTGCTATACTTAATTATTTTTAATGATATTTTTACGGTAATAAATATTTAAAGAAAAACAATCAAGGACATTCATTTGCATTTATTCCATGTCACTAAGGCAATTCAAAATTTGTACCACATTTAGATTTAGTTCCATCTTAATGGATTTTGCTTCATTTTTTTATAACAAATATTTGATTGTTTAGAATATTAAAATTTTAGTTAACTTAAATTCTTCCTCATTCATTCTCAACTCATATCCTCATTTCTCCTTGATTTAAGGTCCTATTTTCATTCAAGCCCCTATATTCCCTTTTACTTTTATATGAAGACAATAGCATTGAACTACCAAATTTAACGAATGAAATATGTTGTAGTCTATTGTTTAGCTTAAGTTAATATTTCATTTAATCACACACACACACACACACATATATATATATATATATGTATGTATGTATGTATGTATATTATTCCCTTCTACATATATTCTTTCTTACATTATCTATATGTATTTGTAGACATTTTCGTTGCCTTATTCTTTTCTGTGCAATTTAATTATGTTCCCTACAATTATGATGTTAATGTTTTGAAATTTAAGAAGACGCGCAAATTTATAACGATTAACATCAAATAATTTATCATGCATTCATTTTTTTTCTTTCTCTTTGTGGTTTATTTTTAAATTTTGAATAATAAATAATTATTTCCAACACGGCCTCACTCAGCCACATTTAAATTGTTTGTAACTTGCATGTGTTTCCAGTTGTATTCATTTCAATGCATAACCAAAAGCATTTATAGAAGAAAAAGGAAGGTTTCCTCCTTAATAAAATAAATAAAATTTGAAATCATATTCAATAGAAATTAAAGACGAGTCATTCATTGTGAAAAAATAATAATGATAATAATAATTGTTGCATGCAAACCATTCATATCCTTATTCCTTTTATGTTCTCTCACTTACTTTCATATGCACACATGCTATATTTTATGCTTTTTATAAATACAAAGAAAAATATTAATTAAATAAAGAAATAATAATAATGAAAGTCTTAAGTGCATGCACCATGCATGTTTCAATTATGCCACAATTCCTCTTGAAATTCCCATCTAACGTTTCATTCATTTACCATCCAAGATTGTCATTTTCTTTTATATATATTATCCTATTTATTTCTTTTATTTCCATCATTTCCTTCATTTAAGACCATATATTCATGTGGTCCATCATGCCTAGTCAGCAAATTAAACTTTATTTGTCACCTACCACATATATAGAGACAACTGAAAATCAAATAATAAAATAATAAACTGGCTCCACTATATTACATCCTAAACTTCTCTAAACCTATTCCTAATCACAAAACAACGGCAGCCTCTTTCTCTTCTTCTTCTAACCATAAAAATGAGAGCTTTTCAATCTTTCAATAATCATAAAAACCGAATTACTCCACTAATACTCATGAAACAAATATATATGTGATCCTCATGAGTTGCTCTTCGATTGGGTATGAGTTTTGGAACTGTTCGAAGATAGTTTGGTCGCTGCAATTTTTACAACGCGATGTTCATGCGGCTAGGGTTGGAGTTTTGGAGAAATTGATGCATTGCTTGTCGAATTCAAGCTTATATTTGAGTTTATAGTGAGAATTTATTTTTAATTTAATTATTAATTCTTTTTTATTAAAAATATTTATTGATAGATCTGCTATGTCGTGATATTTTAAATATGGGTCTGAATTGTTTATACCGTATGATGTTAGATCTGCAAATCTAAATATTAGATCTGAATTTATTGGTTAATTAGAATTAATTATTTGTTAATCTTATTGAATCATGCCTCGTTGATTTGTCTAATGCCAATATAAACATCACCCTGTATATTACCTTGATGTGAATTGTTAGATTTAGTCGTGTTGGTTTATTTGAATGTTGTTGTTGTTTGGATGTGACATGAAATACGATGTGGTAAATGGTAAAGGCTTAATCTTTACATTGTAAACAGAAAGACCAAATTTTATATTGAATTTTTAATTGAAATATTAAAGATGTATATTTTCATGAAAATATTAAAAGATGAAAATTTTCATGTAAATATTAAATGATGAATTATTACATTGTAAATTAAGATTAAATTTTACATTGTAATTTAAGAATAAATTTTACATTGTAAATGAAAGATGAAATATTTATATTAAAAATTAAAAAGATATGTTTCATTGTAAATAAAAAAGATATGATTTTTCATTGTCAATGGAAAGAATGAATTTTTGCAATGAATTATTAAAGAATGAATTTTTGCAATGAATTATTAAAGAATGAATTTTTGCAATGAATTATTAGAGAATGAATTTTTCAATGAATAATTATTAAATAGATTCTTCATTGAATTATTAAGTAGGATTTGGCGACGAACTAGTATTGACATTTTTATATGTAATTTATATATGCATTTACTCGGTAAAATAAAGATGACATTTTTATATATTATTTAGATGTAAATTAGAACGGTAAAATATAAATGATATTTTTATATGTAATTAAAACATGAATTTACATCGTATGCTGAATATTACATTTTTTATATGTAATGTATGTACGAAGTTACACCGTTGGATAAAAATTACATTTTTCTAGGTAATTAAAAGATGCATTTACATCGTATGATAGAATTCGTTTTTTTATATATATAACATAGGATGAGAATGATCATGAAATAAAATTCATTTATTATATGGAAATGAAAGGTAGGGATTTGACATGATATTAAATTTACACTTTTATTTGTAATATAAGATGTAGGATTTGACAAGATAAGAAAATTTACATTTTATTATGTAAAATCAAAGTAGGGATTTGTGATGGCATGAAATTTACATTTTATTATGTAAAATTGAATAATAGGAATTTACACCGTATGATAATTTTACATCATTTTATATGTAAATAAAATAGGAATTTCCACCGTATGATAATTTTACATTATTTTATAAGTAAATAAAGTAGGAATTTCCACTGTATGATAACTTACATTATGTTATATGAAAATAAAGTAGGAATTCACACCGCAGGAAAATTTACATTATTTTATATGTAAATATGAAGTAGAGATTGTATGTAAAATAAAGTCACATTTTTAGAATGTAAGTTAAGAAATAAATTTAGGATTGAAATAAAATTTACATTTTTCTATGTAACAACTAAAGTAGGATTTACATAGCAAAATAAAGATTACATTTTTATATGTAATTAAGTAAGAATTTACATCGTAAATTAAAAGTACACTTTTTATATATGTAAATAAAGGTGAGAATTTACTTTGTAATCAAAAGTACATTTTTATATGTAAATTAAGATATGAATTATACCGTGTGAAATTTACATTTATTTTTATATGCAAATTAAGACATGAGTTACACCGTATGAAAATTACATTATTTTTAATGTGATTAAGGATGAAGATTTACATTGAAAAGAAGAAAACATTTTTTTATGTAAACAGAAGTATGAACTTGCATTGTAAATGAAATTTACATTTTTATATGTAAACAAAAGTAGGAATATACGATGTAATAAATTTACATTTTTATAATGTAAATATAAAGTAGAGCTTGCATGTAAATTAGAACGGTAAAATAAAAATGACATTTTTATATGTTATTTATATATAGATTTACACCGTAAGATAAAATATTCATTTTTATCAAATGTAAAGGAATGACAAAATATTCATTTTGTCAAATGTAAAAGAAAGATAAAATATTCATTTTGTCAAATGTAAAAGAAAGATAAAATATTCATTTTGTCAAATATAAAGGAAAGATAAAAATGTAAGTATGACAAAGGAATGAAACATATTATTTACTTGTAAGTGTCATTTACTGCATATGAAATGAAACATATTTATTTATTTGTAAGTGTCATTTACTGCATATGAAATGAAACATATTTATTTATTTGTAAATGTCATGCACTGCATATGAAATGAACAATATATATTTCTTCGTGAGTGTCATTTACTGCATATGAAATAAAACATATTTATTTATTTGTAAGTGTCATTTACTGCATATGAAATGAAACATATTTATTTATTTGTAAATGTCATGCACTGCATATGAAATGAAACATATATATTTCTTCGTAAGTGTCATTTACTGCATATAAAATAAAATTTGTAATGTCATATGTGGCATATGAAATGAAGTGCATAGTTAAAATCATACCTTTTGCATATAAAGCGAAGTATTTTAAATGTCATTTAGAAAAGAACAAAAATTCACATTTTTGGTTAAAGAAAGAAAAGAACAAAAATTCATATTTTTGTTCAAAGAGAAAGTAAAGGACAAAATTTACATTTGTGTTTAATGTAAATCCAAAAAAAAAAAAAAGATTACATTTTGTTAAATGAAATTAAAAAGAGAAAAGTTACATTTTTGTTAAAATGTAATTAAAGTAAGAAAAGTTACATTTTTGTTTAAATGTAATTAAAGGAACAAGAAAATTTACATTTTAAGGAATTGGATTTTCATATAAAAAGAGATAAAGTTAGAAATTGACATTTTTATTATGTAACTTAGAATGAGAACTTGCATTGCAAATAAAAATTACATTTTTATTTGAACTAAAGATATGATATTTGCTATGCAAATAAAAACTACCTTTTTATTTGAAACTATGATATGCAACTGGCGATGAAAATAAAAATTATATTTTTATTTGTAACTATGATATGAAATTTGGCAAACGAACAAAATTTACATTTCCTAATGTAGCTTTGATATGGAATTTTCTATGCGAACAAAATTTACATTTTTATATGTAACTATAAATGAGAATTTGCACTGTAAATTAGAATTACATTTTTATTGTGTAATTAAAGTATGATATTACATTGTAAATTAAAATTACATTTTTATGATGTCACGTAAGAATTGAATTTACATTACCATTATAAAAAGTCAAGATCATTTTGGCTTTGCATTGAAAGAGATAAGAATTATTATTTTTGTTTGGCATTAAAAGAATAGCAAAATTATTATCTTTGTTACATGGAAATTAAACAAACAAAAATATTTTCATTTGTATGGAAATGAAGTTGACACCAAAAATATATTGCATTTTTGGTTAGGAGTTGAATGACACAAAAATACTCATTTTTGTTAAATTATAAGTGACGTACAAAAATATTCATTTTTGTTGTAATTGGAATGACACGCAAAATATACATTTTGTGTATATGATATGTATGGAAATTGAAAAGTAAAGGAAAACATGGTTGGATGTCATGATATATATCAATATTTGATATAATTGAGGATATTTGTCGCCAGCAAGATGAAGTGTAATAAAATACATTTCATTACACATTATAAACATATTGATAGGTTGTGAAACAAAACATTCATTGTTTGTTGTGTTAATTTCGTTAATGAAATGGAATTTAATTATTGTTTTTATATAAATAAAAACAAAGATTGATCATTACAAATCACTAATAACAATATGAAATGATTTCCAACTTATATATATACGAGAATTATTTGGAAAGTCCGAGTCTATCTCATTCCAAATAATTTGAACGACGTTTAAAATTCAAGAGTTGAAGACGGCGATTGAAGACCGACGATCTTCACATCGAATGGACGACGACTGCTGATGCCCGTGATGAGAGTAGCTACCTTGAAGGGGCTACAGTGGTGGCCGTCCGGACGTAGTGTTGATTTGTACGGATTTGACTTTCGCTCAGACCCAGAGCATAAGTTTATAAATGGATTGTGTGTCCGACATCGTACTCCGTTAAATATCATGTTATTGATTCTCTGTTAATATATAAATGATTGGTGGTGAAGAATTTATTCTTTGCTTAACACCCGTTTATATATTGACGGATGATCAATGGTACGGTATGGAGTGACAGTGTGGCATACTAAGATGCAATGACCAAGGTTTTTGTTGAAAAGCAGGCCTTGTGGGATGACCAAAGCATAGCCTGTTTAGGCATAGCTTTGTGTATTACGTGACTTCGCGAGCCTCACACACCGGCGGAGTCTAAAACGGGAGAAGAGAACGCAAGGAGAGCAGCACGTTTCTTTCTAGCTAGAAGTGGTGTCGGTGCTTAAACTGGCTGATATTTACTTATGTGGATGATGGAATGAGGCACCTCGGATGATAGGTCCTATAGGACCGGGAAACGTGTGTTCAGGAATAACTAATCCACGAAGCTGTATGTGTGGAACGGCCCTGCAGGATCCAAGGGTTAACTGCGGGGAATCCTGAGATATTAGCTAGAGTGTCTCGAATCGGTAAGGAGCTCCTCCCTAGCCTTGACTCATGATGGAAACCCAATTTCCAATACGACCTCATGCGGTTTTGATTGTATTACTAGTATGGAGGCATAGTAGTATGTGATACTATTCTTCCTAGGATTAATATATTATGATTGAAAGTGTTTTTAAACTTATACACACTAATAATAATATCAAATCCGTTTTTATCGTACCAAGCATGTTTAATCACCATAAGGTAAAACTCTATCCTCTGGTGTGCGTTGCATTGTGTGATGGGACCTGAGTCTTATGGTGATTTCATTTTTCCAAAAGCATTGCGCTGTTTTACGATTTACTTTATACTTATGCACAACAATCCATTGGAATAAACCCGTTCCGCGTTAGCGGCGTGGTCCTTGGATTTGCCTTATTATTATTAGTTATTAGTTAAGAATTCTCACACCAGTCCCATGACTGACTCATAGTTTGTTTCACTTTGCAAACTCGGGTGCCCTCTTTTCCACACGGGCAGTCGAGTTGTTTGTCTACAGGTTCTTATCTCGAGCAGGATGCTGGATTGAAGCTTAAAGCTGTGTCTAGAGCATAGTTATCTTCCACTGTATCTATTTTATTGTTTCCGCTGCAATGTATTAAATTTATTGTAATTTATCTTCCGCTGTAATTTTATTCAATATACTCTGATATTCTGTACTCTGATGTAACATTATTATGATGTTTATAAAAGTCTGCTGTTATTGTTCTGATGTTGTTGTATTCCCAGAGTTAACGTATGCGGATTTTGAATGGTCTTAGTCGATCTAGCGGTCGATTAAGGTCGGGCGAAACCCGTGTCGTTACAGTTGGTATCAGAGCTTTGGTTTGCTCAAATCTTTGGGGTACAACTCATTAGAACAAAACAAAAGACTCATCAGAGGTAGGACTAGTAATATCCTATAAAAAGAATACTCATTAGAGATGGGATCAGCAGTATCCTAGAATGAGAAAACTCATTAGAGATGGGGTTAGTAATGCCCTAGAATGAGTTGGAGTGACAAGTTTATAATTAACGTATTTTTAATTATATCCAACTTTAGAAAATATGATTTTTGTGTATATAAAAGTTATATATATATTTTAGAAGCTAATCAACTAGATGATTGATAATGGTGTTGTGTGATTTTTAGTTCAACTAATAAAATTATTAAAACCAATAAAAGAAGGAAAAATGAATAGGATAATTAAACAACTTTTAGCATTCGTTCCTTTTCGAGGACGAAAAGTTCTTAAGTGGGGGAGATTGTAATAACCCGGAAAATTGTACCCAATTTTAAAATTTTATTTTAAGGAAATTTTGTTAGAAAATGCGTCAGAATTTAAAATTTCCATTTTTTTTAATTATTGAATTTAATTTTTTCATTAATGAAATTTATTAATTCATGTTAATGGATTAATATTTATCTTAAATATTTATTTGAACTTTATACTCAATTTGTTAAATGTTAGATTGGTTGTCCATGTTTTATCTTTCATAACTAAGTTTAACATTAGACTTGATAGTTTATATATATAGGTTAAATATATATTATTTTGAGATGAAATTAATATTTAAAGTACCTTTAATTACACTTTCTTACAGAATTGGAAACGTTAGCTAGATGTATATCTGCCTAAATATGCATGTCCTTATACATTTGCTATACTTAATTATTTTTAATGATATTTTTACGGTAATAAATATTTAAAGAAAAACAATCAAGGACATTCATTTGCATTTATTCCATGTCACTAAGGCAATTCAAAATTTGTACCACATTTAGATTTAGTTCCATCTTAATGGATTTTGCTTCATTTTTTTTATAACAAATATTTGATTGTTTAGAATATTAAAATTTTAGTTAACTAAAATTCTTCCTCATTCATTCTCAACTCATATCCTCATTTCTCCTTGATTTAAGGTCCTATTTTCATTCAAGCCCCTATATTCCCTTTTACTTTTATATGAAGACAATAGCATTGAACTACCAAATTTAACGAATGAAATATGTAGTGGTTTTGTAGTCTATAGTTCAGCTTAAGTTAATATTTCATTTAATCACACACACACACACACACACACATATATATATATATATATATATATGTATGTATGTATATTATTCCCTTCTACATATATTCATTCTTACATTATCTATATGTATTTGTAGACATTTTCGTTGCCTTATTCTTTTCTGTGCAATTTAATTATGTTCCCTACAATTATGATGTTAATGTTTTGAAATTTAAGAAGACGCGCAAATTTATAACGATTAACATCAAATAATTTATCATGCATTCATTTTTTTTTTTCTTTCTCTTTGTGGTTTATTTTTAAATTTTGAATAATAAATAATTATTTCCAACACGGCCTCAGTCAGCCACATTTAAATTGTTTGTAACTTGCATGTGTTTCCAGTTTTATTCATTTCAATGCATAACCAAAAGCATTTATAGAAGAAAAAGGAAGGTTTCCTCCTTAATAAAATAAATAAAATTTGAAATCATATTCAATAGAAATGAAAGACGAGTCATTCATTGCGAAATAATAATAATGATAATAATAATTGTTGCATGCAAACCATTCATATCCTTATTCCTTTTATGTTCTCTCTCTTACTTTCATATGCACACATGCTATATTTTATGCTTTTTATAAATACAAAGAAAAATATTAATTAAATAAAGAAATAATAATAATGAAAGTCTTAAGTACATGCACCATGCATGTTTCAATTATGCCACAATTCCTCTTGAAATTCCCATCTAACGTTTCATTCATTTACCATCCAAGATTGTCATTTTCTTTTATATATATTATCCTATTTATTTCTTTTATTTCCATCATTTCCTTCATTTAAGACCATATATTCATGTGGTCCATCATGCCTAGTCAGCAAATTAAACTTTATTCGTCACCTACCACATATATAGAGACAAGTAAAAATCAAATAATAAAATAATAAACTGGCTCCACTATATTACATCCTAAACTTCTCTAAACCTATTCCTAATCACAAAACAACGGCAGCCTCTTTCTCTTCTTCTTCTAACCATAAAAATAAGATCTTTTCAATCTTTCAATAATCATAAAAACCGAATTACTCCACTAATACTCATGAAACAAATATATATGTGATCCTCATGAGTTGCTCTTCGATTGGGTATGAGTTTTGGAACTGTTCGAAGATAGCTTGGTCGCTGCAATTTTTACAACGCGATGTTCATGCGTCTAGGGTTGGAGTTTTGGAGAAATTGATGCATTGCTTGTCGAATTCAAGCTTATATTTGAGTTTATAGTGAGAATTTATTTTTAATTTAATTATTAATTCTTTGTTATTAAAAATATTTATTGATAGATATGCTTTGTCGTGATATTTTAAATATGGGTCTGAATTGTTTATACCGTATGATGTTAGATCTGCAAATCTAAATATTAGATCTGAATTTATTGGTTAATTAGAATTAATTATTTGTTAATTTTATTGAATAATGCCTCGTTGATTTGTCTTATGCCAATATAAACATCACCCTGTATATTACCTTGATGTGAATTGTTAGATTTAGTCGTGTTGGTTTATTTGAATGTTGTTGTTGTTTGGATGTGACATGAAATACGATGTGGTAAATGGTAAAGGCTTAATCTTTACATTGTAAACATAAAGACCAACTTTTATATTGAATTTTTAATTGAAATATTAAAGATGTATATTTTCATGAAAATATTAAAAGATGAAATTTTTCATGTAAATATTAAATGATGAATTATTACATTGTAAATTAAGATTAAATTTTACATTGTAATTTAAGAATAAATTTTACATTGTAAATGAAAGATGAAATATTTATATTAAAAATTAAAAAGATATGTTTCATTGTAAATAAAAAAGATATGATTTTTCATTGTCAATGAAAAGAATGAATTTTTGCAATGAATTATTAAAGAATGAATTTTTGCAATGAATTATTAAAGAATGAATTTTTGCAATGAATTATTAGAGAATGAATTTTTCAATGAATTATTATTAAATAGATTCTTCATTGAATTATTAAGTAGGATTTGGCGACGAACTAGTATTGACATTTTTATATGTAATTTATATATGCATTTACTCGGTAAAATAAAGATGACATTTTTTAATGTTATTTTGATGTAAATTAGAACGGTAAAATATAAATGACATTTTTATATGTAATTAAAACATGAATTTACATCGTATGCTGAATATTACATTTTTATATGTAATGTATGTACGAAGTTACACCGTAGGATAAAAATTACATTTTTCTAGGTAATTAAAAGATGCATTTACATCGTATGATAGAATTCGTTTTTTTTTATATATATATAACATTGGATGAGAATGATCATGAAATAAAATTCATTTATTATATGGAAATGAAAGGTAGGGATTTGACATGATATTAAATTTACACTTTTATTTGTAATATAAGATGTAGGATTTGACATGATAAGAAAATTTACATTTTATTATGTAAAATCAAAGTAGGGATTTGTGATGGCATGAAATTTACATTTTATTATGTAAAATTGAATAATAGGAATTTCCACCGTATGATAATTTTACATCATTTTATATGTAAATAAAATAGGAATTTCCACCGTATGATAATTTTACATTATTTTATATGTAAATAAAATAGGAATTTCCACTGTATGATAACTTACATTATGTTATATGAAAATAAAGTAGGAATTCACACCGCAGGAAAATTTACATTATTTTATATGTAAATATGAAGTAGAGATTGTATGTAAAATAAAGTCACATTTTTAGAATGTAAGTTAAGAAATAAATTTAGGATTGAAATAAAATTTACATTTTTCTATGTAACAACTAAAGTAGGATTTACATAGCAAAATAAAGATTACATTTTTATATGTAATTAAGTAAGAATTTACATCATAAATTAAAAGTACACTTTTTATATATGTAAATAAAGGTGAGAATTTACTTTGTAATCAAAAGTACATTTTTATATGTAAATTAAGATATGAATTATACCGTGTGAAATTTACATTTATTTTTATATGCAAATTAAGACATGAGTTACACCGTATGAAAATTACATTATTTTTAATGTGATTAAGGATGAAGATTTACATTGAAAAGAAGAAAACATTTTTTTTTTATGTAAACAGAAGTATGAACTTGCATTGTAAATGAAATTTACATTTTTATATGTAAACAAAAGTAGGAATTTACGATGTAATAAATTTACATTTTTATAATGTAAATATAAAGTAGAGCTTGCATGTAAATTAGAACGATAAAATAAAAATGACATTTTTATATGTTATTTATATATGGATTTACACCGTAAGATAAAATATTCATTTTTATCAAATGTAAAGGAATGACAAAATATTCATTTTGTCAAATGTAAAAGTGTTAGCCTACTTTGTGAACTAGGCAACACAAAGTCAAGAAACCAACCATTGAAGAGTATTTCAAGTTATAAGACTCCGGTTCGGATCGGAAGGAAACACCACACTTCAGATTGATAGCAGCATATCGGTTCGGATCAGATAGAATTCTCTGTTCGGAACGGATGTCTCCTACTGGATAAATTGGCGAAGCATATCTGATCGGATCGGAAGGCCAATAAATCTCAAACGGATCGGAGGTTCATCTGCTCGCCATAGCACAGGAGCGGAGCGGAATAGGTTAAAGAAGGAGTAGTGCCCAAACCAATCCGGGTCGGATCGGGTATCCCGATCCGAACCCCTTACCTGCATATCTCCGACCCGCACCCATGATCTATGTTAATCTCCTATAAAATCGCCTGGAGAACCGGAACGGATATGACTAATTCCTACCCCTAACGTCCATCTCTTTGATGCGTTGTCAGCTTGATAGTTCATCCGAACCCGAAGAGAGTGCGATGGATGACACGTGTTCCGACCCGGATTGAATCTCAAGCAAATTCACACCTATAAATACCCCATCTAGAGACAAAGAAAAGGATCTTTTTCAGCACTTTTGAGAATCCAAGTACCTCCATCATCCGAACTCCATTACTCCCGGAAAATCCAAATCATCTTTCATTTCTTGTTTTAATCATTTGAGTGAACAAAAGTGAGTTGTGAGTGAATCTTACATTGCATTTGTAACTGAATTACTGAATATAGTGAAAACTAAGTGGACGTAGGCATTTCTTCGCCGAACCACTATAAATCTTGTGTGTTCATTCTTATTTTTGTTTTATTTTATCTTGTTTCTAATCAATTTGGGTGTTAGAACCACTTTTGGGTCTAACATTTTGGTGCTTTCACTGAGAAACCTTATCTAAATTCTTTATTTTCCGGGATCTCTTTCTACTTTTTGGACCGTTGAGTTCAAAGAAGTGAATCCTTAAGTTTCTCCGTTTTCTTACATTCGTTGAATTAATTGTTGAAGACTCATGGCCAAAGGAAAAGGCAAGGAAGTTCAGTCTGTTCAAGGAAATGGAGCTGGCGAAGATCAGCAACATGCTGTTGTAACAAGGTCTCGGGGACAGAGTTCAGCAGCAGGGAGAATCAATGCAGGAAATCCGAACCGACAGCAAGGGGAGAGCTCCGATCCGATCCGGGTAGGAGACTCCGAAGCCGTGCACTCCCCCAGTCTGAACCGACCCGAGTTGCTCGCTGCACACCGATCCGACCAGGCACCCCAGCTCCGATCCGACCCGACTTCCTACCTCCGATCCGACCCGATGCTTGGTGAAGCTGGAACATCTACTCGAGTCCCCGCGAATGCTCCAATTCCAGCTGCCAGGGTTGGAGACCAGGTCAATCCATCTGCTCCCATCACTCAAGGAGATTTCTCGCGCTTGCTTGATATGCTTGAGAGCACGAGGGAAGCTATGAGAGTTCATGAGCGCACTAATCTCATGATGCAGGAAAATATGAGGCTCATGAGTCGGGAGATCAATGAGCTCCGCCGGCAGAGAACTCCATCACCGGTTCGTCACACACCCGTAGATCAATCTTCATCTTCCGAGGAAGAGAGGCCCCGTGAACGAAGGCCACTCGAACGACCTCAGAACGTGGAGCAGCTAACGTTTGGATCTTTGGGATCTCGCGAGGATATCGCACGAGCATTAGGAAACGATAGCCCTACTCGGGGGCAAAGACTCCAGTCCCCTCTTCCCGAGATCGACCGGGAACACAGGGAAAGGAATCGAGTAGAGGCAGCTCGAAGAAGAAGGGCATCTCCAGAGCAAGAGCCCCGAAGGAACTCGGACACTAGGGCCAGGGAACCTGAGCAGCCCTTAACTAGTGCCGATGTGCAGGCAATGGTCCGCCGAATTATGTCCGAGAGCCGGAATTATACGAATGAAGACTATGGCATTGAGCGAAGCCATACACCGTTCACTGACGATATCCTAGATTTCCAGTTTCCCCGACGCTTTAACTTGCCACAGATGGACAAATATAATGGAAGGACTGATCCAGGACAGCATTTGATGCGGTATTCGTGGCTCATGAACGCCGCTGCTGCCCCTGATGAAGTAAAGTGCAAAGCATTCCCAATCTACCTGGAAGATGTGGCATTGTTCTGGTTTACCCGGCTTCCTCCTCGTTCAATTTCTAATTACAAAGAACTAAGTGAGCGTTTCATGAACCAGTTTCGACTACATGCCCGCAAGTCCAAGAGTGTTATTGAATTGTCGAGGATCAAACAGGCACCAGGAGAGTCTTTAAGGGCATATTTAGATCGTTTTAACCAAGCTGTAACTGAGGTCAGTGACCCGCATGAGCCCACTATTCTAATGGCATTGAAGGAAGGAGTCGATCCTGAATCTGAGTTTGGAGACTACCTTTCTGGGAAGACACCCCCCACAAGGGCGATATTCTACGAAAAAGCCGATATTTATCTAAGACGAGAGGAGGCCCGGGCAAACCGGAAAAGAAAGTCTGAGACAGCTTCAAAGGAGAATGTGCAGAGTAATATTGCCGTGAAGCAGTCTGGGGAAAGTTCTGGCAAGGTTGAAGTAAATGTAGGAAATAAGGGTGGAAACAGCAATACTGGAAATGGGGGAAACAACAACAACCGTAATTCGAACGGTAACAGGAGAAACAGAAATAGGGGAAGCGACCCTAACAAAAGGCCCCGATTCCAGAATTACGAGGACTATACACCATTGAATGACACCCTGGAAAATATTTACCTGGATACGTACAATGTGTTGCAGTACAAAAGACCGCCACCTCGTGATTCGACCGAGAAAGAAATGGCGACAGGGAAATTTTGCTTGTTTCACGGAACACATGGACATTCGACCAATGAGTGTCGGCATTTGAGGGATGTAATTGAAAAGTTGCTGCGTGAAGGAAAGTTGGATGAGTACAAGGTTGCCCCGAGGGACAGGGGGCAAGGAGAGCAGGCTCCAAAACAAATCCTACCTGCTCCTAAGCCTACCGCGCAGCAGAAAGGTAAAGGGATTGTCATCAACTCCATAGTAGGCGGACCACACCCGGCAATCCGAAGTTTTAGGTCAATGGACCAATATGTGAATGCTGCCAAGCATCTAGATGTGAATGAAGGTGACGATTTGGAAGATGTCACCCCTATAAAACAACAAAAAACCATGTTCGATGACGTGGTGTTTCGCAGCCGAGATAACACGGGGATACAATCTCCCACCAATGATCCGTTGGTTATTACTACCACCATTGGGCCGGCCTTGGTCCATAAGGTATTAGTAGACAACGGAAGTTCCGTTAATATTTTGTTCAAGAAGTCATTTGATCAGATGAAGCTTGAGCCCGAAGATCTGAAACCTTGTGAAGGATGGATTAGAGGCTTCAACGGAGCGACGACAGCTCCCATGGGATATATAGAATTGCCCGTGACCCTAGGGCAAGGAGAGCGTAGAAGAGTGCGAATGCTTCAGTTCGTAGTATTGGACGTAGATTCGCCATATAACGCATTTTTAGGGAGACCTGCCCTCGCTGAATTTAGAGTTTGTATCGCCCCTTGGTGCTTGTTACTAAAGTTCCCAACCGAAGCCGGGACTGGAGTAATAAGAGGGGATCAGGTTTCTGGACGGGCCTGCTATGTGGCCGAACTGAAGATGTTGATGAAAGGAGTTAATGCAGAGAGTAAGGATGCCCCGTCTCCCTCAAAGGGGGACTCGGCATAGCAATTAGAGAAATTGACCCCAAAGGAGTTGCCCAAAGGAACACCTGAAGACCTGGATCCTAGAAAAGACGAGGAACCAGAGGCTAGGAATGCAACTCCTAATGAAACGACAGTGGAAATTCCTGTTGATAAAGCTGATCCGACGAAAGTCTTGAAGATCGGTTCCCAATTGGATCCACGTCGTGCTGAAGAGCTGACGGACTTCTTGAAGGCAAACTTAGATGTGTTCGCCTGGACCCATGCTGACATGTGTGGGATATCGCCTTCCATTATCAGTCACAAATTGAATGTAAATCCGAAGCATCCGCCTGTGAAGCAAAAGAGACGCACGCTGGGCCCAGAGAGGTCGGCTGCCCTCAAAGAGGAAGTAGAGAAATTGAAGCAAAATGGATTTATTCGAGATTCGACCTATCCCGACTGGATATCGAATCCCGTCCTGGTAAAGAAGCCAAACGGAAAGTGGCGAACTTGTATTGACTTTTCAGATTTAAATAAGGCTTGCCCAAAAGATAGTTTCCCACTTCCCAGGATTGACCAGCTTGTAGACTCGACAGCAGGTCATGAACTTCTCTCTTTCATGGATGCATACTCTGGATACAACCAAATTCCTATGCATGTACCAGACCAAGAGCATACAAGTTTCATAACGAATTTGGGGTTATATTGTTATGTTGTAATGCCGTTCGGATTAAAAAAACGCTGGAGCTACATATCAGCGGTTGGTAAATAGAATGTTTTATGATCAAATAGGAAAAACTATGGAAGTTTATGTGGATGATATGCTTGTTAAATCAAAGCAGTCTTCCAATCATACGCAAGACTTAGCGGAAATGTTTGGTATCTTGCGAAAATACCGTATGAAATTGAATCCTTTAAAATGTTCATTTGGAGTGGCATCGGGAAAGTTCCTTGGCTTCATTGTGAGTTCCCGAGGAATTGAGATCAACCCTAGCCAGATAGCGGCGATTAGAAATATCGAAGAACCAAGAAGAATTAAAGACGTCCAAAGTCTGGCAGGAAAGGTAGCGGCGTTGAGTAGATTCATCTCTAAAGCCACCGATAAATGTGTTCCCTTTTTTGATTTGATAAAAAGGGGAAAGAAGAACTTCCAGTGGACTCCCGATTGTGTCGAGGCCTTCCAAAATCTGTTGGAGCTGTTAGAGAAACCGCCAATCTTGTCAAAGCCCGTAGATCACGAAGAACTATTTGTTTATCTAGCAGTCTCGGCCCACGCTGTCAGCACAGCTCTGGTTCGAGAAGAAGACAAAGTACAAAGGCCAGTATACTATGTGAGTAAGAAATTAGCAGCGGCAGAGCGCAACTACCCAAAGATCGAGAAGCTTGCTTACAGCCTCCTGATTGCATCCCGAAAACTTCGTCACTACTTCCAAGCCCATCCAATAACCATATACACCGATCAGCCGTTAAGGCAGGTGTTGCAGAAACCCGAAGCGTCGGGAAGGTTGATCAAATGGAACATAGAACTAAGCCAGTTTGATTTGAATTTTCAACCGCGAAAGTCAATCAGGGGGCAAGCTCTAGCGGACTTTATTGCGGAGTTCACCATTCCAGAGGAAGAAATAATCAATGACCAAGTGGTCAAATCTGAGGATAAGCTAGAGATGAATCCGTGGAGATTATATACAGATGGAGCTAAAAATGACCGAAGATCCGGAGCTGGAATTGTCTTAGTCACTCCGGAGGGACGGTCGTTATATTACGCCCTACGGTTAGAATTTTCGGCAACTAACAACGACTCTGAGTATGAAGCCCTGATTGCCGGGCTGAAACTTGCTAAAGACCTCGGAGTAAAAATGATGGACATATTTTGTGACTCTAAGATTGTTGTTTGTCAAGTGCGAGAGGAATTCGCGGCTCGAGGACCTCGACTTATCGCCTACCTCAAGAAAGTGAAAGAGCTATTGAATAGCTTAGATCGGTACAGCATAACACATATTCCCAGAATTGAAAACCAGAAAGCGGATAGACTGGCAAAACTGGCTAGTTCTGACAATCCAGAAGGGACTGAGGTAATTCCAATTGAAACATTGGAATCACCAAGCTTTGAGTCAATAGAAATTGAATTCGTTCTTGAAGCGGAACCAGAGAAGGAATCATGGATGACTCCAATCAAGAGTTTTCTTAAGAATGGGACACTCCCATCGAAGAAAAGTGAGAAAAGAGCTGTAGTCCGCAAAGCTGCCAGATATGTTATGCAAGACGATACTCTCTATAGACAAGGATTTTCTATGCCCCTGTTACGATGTATCGCACACGACGACATCAAGCGTGTACTGAGAGAAGTGCACGAAGGTGAGTGTGGAGATCATACAGGAGGTCAAACTTTAGCAAAGAAAATATTGCGGTACGGATACTTCTGGCCTACGATCAACAAGGATGCAGCTGATTATTCACGACGCTGCGATAAGTGCCAGAGATTCGCCAAAATCCCCAGGGCACCGTCAACCCAGCTTAAATCGATGGTGAGTCCTTGGCCGTTTGCCACATGGGGAATCGATATCATTAGAGTTTTACCAATTGCTAAAGGAGGGGCTAAGTATGCCATAGTAGCCGTGGATTATTTCACGAAATGGGTGGAAGCTGAGCACTTGACCAAGATCACAGCAAGAAAAGTGATAAGTTTTGTGGTTAGAAATATTATATGCCGGTTCGGGATCCCAAGAACGATTATAACTGACAACGGAACCCAGTTTGACAGCTCTGAGTTCAGAAATTTTTGCCAGAAATATAAGATAGACAAGCGATATACTGCAGTCGCCTATCCGCAATCGAATGGGCAAGTAGAAGCGGTAAACAAAGTTATAAAATCCATCCTCAAGAAACGGTTGGAGCGTGCAAAGGCAAAATGGGTTGATGAATTGCCCCTAGCTTTGTGGGCATATCGAACAACGTTTAAAACGGCTACCGGTCATACCCCTTTCTCTCTCTCCTTTGGTTCAGAAGCAGTAATTCCAGTTGAACTGGAAGTTCCTTCCCACAGGGTTACGTATTATGACCCGATGACGAATCGGGCACTTCTACTTGAGTCTCTTGATGAGGTCGAAGAGAAAAGGGACGAAGCAGACTTGCGTGCAGCAAGACATCGGCGTCAGATGGCACGCTATTATGACAAAAAAGTTCGCCTCAGAACTTTTGAACCAGGGGATTTGGTGCTAAAGAGAGTTTTTCCATCTCTTCCTCACCTCGGCCCAAAATGGGAAGGACCCTTTGTCATCCAACGGAAACTTGATAAAGGAACATTCAAGTTAACGACCGTAGATGGCGAAGAAGTCCCTCGAGCATGGAATGCCCAACACTTAATGCGATATTTGGATTAGAAATGCTATACTTTTTGCTGTTCTTCCTATAAACTCTGTAATAAGGCACGACTTGCCTTGGGAAAATCTGATGATATGAATAAAGGTCTATAAAGTGGATGTAGGCTATGACTTAGCTGAACCACTATAAAAATATTGTGTGTTATTTACTTTTATGCATTTACATTCGTTAGTTGTTCTGTTGTGATTATAAAATACAGGATAACTTAGAGCCTAAAAAGGTTGAAACAGTTTGGACATAAAAAGAAGCACAATACTTATTTGTGCAATAAGACATAAAAGAATGAGAAAACGACATTCTTAACTCTAACTCTCCAGAGAAAGAGAGAGAGTATAAAAGCGTCTCAGACTGAGCGCTGAAAAATAAATTCTATTCTGAACTCTAACTCTCCAGAGAAAGAGAGAGAGTATAAAAGCGTCTCCGACTGAGCGCTGAGAAAGAGGTTCAACTCCGAACTCTAACTTTCCAGAGAGAAAGAGAGTATAAAGGCGTCTCCGACCGAGCGCCGAGAAAGAAATCTTTTCCCGTTGAACGACCGGGGAATAAACAAATAACTGAACTTGAACTCTAACTCTCAAGAGAATGAGAAAGAGTATAAAAGAAATGCCAGGAAAAACAACAGATATTGATGACACAGGAAATGCTATCCCGTTAGAGAATCGGGAGCGTTCAGATTGCATGGTTAAGCACTGAATAACCTATGGAGATTGACTGGGGACACATATATATATACATATCTCCCCTCTCCACAACTTTGTTTCATAACTATAGATATGCATTTTTACATAAGTGCAGAACTGCTAACAAATAAACATTGCAAAAAGTGAATTATTTTTATTTACAAATGAATGAATTTGTACAGGGAAATAACTGAAAAAGAAAGTGCGGAAGCTGTTGGTGTAGCAGCACTTATTGGTTTATAAAGATGCTAAAAAGATACAGGGGAACCCACTATTTGGGTTTGGGATGAGCCTTCGATTTTTTGGCAGCTTTTTCCGCATCTTTTGCTTCCTTCTCGGCTTCAGTCAAGATCCGCTTTGATTTCTTTTTCCCTGAAGATGTAGTACTGGAGCTAGCAGACTTCTTCCCGGAGGGCGGGGCGCTGGAATCAAGAGAAGATTTTTTAGCAAGTTCTTCGGTAATAGATCTAGTTGAGAGCTTAACAACTAACCTTGAACCTGCATCCACCACTGCGAGGGGCTTGAGAACCTCAGGGTCTAATTCTTCAGCCTTTAATTGCAAGCGCTTGTCTTGATCAGCCTTCATGGCCGCCAAGGTAACGTCATCAGCACTTTTTGAATCCCCGGTTATTGTAACCTCCGGTTCCTCATCATGCCCCTCGTCTCCTCCGTCGTCTTTTAAAGCTGCAATCATTTCTTCATCATGGGGAGTAGTGACCTTAATTGGCTCACTTCTTTCCCCCAGGTCTGTTGAAGCAGCCTTGTCTTCCCCTTCTTTGACCCTATCAGCGGGTTGTGTCCCAGCGGTAGCTCCTTGAGCTACATCTGTCTTCGTGGATGATTCAACGCCTACAAAATGAGAAACATTGGTTATCAACTCAGGCGAGAGCAAAGGATTTCTCATCGAACGTTCGGTTATGTAGCCAAAGGTAGTAGTAGCCTTGACAAATTGAGGAGAAAAGATAGGGATACCTTCTGAAGACTTTTCAGCGGGGGTAACTACTACCTCTGGAGTTATTTCAGGAATAGGAGATAGCAAAGTGGTTCGGGAAATTCCCGGGTTTTCGGGATCATACCCCTCTACTTCGGGAGTTACAGGAGCAGAAGAAGAAGAACCAGCTTCAGGGACGGTTTTCTGTTTAGACTTCCGCCTCTCTTCTTCCATGGCCTCAGCAATTAGACGGCGCCCTTCAGCTAGGCGCTCCGGTTCGTCGTCTCTCAAATATTTCTCCATCAGCTTATCTTCATCGAGGGAATCGACCTTAAGCTCTTCTTTTTCCCACTCGACGATTTGATTCCACACCTGAACCAAAGTGGATGGATAGTCCTCGATCCAGGAAATGTTTCGTCGACGAATAATGTGCGCGAAGAATTCGATCATTAGCTCGCCGAAGCCCTGAATATCAGCCTCCGCCTCTGATAGTTGTTTGCGGGTTTCCTCCGCGGATTTAATAGCGCATTCCACATTGCCCTCAGCCAGAGCAGCCCTGTTTTCCGCCTCCAACAATTTTGAAGCCAAGACTGCGTTTTTCTTTTCTAACTCAGCACTTCTTTTCGCTAACTCGGCGTTTTTCTGCTCAAGCTCAGCATAAGCAAGACGTGTCTTCGCAGCCTCTGATTTGGCCTCGTCAGCTTGTTTCTTCAACTCAGAACGCTCCTGAGTGTGGGATTCTAGCAAATCATGATAGCGCTTTTGCATGTCCTCAAACTGTTGTTTGAAGTTAGAAGCGTTCTTTTGAGCGACAGCTAGTTGAGCTTGAGTGTCTTCTAAGTTTTTTCCTAAGGTTTTTAGGGCCTTAGCATCCTCCTCTGCGGTCTTCTGCATTGAGTCAGCATTTGTCATTAGAGTGCGGATGATTCTAGAAAGAGTGCGGGAATACTTGAACATTTCGGTATATTGTTTTTCCACCAAATCAATCTTTGCTCTGGCCTCCTCTGCCCAATTAGAAGAAATGGGTTCAAGGGTAGGAAGGAAGGTCAGAGTCTCGAAGTAGTGCTCGGGAAATTGCTCCTTTAAATATGCCAGCCTTACTGCAGTTCCCGCATCTGGTGGAGGAGGGGCGAGGATTGTTAGTTCAGTGTCCCTTCCTGAAGAAGATTCTGTAGAACCCTTGTCTGTCCGAGGTCGCTTAGTAGCAGGGACTTTTTGCTTACTTCTAGACCCAGTTTCCTTTGGAGGAATTTTCTCTCTACTCCGCTTTTCATGGGAGGAAGTGGAATCCCTAGATTGTGGTCTATCCTCCTCCCTACGACCTTGATAGCTTTTGTATTTTTCTTGTTCCGGTCGAACTGGTGAGCGGGAGCGTGAGGATCGAGATCGATAAGGATCATAGGGTCTTCTTTCCTCCCTACCGCGGTCATCCCGGCGATTATACTCGGCGTCCTGAGGAGGATTGGACATGCTGCGGCGAAGCTTTCTTATGTCATAAGAGGACCGAGACATTGTACCTGCACGATAAATTAAACGAATTTTAGAATCGACGGATCCATGGAGAAAGAAGTGCAATGAATGCTAGTGCTACGGTGTAAAGTGCATCCTATGTGGTGTGTGTGTCCCCCCAACCAACCCGAGTCTGAAGCTAGACTGGTGCGGGCAGGCTCTTTGGCCTTAGCAGGAGTAGTTTCTTCAGAAGAAGTGAAGACTAAAGGGTCCTTTCTGAAATCTTCTGAAGTATATATCGTCTCGGGTAAGGGGAGATCCCCCAAACCCTGAAATATGTGCTCATCGGTGCTAGGAACATCCCCTTCGGAAGCGTGAAGTGGTGACCCTTGGGGAGATTTTGATTTGTCTAGCGAGGTAGTTTCCTCGGGGGCAATATACCCTTCACGATGTTTTTTGGCCAGATTAGCCAGTTCATCATCTTGAGTGGAAGAGGGAGAGGGTGAAGTTTGAAGAGAAGCTGCAGGAATTCCCGAGCCTTCTCCTATTTCCGGAACTGTTTCCACTGGAGGAATATATGCATAAGGGACCGTCCCATGACCAATGCTACGGAAAACGGATAGCAGCCCGTGAAAATGAAGGTACTCATCTTTAAGAACCTCGTCAATAGTAAGGAATTTTTGGTCACCATTGAGGAGACGGTGCATTCGATCAAAGAACGCTTGGTCCGATACCTGTTTGGGATTGTCGACTGCAAATAAAAAGGAAAACAGGTCAGGGTGATGATTCAAGTGTATAGAGTCCAGGATCAGAAAATCAGTGCTGTACTTGATTTTGTCCATCTCCTGGCGCATCCGGACTGTTGCTTTATATAGAACCACTCTAGTCTGGAATCTCCAGCTTTACTGCTAAACGGCGTAGAGATTATCTTCCTCTTTGGGACTGATTCAAAGTAACAGAAAGAAGGGGTTTCTCTAGTCCGATGTTTGAAATTATAGAAGAAATGAACATCGTCAAACGTAAGCTCCACGCCTAGAATTTCACGATATGCTATGAATAAGGTATGCAGATAGGCATATGAATTGGGATGCAGCTGCATGGGGGCAATCCGCATTTGTCTTAAGAAGTCGACGATGAAAGGCGAGAATGGAGGAATGGCGCCAACCATGCACATCAGACGAGTGACCGTCATATATCCTTCTGGAGGGTTATGGGGACGGTCAGAACGTGAGGGCACTAAAGTGTCTCTCTTCATTATTCCATACTTCAAGCAAATTCTCACGAGTCGGTCATTGTCAATTGTTGATTCTACGGAATCTGGAGGTGATTCCAATATAATGGCTGAGTCAAATTCATCGGGTGCTCGATTGTCACCAATCCCTCCTTCCTCCTCAAAGCCTAGGGAAACTTCATTTTCTGAAGACATTTCATCGCTTTCCCGATGACCAACTCCGTAATCCGGACCCTCGCTGTCCCACTCTGGGTCAGATGAAGAAGATATATCCTCGAGAGTGGTTTTGTTGGAAGTTTCTGGAGCTTCTTTCCTCTCAGCTAAACGAGAAGAGCGTCTGGGCCTCATTGTCATGGAACTATTGAAGAAGCAATAGCACGGATTAGAGTGAATTATCCCGTGTCCCCTTTTTGTGTATGTGTGTGAACTAAAGTGTGTGCAACAAATGTGGGAAATACAAAATAGAAGTACAGCAATGCAAGACGAAGCTTTAAAGAGAAAGTAATAGTCAGAGTTGTCCTTGATTCTCGTTTATGTTCGCAAGGCACTATCCTAACTGTTCGCGAAGCATATTCGTCTAGAGTAAGCGTTAGTTGAATTAATTGGGTAGTCTTTATGTGCCAAGTTTGATATGTTCGGTTCGGTTCGGATATACGTATGATGGCTGGCTCAATACAAACACAGATAGTAATCGGTTCGGATGCGTCATTAGAGCAGGGCCAGTTCAAGACAAGGGAAGCAATGGGTTCGGAAGCAGGACCGATCTGATCGGATCGGACGGCCCGATCCGAACCGAACTAGCACCACTCAACCGATCCATTTACTTCAACCTTCACTTCTCCGACCCGAACCGACGTTTTCTGTCCTCCCTGTCTTTCTAAAGTGTGTAACCCGGACCGACCCCTTATCCTACTTCTTCCTTTCCGCTCCTCAGTCTTCTACCCGAACCGACTTCAGTTGGTCACCACGCTCCTCGTCTTCTTCCTCTTTCCCCCCTTTTCTCACAAACAGGTCCATGTTATCACCAAAGCTATCGTCAAGGGCAGAAATTTGCCCTCTCCAGCTTCGCAACGCCTCGAAGCGACGGCGCGTCCACCAGTAACGATGTGGAGTTCAAGCGAAGCCTGTGGCTAAACCATCCCAATCCAACACAAATTGAAATCAAGAGCAATTACTATGAAGCTATTCGAGATTAAAGAGCTACCTACGTGTTCGAGTTAAGAAATCTACGAGGGATAGTTTCAGAATATTCGAGTTTCTGATGTTTTCAATACTTAGGTCCGAGCGGCAATAGAAACGAAGAAGGAAGGAATGAAGACGGTGATGGGTTTATATAAAGAATGGTGTTGACTCCTCGTCTCCCTATTTTGTCTCGCCCGCTCGGACCGGAGTGGAAGCCCAGTAGCACAACTCTTTCTGAAGGCCCAATGTTTAAGAAATAAGTCCACGAATACGCTTCGGATCGGAATCCGAACCGAGTGAAAACTTCACACGTTGATTTAGCATCCGACTCGAATTGAAGAGAAGGAGAGTAAAGGAGGAGCATACCTGCAAGAAGCATTACATGGCGAGATAAGTTCCCAAATTTGCTCAGAAATGAAGAAAATGTGTTCGGGTCGGACGCCGAACCGAACAGAAATCTGTGCATTACTCTTGACAATTCTGGTTAAACGACATCAAAGCACGCTTTGTACAACGAAAGCATCCTTTGAGGGGGCAAAATGTTAGCCTACTTTGTGAACTAGGCAACACAAAGTCAAGAAACCAACCATTGAAGAGTATTTCAAGTTATAAGACTCCGGTTCGGATCGGAAGGAAACACCACACTTCAGATTGATAGCAGCATATCGGTTCGGATCGGATAGAATTCTCTGTTCGGAACGGATGTCTCCTACTGGATAAATTGGCGAAGCATATCTGATCGGATCGGAAGGCCAATAAATCTCAAACGGATCGGAGGTTCATCTGCTCGCCATAGCACAGGAGCGGAGCGGAATAGGTTAAAGAAGGAGTAGTGCCCAAACCAATCCGGGTCGGATCGGGTATCCCGATCCGAACCCCTTACCTGCATATCTCCGACCCGCACCCATGATCTATGTTAATCTCCTATAAAATCGCCTGGAGAACCGGAACGGATATGACTAATTCCTACCCCTAACGTCCATCTCTTTGATGCGTTGTCAGCTTGATAGTTCATCCGAACCCGAAGAGAGTGCGATGGATGACACGTGTTCCGACCCGGATTGAATCTCAAGCAAATCCACACCTATAAATACCCCATCTAGAGACAAAGAAAAGGATCTTTTTCAGCACTTTTGAGAATCCAAGTACCTCCATCATCCGAACTCCATTACTCCCGGAAAATCCAAATCATCTTTCATTTCTTGTTTTAATCATTTGAGTGAACAAAAGTGAGTTGTGAGTGAATCTTACATTGCATTTGTAACTGAATTACTGAATATAGTGAAAACTAAGTGGACGTAGGCATTTCTTCGCCGAACCACTATAAATCTTGTGTGTTCATTCTTATTTTTGTTTTATTTTATCTTGTTTCTAATCAATTTGGGTGTTAGAACCACTTTTGGGTCTAACAAAAAGAAAGATAAAATATTCATTTTGTCAAATGTAAAAGAAAGATAAAATATTCATTTTGTCAAATATAAAGGAAAGATAAAAATGTAAGTATGACAAAGGAATGAAACATATTATTTACTTGTAAGTGTCATTTACTGCATATGAAATGAAACATATTTATTTATTTGTAAGTGTCATTTACTGCATATGAAATGAAACATATTTATTTATTTGTAAATGTCATGCACTGCATATGAAATGAACAATATATATTTCTTCGTAAGTGTCATTTACTGCATATGAAATAAAACATATTTATTTATTTGTAAGTGTCATTTACTGCATATGAAATGAAACATATTTATTTATTTGTAAATGTCATGCACTGCATATGAAATGAAACATATATATTTCTTCGTAAGTGTCATTTACTGCATATGAAATAAAATTAGAAATGTCATATATGGCATATGAAATGAAGTGCATAGTTAAAATCATACCTTTTGCATATAAAGCGAAGTATTTTAAATGTCATTTAGAAAAGAACAAAAATTCACATTTTTGGTTAAAGAAAGAAAAGAACAAAAATTCATATTTTTGTTCAAAGAGAAAGTAAAGGACAAAATTTACATTTGTGTTTAATGTAAATCCAAAAAAAAAAATTACATTTTGTTAAATGAAATTAAAAAGAGAAAAGTTACATTTTTGTTAAAATGTAATTAAAGTAAGAAAAGTTACATTTTTGTTTAAATGTAATTAAAGGAACAAGAAAATTTACATTTTAAGGAATTGAATTTTCATATAAAAAGAGATAAAGTTAGAAATTGACATTTTTATTATGTAACTTAGAATGAGAACTTGCATTGCAAATAAAAATTACATTTTTATTTGAACTAAAGATATGATATTTGCTATGCAAAAAAAAATTACCTTTTTATTTGAAACTATGATATGCAATTAGCGATGAAAATAAAAATTATATTTTTATTTGTAACTATGATATGAAATTTGGCAAACGAACAAAATTTACATTTCCTAATGTAGCTATGATATGGAATTTTCTATGCGAACAAAATTTACATTTTTATATGTAACTATAAATGAGAATTTGCACTGTAAATTAGAATTACATTTTTATTGTGTAATTAAAGTATGATATTACATTGTAAATTAAAATTACATTTTTATGATGTCACGTAAGAATTGAATTTACATTGCCATTATAAAAAGTCAAGATCATTTTGGTTTTGCATTGAAAGAGATAAGAATATTATTTTTGTTTGGCATTAAAAGAATAGCAAAATTATTATCTTTGTTACATGGAAATTAAACAAACAAAATATTTTTATTTGTATGGAAATGAAATTGACACCAAAAATATATTGCATTTTTGGTTAGGAGTTGAATGACACAAAAATACTCATTTTTGTTAAATTATAAGTGACGTACAAAAATATTCAATTTTGTTGTAATTGGAATGACACACAAAATATACATTTTGTGTATATGATATGTATGGAAATTGAAAAGTAAAGGAAAACATGGTTGGGTGTCATGATATATATCAATATTTGATATAATTGAGGATATTTGTCGCCAGTAAGATGAAGTGTAATAAAATACATTTCATTACACATTATAAACATATTGATAGGTTGTGAAACAAAACATTCATTGTTTGTTGTGTTAATTTCGTTAATGAAATGGAATTTAATTATTGTTTTTATATAAATAAAAACAAAGATTGATCATTACAAATCACTAATAACAATATGAAATGATTTCCAACTTATATATATACGAGAATTATTTGGAAAGTCCGAGTCTATCTCATTCCAAATAATTTGAACGATGTTTAAAATTCAAGAGTTGAAGACGACGATTGAAGACCGACGATCTTCACATCGAATGGACGACGACTGCTGATGCCCGTGATGGGAGTACCTACCTTGAAGGGGCTACAGTGGTGGCCGTCCGGACGTAGTGTTGATTTGTACGAATTTGACTTTCGCTCAGACCCAGAGCATAAGTTTATAAATGGATTGTGTGTCTGACATCGTACTCCGTTAAATATCATGTTATTGATTCTCTGTTAATATATAAATGATTGGTGGTGAAGAATTTATTCTTTGCTTAACACCCGTTTATATATTGACGGATGATCAATGGTACGGTATGGAGTGACAGTGTGGCATACTAAGATGCAATGATCAAGGTTTTTGTTGAAAAGCAGGCCTTGTGGGATGACCAAAGCATAGCCTGTTTAGGCATAGCTTTGTGTATTACGTGACTTCGCGAGCCTCACACACCGGCGGAGTCTAAAATGGGAGAAGGGAACGCAGGGAGAGCAGCACGTTTCTTTCTAGCTAGAAGTGGTGTCGGTGCTTAAACTGGCTGATATTTACTTATGTGGATGATGGAATGAGGCGTCTCGGATGATAGGTCCTATAGGACCGGGAAACGTGTGTTCAGGAATAACTAATCCACGAAGCTGTATGTGTGGACCGGCCCTGCAGGATCCAAGGGTTAACTGAGGGGAATCCTGAGACATTAGCTAGAGTGTCTCGAATCGGTAAGGAGCTCCTCCCTAGCCTTGACTCATGATGGAAACCCAATTTCCAATACGACCTCATGCGGTTTTGATTGTATTACTAGTATGGAGGAATAGTAGTATGGGATACTATTCTTCCTAGGATTAATATATTATGATTGAAAGTGTTTTAAACTTATACACACTAATAATAATATCAAATCCGTTTTTATCGTACCAAGCATGTTTAATCACCATAAGGTAAAACTCTATCCTCTGGTGTGCGTTGCATTGTGTGATGGGACCTGAGTCTTATGGTGATTTCATTTTTCCAAAAGCATTGCGCTGTTTTACGATTTACTTTATACTTATGCACAGCAATCCACTGGAATAAACCCGTTCCGCGTTAGCGGCGTGGTCCTTGGATTTTCCTTATTATTATTAGTTATTAGTTAAGAATTCTCACACCAGTCCCATGACTGACTCGTAGTTTGTTTCACTTTGCAAACTCGGGTGCCCTCTTTTCCACACGGGCAGTCGAGTAGTTTGTCTACAGGTTCTTATCTCGAGCAAGATGCTGGATTGAAGCTTAAAGCTGTGTCTAGAGAATAGTTATCTTCCGCTGTATCTATTTTATTGTTTCCGCTGCAATGTATTAAGTTTATTGTAATTTATCTTCCGCTGTAATTTTATTCAATATACTCTGATATTATGTACTCTGATGTAACAATATTATGATGTTTATAAAAGTATGTTGTTATTGTTCTGATGTTGTTGTATTCCCAGAGTTAACGTATGCGGATTTTGAATGGTCTTAGTCGATCTAGCGGTCGATTAAGGTCGGGCGAAACCCGTGTCGTTACACTGCATGCGACAACAAAGTGTAGATTTGGGTTCTACCAGTTGAGAGCTTCGATATGGTATATAATATGTTGATGTTTGAAGGAGATTTGATTTTGAATTTAAACTAGGGTTTGTAAAAATTGATTCTGCGATTAGAGAATAAGAATTAGGCAGATAGGAATACGTGAAGTGAGAAATGGCTGGTGAATAAAGGAAAGGAATTTTATTTATATAATTATAGGAGGCCCAATATTAGAAACAACTAAATTATCATGTTACATTGATTCTCTATCACACTTTCTCATGTACGATCAAATTACAAGTCTGATTGTACCGAAATTTGAAATCTTATCATAATTCCCTATTCCGGATCCGATGAGACTAGTTTCATCGGATTCCGAGACAGTTACCAAAACAGTTAAATTCCATAGTTAATTTAATTAATAAAGTAACAATTATTCATTTAACTGCTTTAATTAAATTTAAATGTTCATTCAATTCCATTTTAATCCAATTTCAACTTAAATAAATTTCATAAATCAATTCCATATGTTTTAAGTCCCAATTTGATTATTTGAATTTCAGTTATTATTACACAACTCAGAATTTCACCATTTATCAAATACAATTTGAATTCAAATTTTGACTTAGACAACTCAAATTTAATTTGTTATAAAATATTAAATTCCAATTACAACATTTCTAAATAACTAAATTTAAAAATCTATTTATACTCAATTCAAACAATCATCATCATTATAATCAACAAAATTTGATTTATCCAATATTATTCTATTTATTTATTTTGAATCTAAATTTAAATATACTGAAATTTATGGGTTGTTACATTCTCCCCTACTTAAAAATCTTTTCGTTCTCGAAAAGAAAACGACATAAGGTATTGAGCACATTCATACATTAAAATCCATACTTATAAAATAGCATTGATAGAATAAGTTATGTAGTTGTAAAATTTCATAAAATTTTCCTAACTCCCGAAATCACGGAAAATTTCGGCAGCATCTCCTTTGTATGGAGAGGTCAAGAAAAATCACATATATATATAAATCCAAATATTCATCTCATCACACGATGAGGCATCCCAAAGATGGGGAAACAAAATATATATACATCTACAAAACCATATAACCCAAATACGTACCTACTTTAGCGTTTATTAGCAATTTCATTTACCTTAGCACTTTAGTATTTAGCGCAAGCGAGCTCCAAACGTAGTGCGACTTCCTTACCCCTGCTACATACTCATATAGGCATAAGAATCGAACATATATACCATTAATAGCAATTTCACACAACTTGCACAACATATATGAAACTTTGCAACTACTAAACCAAAACATTGACAACGGGCCAGCAAACAAATTGAAGTTTATCACCATTCAAATGATGGAATTTGACCACATCATTAGGAAAAAGTTGTTGCAATCGTTTTAGGCTTTCCGAATTGTTCGGATTCGTCGAATTCGGATAATCCGTTTGAAAGTTATGACTGTTTAAGTGAAGGCGAACGCTTCAGCCCGTACACTGAAAAATGCCGGTCTAAGTTGTTCAACCCAGTTTTTAACCCTTTTAACATTGAAATTTCACTCAGCGTAAGGAAAAGTTTTATTTTACATTCTGGCCTTTCCAAATTGTACAAGCGCATCAAAATCCGACGCTCCATTAGGAAGTTATGGTCAAAACAATATTGATATACGCTTCAGTTTTTAATTTTTTGCGCATAGTATTACGACTAAACTTGATTTTCAGCCTAGTAAACATGAAAATTCTGACATGGCTCTATTAAAGAAAGTCTTAGCTCAGTTTCTAAGGTTTCCAAAAAGTCTGAAATCGTCGAATTCCGACCAGCCCATCAAAAGTTATGGCCATTTTGCTTTTGCTCAACTAGTATTTCAGGTTTTCGCATAAACATCGATTTATTATATTTTGAGTTTCAAACTTTTGGATTTCAAAACTTTAGCCAAACTTAACCATTTAGAATGGGTTATCATTCCATTATCTTCATAATATGATTCAATCTCTTATTGCTTAAATATATTCATGTTCGTTTTATTTATAATAACTTCCATTTCATTTATATTCCATTGTTGTCCATCTTATGATATTAAGTTCATTCGCAACTCATCCCTTTGGTTGGTTCTTATTCGTTCATTCAATTATTCACATTCACTTCATTATTCAAGAAATGGATTCACATTCAATTTCTTACTCCATTTCGATATACTTTCTATTCACTTTCCCGTTTTATTCCAATCATAAATTTCTAATTAAGACTAGAATTCATTTTAATTTTTCCAACAACTTAATTAAACTACATCCTTATTTCATTATCCTAAATCAATTTGCAAACTTTCCTAACTCATTCCTCCCCAACTACTTTATTATCAATTGATCCTATTTTAAATTAACCTTTATTCCGTTAACTCAACTTATTTATTCGACTCTCAAAACAGGGTTTGAATTAAGGATTGTTCATAACTCAAATTTATACTTGGTTCTCAATCAATTACTATTCGATTTCCTAAGTTAAATTTCATCGAACTCAATTTAAGTTATATTTCATTTAACAAAAGAATTTGCATTCCATACATTTCATTGTTCATACTCAAATTTACATTCGATATATTGTCTTAATTAGGATTTTCCTATTTATATTTATATTTCTAGTGTCTTCCATTTTTAATTCATCGGCAATTCACATTTTATCGAAAAACAAAAATTCCTTTCGGCTCCTTCCCGAACTAACTTAATATACTTATTAATTACTCAATTCACGAGTTTGCTTTCAAAGAAAAAATATTCCCCATTTAATTTGGTTGCCTTTAGTTGAATTTTATTTCGCGGTTAATCTCAACTTTCTCTCACCCTTATATTGACCAAATTTGTTATTTTTTTAAACTTATTATCGCTCATGTGTAAGAATTTGAATGATCATTTCTCTTCTCTTAATACTTAATTGTGTTTCCTGGTTTCATACTCAAATTTCTAATAAATTGATTAACCTTAGCACGTAAGTTAATATTATCAGTTAAGACGAACTTAAATACTTGATTCTGGGTTTGTAAACCATGTTTAAAATAATATATTCATATACTTCAACCATTTATAGAAAATCAGACCACATAAAATTCCAAATCTAATCTTTTATCAAAACTAATTATGAAAGTGCAGAGTTGTCTCTCCCACTCAGAATCTTCGGAATAAACATCGATAATGCGTGCACTCATTACCGAAACCATTTCAAATGTCTGAGAAGGGATTACGCACTTGTTCCATTCAAAGTTATTTTGAAATCGTTTCCATTTCGAAGATACTTACCTATAATACTATATTATTCCAAAATCTTGGCAAATCTATTTTCAAAAGCACCCGAATCGAGTTCTCAATTTCATTTCCATGTTGTCTACAAAATGTATTCTGCAACCAATTATATTAAAGGCATCATTTCATTTTCAAATATTTGTAAAACAGATTAATTTTCCTTATTAGATTTATAATAACTTAATATTATTACCTACCAATAACGAATGCGTATACACTTAAACCCATATAATATATATGATATATTTAAAATATAAGCTAAAAACATATTATTTCGATCCATTCTGTTCGATTATTTAGAAATTCCTATCGATTCCATGGCGTCCCATACATCGACCATTCTATAAATATTCAACAGACCATTTTATATCAAAATACAAATACGCTCTTTCATATAACACTTAAACTCATTCTAGGATATTACTAATCCCATCTCTAATGAGTTAATTCCCAAGCAAAGCCAAGGTTGTCGCTAAACTGGCTCTGATACCAACTTGTAACGACCTAGATTTTTGACCGTTCAAATCGACAATAAACCACACATATCGACCCAAACAAATCATCAACACAGGTAGTTATTGGGAAAAAGAAGAAAGAAGAGGAAACAATCACAGAATCTCACAGCGAAAGGACAACATATAATGCACAAATAATGATTCAAAACATTTAAAAACATATACATTCAAGTTACATTTTCCAGTCATCAGAGTTACACTAATACAAGTATATACAGTAATGCAGCAGAAATAAAGCGCAGCGGAAAAACATACTTATAATTGATATATATATATACATAATCTTCGTCTTCATCCTCCAAGCTATTGCAATCTTCGCTAACTGCAACTTCTGCTGACCCGAGCGTATTGCATAAAAAGAAAACACAACAAACACTCGGATCAGCACTAAATCATTTTCATATTAGTCAAATTAAAATACGGAATAACCTGAGTGCCATGGGTACAGTAACTCAAGAGACGTTATGGGATTTTCCATCTCTCAAGGATCCGTTAAACTAATACATACAAAGTATAATATGCTATTATTGTAATGTCTATTCAATAAAGTAAACATAATGAAAATAGCGTAAGCGGGATTACATTTTTACCATTACACTGTTTATAATACCGCAGTCTATACAGTACCGTAAACCCACCATAACCGATGGCATCAGAGGGCACCCCATAGGTAAGATACAAATCAAAATCGTATGGGGCTCGATAAGGATAAATATGACAAGGCATTTGAGGCAATGACCAGGGTAGGATTCTACCAATTGCACTCCCAGACCGGTGGTAACGCATAACAGCCACTACCGCCCACCTCGGAACACAATCCCAAATCAAAAATGGCCCAAATAATCATCATTGTCATAGAAATAGTATCGGAGAAGTTCGTCCGATCAAAGGTGCTACCTCAATTGGTCACAGTATAGCTCCTATTTTAGTAATTTCAATTATGACCCGAAGGTCAAGGCTATTTCGTCATCGTTCATCTTCATCAATTCAAAATCGCCTCCAAGTCATCATATTTCATTCTGGATATGTCATAACGTTCACAGTTGTTAAAGTGGTATCGACAGTGACAGAGAGTATGCAATTTGTCTACTCCGGTCTCTTTAACAACCAACGTTTACATTTTCCACATCGGTCGGTTCTTTTACTTTTCATAAGGTTTGCTTCCATATCCAAAATATCATGTTTGTTCCGAACCTCATTTATATTCAAATAGAATATAATTGCATATTAAAATATCATAATCGTTCCAAAATCGATTATATTCTAAACTAGAATATATTTCATATCATTATATTACAATCATATAATTTTTCAAAAATCGACTTATATTCAAGTAGAATATATTTCATCTCAAAGATTATAATTATTTTAAAAATCGATTTATGTTCGGAATTCATTCACATTCAAATTAGAATATATATTCAAGTAGAATATGGGTTACATTGAAATATTATAGTCGTTTCACAATCGATTTATATTCAAATAGAATATAACATTATATCCAATCTACGGTTTAAATCAAAGAATTTCATTTCGGAAGAAATTCACAATCATTTAATTTAACTATAAAAATAGGTACTTATAAAATAAAATTTTATACATAAATTTACTTATAAAATAACTAGAGTAAAATAAGATGTTTAAGTCATTATGTACATAAAGTAAAAGTTTTAGTAAATAGTTTTTAATTATAAAAATATAAGAAAATTTTATTTATATGAAAAAAATTATAGTGTATAAGTTACAAAATTTTACCAAATAACTTTAAGAAAAGGAATATGATTTATTTGTAAACAAGTGGTGTATATATATATAATTTTATAAAATAAAATTTTAAATCATAATTGTTTCCTTCCTTCCAAATTTCCATAATTTGAAATCTGTATTCCAATCTCAATGGAGTTCATTTAGTTCCATATGTCATATTCAACATCGTTCAAATGAACCGCTCGAATTATAGGATTCAAATCAATATTCATATCAAATTTGAAATAATTCGGAGTATCCTCAAATAACTTACATCTCCAAAACTCAATTCACGGGAAAATTATCGATTTCACATCTTACCATAAACATGGAAACTCTAAGATATATTTAAAAACCCATTTTACAAATCTAAATTTGTTTGGATAATTCCCTTGATAAATTCATTGACATTCAAGGTTCATGTTTAAAGGAAAATAAAATTTATTAAAATCGACACATTTCCTTTAAATAAAATTTCCACTCAACAGAATTTTGAATATTTAAAAATCATTCAACCAACTGATGTCTGTATATCATTATCTATCCTATGGCCAAGTGATTTTAATTTCTGGTATTTCATGGATGGATATATATCATTTCAATTCAAATAAGGGTTACAGATATATCATTTCAACCTGTATGCTTAATTTATTCTAAATCGATTAATCCCGGGTTGATTCGATGCTCGTAACATCAAGGGTAAAATGGGATTAATCGTCACAATAAGCATACACATCATGTACTAAATAATGTAACATTAGCAATATCAGTACAATGATTAATTTCAAACCAAACATCCATCACAACCATTTAACTCAAATGATGGGTATTACATCTTTCACTGGTTAACCAGTAACTGGTTTCAATTGGAAATTTAATTTAATTTAAACTAATGATTGACTTATTTTGCATGTAACACACTTGCATGTCAATTTTAAGCAACCAATCACAGCCAATCACAACCATGCAACCAAACTTATTTCATAATTTAATTTAATAAATATGGGAATGATTTAGTTAATCATGAGTGAGAAAATCACTCACCTTTGGGTTTTTAGTTGATCGAACGTCCACTAAAGGCCAAAATTTTACAGTCTCCAATTGTAGGCAAATCAGTCTCAAGTCGTTCGCAATCACGCCAAGATTCCAACACACCCTGTCGCGTCCAAATTCGAGTTCATACGAGAAAGTTATGAGCATCTTACCAATTTTATTTTTTGAAAAAATATAAATAAAATAAAATTTCTCACCAACCAACAACGGCCACGTCACCCTACATCTCCCGCTCCCTTTCTTCTCGCGTAGCTACAGTTCCCAATGGAAAACCCAACACAAGCCGCAACTTTGACCGTCCTTTCCACCTAACTCCGACCTTTTGAGAGCCCGAGACCCTCACCATCGAGTTCTTCGTTTAACCTCGCATCTACCAGCACTAGGACTCCGCCTCCGGTGGCCTCCCCTTCGCCGGCGATAAAGATGAACAAAAAAGATTTTCTGGTTTCAAACGCGAATTCCCGGCAAACCACTCCACCGTATAACCTCCGACCACCACCAAAGCGCTCGTATGAATCCCCTCTCCAAAACCCATATCCTGATTTCTCTGATAAATCTCCGAATCAAAAACCCCCAAAAACGAGTTTAGGGTTCCAAGTTTTAGAACTTTGACCAAGATTTTCTGACCAAACGACGTACTGCATGCGACAACAAATTGTAGATCTGAGTTTTACCAGTTGAGAGATTCGATATGATATATAATATGCTAATTTTTGGAGGAGATTTGATTTTGAATTTAAACCAGGGTTCGTCAAAATTGCTTCTACCATTAGAGAATAAGAATTAGGCAGATAGGAATACGTGAAGTGAGAAATGGCTGGTGAATGAAGGAAAGTGTAATGTCCCGCATTTTTATCGGTTTGGATTTGAATATTTAAATCTGTTTAAATATTGAATTCATGATATAAGTGGATTTATATATTAATTAAAACGAAGTTGAACGTATAAAAATATATATTAAATATAATCGAGCTTGTAATATCGCGGCAGTTTGTAATTTAACGTTCTGAACTTCAACTGAGTGTACACGATCCGTTATTAACAGGAATCCTGCGAAACAAGGAACGTTGGAATCTGTTGAACAGTATTTTCTAATGGAAGGGAAAAACCGAGATTTTGTGTTATCGATGACAAGATATGTCCAAATCAAATATTCAGAAAGTCGCTATAAAATCGTTTATCGACCGTAACAGCTTATTTGATATAACTGCATACTGGATTCGAATTTAGACAAGATTCTTTTGAGATGTAATGATAATTTAATTTTTAGAATTTTACTGTAATTTTAATTAGTTAAATACGCAACTTTTTATTTGGACTATTTTGCACCCTATATCAATATTTTAGGGTTTCACAATATGAGTTAACCTACCGATATTATTATATTTTTGAAATTGTGGCACCTTGTTTGTCTCGACGATATTTTTATTTTTGTCAATATCAGTCCGTAAGTGAACGGAGTTTTATATATCGGGGTTCACATCTATATTAATAAAATTCAAATAATATATATGTATATGTGTGTGACTTCCTTCGTTGCTAAGTATAGTACCCTTTCCCTCAATATGCAGACCTCTCAATCATGAACAGCGACAACCTAACACTTCGCTGCTAAGGCTAGGAAACAAGAGCCTACTCACGTCCCCTCTTCAATGCTGTCTGTACCTTTTTCTTCGTCATTAAGTGTTGATCGTTTTTCTTGGGTATTGTAACACCCCACCTCTGCTAGGGTCACTCACAAAGGGAATGCACTAGTTTAATTTGGAGGGGTATTATCTAGTAAACAGGCACAGAGATAACACAAGACAGAACATAAATTAAACAGAGTATATAAAGCAGCGGATATAAATTTAACCAAATTTCATTTCCGTGGAAGATAGAGTCAAAACCTCTTACATCAAAATACCAAGTCAATATTTCATTACATCAAGTTCTAAAGAAGCAAAGTACTCAAAACAACATAAGTCCAATATTATTCCCCAAAAAGAGCATGAGTGCAGCCATAGCATAGCTCAAGACCAAACCGTACATGAGCTATCAGAAAGCAAACAAAGTCCAAGCTAAGAGCTAGAGTTCCCTCCCTGAGAACCTGGGGGGAAATGAAAGAAAAAGAGGCGGAAGAAAACGGGTCAGTCAAAAAGACTGGTAAGCCCTAGTGACTATGAGCATAAAAACTAATAAAGTTAACTGGACATGAGAAACTGAGATTAAACATAAAGATAATAACTGGGCTGGCATGACAATAAAGGTAACAAGATAAGAGTGGCATCGCATATACAAGGTTTACTGCACTAACTGTACTAGTGTCCAAATCCATGTCAAGTATAAATCCAGAAATGATCCCTAGGCCCAATAACATGAAATGACCCAATACGAGGTCCAACAGTCCATCCTAATCGATCGGCTTTACTCGTTGTGTATCGGTGTCATAGGCCCAATCGCGGAATGTAGTCACATGTGCTAGGTCCACCCTAGGGTGTATCAGATCCAAGGGTGTCAACCACTAACACAATTCAAGCACGCACAATGTAGTACTATGGGTGCCCATGCCTACGTTTTCAACTCCGGACTAAGTGCACGACCCTAGTCCGCCTGAACCTACACTGGCGCACCTTACTCAGCCTTTATTCTTGGTCGCTTACAATCAGCCCAGTAATCGTGCCCCACCCTGCCTAGTCCCCAGGGTATCGTGATACTTCTAAGTGGGTTACTGCTGAAAGGGACCACATGGCTAGGATTTCTAATGGGTTAAGTGTTGTCATTAAAAAGGTCATGACTTAACCCCTATCCAAACATGTATCAAATTGGTTAAGTGTATTCAAGTGGTCCATGACTTAACCCTGCCGTGTGGCATTAATTTACTTAACGCACTCCAACCTCTCACATTAGACTTGGTTATGGTTACTGGATGTGTCGGGCGGTTCCGGGCAGCTTTACACCATAACCTAGTCTAACCTCGGGTTTAAAGTGCTATATGACCAACTACCCACATTGGGTCCTATTATTTGCAACTACTGGATTTGCCGGGCGGTTCTGGGCAGATTTACGTTGCAAATTCAACCCAACCTCGAGTTTGCCATTTTCAAGTTATCTAATTGTCATGTCCCAAATTCATGTTTTCAAGCTTATTCTCATGTCAAGTTTTCATGTCATATTTTCATGTCATACCATGTCAATTTCATAGCCAATTTTCAAGTTTGCCTAATCTACCCAAAACGTATCCCCAACGTACGTGAATTCGCATTAATACAACATGTCAAAATAGGGAATAACACAAATAGGATAGTCATAGAATGGCAAAGGTGTTCACAAGTTAAGCATGAGGATTATAACATTACAGGCATATTAAATAGGGTCTCAACATCAACTTGACATGACATGGTGATAGACATGGTAAAAGATTGACATAAGATAGTACCCCAATAATAGTTTCAACATCACAGGCATGGCAAGATAAAGATCGAAAAGGAATTTTAGATTAAACATGAATATATCCAAATCAAGTTCATACTGATATTCCACAAGTCAACATTTAAGATGAACAGATCTGGGGTGTACAAAACTAGATTCAAAATAACAGATTTAAAAGTGATAGTCATAGATCCAAGATATACAAGAGTAGATCCAACTTAGTTATCATGTTTAGGCATAATTTCAGTTTACATCGTGTTCAGGTTAATTTTACAGTTTAAATCTAAGAGTGACAAAGGGCTTATAGATCGTAGTCTAGAGAATGAGAAAGCAAAAAGAGTAGAAGCATAATCTCTAGCAAATCCCCAAACCAACGTAGCACTAACAAAGTCCTGAATAGCCTCCTTGTTCTCTATCTTCCAGTCAAAACTTTAGCAGCATATGGTCGGACAAGAATGTGATAGAAAGTCTAGGGTCAGGGGCTGTTTATATAGTGTTTAGAGAGTGAATCTGGACAAGCAACGAGACCAGATACATCTGGCTCAAAAACAGGCTAGGTGACCAGGACGACACCCATGTCGACTGCCCAGTCGACTTGGTCTGGGGGGGTCGACTGCCCAGTCAACTCCCTAGTCGACCTGGGTGCTTGCGGGATTTTTCCCGCCCAGTCTGTCTGGGTTTTGAAATTCAAATTTTGAACTTGAATTCGAACTGTTTTGAACTCTGGAATTTTCTGAAACTTTGGAGAGCCATATCTTGGTCATACGGACTCCAATTTTCGTAAACTCAGACTCGTTTTCAAGAAGAATTTCGAGACGAACGTAATGGCGTAACCTGTTTCCCTTGATTCTTATTTTAAAATTTAATTCTGCCTTGATTTATATTTATAACACATTATTAAAATACGGGTTGTTACATTCTCCCCTCCTTAAAGGATTTCATCCCCGAAATCTCTAAGTTAGGAAGAACGCATCCTACCATCCACATCCATCTACTCACAACATCATTCACGAGCAACCATTGTCCTTAAAAAAGATTTCTAATGTTGTATGAACATATGCAGTATGTGTGTGCATATGTACTTATCTAATGCAAATGATCAGGCGGTTACTGATTCAGTAAACCTCCTTAATGTAAGATATGTTAGTGTAATGAGTCCAACATGTATGCAAATTCCTAACATAACTTAAAATTTCTACATGAGTGCACAAACATCATCCATATGCAACATCCATGTGATAGCATAACAAGTCCATCCATGTACAGGTATAAGCACCCATGCAAATGCAACATGAAAAGGTGTATGAGCTGATCTAGTGCCTAATGTGTGTCGTGCATCCACTAGAAATCACTTGCAAACACTTGCAACCATTTGCAAACATCAACCATAACATGTTTCAAATACATGTTTACATCCAAAGAGGGTCCTAAGGTTCTCAAGACAAGATTAACAAAACAAACTTAGGTAGCATGATACGAAAGGTTTACAAGCTCAAAGGAAAAAGTGAACGAGAAAGTACCCTCAAAAAGAAATGGGTAAAGCGCGCGTATCTTCTCCTCGGTTTCCCAAGTTGCGTCTTCTTGGGCTTCACTCCACTGTACTTTGACTAGCTTGACTTCGCGATTCCTTAGCTTCTTGATCTTCGTCCCTAAGATACGAATAGGAATTCGCCTCAGCGTTGCTTCTTTCTCCACTTCTACGCCTTCGAGGATGCTTGGCTCAACCACCTCAGCTGATTCATGTAGGCACTTTCGGAGACGCGAGGCGTGAAAGACGTTGTGTACTCCGGCCAGCCTCTCAGGTAACTCTACCTTATAGGCCATCTGCACAATCCTCTCCGTGATAGGGAACGGTCCTACGAATCTCGGTGCTAGCTTTCCAATTGCTCCAAAATGAACCACATTGCGCAAAGGAGAGACTTTTATGAAAACCATATCTCCGACTTCGAACTCTAGGTCTGTCCTTTTCTTGTCCGCATAAGATTTCTGTCTATCTTGGGCCGCTTTCATTCGTCTTCGTATCAACTCCACCTTCTCAGAAGTGTCTCGTATCATGTCGGGCCCAAGTATAAGTCTGTCAGCCGTCTCCCACTAACAAGTTGGTGACTTGCACGGTCTTCCATACAGGGCTTCGAACGGTGCCATCTCTATGCTAGCTTGGTAGCTATTATTATAAGCAAACTCCACGAGAGGGAGATGGTCTTCCCAAGTAACACCAAAATCAAGAATGCATAGACTCAAAAGATCCTATAGTACTCTATTTACCCTTTCGGTTTGTCCATCCGTCAGAGGGTGATAGGCTGTACTTAAATTAAGTTGCGTACCCATTGCTTCTTGCAGACTATTCCAAAACTAGCTAGTGAAAATTGGGTCACGGTCACTGACTATGCTAGAAGGAACCCCGTGCAACCGTACTATCTCTCGAAGGTAAATAGACGCTAGCCCTGATGCAGTCCTTTTGCTTTTCACCGGAATGAATTGAGCACTCTTCATGAGTCTATCAACAATGACCCATATGCTAGTATTCCCCTTCCTCGACCTAGGCAATCCATCCACGAAATCCATTGAGATACTTTCCCACTTCCATTGCGGGACCTCCAAAGGATGTAGTAGCCCACCGGGCTTCTTAGATTCGGCCTTGACTTGTTAGCACACCATGCACTTTGAGACAAATTTTGCCACGTCCTTTTTCATTCCGGTCCAAAAGAAAATGTGTTTCATATCTCTGTACATCTTATCCCCTACGGGATGTATAGTCATCTTCGAGTGATGCGCCTCTTCGAGAACTTTATTTACTAAGTCTCCCACTAGTGGAACACATAACCTTCCATCGCGCTTTAGCCATCCTTTGTCATCAATGGCATACCTACCAAGGTGACTTGACGTCTCACCACTGATTAACTTGTCCATGATTTCGACTATCTGTGGGTCTTCTTTCTGCGAAGTCCCTACTTGATCTAGAAACGTAGGTCTCAGCTCAAGAGATGCTAACGTACCAGTCAATGACTCAACAGCATGCGTAAAATCAAAGGTCGCTATAAACTCTAGACTTTTTCTTTCAACAAATAAGGGGCTCAAAGTCAAACTTTTTCTACTTAGCGCATCCGCCACCACGTTACCCTTGCCAGGGGTATAAGTTATATCGAAGTCATATGAGGCCAAGAATTCCATCCACCGCTGCTGTCTCAGATTCAAATCTTTTTGCGAAAAGAGATACTTAAGCGATTTGTGGTCGGTATACAGCTCGAATTTCTCCCCTAGGAGATAATGGCGCCAAGCTTTTAAGTGCAAAAACAATCGCGGCTAACTCCAAGTCATGTGTGGGATAGTTCTTCTCATGAACTTTAAGTTGTCTACTCCCATAGCATATCACTCTTCCTTCTTGCATTAGGACAACGCCTAATCTCGTGCCGCACACATCTGTGTACACCGTAAACATTTTTCCTCCATCGGGTAATGCTAAAACTGGAGTTGTGGTGAGGGCTCTCTTGAGTCTCTGGAAAGCAATCTCACATTCTATGTCCCAAGCAAACGCTAGGTTTTTCTTCGTTAACTTAGTAAGAGGGGCTGAAATCTTAGCGAAGTCCTTAATGAACTTCCTATAAAAGCCCGCCAAACCGAGAAAGCTTCTCACCTCTGTTGCATTCTTAGGAATTTTCCAGTCTTGCACCGCAACTACCTTTGCGGGGTCCACGGCTAAACCTTGCTTAGAAACTACGTGCCCAAGAAACCGAACTTCCTCCGTCCAAAAATGGCATTTGGAGAACTTAGCCTTTAACTGGTGTGCACTAAGCGTATCCATGACTTCCTTGAGGTGTCTAGCATGCTCTTCTTCATCCTTTGAGAAGATTAGAATATCGTCCACAAAAACCACCACGAACTTATTAAGGAACTCCCGAAACACCCTACTCATATGGTCTACAAAGTACGCGGGTGCATTCGGTAACCCAAACGGCATGACGAGCCATTCGAAGAACCCATCTGGAGTCCTAAACGCAGTTTTGTCAATGCTATCCGCAGCCACTCTAAGTTGATGGATTCCTGTGGCTAGATCGAGTTGAGAGAAAACAGATGCTCCCACAAGATGGTCAAAAAGATCATCGATTCTTGGTAATGGGTGCCTATTCTTCTTCGTCAGCTTGTTTAACTCACGATAATCTACGCACAGACGAAGCGAACCATCCGCCTTAGTAGCGAATACCACCGGAGCACCCCATTCAGAAATGCTTCGCCTTATGAAATTTTTCTCGAGCAACTCCTTGATTTGTTTACTGAGCTCTCTTCTTTCTCGCGGGGCCATATGCCTAACGGGCAATGAAACAGGCTTGGCATTATCAACAAGATAAATACGGAAGTCTATCTCGCGTTTAGGGGGTAACCCCTTCACATCATCAAAGACATCAGGATATTCTCAGACCACCCTCACAGATTGAAGATTGTCGACGGACGAGTCGAGAGATTCAAGATAACATAACATGACCGGACCCTTCGGGTTACAAGAAAGTTCAAGGGTATTACCAAGGCGTGTCATGAGCCTCACTACCCTTCGTTCACAATCAAGGATGGCTCCATAATTGGACAACCAATCCATGCCCAGAATTAAACCATATCCCATGAATCCGAGAACATAAGCATTACACGTGAATTCCACGCTTAAGATGGAAATCCTCAAATCAACACAAATCATAGATAAATGGGCGGAGCCCCCAATCGGATTTGAAACACTAACGGGATCATCAACTAGACTAGTACTTAAGTGCAGATTTTCAACAATATCAGAAGAGATAAAAGTATGCGATGCGCCAGAGTCAAATAAGGTTCGAACAGGAAATTCAGAAATGTAAACAAGGCTTTCTACAGAAATATTACTACCTCGGTCAAGAGCTGGAGTGGTGTTGAGAGCCTGCAACTGCCCTCCAGAAGGTCCTGCTCGCTGTGTCTGCCCTAGCCCCTGTCCTTGCTTCTTAGGGCAATCCTTACTGATGTGTCCAGTATCCCCGCAGTGAAAGCATTCACCCAACTTTCTTTTCTTCCTCCTACAGTCTTTAGCTATATGTCCCGTGATACCACAAAAATTGCACTTCCTCGTCTCACGTGGCTTGTTAGCATTGTTGTTGTTGCCCTTGTTATTCTTGTTATTCTTGTTGCCTCCCTTCTTGAAGTCAACCTTCTTGTTCTGAGTCTCATTAGACTTAAACTCCTTTTTGTCACCCTTGTCTTCCTCATGAAGTAGGGCCATATTCACCAAGCTTTCAAAGGTCGCCCCCATGGGCACATGAGTCATGGCCATAATGTGGAGTGGCTCGCTCAATCCTCGAGCAAATCGTAGAGCCTTCTTCTCCGCCGTGTTGACTAAGTCCAAAACAAACCGAGCAAGCTGATTGAATTTATTCATGTATTCCCTAACAGACATGTCCCCTTGCTTGAGCGCCAGGAACCTCTCCATCTGAAGGTTCGCTTCTGCCGACGATAAGAATTTAAGCCCAAACATCTCTCTAAAGTCTGCCCAAGTCTCAATTGGTCTGGTAGCGTTGGTGACTTCCCACCAAAATGCAGCTTCCTCTTTCAACAACCATGCTGCCAACTGAACTTTCCTATGATCCTCCATATTGAAGATAACGAACAGGTCTTCAGTCTCCTTTAACCAGTTTCGTGCCTCAGTGAAGGTCTCAGTTCCAAGGAAGCTCTTGCCGCCCATTCCTATAAAGTCTTTGCATATTTTGGAAAAGGCGGTGCCGGGAGGAGGAGGAGGAACTGCGGCTACTGGAGGAGGAGGAGGAGGAGGGATGTCTGTTGGGCCCGCATCGTTGGCCCTAGCTTCCAAGTACCTTTGGAACCATCCGGGTATGGGTACTCCCTCGGGAAGGTTAAGATCGGCCATGTTGAAAAACGAAAAGAAAAAGATTCAAACGAGGAAACAAGGAAAGTGCTAATGGCTTTTGGGGAATAGCCTTTTCTTAAAAATAGAACTTTTCTTGAAAATGCTTCTTTATAAATGGTATTGAAAAAAAAAATCAGAAAGTTTTTAAAACTTTTGCCCAGTTTGGTAACCTTCGGCTCTGATACCAAATGTAACACCCCACCTCTGCTAGGGTCACTCACAAAGGGAATGCACTAGTTTTGGAGGGGTATTATCTAGTAAACAGGCACAGAGATAACACAAGACAGAACATAAATTAAACAGAGTATATAAAGCAGCGAATATAAATTTAACTAAATTTCATTTACGTGGAAGATAGAGTCAAAACCTCTTACATCAAAATACCAAGTCATTATTTCATTACATCAAGTTCTAAAGAAGCAAAGTACTCAAAACAACATAAGTCCAATATTATTCCCCAAAAAGAGCATGAGTGCAGCCATAGCATAGCTCAAGACCAAACCGTACATGAGCTATCAGAAAGCAAGCAAAGTCCAAGCTAAGAGCTAGAGTTCCCTCCCTGAGAACCTGGGGGGAAACGAAAGAAAAAGAGGCGGAAGAAAACGGGTCAGTCAAAAAGACTGGTAAGCCCTAGTGACTATCAGCATAAAAACTAATAAAGTTAACTGGACATGAGAAACTGAGATTAAACATAAAGATAATAACTGGGCTGGCATGACAATAAAGGTAACAAGATAAGAGTGGCATCGCATATACATGCACTAACTGTACTAGTGTCCAAATCCATGTCAAGTATAAATCCAGAAATGATCCCTAGGCCCAATAACATGAAATGACCCAATAAACATAAAGATAATAACTAGGCTGGCATGACAATAAAGGTAACAAGATAAGAGTGGCATCGCATATACATGCACTAACTGTACTAGTGTCCAAATCCATGTCAAGTATAAATCCAGAAATGATCCCTAGGCCCAATAACATGAAATGACCCAATAAACATAAAGATAATAACTAGGCTGGCATGACAATAAAGGTAACAAGATAAGAGTGGCATCGCATATACATGCACTAACTGTACTAGTGTCCAAATCCATGTCAAGTATAAATCCAGAAATGATCCCTAGGCCCAATAACATGAAATGACCCAATACGGGGTCCAACAGTCCATCCTAATCGATCGGCTTTACTCGTCGTGTATCGGTGTCATACGGCCCACTCGCGGAATGTAGTCACATGTGCTAGGTCCACCTTAGGGTGTATCAAGTCCTAGGGTGTCAACCACTGACACAATTCAAGCACGCACAATACTAGGCTGGCATGACAATAAAGGTAACAAGATAAGAGTGGCATCGCATATACATGCACTAACTGTACTAGTGTCCAAATCCATGTCAAGTATAAATCCAGAAATGATCCCTAGGCCCAATAACATGAAATGACCTATAAACATAAAGATAATAACTAGGCTGGCATGACAATAAAGGTAACAAGATAAGAGTGGCATCGCATATACATGCACTAACTGTACTAGTGTCCAAATCCATGTCAAGTATAAATCCAGAAATGATCCCTAGGCCCAATAACATGAAATGACCCAATACGGGGTCCAACAGTCCATCCTAATCGATCGGCTTTACTCGTCGTGTATCGGTGTCATACGGCCCACTCGCGGAATGTAGTCACATGTGCTAGGTCCACCTTAGGGTGTATCAAGTCCTAGGGTGTCAACCACTGACACAATTCAAGCACGCACAATGTAGTACTACGGGTGCCCACGCCTACTTTTTCAACTCCGGACTAAGTGCACGACCCTAGTCCGCCTGAACCTACACTGGCGCACCTTACTCAGCCGTTATTCTTGGTCGCTTACAATCAGCCCAGTAGTCGTGCCCTACCCTGCCTAGTCCCCAGGGTATCTTGATACTTCTAAGTGGGTTACTGCTGAAAGGGACCACGTGGCTAGGATTTCTAATGGGTTAAGTGTTGTCATTAAAAAGGTCATGACTTAACCCCTATCCAAACATGTATCAAATTGGTTAAGTGTATTCAAGTGGTCCATGACTTAACCCTACCATGTGGCATTAATTTACTTAACGCACCCCAACCTCTCACATTAGACTTGGTTATGGTTACTGGATGTGCCGGGCGGGTCCGGGCAGCTTTACACCATAACCTAGTCTAACCTCGGGTTTAAAGTGCTATATGACCAACTACCCACATTGGGTCCTATTATTTGCAACTACTGGATTTGCCGGGCGGTTCTGGGCAGATTTACGTTGCAAATTCAACCCAACCTCGAGTTGGCCATTTTCAAGTTATCTAATTGTCATGTCCCAAATTCATGTTTTCAAGCTTATTCTCATGTCAAGTTTTCATGTCATATTTTCATGTCATACCATGTCAATTCCATAGCCAATTTTCAAGTTTGCCTAATCTACCCAAAACGTATCCCCAACGTACGTGAATTCGCATTAATACAACATGTCAAAATAGGGAATAACACAAATAGGATAGTCATAGAATGGCAAAGGTGTTCACAAGTTAAGCATGAGGATTATAACATTACAGGCATATGAAATAGGGTCTCAACATCAACTTGACAAGACATGGTGATAGACATGGTAAAAGATAGTACCCCAATAATAGTTTCAACATCACAGGCATGGCAAGATAAAGATCGAAAAGGGATTTTATATTAAACATGAATATATCCAAATCAAGTTCATACTGATATTCCACAAGTCAACATTTAATATGAATAGATCTGGGGTGTACAAAACTAGATTCAAAATAACAGATTTAAAAGTGATAGTCATAGATCCAAGATATACAAGAGTAGATCCAACTTAGTTATCATGTTTAGGCATAATTTCAGTTTACATCGTGTTCAGGTTAATTTTACAGTTTAAATCTAAGAGTGACAAAGGGCTTACAGATCGTAGTCTAGAGAATGAGAAAGCAAAAAGAGTAGAAGCAGAATCTCTAGCAAATCCCCAAACCAACGTAGCACTAACAAAGTCCTGAATAGCCTCCTTGTTCTCTATCTTCCAGTCAGAACTTCAGCAGCATATGGTCGGACAAGAATGTGGTAGAAAGTCTAGGGTCAGGGGTTGTTTATAGTGTTTAGAGAGTGAATCTGGACAAGCAACGAGTCCAGATACATCTGGCTCAAAAACAGGCTAGGTGACCAGGTCGACACCCAAGTCGACTGCCCAGTCGACTTGGTCTGGGGGGGTCGACTGCCCAGTCGACTCCCCAGTCGACCTGGGTGCTGGCGTGATTTTTCCCGCCCAGTCTGCCTGGGTTTTGAAATTCGAATTTGAAACTTGAATTCGAACTGTTTTGAACTCTGGAATTTTCTGAAACTTTGGAGAGCCATATCTTGGTCATACGGACTCCGATTTTCGTAAACTCGTACTCGTTTTCAAGCAGAATTTCGAGGCGAACGTAATGGCGTAACCCGTTTCCGTTGATTCTTATTTTAAAATTTAATTCTGCCTTGATTTATAGTTATAACACGTTATTAAAATACGGGTCGTTACAGGTATTAAGTAAAGTTAGCCTATATATATACAGTGCCTACCCATCCTATTAGAAAAGACGTGGTGCTTATCGATTTATTTCAGTTCTATATAAACGGGTATCCTCTTCTTCGTTGGCCTCTCCACCGAAAACAAAGTCTGTATTTTCCATACTATCCTCTCCATCGCTTTCAAAGCGAACTCAACCCCTTGCCTCTGTATCTCTCCCAAGTCCGTAACTCTCACTCTAACCCTCACTGCCTTTACAATCACTTCATACTCCTCTTTGGATCCATCTTTTAAAGAAAATGTCGAACCAAATACCTTTAACAAGCCGTATTGTTAACCACCAGTAAATGTTGAGCCTACTCGTCCTCTCCAGGCCATATGTTTCCAACCTCACGTGATGCCCAGATCCCTCTCCTTCATCCACTTGGTCATGTTTGGGGAGCTTGATGTTGAGATCCTCGCTTAGAATCTAAGGGTAGGCACTGGGCTCATTTAGGAGTGGGGAAATGAATTATGGTTTTCGAATATGAAATATGCAGGGCTAATGTTTTGAAAATGGGTTTGGTCAGTGGGGAAAAACTGTTCATTTGGGTGCATGGCATTGAAAAATCATTGGGAGCGTGGTTTTGAAAATGAAGTAGTAGGAGAGGCTCACCGATATTTGTATGGACATGCATACTTACGTGAAGAGTAGGAAGGAGAGGAAGAACTTGATGATCAAAGTCCGTAGGCAGTCGAAGGCTTCATGTTGCCGTGTTTTTGCGATGAGCGAAGGAGGAGTATGTGTTGGTATGGTTATTTTGCAGAAGTTCACGCATTGCAATTTGCAACTGAAAGGAGAAGGAACAGTAACAGAGGTGCGGATGTGAGTATATAAGCGTGAAGATGGGTTGTCTTTTTAAAGGTTAAAGCCCAGTAAGAAGAAAATTATAAAAGAAAAGGAATGTGGTGGTACATGCGAAATGGATGAGGTGAGAGGGCAATAATAGAATGGCCATTTTTTTTGGTGTAAGCATATACTGGAGGGGGAGTTGAAAAGGGGATAACGCAGTAACAATGCACTATGTAATAATGGATATACTTGGAGGCTTGCGTGATGTATTCGGGAGCAAGTGGCCATTGGAAATTACTAAGAGCATGATTGTTTATGTGAAGTCGATTTCCGGTCAGTGCAGTTTGGTGGACTGGTTTGCAGGAGGAGGGGCGCCGGAAATGGATGAAGTTAGCGGTGATGAAAACAACGCTGCTAGATGTTTGGAAGCTCGTGCAACAGCCTCGCGTTGTGTCGGTGGAGGAGTTGACAGTGGACCCACAATTTAAAAGGAAAAGCCTAGTATAAAAGAAAAAAATGGGAATATAATCACTGTCTGTACAAGCGAAGAGGAGTTTGGAGTCGGGCTTAAATGGAGAAGAAAGAAACTACTTGAAGTCGTTACTTAAATGGAGAAGAAAGAATTAAACGTCGTCTGTTGCGTTGAGTTCATACGGACGAAGGCTACGTTCTGGAACTATTCAGGCGAAATTTGGAGATCATTACGATTTATGGCAGAAGTGAATGCCTGATCTCATCAACCAATGCAAATCGTTATTTAACGGTTAACGCGCAAATGTGAGTAAATTCACTAACTCGGATCTATTTTAAAATATTATAATTATATTTTAATGTTGTTTGAATGTTGTGTGATGGTCGATTAGGTAGATTACAATTAAATTGGTTGAATATTATATATCGTTGCATATGTACCCATCATCGGTTGGATACTGATTCCATCGATCATAATATTCCGTAGTATGGAATCAGTGTTAATTGTTTGACTAACATCTGTGGATGCGGAAAACGGTTGGAGGAATCCAACTGGATTCCTAAATATTTATATGTATTGTCTATTTTATATATGCACTGTTTGAACCATGTTGAATGGATATTCAATGTTATGTTGATTTAATAAATAGACAATATCGATTAAGAAAATAGCAACAGTCGACCATAAACCCATTTTTGTTAAGAAGTTGATTGGCCGTCAGGCAAATCAACGAAGTTAATTATAAAAATTATATTTTTATAATTAAAGAGAAGTCTTAAATTATAATAGAAGTTCTATTATAAACTGTATTGTATAGTTCATCTTGTAAAGTAAACGATTACTTGACATTTAAATAAGTATAAAGCTATAATTATCCTATAAGTAAATAATTTGGATAATTATTTTAAGGTAAATGGTTAAGTAATATTAGATTAATTATATTAATCTAATAGTAAGAAGTAATTAAAATCAATTAACAAATTAACTAAGGGTTTGAAGTTGATTAAATAAACTGTTTATTGGAAATTGATTTATTAGATTAATTGGTCTTCATTAGAAATAAATTAATCAAAATTAATAAGATTTCTTATTAATTAACTTTTTAATTAATAAAGTTTAACTGATTATTGAACAAGTAGAATCGGTCATTGTATAATAAAGCAACCAACAAGTCTAGTTAAATTGATAATGAAGTAAATAGTTTTACTTCAGTTATAGTGAAGTTAATTACTATGTAATTATTTTAATTAAAGTAATTGTTCTTAAATGGAATTCATTCAAGATAATATTGATTTGGTATGAGATGTTTACCTGAATTAGATGAAATGATTTGAATGGAAAGTAAAATGTCAAAAGACAATGAGCACTAATGATTTTTGATAAAAGAAGTTATAAATGGAATTGTATAAGTAAGATGAAGCAAAGAATTAATATTTAATATAAATAGTTATGAACAACTAAGTTTCAAAGTAAGGATATGGTGTTATAAAACCATATTTCAAATTAAACCAGAAAATACGGTCTGATAAATATTATATGTAATAAGGGATTAGAGTTACGGACGTATATCTATTCTAAGATAAGAAGGTGTCGATCAAGGTCTGAGAGGTAAATAAAATACCCAACTTGTTGCTGGCTGTGTGAGCTGGGTACGCATGATAGAGGGTTCTCGCTTCGCGTTAGGTGGCGGACGGGAGACTCTTACCTCTACATGTCCCTCGAAAGTAAGGGAGGGTTGGTTGTGGAGTCGAAAGGCTGGCCATAAAATGAGTTGGTGGGGTACCAGTGTAAGCCATGAGGTGAGGTTAGCCCTCTACCTTGGGGGTTGAGGGATGGTTGAAAAGCCTACCGAAACCGCCGGGCCTTTACAGTTGGTATCAGAGCTGAAGGTTAAGTGATTACCTTGGCTCTGTGGCTTAACTCAATAGAGATGGAGTTAGTAATAATCTAGATTGAGTTTGAGTGTATATATATGAGCGCGTATTTGTAAATTAATATAAAAACTGTTTTATATTGTGTTGGCGGGTCAGTCGAGTGGTTTATGAATTCTGGTCGAAACAGTAATGCAAACTGTGTCGATAGGTGTTTCTAAACTCTTGAACAGAGTAATTCGACACAGTATGTTTTTAAAAGAGGGTAAATAAAATAATTTTACCCAAAAATATATTTTGATATAAAGAAAGCTTATATATTGGAATTATCTAATATATATTGAATGTGTTGGTTGAAATTATAATCGAATAGGGTTATAATTGAATTGGTTATAAATAACCAATAAGAATTCACATGAGTATAATATATAAATCAGATGAACTGAATCTAAATTTAAAACCAGAATTGAAATAAAACTCTAGAAACTTGGAAAAGAGTTGGAAATAAAGTTTGGATTAAATATATGGGAAATTTAAAATCCTGGGAGATTTGAAATTGTTTTCCAAGTGTTGTGAAAGATATTTTGAAGTAAAATTCAAAATGGAAGTGTTTTAAAATGAATTTTGAAAGTGATATAGTATTGAACTCACTTTGATCACTGGAAAATAATTCTGATGATGACGGCCGCATCATCAGTATAATTTTCGAGTTTCCAAATGACGGATTACTACCAAAATATTTTGTTTTTGAATTGTTTTGAGAAAACGAGTTGTAAAAAAATTCAAATGTTTTATTATTATATGTAAATATATATTATTTCAAACGGATTTGAAATAAAACCCTGGATTTTGAATTCTGAAATATAAAATTTACTTATAAAGTAAATAAATAGAAATTTAACTAAGTTGAGTAAAATTGGCGTTGAATTGAAAACAAGTAAGTGGAAATCGTATTGGAATAGGATTAAGCCCGGTGAAGCAAGTGAATTTGTGAAATGAGATATGGGATTGGAACCAAGTTTGGTTATGGAATTGAATTGTCAAGTAAGAATTTGGAAGTGGAATTTGAATTGGAGTTTCAACTGGATTTTGGCTTGAGTATAAGCTAATGATTGGGATTGGTAGACAAGTTGATAAGAGATCAAATGGAAATGCATCTGTATATGCTGATAGGGCAACAAATGGAATAGAATAGAGTTGAATGCCCAACAAAAATGTACACGTTTATATTTTATATTGGATATGAAATTTCTATGAGTCTATTTGGCAAGCCATTTGGCTATTTTATTTCCTTTTATATTGGAAATGGCCTAGAAGGGCGAGTTGTAGTTATACCCATTGACCCGTACAAAGGAGACGTTGGTGAAATTTTTTTCGGGGATTTAGAGTGTTAGAAAATTTTGAAAATTTTCGTTTACAAGAATTAACTAATATTTTAATTAGAATTAATCGGTTCTGTTGAAACTGAATTTAAGGAATTAAATAAAAAAAAATTACCTGGTTATAATATGGATTATAGCATTTTCCTTACCTTAGTAATTTCGGGGACGAAATTCTTTTAAGGGGGAAGGAATGTAATGTCCCGCATTTTTATCGGTTTGGATTTGAATATTTAAATCAGTTTAAATATTGAATTCCTAATATAAGTGGATTTATATATTAAATAAAACGAATTTGAACGTATAAAAAAATATATTAAATATAATCGAGCCCGTAATATCTCGGCAGTTTGTAATTTAACGTTCTGAACTTCAACTGAGTGTACAGGATCCATTATTAACCGGAATCCTGCGAAACAAGAAACGTTGGAATCTGTTGAACAGTATTTTTCTAATGGAAGGGAAAAACTGATATTTCGTGTTATGGATGGCAAGATATGTCCAAATCAAATATTCAGAAAGTCGCTATGAAATCGTTCATTGACCGTAACAGTTTATTTGATATAACTGCATACTGGATTCGAATTTAGACAAGATTCTTTTGAGACGTAATGATAATTTAATTTTTAGAATTTTACTGTAATTTTAATTAATTAAATACGCAACTTTTTATTTGGACTATTTTGCACCCTATATCAATATTTTAGGGTTTCACAATATGAGTTAACCTACCGATATTATTATATTTTTGAAATCATGGCACCTTGTTTGTCTCGATCATATTTCTATTTTTGTCGATACCAGTCCGTAAGTGAACGGAGTTTTATATATCGGGGTACACATCTATATTAATAAAATTCAAATAATATATATATGTGACTTCCTTTATTGCTAAGTCTAGTACCCTTTCCCTCAATACGTAGACCTCTCAGTCATGAACAGTGACAACCTAACAGTTTGCTGCTAAGGCTAGGAAACAAGAGCCTACTCACGTCCCCTCTTCAATGTTGTATGTACCTTTTTCTTCGTCATTAAGTGTTGATCATTTTTCTTGGGTATTAAGTAAAGTTAGCCTATATATATACAGCACCTACCCATCCTATTAGAAAAGACGTGGTGCTTATCAATTTGTTTCAGTTCTATATAAACGGGTATCCTCTTCTTCGTTGGCCTCTCCACCAAAAACAAAGTCTTCATTTTCCAAACTATACTCTCCATCGCTTTCAAAGCAAAATCAAACCCTTGCCTCTGTATGTCTAACAAGTCCGTAACTCTCACTCTAACCCTCACTGCCTTTACAATCGCTTCATACTCCTCTTTGGATCCACCTTTTAAAGAAAATGCCAAACCAAATACCTTTAACAAGCCGTATTGTTAACCAATAGTAATTGTTGAGCCTACCCGTCCTCTCCAGGCCATATGTTTCCAACCTCACGTGATGCCCAGATCCCTCTCCTTCATCCACTTGGTCAGGTTTAGGGAGCTTGATGTTGAGATCCTCGCTTATAAACTAAGGGTAGGCACTGGGCTCTATTTAGAAGTGGGGAAATGAATTATGGTTTTCGAATATGAAGTATGCGGGGCTAATGTTTTGAATTGGGTTTGGTCAGTGGGGAAAAATTGTTCATTTGGGTGCATGGCATTGAAAAATCATTGGGAGCGTGGTTTTAAAAATGAAGTAGTAGGAGTGGCTCACCGATATTTGTATGGACATGCATACTTACGTGAAGAGTAGGAAGGAGGGAAAGAACTTGATGATCAAAGTCCGCAGGCAGTCGAAGGCTTCATGTTGCCGTGTTTTTGCGATGAGCGAAGGAGGAGTATGTGTCGGGTATGGTTATTTTGCTGAAGTTCACGCACTGCAATTTGCAACTGAAAGGAGAAGGAACAGTAACAGAGGTGCAGACGTGAGTGTATAAGCGTGAAGATGGAATGTCTTTTTAAAGGATAAAGCCCAGTAAGGAGAAAAATATAAAAGAAAAGGAATGTGGTGGTGCATGCGAAATGGATGAGATGAGAGGGCAATAATAGAATGGCCATTTTTTTGGCATAAGCATATATTGGAGGGGGGAGTTGAAAAGGGGATAACGCAGTAACAATGCACTGTGTAATAATGGATATACTTGTAGGCTTGCGTGACGTATTCGGGAGCAAGTGGCCATTGGAAATTCCTTAGAGCAAAATTATTTACGTGAAGTCGCTTTTCGGTCAGTGCAGTTTGGTGGATTGGTTTGTAGGAGGAGGGGTGCCGGAATTGGATGAAGTTAGCGGTGATGAAAACAACGCTGCCAGATGTTCGGAAGCTCACGCAACATCCTCGCGTTGTGTTGGTGGAGGAGTTGACAGTGGACCCACAATATAAAAGGAAAAGCCTAGTATAAAAGAAAGAAAATGGGAATATAATCACTGTTTGTACAAGCGAAGAGGAGTTTGGAGTCGGGCATAAGTGGAGAAGAAAGAAACTACTTGAAGCCATTATTTAAATGGAGAAGAAAGAATTAAACGTCATCTTTTGCGTTGAGTTAATACGGACAAAGGCTATGTTCTGGAAATATTCAAGCGAAATTTGGTGATCATTATGATTTATGGCAGAAGTGAACGCCTGATATCATCAACCAATGCAAATCGTTATTTAACGGTTAACACGCAAATGTGAGTAAATTCACTAACTCTAATCTATTTTAAAATATTATAATTATATTTTAATGTTGTTTGAAAGTTGTGTGATGGTGGATTAGGTAGATTACAATTAAATTGGTTGAATATTATATATCGTTGCATATGTGCCCATCATCGGTTGGATACTGATTCCATTGATCATAATATTCCCTAGTATGGAATCAATGTTAATTGTTTGACTAACATCTGTGGATGCGGAAACCGGTTGGAGGAATCCAACCGGATAGCTAAATATTTATACGTACTGTCTGTTTTATATATGCACTTTTTGAACCATGTTGAATGGATATTCAGCGTTATGTTGATTTAATAAATAGACAATATCGATAAAGAAAATAGCAACAGTCTACCATAAACCCATTTTTGTTAAGAAGTTGATTGCCCGTCAGGAAAAACAATGAAGTTAATTATAAAAATTATATTTTTATAATTAAAGCGAAATTTTAAATAATTATAATAGAAGTTCTATTATAAACTGTATTGTATAGTTCATCTTGTAAAGTAAACGATTATTTGACATTTAAATAAGCATGAAGCTGTAATTATCCTATAAGTAAATAATTTGGATAATTTTTTTAAGAAAATGATTAAGTAATATTAGAATAATTATATTAATCTAATAGTAAGAAGTAATTAATATCAGTTAACAAATTAACTGAGGGTTTGAAGTTGATTAAATCAACTGTTTATTGGAAATTGATTTATTAGATTAATTGGTCTTCAATTAATCTAACGATAATAGCTTAGAAATAAATTAATCAAAATTAATAATATTTCTTATTAATTAACTTTTTAATTAATAAAGTTTAAATGATTATTGAACAAGTAGAATCGGTCATTGTATAATAAAGCAACCAACCAATCTAGTTAAACTGATAATGAAGTAAATCGTTTTACTTCAGTTATGGTGAAGTTAATAACTATTGTAACGACCCAAGGATTTTTGGCCTTGAAAATCGACATAAATGCCCTTACCGTAATTCATATTGATCTTCCAAACACCGAAAACACTGGAACGTCTATAGAAAGAAGTTAGAGGGTGAGATAAGAAAGAAAGAAATATTAGAATAGAAGAAAGAAGAAGAACATCAGAAGCTCAAAGCGGAATGAACAAAATATATAATATAACAACATATCTTTCTACAAATGAAAATCTTGTATACATACCAATCATCAGAGTAGACATGAATCACATACAACGGAATAACTTTAAATAACTAACGGTGAAGCCTCCTGCTTTTGAAACTCCAAGCGAAAACTAACCTGTCAAATATGTTCAGTCTGGCCCGAGCACATTTTGAAGCAAAGCAAAAACACACGGGTCAGTCTGGAATACTTTCAGTGCTAAATTCACATCAACAATCGGTTTAACTTTAGAAATCCTTTCTGAAACAAAAGGATAATAGTAAGACCGGTCCACACATAAACACGGATGGTTTTTTTTACCTTACTATAACCCAAACCATTTTTAAGAATATATATATCTCTTTTGATATTATAATAGTGTCTATCAATTACAAATAAATAGTAATCTAGTGGAACGCTTGCATCTCACGCTCCACACATATATTATACAATCAAAACCGCAGACGCTTATTGGAAATTGGATTCCCACTATGACAAGGTATGGGGCCACCTGCCTATCGTGTATCTCTAGAGGCGAATACACAGGGTTCAACAAGAACGTCTTACAACCCGGCCCACACATGACCGACCACTCATTTCGCTTGAGTGTATCGAATGTATATTACCAACGGGAGGGATCAACAACTACCTCCCGAAAAGGGACAGCATCGATAGATTTACGAAGCAAAAGGAATTTCTCTAGATAGGATATTATACACCCTAATGGGAGCGACCCACATAGCCATGCTGCCTGCCCGATTTCCGTCATTTCCCGTTGATGAGGCTTGAGGCTAGAATTGACTTTTAAACATCTGGTTATCATTCACTTTGAATGTCACATCGTCAGATCCTCAAGATATCACTAATTGACGTCCACAAGAATACTCTAGTAGTTAAACTAAGAGAAGTGCCCCTCTCCGCCACCAACTATAGTACGTTTAAAGAAATCAACGTACGTGATCCTTTGGAAATACTCTGTCAAACACTCGCCCATACAAGTCATCCAGGAACAGGATAAACCAAAGGTACTCTCCTACTGCATCCAATATAAGAACCACCCCATGGATCAGTAGCGAGAAGTCCTTGCAAATCCGTCGATTTCGACCACGACCGAACCACAGTATATCTTTGGCTGTAGACCAAAGATTATAAGTAGTCCTTCCGTTTTGAATATCCACGATCTTCACTTGCTTCATCTTCATTCCATCGCAAGTTAACTTCATACGTAACGTTGAGACAAAGTGGTTTTGGGTCTAGTTCCCATCCTGGTCTCTTCTAAACAACACTTTAAAAGGTCCTGTAAAATATTTTGTTGATAGTTTGGTGTTTTAACTATCAACGTCAAACCAGTACGGTCAAGTATATTGGCAACTCGAGTTCTCATTTTAAAACCGTTTATTAAAACTCTTATCGAATTACTAAAATCATTTTCTTGACTTAAAGTCGATTCCATTTAACTATCTTGCCAACTTAACTTTTGTTTCACCACTTGGAACAATATCTCTCGTTTATTCTCACTTCGCTTTATTTTCCTTAAATTCTGAAAATATCACTATGAATTGTACCTTGTTTAATTTAAACCCTTTGGTATTAAATTTCATTTCAAATCCTTCCAATTGAATTGCACATGTTCGATGAGAATAACATCTTCTTTTCAAACTCCTTTACTGTTACGAACTAATACCATTCCTCGATAATAGTGAAATCAATCAAGTTGGGGTATTTTATTTACCTCTCAGACCTTAATCAATAATGTTCTTATCTCAGAGTGGATAGAAGTTCGCAACTCAAAACCCATGCTCTTACACTATCGATCAAGTCTTTTTTCCTATATTTTCATTTAAATTATGGTTCATGAACCATAACCTTCTCTTTGAACCATTTTGATCGATCATCACTATTTTACTTAGTAAATCATTTACTCAATTACTAACTATTTGCTTCAAAACTCTTGTATGTTATTTGATTCATAACCTGGATTATATCACACTAATCCATTCGCTAATATCTTTACAAAACCTTTTGATTATATAATCTAACTTTGGATTTATAACAATAAATCCCTTTTTCAATTTCTTCTATTCAAAACATTTACCATCCATTTTACCCTTCACATTTTCCTTTGATTTCGTCATTCACTTAATTTCATTCTTAAGTAAATATTCTTATTTAATTTAAAGCCTTACCTTAATTTCAAACTCCCTTTTTCTTATTAACTTGGATTCGGCCACTAATACTTTATCCAACTCCTTTTAACATAGTTAAAACTAATGGTCGGATTTTAAACCAAAGCCCTTATTAACCTCTTTACTTAAATAAATAAGTATTTCCATTCTAATATGGTTTTACAATTCTTCCCTTTTATTTCCAACTTGAATAGAAACTTTATTTTTAACTAAATTTTCTTCTATAACTTATTTATGAACTCGGATTATAAAATCCCTTTTCATTAGATCCTTTCAAATCTACCACCTTTGTAACAAATTCAATTACTATCTTAATGAATTCTGTTTAAGAAGTCATTACTTTAATTATTAAAATAATAATTAAATTAGTCATTTATCTAAGTGAAGTAGATTACTTCATCGTTAACTAACAACATGTTAGTTAATCTCCTTAATAAGTCAATAAGGAAATAATTACCTTTATGATAATAACTATTCAATAATTACTATAGTCGAACTAAAAGTTTGTTTAGTTTTTAAAACAAATCATTTGATTTAAATTACAAATCTCACTTAATTGTTCTCTTTGGAACAAATATTCTAAAAGGTCAACTCTTTTGTTAATCTCAGTCCTTATGTAAATACATAAGATGTTACTAGAAAATCCCTTTTTCAGTGTCTTTTAAAAACAAAGTTATAAATGTCGATTTATTAAAAAACTCTTTATTTAAATAACTAAAATAAATTTTAAACTTCGATTTAGTTATAAAAATAAGTTTTATAACTTAAATATGTTAATTCGCCTGACTGTGAATTAATATCTCAAACGATGGATTTTAGCCCACGCTGCCAAATTCTTAATCAATACTGCGTATTGATTATAAACACGACAATTATATTTAACAATCCATATCCATTCAATTATTGACAACTAACCAAGGTGTAATAACATAAATTAGAATAAACAACAAACAATGTACAATTGATTTGAGGAATCCGGTTGGATTCCTCCAACCTGTTCTTCCCTGCACAACAGTTTATAACATCGTTAACACTAATATAGGAAATGTCATGTATTTGAATGGTCAATTTATAAACACAAACAAACATTCAACCAATAAATAAATAAAAATCAACCATAGCATCCATTCAGCCAATTAACGATAAATATTAATGATATGGATTTAACACATCGCAGTATTTTAGAAGTGTGAGAATTAACTCACCAATTTTGTTCTCGACGATGTTGCGTTCTTTTTACATAGTTTTAAACTGACGTTTAAAACTACATAATATTCCCATGACCTCAGAACTTTGTCGTTCCAGTTCGTACATGTCGGCACCGTGATTACGAACCCATTGGCATTCGTTTCGTCCAATTCTATTCACAGACGTGAAAGTTATGCGATTTTCAATATTTGTTTTTTAATTGAATTAATATATATACTAACTAAAGTAATTAATTAATCCTAATCCTTAATTAACGTTAAATAAAAATTCCCATCACCTGCCACATGAGTATTCAAATAGGTCAAAGCGGGTTTCCTTCTTCTATACCTGAGTACCCGATACCTTCTTCCTCATATTTTTTTCTCTCCTCTGTAAAATCTCGTACCTTCTATCTTTAACGACGCCAGACCCAACCGGTGGCTCTACTTCCATCCTCGAACGCCGCGCCAACCCCTGCCGTCAGACCTGAGATCACCGTTATCAACTCCGGCGTCCCCACCGTCCGTTCAGCGTTCAAAAACCAACCCAGATCCGAAAATTAACCCACTATAATTTGTCCACTACTTCGTTAGTACTGCCCTTCCTCACCGTTATTCCCCTATGCCACCGCAATTCATCCCGACACCTTCCTATTTCATCCCACTCTCGCCGCTATACTTCATAACCTGCTCAAACCGACAGTGTGTATACAACATTCATGCCATGATTTTCCATCATCACCGCACCTTCAAACGCCTACAGTCACCGAAAGCAGCCCTGGACCTTCCACCGTTGATTTCCACCAACTCCTCCGTCACTCTTCACCATCAAGTGCTGCTCCTCCCGGCTAGCTTCCATTCGCCACTAACTCCCTCTGTCCCCGCACCATACAGGCTACGCAGATGAAGAGAACACCACCTGACTTCACCAGACCTACACCCTGCCAACTTCCATCATCCGATTAGTCCATCTTCATCGACCTAGTGCACCACGGACTTCGCAAATCCACCCCTCTCAAAACCCGTCATAGTCCCATGAAGTTCGAACACCAAACGAGATTGCTAATGAATGGGCTTCTCAAGTGGAGCTCGAGACCAAGATTACGGTGCCTGGGGCTTCTTTCTTCCTTTCGTAAAGTTCACGTATATTATTGCGAACTGTAGTAGCTGTGTATATTTTTGTTCGGGAGGAAGATATTTGCGTTTGTGAAAAGAATGAAGTACGGTTTTACTTTGAGGTCGCTGTATATATGTTCTTCCTTCGAATGAAATGAAGGAACAGGCAGGAGTATTTATAAAAGAAAGACCTTGGAGATCAAGGCAACGGCACATGCAAAGGACAAGGCAAATGATAGATTTTTTTTTTATTTTTACTATATTTTTATTATTTTATTTTTGATTTGACTGCTGACGAGATCGATGATATTTATTTGACGAGACCGACGATATTTTTCTGACGAGACCGACGATATTTATTCGATGTGACTAGCGATTTTTATTCGTACCTATCGCAATTTCAAACTCTGTTTATTGACTACCGTGATCACACACGAACTCCAATCATAACGGGAATGGACGGCATAATATAATTCGACGTCACGGTTCTAATGAATCTTGTTTCGTCGAATTTTGAATCCGTTTATGCAAATGGCGCTCGTTCGAGTCAAAACGGTTGATTTATTCGCATTTTATTTTGTCACGCTCACAGAATAACTCTGTTTGCTGTGCAACTTGAAATATAACAATAATTTTTTGTTACGGTCTCAATAAAACTTGTTTCGCTGAAAACAGAGATCATTTGAATAAAGTTCCTTTTAAAAGGCACAATTTGAATTAAAATAAACCAATTTTAAAATACCTCAATATAATAATATAAAAATATTTCACTTGGACATACCAGAGCAGAATTTCGTATATTTTCAAAATAAAATAACCCAGGTTGAATTCTAAGCCAAAACGATATTAAATAAATTAAAAATCCTTTATTTCTATATAATAAATCGTTATAATATATAATTGAATTCCATAGCGACTATTTGAAAATTTGATTTGGCCATAAAATAAAATATACAATACGAAAACTCGATTTTTCTGCTTTATTAGAAAGTTATTACCAAATGGATTCGGACGTTTCTTGTTTCGAAGAAATCCGACTTGTTTTGCATCCTGTACAACCAATTGAACTTTAAAACGCTATATTACGAACTGTCGCGCCGCTGCAGCTCGCTATATAATTAAAATTATAAACTATACTTTTAAACAGCGTTTAACAAACGAGATTATAAATAAAAAATTAAATCTAAACGTAACTAAATCTTCTTACGTTACCAAATCATCTAACAGCGCAAATTCAACTAATTTCGATTATTTCAAAATTAAATTATTATATGTATATTATTTCAACAAATTAGTTATTCAAATAAATTAATTCCAAACCATTTAAAAATTCAAACCAATATTTAAAACAAAATTAAATAGCAGAAATCTGGTTTGTTACAACTATGTAATTATTTTAATTAAAGTAATTGTTCTTAAATGGAATTCATTTAAGATAATATTGAGTTGGTATGAGATGTTTACCTGAATTAGATGAAATGATTCGAACGGAAAGTAAAATGCTAGAAGACAATGAGCACTAATGATTTTTGATAAAAGAAGTTATAAATGGAACTGTATAAGTAAGATGAAGCAAAAAAATAATATTTAATATAAATAGTTATGAACAACCAAGTTTCAAAGTAAGGATATGGTGTTATAAAACCATATTTCAAATTAAAGTAGATACGGTCTGATAAATATTATAAGTAATAAGGGATTAGAGTTACGGACGTATATCTATTCTAAGATAAGAACGTATCGATCAAGGTCTGAGAGGTAAACAAAATACCCCAACTTGAACGACTTCACTATTATCGAGGGATGGTATCAGTCTGTAACGGACAGAGACGTCGAGATTAGTTATAAAGAGGAATATGACAGCATATCGCATTAGTTATAAAAGGGAAATATTACAGCATATCGCAACAGTTATAAAAGGGAAATATTACAGCGTATCGCATTAGTTATAAAACGGAAATATTACAGCATATCGCATTAGTTATAAAAGGGGGATATTACAGCGTATCGCATCAGTTATAAAATGGGAATATTACAGCGTATCGCATTAGTTATAAAAGCGGAATATTACAGCGTATCACATTTGTTATAAAAAGGGAAATATTATAGCATATGATAAGTTTTTGAACTATAACAATAAATTAGCATTGTTGACCAAGCTTAAGCGTGATTTCTATACATAGCACTACTCCCTAGGGAATGAAAACAATTTGGTTTGAAATCCACTTGTTCTAAAGAAATAGTTAACGATATTATCCAAAGAAATATAAGGATGAGTTAGAAAGAGAAATTGGAGAATCGTTTCAGTAAACGATGACATCATTTCGATGTTTGGAATATGATTAGAACTAGATAACACAGTTAGGAATTGGAACTATAATTCGACGATGTCGAATGTAGTGAAGTAAATTATTTTTAGGAATTATAATCTGATATGATAGTTAATATTTAGTTTTAAACCAATAAATTATAATTGGATATGTAGTCAATATTTAGTTATAAACTTAATATTGAATTAACAAGAAGTTGATTTAAGAACTGAGTTTATAAAGTGGAATGGGAATATATAATTATGAAAGAGATTCGGTAAACGAGGTAAGAGTATTTATTTCTTAAATGAAGATTTATTTGATAAACGTGTTCAGATTCTATAAATGGATTATATTCACATTTTAAAGTGAATAGTGCTTAAAAAGGCGAATGTTGTAAATTAAATAGTTGTAATGAAAACCGGAAATTTTTTCCATGAAGTGTAAAGCTTAAACGGGTTTTGGGGAAATAACTAGGAAGATATAGGAAACTGGAAATTTACTGTTAAAATAAAAGGGCCAATGATTGTGTGATGTTTAGTTATACATTTGAATGAATGTTTGTTTTACTTCGATAGTTAAATAACCGACTATTGAAGTGTTTTGACCATCGTTGTCAATACGGAGAGACCGGTTGGATATATTATCTGAAACCACTCCATATAGGCATAAGCGCTATGAATTAGATTATGTTGAAGACAATTGAAGACGAAGTGAAATGCAAGGGTCATCGTGTTCTAGAATGGTGCTTTCTGTTTGTCTAGTCCTAGGACAACTTGTATGGACGAGTGTCTGACAAAGTATACCTAGCAAATCACGTACGATTGATCTCTTAAAGGTATTTCATCTGGTGGCGGAGGAATTCATTCCTCTTAGCTTTTTATACCCGTGATATTTTTGGAAATCGATTAGTGAAATGACGGGTTGACGATGTGGCATTCAAAGTGAATGGTGATCAGATATTCTGAAGATAGACATAGCCTCTAGCCTTACAACCGGGAAATGACAAAAATAGGGCAGACAGCATGACTATGTGGGTCATTCCCATTAGGATGTATTGTCACCATCTAGAGAAAATTCGTATTTGTTCTTCTTTCATTTCTGTATCTTCGGATAACGATTATATGGGCCCAACCGTAGGTGGCAATATATTCGATACACTCAAGAGAAATGAGTGGTCGGTCATGTGTGGGCCGAGTTGCAAGATGTTCTTGTTGAACCCCAGTGTATCCCCTCTAGAGTACACTGATCGAGAGGTGCTCCCATACTTGTCATAGTTGGAATCCAATCTCCAATAAGCGCCCCCACAATTTTTGATTATATACTGTGTATGTGGTGCATGAGATGTAAGCGTTCTGCTATTTGATTATCTATTTGATTAGACATTATTATAATATCACTGGATTTTGATATCAAAAATGGTTTGGTTATAGTAAGGTAAAAACCGTCCGTGTTTATGTGTGGGCTGGTCTTACTATTACCCTTTTGTTTCAAAAGGATTTTCAAAGTTAAATTATATGATTAGAGTATACTCACACCAGTCCCATGACTGACCCAGAGTTTATTTTGTTTTGTTTTCCCTAAACTCTTGGGTGCCCAAATTTGTACGGGCAGTCAAGTGTTTCAGGATTTTGCAGATTCACTTGGAGGAGCTCAAAGCAGGAGGCTCCACCGTTAGTTATTTAGAGATTATTTCCGCTGTAATGTATATGAGTTGTACTCTAATATGGTATGTATACAAATTCAGATTTGTATTTCAAAGTTATGTAATATATGTTATTCGTTCCGCTGTGAGATTCATGTTTACTTTGATTTTGATATTCTTCTTATTCTTCTATTCTATAAGTTCTTTCTATTAAAGATCTGTGTTTTCGTGCACTTTGAGTTGTGGGATATTAGTCAGCTCAAATTGGTACGGATTTACAGGCCTTTACAGAAAGGAATTTTATTTATATAAATATAAGAGGCCCAATATTAGAAACAACCAAATTATCATGTTACGTTGATTCTCTTTCATACTTTCTCACGTACGATCAAATTACAAGTTCGATTGTACCGAAATTTGAAATCTTACCATAATTCCCTATTCCGGATCCGATGAGACTAGTTTCGTCAGATTCCGAGACAGTTACCAAAATAGTTAAATTCCACAGTTAATTTAATTAATAAAATATTCAATTATTCATTTAACTACTTTAATTAAATTTACATATTCATTAAATTCCATTTTAATCCAATTTCGACTTAAATAAATTTCATAAATCAATTCCACATATTTTAAGTCCAAATTTGATTATTTGAATTTAGATTTGAATTTCAGTTATTATTACACAACTCAGAATTTCACCATTTATCAAATAAAATTTGAATTCAAATATTGACTCAGACAACTCAAATTTAATTTGTCATAAAATATTAAATTCCAATTACAACATTTCTAAATAACTAAATTTAAAAATCTATTTATACTAAATTCAAACAATCATCATTATTATTTGATTTTATCCAATATTATTCCAATTATTTATTTTAAATATAAATTTAAATATACTGAAAATTATGTGTTGTTACAATATATATATATATATATATATATAGGCCGGTCCTAGGACTTTTGGTGCCTAAAGCGAAAAGCAAAAAAAAGGCCCTTTTACAGATGCTAATGTATAACATCAAAACAATTCATATTATTATAAAACAACGAAAAGATAAAAAACCAATAACTTTATTCGTGATAATAATTCAATTTATATAACAAAACTTTATTAATTACTTATAAACATTTGTCTAGCCTTCTAGCTTGCAAATTAGCTAACAATATTATCATATTCAAGTTCATTGACCATATCTTGTTCACTCGATAAAAGTGCCAAACCATTTAGCCTTTCTTGTGACATAGAGAAACGAAAATAGGACTTTATCAACTTTAGCTTTGAGAAACTTCTTTCGGCTGAGGCAACTGTACTGGTATAGTCAGAATTATTCTATATGTAATCCAAGTGTAACAACCCGCACCTCCATTCATGCAAGATATTGTCCCCAACTTAGCCACCATATAGGTGTGGGGTTTTATTCCTCAAAAGGCCTCGGCATTAGTAAGAGATGAGCTCTACTATATAAGTACTCACTTCACACGGGCTTCCACGATGTGGGACTTAGGGGTGTTACATTCACCCTTCCTACAGAGCCCAACGTCCCCCTTGGCTCACAAACACTTCACCTAGGCGTTGTGGTCCTTACAGGAGCCACAATTCCGGCTGGGTATTGGCTATGATACCACTGTACCAACCCTCACCTCCATTCAATCACAGGCGTCCATTGTCCTTAAAAGGTTTCTAAAGTCGTGTGAACATATGCAGAGTGTGTGTATATGTCTCTTATCTAATGCAAAATCAGGCGGTCTACTAATCCAGTTGACCTCCTTAATGCGAATCATGAGAGTGTCATGCGTCCAATATGTATGCAAATATCCCTAGTCATGTAAATACTATATGTGTGCATATTCACTCATCCATATGCAACATCCATATGATAACACATCAAGTTTCAATCCATATACAGATACATTCATATGCATATGCAATATGAAAGTGACTGAGCCGATCTAGTGCCTAATGTGTGTATATGCATCCACGAAAAACCACTAGCAAACACCTGCAACCACCAATCATAACATGTTTCAAACACATGTTTACATCCATTAGCTTCTACCTAAGGATCGAAGATATGACCTAGAGGATAAGGAATAGGATAGAGGAGATATACTTAAAAGGTAGATACAAGTATGCATAATCTTAAGGAAAGAGAGATCAAGGATGTACCCTCGAAAAGAAAAGGGTAGGTTGCGTGTATCTAGTCTTCAGTCTTCTAAGTCGCATCTTCTTGAGCTTCACTCCACTGTACCTTAACTAATTTAACTTCACGACCGCGAAGCTTCTTGACCTCCATTTCCAAAACCCACTAGTAAAGATAGGACCTCGAGCACTTACTATGCTAGAGGGTATCCAATGTAGTCGAATTATCTTTCCAAGATAAACTGGTGTTAACCATGATACTAAGTGTATATACTAAGATGATTAGAGGTCTCTCCTCTACTTAGCTTATCCATCATGTCACAAATCTGAGGGTCTAAAGCTAAAGGTTGCTATGTACTTTTTACCTCCCATAAGGTCGGTCTTACTTAGGGCGCCTGCCACAACCATTTATTTCTCACGCAAACCATCCTAGTCGAACTCGACATCCCTCAAGTACAAGCCCCAAAGGCCTAAACCAATATCAGACAAGCACCCAAGGAATACCTCCTTCGAATTTGGACGATCTACGTGAGATGATACTAGCAAAACAACCAAATAATTAAGCATTTAACCGACTCTGGCTATCCCCGCCAATCTTGCTCCAAAACTATTGTTGATCGCATAACTGGCTTTGCATTATCGATTAGATATATGCGGAAGTCTATCTCATGTTTTAGGGGGCAAACCCCTAACCTAATCAAAAACATATGCGTGCTCATGGATTATTCTAACGGATCGTAAATCGTCGATAGATGCATCAAGTGATTCTATGTGGGTAAGACAAACTGATCCCTTAGGATCGCACGAAATCTCGAGGGTATTCCCGAGGCAAGTCGAAAGTCTAACTACCCTCCGTTCACAATTACTAGCTAATCAATCCATGCATAGAATCAACCCATAGCCATGAAACCAAAAACATAAGTATCTCAAATCCTTACAAACCAAAGATAAATGAGCCGAACCACAAATTGGATTTGAGACAATAATGGGATCTTCTACTCTACAAGTACTAAGGTGCAGAGACTCAACTATTGAAGCAGATATAGACGAATGTGAAGCGCTAAAATCAAAAAGAGTACTAACAGGATGATCAAAAAGAAAAAACTAAACTCTTTCAACAGAAACCTTACTACCTCTCTCTCATGTACGCTGGCGGTGAGAGCAGGCACTTGCCCTCTTGAAAATCCTGTTCGTTGTTCTTTCCCTTGTCCTTAATTATATGACCCGTTATACCATAGTAAAGATACTTCCTCTTGCCTTAGGTTTTACTATTCTTTCCTCCTTCTTGTCTTGTGATTCTTCCACTTACACTTCTTTCTTTTTTCCTCCTTTGTTAACCAAGTCCATGTCCATGAGTTTCTCATCCTTGGGTTGGGGTCCTTAGCCAAACTTCCTCATTCTCATCTTTACTATCCTTGTGTAACACGTTGACAAGTCTCTCGAAAGCTGCCTCCATCGCATGGAAAATCCTACAAAGCTCAAAAGAAAATTAGCCGTAGGTGAAACTACTGCGGCTATAGATGGAAGTTGGGCACTTCTTCTCCCTTTGACAGGTATCGTAGTCTCATTAAGCCTACAGAACCATGCCGCAATGAGGTTACCTCCCAGAAAGCCAGGAGCCCCGGAGACTCAGTAAAGAAAGAAAACAAGAGTTCAAATAGAGGATCAAAAGATAACGCATATGGCTTTGGGGAATATGCCTTCAAAACTCAACTTTTCTTTTGGAAATGCTTAAAACGTTTTGAAAATAAATTTTCAAATCTTTTATCTGATCCGGTAACCTTCAGCTCTGATACCACTGTAACAGCCCGCACCTCCATTCACGCAAGATATTGTCCCTAACTTAGCCACCATATAGGTGTGGGGTTTTGTTCCTCAAAAGGCCTCGACATTATTAAGAGATGGGCTCTACTATATAAGTACCCACTTCACATAGGCTTCCACGATGTAGGACTTAGGGGTGTTACACCAAGCATTAGGAAAATTTAACTCTCTTGAACAAGAATTTATTAAATTCAACAATTCAATTGCTTGTGTTTTTTCCTTTGGCAAGATAACTTCTAATACTTTTAATTTTGAGAATAGCTCTATCCCATCAATATCTGAGTGCAAATCATGTCTCTAATATTCCTCATGTTGTAAACAATGCCCCTTCAATTTCTCATCATCTAAAGAAGTGAATTTTTTTTAATCAAATAAAAAGCCAAATCTATCATCATATTCTTTGAATTGCTTAAATCGAGTCATTAACGAAACACGGGCTTTATCCACAATTTGCATAAAATAATTGATTCGGAAATATTCTTCTGGTGTTTGCATTAGTTCTTCAATATTCACATCTTCATCGAATTGTTTCTTTCGATGAATAATTCAACATTTGTGCTATCTCTTTAGCATCAACCATTGTAGAATCAAAACTAGTATTTTAACACCCCACCTCCGCTAGGGTCACTCACAAAGGGAATGCACTAGTTTTAGAGGAGCGTTATCGAGGTAAAAAAACACAGAAAATATTACAAGATAGAACATAGATAAAACAGCGGAAGAGTCAAAAGAAAATTTTCATTACTTTCAAGAAGAGTCAAAACCTTTTACATCAAATAGCCAAGGTCATTATTTTCCATTACAACAAATTTTGTCTTGCATAAATAAAGAAGCATAAACTTAAAACATCAAAAGTAGCTTAATTCCCCAAAGGTAGCAGAAAATGCAGCCATAGCATAGCCCAAGATCAAACCGTATATGAGCTGAATCAAAAGCAAGCGAAATCCAAGCTAAGTGCTAGAGTTTCCTCCCTGAGAACCTGAAGGGGGGAAACGGAAGAAAAAGAGGCGGAAGAAAACAGATCAGTCATAAAGACTGGTAAGTCCAAGTGACTTTCAGCATAAAAACAGATAAAGATAACATGACATGTATAAACTGAAAGTAAACAGAAGGATGATGACAAGATGGGCAAGATAGACTAAGATAACATGATAAATCAAGTATAAATCAAGTATAGCCTCAGGTATTCAAAGTTCCCTGCATCAACTATACTAGAATCCCAAACCCATGTCTTATTATTAATCATGAAATTATTCCTTGGCCCAATATCATGAAATGACCCATTACTGGGTCCAGCGGAATGATCCACTAATCGATCGGCTCCCTACAAGTTCTAGCTCGTCATGTGTCTGTGTCATATGGCTCTATCAAGAATGTAGTCACCTATGCTAGGTCCACCATAGGGTGTATCTAGCCCTATGGTGCCAACCACCGACACGAATGAAGAATGCATAGATAAACCTACTAATGCCCAATGCCTGCTTTTTCAAATCCGGACCACGTGCACGACCATAGCCCACCTGAACCTACACTGCACACCAACACAGTCGTCATTCTGGTCGCTTATAATCAGCCCAGTAATCATGCCCCACCCTGCCTAGTCCCAGGGTACCATGATACATCTAGTGGGTTACTGCTGATACGGACCACGTACCTAGGGTTTCCGTCCAATAGGTTAAGTGTTGTCATTTAAATTCGTGACTTAACCCCTATCAATCTAGCATGTCAAGTTGGTTAAGTGTTGTCATTCAAGTTTGTGACTTAACCCACCTATGAATCATGTATCAAGTTGGTTAAGTGTTTTCTTACTTGTTCATGACTTAACCTTATCATGTGGCATTAATTCATTAATGCACCCCAACCTCTCACATCAGACCTGTTGTTGTGGTCACTGGATATGTCGGGCGGTTCCGGAAAGAATTACACCACAACTCAGTCTAACCTCGGGTTTTCAAGTGCGATATGACCAACTACCCACATTGGTTCCTATAGATAAAGTGGTTTGATTTTGAAAGAACTTGAAAATGAGATTGAAAAATCCAAGAATTTTGAGTCTGAAAAACAAAAATGATTTGAACTTGAAATTTCCGAATCCCAAGCCAAAATTAAATTGCTTGAAAATGAGAATTTGGTTTTGAAACAGTCCAATGCTGAACAGAAGATCACTATAAATAATTGCTTAAATTTACTAAAAGAAAATAGCGATCTAAAATCCAAAATTCAACGATTAGAATCAACCTTGGATAAATTTTCTAATGGGGAAAAATCGTTGAATATGTTGTTACAAAGCCAAGTTTCAATTGGAAATAAATCTGGTCTTGGCTTCGGGAAAAATGATGTTTTTGGAAAACAAAATTCAAATGATTTGAAAAATCCCACAAACTGTTTTGGAAAGAACTACTTTGAAAATTTGAACTCTAAAAATTTCAAAGGTTTTTTGAATCAAAGTTGTGATGAGAAATTGTTTCATAATAAACCTTTTAAACATTCTTGGATCCCTAAAAATAAAATGGGCTTCGTCAAGTTCAAACAGATTTGGGTTCCTAAGGGTACAAAGGTTATTTCTGATGGTTTGTTATATAAACAGGTTTGGGTACCAAAAGCGGTAAACATGTTTCAGAGTGGTTTTACGAATTTTGTTAGACCACTTAATTCACTCAACTGTTAGGTACTAGTGAAGGTAAAGGAACTGCTATGCTGAAAAGAGATTGATTTCAAGTAGTTCTATACTTCTGTATTCTTTACAGTTCCTTGGCCAAGATTTGTTGAGTCGGAGATTCTGTTTTACATGGATTTCAGGTATAATCTCTGAACTCATCTTCGTAAATATATTTTTTGTTTGTTCCTCCTTCTATCCCTTCTATCCTTGTTTCTTCTTTTTGATTTGACACTGTCACATTTTTTGTTGTTGTTTTCTTGGACTTCATTAACTTCAAATTGCAGATTTCATATTTTTTTTGGAAATTCATTTCATTTAAATAGAACTCTGATGTTATAATCTCTTCCAGATCTTGAATTTAATTTTTTATATATCTGCAATTGTTGTGAAGTTTAGTCCTCTGATTATATGAATTCTTAACAGTGCTGAAGAATTAATATCATATCTTGAACACTGTTATTTTGAATTCTAAATTTTTGACGATTTGAATAATTAATGAAATTTCACACATTTATGCTATTTTGAGTCTCCTCTAATTCAGTTTGGGAGGGCTTGAAAATTTATACTCTTTGCAGCACTCTGTTATTCATCAGTCGTGATAATTTCATTAAATTTCAGATTGGCTTGAATATGTTGATTTATCTTGAATAGTGATACATCCTGAAATTCATCTTTATTCATGATTATTATGGTTGAAATTTGCTTGTTTGAAATCATTTGAAATCCTTGATATTTTGAATCACACACACCTTCTAAATTTGAAATTATCAATCTTGTGTGACTGATTTATTATATTTCAAAACCTGACATTAATTCAAGTGATTTCAAATAAATTATTTTTGGATCATGAATATCTATCAAACCTGATGTAAATTTTTTTTGGGCTTGTCGGAAATATTTTGGAAAAATTCTTTGAAAATTTGGTTCTGAAAATCACTGTTATTTCATGATTACTTGATTTAAATATTTGTTTGTTTTAAAATCATTTGAAATCATTGATTTATTGAATCACACACATATCTTGAATCTGAAACTAATAATTTGGTGTGATTGATTCATTGAATCTAGAGCTTTTCATAATTCTCAAATGATTTTAAATAAATGGTATTTTTTAATCATTGGATCATGAATCATCTTGTGTGAGCAACATCTTAACAAGTCTGATTTGAAATTGTTTCTGCTGTGCTGTTCTGATACTGTCTTCAAATAACCGTCTGCTTTAATCTGACTGCTGCTCTGATAATTGTGCCAAATTTGTTTGGGCTTTGTGTTTGAAATTTTTTAAATCTCAGATATCTAGGGTGTGAATGAATTCCTCGTAATTAGAGACACCAAGTGGTATCAGAAGCGCCTTATATTTGTCTCACCCATTTGTACTGATATTCAAATTATCACCCTGTATAGTTTCATTTTTTTTTTTGTATAAATCTGTCTAATTTCCTCTTGTAATTGATTTTCAATTTTAAAATTATTTATTGATTATTCATTCAGAAATTGAAATCAATATCCGAATTGAACTGTATTTATAATTCATTAAAAAATATTATCAGAATTTAAAATTGTGATGAATTGTGACTGCAGTATATTTCACAACAAGAGGGGATTTGATTTAAATTTTTTTTCATGATGGTTGAACGTTTATTATATTATCTTTGAACTGGCAATTATTTCACGACCATCTTCATTATCTATCATCATTTTGCCATCCATCATGTTTTTTTATTAATGTGGAGAGTTTAATATTTGTGATGGAATTGTGGTTATATTATTATTCAGAATTAGTGATAATTGAAAATTTTCAATAATCCCGGTACAGTTAGTCATATTTCATAATATAATTAATTTAGAAATTTATTTCACAATCCATTTTTGTACCTACCACATTTTCTATCATCCATATATTGGTTTTGTACCGAGGAGTTTTTCTTGTTAAAAGTTGAAATGATAAACATATATAATAAATATATAAGTGTGTCTCCAACCTCATTTAAAAATCCAAGCTCTGGTCATGCATGGTTAAGAGACAACTTATAATTTAAGTTGCGACTGACCTCATTTAAAAATCCAAGCTCTGGTTATGCATGGTCAGGGTGCTCTTAAATCAAAAGAAAAATGAAAGAAAATAATTTGCTAGAAATTGAAATAAATTTGAAATTCTCATTTGTGTATAAAAACCAGCTAATCAATCCATCTTGCTAATCTGTGAAATGTGTTGAAATCTTATGACGTATTATGATTTGTTGATTGATAGGTACTGGAATTTGAGATGATTCGATTCTGTCACTTAAATTGAATTATTAACTATAGTCGAAATCCATCACTGTTTTTGTGCCTCATTCTTATAAAAATTCTTTTGGAAAATATTTGGAAATATTTTTTTAAACTCTCCCCATTCTATATAAATCTGTCATTCTCTACAATGTGAAATATGCCACCAGTTCTTAGTTTATTATGATTTTTGTTTGACTGATTGAGATTTATGATGATCCTTCTTCCTCTTAAGCTGAAATTATATTTTTAGTCATTTTCCATCTATATTTTAAATTCTGAAACCTTTTGATGATAACAAAAGGGGGAGAATTGATAGAGATTTTGATTTATGAGTGAATATTTTATAAATATTTTCAATTTTTGAAAATTTATTATTATTCATACATTTCACTCATGCACGATTATAGGGGTAGTTGTTTGTTGTAGGGGGAGCTATAAATAGGGGGAGTTCAATATTCACTGTCAAACACATCTATTGTACACAAAATCTTTTATTTGTTTGTCATCATCAAAAGGGGGAGATTGTTGTATATAACGGTGTTGTATACACAATTATATGATTTTTGTTTGATGATAACAAACAAATAAATATTATTTTAATATGTTTGATATTGTATTGTTATTATACATCACAGACAGGAATATAATATTTATATTTAAATAAAATACGACTGTACAGAAATATAAATATTCACACAGTATTTTATTTAAATATAATATAATATTTCACTATCAAAACAGTACAAATTTATAAACTCCACTGTTTATACATTTCCCTTATATTCACTGATATTCACAACATTCACATTGACTCATATACAGTTTCTGACTACATTTATTTGACACTACACACTGTCTTCTGTCATCTTCGATCTTCGATCTTCAGTCTTCAGTCTTCTGTCTTTCGGTCTTCTGTCTTTACAGCATCCTCACAGTCAGTCCAGTCTTCATAGCTGTCATATGAAAACAGAAACACACAATACACTGCAACAGGAATTTAAACTGAATACTTGCAAATATATTTTTCATTTTTTAAATTTTTTATTTGCCTCAGATTTCTGGTGTGTTTCTCATCATTTTTCATGACTTGATCTGATTCATCTGTGTCTAGCCAGTTTGTATATAGTACAGGGACAGAAAATCTTGTCTGTTTGCTGCATATACACACATGTATAAGTATACACGCGTGTACTGCCACGCCAATCAGAGTGTAACTGAGGAGTAGCCACGTGGACCATCTCGACTCAGTGCACAGTCATCAGTTGGACAATCAAATCAAAGAAGAAAGATGAAAATCAGCTCAGCAATGAAAACATGTGGCAGATCACAAACTTCAGTTCAAAATCAAGTGACTCAAAGAAAAATGGTGCACCACAAGTATGGCAACAAAACAGCAAGTTCATGGTTCTACACAGCTAAAGTCAAACAGTTTGTTTCAACAACAAGCATCATGGACAGAGCATGATTAAGATGCCAAATCATCACAACAGATCAAAGAAATGTGATCGAATAACCTAAACATGATCTGATGAGCATGGACAACAATAATTATATGAAACAGCGTGGAACATGGGTGATGTTCACAAGTGCAATTCATCAAGTCAGCATGTTCAAATTGGTCAAGACAATGTTAAAAACGGTGCATCCCAACTATGTATAGTCAAGCATTTAGAAGTATTCAAGTGGCATGGCGCAAATGTATGAAAATGGTTCATGAACACTAAAGCATGACTAAACAATGGTACAATATAGAAGTCAGCATGGTAGCATGGTATAATACAGCAATGGTTCAGCATGTACATGCAAGAAGTGGATGCATCAGCTCAACAGTTCAAGACAGCAGCTAAATGGTTGTAGCATGTGTGAAGATGTGTGTATATATATACATCGATGAAGAATAGTCAAATCAAATTCAAAGCAATGTACAAAGCAATGGTGTATGATCATGCATGTTGATGCAAGTCATGTTCAACATGATTCAGCACAATTTTTTTATTGCACAATCAACAAAGAGGTCACAGCAGCAAAACAAGGTGAACAAGGCTCATGGTCGAACTAAATATTACAACAGCTCAATGTACATAGTGCAAACAGGATATATGATGCAACAGTGAGTCAGAACTTATGTTATCGAGTTCACATGTCAGTGTACAGCAGAACAGCATGAAACATGATGTCAATAAGCAACTCAGCAGTTTCAGGTGTAACTTATCAAGCAAATGAACATGGCAAAATCAAGTGTTCTAATCCAAGTTCTTAAGCAAGTCAAAAATGAATACATGGCAGGCTAAATGGCATGGTGTTCCTCTTCCAGATTTATGAAACCAATGTATATATTTGGCAAGAAAACTATCTTACGAATCAGGTTTTGCATCTTCAATCAAGCAAAGTTACTTTGAGCAAAGAGCAATTCATATTTGGCAAAATGACAAAACCAGAAATGGTATGAAAACATTTATTTGTTTTCAAATTTCATTCCAGATAATCAGTCGAGGAGTAATCAATTTTTTTTAAATACACAAATCAGTTTTGGCAATATTTTAAACGGGGCAGCAATTTTCTTTTCCTGAAAATATGTTTCCTATCTTTGGCAAGTAATTCGAACTGGGAAAGAAATGTTTTTTTCCAGATATTATGGTTCTAGAAATTTAAAATAGGAAGAACAATTCTCGTTTTCAAACAAGGTAACAAAAGAGAGTCAGTCACTCGCAAGGACCATAGAAAAAGAATTATTTTTGTTTGCAGACAATCAAAGCCGATTTAATTTCATTTATATGGAAACAAATTAAAGCCAAGGAATCGATTTTGTCAAGAACAATCAAAAGAGGCAATCGAGCAATTCAAGGAATCATCAGACCAAGTCAATAAAACGAAATCAGAGTTTTCGTTTAGGGTTTCGATTAACCCTATTTATGCACACAAATTCATCATTGGCAGTAAGAGATAACGAACCCAACATATCAGATCGAAACCCACAAAAAGAAAATTCAACCATTTTCAAAGCAGAGAATTAAATAAATTCATGAGCAACTCACAAGTTTCAGTAGAGTTCGATCGCAATCCCAAATCAGTGAAGCAAGGAATCAATCAACATCGTCAAGCTGAAGTAATCAGAGAACCACGACAATCATTCCATCAAGCAATCGATTTCGATCCAAAAGGGAATCAGAAAACCCTAGTTTTCAAATCGCCCTGTCGCCATTTATTTTTCCCAGAATAAAAAGGAAAAGAGATCGGGCTAACTGAAACACAAAGGGGCCGGCCTACATGGACTTCAACTAAGACCAAGCCACAATGTTTTAAAGGGATGACCCCTTGTTTTTTTAACTCCTAAGGGTTTTTCTTGTTTATTTTTTTTTGTTGTATTTTAATTTGTTTTTGTAAAACCGTCAAACTAACAGTTTCTAGAAGTCTGTAAAATTCTAGGGAATCAGTCAGGGTGTTGACTGATAGTTGACAGAGTCTGTAAAATCTGGGTTACTGGTTACGGGGTCGTAACTAGGGAAAATCTGTTCTAGGTGATTAGAATAGTCTAGAGTTTTGAGCTTAGGGTTAGGACAGGAGCAGGCGCTGCGAGTGTACATGGTCTTGTATGCGGGATCTTTTTATAACACCTAGTAGAAACCTTAGGAATGCAGCAGTAGGCAGGGTTTTGTCGAAGCTGGGTATATCTCTGTGTGATTTATTTTCTGCACTTTTATTTCTGCTGCATTCTGTGATCTGTTTATTATTTTAATATCCTGTCAGTTTTTCAATTCAGTTTAAAAACTATGATAAACGCTATTCACCCCCCCCCCCCCTCTAGGGTTATTCTAGATCCAACAATGTGAACTTGCAAATCAATCACGAACAAACGAATAAGTGTGAACTTGAAATATGACATAGGTTTAACATATACACATAAACATGTAGATCTAACATTTGGTCACATATGTGATATGATTTTACATCCCAAAACTTGCATAACATGATAAACTGCACAACTTATTATAACAGGTTATACTTCAAGTTCCTATACATATGAATAGACTTATTCATTAATTCCCAATTCAACATGATAATAAAATAGAACCATAGGCATAGATCAATATCATTCAATAACATAATCAATCTATTTTCAAGGTATGACATAACTGAATAAATTGATTAAAACATCACAGGCAAATAAATCGAACATAAAAAGGTTTGAGTACTAATCTAGATTCAAGAACATGGATAAAAATCCCCAAAATCGAGATCCAAGGACAAATAAAGAAAATAGGTCTGAATAGAAAATCAAGCTTTGATCTAATTTCATAGTCATAATCCTAGGCAATGAATCATAGGTGATTAACCACAATTGTCCATGTCATAGGCAATAGTCTTATTGTTCATAGTCATAGGCAGTCTTATGTTCACCGTCATAGTCATAGGCATAGTCTTATTAGTCATAGGCAGTCATAGTCTTATGTCATTAACAATAGTTTCAACGTCGTAGGCAATATTCCCAATAGTCAAGATCCAAGAAGAAACCAAGAATAGATATGAATCATACATAAATCACTTCAAAATTATACCATGCACATATTAGATTTCTAGTTTTTATCTAAAAGTAACTGGAACTTACAGATCGTGGTCTAAGAAATTTAGATGCAGAAGTCAAGTCTAGAAATTAGTCGTTGAATTGTTGAATCGCTAATTCTTGCTTTGATTGTAGAAGCAAATCCCCAATAAGAAATTCCTAGCCGTAGTCTTCAAGAAATAATCTTCATGGTTTTTTTTTAATTTAATTTATTTTAGAGGAAGAAGAAGAAGCCATGATCATCAACAGTTTGAGCAGCATAAGGTTGGAGAAGAATGGTGTAAAGAGAATGAGGCTAGGAGGCTGTTTATATAGAATTTCAATTTAATTATAGCCGTCGAGGAAGCTAGAGTTAATCAAGGCCATCCATTTCAAGAGAAGCCAATCAGAAAGTGACAATTAGCCCTAGTGACACAGCAGAGCTCAGAAATTCGACCAGAACCCGACCAGGCCAGCCAGGGCCTGACCAGCAGGTTTTCTGCTCGTCCTGGGCGCACCTGCCAAGTGCGCCAATGCAAAATTGCATGGGCGCACTCCCCAAGTGCGCCAGTGCAATTTTGTTCTGGCACACTTCCCAAGTGCGCCAGTGCATTCCGGCCGGTTTCTGGTTTTTCTGCCTAACTTCGTTCGTCCATATCTTCTTCGTACAATATCCGTTTTATGCAAACTCGGACTCTATCTCAAGCAGAATTCCAAGACGAACGCAATGGCGTAACCCATTTCCCTTGATTCTTATTTTAAAAATTAATTCTGCTTTGATTTATGGTTTTAACATGTTACTAAAATTCGGGTTGTTACATTCTTCCCTCCTTAAAGGATTTCGCCCCCGAAATCTTCAAGTTAAGAAGAATGCAACCTATCATCCAATCATCCATCTACTCAAAACATCATCCACAAGCAACCATTGTCCTTAAAAGATTTCTAATGCTATATGAATATATGCAGAAGGTGTGTGTATATGTTCCTTATCTAGTGCAAATGATCAGGCCTGATTGATCTTCTTAATGCAAAATATGTTTAGTCCATGGATCCAACATGTATGCAAATAGTCCTAGTCATATAAACACTATATGTGTGCACAAACATCCATCCATATGCAACATCCACATTATAACACATTCAATTCCATCCATAAACAAGTATAAACACTCATGCATATGCAATATGAAAATGTGTCTGAGCCGATCTAGTGCCTAATATGTGTTATGCAACCATGAGCAACCACTTGCGACCACTTGCAACCATTTGCAAACATCAACCATAACATGTTTCAATCACATGTTTACATCCAAAAGGGTTCTACCTAAGGTTCTCAAGATAGGATTGAGAAGATAAGAAAGATAAAACAAAGCATCTAGGAGAACAAGTTAAAGATGTACCCCCAGATGGTCCTGCTTGCGGGCCTTGCCCTTGCTTCTTAGGGCAGTTCTTGTTGATATGTCCAGTTTCACCACACTGGAAGCATGCTCCCATCTTCATCTTCTTCTTTCTACAATCCTGGACTATGTGCCCAACTATACCACAGAAGTTACACTTCCTCTTATCACGTGACTTGTTATTATTGTTGTCGTTGTTCTCGCCTCCCTTCTGGAAGTCTTTCTTCTCGTTCTGAGACTCATCCGCCTTTACTTATCACTCATCTTTCCTATGTAACATGTTAACAAGCCTCACGGAAACTATCTCCATCATACGGAAAACCCTCTACGAAGCTAGAAAGAAGATTAGCCGCAGGTAAAACTACTTCGACTACAGATGGAGAAAAGAAAGGAAAGGAGATTCAAACAAGGAAACAAAGGATAGTGCTAATGGCTTTTGGGGAATAGCCTTTAAATAAAACAAGACTTTTCTTGAAAAATGCTTCTTTGTAAACGGTTTTGGAAAATAGTTTCAGAAGGTTTAAAAAAAATTTGCCCGGTCTGGTAACCTTCTGCTCTGATACCAAATGTAACACCCCACCTCCATTAGGGTCACTCACAAAGGGAATGCACTAGTTTTGTAGGAGCGTTATCGAGGCAAACAAACACAGAAAATATTACAAGACAGAACATAGATAAAACAACGGAAGAGTCAAAAGAAAATTTTCATTACTTTCAAGAAGAGTCAAAACCTTTTACATCAAATAGCCAAGGTCATTATTTTTCATTACAACAAATTCTATCTTGCATAAATAAAGAAGCATAAACTTAAAACATCAAAAGTAGTTTAATTCCCCAAAGGTAGCAGAAAATGCAGCCATAGCATAGCCCAAGATCAAACCGTACATGAGCTGAATCAAAAGCAAGTGAAATCCAAGCTAAGTGCTAGAGTTTCCTTCCTAAGAACCTGAGGGGGGAAACGGAAGAAAAAAAGGTGAAAGAAAACGGGTCAGTCATAAAGACTGGTAAGTCCAAGTGACTTTCAGCATAAAAACAGATAAAGATAACATGGCATGTATATACTGAAAGTAAACATAAGGAAGATGACAAGATGGGCAAGATAGACTAAGATAACATGATAAATCAAGTATAGCCTCACATATTCAAGGTTCGCTGCATCAACTGTACTAGAATCCCAAACCCATGTCTTATTATTAATCGTGAAATGATCCCTTGGCCCAATATCATGAAATGACCCATTACTGGGTCCAGCGGAACGATCCACTAATCGATCGGCTCCCTACAAGTTCTAGCTCGTCATGTGTCTGTGTCATACGGCCCTATCACGAATGTAGTCACCTGTTCTAGGTCCACCATAGGGTATATCAAGCCCTATGGTGCCAACCACCGACATGAATCAAGAATGCACAGATAAACCTACTGATGCCCAGTGCCTGCTTTTTCAACTCCGGACCACGTGCACGACCATAGCCCGCCTGAACCTACACTGGCGCACCAACACAGCCGTCGTTCTGGTTGCTTACAATCAGCCCAGTAATCGTGCCCCACCCTGCCTAGTCCCAGGGTACCATGATACATCTAGTGGGTTACTGCTAAAAAAGACCACGTAACTAGGGTTTCCGTCCAATAGGTTAAGTGTTGTCATTTAAATTCGTGTCTTAACCCCTATCAGTCTAGCATATCAAGTTGGTTAAGTGTTGTCATTCAAGTTCGTGACTTAACCCACCTACGAATCATGTATCAAGTTGGTTAAGTGTTGCCTTACATGTTCATGACTTAACCCTATCATGTGGCATTAATTCATTAATTCACCCCAACCTCTCACATCAAACCTGTTGTGGTGGTCACTGGATATGCCGGGCGGTTCCGGGCAGAATTACACCACAACTCAGTCTGACCTCGGGTTTTCAAGTGCGATATGACCAACTACCCACATTGGATCCTATTGTTTGTAGTAACTGGATTTGCCGGGCGGTTCCGGGCAGAATTACACTGCAAACTCAACCTAACCTCGAGTTGGCCATTTTCAAGTTCATTCTAGTGTCATGTCCATGTTCAAGATTCATGTCAAGTTCGTATCAAGTTTTCAAGGTAAGTTTCATACCAAGTTTCCTATAATTACCAATTTTTCCCAACATTACCCCGTCTAAATATTGGGCTGACAATCTTAGCCTAATTTCCGTCCGCATGGTTTTTGACATATAGTATTAGGCTAAAAACTTAGCCTAATTCAACGTACACAAAATTGGCATAAAGCAATTCATTAACATGAGCATGACATAGGCGTAAACTTGGCGTCATCGGCATAGTCAATATGAACATCATAGGTGTGAACCTACAAAATAATCAACATGAATATCATATGTGTGATCTTGTTGCGTAGACTGAACCAACATACATATATGTGAATTTGCAACATAGACTAATCAACTTACATATACGTGAACTTGCAAATCAATTACGAACATATGAATAAGTGTGAACTTGAAATATGACATAGGTTTAACATATACACATAAACATGTAGATCTAACATTTGGTCACATATGTGATATGATTTTACAACCTAAAACTTGCATAACATGATAAATTGCACAACTTATCATAACATGCTATACTTCAAGCTCCTATACATATGAATAAACTTATTCATTAATTCCCAATTCAACATGATAATAAAATAGAACCGCAGGCATAGATCAATATCATTCAACAATATAATCAATCTATTTTCAAGGTATGACATAACTGAATAAATTGATTAAAACATCACAGGCATATAAATCGAACATAAAAAGGTTTGAATACTAATCTAGATTCAAGAACATGGATAGATCTAACTTAAATAGAAAAATCCCTAAAATCGAGATCCAAGGACAAATAAAGAAAATAGGTCTGAATAGAAAATCAAGCTTAGATCTAATTTCATAGTCATAATCCTAGGCAATGAATCATAGGTGATTAACCACAATTGTCCTTGTCATAGTCATAGGCAATAGTCTTATTGTTCATAGTCATAGGCAGTCTTATGTTCACCGTCATAGTCATAGGCATAGTCTTATTAGTCATAGGCAGTCATAGTCTTATGTCATTAACAATAGTTTCAATGTCGTAGGCAATATTCCCAATAGTCAAGATCTAAGAAGAAACGAAGAATAGATATGAATCATAAATAAATCACTTCCAAAGTATACCATGCACATATTAGATTTATAGTTTTTATCTAAAAGTAACTGGAACTTACAGATCGTGGTCTAAGAAATTTAGATGCAGAAGTCAAGTCTATAAATTAGTCGTTGAATTGTTGAATCGCTGAATCTTGCTTTGATTGTAGAATCAAATCCCCAATAAGAAATTCCTAGCCGTAGTCCTCAAGAAATAATCTTCACGATTTGTTTTAATTTAATTTATTTTAGAGGAAGAAGAAGAAGCCATGATCATCAAGAGTTTGAGCAGCATAAGGTTGGAGAAGAATGGTGTAAAGAGAATGAGGCCAGGAGGTTGTTTGTAACACCCCACATCCGTTAGTGTCACTCACAAAGGGAATGCACTAAGTTCTGTGAAGCCTTTAAGGTAAAAGATGCAGATAAATTACAAGACAGAAAAGAAATTAAAACAGCGGAAAATAAATCTTTACTTTATTAATAAAATAGTTTCTACAACAATTGCTTTCCAATACCAGAGTATCATCTGTCTTACAAAATAAAGAAGCATAAAATAACATTTAGGTTCCCCAATGTAGCATAAGCCAGCCATAGCAGCGGAAAGGAGAGTCGGAAGCGACATATCCAAGAGTCTTCAACCTTGGAAAGAGTAACAGTCCATATAAGTAGAGTTATTCCCTCCCTGACTACCTAGGGGGGAAACGGAAGAAAAGAAGACGAAAGAAAAACAGAGTCAGACATAAAGCCAGAGTAAGTCTAGTGGCTTTTAGCATGTGAACAAGATGAATTTCATGACAGGAATAAACTGGAAAATGGGACGGTACCAGAATAACAGACTAATATAAACCAAAGCAAGACAGTTTAAACAGAATATACTATCACACCCCATTATAAATCTCTACACCACCTAACTAGTATCCCAACTAGTAATCTGTATAAAGATGATAACGTGATCCCAATCCCAGTAATTGCAGTTGCCTTTAGGTGTACACCTATTATTTATTACCTAGATCTAATATAGGGTTTTCTTATCGAGCGCTTCCTAGATTCAACTAGGGTTTATGCGACTTATCTAATACTTCTCGGATTTAGGATTTATGCCACCTAGGTCCAACTAGGGATTATGCTACCTGTCGAACGAGGCCCTAAGTCTAGGACACACTACCTAGAGTGGTATATGTTCCTAGACTTTCCCCACGTATGTGTCGCGAATCGTTTATCGCTGTCTAGATGCACATGTCCTGAAATGTGCGACCCGAGTCCCGTGGCAGGGCTATTCTAGAAACACGGAACTCGGTCGGGAGCTTTAGGTTATCTGCCGATGCAGATGCTAAGGTCTGTTTTTCTACCAGTGGTTTTGGTCCCACGTGACCCTTCCCTTAACTAATGAAAGGCAATTCAAGAAAATCAAGCATGAGAACTATACTCCTGCCACCTATGTCCCACTTTCTGATTGGCCAGCCTCACCCATAACTAGATAGCAAGTATATGGTCTGTTGGGAGTTCTCTGCCTTTCCGCATGCGTACTACGATTGACTCAAGATGGTAGGTAGACAACGAGTTGCTATCACAGGGCAATTGGTCTCGTCGAATCACGCTGGTCCATCCTAGTCTTTAGGTTGCCTTAAATTGCAACCAAGGCATACCCTTGGTTCTTCTGACACAGACCTTAACCTCTGTGAGCCCAGGCGGGTCATCTACAGCCTAACAGAGGGATACCAAGAGTACCCTCACGTCCCCTCGAAGCCGCAGGCTTCGTTCCCCAGTTCGTTGGAGCCTTCTTTAAGATCAGACGGACGTTTGCTCCTTCTCGTGTTGTACTAAGGTTTACTACTTAGTCCCCGAACCGTCGTTTTCTTAACTAAGGTTTACAACTTAGTCCTTTTAACTAAGGTTTACTACTTAGTCTCTTTCTCGTCAAGTTGGATTGGCTAAGTGTCATTAGTCGATTCAAGTTAGCTTAACCCATTCCTTTGTCATATTAAACTGGCTGAGTGTTCATGTTGACTTAACCTTATCACAAACCAAATTATATTGGTTAAGTATTTCTTATTACTTAACCCTACCCATTCATCTTGTATTGGTTAAGTGTCCCCTAACCTAATCTTGCCCATCTATTTTAACTAACATGTTATAACGGTTAAGTGTTCCCTTAGTTAACTTAACCCTAACTTCTGTTTAATTAACATGTTCTAATGGTTAGGTATTGTCCCTTCATGTTCAACTTAACCCTGTTCAATTTATCACACTATGATGGTTAAGTGTTCTAAGTTTACTTAACCCTACCCTCTAGTCCAGCTAACATATTAAATTGGCTAAGTGTATTTACTTAACCTCACCCACTTATCTAGCTGACGTGTTATAATGGATAAGTGTCCTGAATTTACTTAACCTCACCCACTTATCTAATTATCAGGTTATAACGGTTAAGTGTCCTGAATTTACTTAACCTCACCCTCTAGTCTAGTTAATATGTTAAATTGGTTATGTATTAACTTTACTTAACCTCACCTACTAGTCTAGTTAACATGTTAAATTGGCTAAGTGTTTTCTTAGTTACTTAACCCCTACAAGTCTTGTCTTGTTAACATGTTAAGTTGGTTAAGTGTTTTAGTTAACTTAACCCTACCAATACTAACTTAGCTTTAATTGTCTTATTAAAGCACCAACCACTCACATTAGACAGGTATTGTTGTGGCTGCCTGTATGTCGGTCGGTTCCGGGCAGTCTTACGCCACAACTCAGTCTAACCTCGGGTCTTTATTAGGCTCAATGCCTTAACCTCTCACATTGGATAGGTATTGTTGTGATTACTGGACAGCCGGGTGGGTCCGGGCAGGTTTACATCACAACTCAATCCAACCTCGGGTTAAGCATATTCGTATTGTCTAAATTTACATTTTTACTTATGTAAATATTTCATGTCACATGTTTTATTCCAAACTAATGGTACATAATTTATACCATTTATGGCCTTAACCCATTTCATGGTTTTTAGGCCCGCCTACATATTAACATATTTTAATTTAATAGCTAATTCCAACGTTACCCTCGCTCGATTATTCATATTAATCGTATGAAGAAATTGGGCCCGCTAATAGGCCTAATCCATAAACAAAGTAAAGGAGGGAGCATAGGTTCAATGAACCTATACTATGAAATTTGGCCTAAACATAGTTATCGATTTGCGTGTGACATAAAGGTGTAACTAGATAAATAAGGTGATCTTGCATAACATGAATCATAACATTGCATAACATGTCACAAACTTGCACATGAATATTGGATCTAGTTAGATAGGTGTTACGTGAATCATAAATTCTGGACTATTATAAAGATATAACATGGTATAGCATAATAGGTGTCGCATGAATCCAATACAGCGCAGTATGACATGTAAATGTATTGATCTAAGCATAACCTCAAACATAAAACTAGCATGTGAAAACATTTTAATATGTCCATAAAGCATGTATGGTTTGTCGACATTAACATATATATGAATATGGGTCAAACATGAAACTTATAAAATCATGTGAACATGGATCCAAATCTAAGCCTTTATCTTGCATAAGAATCATGTGAACGAATCTATGAACATGAGACATATAAGTTGATCCAAATTTTTATTCTAGCATAATACAATCTCCATGAATCATGTAATGTAAATCTAACTTGCAACCTATAACTTGCATAAGCATATATTTAGATCTAACTGTATACATACAATTCACATAAGGTGTTGATTGTTTGATTCACAATACATAAAAGATTCAATCACCACAATCATTCAAATTATCACAAATAACAAATATAAAACAACATTGTTAATAATGATATAATTCCATATTACAATTTACAACAAATCATGTCTTAATTGCATTCTCATCTAAAGAGCCACTATACTTACAACGCAAGACGGTCTTGTTTTTCTGAGATCTAAGGTTCTGAAATTGAGATGCGTTCCTTTGGGTAGACGTTGTTGTTTTGATTTTATTAGTAGCTTTAATTTCAAATTTGAATTAGCTTGAGTTGATTCGTTGTTCGTCTCTTTTCAAGCGGAGGCTCTCCTTAGTTTTCTTCTGACATCATAGCGGCTCAAGTTCTTATTTTTGTGTGAATTTTAGTTGGAGACCTACGGTGTTTTTATAGAGTTGCAAGTTAATTAGAGTCGTCAATGAAGCCAGGGTTAATCAAAGCCATCCGTTCTAAAGAGAAGCCAATCAAAAGAAGACAACTCAGCCCTAGTTACAAGACCAGGCCCAGAAATTCGAGCCAGGACCCAACCAGACAAACCAGGCCGACTAGGCAGGTCGACACCATGGTCGACCCTATGGTCGACCTGGTCCCTGGGCGGGAATTTTCCTGTCCATCCTAGTTTGAGCTTATTTTTAGAAATTTTGAACTTGAAACCGAGCTGTTTAAATTTTAAATTTTATTCTGAAACTTCGGAATGCCATAACTCCTTCATACGGAGTCTGATTTACGCAAACTCGGACTCTATTTCAAGAAGAATTCCGAGACGAACGCAACGGCTTACCACATTTCCCTTAATTCCCACATTTAGAATTAACCATACTTTAATTTGTGAAACTTAGTGTTATAGAATTCACGGGGTGTTAAATTCTCCCCCTCTTAAAAGGATTTCGTCCTCGAAATCTTCAAGTTAGGAAGAATGTACATCCTACCATCCAACCGTCCATCTACTCAACCAACAAACACAGGTGTCCACTGTCCTTAAAAGACTTCTAATGCTTCATGATCATATGCATAGAGTGTGTACATGTCCTTTTCTAATGCGGAAATCAGGCGGTCTACTGATTCAGTTGATCTCCTTAATGCGAATTATGTCAGTGCCATGCGTCCAATCATGTATGCAAGCATCCCTAGTTATGTAAATACTACATGTGTGCATAGCCATTCATCCATATGCAACATCCATATGATAACATATCAAATTAAATCCGTTAAGCAAATACATATATGTGAATGCAATATGAAAGTGACTAAGTCGTTCTAGCGCATATGGTGTGTATATGCATCCACGAGCAACCATTTGCAACCATCAATCATAACATGTTTCAAATACATGTTTCAAATACACGTTTACATCCATTGGCCTCTGCCTAAGCATCGATGATACGTCCTAGAGGATATACCTTAAAAGTTAGAAACAAGTAGGCATAAAACTCCTAGAGAAAGGATATATCCTTAAGAAAAAGGGTATGATGCACATATTTAGTCTTCTAAGTCGCATCTTCTTGAGCTTCTCTGTACCGTACCTTAACTAGTTAATCTTCACAATTGTGAAGCTTCTTGACCTCCATTTCCAAAACCGTCATTGATCGGATAGCTGGCTTTTCAATGTCAACTGGGTATATGTGGAAGTCTATCCCGCGTTTTAGGGGTAAACCCTAACCTAATCAAAACATCTGCGTACTAATGGACTATTCTAACGGATTGCAAATCGTCGATAAATGTATTAAGCGGTTCTAGATAGCTAAGCCTAGCTGATCCTTTTAGGATCACGTAATCTCGAGGGTATTTCCAAGGCAAGTCAAAAAGTCTAACTTTCAGAATTACTAGCCAACCAACTCATGCCTAGGATCAACTCATAGCTCATGGAACCAAAACATTACGCTTAAACTCAACACTTAATGTGGCCGTTCTCAAATCCCTACAAACCATAGGTAAACGGGCCGAACCACCAATTTGGATCTGAGACTAATTGGGATCTTCTACTATACAAGTACCTAGGTGCAGAGACTCAACTATGGAAGCAGGTATAAACGAATGCGAAGCGCTAAGATCAAAAGAGTACTAACAGGTTGATCAAATGAAAAGTAAAAGTTTTCCAATGGAGACTTTTACTATCTCTCTCCCAGGTATCCTGGTAGTGAAAGCACGAATTCGTCCTCCTGAAAATCCTTTCCCTCGTCCTTGCCCTTGTCCTTAATTATATGCCCTATTATACCATAGAAAAGCTACTTCTTCTTGTCTTAGGTTTTATAATTCCTTCCTCCTTCGTGGGCCAAGTCCGTATCCATGAATTCCTCATCCTTGGGTTGTGCCCCTTAGCCAAACTCCTCATCCTCTTCCTTGTGTAATCATGTTGACAAATCTCTCGAAAGCTGCCTCCATCGTACAGAAAACCCTACAATGCCTGAAAGAAAACTCGCCGCAGGTGAAACTATTATGGCTATAGATGGAAGCCGAGCACTACTTCGCCCTTCGATGAGGTTACCTCCCAGAAAGCCAGGAGCCCCGAAGACTTAAGAAAGAAGGGGATAAGAATTCAAACAGTGGATCATAAAATAGTGTGTATGGCTTTGGGGAATAGGTTTTTAAAACAAAACTTTTCTTTTGAAAATGCTTCTTTTAAAATCGTTTTGAAAATAATTTTTCAAAACTTTTATCTGATCCGGTAACCTTCAGCTCTGATACCACGTGTAACACCCCACACCCGTTAGTGTCACTCACAAAGGGAATACACTAAGTTCTGTCAAGCATTTAAGGTAAAAGATGAAGATAAATTACAAGACAGAAAAGAAATTAAAACAGCGGAAAATAAATCTTTACTTTATTGATAAAATAGTTTGTACAACAATTGCTTTCCAATACCAGAGTATCATCTGTCTTACAAAATAAAGAAGCATAAAATAACATTTATGTTCCCCAATGTAGCATAAGCCAGCCATAGCAGCGGAAAGGAGAGTCGGAAGCGATATATCCAAGAGTCTTCAAGCTTGGAAAGTGTAACACCCCGTAGTTTTGTAACATTGAGTCCCACAAATTAAAGTATAGTTAATTCTAAATGTGGGAATTAAGGGAAACGGGTTACGCCGTTGCGTTCGTCTCGGAATTCTACTCGAGATAGAGTCCGAGTTTGCGTAAAACGGACTCCCTATAAAGGAGTTATGACCTTCCGAAATTTCAGAATTCAGTTTAAAATTCAAAACAGTTCAGAATGAAATTCAAAATTTGAAAAATAAGCTCAAACTGGGCTGGGAGGGAAAATTCCCGCCCATGGACCAGGTCAACCATGGTGTCGACCTGGTCACCCCCAGGTCGACCATAGTGTCAACCTAGGTGTCGACCTGCCTGGTCGGCCTGGTTTGTCTGGTTGGGTCCTGGCTCGAATTTCTGGGCCTGGTCTGGTCACTAAGGCTGAGTTGTCTTCTTTTGATTGGCTTCTCTTTAGAATGGATGGCTTTGATTAACCCTAGCTTCATCGACGGCTCTAATTAACTTGCAACTCTATAAAAACACCCTAGGTCTCCAACTAAAATTCACACAAAAATAAGAACTTGAGCCGCCATGATGTCAGAAGAAAACTAAGGAGAGCCTCCACTTGGAAAGAGATGAACAACGATTCAAGAAACAAAAGTCTAACCTAATTTCTACGCAATGTTTTCTACTCCAAGGGAAAGCTTTGCAAATTCAGAATAACAGAAACCAAAAAACAAGTTTCAGAGCCCGTTGTGAGTATAGTGGTTTTCTGAATATGAATAGAAATTGCGATGTGATTCGATGTAAATGAAATTAGGGTTTTACTATCATAAAATATTGATGTAAATTTTGTGTATTGCGTTGATTATGTCATATTTTGTATTGGGTGTTTGTGGCATTAATTGGTTGATGCGAGCCTATTGACATTTGTATATGAAAATAAATATCACTTGCAAGTTTGTAGTAAAACACTAGAATTGACATCTTTATGTTATGTCATTAACATGGTTAGCATACATTCTTTTTTAGGCCTAAGTTGAGACTCATGTAAACATGTTCCAAGTTGAAACCTTTTATGCCTACACGACTCAAAACCTTTGTATACATTATTATGTTTATTTGCAAGTGATAATTGGGTTTATGCAAGTACCTTTTGGTTACACAAATTATACTAGTTTCATGTTGAAATAGGCTACTTGATGTAAAGTTAGTTTACACCTTTGGGTTATGTCAAAAAGTGGACATTTTTATGCTAGTTTGGTGTTTGACATTATGCCTAGTTATATGCGTATAAAACCATGTTTAAACACGAGTTTGTATAAGCCTAAACTATGCCATTTTATAGGTCACGTATTTAGTTCTACTGTGACTTGAATGCAAGTTCACATGACCCATAATTTATGTTGAATAGCTAAATTGCAAGTTCATGCGCCACACACCTTTATGTATTGTAAAATGTTGCATGTGCTTTATTTCCCCTTTTCTCGCGTCTATAAAGTTGGGCTGAATTGTGTCGAGCCCAACATTTGTTATAATGTTGCGAATGTACAAACGGGGGTAAGAACGTTGGGTGTAAAACATGAAAATATATGCTGGCATGTTTGGCACATGCCAACGACAATGACATTTAAGCGGTATAAATTATATCCAAAATTAGTGAATTTGGATAATTGGGCCATAAACATTTACATATAAAAATGAAAAGTGACAAATATATAAATCTAGAAAATACGAGTATGCTTAACCCTAGTTGGATTGAGTTGTGATGTAAACCTGCCCAGACCCGCCCGGCTGTCCAGTATTCACAACAATACCTATCCAATGTTGGTGGTTAAGCATTGAGCCCAATAACGACCCGAGGTTAGACTGAGCTACGGTGTAAACCTGCCCGGAACCGACCGGCACATCCAGTAACCGTAGCAATATCTGTCTAATGTGAGTGGTCAGGTGCTCTAAGAGGCTAAAGACAGATGGTAGGGTTAAGTTAACTAAAACACTTAACCAGCTTAACATGTTAACAAGACAAGACTTGTAGGGGTTAAGTAACTAAGAAAACACTTAGCCAATTTAACATGTTAACTAGACTAGAAGGTGAGGTTAAGTAAAGTTAATATACTTAACCAATTTAACATATTAACTAGACTAGAGGGTGAGGTTAAGTAAATTCAGGACACTTAACCGTTATAACCTGATAATTAGATAAGTGGGTGAGGTTAAGTAAATTTAGAATACTTAACCATTATAACACGTTAGCTAGATAAGTGGGTAAGGTTAAGTAAATACACTTAGCCAATTTAATATGTTAGCTGGACTAGAGGGTAGGGTTAAGTAAACTTAGAACACTTAACTATCATAGTGTGATAAATTGAACAGGGTTAAGTTGAAACATGAAGGGACAATACCTAACCATTAGAACATGTTAATTAAACAGATGTTAGGGTTAAGTTAACTAAGGGAACACTTAACCATTATAACATGTTAGTTAAAACAGATGGGCAAGGTTAGGTTAAAAGGGACACTTAACCAATACAAGATGAATGGGTAGGGTTAAGTAATAAGAAATACTTAACCAATATAACTTGGTTTGTGATAGGGTTAAGTCAACATGAACTACTGATAACACTTAGCCAGTTTAATATGACAAAGGAATAGGTAAAGCTAACCTGAATTGACTAATGAAACTTAACCAATCCAACTTGACGAGAAAGAAGGCTAAGTAGTAAACCCTAGTTAAGAAACAATTGAGAACGGGAGCTAAGTTGAAATCCCCAGTTAAAGAAACTATGTGATAAACCTTAGTTAACAAGATTTATGGGAAAAGAAACTAAGTGGTAAACCTTAGTTGAGAACAACTAAGTAATAATTCTTAGTCAAGAAAATTAAGCCGTACCATAATAGATGAATAACCCGATATGGTAGATCATCGGTTAACAAGTACATAAGAAGGAGCAAACGTTTATCCGATTTTGAAAAAGGCTCCAGCGGACTGGGTTTAGAAGCACGTAGCTTCGGGGGACGTGAGGGTACTCTTGGTATCCCTCTGTGAGGCTGCAGATGATCCGCCTGGGCCCACAGAGGTTAAGGTCTGCGTCAGAAGAACCAAGGGTATGCCTTGGTTGAAATTTAAGGCAACCTAAAGACCAGGATGGACCAGCGTGATTCGACGAGACCAGTAGCCCTGTGATAGCGACTCGTCATCTACCGACCATCTTGAGTCAATCGTAGTACGCATGCGGAAAGGCAGAGAACTCCCAACAGACCATATACTTGCTATCTAGTTATGGGTGAGGCTAGCCAATAGGAAAGTGGGGGCATAGGTGGCAGGAGTATAGTTCTCGTGCTTGATTTTCTTGGATTGCCTTTCATTAGTTAAGGGAGGGGTCACGTGGGACCATAACCACTGGTAGAAAAACAGACCTTAGCATCTGCATCGGTAGATATCTGAAAGCTCCCGACCGAGTTCGGTGTTTCTAGAATAGCCCTGCCACAGGACTCGGGTCGCACATTTCAGGACATGTGCATCTAGACAGCGATAACGATTCACGACACATACGTGGGGAAAGTCTAGGAACATATACCACTCTAGGTAGTGTGTCCTAGACTAGGGGCATCGTTCGACAAGTAGCATAATCCCTAGTGGACTTAGGTGGCATAAATCCTGAATCCGAGAAGTAATAGATAAGTCGCATAAACCCTAGTTGAATCTAGGAAACGCTCGATAGAAAACCCTAGATTAGATCTAGATAATAAATAATAGATGTACACCTAAAGGCAACCATAATTACAGGGATTGGGATCACGTTATCATCTTTATACAGATTACTAATTGGATGGTGCAGAGATATAGAATGGTGTGTGATAGTATATTCGGTGTAAACTGTCTTGCTTTGGTTTATATTAGTCTGCTATTCTGGTACTGTCCCATTTTTCAGTTTATGCCTGTCATGTCCTTTTCCTTTTTCATATACCGAAACACCACTAGACTTACCAGGCTTTATGTCTAACTCTATGTTTTCTTTCATCTTCTTTTCTTCCGTTCCCCCCCCCCCCAGGTAGTCAAGGAGGGAATAGCTCAGATTAGTATGGACATGTTACTCTTTCCAAGCTTGAAGACTCTTTGACGTGCTGCTTTGGACTCTCTTTTCCACCGCTATGGCCGGCTAATGTTTTATTGGGGAATATCATTGTATATTTATGCTTCTTTATTTTGTTAAACAAGATAGATACTTTGTTGTTGGAAAACAATCTTTGTACAAGCTGTTTATAAATGAAATAAAGTTTTATTCACTTTTCCGTTCCTCTATTTATCTGTCTTATAAATTGTCTGCATCTTTTACCTATAATATTTCACAGAACTTAGTGCATTCCCTTTGTGAGTGACACTAACGGATGTGGGGTGTTACACGTGTTATCAGAGCTGAAGATTACCGGATCAGATAAAGATTTGAATTTTTTTTTTCAAAACGGGTTTAAAAGAAGCATTTTCAAAAAGAAATTTTTTGTTTTAAAGGCATATTCCCCAAAGCCATATGCACTATCTTTTGATTCTCTGTTTGAGTCCTTGTTTCCTTCTTGAGTCTCTGGGGCTCCTGGTTTTTTAGGAGGTCACCTCATCGAAGGGCGAAATAGTACCCGACTTCCATCTATGGCCGTAATAGTTTCACCGGCAGCTAGTTTTCTTTCCAGCTTTGTAGGGTTTTTTGTACGATGGAGGCAGCTTTCGAGAGATTTGTCAACATGATTACACAAGGAAGAGGATGATAAGTTTGGCTAAGGGGCACAACCCAAGGATGAAGAATTCATGGATATGGACTTGGCTCACGTAGGAGGAAGGAATTATAAAACCTAAGACAAGAAGAAGTAGCTTTTCTATGGTATAATAGGGCATATAATTAAGGACAAGGGCAAGGACGAGGGAAAGGATTTTCAGGAGGACGAGTGCGTGCTTTCACCACCAGGATACCTGGGAGAGAGATAATAAAAGTCTCCATTGGAAAACTTTAACTTTTCCTTTGATCAACCTGTTAGTACTCTTTTGATCTTAGCGCTTCGCATTCGTTTATACCTGCTTCCATAGTTGAGTCTCTGTAACTAGGTACTTGTATAGTAGAAGATCCCAATTAGTCTTATATCCAAATTGGTGGTTCGGCCCATTTACCTTTGGTTTGTAGGGATTTGAGGACGGCCACATTAAGTGTTAGGTTTAAGCGTAATGTTTTGGTTCCATGGGCTATGAGTTGATCCTAGGCATGGGTTAGTTGGTTAGTAATTCTGAAAGTTAGACTTTTTGACTTGCCTTGGAAATACTCTCGAGATTATGTGACCCTAAAAGGATCAGTTAGGCTTAGCTATCTAGAATCGCTTAATACATTTATCGACGATTTGCAATCCGTTAGAATAGTCCATGAGTACGCAGATGTTTTGATTAGGTTAGGTGTTTATCCCTAAAATGTGAGATAGACTTCCGCATATATCTAGTTTACAATGAAAAGCCAGTTATCCGATCAATGACAGTTTTGGAAATGGAGGTCAAGAAGCTTCACAATCGTGAAGATTAACTAGATAAGGTACGATACAGAGAAGCTCAAGAAGATGCGACTTAGAAGACTGAAGACTAGATACGTGCATCATACCCTTTTCTTAAGGGTATATCCTTTCTCTTGGAGTTTTATGCCTACTTATTTCTAGCTTTTAAGGTATATCCTCTAGGACGTATCATCGATACGTAGGTAGAAGCCAATGGATGCAAATGTGTATTTGAAACATGTTATGATTGATGGTTGCAAGTGGTTGCTCATGGATGCATATACACACCATATGCGCTAGAACAACTCAGTCACTTTCATATTGCATTCGCATATATGTATTTGCTTAACATGTTATCATATGGATGTTGCATATGGATGAATGGCTATGCACACATGTAGTATTTACATAACTAGGGATGCTTGCATACACGATTACACCCATGGCACTGACATAATTTGCATTAAGGAGGTCAACTGAATCAGTAGACCACCTGATTTCGCAATAGATAAAGACATATACACACATTATGCATATGAACGTGAAAGCATTAGAAATATTTTTAAGGACAATGAATGCCTGTGATTGAATGGTTGAGTAGATGGGTGATTGGGTGGTAGGACACATTCTTCCTAACTTGAATATTTCGGGGACGAAATCCTTTTAAGAGGGGGAGAATGTAACACCCCATAGTTCTGTAACATTGAGTTTCACAAATTAAAGTATAGTTAATTCTAACTGTGGGAATTAAGGGAAACGGGTTACGTCGTTGCGTTCGTCTCGGGACTCTGCTTGAGATAGAGTCCGAGTTTGCGTAAATCGGACTCCGTATGAAGGAGTAATGGCCTTCCAAAATTTCAGAATTCAGTTTAAAATTCAAAACAGTTTAGAACGAAATTCAAAATTTGAAAAATAAGCTCAAACTGGGCAGGGCGGGAAAATTCCCGCCTAGGGACCAGGTCGACCATGGTGTCGACCTGGTCACCCCCAGGTCGACCATGGTGTCGACCTGGTCACCCCCAGGTCGACCATAGTGTCGACCTGGGTGTCGACCTGCCTGGTCGGCCTGGTTTGTCTGGTTGGGTCCTGGCTCGAATTTCTGGGCCTGGTCAGGTCACTAGGGCTGAATTGTCTTCTTTTGATTGGCTTCTCTTTAGAACGGATGGCTTTGATTAACCCTGGCTTCATCGACGGCTCTAATTAACTTGCAAATCTATAAAAACACCCTAGGTCTCCAACTAAAATTCACACAAAAATAAGAACTTGAGCCGCCATGATGTCAGAAGAAAACTAAGGAGAGCCTCTGCTTGGAAAGAGACGAACAACGATTCAAGAAACAAAAGTCCAACCTAAGTTCTACGCAACGTTTTCTACTCCAAGGGAAAGCTTTGCAAATTCAGAATAACAGAAACCAGAAAACATGTTTCAGCGCGCGTTGTAAGTATAGTGGTTTTCTGAATATGAACAGAAATTGCGACGTGATTCGATGTAAATGAAATTGGGGTTTTACTATCGTAAAATATTGATGTAAATTCTGTGTATTGCGTTGATTATGTCATATTCTGTATTGGGTGTTTGTGGCATAAATTGGTTGATGCGAGCCTATTGACATTTGTATATGAAAATAAATATCACTTGCAAGTTTGTAGTAAAACACTAGAATTGACATCTTTATGTTATGTCATTAACATGGTTAGCATACATTCTTTTTTAGGCCTAAGTTGAGACTCATGTAAACATGTTCCAAGTTGAAACTTTTTATGCCTACACGACTCAAAACCTTTGTATACATTATTATGTTTATTTGCAAGTGATAATTGGGTTTATGCAAGTACCTTTTGGTTACACAAATTATACTAGTTTCATGTTGAAATAGGCTACTTGATGTAAAGTTAGTTTACACCTTTGGGTTATGTCAAAAAGTGGACATTTTTATGCTAGTTTGGTGTTTGACATTATGCCTAGTTATATGCGTATAAAACCATGTTTAAACACGAGTTTGTATAAGCCTAAACTATGCCATTTTATAGGTCACCTATTTAGTTTTAATTTGATTTGAATGCAAGTTCACATGACCCATAATTTATGTTGAATCGCTAAATTGCAAGTTCATGCGCCACACACCTTTATGTATTGTAAAATGTTACATGTGCTTGATTTCCCCTTTTCTCACGTCTATAAAGTTGGTCTGAATTGTGTCGAGCCCAACATTTGTTATAATGTTGCGAACGTACAAACGGGGGTAAGAACGTTAGGTGTAAAACATGAAAATATATGTTGGCATGTTTGGCACATGCCAACGACAATGACATTTAAGCGGTATAAATTATATCCAAAATTACTGAATTTGGATAATTAGGCCATAAACATTTACATATAAAAATGAAAAGTGACATAGATGTAAATATAGAAAATACGAGTATGCTTAACCCGAGGTTGGATTGAGTTGTGATGTAAACCTGCCCGGACCCGCCCGGCTATCCAGTAGTCACAACAATACCTATCCAATGTGGGTGGTTAAGCATTGAGCCCAATAATGACCCGAGGTTAGATGGAGCTACGGTGTAAACCTGCCCGGAACCGACCGGCACATCCAGTAACCAAAGCAATATCTGTCTAATGTGAGTGGTCAGGTGCTCTAAGAGGCTAAGGACAGATGGTAGGCTTAAGTTAACTAAAACACTTAACCAGGTTAACATGTTAACAAGACAAGACTTGTAGGGGTTAAGTAACTTAGAAAACACTTAGCCAATTTAACATGTTAACTAGACTAGAAGGTGAGGTTAAGTAAAGTTAATATACTTAACCAATTTAACATATTAACTAGACTAGAGGGTGAGGTTAAGTAAATTCAGGACACTTAACCGTTATAGCCTGATAATTAGATAAGTGGGTGAGGTTGAGTAAATTTAGAATACTTAACCATTATAACACGTTAGCTAGATAAGTGGGTAAGGTTAAGTAAATACACTTAGCCAATTTAATATGTTAGCTGGACTAGAGGGTAGGGTTAAGTAAACTTAGAACACTTAACCATCATAGTGTGATAAATTGAACAGGGTTAAGTTGAAACATGAAGGGACAATACCTAACCATTAGAACATGTTAATTAAACAGATGTTAGGGTTAAGTTAACTAAGGGAACACTTAACCGTTATAACATGTTAGTTAAAACAGATGGGCAAGGTTAGGTTAAAAGGGACACTTAACCAATACAAGATGAATGGGTAGGGTTAAGTAATAAGAAATACTTAACCAATATAACTTGGTTTGTGATAGGGTTAAGACAACATGAACTACTGATAACACTTAGCCAGTTTAATATGACAAAGGAATGGGTTAAGCTAACCTGAATTGACTAATGACACTTAACCAATCCAACTTGACGAGAAAGAAGGCTAAGTAGTAAACCCTAGTTAAGAAACAATTGAGAACGGGAGCTAAGTTGAAATCCCCAGTTAAAGAAACTAAGTGATAAACCTTAGTTAACAAGATTTATGGGAAAAGAAACTAAGTGGTAAACCTTAGTTGAGAAACGATTCGCGACACATACGTGGTAAAGATGATAACGTGATCCCAATCCCTGTAATTGCAGTTGCCTTTAGGTGTACACCTATTATTTATTACCTAGATCTAATCTTGGGTTTACTTATCGAGCGCTTCACTAGATTCAACTAGGTTTTATGCGACTTATCTAATACTTCTCGGATTTAGGATTTATGCCACTTAGGACCAACTAGGAATTATGCTACCTGTCGAACGATGCCCCTAGTCTAGGACACACTACCTAGAGTGGTATATGTTCCTAGACTTTCCCCACGTTTGTGTCGCGAATCGTTTATCGCTGTCTAGATGCACATGTCCTGAAATGTGCGACCCGAGTCCCGTGGCAGGGCTATTCTAGAAACACGGAACTCGGTCGGGAGCTTTAGGTTATCTACCGATGCAGATGCTAAGGTCTGTTTTTCTACCAGTGATTATGGTCCCACGTGACCCCTCCCTCAACTAATGAAAGGCAATCCAAGAAAATCAAGCACGAGAACTATACTCCTGCCACCTATGCCCCACTTTCCTATAGGCCAGCCTCACCCATAACTAGATAGCAAGTATATGGTCTGTTGGGAGTTCTCTGCCTTTCCGCATGCGTACTACGATTGACTCAAGATGATAGGTAGATGACGAGTTGCTATCACAGGGCTACTGGTCTCGTCGAATCACGCTGGTCCATCCTAGTCTTTAGATTGCCTTAAATTGCAACCAAGGCATACCCTTGGTTCTTCTGACGTAGACCTTAACCTCTGTGAGCCCAGGCGGATCATCTGCAGCCTCACAAAGGGATACAGAGAGTACCCTCATGTCTCCTCGAAGCCGCGGGCTTCGTTCCCCAGTTCGTTGGAGCCTTCTTTAAGATCAGACGGACGTTCGCTCCTTCTCGTGTCGTACTAAGGTTTACTACTTAGTCCCCGAACCGTCATTTTCTTAACTAAGGTTTAAAACTTAGTCCTTTTAACTAAGGTTTACTAGTTAGTCTCTTTCTCGTCAAGTTGGTTTGGTTAAGTGTCATTAGTCTATTCAAGTTAGCTTAACCCATTCCTTTGTCATATTAAACTGGCTAAGTGTTCATGTTGACTTAACCCAATTACAAACCAAGTTATATTGGTTAAGTATATCTTATTACTTAACCCTACCCATTCATCTTGTATTGGTTAAGTGTCCCCTAACCTAATCTTGCCCATCTGTTTTAACTAACATGTTATAACGGTTAAGTGTTCCCTTAGTTAACTTAACCCTAACATCTGTTTAATTAACATGTTCTAATGGTTAGGTATTGTCCCTTCATGTTCAACTTAACCCTGTTCAACTTATCACACTATGATGGTTAAGTGTTCTAAGTTTACTTAACCCTACCCTCTAGTACAACTAACATATTAAATTGGCTAAGTGTATTTATTTAACCTCACCCACTTATCTAGCTGACGTGTTATAATGGTTAAGTGTCCTGAATTTACTTAACCTCACCCACTTATCTAATTATCAGGTTATAACGGTTAAGTGTCCTGAATTTACTTAACCTCACCCTCTAGTCTAGTTAATATGTTAAATTGGTTAAGTGTATTAACTTTACTTAACCTCACCTTCTAGTCTAGTTAACACGTTAAATTGGCTAAGTGTTTTCTTAGTTACTTAACCCCTACAAGTCTTGTCTTGTTAACATTTAAGTTGGTTAAGTGTTTTAGTTAACTTAACCCTACCAATCCTAACTTAGCTTTAATTGTCTTATTAAAGCACCAACCACTCACATTAGACAGGTATTGTTGTGGCTGCCTGTATGCTGGTCGGTTCCGGGCAGTCTTACGCCACAACTCAGTCTAACCTCGGTTCTTTATTGGGCTCAATGCCTTAAACTCTCACATTGGATAGGTATTGTTGTGATTACTGGACAGCTGGGTGAGTCCGGGCAGGTTTACATCACAACTCAATCCAACCTCGGGTTAAGCATGTTCGTATTGTCTAAATTTACATTTTTACTTATGTAAATATTTCATGTCACATGTTTTATTCCAAACTAATGGTACATAATTTATACCATTTATGGCCTTAACCCATTTCATGGTTTTTAGACCCGCCTACATATTAACATATTTTAATTTAATAGTTAATCCCAATGTTACCCTCGCTCGATTATTCATATTAATCGTATGAAGATATTAGGCCCGCTAATAGGCCCAATCCATAAACAAAGTAAAGGAGGGAGCATAGGTTCAATGAACCTATACTATGAAATTTGGCCTAAACATAGTTATCGATTTGCATGTGACATAAAGGTGTAACTAGATAAATAAGGTGATCTTGCATAACATGAATCATAACATTGCATAACATGTCACAAACTTGCACATGAATATTGGATCTAGTTAGATAGGTGTCACGTGAATCATAAATTCTGGACTATTATAAAGATATAACATGGTATAGCATAATAGGTGTCCCATGAATCCAATACAACGCAGTATGACATGTAAATGTATTGATCTAAGCATAACCTCAAACATAAAACTAGCATGTGACAACATTTTAATATGTCCATAAAGCATGTATGGTTTGTCGATATTAACATATATATGAATATGGGTCAAACATGAAACTTATAAAATCATGTGAACATGGATCCAAATCTAAGCCTTTAACTTGCATAAGAATCATGTAAACGAGTCTATGAACATGAGACATATAAGTTGATCTAAATTTTTATTCCAACATAATACAATCTCCATGAATCATGTAATGTAAATCTAACTTGCAACCTATAACTTGCATAAGCATATATTTAGATCTAACTGTATACATACAATTCGCATAAGGTGTTGATTGTTTGATTCACAATACATAAAAGATTCAATCACCACAATCATTCAAATTATCACAAATAACAAATATAAAACAACATCGTTAATAATGATATAATTCCATATTACAATTTACAACAAATCATGTCTTAATTGCATTCTCATCTAAAGAGCCACTATACTTACAATGCAAAACGGTCTTGTTTTTCTGAGATCTGAAGTTCTGAAATTGAGATGCGTTCCTTTGGGTAGACGTTGTTGTTTTGATTTTATTAGTAGCTTTAATCTCAAATTTGAATTAGCTTGAGTTGATTCGTTGTTCATCTGTTTTCAAGCGGAGGCTCTCCTTAGTTTTCTTCTGACATCATGGTCGCTCAAGTTCTTATTTTTTGTGTGAATTTTAGTTGGAGACCTAGGGTGTTTTTATAGAATTGCAAGTTAATTAGAGTCGTCGATGAAGGTAGGGTTAATCAAAGCCATCCGTTCTAAAGAGAAGCCAATCAAAAGAAGACAACTCAGCCCTAGTGACAAGACCAGGCCCAGTAATTCGAGCCAGGACCCAACCAGATAAACCAGGCCGACCAGGCAGGTCGACTGGCAGGTCGACACCTAGGTCGACACTATGGTCGACCTGGGGGTGACCAGGTCGACCTGGTCCCTTGGCGGGAATTTTCCCGCCCAGTTTGTGTTTATTTTTCGAATTTTGAACTTGAAACCAAGTTATTTAAATTTTAAATTTTATTCTGAAACTTCGGAAGGCCATAACTCCTTCATACAGAGTCCGATTTATGCAAACTCGGACTCTATTTCAAGAAGAATTCCGAGACGAACGCAACGGCGTACCCCGTTTCCCTTAATTCCCACATTAATAATTAAACATACTTTAATTTGTGAAACTTAGTGTTATAGAATTCACGGGGTGTTACACTGTTTATATAGAATTTCAATTTAATTATAGCCGTCGATGAAGCTAGAGTTAATCAAGGCCATCCATCTCAAGAGAAGCCAATCAGAAAGTGACAAGTTAGCCCTAGTGACACAACAGAGCTCAGGAATTCGACCAGAACCTGACCAGGCCAGCCAGTGCACTTCCCAAGTGCGCCAGTGCAATTTTGTTCTGGTGCACTTCCCATGTGCTCCAGTGCATTCTGGCCGGTTTCTATTTTTTCTGCCTAACTTCGTTCGTCCATATCTTCTTCGTACGATATCCGTTTTACGCAAACTCGGACTCTATCTCAAGCAGAATTCCGATACGAACGCAATGGCGTAACCCGTTTCCCTTGATTCTTATTTTAAAAATTAATTCTGACTTGATTTATGGTTTTAACATGTTACTAAAATTCGGGTTGTTACAAGTGTTTCTGAAATCTTCAAAAAAAATGATAAGCTCTTGTAATCTAGTAATCGCAACATCAATTTGCATGTCTTCAGTTTGAAGAATTTTGCTAACGTTGTTTAATTTTTTTAAAATTTCATACCAAATGCACAATCTGAATAAAAATTCAAAATTTTCAATCTCATTTGTTACAAGACTTTTTGCTTCACTTTTCGCCATAGAATCCTTGGTGCTATTTGATAAAAAAAATTAAAGCATCTCTTGTCTCCACACTTTGATATCTTATATATTTTATTGCTACGATGTGACTTTCCCAACGTGTGTCTGATAATGGTTTAACCGTACAACCTGATACATGATCTTTAAAAACTTGTCATCTCTGTGTAGTTGAAGAAAATATATTAAATATCCATTGGATCATCCCAAAAAAGTTTGATGCTTTTGGACATGATTTAGCCATATCACATATCACAAGATTAAGACTATGACAACCATAAGGTGTGTAGAAAGCTCGCGGATTAATTTCTAATAGTCTTTGTTGCACTCCTTTGTGTTTTCCTTTCATGTTTGATCCATTATCATAACCTTTTCCTCTAATGTCATAGATATCAAGCTTAATATCCTCTAATACTTCTTTAAGCTTGTTAAAAAGTCCAAGTCCAGTGGTATCTTCTACTTTTAAAAATTCAATAAAAAAGTTCATCCGCCTTTGCAGGATTAGTTGAAACATCAACATATCTTATTACAAGAGACATTTGTTCAACACGACTAATATCTGGAGTGCAGTCTAATATAACTGAAAAATACTTGGCTTTTTTTATTTTCTTAAGAATTACATTTTTAATTTCACTTGCCAAGGTAAGTAGTAGCTGATTTAGAATTTTATACCCAAGGTAATGTATATGAATTTCTTTTTGCTCAACCCGTCGAACATGTTCCTGCATTACTGGATCGAATTTTGCTATCATTTCAATTAATTTGCAAAAAAGACCATTATTTTTTTCGTAAAGCTTTTCATTCGTTCCACGAGATGCTAAATTATTAGAAGCAAGCATTTTCACAACAGCAGTTATTCTTACCAATACTTTCTTCCAGCGTTCTTTTTCTTTGCATATTTGATCTAATACACTCTGATCTATAGTTGTTTTGACTTTCAATCTTGTTTCCAACTCAATCCAACTGCTCATATTCAGAACATGATCTTTACTACTTTCATGTTGTTTCAGCTTAGTACTAAGATTGCGCCAATCATTAATTCCTTCAGTAACAAGATGACTAGCCGTCATTTGGTTCGAGAATAACTTGCAGCAAAAGCAAAATACTCTATCAAGTGAATTTGAATATACCAACCATTTTCTGTCTTGTTTATCCCCGTTAGGAAAATGTCTGACATATAATATGGAGGAAAAAAGTATGTTAGTAGCGTCTTTTGGAAAATCAGAACCGTTATTCTTTATTATCGAAAAGGACCTCTTTCAACTAGCAAGTCTCTCAAATTTTGATCAATTTTTTTCCATGTACTAGGGTCATTTAAAACCACACTAACATTCTCCACATGCGGTGATGGATCAATGTTTTCTTCCTCTTTGCTTATATTTTCATTGTCATGTTCGCGCATTAAAATATCATCATTGATGTTATCATCATTCTCATCAGTATTAGGGGTATTATCCACATTCAAACTCGGACCATCTTCTGGTTTACTTTTGATGAAAAATTTATTAAGAGCACCTTTCTGTGAATTAGTAAGTTCCGCTAACCTTCTTTCTAACACTTTTAGTGTGTCCAGATTCTTGTTTACGCATTTTTAAACACTACAAAATTAACATTGAATAATAACATATATTAATAATTATTGTAATAACAAAAAAACATAGTTACTTATTTACTAATTGTATGCTAACTAGCCATTAAAATTCATATACACTTAATTTTCAACCAAATAATGAAATCAAGTAAAAAGGAAAACAATACATAAAATATATTTTCACTGTTCACTAATTTAGTAATTCCATAGACTATAATCACACTAATTCAAGTAAAAGAGAGCTTGTGCATAATTAAATATTCAGTTCATGTGAGATGAGCCCAAAAAAAAAAAAAAAAAAAAAAAAAAAAAAATCTTATAATCTACGTAAGCATATCACAATGCTGCTAAACAAGGAATGTTATTGATCTTAACACAACATAAATCTTACATCGATCAAATTATTTGAATTTACTAATATTCATTTATTTTTTTAGTAGTATTAAATCCAAAAAAAATAACAAAATACGTAACTCATTTTTTTGTCGACAAAACTTAGAGACTTTCTTTTGCAATCAAATTTGACGAATGAACGACCTAACCGTAAAAACATATTTAAACAAAAAAATGGCTTCACATGAAACTCTAATTTGTAGCAGTACATTTGAAATTTATTGATAGCATCATCCTTAAATTAACGATGATAATAATTCTTATTATAGGCATTAGGCAATACCAGATTAAAAAATAATCTTCATGTCAAATGCAGAATATCATGGTAAAATACTTTAATTCCAAAATAAAAACTATGTTAATATGAAATGAAACTCTTTATTACCTAAATTTTGGTAATTGTTTTAATTTGTTAAAAGTTAAAAATAGTTTCACCCAGATTCTAAATCAAGTCAAAAACTCTAAAAGACCAATTTCTGTTATGCTTTGCAAAAACAAAAAACTTCAATGAACTTGGAACTTAATTGTTTTCTATTTAAATCTGCTACGAAATAATATTTTCATCAACTCGTACGGTACCATTATGTGAAACAGCAAACCAATTGTATTGTTAAAGTGATACAAAACTACTTCCAACATACTTTAAACAAAGCATATGTTCAAACAATTAATCACGGTAGTACAGTAGCAATTAATCAATTAATCAAACAAACAAAGCATATGCCACCAGAACAATTTACCGAATAATCAATTAATCATTAATTCATTGAAACTATTAACGGTAGTACAATAGTAATTAAATCACCGAATCACCTTAATTAAACTATTCATCAATTTATGTTTTTTTTTTCTTGAAGAACACAGCAAAGCTTCTAGAATTCACGGATACTCACTGTGAAGCTTGAAACCACTGATCGATCTGAAGAGCAGAAGCCTGAAGAAAAGACAACGGAAGACTTCCGATTGCATGGGCTTGGAAGAATAACGCAATTTGGATCGCGCCGCCGCCGTCAAAGCTACAGATTGTGGATTCGCGATTTTTTTCCTCGCTGTGAATTTGATCGCGATAGGGTGCCCTTGAAATTTTGTGGCCCTAAGCCGTCGCTTTACTGGCTTCGTGGAAGGGCCGGGCCTATATATATATATATATATATATATATATATATTTGTGAGTTTATTTGTGCGGTTGTAGATAGTAGGATAGTTTTTTTTGTATTTTCTGTTTATTAGTAGTTGTATACTCTTATTTCGGATATTAATACTTTAGGTTTGGGTGTGTTTTTCTTTATTTTTTTCTTGTATGGGAAGGAGGAGGGATGTGTGAGATTTTGCTACCTGTCGAGCTTGTTGAAAACTCTTTTTTAAGTATGAAATAAAATTACATGAGTGTTCTTCTCCTTAGAAGAACCACCTATTTAAATAAAAATTATTTATTTTATTTATCCTAACTCAATCCTAAACACTACCTTTCTAGACATCCTACTGACTAAATGTATGTTTAACCAGTTAACCTTTAACATGACAATTAAACCACATAGGCTACTGGGCTATGATGCCATTATTGTAAATGGGCAACTCCGAAATGGAAGATGGATTTCGATGTTTCCTTCTATTGGATCTATGAAGTCTAAATTATATAGAACGTTCCTAATGTGTTATAAATAAAATCATGAACTTTATTTGGATTTATTGTTTGTTGCTTGAAATTTATCTGATATATTTTTGTTAACATTACACGCGGCGCGTGCGCGCGCACACACACATATACCCACATAAGTACGTCATTTATGTCTGAATATATGCGTGCATAGACAACATGTTATAGTTATTTAATCTTTAATTAATTAATTCAATTAAACAATTTTAAATAAAATATATTAATAATAAAATTCAATTCATGTACATATATGTATACTTATGTTACTGTAAACATTTTAAAATAACATAAAATATATGATACATGTATATATGAATTAACTTATTTTATTAATATATATATATATATATATATTATTAATCTCATTAATGAATTATTTAAAATTTCGAAATCTATTTTCAAATATTTTATTATATTATAACATTTATAATAGCTATATATTTTATTTTAAATTTGAAATTTAATATTAATCAAACCGACCGTTAGGGAGGTTTGCTTACTGTCACTTGGCCAAAATAAACTTTTGTGAAGCCAAAAAAACATGGAATATGTCTGCAACATGTCTCCTTAAATCTCTTTAATTCCATTTACTTAATTGTTACTGTTCTAATTCCCTTACTTCTCTCCACTTTTATCTCTTTAGATCTCTCTAATTTTTAATATTTTCTATCATATTATTTTTTGATATTCAACAAAAATCAATAAAAAATAATTTTTTATGTTCAACTAAGATTAATTAAAAAAAAAGTAGTTTTTTTAATCTTTTTTTTAATTACACAATCTAACGGTCGGTTTGATTTGATATTTTTTCTATCCTTAAATCTCTTCAATTTAATTTACTTAATTCTCACTGGTCTAATTTACTTAGTTTTCTCAACATTTGTCTCTTTAGATCTCACGAATTTTAAATATTATCTATAACGTTATTTTTTGATATTTAACAAAGATTAATGAAAAAACTAGTTTTTTTAATTATTTATCTAACGGTCGGTTTCCCACCGTTGTGCGGCTATACTAGTATTTTAAAAATTAAAAACAATTTGAAAATTTTATATTATAACATTTGTACTACAATTCTTATTTTAAGGGGTTTCTTGCTTGAGGGTGGAACTCCACAACAATGGAGTGAAACTGAAAGAGCTGCCAACCCACGTTTACCATGATATTGTATTGGGCCACCACATACTGAAACATGGAAATGGCCAACACGTAGTGTAAATATCTTTGGTCTGGCTTATGTTGTGATGTATTGGGCGGGCCACCACATACTGCTGTAGATATTTGGTGCACGTGAAACATAAACCAAACGGATTTAACGGACCGTACAAGTGCACACGGCTTTGTTGGTTGGGTCCGGTCAAAGATCACATATTTTCTGGTGCTTTGTATTACGAATGACGCGTACAGCTATGAAACGTACGTTTATTCGGTTAAGATTAGAATTTTGTAATCGGGATTGATTGGGGGATAAACGAGTTTGTGATCGTCAACGTTATCTATTTGCTTTTTTTTTTTTTTTTTTTTAAATAAAAAAACTTTCGATTCACATATGCATATAAATACTAATATAACCGCAAAACGATGGGAAACCGACCGTTATTATATAATTAAAAAAAAAAACTGTTGTATTTTCAGATTAATCTACAAAACATGATTGATTTAAAAAAAAATGTATTTTTAAACTTTGTTTATATTTAGATATATCAAAAGATATCATAGTAGAAATAGAATATTAGCGATAGATCTGAAGTAGATTTGAAATGTGATGGGTATTTTAGAAAAAAAATAGGATATAATTTAAAAAAAAAAAACTGTTGTATTTTAAGATTAATTTGCAAAAACATGATTGATTTAAAAAAATTGTATTGTTTGAACTTTGTTTATGTTTAGATATATCAAAAGATATCGTAGTAAAAATAGAATATTAACAGTAGATCTGAAATAGATTTGAAATATAATGGAAACTTTAGAGAAATTTTAAGATATAATTTTTAAAAAAATCTGTTGAATTTTCAGATTAATCTGCAAAAGCATGATTGATTTAAAAAAATTGTATTTTTAAACTTAGTTTATATTTAAATATATCAAAAGATATCGTAGTAGAAATAGAATAATAACGGTAGATCTGAAGTGGATTTGAAGTAGATTTGAAATGTAATGGATATTTTAGAGAAATTTTAGGAATTAGAATTTGAGTTGTTAAAAACATAGGAGAAAACAATTCCGAGGAAGCATTTTTTTTTTTGGATTCACAAAAGTTTATTTTAGTCAAGTGACAGTAAGCAAACCGACTACCAAATGACAGTAAGCAAACCTCCCTAACGGTCGGTTTGATAAATAAATCACTGTCACTGCCATGTAAATTCCCGACTTTCAACACGGGAAAAAACTTAACAAATAATAAAACATCGTGTGCAAGACGAACGTAAGCAATGATCCTAATCAAATCCGAAGTACTTGATAAGCCTAGTTATTATTCACAAAGTAACACTAAAGTTGCCTCCGCATAAATTATTATGATGTTCAAAGGCGGTATTTTGGCTCTGTATGAGTGCTTCAGATTGAATGATAGAACTTCCATCTTGTTAGCTTCAAAGCAATGATATTTTTTGCTTCAAAGGCAGCCTAGCCTCTTGATTAATTCGTAAGTCACTATCATTGAAGTTCCCTATGAGGACACGTTTAGAAACCTCGGTCCGAAACCTCTGTAGAAACCAGTCCATAAGCACTCCACCAGAGTGCAGATGCTGCTGATTGAGTCACTATAGTCAATATAGTCAATCCAAACCCTCTATACAAACCACGAAAACCTTCGGTTTTAACTACATTTTGAATCACACTAAACAGTCCAATACATCTTGCCACCCCAAGAAGACTTTGAACCATTAGCCTCTCACATGTCGCATCCAAGGGCACAAAATAAGCACAAGAAACTATATTCGACATAGAGCCAGCCGCTCCATTAGCCGATGCAATTAGGCTTGCATCAGACATTGCTACATCATCGGTATGAATTTGTTTTGTTGCATTGTATTATACGTGTTTTTTTAGACAAAACAGCATAACTATATACTAGTATTACTGTACAACGGTAGGAATATCAACCATTTGGATTTATAATTAAAATAATATTTTTTGTAGATCTTCATGAACTTCAAAAATAATTTTCTCTTATTCAAAAAATATATTAAATAAAATGCGTAATCAACCAATAAATGCTGAAAACGATATATTAAATTATATATATATATATATATATATATATATATATATATATATATACACACACACACACACACGAGTACTTTGGCACGTGCGATGCACGTGCGCAAAATGGATTAATATTAAAAAACTCCCTTTGTAAGGTCTTGCTTTGGGCTACACCACTTTGACATGTTCACAGATGAGAGTTGATTTTAATATATTTTTCAAACTCTCTATGGATGCGCCTGTTCTATCATCTTGCACAGCAAATATTTATTCTCAATTTAAAATGAATATAATTTAAAGCAAATAATGAAAAATAAAAAATAACGAAGCAAATAATCAAAATCTACAAAAGAGGGTATTACTATTTGAAATTCTGATAGATTGGCATGCTACAAAGAATAATGCAATGTTATCGTAGATCTTACTGGGAGAGCTGATGCTTTTGGAGAAACCGATTAGAACTGAAAATGAGGCAAACGTTGCTGCTCAATCAGCAAGGCAAATGTTATAAAACTGTAATGCTTTGAGTTGTAGCTGCAGGTTTCCTAAAAGTTAATGCACTTAATTACATGTTATATATTGATAAAACTGCAAGTTTATTAGTGTCATTGTCTATATCTATTCCTCTATTTTTGAACTTTGATTGATCTTAAAATTTTCTGTGTCATACAGATATAACGCCCTGTCAACATTGTATGCGTAGTTGCAAAGATTTTTTTTTTTTTTTTTCGTAGTTGCAAAGATAGAAAATCCTATTGGACATGTACTTACATGGACTGAACCCATACAAATTTTTAGATTAAGTTGTTGAGTTAGAAAATCATACACACTTGCATGTTATTACATTATATATATATATATATATATATATATATATATATATATATATATATATATATATCGGTTGGTTGCAATGCATTTACATGAAAGTGATACCACAGTAAACATTGGAATTATTCATAGCCTCTACCAAATTGGTGATTCTCGACACCATAGGCAGGTATTGCATGGAAAATTCACATGCCCATAACTTGATCATTAAAACAAAACATCAAATATGTTCAAAAGCTATTTTATAATTTGTAAAATTCAACTGTCGGTTCATTTTTCATTAACATAACACCATTAGAAACAACTTCAACTACAAAAAAGTAAGGAGTACATCTCAGGAACATATTGAATAAGGAAAAAAAACTAGTCAAGCACAAATTTAAGAAAGGGGAATTTTATTTACATCCACTTAACAAATTAGTTAATCCACCCTAGATTTTAGGAGGAATCCCTATTTTTATGGTATCTCCAATTATTTAAAATCGATTAGTTAATCCATAGAGCTTATATCTTCCATTCTTTTATTATATGGCACTTATACGTCACCTTCTTTTATGAATTGTCGCATGAAGTAGCTTCTTAATATACAAGAGGATATTTCATTAACCAAGTGGTAAATTTATTAAAAGTTATTGCTCAGTTACGTACAGCCCTATACAAACGGCAAATATAGCAGCCAGCAAGCATAACTCAAATAACAACAAACAAAAAGGGAAATGAAAAAACAGCAATAAAAATACAAGTTTTATCTTCATAGCTAGGACTACTGAATGCAGAATGAGGAGTTGTTTTGATCGTTGACCAAAGACCTGGTAGTCGGAATCATGGCCATACCTTCAAAGTGGATCTGTCAGTGAGATCCTACAACCTATTGACCACTTTGCCTGCACAATAAAGTGGATCAGCGAACATAAAAAGCAGCCTCACAGCAGCATATTTCATGTACTGTAGGATTTGTATATCCTTTAAAGTAACATGCATGGTGTATTTCAGTGCTATTACAGCCCAGCAGTACCTAGAGATTAGGATATAAATAGTGTTGGAGAGAGACTTCTGATATTTTTGTATTAATGTGTTACTTCCAAAACTATCCATGCATAAATACACAGACAATACTTATACATTGCATGCAGACTTTTCTAGACAAATATGAAATGATACATGATTTGACATATTGTATGGACAATTGGATATGACTATTGGTTCAAAAGACAGAATTTAATACTAAACACAAGTAGGCTAAAGCAGAACCGGTTAGTACCCCAGTCAATCCAGTAACAAAAATAAAGAAAAGAAAATGAAATGTAAAATAAACTATATAAACGATGAATTTTAATTGATGAGGAAGCACGTAAGGTACCTGTAGACTTATATCCAAACTATTATAATTATGCTAAAACACACCATGTAGGTTTGAGGAAAGACAGAATATAAGATAAAAGCAGGTGATGTAAACCTGCAGACAATGAAAGAATGAAAGATGTAATCTGTGGATTAACTAATTGATTTTAAATAATTAGGGAGACCATAAAAATATGGATTACTCCTAAAATCTAGGGTGGATTAACTAATAGATTAAGTGGATGTAAATAAAATTTCCCATTTAAGAAAATGCCAAAGCAAGCTAATGAAGTAGATGAATGGATAGTCAGATGGTCTTTGAACAGGTGCCGCTCCTTTTCCAACTTTCTTGCATTCTCCAAATGCTACCTTCTTTTGCCTCAAACTCAGCTTCAGCTGTCCATATTGCCTCATTCCAAAATGTTTCAACGCACCCATTAACAGCTGCCTAAGGTGCTGCACATGTTAGCACCTGTGTCAACTTTATGCTCAAGTTGAAACAAATTATATAATTCTCTTCTGAATAGTAATGATGCTTTTGTTGGCTCTTATAACAGCCAGTATGTAGGATGTAATATGCCCGCGCTACAACAAACAGAAATGTGTTGCTAACAGTTGCTGTTATTTAAAACTAATTTTGCCTTTAGTGTAATAGCATCAATGGTAATAATTGCATTTTCTTGCATTATGAACCAATTATTATACATAGAAAACAAATTTTTGTTTTAGTACTAAATTAGAGTTGAACCATGAAGATGCATTGAATTCATGAAGAAAACAAAATTTAGCATTTGAAACCTCAGAATGACGTAAAGTCAGTATTGTAGCATGGGTTAACTTGCATGCATGTATTGCAAAGTGTTGAAGATATAATTGCAAGCAACTTATGTGCCTTATTTAAAAAAATGTAATATATAAACAAAAAGTTTACATGAAAAAAATGGATAACAAAAGGCGAACCGTAAGCATGAAAAGTTTTAATGAAATACAATGTAAGTAGCATGAGGGTGATATGATATATAACTGATTAAACTGTAATAACTGAAAACATTCAATTAAATGAAAATGTAATGAAAGCCAGTATAAATTTGATGACATTAATTACATTACAATGAAACTGGAATATAAGCTATTATACTGAGATGTCCAGCAATAGTAATAAAAGCAATGTTCAACTCAACGTACCATGAATCAAACAGTCGGATTTATGGAATTGGAAGGTTACTTCCACATATATATGTTGTCAAGCTCTAGTTTAAATAAACCAACAGTATTTTGACTAAAAATTTTTTGTACCTGTACGAAAAAACAGGAGTAGTCCATCAGATCCTTTTCCAAAGTCAAAGAAATAACTCCAGCATCGATTGTGTTGCATCAAGTAAAATTTGTTTTCCTCTTTAGGTGCAGCAGAAGACCCATTGAGTGGATGCAACGGAAAATGCAGAGCATATATGCAATCTTATGATTGAAAATATTTTGAACAAAAATTAATCCATATGGTGAAAGAGGTATTCACAGAGGAAAGTAAGAAGTTTTGCTAATATTTAAGCCACAAAGCATATTATAATGTAAATAATTTTGACATAAAAGCAAAAAAAAAACGTTGGAAATAGAGGAGTAACTTATTGGATTTAGCCATTAAGCATACTGACATATCTTATAGGAATTGCATATCCATGTGGAACTACGCATAAACATATATGTTCACATTTTTTTAAAGGTAAATGGAGTCATATAAAATGCTGTGCATCCATACAGTATTCATCTGTATTATTGTAAAGTCATAGTGTAAGTTGTAGATGTATTTATAAATTTATGAAGTTATGAAACAGAAATTAAGAACGGATATAGTGTCTAAGAACAGTTTAGAGAGGCGAGTACCTAATTAGGATGGATCATCATCAAGCTATATTGTCAGAAGCTCATGTAAATAACAGGATACTCAAGGCGGAAACCACAAAATAGCAAATGAAAAGAAATACTTGCGAACGCATTAGTTTTGAGTGGACGGTAGAAAAATCTTCCTAACTAACTGCAAGGAATACTATGAAATAAACTGAATTTGGAAAGCACTGAGATAAGCATCATCCATGTTATATTCGGTTAAGTGTTGAATACCACTTAACCGCACCCTCTACAGCGATATTTGAATCCACTGTTGTATACAAATGAAAATCCAAATTGTTTACATCCTGTGTCATCAGTAAGGAAAAAAACAACACTATGGTTGCCTAAAACAATGAATCAAATCTCTATCTAAAACTATGTAAGTATAAAAATAATCATACGAAAGACATTAACAAAGGTGTTCATGCTAACCTTCTCTTTCCAATGCTACTATGATTGGTTTGGGTACTGATGCAATCTTTGTTCATGTGTGGTCAAGAATTTGGGCTCAAAGTCTACTACTTTTGAAAATTGTTTCAGTGCGGACACGGTAGAGAAATCTTCTTAACTGCAAGTTGGATAGTATGAAATAAAATGAATTTGGAAACGATTGAAATATCAGTAAAATCCATGTTTGAGCAAAAGATGACATAGTTTCAACATTTTTTGTTATAAAACATAATTCAGATCATGAATCAAAACATGTAGTACCCACTGAAGATGCCAAAGGAGAAATATAACATACATAAATATAGCTAAGAAATATTGTTTTAAGCGACCTTGGTTTTGTTATAATCTGTCTTCCCCTTTGCAGTCTTTGCCCCATAAAGTGCTTCACACTACAAATTAAACAGTTAAAGCTGTATATGTAAAAATTAATTTTCCAAATATTGGACGGCTCACCGTATCAAAATATAACTCACAACAACCGATGTAGATCTCCACTTCTCGCCTGCTGCTTTACTGACCTACCACCAAAAAATGAACTATAACTAATTAGACATTAAAATTCAACCAATCAATAAAGCTACGTAGCAAAACAAACGAAGGAATTTAAACAACTCACAGCTAAAAACTGTTTTTTGTTAGGAATCACCAATGTAAACTGTTTTTTTTTTTTTTTTTTGGAATTCCTCCCAAAAATTTCACAAATTCAAATACACTAAGACAAACATAAAAAGAAAAAACTAAATAAGGCTCACTCTTTCGAGATATATCTAATGAAAGCTAACATCGATTTCCACTTCACGCCTGCTGCTTTTGCGACCTACTTCATCAACAATGAAATTTAACTAATCGAAATTTAAATTCAACCAATAAACAAAGAAGCTGAGTAATTGTATGTGACTGAAATTATAAATAACAACATATTAGTTACATACTTAAACATATCCTGATTAGTTGGAAAATTGAATCTAACAAATTACAGTAAACCTTACCGATGAATATATCACAGGCTGTTAATAAACTAGATGAATTTTTTTAACATAAAATACAATAAACCTTCGTAGAACAAACAAAGTAAAAAAATAAGCATAATATAACCTGAAAGAGAAGATTTTTAAAATCAAGTTGTAGGCCGTCATGGTCAATCTGGAACGGTGATCTTCTAATAACCCAGATGCCGCCAATCGCGAACTCCAGCTTCGCCACCTCGTCGAAACCCTAAATTCGAAGACAATAACTGCCAACTATTATCTCTACAACAAAGCTGTAGGCTTCATGGTAATCGAGATTGATGCACCCTCCGTGTTCAGTGAGATGCGGTGTTTTTTTTTTGGAATTCCTCCCAAATATTACACAGATTCAAATACACTAAGATGTGTTTGTTTTGGGGAAAAAGTACTTTTTAGGCACTGAATCAAAATGCTGAATACATTCAGCGGTAATAAGCACGTTTGTTTCGAACCCTCAATCAGCAAAACTCGGTCAAACAAGCAAAATATCATTAAGCTCAAATCTCGAGCTTTTTGAGCTGCTGAATCGGTGATATCTTACAATGGATAATTTGAGTTTTTTTATATGCTGGACCATTGAAGGAAGTCGCACAGGAAAACAGTATCTCTGCACTGATTCATCAGCTTCATCAACTGCTTTATCTTTCTACCGTGCAGGTAACAACACTTTTTTTCTTTGAATTGGATATATTTTTTGCTGAAGGTACTTTTACAGCTAGCACTTTGTACTCATTGCATGAAATGTACTTTTATAATGGCTTCATTGACTGACTTGTTCTATCATCTGTTCAAAATGAGTATAATTGTAATAGGACATTTGAAACTACTCAGAACACTTGTTTGCATTTGTTTGATGTATTTGGCCATTTAGGATAATATGGACCACTCATATAAGTTAAATTTACTAAGATACTGTGGAGTGTTTTTGTCCATTTGGTTAGTAAAGCAGGAAAGAGGCTATGTTATGGCTTGACACCATCACGTTATACATGTTTGGTACATTTTAAAGTACACGAAGTATAAAGTTGTAGATTGTAAAAGATAGTAAGCCAACATAGATTTTTCTGCTTTCATGTTGATAAATTTTGTTTATTGTATGATGAGGTGCACCATTGCCTTGCAAAATAAAAGACTATACAATTAGTATGTTGTGTTTGACTTTGTGAAGTTTTTACTTGACTGCCTCCTGCCATATTTAACATGTAATAGGACATTTGAAACTACTCAGAACACTTGTTATACTTGATACTTGTCTTGTTCACACCTAGGCCATGCTACATATCCTTGAACACATGTTTTCGTTATCTACAAATTGTATGCTGTTAGTGATTACTTACGATTAGATTTGTTTCAAGATTTATTTCCGTATGCTGTTATGTTGCACCTATTTATGCACTAGAATTAAAAAGAGTAGCATTGAACGGAAGAGAAACAACATAGACCACTTATCTGTTAATATCTTCCATTAAAGTCCCAGTAATTACTCATATAAAAGCGTGCCGTATCAACATAAAGAATATGAGAATGCAAAATTTTGATTTATGGAGAACGGTAATATTATTTGTGCACTTTGTAGGAATGACGTCACGTAGGAACTCTAGTAGTAAATATGTGGGCAACGAAGCAAAAAAATCTTCCAAGAGCAGGGCCACATTTGCATTAAATCCTGAAATGAAAAAAGATTTTCTTCAGTTATGTATACGAGAACTCACTAAACAAGGATATAAAGGTGCTTTGACTTTAGACTCGTGGAAAAAACTGGAGAAAGAGTTTAATACAAAGTGGAATGTCAACTATGAACATAAGCAATTCAAAAATCATTATACTTATTTAAAAGAAGATTATTCAACGTGGACTAAAATAATTGGGTTGTCCGGACATGGATTCAATGCTGAGACGAATACCATACATTGGCCGTTTGAAAAATGGGATGATGTCATTCAGGCAAGTTCATCATGTTTTATAGTGTTTAAATAGTAATTTTATTATTTTTCTCATACTTTGAAAATGATTTATCTTGTTTATTGTACTTAACAGCAATATCCTAAAGCACGTAAATTTAGAAATAATCCTTTAGAAAATGTTGACATGTTGAAGGAGATATTTGAAAGTACTATTGCAAAAGGAGGAAATGCATGGTCATCTACATCATCTGATCCACCTCCTAATACAGACAATGCTCAAGCAGAGGATGAAAATAAAAATGAAGCTAATGCAGAGGTAGAAGAAGAACGTTTGCCTACTTATGTGGAAGATGAGTTTTTTGAAGGCGTCGCAGTAACTAGAGCACAAAATAGTCCACATAATAGAAAGGCAGATGATAATGACTCACCTAAATTCAAACCTAGTTCGTCTACGAAAAGAAAACGCAACAGCTTAGGTGGTGAACCAGTGGATAAACAAATTGAAGATCTAGTTGGAGTTATGAAAGGACAACTGGAAAAGGAGGAAGTTGCAAATGAACGTTTGATCGATGCTGTAATTGTTGCATTAAAGGAATTAAGGGACATGAGTGTTATATCTCAGCAGGAGTATATGAAAGCTAAGATATTATTTTGTGACAAACAAGAGTTGAGGGTAGCTTTTTTGGATGAGGAGAGCATAGTTAACAAACTTGAATTTTTAAATTATGTATTAGACGTTTAAAAATGATTTGCTTGTTATGGTGGAGATGATGGACTTTTTAGGTTTTATTTTGAAATAAATAATTGTTTAGAGTTGGACTAGTTATTTATGTCTGCTTAGCATGTTGTATTTAGGTATGTCTTTGATATTTTCATGAATAAATTTGAAGTTCCTTTTGATTTTCATTTCATACATATTTCATTTTGGATATGAAGCTTATATGGTAATAAATAGTGATGATATTTAGTTATATTATAATCGCCTTTCATCCCTTTAATATATAATCTTTAAGTAATACAGATATGTTATATTTATGTTATTGCAGGATGATGTCTAAAGAAAGGCTCTTAATGATGTTGTTAGCACTTTCAGTATTACTTAAGAACAAGAAACGTAAAAATGGTAGATAGAAGGTTCTAACTTCATCCCTTTCTAGAAAAGAGTACATGAAAGAGCTCTTGAATGGTCCTTCGGTTGTGATGTACGATAAATTTAGAATGGATAAATCATCATTCATGAAGCTATGTTGTTACTTTCGAGAAAAGAATTGGCTTCAGGATAGCAAACATGTTGATGTTGAAGAGAAAATGGCAATGTTTTTATCCACCATATGCCATAACGTTAGAAATCGGATTATTAGATATCGTTATCAACATTCATGTCAAACGGTCAGTAAGTATTTTCATGAGGTATTGACGGCTATGAGAGACTTTGCTCGAGAAATGATACTTCCGCCAGATTTCGACAAACCAATTGAAGAAATACAGTTTCATGTACAACTAAGAGAAGGTCTTTTCAAAGGTGCAATCGGGGCATTGGATGGTACATTAATAGATGCAAATATTCCAATACGTGATCAAATTCCATTTAGAGGCAGAGGTCAGGGTAACTGCTATCAAAATGTTATGGCCGTATGTGATTTCGATATGAAATTTGTCTATGTGATGGCAGGATGGGAAGGAGTAGCTCATGATTCAAGGGTGCTCAATGAAACAATTCGTAATCCTGCTAACAACTTCCCTATACCTCCATTATGTAAGTAAATTACACAAGTTTACATTCAAAATGAATTGTTGTTGTATTATGCTTATTTTTTCCTCTTCTGTTACAGATAAGTATTACCTTTGTGATGCAGCTTACACAAATACTAGAGGATTTCTATCTCCTTATCGGAACACACGCTATTGGTTGAACAGTTATAGAAACAACTATGCGACAAATAAAAAAGAAAGATTTAATCATGCACATGCGCGATTAAGAAACGTCATCGAACGAAGTTTTGGTGTTTTAAAGAAAAGATTCCCCATTTTAAGTAAAATGCCTCCATACAAATTTTCCGACCAAAGAGATATTGTTATAGCATGCATGGCAATACACAACTTTCTACGTCGCGTCTCGCTTGATGATGAATTATTTTTGGAAGCTGAGCAAGAAGAAGATGTCACAAATGAGGAAACAAGCACTGGAATTGATAATCAAGATCCACCACAGGCTCCACCAACATACAATGAAGTATTTTCATCTGAGTCACAATCTTTTATGTCAAATTTGCGTGATCAAATTGCAGATCTTCTCTAGTTTTTTTTTTTTTTTTTTTTTATCCAGTAGTACTGTTAATAAGTTGCTTTGATTTTAGTTCCGTGTAGGCACCCAATGAAAAATATTTCCATTTATAGTTTGTAATAACTCAAAACACGTAATTTCATTGTTCATCGGGACAAATACACGAAACAACCATAAGGACAAATTTGTCAGGTAACAAGTAATTACAAAAAATCAAATTTACAATCAGCACTTAACCAAACAATATTTCCCTTTGAATAAATTTGGGCTATGTTTTGTCCTTTTGAATAAATTTTTAGTCTCTTGTCCTTCTGGTTAAAAAATTTCAAACCATTTGTCCTTGTAAATTAATTCCCCAAATGTAAACTCCTTTAAGACTAAAATATTTTTTAGTTCACATGCTCTCCATACTCAAGAGATTACAAACATACTTGGCTATGAAGAGGGTAATTTGCCAATCAGGTATCTCGGAGTACCCTGTCTACAAGTTATTTACATTATGCTGATTGTGCTTCCTTAATTCATAAAATTCAAGATCGAATACAAGGATGGGATGTCAAATTTCTAAGTCTAGCTGGCCGTGCATAATTGATCAAATCTGTTCTAACACTAATTGTTTTGTACTGGCTGTTTGTTTATCAAGTTCCTGAGGTCACTCTCGATAAAATTAACATGCTATGTGCTGGCTTCTTTTGGGGAGAAACTCAACATAAAATTAGTTGGACAAATTTATGTGAGCCAAAAAAAGAGGGGGGTATTGGGCTTAAATCCTTCTCTGATTTAAGGAAGGTCGCCATGATTAAGTTGTTATGGAATTTCTTATCAAAGAAAAAATTATGGAGCTATGGGAGGCATTCGAAATATTGTGTAAATAAGCATTTTTGGAGTATGTCAATTGACAATAATGCTTCATGTACATGGAAGGCGTTATTGCGGTTAAGGACAACAGGGTCTCAACTCTTTAAAAAATTGCTTGTCAATGGTTCAACTACATTTTTATGGTTTGAACCATGGGTCAATGCACAATGTCTAGTTGATCTTCTTGGTTTTCACAGATTTTCCAAGATTGGTAATAATTTGGAGAGGGTCTCAGACATTATTAATGATGGTCATATTCAACCAACGATGCACCTTGCTACTAGGGAATTATCTCAAGTTATTTCTTCTATTAATTTACATCCTACATATACAGATGATTTTTATGAATGGTCTCAGGGTGGTGGATTCACCTTTCACAAGGCATGGGATTGGGTGCAAGACAAACAAGATGCTAAAACATACTACCCAGTTGTTTGACATTCAAAGAACAACCTTAAGATGGCTTTTATAACATATTCAGCTATTTCTAATTGATTGAACACGAAAGCAAGACTAGCTAATTTCGGTATAGTGGATGACGTTACCTGTGTGCACTACAACAAAAACACCATATTACAACTCTAATTTTATAACTGTGCGAAAAGCACAGTTGTAATAAATAATTTTTTACAACTGTGCGTAAAGCACAGTTGTAACAAATGATTTTTTTACAACTGTGCATAAAGCAAATGTTTTTTTACAATTGTCAACTCTCTAAAGTTGTAATAAACATATATATCACAACTTTTCATTTTATCAGTTGTAATAGATGCCTATTACAAACTTCATGTTTATAATATCTATATTTAATTACTAATTATATTAATATTTGATAATAATTATTAATAATAAACTTGGGAACCAATAATATTTATCAATTATTATTAAATAATTAATAGTTAATAAGTATTAATTTATTTTTAATAGTTAATGTATGTTAACTACTTATTAACTAATAATTAGTAACATAAGCTTTTAATTGCTGTTACGTATTTAATAGTTAACTAGTAACATATATACATAATAATTAACTTTTAATCATTATTATTCAATTATAACTAAGAAGAAATGAGTAATAATTAATAATAATAATAATAATTTTGGCAAGGCAATAATAGCTATTATTATTATGTAATACTTAGTATTTGTAACGAAGCAGGTTTCTCAACGTTTAAATATATAAAATTTATTTGAATTTATATTTATAAAATTTGATGTTGGTTGAAATTTGAATTTTTATCTATTTTAAACTGATTTTGTAAGGGTAAATTAAAATTTCACATTCGATTTAAATATTTTGTTAAATTAGTGATGTTTTAAAATTTTGTTAGAAGACTCTAAATTTTATTTTTCTAACGTAGCTTGAGAAGTTAAATTTTTAGTTTTGAAATTTAGTCGTTTGTTAAAGTGAAGCGATGTTAATGTCTTAAGCAAATTGGTATCTATTATTAGAGTGTTATAAATTTGTTTTTTTTCTTTTAACTTGAGATTTTATTTAGTTTGTGTAATGAAGATTCTTGTTTTAAAAATATAAACATAAGTTTTATTTATTTGATTTTATTTAGTTTGAATTTTGGTTTAAAAATTGATTTAAGTTGTATTTGGGAAAATAATAGTATTAGTGTTGTATACATTGTATTTGAAATTAATAAATACGGTTTGCCACTTGTTTCAAATTGCTGGTATTCGGTGCCACTTGTTAGTTTTTCTCTGAAATTTTGCATGCGTCCTTCCTTTTTGTACGAAAGCGTGTTACAATCCTTTTATTTTATCAGCCAAGTTCCTTTTCACCGAACATTATCCCCAAATCACTCTCTGCCCAAATCGAAACCCATGGCCACTGCTTTGCCCTCGTTGCCACCAACGGTGAACCCGCAGCCTTCGCTGTCGTCCAAGTCTCCAAATCGATCTGCCTCTCCGTCGCTCCACCGCCGACTCGTCGACACCGCGCCGCCTTCCTCAACTCCGACCTCCGCCAACCCTTGTAGCTATACCCGACTGAGACCGAAGCTTCATTGACCCCTCTCTTAACCCAAAACCGTTCGCCATCAACGGAACCGGCTTCGACTCGACCCACATCCACACTGGAACTCTTAAGCAAGCCTCTCTGCATGAACCACCACTGGTTGAAGCTCCGCCACCAGGCCGGATCCGCTGCCGTAAACCAGTACGCCATCTTCATCAACCATTCCAGCAAACAAATCAAGTCGTAGCTACTGTTCTCGTTTGCCGTCACTAATCGTAAGTATAACTTACGATTAAAATTATTTTAAGTAGCCACTTCGCACATACGTTAAATAAAATGGATGGTTGTTGGTCGTTGTCTGCTTGGTGACTAAATTTGGGGTATTTCAGTTGTCAATCATTGAGTTTGAGTTCATATGGTGTTGTTAAACACCACCGAGTCTTCATGCATGAATATCAGTAAAAGTAATGACCTTAAACCATACACAGTATGGTAGAAAGGAACTATATACTATACTGAATATTAGCCGCGGCTGTGACAATAAATGTTTTTGAATGTCCACCTCGAACAGGGACTCTCTCCTTTGCTGCATAATCTAAGGGGTCTTTCTACCTTTAATATTTACATGTTCATAGTTTGGCTTAAACTCGAAACGTTATGCATAACTTTAGTTTGCTGCGTATAAATATTGTATGCATGCCTGGAAATCCACACTTTAAACTCTGATTTTTGGTTTACATATGGACCTACGGTTCGTTGTATGTACTCTTGTTTTAACCAAGTGATTTCTACGTTGGGCTAGAATTCATTCTGTGAGTATGGTACCCTGCGCCTTGAGATGTTTACTGTTGATTCATGAAGCTACTTAAATGATTAATACTATGCCCAGTCACAATGTCATTTTATCTCCTTTAAAACTTTGACTCATTAGGAATCCCCTGGTATCATGCGCTTTTAAGTTTTATCACTTATCAAATACTTCAACACCTACCCTGATTTCCTCTTTTAATTGTATACGCTGCTTTGCATGACTTGCGGTTGGTGAAGATTGAGTTTTTTTTAATTACTAACAATATTTTAACTATTTGGTAAAAGTGCTCTACTTTGATAATTTTATTTCATTTTTCAGATTGCTTCATTGTTCTTCCATAAGCTTCAATAATTATTTGCCATGAAGTTTTCATTTTCAACAGGCCTAGATATGCAATTTTTATATGCCATTTATTTATGACTTAATATTGGGGTAAGCTACAAATAGCGAGCTGGCTTGTTTTACTCAATTTGTTTTGCAGGCACCTTCCCTGTTTCTATGTTATGGCTTGCCTATCACTATGCAAGTAACATTCTTAGTTGCCTAATTTAGCTAATTAGGCTCCTGTATAAACATTGTATTGTTAATGAGCCATATAAAAATTAATTAAATTAAATTAACTATAGTTATATGAGAAACTAACCGATAAACATTGTGATTGAGAATACAACTGTGATTGAGAATACAACTGTGATTGAGAAACTAACCGATAAACATTGTATTGTTCTTTCATACAAGAGCTGACTTAGGCTCTTATTATAGCTCCAGTCTCCATGACAATACAACTGTGATTGAGAAGTAAAATAGGAAAAAGTACACTTGGTATAGTTTTACTAACCTCGTGACATGTATTTTGCAAGTATTTAAAGAAATCTTACCCATTTTCTATCATTCCAAGCTGAAGAGGTAGTTGATTATTTTCTATCATCAATTTTCAGTTATCATACTTTTCTTTACTATGGAAAAATAACGCAACCATAATTGCTCTATTATACTTGAGCGTTAGGATTGCGAGAATGATTAAGCTCTCATCCCTTCACCTACTAATCCATTATAAACTTTCTGTAGGAAAAGTTTTCAGGTTTGTCATCTGATGACTTGAAGTCAAATTTGATGGGAATGGGTTTCCCGTTGGCTCTTGTGGAAAGAGTCATTAAGGAACATGGTAATTGGTTTAAAATAATAAATTTTAATTTATGCACTTTGAGTTGCACTTGTATGCTGTACTATATACTTGAAATATCATGGTAGACAATATTTGCGTACTTTATAGGCAGAGGTTATGAGAACGTGTTAGTTGAAACTTTGTTCAATTATTCCGTAAGTTTCATACCTGCTTACTTCCGATATTTAATCCTAAATAAGAATGATATTAAAATAACTGAACTGTTTTCCTTATAATATTTGTTTGTCTATAGTTTTGTTCTGTTGTATTAGTTCAAACTTCAAAGACTACATCTTACTGAATGCTTGAATTATTATTGCTGACAGAAAGAGAATCCTGAAAATTCATGCTTGTGGGAAAACAGTGAGAATGAAGAAGAGAATCAAGCCAATGAACAGATTTCAAGCCAATGAATAGAGGTTATCTTTTGATTCATTTACGTTATTCTGGAAACTGAATACACTTTATCACCCTATCTCCGCTTAGTTATCTATTGTGCTTTAAGTATTTTTATCAAATATTCATTGAAGTTTCTCATTAATCTTGTTGGTCTAGTATTTTTCTTTCCTAAATAACTTGCACTTTCCTTATGACAATAGGCATAGTTGTAAAAATATCATTTTTCGGCTATGTTTCTTGAGACCAAATCCTTTGAGATTATTGTGACATAGAGGCAGTGGTGAGTGCGACAGAGGATTTGATATGACATTTATTAATATATAGATGAAATTCGTTTGTGAGTTCTTTGTCATGCATAAGATTTTAGTTTTTATAGTCTTACATCAGAGCAGATTGATTTTTTTTTTTTTTTTTTTTTTTTTTGTAGCTATATGCCTACTGAGTTGTGTCATGTAATACATTATCTATTTAAAACAAGTGTGCTTTAACAGAGAAGGTAGTCAAACTGATGCAGTGTAAGGATTATGTTAAGAGGACTTGTCACCTTCCGGTTAACAGTGATTTCATGATATCTTTATTAATCAAAATTTTGGGATTATAAAAGATGACAGTATAATGAAAAAAAATTACATATGTAATACACAAAATAGTTGTTTCTTCACCCATTTTATTCCCCTATTGAACCTTGAAAACATTTTAGTTTGCCTTGCCTGATGCTGTTTTGATTTATGGTTGCATGCATGTTGTTCTTTAGTATCTTAACTGACATATATTACATTTTATAAATGGTTCACATTGTTTAACCAGGAAACAAGACAAAATCTTGTATGAAATAGTTAAAGGCTTAGCTCTCTCCGCTATAGTAAATATTAAAATTTAGCAAAAAATGTCCCTAAAAGTCCAAAACGACTCTTTTGGAGAAGAAAATCCAAGCAAGTATCACAAGGGTATGTAGAAGTTTGACCCTGGGCTTGCTCAGAGCTAATAGCAGTTCAACCTATGAATAACTTTATCATTTTGTTGTGTAGCGATTTTGCTGTTAGATAACAGCTTGAAATTATTATGACCTGTTACTTTTATGTGAAATATGTGCATTACCTAATGTAATAGGAGTCTTGCATACATTGAATTTGTCCACTAATTGAAGTTCAGATTATGTATTGCTATGGAGAGAATGGGAAATCTGCTACACCTGCTCATCTGTATTTGACAGGCTGTCGAGGAGAAATGGAAATCTAGTTACAAAAAATTCCTGGATTTGATAAATGGATCATTGATAAAGAAAGTAAACCTTACATTGAAGCCTTGGAAAAACCTTGTCTGTCTGACAGCAGATGCTGAATCTACAGTTGATGAGCTTGATCCAAAAAAACGTATATTATAGGTGGGTTGGTTGATTGGAACAGATGGTAAGGGATAACAATGAAGAAAGCTACTGAACAAGGAATACAAAGTGCAAAGTTGCCAATTGATTGTTATTTGAAGATGTCAAGCTCTCGGGTATGTTTATAATTCTTCAATTGCAAATGGTTTTCAATTTATTTTATCCCATTTATTCTAAAACTTAATGGGATAAAACCAATTCGTGAAAATATTATGTGAAAAATAGCTTGCTTAAATGTAAATTCATGATTTTGCTGTATCTAAGCACATATTTTAAAGAATGAATGCATTTTGTGCAATTAAGAAAATCAGCTGGTTAGGTTTGTTCAGCATAATTTAGAGCATTGAATGGTTTGAATATTAGTCATATGACACAAAATATGCAAAAAGAATTAAAATTTAGGCAAAACATACTTGATTACTTCCGGAAAAAAAATTCAACACAATAGCACTTGCTATAGCACATAGCATGAAATAGTGCATAGCGCAAGCTTTACGCTATTTTGTACTATTTGCTATTGAGTACACTGCGTTTGACATTGGCTTGCATTTCAAGGGCATATTCAAGTCTCCTAGCAGACACTGGAGGATCAACCAATCAAAATAATTAAGACATGCAATGTAATGTGGATTCATCTTGTGTTAAATTTTCTTCTAAAATCATAGATAACAATTTGTTCGATTCTTTATATATGTATGTGTATGTGTGTGTGTGTGTGTGTGTGTGTGTGTGTGTTGTAGCTTGTGTATAGAATGCTAGTTATGTTTGATGCTATTAAGATTTGGTATTGTTGGCTTAAAAAAACACTTTTTGTTCTTTTTTCTAACAACAGACATATTCTTATGTAATAGGTTTGATCACTGCAGTGAACTTGCACCAAGAAGATAAATGGCGTAAAGATTTCGTTGTCTTCGACTGGTGTACTCCCGTAGGATATGCAATTTTTTGTGGATAACTTGTGTTTGTACTAAGTTACTTTTAACGGTCAAGTATGTAATAATGTACGAAATGTTGTATGAAACTTATTGTTTGTAATACTGAATATTTGAGTATTTTAATAAATTAGTTTGCAAGTAACTGTAATATCAGATTTGCTTATGGAGTATTGTTATATTTAGTGTATTGTTCTTTTCAGTTGCAAATTATGTCTATTTTTTTTAAAAAAAAAACAAATGTTAATCACAAAGGTGCATAACAGTTGTAGTAGATTTTATTACAACGGTGCATAATTGTTGCAATAAAGTTTATTACAACGGTGGAAAAAAGTTGTAAAATATACATATTACAATGGTGTTGCAACAATGCAAAAAAGTTGTAAAAGATATTAGTCTATTATAACTTCTTAATACACGACGGTTTGCCCACCGTTGTAAAATGTATATTACAACGGTGTTCCACCGTTGTAATAAGGTTATTTTGTTGTAGTGGTGCTTTGCAATGAGGCAGAGGAATCAGTGGATCATCTTTTCTTCCAGTGTTCATACTCTTCCTCCATTTGGAGCATGCATGCATACATACATACATACATACATACATATATATATATATATATATATATATATATATATATATGTGTGTGTGTGTGTGTGTGTGTGTGTGTGTGTGTGTGTGTTTCTCTCTCCACTTGCATATACCAAATATTTAAATATAAATGTGTGGTCGTTATGGGTTGCAAATAGAGCTAATTATAAGTTTGCGGATAACCAACAATCATTAAATATAACAAATATACTATAAATTTTTCCAAAGACCATATATGAAACATTTGGAGATGAATGAGATAACATAGAGCACACAATTAGATGAAATTTTAGGATAAGGCAGATAAAATGTAAAAGTCATTGACACATATATAAACTCATATAACCTCTAAAATGTTACATTGATTTTACAACTTTTACATTTTTTGCCCAAACATCAATTGTTATTTGCATTTTTACATATCTATCAGGCAATTAAATAGTGTAAATTCTTCCAGTTTTTACATTTTTGCTAAAACACTAATCGTTGTTTTGCAAGTAATATTCAAGCAAAACAGAATTTATTTTAATTATATTCTAACGGATATACCCCTATATTTGTGTGCTTCATGCAAAAGACTATCTAGTATAGTCTCTTTATACAGACACTTATTTTTTTTGAAAGGACGCGTTTGATTTTACAATGGCAGAAATCAATGTATATTTTTCTATTATTCTTTAGATTTTCAAGATACAACCCATGTTATTATCAACTATATAACCTATTAAGATAACATGAAAAACAATTTTTTAATTAGACTTTTTTCTATAAACAATTCAATTGAATTTATGCAATGATTGAAAGAACAAAAGATAAAAACAATGATATTAAAAATTATTTGACAAGTAATTTTAAAGCTTTTATTTTCCAAAACGGTGATCCAAAATAATTTATGCCTTTGTTTCTAAAAGAACAATGAACAACCAACCTGCTTGAATTGGATATATCATTGTATGGTCATTGTAGTTTTATTCAAAATATAAACAAGTTCGAACATTTTTGAAACAAGATAATTGAACAATTGCTTATATGATTATGTGCTCTTCAAGTTGCAAGTAATTTATGTTTATATGATTGCTTCATTGTGTTTTTTTAAGTATAAAGATTATATTTAGTATCCCCATGGTAGTAGTAGTACAATCATTTTTGTCAACAAAAGAACCAGAAAATATAAAATAAATCAAGAGGCAGCAGTCTTTATTAAAACTTAATCGATTTGCGTAAAGCATGTAACAACCTTAGTCTAAAACACTGCCTGGACGAATCTCATGCTACTTGATCAATTTCAGCCTATACACTTCTTGTTGGGTTAAACCAAAATTTAATGATAAGTTTAAAAGTCATGTCTGATGGAAGGTAAAGAGTCGTGTCTGTAAATGTGAAGGGTCATGTCTATTGAAGTGAAAAGTCATGTCTGTTGATGTGAAGAGTCGCGTCTACTGAGGTAAAAAATCGTGTCTATTGAGAAGTGAAAAGTCGTGTCTATTAAAGTAAAAAGTTATGTCTGTTGAAGTGAAAAGTCATATCCATTGAGAAGTGAAGAGTCGTGTCTATTAAAGTGATGAGTTATGTCTATTCAAGTGAAAAGTCATGTCTATTTAAGTCATAGTCATATCTGTTGAAGTGGAAAGTCATGTATATTCAGCGAAGGGTCATGGAAGGTGTCTATCCTAAGAGTTGTGTCTATGTAAGGGTATGAAGTCCACTATAAATATGTGGTCATTTTGTTATGTTGTAAGCAAGTAAGCAAACAAGCAATTTTGAGAAAGTATGAAATGATAAATGAAATGGAAAGTTGAATTATAAAAGAAGTAAAATTATTTGTATATCTACCTCTAAAATTTCTCTTCTCTATTTTAACAAATTGGTATCAAAGCCTGGTTGAAATTATGGCATTTCTATTTCTTATGCCATGTGTTCTCATAAAAGGAAAATTTGAAGAATGAAGTAATAAAAAGAAAGAAGAGTTGATCTCCAAAGGACTATGAGAGAACGTTGAAACTGACTAAGAATGGTCAAAAGATATTAAAAATATGACGGAGAAAGAAAGAAAACCATTTACAAGTTTGAGATGGAAAGATCATAATACTTGTGTTGTGATGTGTGGGAACGTTGATAGAATAGCATGTAATCATTTTATTGGAGAAGATTCTGCAAAAGATTCGTGGAATTTATTGCAAGACGCAAAGCATGGCACAAAAATAATAGAAGAAAACAACTAGATTTTTGAGAAAGAAAATGGGAAAAATAGAGAGAAGGAGAGTGATACTAAAGCTGAAAAGCTAGAAGTAGAAGATGAGAAGAAATCAGATGAAAATGAGAAAGTTGTAAAAGCAAAAATTATGATTGCATAATCCAAAGAAGATGACAGTCTTGACAAAAATGATCTACAAGAAGATAAAGCTGTAGATCGTAACTCAAAAGAAGAAAATATATTTGCAAAAGCTATGGATCCTGTTGAAGAATGAATAGTAGAAAACAACGAAAAAGACGAAGAAACTGTTGGAGCAGAAGAAACAACTACTGATCAAAAGCAAGTGGCTGCAATGGAGAATATTGCAGGTAATACTGATGAGACAATAGTGGAGAACAAAGAAGAAATTGTCTTCAAAACTGGACAAGAGAGTGCTAAAACTATGATAGAGAAACTGAGTATCTCAATTGATGCAAAACATAATGATAAAAGGTACGAAAGTAGAAGAGAATATCCCATCTGTTATGATAACGCTTTAAAAGATGAAAATTTGGTCCTTGCAGCGAAAGAAGAAATCAAGTATATCAGAAGAGATGGTACATGGATGCTTCACATGTTTCCTTCATACAAATTTGTCATTACTGCAAACAGATACAAGCAAAAGAAATCTGTCTTGAATGTTTTTCTTCAAAATGAAATTTACATAAAGCAACCTCCCGGATTCATAGAGAAAAGTGAAAAAGTAACTGGTGATGTATACAAACCCACCTAAAAGGCTTATGTTTTCAAGGAATGTACCTGCATTGCAAGTTTGAAGAAATTTTGGTTTAAGGGAGACATTGTTGGGATAAACCAAAATTTAATGATAAATTTAAAAGTTGTGTCTGTTGGAAGGTGAAGAGCCGTGTTTGTAGATGTGAAGAGTCATGTCTATTGAAGTGAAAAGTCATGTCTGTTGATGTGAAGAGTCATGTCCATTGGGAAGTGAAGAGTCGTGTCTATTGAAGTGATGAGTCGTGTCTATTGAAGTGATGAGTCGTGTCTACTCAAGTGAAAAGTTGTGTCTATTTAAGTCATAGCCATATCTGTTGAAGTGAAAAGTCATGTCTATTCAGCGAAGGGTCATGGAAAGGTGTTTATCGAAAGAGCTGTGTCTATTTGTAAGGGTATGAAGTCCACTATAAATATGTGGTCATTTTGTTGTGTTGTAAGAAAGTAAGCAAGTTTGAGAAAGTATGAAATGATAAGTGAAATGAAAAGTTGAATTATAAAAGAAGTAAAATAATTTGTGTATCCTCCTCTGAAAATTTCTCTTCTCTATTTTAACAATTCTATATAACTCCCGCGACAATCAAAATATCATTATATATACTATTTTATAACACATAATTGATTTAGGACTTAATTTTTTCTTTTAACTTTTGTATTTAAAATGAAAAATGGTTAATGCCAAAATTTCATATTTGTTATATCGATATGCATTTGTCAACACACTAGCAATTAAATATATTTCTACAACTCAATCATTATAATTATTAACGATAAGAAATTTATTGACCAAAAAAGAAAGAAAAAATCAATAACAGCAAAAAAAAACACAGCTTGATTGGAAGCACCTACGTAGTCCTTCGCTTGAGAATTGTAGTGATATTATCTTAATGCAAGTATATGCGTAGATGATGAGCAAAATCACAGTAAGAAATGAATGGAAGTTGAATAGCGCTGAGTGAAAAATTAATTAATTCGAAAATAACCTAACCTACAATATGATTTATGGAACAAATTGGAAACAATTCTTAAATAACTCAATTTCCAGGTCGATTGATTAATTGATTATCAAATAAATTTCTGAGTTAGCTCCTTTAAAGTGATCATGTATGTACAAATTTACCTCATTTTTCAATTTATGACTTTGCGTTGTGCTCTTCATCTTCCCTTGGATAGTGGTATTTGAGAATATTTGAGGGATTCATGAAAAAATGAATTAGAATATGTGAGCGCAAAAATTGGGGATATGCTTGATTCATTACAAGGACGGATAGAGGAAAATACGTTTTGCAGTTGGAATCGCTATTATGCTCAGGAGGAGAAGAAAGCAGAGGAAAAACGAGTCTACGAGAAAAACGAGCTTTATTACTAATTCTAAATGCCTTTTCAAATTATGCAGCTCCCGGAGCCTAATCAAAAATATAAAGAAAAAGGTCAGTTTCAAAACTGAAGAGGACATCAAATGAGAACTACAACAAAATGCAATTTTTCTCTGTTTATTTACATTTTTTTGTCATCAGGATTTGAACTTAGGGTGTTACACACATGCACACACGGACTGGTAGAAGTTCTCACTTGGCAAAAATGTGATGCAAGCGTTAGTTGATATCTTGGTAAACAAGTTGCTAAACCACAAAAATAATTTATAGCTTATTTCTATCTATTGGAGTAGAAGCTAACTATGTTGTGGAATAAAGAAATAATGAAGATTTGTTAAGGACTTGACCAAATTCTAGAATGCTCAATGATTCGTTCGAAACAGAAAACATGGGTGGGATGCGAAAATGTACCCCTGCATAATTAACCAAATTATCATTAGATATAATCCTACTATAATTAAATGGTACAAATACCAAATTATGCGTGCCTTTGTAGGCCAGTATAGAATCTCTCTAAAAAAGAATATGAAAGGAAATTAAGTTAGAAAAACAAACTAAAAAAAAATAGAAATTTATATGAAGTTTCCTACGCTATAAATCCAATGTGTAGAAGAAAACACACATCGTACAGAAAAAGATTTCGTGCATGCATTTTTTGGCTTCTCACATAACACGCATTTTGGATAGAAAAACAATATTTTCAGTTGGCATACTTCTTTAAGTTTCTCCACTAATAAGGGACACTATTTCTTTTACACTAATCAAAAGTGTAAACAAAATTATATTTCTTAGTTAGGCCGCATGCCTACCTAAAAAATAAATATACAATAATTAAGAATTTTGATCACAACACTGAAGTACTAATTACTTCAAGATTAGTTTACATGCACATGATAGTTTCATATAGGTTGCATAAGTTGGAATTGAGTCTGGACTGAACTAAAAATAATAATTAATTTTCTGGTTTTACATTACCTGAAATATCCAATATGTGCTAAGGTGGATAGAACATATGGAGAAAAAACAGTGACTGCATCAGAATTTCAAGCTGAAATTCTACACATAATTTTAAACATTCAGACTTCAGTACATAACTAATCATTATTTTTAACGTTTACATATAATATAAGTAGTGTATGGTTAAGCAAAGTAAGAAGAGTTAGTGAGCTTTAAAGCTGCAACGAGTCATTAATTACCTACGTCTTTAATACATAGAAATATGTGGTCAATGATAATGGAAAGCATTGAACTCCCGGCGGCTTCTGTAGCACACTGTTGAAATGTAACATGAATTCAACAATGCATCCACAAGCAAGTTTAAAAAGTTAGAAAGAAACAACAGAACTTTGGTTGGAAAAGTCAAATCATTGCCATAGATTTTTCTTAACACCATGTGACCTTTTCATTATTGTTCAAATGAACCCGTATACAATCGTCCTTGGCAATAGTTTATTAAAATACAACTGAAGGAAACAATCTTAGATGAAGGGGCATGGTGATAGAAAGAAAAAAGTAGAGAGGACTCACTATAATTTAGACTTGAAAGTGTTACAAAGATTTGCACTATAAGAATTTATGTCATAAATCACTGGACCTGTTGTGTTTAAGTTCTACATCACCCCTATTTAAACAAAAGTAAAATCCAGTCACCTTAGAACAGCACGTAAATATGCTCAATAGAAGAAAAAATAGCACTGAACATGTGCATGCGAATGCTATCATAGCACTTGAATTTATAATTTAATTTGTTCAAAGCACACCAAGTTCACTTAAAGCTGGACATGCTGCTTCTGGAATATGTAACTGAACCTCAAGACCTAGAAGACTACTTAACCGTGCCCTCTGTACTGTTATCTAAACAGAGTTTGAAGATGATTCGATGAGAAGATTTACTGTTGAAGAGCAATGGAAAAAAGAAGTTGGTTATTGATTTTTAATATACTGTAATCGAATAAATGTGTACAAACTAATTTTGTGTTTATATAGGCATTAATACATTAGTTACATGCCTTTGGATTAATAAACGATGGCAATTGGGCTAAGCCCAGGCCCACATGAAATAACATAAGATAATATAAAGTATCGTGTAGAAGAGCTGAGCTGATACTTTATTTTCATTTCAATACTCCCCCCACAAAAGCTAGGGTTTCAGAAACCCTAATTTTTGCTATTTCGTAACTGAGTTAATCAGATCTGAGTGTCCATCTATCCTCTGAAGCTTTTCAAACTTCTCCTTAATGTTAGATCTAGCCGATTTGCTGCTCAACGATGTGTTGCTTTGCTTCTGGATTATTCAGCTTGTTGAGCTTTGGTCCTTGCGATCTCTTTGATGATGATGTTCGCTACTCCTTTGCTTTCATATTTTCTTTTTGATTGATCGATAACATTCAACTCTACCCTGAATCTGGTATAATTCTTAATCGATATCGCCTTAGTTAAAATATCAGCTCTTTAAATTGCTCCAGGTATATGATTTACTTGTATCTCTTCATTTTGCACCAGTTCTCTAAATTGCTCCAGATATATGATTTACTTGTATCTCTCCATTTTGCACCAGTTCTCTAAATTGCTCCAGGTATATGATTCTTGTATCTCTCCATTTTGCACCAGTTCTCTAATGAAATGAATGCCTATTTCTATATGTTTGGTCCTTGCATGTTGAACTGGGTTTTATGTCATGTAGGCCATAGTTGTATTATCACACCAGAGAATTAGTATTTGTCCTTAATTTAAGCTTATGTAACATTGATTGTAGCCACTTTATTTCTGCTGCAGCATTTGCAATGCTTCTGTATTCGGCTTCTGTGTTGGATCTAGAGGTTGTAGGCTGTTTTTTTAACACCATGATATTAGGCTTTGACCATAATAGATGCAATATCCACTTGTTGATTTTCTGTCATCAGGATCTGAGGCCTAATCTGCATCTTCGTAACCTGTTACATTTAGTTGGTGACTTGTTTTTAATGTGAGCCCAAAACTGATTTTTCCTTTAAGGTAGCATAGAACTCACTTAACAGCCAACCAGTGTGTATCCATAGGTTTCTTCATAAACCAAGGTAACTTATTAACACTATAAGATATGTCAGGCCGTGTTATAGTTGCATACTGAAGTGCATCTATAACACTCCTGTATTCAGTTACATTTGATATGGCTTCTCTCTCATACTTTGAATATTTCTGACTACTAGAGTAGGTTGGGGTTTAGTATCTTTCATCTTGGTTTTGATAAGTAACTCAGTTATGTATTTTTTCTAGCATAAAATCATTTCAGATTCTGATCTGCTGACTTCTATGCCAATAAAATAATTTAATTCACCCAGATTCTTAATAGAGAAGACAAATTTTATTTCAGCCCACAAATTTAGTTAGTAGCCCCCGTTTCATCAAATAAAATATGATGACCAAAATGCCCTTTTTCTATTATATTTTTTTTCCAGCTTTATGAACACCTCGTAGTTGTACTACGTGGTTTTTCGGTGTACCTCGTAGTAACCCAACGTGGTCCATGAATGAACCACGAAGATCATCTACGTGGTACTTTGACGAACCACGTAGGACGGCTACGAGGTACACCGAAAAACCACGTAGTCCCCCTACGTGGAAGGGTATTTTTGTTTTTTTTTTAAAAACGAGGGGCTACTAACTAAATTTGGGGGTTTACCAATTATTTCATGATTTGGGGGCTACTAACTAAATTTTTGGGTTGAAATAGAATTTGCCAATAGAGAATTGTTGATCTAAATACTGAGTTAACTTATCAATATCATCAGGATTACTGCCAGTTACAATTAAATCATCTACATATATCAGTATGTAAACTGTTGATGTGCTATTTATTTTAGTAAAAAGTGAGTTGTTTGATTTGGTGGACTGATTTCCTAATTATATCAAAGTAGTTTTCAGTCTATCAAACCAGATTCGTTGTGCCTGTTTTAGGCCATAAATAGCTTTATTCAGTTTACATACTAAATTTGGATTATGGTTGTAACCCTGTGGTTGGCTCATATAAATTTATTCTTCCTAGATTCCATTTAAGAATGCGTTGTTAACATCTAAATGTTTAACATGCCACTTCTTACATAATGAAACTATGAGAATAAGTCAAATGGTAGTTATTTTACTATAGGAGAAAAGGTTTGATTAAAATCAAAACCATATTCCTGAGTAAAACCATTGCGACTAACCTAGCTTTGTATATATTGATAGACCCATCGGTGTTTTTCTTTAACTTGTATGTCCATCTGAACCCTACCACATTTTTATTAGCAGGTGGACATACAAGTTCCCAAGTTTTGTTTTTAAAGACGGCAATATACTCCTCATTCATTCCTGCCTTCTAGTTTTTGTTTTTAACTGTCTGTTTAAAAGAATTAGGTTCACAATAACTGGTTAGTGCAGTATATACTTTTGGTTTGAAAATACCACTTTTAGCCCTTGTGACCATTAGATGACCGGTCTGACTGGATGGCTCATTTGGTGGTGAGTTAGCATTGTTATCTGATTCTGTTGAATATTCCGACCTTGTATTTTGAGAAGCAGTGTCATTTTCTGAAGTTTGTCTTTTTGAACTTGTAGGAATGTGCATGGTGTGGCTGGGTTGATGCAAACTGTCATGACTTTCGGAATTGAGTTGTGATGTTTGAACAGCTTCAACAGCCTCACCTTCTTCAAATCAATGCCATATTTCAGAGTATATGAGGATTTCAGGTACAACAGAACTAGCATTCCTTACCTTGTTTGTAGTTTTGATTTCTTTGATGCTAAAAGGAAATACTGTCTCATTGAATATTACATGTCTACTTATATATATTTTACCTGTTTCATCAAGACACTTGTACCCCTTCTGATTAATAGTATATCCAAGAAAAGTACAGGGTCTAGACCTGAAATTCAACTTGTTATCATTGTAAGGTCTTAAATAAGGAAAACACAGGCATCCAAAGAGTTTAAAGCCGTGATAATTAGGATTTACACTGTATAATTGTTCAAATGGATTCATGTCCTTTAATACTTTAGTTGGTTCCTATTTATTAAGTATACTGAAGTATTGAAGGCTTCTGACCAGAATTTTAAGGGTAACTTTGCCTGTGCTAATAGTGTTAACCCTGATTCTACAATATATGTGTTTTTTTATTCAACGAGACCATTTTGTTGATAGGTATAAGGGCATGTGGTTCTATGAACAATTCCTTTCTTAATAAAATAATTATTCAGACTTTTAAACTCACTGCCTTCATTTGACTGTAAAATTTTAACAGAAGTGTTAGCTGTTTTTCAGCCATAGTAATAAAATTGATAACATCATTGCATGTTTCATACTTTCCCTTTAGGAAATATACCCATGTAAATCTAGAGTAAGCATCAACAAAGGATATGTAATATTTATAGCCAAAATCAGAGTGAATAGGTGTTGGACCCCATAGATTTGTAGCAATTAACTGCAAAGGCTCAGTATAAACAATATTTGAGTCAATAAAAGGCAATTTGTGACTTTTTGCTACTTGATAAAAATCACAGATATAGGGTAAAGAGACAGGATCATAATGAATATTATTTTCAGATAATATTTTCATTACAATTTTTGCACTTGGATGACCAAGTTTATAGTGCCAAAGATCAAAGCTACTTTTAGTACTTGTATTTTTATTCAGCTCGTTGAGATTGCAGTGTTTATCTCCATTTACAACACTGTTGGTCATAATAGTGCTGAACTTGTATAGTCCTCTAGTCATGTTACCCTGTAAAATGGTTTCTTTAGTCAGAATGTCCTTAACTAAGTAGTACTTAGGGTAAAATTCAAAGAAGACATTATTGTCATGAGAAAATTGAGACACACTAATCAAGTTTTTTTTTAATCTTTGGTATTCTTAATAAGTTATATGTAAATATAACCGTCTCTTAGCATTTATACTGGCATTACCAATACGAGTTATAACTATGTACTTACCATTACCCAATAAAATGGAATTGTTACCTATGCAGTCCTTGCCTCCAAGATTAAGATTATCCAAATTGTTTGTAATATGATGTGTAGCTCCTGAATCAGGGTACCAGCTATCATCTTGTACTATTTCCAGTCTTGATGTACCATTCTGATTGTTATTACTGTTTGCATTATCTTGATTTTTTGCTTCATATTGAGACTAAGCAATATTGACACTTAGATTGTTATTGTTCCTCTGATTCTGGTTTGATGAATAAGCAGTATTGATTCTGAAGTAGCAGTTCAATGCTGTGTGACCCATTTTCTTGCAGATTTGATGCTTGGGTCTATTAGAATTATTCCGTCTACCTTTGCCTCTGGCTCTTCTTGCACCACCTCCTCGTTGGTAAGGTTGTTCATTTCTGTTGTTAATCTGGTTTTTTTCTTTGGACTAGTAGTGAAATTTACAGAATAATATGTTTCTTGAGCTCTCTTTGCATTAGTTCTGGCTTCATGAGCAAATAGAATTGTATTAACTTCGTCTATTGGTGGAACTATTTTCTAAGAAGTCATAACTGTCACGACAGCTTCGTAATCATTACTCAAACCATTGACTAGATATAAAACTTGATCATTATTAGGTACTTTATTCCATGTAGCATTTACAAAGTCACATAGCTTCTTGAATTTTGATATATACTCACTCATTGACAAGTTTTCCGTCTTTATACTCTGCAATTGATTCTTGTAATGTTGAAATTTTGCAGATGATTGATTATTGAACTCTCTTTCAACAGTTGTCCATATATCATGCGCAGAATTGCATCCTATAACTTGGGGCAATAAATTGGCACTTATAGATGATAATAACCATGAACTAATAAGTCTGCCTTGCCTATGATACTTAACACATTTTTCATTGGCAATTGTTCCATTGTTCTCATCAGTAACAAACTTTGCTGGCATGTCAACTGTTCCAAGAATGTACCCTTTTAAACCGTAACCTTGAATGGTTGTTTAAACTTCTAGTTTCCAAAGAAGATTATTATCTTCTTCGAGGTGTATAGTAATTAGTTGTCTCTTAAGTCTAATTATTGTTTTCATAGATTTTTGAACAGATGAGTTGCCAAGAGGGGGATCTATACCATTGTCTGATGCCATATAAACCATTTCATGACCCATTAAAAAACAGGCAAATGATGACAGTAGTACTTACACAATTGCAGTAAATGAAATAAGAGAGAAGAATGCCGAAAATGATCGAGAAATTGATGGTAATCACTTAAAAAGGTATGTAGCAACCAAAATTTTTAATAATGAAAATCTTTTTGTGATAATACCTTTTCTAAAAAAATTCTTGGCATGGCTCTTACTTGTTTGATGATTTCTTGATTTTTTTGTTGTTTTCCTAGTGATCTTTCTCATTGATTTCATGAGAATACAACTATTGGTCTGATGCAACCTGGTCTCTGATGAAAACAGGCACCGATCGGTTGACTAATATTCTCTCTCAAATGATGAGGGTAAATCTCTGATGAGCCATACTCAGGTGATGATGATATAATCTAATGAGTATGATGTCCCAAACACAGCAACGAGATCGATATGCCACCATTAGGCTGAAGTGCTTTGATACAAAACAGAGTTTGAAGATGATTCAGAGACGAGAAGATTTACTGCTAAAGAATAATCGAAAAAAGAAGTTGGTGATATTGATTTTTTTTATATACTGTAATCGAATAATTGTGTACAGACTAATGTCGTGTTTATATAGGCATTAATACATTAGTTATAGGCCTTTGAATTAATAAGCGATGACAATTGGGATAAGCCCGGGCCCAAATGAAATAACATAAGGTAATATAAAGTTTCGTGTAGAAGAGCTAAGCCGATACTTTATTTTCATTTCAATATATCTGGAAAGGCCAGGTGCATACGGATTCAAATGGGAAATTATAGGAAACTCCCATTTTCTTTGTACAAAAAGATACATTGTCAATTCAAGTCATGACATTTTTCACTCATATACTTTTGTTAGGAGTATAATATCATATCTTTAAGTATAGGAATGGTAGTCTTATAAGCTAGAACCTTAAAATTTTACTACTGACATTCAAAGTCTCCGAAAAGGCTCCTATTCATATCTTACAGTCTTGCAAACATATAATAAACCATTAACTTCATTATACAAATCCATTTCACAACGAAATGAAATTAACTTGAAATTATACAGCCACTAACTTGTAACGATCGGCTAATTTCAACTATTTATATCGGAGGCTGCAAAATAATGCTAATTAAATGGTCTAGTTAATCCTGGCTCTTAATAGAGGTCTAAGCAATTATAGTCGACCTGTATTTTAGAATCTATGAAGAAGAGTATGTCAAGGCTATTAAAGTGGAAATTAGCAAAGTTGTGAAATTGCAAGAGGATCTTGATATTGATGTTTTAGTCCATGGAGAACCAGAGGTAAGTGCAAGTTTATCATCAGACAATTTTTTTAAATTAGTCAAAGATGGCAATTTATACTTATACGAGTAACTTACTAATTAATTAATAATGCACATGCAGAGAAACGATACGGTCGAGTACTTTGGTGAGAAGCTATCTGGGTTTGCATTTACTGCTAACAGGTGGGTGCAATCATATGGGTCATGGTGTGTTAAGCCCCCAATTATTTATGGTGATGTCCGCCACCCTAAGGCAATGACTGTTTTCTGGTCATCAGTGGCCCAAAGCATGACCTCTCGCCCAATGAAGGGTATGCTTACTGGTCCAGTTACAATCCTCAATTGGTCTTTTGTAAGAAATGATCAGCCAAGGTATATTTAATGCTATATTACTTTTTACCTAAATGCACTGTATTCTCCTCATAGTATCTTTTTCACTTGAACTACAATATCTATAGATTGTAAACAAGGATGCTAGACTCAGTCTGTATCTTAGCTACATAATATACACTTCATTATTATCAGGGAGCAACAATGATTGTTGCTTTGCTCGATGATAATTGACAACGATCATAGAAAAATATCACAAATTAGGGACCATTCATTTGTAAGGCCAAGTGCCAATTATTTAGGGACACAAACCATTAGGGTTGCATCACTATTTATGCCTGATTCATTTATGCGTATGTAACACAAGGGTAACTAATGACCAAAAAATTGTAATATTTGGCATCTATGCCGAGCCAAATATGCGATAATGTACAGAGTTAAGTTAACTTTGCTACCGACGGAACATATCCTTTTTAAGGGCGAATTTTAATGTTAGAAATCTGCTATTAAAAATGCAATAAAACTTTTCATTTACCTCTAACGTTATGCGGTTTCTAATCTTAATGTGACCCTATTAATTGGGTCATAAGTAGAATGTTTCATTTTCTGTTATGCAGTTTCTAATCTTAATATGACCTTATTAATTAGGACATAAATAGACCGTTCATATTTAGAACGTTAGATCTATGATTAATTTTAAGCGTTGAATTGGTATATGATGGACGTACCAGATTTGGAGTTAAATGTTATACAAAGGATTGAATCCTTTATCTCCCTAAGAAGAAAAGAGTAATATTCTTCTCCATCAAAGAAACACATAAGGAAATAGGGTAAGAGAGAGAAACCAAATTCTGAGAAAAAGAGTAAACATTATAAGTCAAAGAAAGAAGATGACAACCATTACATCTTCTGCTGCTAATCAAGGTACGTCATCTTAAATAGATCATATTAAGTTCCCCCTTTTTTGTTTGTGAAATATTCGGTATTGGTGATCCTATGGTTGTTCAATTGAATTGTACATCATTAATCATGAAAGATCGAATAATAAAGAAAATTCTATCATTTTGTTCACAAGTTTGCACGATATGGGCAGAAGAAGTGCGCTACCTATTTCAAATGAATAAACAAAAGAAATAATTTTCATTAGCATTAAAGAAGCATCTATAAATTTTTTAACCCTTTTCAGAATTTCCTTAAAGTTTTTCTTTTAATACATCTAAAGGTATTTTAACCATTCACATTATAACTAATACATCTAAAGATATATAAAATAGTAAAACCATTCTGCTATATGTAACGACCCGCATCCTACGTATCAGAGGATCGTAGAATATTTATTTTTCTTTCATACGAAGTCGTATGGTTGTGTAACTTTAGGAAACAACTATTGGGCCATTTCCCATGTTCACGATTTTTTCCGAATTTATATTGACCATTTTACCCCTGGCAAGTCTTGTTTTGCCTATAACCTTTGATTGGTAAGGAGTTTTGGCCTGAAACCATTTCCATTGGATTTAGATGATGGTTTACCTTTCCGTAGAGTGGTCACACTAATCAAACGGACTTACTGTTTGGGAGATATTGCTGAAATAAGATTTGAAGATGGAAAAACAGCATAATTGGGCTTAACAGGGTGATTAGCAGCAAGGCCCATAACCCATTTCAGGATTAGGGTTATGGGAGGGCTGAAAGGATTTGGAGAAACATTCCCTTTCATTTTTCCAGCTGCCACTAACCTCCTTTGAACCCTAACAATGGCCTCCATCTTTTAAAGCTCACCGTAATTGCTTTCTAATCACTAATTAACCAAAACTACACCAAATCAAGTCAACTGAGCACCAAATTAGGGTTAAAGCTGCTGCAATACATTAAGATCCGTGCCATAACAGTAAAGTTTCAGATCTAAGATATCATTTGTGGCTAAAGTGAGTGATTTGCACTTTTATACGCTAATTACGGCTAATTAGCGGTGATTAGTGATAACTAGCGAAATTATACATCAGAAAAATATGGAAAAATATGTAGAAATTTTAAAATATTATTTTATGTCATTGATGAAAATTTGGGTTAATTTGGATTAAGTTTTCTAATGCTATAGTTAAAACACGTTTAAGGGGATTAAGTGGAAAATCATGCTTTTTGGGTATTTTTGATCTAAAATAACCTATATGCTTGATGTTTTGATCTTTTTGATTGAACCTATATGTTGTTACTATTGTTTTGGATGTTTTATGATTGCATAAGAAATTTAGAATGGTTGAAAACGCCGTCGTTTGGCGAAAATAGCTTGGTGGAAAAATTGCAGATTTTCAGAATCGATTAGGAGGGAGACCAGAACCGATCCGGATAGGAGAAGGAGACCCGAACCGAACCGGATAGGAGAAGGAGACCCGAACCGACAGGATAGGAGAAGGAGAACCAAACCGAACCGAATAGGAGAAGGAAACCCGAACCAAACGGATAGGAGACCCGAACCGATCCGGGTAGGAGAAGGAGACACGAACAGAACCTGATGGGAGAAGGAGGGAGGAGGAGATCCAAACCGAATTGGATAGAAGGAGGAGACCCGGACCGAACACCAATTCATCTGAAACCCGAGATGCAAAGAAAGTCCAAGTGTGAATTTATCACTCAGGACCCAGAAGGGAACCAACAGGTTAACTTCTAAAGTTCGGTTTTACTGCGGAACGTGTGCAAAGGAGTTATCGATATCTATAACTTTGGTTCACTGTTGTGAGAGGGGGAATGTAGACGAACCAGAGCCAGAGGATGTATGGACTGGTTAGCCATACCCCAGAGCCATGGAAGTTTGGACTTGGGAGGGTTATTGACTATAGACCAGAAGGGCATGGTCATAGCAATAGTTGTACGGAGTCAAGAAGGGCATGGACCTGTCATGGCCCTAATGGATTTGGTGATCAAAGCGGTGGATATCATATGCTTTACGCACGGAGTGAGAGACATGAGGATGATTGCCATGTTTGATGTTTGCTATCACCATGGCGCACACACTCCCATTTTACACTCTATGTTAGTGTTAACCTTAGAGTATTGTACATCTTGTTTTGCTAACTCTTTGGTTGCAGGTCCAGGTCCAGGTCCAGGTATGGTTATTTATACCTGTTATTGCTTTATTTTGTTGTTATCGCTCATACCAGACTTTCGTTTGACTCAGAGTTTTATGTCACTTCTTATTACTCTGGGTGCTCCTAAACGAGTAGACTAGAGGCAGGTTAGGAGGTGATGCGTGAGTAGCTTCCCTTGAGATGAGTGGGAGGTTTCCACGTACTATATACATATATTCTCCCTGTGTTGTTGATGGTCACTGCTTTGGGCATTAGTAGTGCACCTTCTTTATTTCCTTTTTTAGACAGTATTTTGAAGTTGTAATAATGATTTGGATCATAAACTGTATTTTAGATTCCGCTACTCTGATGGTTATGGCTTAGTTTCAGCTTATGTATTGTCTCGCCTGTGTTATATCAAGTTATGCTACTATTATATTTTATTCCATGCTCTGTGAGATATACTACAGGTTCTTGGTGATTCATCGTTCCAACCCTTTTCTTTTGACGATCGTTCCGTGCTAGTCAAGCATTGGCAGCGCATTTCGAGGGAAATGTTCGCTGGTGCAGGCCGGGCCGTTACACTTGGTATCAGAGCCTATGTTGCGTAGTTAACCTAGGGGAAGACATCAGGGAGAGGTAGTATACGTATATGAGATCGTGTATTTGTGATATTTTGGTTTTCAAAAACTATATATATCTGTATATACTATTAGTATATCTAAGGATGAAGTCGCACTGCATTGGCACCACCAAGGAGATGGTTAATCGTTTTCTCTTTACAGATTGAACATGATCCGAAATACGAGGAGTACGGGTTCATGAACCAACAATGGGAATGTCCTTGATATGAGGACGATGTTTACTACCTTCATGAGGGAGATGCTTAGGGATGTTCAGGGAGCAGTTCCTAATGCTGCTAACGGTGGTGGTGCAGTAAAGCAGGCGCTTAGAGCAGATTTTGACAAATTTTGCAAGGATTATACTAGTCTTGGTAGGAAGCCGTTCCACAGAACGAAGTCGACTACGGAGGTTCAGGAGTGGCTTGATATTTGTGAGTGAATCTTCGAGGATTTGGGGATCGATGATGCAATGAAGAGAAAGCTAGCATCGCGTCAACTTCAAGGACGAGCAATGAATTGGTGGAATGCTACCAAAGCGGCTACTTCCGAGGATCTAGTTACTTGAAATCAGTTTAAGACCTGATTCAATGATAAGTTTATTCTAGCTGCTCAGAAATCAGAATTGTTCAGGAAGTTTTTGGAGCTTAGGCAGAATGGTAGGGCAGTCTCGGAGTATATTGCTGAATTCGATACCTTATCGAAATATGGATTGTCCCTTATCGATACTGTCGAGAAGAAGAATGAGAAGTTAATAACTGGCTTGGAAGAGTACTTGGGGGAAAGACTTATAAACCACATCGATGAGGCTTTCGAATCTATTGTGGGAAAGGAATTGAGATCTGAGAGCCTTTACCCTAAGTTGAAGACCAAGGTTGCTATTACATCTGCAGAGGAGTTAAAGTCGCAGGCGAGTGGTGGAGGCAAGAATAATTCCCAGAATAAGAGAAAATAGGGCCAAACCAATGATGGTCAGAAAAAGAAGAATAAGTAAGAAGTCCAATGCTTTGGTTGCGGCAAGAAGGGTCACTATATCAAAGATTGTCGAGCAAAGCCAGCGGAAAGAAATTTCTTCAACTGTGATCAAGTGGAACATTTCAAGGATAAATGTCCACCACCCCCTAAGAAGAAGCAAATCGTGAAAGCATATGCTATCAAAGCTATTCTTTCTTCGTCGAATTCCCTAACTGTGGCGCAGAAGGGAAAGGGTGTCGTTATTCAAGATATGATTTCTATTTATGATGTTCCTGTTCGAGTATTGTTTAATACCGGGGCCTCTCATTCCTTCGTATCTAGTGACCTGGTAGATAGGTTGGAATTGGAACCCGAGATAGTCATAGACCTTTAGTTGTAACGAACCCGATCGGTCGTTCGATTAGCCTCAGTATAATTTGCCGTAAATTGGTCTTATCGAGTCATGGATGTATGTTTGCTTGTGATTGCTTTGTTTTGGGCTTTACTGGGTTTGGCATTATTTTGGGAGTCGATTGGCTACAAAGATATGGGGTGGTGGTAGACTGTGAGGGGTCTTCGGTGACCATTAGTGCGGATGATGGGCGGAGGGTGGTATTGGGTTGCCTACCTAGTGATGGGGTAGTGGCTAGTTTTCCAAATTCCCTCGACATCCCGCATGATGAGTTATCAGATGTGCCTATTGCTGGAGAGTATCCGAACATCTTTGGGGAAGTGACCGAACTTCTACCATACGGAGAGATTGAGTTTCAGATTGATTTAGTAAAAGATGTCAGAACTATTGTGATTCCACTTCGTCATATAGCGCCAAGGGAGCAGCGAGAGCTCGAAGTGCAAATAAGCAATCTTTTGATGAAGGGATTTGTCCGAAGAAGTGTTTCCGAGTGGGGAGCACTAGTTGTATTTGCTACTAAGGCCAATGGTTCCCTTCGCTTATATGTGGACTATCGCGAGTTGAACAAAGTGACTAGGAAGAATAAGTATCATCTTCCACGGATAGATGATTTGTTTGATCAGTTAAATGGTACAAGAGTGTTCTTCCAGTTGGATCTCGTGACAAGTTTTCATCAGCTCCTAGTAGCAGCTGAGAGTATACCTAAAACGACATTTCGGACGCCTTCTGGATTCTATGAGTGGTTGGTCATGCCATTCGGGTTGACTAATGCACCCGCATTTTTTGTTGATCTTATGAATAGGGTTTCTAGGGATCAATTAAATAAATTTATTCTTGTGTTCGTGGACGATATCTTGGTTTACTCGAGGATAGAAGAAGAACACAAGGAACATTTGAGGACAGTGATGGAGGAGTTGAGGAAACACCAATTGAAAGAATTTTTTTTCTAACTGTCACTCTGGAGGAGGGAAGTGAAATTATTGGGCCATGTTGTTTCATAAATTGGTATTGCCATGGATCCTGCGAAGGTGGCCACGGTGCAGGATTGGTCTACGCCCAAAAATGCAATAGATGTTGGGAAGTTTATATCCAAGTGCATGAATTGCCAGTTAGTTAAAGCCGAGCAAAAGAAGCCAAGTGGTTTACAACCGATGGAAATTCCTGAATGGAAATGGGAACAAGTCTCAATGGATTTCATAGTTGGTTTACCAAGGACTAAATCAGGTTATGATAACATTTGGGTAATTATGGATCGATTGACCAAAAGTGCAAGGTTTATACCGGTCAAGTCGAATAGAACGACAGCTAAGTTAGCGGAACTCTATATGAAGTGGGTGGTGAGATTTCATGGAGTACCTAAACGTATTGTGAGTGACCGAGATCCATTATTTACTTGTGGGTTTTGGAAGAGCTTACAAGAGGCTTTAGGGTCAGAATTACATCTCAGTACCGCATACCATCCCCAAACCGACGGTCAAACAGAGAGGGTGAATCGTGTATTAGAGGATCTCTTGAGAGCTTGTATATTGGATTTTAGAGGGTCATGGGATGACCATTTGCATCTGGTTGAATTCACATATAATAATAGTTATCAATCTAGTATTGGTATGGCTCCATTTGAAGCTTTGTACGGAAGACCATGCAACTCACCATCATGTTGGTTGGAAACTGGTGAGAAATTTGTGCTTGGGCCAGATGTAATAAGAGAAACTTCAGGTAAGATCAAGGTTATTCAACAACGAATGAAGGCTGCCTCAAGATAGGCAAAAGAGTTATGCTGATAAAAGGCGAAGAGATTTGAAATTCTCCATTGGTGACTTGGTATTCGTCAAGATCTCTCCATTGAAGAGTGTGATTCGTTTTGGTAGGAGAGATAAGTTGGCACTAAGGTTTGTTGGTCCATTTCCAGTTCTCGAACAAGTTGGGAATTTGGCGTATGAAGTTGGATTATCTGACAAGATGGCAGGAGTGCACAACGTATTTCATGTTTATCAGTTAAGGAAGTTCGTGCACGATTCTGATATGACTATTTCACCAGATCAGTTGGATGATATCGAGGTAGAACCCGAGGCAGTTGGGAACCGCAGAACAATTCGTATTGTCGGACACGTTACGAAGCAACTTCGGAGGAACGCGGTGAGACTGGATAAGATCCAGTGGGGCGATAATGAGAACAACTGTACTTGGGAAACCGAGGGAAGCATAAGAAAGTCATATCCAGAACAGTTTACCTGGTAAGATTTTTAGTCGCGATATAGTTATTGTAACACCCCGTAATTTTAAAATATTAAAATTAACGAATTAAAGAATACTTAATTTTTAGAAGAAGAATTAAGGGAAACGGATTATGCCATTGCATTCATCTCGGAATTCTGCTTGAGATAGAGTCTGAGTTTGCGTAAAATGGACATCGTATGAAGAAGCTATAAAGCTCGAAAGATTTAAAGTTTAAAGCAGAAGAACAAGTCGACCACCCATTTTTCACCAGTCGACCGTTTTTAGACAGAAGTAAAAACGGTCGACTGGTTGAAATTGGTCGATCGACCATTTTTAGAAAGAAGTAAAAACGATCGACTGGTTGAAAATGGCCGGTCGACCGGTTGGGTCTTGGCAGCTTCCTGGTGACGTGTTTTGTGGTCTGGATGATGACGTGTCCTTCTAGGATTGGCTGGATGAGGTGTTTTTCTGGTTTGGATGGTTCCTAATCTAATCTAAGAATCCTAATTCACCTAATACATCTATAAATAAACACCTAAACCTAAGCCTAATCTCATTGTTATCATCCATGGCGCCTTCATGCTGCTCTAGTCTAAACTAGCCTCTCTTCTCCACCAAAACAAAATCAGAATAGGACCATTCCAATTAGAAGATCAGATCTACAAATCAAAGTAGAGATTATTCAAGATCCGATTTGGTACAACAATGCCTAATTCTCTTTTCTAAGTATCCTATTGCTGTGAGTCTATGTTACTTTCACATATAATTGAATTAAAAAGTAATTGTGATAGGATTGTAAATTGGAGATGTATATGCCAATAAATAAGATGAATCATATCAAGTTTTGTATCCTTTAGATTCATAGCCAATTGCTATTATCATATGCCTATTTGATCTATTTTGTCGTTATTCATTTCACATGCCTATTTATATGTTTATGTCAATCATGATGTTTGATTCTCTTCCCTTCTTCTTTTCCTTTTTCCTTTTTGATATTAGGCTAACTTCGAGCCTAAGCATATTCCATTGAGATTTACGTACGAATAACGTTGGAACGGTTGGGAAAAGTAAGGGAAATATGTAATAAAAGGAGATTTGGCATAAATTGTTGATGGCTATGGAAATTGGTTTGGGCATAAATTGGCATAACTTGTACACATGAGATTATAGGAATAATTTGGATTAAAATTATGAACATAATTTAGATTGGAAATTATGGGTGATTGGAATATATTATAATCCAAGATTTGAAATTAGGACTTGAATCAAGAAAGTGATAATAAACGCCTAAGACACGAGGTTAGATTCAGATTGCGGTATAAGCCTGCCCGGAACCGCCCGGCATATCCAGCAACCGTAATTTGGTAATCTAATGTGAGAGGTCAAAGGCAGAAATTAGATGCGTAATAATGCAAAGACACGAGGTTAGATTCGGATTGCGGTATAAGCCTGCTCGGAACCGCCCGGCAAATCTAGCAACCGCAAAATTGTAATCTAATATGGGAGGTCTTGCAAGATTACAGTTATAATCAAGTAATGAACACTTAACCAAGATAAGACATGTGATTAGACATGGGAATAATAAAGGGTTAAGTGGGTAACATGGGTTGCATGTGAAATATAATAAAAGCACTTAACCAAGATGAGACTTGTGATTAGACATGGGGATAAAGAGGGGTTAAGTGGGAATGTCTAGTGGGGACCAAGCTTAGGAGGGAAGCTTGTGTCAAGTGGGTGGACCCTTTTCAACCAGTAACCCATTTTAGTATCTATATGATCTCGAACTAGGTTGAGGACAGGGACACGCTTACTGGTGTTGATTGTAAGAGGTCAATAAAGAGTTAGCGATGGCAGTGCAAGTCTAACGGAGTCATATGCGTGCGTGTGTCCGAGCTAGTAGGTAAGACGCTGTTGCATCGTGTAGGTATAAGCCGTGCATTTCAGTAGTATCGGGGTTGCTACCTTAGGGGGTGATACACTCTATTGTGGGACCAGCACAGGTAACTACGAGGTTAGGGAGCCGATCGAATGGGGAGGGTAGTGGGTACAACTAGTGGTGGTAGGAGCAAGTGGGCACCTACGAGAGTAGCTAGGAGTACACGAAGCTACCATTATTTGATTAGTAGAGAGGGATCATCTTTTAGCATGTAACTAGTATGTTGGTACGGTGCAAAGCATATCTTACAGTGGTTACTGGTTAGGAGCGCGATCGATGTTCTATCTTGCTTACCTTATTCACCTTGTCATATCTGCTTATGTTACAGTCATCTCTTATATCCAGTTTATGTTCTTATCCTGTTACTTTACTGTTTATATTGTTAAAGTCACTGGACTCGTCAGACTTTATGTCTGACCTTTTTGTTTCTCCTCTTTTCTTGTTTTTCCCTCCCTAGGTCCTCAGGGTGGGACTAGTGGAGCTTGACTCGGAATTCTTTCTTCTTGAAGTGCTTAGAAGTGTTAAGAGTAATGCTCAGCTTTATCACTTTTTCATTATGGCTATTTGGAGTGGGATTATGGTTTTACTTTTATGTACTCTGATAATAATTTTGTTCAAGATGGTTATTTTTTGGCTCTAGTATGTGGTTTTGATGTTCTAACCAAACAAATTTTGCTTTTCCGCTGCGATGAATAAATTTTGATTTTTCTTAAGTACCATTTTATATATCTATCTTGTGATATTCTTTTCTATACTCTTATAATACTCCATGAAAGTTAATGCATTTTCTTAATGAGTGACTTTAATGGATGTGGGGTGTTACACGTGGTATCAGAGCTGAAGGTTACCAGAAAAGATAAAAGATTTTGAAAACTGTTTCAAAAGCATTTTAAAAAGAAGTATTTTCAAAAACATGTTTAAAGAAGGTATTTTTAAGAGAAAGGTTTATTATGAAAAACACAATCCCCAAAAGCCATATATCTTTTTTTCGATTCTTTGTTTAGAATATCTTCCTTTTTCTCTTCAGCATGACCGGGGAACTCGATATACCCGAGGGCATACTGATACCAGGCTGGTTCAGAAGGTATCTGGAGGCTAGGGCTACTGCCGCTGGCCCAGCAAACGTTCCCCCTCCCCCAGCTGCAACCGTCGTTCCACCTCTTCCTCCATGTGTAGATGCTTTTTCTAAGATATGTAAGGACTCTCGTGCGATGGGTGGAAAACCGTTTCATGGGACTGAGAAGTTTGTCGAGGCTAGAAGTTAGCTCAAGGAAGTGGAGGACTTGTTTGGTATATTTGAGGAAGATGATGGAAGGAAGGTTCACATAGATGCTTGGTTAATGAAGGATGAAGCTTCATTTTGGTGGGAGGTCACGAATGGAGAACGTGCAATGGAGACATGGATGGATTTCTGGCAGAGGTTCGAGTTGAAATTTCTTTCACAAGCAGAGGAGAGTTTATACACGGAGAGGTTCTTGGCTTTGAAACAAGGGAGTTTGTTTGTGAAGAAGTACGTTAACAAGTTTAATCAGTTAGCAAGAATTGGTATGGAATTAGTTAATACACAACATAAGAAGGCCTTGAGATTTTCCAAGGGTCTGAATGAACCACTACACGAGTTGGCTATGTCTCACATTCCTACGGGGGCTACTTTCGAGAATCTTATTGATATGGCATTGATACATGAAGAGGAGAAAGTTGTTAATGTAAATAAGGCACAAGATAAGAAAGGAGATCCAAAGAAGGCACAACAAAAACAACAACAACAAAAGAAGGACGGTAAGGATAACAAGGGCTTAGAGAAAAGAAAGTGCCAAAATCGTGGAATACCTGGCCAATTGAAGAAGGGCTGTAGGAAGAAGAAGATGACTGGTTGCTTCCAATGTGGTGAGTCAGGAAATATGATTAAAGGCTGCCCAAGGAGGCAAGGATAAGGGCAAGAAATGAGGACATGATCTACTTCTGGAAGGCAGGTTCATGCTCTCATGGTAGCTATGCAAGAGAGAGGTAGAAACATTTCTGTTAAAAGTTTGATTTTCCTTTTCGATCATCCTGTACATACTTTGTTTGATTCTGGCACTTCACATTCGTTTATATCTGCTTCCGTTGTTGAGTCTCTGCACCTAGATACTAGTATAGTAGTGGATCCCGTTGTTGTCTCAAATCCTATTGGGGGTACGGCTCATCTGTCTATGTTATGTCGTGATTTGAGAATATCGGTGTATGGCGTTGAGTTCAAATGCAACGCTTATGTGTTTGATTTCATGGGCTATGGGTTGATTCTAGGAATGGATTGGCTAGCCATGTATGGTGCCATTCTGAACTGTGAAAAGAGGGTAGTTAGACTATTGGCTAGTTTGGGTAATACTCTCGTTATCTCATGCGACCCTAAGGTTCTGTTATGCTTAGCTACCTAGAATCTCTTGACACTTCTATTGATGATTTGCAATCTGTTCAAATAGTCTGTGAGTATACAGATGTCTTTGAGGAGGTTAGGGGCTTACCTCCAAAACACGAGATAGATTTCTGTATATACTTGGTGGACAATGCAAGGCCAGTTGCATTTCCTGTGCGCCACATAGCTCCTAGAGAAAGGAGGGAGCTTAGTAAACAAGTGAAAGAGTTGCTTGAGAAAGGAATAAGAAGAAGTATCTCATAGTGGGGTGCTCCAGTTGTTTTTTCTACGAAGGCTGATGGTTCGCTTAGATTGTGAGTGGACTGTAGGGAGCTGAATAAGCTCACGAAGAAGAACAGACACCCATTACCAAGGATAGATGACTTGTTCGATCATTTAGTTGGTGCTTCGGTTTTCTCGCAGTTGGATTTAGCTACAGGATTTCATCAGCTAAGGGTGGCCGAGGACAGCATAGATAAGACTGCATTTAGAACTCCAGATGGTTTCTTTGAATGGCTCGTCATGCCTTTTGGTTTGACGAATGCATCCTCATACTTCGTAGACTTGATGAGTAGGGAATTTACGGAGTTTCTAAACAAGTTCATGGTAGTCTTTGTGGATGACATCTTGATATTCTCTAGAAGCGAGGAAGAGCATGCCCTACATCTTAGGGAAGTCTTAGAGATCCTTCAAGCACATCAACTCACAACAAATTTCTCCAAATGTCATTTTTGGAGGAAGGAAGTGAGGTTCTTAGGGCACGTGGTCTCTAAGGAAGGGATAGTAGTCGATCCCGCGAAGGTAGTGGCAATCCAAGATTGGAAGGTTCCTAGAATTGCAACGGAAGTAAGAAGTTTTCTAGGGTTGGCGGGCTATTATAGGAAGTTCATTAAGGACATCGCAAAGATATCTTCCCTACTTACACGGTTGACGAAAAAGAATTTGACCTTTTCTTGGGATGTTGACTGTGACGATGCTTTCCAACGTTTGAAGAGGGCATTGACGACAGCTCCAGTTTTAGTTTTGCCGGATGGGAGTAAACCGTTCACAGTGTATACTGATGCTTACGGGACTGGGCTTGGCACAGTTTCGATGCAAGAGGGAAGGGTGATATGTTATGGTGGAAGGCAGTTAAAGGTCCATGAGAAGAATTACCCTACCCACGACTTAGAATTGGCTGCCATAGCTTTTGCGCTTAAGTCTTGGCGCCATTACTTGCTTGGTGAGAGGTTTGAGTTGTATACAGACCATAAGTCACTAAAATACCTATTCTCTCAAAAAGATCTAAACTTAAGGCAACAGAGGTGGATGGAGTTCTTAGCATCCTTTGAGATTGCATGTACCCCTGGCAAGGCTAATGTTGTAGCTGACGCCTTGAGTAGAAAGAAGTTGACTTTGAGTCCTTTATTTGTCGAGCGAAAGAGTTTAGAGTATATCTCTACCTTTGACTTCAGACCCTCTATCGATTATGTACACGGTTTGTTGGCATCATTAGAGGTGCGACCTATGCTTTTGGATCAGATAGGTGCGGCACAGCGAGATGACCCATAACTGATAGAGATAGTAGACAAGCTCATAAGAGGGGAGTCTTCGAGCCATCTTAGTAGGTATACTATATATGACAAAGGTTGGTTGCGTAGGGATGAGAGACTTTGCGTATCACAAGACATGAGTTTGAGAAAGACAATACTTGAAGAAGCACATTGTTCTAAGATGATCATACATATCGGTGGTAACAAGATGTATAAGGACATGAAGCAAGTTTTTTTTGGACCGGAATGAAGAAGGATGTGGCTAAGTTTGTTTCTAGATACTTAGTGCGCCAGCAAGTCAAGCTTGAGCAAAAGAAGCCTGGTGGTTTGCTTCACCCTTTAGAGGTTCCACAATGGAAATGGGAGAGTGTTTCCATGGATTTCGTCGATGGGTTGCCGAGGTCAAGGAAGGGTAATACGGGGATTTGGGTAGTAGTACATAGACTTACCAAGAGCGCCCATTTCATTCCCATTAAGAGTAAAAGAATAGCGGCATGGTTAGCATCTGTTTATCTCCGAGAGATAGTTCGTCTACATGGTATACCTTTTAGTATTGTGAGCGATCGAGATCCCATTTTAACTAATGAGTTTTGGAAGAGCTTTTAAGAGGCAGTAGTAACGCAATTGTGTTTGAGCACCGCTTATCACCCTCAAACGGACGACCAAACAAAAAGAGTGAATAGGATTCTAGAAGATCTTCCTTTTAATTAATTTTTCAGTTATAACTAAATCAGTTCATTAATGCTTAAGTACAAATCGATTTATTAAATGATGACTAAGAATTAATTACCTTAATAAGTAGTCATTACATAAATAGTTTAATAATTATAGCCACTTTTAAAATACTTAAATTATGTTTGGAAACACTTTCCAAAAATATTTTTAAGTAAGAACATTTTGAAATTTTTAGTAAACCTTTACTTCAGTAATTACTTCCGAAACTTAATTTTTAATTTGAAAACTTAATTTCAAATTACTTTCAAAAACTTAATTTTTACTTCATGATTAGTAATTTGAAAACATAATTTCTACTTCATGATTAGTCATTTGAAAATTTAATTTTTAATTTTTAATTCAAATTTCTTTCAAAACTTAAAATTTAAAACTTTAGCTATTTTATAAACTTAGAATTAAGTTTTAGGAAGTAAAGATTAGGTTTTTAAAACTCATTCCTAAAGTAAAGTTAGAAAACAAACTTAAAGCCAAAAATCTTGATGTCTCACATCTACAAGTCAAGTGCTAAATCTTCGTTAGCATACAAAGTTTTATATATATATATATATATATATATAGACATGCAAATATACAAACATAGATACATATACACATGTTCCTATGCAGTGAAAGCGGATTGCGGATCCAATGCGGCGGGGGTCCAAAAGTCATAGCGGGGATAATGAGAGGAAATAATAGGATATAGCAGATGAGTCTAAAATAATGCATGCAACTCGTTCGTAATGTTATTGTAGATGTAAAATCGATAATTAAATGAAAAATTAACACTCAATTTAACTATAACTAGTACATTCTTAATTTTAAACAAAAACTTGTGCAAATATATGTAAATAAACATAAACAACTATTTAACTTAATTAAATTTTATAGAATATAGAGTATTTTTGTATCTAAAAATATAATATTGAAATACATATTAAAAAATTCCACTAAAGAACCCAAATTCATAATTTTTATAATGCACAGATGTCATTTTTCAGTTCGTTTAGTTCATCAAAGATATAGCGGAAATAGCATAATATAGCAGAAATAACCAAATATATTAGAAGTAGCAGAATATAGCGAGGCTTAAAGCGGATAGGCTATATCAAAGGCTATTCGGGAAAAGTGCAGCGGTGGTAATCCGCAACGGGAGATAACGGGGCATTAACACACGCGCGCGCACGCACACACACACACACACATATATATGGATATATACATATATCCCACTCGGATTTAGGGAAAAGTTGTGTGACATAGTTTGATAAATAGAAAAATCATATTTACTGCTTACAAATTGTAACAACCCGGAAAATCTGAACCAATTTAAACATTTTAATTTGACTATTTTAGCGGATTTTGAACATTTAAAATAAATTATTTTAAATAATAACGACCAAAAATCTATTTGAATCGATGTTGGAAATTAAATATATTTATTTTAATTATAAAACAAGGCCTGAAGTGGCGCGGCAGTTTGAAAATTTGAATTCGAACTTTGACTGACTATACCGGGTGCAAAATAAAACAAATTTGAGTGAAACCAAAAATATTTAAATCTGTTTATGTTTATTTTTCTAACGAATCTGAAAAATCGAGATTTCATAGCGGGAATCAAAAGTTATGGCCAAATGAATTTTCAGAAAGGTCGCTATGGAGCTTATATAGCCCTTGAAAATGGACATTTTGCAAACGACCTCCGTTTTCGACGAAACCACTTTTGTTGGATCCAGGATGTCAAATTATTGCTAGGTTTCAAATTCCATAATTTTTGGAGTTAATATGTGAGCGTGGCAAAGGAAAATGTGTTTGGTTGATTTTAGTCAAATTGGATCGACCAGAAAATGGCCATTTTTCAAACGGTCTCCAAATTCGACGAAACTAGTTTTGGTGGGACCGTATCGTCAAAACATAGCTAGATTTATTTTTCTGGAATTTTTGGGACCAGTTTGTGGTCCCGGCAAATTGAAATGTACGTTCAAATCAAATATTGAATGTTTTATATTTTAATTTGAGGAATAACTGACTTAAACAGTCGTATGGGCTTACGAAACATATTCATTGTGTTCGTAATGGGGGTATTTAGCTAGGGATGATAGTCGTTGGGTTTGAATTGGAGTTCGCAAGGAGAAAGGGGTATTTATGGATTTTAAAATAAATATAAAAAGGGCCGGGCCAATCAGAACTCTCCACTTCATTCTCTCTCTCCCCGACACCCCCAAACGCGAATGACGAAAAACCATTCACCACTTCCCGCTCCGATTCCGGCCAAATTACTCAACAAATTCACTTGCTCCAGTTGGAAATTTTGAAGATCTCCTCCCGAGCTTTAAATCCCTACTTGATTCACCTCCTACAATCGCGTATTGGAAGAGATCTGCTCCCTCAAAGTTGCGGATTTCAAACCGCCGCCGCCCCCTATTACCAACTTCGAACTGGGCCCTACCTGCCTCATTAGCCGTGCCTCTCCTCCCTCTTTCACATGGTGAAGTCTGATCGACGCAACGATACACGGATTGGCCGATAAATTGAAACCTAGTTTTGAACAGGTTTGAAAAATATACGGCTTTATTTATTTTAACTGATTTCGACAAATAAAAGCATTGCAAATTTATAAAAATCATATCTTTTTGCTATGTTGTCGAAATCCAGTGAAACAAGAGACATTGGACTCGTGTGGACGTCTTCTACATTCTAGAAGAGACCGGATATTTTTCTGAGCCTTTTACAATTTTTGGAGGAGTGGAACCCAATGTGAGATTTCTGAATTATAAACGATATGGAATGACGATGTATAAATTATACGGTCGATGTATGAGTTATACAAGCGTTGTACACCTCAAGTGTAAGCGTTGTATAAGTTGTATGTGCGATGTATAAGTTATATATGCATTGTAAAATTCATATATGCATTGAATGGAATTGAAATGATATTGAAATGAAATCGAAATATATTTATATACGTATATATATACATATACATACATACATACGTACATATATATATATATATATATATATATATATATATATACTCCCCTCGTCTACAGACCATGGACGATATATATTGGTTGTGATTGTTTGGATTTGGTTGATGTGAAATTTGGTTGATAAATACGAATGGTTGAAATGATTGATTGTGGTTAAAATCCCAATAAGTTTAGTATATGGGAAAATTCGTCTGCGTACGAACTAGTTATTGAAATCCCCGTTGTTAAAAGCTGCGAGGCTTTAAGGTAGAGCAAGGAGCCGTACTCGGGACGGTGCCAGATTTAACTACCCTGTCGTTATGCTGTCGAAATTTTCCGAAATATTCCTTTGTTTGATTTATATTCATGTATTATAATATATTCATGTGTTGGAAAATATTCATGTTTGAAATAAAATGGTTTGAACGATAAAAATAACATTTTTATTGAATGTATGAAATAAAAATGGTTTGAATGATAAAAATAACATTTTTTAGAATCTATGAAATAAAATAGTTTGAGCGATAAAAATAACATTTTTATGGTATGTACGAAGTATATAAAATAATCGTGTTTGAAATAAACTGCTTTAACAATAAAAATCACATTTTTATCGTCTATATGAAGTATATAAAATAACCGTGGTTGAATTAAATGGCTTTAACAATAAAAATCACATTTTTATCGTCTATATGAAGTATATAAAATAACTGTGTTTGAAATAAATTGTTTTAACAATAAAAATCACATTTTTATCGTCAATATGAAGTATATAAAATAATCGAGTTTGAAATAAATTATTTTGGCAATAAAAATCACATTTTTACAATATATATGAATTGTTAAAAATAGTCATGTGTTGAAATAAATATCTGTTGGATAAAAATATCATTTTTATCACCTATATGAGTTGAAATGGTTTTTGAAATATAAGAATGGATTATATATATATATATAAATATAATTAAAATAAATCGAAAAATGAAGCTGCAGTTCGTATTTTGAAACCGAGATTTCAAATGATTGTACCGGGAGATCCGACCGTCGGATTTTTACGGAATCGAAACCGTTGGGTTTGCTTTGGAAATATCTTTCCAACGACACCAACTTTGCAAAGATCCAACGGTTGGATTGTCTGGAATGTTTAATTCAAATCTGAATGAAAACAGTGCCAGAATGGATTATATATATATATAATTATAATTAAAATAAATCGAATAACGATGCTGCAGTTCGTATTTTGAAATCGTAACTTTAAACGATTGTACCGAGAGATCCGACCATCGGAATTTTCCAAAACTGGAACCGTTGGGTCCACTTTGAAAAGATCATTCCAATGATATAAAATTTGTAAAGATCCAATGGTTAGATTTTCAGATATGGGTAAATCAAATCTGGAGAAAAACAGCGTCGTGGCCGCGTTATGGCCTGAAGAGTCGTTTAAATAAATTGGCTATATTTAAATAAATAAAAATAGCGATAAATCGTGATAAAATATTATAAACGATATGGAGTGGAAATAAACCGAATTTCCCGGTTTATTGGATATTTGATGGTTGAATGTGTTTGACGTGAAAATTACATTAATGAATTGAATTATGGATGTCAGATAATTTAACCATTGAAATGAATTGATTTGAAATTCTAAATATACGAGAATTATTTGAAAAGGCCGAGTTAATTCTCATTTCAAATAATTGATCGATGGTTAGAAGTCGAAGATATGAAAACGGTGCAAGACCGATGATCTTCACATCGAATGGATGGCTACTAATGCCTCTGATGGGAGTTGCTGCCCTGAAGAGGTTACAGTGGTGGTCGTCCGGACGTACTTGTTGATCGTTCAGATGTGCGAGGGGCTCTCTCCTGTATTGGACATACGGGAGAGGAATAAGGTGCCTCCGGTTTCGTTCAGACCCGGAACGGACTTGTAAATGGATGTGTATTTGACATTGTATATTGACAATGTGGCATATAGAGATGCTGTGATCAAAGCTTTTGTTGAAAAGCAGAGCTTTGTGGTTGATGATCAAAGCAGGGCTTTAAATAGCTAGCTTTGTGTTTAGCATTGATTCGCGAGCCTCACATACCGGTACGGACCAGAAACGGGAGAGGACATCAGGGAGGACATGCGTTTCCTTCTAGCTAGGAGTGGTGTTTTGGGTTTTACATGCCCGGGCATTTTACTTATGTGTATGATGGATAGCGAGGTGCCTCGATTATATCGGTCGCTACAGGATCGATGGTTTGGTCGGTATATGACCAGCTTATGCCCCATAGGGCGGGGAAACGCAGTGTTCAGGCATTTTAATCCACATTGAGTGGACCGGCCCTGACAATCCAAGGGCCCACCTGTGTTTGGGTCCTGAGACATGGGCTAGATTGTCTCGAAGTGGTAAGGACTATCTTTTGCCTTGGTCCATGATGGAAATCCAATTTCCAAATACGACATCGTGCGGTTTTGATTGTATATCTATATATGGCAACATGATATATGGTACCCATGCGTCTATGATTGATACTTATGATTGAAATTGTTTTAGAAACATATAAACACCAGTAATAATATCAAATGCTTTTGTTTTATTCATATCAAGCATATTTTGACCATTATAAGGTAAAACTTTATCCTCCGGTTTGCGTTGCATTGTATGATGGAAACTGAGTCTTATAATGGCTTCATTTCTATAAAAAGCGTTGCGATGTTTTAATGATTCACTTGTTTTTAGCACTGGCAATCCAATGGAGTAAACCTGTTCCGCGTTAGCGGCGTGGTCTTATGATTGGCCTTATTATTAAATAAGTTAAGTAGTAGATTTCTCATACCAGTCCCATGACTGACTCGTGGTTTGTTTCACTTGCAAACTCGGGTGCCCTATTTTCTACACGGGCAGCCTTGTATTCAGGTTTTAGCAGGCTCTTTCTGGATAGCTATGGAGCTGAAGATGGATTCTATCACTTCTTTCTTTTATGATGTTCAGCTCCTGTTGTACATATTATGTTTTGATTCCGCTGCAGACATTTTATGTAAAGCTGAACTGTATTTTGTACTAAGTATGATCCTATATATTGTGTAACTCTGATGATTATGTTTATCCAGTGTATTCTATTGTACATTATCTGGTGTATTTATTTATTTCTGTTCTGCTGTTATTTGTTTATGTGTTATATTCCAAAGATTACCCTTGCCACCGTGGAAACGAGGTTTGGGGTCTTCACAACGTGGTATTAGAGCTTTGGTTAAGCTTAGTTCTGGAATATAACACATTAACGAACTCGTTAGAAATTGAATCAGTAGTATTCTATGACGAATAACTCATTTCAGATAGGATCAGTAATATCCTAGAATGAGTATAGCAGAATGAAATATACCCCGATAGACGCATTTGCATTAAAGTATATGTCTCTATGCTTTAAAAATACCTTTTCTGTTGGCCTAACACTTTGTCTGCTATTTGCAGACATTGAAAAATGAGTGGCAGAAGTGGAAGAGGTAGGTCAAAACCAGATATTGAAGCTCAATTAATTAAGTATCGAAATTTGGATGGAGTACCGTTCTCGGGCAATGAATCTATTATTCAAACTCAAGCCTGGATGCGTTCTGCTGAGAAAATCTTTAAAGGTTTAAATCGGAGAAATGATCAGAAAAGATTACTGGCATCTTGGGCACTCAAAGACAAAGCTTTAATTTGGTGGGATACCGTTATTAGAGATAATCCAAAAGGTAATATTACCTGGGATAGATTTATGGAAATTTTCAATGAAAGATTTACTCCTCCGGAAGCAACTGAGCGGTTAAGTGATGAATTCTACTATCTGATTCAAGGAGATATGACGATTCCGGAATATCATAAGAAATTCAATGAACTTTCTCGTTTTGCCCCGCATCTAATTCAAAACCCAAAGATGAAGAATCTGAGGTTTATAACGGGCTCCAGAGGAAGTAAAGTTGTGTAACTGCACATGTGCAACAATCTTTTCCCGAAATGATATAAATGGCTTACCAGTATGAAAATCTTGATAAGCAAGGTCTTTTGGGCAACGAAGAGGAATGTAGTTCTGGAAACAAAAGGAAATTAGAAACTGATAGCCCGGAGGCAAGTACACAGCCTGAGACAAGTACAACGTCTGGGGTCAGGAAGAAGCCTAGAGTCAATAGAAAAAGGGTTAAATCTGAGAAAGAGCTAATAACGACTGCCATATGCAATAACTGCAAGAAGCCAGGGCATTTTCAAGGGAATAGCAAATCCTCGAAGAAAGAAACAAATGTTGGATCCAAATCCAATAAGAAGGGTCGAGAGAATAGGAAATGCAACCTTTACCATCGGGCTGGTCATATTGCAAAGAATTGCCCGCTATCACAGAAATCTGAAATAGTACAAGTGAATGAAGTAGCAGAAACTTCTGAACCCTTAGCTAGCCAGGGGAGGCCAGATGTTTTAGAAGGCACGCTTACTGTCAAAAACATTTCAGTTAATGTACTATTTGATACAGGCGTGTCGCGAAGCTTTATTGCAAAGAATGCGGTTAAGAAACTGGATTTGAATTTGAAAAAGCTCAAAACACCCATGACTGTCCATAATCCGGTTGGGGGTTGCCTCGATCTTAGTTGGATTTGTGGGTTTCCTGTTTCTTTTTCCTGTTATCGGTTCCCTACCATCACTATCATCATGAATTTCACAGAGTTTGATCTTATTTTAGGATTGGATTGGTTAACCAAATATGAAGCTGAGGTTAAATGCGCGGACAGAGTCGTAAGGGCGAATATTAAATCAGGGAATTATATAACCATTCCATGCGAAGGTCCGAATTCTAATAGAAAAGATTTTTGGTCAGCTCAGGATGTTTCTCCTGCTCAAATAGAACCTATTCCTATCATTTCGGAGAATATTCCGGTCGACATAGAAAATATTCCTGTCGTCAAGAACTATGCGGATGTATTTGAAGAAGTTGTTAGCTTACATCCGCTTAGAGAAATAGATTTCAAAATCTCTTTAATTCCGAATGCAAGGCCAGTAGTTCACGCTATTCGAAGAATGACCTTGAAGGAAAAAGAAGAATTAGACAATCAGACTCGACAGCTGGTATGGAAGGGTTTTATCAGGCCTAGTTTCTCTGATTGGGGAGCAGCAGTGGTGTTTGTCCCAAAGTCAGACGGTACTCTCAAACTATGTGTGGATTATCGTGACTTGAATAAGAAGACATTGAAGAATAAATATCCATTGCTGCGAATTGACGATTTGTTGGATCGATTGAATGGCGCACAAGTATTTTCACGAATGGACCTAGCTACAGGTTTCCATCAGCTTCGTATTGCCGAAGAGTGTGTTCCTTTTACATCATTCAAAGGTCCAGATTTATTCTACGAGTGGTTAGTAATGTCGTTCGGCTTATGTAACGCTCTAGCTTATTTTGTCGATCTAATGAACGGGGTATTCAGAGAAGTATTGAATAAATTTGTTCTGGTTTTCATTGATGACATATTGATCTTCTCTAAGTCAGAGGACGAACATACAAAACATTTGGAACGAGTGTTAGAAATTCTCAGAAAGAATGTTTTAGAAGCAAAATTTTCCAAATGTGTATTCTGGCAAGAAGAAGTCAAATTTCTTAGCCACGTCGTATCAAAAGAAGGAATTTCTATGGATCCCAGTAAAATCACTGCTATTTAGAATTGGAAACAGCCAACTACTCCCATAGAAGTCCGAAGTTTTCATGGATTGGCTAGTTATTATCCGAAGTTCATTAAGGATTTTTCGAAGATATCTAGTTCCTTAATGAAGCTCACTAAGAAACATTCAAGGTTCAATTGGACTCCAGAATGTGAGGCAGCTTTCCAAAAGCTAAAGTTAAGACTGACAACTGCTCTAGTTTTAACAATTATTGATGGCAATCAGGACTTGAAAGTCTGGACAGATGCTTCTAAAGAAGGTCTTGGTGTAGTATTAATGCAAAGAGGCCAAGTAGTCGCTTATGCCAGCCGTCAATTGAACCCACATGAGAAGAATTATGCAACTCATGATCTTGAGTTGTTAGCCATCGTGTTTGCTATGAAAATCTGGAGGCATTACCTATTCGGTGATAAGTTCGAATTATATACCGATCATCAATCGTTGAAGTATTTATTTACCCAAAAAGATCTGAATATGAGACAGAAGCGTTGGTTAGAATTTCTCGTGGCATATGATCTTGATATTTTATATACTCCGGGGAAAGCTAATGTTGTGGCTGATGCGCTCAACAGAAAGAATGTAATCATCGCCAGTCTTATCATCATGCTTTTATTGATTGATAACATATCTGCTCTTCAGAAGGATGATCACTTCATTCATAAGATCAAAGAGAGAATTCAGAAAGGCAAGCCCTCGAGTTTTCAGATTGATAACGAGGGAATTCTGAGGTTGAAAGGTCGAATTTGTGTTCCAAACATCCCTGAACTCCAGAGAGAAGTACTAGATGAATGTCACAAAGACAAACTTAGTATCCATCCAGGAGTGAGCAAACTGTATAATGATATCAAACGCACCTTCTGGTGGAGATCTATGAAACAAGACATTTCCTTGTACTTTAGCCGGTGTACTACTTGTCAACAAGTTGAGAGCGATCAACAGAAACTCGCCGGATTGCTGCAACCATTGGAAATTCCAGGTTGGAAATGGGAACAGATTTCTATGGATTTCATAAATGGTTTGCCCAGAACCAGGAAAGGAAATGACAGTATTTGGGTGATTGTAGATCGTTTCATGAAGACCACCCATTTCATACCTGTCAGATCGAATAGAACTGTTCAAAGTCTGGCGCAGATTTATTTTGAAGAAATTGTTAAACTCCATGGAGTTCCCATGAGCATCGTTAGTGATCGTGACCCGATTTTTGCTAGTGAATTCAGGGAAGCATTCCAAGCAGAATTGGGGACGAAATTGAACTTGAGCACCGCTTATCATCCTCAAACAGATGGTTAAACTGAGAGGGTGAATCGTATTCTAGAGGATTTATTACGGGCTCGTGTTATTGATTTTGGCGGATCATGGGAAGACCACTTGCATTTGGCTGAGTTCTCATACAACAACAACTACCAAGCGAGCCTGAAAATATCACCATTTGAAGCATTGTATGGTCAACCGTGCAGATCTCTCGCTTGTTGGGTAGAACCTGGCAATAAACTTGTATTGGGGCCCGATATGATTCACGTAGCTGCAGATAAAGTTGATTTCATTACGAAACGATTACTAGCAGCTCAAAGCCGACAGAAGAGATATGCTGATAGAAGAAGAAGAGATTTATCATTTGCTGTTGGCGACTATGTGTATTTGAAAGTATCTCCGATGAGAGGAGTAGTCCGGTTCGGTAAAACAGGGAAATTGGCGCCCAAATTTATTGGTCCGTTTCCTATTCTAGAACGGATTGGAACTCTCGATTATAGAGTTCAATTGCCTGATTGGTTGCCTGGAGTACATGATGTGTTTCACGTATCTCAACTTCGAAAGCATGTGCATAATCTAGACTTGGTCGTGGAAGAAGCCGCGCAACAAGATTTGGAAATTACTGCAAAATTGGCTGTGAGAAGAGAGCCGATAAAGATCATTGGCAAAGAAACAAAAGAGCTGAGGAACAAGAAGGTTCACTTAGTCAAAGTTCAATGGAGTGGAGATCCACGAGACTGTACTTGGGAAACTAAGGAAAGCATTAAGCAAGCCTATCCCGATTGCAGGGTGGATATCTCTGATTAACTCCGGTGCAGGGTACATTTACCATATATTGCATTTCTGTATTATTTTCTACTTAGCTGTTGTTTCCTTTTCATGGATGTGAAATTTTAATTATATAGTCTGAATAATTTTAAAAGAGTATATGAATTAATTAGTATATTTTTGAAAAGGTTAAAAATAAATTGATTGTTGTTTAGGTAGTGTGATTATGAATTTGATTAATCAAGATATTAGAAATAATTAATTTAATCAATAAGAGAATGATGGTAAATTTATTCAAATGAATCAAATATTGAACTGATTTGAAATATATAGAAATATATGCATGTACATTATATATGTTTGAACAGGTAAATGGATTAGCTGTTGAGTAAAGAATTTATTTGCGTGCCCGACAAATAGGTAAACCTTAATAAGTTGGATGCGCAATTTTATTATTATATCAACTCTTGTGAATGCCATTGGATGCAGAGTGTTGGTTGTTCTGTGTGTAATAAGAAACGTCGCCATAGGATAGTAACAATTAATTTCGAACTACATTACATGGCATACTTCTCGAAGACAGCATACTTCATCATATACCACATAAGCATTTGGAGCTCGGTTGAAGGTTTACCATATGAGCGAGAGGCTTGTATGGTGATGACTATATATTACAGGTTGAACTGATGACTGATATGGACCATATAAAATATAATGGTAAATTTCCAGATTAATAAAAACCCCACACGGTCTGGAGATGACAATAAACATGTCTCTCCGGTCATTAAGGCACAAAAACCATTTATAGGGTGACGAGAATTTATTCTCTGGAGTTATGATCTATACACACTCCCTTGTGGACCCCGGAATATATCACTATAAATATGTGTATGCATATTAGGATTTATTGGGTACCTAATATGGCACAATAAATTTCCAAACCCCTCCCCGTACAAAGAAGGTTATGGCGAAATTTTTCGAAAATTTAGGGTGTTAGCCAAATTTTTGAAGAATTGGAAAATTCTTAGAAATTGAAAGTTGAAGAATGAAAGTTGAGTTGGTTAATTAGACAATTTTCAGCTTCGTTCCTTTTCGGGGATGAAAAGATTTTTAGTGGGGGAGATTGTAACAAACCGGAAAATCTGAAACAATTTAAAAAATTTAATTTGTCTATTTTATCGGATTTTGAATATTTAAAATAAATTATTTTAAATAATAACGACCAAAAATCTATTTGAATCGATGTTGGAAAATAAATATATTTATTTTAATTATAAAACAAGGCCTGAAATGGCGCGATAGTTTGAAAATTTGAATTCGAACTTTGATTGACTGTACCAGGTGCAAAATAAAACGAATTTGAGTGAAACTAAAAATATTTAAATCTCTTTATGAATATCTTTCTAACGAATCTGAAAAATCGAGATTTCATAGCGGGAATCAAAAGTTATGGTTAAATGAATTTTCTGAAAGGTCGTTATGGAGTTTATATAGCCCTTAAAAATGAACATTTTGTAAACGACCTCCGTTTTCGACGAAACCACTTTTGTTGGATCCGGGATGTCAAATTATTGCTAGGTTTCAAATTCCATAATTTTTGGAATTAATATGTGAGCGTGGGAAAGGAAAATGTGTTTGGTTGATTTTAGTCAAATTGGATCGACCAGGAAATAGCCATTTTTCAAACGGTCTCCAAATTCGACGAAACTAGTTTTGTTGGGGCCGTATCATCAAAACATAGCTAGATTTATTTTTCTGGAATTTTTGGGACCAGTTTGTGGCCCCGACAAATAGAAATGTACGTTCAAATCAAATATTGAATGTTTTATATTTTAATTTGAGGAATAACTGACTTAAACAGTCGAATGGGCTTATGAAACATATTCATTGTGTTCGGAATGGTGGTATTTAGCTAGGGATGACAGCCGTTGGGTTTGAATTGGAGTTCGTAAGGAGAAAGGGGTATTTTTGGATTTTAAAATAAATATAAAAAGGGTCGGGCCAATCAGAACTCTCCACTTCATTCTCTCCCTCCCCGACACCCTCATACGCGAACGACGGAAAACCATTCACCACTTCCCGCTCCAATTCCGGCCAAATTACTCAGCGAATTCACTTGCTCCAGTTGGGAATTTTAAAGATCTCCTCCGGAGCTTTAAATCCATACTTGATTCACCTCCTACCATCGCGTATTGGAAGAGATCTGCTCCCTCAAAGTTGCAGGTTTCAAACCGCCGCCGCCCCCTATTGCCGACGTCGAACTGGGCCCCACCTTCCTCGTTAGCCGCGCCTCTCCTCCCTCTTTCACGTGGTGAAGTCTGATCGACGCAACGATACACGGATTGGCCGATAAATTGAAACCTAGTTTTGAACAGGTTTGAAAAATATATGGCTTTATTTATTTTAACTGATTTCGACAAATAAAAGCGTTGCAAAGTTATAAAACTGATATCTTTTTGCTATATTGTCGAAATCCAGTGAAACAAGAGACATTGGACTCGTGTGGACGTCTTCTACATTCTAGAAGAGACCGGATATTTTTCTGAGCCTTCTACAATTTTTGGAGGAGTGGAACTCAATGTGAGATTTCTGAATTATAAACAATATGGAATGACGATGTATAAATTATACGGTCGATGTATGAGTTATATAAGCATTGTACACCTCATGTATAAGTGTTGTATAAGTTGTATGTGCGATGTATAAGTTATATATACATTGTAAAAATCATATATGCATTGAATGGAATTGAAATGATATGGAAATGAAATCAAAATATATATATATATATATATATATATATATATATATACACACACACACACACACACACTCCCCTCGTCCACAGACCGTGGACGATATATATTGGTTATGATTGTTTGGATTTGGTTGATGTGAAATTTGGTTGATAAATACGAATGGGTGAAATGATTGATTGTGGTTAAAATCCCAATAGGATTTGTATATGGGAAAATTCGTCTGCGTACGAACTAGTTATTGAAATCCCCATTGTCAAAAGCTGCGAGGCTTTAAGGTAGAGCGAGGAGCCGTACTCGGGACGGTGCCTGTTTTAACTACCCTGCCGTTATGCTGCCGAAATTTTCTAAAATATTCCTGTGTTTGATTTATATTCATATATTGAAATACATGCATGTGTTGGAAAATATTCGTTTTTGAAATAAAATGGTTTGAACGATAGAAATAACATTTTTATCGAGTGTATGAAATAAAAATGGTTTGAATAATAAAAAAACATTTTTTTATGAAATACAATAGTTTGAGCAATAAAAATAACATTTTTTATGAAATACAATAGTTTGAGCAATAAAAATAACATTTTTATGGTATGTACGAAGTATATAAAATAATCGTGTTTGAAATAAATTGCTTTAACAATAAAAATCACATTTTTATCGTCTATATGAAGTATATAAAATAATCGTGTTTGAAATAAATTGCTTTAACAATAAAAATCACATTTTTATCGTCTATATGAAGTATATAAAATAATCGTGTTTGAAATAAATTGCTTTAACAATAAATATCACATTTTTATCGTCTATACGAAGTATATAAAATAATCGTGTTTGAAATAAATTATTTTGGCAATAAAAATAACGTTTTTACAATATATATGAATTGTTAAAAATAGTCATGTGTTGAAATAAATATCTGTAGGATAAAAATATCATTTTTATCACCTATATGAGTTGAAATGGTTTTTGGAATCGAAGAATGGATTATATATAGGGTGCGTTTTTTAGAGGTCCCTATTAAGTTTCAAAATATAAAAAAAAACCGGTCATAAACTTATTGTAAATTAGGTCCCTATTTTCTGAAAAGTCATCAAAAAAATATTAAAAAAATATAAAAAAATCACGTAAATTCGTATTTAAATAAAACATGTGCTCGCCCAAAAATTCAGATCATAATAAAATCAAAACATGCATCAAAATCAAAAAAATACAGAAAACAACGAAAAATGCAGTAATCTGCATCAAATCATGCACATATTTGGAATACTTGCATTCATCTGTGCAAGTATTTCTCTGTTATATTTTTACATGCAATACTTGCATACATGTGTGCAAGTATTTAAAATAGTTGCATACATGTATGCAAGTTTCTGCACACATTTTATTTTCACATGTAAATACTTGCATACATGTGTGCAAGTATTTCAAATAGTTGCACACATGTATGCAAGTTTCTGCATGCATTTTCAACTAAAACAGCTTCAGAAATACTTGCATACATGTATGCAACTATTGGCAAAAGTTGCATACATGTATGCAACTATTTGCAAGTTTTAAATTCACAATACATCCCTGTAATTAATGTTTTCTCTGTAAACCCGCCCCCTATTTTAGCTGCCGCCTGGAATCTTCCGCCTGCCACTTTCCATACCTCCGCCTCTTTCGTTTTCTGTCCAAATTTTCAGGCGCTATCACTTAAAAAAAAAAAAAAAATTCTAAAATCTATAAATATTCCCGGAAGTCCACAGAAATTTAAAAAAAAAAAGTTGCATAAATGTATGCAACTTTTACGAATAGTTGCATACATTTATGCAACTATTCGAATACACATGCATATATTTATGCACGCCTGTTTGAAAAATTGCATACATGTATGCAGTTTTTCTATATAACTGCATACATGTGTGCATATATGTCAAAATACATGCAAACGTGAATAAGTTGCACGTAGGTATGCGGTTTTTAAATAAATGCATCAGCAGATGCATGTTTTAACAATATGTGCATACATGTATGCATTTATACTGCAGTTTTGACGCAGATTTGAAATAAATGCATACATGTATGCAACTAATCGATTTATATGCATGTTTTGATGCAATTTACTGCATTTCGTTGATTTTCTGTATTTCGTGATTTTGACGTTGTTTTTGATGTTTTTTTGATCTGATTTTTTTCACGATTATTTGATTTAATTAATTACGAATTTACATGATTTTTTTATATTTTTTTATATGTTTTTGAAAAATAGGGACTAAATTTACAATAAGTTTATGACCGGGGGTGAGCCTAATTAAGTTTCGTTTTAGGGACCTGTGCCTAATATTCACTTATATATATATATATAATTAAAATAGATCGAAAAACGAAGCTGTAGTTCATATTTTGAAGCCGAGATTTCAAATGATTGTACTGGAAGATCTGACCGTCGGATTTTCCCGAAACCGAAACCGTTTGGTTCGCTTTGGAAATATCTTTCCAATGGCACCAACTTTGCAAAGATCCAACGGTTGGATTGTCTAGAATGTTTAATTCAAATATGAATGAAAACAGCACCAAAATGGATCATATATATAAAAATGTAATTAAAATAAATCGAATAACGACGCTGCATTTCGTATTTTGAAATCGTAACTTTAAACGATTGTACCGGGAGATCCGACCATCGGATTTTTCCCAAAACTGGAACCGTTGTGTCTGCTTTGAAAAGATCATTCCAATGATATAAAATTTGTAAAGATCCAACGATTAGATTTTTCAGATTTGAATAAATCAAATCTGGAGAAAAACAGCGCCATGGCCGTGTTATGGCCTGAAGCGTCGTTTAAATAAATTGGCTATATTTAACTAAATAAAAATAGTGATAAATCGTGATAAAATATTATAAACGATATGGAATGGAAATAAACTGAATTTACCCGGTTTATTGGATATTTGATGGTTGAATATGTCTGACGTAAAAATTACATTAATGAACTGAATTATGGATGTCAGATAATTTAACCATTGAAATGAGTCGATTTGAAATTCTAAATGTGCGTGAATTATTTGAAAAGGACGAGTTAATTCTCATTTCAAATAATTGATCGATGGTTAGAAGTCGAAGATACGAAGACGGTGCAAGACCGATGATCTTCACATCTAATGGATGGCTACTGAGGCCTTTGATGGGAGTTGCTGCCCTGAAGAGGTTACAGTGGTGGTCGTCCGGACGTACTTGTTGATCGTTCGGATGTGTGAGGGCCTCTCTCCTGTATTGGACATACGGGGGAGGAATAAGGTGCCTCCGGTTTCGTTCAGACCCAGAACGGACTTGTAAATGGATGTGTGTTTGACATTGTATATTGACTATGTGGCATACAGAGATGCTGAGATCAAAGCTTTTGTTGAAAAGCAGAGCTTTGTGGTTGATGATCAAAGCAGGGCTTTAAATAGCTAGCTTTGTGTTTAGCATTGATTCGCGAGCCTCACACACCGGTATGGACCAAAAACGGGAGAGGACATCAGGGAGGACATGCGTTTCCTTCTAGCTAGGAGTGGTGTTTTGGGTTTTACACGCCCGGGCATTTTACTTATGTGGATGATGGATAGCGAGGTGCATCGGTTATATCGGTTGCTACAGTGCCAATGGTTTGGTCGTTATATGACCAGTTTACGCCTCATAGGGCGGGGAAACGCAGTGTTCAGGCATTTTAATTCACATCCAGTGGACCGGCCCTGACGATCCAAGGGACCACCTGTGTCTGGGTCCTGAGACATGGGCTAGATTGTCTCGAAGCGGTAAGGACTATATTTTGCTTTGGTCCATGATGGAAATCCAATTTCCAAATACGACATCGTGCGGTTTTGATTGTATATATATATATATATATATATATATGGCGACATGATATATAGTACCCATGTCGTCTATGATTGAAATTGTTTTAGAAACATATAAACACTAGTAATAATATCAGATGCTTTTATTTTATTCGTATCAAGCATATTTTGGCCATTATAAGGTAAAACTCTATCCTTCGGTTTGCGTTGCATTGCGTGATGGGAACTGAGTCTTATAATGGCTTCATTTCTACAAAAAGCATTGCGATGTTTTAATGATTCACTTGTTTTTAGCACTGGCAATCCAATGGAGTAAACCCGTTCTGCGTTAGCGGCGTGGTCCTGTGATTGGCCTTATTATTAAATAAGTTAAGTAGTAGATTTCTCATACCAGTCCCATGACTGACTCGTAGTTTGTTTCACTTGCAAATCAGGTGCCCTATTTTCTACACGAGCAGCCTTGTATTCAGGTTTTAGCAGGCTCTTTCTAGATAGCTATGGAGCTGAAGATGAATTTTATCACTTCTTTCTTTTATGATGTTCAGCTCTTGTTGTACATATTATGTTTTGATTCCGATGTAGACATTTTATGTACAGCTGAACTGTATTTTGTACTAAGTATGATCCTGTATACTATGTAACTCTGATGATTATGTTTATCCAGTGTGTTCTATTGTACATTATCTGGTGTATTTATTTATTTCTGTACTGCTGTTATTTGTTTATGTGTTATATTCCAAAGATTACCCTTGCCACCGTGGAACGGGGTTTGGGGTCGTCACACAAATCTCGCTTGGGGAGATTACTTACTAAAGTTCGTTTTAGGGCATGTGGATTAACTGATGACATATGATGTTCTTTACGTTAATAATTAAAAGAAAGCCATGGTCATCTTTTTTTAATCTACGACTATAGTACCTTTCTTATGAATCATTTTCGAGCTCGGATTGGTCTTTAATCATGCCAATAGTTGACATTGATTAAGGAAATTCAAGAGATTGCCAGTTTGTTTCCATACAAAAGATTTTAGTGAAGTTTCGCTTCGTGGGCTACAACTCGGTTGTTCATTATTTATGGCTTGAGTGAAATTATAGGATTCTCGAATCGAAAAATCTCAATATAGATCAAAGATGGAGACTGATGGGAACTGACTAGCAGCTTCACATGTGTGGTCGAAGATTTGGGGATTCAGAGGAAGAGGAAACTGTTTGATGGGCTTCACAGTTTGATCCAGGCTGAATTCATAATATTTTTTAATATATTAGTTTGATAGATGGATGAGCTGGTTTGTAAGTAGTGAGATAAGGGTGTTGATTGTTTTATTTATTTATTTTTCTATTTTTATTAGAAAATATATAGGAATCTCTGTGCTTTTTTTCTTTACTATGCTAGTAAGTTTTTTAAGAAGGCATATTTCTTAGTGTTCTTTTGTCATTAGTAAAGAACCCATTTTTAATGTATGTATATATGAATGTATGTATAGCATACATTTTCAACCCATACTAATTTTATAATTAAGGTTGTATCTTTTCTTGATTTCTCAACCTCAAGTTCATGTCAAATCCAAACACAGTAAAGAAGCATGCATAAATATATTTAAATCAATATCATGTTCATCTCAATAAAAAACTAATATATCGATCAAACAAATATAAAGTTACATAATCTATACAGAAATGTGAGCTTTTACTCACCAAAAGCCACTCGTCCTAAATTTCAAAAATTTCATGTCCCCTCAGGCTCATTGCATGCAACATGCTGTAATTACATATGTGCTTATTGTTTAAACATATTTTAGTACTTGAGTAGCCAAAATGTCATTTTATGTTCCTTAAGGCATCGTTTATTACATTTTATTTTAGGATTTTTTTAAATAAATTTGGCCTATTTTTTAAAAAATATTACATTGTAGTCAATTTTCAAAACTAATTACAAACATAGTCCTATTTTAACCAACTCAGTGCTAAGTTAGGAAAAACACACTAACGTTATTTGAAGTAGTGTTAGTGAATGTATTTTTTTTCCTCATACGTTTTGCGTGACGTTTGAAATAGGGTTAATTGGGGGCTTTTCACAAGTCGCTCACACTAGCTTCATTTGAAATGACGATAATGTATTATGGCTGACTCTGCGCTAAGTTGTCAGAACATGGCTATGGTTGTAATTAGATTTGAAACTGGGCTATATGCATAACAAATTTCAAAAATCGGCTAATTAAAAAACATTTATTTTAAACCTTTCATACTTGAATGCGTAATCATGTTATGTGCACATACACACACTCTTTTTTTCTTGAAAATTGGTACGCTTTTATTAAATTATGAAAAACAGTACAAACTAGGTTAACATGCTAACCAACTTAAACTTAAGACAAATGAACATAAACTAAAACATACATGAATACGTATACCCAAGTAAAAGAGAGTAAGATAAATAGAATATAAAGCATGACCCATGAAAGGTTTTCTTTGATCCAATCCCGCATTTTCATAGCAATATTTAACTAGCAGACTTCTACACTTCTTCCATGTACAGACCATGTTGTTGCATTTGTAGCCAAACTGTGGAAGTCTTGCTTTATGCTACTAAGAAACAACTTGTTCCATTTGTAGCCAATCTGTGAAAGTATATTCTCCACATTATGATACTTATAATCAGCTTGTTCCCGTAAACACACTTATTATCTCTTGTGAAATGATGCCCATATTTTCCAATTCTTAATGTACTAACCGTCGTCCACTGTTTTCGCATCATACACCCACGTTTGAATTTGAGCAGCATTCAGGTTTATAACATAGATGAAAAATAATCTTAAGCACAAACCCAAACATAATAATCCTCAATTATCGCTATAATCCTAATATGAGTCATAACTTAAATTTCAATTTACAACATATAACTGTCTAAAGCAAACCAAAACCATCCTCCTCTAACAATATGTTGGCTAAGATTATCAGTAGGTATTCATCATATTAGCCATTGTTTCATTATATATCTATTATAAACTTCATATAGAAAATCAACTAGAATATCCCTATCCTCAATCAACATCCAGAATAGGGCCATTAGTTCAGCATTCTCTTTCAAGAGTTTTTCACGATGAAGTTTAGCAATTTTCAACCAAGGCACTACTTCTTTTTCTTTAAAGGATAATAGGCTTGCAGCATGCTTATCTAGCCGATGATATTTATCCGATAAAGCATTGTACTCATTTGTTTGCTTATTTAGCTCTCTATTAAGGTGAACCACCTCTGATCGTGCTCTTTCAAGCCTTACATGTTTAAAACCTAAATTTTCCTCTTCATTAAGAAGAAGGAGAATAAATTATTGAAAGCATGAATAATGGAAGATACTATGGAAATTACCATACTTTGGAAACGAGGCAGAAGCTCGGTGAGCCTTAACATCATTACCAATTTTTGAGTTTGAGCTTTCCTTCACTTCATGAATCGCCAAAGGTCAAGAGTGCCAGATGGTAAGGCATTAGAATCAGGAATGTCAAAATCATCATTGCTTGGAACTCCACCTTAGCCATTAGGGGAGTGAATGATATTATCATTACGAGTTAGGTTGTTGCCACAATCGCCTCCATCTCCTAGGAAATCCACAGGACGGTAGTTATCACGCGCGACGCAGTCAGCCTTCAATACATAAATAGTGTCTTCTTCATCATATACATTTGGCCCCTCCATAAGAATATCTTCCATAAATAGAAGTGTTGACACATCAAATTCTTCCCTCTCAGGAACATCATTTCTATCCTTCACGGAAGTTATCTTCAAAATAAACCTTTCCATCAGCAGTGGATCAAGAGAGGGAAAACTTAAATTTGGACATTTCCCTATGTTATTTACAGAAATAAGAAGGAACCCATCTTCATAAGAATTGACCATAATCTCGTCCAGGGTATTTTAAACAAAGGAAGAAATCCTTTGTTTGGCCTCATTTATAACTTCTGTAGCTTTTGTCCAAGACATTTCACACCTATCACGTTTGCTTTCAATGAAAGCATTATTTTCTTTGAAAAGAGAATTATCCATTTGTAAAGAACAAAAGTTGGAATTAAGTACGGAGAATCCTCTCTTAGACTCTTACAAAGCTTCCTTAAGAATTTTAACCTCCTCATTCAGAGAACGGTTGGTTTTCTTCTCCTAAACCACCAGCGATTCAGCCTCAGCAAAAGAAATTTCCAATAGATTGTGTTTTTTTGTCATAGTGTCCTTGACATTGACAATAGTAGCCTCTTCTCTTCTTAGAGAAAAGTTCACTTCTTTAATTACTAGTAGCAATTCGCAATTAACTCATAAAACAACCCCAATGAGCCATCTAAACACACATCTTCTGAAACTAATCTCAAGACATAAAAGGGTACGCATGGAACAGGCTATTAACTATAAATGGAGCATTCAAAAGCACTCCAAAAATGGAGTACCCCTTTAATACCCCTATTTCCACCACTCATTTATAGTAAAATAAGTTACTTGGGGGAAAGATAGTTAGTGGGAGGAGAGAGAAACCGAGATATATGGTGGAAATTAGGGGAGCTAAATGAATGTTGCACTGTTTGAGGGTGCTTTTGATCCTATCTTTATATATACACACACATACATACATATATATACATATATATATATAGAGAGAGAGGAGGGTTCCATGGCACCCCTATTGGGGAGCACCCCAAATGCACCTCATTTATAACCACACATTTATATTAATAAAGTTAGTGGGAGGAGAGAGAGTTGGTGAGAGAAACGGAAATGTATGGTGGAAATCAGGAGGCTAAAAGGATGCTGCACTATTTGGGGTGCATTTTGTCTTATCTCATATATATATATATGTATATATATATATATATATATATATATATATATATATATATATAGGAGCGCTACGGAGCACCCTTGCTTTGTAGCACCGCTTTGGCACCCCTATCCGTTCGTGAGATACACCAATCCAAATCCAATAAAAATTGATAGATGTTCAATCCACGTATATATTATCATCTACCCAAAATTTGAGCTCCTTCCGACATTCATAACTTTTCAAAATCTTTGCTCAATTATTCATCGTTCAGGCATTTATTCGAGCCGTTAAATTTAAACATCAAATATATTATTCTATAAATGTCGAAACAAGCTCAAATTTTAGATAGAGGATAATATGTATTTGGATTGAATATTTACAAATTCTCGTTGGAATTGGATTACCGTAGTAAACAAATGGGTAGAGGTGCTAAAGATGTGCTACAAAATAGGGGTTCCCCGGAACGCTCCTCTTATATATATATATATGTGATTGGATCAAGAACACCCCAAACAGTGAAACGTACATATAGTCCCATAATCTATGCCATACATATAAGATATGGAGGGTTTTACGACTCTGGTCATTTTCCTTTCTGAAAAAAAAAAAACATCTTTTGTTTGTGTGTGTGTGTCAATACAAGACACACCATATATAGCCACGGAAGGGTAAAGTGGTCGCCAAAGGCTGTTTGAAACGGTTTCCAATGAAATCTTAATTTTTCTTTGCGTAGTAAAAAATGTTGGAAACCATTAATTTTAAAGTCGTTGACGGCCGTTGCTTAGTCGAGCAGAAATTGACCGACCTGCTTCTTTCCTCCCCATTTCGATTTTCATCAAAAAAAATCCCCAAATCCTTCCTCCCCAATTCTGAAATTGGCCACCACCACCTCTGTAACACCCCACCTCCTCTAGGGTCACTCACAAAGGGAATGCACTAGTTTTGGATTAGCGTTATCAAGGTAAACAAACACAGAAATATTACAAGACAGAACATAAATAAAACAGCGGAAGATTCAAGAGCTAAATTTCATTACTTTCAAAAAAAAGTCAAAACCTTTTACATCAAATAGCTAAGGTCATTATTTTCCATCACAACAAATTCTGTCTTGCATAACTAAAGAAGCATAAACTTAAAACATCAAAAGTAGCTTAATTCCCCAAAGGTAGCATAAATGCGGCCATAGCATAGCTCAAGATCAAACCGTACATGAGCTGAACCGAAATCAAGCGAAATCCAAGCTAAGTGCTAGTGTTTCCTCCCTGAGAACCTGGGGGGGAAACGGAAGAAAAAGAGACGAAATAAAACGGGTCAGTCATAAAGACTGGTAAGTCCAAGTGACTTTCAACATAAAAACAGATAAAGGTAACATGACATGTATAAACTGAAAGTAATCATACGGATGATGACAAGATGGGCAAGATAGACTAAGATAACATGATAAATCAAGTATAAATCAAGTATAACATCACATATTCAAGGTTCGCTGCATCAACTGTACTAGAATCCCAAACCCATGTCTTATATTAACCATGAAATGATCCCTTGGCCCAATATCATGAAATGACCCATTTCTAGGTCCAACGAAACGATCCACTAGTCGATCGACTCCCTACAAGTTCTAGCTCGTCATGTGTCTGTGTCATACGGCCCTATCACGAATGTAGTTACCTGTGCTAGGTCAACCATAGGGTGTATCAAGCCCTAGGTTGCCAACCACCGACACGAACCAAGAATGCACAGATTAACCTACTGATGCCCAATGCTTGCTTTTTCAACTTCGGACCACGTGCACGACCATAGCCCGCCTGAATATACACTGGCGCACCAACACAGCCGTTGTTCTGGTCGCTTACAATCAGCCTAGTAATCGTGCCCCACCCTGCCTAGTCCCAGGGTACCATGATACATCTAGTGGGTTACTGCTGAAACGGACCGCGTAACTAGGGTTTCCGTCCAATAGGTTAAGTGTTGTCATTTAAATTCGTGACTTAACCCCCATCAGTCTAGCATGTCAAGTTGGTTAAGTGTTGTCATTCAAGTTCGTGACTTAACCCACCTACGAATCATGTATCAAGTTGGTTAAGTGTTGTCTTACATGTTCATGACTTAACCCTATCATGTGGCATTAATTCATTAATGCACCCCAACCTCTCACATCAGACCTGTTGTTGTGGTCACTAGATATGTCGGATGGTTCCGAGAAGAATTACACCACAACTCAGTCTGACCTCGGGTTTTCAAGTGCGATATGACCAACTACCCACATTGGATCCTATTGTTTGCAGTAACTGGATTTGCCGGGCGGTTCCGGGCAGAATTACACTGCAAACTCAACCCATACTCGAGTTGGCCATTTTCAAGTTCATTCTAGTGTCATGTCCATGTTCAAGATTCATGTCAAGTTTTCAAGGCAAGTTTCATGTCAAGTTCTTGTCAAGTTTCAAGGCAAGTTTCATGCCAAGCTTCCTATGATTACCAATTTTTCCCAACGTTACCCCGTCTAAATATTAGGCTAACAATCTTAGCCTAATTTCTCGTCCGCATGATTTTTGACATATAATATTAGGCTAAAAACTTAGCCTAATTCAATGTACACAAAAATTGGCATAAAGCAATTCATTAACATAAACATGACATAGGTGTAAACTTGGCATTTATGAACATCATAGGTATGAACTTGCAAAATAGTCAACATGAATATCATAGGTGTGAATCTTGCAACGTAGACTAAATCAACATACATATATGTGAACTTGCCACATAGACTAAATCAACTTACATATATGTGAACTTGCAAATCAATCACGAGCATATGAATAAGTGTGAACTTGAAATATGACATAGGTTTAACATATACACATAAACATGTAGATCTAACATTTGGTCACAAATGTGATATGATCCTACAACCTAAAACTTGCATAACATGATAAACTACACAACTTGTCACAACAGGTTATACTTCAAGTTCCTATACATATGAATAGACTTATTCATTAGTTCCCAATTCAACATGATAATAAAATAGAACCACATGCATAGATCAATATCATTCAATAACATAATCAATCTATTTTCAAGGTATGACATAACTGAATAAATTGATTAAAACATCACAGGCATATAAATCTGATAACATTACAAACATAAAAAGGTTTGAATACTAATCTAGATTCAAGAACATGGATAGATCTAACTTAAATAGAAAAATCCCCAAAATCGAGATCCAAGGACAAATAAAGAAAATAGGTCTGAATAGAAAATCAAGCTTAGATCCAATTTCATAGTCATAATCCTAGGCAATGAATCATAGGTGATTAACCACAATTGTCCTTGTCGTAGTCATAGGCAATAGTCTTATGTTCACCGTCATAGTCATAGGCATAGTCTTATTAGTCATAGTCAGTCTTATGTTCACCGTCATAGTCATAGGCATAGTCTTATGTTCACTGTCATAGTCATAGGCATAGGCAAAATCTTATTTCCACAGTCATAGGCATAGTCATAGTCTTATGTCATTAACAATAGTTTCAACGTCGTAGGCAATATTCCCAATAGTAAAGATCCAAGAAGAAACCAAGAATAGATATGAATCATACATAAATCACTTCCAAATTATACCATGCACATATTGGATTTATAGTTTTTATCTAAAAGTAACTGGAACTTACAGATCGTGGTCTAAGAAAGATATAGAACTCGAATCAATAAACTAGTCGTCGAATTGTTGAATCGTTGAATCTTGCTTTGATTGTAGAAGCAAATCCCCAATTCCTAGCCGTAGCCTTCAAGAAATAATCTTCGCGTTTTATTTTTAATTTAATTTAATTAAGGTGGAGGCAGCATAACATTGCAATGGTTTGGTGTGGAGAGAAAGCTAGGTTTAAGGGTGTTTAAATAGGAGAATAGGGTAATTTAGAGCCTTCAGATCAGTCCAGAAGTCATCAGAACCACCCAGCTCGAAGACAGGTCATCCAGCCACTCAGAAGAAGACACATCATCACAGAACACTCCAGAGTTCTGTGCTGGATCGGTATGGGCGCACATGGCAGGTGCGTCAGTGTATTTTTGTACTGGCGCACTTCACAAGTGCGCTAGTGTATTCTGGCCTGTTTCCGGTTTTTCTGCCTAACATCGTTCGTCCATTTCTTCTTCATACGGTATCCATTTTACGCAAACTCAGAATCTATCTCAAGCAGAATTTCGAGACGAACGCAATGGCACAACCCGTTTCCCTTGATTCTTATTTAAAAATTAATTCTGCCTTGATTTATGGTTTTAACATGTTATTAAAATTCGGGTTGTTACATTCTTCCCTCCTTAAAGGATTTCGTCCCCGAAATCTTCAAGTTAAGAAGAATGCATCCTATCATCCAATCATCCATCTACTCAAAACATTATCCACAAGCAATCATTGTCCTTAAAAAATTTCTAATGCTATATGAACATATGCAGAAAGTGTGTGTATATGTTCCTTATCTAATGCAAATGATCAGGCCTGATTGATCTTCCTAATGCAAAATATGTTTAGTGTCATGAATCCAACATGTATGCAAATAGTCCTAGTCATATGAACACTATATGTGTGCACAAACATCCATCCATATGCAACATCCACATGATAACACATTCAATTTCATCCATAAACAAGTATAAACACTCATGCATATGCAATATGAAAATGTGTCTGAGCCGATCTAGTGCCTAATGTGTGTTATGCAACCACTTGCAACCATTTGCAATCATTTGCAAACATCAACCATAACATGTTTCAATCACATGTTTTCAAACATCTAGGAGAAGAAGTTAAAGATGTACCCCCAGAAGATCCTGCTTGCGGGGCTTGCCCTTGCTTCTTAGGGAAGTTCTTGCTGATATGTCCAGTTTTACCACACTGGAAGCATGCTCCCATATTCATCTTCTTCTTTCTACAATCCTGGATAACATGTCCAACTATACCACAGAAGTTGCACTTCCTCTTATCACGTGACTTGTTATTATTGTTGTTGTTGTTGTTCTCGCCTCCCTTCTGGAAGTCTTTCTTCTCGTTCTGAGACTCATCCGCCTTAACTTATCACTCATACCTTTCCTATGTAACATGTTAACAAGCCTCACGGAAACTATCTCCATCGTACGGAAAACCCTCTACGAATCTAGAAAGAAGATTAGCCGCAGGTAAAAACTACTGCGACTACAGATGGAGAGAAGAAAGGAAAAGAGATTCAAAACGAGGAAACAAAGGATAGTGCTAATGGATTTTGAGGAATAGCCTTTAAATAAAATAAGACTTTTCTTGAAAAATGCTTCTTTGTAAACGGTTTTGAAAATAGTTTCAGAAGGTTTTTTTTAAAACTTTTGCCCAGTCTGGTAACCTTCTGCTCTGATACCAAATGTAACACCCCACCTCCGCTAGGGTCACTCACAAAGGGAATACACTAGTTTTGGAGGAGCGTTATCGAGGTAAACAAACACAGAAATATTACAAGACAGAACATAAATTAAACAGAGGAAGATTCAAGAGCTAAATTTCATTACTTTCAAAAAAAAGTCAAAACCTTTTACATCAAATAACTAAGGTCATTATTTTCCATCACAACAAATTCTGTCTTGCATAAATAAAGAAGCATAAACTTAAAACATCAAAAGTAGCTTAATTCCCCAAAGGTAGCAGAAATGCGGCCATAGCATAGCTCAAGATCAAACCGTACATGAGCTGAACTGAAAGCAAGCGAAATCCAAGCTAAGTGCTAGTGTTTCCTCCCTGAGAACCTGGGGGGGGGGGAACGGAAGAAAAAGAGGTGAAAGAAAACGGGTCAGTCATAAAGACTGGTAATTCCAAGTGACTTTCAGCATAAAAACAGATAAAGGTAACATGACATGTATAAACTGAAAGTAATCATACAGATGATGACAAGATGGGCAAGATAGACTAAGATAACATGATAAATCAAGTATAAATCAAGTATAACATCACATATTCAAGGTTCGCTGCATCAACTGCACTAGAATACCAAACCCATGTCTTATATTAACCATGAAATGATCTCTTGGCCCAATATCATGAAATGACCCATTTCTAGGTCCAACGAAATGATCCATTAGTCGATCGGCTCCCTACAAGTTCTAGCTCGTCATGTGTCTGTGTCATACGACCCTATCACGAATGTAGTTACCTGTGCTAAGTCCACCATAGGGTGTATCAAGCCCTAGGGTGCCAACCACCGACACGAATCAAAAATGCACAGACAAACCTTCTGATGCCCAATGCCTGCTTTTTCAACTCCGGACCATGTGCACGACCATAGCCCGCCTGAACCTACACTGGCGCACCAACACAGCCGTCGTTCTGGTCGCTTACAATCAGCCCAGTAATCGTGCCCCACCCTGCCTAGTCCCATGGTACCATGATACATCTAGTGGGTTACTGCTGAAACGGACCGCGTAACTAGGGTTTCCGTCCAATAGGTTAAGTGTTGTCATTTAAATTCGTGACTTAACCCCCATCAGTCTAGCATGTCAAGTTGGTTAAGTGTTGTCATTCAAGTTCGTGACTTAACCCACCTACGAATCATGTATCAAGTTGGTTAAGTGTTGTCTTACATGTTCATGACTTAACCCTATCATGTGGCATTAATTCATTAATGCACCCCAACCTCTCACATCAGAACTGTTGTTGTGGTCACTGGATATGCCGGGTGGTTCCGGGCAGAATTACACCACAACTCAGTCTGACCTCGGGTTTTCAAGTGCGATATGACCAACTACCCACATTGGATCCTATTGTTTGCAGTAACTGGATTTGCCGGGTGGTTTCGGGCAGAATTACACTGCAAACTCAACCCAACCTCGAGTTGGCCATTTTCAAGTTCATTCTAGTGTCATGTCCATGTTCAAGATTCATGTCAAGTTCGTGTCAAGTTTTCAAGGCAAGTTTCATGTCAAGTTCTTGTCAAGTTTCAAGGCAAGTTTCATGCCAAGCTTCCTATGATTACCATTTTTTCCCAACGTCACCCCGTCTAAATATTAGGCTAACAATCTTAGCCTAATTTCTCGTCCGCATGATTTTTGACATGTAATATTAGGCTAAAAACTTAGCCTAATTCAACGTACACAAAAATTGGCATAAAGCAATTCATTAACATAAACATGACATAGGTGTAAACTTGGCATTTATGAACATCATAGGTATGAACTTGCAAAATAGTCAACATGAATATCATAGGTGTGAATCTTGCAACGTAGACTAAATCAACATACATATATGTGAACTTGCAACATAGACTAAATCAACTTACATATATGTGAACTTGCAAATCAATCACGAGCATATGAATAAGTGTGAACTTGAAATATGACATAGGTTTAACATATACACATAAACATGTAGATCTATCATTTGGTTACATATGTGATATGATCCTACAACCTAAAACTTGCATAACATGATAAACTACACAACTTGTCACAACAGGTTATACTTCAAGTTCCTATACATATGAATAGACTTATTCATTAGTTCCCGATTCAACATGATAATAAAATAGAACCACAGGCATAGATCAATATCATTCAATAACATAATCAATCTATTTTCAAGGTATGACATAACTGCATAAATTGATTAAAACATCACAGGCATATAAATCTGATAACATTACGAACATAAAAAGGTTTGAATACTAATCTAGATTCAAGAACATGGATAGATCTAACTTAAATAGAAAAATCTCCAAAATCGAGATCCAAGGACAAATAAAGAAAATAGGTCTGAATAGAAAATCAAGCTTAGATCCAATTTCATAGTCATAATCCTAGGCAATGAATCATAGGTGATTAACCACAATTGTCCTTGTCGTAGTCATAGACAATAGTCTTATGTTCACCGTCATAGTCATAGGCATAGTCTTATTAGTCATAGTCAGTCTTATGTTCACCGTCATAGTCATAGGCATAGTCTTATGTTCACTGTCATAGTCATAAGCATAGGCAAAATCTTATTTCCACAGTCATAGGCATAGTCATAGTCTTATGTCATTAACAATAGTTTCAACGTCGTAGGCAATATTCCCAATAGTAAAGATCCAAGAAGAAACCAAGAATAGATATGAATCATACATAAATCACTTCCAAATTATACCATGCAAATATTGGATTTATAGTTTTTATCTAAAAGTAACTGGAACTTACAGATCGTGGTCTAATAAAGATGTAGAAGTCGAATCTATAAACTAGTCGTCGAATTGTTGAATCGTTGAATCTTGCTTTGATTGTAGAAGCAAATCCCCAATTCCTAGCCGTAGCCTTCAAGAAATAATCTTCACGTTTTATTTTTAATTTAATTTAATTAAGGTGGAGGCAGCATAAAATTGCAATGGTTTGTTGTGGAGAGAAAGCTAGGTTTAGGGGTGTTTAAATAGGAGAATAGGGTAATTTAGAGCCTTCAGATCAGTCTAGAAGTCATCAGAACCACCCAGCTCGAAGACAGGTCATCCAGCCACTCAGAAGAAGACACATCATCACAGAACACTCCAGAATTATGTACTGGATCGGTATGGGCGCACTTGGAAGGTTCGTCAGTGTATTTTTGTACTGGCGCACTTCACAAGTGCGCCAGTGTATTCTGGCCTGTTTCCGGTTTTTCTGCCTAACTTCGTTCGTCCATATCTTCTTCATACGATATCCGTTTTACGCCAACTCGGACTCTAGCTCAAGTAGAATTTCGAGATGAACGCAATGGAGCAACCCGTTTCTCTTGATTCTTATTTTAAAAATTAATTCTTCCTTGATTTATGGTTTTAACATGTTATTAAAATTCGGGTTGTTACAACCTCCTTTGCCTCCTGGACTCTCTCCAACGTCTGAAAGGCTCTCTTTTCTCCTCTCTTGGCCACAAATCATTTCTAATTTTCAAAGTATAAACCATTTTTTTAATAACCTAGATTTGCTAATTTAAGGTAAATTAGTTTGTTAGATTATATTTTGTATGTACAGTGTTGTTAATATGTGTATATATAGGTTGAATTAATCATGTTATTAATCTATGTATAGTTTTGCTAATATAGGGTTAATTAGTTTATGTTGTAGGTATATGTGCATATATAGTGTTGTATGTATAGTGTTGCTAATTATATATATATATATATATGCTGAATTAATTGAGGCCCAATTCTTGTTATTAATTTATGTATTGCAAGTTTATATTGTTTGTATCAAAATAGAATTATGTACATGTATATATATTGAATTAATATATAAGAGACTGTAGACTTGTAAAGGGATGCTTAGTGGATATGGAAATAATTAAGTTTATATTTTGTAAAAATTTATTAAAAACGATATTTAATTTTATAACATATGGTTAGTTTGATTGAATGTTGAAAATATACGTATATGTGATAAAATCCATATACGTACAATTAGAGATTTAAATTAAGTCGTTGAAGGCTTATTTGGTTTAAAATTTTCTCTTTACATAGACGATTAATAAATAAGAGCACCAATCGTAATATATTATATTCATAAAGCCTTAGAGTGTTTTCTGGCCCCGTCTGATAAGTATTCTATATGATCATTATGTAAATGTTTGTTTTGTTAATAGAACGGACATCTTTATTCATCATATATAATATTTGTTGGATTTGTCCTTGTATAGGAAAAGTTACGAACACAATAATGAAAATAAATCTTGTAAAGTATTTCATTTTAAATGGTTTTCAAAATTCCGAAAGCGCTTCCTTTATGTTCCCTGTGTACACGTAATTGTGTACCGTTCAGGAAACAAGAGCTAAGTGTTACCGAAATTGTGTTGAATCGTTTAAATTGAAAATATTTACGCGATTTAATTACGTTATTATATTTGTAATGGGAGGTAGGATGACCCATCAGCAAAGTGTAAATGATCAATTGACATAACATTTAGCAATAAAATTGTTCTATTAAAATTTCAGTGCAAACTTTATCATACTTTTTAATTATCTACTTAGGAAAAATGGACAATAATTTTACTGATCGAAGATGGATGTACAAAGAAGAGAAGCTGAAGGCATAATAAGTAAACAATTTATTAATGGTATTGGTGTGTTTATTGATTTCGCTTTAAGTAACAATGGAAACGAAGACAAAATCCATTGTCCATGTAGTAGATGCAAATTATTATAGCAATTGATACTGCAAATGGTTAGAGTTCATTTGCGTTAGTACGGTTCTGTACCAAGCTATTTGGTTTAGGATCGTCATGGAAATAGTTAGCATCTACTTCTATACAAGTTGAGAATGTAGCGAATAATGAAATTACTATGGCGAATCCCTTAGAACATATAGTTGAAGATATTGCACGTTCAATGTTCCCTGTTTCACAATTTACTGATAACGATGGTAATTAAAAAGGAAAACTAAATATTGGAGCCAGAAAATATATGATTTATTTGATGCTGCAAAGAAACCCCCTTTGGGAAGGCTGTAAAAGCAGAACCCAATCATCAGTAATTGCTGAATACATTGCAGTGAAATCTAAATGCAATCTCACAGAAGATGGATTTATAGCTGTTGTACAAGCTACGAAGCGCCATATGCCACCCAATAATTTAATGTGTGAAAATCATTATGAAGTAAAAAAAATGATGTCGGCTTTTGGTTTACTGTGTAAAAAAATAGATACTTGTCTAAATGGTTGCATGCTATTTTGGAAGGAAGATATCAACCTTAAGAATTGTAAAATATGTAATCATAAATGATACAATCCAAGAAAGAAAAAGCGAAAAGAAGTATTGTATAAACGTATGCATTATCTACCTATTACTCCTAGACATCAAAGGTTATATGCATCTTTTGTAACCGCGCAACATATGAGATGGCACAATGTGAGAACATAGGAAGAAGGTACGTTAACACACCCAACTGATGGGGAAGCATGGAAGCATTTTGACCAGAAGTATCCCGATTTGCATCTGAGAGTCGTAATGTTAGACTTGATTTATGTACGGATGGATTTTCACCATTTTTTCAATTTGGTGCTATATATTTGTCCTGACCTGTAATTGTCACACCTTATAATTTACCTCTGTAGATGTGTATGAAAACTCTTTATATGTTTCTCACAGTTGGCGTCCCTGGTCCTGATGGTCCGACATAAGGAATCGGAATTTATTTACAACCATTAATTGAAGAATAAAAAAATTATGGTACGAAGGTGTAAAAACATATGATATTTCGAAGAAAAAAAACTTTCGTATGTATGCATCTTTATTGTAGACAACCAGTGATTTTCTTACGTATGCAATGCTTTAGGTTGGAGTACGGTTGGTCGTCTAGCTTGTCCATACTACACGGAAGAAACAAGAGCATTTTATTTACCTCATGGGAAGAAAATTTCATGGTTTGACTGTCATCGATATTTTCTTCATGTTAATCATTCTTTTAGAAGAGATTCGGATTTTTTTACAGCTAATAGGCATGAAACTTTGAGACTACCTATGGTTTGGTCAAGTGCAGATATTTATGAACTTGTAAAGGATAATCCAAAGGTACAAGAAACTAGAGAACAAACCGAAATTCAAGGTAAATCATCGATTCATACTTGGTGCAAACAAAGCACATTTTGGGAGTTGCCTTGTTGGAAAAATCTCCTGATTTGCCATAATATTGACGTGATATATAATGAGAAAAACGTTCTTGATAATGTGTTTAATATAATTTTGAAGTCAAAGGGAAGACGAAATATAATTTGAAATCAAGACGCGATATCGATGTAATATGTAACCGTCCTGAGCTTCATATAAATCCAAATGGAACCAAAAAACCAAAAGCAAACTATAAACTAGATAATAATCAAGTTAAAATACTTTTAAAATGGGTTGAAGAATTAAGAATTCCGGATGGTATATCTTTTAATCTTCGTAGATTTGTTGACTATAAAAACAATAAACTTAGCGGGATGAAAAGACACGACTATCATGTTATGATGGAAAATTTGTAGCCTGTCGCTTTCAAATAACTGTTGCCCGTAATAGTTTGGACTATTATAGCAGAAATTAGTCTGTTTTATAAAAAGCTTTGTTCTACTACATCAAAAATTTGTCATCGACCTAAACTAGCGGAAGAAAACCCTATATTGCTTTGCAAACAAGAAAAAACATTCCTCTACGTTTTTTTCAATGTTATGGAGCATTTATCTACTTATCTTCAATTATAAGCAGGTCTTCGAGGGCCGGTACAATATGGATGGATGTATCCATTTGAAAGGTATATTAATGTAATACCCCGTAATTTTAACAACACTAAAGAGGACAAACTAAAGAATATTAATTTAATATTTAGAATTAAGGGAATGGAATGCGCCATTGCGTCCGTCTCGAAATTCTGGTCAAGATAGACATTCGGTTTGCGTAAAACGGACACCATATGAAGAAGTTATGAAGGTTTGAAGTTTGTATACGCGCAAGAGAATTATATATATATATTTAATCAGAAAATCAAATTTCAATTCAAAATCGTTCAAAACGCAGAAAATTGGGTGAGCAGGAATTCTCGTGCCCAAGGGAGTCGAACCCTTAGGGGAGGTGTCGACCCTTGGGTCGACCAAGGGGTGTCGACCCATGGGTTGACACCCCTAGGCCTGATGTGGCAGTTAGGGTCGAAGGGCTGGCGGCTATAAATATGGCTCCATTTCCCTTGTTTTCTACACTGAAAATTAATGGAGGACTAGATGATGTCGGTGCCCAGACTGAATCAAACCGTTTTTCTTTTTCTACAATCAAGTTAATCAAGTTATTTAAGTGTAGATCTGTGACTCAACCTCTGTTATTCTTATTCTATCTTTCTAGATCCAAACACTATGAGTTTTAGTTACTTTTAGATTTAAATAATTAAAAAGTAAACATGATATGACTATAATTTGGATCTATGCCTGTGACTACTTGAATCATATCAGATCTATAATAACTTGTGAACCTATGATATTCTGGCATAACTATGACTTGAATCTTAACCTTTATTATGTTAGATCTGACTTTGATTTTGGATCTAATTCACTATGTAGATCACCTTGTACCTATCATGTTTGTGGTTAAATTGGATCTATTACTAGTTGGACATCATTGTTTAGATCTTGTCATGCCATTATGACACCCCTATTATGTTGGAATCAGTTCTATCATTTCATGTTCACCAAATCTGTTCTTATATGCCCATCCTGTTATTATGCCACTATATGTTTATGTCAATTTTGTTAGCATAATCATCTCTGTCATCTTCCCTTTATCTTTCCCTTTTATTTTATATAGCCAGGCTACTTTCGAGCCTAGGCATGCCGCTGAAATATGCAAACACGTTAAATGGGGAACGAGGGGAAAAACATTGAAATTGGGCACAACTTGAAAATAGGGAATTTGGCATAACTTGAATAATGTTTATAAATATGAATTTAGGGCATATAATCCATTATGAACATATTTGTGAAAAGGGGCATGAAAACCTATAACGACATAGGTAAAATTGGCTAATAATGAAATGCCTAGGATTACAGTAATTAGAAACTGTAACTGTGCCTAGACACAAGGTTAGATTACACTTGTTGTGGAAGTCTGCTTGGAGCCGCCCGGCATATCCAGCGGCCATAAGTGGTGAATCTAATGTGAGGGGTCTAGGTGCACAAATACGAGATGAGCTAAGACACGAGGTTATGCCCGACTTGTGGAAGAAGTCTGCCCGGAACTGACCGGCATATCCAGCATCCATAAGTGGTGGGCTTAACGTGAGGGATCTAGCACATTATAAAAATAAATGGACATAGCAATGAATTGGAATACTTAACCTAGTTGAATCCATAGGGATTGTATGAACATGAACTTGAATAATGGTTAAATAAACTTGGTTGAAACAGTGGGTGGGTTAAGTAAACCTGGGTAGGGTGGGTAATATTTATATATAGGCCCACAAACTCAACCGGTTGGGGCTATGTAATTAAAGACACTGTTAGGTAAGCATAACCTGTAGAAATGATGGGGTTATATAATTAAAGACACCAGTAGGTATACATAACATGTGGCAATCCTAGTGGAGATACAAGACATGAGGGAGAGCTTGTATTGTCTTGTGTGTAGGACCCATTTCAGTCAGTAACCCATAGAACAACATCAGATGAATATTCCACCCTAGGTCGGAGTTGGGACATGCTAACTGGGCTGATTGTAAGAGATCCAAATGTGGAGGACGGTGTGGGCGGCGCAAGCCGACTGGGACATGTGTGTGCATGGGCCGGGCAGAGGGGAATAAGACGACCATGACACTAGTAGATATGGTTGTGCACATCAACAAAGGGTTGCCACTTTAGGAAGTGATACCTCCTACTGTGGGGCCGGCACAGGGTATCTACAGAGTAGGGATCCGATCGATTAGGGTAGTAGTTAGGGTACATCTAGACGTATGCCTAAGTCTAGTGGTTGGGATCATCTCATTATGGTTATACTAGTATTATTGCAGAGAATCAGAGTAATCTTTCGAGAAGCGTATACACTCTATCATCTTTACCTTGTCACACTTTCCCTTTGTGATATTATCTCTCTTATCCACTTTATATGCCTATCATGATACTTTACTTATTTACTTGCTAAAAGTAGCTGAACTCGCCAGACTTTATGTCTGACCCTTTTTGTTTCCTCTTCTTTCTTCCGTTCCCCCTAGGTTCTCAAGGTAGGAATACACAAGCTTGACCAGGATTCTGGTATCATTTGCTGGAGCTGTTTAGATGTATTGCTCAAGCTCCTATCTTTGCTACTATGGCTATGCTTTTGTTTGGGGATTTTGCTTATTTTATTTTGTCCTCTGATGTTTAAGAGCAAGACAGAAGTTTTTGTGATGTACTGGTTTTTATGTTATTCATACATATGATGTTTTGAACCAAGATGCTTTATAATTAATAAAGCTTGGTTTTATTCCGTTGTTATTTTATATCTGTCTTGTAATATTTCGGTTTTTGTTTACCTGAGTGACATTAACAGACATGGGGTGTCACACTTTGTTTTAGGGCTGAAAGTTAACAGATAAGTTAAAAAAATTTGAAAATTATTTTCAAAAAGGTTGTAAAAGAAAGCATTTTCAAAAAGAAAAGTCTGTTTTGAAGAACATATTCCCCAAAGCCATATGTACTATCTTTCGATCCTTTGTCTGAATCCCTTTCCTTTTCTTTTCAGCATACCTGGGGAACCTAATATTCTTAAGGGCGTTACGATACCAGGCTAGTTCCATAGGTATCTAGAGGCCACGGCGGCTACTGGTGTCAAGCTGACATTCCTTCCCCAACTGCACCTGTCGTTCCTCCTCCTCCTCCTTCGCGTGTAAACAACTTCTCTAAGATCTGCAAAGATTTCCGGGCTATGGGAGGAATGCCATACCATGGAACCGAGACGTTCGTAGAGGCAAGGAATTGGCTCAAGGAGACAGAGGACTTGTTTGGAATTTTTGATGTGGATGATCGTAGGAAGATTCAGCTAGCCGTCTGGCTACTAAAAGACGAAGCTTCGTTCTGGTGGGAAGTAACCCAAGCGGGGCGTCCGGTGGAGACGTGGGATGATTTTAGACAAAGGTTTGAAATGAAGTTTCTTTCTCAAGCTGAGAAAAGCATGCAAATGGAGAGGTTCTTGGCGCTCAAACAAGGAGACACGACTGTTAAAGAATATGTGAACAAATTCAACCAGCTAGCAAGGTTTGGATTGGAACTGGTGGATACTCCGCACAAGAAAGCTTCGCGGTTTGCTAAAGGGCTGAATGAACCACTTCATGGGTTAGCTATGTCCCATATTCCAATGGGAGTGACTTTTGAAAGGCTTGTTGATATGGCCTTGATGCATGAGGAATAAAAAGGAGAAAAGAAGGAAGTTAAGGCTAAGGAAACAACGCAAAACAAGAAAGTATGGCCCTAGAAAGGATAGCAACAACAACAATAGAAGAAGGGCGAAAATAATGACAAGGGTAAGGATAAAAGTAAGTGTCATAATTGTGGATGAGAGGGTCACTTGGTGAAGGACAGCAAAAGAAGGAAGAATCCTTGCTTCAATTGTGGAGAGGTCGGACATTTTGCTAAGGAGTGCCAAAAGAAACAGGGGCAAGGTCAAAGTTTAGGAGCTTCTAGAGGCCAGGTGCATGCTCTCACGACTAGTGCTCCGAATAGAGGTAGGAAAATTTCCGTGGAATGTTTGATGTCTCTTTCCAGTCATCCTATTAAACTCTTTTTGATTCTAGCGCTTCACATTCATTTATATCTAGTTCCGTGGTTGAATCCCTGCACTTAATCACTAGTATGGTAGTGGATCCCGTCATTATCTCAAACCCCATTGGTGGTTCGACACATTTGTCCATGATATTTTGGGGTTTGAGAATATCTGTGTTAGGCGTCGAGTTTGAGTGTGATGCATATGTGCTCGGTTTTATGGGCTACGGTTTGATTATAGGGATGGGTTGGCTAGCCATGTATGGTGCCATTCTGGATTGCGAAAAGAGGGTGGTTAGGCTTCTGACTTGTCATGAGAGGACCCTCGAGATTTCTTGTGACCCGCAAGGATCTGTTATGCTTAGTTTCCTAGAGTCTCTTGATGCATCTATTGATGATTTGCAATCTGCTCCAGTAGAGATTATTCCGATGTTTTCGATGAGGTACGGGGCTTACCTCAGGGGAGTGAGATCGATTTTCATATATATTTAGTGGACAATGCAAAGCCAGTTGCATTGCCTGTGCGCCATATGGCTTCAAGGGAAAAGAGGGAGCTTAACATGCAAGTAGGGGAGCTAATTGAGAAAGGGTTTATTAGGAGAAGCATATCTGAATGGGGTGCTCCAGTTGTATTCGCGACTAAGGCAGATGATTCGCTTCGCTTGTGTGTGGACTGTAGAGAGTTGAACAAACTCACTAAGAAGAACATGAACCCACTTCCTAGGATAGATGACTTGTTTGACCAGCTTGTTAGTGCCTTGGTATTCTCTCAGTTAGACTTGGCCACGGGGTTTCATCAGTTGAGTGTGGCTGAGGATAGTATAGATAAGACCGCTTTTAGGACTCCAGATGGTTTCTTTGAATGGCAAGTTATGCCTTTTGGGTTGACGAATGCACCCGCCTATTTTGTTGATCTAATGAGTAGGGTGTTTCGGGAGTTTCTAAATTTGTTACGGTCTTTGTCGATGATATCTTGATCTTCTCGAAGAGTGAGGAAGAGCATGACCAACATTTGAGAGAAGTTTTGAAAACTCTCCACGCGCATCAGCTTAAGGCAAAGTTCTCCAAATGCCATTTTGGAGAAAAGAGGTGAGATTCCTAAGGCATGTGGTTTTCAAAGATGGGATAGCAGTAGATCTTGCAAAGGTAGTTGCAGTTCAAGATTGGAAAATTCCGAAGAATGCAACGGAGGTGAGAAGTTTTCTTGGATTGGCAGGTTATTATAGGAAGTTCATTAAGGACTTCGCATAAATATCAGCCCCACTCACCAGGCCGACGAAGAATAATTTGGCGGTTTCATGGTATATAGATTGCGATGTTGCTTTCCAACAATTGAAGAGGGCTCTGACGACAGCCCAGTCTTGACCTTGCATGATGGGAATAAAGTGTTTATAGTTTACACCAATGCATGTGGTACAGGGCTTGGTGAGGTTTTGATGCAAGAAGGAAAGGTAGTGTGATATGGGGGTAGGCAGCTAAGGGTTCTTGAGAAGAACTGCCCTGCCCATGATTTAGAGATGGCTGCCGTAGTATTCACGCTTAAGATGTGGCATCATTGTTTGCTTGGAGAGAAGTTCGAGTACTACACCGACTATAAATCTCTCAAGTACTTGTTCTCGCAGAAGGATCTTAATTTAAGGCAACAAAGGTGGATGGTGTTCCTATTTTCTTATTATTTTGAGATTGCTTATACACCCTGGCAAGAGTGATGTGGTGGTAGACGCACTGAGTAGGCAGAGGATGGCCTTAAGTCCTATGTTTGTGGAAAGAAAAATCTTGGAGTTCATATCGACTTTTGATTTTAGACCCTCTACCGAGCTTTTGTCCGGTTTGCTTGCATCGCTAGAGATATGGACTACTTTTATGGATTAGATAGGAGCTTCACAGCAACGTGATCCACAAATTTCAGACATCTTGGATAGACTCGGTAAAGGGGAGACTTCTAGTCACCTCAATAAATATTCCATTGACGATAAAGGGTGGTTGCGACGAGATGGAAGGCTTTGTGTTCCCCAAACTGGAAGTTTGTTAAAAACAATCCTAGAGGAAGCCCACCATTCTAAGATGACTATTCATCCAAGAGGTGATAAGATGTATAGGGACATGAAGTGGGTTTTCTTTTGTGCTGGGATGAAGAAGGATGTGGTAGAGTTTGTTTCTCAATGTTTAGTTTGTCAGCAAGTCAAAGCTGAGAAAAAGAAGCCCGATGGTTTACTTCATCCATTGGAGGTTCCACAGTGGAAGTGGGAGAGCATCTCTATGGATTTCGTAGATGGTTTGCCTAGATCAAAGAAAGGCAATACCATTATTTGGGTTGTAGTGGATAGACTTACTAAGAGCACTCATTTCATTCCAGTTAAGAGTAAGAGGATGGCAGCTTGGTTGGCAGCAATTTATGTTCGTAAGATAGTCCGTCTTCATGGAGTACCTTCCAGCATCGTAAGCGACCGTGACACCATCTTCACTAGTGAATTTTGGAAGAGCCTGCAAGAAGCATTAGGTACACAGTTATGTTTGAGCACCCCTTATCATCCTCCGACCGATGGACAGACGGAGAGGGTGAACAAAATTCTTGAGGATCTTTTGAGGTTGTGTATCCTAGACTTTGGAGGGACTTGGGAAGAGCATCTTCCTTTAGTAGAGTTTGCCTACAACAACAGTTATCAAGCTAGCATTGGCACGGAACCCTTCGGAGCATTATACGGATGACCCTGTAGATCACCAACTTGTTGGTGGGAATCTATAGAAAGGCTATTACTTGGAACAGATATGGTTAGAGAAATGTACGAGAAGATTGATCTTATTAGACGACGAATGAAGACTGCTCAAGATAGGCAGAAATCCTATGCAGACAAGAGAAGGACTGATATTGAATTAGGAGTAGGAGATACAGTTTTCATTAAAGTGTCACCTTTGAGGAATGTGGTTCGCTTTGGATCTGTAGGGAAATTGGCACCAAGATTTGTAGGGCCATTTCCCCTAACAGAAAGGATTGGCCAAATGGCCTTTAGAGTAAAGCTGCCAGAGAGAGTATCCTGTTTTTATGATGTTTTCCACGTTTCTCATGTGCGGAAATGCTTGCATGATACCGTAGAAGTAGTTGAGCCGAGTATATTGGAGGAAGTAGAGGTGGAACGGGAGGCGATAGTCAGACGAGTTCCTACCAATATTCTTAGATCAGAAGTTAAGAAGCAACGTAATAGAGAAATCAAGTTGATGAAAATTCAGTGGGGAGATAACACAGAGGATGCAGCTTGGAAGACCGAAGACAAGATTCGTGCTTCGTACCCTTTTCTTTTCAAAGGTATGTTCTTAACTTCCTTTCCAAAGCTTTTATTTATGCTTGTTTCTATCATTTAAGTATGACCTATCGATCGAATCTTCGACCTTTAGGTAGGAATCCCATGGATGTAAACATGTGTTTGAGACATGTTATGTTTGATGGATGCAAGTGGATGCTAGTGTTTGCTAGTGGATGCATATACACACACATTAAGCACCAGATCGGCTCAATCACTCTCATACTGCATATGGATGTGTGTGCATTTTTCTTCTTTTAATGGATGGAAATGGATGTATCATCATATGAATGTTGCGATTGGACGGATGATTGTGCATCCATATAGAACTTACATGTTATAATAGGATTATTGCATACATGTTGGATTTATGGCACTAACATACATTGCATTAAGGAGGTCGACTGAATTAGTAGACCGCCTGATCTTTGCATTAGTATTGGGACATATACACACATCATTGCATATGTTCATATAAGCATTAGAAGTCTTTAAGGACAATGGATGCCTTTGATTGGTGGATGAGTAGATGGATGATGATTGGTAGGATATACATTCTTCTTAACTTGGAGATTTCAGGGACGAAATCCTTTGAGTAGGGGAGAATGTAACACACCATAATTTTAAAAACACTAAAGAAGACAAACTAAAGAATAATTAATTTAATATTTGTAATTAAGGGAAATGGACTGCGCCATTGCATCCATCTCGAAATTCTAGTCAAGATAGACATTTGGTTTGCGTAAAATGGATACCGTATGAAGAAGTTACGAAGGTTTGAAGTTTGTATACGCGCAAGAGAATTATATATATATATGATTAAATCAGAAAATCAAATTTCAGTTCAAAATCGTTCAAAACGCAGAAAATTGGGTGACCGGGAATTCCCCCGGCTAGGGGAGTCGACATCTTGGGGGGTGTCAACCCATGGGTCGACCCCCTAAGGGGGGGTCGACCCACCTAGGGCAGACGTGGTAGTTAGGGTTTGGGGGCTGGCGACTTTAAATATGGCTCCATTTCTCTTGTTTTCTACACTGAAAATTAATGGAGGACTAGATGTTGTCGGCGCTCAGATTGAATCAAACCATTTTCCTTCTTCTGCAATCAAGTTAATCAAGTTATTCAAGTGTTGATCTGTGATTCAACCTCTGCTATTCTTCTTTTATCTTTCTACTTCCAAACACTGCGAGTTTAAATTACTTTTAGATTTAAATAATTAAAATGTAAAACATGATATGACTGTAATTTGGATCTATGCCTGTGACTGCTTGAATCATATCAGATCTGGAATAACTTGTGAACCTATGATATTCTGGCATAACTATGACTTGAACCTTAACCTTTATTATGTCAGATCTACCGTTGATTTTGGATATAATTCACTATTTAGATCACCTTGTACCTATCATATTTGTGGTTATATTAGATCTGTTACTAGTTGGACATCGTTGTTTAGATCTTATCATGCCTATTATGACACCCCTATTATGTTAGAATCAGGTCTATCATTTCATGTTCACTAGATCTGTTCTTATATGCCCATCCTGTCATTATGCCACTATATGTTTATGTCAATTTTGTTATCATAATCATCTATGTCATCTTCCCTTTATCTTTCCCTTTTATTTTATATAGCCATGCTACTTTCGAGCCTAGGCATACCGCTGAAATATGTGAACGCGTTAAACAGGGAACGATGGGGAAAACATTGAAATTGGTCATAACTTAAAAATAAGGAATTTGGCATAACTTGAAGAATGTTTATGAGTATGAATCTAGGGCATATAATCCTATTTGGGGAAAAGGGGCATGAAAACCTATAACGACATATGTAAATTTGGCTAATAATGAAATGCTTAGGATTACAGTGATTAGAAACTGTAACTGCGCCTAGACATAAGGTTAGATTACGCTTGTGGTGGAAGTCTTCCTGGAACTGCCCGGCATATCCATAGACCACAAGTGGTGAACCTAATGTGAGGGGTCTAGGTGCAAAAATACGAGATGTGCCGATACACGAGGTTAAGCCCGACTTATGGAAGAAGTCTGCCCGAAACCGACCAGCATATCCAGCATCCACAGGTGGTAGGCTTAATGTGAGGGGTCCGGCACATTATAACCATAAAAGGACATGGTAATGAATTGGAATACTTATCCTAGTTGAATCCATAGGGATTGTATGAATATGAACTTGAATAGGGGTTAAGTAAACTTGGTTGAAACAGTGCGTGGGTTAAGTAAATCTAGGTAGGGTGGGTAATATTTATATATATGCCTACAAACTTAACTGTTGGGGTTACGTAATTAAAGACACCGTTAGGTAAGCATAACCTGTATAAATGATGGGGTTATGTAATTAAAGGCACTAATAGGTATACATAAACGGTGGAAATCCTAGTGGGGATACAAGACAAGGAGGAGAACTTGTATCATCTTGTGTGTGGGACCCATTTCAGTCAGTAACCCATAGAACAGTATCAGACGAGTACTCCGCCCTAGGTCGGAGTTGGGACACGCTTACTGGGCTGATTGTATGAGATCCAAACGTGGAGGACAGTGTGGGCGGCGCAAACCGACCAGGGACATGTGCGTGCATGGGCCGGGCAGAAGGGGATAAGACGACCGTGATACCAGTAGATATGGTTGTGCACATCAACGAAGGGTTGCCACTTTAGGAAGTGATACCTCCTACTGTGGGGCCCTACGGAGTAGGGAGCCGATCAATTTGGGTAGAAGTTAGGGTGCATCTAGGCGTATGCCTAAGTCTACCATCTTATAGTGGTTGGGATCATCTCATTCTGGTTATACTAGTATTAGTGCAGAGAAACAGAGTAATCCTTAGAGAAGCATATACACTCTATCATGTTTATCTTGTCACACTTGCCTTTTGTGATATTATCTCTCTTATCTACTTTATATGCCTCTCATGATACTTTTACTTATTTACTTGCTAAAAGTAGCTGGACTCACCAGACTTTATGTCTGACCCTTTTTGTTTCCTCTTCTTTCTTCCATCCCCCCCCCAAGGTTATCAGGGTGGGAATACTCGATCTAGACCAGGATTCTGCTATCATTTGTTGAAGCTGCTTAGATATATTGCTTAAGCTCCTATCTTTGCTACTATAGCTATGCTTTTATTTAGGGATTTTGCTTCTTTTATTTTGTACTCTGATGTTTAAGAGCAAGACAGAAGTATTTCTGATGTACTAGTTTTTATGTAATTCAGACATATGATGTTTTGAACACGATGCTTTATAATTAATAAAGTTTATTTTATTCTACTACTATTTTATATCTGTCTTGTAATGTTTCTATTTCTGTTTACCTATAACGCTTCATGAAACTTAATTCATTCTCTTAATGAATGACATTAACGAACGTAGGGTGTCACAATTAATATTTAGTTAATTAAATATTGGTTTATGAAATATATAAAAATTTAATTTAAAATAATTCTAAATAGGTATTTAAATCATCTAAATAAAGTGAGACAGAAAGCACGAGTTGAAGGTTCAATATTTTGCAAATCATACATCGAAGAAGAATCTTCGCTTTTTTCTCACATTATTTTAGTGACCATGTGAACATATCATTTGAAAGTACTACACGTAATGATGAAGGCGTTGATCAAGATGGTTGTCAAGTGACTTTATCTATTTATAAAAGAAAATGGTCGACCTTCTGGTAAATATGTGGAAGCATGACTAGATGATAAAGATTATTATGCAACACACATAAATTCTTCTCAATTGCACTGAAGTTGCATCGTTCATTAGATAATAAATGTATATCATCTATACATGTGTATCTTTAATCATAATGTAATATTTGTCCTATAATTGCAGCATTTACAAATCACAACATTCTAACGGCGATATCAGCAAAGAATTCGATACTTGGTTTACTAATTACGTTTTTGATACAACAAATTGTGTTGTAGATGAAGGATTGAAACATTTAGCTATGAGACGAAAAAGGAAAGTCAAGACATATCCAATATTCTTTGTCAATTGATATAAATTTAATACTAAAGAATACGGCGCTGAGAAATTAACTAACAATACCGGTGTATTTGTTAAAGGTAGTGATGATCCAAATGACCATATAAATGATTTCTATGGCGTACTAACGCAGATTTTGCAATTGACATATTTCACACGACCCATGAAAGAAGTATTTTTGTTTAAATACAACTAGTTCAGCAACATTACAGGTTCTAGAATTTTGAAAGGCAAGTGAAAAATTTATTATTCACAAAAACAAGAGTTAAATCGACTTAAAATGCAAAAGCAATAAAGACCCTTGAATGTCTAGACTTGAACTTACAAAAACTAAATAAAAAATAAAGATGAAGCATACTTATTCCAACATTATTTATATCGAGCTGAAGATACTACGTCACACGAGAATCACAGCAGCAGCACCAAGAAGAAAATTCCTATATCCAAATTGCAAAGAAAGAAACAGACAATATAATTCATTGAATCATCCCCATAAATCAATTCCAAACTGCATGCAGAGTAAGGTTCTCGTCACAGTTTACCAATAACTATGTAAAGCTGTCACTAACAAAGAGTCCAGTGGCTCGAGACTCAATTTAAGACAGGATCAAACATGGGACCAGGATTCTTCCTGGTATGTCGTTTCATCTTGTTGGTGAGCGGCATCACATCCTCTGGAAAGAAGTCATTTCCATCATCTAAATCAGAGTCATCCCAGAATTTTCCTTTCAGCTTCTTGGGTTTAGATAAAAAAGGAAGAGATCTCGTAGGAATTGCAGAAGATAGAGAAGCTAAAGAGGTATTAACTTGTGGAAAAGTCAAACCACAACCGGTGACCATTGGAGGAGGTAAAGTAAGATCTTGAGGAGGCTTCAAGTTAGCATAAGACGAGACCGGTGACCATGAAGGATTAGGAGCTAATGGAGTAAGCTTCAAACCTTTATCAACAGGAGAAATGGAGGTATTTATCCTAGATAAGTCTGGTGAGGATCTAAAGAACTTGAAGTGCTATTACCAGATAAAGACTTTGGTGTTTGCACAGTTTCATTGCTATGGCCTTCTAATATGTTACCCTGTAGAGCCGCCTCTTCAGCAAACTGAGCAACATTATTGATCACATTATTAAGAACCTCTTTATCAATATTTTTTCTTTCTGGTGTATCAGAATCTAATGCAGCTTCAAGGGCATTATCCGTGTTAACATCTATATGATCAACATCATTACCATTATTAACATTATTCATGTCAGTAGTTTCATGACTATTGTTACCATCTGCCTCTGATTCCAGAACATTAAAGGGATTATCATTAACATTTTCCACATCTTTTTCAATTGTCTTACTACTATTCTAAACCCCTTTTTTCTCTAGTACTTAGCATTTCTTGTATTAGCAGATTTCCAATTACCTTGATTAGCATTAGTAGTATATTTCCTATTAAATTGCCGATGATGATCAATAAGATCCTCAACATGCTTATCCTGTTTATCTTCTGCATGGATATTAAACTCACAACTGCTAGTTGTATGACCAAATACCCTACAAACAGTGTATATTTTGGGTCTCCAATCATAGGATAATTTAACTGAAGGGTAATCTTTACCTAAACCTCCTACCGCTATCTTTTAGGAAGATCAAAATCTGATGAAATCTCAATTAATGCTTTTGCATACCTAAATCTTTGAAGATTTTCTGTGCTAGTGTCAAAACATATCAGTCTCCCGACATGACAAGCTAACTAATTTATACCCAATAAAGTCCAAAGAATTGTCGGAATACAATAAAAATGAACCCATACCGGAACTTTTTTGATTTGAGCCTGTGAATTTCCTATTATTGGATCCCATCTAGTTTTGATGAACATGCGTCCTTTAATGAAAATAGGATCATATTTCAAAATTCTTTCCCTATCTGAATCATTGGAGAATTTGAAAAAATAGTGCATACCATCTGATCTAATACTAACTTCCCCATCTAATTTCCAGAAACAATTTAATTTTTTTACCACAATGGAGTATGAAGAATTGCCATCTAGGAAGAAGCCCACCAAAATATTTGTCTAGTATTGCATACCTTCAGATCTGACTGACTTAGGAATCTGCTGTGGAATGCCATCCCTAGGAATGTCGAAGTGCTTGGACTGATAGGCTCCTGTGTTGCAAGGGAGTGAATTAAAAATGGATGCGTAGTCTTTCTTAGTAAACGCCGGAAAGGAGGCGTCAGATGATGAAGGATTTGCAGATCTAATAGGGGTAAGTTGCAGATTTGAAGGATTAGATCTGAAATTTGAAAGAGAGGGTTTATCAGAAGAGGTGTTTGCAATTGGAGGTGGTGAATCGGGGGGAATAGGCGGAGATGAACGGGAGGGTAGGGGAGGGAAGGCGGTGTCAAAGGTGAAGGAGGTGGAAGAAAAAGAGGGATTTACTTGGGAGGCCGCTATTAACAAAGAGGTGAATGACATGTTGTTAATAGTTGACTTACAGGTTCTAGAATTAATGTGTATCCAAAATATAATCTTATAGAAATAAAACATACTTCGCGTTATTATAAGTATGATCCTTTTATACTTGCCAAACAAGTTTTTCAAGTATATTGTGCTCCTTATCCATCTCAAAGAACAGACAAAATAGAATGGCCGACTGTTTAAAAAAAAAGCAAGGTTTACATTTGAGGATGGAATATTCTCGACGAACAAGTTTATCAAGAAGATGTCAAGGAAAATTGAGGTTTAGTACTAACCGATGATCAAATCGATTTTGGACCTCTAAACGATGAATCAAATGCATTAGTTGAAGCGTTTGAGGCTACAGATGAACCATATATAAAGGAGTAAATAAAGTTAGAATCCAAAAATGACGAGAGCTAATCAGTAATCCTCATTTTAAAAAGGTAATTTCATATTTTTTAACGTTACGCTATTTTTATTAAAATGTTATGTTATGCAGGCCCAGCCCTAGCCATAAGCGAGCCAGGCGACCGCCTAGGGCCTCGGACCCGGGAGGAGGAGGTGGAGGACGAAGGAGAAGGGGGGCCTCAAACATTCATATTTGTTATAATTAAATTCGATACTCTTACTGATTGTGTAAAGCTGTAGTAGCTTGGTGGTAGTGATTTGAACTTGTTTATTTAGCGTTGTGAGTTCAATTCCTAGAATGCACATATTGCAATCTCTTTTTTTTTTATCTTCGGCTTGCTCCTACCAAGCTTGGCATGACCAAGAATACGAAGAATGCATGTTTTGTAATTCTATATTGACCGTTGCTGCACCTGACACAGTTCTGTTATTGAAGCTTGTTTTGCATTCTGGAAATTTATTTGTACAGAGCTTGTTGTCCATATATTACGACTAGAAGAAATATGTTGCCTAACCATTAACTATCTGGTCCCTTATTGACTCTATTTAGGTGTTTATCGATATATATTTTTCTTCCAATGAATAGTTGTGTATAGTGTACAAGTTCCTAGAGTTCTGGGGGCGTGCTTTTGTTCATTGAACATCCTTTATTTTAATGCAGTACCGCTTTTTTTTACAAGAATGGAGCCTCTTTTTTTTTTCCTTCGGTTCCCTCCTACCAAGCTTGGGGTCACTGAAATTTTTTCGCCTACGTCCCCAGCCAACTCAGGGCCGACACTGGTGTTATGCTAATATGATAAGTATCGCATAGTCTTCTTATGTTATGTCATACTAATTGTTTTACATGGTCCTTTATATGTTATATTATAACATTTGTCTGTAATAAGTATGACATCACACAGGCATACAGCTTCTGGATCACCTTCTGCTTTTCATCCTCCAGTAAGTAGCGTTGGCGGTGGTCCATCGCAGGAGCTATCATGTCCTACGGTGTGACTTAAGCCAACATCCAATAGAGGGTAAGCATTAAGTTTCAAGTATAATTTTCATTTTTGTATAATATATTATAAATATATATATATATATATATATATATATACAGTAGCGATGAAATATTAAATAGTTTTTTTTCGTTTAATACATTGGTTTTGAGTTAGTGCCATCCAAAATAGTCTTGGGGTATCAAAACAGGCTTACATGAGTCGCATGACGTCATATTGGTCTAAGTGGACGTTGGTACCAGAAAATGTTAAGAAGACTATTTGACAGGATTTTCTGGTACATGTGATATATCATTTATTATATTAAGTAGTCATGCTCATTTTTGATCAGTTCATTGTTTATGTTATTTTTAAAAAATGCAGGGCTCGATGGATTTCCAAGGGGCAGATATTTCGCTCGTCCGACATCATTAGAATAGTAAAGTTGCTGAAAATTACAGAGAAACACTAAATGACATAAAATCAATTGAAAAAAAAAACCGAGTTGGATAAACGCTAAGCTGTGGGATGATTTTCATACTTGGTGGAATAACGGGCAGTTTCAGGTAAATTTACTGCATATTTATTTTAAAAATTTCTACTCGATTAATATATAAATTAGAATAAAATATGTGTTTTATTATTTAAATTTATTGGCCAAGTCAACATGAAATTCGGCAAATAGATGCAAGAACACTGTTACGCATTGCGGTTGTTCCAAGTCGTTCCAGCACCATCGCAAGGACCTGGTATATTTATTTATTATACGGTTAAAGATTTTAAGTTCTAAGTTGTTAAAATTTGTTAATTGTTTTAACTTTAAGTTCTAATTTACATATATGCATATTTCAGGAGAGACATCGTGGTGTTTCTGTGTCGTACTAGGATGTATTTGCACACACACATGTAGTAAGTCAAATCGATGACACATGCTCAGTTTCTTACTCTTGGAACCACGATGTCAAAGCAAGTGATGCATATTTAAGTAAAACATAGTTACTTAAAGTTATAATTTACTTAAAATAGTGTTCTCTAAATTCATTTGTATTTTGTTAATAGGTTTAATTTCAGCAACAAAGGGCACAGAAGCTTGAGGAGGGTAGGAAGACCGAGCTGACTGCCAAGGAAGAGGATTTTATTTTTGAGGCTGTCATGGATCTGCCAACCTGCAAAAAAGGCTATGGTTTTGGGGACCAAGCGGTAATAGAAACTAAAATTTATAGTAAAAACTGAAATTATTTGAATTGCTATTATGAAATACTGAAAATCTAAAATTATTTATAGGTTAGGACATCTCAGCAGTCGTACCAGAGCGCTCAGGACAAGGAGGAGATTGTATAGCTACGAGCCCACACCGCAGAGCTTAATGAGCATCTTCGCTGTCGCGAAGAGGAGATGTAGCAGCTTAACCAGCATCTGGCGGAGTTTATTACCCAGTACCGTACGTTTCCTTCATCGTCTGGTGGTTCCGGGGGAGATTGCATTGAGGTTGTTTTAGTTTGATGTTATATATGCACGTACTTTGGATTGGTATTATGCTTGATACATTATGATGGTTTGTATGTGTTAATGCTGTGTTGGTGATGATGGTTTGGACGTGGTGTTGGATGACTGTTTATTTTGACGTTGGGTTGATGACGTTGGGATACATGTACATATATGCTGTGTTAATGACGTTGGATTGATGTATTTTGTAAATATTTGTTTATGTTATGTGTTTTGAATGTTTTGTGTTTGATTTTGGTATAATATTATGTTTGGTATATATATGATTGCCACTGTGATGTATTTGCTCGAAATGGAGCTGTTTTGATGAATATGATGGGATTGTGGGGGGTTGAAAGTAGGGATGGCAAAAAATCCATACCCGCGGTTATCCGCGGATAAAATCCGTCATGGATATGAAACGGATAGTTAAATGGGTATCCGTGGGTAAAATAAACGGGTATTTTTAATATTCGTTAATTAATGGGGCGAATACGGATAGTAAGATATCCATGTCTATGTGTAACACCCCACACCCGCTAAGGTCACTCATAAGAGGGGAACGCCTTAGTTTCGGTGAAGTATTTTAAGTGAATATAGAACAGTAAAATTACAACAAGACAGATATAAGTAATACTTGAAAATTTAAAACATCATTTCATTGCAGCGGAAAGTAAAACATGTTTGGTTACATCACAAAACCATACAAGAGTCAAGTACAAAATATCCATCTTGATAAAAATAAGTACATAATCCCACTATGTAAACAATAGCCATAAAAGGAAAGATGAACTGAGCTTTACTTCAACGGTCCAAGCTCCAAAGGATAGATACAGCAATCTGATCAAAGCCCACTAGCACTAAGCCCACTCTGATAACCTGGGTTTGGGGGAAAAAGATAAAAACAACGGGGTCAGACATAAGTCTGAGTGAGTCCTATAACCCTAACAATACAATCGTTAAAGTAATTAGGGTATGATATAAACAAGGTATGGTACCTCTGGGGATAATGACTACACTACGTAGCCAACTTAACACGGGATGTACTAAGATAACCGGAAAGACGCATTTATCCACCCAAGGATAATTACTAGATTACACCATCCCAGACTTATCCACCCAAGGGTAATTCCTATACTGCACCACACCAGTTCTACCTACCAAGAGTAATTCCTACTTAAAGGTTGATCCTACTAAATGTACTTAGTAACTTTTACCTAGTAGTTTCGTGTACCCCTACATAGGTGCCGTCTGCCCCTATCTTCACTAGGTGTACCCACTACTCCCCATCGATCGGCTCCCTACCGTAGATACCCGTGCTGGTCCCACAGTGGGGTGTATTACTCCCCTAAAGTGGCTACCCAATACTAACGGTGCACGGCTTTATATCTACACGATGCAACAACGGCTTATCTACCAGCCCGGGCCCACACACGCATATGAAGCCCGTTGGACTTGCGTTGCCACCGCTAACCCGTTTTGGCCTCTTATAGTCAAGCCCAATATGCGTGTCCCGTCACTCGACTTGAGTCGAGCCCACAAAGATACGTTTGGGATATTGGTTGAAATGGGCCCCCACAAGCTACCACCTAAGCTTGTTATTTTATCTAGTATATCCCACTTAACCCTTTTTAATAATCATGTCTACCTTCATGTTATAAATCCTGGTTAAGTCATTAATCATATTTTAATTGCCATTCAAGGCACCCACTAGATTTCCACATGCCACCCAAGTCATTTACTTAATTCCCACATGCCAACCAAGGCACTTACTTAACCCTTTAATCATGTTTAATTACATGTTCCACTTTGGTTAAGTATTCTAATCGTATATTTTTTTTTTATTGCCACCCAAGGCAACCCACTAGTTTCCTCATGCCACCCAAGGCACCCCACTAGTTACTACGAGTCACCCAAGGCACCCACTTAACCCTCATGCCCCACTACATGCTTATATGGTTAAGTGTTTCTTAATTAATTAAGACCGTGATCCTCATAAAGACCTCTCACATTAGACTATCTTTTATGACCGCTGGTTAAGCCGGTTGGGTCCGGGCAGCCTTATGTCATAACCGAGTCTAACCTCGTGTCTTTACATTAATCACGTATTTAGTTTGTGCCTAAGACCTCTCACATTGGGCTAACATTTGTAGCAACTGGTTAAGCCGGTTGGGTCCGGGCAGTTTTACGCTACAACTGAGTCCAACCTCGTGTCTTAGTCAATTAATTACACCTAATTAATCACCCTCATAATTTAAATTAATTATCCCTAATTAATATTAAGTTTTTCATAACATGGGTAGACCTAACTCAATAGGTAAATTCCCATGGGGTAGACCTAACTCAATAGGTAAATTCCCAACACATAGTATGGGTACACCTAACTTAATAGGCAAATTCCCATACTATGTTCATTTATTTTATGTTATGCCTAATTATGTTAATTTCACACAATCTTATTAATTTATGCATTGAATTAACCCCATCGTTCCCACGTAATTTCGTTCTCATGACATAACACATATAAAAGGTGTCAACTTACATATGTATGAACATGTTTCAAAGGTGCCATCTTGCATATTAACAAACACATAACTTGCATGTGAACTTGCATAATATGTCACACAACTTGCATATAATCTTGTATAACATGTCACATAACTTGCATATAATCTTGTATAACATGTTACATAAACTTACATATTAACTTGCATAACATACTTGCATATTAACTCATAAACTTGCATAATGCCATCATGAACTTGCATATTAACAAACATGTAACTTGCATAGTATATCTTGCATATTAACATACATGTAACTTGCATACTAACAAACATGTAACTTGCATAGCATATCTTGCATATTAACATACATGTAACTTGCATAGCATATCTTGCATATTAACATACATGTAACTTGCATATTAACAAACATGTAACTTGCATAGCATATCTTGCATATTAACATACATGTAACTTGCATAGCATATCTTGCATATTAACATACATGTAACTTGCATATTAACAAACATGTAACTTGCATAGCATATCTTGCATATTAACATACATGTAACTTGCATAGCATATCTTGCATATTAACATACATGTAACTTGCATAGCATACATATGATCACATAGCCCACAACTTGCATATTTAGCATCATACAAACATAACATACATCATATTAAACTTGCATATTATCACATACTTAGCATGCATAGAATCACATACTTAACTTGCATAATAGATCAATGTTCAACTTAGTGTTTTGCATCATAATCATCATGAAACATAGCACCAAACTTGCATATAGATGTCATGACTACATAACATTAAACTTGCATGACATATGGTATATAACTTGCAAAACACATAACATACACTACACAAAGCTTGCATAAACACATTGATCCTCAAACATATCCATACATCATCATATCCTATCTTAATCAATTTAACAATTGATTATTAAGGAGATAGAATCTCACCAAAACAAAATTAGCAACTAATGAAGAAGATTAAGAGGCTAGAAGTTGATTTGGAATGCTATCCCTTCTCTAATTTTGATGGAGGCTCCTCCAAGTTTCATTTTGCCATAGTTTAGTTACTAGATTTAATTATGAATGAATTAGGGTAGGGTTAGGGTCTTATTTATAGGATTAGGTAGTGTTTTTAGGCCCTTAGATTAACCCTAGGATAGATCCCAGCCCTCAAAAATCGTCACAAGCCTCCAAAACAAGACCAAGGGCCAAAACAGGTGCACCAGGCCAGCCAGGGTCAAGCCAGAAGGCTGTGCAGGTTTCTGGCTCGACACGGGCGCACTTCCCAAGTGCGCCAGTGTATTTTTGTGCTGGCGCACTTCACATGTGCGCCAGTGCATTTCTGGCCTGTTTCCGGTTTTTCTGCCTAACTTCGTTCGTCCATATCTCCTTCATACGGACTCCGATTTTCGAAAACTCGGACTCTATTTCGCGTATTTTTCCGAGACGAACGCAATGGCGCAACCCGTTTCCCATAATTCAGATTTTAAAATTTAATTCTGCCTTGATTTATGTTATAACAAGTTATTTAAAATACGGGTTGTTACATTCTCCCCTCCTTAAAGGATTTCGTCCCCGAAATCTCTAAGTCAAGAAGAACGTATCCTACCAACCAAACAACCATCTACTAAACCACCAAACACTGGCATCCATTGTCCTTAAAGTTTCTAATGCTGTTATGAACATATGCAAAAAGTGTGTGTATATGTTCCCTATCTAACGTATGAACATATGCAAACCATGATAGTGCCATGCATCCATTATGTATGCGAGAGAACCCTATCGACACATACAATATCTACATGAGTGCACAATCATTCACCAAAATGCATCATCCACGTGATAACACAACCATTATACATCCATAAATATATTTTCCTACACACAAATTTATGCAATATGCAATATGAAGTGACTGAGCCGATCTAGTGCCTAGAGTGTGTGTATATGCATCCACGAGCAATCACTAGCAAACACTTGCATCCACTTGCATCCATCAACCATAACATGTCTCAAACACATGTTTCAACCATAGGTTTTCCCTATCTAAAGGTCAAACAGCACTAATCGAGAGGACATACTAAAGATAAGATAAGTACTAGGCAAGCGATAAAGGAGAAGTTAAAAGACATACTCTCCAAAAAGAAATGGATACAAAGAACGCATCTTCGCTTCCGTCTCCCAAGTAGCATCACTCTCTTCATCTCCCCTTTGTACTTTGATTAGTTGAACCTCTCTGTTTCTCAACTTCCAAATCTCTGACCCAAGGATGCAAGTAGGAGCTCGTCGAATCGTCGCATCACGCTCTACTTCCACTTCTCTAAGCAGGCTCGGCTCTACCGCCTCTGCGGTCTTATGTAGGAACTTCCTCAAATGTAACACATGGAATATCATGTACACCACTAAGCCTGTCGGGCAACTCCACTCTATATGACATCTATCCAATCCTTTCCTTAATAGGAAACGGTCCAACAAACCTTGGTACTCACTTCCCAACAGATCCAAAGTGAACCACATTCCGTAACGGAGATATCTTAATAAAAAGCATGTCCTAATATCAAACTCAAGCTCTGTTCTTCTCTTGTCCGCATAAGATTTCTGTTTATCTTGCGTCGCTTTCATACTTCTTTGAATCAAATCAATCTTTTGCCGAATTCTTTCTAACCTTATCGGCCCAAGCAAGATCTCATCCGTAGATTCCTACCAACGTGTAGGTGATCGACAAGGCCTTCCATAAAGAGCTTCGAAAGGAGCCATACCAATACTGGACTGAAAGCTGCCATTATATGCGAACTCCACCAATGGAAGATGCTCTTCCCATGTACCTCCAAAATCCAAAATACATAACCTCAAAAGGTCTTCTAAAATACGATTCACCCTCTCGGTCTGGTCATCCGTCTGAGGATGATATGCGGTACTCAAACACAACAGAGTCCCTACCGCCTCTTGCAAACTTCTCCAAAACTCACTAGTGAAGATAGAATCTCGATCGCTCACTATACTGGAAGGTACACTATGCAATCTAATAATCTCTCGAAGGTAAACTGAAGCTAGACATGTAATAGTCCTCTTGCTCTTCACGGGCATGAAATGGGCACACTTAGTAAGTCTATCTACCATAAGCCCAATCCCCGTATTACCCTTCCTTGATTTTGGTAATCCAACGAGACACTATCCCACTTCCCATTACGGAACTTCCAACGGGTGAAGCAACCCTCCGGGTTTCTTCTGTTCCGCTTTCACTTGTTAGCACACCAAGCATCTAGCGACATACTTGGCCGCGTCTTTCTTCATATTGGCCCAAAAGAAAACTCGCTTCATGTCTTGGTACATCTTGTCCCTACCGGGATGAATGGTTATCTTCGACCGATGTATATCATCAAGTATAGCCTTCCTCAAACCCTCGTCTTGCGGTACACAAAAGTCTACCGTCTCTACGCAAGCACCCCCTATCGTCTAGGGTGTACCTACTCAAATGGCTGGACGACTCCCCCCTTATGAGCTTCTCTACCAACTCAACCAACTGTGGGTCGTCCCTCTGTGCTCTTCCAATCCGCCCCAAAAGAGTAGGTCTAACCTCCAAGGAGGCTAGCAAACCGGGTACAAAGTCAACGGAAGGTCTAAAGTCAAACTTAGAAATAAACTCTAAGCTCCGTCGTTTAACGAATCAATGAACTCAAGGACAACCTTTTTCTTCTTAAGGCGTCTGCTACCATGTTTCCCTTTTGCTAGGGGTATACGCTATCTCAAACTCATAAGATGCTAAGAATCCTATCCGAAATCATCACAACTGTCCATCTCTCACGCAGACCACCCTAGTCGAATTCGACATCCCCCAAATGCAAGCCCCAAAGGCCGAAACCAATATCAGACAAACACCCAAGGGATATCTCCTTCGAGTTCAGGCGACCTACGTGAGATGATACTGAAAAAAATAATAATAATAATGGCTAAACAATTAAGCCTTTGACCAACTTTGGATGTCCTTGCCAGTCTCGCTCCAAAACCACCGTTTTATCCCATAACTGGCTTTGCTCACCCTATTGAGCACATACTAAAACTTATTACGCTCCTTGAAAAGACCAAGATGTCATTTACAAAGGCCATTACAAACTTATTTAGGTACTCCCTGAACACCCTTCTCATCCAATCAACAAAGTATGCGGGGGCGTTCGTCAAACCAAATAGCATCATCAGCCACTCATAAAACCATCCGGAGTCCTCAGGGCAAACTTCTCTATACTATCCTCAGCCACTCTCAACTGACGAAACCCCGTGGCTGAGTCCAACTTGCGGAAATACTGAGGCGCCAACTAACTGATCAAAGAGATCATCAATCTTCGGCAATGGGTGTCTATTCTTCTTTGTGAGTTTATTTAGTTCTCTTTAGCCTACACAAAGTCTGAGGGACCCATCCGCCTTCGTGGCAAAAACTACTGGAGCATCCCACTCCGATATACTTCTTCTTATGAACCCCTTCTCAAGCAAATCGCCTACTTACTTATGGAGTTCCCTCCTCTCACGAGGAGCCTTGTGGCACACTGGCCAAGTCACTGGTTTGGCATTGTTTACCAGATATATTCGGAAGTCAATCTCCCGCTCCGGAGGTAAGCCCTTCACCTTCTCAAACACATCCGAGTATTTCCGGACCACTTCTAACAGATCGCAAACCCTCGACCGACGTGTCAAGCGATTCTAGATAACTTAGCATAACAGATTCTATGGGATTACAAGAGATCTCGAGAGTGTTACCCAAGCGGGTCATAAGCCTAACAACTCTCCCTTCAAAATCAAGAACGGCACCCCTACTGGATAACCAGTCCATGCCCCAAAACTAACCCGTAGCCCGTGAAGCCCAATACAAAAGCATCACATCTAAACTCAACGCTAAGTATAGAAACTTTCAAACCCAAACACATCATGGAGCCTCAATTGGGTTTGAAACAACTAAGGGATCATCTACCAAACTGGTGTCTAAGTGCAGTGACTCAACTAACAATGATGAGATAAATGAACTCGATACATCAGAATCAAATAAAGTTCGAATCAGATAATATAGAAATCCCAAATTCCAACCTAGACGGTCCTATCCCCATCTGGTACACTAGCCGTGAGGGAATACAACTACCCTCCAGGAGATTCCGTACCTTGCCCTTGCCTCTTTGGACAATCCTAATAAGGTGTTCTATTCCTCCCCAAAGAATAATTACTAACCTTCTTCTTCTTCCTATTCTCCACTCGTAACCTTCCACCAATGAGGTTTCATCCTTTATTAACCAAACAACTATTTGAGCCTTCCTCTCATCGTCTATCCTATAGGTACCTACCAGTCCTCCTCCTTCTTGAACCAACTTCTAATCTGATTAACGTCTAAGTCCCTTGAAGTGGTTTTCCATCCTTATCTATCATAGAAAGATCACCTATATACGGAGGGGAAACTCAAAACGAGAGAGGAAGAGATTCAAACGGAGAATTCGAAAGAAAAAGATATGGCTATCGGGGATTATGCTTTTCTTTCAAAAACCTTTCTCTTAAAAGACATGTTTTTGAAAATACTCCTTTCAAAAATATTCTTAGAAAATAGTTTTTCTAAAAATTTTTATCTGTTCTGGTAACCTGGCTCTGATACCACGTGTAACACCCCACACCCGCTAAGGTCACTCATAAGAGGGGAACGCCTTAGTTTCGGTGAAGTATTTTAAGTGAATATAGAACAGTAAAATTACAACAAGACAGATATAAGTAATACTTGAAAATTTAAAACATCATTTCATTGCAGCGGAAAGTAAAACATGTTTGGTTACATCACAAAACCATACAAGAGTCAAGTACAAAATATCCATCTTGATAAAAATAAGTACATAATCCCACTATGTAAACAATAGCCATAAAAGGAAAGATGAACTGAGCTTTACTTCAACGGTCCAAGCTCCAAAGGATAGATACAGCAATCTGATCAAAGCCCACTAGCACTAAGCCCACTCTGATAACCTGGGTTTGGGGGAAAAAGATAAAAACAACGGGGTCAGACATAAGTCTGAGTGAGTCCTATAACCCTAACAATACAATCGTTAAAGTAATTAGGGTATGATATAAACAAGGTATGGTACCTCTGGGGATAATGACTACACTACGTAGCCAACTTAACACGGGATGTACTAAGATAACCGGAAAGACGCATTTATCCACCCAAGGATAATTACTAGATTACACCATCCCAGACTTATCCACCCAAGGGTAATTCCTATACTGCACCACACCAGTTCTACCTACCAAGAGTAATTCCTACTTAAAGGTTGATCCTACTAAATGTACTTAGTAACTTTTACCTAGTAGTTTCGTGTACCCCTACATAGGTGCCGTCTGCCCCTATCTTCACTAGGTGTACCCACTACTCCCCATCGATCGGCTCCCTACCGTAGATACCCGTGCTGGTCCCACAGTGGGGTGTATTACTCCCCTAAAGTGGCTACCCAATACTAACGGTGCACGGCTTTATATCTACACGATGCAACAACGGCTTATCTACCAGCCCGGGCCCACACACGCATATGAAGCCCGTTGGACTTGCGTTGCCACCGCTAACCCGTTTTGGCCTCTTATAGTCAAGCCCAATATGCGTGTCCCGTCACTCGACTTGAGTCGAGCCCACAAAGATACGTTTGGGATATTGGTTGAAATGGGCCCCCACAAGCTACCACCTAAGCTTGTTATTTTATCTAGTATATCCCACTTAACCCTTTTTAATAATCATGTCTACCTTCATGTTATAAATCCTGGTTAAGTCATTAATCATATTTTAATTGCCATTCAAGGCACCCACTAGATTTCCACATGCCACCCAAGTCATTTACTTAATTCCCACATGCCAACCAAGGCACTTACTTAACCCTTTAATCATGTTTAATTACATGTTCCACTTTGGTTAAGTATTCTAATCGTATATTTTTTTTTATTGCCACCCAAGGCAACCCACTAGTTTCCTCATGCCACCCAAGGCACCCCACTAGTTACTACGAGTCACCCAAGGCACCCACTTAACCCTCATGCCCCACTACATGCTTATATGGTTAAGTGTTTCTTAATTAATTAAGACCGTGATCCTCATAAAGACCTCTCACATTAGACTATCTTTTATGACCGCTGGTTAAGCCGGTTGGGTCCGGGCAGCCTTATGTCATAACCGAGTCTAACCTCGTGTCTTTACATTAATCACGTATTTAGTTTGTGCCTAAGACCTCTCACATTGGGCTAACATTTGTAGCAACTGGTTAAGCCGGTTGGGTCCGGGCAGTTTTACGCTACAACTGAGTCCAACCTCGTGTCTTAGTCAATTAATTACACCTAATTAATCACCCTCATAATTTAAATTAATTATCCCTAATTAATATTAAGTTTTTCATAACATGGGTAGACCTAACTCAATAGGTAAATTCCCATGGGGTAGACCTAACTCAATAGGTAAATTCCCAACACATAGTATGGGTACACCTAACTTAATAGGCAAATTCCCATACTATGTTCATTTATTTTATGTTATGCCTAATTATGTTAATTTCACACAATCTTATTAATTTATGCATTGAATTAACCCCATCGTTCCCACGTAATTCCGTTCTCATGACATAACACATATAAAAGGTGTCAACTTACATATGTATGAACATGTTTCAAAGGTGCCATCTTGCATATTAACAAACACATAACTTGCATGTGAACTTGCATAATATGTCACACAACTTGCATATAATCTTGTATAACATGTCACATAACTTGCATATAATCTTGTATAACATGTTACATAAACTTACATATTAACTTGCATAACATACTTGCATATTAACTCATAAACTTGCATAATGCCATCATGAACTTGCATATTAACAAACATGTAACTTGCATAGTATATCTTGCATATTAACATACATGTAACTTGCATACTAACAAACATGTAACTTGCATAGCATATCTTGCATATTAACATACATGTAACTTGCATAGCATATCTTGCATATTAACATACATGTAACTTGCATATTAACAAACATGTAACTTGCATAGCATATCTTGCATATTAACATACATGTAACTTGCATAGCATATCTTGCATATTAACATACATGTAACTTGCATATTAACAAACATGTAACTTGCATAGCATATCTTGCATATTAACATACATGTAACTTGCATAGCATATCTTGCATATTAACATACATGTAACTTGCATAGCATACATATGATCACATAGCCCACAACTTGCATATTTAGCATCATACAAACATAACATACATCATATTAAACTTGCATATTATCACATACTTAGCATGCATAGAATCACATACTTAACTTGCATAATAGATCAATGTTCAACTTAGTGTTTTGCATCATAATCATCATGAAACATAGCACCAAACTTGCATATAGATGTCATGACTACATAACATTAAACTTGCATGACATATGGTATATAACTTGCAAAACACATAACATACACTACACAAAGCTTGCATAAACACATTGATCCTCAAACATATCCATACATCATCATATCCTATCTTAATCAATTTAACAATTGATTATTAAGGAGATAGAATCTCACCAAAACAAAATTAGCAACTAATGAAGAAGATTAAGAGGCTAGAAGTTGATTTGGAATGCTATCCCTTCTCTAATTTTGATGGAGGCTCCTCCAAGTTTCATTTTGCCATAGTTTAGTTACTAGATTTAATTATGAATGAATTAGGGTAGGGTTAGGGTCTTATTTATAGGATTAGGTAGTGTTTTTAGGCCCTTAGATTAACCCTAGGATAGATCCCAGCCCTCAAAAATCGTCACAAGCCTCCAAAACAAGACCAAGGGCCAAAACAGGTGCACCAGGCCAGCCAGGGTCAAGCCAGAAGGCTGTGCAGGTTTCTGGCTCGACACGGGCGCACTTCCCAAGTGCGCCAGTGTATTTTTGTGCTGGCGCACTTCACAGGTGCGCCAGTGCATTTCTGGCCTGTTTCCGGTTTTTCTGCCTAACTTCGTTCGTCCATATCTCCTTCATACGGACTCCGATTTTCGAAAACTCGGACTCTATTTCGCGTATTTTTCCGAGACGAACGCAATGGCGCAACCCGTTTCCCATAATTCAGATTTTAAAATTTAATTCTGCCTTGATTTATGTTATAACAAGTTATTTAAAATACGGGTTGTTACACTATGGGTACCCGTTCCCGTATTGAATGTGATTTATTATCAATAGTCAATACGAAAAACATTGTTGTTGGCGGTTCGGTATTTGTGTGCATGCGTTTAATGGGTACACGCGCGAGTATAGGGCGGGCACGGGGCAAAAAATCATCCAACGGGGCGGGTGATGGGGTGGTACTACCCGCGCCCGCCCCATTGCCATCCCTAGTTGGAAGTGAGTAATCTGAAATCTATATAAAAAAAACACAGATTTCCAACGGTGTCCAATAGTTACCAACGGCTTACGGGTCCATATATTTCATTGGCTATCAACGGTTCCCAATGGCTTGTTTTCATCGGCCTTCAACGGTTTCCAACAGCTTACTGGCCCAACATGAAATTCACATGACCAAGTTATAAAGTTGGAAGCCATCGGAAAATTGTCGTTGGAGGTATTGGAAGACGTTGGAAACCGTTGGTATGTATGCCAACGGCTTTTCAACAACTGCCAACGGCCCCTAGTCGTTGGAAATCACTGTCTTGTGTTGTGTGTGTATATGTATGTATGTATGTATGGAAGTGCCTATATATGCTAACTCATTCGTAAATTTATGCATACATGTATACAATAATGTTACGACATTTCCAACAACTTTTATTCAATGCAGAATAGAAAATTTGGAAAAAAAAATTCAAACTAAAAGCTTTTGTAAGTGGGATTTGAAACTATTTCGCTTCAATAGTTATATTTACTAGAGTTTAATTTTAATTTTAAAACTTATTTTAAATATTTAAAACTAATTAAATATTCATAAATCAAAATGGTGAAATTGCAAATGGTGAGATGCACCATAAATGATTGTTGATGAAGTAATGTCGAACGCGTAAGTCTTTTACATCGTGATTCAAGATGAGTGTTTCTTAGTGTGCATTATTAGATTTTACTTGTGAGCAAGTATGTAAATGAATGAACTAGGAATATCTTTGAGGCATTTCTAATTGATGTTGTCTTTAAGGAGTTGATCTCCCATACTATGAATTAGATTGCTTAAGGGTTTTACAGTGATACTCCTCCAAAATACAACAAAGAGTGGTTTTTGCAGATAACAATTTGCTGCAAATACCTAAAATGGGTTGCTTTCTTTGAACTTTGGAAATGTTAAAAATGCAAAGTAGAAGAGACGATTATTTTTCCTTGTAGTCCTGCCTTGGTTACATAGCAGATGAAAATGCATTTTGAATATATGCAATTGTCTGTTGGTAACAGTTGCATATCAATGTATGCAACTGTTGGTCGTTTCAAAAAAATTAAAACAACCAACTCTTTTTTTTTACGCACACGTCTAAGTACCTAAGTGTCTAATCTTTGATATTTAATATGCAGTGATGTGCACCAATCTCTTCATGTCATTTTCTATTGTAATGTAACCCTTTCCTTATACAGTGAGATTGTTTGCAAAATTCTAAGATATGCGACCAACATGTATTTCTTCATTGGAGGGAGGATTTTGTCTACTATCTCCTAGGTTGTATAGGTTGTCATTTATTTGGACTAGTTTAAGATTTAGACATTTCATGTTTTTGGATTTTATATATTTAGTCTGTATATATTTTTTCAATACGAATGAGTTTTTAGATTGAGTGATGTGTTACTTGTTTCGAAATTATACAACTATGTATATTACACACACACACACACACACACACACACACACACACACATATATATATATATATACACACACACACACATATATGAGGGTTCCATGGCACCCCTATTTGGGAGCACCCCATATGCACCTCATTAATAGCCACACATTTGTATTAAAAAAAGTTATTGGGGGGGGGGGGGGGGAGTTAGTGGAAGGAGATAGAAACGGAAATGTGTGGTGGAAATCAGGGGGCTAACGGGGTGTTGCACTATTTGGGGTGCTCTTGATCCTATCTCTCATATACATACATATATATATATATATACATATATATATATATGTATGTATATGTTAAATATATGGCAAAGTGATTAATCGGTATCAATGAATAAGCCACGTTTGGCTCAGCTAGTATCATGGCCGTAGGTGAAAAAATAAAAACGACATAAAGAATAGATTGCAATAGGTAGTCCTAGCTCAAATTCAAATTAGGTACAGATGCAATTTAAATTGGGCCTTTGCTGAATAAATTCGATAAGGAAGTCCATTTGTACAGTGTTCAATGCTAACATCATCTTATATCTTTATGTAGAAGTACTAGCGGATTGTTGCTGAAATAAAAAAAAGTTAAGAATAATAACATTGTTTTTTTTCTGCATTTTTTTAATTTAATGTTTCCCTATATGAACTGTTTGACAGCTTGGCCATTAATCGGTACCCATCGCTATAAGTTATACTGATCCTATAGCTAATATCAGTCCTAGTAACATGAATTGGTAGTTTGGTATTAATTCATATGGCTAATACTGATCCTGTAGTAGATGATGACCCCAGTGGCGGCCCAATAGAGTGGGTTGCCCGAGCCCAAAAAAAGTTTGTTGCCCCAAACTTTTAGCACAAAAACATTAAATTAGCGAAGAGAAAAAAATTCCCACAAAATCCACATTGCGATATTATAACAAAACATAAAACATGTGTATTCCAGTTATATTTTTTATTATCAATGAGTGTTTGTTCTCAAAAAATAAATTGTAATAATACGTTATAATATTTGGGGAAAGTTTTGACTAATTTTCTCATCACAACAATTTTTCTGAAACCAGTGGGCAATGAGAATATATTTAAGTATTTGAAAGAAAAAAAGACCGGGATTAAGATATATAAAGACTGTTTATTAATTATCCAAAACAAAATGTAAATTTTTCTGCATTTACATTTTTAGGAACTTTAAAATATGCAATAATACATTGTTATATATCATTCTATTTACACAACATACTTATACGACATGATTCTTATTTTTCATTAAAATTTAAAACACGAATTATGATGATAAACATAAAATACATAATTTTATGATATATTCTAATTTTTTGAAGATAATTTTCTTTTGTTGCAATTGATTATATTTTTGAAATGACATTACATGCATGTACTTTTCTAAAGAATTTTTGATCGATACAATTCTAAATTATAATATGTGTTGTGGTCCTGTAAACGCACATCCTTGTAATTAATCAAATCATATGCATCGAGTTTGATGAATACTACTTCAAAGGTTACCTATATTCCATAACGAGAAAAAAAACAGTGTAATTCAATGCTAAGTTGTTTATAATAATGTTCATAGAGATCGTAATGAAATTTAGTCTTAAAATATTTTTCAAAATTTAATTAAAAATCATAGCATAAATGAACTCTTAACCTCTTAACAGTTATCAATATATGCTAAATACTTGAGCAAACATATGTTTTTTCTATTTCTATTACATATGAAGTCTATAAACAAAATAAAATATATACAAATAAATTTTTATTTTTTGTTGCTTCCATCTTGATGAGTTGCCCCAGCCCCAGTTCATGGGTTTGGTGGGCTGCATGCAGGGCCACTCCGGATGACCACGATCCTTCATCCTTTAGCAAATGATGACTCCGGATGACCACGATCCTTCATCCTTGTAGCAAATGATGATCCCAGCAGAGTGGACCAGTGTTAGATCCATAGGATCCAACTTAAAATTTTGTCAAACTTTACTTTATTCTCTCTCCTATTTTATGTCGCTGAATCGGATCATTAATTGGGATGATATGGAGACCTACTCATTCAGATCCGTCCATCTTGATCTGAAATTAATCAAAAGATTTGTAACTGTAAGGGAAATATATCCAATAACAAAGTTAGGGGACGTTGGGCGGATATAAATAGTGTTATTAATCACATTTTTTGCTAATTTTGCTCTCTACTCTGTATCTGTATATGACCATTAGTGGAATGGATATACCTTCATTGTGCCAATTGGTTGGTTGTTTAAATTAATCAAGGAACCATACTGGAAAAATATATACTACTATATTGTTTTTCTACCGTTTTTCATCAACAATTAATACATCATATGTTTAACTGAAAAATCACCACATCTTTATTGTTCTATTTTGCTTAAAAATGGAAGAACTATAACTATTGAAAGATCCATGCGAACCAACCACTTTCGGTAACTCGGGCTCTCTTAGATATGGATACTTGGATGAACTCTTAAACCGTTTTTCAAAACAAACAACGTGTAACTTGCTATGAAACATGGAATAGGACGATGATATTATCAATTATGGCCAACTTTGAAAGATGAGTAGTAGGTGAGGTTTTACGTTACGTTCCGCTTTCAATTTCTTTCGTGAAACATGCCTTGGATGCAACCAGGACTGTATCGTGGGTCCATGCAACTTAAATTTATGTTGCAACATTTTCTATAGACATTCGTCATGGCTCATTTCTATTCAGGAATCCTCCGATATGCCCATATATAATCTTATATTTTGTATGCAGTTGTGACTTGTGCGTGCAAGAAACGTACACGAACATAATTAGCATCCACTTACCTAATCATTAATCAAGAGGCCAGCTAAGGAGCAACTGCATATATATGGCACCAATCAATATTACTGTATCCAAATGGAGACTTTCTTCGTCTTGTTATGGCTACGACTCGTTCTGCTTCAATTAGCCTATAGTTATAGTACAACTTAAAACGATATGTGATACATACATGTGTTTATTTCAAATGTTACTGTTAGTACAATTATTATGTGAACATATATGTGTGTAAAAGCAAAGGCCGGTGTATTTCCAACGCCACCAAACCAAAAATGCAAGTTTCCCTAACATTAATAACGTAGATTGCTTGTGCCTAACATTAATTCATCTATAGTGACCGCCAATGCATTTTTTTTAAACAAAAAAATATAGAGTAGTTAACCTGTTGGTTGTCAAAGTTGAACCAATCGTAATCCATTTTCATGAATCTTAATTTTTTACTCGTGTGACTAGAACTTGTTGAATATGTTATAGATATAGCTTGAGTGTTGACAAGAAGGAAGATTTTCATGAATCTTAAGTACGATGAATTATTGCCTTCTTTTTTTATAAGCTTTCAGTACAAATTTAAAAAATCTGTATATGTAACTAACTGGTCAATTAGTCGTATGTTTTAGACATTCAATTTTGACTTCGTCTTTAGCATTGGATAATGCTCAGTTCTCTTATACCGCATTATGCTCGGATCAAGTATTTTGTATAATTTAGATGAGCTAAAGTTATATAACATATTGATACCATGCGCACAAGAGGATCCTGCCAATTTGATCATAACTTTTTGGCATTCTATGTGAATTATTGCCTCCTACTTAGATTTCTGATAATGATGTGAAAATTATAGAGTTGCTGATAGTATTCCAAATCAATGCTAAATAATGCTCATTGTTTATTTTCCCACTTCTTTTTCCTTCGGATAATATAGCTTGATATATACTAGGAATGTATATGTATGGCAAAGTAATAATACTAGATATATACATTTAACAAGTTGATAGCTTAAACATTCAATTTTTCTAACAAATTTTATAACGACGTTATATGTTAGATTGAAGCATTCAAAAATAGCTTGGAATTGATGCGAGCAATCCAAAGTTTCGAAACTCAAGTTATCGCGATACGAAGCTGGAAGGTGCAGGAGTAACATGTTGCAGCAACTGCAACATAATCTAGACGCCTAGAATATGGATCTAGACGTCTGGTTCTCTCAAGAAAATATTCCGAACTATAATCCAGACGTCTGGTTCCAGATCCAAATGTCTGTATTTCTAGAGCTCTGAAAATAAACCTAGCTAGATTCAGACGACATAAATCTAGAACCAGACGTCTAAATCGAGTTTACGACTGGTTTCAACATCCTTTTTGATGGAGAATTTTTTGAAAATTGGAGGGGAAGAATGGTAATTTACATGGACTAGATCGTTACCTTTATAAACTATTTTTAGATTTAAAGCCTATAAAGCTTGCTCTATCAAAGGTTCGTCTTAAGAGAAAAATATGTTTTATAACCTAGTTTTAATTCTTCAATTCTATTCTCTGCAAACTCAATTTTATATTGACTATTGGTGACCATTGTATCGATCTCTTGTACTCTTTTCATCGTGGTGATAAAATTCCCTTTGAAACACCACATACCCTCTTAATGTCATCCATACGAGAATGCATTAAGGTTCATAAAGCGTTTAAGTATAAAATAACAACACAAAGACTAAAACTCACAAGACAGAAATATAAAATACAACGAAAATTTTAAAACATCATTTAATAAAGTAAGTCAAATCATAGTACTTACAACATTTCATAAATATCAAATAGTCACCAATGTAAAACCAAATACACTATCTCGTCGAAAACCCTAATATCATACTACATAAGTAAAATCATCCCTCTCAAATGTCCATACGATAAGCAAAAAATGAAAAATGAATAAACACAACTAAGCCATTTCAACTAAAATAATGTTCAAATGATATAAACATTCGTTGAAAATTTTGTGCACTCCAAGTCACCACCTACAGGCGTTTCGGGTCGACCCAACGACCCTTGGGTCGATAGTAGGTCGACCTAAGTGGGAAATTAGTCGTCCCACTCGGTCTGTTCTTGAAATATTATTATTATATATAATTTTCGAATTTCTTCTTAAATTCATAACTTGTTCATTTTAGCTCTGATTTCTGTAAACTAAGTATCCATTTTAATAAGAAATTACAACGAACATAATGGTGTTGGTCCCGTTGTCCAATTCTAAAGTTCATTATGATTAATATTTAATTTATTACCCTTTTCTATTTAATTATTGTTTGTTAAAATTCAGGGTGTTACATTCTCTACTCCTTAAAGGATTTTATCCCTGAAATCTTCAAAACTAGAAGAATGGTAAAAACACTATCAACCATTATATACATCCATCTGCTCAACCATTGGCATTCATTGTCCTTTGTTTTTCTACTGCTTTTCATGAACATAAACAAAATGTGTAGTGTATATGTTCCTAAACTAATGCAAAAATCAGGCAGTCTACTGATTCAGTTGACCTCCTTAATGCAATTTTGTATCCATGTCATGCGTCCAACATGTATACAAGGGATCCTAATAATACATATAATTCTATATGTGCAACACACATTCACCAAAATGCAGCATCCAAGTGATGATTCAACCATTTTTCATCCATTTTTAAAATAAATTAAAAATGCACACACATCCATATGTAATTATGTAAGTGTCCTAGTTTGCCGATCTCTAACTAGTGCCAAATGTGTGTATATGCAACCACTGCATCCACTAGCAAACACTTGTATTCACTTGAATCCATTCAACCATAACATGTTCTATTAACATGTTATAAACCTTTTCCTACCACTCACAGGCTTCTAGCTAAGACTTATAATTCAAATGACTGGAAAAATATATTGAATTTAAGGCTCAGAAAAGGATTAAGAACATACTATCAGAGAGAAACAGAAAAGAAGCATGAATCCTATCCTCTGGTTCGCAAATTGCATCATCGTTGTCCTATCCCCACTGAATCTTAACAAGCTTGATCTCTTTGTTTTATAACTTCTTCACCTCGGATCATAAGTATCCATGTATGAACTCACCTTACTGATGTCGCCCTCTCTACCTCGACCTTCTCTAGGGTACTTGGCTCCACTACTACCGTGGAATCATGTAAGCATTTTCGCAAGTGCGAAACATGGAATACATCATGAACTCCTGCCAATCTCTAGTAGACTAATCATGTAGGCTATTTGACTTATCCTCTCAACTATAGGGAATGACCCTACGAGCCTCGGTGCCAACTTCGCCATTAAGCCGAACCGAACAACACTCCTCAAACGTGACACCTTGATAAAAACCAAGTTTCTTACCTTGAACTCTAGGTCTGTCCTCCGTTGATCTGCATACGACTTATGTTTGTCCTGAGCTGCCTTCATCCGCCTATGAATAGAATCTATCTTCTCTAAGGTCTCCCTAACCATCTCAAGCTCAAGTAGAAGTCTATCTGTGGACTACTACCAATAAGTATGTGATCTGTAGGGTTGCCCATATAATGTCTAAAAGAGAGCCATACCTATGCTCATCTGATAGCTGTTATTATACACGAACTCTACCAACGGAAGATGCACCTTCCAAGTCCCTCCGAAATCCAAGATACAAAGCCGTAATAAATCCTCAAGAATCATATTAACCCTCTCCGTCTGAGGGTGATAGGCAAAGTTGTGTCCCTAATGGCTCCTCCAAAACTCGCTGGTAAAGATGGGGTCTCTATCACTAACAATTACTCCATGAAGTCGGACGATCCCTCTAAGATAAACTGATGCTAACCAAACTGTTGTCCGCTTACTCTTAACCAAGATGAAATGAGTGCTCTTAGTCAACCTATCGACTAGAACCCAGAAACAGCTAATGCTACCCTTCCTCGATCTGGGCAACCCATCTGTGAAGTCCATCGAGAAGCTCTCCCAAGTTCACTGTGGCACACCCAGAGGCTAAAGCAATCCTCCAGTATTTCTCTGTTCAGCCTTCACTCTCTAACAAGTCTTACATCTAGTTACGTACTCGGCCACCTCCTTCTCATCCCTATTCAATGAAAGACCTTTCTCATATCTCTATACATATTATCACCTCTCGAATTGACATTCATCTGAGAGTAATGGGCCTCTTCTAAAACTGATCTCAATAAATCACCAACTCTAGAGGAACACATAATCTCTTATCACGATGTAGCCACCCCCTCTCATCAACAGAATAACTAGCAAGGTGACTAGAGGTCTCTCCTCGACTGAGTCAGTCCATGATATCCGCTAACTATTGATCCTTGTGCTAAGTATATCCAATACGCTCTAAGAGAGTAGGTCGGACCTCCAATGATGTCAATAATCGTGATGCATAATTCGTAGAAGGTCTAAAATCGAATGATGAAATAAACTCCAAACTCTTCCACTCTATGAACAATGGACTCAAAGTCATCCTCTTCCTACACAATGCCTCAGCCACCGCATTCCCCGTCTCCGGGGTATATGTTATATCAGTCATAAGATGCAAGAAACTCCATTCAGCGTTGTTGTCTCAAATTAAGATTCTTTTGCGAAAACAAGTACTTGAGAGACTTATGGTATGTATATAGCACAAACCTCTCACATAATAAATAATATCTCCAAGACTTAAGCGCAAACACTATCGCTGTTAGCTCCAAATTATGGCTAAGGTAATTCATCGCTTGTACCCTTAGCTGTCTACTCCCGTAACAGAGAACCCTACCCTCCTGCTTAAGCACCTCGTCTAAACCCGTGCCGCAAGCATCTATATACATAGTGAACATATTCGTATTATCACGAAGAGTCAATACTGGAGCTGATGTGAGAGCTTTCTTCAATCTCAAGAATGTATTCTTGCAATCCACATCCTAAGCAAATACTAGATTTTTCTTCGTAAGGTGGGTAAGAGGAGGTAAGATCCATGAAAAATCCTTAATGAGCTTCTGATAGTAACCTTCCAAACCTAGAAAGTTTCTCACCTCTATGCATTCTTGGGGGCTTTCCAATCTTTTACTATGACAACCTTAGCAGAATCCACTGCTATACCATCACTAGAGACAGCATGTTCCAAGAGCACCACCTCCTTCCGCCAAAAGTGGCACTTAGAAAAATTCGTCTTCAACTAATGTGCACAGAAATTATGGAGGACCTCTCCTCCAAGTGCAAGACATGCCCATCCGCGCTCCTCGAGAACACCAAGATATCATCAACAAACACCACCACGAAATCATTTTGGAACTTTCTAAATACCCGACTCATCAAATCCATAAAAACGATATTTCATTGGTTAGTCCAAAAGGCATAACCAGTCTCTCAAAAAATCCATTTGAAGTCCTAAAGGCAGTCTTATCTATGCTATCACCCACTATCCAAAGCTGATGAGAACCTGTAGCCAAATCCAACAACGAGAACACTGAAGCGCCCACCAACTTATCAAGCAAGTCATCTATCCAAGGGAGTGGGTGTATATTCTTCTTTGTGAGCTTGTTCAGTTCTCTATAATCCACACATAAACGAAGAGAGTTGTCTACCTTAGTGGTGAAGACGACTGGGGCTCCCCACTCAGAGACGCTCCGTCTAATAAACTCTTTTTCGAACAATTCACTTGCTTTGTAACACCCTACACTTTTCTGCATCCAAATTTCGACAAAAATCAAAACTTGAACACATTCAAGCATGGAACGTGTATAGATGGTACCTGTAATAAATGAGAATGAGCATAAACAAAGTACGATAAAAGAAAACTCACAGTGGAAACAAAATAGGTAACTAGTATTAACTTAAGTAACTACCTTTTTCAAAGCAAGTCACTTTGTCAATACTGAGTATGAGAGAGAACGAAAACCGAAAGCCAAACTAAAACACCTATGAGAAGCCGACCTTCTCTACAAAACCTGGGTGGTTGTAATAAGGAGGGGGTCAGAACAACAAAATTCTAGTGAACAGAAAATGTGAACACATATTATAATACACAGATGTATTCCGTTTGGTTCAACCAAAGATGCATGCCTACCAAGGTTAGTGATTCTAGCCTAACCCTGTAAATGTTTACACATGACCCTACTCTTCTTCCAAAGGTAGTGTTACTAGATATAATATCAAGATAGAACATTTATGCACATATTTAGGAAGCCTTTAAACAATAAATAAGCTTTGTTAGATTATAATTTACTTGCTTATCAGACCAAGAAGTGAACCCCTAGCTGCAGAGTTTATATATATATATATATATATATATCTTTCCATCTCCTTACCTTTCATTATTTTCCGCCTCACTATCAATGATAGATATGGTGAATTCTCCCAATCACTAAAGACCCTAGGCGGACTTATTGGTCACTTAATACCTCTCGATAACTTGTTCCCCATTCTTATAAACTAGAGGGAATTAGCGATGGGCACTACTAGTTAAGGATTCTGTCATTCACACATATACCCTTACCCCTCATAAGATGAGAGATGGTATTTTATCACTCGTTATACTTTCTACCTGACCTTATTAGATAACCCCTTAGTCGCTTACTACTTCCCGTAGGGTAGGTAGCCATATTTGACCTTTTTAGTTTCTTGGTTTGGGTAGACAATACCCATACATGTTGTTTATGACCCCTATGCTGAAAGACCTATCCTCAGGTGGACTCTTCAACCTTTGCCGCTTAAGACCCAGGAAGTGAACTACATGCGAAGGTTATTAGGTTCGTACCCCATTAACCCTTATTACCTTTCCTTATTGGGACAAAGTGGGCCACATCATTACGTCTTTTCTTTTTAGTGAATCTTCACAGAAAAATTTGTATACATAAGATTTATTATCGTCACGGGTTCCTAAGGTTAGTAATATTTTTATATCATTAACCTACTAAGTCCAACTCTACTTTTATTTATAAGTTCTATATTAGTTAATATATATAAGGAAAGTTATACCCTCTTTACCCTAAGATATTTATTTGATTACTTCCCTGATTGAACTTAATATTTAAGCATTAATCAATATCCATTAATCCCCTTATGACACCCATTTTCTTATATTTCAATGTTTATTGCCCTTTATGACCATAACGGTCATATTTTCCTAAGGCAAACATTTATCAGCCCCAGGTTATCTATTTGTTGTACCTTAACAGACAATTATATTCTTATATATATATATATATGTGTGTGTGTGTGTGTGTGTGTTTGTGTGTGTATTTATATACCAGACCTCTCATATTAAGTTGACACCTGTGGATGCTGGATTTGTCGGGTGGTCCCGGGTAGACTTCTACCACAAGTTGAATTTAACCTCATGCCTTAGCATATTTATTTTTACGCGTTAGACCCCTCACATTAAATTAATCATCTGTGGATGTTGGATGGGTCGGTCAGTTCCGGGTAGACTTCTTCCACAAATTAAGCTTAACCTCGTTCATAAATGCGGTTATAATTTAAATTTCCTAATTGTGGTGCACAACATTAATTCTAATTAATTTAGGTATTGTAACCATTATCCTATTATGTTTACTTTCCCCATTCAACATTGGTTATAATTGTTATTTATTGATTTGCATTCCTATTTATAGCAATTAATTATATTAATTGCTACAAATGGTCACCACAAATATATTACTTCAATATGGATTACATTTTCATATAAATTCCATAATTGAACATTATTCAAACATTCAGTACAATGTATATTTTACCATTTTACGTTGATTTGGACAAATAATATGTATATGATTATTTTATGTTTTCGTACGGTCAACGTAGTTATCTTTTATTATTATTATTATTATTATTAAATTTATTGGTTTGGTTTAATCAATAATCAAATATTCCATTTTTACATTCAATCTTGCCAAAAAGTTTCAATCTTCCAAAAAGGCCATTAGCTGTAATTATTGTAAATTATGCATGTTTTGTGGAATAGACATATTTCAAATTCACAAGAAATATACATGTTTATATATTTTTCAAATAGTTGATGCAAACTATGCATAAATATTTAGATTTATATTTGTATGTACATTTGCACCACTTTTCCTTTTTAATATTTTTGCCATACCTATTGTGAATTCAAAATAACATCTTTTGTTTAAAAAGAGGAAAAATGGCACATTTATAACAATTAAGCCAAAACCCAACAATATTGAATACAAACAGCCTTGTTTTTCTTTAAAATTACAGTCACACAAATTTAACTTTTGATCCAATATTCACATAATTTATTATTCAACACTGGAAATAGAGATCTGGAATATAACTACATCTAAATGGTATTTAATGAGACTGATTCCCAGATCTACAGTGCTTTGCAATGTCCACAGTCCATTTACAACATAATTTTAGGAAATAGGTATAAAAAAATTTAAGAATCCCATAATTAACATTATGCCTAACCAGAATTCATAATATACAAGTTTTAACAATGTTTACAATCAGATTTAATGAGTATCAATCCAATTATAATAATTTAGTGAACAGATCTGATAGAAATAGGCATAAAAATTTAGATCTAATTTAGACGAAATATAACCGTATTCGTAAATTTTCTACTCACCTTAAAACATCCAAATCCAAAGTTTGAACCTTTTAGGCCTACAATTCCCAAATTCTTATAAATCTACAATTTATTAGAAAAGGGGAAATATTCAGATATGTAAAGATGTAAGAAAATAGGAAGAGAGGAGAGAATATGATTTGGAGCGTCAATTTGCATTCTTTTGCGTTGTATCTGATAATCCTTTCAATTTTATATGATTTGGACTTGATTTGTTGTATATGAATATATTTTTATTTTAGAAATCAGGTTAGAAGAGGGAGGGAAATGACAGAGCTCCGCTACAGCTACAGATTTGTGTGGAAAAGAATATGGCATTACCCCTTTATTTATAGGAGTGAAATTGGCCTTGGACCGTTAGATCTATTTTAATTAACATCTTTCCATTCGTTTTTTAATATATTATAAACTAACTTTATCAACCCTAGCCGTCACTTGGTGATCTGACGCCCAGTAGGTCGACCGTTGCGGTCAACCGCCTGGGTCATCAATTTCCCAATGAGGCTATTGAAATAAGGTGATACAATATTTGTTTATTTCGACTTATTTATTTCCATCATTTTCGTATTTCGTCCATAAGTTTTCCACATAGACTCCGTTAGCGAAACTCCAAACATGAAAGTTGACCAGAATTCCGAGATAAACGCATTGGTTAAAGTTTCATGGTTAAATTCAGAAACTCCTATTTTTGAAATTCAAATTATTAATTCTTATTACCAAAATTCCGGGTTATTACGTGCTTACTAAGCTCTTTCCTCTCCCTTGGAGCCATGTGGCGCACTGGTAATGCAACAGGCTTAGCATTCTCTATCAAATACATCCGGAAATCAATCTCACACTTCAGAGGTAGCCCTCTCACCTCCTGGGATACATCCGGAAACTTTCTAGCCATGGGGACCAAACTGAGATCGTTTGCAAAAGCATCTAGGGAATCTAAGAAACTGAGCATGAGTGACCCCGTGGGTTGAAAGAAATCCCGAGAGTCCAATCATGGCACATCAAAAGCCTCACTACTCTCCTCTCGCAGTCAAGGATGACAATATACATGGCCAGCCAATCCATCCCTAGAATAAATTCGTACCCCATGAAACTCAATATATACACGTCACTCTCAAACTCGGCGATGAGAATAGAAATCTTCAAACCCTTACACATCATAGTTAGGTCAACCGTACCTCCTATGGGGTTTGAGACAATCACTGAATCTGAAACTATAGAAGTATCTAGGGTTAAACTATCAACAACAAAACTGGATATGAAAGAATGAGAAGCACCAGAATCGAACAACGTCCGAATGGGAAATCCAAAAAGAGAAATCAAGCCTTTTATAGTAACCTTCCTACCTATGTCCTTACTGCTACCACCGGTCTGAGCCGCCTAAAGTGCATGAATGAGTGCTCTGGATGAACTTTCCCTTTGTCCCTTCCTCTAAGGTCACTGTCTGTTATAATGTCACATATGTCCGCACTGAAAGCAAGCACCCTTCTTAGTGGTCTTCTTGCAATCTCCAACGAAGTGCCACACCATATCATATTCATGGCACTTCACTTCTTTCTTTATTTGTGCTTTATCTGGTTTCTCTCCATTTTTCTTTCCACCTTTCTTGGGCTACCACATTTTCTTTCCAAAACCTGTCTTAGCCACCTCAGTCTTAGTTTCCTATGTACTCTCCTTTCCATCCCAGTGCATAAAAGTCGTCTCCACTAAAGCCTCAAAAGTTGCACCCATAGGAATATGCATAAATTCTAGCCCTTTGAAGGGTTGGTTCAGCCCTTGCAAATCTCAATGCCTTCTTATGTGCAATATTAACTAGATTTAAGCCAAATCTAGCCAACTCATTGAAGTTATCCACATACCCCTTAACCGACATATCACCCTGTCTCAAATTCAAGAGTCTCTCCAACCACATCCCTTCTTCATCTTGAGATAAGAACTTTTTCTCATACTTATCCTTGAACTCATCTCATGTCCTCACAGCCTGCTCTTCTTCAGCCACTTCCCACCAACACGAAGCCTCTCCTTTCAGTTGCCAAGCGGCAAACTGAGTCTTTCTCCTATCGTCAAGCTATAATAATCCAAATATACGATCGGTCTCTCTAAGTCAATTACAAGCATCAACAAAACTCTTCGATCCAAGAAATAGCTTGCCGCCCATAGCAGAAAAATCCTTACAGAGCTTTGAAAAATTTGCTGCATGATTCGGTAAAACTACCACGGCTGTAGCTAGAGGTTGGACATTTCCTTACCCTTTGGATGGCGTCGTAGCTTCAACATGTCTATGAAACCATGCCGAAATGGGAACACCATCAGGAAAGTTGGGTTCCCCATACATGCTGAAAAAGAAAAGAGACAATGATTCAAAAAGGAATCAAGGGAATATTGTTGTTGACTTGATGGGATATTTTATATATATATATATATATATATTGGAGAATGGAGTTTTGATGACAAAAACCTTATTTCAATATTAACTGATTATAAAATATATACTAACACCTTTATCTAGAATATATATATATATATATATATATACACACACACATATGCAGGATTTGTATACAGGAATTAATACTGAAGACTGTACATTTTAAGAGCTTTTAGAGATTCAGAATTCAGAGTAGATTCAAGACTCATGAGTAATCAAGATTCAAAGATTTCAAGATAATTATAGTAATAGAGTCTAGTTCATGTAAGACTCTGAATAACACTCCAGGCTCAAACTCAGTTTTTCAAATTATCTCTTTTCAAATTCAAAATTATTTTCAAATTGATTTCAAACTTCTCTCAAAATAATTTTTAATCTTCCAAGAAATTCAAATTATGATTTCAAATATATTCCCTAATTTATAAGTATTCTTATTTTTATGGTTTTATTAAATATATTTTACTAAGTTTATATTTGATTACAATATTCTTATTTAAACTCTAAGTTTTCATATAACCTTTTTTGTTTATATATAATTTATAAATATCTCTTTATAAATTCCTATATATATATATGTTTATAATTATATTATATATAGTTTTAAATCACATATATACAGAGTTTTTAATCATATGTTTAATTTTTTTTATGTTTTTATACTTGAAAAATAATGTTTTAGCAACTAGTTTTGTTTTAGGAATTTCCAGAAATTAAATATTGTTTTAATACCTTAAAAATGGTTTAAAAATCATAGAAATTATGGATATGTCGACATACATTCATGGCTATGTCGAGATATAACTGTCAGAAATTTAAATTTGAAAGGAAGTATTTTTTTCACTATTTGTAACGGTTCAGAAACGTTGCAACCTTTCAAATGTTATAAATAGGGGCTGATTTCGAGTTTTATTATCATTCTTCTTCTCCATCTTCATCTCCTTTCATTACACCATTATTCTTTCTTATTTTTATGATTTCTGCACTTATACTCTGCCGAATTCAATTCTATTTTCATTAATCTTCTTCTCTCTACACTCTCTTCTCATTACTCTCAGAATCATGTGCTATTGAAGAGTTATAGGGATTTTTGTAATTGTTTGGGTTGAGTAAGTAATCAGTGGTATCCTTTGTAGCCGTGAAATCAAGGACGAGTAATCGGTGGTATCCCTTGTAGCTGTGAAATCAAGGAAGATATACTTGATCAAGTGTGAGTGTGGAATCGGTGATATCCCTTGTAACAGTGAAATCAAGGAGGGTTGTATTGGATATTAATATAGTAATAAAATTCTGCGCAGTCCAGCGTTGCATGAGACTAGACGTAGGAGCAATTCCGAACCAGTACAAAATCCAGTGTGTTCTTTCTTTCTCTGTACTTTATTTTGTTTATCTTTGCATTTATGCTTGATTTTGAGATTGTTTCTGTAGTGTTTGATTCATATAGTAGTTCATATAAGTTTATTATTATTTTTAAATTCTCAAAAACACAATTCACCCCCTCCTCCTCTAATGGTTGTTTTGCCTTAAAGATCTATTCTGCAATCCTAATAATTGGTATCAGAGCAAGGTTTTTTAAAAAGTTCATAATCTGATTTTTAAAAATGCTAAAGGGAAAAATTTGAACACTAGTTTATATTGATGCATTACATCAGTATTAGATGAGTCTGCATTCAATTTTATTGAAAATTCAAGTTATCATGATATGATTTCTTGAAAAGTTTAAATATATATATCACAAAATCATCATGATGTTATTATCTCAAATTACAATTTGTTATTCTAAAAAGTCACTTGATTCTTTGAAAAGGTATGTTGTTTTGCAGGGAAAGAGTTATGTCTGATGATTATTGGCCGAAAGACACCAAGATGATCATTCATCAATCAAGAAAAGAAGAGTTTACGAAGGGATATGGCTTTTGGGCTTATAGTAGTGGAAGTGTCCGTTCATTCAAAATTCAATTTCAAGTTCAAAATTTTGACGCCAAGTTGACCAAGCCATATAAAAAGGGAGTGTTCTTATCAAGATGATTCAGATTCATCATCAACCAATGAAGAGCCAAAAATCGGAAATTCAAATATGTTTTTCACAACAATTCAGAAAATATCAAAGAAATGGATCTAAAAACCGGGTACGCTTTGATTAATTTTTAAATTCTTTTTTGGCTGAATGGAAGTTTTGTTTTTCTAGTTTTGAATTTGAAATAAAAACTTTAAAATTCAAACTTGAAATTTAAAATTCAAATTTTGAATTTTGAAATTAAAAATAATAATAATATTATTATATAAATATAATAATTAATTTTGAATGTTTGTTAGGATTAATATCATTTTAGGAGATAGTTAAACCTGAAATATAAATTGATAATATAATAAAAGTAAGAAGTCAAAATAATGTTTTTTTTACATGTATGTCGACATACATAAATGGTCATGTCGACATAATGAAATTCAAAATTTGAATTTCAAAAGTTTGAACTTCCAAACTTCCCTTCATTTTTTTTTTGAAAATGCCAGTTCAAACTCTAGTTATTAACTTTGTTTGTCTACTTATTTTCTTTCAAAATATATATATTAAAAGTATATAAATTAACAAAATTATATAAACATGTTAATATGATATACAAAATTAATGTAACTTTTTGATATTATTATAAAATATAAATTTACTTATCTTTTATATAGTTTAAACATGCATAGTTTAACTCATATATTAGTCATATGATTTCATAACAATTTTGGGTTGCGTTATCACAAATAATACTTGTAACTTAATATTAATTTTGATTTCTTATTAAGATTTATAAAAGCTTGAATATTTAACCTAATATTTTGGTACAATAATAATAATAATATATGATTTTATGTCTTAAATGTGTAGCTTAAATACATGAATTTATAATTTTATAGTTTCATTTATATCCAGATTTCATAATTTTGTTATGACTATAGATTTCTTTTTAAAGTTTTAACATATAAATGGTTCTTTAGAAATTTAATATATTTTGATTTCTAAAAGTTTAATTTTGAAATTGATTTGTATCAAAAGATTGATTTATATATTAAATTAAATTTTAAGTTCTTTTATATGTGTGTGTATATATACAATCATGAATATATGTTTTACTTCACATGACAATAATTTTATATTCCCTTTAAAATAATTTTCAAAATTTAATATATTTAAAGAAGCACCATATTAAGATTATTTAACTCCATATTATTTTCTAAATATTTTACCACCTATCACGAATATATTTTTAATTAAACTCTTGATTTCTTTCATTAGTTCATTTACCTAAGTCTAGAAATTAATATTACTTTTGTTTGATTAGAATAACTTATAATATATATGTATGTGCATAATAGTTAGATAGTACTTTGAATATCTTTTACTTAAATAGATATATTTACCAAATCAGTCTGCATATTATCATTACATATCTTATCATACATCATTATTATATATTATAGTACATTTCAAATTTAAATCATTCACATCACAAGTTGCATTTCATTTAATATATCACTTCATATAGTTTTGCATATGACATATTGCATAATAACCAACATATTGCATTACATATTAACTTTTTACTCTACACACAACAAGTATACTGTATAGAGGGTTTTTATCCAATTAGAAATAAATAGGATTATAAATAAAATAGATAACCTATTTTTTTTAACTTGATTGGCTTGAATTGAATTGATTGGATTGATTAACATGTTTGGTTTATTTGGAATGATTTGATTAACTTGTTTGAATTGTTTGACATGGTTGAATTTCATTAGTGTTTGATAGGTGTATCAGAAATATACTTATGCATTTGTAGTTGATAGAAGCTTTATAGGTTTTAGGATAAATAGAAGTTACAAGAAATGTTTGGTTTTATGAGTTGATTGATTGTTTGGATTAAATTGCTTTGCTTATATCATAATTTTAAGAATATCATATTAGAGTTATTTCTTAGTCTAGATTAAAGTCTTATTATAGTTTTAAGGGAATTAGAGTATAGGCTAGGTTTAGTCTTGTATTATATTAAGGGGGAGTTTTATAGTTTCTAGGATTAATTGAAGATTCAAGAAGTGTTTATTAACACATATTATTTAATTTGGTTGATTGCTTGAATTGATTGCTTGAGTTGATTACTTGAATTGTTTGTTTGAATTGCTTATTTAGATCGACTTGCTTGTTTGAATAGATTATAAATATTGATTGGTTTGCTTAGTTAATTATCCTTCTATTTAGTTTATTAGAATAGTATAGTCATAATTTTAGGGGGAGTTATAATCTTTTAGGATTAGAATTAAAATCAGGGATAGTTACATTTGATCATTAGGATCATTTATAGCATGGATTTAGAGGGAGTATTTTTTTTTGCAAGGCAATTTAGAGGGAGTATTTTATGCTAGGATATATAGATAGATTTAGGATTCAGGGGGAGTCATTTATATACCTTAGAAATTTGGTATATATTTAATTATAAGACATGTTGAGATAATTATACGATTTAGGGGGAGTATCTTTAGAATTTCTTTTTTATAATGCCAAAGGGGGAGAAAGTATAAAATATAGACTTAGTTTATAGGATTCGTATACACAACGGGAGTATTAGAAGGATCATCATCAATAGGGATGTACAGGTATGATATTTTATAAACTATGGTTGTCATCATCAAAAAGGGGAAGATTGTTGGAGAATGAAGTTTTGACGACAACAACCTTATTTTAGTATTAATTAATTATAAAATATATACTATCACCTTTATGTAGAATATATGTATAAGAATATATATATATATATGTACACATATGCAGGTTTTGTATACATGAATTAATACTGAAGACTGTACAGTATAAGAGCTTTTAGAGATTCAGAATTCAGAGTAGATTCAAGACCCATGAGTAATCAAGATTTCAAGAGTTCAAGATAAATATAGTAATAGAGTCTAGTTTATGTAAGACTCTGAATAACACTCCAGGTTCAAACTCTGTTTTTTAAATTATCTCTTTTCAAATTCAAAACTATTTTCAAATTGATTTCAAACTTCTCTCAGAATAATTTTTAATCTTCCAAGAAATTCGAACTTATGACTTCAAATATATTTCCTAATTTATAAATATTCTTATGTTTATAATTTTATTAAATATATTTTACTAAATTTATATTTGATTATAATATTCTTATTTAAACTCTAAGTTTTCATATAACCTTTTTTGTTTATATATAGTTCATAAATATCTCTTTATAAATTCCTATATATATGTTTATAATTATATTATATATAGTTTTATATCACACATATATAAAGTTTTTAATCATATGTTTAAATAATATTTTCTTATGTTTTTTTTTTATATAAAAAAACTGCCTGATGAAATCGAAGGCAGCTAGGTTACTCGCCTGTCCACCACAGCGGCTCCCCTTTTGACTAGCCCAATACAGAGGCTTGTTGTCCCCAACCGAGTTGTAGGTTTTATGGGAACCCACCTTCGCGCCTTGAATGGGAGTAGGGCAGACAGGTATCGAACCTGCGACCTCGTTAACAGGAAGCAGGTAACATACCGTTGCGCCACTACTTGTGGACATATTTTCTTATGTTTTTATACGTGAAAAGTAATGTTTTAGCAACTAGTTTTGCTTCGGGAATTTCCAGAAATTAAATATTGTTCTAATACTTTAAAAATGGTTTAAAAATCGTAAAAATGATGGATATGTCGACATACTCATGGCTATGTCGACATATAACTGTCAGAAAATTAAATTTGAAAGGAAATGTCTTTTTACTATGTATGACGGTTCGGAAACGTTGCAACCTTTCAAATATTATAAATAGGGGCTGATTTCGAATTTTATTATCATTCTTCTTCTCCATCTTCATCTCCTTTCATTACACCATTATTCTTTCTCATTTTTATTATTTCTACAGTTATACTCTGCTGAATTCGATTCTGTTTTCCTTAATCTTCTTCTCTCTACACTCTCTACTCATTACTCTCAGAATCAAGTGCTATTGAAGAGTTATAGAGCTGTTTGTAATTGTTTGGATTGAGTAAGTAATCGGTGGCATTCCTTGTAGCCTTGAAATCAAGGACGAGTAATTGGTGGTATCCCATATAGTCGTGAAACCAAAGATGGTTATAATTGAGTACTAATATAGTAATAAAACTCTGCATAATCCAGTGTTGCGTGTGACTGGATGTACGAGCAATTCCGAACCAGTATAAAATCCGGTGAGTTTTTTCTTTTTCTATACTTTATTTTTGTTTATCTTTGCATTTGTATTTGATTCTGTGTCTGTGATTGTTTCTGTAGTGTTTGGTTCATATAGTAGTTCACATAAGTTTATATTTTGTTTAAATTCTCAAAAACACTACTCACCCCCCTTTGGTGTGTGTTTTGCCTTAACGATCCATTCCGCAATCCCTAACAATATATATATATATATATATATATATTAAAAATCAAGTTTTACTTGGAAATAATTTACTTTTGAAAACACTTTTTCAAAAAAAAATCTATGATCTTGTAACCATAGGCTTTGTTACTAAATGAAACACCCTACACCACTTAACGTCACTCATAACATAAAACACAACAGAAAATTTAAAATATCATTTAATAAAGCAAGTCAAATCACAGTACTTTTGACGGCCCGCCCCGCACCAACCGACATTTACTCCAAAAGTGCGCTGTACACATGACCAGTTAGCACGGAACGGGTCGTCAGAAGGAAAAGGAAGAAGGAAATGAACATACAAAGAACCTGTAGAATGTCTCACAGCGCATAGAACAAAATATAATAATAACATACTTGACATAAAACAGGAGAGACAGTGCATAAGCTGAAAATCAGAACTAAAAATCATAGCAGCGGAAATCCAAAATACAGCTTATTACAACTTTCAAACTGTCTCAAGCAAAAGCAGGATAAATGAGGTACACTACTAATGCCCAAGTAGCGACCACCAACGACACAGGGAGAATGTGCATATATATATATCATACGTGGAAGCCTCCTGCCCGCCTCCGAATCAGCTACTCGCACACCACCAGCTAACCTGTCTCTAGTCTGCTCGTGTGAGCACCCAGAGTAATAAGAGGAGACATAAAACTCTGGGTCAGACATAAAGCCTGGTATGAGCGATAAGCATCTAAGTGAACAATAACAGGTAGACTAAAAACATACCTGAACCTGGACCTGCAACCAAAGAGTTAGCACTACATACTGTACAACACTCTAAGGTATCATATTAACCAATATCAGATACGGAGGTGGGGGAGGTGTGCATGTCATAGGGATGGCAAACAATCAAACATAGCATCCATCCTCACATCTCTCACTCAGTGCGTAAAGCATACGATATTCACCACTTCGATCACCCAACATTCCTTGCTACGATCACTTTGCCCCATGAAGTCATAAATGGCTTCACTGCACTGATAACGTAGCCACTAATTCCTCGCTATGTCCACTTGCCCCATGGAGTTATTCACCCCATCTGCGCTGGCTCATAGCCTTACTAATCCTTACTATGTCCACTTGCCCCATGGAGTTATTCACCCCATCTGCGCTGGCTCATAGCCTTACTAATCCTTACTATGTCCACTTGCCCCATGGAGTTATTCACCCCATCTGCGCTGGCTCATAGTCTTACTACGCATCACCTTGCCCCTCAGGTCATAATGACCCTACTGCACTGATAACGTAGTCTTGCTACCATCACCTTGCCCCTCAGGTCGTAATGACCCTATTGCACTGATAAGTAGCCCATCATTCCTTTTTAGTGGTGAATCGAAGTTATGAACGTCGACAACTCCTTAGCACACGTCCCGCAGCAAAGTCCAACCATGAAGTGAACTCATTGGTTCCCAACAGGTTCCGGGATCCTGAGCTCTAACTCCCATTTGGACTACCTTTGCATCTCGGGTTATTGGTCATCACCATCGGATCGGATCGGATCAGTCTTCACATTCTTCATCGGATCGGATCGGCCTTTGCATTCGGATCGGGTCGCGCCTCTTGCATCGGATCGGGTCGTGGCCCTCCAGCTCGTGGCTCCTCTTCCTGATTCGGATCGGCGTCACCACTTCGGATCGGGTCGGGTTCCTCCTTCGCGAATGGTCGGATCGCCATCATCGGATCAGCGTCACCACTTCGTATCGGGTTGGGGTTCCTCCAACGCGAATGGTCGGATCGCCATCATCGGATCGTGCCTCACCCATTCGGATCGGATCGGGGTTCCTCCCTCGCGAATGGTCGGATCGCCATCATCGGATCGTGACCTTCGAAGTGGAGCGGGTCGGGTCGTCTCGTGGCGCGAGCTTCAATCGGATCGGTTCGCATGGGGTAGGGGCGATCCGGTCCGAGGTATTTCCTGCACTTCGTTCCAGCGACTGTTTTTCGCCATTCGACGGCGTTTTTGACCAAACTAACACTTCTAAACAATCACAAAGCATGTCATACAGTCATAGCAACATACATAATCAACCCCAAACACCAAAACATCAACATAATAGGTTAAAATGGATCAAACATACCCAAAACCCCATGTTTTTCCCCTAAGCATATTTAGGTGAAACTAATGATAGGATTATCAAAACTTAACCAAATTAACCCAAATTCATATCAGAGGTCTAAAACATCATTCCGAATTTTATAAACTTTTTTCCAGAATTTTATCACGTTTACATTCGCTAATTAACATTAATCACTCCTAATTAGCCATAATTAGTGCAAAACTATGCAAATCACTCATCTTAGCCACAAAACAAACTAAGATCTGAAATAATGCTATGATTTGATGCGAATCCCAATGCTAACAGCAGCTCCAAGGTTGATTTGGTGAAGATCTTCTTTGATTAGGGGTTGCTAAGCCAAATCCTTGACCAAAAGATGATTTGGAGGTGATTTAGAGGTTGGAGGCCATTTTTAGGGATCCTTGGTGATAAGTGGAGGCTAGAAAACTGAAATGGAATGATGCTCCATCTCATTTCAGCCCTCCCATATCCCTAATCCCGAAATGGGTTATGGGCCTACTCACTAATCACCCGATTTGGCCCGGTTAAGCAGTTTTTCACCCTCCAAACCTTGTTTCAGCCATATCTCCCAAACGGTAAGTCCGTTTGGCTATTATGACCACTCTACGGAAAGAGAAACTATCAAACGAATCAAATGGAAGTGGTTTTAGGTCAAAATTCCTTTCCAATCAAAAGTTATGGCCAAAACAGTACCGACTAGGGGCAAAATGGTCATTTAAAAATCGACAAAAATCATGGACATGGGAAATGACTCTAATAGATGTTTCCCAAAGTTACATGACCATATGACTTCACACGGAAAAGAAATAAATATTCTACAATCCTATGATATGTAGAATACGGGTCGTTACACTCTCCCCCCCTTAAGAAATTTCGCCCCCGAAATTCCCTAATCCAAACACACACAAAGGTCCCGCATGCCTATCAATCATAAAACAATAATCAACATGCAAAACAAGCAAAATAAGTCTACCCTAGCATGCGGAAAACTAAATCGCAAAGTAAATCTTACCAGACAAAGAGTTCTGGATATGCCTTTCTAATGCTTTCTTCTGTCTCCCAAGTACAATCATTCTCGTCCTCGCCCCACTGAACCTTGACTAGCTTCACCGGCTTCCTTCGAAGTTGCTTTGTATCGTGCCCCACAATACGAATCGGCTTGCGGTTCCCAACCGCCTCGGGCTCTACTTCGAAGTCCTCCAACTGATCAGGTGAAATAGTCATATCTGAGTCGTGAACGAACTTCCTTAGTTGGGAAACATGAAACACATTGTGAACTCCCGCCATCTTCTCTGGTAAGCCAACTCTATACGCCAGATTCCCGACTAGTTCAAGAACAGGGAATGGGCCAACAAATCTTGGTGCTAATTTGCCTCTCCTGCCAAATCGTATCACGCTCTTCAACGGAGAGATCTTGACAAACACCAAGTCACCAACGGAGAATTTCAATTCTCTTCTCCTCTTATCAGCATAACTCTTCTTCCTATCTTGGGCAGCTTTCATTCGTTGCTGAATGATCTTAATCTTATCTGAAGTTTCTCTCACCACGTCTGGTCCAAGCACAAACTTCTCGCCAGTCTCTATCCAACATGATGGTGAGTTACACGGTCTTCCGTACAAAGCTTCATATGGGGCCATACCGATACTGGATTGGTAGCTATTATTATATGCAAACTCTACTAGATGCAAATGGTCATCCCATGATCCACCAAAATCCAATATACACGCTCTCAAGAGATCTTCCAATATACGATTCACCCTCTCCGTCTGACCGTCGGTCTGAGGATGATATGCGGTACTGAGATGTAATCCTGACCCTAAAGCCTCTTGTAAGCTCTTCCAAAACCCACTAGTGAACAACGGGTCTCGGTCACTCACAATGCTTTTGGGTACTCCATGAAATCTCACTACCCACTTCATATACAATTCTGCCAACTTGGCTGCCGTTCTGGTCGATTTGACTGGTATAAATCTTGCGCTCTTAGTCAATCGATCCACAATTACCCAAATGCCATCATATCCCGATCTAGTCCTTGGTAAACCATCGATGAAATCCATCGAAACTTGTTCCCATTTCCATTCGGGAATTTCTAATGGTTGCAGCAACCCACTAGGCTTCTTTTGCTCGGCTTTAACTAGCTGGCAATTCATGCATTTGGATATAAACTTCCCAACGTCTCTTTTCATCCCTTCCCAGTAGTAAGTCCGTCTCATATCTCGATACATCTTATTACCACCGGGATGTATAGTCAGTTTTGAGTGATGACATTCTCTAAGCACTTCATCTCTCAAACCATTCATGTTGGGCACAACTAATCTTCCATTCTTTCGAAGCCATCCATCTCGATCAAGTCCATACACATCCATCTCCTCATCAATACCCATCTCTAACTTGGAGATGATTTCCAATAGATTAGGATCGTCCCTCTGGCTGGAACCAATCCGCTCTATCAAAGTAGGTCTGATCGTCAAACTAGCTAGCATAACTGGATCCAACTCGCACTTTGGTCTGAAATCAAACCCCGCGATATATTCCAGTTGCTTCCATTCAAGAAACATTGCCCCTAAGCTGGCATGTCTCCTACTCAAGGCATCGGCTACCGCATTACCCTTCCCAGGTGTATATGCGATACCAAAATCATACGAAGCCAAGAACTCTAACCATCTTTGCTGACGGAGATTCAAATCTTTCTGGGAGAAAAGATACTTCAACGATTTGTGATCGGTAAACAGCTCAAATCTTTCTCCCAAGAGATAGTGTCTCCACATCTTCAGCGCAAATACAATTGCTGCCAATTCCAAATCATGGGTAGGATACTTCTTCTCATGCGGCTTTAGCTGTCGACTAGCATAAGCTACAACCCTACCTCCTTGCATCAATACTGCACCCAGTCCGGTACCACAAGCATCCGTGTATACCGTCATCTCTTCATTCCCCTTAGGAATGACTAACACTGGCGCACGCGTCAACCTCTCCTTTAGACTCTTGAAGGCATCCTCACACACTCCGTCCCAGACGAAGGACTGATTCTTCTAAGTCAACTGAGTCAACGGTGCTGCTATCTTGGAGAAGTCCTGGATAAACTTACGATAATATCCGGCTAACCCCAAGAAACTTCTTACATCAGTTGCATTCTTGGGCGTAGGCCAATCCTGTACCGTAGCCACCTTCGCAGGGTCCACGGCAATACCACACTCTGAAACAACATGACCCAAGAATCTTACTTCCCTTCTCCAAAAATGACACTTAGAGAATTTCGCTTTCAATTGGTGTTTCCTCAACACCTCCATCACTATCCTCAAGTGCCCCTTGTGTTCCTCCTCTGTCCTTGAATAAACAAGGATATCATCCACGAACACAAGAACAAACTTATTCAACTGATCTCTGAATACTCGATTCATAAGATCCACAAAGTAGGCTGGTGCATTGGTCAACCCAAACTGCATGACCAACCACTCATAAAATCCAGACGGCGTCCTAAATGCCGTTTTCGGAACACTCTCATCTGCTACTCGAAGCTGATGAAATCCTGTCGCGAGGTCCAACTGGGAGAACACTCTAGCTCCTTCCAGCTGATCAAACAAATCATCTATCCGCGGTAGAGGATACTTATTCTTCCTCGTCACCTTATTCAACTCGCGATAGTCCACACACAAACGAAGGGAACCATCTGCCTTAGTGGCAAACACAACTGGTGCTCCCCACTCGGAGACACTCCTTCTAATCAATCCCTTCTTCAAAAGATTGCTGACTTGCACCCCGAGCCCTCGCTGCTCCTTTGGTGCCATACGACGAAGTGGCATCACTATAGGTCTGGCATCTTTCACTAAATCAATACGGAACTCAATCTCTCGGTGTGGTGGAAGCCCGGTCACCTCCTCGAAGACGTCCGGATACTGGCCAACCACGGGCACATCTGACAACTCATCCTGCGGGATGTCGAGGGAATTTACAAAACTAGCCATAACCCCATCACTAGGTAGACTACCAAACACTACCCTCCGCCCATCATCCGCCCTCACTGTCACCAAAAAGCCCTCACAGTCTACCACCACCCCGTATCTTTGGAGCCAATCGACCCCCAATATAATGCCATACCCAGTAAAGCCCAAAACAAAGCAATCACATACAAACATACATCCATGACTCGATAAGACCAAATTCCTGCAAATCATACTAAGGCTAGTCGAACCACCAATCGGGTTCATCACAATCAATGGTCTATCGACTATCTCGGGTTCCAGTCCCAACCTATCTACCAGGTCACTAGATATGAAGGAACGGGAAGCCCCAGTATCAAACAAAACTCGAACGGGTATATCATAAATAGAAAGCATACCTTGAATAACAACATTCTTTCCTTTCTCCGCCGCAGTTGGGGCATTCGACGAAGAAGGAACAGCATCAAGAGCATATGCTTTCACAATCTGCTTCTCCTTAAGAGGTTGCGGACACTTATCCTTCTGATGTCCCACTTGACCACAGTTGTAGCACTTCCTTTCCGCTGGCTTGGCCCGACATTCCTTAGCATAATGACCTTTCTTTCCACAGCTGAAGCACTCAACATCCTTCTTGCTCTTTTTCTGGCCACCTTTTGATTGGTCCTGCTTCCTCTTATTCTGAGAGTTATTCTTGCCTCCACCGCCTGCTTGCGACTTTGGCCCTTCTGCAGATGCAACCTCAGTCTTTGTCTTAGGGTAAAGACTCTCTGATCTCAAAGCCTTCCCCACGATCGATTCAAAAGTCTCATCGATGTGATTGATAAGCCTTTCCCCCAAGTACCCATCCAAACCAGTAATGAACTTCTCATTCTTCTTCTCAGGGGTATCAATAAGAGACAGTCCATACTTCGATAAAGTGTCGAACTCAGCAATATAATCAGAAACTGCCCTACCACCCTGCTTGAGTTCCAAGAACCTCTTGAACAACACCGACTTCTGGGCAGCTGGAATAAACTTCTCGCTAAAGCGAGCCTTGAACTGAACCCAAGTAACCTGGTCCTCTGGAGTAGCTGTTCTAATGGCATTCCACCAATTCATCGCTCGCCCTTGCAGCTGACGAGACGCTAGCCTTCTTTTCATCGCATCCTCAAGACCCAAGTCATCAAAGATACGGTCACAGCTATCCATCCAATCTTGGACATCTGTGGCCGACTCCGTTCCGTGGAACGGCTTCCCACCAAGATTAGTGTAATCTTTGCACAACTTGGCGAAATCGACCCTAGGCGCCTGCACTACTGGGCCATCACCAACTCCGGGATTGGGAACTGCCCCTTGCACTTCTCTAAGCATGTCTCTCATGAGGTTGGTAAACATCGCCCTCATGTCAGCGGCATTCCCATTATTGGCCCCTCTACCGGTACCTCTAACATGTCGGCTCATCGTCAATCTGAAAAAGGAAAACGATCAACGACCCCATAGTGGTACTAGTGCAGTGCAACTTCATTCTTATACTACTAATAGTATATATATACATAGCTTTTGAAAACCAAAGTAATCACAAATACGCGCTCTCATACACGTACTAACTCTCCCTAGTGTCTTTCCCTAGGTTAACTACGCAACCTAGAGCTCTGATACCAAGTGTGACGGCCCGCCCCGCACCAACCGACATTTACTACAAAAGTGCGCTGTACACATGACCAGTTAGCACGGAACGGGTCGCCAGAAGGAAAAGGAAGAAGGAAATGAACATACAAAGAACCTGTAGAATGTCTCACAGCGCATAGAACAAAATATAATAATAACATACTTGACATAAAACAGGAGAGACAGTGCATAAGCTGAAAATCAGAACTAAAAATCATAGCAGCGGAAATCCAAAATACAGCTTATTACAACATTCAAACTGTCTCAAGCAAAAGCAGGATAAATGAGGTACACTACTAATGCCCAAGTAGCGACCACCAACGACACAGGGAGAATGTTCATATATATATATATCATACGTGGAAGCCTCCTGCCCGCCTCCGAATCAGCTACTCGCACACCACCAGCTAACCTGTCTCTAGTCTGCTCGTGTGAGCACCCAGAGTAATAAGAGGAGACATAAAACTCCGGGTCAGACATAAAGCCTGGTATGAGCGATAAGCATCTAAGTGAACAATAACAGGTAGACTAAAAACATACCTGAACCTGGACCTGCAACCAAAGAGTTAGCACTACATACTGTACAACACTCTAAGGTATCATATCAACCAATATCAGATACGGAGGTGGGGGAGGTGTGCATGTCATAGGGATGGAAAACAATCAAACATAGCATCCATCCTCACATCTCTCACTCAGTGCGTAAAGCATACGATATTCACCACTTCGATCACCCAACATTCCTTGCTACGATCACTTTGCCCCATGAAGTCATAAATGGCTTCACTGCACTGATAACGTAGCCACTAATTCCTCGCTATGTCCACTTGCCCCATGGAGTTATTCACCCCATCTGCGCTGGCTCATAGCCTTACTAATCCTTACTATGTCCACTTGCCCCATGGAGTTATTCACCCCATCTGCGCTGGCTCATAGCCTTACTAATCCTTACTATGTCCACTTGCCCCATGGAGTTATTCACCCCATCTGCGCTGGCTCATAGTCTTACTACGCATCACCTTGCCCCTCAGGTCATAATGACCCTACTGCACTGATAACGTAGTCTTGCTACCATCACCTTGCCCCTCAGGTCGTAATGACCCTACTGCACTGATAAGTAGCCCATCATTCCTTTTTAGTGGTGAATCGAAGTTATGAACGTCGACAACTCCTTAGCACACGTCCCGCAACAAAGTCCAACCATGAAGTGAACTCATTGGTTCCCAACTGGTTCCGGGATCCTGAGCTCTAACTCCCATTTGGACTACCTTTGCATCTCGGGTTATTGGTCATCACCATCGGATCGGATCGGATCAGTCTTCACATTCTTCATCGGATCGGCCTTTGCATTCGGATCGGGTCGCGCCTCTTGCATCGGATCGGGTCGTGGCCCTCCAGCTCGTGGCTCCTCTTCCTGATTCGGATCGGCGTCACCACTTCGGATCGGGTCGGGGTTCCTCCTTCGCGAATGGTCGGATCGCCATCATCGGATCGTGCCTCACCCATTCGGATCGGATCGGGGTTCCTCCCTCGCGAATGGTCGGATCGCCATCATCGGATCGTGACCTTCGAAGTGGAGCGGGTCGGGTCGTCTCGTGGCGCGAGCTTCAATCGGATCGGTTCGCATGGGGTAGGGGCGATCCGGTCCGAGGTATTTCCTGCACTTCGTTCCAGCGACTGTTTTTCGCCATTCGACGGCGTTTTTGACCAAACTAACACTTCTAAACAATCACAAAGCATGTCATACAGTCATAGCAACATACATAATCAACCCCAAACACCAAAACATCAACATAATAGGTTAAAATGGATCAAACATACCCAAAACCCCATGTTTTTCCCCTAAGCATATTTAGGTGAAACTAATGATAGGATTATCAAAACTTAACCAAATTAACCCAAATTCATATCAGAGGTCTAAAACATCATTCCGAATTTTATAAACATTTTTCCAGAATTTTATCACGTTTAAATTCGCTAATTAACACTAATCACTCCTAATTAGCCATAATTAGTGCAAAACTATGCAAATCACTCACCTTAGCCACAAAACAAACTAAGATCTGAAATAATGCTCTGATTTGATGCGAATCCCAATGCTAACAGCAGCTCCAAGGTTGATTTGGTGAAGATCTTCTTTGATTAGGGGTTGCTAAGCCAAATCCTTGACCAAAAGATGATTTGGAGGTGATTTAGAGGTTGGAGGCCATTTTTAGGGATCCTTGGTGATAAGTGGAGGCTAGAAAACTGAAATGGAATGATTCTCCATCTCATTTCAGCCGTCCCATAACCCTAATCCCGAAATGGGTTATGAGCCTACTCACTAATCACCCGATTTGGCCCGGTTAAGCAGTTTTTCACCCTCCAAACCTTATTTCAGCCATATCTCCCAAACGGTAAGTCCGTTTGGCTATTATCACCACTCTACGGAAAGAGAAACTATCAAACGAATCAAATGGAAGTGGTTTCAGGTCAAAATTCCTTTCCAATCAAAAGTTATGGCCAAAACAGTACCGACTAGGGGCAAAATGGTCATTTAAAAATCGACAAAAATCATGGACATGGGAAATGACTCTAATAGATGTTTCCCAAAGTTATATGACCATACGACTTCACACGGGAAAGAAATAAATATTCTACAATCCTATGATATGTAGAATAGGGGTCGTTACAGTACTTATTACATTTCCTAGATACCAAATAGTCACCAACATAAAGCGAACTACATTGTCTCGTGGAAAACTATAATATCGGAGTATATAAGTAAAATCATCACTCTCAAATATCAATACAATAATCAGAAAATGAAAAATGAACCAATACAACTAAGCCACATCAGCTAAAATAATGTTTGAACGATATAAACGCACGCTGAAAATTTCGTGCGCACCAAGTCACCGCCTACAGGCGTTTCGGGTCGACCCAGCCCGCCTTAGGTTGACCCAAGGACCCTTAGGTCGACACTAGGTCGACCCAAGTGGGAAAGCGGTCGTCCCACTCGGCGTGTTCTTGATATATTATTATTATTCTGATTTCTTCTTAAATTCATAACTTGTTCATTTTAACTTCGATTTCTGCAAACCAAGTGTCCATTTTAATCAGAAAATTACGACGGATCCAATGGTGTTTGTCCCGTTGTCCAATTCTGAAGTTTATTCGGATTATTATTTAATTTATTACCCTTTTCTACTTAATTATTGTTTATTAAAATTTAAGCCTGTTTCTTGATGTAGAATTTTCTAAAGTTTGGTGAAGCAAAACAGTAATTTCATCGGATGCGGTCTTTAATTATATAAGCTATTTTCAGATTTGAAGGCTATAGAGCTTGCTTGATCATTGGTTCTTCTTAAGATCATAGAGTATATAACCTAGTTTTAATTCTTTGTTTCTATTCTCTACAAACTCAATTCTATATTGATTATTAGTAATCATTGTATCAATTTTTTGTACCCTTCTTATCGTGATAATAAAATTCTCTTTTCAAAATGGATCTATACTAACAAATCGTTAGTGGAACAACTATAAATTCGTTGTGTGCTTTATTTCATTGCTACTGGTTATTATATTGTTTAATGTGATTGAGATAGTTTATTTTGGATTGATTATAGTTGTTTTGATGATTGAGATATTGTGATGGTTATATTGTTTTTGCAAATTTTTCAACGAATCGTTTTTTGCAGCATATGTGGATTTGGATTTGAATCGGTGTTTCAATTCGAATTTTACAACGACATTTTCAAGGATCGGATAAGAATAACATAGAATTCAAGCTAGCAAAACTTAATTTGTACAAGTTAATCCATGTTCAAAAAAGTCATATATTATGTACATAGAACTTTTTGTCCGATTTTGACGCATTCAGCATGATGCAGTAATTCACTCCAAACTTTTTGGATTTTGAACCAATGCCATCCTGGACTCTTGCAACATATTCATACCAACTTCCGTAATTATGTTTGTTACTTAATTAAAATTGCATGACAAATATGACGTTGAGCACATGGAACACTCAATACAGGGATCCTTTTCTTGAAAACACCATTTGGAATTTAAGAAATTTCATTTCCAAAAAACCATATAAATATGTGTGTATATATCCATCCCTTCATTTATTTTCGTAAGTTTTTCTTCTGTTTCCAAAATGTGGATCAACAACATTGCCCTTCCCATCAACTATGAACCCGTTCCCGATATACCAAAGTCTAACAAGAGGAAATCACTTAGTATAACACTAGTCTTCTCATTTGCCTCTGCTGCAACATTGTTACTCATTTTCTTTATTCTTCTATCTTCGGGTCAACCAAGAGCCAAAAATAGCCTGTCTGATCATGTATTCGTTCATGACCGTGGAGTATCAGAGGGCTTATCACTTAAATCGACAGGGGTATCATCGTCTTCAAACACCTCGTACCCATGGACTAATAACATGCTTTCATGGCAGCGCACTGGGTTTCATTTTCAACCACAAAAGAACTGGATGAATGGTCATATACATATATATTGTTCACTTTCTTTAATTTAAAACATATCTTTGACATATTCTGACTCTTGTATGATGATTCTTTCTTTTGCAAGCATGATGATTATGTTCTCTTACAGATCCCGATGGTAAGAATAGCTTTCTTTCCATATAACTTTCATGCTTTGAACATGTATATTCTTTTCTTTTCCTTCCTTTTGTTGATAGCGCGTGTATTGTATTCTGTTGCATGTAGCTCCATTATTTTACAAAGGATGGTACCATCTGTTTTATCAGTATAATCCTGACTCTGCGGTGTTCGGAAATATAACATGGGGCCATGCAGTTTCTCGTGACATGATCAACTGGCGCTACCTTCCTCTTTCCATGGTTCGTGATCACTGGTATGACATTAATGGTGTCTGGACGGGTTCCGCTACTATTCTTCCCAACAATCAAATCATCATTCTCTATACCGGTTCGACCAACACATCAACTCAGGTTAATTATCATTTTTCTTGATCATCCAAATAAAGCTGACGCTATTCCGGACTTGCTATGAAATTTTCATCGATCGGTCTCAAAATACACAACACCAATAAAGAATAGTCCCTGTCATTGATGTTTTATTGATGCAAGCTACGGTCCATTAATCTTTTTATATATAAACAAGCATCTCAGTGTTTTGGTCACACTTTCTACTAATAAAGGCCCAACAAAGACTTGTTTAGCTGATAAACCAACCACCGCGCAACCAGCCGGGGCTTGTTTAGTTTTTTTTGAAGTAATCCTGTAGCTGTTTAAGTGAACATGGGACTGGTTTTATACTTTCATACAATCGCAAAGAGTTTGTTCTTCCGTTATAATATTATTAGGGCAATGTCTCTCAAAAGCATAAGTTATAATGTGGCGCGAAACTTCTCTGTTATAACTAGAACACTTTCTAATTATAACAGCAAAGACCTGCCGTTATACTTTTATGTTATTTTTTTAAGTGGTCCGTGGTTGGTTCAATGGTTATCTGGATGTACAACTCTTCGTTCAGTCTAGAAGTAAGAAGAGTGAACTGAACATGTTGAATTGTTGGAAATGGTCTAACATGCTAATAGTATCAATTGTACAAATAGGTTCAAAATTTAGCTGTGCCAGCGGATCCCACAGATCCCCTCCTTGTAGACTGGATCAAATCAGATGCAAACCCGGTACTAGTACCACCACCTGGCATAGGAAAAAAAGACTTCCGCGACCCGACATCGGCATGGTACGTCGAGTCCACATCATCATGGCGGGTCGCAATAGGATCCAAAAACCCGGACCACACAGGCATTGTGTTGGTATACGAGACAAAAGACTTCTTGAACTACACCCTGTTACCAGGCGTGCTTCATGAAGTACCAGGAACGGGTATGTGGGAGTGCGTGGACTTTTACCCGTTAAGGTCTGAGGATGGGTTGAAGCATGTGCTTAAGGCGAGCTTTGATGATGATAAGCATGATTATTATGGAGTTGGAGTGTACAATCCGGAGAGTGAATTGTGGGCCCCCGATGATCCGGGTATGGATGTGGGTGCGGGGTTGAGGCTGGATTACGGCAAGTATTATGCCTCAAAGAGTTTTTATGATGGTGGGAAAAGGAGAAGAGTTGTGTGGGGATGGACTGGGGAGACTGATAGTGAAAGGGCCGATCTAATGAAGGGTTGGGCTTCATTGCAGGTATTGAATTAATATTATCATTATTATTCTGAATAATACTGAGAAAAAATAAAACCTAAAATTTGACACATGTAATTCTAGCTTTAAGTTAAAGTCTTGTAAAATCAAATCTTTCAGTTCAAGTTATGATTTGGATATTGTAGTAGTAAATTAACATTGAGTTTATAGGAAATATAATTGAAAAGAATTACTGCAAATTTTATTGTGGCAAAACAACATAGATGTTGATAGTTTAGTAAATTAATCTACTCAAGATAAACATGGATATTAAATTAACAAATGTCGGTTTCAATGATGTTTGACTTTTTTATAATTAAAACAAATCCACATCTTTACCCTTTTGTTTTCCACCAACTTGTTTGACAATGAGAATTTACATTTCTCACGTTTGCAGGTATTGACGTATGAAAGTTGTCCAATAATTTGCTACTACATAATGCAGATATAATATTGCAAACAAATATTCATTTTTATCTTAAAATTATAATATATATATATATACAAAAATGCTACTATGACAAAAAAAAAATTTGTCAAAAAATACACCAAAGAGTAAAAATAGGAGACCCACTCCTTGAATTACATAAATACCCTCCTGAATTCAATGCTTACCCCCTTAAATTCCAGATTTATCCCTATTTCTTAGTTTTTGACAAAAACTTTTTCGGGTATTCTAGCACAACTCTATATATAATATTGCAAATTATAGAAGTTGAAGTTGATAGTCCTTGATAATTGTTAATGATGGTATAAAAGCATGGTAGAGTTACTGAAGATTAATTTGGATTCTCAAAGTACAAACCTTTGGTTAGGAGAACTTCGCTGGCTTCTAGCTATATATATACATATCATAACCAAGTTATAAACAACTGTAAAAAACAGCAGATGTAATAACTAACAAGCCAAATATCAAAGTGGTATATCTAACTACTACTGATATCAGAACATATGAAATGACAGACAATTCCAAGAACAGTATCATACGACCAGAAAACTAAAAGCAATCTGATCCAATGGCCAGTGGAGGAAGTTGAGAGTCTTCGACTTGGTTTTCAGGAACATACAAACATCACCCTTCCTCATGGTACCATTCTTCCCATCGATCTCAGATATGCAGATCAGGTATAAATGTCAAACAAGCAATGAATACAACCTTTTAAAGAAGTTACTCACAACTATAAACTGAAACATGGTTACATGCAGCTGGATATAACAGCAGAGTTCCAGATAGATTCATCAAATCCATTTGGGTTACTGGTTTTAGCCGATGAAGATCTAATTGAGCAGACCGCAGTATACTTTTACATCGCCAGAGGAGTCGATGGTTCTTTTCAAACTTTCTTCTGTCAAGATGAGCTTAGGCATGCTATATATGTTACATTTATTGCTTAGAAGTGAATTGGATAACAGTATAATTGTCATAAGGTGCTATGTAATGTGTGCAGGTCCTCAAAGGCTAATGATATTGTGAAGAGAGTGTATGGCAGTGTTGTGTCCGTGCTCGATGGAGAAACTTTATCAGTTAGAGTACTGGTATGTAGGCACAAACTTGGTTATACTGACAGAGATCTCTATGTTTATAGTGTATGCTCATGCATAATAAAATGTACTGTTTTCTCTTCTTTTGTGAAGGTGGATCACTCTATAGTGGAATGCTTTGCACAAGGAGGAAGGATATGCATCACATCGCGAGTGTACCCAACGAGGGCGATAAATGGAGCTGCCCGGGTCTTCCTCTTTAACAATGCAACCAATTCAGATGTACAGGTTAGAAGTCTGAAAATTTGGCAGATGAATTTTGCCACTTTACTACCTTATGACGAAGATGAAGATCACACAGCCTATTAAGATTTAACACAACTGCAATATTTTCTTGCCAATGTGTTCCTACTAAATTTGTACAAAGTACTTAATTAAGATTTTGAATTACTCATTGTTATTTATGGAATATGTGTGTAGTGGTTGCATGACAATGATCAGGTTGTTGCAGTGATGTTATTCTTGTTGCAAATTTTTATAGTTTTGATACCACTTTGTTGTAAATTTCAGAGGAAGAGGAGAAAATTATAAGAAAAAAGGAATTTTTTAGGAGAAGAAACTTTTTTATTGTTTTGCTTGATTGCTTTTATTTCCTTTTTACTATTTTGCTTGACACAAATGAGGAGAGAGTTCTTCTATTTATAGCATATAATGGATCATTCTAGATTTTTGCAATATCTTAGAAATATATCTAAATATATATAAAATAATTATCTTTTCCTAATTAATAGCAACTTTAAAGCTCTCTCAATAAACAATACAAGAACACTCTAGAAATAAAAATCAAGTTTACTTATTCAACAACCCCTTTAAACTTGATATGTAATTCTAAGCAAATTCCTCAATCTGATAAAGTCTTCATACTGGAGCGACTTGTATTTCACGTGCTTTGGAAGGAACAAAGAAAACTTTCTTTTTTCATTTCTTCTTCTTCGTCATTATCACGGTCTTTAATGAGCCTTTACAAATCTTTGTTGCAGTGCTCCATTCATCTTGCTTCCTTTCATTGTTATAGTATATTGCAAAAATTATGTGCTTTAACTGTTAGGATTTCAATATATATTTACGCAGACAGTAATGAAATCTTAGATCCAAACGTGTAACCCATATTGATTTAATTGAGAAAAAAATTAGAATATAGATAACTTGATTAGCGGAAGCATACTTGAATCTGTATTTAATCATTGCAATACCTGAATCTAAAGTCGGTTGTTAAACAAGAATATGAATTTGGTTTGGTCTTCCAAATTGACACAAACTCTAGATCTGAAATTTGCTCTCCGTAGAAGAGGTTAGAGAGTTGTTAAGGCTTGTGTAATTCAGGGACCATAACCCCTTATTTATAAAGTTGGCATTTTATAATTCAGCCCTTCAACGAATTAAAAATTGCCCTGGTATATACACATTAGGCCCAGGATAAGTTAAGATTTAAGCCTTTTTATTCTAATCTAAAATTAGATCACTTTAATTAGGCTTTACACCAAAATAGCACAACATATTTTATTTTACATATGTGACCCAATTGTCGAAATATTCCAACAATTAATCTCCCCCTGGGCTATGTATGAAATAACCTTAAAATGTGTTTAACTTTCTGAGCTTCTAAATTTGCCCATTTATAACATATGGTGTATCTGAAACAATCTCGTCCATTAACTGTGTTGACAAAGGATTAAAGCAGCATTCATTACATTTATCGTAACTAAACTCATCAATGGTCACATATATCAATACAATCAAATGACATAGATCAATCATGGATGTGTAGCATGGAAATTTCACGAAACGTGATCTATACATGTCTATTTCCAACCGGTCCTTCTTTAGTGAGATCAAAACGTTTAATTTTTAAACAACCTGAGTGCAAAGAAAAATTCATTACTTTATCTCTGATCAGAAAAAAAAAACCTGATATACATATATCTGTAACTAAAACATAAAGCAATGAGTCATACGACAATACCAAATACAAACTCCCCATGAACCAAAATATCCTTACATAAAAGTTACACCAATTGAGTTATATGCTCATGAAAGACGTTATGTGATAATCTTTTGGTAAGCGGATTCACCATAATGGAGTTTGTCTAAGTGTGCTCTATGAATTACAATATATTTTGCACTCTTCCCTTATTGGAAAATAATATATTCTTAATATTACTTGGTCTTTCAATTCTTTATCAATAACTGGAGTCTTGTGACATAATTTCATTATTATTTTTCATATTTGGATGTCTTATAATTAATCAAAGATAATATTTTCAAAGTGGTGGAAGCTATAAGTGTTTAAATGACACTTTTTCTTAAATAATTTTCCCCATAAAATATATTACCATTACCTAAAGTTGATCTTTTATAGTAATGACATCCAAAATATTTGGATCGCAATTCTTTATGATCTCCAACCAATCCGATCTTTTACCTATAAGCATATGGTCTATTATTTTATTCCTTAAAGATATCTCATAATCATTTTGACTTCTAAATCAGCGATCCACTTTTAATACAAGCAAGGTATATGCCAAATAATACACGCATATCCATATGTGTATATACATTAGTATGCATTAGAATTCACAGTGCAAATGCATGAGAAATCTTTTGCATTTCTTTCATTTCAAGGATGGTAGCATTTATCTATTTTGGTAAAAGAAAATCAACTGAATCGCAGTTTACATACCTAACCTTTTAAGCATTTATCTTCCTAATTCTTTGTAATAACCAAATATCACCCCATGAACAATAATGGTGAATTTGAATACCAAATACAAAAGACTATTCCATAAATGAGTTTCTTAAGTAGTTTCACCAATGTCTCCATTGAGAAACAAAACTTTAATCTCCATCAGATAATGCTTAAAAGTACAAACTGTAGTAAGCTCCAAAATGATCGATTCAGAATCGTTTACTAAGTCCAAAATGAAACATTCTTAAAAGAAAAGAAATTTTCCTTTTGATAATAGCAATTTTAGTAAAATTGCCTTATAAAATTCAATATTACCCACTTGATCCCTTTTGGCTTTGAATAGTTATTCATAACCAATGATCTTATCACTTAAGTTAGAGGGAAATTTCAAATTTTATTATCCATATAGATTTATACTATATGTTCATTTCTTAAATCCACATTTTAAATTAGTACCATACATAGATTGATGTAAGTCCATAGCACCATCTTTATCAATCCATTATTTATCTTTATGAAGAAATACTACACATTCATCTTAAATAGAATTTCTTTCCATTTAGGTGGATTTTCTTAGTGATCTTGCATTTTGAGGTTGTTGTGTTTGTTTTCTTGAAGCAGTAACCTTAGCTTAAAGGGGAATTTTCTTTAACATCGTCTTAAACTTTAACCGAAGAAATAACCGTAGTTGAATCAAAGATAATGATTCTCTCTAAAGACAATGAAAATACTCTATTTCTCCCCAAACTCAACATCCTCAAAAAATTATTGCATTTCCCGCTTTAAAACTTTCCCTTAGTGTGGATTCATAAAATATTATAAACTTTAAATCGCTTAGAATATCAATAAAGTATTTTCTATCTTTATGATATCTCGGTCTATGATTTCTTAGTAAACTGAAACAAATAATTATATTAGTCACCAAAACAAAATTTGAGATATCATTACACAAGCCGTTTAGCATAAGTAGTCATAACTTATATATCAGACATTAATAGCTTCAATTACATAATTTTTTGAATTTATTTATAAATCAACATTATTATTTCTTGTTGAACAATAACAACCTAATATGTTCATATTAGAAATATAAAACCGAAATCTGTCTAAATGACAACAAAAAAAATCAAATAAATTCAAATAGTATAACTGAAATCTTAATAACGACTTTGAAACATCTAGTATACTTTACTTTATATGACTGTATTTCTTATTAAAGAAACAACTATAAGATATTTGCATGTTATTTCTTTTCTTTCAGATCTTCAGTGACTTCTTCATCTTTATTGATACAAAAAATGTATATCAAATGAGTACTTTTAATCTTGAAAACTTCAATCTCCTTTCTAATTACCAAAGCGCTGAATTAGCCCAATAAGATGATATCTTATCCTTAAAATAATATTAATCTTAAAATAATCATACTGGAGATAACACCAAAAAATAACAATAACTTGAGTGACCTTAACTTTTGAAGTAATATTATTCCATATAGTACTCATTTGTATTTCTTTTACTTTGAATTTATAGAATCAAGCACCCCAAAGGAGCTAGTTTTCCATTTCAGTAGATAACTTATCAAAAATTAGTTATTGCTACATATAACACATCCTTGAAAACTTTTAAAATATTTACTTAATGATCCTTTAACTCTTGCCTTTTGAGTTATGCCACATTTCAATATTCTTCAAAACATTATAAGAATATCTAACTGTAGTAGGACTCGTTGTAACAATCCTAATTGCAAGAGCTGAATCTATAAAGTCAAGAGCAAACAATACACTCTCTTACAAATCCTTATAGTTATCCCAAAATAAGATGAGAATATTCGTAAATTTGGCAGACAATTTGAATTAAATTAGCTGAAAGTGAACAAAAATAAAATGTAGAATTGACCGCACATGCCCATAGCCAAATATCAACCATAATAAATTCAAATAATTGGTAAGTCTCTTCTCAAGATACCTAGTACACATTAATATCAAGTCTTTGGACAGTAATATTAAGTGTAAGTAGTATTCTTGTTGTAATGATCAAACACTGACAATAAATTCAAGTCGAATAACAACCTTCCTTTGGGACGATTAATTATTCACTCAAAAAACCTTATAATTGTCACTAATTTATCATCACACGTGTGTAAGTGATTCGGCCAAATATTAGTCTTCCTTTGGGCCGGCTAATACTCGCATGAACAACTACACACGAATATCAAACATTTTCATGAACCATTAAAATATAGAGGTCACTTTGGTAACGTATTATTTTAGTTAATTCATTATGTATGTAGGATATTTACGGTTATAAAGAGACACCAAAGTTATATTTGAATTTAGTTCTTAGTATATATATAATATATTTTAAGTATTATAAAACACTTCGCTTTAGGTCCATATGACAACTAAAATATCAAAAATTATAACCATAGCACGACTGATTTTTAATTATAGTCGTCATAATCTTTTTTGCGTTAGGTATGTGATTATATTCATGATATTCCCTAAATAAATATGATGCAAGCTATCATAAATAAATCACAATTTCATAGATGAATGGCATAATAAGATTCCACATATAATCATATTTAAATGACATGATAGATGTACTGAATACCATGAACGAATGTAGTTATGAATAACATGCACGTGACTAAATCTAATAAATTGGAAGTATCAACAAACCATCTATTACATGTATGCTTAAAGTTGAATTACAACTTCAAGCTAGTTGTGTGGCCATTGTTCAAAAAGAACAACAAAATATAACCTCATGTGATCTATATGACGATGTAATAAACGGTAAATGCAATTGCTGAAACCAAATGTGCGTGTGTGTTTTTTTTTTAAAAAAAACTTGTTACTGTTCATGGTCAAAACGCAAGTGCAACTAAATATTAACGCATGATCAATTACATGAGTATATTATAGTATTTACTTAGTCACGTGATAATTCAGTTATGCCTACTATGGAAACATAAGGATGACCACTGGATCAATTAATGCAAAAGTCAAGTTATCCAAAAATTCAATTAAGTGGTAATAGGATTGCATGCAAGTTTACACGGTTGGTACAAGTCACATATGCACAGGTCCCGCATATAAGTTTATTTGACTTTAGACTCCAAATAATATAAATATAATATAAACGGTTTCAAACTTTGTCATTATATAAAATAAAATAAAATAAACTTCATACAGAGAGAGATTGGCAAGATTATATATGTAATATTCTACTGTAGCGACATGTGCAAGATTGGCATTCGGAGCCTATCAAATGAAATATGTATTTTCACGAAAGTGTCGGCAAGATCCATAATTGCTTATCAAGATCATTACCGAGTCAAAATAAAAGCGAGATCCTAAACTTTCTCTTTTTAAGTACACACCAAAAAACGTGATTTACATGAACTGTATAAAATAAAATGAAAACGCATCAGTCATGCCTTGTAGCATGCACCAACGTATTATATATTTAAAAAAAGACTTTTGTGAAACTTTGTTATTTCATTATTGAGTCTTAATAATGCAACAGAAGCATCCTTTATGCCAAAAGGAAGGAAATCAAAATACTAAAACCACCTAGCAACGCAGAGAAACAAGTAATCCAAGATTTTAGGAAATCGAGGCCAGTATTTATAAACACACATTTTTCAGATCTCGGATGAATTTAAAAATGTAAATTTAATGATTAAATTTTAAATTTCACAGTCAAATCAATTATGGTTGACTCTGATACCACTTGTTAGGATTTCAATATATATTAACAGCAGACAGTAATGAAATCTTAGATCCAAATGTGTAACCCATATTGATTTAATTGAGAACAAATTAGAAAATAGATAACTTGATTAGCGGAAGCGTACTTGAATCTGTATTTAATCATTGCAACACCTGAATCCATAGTCGGAATCCATGGTCGGTTGTTAAACGAGAAGATGAATTTGGTTTGGTCTTCCAAATTGACACAAACCCTAGATATGAAATTAGCTCTCCGTAGAAGAGGTTAGAGAGTTGCTAAGGCTTGTGTAATTCGGGGACCATAACCCCTTATTTATAAAGTTGGCATTTTATAATTCGACCCTTCAACAAAGTAAAAAAAATGCCTTGGTATCTAAACATTAGGTCCATGATAAGTTAAGCTTTAAGCCTTTTAATTCTAATCTAAAATTAGATCATTTTAATTAGGCTTTACACCAAAATAGCACAACACATTTTATTTTACATATGTGACCCAATTGTCAAAATATTCCAACATCAACTTCCATTTTGTCCCCGTGTCATAAATTTTGAGTGAGTCGTATATGTCATCTTTCCATTCTTTCATAATTTCACTCTTACAGTTTTTTATCGATCCAACTCCTTTGCATACTTTCCAGATATGACTTTTGCATGACATTTTAGACAATATTAGTTGGAAAATAAATTTCTCTGAAATAGGAATGCTATTATCTTTGCTCACTGTTTTGTTCTTGTCTTCATAAAATTCATAACCGGACTCTTTCACTTTCTTTTCCATCAATTCTTTTTTTATCCTTTCAATATTCTGTAATTCCTTTCCTTCCAAATTTTGTTTGTGCTTAAAATCTCAATTAGTATATTGAATTTCTTTGACTTTTTTATTTCCATCTCTTTTGCTATCACCTTCGTTGACTTTCTTTACTTTATCTTTGTTTTCTTCTTTCTCTTTTGCTTTCATTTTGCTTTCATCAACATTATTTTTCAATTCTTTCCCACTTCTTCCCTTCTTTGTCTTGTTAGCATTTTTCGCATCGTCAGTACCAACTACTTCTTCAATATCTGTTTTTTCTTCTTCTGCCATGTCTGCAGCATTCTCGCATTGCAGATTGTTTTTATTATCCTCCCTTTCTGCTTCGGCAATTTCGTCTTTTTCTTCTTTATTCTCTAAAAGTTTTTCTTCATCCAACTTCTCCTCCTCTAATTTCTTTATCTCCAATAATATTTCCGCATTTTCCTTCTTCTCATTCTCTGTCTCATCCATCATCTCTTCTTCCATAGGTTTTGGCACAGTCTCTTCTTTCTTCTTCTCTTGCTCCTTCTCGTTCACACTCTCGCTATTCTTCTTTTCATCTTTCTCATCAATCAACTTATCTTCCTTCATTATTTTTGCATCATCTTTTCCATACACCTTTTTCAAGCGATTCCATGAATCTTTTGTACACCTTTCTCCAAAAATAAGATCTGAAGCTTTCTCATCGATGTTCTCAACAACCACAGAAAGAGCACGGTAATCATTCCGTTTTAATTTCGCAAAGGCTTTCTTGTCCATTTGCGACATGCTCTCCATGTCTTTATGCTATTCATAGTCATTTTCAACAATCTCCCATAAACCTTTGGAGATTAGCGCCTCATTTTTTTACTGCTCCATTCCTCAAAATACTCTTTTGTGAGAACAAACGATGAAAGAAATATAAATGCCATAATTTCAACCTTCATCTTGTTGAAAGGATCTTATGGCTTCGATACCATTTTGTTGGAAATTTTTATAGCTCTAATACCACTTTGTTGTAAATTTTATTGGAAGAGGAAGAAATTATAAGAAAAAAGGAATTTTTTAGGAGAAGAAAACTTTTTTATTGCTTTGCTTGATTGCTTTTATTTCCTTTTTACTATTTTGCTTGATACAATTGAGGAGAGAGCTCTTCTATTTATAACATATAATGGATCATTATAGATTTGCAATATCTTTGGAATATATCTAAGTATATATGGAAAAAATAACGTTTCCTAAATAATAGCAACTTTAAAAGCTCTCCCAATAAACAATACAAGAACACTCTAGAAATAAAAAATCAAGTTTACTTATTCAACACGCTATAACTTGAACCATGTAACATGTTTTTATTATCCTTTTTGTAATTACGTATCAGTTTATTCTTAATTTTGATCACGCTATTTACATAGCCAAAAAATTGATCGAACGGAAGAAGTTAACTGACATAGCAGAATGTAATTGTTGAATGTTATTTGTACATGGTTTAAGCATCTGGTTTATTTTGGCTATATGTTCAACTAAGGAACTTAATATCGGGGAACATATTTGAAATGACAAAACTTTTTAAAAATCAAACATAAGAACAACCATAATTTTTTCTTTTAAGGGCAAGCCCAAAACTAAATCAGTACTTAGTCCCTATATCCCTCCACTTTTCGACTTCGTTTCATACAATCGTCATCTTCATTTTCGAACTATCTCTTTCTATTTGATCTTAAAACCTAAATTAACTGCAACAACAAGAAACGAGAAGCAAATTATTTTCAATAGAATCACAAACATCCCTGAATGATGACCAATGAACAAATTCAACAATATTTGTGAAATCGAAAACCTGCCCCCCGTCTAAAATTCAACACCAATACTAGGTTACAAGAAGCAAAAAACTAAGTCAAACTAAAATTCAATAACAATTCTCCACTCGAGATACAAAAACAATGATTCGAACGTATAAGCAAAAACAATGAAACATAGTAACTTTTTTTTGGAAGAATGGTAAAGCAAAATAAATAGATCTGTTATTACCAAAAATTTACAGTGAAGTGAGCTGGCAGTGAAGGGGTATCGGATGACCAAAAGCTCACCGAAAACTCTTCAGAAAGTAGGGCCAAGTGCTAGAAAGAGCTAATAGCAGGAAAAAATAACCCGAAAAGCTGCATCAACCAAAATCCTCCTAGGGGAAGGATCAAAAAAGCTACAGGATATAACAAGCGGGATCTATCCGCCAGGGTCAATCCGACAAGATCCCTCCGATAGCATCAGCCTGATAGAAGATTCTGTGGCAAAGAGTCATCCTAATCCGAAAACAAGAAGGACAAAAGCAATAAACCCATCAGATGAAGTCCAAAGGAATTTCGGTAATAACCTGCCTGAATACCGATCCACCTGAAGGCGAGGGAATTAAAGGTACTAAACCAAGAGAATGCAAGGATCATCCAAAACCAGCTTTCAAAGCATATGCCGTACTAATTTACCAATTGTCGAAACCCACAACTGCTTCGAATTAAAACAGTAGCTATCAACATACATCATGAGGGCAGACCCCTCTAAGTATTCACGATAGAGCCGGAGGCCTACATCCGAAAACTTACGTCCGAGAGCCTACATTCAGGAGCTGTTACCAAGGGATCAAATGCCATCCGAAGACCATAACTGATAATTCAAAGACGCCGGAAGCCAAGCGTCCGAAACCAAGGAAAAAGCAATTGGCAAAGGCCCACATAGGCCTTAAATCCCAACAGTTGAAGGAGCCCAGAACAAAGTATAAATAAGATCCCAGGGTCACATTTAGGGGGTCGATTTTCTTCATACTTGTACTCGTAAAAAGAAGCTTGGCACTTAGATTAATCTAAAAATTCCTCCTATTACATCTATGTACTCCAAATGAAATCCTAATAAAAAAAGGATTTTCTTATAAGAAAATTGCTCTATAAGTTTATATTGTTATTTTCCAATCATCACTGTTGTAGTTTATTGTTCATTTTCCAGATAAGCATGGATTCCTATCCCAACATGTCCTCGAATAGGAGAATATACCTCCTTCTCTGAGTTTAGATCCATTCTGGTAGTCCTTAGTGATCCTACTCCTCCAAACTTCGATATATTGGGTGGTGATCCGATTTAACCCAAAAATAGCTGAACCGCCTATTTTTCCTTTAGATCCACCCCAGTTGACCCATCTCCTGCGTTAGCGAAAAATATTGTTAACATTTTGGTGCTAGAAGGAGGTCCCCTGAACCTCCGATCCTTTGGTTAACCCCATCACATATCTATATGAGCTGTTCTGACCTGGATTGGACTAGCTTTAAAGGGCCAAAGTTATGAGTAAGAAACCTAGACAAAAGTTTTCAGAATTTGAGCGGATAAATCAAAAACCACCGACCCTAGGGTGATGGAGGAGCAAGGGTTAAGAGCAGAAGCCTTGCTGGTGATAAAGCAGAAGAGAAAAACAAAACTGCATGCTTATGATACTGGGAAGATAACTTTTCCACATAGGACAAACCTTAGCGCTCCCACCCAGCGGATCTACATTAGATGATACTAGTGTTTTTTCTCACCTAAAGAATACTCTCTACGGGCAAGTTAATGGAATGACACTCGAACGAGAAATAATGGATGATTTCAACCACTTCGCCAATAAATGGTTTAAAGAGATGTCACCTCAATTTCAGTATGTTCCGGGAGGAAAGAATGAAAGTATAACTACCGTAGCTAGGCTAAGCCACAGGAGGATTATACCCCAGCAGCAAAGAGAAGAACGTGCGCCGAGGCTACCTAAGGAATACTACCTCACTACTTCGATGGAGAACGTTTACTCCATAACCAAACACGAACTCAACTATTGGCCATTCACGAAGAAGAAGAAGCCCAAATATGAAAGGAAAACAGGAGGGCCTTACTGCCATTACCACCTGATGAATGGACATAAGACTAATACTTGCAGAAGCCTCAGGGAAACCATCGTTAGATTTGTCAGCCAAGGCCAATTACGAGAATTTATGAAAAGATAGAGGTGAATTCGGTAAGAATCCTTAGGAAAAAGATTAAACCTTTTTCCTGGAATTCACAAGGAAACCCAAAAAGGGTCAGGCTGTAAATGGATTAAATCCCTCATAATCGCCAAATTGGTCAGGACGAGGCATCCGCTGAAGGGGGGTGACGTGTTAGTCTTTCTCCATGCCCAAATCAGAGGGGGTAGGGTTAAAGTATCAAAAGCATAAGCCTCCGTTTCACACCAGAAATGGTCGTGATGGTGCATCTAACTTTAACACGCCCTTCCTCTGCTTGAACTAAGCACGTCCTACCTCTGCTCGCAGAAGAGCACATCCTATCTCTGCTTATGTTCTATGTTACCCACAGAAGAGAGCGCAAACCCCTATAATCACCTACGATGGTCAAGATAAGACACCCCTCGGAGGGTAGTGGTGTATAAGCCACTATCAGAACCTACGATGGTCAGTATAGAGTCTCAAAAGAGTAAACCTTAGTTCTGGGCCTATGATGGCCCCGACTAAGTTTCTAAGACTTTGTCATCACCTACGATGGTCAGGATCATGCGCCTCCTAGAGGGAGCTCAGGTAAGTCCTTGCACCATGCTTGTGGATAAGCTAGCCAAGCGTACCGGACGCACCGACTAAGAGAGTGGCCAACAAAGCATGTACATCCTTTGCTTTGATATAAAAAGCCCACAAAGTGGCTCAAAAAGCACGTACAACCTCCGCTTCACAAAGTGAATCCGAAAGAGATGCCAAAACGATTAATACCGGAGGGGGTTTCGGTCTTCTATATTAATACCCGAATCTGGTCTATTCTGGTCTTCACAAATACTTGATGGGGTTCCGGTCTTTTATATTAATACCCTATTATAGGTCAATTCTTCTCTTCACAAATACCATAGCGAGTTCCGGTCTTCTATATTAATGCCCGAATCTAGGTCAATTCGACTCTTCACAAATACCGGAGGGGGTTCTGGTCTTCTATATTAATACCCGAATTGCGGTTGATTCGGCTCTTCACAAATATCGAAGGGGTTCCAGTCTTCTGTCTTAATACCCGAGTCTGGGTCGATTCGATGCTTTACAAATATTGGAAGGGGGACTTTACGATTCCCAATCTTTAATTATTTGGATAAGGGTTATTTCGGTACTTCCACTAGAGTCAAAAAGGAATCTTTGGCCTCCAATTTTAAATACCCAAACTAGAGTCAATTCAGTTCTTTACAAATGTTGGAGGAAGCAATCCAGCTCTGTCTCGATGTCGAGCCCAAGCGCAAATCACAGCCGGATGTAGGGTCCCAGTCTCAACACAAGTCGTCCAGATCTGGATTGATTCAAATTCTTAGAGATGAATAGGAAAAAGTTAGTCAACCCTTGTCCCAACTAAGATCCGGCTTGGAAGCGCATTTCCACCATTGTTAGGTACAAACTAGTAGCCTCCCTTATTTTTATTTTTCTCAGGAAAGTGTCTTTGATTTGCACGAGTATATCAAATGTTCGCATTAACACACAAAACACAAACAAGTATTATAGACTTTTCATGTTTGACGCACTTTGATACTATTGATCCCACAAAGAGTATATGGCGCTATTTGAAAGCCCACAAGACAAACTCCAGATGAAACATGCTAGAGATGTGCATCTTGTCATGATATAACCATAGCTAAAGAGAAAGCATTTATATTTAGATGCGCAATGCGTATTAAGTAATATCATTATAGATCCTACGCTTATCCGTATATACTGTCTCTATAGAATACTATACTCCATTGACAAAATACTGTGTACTTCGTACATTACATAATTGTTTACAAGAAAGCTCGTGAAATGAATACATTTCTTTTATAAAAAAGAGGGAGGAATCATATCCCGACACTACAGCTCCCGTATAAGTAATAGTCTAACCCTTGGCAGAATGCGTTTTATTGATAGGATCGGGAAGAAGTGGCGGAATGATGAATTGCAGCACACAAAAGCCCGTCGACTTTTCGCACCTTCTCCCTGACCACGCATGAGTCATCTAAAGGTTTAGGCTGCCACTTTAAAGCTTGATTGAAAGCCTTTCCCATTACACGAGGGTTTTTGTTCTCCTTCCTCAAGTTAAAAGCATCTTTGCACAAGGACTGTTTCTCCTTTTGTAATTGCCTAATTTTGGAGGTATAAAAGTCGGTACGATGAGAGTTGCCCTCAATCCCCATCCTACCATAAAAACTTTTCATATTGGCCTTAGCTTGTCTATGCCACGTGACAGCAAGGGAATAATCCATTCCAGAGGGAAAGTCTGATGCGCATGTAAAAATGCCTATTTATATTCACATATTTATTCTTTTTTAGCGCTAATAAATGTCATATATGGGTATTTTATCATATTAAACAATAAATGAATTTATTTTAGAACATCATGCATTTATCATCATATAAGAGGAAAATGGTCATTTTTGTGCTTATATTATTTTGAGAATGTTTACTTGGACATTTTTCTTATTTTTGCAGAAATTGGATGCATGTAGAAGAGGACTTCATAAAGACATATATGCATACAAAGAAAAGAAAATCAATCAATGGGAAGGGAATCAATTCAAAAGGAGGAAATCAATGCCTTGCCAAAAAAGATGAAAGAGGGAATCAATTCAAATAGAGAATTAATGGTGGACCCTATTCACTCTCCTTCCTTCTTTAGTGGAGACACAAAATTAGGGCTTCATGAATTATTATTGCCAAAAGACAAAATGAAGCTTAAAGAGGGGGCACTCTTGGTAGCACGCAAAAAGTTAATTTAGGGTTTTTCTCTCATGTATAAATAACCCATATATGATAATGTAAAGGGCATCTTCTTGGATTTTTAGTTTAGAGTGAGGCTAAAATCAAAACCTCTCTTTTTCTTCCATGGCTTCTTAGCCATTTCTTTTTTGTTATCTGTCGCTTTAATGCAATATTAATTTGTTATTTTTCATTTACATGTTATTTTCTCTTCTACAAGTAGAATAGATTTTTATCTTTATTTGCTCTTTATTTTTTTCTCTTTTATAATGAAATATCTTTATGTTATCATTGAATCCATTATGAGTAGCTAAACCCCTTCAATTTAGGGGTAGTGAAGCTCTCATGATTCATGAATAATTAACATAAGAATTTCTTGTTTCTAACTCTCTTATTTGAGCTTAATCTATAATTGGATATTGATAAAGTAAAGATTTTATATGGTGAAAATTGATAGCACATGCTGGTTGATTATTCCCAAATGTGTTATACTCATATCGTTAATAGAATCGTACTTTATCACAATCTAATTCATATTATAACTATTATTTTCTATGTGATAATTAGGGCTTTAAGTTCGTATTGAAAATTGATGATTTATGTAGCCTGAATTTTCTAGCATATAAATCATGCTTGTAAGAATACAACACTTAATGTGCTAGTTATTAAACAGCGTTAGAACCATTTTTTATGTTAATTAGATTGATGTTGATAGTGAATCTACTCCTAAATTTCCTCCTAGTCTCATATTTGTATTCATTTTAACATTGTTAGTTTTCTTTTAGTTTATAGTTAACAAGTTCACTCGCTTTCGGTTTAATTTGATTGAGTAAGATTAGAATAAATTCTTTCCCTGCGGATCAACCCGTATTCGCCACGTACTTCGATCGTACGCTGTGCGCTTGCGGTTATTATTACGATATTTTGTCAACGATATTCTAATTCCATAGAAACGTCGTTTGTCGAACAAGTTTGTGGCACCGTTGCCGGGGAAAGAAATTAGTTTTAATTTTATTCTTCGAATTAAGTTTCTTGTTTGTGTTCTACTTGAAAAAAAAATAGAAAAAAAAGTGTGTGCTTTGTTCATTTTGTTCGTTTTTGATTTTCTGTGTATTTGTGTTTGTGGTTGTTTTTATCGTGTTTAGTTCTTGTTAAAAAAAAATATTAACACTTGCATTGTCTTTTCAAGTTCTTTCCTGTTTCATTTCATTAATTTCCTTCCACCTTCATCTCATTTATTTCTTTCCACCTTCATCTAATTTTCTATTCTTATAAATAAATAAAAAATCTTCCTTTTTTCCTCTTTTATTTTTTCCAACTTTTCTCCGTAATTCTTTCCTTTCTTTACAAATAATCAGTAAATATATAAACCAATTAATTAATTTCCATTTTCTTGCCCTCCCTCTATAATTTTTTTCCTTCTCTGTCTTCTATTTACTGATTGCCTTCTCTGCCTCATATTTTCTAATTTCTCTTCTCAGCTTTATAAACCAACCATCACTCAGATTCCATACGTTCTCATCTTCACAAATTCATTTTTCTTCCATCTTCTCTCTCTCTAAAATTCACCAACCATTCACAACCAAACACCATTATAGTATCGTACCACTCCTTACATCACCATCCATCTCTTTCACTGGCTTACTTCTTCCTACGGCCAATAGCCATACTTTCCGCACTTATAACCCCCTTTCATCCATAAATATCACCATACCAAAAACATCTGCTACAAGCTCCCATCCACATCATCGCCACTGTCCAATTCATAAAACCACGCCAACAAGACACACCCCCTTACAACATAACACTCTTCTTTCATCATCCTTTTGCAATCTCCCTAAAGCCTACGCTACTTGCAAAACCAAAGTAAACACAGGTCCTTCCATCTACCGTGTTTTAAACCACCAGAAAATCATCAAGTCTTCTGACTATCTCTATCAAACCACTTTTCCGTCAAAACCTTCCACCGTACGATCGGCCACCACAAATCCGTTCGCAATAATTCGAAATCACCCCTAATTCGTAGATCCATAAATTCAATTTTTGGAAAGAAAAACAAAAAGGAAATATATTTCTTGCATGATTCGATTTATTTTTGGTGAAGCATGATTCTCGTTGTTTCTTTTTCTTTGAGTTTCTGAAAGAAAACTTTTTATTTGCGCACCTGTTTATTTGCGTTTTTCTTTGAGTTGCTGAGAACTTGGGATTTTGGTGTTTGAGGAGTAAGCAAATTGGGTGCTTCTGTTTGTTTCTAGTAGGTGAGTCCAGCTATTTGTGTGTTAGTTTTATTTTGCATGCGTGAGTCATTTATCTGTGAAAAGCTGAGTTTTTTTTTTTTTTCCTCACTTTGTTTTGTTTTGTTTTATTTAGTTTCTTTTTCTTGTGTTTTCAATTTTTTAGTTGTCTCCTTCTGTGTAAAATAATAATAATAATAATTCAAGCAATAATCAGGAAACCGAAGTCAAGCAAAGAAATCAGAAATCAGAGGTCAAACGATTTGTAAACAGATTTGGTTGGAGCGGTTGCACATCATGTGGGGTGTGAACGCGCTAGCGCTACTCAATTGCAGTAGATGGACTGCCGATCTAGGTGAGAATTTTCTAAACTCTACAAGGCCTGCTGCTGCTGCTTAAAAGAAAAATATAAAATTGCTTGTAAAGATTTTTGTGCAGGTGCCGTGGCTTGCTTGTAAAAAAAATTTAGTTCTGCAATTTCTTGTTCTGTGACTGTTCATTAATTTGTTGATTTAAAAAAAAATATTGCATTCATCTTAGTATTGTTTTTATTTTCTAAGGGCTTCATTATATTTTGACAAACTGGTTTATTTCTAATGGATTATTTCTTGGTGTCTAGATTATGGCAGAGCAATAACCGTTTATAAATATTACGGTGATTCGTAAATATTATATCGGTTGTTCCTCTGAAGGTACTTAAACCTTCGGTTGCATTGCTAGGGTGATTCCTGGTGCACCGATAACTCCTGCCTGTTAACTGGCTGAGAAATCTTTTGTTGAAATTGATCTAACCTTCACTATATAGTTCTAGAAAAATTATAAATTGCATTAGGTTCATCCATCTTAAAAAAAATAGAAAAAAAGCCAATAGTATTTTCCTTTTTGTATAAATTTAACTTTTCTCTCTTAAAAAAAATCGCTTCGATCCTCTTCTCAAATTTGTTCTTTCTTCTTTTCTCATCTTCTTTGTGCTAATGCATGCGTAGTTGGACCCATGATCCTTCTACTAATCGTTTAGTCCGAACAAACATTCCTTTCACCATGGCCAAAGAAAACCCCCTCGAACTCTTATGGATAGATACTTCCCCGATCGGGTGTCTATTCCATCTTGCATCATATTGCCCGTCCCAACGGGTAACCACTTTGAAATTCATTCAAACCATATAAATACTCTTCCAAAATTCGGCAATCTCAAACGTGATGATCCTTATATTTTATTAACAAAATTTGAACAAGTTTGTGCCACCATGAAATTTCAACAACTAAGTGACAATGGAATTAAATTAGGTTAATTCCATTTGCACTCACCGATTATGCCGAAAAATGGTTATATAGCTTGCCTTCAAATACGATTGGAACTTCGAATGAATTTGTGAATGTTTTTCTAAAAAAATTTACCCCTTGGAAAAGACATCTAAAATTCGTACCGAAATCGTCAATTTGGGGGTGAATCCTTTGCAAAATATTTCGAAAGATTTAAAGAACTTATAGTCAAATGTCCACACCACAATTTCGAAAGATGGACTCTTTGTCAAATTTTATACGATGGACTTGAAAATAGTTCTCGAACCATGCTTGAATCCATGTGCCAAGGAAACTTTCTAGCCCAACATTACGATGCCGCTTGGCAATTTCTTGAAAATATGGCTGAAAAATCAGCTTAGTGGGAAAGATCTAACGAGAAGTCGATTTATTCACGATCCAGCGCTCATCCGGTAGGATCCTCAACGGCTTTTGAAGTGAAAATAGACGCAATGTTAACCAAATTTGGTAATGTCCTTTCATCAACTCAATCAAACCAAGCTCAAGCGTCTCAACCTTCATGTTACAAATGTAACGATCCTAACCACATTGCTGACCAATGCCCACTTTCGTTAGAACAACTCAACGCATTTAACAAAGTTAGAAACGATCCATTTTTCCCAACATACAATCCAGGTTGGAGAAACCATCCTAATTTCTCTTGGGCCCAAAACAATGCAACTTTGAATTTGGTTCGACCTCCTTTTCAACCAATTTCGAATAATCCTTAAAATTCTCCCTTTCAACAAAATCAATTCCAGAATTTTGTGCCACCTTTTCAAAATCAAGCGCAACAATCTTTTGTTCCACAAGAAGATAAACGATTGACATCACTTGAAAAAACTCTCGAAGAATTGAGTAAAGCAATGACTCAAAATCTACAATCAAATACCAATCTTCAAAATTTATTGACTTCACACATGCAAAACATGAGTCAATCTATCGCTAAACTTGAAATGCCAATGAGTCAGTTGGCTACTTCTGTATGTGAACGGGGAAGAGCACTTTCCCGAGTCAACCCATTCCAAATCCTAGGAATCAAAATTCTAATCCAAACCAAGCTCATGTCATCCAGGATAGCAATCAAACTCTGTTGAATGCTATCATAACTTTACGATTCGGTAAGAAAATCGATAATCAAGTTGAAAATCCACATAACTTACCGAGTGTCCCTCTCGAATCTTCTAAAACCGCGAACGATCTCGATCCAAATTCTGAGTCCAGTTCTACTCTAACTCAAGTAGACCGACCTACTGAGTTTTGCGTTCCATTTCCTCATCGTTTTCGACCAAAGAAACATTCCGACCAAATGGAAAAGATGGTGGAAATTTTTGAACAAGTGGAAGTTAACATCCCTCTTCTTGACATCATTCAACAAGTCTCCACTTACGCCAAATTTCTCAAAGACTTGTGTACCCAAAAACGACACACTCATGTACCCAAGAAAGTCTTCTTAGTTGCTAGACTTAGCGAAGTATTGACCCAATCAATCCCGATCAAATACAAAGATCCTAGATGCCCTACGATCTCATGGACGATAGGAGATAAAACAATTAATAAATGCCTAGTTGATTTGGGTGCAAGTGTCAATTTGATTCCATATTGTATTTACCAACAACTTGGTTTGGGTGAACTTAGACCAACGAAAATAACTCTTCAATTTGCTGATCGTTCAATTAAGAAACCCATTGGAGAAATCGAGGATGTACTCATCAAAGTTGGTCAATTCATTTACCCTGTCGATTTCATTGTTTTGGAAACCCAACCTGTCAATAGTCCAACGAGTCAAATTCCTTTGATTTTAGGTCGACCCTTTTTGGCTACTTCAAATGCTTTGATAAATTATCATAATGGTTCAATGAAAAACTCTTTTGGAAACATGACTCTAGATCTTAACATTTTCAATCTTGAAAGTCATTCGAATGAATCATGTAACCAAACCTTGGAAGTTAATGCCATCCACGAAAACTCTGAAAACGAATCCATTGACCTTAATGATGAGCGTGAGGCCGAGTACAAAAAAAATGTTCCAAGACACTCCTAACGAAGTCGAATACAAACTTCCTTTTGAAACGCTTTCAGTTGAGTCCAAATCTCAACCAAGCTCTTTGATCGAGAAACCGCCAAAGTTGGATCTTAAACCCCTTCCCGATCACCTTAAGTATGTATACTTAGGTGATGACGAAACTAGTCCTGTCATAATTTCTTCAAATTTAACTCTTAATCAAGAAACTTCTCTTCTCTCGACTCTTTCTAAAAACAAAGATGCAATCGGTTGCTCCATTTCTGACATCAAGGGAGCCCTGCAATAGTTAAACATTGTATTCACTTAACCGATGAAGCCAAACCCACTCGTGAAGCACAACGTTGGCTTAACCCTAAGATGAAAGAGGTAGTTCACGAAGAAATTCTTAAACTTCTTGATAATGGTATCATTTACCCTATTTCTGATAGCTTATGGGTTAGCCCCATTCATGTTGTTCCTAAAAAGTCCGGACTCACCATTGTTTCAAATGACCAAAACGAATTTATTCCAACTCGAACTCAAACGGGTTGGCGTGTTTGCATCGATTATCGAAAATTGAATGCTGCAACGCGTAAAGACCACTTTTCTCTTCCCTTCACCGATCAAATGCTCGAACGTTTAGCCGACCACGAATTCTACTGCTTTCTTGATGGTTATTCAGGTTATAACCAAATTCCAACCACTCCCGAAGATCAAGAAAAAACGACTTTCACATGTCCATCCGGTACCTTTGCTTACCGACGTATTCCTTTCGGTCTTTGCAATGCTCCTGCAACTTTCCAACGATGTATGGTTGGAATTTTTTCTGATATGATCGAACGCTTTCTTGAAGTCTTTATGGATGATTTTTCAATCTTTGGAGATTCTTTTTCATCTTGCTTACATCATCTTGAACTTGTTTTAAATCAATGTAAAGAAAAACACTTAATGTTGAATTGGGAAAAATGCCACTGTATGGTCAAACAAGGCATTGTCCTTGGACATGTAATTTCAAAAAAGGGCATTGAGGTAGATAAAGCGAAAGTTGACGTGATTTCAAAACTACCCATTCCAAAATGCATTAAGGACATTCATGCATTTCTTGGGCATGCTGGTTTTTACCGATGCTTTGTGAAAGATTTTAGCAAAATTGCTCGTCCTTTGACTACTCTTCTGGGAAAGGACAGTCCATTCGAATTTAACTCTGAATGTGTCGCTTCTTTTTAACACCTAAAAATGAACTCATTTCAGCTCCGATAATCTGTTCGCCCAATTGGGAACTTCCTTTTGAAATCATGTGTGATGCTTCTAACTTCGTGGTTGGTGCTGTCCTAGGGAAACGCATCAACAAAATTCTTCACGTCATTTACTACGCGAGTATGACTTTGAACGACGCTCAACCGAATTATACAACCACCGAAAAAGAACCTTTAGCTGTCATTTTTGCGCTTGAGAAGTTTTGATTTTACTTGATTGGTTCCCATGTCACGTTCTACACAGACCATTCAGATCTTCGGAACCTTTTTGGTAAAAAGGATGCTAAGTCACGCTTAATTCAATGGATCCTTTTACTTCAAGAATTTGATCTAATAATCAAAGACAAAAAAGGATCCGATAACGTCGTAGCCGATCACTTATTTCGTCTCCCTAACGTGCCATCTTCGTTGCCAATCAATGAAAACTTTCCTGACGAACAACTTCTTTTTGTTTCAATCGATCCTTGGTTCGCCGACATACTGAACTATCTAGTCACTAAGGAAACCCCTCATTTTGGTCCAAACAAGATAAATAAAATTTTCTTTCTCAAGTGAAATACTTCTATTGGGATGACCCGTACTTGTTTAAGTATTGTTCAGACCAAATCATTTGTCGATGCATTCCTGATAGCGAAATTAGGAGTGTTCTCTCATTCTGCCATGATCAAGCATGCGGTGGACATTTTGGTCCTAGGAAAACCACTGAAAAGGTGCTTCAATGTGGTTTTTATTGGCCTACTCTCTTTAAAGACTCGTTTGAATTCTGTAAAACTTGCAATCAGTGCCAAATGCTAAGAAAGATTTCTCGATAGAATATGATGCCTTTGAACGCCATCCTTACGATCGAGCTCTTGGATGTATGGGGTATTGACTTTATGGGACCTCTCCCAAACTCCTTCAGAAACTTGTATTCTTTTCGCTGTCGATTACGTTTCAAATTGTGTCGAAGTTGTTCCATGTAAAACAAATGATCATAAAATTGTTGTGAAATTTCTAAAAGAGAACATCTTTTTGAGGTTTGGCACACCTCACACAATAATAAGCGACAATGGAACACACTTCTGTAATAGATCTTTTGAATCCTTGATGAAGAAATACTCAATAACCCACAAATTATCTACTCCTTATCATCCGCAAACTTGTGGTCAAGTCGAAGTATCGAATCGTCAAATGAATCAGATTTTGGAGAAAACTGTAAATAAAAACCAAAAAGATTGGTCACAAAAATTGACCGACGCGCTTTGCGCTTACCATACTGCTTTTAAAACTAATATTGGAATGTCCCCTTTCGGATTGGTTTATGGTAAAGCCTGTCATTTACCTGTTGAAATTGAACATAAAGCGCTTTGGGCAATAAAGAACTTAAACTTTGATCTTGAACAAGCTGGCGAAAACTGAAAATTGCAACTCAATGAGTTAGAAGAAATTAGGAATGGCGCATACGAAAACACGAAAATTTACAAGGAAAAAACCAAAGTTTTTCATGACAAGTCAATCCTAAGAAAAACATTCTTTCCAGACCAAAAAGTTCTGCTGTATGACTCACGACTTCATTTATTTCCTGGGAAGTTAAAATCGAGATGGGCCGGACCATATGTTGTTCGAACTGTTTTTCCACATGGTGCTATTGAAATAGAAAACCCGAGGGATGGATTCCATATTCAAAGTCAATAGTCAATGTATAAAACCGTTCTAGGAATTTCCCATTGATCATGAGGAGAAGTTCACGATTCTTCATGCGCCATGCTACGTGAAGTAAGAAAGTTAAGTTTAACCCTTCTTTGTAATTATGTAAATATTTCTCTTTCGTTCAACTCATTGTGTCATGCATTGACTGTGGGGACACAGTCAAAAACAAATGTGGGGGGGGGGGGGAGTTTCATATTTATTTTGTTTTTGCATAGAATTTTCTTTTTCTTTTTTGTTTTCATTCAAAAAAAAATCACATTCCTATTTACTTTTAAATAAGACATGATGGAGTAAGCATATAATTTTGGTCGTTCGATTTAAATATTTGGAAATTTACTTCTCTTAGGGGATAACTAAATGAAAGTTTGAATTATGAGAAAATTTGGTGTAACTGGTATATTGGGAAATTCGTAGGTGATGAGTATGAAATGTTTTCTGAATTGTAATACGATTAAATGAATGGTTGATTTTGACTACTTGCGATAACATTTTAGATCTTTTAAATGAAGTTGTGTTAAGATATTCTCTCTTAATTCTCTCTCTTATGTAATAAAAAAGAAGAAGAAAGAAAAAAAGAAGAAGAAGTGTATATATATAATTATCCAAGGGTATCCAACATTGCTGGTACATCTAGCGTTGGTGTGCAAACCCGCCAAGCTCTTTCCGACACCTTGTTGACAAAGTCAGTGTCGGTATATCTTGGTCTCATTTTATGAGTTGGACACCTAGGGATTACCAACATCTTGTTGACAAAGTCAGCGTTGGTCTGCATAATCCGCCAAGCTCTGTCCCAAACTCTCACGTCAGTCCGCGAGGCAGTGCATGGGTGGTATACCTTGGTCTTTTTGGTTAGGTGATTGTAAATATTAATAATATAAATATTTTGTAATAAAGAGAGATCAAAGCACTTGAAATCCAAGCACACTGTTCACTTATTCGACCTAACTTGTTAACAAAAAGGAAGTTGAGATGCCATTTTACGACTATTGATATCGATTACAGAATTCATTTCATATTTGCACTATGTTTCTACCAAAACAACTGGCCAAGCTGGAGGAGTTTGTGATGATAACATGAATTTTGTTTGAAGTTTTGATTAGTAATAGACTTAAATTTCATTGTGACGACCCAAATTTGTGTTAACTCATTCGTGTGTTATTTAAAAGTAAATTATCCAATTATAAATATTTCTTTAAAAACTTGTATTCATATTGTAAATATTTTCACATCTTGCATTTTGTAAATATTTTTTGCATTTAACTTTTGGATTTTGTGGGTAGTATCCGCTGAAAGCCCTCACGAGACAACACTCGTCCTAATGGGGACACTCAGAGGTTTAACGGCTTGTTGCATACGCTCCATGCAATCGTGTTCCCTACGAAAACGGATTTAGCTTAGTTTTTCAGTTTATCCGAGGACGAATAAAAAGACAAGTATGGGGTTATTTGATGTGAATGTAAAAATGCACATTTATATTCACATATTTATTCTTGTTTAGTGCTAATAAATATCATATATGGGTATTTTATCATGTTAAACATTAATTGAATTGATTTTTTAACATCATGCATTTATCATTATATAGGAGTAAAATGCTCATCTTGTGCTTATATTATTTTGAGAATGTTTACTTGGACATTTTTCATATTTTTGCAAAAATTGGATGCATGTAGAAGAGGACTTCATAAAGACATATATGCATACAAAAAAAAGGAAATCAATCAATGGAAAGGGAATCAATTCAAAAGGAGGAAATCAATGCCTTGCCAAAAAAGATGAAAGAGGGTATCAATTCAAACAGAGAATTAATGGTGGACCCTATTCACTCTCCTTCCTTCTTTAGTGGAGACACAAAATTAGGGCTTCATGAATCATTATTGCTAAAAGACAAAATGAAGCTTAAAGAGGGGAATTCTTGGTAGCACGCAAAAAGTTAATTTAGGGTTTTCTCTCATGTATAAATAATCCATGTATGATAATGTAAAGGGCATCTTCTTGGATTTTTAGTTTAGAGTGAGGCTAAAATCAAAACCTCTCTTTTTCTGCCATGGCTTCTTAGCCATTTCTTTTTTGTAATCTGTCACTTTAATTCAATATTAATTTGTTGTTTTTCATTTACATGTTATTTTCTCTTCTACAAGCAGAATAGATTTTTATCTTTATTTTCTCTTTATTTTGTTCTCTTTTATAATGAAATATCTTTATGTTATCATTGAATCCATTATGAGTAGCTAAACTCCTTCAATTTAGGGGTAGCGAAGCTCTTATGCTTCATGAATAATTAACATAAGAATTTCTTGTTTCTAACTCTCTTATTTGAGCTTAATCTATAATTGGATGTTGATAAAGTAAAGATTTTATATGGTGAAATTTGATAGCACATGCTGGTTGATTATTCCCAAATGTGTTATACTCATATCATTAATAGAATCGTACTTTATCACAATCTAATTCATATTAGAACCATTATTTACTATGTGATAATTAGGGCTTTAAGTTCGTATTGAAAATTGATGATTTATGTAGCTTGAATTTTCTAGCATATAAATCATGCTTGTAAGAATACAACACTTAATGTGCTAGTTATTAAACAGAGTTAGAACCATTTTTGATGTTAATTAGATTGATGTTGATAGTGAATCTACTCCTAAATTGCCTCCTAGTCTCATATTTGTATTCATTTTAACATTGTTAGTTTTCTTTTAGTTTATAGTTAACAAGTTCACTCGCTTTCGGTTTAATTTGATTTAGTAATATTAGAATAAATTCTTTCCCTGCGGATCGACCCGTATTCGCCACGTACTACGATTGCATGTCGTGTGCTTGCGGTTATTATTACGATATTTTGTCAACGCTGTTCTAATTCCATAGAAATGCCGTTTGTCGAACAAAGTCCCTGTCTCAAACTCTGAAGAATCGGGTCCTGTCGAAACCAGCGAGACGCCATCCCAAGATCGCATCCAAAGACAGTTCCCCACTCTTTACATTTACTAGTATGTCTTTGTTGGATCTAGATTAACCCTAGAGGGGGGGGGGGGGTGAATAGGGTTTATCACAGTTTTTAAACTGAATTGAAAAACTGACAGGATATTAAAATAATAAATAGATCACAGAATGCAGCAGAAATAAAAGTGCAGAAATAAATCACACACAGATATACCCAGCTTCGGCAAAACCCTGCCTACTGCTGCATTCCTAAGGTTTCTACTAGGTGTTATAAATAGATCCCGCATACAAGACCATGTACACTCGCAGCGCCTGCTCCTGTCCTAACCCAACGCTCAAAACCCTAGACTGACTGATATCCCCTCGATCAGATTTCCCGAATTACAAACCCTGTAACTCGTAACCCCAGAATTTACAGACTCTAGTGGACTGCTAGTCAACACCCTGACTGGAACTCTAGAATTTTACAGACTTCTAGAAAAATAGTTCAGAATTGTTTACAGAAGAAAAATTAAAAACAAAACAAAATTAAATAAACAAAGAAAACCCTAGGAGATTAAATAAAAGGGGTCATCCCCTTTTCCATTTGAAAACACTTCGCCGGCCCTTTAGAAATGGTTCCACCCTTGTTTTACCTTGTCCCAATCTCTTCTAAAAGAAATGGCGGCGGCTGGAAAGGATCTAGGGTTTTTCTCAAATCGCCCAAATCAAATCGCGATTAAAACAAAGCTCTGGAAATTCTCTTGAAGCGTCAATTGCTTTGTTGCTCCACGTCTTTTGCTCTCTGAGTTGGAAATTCCTTGCGATCGAAAAACTTGGTTAGTAAATTCTGATTTGAATCTTTATTGCTCCCAAATTTTTGTTGTGATCTTCGATGCATGTTTGCCAGTGATGAGTTGGTGTAGTTATAGGGTTAAGAAAACCATATCCTTTTGATTTCGATTAAGTGGCTTGACCTGATTCTGCGTTGCCCCTTTTGATTTGTTTCCTGATTTTTCTCGACTTTGAATGGAAAAAATGAGCCTCGAATTCTTTAATAAATTCTGGATATTAATACATGATTCCATGTCATATATTCTAAAAACGTTGCCTTTGTGAGTTTGTGATGTTCCCTCTTGTGATTTGCGAGATTTTTGTTGCTATGATTTTCCATGATTTATATTTCCATTTTTGCTCGGCTGAAAGGAATTTCTTACGTGTATAAATTTGTTGCCTTGAATGTCCATGCGTGAATGATGGCCATGAAATACCTTGCCAAACTCTTTTCAAGTTTGTGCTTCACCATAGATTGATTTGCAGAAAACAGATTTCCAAAAATGAATTTAACTCTTACCCAAAATACAATGTGAAGTTTGAAACTATTTCTAGCCGATTTAAAAAGTGGGGTTCATTTCTGGAAACATGAATATTTTATTTTTGCCAAAATGATTCACTGCATTTAAACCAAAATTCGATTGATTTCCAAATATTATGCTCTGATTTTCTTCAGCCTTGCCATCAATTATTGAACTGTTTGTAATTCCACGTATATGCATTACTCGACCACATTGGCTTCACACTTGACTTTGATTAAGCCTGCTGTGACTTTCTATTATATTGTACCATCCCTTTGTTATTTGTCCACCTGCTTAAAGAAGTGATCTGCCATATGAAATACATGAATTGAGTGAAATCTGATTTGCCATTTTCCTTGCTTGCTCCACTGCTATGAGCTGGTCATTGCATACATGCTGTAGACCAGTTTGCGCCTCCCATTCATGTATGCATATGTTGCAAAGTTTGATCACATTTTGTTGCATCCTTTTCTGAACTTGTTTGCAGAACTGAATTTCATGTTTACTGCACTTGAACTTGTTTGGGCTGTGCCATTGTAGTTTTTGCTGCATTATATTGTGCACACACACACCTCCCATGTCCATGCAGACTTGAAAAAAACTGGTTTGGCTATGCTCCTTTACTTTGATTTTAGCTGCTCCTTACATCTCCGTACAGTATTGCACCATGTCATGTTTACTTGAAAACCGATGTTGCTTCATGCTGTCTTATGTTAGCATGCTAATTTGTGTGCTGATCTGCTTTATGCACCAAAATGGACTTGTGCTCGACCTTGTACATGTATGCTGAAACTGAATAAACTCGAAATTATTGTTGCACTTCCTTGAACTTCAAAGCTGGATCCTTGATGCTTCATATTTGAGTTGCTTTGACCATTTTATACCTTGAGTTCGACTGTCTTGACCACTTGACATGTGTCTTGACATATGCATGAATCCATGTATAAACTGCATGTAGCATTACTGTGCGACCATCCATGAGCAAGTTGACTTTGTTGTTTGACCCTTGAACTTTTTGTGATATATTGAGTTGATTTCACTTTGGCTTCATGTTTTGTTGCTGCTGCACACAGCTTTGTTGCACCATGCTTCATGTTTGTATCTCGAGCACATTCACCTGTTCTTCATGATGAGACCATGCTAGCTGAACTGTTTTTGTTGCCATATATACATTGTTGTACATACTTTGCATTCTTGAATGCTGTGCATTTTTGCGTTGCACCATATTTGTGTTGTTGACTTTTGAGTGTTGCACTGAGTCGAGAAGGTCCAAGAGGCTACTCCTCAGTTGCTCGCAGATTGGCAAGGCAGTGCACACATGTATACACGTGTGTACATGCAGCCATCAGACTATTTTTCTGTCCCTATACTATATATAAACTGTCTAGACACAGTCGGATTAACAAATCAGATCAAGTCAGAAAAATGATGAGAAACACACCAGAAAACTGAGGCAAATAGAATTTTAAAAATAAAATTTATATTTGCATGTGTTTAGTTTTATTTCTATTGCAGTATACTGTGTGTGTGTTTCATGTGACAGGTAAGCAGGTGATGACTGGACTGACAGTGAAGTGCTGTGAAGACTGAAGACTGAAGACAGAAGACTAAGAGACAGTGTCATTGAATGTAAATGTCTGTATGAATGTGTCAATAAAAAAAACTGTATACTGAAATGTAAATTGAGTGAATGTATGAGTGTTGCAGTGAGGAGGTGTGTATATATATATATGAATTGTACTGATGTTTGTAATAAACAAGTTTGATTGAAATAAAATATTATTTTATTGTTGTCAAACGAACTTGTTTATTTTATTCTGTTTATATACAAGTACAAATATTCTGTGAATGTATAAATAGTGGAGTTATAAATAGTTGTACTGTTTGAGTGTTTTAAATATAATATTGTATTTAAATACAATACTGTATGAATATACGAATGTCTGTATAGTCGTATTCTATTTAAATATAAATATTATATTCCAGTCTGTGATAAATATATGAATTAGTACAGCAACAAACACATTTAAAATAATATATATTTGGTTGTTATCATCAAACAAAAATCATATAATTGTGTATACAACGCTGTTATATACAACAATCTCCCCCTTTTGATGATGACAAACAAATATGAGATTTTGAATATTTTAAATGTGTTTGAACGTGAATATTTAACTCCCCCTATTTGTTAGCTCCCCCTACAACAGAAACTCCCCCTATAACTGTGCATGAGTGAAATGTATGAATAATAATACATTTTCAAAATTAAAAATATTTATAAAATATTCACTCATAAATCAAAATCTAATCCATTCTCCCCCTTTTGTTATCATCAAAAGGATACAGAATTTAAAATATAGATGAAAAATGTCTAACAAATACAATATCAGCTTAAGAGGAAAAACGGTTATCATAAATCTCAATCAGTCAAACAAAAATCATACTATTCTAAGAACTGGTGGCATATCTCACATTGTAGAGAATGATGGATTTACGATGAATTTTATATAAAATGGGGAGAGTAAAAAAAATGTATTCCAATTATTTTCCAAAAAAAATGAGGTTCAAAAACAAAGATGGAATTTGGACTATAATTAATAATTCAATTTAAGTGACAAGATCGAATAATCTCAAATCCCAATACCTATCAATCAACAAATCATAATACATCATAAAATTTCAACATATTTCACAGAATAGAAGATGGATTGATAGGCTGGCTTTTATACTCAGAGGAGAATTTCAAAATTTATTTCTATTTTTAGCACTTTATTTCCTTTTTATTTAAGAGCACACTGACCACGCATAACCAGAGCTTGGATTTTTAAATGGGATCAGTCGCAGCTTAAATTATAAGACGTCTCATAACCATGCATAATCAGAGCTTGGATTTTTAAATGAGGTTAGAGACACTCTTATACATTAATTATATTTTTATCATTTTCAGCTTTAAAAAAAAGAAGAAAAAAACTCCTCGGTATATGAAACCAATATGGATGATAGAAATGTGGTAGGCACAGAAATGGACTGTGAAATAAATTTCTAAATTGGTTATATTATGAAATAAGCTCGACTGTACAGGGATTATTGAAAATTTTCAATTCTCACTAATTCTGAATAATAATAATATAGTACCATTTCTATCACAAATAATTTTCACTGTTTTAAAACAAGATGATTTTTCCTTTTTAAAAAAATAAACTCTTCACATTAATATAAAATCATGATGGATGGCAGACGGGTGATAGATAAAGGAGATGGTCGTAAAATAATTGCCAGTTCAAAGATATTATAACAAATATTCAACCATCATGAAAATCCAAGTAAAATCTCCTCTTGTTGTGAAATATACTGCAATCACAATTCATCACAATTTCAAAAACTGATAATAATTTTGATGAATTATAAACACAGCACAAATTTGATATTGATTTCAATTTCTAAATGAATAAAAAATAAATAATTTTAAAATTGAAAATCAATTACAAGAAGAATTTATACAGATTTATACAAGGGGAAAAAATGTGTATGGTGTCTATACAAGGTGAAAATTCAAAAACAGATGGATGAAACAAATATAAGCACTTCTGATACCACTTGGTGTCTCTATTTACGTGGAATTTTAACATGATACTGAAGAACAATGTCACAGACAAAAGAATTATTAAGTACCAAGCCGAAACGGACGAGATAATAGATTATGCACATGTATCAGAGCAGTAAGCATGTGATTCCAGAACAACCATTTTTCAAAATAGAATCAGAGCAACACAGAACATAGTTTCAAATCATACTTGTCATGATGATGGCCATATATGATGATTTATGATATAATGATTAAAATACTGTTTACTTAAAATCATTTGAGGAATATGAAAATATCAGAATTTAATGAATCAATCACACCGGATTATAAATTTTTGATTCGAGATATGTGTGAGATTCAATAAATCAATAATTTCAAAATGATTTTAAACAAACAAATATTTTAATCAAATAATCATGAAATAAGAGTGAATTTCAAGACCAGATTTTCAAAGGAATTTTTCACAACAATTTCTAAGGATAATTTCAGATCATTTAGATCAAATAATTAGGAGACATTCATGATCAATAAATAAATAATTTATCTGAAATCACTTGAATCAATGTCATGTTTGAGATATAATGAATTATTCACACAAGATTGATAATTTCAATTTTAGGAGGTGTGTGATATTCAAAATATCAGGTATTTCAAATGATTTCAAACAAATAATTTTCAACAAAAAAATGATCATGAATAAATGATGGATTTCTAGATGTATCACTGATTCAAAATGAATCAAAAATATTCAAACCAATCTGAACAATTCTGAAATTATCACAACTGACAAATAATAGAGTGCTATAATGAGTATAAATTTTCAAGTCCATTCTAAACTGAATTAGAAGAAACTCAGAATAGCGGAGATGTGTGATATTTCAATAATATTTCAGATCTTAAAAAAACATTAGAATTCATATTAACAGTATTCAAGATATAAGAAGAATACGTTAACACTGTTAGGAATTCAGAAGACGGAAGGTGAGCTTAAAAAAAATTGCAGATATATACAATTTTAAATTCAAGATCTGGAAAAGATTAACAATATCATACTTTCAGTAAAGCAAATTTCCAGACAGTCAAGAGTTCTGCAACTGGACGTTAAAGAATCCCAAGAGAAAGGAAATATGGCAGTGATAAAAAAAATAAACAAAAGAGACAGAAGGATATAGAAGAAGAAATAAACCGGAAAATTAAAAAGATATTTACAAAGATCAGTTCAGAGATCATACCTGAGATCAGTGTAAACCAGAATCTCTGACTCAACTAGTTTGGCTAAGGAATTGGAAGTGATTCAATGATATGAAGCTGTTTGAAGCCAGTTTCTCTTTCTGCACAGCAGTTCCTCAGCCTCCTTCGGTACCTAACAGTTTATAGGATCGAGTGGTCTAACACAGTTTGTAAAACCACTCACAGTTGTATTCATATGTTTTGGTACCCAGACTTGTTTATATAACAAACCATTAGAATTAACTTTCGTACCCTTAGGAACCCAAATCTATTTGAACTTGACAAAGCCTGCTTTATTTTTTGGAATCCAAGAATGTTTAAATGGTTTATTATAAAACGATTTCTCATTACTATTTTGATTCAAAAATCCTTCGAAATCTTCAGAGTTCAAATTATCAAAGGAATTCTTTTTAAAGCAGTTTGAGAAATTTTTCAAAACATTTGAATTTTGTTTTCCAAAAACATCATTTTTCCCAAAGCTAAGACCAGATTTATTTCCAATAGAAACTTGGTTTTGTAACAACATATTCAATGATTTTCCCCATTAGAAAATTTATCCAAAATTGATTCTAATCGTTGAATTTTTGATTTTAGATCGCTATTTTCTTTTAGTAAATTTGAGCAGTTATTTATAGCGATCTTCTGTTCAGCATTAGACTGTTTCAAAACCAAATTCTCATTTTCAAGCTATTTAATTTTGACTTGGGATTTAGAAATTTCAAGTTCAAAATGATTTTGCTTTTCAGATTCAAGTTCGTTGAATTTTTCAATCTCAATTTCAAGCTCTTTCAAAATTGAATCACTTTTCAACAAATTTTCTTTTTCAGCAATTTCAAATTTGGAATTTATATCAGTTTTAAAAACTTCAAATTCCTTTTGTAGAAGATTGTTCAAATTTGATAACTCAATCTTGTTTGCTTTTAAGATCAAAATTTCATCTTCAAACTTTTGAATATTTTTATTGAGATGAACAAGATTGGTTTTCAATTTCAAACAATTTTTACAATCTGAATCTGAAAGGTTTTTAAAATATTCAAGTTGTGATTCCAAATCATTAATTTTGCTGGTCAACTCAGAATTCCTAGATTTTAGAGTTTTGTTTTTAGATTTGAGTTTATCAACAGATTTAGTTAAATTAACACACATATAAACCAAATCTTCGTATGAGAAATTTTCGACTTCAGCATCCGTTGATTCTCCATCATCTGATCCTTCTGAATTTTCATTTGTAAATCCTGTTAAATAGAATTCTGAATCTGAGTTGACACTCTGGGGTTTTGAGCTGTTGTCAGATTTTCCATACTTCGTATTGAGAGTATCCCAGATTTCCTGTGTAGATAAACAGTGGCAGAAAAGATTAAACTGTTCAGTACTAAGATAATCAAGTATAATTTTCATAGCACGGGCATTGAAAGTAATATTTACACTATCAAATCCATGGATAACAACATTCCAACATTTAATATTAACAGATTTTAAATAAAATTCCATTTTGGATTTCCAGTTTAAAAAATCTGTACCATCAAAAATATTTGGAATGTGACTGGACTGACTCTCTATGGACTGATTACTAGGAATCACCATTGCTCTAGTGTTGACCGAATACCTAGCTCTGATACCAAATGTTGGATCTAGATTAACCCTAGAGGGGGGGGGGGGGTGAATAGGGTTTATCACAGTTTTTAAACTGAATTGAAAAACTGACAGGATATTAAAATAATAAACAGATAACAGAATGCAGCAGAAATAAAAGTGCAGAAAATAAATCACACACAGATATACCCAGCTTCGGCAAAACCCTGCCTACTGCTGCATTCCTAAGGTTTCTACTAGGTGTTATAAAAAGATCCCGCATACAAGACCATGTACACTCGCAGCGCATGCTCCTGTCCTAACCCTACGCTCAAAACCCTAGACTGACTGATATCCCCTCGATCAGATTTCCCGAATTACAAACCCTGTAACTCGTAACCCTAGAATTTACAGACTCTAGTGGACTGCCAGTCAACACCCTGACTGGAACTCTAGAATTTAACAGACTTCTAGAAAAATAGTTCAGAATTGTTTACAGAAGAAAAATTAAAAACAAAACAAAATTAAATAAACAAAGAAAACCCTAGGAGATTAAATAAAAGGGGTCATCCCCTTTTCCATTTGAAAACACTTGGCCGGCCCTTTAGAAATGGTTCCACCCTTGTTTTACTTTGTCCCAATCTCTTCTAAAAGAAATGGCGGTGGCTGGAAAGGATCTAGTGTTTTTCTCAAATCGCCCAAATCAAATCGCGATTAAAACAAAGCTCTGGAAATTCTCTTGGAACTTCAATTGCTTTGTTGCTCCACGTCTTTTGCTCTCTGAGTTGGAAATTCCTTGCGATCGAAAAACTTGGTTAGTAAATTCTGATTTGAATCTTTGTTGCTCCCAAATTTTTGTTGTGATCTTCGATGCATGTTTGCCAGTGATGAGTTGGTGTAGTTATAGGTTTAAGAAAACCATATCCCTCTGATTTCGATTAAGTCGCTTGACCTGATTCTGCGTTGCCCCTTTTGATTTGTTGCCTGATTTTGCTCAACTTTGAATGGAAAAAATGAGCCTCGAATTCTTTAATAAATTCTGGATATTAATACATGATTCCATGTCATATATTCCAGAAACGTTGCCTTTGTGAGTTTGTGATGTTTCCTCTTGTGATTTGCGAGATTTTTGTTGTTATGATTTATATTTCCATTTTTGCTCGGCTGAAATGAATTTCTTACGTGTATAAATTTGTTGCCTTGAATGTCCATGCGTGAATGATGGCCATGAAATACCTTGCCAAACTCTTTTCAAGTTTGTGCTTCACCATAGATTGATTTGCAGAAAACAGATTTCCAAAAATGAATTTAAATCTTACCCAAAATACAATGTGATGTTTGAAACTATTTCTGGCCGATTTAAAAAGTGGGGTTCATTTCTGGAAACATGAATATTTTATTTTTGCCAAAATGATTCACTGCATTTAAACCAGAATTCGATTGATTTCCAAATATTATGCTCTGATTTTCTTCAGCCTTGCCATCAATTATTGAACTGTTTGTAATTCCATGTATATGCATTACTCGACCACATTGGCTTCACACTTGACTTTGATTAAGCCTGCTGTGACTTTCTGTTATATTGTACCATCCCTTTGTTATTTGTCCACCTGCTTAAAGAAGTGATCTGCCATATGAAATACATGAATTGAGTGAAATCTGATTTGCCATTTTCATTGCTTGCTCCACTGCTATGAGCTGGTCATTGCATACATGCTGTAGACCAGTTTGCGCCTCCCATTCATGTATGCATATGTTGCAAAGTTTGATCACATTTTGTTGCATCCTTTTCTGAACTTGTTTGCAGAACTGAATTTCATGTTGACTGCACTTGAACTTGTTTGGGCTGTGCCATTATAGTTTTTGCTGCATTATATTGTGCACTCACACACACACCTCCCATGTCCATGTAGACTTGAAAAAAACTGGTTTAGCTATGCTCCTTTACTTTGATTTTAGCTGCTCCTTGCATCTCCGTACAGTATTGCACCATGTCATGTTTACTTGAAAACTGATGTTGCTTCATGCTGTCTTATGTTAGCATGCTAATTTGTGTGCTGATCTGCTTTATGCACCAAAATGGACTTGCGCTCGACCTTGTACATGTATGCTGAAACTGAATAAGCTCGAAATTATTGTTTCACTTCCTTGAACTCAAAGCTGGGTCCTTGATGCTTCATATTTGAGTTGCTTTGACCATTTTATACCTTGAGTTCGACTGTCTTGACCACTTGACATGTGTCTTGACATATGCATGAATCCATGTATAAACTGCATGTAGCATTGCTGTGTGACCATCCATGAGCATGTTGACTTTGTTGTTTGACCCTTGAATTTTTTGTGATATGTTGAGTTGATTTCACTTTGGCTTCATGTTTTGTTACTGCTGCACACAGCTTTGTTGCACCATGCTTCATGTTTGTATCTCGAGCACATTCACCTGTTCTTCATTGTGAGACCATGCTAGCTGAACTGTTTTTGTTGCCATATATACATTGCTGTACATACTTTGCATTCTTGAATGCTGTGCATTTTTGCGTTGCACCATATTTGTGTTGTTGACTTTTGAGTGTTGCACTGAGTCGAGAAGGTCCAAGAGGCTACTCCTCAGTTGCTCGCAGATTGGCAAGGCAGTGCACACGTGTATACACGTGTGTACATGCAGCCATCAGACTATTTTTCTGTCCCTATACTATATATAAACTGTCTAGACACAGTCGGATTAACAAATCAGATCAAGTCAGAAAAATGATGAGAAACACACCAGAAAACTGAGGCAAATAAAATTTTAAAAATAAAATTTATATTTGCATGTGTTTAGTTTTATTTCTATTGCAGTATACTCTGTGTGTGTTTCATGTGGAAACAAATAAGCTACCTTTTGTGAGATTTATTGCCAGAAAACATCATTATTTGAACTCCGGAGATGCATGCGATAGAAATAATGTGGAAACAAATACAATTCGCATCCATACGTGCTGTTGTCAACTAAAAAGAATATAAAAGTTATTTTCTCTCCCCAGTGCTTTTTCCTTCATGTTACATATTAACGTTGCATGATGAGTTCTAAGTTTTTTAATATCATCTCCCTGTCATTCCCCAAGAAATTGAAAGACAACTGAGAATACTTCATATAAATATGTTAGAGGTCCTTCGCGAAGCATTCACTGCCCAATTTATAAGGAGGCTTTGTAAGAAATTCCCTCTTCAGCTTAGAGAGAGAATGAAGGTCATCCTTGAAAAATAGGGTAATCAGCAAAAACAGAATTTCTATCACCATAAGAATAAGTCATCAAGGGTCAACTTCTACAAGTAAAGAAGGAATTCAAAAACTATGGTTTATACTTGAGGAATAGGGAAGGCTGTGTGCACCGCTTGTTCTCTTTCATCAAGCTCCAAAGGATTGACTCCCTCTGCAAAGCCACCATCTATGCATGAGTCGCCTACATTATCACCTCCTATATGAAAAATCATATTTTCATCATCTCCAGACATTATATAGTCGGGTCGCTTTTCGACAAACAAAAGATCCTCAACCTTCGCCTTTCTCCCTTTAGAAACCTCATGTCCCAATCTGAAGCAATAACACCCTCCAAGATCCTATTCCGAAGGAATAAGGGAAGAGAAGGAAAGTTCATACGAGGGAACTTGCCACAGTTATCACGCTAAACTAAAAATAGAGCCTTTTCATAATAAACAGACATCATGTTTGGAAAATGCACCCTAAAAAAAGGAAATCTGATCCCAAGTCTCATAAACTATCCGCCTGGCATCAGAAAGAATTGCTTCCCTTGTTTTCATTCTCCCCGAATGCTTCATTAGCATATCCGATAGCACACGCCTAAGGGTTGAAACTTCAGCAGCCAAAGAAATATTGTTATCCTGTTCCCTCTCAACGGACACCCTCAGTCGGCTACAGACCTCTTCATTACTACTCTTCGCAAAGGTTAAATCATGAAGCTTAGACTTTGACATGGTCTTCTCTTCTTGGAGTTCTTTTTTCTCCTAGGATAAGGAGGTAGCTGTCGCCCTGGGTGCATACCAATTCCTGAATATCTGGAAAAAGAAGAAGAAGAGAGAATGATACGATGATAGAGCTTACCTCTATAAGGCGGATAAAAAGTTTCAGGGAAATAAGAGTACAAACCAAAAGTTGTAGTTTAACAAGATTAAGGTAAAACTTAGACCATTCTTCAGAGGAAAATTCTGGAACATCGTAGACGTCAATAGAGGGTAAGACAGATCTGATAATCTTGTCAAAGTCCAAGGCCTGAAAAGAAGTGCTCATGGGGTCACACATCTGATAAGGAGAATGAAGCGGCTCACACTCCCCTTAATCCGAATCTCCCTGAGATTCAGATCTTAGGAAACTGGTAACAAAATCACTTCCTATAGTCTCCGCTGAGGAAGGGAAGACATTATGAAAACTTCAAGAAGAACGTGCAAGAGGGGTATCTAGTAGCCAATGACAGGACGACCTAACATTTTCATCCCTAGAAGAATGGGAAACAAAATTTGCCCTCTTATGATCCCTAAAAGGACCACTGTTGAAGGCCGAAGCATACCTCTTCTTAGACAAAAATTCAGGAGGGGAAGAAACCATGGAAGGCCGGTATGAACCATCCCCAAGAAAGACAGAACGAGAGTGAGATGGTTATTTTAGAAGATCTTGTCCCAAAGGTGAAAGGGTGTGCCCATAAAGAAAGTTCGAGAATAGAAGGGCAAAATGCTGGTTCAAGACACCTGGGACTTCACCTATGGAACTGTTCACTTGAAGTCCCTTCACTCTAAGCTTCTCCTCCATCAGAGAAAGCCAGGATTTGCTCAGGATGGAATCACCAATTTGTGAGATCTCAGGCATATCCCTGCCTGGTGATAACATAACATAAACATGTATTTTAATCTAATTTATGTTTGATGATTATACACAAACAACACACAGACATACAAGTGACATGGAATTTCTTTATCCTATGGGACGCTGATCTTGACTGGGAAGATCGATGTTAGAATGTTGAATTACTTCTATTACCCATTATTTGTTTGCACAAATTTACTTCAAAAAGCCCCGGTAATGAACAGGGATGGGTATGACTTCATAGAAGGTCACCATTAATCGCCAGTTCGGACGATTAGTGTTAGTATACGCTAGAATCGTTGATTCCCGATTCAAAGCATAATCCAAATCGGTAATTGGAATTCGGACAAGAAAACTTACTACTAGATAGATATGAAATCCTAAGGAGATAGTATGACAAATTTCGATAAACAGTAATCTTGCTTTAGTGAGATGCAATGCAGGAAAAAGGAGGAGAGAGAAAAAGATCAACCTTGCCTCTCAGCCATACATCTGAGACCAGATCGACGAACAGGATTCATACGAAGAAAACAGAAATGCTAGCCAGGGGTAAAAACTGAAAGGAAGAAGAATTTGTATTCAGAATCTACAGACGATCTGGACCTCCCAGAAGGGGACCAATCAATGCACCTAATTGAGGGAAATCAGGAGACATAGGAATAACACTTTAGAAAAAGACAAAAATCTTGACTTGAAAAGTCAAAAATACCCCCTTCACTAGCGGGCAAATGTTACTACCAAAAATTAACAGTGAAGTGAGCAGGTAGTGAAGGGGTATTGGATGACCGAAAGCTCACCGAAAACTCTTCAAAAAGTAGGGCCAAGTGTTAGAAAGAGCAAAGAGAAGGAAGAAATAACCCGAAAAGCTGCATCAACCAAAATCCTCTTGGGGGGAAGGATCAAAAAAGCTACAAGATATAACCAGCGGGATCTATCCGGCAGGGTCAAGCCGACAAGATCCCTCCAAAAGTATCAGGCCGACAGAAGATTCTGTGGCAAAGAATCATCCTAATCCAAAACCAAGAAGGACAAAAGCAATAAACCCATCAGATGAAGCCCAGAGGAATCTTTGGTAATGACCTGCCTGAATACCGATACACCTAAAGGCGAGGGCATCAAAGATACTAATCCAAGAGAACGCAAGGATCATCCAGAACCAGCTTCCAAAGCATATGTTGTATGAATACCGAAAGGCCACATTCACAAATAACAGAAGCGTCACCAGAAGGCACCCTCCGAGAATCCAAGCTACCGCAAAAGCTCCGCCAAAATGCTAACCGGAACCCAAGCAGAGATACAGACTACCCGTACTAATTTAGCTAGTGCCAAAACCCACAGTGGCTTCGAACCAGCAGGTATCAACATACATCACAAGGGTAGGCCCCTCTAAGTATCCATGATGGACCCAGAGGCCTACATCGGAAAGCTTACGTCCGAGAGCCTACATTCAGAAGCTGTTACCAAGGGATCAAATGCCATCCGAAGACCATAACTGATAATCCAAAGACGACCGGAAGCCAAGTACCTGAAACCAAGGAAAAAGCAACCAACATAGGCGCACACATTCCCAATTGCCCAACAGCGGAAGGAGCCCAGAACCACTATAAATAAGACCCCAGGGGTGACATTTAAAGGGTCGATTTTCTTCATACTTGTACTCTTAAAAAGAAGCTTGCGCTAAGATTAATCTAAAAATTCCTCATATTACATCTATGTACTCCAAATGAAAGTCTAATAAAAATGGATCTTCTTATAAGAAAATTGCTTTGTAAGTTTATATTGTTATTTTCCAATCATCACTATTGCAGTTTATTGTTTATTTTCCAGATAAGCATGGAGTCCCATCCCAACATGTCCTCAAATAGGGGAATATACCTCCTTCTCTGAGTTTAGATCCATTCTGGTAGTCCTTAGCGATCCCACTCCTACAGACTTTAATATTTAGGGTGGTGATTCGATTTAACCCAAAAATAGTCGAACTGCATATTTTTCCTTTAGATCCGCCCTAGTTGACCCATCTCCGACGTTAACGAAAAATATCATTAACAAGGTCCAAAGCCTAAAGCCTAAGACATTGTATAAATAGGCAGGATATACAATCCCACACATTACCCTAACTGGTAAACAAATCTTCTAAAAACAAAAATGTCGAAACCCCTTTCTTCAACAATTCTTCACGGTGGTTTCCAAACCGAAAAGTCCTTCGATTTGAGCTTTGGATCTTCGATAAGTTCCATGATATTAGCTAAATTGAGACTGCTTCCCTCCAATTTGTTCTTATCCAACAAGCAGTTGGAAACCCTAGTTTCTTTTTCATCTTTGACATGCTTATGGGCTCCGCTATTCTTCCTCTCTTCTCCTTTGTTAGATTCACCAGTGCACCACTCAGATAAGTTATAAATATTGTTGTTGAGCTTTCTCTTGTAGTGAAATTCATCGATTCTCTGAATTGAATCTTTCGTTTTTGAATCTTTCCTTCCTTGCGCAGTTGAGTAATTATAATTACTGCTGGCATGGTGGTAACTCCAGATATCTACATTAGGTAAAGTACAAATTAGGGCGTTTCTGCAGTAATTACGATTCAAAATTGAAATAAAATTTTGATTTCTCCCCTTGCAGTGTGTCGCTCTGACTGAATCTCTGGTTCGGTCATCTCTTGTATGTTCATCTCTAGTATGTATGCCCGTACTCCTGCTAGATTGTGCAATACTCGGATTAAAGAGCATTAATCTTGGTGCATTCCAGTTTAAGTTATTAGAAGATAGCTTTCCATTTTATAAGAAAGCTTCAACTCTATCATCTATATTGTCAAATACCTTGTTGTTGTCTTTGCTATGGTTTGAATTATTAAAATTAGCTTTATTGGCAATGATTATGCTTTCATATCACTACAGTACAAAGCTGATTTTGTCACTCTCCTATACTCCAAATTTGATATAGCATAGCCGTATCAAATTCTAAATATTTAAATAAGGCCGTGAGCTTAATTTAAATTTGATATGGCTATAACCTACATCAAAATTGTGCCTGTTTACATATAAAATTTTCCATCCAACACGCATGTCTTTCCCTCTTTTTTTATTTCCTTCACGCCCTCTTCCTCCTTTTTTTATTTCCCTCGTAGACCGTATCCTGTGCCCTCTTCTCCATTTCTTGAATCACTGCCAAATTGTTTGCATAGTTTACAAATCGTAAAATTGTCTTCTCAAATCGACTTCTTCGTCCTAGTGTGCAAATAGTTCGTCTGGATTTTTGGTAAAATTTTGATTTGATTTGATTTCTTGTAATCATTACTGTCTTAGGGCTACTATAAACTAGAATTATGCCAGATGATATGGGCATAGAAACACAATTGTCTATTCGTAGTAGACTAAAATGGAAACCAACCAGGCTATTCAATTCTTGTAGTATATTCTATACACGGTTCTAATTACAAAACTAAACATACGAACCCTTGAAACATTTTAGAAATTGTAATCAGATGCTTAGTCCTGAAACTTCTTATGTTTAAACTGCATAAGACTTGCAACTAAGTATTTGTAATCAGATATTCAATTTTGTTGTTCGATTTGCAAGTGTGGCATTTTTCTACAGTTCATGTTTCTGTTTGTTATAAATGCACATATGGTAGGGTACTGCTTGTCTTTCTTTGTGTTTGCACTTTTTTTATGGCATAAACATAGCTCTAATAATACATTCTAAATATTCCATTGCCTTTTATAATATACTAGTAAAGTGCCCGTGCCGATGGTAAGAATTATAACTTTGTTCTTCTGAAATTTATGTCATTATATGTTGCATGGACTTAAATTTTGACTTGATATTATAAGATTTATGCTAAAAGGCTTTGTGCACTTAACGTAAAATTCTACACTTTAGCAAAATCCATAATTGTGCAGTTATGATGCTTTGCAGCTTCACTGTGTGTAATATCACTCCACATACAATGGTTAGAAATAATGATTCAGTTAAAAATATAGGAAATTAATTATATGGAGTATATGGTATATTTACATTTGATCGTTGTTTCACATTAGGTAATTTACTTTATATATGTTATGTGGTACACTAAGTGCCACCAATAAATAAATTTGGTGCAATGCATTTTGGTCTTGTTGAGCACTCACTACAAAAATACATTCAATTAAAGACTGTAAATTAGAGATAGATAATTTTCGGATTTTAATTAAGAACTACTTATTGACTAATAAATTCAGTCGCTGGATTTTGGGTTTTACGAACTGAATGGAAGTCTGTAATCAGTTTGTATCTTTTGAGACAATATACATAATGGAATTTCAGTCTGTACTTAGTGATTAGATTGTTAAATATCGGATGATGAAAATTCTGTTATTCTTTGTAATCGTATGGCTAGAATTGATGATCCGTATCAGTTTGGGTGCGTGACACAAAATGAAAACTGCCCACTTAATTTAAGTATCTTGAAGGAATAAAACCTATCCACTTTCCCTGTATGCAATCAAACTCATTTTCTTCTCCACTAACAGAAATCAATCCTAACTCTCTCTTCTTTCTGCTCACCGATTCATAGACCTATATACCGTTATTGCAGAGAAACCCTAATTTGAAATTGGGTTGACAGAAAAATCAAAATTAGATTAACAAGAAAGTTTACCGTTTTGTATTCTGATTGCAAGTTCAATCTTTAAATCCGAGTCTAGCACTGTGTTGTTCCCTTAAAACAGAATTGCTCCCCCTATGGCACGGCGGGTTAAGATGAGCAACTGTTTCCCAAGGTGAAACGGAATCAAGTCCGCAAGGCTGCGCTGGCGATGCAAACGGCGACGAACTCAAGAGAAGTGTTTGTAAAAACAACTGTGTGGGAGGAAGAAGATGGTCAGAAAGTCGATTAATTTTTCGGTGAAGAAAACGGTTCTGACTCGATCTTATTTATATCTTTTGCGGGTGACGATTCGGTTCAAACAGACGCATCGTTTGGAAAGGTAGCGACCCGTTTCTAAATGTTGCAACCCATTTGAATTCGTATCCGCTCGCAAAAAGATGACCGTTAAGCCCAGCAGTTTCGGCCCGCTAATGCACAATGCACAGTGCAGCGAAAATATAGTTTCAGCCCGCTAATGCACAATGCACAGTGCACATTGCAAAGTGCTAAGTGCCTACAAGACGCCTCAAACGCCCATTCGCACACGCGTACGGGAGCGGGCGTGGGCGCGGGCACGGGCTCGGGTTCAGGTACGGGTGCGGGTGCGGGGTGGTGCGATGCACCACCCCTTATGGTGGTGCGGTGCACAACCCCTTATGGTCCCCATTGTTGGTCCATAGCACTCTCTAAGGAATTTATAATAGTCTCTATACTTAAGTATATATACCATGATAAATTCTTATACCCTACAATATGAGACTATTCCTACATTGTGGGACACTATACGCTACACCTTCATTATTCATTTATTCCAACAATCCCCCACATGAATGAATAATTCTTTTAATTTGTTCTTAACTTAGTGAAATTATGTTGTATCGGTTAAAGTAGCACTATGGCCTTGAACTTTCCTAGTGTTTATCTATTTGACCTACTAGCGAATCAGTAGACTTGTAAATTGTGACGGCAAGGAATTTCGCTCGGTCCGAACCAGTCGCTAAACCGATTCAGGCCGCTCGAAACGCCCTATCGTTTGAGAACAGGACAAAACAGAACGCATACAGAAGAACATTTCATTGTATATTACAACAATGCATCAGATTAAAAGAATATACAGAGTATAAATGAATATTACACAGAAATATCAGAGATTTAAATTACATTTAAATACATAGCAGCGGAAAATAATACAATACACAACCAGAAGAAGATATACGGATACAAAGCTTTCCGGATATCGTTCCAGCTGTAAACCAGGATCCTGTGAATATAAATCTGCAAAACCAAAACTACTAGCTGCCCGTCTCAAAATAGGGGCACCCAGAGTTTAGGTTAAAACAATAAACTCCAGGTCAGTCATGGGACTGGTGTGAGAACTAAAACAGTTATTAATCTTTATTTTAAAGATAGGTAAATCAAGGGACCACGCCGTATAACACGGAACGGGTTTCCTCCCAAGAATACCAGTGCATATAACAAACAGCGCAATGCTAAATAAAGAAAAATGAAGCTGTTATAAGACCCAGGTCCTATCACACAATGCAACGCAAGCCGGGGGATAGGGTTTTCCCTTATAACAGCCAAAGAATGCTTGATACGTTTAAAACAAATCATTTGATACTATTATAAGTGCATAGTGTATAAAACAACTTCAAATCATAAGTATCAATCATAGGCGGCATGGGTACCATATATCATGTCGCCATATATAGGTTTACAAATAAAACCGCAAATGTCACGTATTTGGAAATTGGATTTCCATCTATGAACCGAGGCCAGGGATCGTCCTCTACCGATTTTAGACAATCTAGCCCATGTCTAGGAACAGCCGCAACTGCCCCTTGGATCGTCAGGGCCGGTCCACACGAAGTGGATTATAATGCCTGAACAATGCGTCCCTCCGCCCTTTGGGGCGTAAACGAGCCAACGAATGACTCCATCGGACCCGGATCGTCCGATCTAACCGAGGCGCCTCGCAACAGCAACAACCACATAAGTCAAACTCGTCAGGGCGTGTAAAACCACTGACGCCACTTCTAGCTAGAAAGAAAACGCATGTCCCCCCTGAGGTCCGTCTCCCGTTTTTGGTTCATACCGGGTGTGAAACTCGCGAAGTAAACGTTACACAAAGCTATGCCACAAAGGCCGTGCTTTGATCATCACCAAAAGACTTTGCTTTTCAACAGAAGCCTTGATCAATTGCCACTTAGGCATGCCACACAGGCAATTCACTCCATGCGTTTGATATCCATCAATATATAACCCCTGAGCTCGTACGTCTCAGAGAAGGGCGTTAAGCAAGAGAATAAATTCTCCGCCGCCAAATAGATATATATTTAATAGAGATCAATCACACAGACTAAAATCCAATGTCAGACACACAGTCCATTTACAAGTCCGTTCTGGGTCTGAACGAAACCGGAGGCACCTAGTACCCCACATATCCATCGATCTCCAAGTACGTCTGGACGATCACAAACTGTTTCCATCTTCTTGGGTGTACAGCCCAATCAAGATCATCAGTAATTACCCAAACGACGTGAAGACTTCTGGTCTTCGACCACCGTCTTCATCTTCGACTTATCGTCGTATCAGTTATTCAGAATGGGATAAACCCGGTCTTTCCGAATAACTCGCGTATATTTTAAATAAGTGTTACACAAACACAACATACGCCTCATTCCAATTCATCAGTCACTAACCGTAAATTAATCAAGAGAATAATTCCCCAAATATTAACCCCGAAGGCCGAAACCAACATCAGATCAATATCCAGAAAACCATTCTGCTTAGCTAACCGACAGTTAGTTTCTAAATTTCACATTCGTAGGGAAAAGTTCCCATTAATTTTATCCAAGATAAATTCCTTAATTTATTCTTGAATCTACCTTGGAATATCAATTCAAATTAGTCGGGATTAACGAACTTTACCGAAGTAATCATTTGTTTTAATTTCCCAATCCCAGCCTATTCATCTCATGAAGTAAAACTGGTAATACTTCATATCTAACACCACAGTGTTATCGGTAAATTCAATTACCATTTCACGTTCAAATCTAATTAAAGATTTAACTATCGTCTGGAGCAAAACTGGTGGTACTCCATTTTCGATCATTTCAATCTAATTAAAGATTCATTAAAACTCCACTTAGTTTTAATCGTTAACTGGATTAAAGAATCAATGTCATTTAAAACACGGTTCACGATAAACCCAAAATCACATTCATTAATTATCGGGTTAAAGAACGAGTGTTATTTAAAACACTGTCCACGATAAACCCGAAAATCAATATCAATTCAATTCCAATTAAATATTATTTAATTGGTACACTTCATTAAATCTAAATAAAAAGATTTAATCTTTTCTCAACTGGGTTCAAGAACAGTGTTAGTGAAGACACCATTCACGACAAACCCAAATCACATTTGATATCCAATATAAGGCTCTGAATAGAAATTATATCGGCTTATATTCAATATCAAATTCTACGATTAACAAATGTCATATTGGAAATAACGATATAAATATATATCTTTCAAATTTCCATAACAACATCTGTATAATCACGAATTCCAACATCGAAATGTTCCGAAGACAATTTCGATTCAAATCCACTCCAATGCAATCATTGGAAATTCTGGTTATTTTTAAAACCCTTTTCAAATTCAATTTATTTATTTAAAAATAAATAGAATTATATTTCTAGTTCAAGACTAGTTCATTTCGATAAAAATCTATTTTTATCTTTTCAAATATGGAGTTTTTCATCCCAAATCTTTCTAAATCATTTCTTATGATTTTACACAAATTATTACTATTTTTAATAATTTTATCAAGGCCCGTACAGTCGATTTCCATCAATGGCCATCGAACTGCACTTACAGCGACCTTTTTCAAATTTGATTTGGACATAATTCCAAATCCAACCATTAGATTTCAAATTTCTAACATTCGTTTGAAAGCTCTTTTCGATACGAACCCAACGGTTCCGGTTTTAGGAGAATCCGACGGTCGGATCTCCCGTAATGTCCGTTTGAAATAAATGGTCGAAATTCACGAACTGCCGCGGCGCGACGCGTTCTATTCAGGCCATTATATTATATATATATAATATATATAATATATATTTCGTCGATTTCTATTTAAAACGAATTATATAAATAGTTTTAAATTCGTTTCAAAAACAGTTTCAACTTCCATTTACAATCCAAAGCAAAATTGAATTCTTCTTTATAAATTCGTTTTAAAATTCATTTCTATTCAATTCAAATTTCAATTCAATTTGAATTCATTTCAATTCGCTTTCAATTCCATTTGAATTCGTTTTCAATTCAATTCATTTCGAAATCGTTTTCAATTCAATTCATTTCGAAATCGTTTTCAATTCAATTCATTTCGAAATCGTTTTCAATTCAATTCATTTCGAAATCGTTTTCAATTCAATTCATTTCGAAATCGTTTTCAATTCAATTCATTTCGAAATCGTTTTCAATTCAATTCATTTCGAAATCATTTTCAATTCATTTCATTTCGAAATCGTTTTCAATTCAATTCATTTCGAAATCGTTTTCAATTCATTTCATTTCGAAATCGTTTTCAATTCAATTCATTTCGAAATCGTTTTCAATTCAATTCATTTTGAAATGAATAAAATCGATATAAATATCGTTCACATCAAAATGGCGTCAATCTAATCAACACGGCTTCATAAATTTCTATTTTCAAATATTCTATTTCAAATATTTCTTTTTCAAAATAGTTGTTATTATCAAAATATTTCGTTCAACACATGACCAATCTCAATGAATGAGTACTGTCAACACATGAACTTTTATTTTATATCGATAAAGGTTCAAATTTTATTACTAAAATATTTCGTTCAACACATGACCAATCTCAATGGATGAGTACTGTCAACACATGAACTTTTATTTTATATCGATAAAGGTTCAAATTTTATTACTAAAATATTTCGTTCAACACATGACCAATCTCAATGAATGAGTACTGTCAACACATGAACTTTTATTTTATATCGATAAAGGTTCAAATTTTATTACTAAAATATTTCGTTCAACACATGACCAATCTCATTGAATGAGTACTGTCAACACATGAACTTTTATTTTATATTATTCTTTATTTTTCAAATTGGAATGAGGCCCAATCAATTACCATATAATGTTAATTATATGGATTTTCATACAACACATGTATATAATAGCATGGAAAAATAATCAACCATCAACCAAAGTGCACTACACTGTACAAGCATCAAATATAGATGTAACGAACCGCATTTTCAGCAACAGAATAATTAATTAATTTAATTATTTGAATAATGATTTAGATAATTAAATGATCGTTGAATTGAATTATAGTGAATATTTAATTAGATTAAATAATAGAACCATATATTTATTTCTGAAATAGTCAGAGATAGTGGAATTCACAGTATTGTGTGAATGGGCAATATAAAATATATATAATTCAGTTTATATTGAATTTTATCGACGAATATATTTATAAACGCCATTTGAGCGTAAAATTTATATTTTTATTTTAATAGAGCTCGAAATGGCGCTGCAGTTCGTTATTTGGCGATTCGAACTTCAACTGGATATACAGGGTTCGTTTTAACTCGGATTTCTGTGAAACAAGAAACGTGTGGAGCTGGTGGAGTATATCTTTCTAGTGGAAGAGAAAAATCGGGATTTCGTCGTGTAGATTTTTAGTTATGTCCAAATCAAATTTTCAGAAAAACAGCGCCCTAAAACCCAAATGGTTTATTTAATTTTATATAAGGATTTAAATATAAATCGCATATCGATATAACTCTGTTGGTGGAATATCGAGTTGAAAACCCACATGTATTTTTCTGGAGCTGTATGGATAGTTATTGTGGATATATACTATAATATATATTTATTTATATTTAATTTGACCATTTTTAAATATATTTATTTATTTACAAGGGGCTATTTAAGGCTTTAAAAATAGCCACTTTTGCAAACGAAGTCGGATTTCAACGAAACTAATTTTGTTAGATCCGCAATGTCAAATTATTGCTAGTTTTCAAGTTTCGTGATTTTTAGAGCCCGTATGTGGCCGTACGGATTTTTAGAGTGAAAAACAGACAGTATTTCGACGGTTAAAAATACGCTGTGTGTGCATACGGAGTCGGAATTCGACGAAACCAGCTTCGTTGGGACCGTAATGTCAAACTGAAGGTGCATGTCCAGTTTGGTGATTTTTGGGAATTGTATGTGATCACAGTGATTTTTCAACAGCGTATACAAGCAGCGATACGAAAATAATAAATATAATAATCGAATAAAAAAAAATATTAAACCTTCCTATAAATACATACCCTCCTCACCAACCCTAAACCACTTTCCCTGAAACCAGAAACCGGCCTCCGTTCTTTTTTCTTTAGCGTGGAAATAAAACCTCCTTCAAAAATTAAAAGCAAATAGGATAAAATCCTATAAATCAAAGTATGTTGGTATTTGAAATCAGGGAGGGCTGCTCTACAATTCTGTACTAGTTTCATTCGGTTCGATCAAGTTAGTGTCGCTGCAAAATTTAACAGCGTTCGGTTCGATGTGCTAGGGCTTGGAATTGGTGACAGTTTGAGCTTCAATTCAAGGATTTGTTGTCAATTTTGGATTGAGGAAGGAAATTAGGTCTCGTATGCCAGCTTTTGAGGCTTTCGATGTGGTTTCCTGTCGCGACTTGACCGACCTGGTACCAGTGACGCACTGGTGAAGATACATGCGAGCTTGATATCAGGGTAATGGAACGGAAGAGAATGCGGAGAGGTGATGAATGGTATACTTCGTTTGAAATTTCATGAGGGAGAGAAGGAGTAAAGGGGAGCACGAGTTCAGCCGTATGGGTTTACTGGAGCGAGTTTAGAAGAGGAAGAAGGAGGAAGTAACGGAGGTGGGTTCGGTTGTTTGAAGTGGGCCGAATTAAGGTAAAGGCCCAATTAAATAGTGTTTAGTTTAATTAAAATTAAATAGTATGGTTACTTTAAATGATGATATCTTGCTCACATATAATCAGAATTCAACGAAACAAGATCCGACAGGATCGTATGGACGAGCACTACCCAATGGAACTGACCGGGAGTGAATCCGAGCTCGTTTGGATTTATGGTGAAATTAAACGTCGAATCAAGTCAAGGAGCGTATATCGTTATTTAACGATCACCTTCCAATGTGAGTAAATTTCACTAACTCTGAACAATTTATATTTTTATAATGCATTTTTAGAAGTGATAAATATTGATTGAATTGCTGTGTGTTGGCTGTTTGGTTGAACTGCTAGTAAGTTGATTGGATTTATCGATAACGATATATATAAATCGTATCGAAATGTTGATTCTGTTTATCAGAATATTTTATACTCATGTTATTTATGTTGACTGACATCTGTGGATGCAGGGAAACAGGTCGGAGGGACCCAACTGGGTTCCTCAACATTTATTTGACAATTTTCATATATTCAGATATATGAAGTGTTATATCATATGTTGTTGATGTTGTGTGTGTGGATGATGACCGATCATTTTGATTTGATATTTTTACACCATAAGTGATACGAGAAAGTGAAAAGGGAAATTTTCAAAGTATATTTTGAAAATAGATTCTTTATATAAAATCGGCGGATTTTATATATGAAAGGATAAAGAGTTTTATAAAAGAAATTAAAATCAAAGCAATAAAGGAAAAATATTTGTAAAACAAATAGAGAAGGGGAATTGTTTGTAAAACATTTACAAATAAAATAGAAAAGAAAATATTTGTAAAACATTTACAAATAGATTAAAAGGAAATATTTATCTAGAGAAATGAACTGAGTTATAAAAGGAATTATTTATTTAGAAAATAAATAGAATATTGAAGTACTAGAAAATGGATAAAAGTGTAATAAAGGATAATTTTACACTAGGAAGAATTTAGGCCCGTGCTTCGCACACGGGTAAACAGAATATGAATTCGAAGTGAGAATTTAAGAGAGATCTGTTTTAAACAGATAAAGTGAGAAGGTTAATTTATAGATAAAGTTTTATAAATTAATTTAGTTATTTATCTTTGGATAAATAGAGTATATAAGTCAAGACTTATATAGAGAAGTAAAAATCGATTTCCACATCGATGTTTGAAACTGAATAAGAACGAAGGAGAATTTATCGAATAAGAGTTATTTGAAGTAAAGTTATTGAATATCAGTTTATTCGAAAGGAAGTTATTGAATATCAGTTTATTCGAAAGGAAGTTTATTGAATATTAGTTATTCGAAATGGGTTGATCCAAGAGAGTTAATCCAATAGGGTTAATCCAATAGAACAAATTGATTGAGATCAACCGTTAGAGTTGAACTGTTAAAATTAAACCGTTAGGGTTAAACCGTAGAGTTAAACCATTGGAGTAAACATTTAGAGTTAATTAGTTAGAGTTAACCAATTATAGTTAATCAGTTAGAGTTAATCGATTAGGGTTTAATCGAACTAGAGTTATCCAAATATAGTAATCAAATAAGGGATGATTGAATATTAGTTAGTCAATTTGATTTGCTCGAATTTAGTTATTCGAGATAGAGTTAAACAGAAATAGTCATTTAAGATAAGTTATCAGTAAGCACGACTGCTAGCGTAATTCGCAGGGCTGCAGATAGCCTAAGGCGGACGGATGTTTCCTGAGGGAATCAGGCGTAACCATTGTGATCGCTGCGATCTAGAGTCGAGCGGATGGTGTCGAGTCAAATATTAGTTAATTAATAGAAGTAATTACATCAAGTTGTCAATTTGAGTTAGATAAGTCGAGTTATTTAAGTTAAGTTAGTCAAATTGAACTAATCAAGTAAGTTGGTCAAATGAGTTAATCAACCTGAGTTAGCCGAATAAGAGTTAATCCAGTAAGAGTTAATAGAATAAAGGTTATAGATTAGAGTTAACCAAATGGGTGTCGATAATTAGTAGTTCGTTATATATTCGAGTTAGAAAGTAAAAGTCAAATTGAAGTTATTATATTCGGATGTAGGGAATTATAGCACCATCGTTATAATCAAGAGTTTCCGTACAAGAAGCGGATTTGTTTATATAATCCGAGAGTTGTGTAAAGAGGTGTTAAAGTTTAAAAGGAGTACTTAGCTTATTTTCGAGGTTAGAAAGGTTGTTCAGTTAAGGTCTGAGAGGTAATTATACCCCAACTTGATTGACTTCGTTTTTAACTAAGAAATGGTTAAGGTTCGATAGTGGAAAGTGGTTAAGTGGAAACCAAATGAAGGAGATTTGGCAGAGTGATGTTTATTCGAACATCTATTAAAAACCAAACGAAGAAGATTTGGAAATGTTTTCCAAATGAGAGTCAGAAAAGTTTCTTAATATAGAGAGCAGATAATGGAAATGTTTTCCAAGGTTAATAGTGTATATTTTCTAAATATAGTAAATAAGAGATGTTAAATAACAGGAAAAGGGAAATGAATGAATGAACGAATGAATGAAATGATGATTGTTCGATAGAATTTCCTTCGGGAAATAATATCGTTGTTTGCACACAGACATGTTTTCATTTGATAGTTAAATCACCGACTATCAAAGTTTTGACCATTTTACGTTGTTAATATGGAGAGACCGGTTGGATTATTATCCAGAGAACCACTCCGTATTGACATAAGCGTTGCGAATCAAGTATGCTGGATATATTGAAGACGGAGTTATGCAAGGGCTATCCTGTTTACAGAATAGTGCCTTCGGTTTGTCCAGTCCCAGGACAAACATATATGGAAGAATGTCTGACAGAGTATATTCAAAGGATCGCGTAAGTTGATCTCTTCAAACGTACTTACGTTTGGTAGCGGAGGAATTCGTTTCTCTTAGCTGTATACCCGTGGTATTTTTGGTGAAATCAATGTGTGATTTGGCGGGTATGACGATGTGGCATTCAAAGTAATGGAGGTGTGATATGTCAAAAGATACATTATGACCTCAAGCCTCATCAATCAGGAAAGGACAAAAATCGGGCAGGCAGCATGGCTATGTGGGTCGCACCCATTAGGATGTATGATCACCTATCTAGAGAAATTCCTTTTGTTCTTAAATCTATCGATGCTGTCCCATTTCGGGAGGCGGTTGCTGATCCCAACCGTCGGTGATATACATTCGATACACTCAAGCGAAATGAGTGGTCGGTCATGTGTGGGCCGGGTTGCAAGATGTTCTTGTTGAACCCAGTGTATTTGCCTCTAGAGATACACGTTCGGAAGGTGGTCCCATACCTTGTCAAGTTGGAATCCAATATCCAATAAGCGCCCGCGGTTTTTGATTATATACTATATATGTAGAGCGTGAGACGCAAGCGTTCTGCTAGATTGCTAATTACTTGTGATTAGACATTATTATAATATCAGATAATATATGATTTCCACAAGTGTTTTGGGTTATCGTAAGGTAAAAACCGTCCGTGTTTATGTGTGGATTGGTCTTACGATTATCTTTTCTTTTGAAAAGAATTTTGGAAAGTTAAACCAAATGATTTGAGTTTACTCACACCAGTCCCATGACTGACCCAGAGTTTATTTTGTTTTGTTTTCCCTAAACTCTTGGGTGCCCAAATTTGTACGGGCAGTCAAGTAGTCAGGATTTACAGGTATGCTTGAAGAGCTTGGAGCAGGAGGCTTCAAGATTTTTCTAGCTATTGATTATTCTGCTGTGATGAAAGTGTTGTACTCTGATAATGGTATGATATACATATACTACTTTGATTTCAAGATATGTTGTCTATTATATTTTATTCGTTCCGCTGTGAGATTCGTGTTACTCTGAGGTTGTTGTGTTCTTCTTCTTCTGTTCTAATTTTCTATCTTATCTATTCTCACCCTCTAATTTCTTTCTTGGACTATCCGGTAATTTCGACTTTTGATTGTTCGATAAGTGTTATATATCGGATAACCAAGGTCATCTTTTCCCGGGTCGTTACAGTGGTATCAGAGCTGAAGGTTAAGTATTACCTTGGCTCTGTGGCGTGATTCAGTAGAGATGGGGTTAGTAATACCCTAGACTGAGTTTGAGTGTATATATAAGAGTGAACGTATTTGTTATTTAATATAAAATGATTTTATATTGTGGAGATCTATTGGTTGAGTTGTTTATGAATTCTGGTCAATCAGTTTGATCCACTGTATCGATAGGGGTTTCTAAACGCTTGAATATGATGAACCGACACAGTATGTTTTGAAAGAGGGTAAATGAAATAATTTTACCCAAATTATATTTTGATATAAACAAAGTATAGTTATTTGAAATATTATCATAAATTGGATGTGTTGGTTGTTATTATAATCGAATAAGTTTATAAAATGTGAAATGGTTATATAAATAACCAAATAGAATTCATATAAGTGAAATATATGAAATCAGATGAATTAAATTTGAATTTAAATCAGAAATGAAATTAAAACTCTGAAAACGTGAAGTGTGTAGAATGAATCTGGTTAAATATATGTGAATTTTAAAATCCTGGGAGATTTTAAATTTGTTACAGGCTTTGAAAGGGATATTTTGAAACAATTTCAAAATGAAAGTGTTTAGAAATGGTTTTGAAAATGACATAGTATTGAACTCACTTCGATAGCTGGAAAGTAGATTCCGATGATGATCCGGACATCATCGGTGTTCATTTTCGAGTTTGTAAGTGACGGATTACTACCAAAGAGTTTGTTTTTGAATTGTTTTGAGAAAACAAGTTGTTTGATATTCCAAATAAATAATTTGATTTTGGAAAAGGCTAAGCTGTTTAAAACTCCCAGAAACAGATTATTTGAAATAAACACAAATTAAGTAGAAATTTGTGAAAGCAAATTCGAAATTGAACTGAAATTGAATTAGAATGGTATCAAGTAGAATTGGACTGGATTAGAGATAATCTGGAATAGAAATGAATTGTTGAGTAATAATTTCGAATTGAGATTGGGATTGCAGTTTGATTGGAATTTGGCTTGGTTATAAGCAAATGGCTGTGTTGGAGATAAAAATGGATTGGGGATTAATTGGGGATACATTGGTATATGCTAAACTGATAGCAGACTTGAATGCCCGACAAAAAGGTACACATTTATATTCATATGAGTTGATGAGATTTAAGAGCCTATTTGGCAAGCCGCTTGGCTGCTTGATTTTCTTTTGGATTGGAGAGGCCTGTGTGGCGGTTTGGGGATTTTCCCGATGCTCCCGGTACAAAGGAGGTGCTGGCGAAATTTTTCAGAAATTTCGAGTGTTAGGAAATTTTCAGAATTTTTGAAAATTTTCGTTTATAGAAATGAAGTAATAATTTAATTGAAATAAATAAATTCAGTTGAAACTGAAATTAAAGAAGTAAACGAATAATTCGAAACCAGTTAATAGGGTTGTTCTCTACCTTAGCAATTTCGAGGACGAAATTATTTTAAGGGGGGAAGAATGTAACGAACCGCATTTTCAGCAACAGAATAATTAATTAATTTAATTATTTGAATAATGATTTAGATAATTAAATGATCGTTGAATTGAATTATAATGAATATTTAATTAGATTAAATAATAGAACCATATATTTATTTCTGAAATAGTCAGAGATAGTGGAATTCACAGTATTGTGTGAATGGGCAATATAAAATATATATAATTCAGTTTATATTGAATTTTATCGACGGATATATTTATAAACGCCATTTGAGCGTAAAATTTATATTTTTATTTTAATAGAGCTCGAAATGGCGCTGCAGTTCGTTATTTGGCGATTCGAACTTCAACTGGATATACAGGGTTCGTTTTAACTCGGATTTCTGTGAAACAAGAAACGTGTGGAGCTGGTGGAGTATATCTTTCTAGTGGAAGAGAAAAATCGGGATTTCGTCGTGTAGATTTTTAGTTATGTCCAAATCAAATTTTCAGAAAAACAGCGCCCTAAAACCCAAATGGTTTATTTAATTTTATATAAGGATTTAAATATAAATCGCATATCGATATAACTCTGTTGGTGGAATATCGAGTTGAAAACCCACATGTATTTTTCTGGAGCTGTATGGATAGTTATTGTGGAAATATACTATAATATATATTTATTTATATTTAATTTGACCATTTTTAAATATATTTATTTATTTACAAGGGGCTATTTAAGGCTTTAAAAATAGCCACTTTTGCAAACGAAGTCGGATTTCAACGAAACTAATTTTGTTAGATCCGCAATGTCAAATTATTGCTAGTTTTCAAGTTTCGTGATTTTTAGAGCCCGTATGTGGCCGTACGGATTTTTAGAGTGAAAAACAGACAGTATTTCGACGGTTAAAAATACGCTGTGTGTGCATACGAAGTCGGAATTCGACGAAACCAGCTTCGTTGGGACCGTAATGTCAAACTGAAGGTGCATGTCCAGTTTGGTGATTTTTGGGAATTGTATGTGATCACAGTGATTTTTCAACAGCGTATACAAGCAGCAATACGAAAATAATAAATATAATAATCGAATAAAAAAAAATATTAAACCTTCCTATAAATACATACCCTCCTCACCAACCCTAAACCACTTTCCCTGAAACCAGATCCGGCCTCCGTTCTTTTTTCTTCAGCGTGGAAATAAAACCTCCTTCAAAAATTAAAAGCAAATAGGATAAAATCCTATAAATCAAAGTATGTTGGTATTTGAAATCAGGGAGGGCTGCTCTACAATTCTGTACTAGTTTCATTCGGTTCGATCAATTTAGTGTCGCTGCAAAATTTAACAGCGTTCGGTTCGATGTGCTAGGGCTTGGAATTGGTGACAGTTTGAGCTTCGATTCAAGGATTTGTTGTCAATTTTGGATTGAGGAAGGAAATTAGGTCTCGTATGCCAGCTTTTGAGGCTTTCGATGTGGTTTCCTGTCGCGACTTGACCGACCTGGTACCAGTGACGCACTGGTGAAGATACATGCGAGCTTGATATCAGGGTAATGGAACGGAAGAGAATGCGGAGAGGTGATGAATGGTATACTTCGTTTGAAATTTCATGAGGGAGAGAAGGAGTAAAGGGGAGCACGAGTTCAGCCGTATGGGTTTACTGGAGCGAGTTTAGAAGAGGAAGAAGGAGGAAGTAACGGAGGTGGGTTCGGTTGTTTGAAGTGGGCCGAATTAAGGTAAAGGCCCAATTAAATAGTGTTTAGTTTAATTAAAATTAAATAGTATGGTTACTTTAAATGATGATATCTTGCTCACATATAATTAGAATTCAACGAAACAAGATCCGACAGGATCGTATGGACGAGCACTACCCAATGGAACTGACCGGGAGTGAATCCGAGCTTGTTTGGATTTATGGTGAAATTAAACGTCGAATCAAGTCAAGGAGCGTATATCGTTATTTAACGATTACCGTCCAATGTGAGTAAATCTCACTAACTCTGAACAATTTATATTTTTATAATGCATTTTTAGAAGTGATAAATATTGATTGAATTGCTGTGTGTTGGCTGTTTGGTTGAACTGCTAGTCAGTTGATTGGATTTATCGATAACGATATATATAAATCGTATCGAAATGTTGATTCTGTTTATCAGAATATTTTATACTCATGTTATTTATGTTGACTGACATCTGTGGATGCAGGGAAACAGGTCGAAGGGACCCAACTGGGTTCCTCAACATTTATTTGACAATTTTCGTATATTCAGATATATGAAGTGTTATATCATATGTTGTTGATGTTGTGTGTGTGGATGATGACCGATCATTTTGATTTGATATTTTTACACCATAAGTGATACGAGAAAGTGAAAAGGGAAATTTTCAAAGTATATTTTGAAAATAGATTCTTTATATAAAATCGGCGGATTTTATATATGAAAGGATAAAGAGTTTTATAAAAGAAACCATTTTATAAAATCAAAGCAATAAAGGAAAAATATTTGTAAAACAAATAGAGAAGGGGAATTGTTTGTAAAACATTTACAAATAAAATAGAAAAGAAAATATTTGTAAAACATTTACAAATAGATTAAAAGGAAATATTTATCTAGAGAAATGAACTGAGTTATAAAAGGAATTATTTATTTAGAAAATAAATAGAATATTGAAGTACTAGAAAATGGATAAAAGTGTAATAAAGGATAATTTTACACTAGGAAGAATTTAGGCCCGTGCTTCGCACACGGGTAAACAGAATATGAATTCGAAGTGAGAATTTAAGAGAGATCTGTTTTAAACAGATAAAGTGAGAAGGTTAATTTATAGATAAAGTTTTATAAATTAATTTAGTTATTTATCTTTGGATAAATAGAGTATATAAGTCAAGACTTATGTAGAGAAGTAAAAATCGATTTCCACATCGATGTATGAAACTGAATAAGAACGAAGGAGAATTTATCGAATAAGAGTTATTTGAAGTAAAGTTATTGAATATCAGTTTATTCGAAAGGAAGTTATTGAATATCAGTTTATTCGAAAGGAAGTTTATTGAATATTAGTTATTCGAAATGGGTTGATCCAAGAGAGTTAATCCAATAGGGTTAATCCAATAGAACATATTGATTGAGATCAACCGTTAGAGTTGAACTGTTAAAATTAAACCGTTAGGGTTAAACCGTAGAGTTAAACCATTGGAGTAAACATTTAGAGTTAATTAGTTAGAGTTAACCAATTATAGTTAATCAGTTAGAGTTAATCGATTAGGGTTTAATCGAACTAGAGTTATCCAAATATAGTAATCAAATAAGGGATGATTGAATATTAGTTAGTCAATTTGATTTGCTCGAATTTAGTTATTCGAGATAGAGTTAAACAGAAATAGTCATTTAAGATAAGTTATCAGTAAGCACGACTGCTAGCGTAATTCGCAGGGTTGCAGATAGCCTAAGGCGGACGGATGTTTCCTGAGGGAATCAGGCGTAACCATTGTGACGCTGCGATCTAGAGTCGAGCGGATGGTGTCGAGTCTAATATTAGTTAATTAATAGAAGTAATTACATCAAGTTGTCAAGTTGAGTTAGATAAGTCGAGTTATTTAAGTTAAGTTAGTCAAATTGAACTAATCAAGTAAGTTGGTCAAATGAGTTAATCAACCTGAGTTAGCCGAATAAGAGTTAATTCAGTAAGAGTTAATAGAATAAAGGTTATAGATTAGAGTTAACCAAATGGGTGTCGATAATTAGTAGTTCGTTATATATTCGAGTTAGAAAGTAAAAGTCAAATTGAAGTTATTATATTCGGATGTAGGGAATTATAGCACCATCGTTATAATCAAGAGTTTCCGTACAAGAAGCGGATTTGTTTATATAATCCGAGAGTTGTGTAAAGAGGTGTTAAAGTTTAAAAGGAGTACTTAGCTTATTTTCGAGGTTAGAAAGGTTGTTCAGTTAAGGTCTGAGAGGTAATTATACCCCAACTTGATTGACTTCGTTTTTAACTAAGAAATGGTTAAGGTTCGATAGTGGAAAGTGGTTAAGTGGAAACCAAATGAAGGAGATTTGGCAGAGTGATGTTTATTCGAACATCTATTTAAAACCAAACGAAGAAGATTTGGAAATGTTTTCCAAATGAGAGTCAGAAAAGTTTCTTAATATAGAGAGCAGATAATGGAAATGTTTTCCAAGGTTAATAGTGTATATTTTCTAAATATAGTAAATAAGAGATGTTAAATAACAGGAAAAGGGAAATGAATGAATGAACGAATGAATGAAATGATGATTGTTCGATAGAATTTCCTTCGGGAAATAATATCGTTGTTTGCACACAGACATGTTTTCATTTGATAGTTAAATCACCGACTATCAAAGTTTTGACCATTTTACGTTGTTAATATGGAGAGACCGGTCGGATTATTATCCAGAGAACCACTCCGTATTGACATAAGCGATGCGAATCAAGTATGCTGGATATATTGAAGACGGAGTTATGCAAGGGCTATCCTGTTTACAGAATAGTGCCTTCGGTTTGTCCAGTCCCAGGACAAACGTATATGGAAGAATGTCTGACAGAGTATATTCAAAGGATCGCGTAAGTTGATCTCTTCAAACGTACTTACGTTTGGTAGCGGAGGAATTCGTTTCTCTTAGCTGTATACCCGTGGTATTTTTGGTGAAATCAATGTGTGATTTGGCGGGTATGACGATGTGGCATTCAAAGTAATGGAGGTGTGATCTGTCAAAAGATACGTTATGACCTCAAGCCTCATCAACCAGGAAAGGACAAAAATCGGGCAGGCAGCATGGCTATGTGGGTCGCACCCATTAGGATGTATGATCACCTATCTAAAGAAATTCCTTTTGTTCTTAAATCTATCAATGCTGTCCCATTTCGGGAGGCGGTTGCTGATCCCAACCGTCGGTGATATACATTCGATACACTCAAGCGAAATGAGTGGTCGGTCATGTGTGGGCCGGGTTGCAAGATGTTCTTGTTGAACCCAGTGTATTTGCCTCTAGAGATACACGTTCGGAAGGTGGTCCCATACCTTGTCAAGTTGGAATCCAATATCCAATAAGCGCCCGCGGTTTTTGATTATATACTATATATGTAGAGCGTGAGATGCAAGCGTTCTGCTAGATTGCTAATTACTTGTGATTAGACATTATTATAATATCAGATAATATATGATTTCCACAAGTGTTTTGGGTTATCGTAAGGTAAAAACCGTCCGTGTTTATGTGTGGATTGGTCTTACGATTATCTTTTCTTTTGAAAAGAATTTTGGAAAGTTAAACCAAATGATTTGAGTTTACTCACACCAGTCCCATGACTGACCCAGAGTTTATTTTGTTTTGTTTTCCCTAAACTCTTGGGTGCCCAAATTTGTACGGGCAGTCAAGTAGTCAGGATTTACAGGTATGCTTGAAGAGCTTGGAGCAGGAGGCTTCAAGATTTTTCTAGCTATTGATTATTCCGCTGTGATGAAAGTGTTGTACTCTGATAATGGTATGATATACATATACTACTTTGATTTCAAGATATGTTGTCTATTATATTTTATTCGTTCCGCTGTGAGATTCGTGTTACTCTGAGGTTGTTGTGTTCTTCTTCTTCTGTTCTAATTTTCTATCTTATCTATTCTCACCCTCTAATTTCTTTCTTGGACTATCCGGTAATTTCGACTTTTGATTGTTCGATAAGTGTTATATATCGGATAACCAAGGTCGTCTTTTCCCGGGTCGTTACAATAGATATCTAACGCTTATAACAGCCTGTCAATCAATCGATCGACATATTTAATCAATCAGGATGAGTGAACTTCAAATTTCATCCCAACACCCGTGTGGGGTTTCGAACAATCAAACACAGATTTTATTTGTGCAGTTGGGCGATGTGTAAAATTTATCGACCCAATCAATATCAGTCAAATCAGTGTACATAAACAAACCGTCCGGTCTGTAAATGAATATTTTATTTTATTCACTTCACGTTAAAAATTATATTTTTAACGATAAAACATTTTATTTCAACCTATGAATTTCTATTCAATTCATTTATTCAATAAAATGATATCTTTATTTTTCTAACTTATTTTAGAAAATTTCGGCGGCATAACGGCACGATACTAGAAACGGGACGAGGCCTAGCCTTATCCCCGGTCTAGTGAAGGCCCACGCCATTCACACATCAATCAAAATCACCAAACAACCAAATTCAAATCAAATCATATAACTAAGCTATGCAACCAAACAAACAAGTCCATGGTCTGTGGACGATTGTGTCGGGTGCTACTAAGCACCGTCTGCATCCTAGTATATATATATAATTAGAAAAGAAATTGAAAGGTGAGAAATCCTCACCTATAGCTATCCTAGCTCCACGGCACTTCATTGATAGAAATCTTCATCGCTATCGCATCTTCGTTGCTGTAGCCACTACATATGTAAAAATCACATTTTTATATTCTCTTTACTTCACGATAAAATAAAGTTCAGATTTTTGTTTCACTTCATATATTTACAACTCTTCTTTCTATATAAAAATTATATTTTTATATTTCTACCTCTTATATAAAGATTGGATTTTTATTATCATAACTATATAAAAATTATATTTTTATATTGCCATTCTCTATATAAAGATATCGCCTTTTCAAATATAAAGATTATATTTTTACTCCTTCTATAATATAAAAATCATATTTTTATATTATCTAGTATATAAAAATCATATATTTATAACTCTACTTTAATAAAAATCATATTTTTATTATACAACAATGAAAATCCCATTTTTATCGAAGTAAAAATCATATTTTTACTTCACTACTTAATTAAAAATTATATTTTTATTACTCTACATAAACAAAAATTATATTTTTAATCTTCACATCATATAAAAATTATATCTTTATACCTTCTGTCATATAAAAATTATATTTTTATTCGCATTTCATGTAGATAAAAAGCACATCTTTAAAATCATTTCATATGAATAAAATATAAGCTTTTCATAATTCAAAAATCTCACCTTTCCTTTGTTAAAAATATGATCTTTTCACTTTTAAAGATACAATCTTTTCTATAAATAAAAAAAAATCCTATTTTGATTCTCTATGCTTTATATTCAAATCAACACATAAAAACTGATCGCCTCTTATAATTAAAAGGAAAAAAAAACTCGCCTTTATTGTCTAAATCGGAGCTTTGCCACTGGAAGGGGGGTTCCACGTGCTAACTGGGGTCGTGGTGGTCGCCTGAGGTCGCAGCAGGCGGTGGAGGGCCTGGTGGTGCGATGTACAGCCGGGGAGGGGGTTTGGGTTAGGATTGAGGGTTTTTCGGGTTTCAACAGAGAAGTGGGAGGGGCTTACGTCGCGGAGAGGGCCAAGAGCGGAGGGGAGGTCGCGGCCTAGTGGGAGGAAACGGCGGTGGCCATCTTGGTCAGAGGAGCGCGGTTTAAAGGGGTTAGGGATTTTGGGGGGGGGGGGAAGGGGGTACTCGAACGGGGAAGAAGAGGGCGCACGGGAGAGGAGTGGGAGGGGATCCGGCCTGGTGAGGCCGGCGCTGGTGGCGCGACGCGCCTGAGGCGGAGGAGAACGACGCGTTTTTTTTAATTTACTTTGCTAGGTTTGACTGAGAAGGTACGGGGGTAGAGGAAGTAAGGGGGCAGAGGGAGAAATATTCTTTTTTTTTATTTATTATTTTTATTACCCCTAAAAGCAGCTTTTTATTTCTAACCTGGAATCGAACCCACCGACTGTCGTCCCTAGCGTATTACCCCCGTTCTGAACTCAATGGGATATGTTTCGCTAGCCAATTTGATCGTTTCGATCAGTTTCCGCTTAAATTAAAATTCAAATCTATATATTCTATTTTAAACGTACATTTCAATTTACCGGGGTCACATACTAACTAGAAAAATTCCAGAAAAATATTTTCTAGCTTCGTATTGACGATACGGTCCTAACAAAACTAATTTCATCGAATTCTGAGACCGTTTGAAAAATGGCCAATTCCCAGTCGATTAAAATCAACTGAAACTGGTCAAACGCGTTTTCCTTTGCCACGCTCACATATTGATTCGAAAAATTATGAAATTTGTAACCTAGCAATAATTTGACATCACGGACCCAACAAAACTGGTTTCGTCGAAATCCGAGGTCATCTGCAAAATGTCCAGTTTTAAGGGCCTGAATTCCATAGCGACTATTCAGAATTTTCAACTGGACATATCTTTTGGTTCCCATTAAGAAATCTTGATTTTTCGGATTCGTTGGAAAGGTATTATCAATTAGATCCTAATGTTTTTGGTTTCACTAAAATCCGGATTGTTTTGCACCCGATACATTCAATTGAAGTTTGAAATCGAATTATCGAACTACCGCGCCATTTTCAATTCTATTTATAATTATATATAAATATTTATATTCTAACGACGACGCGTATAAATATATAAGTTCGAATTATATTCAAAATAAATTTCTCGTCGATTTTATTTAAAATAATTCATTATAAATATCAAAATTCGCTAAAATAGCCAAAATAAAAATTTTAAGCTGGCCCAGATTTTCGGGTTATTACAATCTCCCCCACTTAAAACTTTTCGTCCCCGAAAAGGAACAAAGTCGAAAGTGGTTTGATTAATCAACTCTTCGCTCGATCTGGTTTCCATTCTCCAACTCTTTAGTTTCTGAGAATTTTCAAAATTTCAAAAATTTGGCTAACACCCTAAATTTTTGAAAAATTTCGCCATAACCTCCCCTGCACCGGGAGCATCGGGGAATTTCAAATAGCTTCCCCGGTCCTTCAGATCTCAAAAAGAAAAAGAAAAAGCCAAGCGGCTAGCCAATAGGCTCACAAAATCATCATCACCCAAACAAAACAGGAAATTATGTAATAAACATGTACCTATTTGTCGGGCAAACAAATTTTATTATCTGCTCTAGCCTCCTTGCTATGACCTGTTCAATGATATATATGTATATGCAAGCAAATGCAACCAATTTTCAATATAATTCAATATTTGGTTCAATTAGGCTAAATGGTTCAAAATTATCAAACAAATAAACAAACAACACAAACATCAATCAATTGGTGAATTAGAGTTTCAAATTGATAATTTTGATACATAATCAAAAAACCATGTTTTTGATGCCAATTCACAACAATGTGTTCCTAACTATATAAGTTTTGGTTCTCACACCAGTCAATAGGAAATATATAGATATCACACCTTCGAAACACGAACATAATTATTGATGATGCCATGGTCATTATCAACATCATCCCCGGGCGACTATAGTGTAATTCTATATCTATCCAGTATATTAAAACTTTGAATACACGCGGATCAGACGTATACGCAAAATCTATATATACTGGATTGTCCAAATTAATTAAAATAAATAATCAAATACGAATAGTTGATTTAAATTTTCAAAACAAAATTTGTTTTCATTTTCAAAAATATACTCTTCACACTCGTTCTAGGATACTACTGATCCCATCTCTAACGAGTCATCCTCATTGGATATTACTAATCCAATATCTGATGAATTCTTTCGTACGGTTCTAATGTGTCTTGTTCTTTGAGCTTTGTAAACCAAAGCTCTGATACCAACTGTGACGGCAAGGAATTTCGCTCGGTCCGAACCAGTCGCTAAACCGATTCAGGCCGCTCGAAACGCCCTATCATTTGAGAACAGGACAAAACAGAACGCATACAGAAGAACATTTCATTGTATATTACAACAATGCATCAGATTAAAAGAATATACAGAGTATAAATGAATATTACACAGAAATATCAGAGATTTAAATTACATTTAAATACATAGCAGCGGAAAATAATACAATACACAACCAGAAGAAGATATACGGATACAAAGCTTTCCGGATATCGTTCCAGCTGTAAACCAGGATCCTGTGAATATAAATCTGCAAAACCAAAACTACTAGCTGCCCGTCTCAAAATAGGGGCACCCAGAGTTTAGGTTAAAACAATAAACTCCAGGTCAGTCATGGGACTGGTGTGAGAACTAAAACAGTTATTAATCTTTATTTTAAAGATAGGTAAATCAAGGGACCACGCCGTATAACACGGAACGGGTTTCCTCCCAAGAATACCAGTGCATATAACAAACAGCGCAATGCTAAATAAAGAAAAATGAAGCTGTTATAAGACCCAGGTCCTATCACACAATGCAACGCAAGCCGGGGGTAGGGTTTTCCCTTATAACAGCCAAAGAATGCTTGATACGTTTAAAACAAATCATTTGATACTATTATAAGTGCATAGTATATAAAACAACTTCAAATCATAAGTATCAATCATAGGCGGCATGGGTACCATATATCATGTCGCCATATATAGGTTTACAAATAAAACCGCAAATGTCACGTATTTGGAAATTGGATTTCCATCTATGAACCGAGGCCAGGGATCGTCCTCTACCGATTTTAGACAATCTAGCCCATGTCTAGGAACAGCCGCAACTGCCCCTTGGATCGTCAGGGCCGGTCCACATGAAGTGGATTATAATGCCTGAACAATGCGTCCCTCCGCCCTTTGGGGCGTAAACGAGCCAACGAATGACTCCATCGGACCCGGATCGTCCGATCTAACCGAGGCGCCTCGCAACAGCAACAACCACATAAGTCAAACTCGTCAGGGCGTGTAAAACCACTGACGCCACTTCTAGCTAGAAAGAAAACGCATGTCCCCCCTGAGGTCCGTCTCCCGTTTTTGGTTCATACCGGGTGTGAAACTCGCGAAGTAAGCGTTACACAAAGCTACGCCACAAAGGCCGTGCTTTGATCATCACCACAAGACTTTGCTTTTCAACAGAAGCCTTGATCAATTGCCACTTAGGCATGCCACACAGGCAATTCACTCCATGCGTTTGATATCCATCAATATATAACCCCTGAGCTCGTACGTCTCAGAGAAGGGCGTTAAGCAAGAGAATAAATTCTCCGCCGCCAAACAGATATATATTTAATAGAGATCAATCACACAGACTAAAATCCAATGTCATACACACAGTCCATTTACAAGTCTGTTCTGGGTCTGAACGAAACCGGAGGCACCTAGTACCCCACATATCCATCGATCTCCAAGTACGTCTGGACGATCACTAACTGTTTCCATCTTCTTGGGTGTACAGCCCAACCAAGATCATCAGTAATTACCCAAACGACGTGAAGACTTCTGGTCTTCGACCACCGTCTTCATCTTCGACTTATCGTCGTATCAGTTATTCAGAATCGGATAAACCCGGTCTTTCCGAATAACTCGCGTATATTTTAAATAAGTGTTACACAAACACAACATACGCCTCATTCCAATTCATCAGTCACTAACCGTAAATTAATCAAGAGAATAATTCCCCAAATATTAACCCCGAAGGCCGAAACCAACATCAGATCAATATCCAGAAAACCATTCTGCTTAGCTAACCGACAGTTAGTTTCTAAATTTCACATTCATAGGGAAAGGTTCCCATTAATTTTATCCAAGATAAATTCCTTAATTTATTCTTGAATCTACCTTGGAATATCAATTCAAATTAGTCGGGATTAACGAACTTTACCGAAGTAATCATTTGTTTTAATTTCCCAATCCCAACCTATTCATCTCATGAAGTAAAACTGGTAATACTTCATATCTAACACCACAGTGTTATCGGTAAATTCAATTACCATTTCACGTTCAAATCTAATTAAAGATTTAACTATCGTCTGGAGCAAAACTGGTGATACTCCATTTTCGATCATTTCAATCTAATTAAAGATTCATTAAAACTCCACTTAGTTTTAATCGTTAACTGGGTTAAAGAATCAGTGTCATTTAAAACACGGTTCACGATAAACCCAAAATCACATTCATTAATTATCGGGTTAAAGAACGAGTGTTATTTAAAACACTGTCCACGATAAACCCGAAAATCAATATCAATTCAATTCCAATTAAATATTATTTAATTGGTACACTTCATTAAATCTAAATAAAAAGATTTAATCTTTTCTCAACTGGGTTCAAGAACAGTGTTAGTGAAGACACCATTCACGACAAACCCAAATCACATTTGATATCCAATATAAGGCTCTGAATAGAAAATATATCGGCTTATATTCAATATCAAATTCTACGATTAACAAATGTCATATTGGAAATAACGATATAAATATATATCTTTCAAATTTCCATAACAACATCTGTATAATCACGAATTCCAACATCGAAATGTTCCGAAGACAATTTCGATTCAAATCCACTCCAATGCAATCATTGGAAATTCTGGTTATTTTTAAAACCCTTTTCAAATTCAATTTATTTATTTAAAAATAAATAGAATTATATTTCTAGTTCAAGACTAGTTCATTTCGATAAAAATCTATTTTTATCTTTTCAAATATGGAGTTTTTCATCCCAAATCTTTCTAAATCATTTCTTATGATTTTACACAAATTATTACTATTTTTAATAATTTTATCAAGGCCCGTACAGTCGATTTCCATCAATGGCCATCGAACTGCACTTACAGCGACCTTTTTCAAATTTGATTTGGACATAATTCCAAATCCAACCGTTAGATTTCAAATTTCTAACATTCGTTAGAAAGCTCTTTTCGATACGAACCCAACGGTTCCGGTTTTAGGAGAATCCGACGGTCGGATCTCCCGTAATGTCCGTTTGAAATAAATGGTCGAAATTCACGAACTGCCGCGGCGCGGCGCGTTCTATTCAGGCCATTATATTATATATATAATATATATAATATATATTTCGTCGATTTCTATTTAAAACGAATTATATAAATAGTTTTAAATTCGTTTCAAAAACAGTTTCAACTTCCATTTACAATCCAAAGCAAAATTGAATTCTTCTTTATAAATTCGTTTTAAAATTCATTTCTATTCAATTCAAATTTCAATTCAATTTGAATTCATTTCAATTCGCTTTCAATTCCATTTGAATTCGTTTTCAATTCAATTCATTTCGAAATCGTTTTCAATTCAATTCATTTCGAAATCGTTTTCAATTCAATTCATTTCGAAATCGTTTTCAATTCAATTCATTTCGAAATCGTTTTCAATTCAATTCATTTCGAAATCGTTTTCAATTCAATTCATTTCGAAATCGTTTTCAATTCAATTCATTTCGAAATCGTTTTCAATTCAATTCATTTCGAAATCGTTTTCAATTCATTTCATTTCGAAATCGTTTTCAATTCAATTCATTTCGAAATCGTTTTCAATTCATTTCATTTCGAAATCGTTTTCAATTCAATTCATTTCGAAATCGTTTTCAATTCAATTCATTTCGAAATGAATAAAATCGATATAAATATCCTTCACGTCAAAATGGCGTCAATCTAATCAACACGGCTTCATAAATTTCTATTTTCAAATATTCTATTTCAAATATTTCTTTTTCAAAATAGTTGTTATTATCAAAATATTTCGTTCAACACATGACCAATCTCGATGAATGAGTACTGTCAACACATGAACTTTTATTTTATATCGATAAAGGTTCAAATTTTATTACTAAAATATTTCGTTCAACACATGACCAATCTCAATGGATGAGTACTGTCAACACATGAACTTTTATTTTATATCGATAAAGGTTCAAATTTTATTACTAAAATATTTCGTTCAACACATGACCAATCTCAATGAATGAGTACTGTCAACACATGAACTTCTATTTTATATCGATAAAGGTTCAAATTTTATTACTAAAATATTTCGTTCAACACATGACCAATCTCAATGAATGAGTACTGTCAACACATGAACTTTTATTTTATATTATTCTTTATTTTTCAAATTGGAATGAGGCCCAATCAATTACCATATAAAGTTAATTATATGGATTTTCATACAACACATGTATATAATAGCATGGAAAAATAATCAACCATCAACCAAAGTGCACTACACTGTATAAGCATCAAATATAGATATCTAACGCTTATAACAGCCTGTCAATCAATCGATCGACATATTTAATCAATCAGGATGAGTGAACTTCAAATTTCATCCCAACACCCGTGTGGGGTTTCGAACAATCAAACACAGATTTTATTTGTGCAGTTGGGCGATGTGTAAAATTTATCGACCCAATCAATATCAGTCAAATCAGTGTACATAAACAAACCGTCCGGTCTGTAAATGAATATTTTATTTTATTCACTTCACGTTAAAAATTATATTTTTAACGATAAAACATTTTATTTCAACCTATGAATTTCTATTCAATTCATTTATTCAATAAAATGATATCTTTATTTTTCTAACTTATTTTAGAAAATTTCGGCGGCATAACGGCACGATACTAGAAACGGGACGAGGCCTAGCCTTATCCCCGGTCTAGTGAAGGCCCACGCCATTCACACATCAATCAAAATCACCAAACAACCAAATTCAAATCAAATCATATAACTAAGCTATGCAACCAAACAAACAAGTCCATGGTCTGTGGACGATTGTGTCGGGTGCTACTAAGCACCGTCTGCATCCGAGTATATATATAATTAGAAAAGAAATTGAAAGGTGAGAAATCCTCACCTATAGCTATCCTAGCTCCACGGCACTTCATTGATAGAAATCTTCATCGCTATCGCATCTTCGTTGCTGTAGCCACTACATATGTAAAAATCACATTTTTATATTCTCTTTACTTCACGATAAAATAAAGTTCAGATTTTTGTTTCACTTCATATATTTACAACTCTTCTTTCTATATAAAAATTATATTTTTATATTTCTACCTCTTATATAAAGATTGGATTTTTATTATCATAACTATATAAAAATTATATTTTTATATTGCCATTCTCTATATAAAGATATCGCCTTTTCAAATATAAAGATTATATTTTTACTCCTTCTATAATATAAAAATCATATTTTTATATTATCTAGTATATAAAAATCATATATTTATAACTCTACTTTAATAAAAATCATATTTTTATTATACAACAATGAAAATCCCATTTTTATCGAAGTAAAAATCATATTTTTACTTCACTACTTAATTAAAAATTATATTTTTATTACTCTACATAAACAAAAATTATATTTTTAATCTTCACGTCATATAAAAATTATATCTTTATACCTTCTGTCATATAAAAATTATATTTTTATTCGCATTTCATGTAGATAAAAAGCACATCTTTAAAATCATTTCATATGAATAAAATATAAGCTTTTCATAATTCAAAAATCTCACCTTTCCTTTGTTAAAAATATGATCTTTTCACTTTTAAAGATACAATCTTTTCTATAAATAAAAAAAAATCCTATTTTGATTCTCTATGCTTTATATTCAAATCAACACATAAAAACTGATCGCCTCTTATAATTAAAAGGGAAAAAAAACTCGCCTTTATTGTCTAAATCGGAGCTTTGCCACTGGAAGGGGGGTTCCACGTGCTAACTGGGGTCGTGGTGGTCGCCTGAGGTCGCAGCAGGCGGTGGAGGGCCTGGTGGTGCGATGTACAGCCGGGGAGGGGGTTTGGGTTAGGATTGAGGGTTTTTCGGGTTTCAACAGAGAAGTGGGAGGGGCTTACGTCGCGGAGAGGGCCAAGAGCGGAGGGGAGGTCGCGGCCTAGTGGGAGGAAACGGCGGTGGCCATCTTGGTCAGAGGAGCGCGGTTTAAAGGGGTTAGGGATTTTGGGGGGGGGGGGGAAGGGGGTACTCGAACGGGGAAGAAGAGGGCGCAGGGGAGAGGAGTGGGAGGGGATCCGGCCTGGTGAGGCCGGCGCTGGTGGCGCGACGCGCCTGAGGCGGAGGAGAACGACGCATTTTTTTTTTATTTACTTCGCTAGGTTTGACTGAGAAGGTACGGGGGTAGAGGAAGTAAGGGGGCAGAGGGAGAAATATTCTTTTTTATTTATTTATTTATTATTTTTATTACCCCTAAAAGCAGCTTTTTATTTCTAACCTGGAATCGAACCCACCGACTGTCGTCCCTAGCGTATTACCCCCGTTCTGAACTCAATGGGATATGTTTCGCTAGCCAATTTGATCGTTTCGATCAGTTTCCGCTTAAATTAAAATTCAAATCTATATATTCTATTTTAAACGTACATTTCAATTTACCGGGGTCACATACTAACTAGAAAAATTCCAGAAAAATATTTTCTAGCTTCGTATTGACGATACGGTCCTAACAAAACTAATTTCATCGAATTCTGAGACCGTTTGAAAAATGGCCAATTCCCAGTCGATTAAAATCAACTGAAACTGGTCAAACGCGTTTTCCTTTGCCACGCTCACATATTGATTCGAAAAATTATGAAATTTGAAACCTAGCAATAATTTGACATCACGGACCCAACAAAACTGGTTTCGTCGAAATCCGAGGTCATCTGCAAAATGTCCAGTTTTAAGGGCCTGAATTCCATAGCGACTATTCAGAATTTTCAACTGGACATATCTTTTGGTTCCCATTAAGAAATATTGATTTTTCGGATTCGTTGGAAAGGTATTATCAATTAGATCCTAATGTTTTTGGTTTCACTAAAATCCGGATTGTTTTGCACACGGTACATTCAATTGAAGTTTGAAATCGAATTATCGAACTACCGCGCCATTTTCAATTCTATTTATAATTATATATAAATATTTATATTCTAACGATGACGCGTATAAATATATACGTTCGAATTATATTCAAAATAAATTTCTCGTCGATTTTATTTAAAATAATTCATTATAAATATCAAAATTCGCAAAAATAGCCAAAATAAAAATTTTAAGCTGGCCCAGATTTTCGGGTTATTACATAAATGTCCTTGAACTGTAAGCTCTTTGCATAGGTCAAGATAGTAGATAACACGCAACATGATTTCTGAACTTCCTTGGTTCTCTGTTTGTGTTCGTTTTTGCAATGAACACCCGCTTGATCTCATGAGTGTTTAAAGAATTTGACCTGACAATTCTTTTTGAAGCGGCACCTTCACACTCACGTAGGTGATTCTATAAAGAGTATCCCGTAATACTCCACTTGGGTCTTTTATAACACCATAGTATAGACATCATTAAAAGCTAATCTTATCCTATTCTCCGACGAGTCGTGCACTGACTTATCATAGGAATGGTTTGTATTTTAACAGTGCCTTTAAGTTTTTCTATAACTTAGTTGTCCCTTTGAACCTAGATCTTGGGATCTCCAGTCAACTAGGTGGGGTTTCCGTGTTAGAAAACTTTTAGTTTATAGGTCTTAAGCCCATTCCCTTCGATAAGATTTGAACTTTCTCTCTTGGCAAGCCTTTTGTTAGTGGATCCGCTATATTATCCTTTGACCGTACATAGTCTATAGTGATAACTCCATTAGAGAGAAGTTTTCTTATGGTTTTATGTCTACGACGAATATGTCTAGACTTACAATTATACAATGTACTATTTTCCCTTCCTATAGCAGATTGACTGTCACAATGTATACATATTGGGGGTACTGGTTTTTCCTAATTTGGAATGTCTTCTAAAAATCCCCTAAGCCAATCTGCTTCTTCCGCGGCTTTATCCAGAGCAATGAACTCAGATTCCATTGTTGACCTTGCTATGCAAGTCTGTTTGGATGATATCCACGAAATTGCTCCATTTCCTAAAGTAAACACATATCCACTTGTGGATTTTGTGTCATTTGAGCCCGTTATCCAATTAGCATCACTATATCCTTCTACTACTGAAGGATACTTATCATATTGCAACACATAGTTTTGTGTATACTTTAGATATCCTAGGACTCTGATTATTGCTTTCCAATGATTTTTACCAGGATTGCTGGTATATCTACTTAGCTTGCTTACAACGTACACAATATCAGGTCTAGTGCAATTCATGACATACATAATACTTCCCAATATACGAGAGTATTCCAGTTGATATATACCATCACCAGTGTTCTTTACCCAATTTTGGTTCATATCTACTGGTGATTTTGCAGTAGTTATATTATGCTGTTTGAATTTTTCAAGAATTTTAACAATGTAATGTGACTGAGATAAAGCATATCCCTGTGGTGTCTTTATAATTTTTACACCTAAAATTACATCGGTCACTCCTAGGTCTTTCATATCAAATCTAGAGGATAGCATGTCCTTCGTAGATTTTATTATGACCTTATTATTTCCTAGGATCAGTATATCATCAACGTAGAGACAAACAATGACATACCCAACATCTATACATTTTATATAGACGCATTTATCTGATTCATATATTTTGAATCCATTTGATAACATAGTTTCATCAAATTTCTCATGCCATTGTTTTTGTGCTTGTTTAAGGCCATAAAGGGATTTCACTAACTTGCGCACCTAATTTTCATTTCCTGGGTTTACAAACCCTTCTGGTTGGTGCATATATATTTCCTCTTCCAGTTCACCGTTCAAAAACGCAGTTGTCACATCCATTTGGTGTATTTCCAAATTCAATATAGATGCGATTGCAATAAGCATCCTAATTGATGTTATTCTGGTAACTGGAGAGTATGTATCAAAGTAAACCAGATCTTGCTTTTGTCTGAATCCTTTTATTACAAGTCTTGCTTTATACTTGTCTATTGAGCCATCAGCCTTTAGTTTCTTCTTAAATATCCATTTATATCCTAGTGGTTTTGATCCTTTAGGGAGATCCACTAGTTCCCACGTATGGTTTTGCAGAATGGATTCTATTTCACTGTTGACGTCTTCTTTCCAATAAGGAGCATCGGGAGATGACTTTGCTTGTTGGTAAGTTAGAGGTTCATTTTCTATCATATATGCATAGAAATCAGGTCCAAAGGATTTAGAGATCCATTTCGCTTGCTCCTTCTCGGTTCCTCTATCTCAGTTTCATCATTCAATTTTCTTTAATTAGCATTATCCTCGGGAGTCTCTGTATCTCTTGGCCTCTTTTGAACACTTGTTTAAATAGAGGCTTTTAGAGGAAAAATGTGTTCAAAGAATCTTGCATTTCGAGACTCGATAATGGTGTTTTCATGAATGTCATCAATTTCAGATTTATACACCAAAAATCGATATGCACTACTATTATGAGCATATCCAATGAATATGCGATCTATAGTCTTTGGTCCTATTTTGACCTTTTTCGGTTTTGGAATTTCCACTTTGGCAAGACACCCCCACACTTTTAAGTATTTGTAGGATGGGGTTCTGTTTTTCCAAAGTTCATGGGGAGTCTTAGACGTTTTCTTTCGTAGTATTTTATTTAAAATGTGATTTGCCGAAAGAATAGCTTCTCCCCAAAAGTTATCTGGCAATCCAGAACTAATTAGGAAGGAATTCATCATTTCTTTAAGAGTTCTATTTTTCTGTTCGGCTATACCGTTGGATTGAGGTGAATACGGAGCTGTAGTTTGATGTATAATTCCATGCTCAGCACAGAATTCCTCAAATGGAGATTCGTATTCTCCTCCTCTATCACTTCTTAAAGATTTTATTTTCTTATTGAGTTGATTCTCAACTTCAGCCATATACTGTTTAAACATGTCGATTGCTTCGTCCTTACTTCTAAGGAGATATACATGACAATATCTAGTACACTCATCAATGAATGTGATAAAGTACCTCTTTCCACCTCTAGTTTGACACATTTTCAAATCACATACATCAGTATGTATTAATTCTAGAGGTTCGGTCTCTTGTTCAACGTGATGAAACGAGGTTCTAGTCATTTTCGCTTCTGCACAGATTTGACATTTATAGTTGGAGTCTATGTTACATTTTGGTATAAAATCTAGATTAATCAATTTTCGCAATGTTTCAAAGTTAACATGCCCTAATCTAGAATGCCAAATGTTAGAAGAGTCTACGATATAAACAGAAGATTCAACTTTATTCATATCGTCTTTCGGTACAATGGTAGTTACATTAGCTTTAAACAAGCCATCACTAACATAGCCCCTTCCCACATACACCCCATTTTTCGATAATACAAATTTATCAGCCACAAATATAAGTTTAAAAGCATGCTTGCTAAGAAGTGATCCAGAAATCAAGTTCTTACGAATGTCTGGAACATGAAGGACATCAGTCAAGGTAAGCTCCTTTCCAGAAGTCAATTTGAGCACGATCTTTCCTTTTCCTTCAACTTTTGAAGCAGATGAGTTTTCCCATAAACAACTTTTCCTCCTCGGTAGCAGCTTTATAAGTAGCGAAAAATTCTGTTTTAAGATTGTTATTGCAGAGAAACCCTAATTCGAAATTGGGTTGACAGAAAAATCAAAATTAGATTAACAGGAAAGTTTACCGTTTTGTATTCCGATTGCAAGTTCGATCTTTAAATCCGAGTCCAGCTCTGTGCTGTTCCCTTAAAACAGTATTGCTCCCCCTACGCCGCGGCGGGTTAAGACGAGCAACTGTTTCCCAAGGTGAAACGGAATCAAGTCCGCAAGGCTGCGCTGGTGATGCGAACGGCGACGAACTCAAGAGAAGTGTTTGTAAGAACAACTGTGTGGGAAGAAGAAGATGGTCAGAGAGTCGATTAATTTTTCGGTGAAGAAAACGGTTCTGACTCGATCTTATTTATATCTTTTGCGGGTGACGATTCGGTTCAAATAGACGCATCGTTTGGAAAGGTAGCGACCCGTTTCTAAACGTTGCAACCCATTTGAATTCGTATTCGCTCGCAAGAATATGACCGTTAAGCCCAGCAGTTTCAGCCCGCTAATGCACAATGCACAGTGCAGCCAAAATATAGTTTCGGTCCGCTAATGTACAGTGCACATTGCAAAGTGCTAAGTGCCTACAAGACGCCTCAAACGCCCATTCGCACACGCGTACGGGAGTGGGCGCGGGCACGGGGACGGGCTCGGGTTCGGGTACGGGTGTGGGTGCGGGGTGGTGCGATGCACCACCCCTTATGGTGGTGCGGTGCACCACCCCTTATGGTCCTCATTGTTGGTCCATAGCACTCTCTAAGGAATTTATAATAGTCTCTATACTTAAGTATATATACCATGATAAATTCTTATACCCTACAATATGGGACTATTCCAACATTGTGGGATACTATACCCTATACCTTCATTATTCATTTATTCCAACATATACTAACAAATTCGGTTCACGTATCCATCAAATTTTGACATGCTTTTGTCAAGCTGGAGCTCAGGCAAAGCAACCATGCATGCGCAAGATAAATTATAGATGGAGTAATTCTCGGTCTTTCATTTTCTCTTCGATCTGCATCTTATGTGTTAGTTGCCTAGCTCTTTCTCCGACTTGTTGCTATTCGATACTTTGTACTTTTATTTATTCTGTCTTCATCGCTTAGGACTCCTCCTCCCTAAGCTGCGACAGCGGATTCCAATATTGTAGTGGGTTTTAATTTAGTTCGAGCTAGGCTCGAGAGTGCGATTTTGTTGACATCTTTTAAGGGATGTCAACAAAACACTCGGCCCTGATTGGTGGAAATCAAGGGGGCCCATATGGGTCCCCCTGATTTCCTCCAATCAGGATGGAGTGTTTTGTTGACATCTTCAAAAAAGATGTCAACAAAATCACATTCTAGGCTCGACGCACTATGCTTTATACAAGGTTTACGATGTTGTTGATTGGCTGGCTTCAGTGTTTTTGGTTTTGGGTCTTTGTCTTTTGTTGGAAATTTTATGTGAATTATTAAAATATTGAGCTAAGTGTATGAATGGCTCCCTTATGTGAATAGTCCCACATCATGGGATTATATGGAAGAGGCAATTATTTATATTTGTTTGTAAGAAATCATGTTGGGGCCTTGGGCTCCCAATGCATGCTTTGTTGTGAGGAGGGAGACCATGCATCAAGACCACCACACACGCGCGCGCGACCGACTCGACCCGACCCGGTTCGGTTCGGGCTTGGACCTTGGCTTTGTGGTGTAGACACTTATATTTTTGGTCCAGAAAACGCTGCATTTTTCGAACTATTTTTTAAATATAGAAAATATTTCTGAGCCGACTGAGTTTCTCTTCCTCCGCCATTAAGGAAAAAAAATATTCTTTCGGAAATTTTCGAGCAGTTAAATTCGAAAGTGCAAATATGCACTGATTTGTTGTGCAAAGCAAATCAGTTATTCATTTTAGAGAGGCTGTTTTATCCTAGAGGCGGCGGCGGAAGTAAGAACTGGTTTTGCACCACCGACCAGATCACCGAATCGTCTTCAAGAAAGCGACAAAGTACGTGACTCAGCCATTGTTTCCCAACAATTTGAAGACGAAAAATGAAACAATGGCTTTGTCTGCTGCACCATTCAGTCTCGGTGACCTAATCTCAAATCGCACTGCTTAAGAACAAATTCAGTAAACTTGATCAACATCTGGATCCTCGAGCCTGCGGTAGGGGTCGGAGATCTGGACCCCATGGTACTTGTCGATGATGATTCATCGTGACAAACGATTGGATAGTGAAGAGATGGAATTGGCGAGCAGAACAAACTGGACCTGCTAGAGAGACTGCTCATCAAATTGCAACCGGACAGTTGCATTATTTTCCAACAAAGTTCTGCCGCAAGTGGTAGAAGAAGCTGGATAATAAAAAGGAGTAATCACTTAGAGAATCGGACTTCATGAAGGTACATTCTATTAACGGGATTTATTCTCTATGCTGACTATGTGCAATAAAACAAATATGGAACCATGAATGGTAGACAATTTTTAAACAGGATGCTGCTCATAATTGTTAGATCTAGGAATTTTCAAGTTACACCTAAGATAGTTCCAAATTTGCTTGGAATATGAGCAGTTAAGATAAAGAAGTTTTATGTCTTCATGAAGGTATTGAGCACAAATTACACTTAGGATCGGTAGATACATTCCAAGTGATAATTTTATCTTTTGTAGGTAACTTATTATTTCAAACCAGCAATGCGTTTAAGGACATTCTGGGAGCACATGTACAATCTCAAATCAGAGAATTTGACCGAACATGGTTCCATACTGAATTAAAAATCAAAGTTTTCATTACCAATAGGCAACTAATGCTAGATATCACTGTGATTTATGAGATTTTCTCTGTGAGATACATAGCGTAAAGAATGCTTAAGCAGATTTTGATTTTCTGACTTAGATCGAGATTGAGTTCTAAGTATATATTAAGACTGATAAGTAAAAATGCAAAAATTAATTTTTTCTGTGATTCAATTATGTTAGTCTCTGAGTTTATGAATATTTTCCTATGAGAAAATATAAATTCTCAAACATATGAACATTTAAAATAGTAAGCATCCACAACCGGCCAGTAAATAGCAGAATGGAATATGTAAGGAAACCATAAATGATAGCAACAACCAACCCAAATGAATGATTCTGGATAGTTATTCTATAATACAAATGTTGAAAACCAGGTCATATGGCACAAAAGTGTCGGAACAGGACAGACCCTGCACCGCAGGCAAACCTGACTGAGGAGCCTCTAACGGCTATGATTACTGAGATTCATCTTGTTGGTGAATCAGAGGGTTGGTGGGTAGACATTGGTGTTTCTCACCATGTATGCTATGATCGTGATATATTCACAATATACACGGTTGCTGACGATCATAAAGTGTGTTGTGAGATCCTCACACCACTTAAGCTGTAGAGACTGGTAATAATGAAAATAAAGCATATGATTGGAAAGAGATTGATTCTTAAAGATGTGATGCATCTGATATGTTTGAAACATTCAAAATTGAAATCAAGCAAATAGGAAAATTAAGAGACTTCATAGTGATAGAGGAACATAATACAAATCAAATTCAGGTTTTTTTTATGTGATATATTGTTCATAAGAGAACTGCACCTTATTCACCTGAAATGAACGGTAAAGCTAGAAAAAAAATAGGACCTTTACTGAATTACTAATTGTCATTCTATTAAATTTCGGTGTAGCAAAACATTAGTGGGGGGATATTTTATAGACTGTACGTTATGTTCTGAATAGAATCCCCAAATCTAAGAATAAAATTTCGCCTTATGAAATTTTAGAGAAATATAAATCCAATATGTCATACTTTAGAACTTGGGGTTGCTTAGCATATGTTCTCATTCCAGAGCCTAAGAGAATAAAATTGGCAAGTAAATCATACGAATGTGTATTTATAAGCTATGCTGTTAATAGCAAAGCATACGGAATTTATGACCTAAATACACATAATATATTTTGAATTTAATGATGCCGATTTTTATGAAACGAAGTTTCCTTTTAAATTAAGGAATAGTGGGGGCACATCAAGTATGCCTATTAGAACATAACTTAATAAAAGTTCTGAAACTGAACCTAGAAAAAGTAAAAGAGCAAGAACCGTAAAAGATTTTGGTTCATATTTTTTGTGCTTTTACTATAGAGAAGGATCCCTCAAACCTCCAAGAGGCCTTATCTTCTTTAGATGCCGATTTCTGGTGAGAGGCTGTAAATGATGAGATGGATTCTCTTGAATCCAATAAGACTTGGCATTTGGCAGATTTACCCCCTGGTTGTAAATCTATTGGCTGTAAATGGATACTTAAAAAGAAACTAAAACCTGATGGTACTATAGATAAATACAAAGCCCGACTAGTAGCTAAAGTTTTTAAACAAAAAGAAAATATAGATTTCTTCGATACTTTTTCACCTGTAACTAGAATAACATCCATACGAGTATTAATTTCACTTGCTTCCATTCATAATTTACTAAAACACCAAATGGATGTTAAAACCGCTTTTTTGAACGGTGAATTAGACGAAGAAATTTATATGGACCAGCCTGAAGGATTTGTAGTACATGGTCAAGAACATAAAGTATGCAAATTAGATAAATCATTATATGGTTTAAAAAAAGCACCTAAACAATGGCATGAAAAATTTGATAACTTAATCATTTCAAGTGGTTTTAAAGTTAATGAAAATGACAAATGCATTTATTACAAATTTGAGAATGACATTTGCACTATTATATGCCTTTATGTAGATGACCTACTCATCTTTGGGTCAAACATTCATGCCATAAACTCAGTCAAATCCTTATTAAGTGCCAGTTTTGATATGAAAGATCTAGGTGAGGCGAGTGTAATCCTTGATATTAAAATTACTAGGTCCGAAAAAGGGACTTTCTTTGGATCAATCTCATTATATTGAGAAGTCTCTAAAGAAAGACAATTACTTTGACTGTAAATCTACATGTACATCATACGATCCCAGTGCAAAGATATTTAAGAACACTTGTGAAGGTGTAAGACAGTCAAAGTAAGCGAGCATCATTGGCTGCCTTCGGATGCCACTGATTGTATTAGACCCGACATTGCCTATGTCGTGGGATTATTATGCATGTTTACTAGTAGACCAAGTATAGAGCATTGACATGCTATTGAAAGGGTCATAAGATACCTTAAACGACCTATGAACTTTGGATTACATTATGAAAGGTTTCCAGCTGTACTTGAAGGATACTCTGATACAGACTGGAATACTTTATCTGTTGATTCAAAAGCGACCAGTGACTATATATTTAGCATCCTGGAGAAGCTGTCTCTTGAAAATCCAAGAAACAGACTATTTTGACTTAGTCTAATATAGAGACTGAGATAATAGCACTAGCAACAGCTAGTGAAGAAGCAGAGAACTAAAGAAATCATCTTGTTGAGATCCCTATATGGGAAAAAATAGAAACTAGTGGTGTAATTGATTGTGATAGTTCCGCGGCTATTGCAAAAAGTATAGAACCGTTATAACAACGGTAGAAAACGACGTTGTAAGCACAATACTGTAAAAGAACATCACATATATAGTGATGAAAAATTTGACGACTATTGAAAGAAAAACAGAACCGATATTACAACGGTAAGAAATGACAGTCGTATGCACAGTATTGTTAGAGAACATCACATATAAGGTGATGATAATTTGGCTGAACCTTTGACGAAAGGACTGTTCAGAAAGAAAGTCCTTAATAATTCTAAAAGAATGGGACTATTGCCCTGTGATTGTGGAATCACGCACAATGGTAACCCGACCTAAATGACTGGAGATCCCAAGAACTAGGTTCAATGGGTAAAAACAAGTTGTGTAGTGATAGTAGATGAACATGCTAAATTTTAGATTAAGAAGCATGTATTCCTGAAGTGATTAGAGAATGAGTTAATAAAAACTCTTAATGAGATCTATACTCTATTTGGAGTCGAGTACCTACCTTCAGGAGTGCTCTTGATAGACTCACCTTTGTGAATGTGGAAATATGGTCGTTTCCTATGAAGTTTTGAGCAAAACTTCTAGAACGTTCACTAAACTAGGATAGATGTGCATGGCCATAAACGCACAGGCTTATTTGATTGTACTATAGAAAAGATTGTATGTGGTTTGATGTCAGGAATAGAGTTCAAGACTATGTGTCACTCTAGTAAAAACTGAATCTTATTCACTACGCAAAGGTTCAAGTCGGATGACACCTTTGTTTATGCACATTCTTATGTTTTTAGAAACTGCTCGATAATATTTTAAAAATTCAAGTGGGGGATTGTTGGAAATTTTATGTGAATTATTAAAATATTGAGATAAGTGTATGAATGGCTCCCTTACGTGAATAGGCCCACATCATGGGATTATATGGAAGAGGCAAGTATTTATATTTGTTTCTAAGAAATCTTGTTGGGGCCTTGGGCTCCCAATGCATGCTTTGTTGTGAGGAGAGAGACCATGCATCATGACCACCACACACGCGCACGCGACCGACCGACTCGACTCGACCCGGCCCGGTTTGGTTCGGGCTTGGGCTTGGGACTTGGCTTTGTGGTGTAGACACTTATATTTTTGGTCCAGAAAACAATGTGTTTTTCGAACTATTTTTTAAATACAGAAAATATTTTTGAGCCGACTTTTATTTATGAAGCGGTAAACTCTTGACCCAGTATTTTCAGCAGATCCTATTTTTCTTCCTCTGCCCAGTATTTTCGATTAACCATAATCTCCGTCTATATATTTTCTTCAGTTGTAGACGAGACTACTACAGAAAAAAATCTGTTTTCTCTTCCTCCGCCATTAAAAAAAAATATTCTTTCGGAAATTTTTGAGCTGTTAAATTCGAAAGTGCAAATCTGCACTGATTTGTTGTGCAAAGCAAATCAGTTATTCATTTTTGAGAGGCTGTTTTATCCTAGAGGCGGCGGCGGAAGTATGAACTGGTTTTGCACCACCGACCAGATCGCCGAATCGTCTTCAAGAAAGCGACAAAGTACGTTACTCAGTCATTGTTTCCCAATAATTTGAAGACGAAAAATGAAACAATGGCTTTGTCTGCTGCCCCATTCAGTCTCGGCGACCTAATCTCAAATCGCACTGCTTAAGAACAAATTCAGTCAACTTGATCAGCATCTGGATCCTTGAGCCAGCGGTAGGGGTCGGAGATCTGGACCCCATGGTACTTGTCGATGATGATTCATCGCGACAAACGATTGGATAGTGAAGAGCTGGAATTGGCGAGCAGAATAAATTGGACCTGCTAGAGAGACTGCTCATCAAATTGCAACCGGACAGTTGCATTATTTTCCAACAAAGTTCTACCGCAAGTGGTCGAAGAAGCTGGATAATAAAAAGGAGTAATCACTTGGAGAATCAGACTTCATGAAGGTACATTCTATTAACGGGATTTATTCTCTATGCTGATTATGTGCAATAAAACAAATATGGAACCATGAATGGTAGACAATTTTTAAATAGGATGCTGCTCATAATTTTTAGATCTAGGAATTTTCAAGTTACACCTAAGATAGTTCCAAATTTGCTTGGAATATGAGCAGTTAAGATAAAGAAGTTTTATGTCTTCATGAAGGTATTGAGCACAAATTACACTTAGGATCGGTAGATACATTCCAAGTGATAATTTTATCTTTGGAAGTGAACTTATTATTTGAAACCAGCAATGCGTTTAAGGACATTCTGGGAGCACATATACAATCCCAAATCAGAGAATTTGACAGAACATGGTTCCATATTGAATTAAAATCAAAGTTTTCATTACCAATAGGCAACTAATGCTAGATATCACTGTCTTTTGTGAGATTTCCTCTGTGAGATACATAGGGTAAAGAATGCTTATGTAGATTTTGATTTTCTGACTTAGATCGAAATTGAGTTCTAAGTATATATTAAGACTGATAAGTAAAAATGCATAAATTAATTTTTTCTATGATTCAATTATGTTAGTCTCTGAGTTTATGAATATTTTCCTATGAGAAAATATAAATTCTCAAACATATGAACATTTAAAATAGTAAGCATCCACAACCGGCCAGTAAATAACAGAATGGAATCCGCAAGGAAACCATAAACGACAGCAACAACCAACCCAAATGAATGTTTCTGGATAGTTATTCTATAATACAAATGTAGAAAACCAGGTCATATGGCACAAAAGTCTCGAAACAGGCCAGACCTTGCACCGCAGGCAAACCTGACTGAGGAGCCTCTAACGGCTATGATTACTAAGATTCACCTTGTTGGTGAATCAGAGGGTTGGTGGGTAGACATTGGTATTTCTCGCCATGTTTGCTATGATCGTGATATATTCACAATATACACGGCTGCTGACGATCAGAAAGTGTGTTGTGAGATCCTCACACCACTTAAGCTGTAGAGACTGGTAATAATGAAAATAAAGCATATGATTGGAAAGACATTGATTCTTAAAGATGTGATGCATCTGATATGTTTGAAACATTCAAAATTGAAATCAAGAAAATAGGAAAATTAAGAGACTACATATTGATAGAGGAACAGAATACGAATCAAATTCTATTCTATATTTTTTTATGTGATATATTGTTCATAAGAGAACTGCACCCTATTCACCTGAAATGAACGGTAAAGCTGGGAAAAAATAGGACCTTTACCGAATTAGTAATTGTCATTTTATTAAATTTCGGTGTAGCAAAACATTAGTAGGGGATATTTTATAGACTGTATGTTATGTTCTGAATAGAATCCCCAAATCTAAGAATAAAATTACGCCTTATGAAATTTTAGAGAAATATAATCCAATATGTCATACTTTAGAACTTGGGGTTGCTTAGCATATGTTCGCATTCCAGAGCCTAAGAGAATAAAATTGGCAAGTAAATCATACGAATGTGTATTTATAAGCTATGCTGTTAATAGCAGAGCATACGGAATTTATGACCTAAATACACATAATATATTTTGAATTTATTGATGCCAATTTTTATGAAACGAAATTTCCTTTCAAATTAAGGAATAGTGGGGGCACATCAAGTATGCCTATTAGAACATAACTTAATGAAAGTTCTGAAACTGAACCTAGAAAAAGTAAAAGAGCAAGAACCGTAAAAGATTTGGGTTCATATTTTTTGTGCTTTTCTATAGAGAAGGATCCCTCAAACCTCCAAGAGGCCTTATCTTCTTTAGATGCAGATTTCTGGCAAGAGGCAATAAATGATGAGAAGGATTCTCTTGAATCCAATAAGACTTGGCATTTGGCAGATTTACCCCCCGGTTGTAAATCTATAGGCTGTAAATGGGTACTTAAAAAGAAACTAAAACCTGATGGTACTATAGATAAATACAAAGCACGACTAGTAGCTAAAGGTTTTAACAAGAAGAAATATAGATTTCTTCGATACTTTTTCACCTGTAACTAGAATAACATCCATACGAGTATTAATCTCACTTGCTTCCATTCATAATTTACTAATACACCAAATGGATGTTAAAACCACTTTTTTGAACTGTAAATTAGACGAAGAAATTTATATGGACCAGCCTGAAGGATTTGTAGTACATGTTCAAGAACATAAAGTATGCAAATTAGATAAATCATTATATGGTTTAAAAAAAGCACCTAAACATTGGCATGCAAAATTTGATAACTTAATCATTTCAAATGGTTTTAAAGTTAATGAAAGTGAAAAATGCATTTATTACAAATTTGAGAATGACATTTGCACTATTATATGCCTTTATGTAGATGACCTACTCATCTTTGGGTCAAACATTCATGCCATAAACTCAGTCAAATCCTTATTAAGTGCCAGTTTTGATATGAAAGATCTAGGTGAGGCGAGTGTAATCCTTGATATTAAAATTACTAGGTCCGAAAAAGGGACTTTCTTTGGATCAATCTCATTATATTGAGAAGTCTCTAAAGAGAGACAATTACTTTGATTGTAAATCTGCATGTACATCATACGATCCCAGTGCAAAGATATTTAAGAACACTTGTGAAGGTGTAAGATAGTCAAAGTAAGCGAGCATCATTGGCTGCCTTCGGATGCCACTGATTGTATTAGACCCGACATTGCCTATGTCGTTGGATTATTATGCATGTTTACTAGTAGACCTAGTATAGAGCATTGACATGCTATTGAAAGGGTCATAAGATACCTCAAACGAGCCATGAACCTTGGATTATAATATGAAAAGTTTCTAGCTGTACTTGAAGGATATTCTGATACAGACTGGAATACTTTATCTATTGATTCAAAAGCGACCAGTGACTATATATTTAGCATCGCTGGAGAAGTTGTCTCTTGAAAATCCAAGAAACAGACTATTTTGACTTAGTCTAATATAGAGACTGAGATAATAGCTCTAGCAACAGCTAGTGACACTACAAGAAAAATCATATTTTATAGCACACCACATTATAAAAATACAGCGTTTCGTGAAGTGCTCGCTATTTAAAATAATTGATTAAATTACAAATCACGCCGAAACGCTATACTTCTACCGTGGGCGGGATTTTCAGTAAAATCAATAAAATAAAGGCGGGATAATACTGCCCATTTTACTTTTCATTTCTTTCCTCTTCCTTTCGCGACTCCTGCGCTTCATTTACCCTAGAATTTCAGAAATAAAATGATGATTTCATCCTGAAAATCAAATCCCAAATTAAACCATTTCTTTTCTTCTAATGCACAAAATAAAATCACGAATTCTCCTCCTCTTTCGCCACATAGGGTTTCCTTGTGTCCTCTCTCTTTCTCAATCATCGTCTAAAAAAACAAGGGTTAATGTTTCTCTCTCTCCATTCTCCCTTATTTGCAGGTACTAGCAAATTATCTTTTTTTATTTGATCAGTATGGCTTCTACCTAACATGTTTATTTGCTATTGAGTTATCTTTTTTTGCTGGTACTATCAGTTTGTCTTTGCTAGGAGGTGCTGGGTAGATATTTGTTTGTATGTTGGTTATTGGGTAAATATTTATTTGTTTACGGGTTCATTTCTACAATCAGCTAATGTATTATGCCTTTCTGCTTTATGTGTGCTAGCAGTGTCTATTGTTGGTGATAGCAAATGAAATTGATTTCAAATACTTCATTCTATATTCAGCTGTTTTGTAACTCAGTTTTTGGTTAGCTCGTTTGAGTTGCAGCTTAGTGTTTGCATCTGTGACATCAACAAGGAGTGTCAATTTTTTATATATATAATTAGTAGATTATAATAATTCACTATGCATTACCATATTTTCTCTTTTGTCCTAGCATCAGGATTGACACTACAATGCATTTGGAGATGCAGTTATAAGCTTTGGATTTTCTATTATTTCTTTTTTTCATTAGTTTCTTGTTTCAGGTTAGACAAAACTTGAAGCAAGGTCTAGATTATCAAATATTTGAATAGAGATACTTAACTAAATAGTCCTTAACTGTTATTGCTTTTCCAGAAAAGTGTTGAGGGCAAGAATATGCGTTTTGAAGTTCTACAGCCTTTATATTAGTCATTTATGCTGACTCTTTTGCATTTATTAATACCAACCAAGTTTATTTGCTGGTTATATTAAATCATCTTACTGAAAAATTAATAGATGTTGATTATGACAAATAATGTATTGAATTTTTTTATTTTTAGGATCTAAGCGAGAAGTTAAAACTTACCTGTTTTGGCAGTGTCTTTATAGCTCATCAAAATTTGTTTTCATTTTTAAGTTTATTTTCAACATAAAGACGATTCGTTTATAAAATTGACTAGTAATGGAATGAATCTTGCCTTTAGGAGAACATGTACTAATTACGGATATCAAAACTTGATTGTACAAGTTGATAGGTGATGGGGCTAATGATGTTGTTGCATTGCATGAGGCACATATCAGTCTTGATATGGGTATTAACGGCACATGTGTACAAAATGTTGATCGGCTATTTCTTTGAAATGGTTTTAAGTAACTATACTATATTGAACATTCATCTATGCTATGATAGCCAAAGAAAACACTGACTTGATAGTGTTGGATGATCATTTCACAACCATAACAATGTGGAAAAAATGGGAACATGCAGTTCATGCCACAATATACAAAACTTCATTCATTTCTGCTGATTGTAAATGTGGTTGCTCTCATGGTTAATTTATTTTTTCCAGCGTGAATCACATGTATATTTCTACATCACTATATTTCTGAATTGCATTATTATGTAATTGCAGCTCAAAAACATGTGTGTATGATAGAGATGCTCCTCTTACTACTGTCCAGTTACTTTGAGTCAAAGCCACCTTTGGTGCTTTGGCATTAACAACTGATCCCCAAATGATGAAAAGGCCACTGGTAAACGGAAGAGAAAATTTTATAACAAGATAGATGCAGTGAAGTAACTTGGTCAGTGCATGTATCAGCTCATTGTACTTGGGCCTTTTATGTTTAACAGCAATTGGCAAATGCCTTCTCTAGGTTAGTGGCTCAAACTCCGACAGTGTCTTGAATACTTCCATATTCGATATTTTCATTTTTAGCAAGGTATGTATTATGCTATGTGTATGCATATGTGTATCAATATGCATATGTATCAATGAAATAAACAATAGAGCGATGGAGAAAATAAACGTGTTTAAGGGAATGTTTGGAAGCTGCATATTTATGGGGTTATGGCATCATTAGTTATGTTTTAGGTAATCATGATAATGAAATAGTGTATGCTTCATTTTCAGTATTTAATCTTAACCGACAATTCAATTTTCAAATGTTCAACTAATCGTTGTAATAAAAGACCCTATATACTTGGTTTGCATAGGATATGCTTAGGAGGCATACAAGGTATCAACAAGGATAATCAGAACTTATATATGATAAAGTATGTCAAGAAGCACTCCTATTTTTTATAATTTGCTGTTTGATATTTTAATTTTGATTTTAGACAAAAATCAAATATATTTCTTAGTTTTTTCTTTTCCTTGTCTAAGAAATTTTTTGTTTCTAGAGTTTACACCCACTCATAAGCATACAAATATGAACTTGCAATTTTCTGTTCATTTTTTTTGGGTATTTATGTAACATATTTATTGTTTATGTAGGCATGATAAGTGGATGCCTCTTTCATGCTTCCTTGAGAATCGTCCAAAGAAAGAAAGAGTTGTGTCGAAAATAGGTTCAACATGTAAGCTTGCCTGACAATTGTAAATTCTTGAGTCATATTCTATTAAGAGAGCAGAAATCACTCTGCTTATATCAAGAATCTTAATAAATGAATATTCCCCAAGCTTTGCTTTTTAATACACCAAAAAATAACAACACTATCCATACCTTTCACTAAAATTAAAATCTGAGCCACTTTTTACCTAGAGGAAAAAAAAATGATAAGTGGATGCCAACTTATGGTGCATTGGCTTTGATAATATTTTTATCAGGATTTAATTAGGCATGCCTTTAATCTTTTCAGATGAATGCTAATGCATTTCCACATTAATTATTGTTTCTTCTTTTATCAGTTTCAAGTAATGAAATGGTACCTAGTTCATGCAATATAGTTGATGTAGTGCTATATAACCATATAAGTTAACTTGTCTATTTTATCATCATCATGTAATCGTGGTACATTGTCATGCATGATCGTATTTTTATTCTTGTCTTTAGCGGTTCATACCTAAATGCAAATTTATGTAACGGGGCATCAGTGAACTTAGTTTTTAAACAAAACATAAATACATGCACATCACTCAAACACATACTTCTCATTTTGATGCATTTACAAGCACAAAATTTTCATAAATGGACATCACCATTCTCCGCACACTTTGGTGCATTTAATTAGCCCTGTAGTACACTAACCTATATATACACAACACAGAAAATAGGGCATTTAATATTTTCTGTTGATCCATGAAAGACACACATGCATGAGCATGCAACATAAGGACATTTTCATCCCTTTTCTTCTCTTTTCATTTATAAAATTAGACATCCTCATCTTCAACTATTTTTCTCTCACTCCACACTCATTATTTGCAAAAGTCATCAAAATGAAAGTTATTGAATATGAAGGATCTACACTTGTTGTTTATGTCCGACTTCAAACGATGGTGCGTATAAGTCATGTCGCCCAATGGAAAATGTGGTGATTGGAGTTAAGAGTACATACTTATGCATTTCTCAATGCTAAATTCAACAATGAAAATGGGGCGTCATTTGGTGGAGCGGAGAAGTAGAACTAGGCGAAGTAAGCGGTAGGCGTGCATGCACAGCATGCAACAAGGAAAGAAAGTGTGGAATTGTGGGATACTGTGCATTGTAAAGCATTTTGTACTCTACGCCATGTCGTTGTGGACAATTGTGCATGTGTAAAATGGGAAAATATGGCTTACAACCGGTGGGTCGGCTGTATGCAAGCAGGCCAGGCCTCGTTTGTCTTGTAGGTTGAGGGTATAATGATTTTATAAAATAAATAGATTATATAACAACGAGCAAATAATTTTATAAAGATTAGCTAATTTTTATAAAATTTCAAGTGTGTGAAATAAGTTTTATAAATGACAAATAAATTTGAAACTATTAGTTAAGGCTTGTACAAAAAAACCAAGAATGGAATTAGCTGATTTTGATCCACTAGATGATACTAAGATATGGCCTGAGTGTAGTATTCCTCTTCAGCCTGTTGGGCGCATGGTGTTGAACAAGAACATTGATAACTTCTTTGCAGAAAATGAACAGCTTGCATTTTGCCCTGCAATCGTGGTTCCTCGAATTCATTATTCTGATGATATAATGCTTCAGACTAAATTGTTTTCTTATGCTGATACTCGGAGGCATAAGGCTTGGTCCAAATTATTTGATGCTTCCTGTTAATGCTCCAAAGCGTGCTCATCATAATAACCATCATGGAGGGTTTATGAATTTCATGCATCGGGATGAGGAGGTCCATCTCTTTCTCTTTTATATCCATCTCATACTATTTGTATGAGGAATAATTCACATAAGTATGTTTGGTTGCTTTACAGGTTAATTACTTCTCTTCAAGGTTTGATCCTGCTCGTCATGCTTATCAATACCACATGCTATACTCACCAGGAGACATGAAAAAGTAAGTGTAGTTGCAATCTTATGCAAATTTGATGTGTTATAAATTTTAGAATGTGATGAAAATAAAGGAAAGCAAAATCATTATAAATTTCCATGGATTGGCATGTAGCTCTTTCAAGATTTAACGATTCTCTTGGCATTATGATTGTACTGCAAGTTCTTATGGCCTGTTGGAATATTTACTGTAGGGTGTAGCTATATTTGTGAAATACAACTATATTTTTTTATATGTTTTGAACCAAATGTAAATGTGTTTTATGTTTTCAAAGTGGATTGAGTATATGTTTTAATAAAAGCATTTCTATCAAAACATCACATGGTAGGAATTTTCGTACATTAGGCATTATGTTCAGGCATTTTGTTCTGTTGCCAAAGCCCTTTCCATCATTTTTCTTTCTATTCGTACATAAATACTACAATATGTAATTTCAATACAACGTGTTACACTTTTTATTTGGTCATTTCAAGTTGTCTTTTGTTGCATAGTACTTCAATGTAATGTCCCAATATGTTATGGCTACAACATGTGATGTAAGTTTATATTAATAATTTATGCAAAGCCTAGTATATTTATGCATGTTTACTAACTTAACGTTTTCATTTGTACTCATAATGGGACAAACATGATTAATGAATGCTGCATATTTTTTTCTAATTTATTTATTTTGGGTGTAGGTTATCATTGAGAAGGAAAATAATTTCAAGTAGCTTGGAGAGAGATATCTTTCCTTTGATCTTGCCAGGTATATATTTCACCTAGCCATGCATTTTAATAGTAAGCATGTACAAATCCTGATTTGGTGAAAATCAAATATATGTATAATTAGTTTAAAATGGGGCTTATTTGCGCAATAAGATGTCTTTTTGATGATTCTTTATTTAAACCGTATTGGCCCAAGTTGAATTGAACATGGTACATGGACTTTTATTCTTCTGTGTAGGCAAGAAAGATTCAACAATAGATGGGCCGAGGCAGTATTAGACAATAAAGTTACTCAGAGATCCGCAGCTTATGGATATCATATTGGTCTCAAGCTGACAAATCTCTAGGATAGAAGTTGGCAAGTCTTCTCAGTGTGAAGCCAAACGTGTAATCGGTGCTACGCTTGATTACCCAGTCACGACATGTTAATAGAGAATAAAAGCGTGGTCCTTTTTTTAACAAGTGAGAGCATTTTTGTTATGCTTGACATTTGAAGATTCTCTATAATATTGTAGCATGCACGCTTTACCTTATAACGTAATGTGTGATTTCTTTTCTTGCCTTCTAGTTACTCTTCATGTTTTTGAATGGTATATCAGTGCAAAGATGGAAATTAAAAAAAAAAGTTCTAGTAACGAGAATAAAAGCGTGTTTTTTTATTGTACTTGCAGGCAAACATTGCTGAAGAGGTATTATCTCGAGCTTTTGTTAATACTCTTTTGGATGAAAGACCCGCGGATCTTAAAAAAGTGAGTCGATTTTTGAAGTTTGTATAAAATTAAGTAATTTTTTTACAAAAGGTTAACTTTGTATTTCGAGGTTGTTGCATGTTCGAATGTTGATTAGTTATAATCCCTTATATAAGTGTATCATATTTTATGTTATAGTTATATTTTTTACTTCTCTTTTAGGTTTCTTTTACTTTGAGAATATATGATATAACAATTACTAATACCTTCTCTGTTTATTTGACATTAACAGGGTCGTTATTTGTTGATGTTAAGAAGAAAATATCATAAGTAAAGGAAGATTAGATCTGTTGTTTGTCCGCTTTGTAAGTAACTTGCTGATGGCAAAATTGTATGATATATTAACATGGGAAAATTGATAAAACATTAATATGAAATATTGAGTTTGAATATGTTAAGAGTTGTTTGAATGATGTGTATGAAGTAATATGTTTTGGTATATGAAAAATTATTTAAATGATATGTATGAAATATTATGTTGTAATTTATGTACTTGTTTGTGAAATATGTTATGTGTGTGTGTAATAAGCTAAAATAATAATAAATAAAATCTATAAATTAATATTGTAGACAACAGCGTTTCAAAAACGCTATGGAATAAAATAAAAAACGCTATAGAAACATGTAGACAAACGCTATAAAAAGCAAGTATTGGATGATATATACTATAGCGTTTTTGTTCGATAGCAAACATGAAACGCTATAGAAATATCAGTTTTCATAGCGTTTCTTTTTTGCTATTTAAAGCAGAAGGTCTAACATAGCATGTCGTTCTTTGAAACGCTATATTAGGATACAATAGCGTTTTTTAAACGCTATGAAAATCCTGTATTGTTGTAGTGTGAAGAAGCGGAGAACTAAAGAAATCTGCTTGTTGAGATCCCTATATGGGGAAAATAGAAACTAGGTGTAATTGATTGTGATAGTTCCGCGGGTATTGCAAAAAGTATAGAACCGTTATAACAACGGTAGAAAACGACGTTGTAAGCACAATACTGTAAAAGAACATCACATATATAGTGATGAAAAATTTGACGACTATTGAAAGAAAACAGAACCGATATTACAACGGTAAGAAATGACAGTCGTATGCACAGTATTGTTAGAGAACATCACATATAAGGTGATGATAATTTGGCTGAACCTTTGACGAAAGGACTGTTCAGAAAGAAATTCCTTAATAATTCTAAAAGAATGGGACAATTGCCCTGTGATTGTGGAATCACGCACAATGGTAACCCGACCTAAATGACTGGAGATCCCAAGAACTATGTTCAATGGGTAAAAACAAGTTGTGTAGTGATAGTAGATGAACATGCTAAATTTTAGATTAAGAAGCATGTATTCCTGAAGTGATTAGAGGATGAGTTAATAAAAACTCTTAATGAGATCTGTACTCTATTTGGAGTGGAGTAACTACCTTCAGGAGTGCTCTTTGCATGGCCATAAACGCACGGGCTTATTTGATTGCACTATAGAAAAGATTGTATGTGGTTTGATGTCAGGAATAGAGTTCAAGACTACGTGTCACTCTAGTAAAAACTGATTCTTATTCACTACGCAAAGGTTCAAGTTGGATGACACCTTTGTTTATGCACAGTCTTATGTTTTTAGAAACTACTCAATAGTATTTTAAAAATTCAAGTGGGGGATTGTTGGAAATTTTATGTGAATTATTAAAATATTGAGTTAAGTGTATGAATGGCTCCCTTATGTGAATAGTCCCACATCATGGGATTATATGGAAGAGGCAAGTATTTATATTTGTTTCTAAGAAATCTTGTTGGGGCCTTGGGCTCCCAATGCATGCTTTGTTGTGTGGAGGGAGACCATGCATCATGACCAACATACACGCGCGCGCGACCGACCGACTCGACTTGACCCGGCCTGGTTCGGTTCGGGCTTGGGCTTGGGACTTGGCTTTGTGGTGTAGACACTTATATTTTTGGTCCTGAAAACACTGCTTTTTTGAACTATTTTTTAAATACAGAAAATATTTCTAAGCCGACTTTTATTTATGAAGCGGTAAACTCTTGACCCAGTATTTTCAACAGATCCTATTTTTCTTCCTCTGCCCAATATTTTCGATTAACCCTAATCTCCGTCTATATATTATCTTCAGTTGTAGACGAGATTACTACAGAAAGAAAAAAATTATTTTCTCTTCCTCCGCCATTAAAACAAAAATTCTTTCGGAAATTTTCGAGCAGTTAAATTCGAAAGTGCAAATCTGCACTGATTTGTTGTGCAAAGCAAATCAGTTATTCATTTTAGAGAGGCTGTTTTATCCTAGAGGCGGCGGCGGAAGTACAAACTGATTTTGCACCACCGACCAGATCGCCGAATCGTCTTCAAGAAAGCGACAAAGTACGTGACTCAGCCATTGTTTCCCAACATCTTTTGACTTGGATTCATTTGTGGTTAGTTGTGTTTATGCTTGATTTTGGATTTGAGTTTATTTGTTTTTGGTATTTGTAATTTGATGTTATGGTGTGGTTCGGTGTTTGGTAGGTGTTAGTTGTGATGGAAGATGAAGTTTGATTTGATGAAAATTGCAAGTTTGGCGGAAGGTGAAGTTTGATTTGATGAAAATTGCAATGGTGGTTGTTGTAGCGAGAGCAATGAAACTTGGTTTTAGTGACATGAGCGACAGACAGGTAGAAGACTACAAATTATTACATTATGAATTCATTTGTACTTTGAAATATTTGGTATTCACTACAAAAAAACTATTCTTTTAATAATGCAGAAGGGTGTGTCTTTTACGACGTTTATGCGACTCTATTTTTAATAGGGTCGCATAAACATCGTAAAAGACACACCCTTTTGCGTCGTTAAAAAACAATTTTGTTGTAGTGATTGTATAAAAATGTGTATCATTTATCTTGTTACATTATGAATTCATTGGGACTTCCCCCGTTTCATATTGTAACAAATAAATATTTGTTTGTACGTACTGCTTTATTCTTCTTATTCATGTTGTTCTAGATTTTAGGAAATGAAAAGGTTCAAATGAAATTGATTATTGAATGCGTTTCATCGTTAGATCGTTTGGAGTTTGAGACTGAATATAAACCGTATTTAAGTCTTAAGAATTCAGTCATTGCACATGCTTTAGACTGAGTTTTAGTCTTTAGTTTTAAAGACTGAAACTTCAGTCACAAAATTTTTTTGGGACTTGAGATTCAAAGACCGAAAATTCAGTCTTTGTCAAGTCTTTAAAATTTATATAGGGACCGAACGTTTACTTAAAAACTGAATTCGTCAGTCTCTAATTCAATATTTTTTGTAGTGACTATTATGAGGACTATTGACTTATTCAGTAAAGCATTCAGATGTATTTCCTTATAAGTTGGTTGTATTACTACTGATGTATTAATTCAACATTGGATAAATAAGACAAAAAAGTCCTTGTAGAGTCAATATCAATTAAATCTAAGAAAAACTACATTTGATAGCGTAACCATTACATCTTTCTTATCATGTAAACTCTTTATCATGGCTTTGTGGTTTGTTTACTCTAACCTGATGTGTTTTGCAAATTCCCATATAAGTGTATTCCCAAGCTTTACAACTTGCAATCACCGAACTTGTAACAAAAAGGAAAAAAAAAGGAACTTGGAATTGAAAAAATAAAATCATGGAGAAACTGTCAGAGACACCTTACATAAACTGAAGTTACCAAAGTAGCAGAAAGAAAATAACTATTTTTTAATATGTTATTTATATTTGTTGGTTGTTTTGAGTTTGAACACATACACTGAAGCTTCAATAGCAAAACACATATTGTATCAAAATTTGGCAATGCAGAAAACAACTGAAATCATTACCCAAAATTTAGTTTTTGTATTTTATATCTAATTTGTTAAAATATGTTATATTCAGTCAAACAGTCGGGAATTCTACTTATGGGTTTTGAAGAGAGGATGAAAGCAAATTTCACGCTCCTTAACAATGCATATAGCTAGTATTAAAGAAAAGATAAATAGCAGATATGCTTAATTGATATTTCTCTAATTGATTTGGAAATAATCTTCTAAAGCATGAGTGAATGATTTAATGAATATGATTAATATAATATTGTTGTTATATTCTTTGTGATGTCAAGCTCGCTATTTCTAGCATAGATACCAAAGGACTGTTCCCTTTCAAAATATAATAGTGCGCTTAGGATAAAAGTTTGGAGCATGTTTGAAGGAGAAATATTATATTTTGCATCATAATAATGTATAAAATTTAAGTAAGCGGAAGAATGAGATACTTTTAATGACGTTGTGGTATATGATTGTTTTAATACTTTCATAGCAACCATCATTGAAATGATTAACCACTGCGACATGAAAAACCCACCTAGAAGCAAACATCATTTTTTTTTCATCTATAACCGCATTAAAGTTATCTGTTTTTTTTAATATATTTGATTAGTCCAGTTGCATTTTTAACTATCAGAATCAAAAGAAAAGAGGAATTAGTCCAGTATTAGGCTTTTGGGTAACAAATGGTTCCATTCCATTACCTAATAGGAAGTTTCATATCTACATCGGACAACCAATACAAAAAAATAGTACTACATAAATTTAGGTGAATTTTTTTTTTAAAAATGATGTGCGAAAATTTACTACCTAGGAAAGGTTTAACAATAAAAAACAACGCTTTCCCTATTATAATTCTTTCATCTTATCCAAATCAGGGTTAGAAAATAAGAAAAGTACTAGGATGAATGTAGGAAAATTCTGTAAAATGGACAAATAAGACATATTATGTATAAGAGAGAAAATAGGAAAGTCTAAATCGATCGTGCATAAGAATTAAACACATTAGTTAAATGCTCATGCAACGATATATTCATATCGTGGGAAAATAGTATGTTTAAAATGATGACGTGGGGGACTAAGAGCCGCCTGATATATATGCTAAGAATTGATCTTAGTCATTCTATATCTCTTATAACCAATCAAGGGATTTTATTATATAGATTTCAATTTGCGGTCTTGCCAAGTGATCAATTTAGTGGTTTTTTTTTACTAATTTATAAAAGTTTTGTGTATTGTACATTAGGCTAATGAAATTATGTGAAGATAAAAAAAACAAAGAACATTTGACATGTTGACTTTAGCATGTCCATTTGTAGCATTTCTTATGTCTCCCCGTACAATTAACTTTAATTTCTCTACAAATATCTTAAATCAATTTTCACATACTTAATCTAATATTAAGTTATAATTTGTTTTCAAATCAACTTATTTTTTTGACTTTTACCATAAACTTTCAAATTCACATGCTTACAAATTCTAGGTTCAAAATTCAAATGTTTAGCTTTGAATGTGTAACAAAATTGAATTTTGTTTATTTGAGTGCTTATTTGAAAATAAGCATTTGGTTAAAATAAGCATGGTCAAAATTTTAGTTTGGTTAAATGTCATTTTGAGCAAGCTTGTCCTATGATGGTTAAAATAGGCATGGTCAATTGTTTAATGTTTTTTTTTTAAATAAGCATGGTCAAAATTCGATTTATAGCATGGTTAAAAATTTCATTGTCATCTTTAAGCTGATTACATCAAAAATATATTATAATTACGTCTCATGTTTTATTGTATATGATATAGGAGGGCAATGTCTTTTAGTATAGACAAAAAATGGATAATGAATCTAATCAAAGATCTACATACTATATAAACACGGTGAAGAAGGTTGTTGGTTTTGTTGTAGAAAACGGTGATAAGATATGAGTGTATTTATGCCTTTGCACTCAATGTAAAAATATGAAGACGATCAAATTTGATAACATTATTTTCATTTGCTTAGATGGAGTTATATTCAATCATATACCGTGTGGTATTTTCATGGGGGAAAAGGGTGAAGATGTAAAAACTAGGGATGAACGTTTTGATGATTTGGACGTAAAAAATCTCAAACCAAATTAAAACCAAAAAATTTCCAAACCAAACCGGACCAAACCGAATTAAATTCGGTTTATTCAGTCGGTAACCGATTTAACCGTACTTGAAGGATGTATTATTATTATTCAAATAATGAATTCACTCAAAATAAAACAAAAATTCATATTTCGAGAAATTTTATGTTTATGATAACATTTAATATATTTGCAAAAAATGCCTTTGTAGTATATAACTAATCCAATTATTTAAAGTACTAAAAATACCACAAAATTAGATAATAAATTAAAAGTTCGGTTAGTCGGTTAAACCGATAACCAAAACAAATTATTTTACAAACTGAATTCAAACTGGTTTAGTTTTAAAACCGAACCGAACCGACTGAAATGAACCGATTTGGTCGGTTAATTTTGTTTGAACCGAATATTGCTCACCCCAAGTAAAAACAACAACCAGTTAGTCATTCCACAAGTACTGATGAGTGCATTACAACAAAAAGCCTTTTCGCAAGTGGTAATTTCTGTTGTAGTAGGCCAATTGCAACAGATCTGCGCCCGTCTATATAGCCGAAGTTGTAATAGGTCGGTCGTGTTTTGCAACTGTTATTGGCAGTTGCAATAATCATTGCGGTGGACTTTTTTGCAACTTGCCATTGTTGTTGCAATAGATCCTTTTGCAACAACAAATGCCAGTTGCAAATCCGGAATAGATGTTGGAAAAGTAAGAAACTACAACTATTTTTGGCAATTGCAAATGACTCAACCACAACTATTTAGGACAGTTTCGATTTGTTTATTTGCAACACTACATGTTCGTTGCAAAATTCGAAAAACTCATTTACCTATTATAATCAACCGTCATCTGCATTTAATAATGCAATAATAGAAGTATATATTACCAAAGATAAGTGAACATACATTTTGAATAGACATAAAGGTAAAATCAAATTCACTAAATTCTAACAAGCATTTCAAAAGGTCAGTTAAAGTTACATTCAAAGTTGTACAAAATAAAAAAAATGTAATTCATACACATAATCTAAATGCATGTTGTAATGACGATTCCAAAATATAATGCAACGCAAAACCATAAAGCTAAAAATGCACATACTACTATAACGAAATGAATTCTTTGTGTCAACCTACAGTTGTTCCAACGACCTGCTAAATGGTGCACATCTCTAAATTTTGCCTTAGTAGAAAAACATAACGATCCATGGCTACGTGCAATATCAGCAATAATCTTTGACTAAGATATAATTTTATAATTAGCGCTTTTCCAAATAAATTTCATTAGAGACATATTGAAATAAATCAATGGATTAATACCTTATATGTTAACAAAAAATTAAGTAGCATTTTAGAATTTAGTAAAATTACGTGAAAAACAATCTTCTCCGCTCTTTTCCGAGGACATGTATAATAGGTTAGTCATAGCAATTATTCTTCGATACTAGAAATATCACAGACCCGAACAAACTGGACAATGCCGTCTAAGGAGAAGTAATGCTAGGAACCCACATTTTTAAAACTATATTTTACTTCCTCTATTCTGTAGGAATACAAACATACGTTAAAAATATGCAACTTAATGTAGATTAGTCGTATACTGTGTCACATGCCATATAATGTAGTCTATAACATTTCCGCATATAGAACGAATGAGTTAAAATACAATACATAATCCTCATTTATTTCCATTATTATTATTATTATCATCATCATCATGAAAATACATTACCTTGGACTGCCTATGTCTACTGTAAACATAAAGAAAGAATTAATCAAGTTGATCGTATACAACCCACACACTGGATGCACTTAGTTATGAGAGAACAACCAATCTGATATCAAAATTAAGTGTATCACCAATATGGGCCTCAATTGTACTAAACTGGCCTTTTATATTTGCTATTTCTTGTTAATAACTACATGAAACAAAAGCATGAAACTGTATATAAAATAATTCAATAGAAAACACACACTTTAAGTTGTGCTTCTTATAAAAATGTTTCAGATCTGTTTTCATGCACATGTTCCTGTACTAGTCTTAAGCAAAAAATGTCATACATTATGTCTGAAATCAAAAGATGTCCCAAGAAAAAATTAAATAAAAAGTTTGCAGTGATTTCTTACCAAGAATCATATTGAAAAAGTGCAGCTTTGCAAGAACAGTTCGCCAAGCATGCTTGTTTGCAAGCTTTTGCATTTGTATTCTTCATGTCCGCATCTGCATAGTCGACAAAATTGAAATAAGACATGTTCTAAAGGAATAGAAATTCTTGTGACTTGTTTGAGTGTTTTTTAATCAACATTATGTAGTGCAAAATCAGAGATTTTGGCAGCGTAAAACGAATAAACCTAATGATCTAGTCTGTCAAATATTTCAACAATGCCAAAAATAAAATAAAATCAAGTTGCACAAATTATAGAGAGAAAAAAATATAAAATAGAGGAAAGAACACACTAATTTAGTATGGTTCGGCTTTGCCTACGTCCGCTGTAACGGCTGGAAATTTTCGACTCCTCGAGAGTCGAAAACTTCGAGACGTTAGTGAAAGAAAGCAGAGGGTGAGGAAGAAAAGATAGAACTAATAGAATAGAAGAAGAAGAAGAACTTGCATCATCAGAGTAAACACGAATCTCACAGCGGAACGAATAAAATATAACATAACTTTGAAATACAAATCATTACTCGTATATACATACCATTTCAAAGTACAACACTTAACAACACAGCGGAATAATAATAGCTATAATCCTGAAGTCTCCTGCTCCAAGCTCTCCAAGTGTATCTGTAAAATCCCGACTACTTGACTGCCCGTACAAATTTAGGCACCCAAGAGTTTAGGGAAAACAAACAAAATAAACTCCGGGTCAGTCATGGGACTGGTGTGAATAAAACTCCAACACTTGGTTAAATAAAGGATATCTTTCTGATATTATAATAATGTCTAAATACAAATAGATATCAATCTAGCAGAACGCTTGCATCTCACGTTCCACGTTCATAGTATACAAATAAAACCGTGAGCGCTTATTGGGGATTGGATTCCTACAGACAAGGTATGGGAGCACCTTCCGATCAGTGTACTCTAGAGGAGATACACTCAGGGTTCAACAGGAACGTCTTGCAACCCGGCCACACATGACCGTCCACTCATTTAGCTTGAGTGTGACGAATATATTATCACCGATGGTTGGGATCAGCAACCATCCTTCCCGATAAGGGACAGCATTGAAATAGATTATAAAGAAGTACAATTGAATATTCTCTAGATGGTGATAATACACCCTGCTTGGGTATGGCCCAACTAGCCATGCTGCATAGCCCAACTTCTGTTATTTCCCGGTGGTGAGGTTTGAGGTCACGTTTATCACTTTGACAGATTATTGCTTCAATTACTTTGAGTGCCACATCGTCATACCCGCCCAATCAATATCGATTTCTCAAGGCATCACGGGTATAAAAGCTAAGAGAAACGAATTTCTCCGCCACCCAACGTAATACATTTAAAGAGATCAACATATGATTCGTTAAGAATACTTTGTCAGACACTCGTCCATATACGTTGTCCTGGGACTGAACACACCGAAGGCACTATTCAGTGAATCCATCCTACCTAGGCTTTTCACAATAGCCCTTGCACTTCACCCCGTCTTCAATTATCTTCAGCGTACTAGATTCGCAACGCTTATGCTAATATAGAGTGGTTCTTCGGATAATAATCCACCGGTCTCTCCATATTAACAACGTAAATATGGTCAAAACTTTGATAGTCTGTGATTCAACTATCAAATGAAAACATGTCGGCGTACAAACAACGATCTTATTTCCAAATGGAAATTCGATCGATCAATCATCATATACATATATATGTTCATATTTCCTTATTTCATATATTTAGAAAATATATGTTATTAATCATTGGAAAACATTTCCATAGCTTATTTACGCATCACTATTATTTCGCAACTATCAGTCCCTAACTGTAACTAGAATGAGAACAATTCTCTAAGTATCAATTCGGGAGGTCGAAACCAATCATCAGATCGTTACTTAGAAAACCGTTCAACTTACCCTCTCCAGTCAGTTTCTGAATTTGCTTAACTCTATTTCTTAAATTCTTATCATGAAAACATTTCATTTTCTATGTTTAGAAAACATATCTGACTATATTTGGAAAACGTTTCCAAAACTCATTTACGGATTTCCAATGAACGTTGTATAAAACATCGTTACGCTTAATCCATTTATCGATTATTTCTTAACTATATTTCAAATCAACCTTTTCTATCGAACCACAACTATTCCTTTGTCAATTCTGAAGTCAATCAAGTTGGGGTATAATTACCTCTCAGACCTTAATTGAACAACGTCCTTTACAGTGAAATAGATGAAGCTCGTCACTCACTTTTTCCAATCATTTGTTTACGCAAATTCTCGAATTCAGGTTACGAATCCACTTCTTATATGACAACGTTTGATTATAACTATAACGTTATAATTCCTACTTCTACAATATCTAACCTAAATTATAAATTTATTTCCTAACTCGAATAATTTGACAGACACCTAATTTCTAAATCAATAACTAAATCTTGATTTAAACCCTGGAAAGTAAATAGTACTTTCCCGAATTCAATATAATTGAATTCGACGTATTTCTCTCTTCGAGTAATCTCTATTCGATTAACTCCCTTGTTAATAACTTATATTCGATAAACTCTATTTCGATTAACTCCTATCGAATAACTAATATTCGAATAACTCTTCTTGGTTGGCTCTATTTCATTAACTCTTATCGAATAACAAATATTCGATTTTCTTAAATGTGTCAGTTCTTATCGAATAACTAACATCCTATTTAACTTAAATGGATTTACTCTTATCGAATAACTTATTCGATTAACTGAACTTGATTTTCTTAACTCGATTATCTCAACTCAATTTCTTAACTCGATTACTTAACTCGATAACTTAACTTAACCCAAATCGATTAACTCAACTCTAATCGATTACACTATTTGATAAATTATATTCACTTCTATCCTATCGAATAAACTATATTCGATTAACTTCTCTAACTCTATTCGAATAAATTATATTCGATTAACTCTTTAACTTTACTCGAATAACTATATTCGATTAACACTTTCTTTCGAATAACTATACTCGAATAACTCTTCGACTAACTCCATTGGATTAACTAACTTCGAATAACTCCTTTGGATTAGCTAACTTCGAATAACTCCTTTGGATTACTAACTTCGAATAACTCCTTTGGATTAACTAACTTCGAATAACTCCTTTGGATTAACTAACTTCGAATAACTCCTTTGGATAACTCTAACTGGTCAACTCTAACTGAGTAACTCTAACTGATCAACTCTAACTGGTCAACTTTAACTGGTCAACTTTAACTGGTCAACTCTAACTGTTTATCCTTAAATGGTAAACTTTAACTGGTTAACTCAAATGGTTTAACCTAACTGGTTAACTCAAATGGTTTACCATAACATGATTTACTTGTCTCGATTAACTGAACTAATCCACTTAGTTTAACCTAGTTAATTCACTTTGATTAACTCTAACCGATTTACTTAGTTTAACTCAGCTAATTCACTTTGATTAACCCAACTAATTTACTTCGATTAACCAATTAGTTTAACTTGACTAATTCACTTAGTTTGACGCAACTAATTCCCTTTGATTTACTAATTAATTTAACTTAACTAATTCACTTCGATTAACCGCTTAGTTTATCTTAACTAATTTACTTTGGTTAACTTAACCAATTACTTTGATTAACTCGACTAACTCGCTTTGGTTAACTTAACCAATTACTTTGTTTAACTCGACTAACTTGCTTTGGTTAACCTAACAAATTACTTTGTTTAACTCGACTAACTTTGTTTTGGTTAACCTAACAAATTACTTTGTTTAACTCGACTAACTTTGCTTTGGTTAACCTAACCAATTACTTTGTTTAATCCTTTTATCACACTCTGGTATTTCTTATGGTTTTTAACACATCACCTAACAACGATTAATATCGTCCAACCACACGTAATCACAACATATATCACAATATATGAAAAACAGTAAAATAAATGTTGAGGAATCCAGTCGGATTCCTCCAACCTGTCTCCCTGCATCACAGATGTTAAACAATATAGATAACATCACTTTCAGTTCTATATGATACATTTCTGTTAAACAGAATCAATATAGAAATTTAACTAACTGACTAGCAGTTCAATCAAACAATCAACACACAGTCAAACAGACAATTTTAACAGTTCTAACAATACAACATGAAATTATAAACTGTTCAGAGTTAGTGAGATTTACTCACATTGGCGCGTTAACCGTTGAATAACGGTTTGCGTTATTCGACTCAGTCGGACAATTTTTTTCGCCATAAATTATAACTAGCTCCGATGGACTTCCAGTCAGTTCCATGGTGTAGCCACCGTCCATACGATCCCAACGCAACTTACGGTTCGTCAATCTGATATCGTATGACTAAGATATCGTCATTACAAGTTGTTAAACTATTTAAATTAAAAATTAAACTTAAAGCCATTTAAACCTGGGCCTCACCCAATTTCCATCGGCCCAATACCTCTCCTCAAGCCCACTCGTTAATACCCTTCTTCCTCAAACCTCAGAACCGTATTCTTCCTGTAACCCAAATGGCCAATGCGCCTTCTTTTCTCTCCACGTTCTCCCTCCACAAAACATTACAAATCAAACCGACAACACCATTACACTCCCCTTCGAATTCTCCATCTACCCAACCCTTCGAAGCACAGTTCGATCCTCCGTTCGATTTCCGTCCATCCGCCTCATCCTCGACGTATAGCAGAGACCACCGAACTCCCATGCACTCCTCCCCGTACTCCTTCAGCAAGTTACCATGTTTCCGTTTGAAGACCCCCTCGTACAAATGCCACCATCAACTCACATTCATCAACACGGTCACCCACCCGAACTACTATCAAAACAGACACCCTCCTTCCCCCTATCCGCATGCAAGCCTTCCCTCACCATGCTTTCTACTCCGGCGCACCCTACCCAAAGCCTGAAACCTCCCTCTCGAACACGTTCAAGAGCAGCTCCTCCACGTCAGCTTTCTTGGACACACAGGACCGAACTTCATGTCTTAGCCTACTGTAAAACTAGCGAACCCAAACAACGTTCGTACCCATAGAATAATATATAAGGTGGAAGAGAATTCCAACAGTATTTCGAAAATACTAGTTTTGAATTTTATAACTTTATTTTTCGATTGATATTGGTTTTTGAGAGATTGTTTCTTTCCCAAAGCCAAAAGCATAGAAGCGGTGGTGCTCGCTGTATTTATAATGTGATGATGCTTGGGTTTAAGAACAATGGAGGACGTGGCTTAGTAAATTACACAAAGAACTGGTGGGTAGAAAAGAAGGGGCGTGGAACATTTAGGAACCATATACCTTGTTTTATCTTCACGTGGAGCATTAAGGAATCACGTACTTTGTTTTAACTTTTAGTAATGTAAGATATCATTCATGTTTGACTGCTACAGACAGAAATAAGAGTACAGTCGTGCTCAGTGAGGTGTCACGATCCCAGAAATATAATAATATCGGTAGGTGGACTCATATTTTGAAACTTCAAAATGTTAATTTCAGGGTGCGAAATACTTCAAATAAAAAGTTGCTTATTTAATTAACTAAAAATTACCATAAAATTCTAAAAATTAAATTATCACTACGTCTCAATAGAACCTTATCTAAATTCACACCCGGTGTCTAGTTATTTTGAAATAACCGTTATGGCCGATAAATGATTCTATAGCGACTATTCTGAAATTTGATTTGGACATACCTAAAAATCTACACAATGAAATTCCAATTTTTCTCTTCCACTAGAAAGATATACTCCACCAGCTCCACACGTTTCTTGTTTCACAGAAATCCGGTTTAAAACGGATTCTGTATATTCAGTTGAAGTTCGAATCGCCAAATAACGAACTGCAGCGCCATTTCAAGCTCGATCTTAATTTAATTATAATTATACGTTCGAACGTTGTACTTTAAGTTATCGATATCGCCAAATCGATATATAAATCATTAAATAAATTAATTATTCGACAGCTAACAAAACGCGTCATTACAGACTTCCCCCCTTAAAATAATTTCGTCCTCGAAATTGCTAAGTTAGGGAAATGCTACTAACTCTACTAACTAGATTTAAAAATCTTTTTTGTTTACCTCTAAATTTCAGTTTCGACTGGACTCATTTAATTTTACTCAATTTATTAATTCATTTCCGACCAACTAAAATTTTCAAAAATTCTGAAAATTTTCTAGCACCTTAAATTTTCGAAATTTTTCGCCATAACCTCCTTTGTACGGCTCATTACGTCAAACCACAACTCGCCTCTCTAGGCCTCCTCCAATCCAAAGGAAATCAAAATAGCCAAGCGGCTTGCCAATTCGGCTCATAAAATCCAAACTCATATATGATATAAACTTGTACCTTTTTGTCGGGCATTTAACTCTATCCCTTGCATCTGTTACCACTTCAACATATACCAATGTTATCCATTCCAATTGATCTCCAATCAATTCATATCCTCAAATCCAAATCGAATTTCATTCGAACTCTAATATCAAATTCCAAATTTTTGATTTATCAATTTGGTTCCATTCTAGATTATCTCTAATCTCAATTCAATTTTATTTAACTCGGTTCAAGTTATATTTCAATTTATTTTTACCATCTCATTTTATTTAACTTCATTAGTTAAATTTTAATTCCAGAACTTAAGTTTCTGGGTTTCTTTCAAATCAATTTGAAATCGTAATGCCAATTCAAAACCTTTGAATTTCTAAACAACTTGTTTTCTCAAAACAATTCAAAAACAAAACCTTTGGTAGTAATCCGTCACTTAGAACTCGAAAATAAACACTGATGATGTCTAGATTCATCAGGGTTATTTTCCAGTGATACAAGTGAGTTTAATAGTATATTTCTTTTCAAAATCATTTTAAACCTTTTCATTTTGAAATACATTTCAAATATTTTTCACACTGCTTGAAAACATTTCAAAATTTCCCAGGAACTTAAAATTTCCTTATTTTAAATTCCAAATATGATTTAAATTCATATTTAATTCAAACTATTTCATATATTACATTCATATGAATTCTGATTGGTCATTTATAACCATTTCACCCTTTTATAATCTTATTCGATTATAATAACAACCAACACAATCAATATACTATAAAAATTTCAAGATATATATTTCTTCTATAAACAAATATATTTTGGGAAAAATTATTTCATTTACCCTCTTTCAAAACATACCATGACAGTTCATCGTATTAGAGTGTTTAGTAACCCTTATCGATACAGTGGATCAAAACTGATCGACCAGAATTCATAAGCCACTCAACCAATGAGTCTACACAATATAAAACCATTTTATATTGAATAACAATTACGCGCTCATATATATACACTCAAACTCAATCTAGGAAATTACTAATCCCATCTCTATCGAGTTATGCCACAGAGCCAAGGTAATCACTTAACTTAAGCTCTGATACCAACTATAACGGCTGGAAGCAGTGGGCTATCGTCCCAACGTGGAATACAGAGGTACCCCAGCAACTTGTTTTACGGCCAGCCTCTCGACTCGACCAACCCACATTGTCGGGACATGTAGAGGTAAGAGTCTCCCGTTCGCCACCAAACCGCGAAGCGAGAACCCCCTGTCATGCGTACCAAGCGCACAAGCAACAAGGACTGGTGTGAATAAAACTCCAACACTTGGTTAAATAAAGGATATCTTTCTGATATTATAATAATGTCTAAATACAAATAGATATCAATCTAGCAGAACGCTTGCATCTCACGTTCCACATTCATAGTATACAAATAAAACCGTGAGCGCTTATTGGGGATTGGATTCCTACAGACAAGGTATGGGAGCACCTTCCGATCAGTGTACTCTAGAGGAGATACACTCAGGGTTCAACAAGAACGTCTTGCAACCTGGCCACACATGACCGTCCACTCATTTAGCTTGAGTGTGACGAATATATTATCACCGATGGTTGGGACCAGCAACCATCCTTCCCGATAAGGGACATCATTGAAATAGATTATAAAGAAGTACAATTGAATATTCTATAGATGGTGATAATACACCCTGCTTGGGTATGGCCCAACTAGCCATGCTGCATAGCCCAACTTCTGTTATTTCCCGGTAGTGAGGTTTGAGGTCACGTTTATCACTTTGACATATTATTGCTTCAATTACTTTGAGTGCCACATCGTCATACCCGCCCAATCAATATCGATTTCTCAAGGCATCACGGGTATAAAAGCTAAGAGAAACGAATTTCTCTGCCACCCAACGTAATACATTTAAAGAGATCAACATATGATTCGTTAAGAATACTTTGTCAGACACTCGTCCATATACGTTGTCCTGGGACTGAACACACCGAAGGCACTATTCAGTGAATCCATCCTACCTAGGCTTTTCACAATAGTCCTTGCACTTCACTCCGTCTTCAATTATCTTCAGCGTACTTGATTCGCAACGCTTATGCTAATATGGAGTGGTTCTTCGGATAATAATCCAACCGGTCTCTCCATATTAACAACGTAAATATGGTCAAAACTTTGATAGTCTGTGATTCAACTATCAAATGAAAACATGTCGGTGTACAAACAACGATCTTATTTCCAAATGGAAATTCGATCGATCAATCATCATATACATATATATGTTCATATTTCCTTATTTCATATATTTAGAAAATATATGTTATTAATCATTGGAAAACATTTCCATAGCTTATTTACGCATCACTATTATTTCGCAACTATCAGTCCCTAACTGTAACTAGTATGAGAACAATTCTCTAAGTATCAATTCGGGAGGTCGAAACCAATCATCAGATCGTTACTTAGAAAACCGTTCAACTTACCCTCTCCAGTCAGTTTCTGAATTTGCTTAACTCTATTTCTTAAATTCTTATCATGAAAACATTTCATTTTCTATGTTTAGAAAACATATCTGGCTATATTTGGAAAACGTTTCCAAAACTCATTTACGGATTTCCAATGAACGTTGTATAAAACAACGTTACGCTTAATCCATTTATCACTTATTTCTTAACTATATTTCAAATCAACCTTTTCTATCGAACCACAACTATTCCTTTGTCAATTCTGAAGTCAATCAAGTTGGGGTATAATTACCTCTCAGACCTTAATTGAACAACGTCCTTTACTGTGAAATAGATGAAGCTCGTCACTCAATTTTTCCAATCATCTGTTTACGCAAATTCTCGGATTCAGGTTACGAATCCACTTCTTATATGACAGCGTTTGATTATAACTATAACGTTATAATTCCTACTTCTACAATATCTAACCTAAATTATAAATTTATTTCCTAACTCGAATAATTTGACAGACACCTAATTTCTAAATCAATAACTAAATCTTGATTTAAACCCTGGAAAGTAAATAGTACTTTCCCGAATTCGATATAATTGAATTCGACGTATTTCTCTCTTCGAGTAATCTCTATTCGATTAACTCCCTTGTTAATAACTTATATTCGATAAACTCTATTTCGATTAACTCCTATCGAATAACTAATATTCGAATAACTCTTCTTGGTTGGCTCTATTTCATTAACTCTTATCGAATAACAAATATTCGATTTTCTTAAATGTGTCAGTTCTTATCGAATAACTAACATCCGATTTAACTTAAATGGATTTACTCTTATCGAATAACTTATTCGATTAACTGAACTTGATTTTCTTAACTCGATTATCTCAACTCAATTTCTTAACTCGATTACTTAACTCGATAACTTAACTTAACCCAAATCGATTAACTCAACTCTAATCGATTACACTATTTGATAAATTATATTCACTTCTATCCTATCAAATAAACTATATTCGATTAACTTCTCTAACTCTATTCGAATAAATTATATTCGATTAACTCTTTAACTTTACTCGAATAACTATATACAATTAACACTTTCTTTCGAATAACTATACTCGATTAACTCTTCGACTAACTCCTTTGGATTAACTAACTTCGAATAACTCCTTTGGATTAGCTAACTTCGAATAACTCCTTTGGATTACTAACTTCGAATAACTCCTTTGGATTAACTAACTTCGAATAACTCCTTTGGATTAACTAACTTCGAATAACTCCTTTGGATAACTCTAACTGGTCAACTCTAACTAGTCAACTCTAACTGAGTAACTCTAACTGATCAACTCTAACTGGTCAACTTTAACTGGTCAACTTTAACTGGTCAACTCTAACTGTTTATCCTTAACTGGTAAACTTTAACTGGTTAACTCAAATGGTTTAACCTAACTGGTTAACTCAAATGGTTTAACCCAACATGATTTACTTATCTCGATTAACTGAACTAATCCACTTAGTCTAACCTAGTTAATTCACTTTGATTAACTCTAACCGATTTACTTAGTTTAACTCAGCTAATTCACTTTGATTAACCCAACTAATTTACTTCGATTAACCAATTAGTTTAACTTGACTAATTCACTTAGTTTGACGCAACTAATTCCCTTTGATTTACCAATTAGTTTAACTTAACTAATTCACTTCGATTAACCGCTTAGTTTATCTTAACTAATTTACTTTGGTTAACTTAACCAATTACTTTGATTAACTCGACTAACTCGCTTTGGTTAACTTAACCAATTACTTTGTTTAACTCGACTAACTTGCTTTGGTTAACCTAACAAATTACTTTGTTTAACTCGACTAACTTTGTTTTGGTTAACCTAACAAATTACTTTGTTTAACTCGACTGACTTTGCTTTGGTTAACCTAACCAATTACTTTGTTTAATCCTTTTATCACACTCTGGTATTTCTTATGGTTTTTAACACATCACCTAACAACGATGAATATAGTCCAACCACACGTAATCACAACATATATCACAATATATGAAAAACAGTAAAATAAATGTTGAGGAATCCAGTCGGATTCCTCCAACCTGTCTCCCTGCATCACAGATGTTAAACAATATAGATAACATCACTTTCAGTTCTATATGATACATTTCTGTTAAACAGAATCAATATAGAAATTTAACTAACTGACTAGCAGTTCAATCAAACAATCAACACACAGTCAAACAGACAATTTTAACAGTTCTAACAATACAACATGAAATTATAAACTGTTCAGAGTTAGTGAGATTTACTCAGATTGGCGCGTTAACCGTTGAATAACGGTTTGCGTTATTCGACTCAGTCGGACAATTTATTTCGCCATAAATTGTAACTAGCTCCGATGGACTTCCAGTCAGTTCCATGGTGTAGCCACCATCCATACGATCCCAACACAACTTACGGTTCGTCAATCTGATATCGTATGACTAAGATATCGTCATTACAAGTTGTTAAACTATTTAAATTAAAAATTAAACTTAAAGCCATTTAAACCTGGGCCTCACCCAATTTCCATCGGCCCAATACCTCTCCTCAAGCCCACTCGTTAATACCCTTCTTCCTCAAACCTCAGAACCGTATTCTTCCTCTAACCCAAATGGCCAATGCGCCTTCTTTTCTCTCCACGTTCTCCCTCCACAAAACATTACAAATCAAACTGACAACACCATTACACTCCCCTTCGAATTCTCCATCTACCCAACCCTTCGAAGCACAGTTCGATCCTCCGTTCGATTTCCGTCCATCCGCCTCATCCTCGACGTATAGCAGAGACCACCAAACTCCCATGCACTCCTCCCCGTACTCCTTCAGCAAGTTACCATGTTTCCGTTTGAAGACCCCCTCGTACAAATGCCACCATCAACTCACATTCAACAACACGGTCACCCACCCGAACTACTATCAAAACAGACACCCTCCTTCCCCCTATCTGCATGCAAGCCTTCCCTCACCATGCTTTCTACTCCGGCGCACCCTACCTAAAGCTTGAAACCTCCCTCTCGAACACGTTCAAGAGCAGCTCCTCCACGTCGGCTTTCTTGGACACACAGGACCGAACTTCATGTCTTAGCCTACTGTAAAACTAGCGAACCCAAACAACGTTCGTACCCATAGAATAATATATAAGGTGGTAGAGAATTCCAACAGTATTTTGAAAATACTAGTTTTGAATTTTATAACTTTATTTTTCGATTGATATTGGTTTTTTAGAGATTGTTTCTTTCCCAAAGCCAAAAGCATAGAAGCGGTGGTGCTCGCTGTATTTATAATGTGATGATGCTTAGGTTTAAGAACAATGGAGGACGTGGCTTAGTAAATTACACAAAGAACTGGTGGGTAGAAAAGAAGGGGCGTGGAACATTTAGGAACCATATACCTTGTTTTATCTTTACGTGGAGCATTAAGGAATCACATACTTTGTTTTAACTTTTAGTAATGTAAGATATCATTCATGTCTGACTGCTACAGACAGAAATAAGAGTACAGTCGTGCTCAGTGAGGTATCACGATCCCAGAAATATAATAATATCGGTAGGTGGACTCATATTTTGAAACTTCAAAATGTTAATTTCATGGTGCGAAATACTTCAAATAAAAAGTTGCTTATTTAATTAATTAAAAATTACCATAAAATTCTAAAAATTAAATTATTACTACGTCTCAAAAGAACCTTATCTAAATTCACACCCGATGTCTAGTTATTTTGAAATAACCGTTATGGCCGATAAATGATTCTATAGCGACTATTCTGAAATTTGATTTGGACATACCTAAAAATCTACACAATGAAATTCCGATTTTTCTCTTCCACTAGAAAGATATACTCCACCAGCTCCACATGTTTCTTGTTTCACAGAAATCCGGCTTAAAACGGATTCTGTATATTCAGTTGAAGTTCGAATCGCCAAATAATGAACTACAGCGCCATTTCAAGCTCGATCTTAATTAAATTATAATCATACGTTCGAACGTTGTACTTTAAGTTATCGATATCGCCAAATCGATATATAAATCATTAAATAAATTAATTATTCGACAGCTAACAAAACGCGCCATTACATCCACGGACCCAACAACTTTTTTATTTCTCAATAAAGAAATGAGTACATAAGATTACAATAGAGAGAAGATTAATGGTGGATTGCTTGCTTCATACAATAACATGACATCTATTTATATAGAGGGAATTCTTGGAGATAAAGAAGAGAAGTTTCTAGATTACTTAGACATGAAGATAAATAAATATAATATCTTCTTTGATTTGATTAGAGCATAAATGGTTGGCACAATAATGGTCTCAATCTCTTTTCCTGAGTAAATTGATTTTCATTAATTGATTGGCCTGTTATTTTTCTTCAAAAAAGAAAACTTTCTCTTATATCTTTCCATATACGAGCCAATTAATTGATTGACAATCAATAAATTTCTTTCCTTCTCTACAAATATTTGAATCATCAATTTCAGCAAATTATCCATTTTAATAATAAGATCAAGACAAGTGTAACAACCTGGAAAAACATTTTACCAATTTAAAATTTTTATTTTGGTAATTTTAATGAATTTTGAATATTTAAAATGATTTATTTTAAATAATAACGACTAGAAATTTATTTTGAATAGAATTCGAACATATATATTTTTTTGAATCGAAGTTAGAATGTAATATTTTATTTTAATTATAAAAGTAATTGGAAATGGCGCGGTAGTTTGAAATTTCGATTTCAAATTTCAAATGAATGTACATGATTCAAAATAAACCGGATTTTAGTGAAACCAGAAATATTTGAATCTATTTGAAAATATCTTTCCAACGAATGTGAAAAATCTAATTTTCATAGCGGGAATAAAAAGTTATGTCCAGTTGAAAATTCAGAATAGTTGCTATGGAAATATAGCCCTTAAAAATAACGATTCTGTAAATGACCTCCAGTTTCAACGAGACCACCTTTGTTGGATCCGGAATGTCAAGTTATTGCTAAATTCCAATTTTCATAATTTTTGGAATCAATATGTGAGCATGGTGGATTTAAACGTGTTTGGTAATTTCTGTTTGAATTTAATCAAATGAAAAATGACCGTTTTACGAACGGTCTCTAAATTCGACGAAATTAGTTTTGTTAGGACCGTATCGTCAAAACATAGCCAGATTTATTTTTCTAGAATTTTTGGAGTCAGTATGTGGCCTCGGTTAATTGAAATGTACGTTTAAATTAAATATATATTGATTTATGTTTTAATTTAAAGAAAAACTGATCGTAACAGCCGAACTGGGTTACCAGACATATCCCATTGTGTCCGGAATGGGGGTAATTAGCAGGGGGCGATAGTCGTTGGGTCTGAATTGGAGTTCGAATGTAAAAATCTCCTTTTTATGAAAAAAATAATAATATAAATATATATATTATTTTTTAAAACCCTTAATTCTCTTCACTAATAAATTCCGCCATAAGCCTAATAAAGAAACGACGATTTATCGTTCAGAACTTCTTCCCTAAACCATTTCAAATCCATTCACTAATTTCAAAAATTTATTAAGGAAAAATCGAAGAGCTTGGAAGGATCTTTAGATCCATATGGACATGATCAGAAATTATCAACTGAGATGGCCAAAATCGCACCCTAAAGTGCTGCCGTTCGTGCTTAAATCACGAGGCCATGGGTTGTTCGAGCGTGGCAGCGTCGCAAGTGGAGGTTCGGCTCTCGGAGGTGCGCAGAGTGGAGGCAGGCGATCAGACTCCGGCGTGTTGGGTTCCGCGCAGTTGTCAACCCTAGGTTTCGATCACGGTGCGTATACAGTCCAGAAGAAAGAACGAGGTGATTAAGGTGATTCTTTTTTATTTATTTATTAAATACATGTTATAAAATCAGAAAATTTTGGAGGGAAAAAAAGAAAATAATTACATAGTTTAAACTCAGTTTTTTAATTTAATTTAACATTGTTTAAATCAGGTTTTTTATGTAAAGCACAGATTAAAAATGTAATTTTTTATATAAAGTACCTTTGTAAGAAAATGTGACGGCCCGCCCCGCACCAACCGACATTTACTCCAAAAGAGCGCTGTACACATGTCCAGTTAGCACGGGACGGTCGTCAGAAGGAAAGGGAAGGAGGAAATGAACTAACAAGGAACCTGTAAAATGTCTCACAGCGCATGGTACAAAATATAATAACAACATACTTGACATAAAACAGGTGAGACAGTGCATAAGATGAAAATAAACTAACATAGCAGAGGAAAATCCAAGTACAGCTCATGATCCAAAGCTAACATTATTACAACTTTTCAAACTGTCTCAAAAGAAAAAGCAAGATAAAAGAGGTACACTACTAATGCCCAAGTAGCGACCACCCACGACACAGGGAGAATATCTATATATCATACGTGGAAGCCTCCTGCTCGCCCTGAATCAGCCACTCGCGCATTACCAGCTAACCTTTCTCTAGTCTGCTCGTGTGAGCACCCAGGGTAATAAGAGGAGACATAAAACTCTGGGTCAGACATAAAGCCTGGTATGAGCGATAAGCATCTAAACAGAACAATAACAGGTAGACTAAAACATACCTGAACCTGTAACCCAAAAGTTAGCACTACATACTGTACAACAATCTAAGGTGCCATTTCAAATCGTGTAAGTATAGCGGGGGTGGGGGTGTGCATTTCATAGTGATGGCAAACAGTCAAATATAGCAACCATCCTCACATCTCTCACTCAGTGCATAAAGCATACGATGTTCACCACTTCGATCACCCAACATACCTTGCTATGATCACTTTGCCCCATGAAGTCATAAATGGCTTCACTGCACTGATAACGTAGCCACTAATCCTTTGCTATGTCCACGCTGCCTCATGGAGTCGCAATGACCCCACTGCACTGGCTCATAGCCTCACTAATCCTTTGCTATGTCCACTCTGCCCCATGGAGTCACAATGACCCCACTGCACTGGCTCATAGTCTTACTACGCATCACTTTGCCCCTCAAGTCATAATGACTCTACTGCGCTGATAACGTAGTCTTTCTACCATCACCTTGCCCCTCGAGTCATAATGACTCTACTGCACTGATAAGTAGCTCATCATCCATTTTCAGTGTTGAATCGAAGTTATGAACGTCGCCAACTCCTTAGCACACGTCCCGCAGCAAAGTCCAACCGTGAAGTGAACTCATTGGTTCCCAATTGGATCCTGAGCTCTAACTTCCATTTGGACTACCTTTGCATCTCGGGTTGTTGGTCATTACTGGGTCGGGTCGGGTTCCCCTTCTAGCCATCGGTTCGGGTCGGGTCCTCTACTTTGAATTGGTCCGGTTCGTGGTCTTCCTCTGGTAACGGTTCGGTTCGGGTTCTCAACGTTGCATCGGTTCGGGTCGGGTGTCCCACTTCGGGTCGGGTCGGGTTGCCATCTCCCATCCAGTTCGTGCTCCAGCTCCTGTTGCCTCGTCTGGTCCCGTTCCCTATTCTAATCCGATCTGAGCCCTTCGCCATACTCCGGTCCGAGCCCTTTGTCCTTAAGTCGATCCGATCCCCAGCTTAACCAACATGGCCTTCCTTTTTACCAAGCCTCCCAAGTGTTAAGTTCTGATCCGATTCGGATGTCTTTGCCCGTCCACTTATCCGATCCGAGCCCCATATCCGATCCGATCCGGCTCAAAACCTGCACCTTTTTTGAGACTTTTCCAGCGAGTGTTTTACGCCATTCGACGACGTTTTCGACCATTCTAACTATTGAAATCAATCACAAAGCCTACCATATAGTCATAGCAACATGTGCAATCAACCATAAACATCAAAACATCAATATGATAGGTTAAATGGATCAAACATACCCAAAACCCGTTATTTCCCTTAAGCATGTTTAGGTGAAACTTATGATATGATTAGCAAAACTTAACCGAATTAACCCGAATTCATATCAGAGGTCTAAAACATCATTTAAGAATTTATAAACATTTTTCCAGAATTTATTAATGTATAAATTCGCTAATCTTCACTAATTACCCTTAATCAGCAATAATTAGTGAGGAACTATGCAAATCACTCACCTTAGCCACAAATGAAACTAAGATCTGAAATAAATCTCTGATTTGATGCGAATCCCAATGCTAAACAACAGCTCCAATGTTGATTAGGTGTAGATCTCCCTTGATTTGATGTTGCTAAGCTTAATCCTTGATTAGAAGATGATTTGGAAGTGATTTAGAGGTTGAAGGCCAATTTTAGGGTTTGGTGGAGGTAAGTGGAGGCTAGAGAACTGAAATGGTATGATTCTCTAACTCTTTTCAGCCTCCCCATAACCCTAATCCTGAAATGGGTTATGGGCCCATTCACTAATCACCCTATTTGGCCCGGTTAAGCAGTTTTTCACCATGCAAACCTTATTTCAGCCATATCTCCCAAACTGTAAGTCCGTTTTTTCATAGGTGACCACTCTATGGAAAGTTAAACCACCAAACGAATCTAATGGAAGTGGTTTCAGGTCAAAATTCCTTTCCAATCAAAAGTTATGGCCAAAACAAGATCAGCTAGGGGCAAAACGGTCATTTAAAAATCGACAAAAATCATGAACATGGGAAATGAGTCTAATGGTTTTTTCCCAAAGTTACATAACCATACGACTTCATATGGGAAAGAAATAAATATTCTACGATCCTTCGATGTGAAGAATGCGGGTTGTTACATTCTCCCCCCTTAAGAATTTTCGCCACCGAAATTTCCTAACCAGAACACATAAAGGGTCCCGCATGCCTATCAACCATAAAACAACAATCAAACATGCAAAACAAGCCTATCCTAGCTTGCGGAATAACTAAATCACAAAGTAAATCTTACCAGGCAAAGAGTTCTGGATACGTCTTTCTAATGCTCTCCTCTGTCTCCCAAGTGCAATCATTCTCGTTCTCGCCCCACTGAACCTTGACTAGCCTCACCGCCTTCCTTCGAAGTTGCTTCATATCATGCTCGACAATGCGGATTGGCTTGCGGTTCCCAACCGCCTCGGGTTCTACTTCGAAGTCCTCTAACTGATCAGGTGAAATGGTCATATCTGGGTCGTGAACGAACTTCCTTAGTTGGGAAACATGAAATACGTTGTGAACTCCCGCCATCTTCTCTGGTAAGTCTACTCTATATGCCAAATTCTCGATTAGTTCAAGAACAGGGAATGGGCCAACAAATCTTGGTGCCAATTTGCCTCTCCTACCAAATCGTATCACGCTTTTCAACGGAGAAATCTTGACAAACACCAAGTCACCAACGAAGAATTTTAAGTCTCTTCTCCTTCTATCAGCATAGCTTTTCTGCCTATCCTGGGCAACCTTCATTCGTTGTTGAATGATCTTAATCTTATCTGAAGTTTCCCTCACCACATCCGGTCCAAGCATAAACTTCTCACCAGTCTCTATCTTACATGATGGTGAGTTGCACGGTCTTCCATACAAAGCCTCATATGGAGCCATACCGATACTGGATTGGTAGCTATTATTATATGCAAACTCTACTAGATGCAAATGGTCATCCCATGATCCACCAAAATCCAATATACAAGCTCTCAAGAGATCTTCCAATATACGATTCACCCTCTCCGTCTGACCGTCGGTCTAAGGATGATATGGGTACTGAGATGTAATTCTGACCCTAGAGCCTCTTGTAAGCTCTTCCAAAACCCACTAGAAAACAATGGGCCTCGGTCACTTACAATGCTTTTAGGTACTCCATGAAATCTCACTACCCATTTCAAATACAATTCTGCTAACTTAGCTACCATTCTGGTCGATTTGACTGGTATAAATTGTAACGGCTGGAAATTTCCGACTCCACGAGAGTCGAAAATCCCGATCTGTTAGTGAAAGAATTTAGAAGTTGAGAAAGAAAAGATAGAACTAATAGAATAGAAGAAGAAGAAGAACATCAGAATCATCAGAGTAACACGAATCTCACAGCGGAACGAATAACATATAATATATAACATAACTTTGAAGTACACAGTTATATATATACAATAGCACTTATCAGAGTACAACACCTATAACACAACGGAAATAACTATAGCTATCAAATCTTGCAGCCTCCTACTCCAAGCTCTCCAAGTGTATCTGTAAATCCCGACTACTTGACTGCCCGTACAAATTTAGGCACTCAAGAGTTTAGGGAAAACAACAAAGTAAACTCCGGGTCAGTCATGGGACTGGTATGAGTAAAACAGTTTAAAACAGGTATAGGATATCTCATAAGACCACGCCGTGAATACGGAACGGGTTTTTCCCTTATGAGTATCTGAACAACTTTGACAAGCAATATCATTGTGATATTATAATAATGTCTAAGTACAAATAGGTATCAATCTAGCAGAAACGCTTGCAACTCACGTTCTACATACATAGTATGAAATCATAAACCGTAGGGCGCTTATCGGAGAATGGATTCCAACAGACAAGGTATGGGAGCACCTTCTAAATAGTGTACTCTAGAGGTGATACACTCAGGGTTCAACAAGAACGTCTTGCAACCCGGCCACACATGACCGCTCACTCATTTAGCTTGAGTGTCGCGAATATATTGCCACCACGGTTATAGGCCATCAAACCGTCCTCCGAAGATACAGAATCAAAAAGAAGTATAAATATGAATATTCCCTAGATCGGTGACAATACACCCTGCTTGGGAATGACCCAACTAGCCATGCTGCCTAGCCCAACTTTTGTTACTTCCTGGTGTGAAGCCAGAAGCTACGTCTATCTTCAGAACATCTGATCACCATTCACTTTGAATGCCACATCGTCATACCCGCCAAATCTCAAATTGACTTATCCAAAAATAACACGGGTATACAGCTAAGAGAAACGAATTCCTCTGCCACCAAACGTGAATACGTTTGAACATATCAACTTACGCGATCCATTGGATATACTCTGTCAGACCTTCTTCCATATACGTTGTCCTGGGACTGGACAAACCGAAGGCACTATCCAGTATATCCATCTTAGTCACTGTTATCTAAGACTTATACAACAACCCTTTCACTTTACTCCGTCTTCAATTTATCTTTGGCAGATATTGCTCGCAACGCTTATGCCAATACAGAGTGGTTCTTTGGATAATAATCCAACCGGTCTCTCCATATTAACAACGTTAAAATGGTGAAAACTTTGATAGTCTGTGATTCAACTATCAAATGAAAACATGTCGGCGTACAAACAACGATCTTATTTCCAAATGGAAATTCGATCGATCAATCATCATATGTTCATATTTCCTTATTTCATATATTTAGAAAATATATGTTATAAATCATTGGAAAACATTTCCATAGCTTATTTTCACATCACTATTATTTCGCAACTATCAGTCCCTAACTGTAACTAGTATGAGAACAATACTCTAAGTATCAATCCGGAAGGTCGAAACCAACATCAGATCGTCACTTAGAACACCGTTCAACTTACCCTCTCCAGTTAGTTTCTGAATTTGCTTAACTCTATTTCTTAAATTCTTATCATGAAAACATTTCATTTCCTATGTTTAGAAAACATATCTGACTATATTTGGAAAACGTTTCCAAAACTCATTTACGGATTTCAAATGAACGTTGTATAAAACATCGTTACGCTTAATCCATTTATCGCTTATTCCTTAACTTTATTCCTAATCAACCTTTTAGATCGAACCACAACTATTCCTTTGTCAATTCTGAAGTCAATCAAGTTGGGGTATAATTACCTCTCAGACCTTAATTGAACAACGTCCTTTACTGTGAAATAGATGAAGCTCATCACTCACTTTTTCCAATCATCTGTTTACGCAAATTCTCGGATTCAGGTTACGAATCCACTTCTTATATGACAGTGTTTGATTATAACTATAACGTTATAATTCCTACCCCTATATATTTTATTTCCTAACTCGAATAATTTAACAGACACCTAATTTCTAAATCAATAACTAAATCTTGATTTAAACCCTGGAAAGTAAATAGTACTTTCCCGAATTCGCTATAATCGAATTCGACGTATAACTCTCTTTCGAGTAATCTCTATTTGATTTACTCTTCTTGGAATAACCTATATTCGATTATCTCTCTTCGAATAACTCATATTCGAGATCTCTCACTTTCGCATAAGCAATATTCGATCTCTTTCTTTCGAATATGCTATATTCGAAAATCTCCTTTCGATTTATTAATCGATAACTCCTTTCGATCAAACTAAAATCGATAACTCCTTTAACTCTATTCGAATACTAATATTCGACTAACTCCTTTGGATCAACTCATTTGATTAACTCCTTCGAATAACTAATTCGAATAACTTACCTTCGAATAACCAATATTCGATTTACTCTAACTCGATTAACTTAATTCTAATCGATTTACTCCATTTCGATTCAACTTAATTCAAATCGATTAACTTAACTCAAATTGATTAACTCCTTTCGAATAACTAAATTCGATTTAACTCTAATTGAATAACTAATATTCAATTAACTCTTACGTGTTTAACTCTATTCGAAAAACTCTAATGTGTTTAACTCTATTCAAATAACAAATTCGAATAACTCATTTCGAATAACTAAATTCGATTAACTCTTTTAACTTTACTCGAATAACTATATTCGATTAACACCTTCTTTCGAATAACTATATTCGATTAACTCTTCGACTAACTCCTTTGGATTAACTTACTTCGAATAACTCCTTTGGATTAGCTAACTTCGAATAACTCCTTTGGATTAACTAACTTCGAATAACTCCTTTGGATTAACTAACTTCGAATAACTCCTTTGGATTAACTAACTTCGAATAACCAATATTCGATAACTACTCTTCGAATAAATAATATTCGGTAACTCTTCTCAAATGAATAACATTTGATTTCTCTATTCGAATAAACTATATTTGATTACTCTTCCCTCGAATACCCTATATTCGATAACTCTACTTTGGATATGTGATATTCGACAACTCTACTCGATTAACTCTACTTGGATAACTCTAACTGATCCACTCTGACTGGTCAACTTTAACTGGTCAACTCTAACTGATCAACTCAAACTGGTTAACTCAAACGGTCAACTCTAACTGGTTAACTCAAATGGTTTTACCCTAACTTCATTTACTTGTCTCGATTAACTGAACTAATCCACTTAGTTTAACTTAGTTAATTCACGTTGATTAACTCTAGCCGGTTCACTTAGTTTAACTCAACTAATTTACTTCGATTAACCACTTAGTTAACTTAACTAATTCACATCGATTAATCCTTTAGTTTAACTTAACTAATTCACATCGATTAATCCTTTAGTTTAACTTAACTAATTCACATCGATTAATCATTTAGTTTAACTTAACAAATTCACTTTGATTCACCGCTTAGTTTAACTTAACTAATTTACTTTGGTTAACCACTTAGTTTAACTTAACTAATTCACTTTGATTAACCACTTAGTTTAACTTAACTAATTCACTTCGTTTAACTCGACCAATTCACTTGGTTAACTCCTATTTATTTAACAAATAAATATCTTCTTTAGTTTAATTCTATTTATTTAATCTCTAAATAAATACCCTTTATATTTGTTCTAACGAATATAATTCCTTTATATTTTGACTAACAATATATCCTCTTATATTCGATTAACATATATATTCCCTTATCTTGATTTTCAAATAAAACTCTTTTATATTTGTTTTACCAACTATATTCCTTAATATTCAAAAATCCTTTTTCTTATATATATATATATATAAAATCCCTTGATTTTATTTAAATAAACTATTTTCAAAATATACTCTGAAAACCCCTCTCCTACAGTCTGGTATTTCTCATGGTCTTCAACACACCATATAACAACGATAAATATCGTCCCACCACACATAGTCATACAGATTATATACTTCACACTATATATCACACTATAAAAATCACAGTAAAATACTGTTGAGGAATCCTGTTGGATTCCTCCAACCTGTTTCCCTGCATCCACAGATGTTAAACAACACCAGTATAATATTCTGATAAACAGAATCACATATAAATAATTAATGGTTTATAAATATATATATACATATATATAAAATTTCCACTAACTGACTAGCAGTTCAATCAAACAGTCAACACACAGTCAAACAACAGATAATTAACAGTTCTAAGAATACAACGTGAAAATAAAACTGTTTAGAGTTTGTGAGATTTACTCACTTTGACGCGTTAATCATTAAATAACGGTTTGCGTTATTTGACTCAGTTGGACAATTTATTTCTCCATAAATTGTAACGAGCTCGGATTCACTTTCAGTCAGTCTCATTGGGTAGTGTCCGTCCATACGATCCCAACGGATCTGGTTTCGTTGGATTCCGATAAAGTACGAGCAAGTTATGGTCATTATAAGTTAGTACACTTTAAAATAAATTAACCAAAAATTTAAATTAAATTTCTATTTGGGCTCACCATATCCCTAAGGCCCAAACCCGCTGTTAAATACCCAACCCGACTTCATCCTTCTTCCTCAACGCAATAGCCAAACTCCCGTACCCATTTTCAAGCCATGAACGCACCATTTCCTACTTACTTCCCCTCGTTCTTCAAGTTTTAATTCAAATAAAAATTATCAAAAATCTCCTCATCTCCCCCTCTTCAATCCCGTACGCTTTTTAACCAATCTGTAACTTTCAATTTGAATCCGTTCGCTGCCATGTCGTGACAGCACAGTGACATCGCGTCACTTTTTCTTGCTGCTCCTCCCTAGACTTTTCCAAATCTTAACTCTCGAACCCACAAAAAACACACACAACAATCGAATCCTCCATCGAAGCTCGAACTAAACGATTTCCTGAACCCTACCACTTCCGTTCGCACGCTGTGTTGATTACCGCGACATCAACTCCATTTGAACAGGATGAAACTGTTATGAAATCGAAGAGTACCCTTCCTTGATTCCAACAATATATATATAACTTGATTTAAGAGAAACCGTATGCTTTTATTTTGGATTTCAAAGTTTCGAAAATTGGGTTTTTGGAAGGATATAGTGGCGGCTTGCTTGTTTATAAAGGCCGAATTACTTAGGCGTTAGTATGGTAGGGGTTTTCTTTGTGGATTCTTTTAAAGCCACGCATTTGGTTGAGGACCAAGGGAATGGATGATTTGAGGAGGTGGTTCATGGCTTCTGTTGATCCAAAGAATGAAGTAAGAGATAAAGCTAAAGGTAATTAAAATCAATTAATTAAATGGAAGTATAAGGGCATTTCCTATGGGACAAGTGAAGGCAAGCTGCACGTTCATGTGCGTCAAGTCGATTAACGATCTGAATATTACTCATGGAAAAGGAACATGAACGAAGAACGAAATGTTTACTGCAAAGGAAAGGTTCGAGTATAGGGTGGACATAGACACAGGCCACGCGTCCAAGTCTAAAAATCCTCATTGGTGCTTGAGTTATAACGTTTTGCGTACTCTGTTATAAAAAATTCCACTCATTTATGGATCTCTATCAACAGTAATAAACATACCGTTATGATGACTAAGACGTTACGATTTCGAAAATATAATAATATCGGTAGATTAAATCATATTGTGAAACCCCAAAATCACTGATTAAGGGTGCAAAATACTCCAAATAAAATGTTGCTTATTTAATTAATTAAAAATTACAATAAAATTCTAAAAATTAAATTATCACTACTTCCCAAAAGAACCTTGTCTAAATTCAAACCCGATATTCAAATATATTGAAAACTCTTTTATAACGTATATAAAGCGTCGCAAATTATAAAGGAATTCTACAGCGACTTTTCTGAAATTTGATTTGGACATAACTCAAAATCTACCCGACGAAATCCCGATTTTTCTCTTCCACTAGAAAGATATACTCCACCAGCTCCACACGTTTCTTGTTTCACAGAAATCCGACTTCAAACGGTCCCTGTATACTTAGTTGAAGTTTGAATCGCCAACTAACGAACTGCAGCGCCATTTCAAGGTCGGTTTTAATTATAATTATAAATTATAAGTTCGAACGTTGTACTTTAAGTTATCGATATCGCCAAATCGATATATAAATAATTAAATAAATTAATTATTCGACAGCTAACAAAACGCGCCATTACAGACTTCCCCCCTTAAAATAATTTCGTCCTCGAAATTGCTAAGTTAGAAAAATGCTACTAACTCTACTAACTAGATTTAAAAATCTTCTTTGTTTACCTCTAAATTTCAGTTTCGACTGGACACATTTAATTTTAATTAATTTATTAATTCATTCTGGCTGACTGAATTTCCATAAATCATGAGAATGTTCTAACGCCTGGAATTTTCGAAAAATTTCGCCATAACCTCCTTTATATTGGTCAATATGACAAAGCACCCCTCGTCTCTCTAGGCCTTCTCCAACCCAAAAGAAAATCAAACAGCCAAGCGGCTTGCCAATTCGGCTCATAAAATCCAAACTCATATATAATATAAACTTGTACCTTTTTGTCGGTCGTATCATTATATCCTTTTGATCTGTTATCACTTCAGCATATATCATGGTCATTCCACTCAGTTTATATCCTCAAACCAAATCGAATTTCATTCGAACTCTAATATCAAATTCCAAATTATTGACTTATCAATTTGGTTCCATTCTAGATTATCTCTAATCCCATTTCAATTTTATTTAACTTGGTTCAAGTTAAATTTCAATTTATTTTTACCATCTCATTTTATTTAACTTCATTAGTTAAATTTAATTCCAGAACTTAAGTACCTGGGTTTCTTTCAAATCAATTTGAAATCAAAATGCCAATTCAAAACCTTTGAATTTGTTTTCTCAAAACAATTCAAAAACAAAACCTTTGGTAGTAATCCGTCACTTAGAACTCGAAAATGAACACTGATGATGTCTAGATTCATCATCAGAATCTATTTTCCAGCTATCGACGTGAGTTCAATACTATATCATTTTCAATTTGAAAAACATTTTCAAAATCTCCCAGGAACTTAAAATTTCCTTATTTTAATTCCAAATCTGATTTAAATTCATATTTAATTCAAACTAGTTCATATATTACATTCATATGAATTCTGATTGGTCATTTATAACCATTTCACCCTTTTATAATCTTATTCGATTATAATAACAACCAACACAATCAATATACTATAATAATTTCAAGATATATATTTCTTCTATAAAAAAATATATGTTGGGAAAAATTATTTCATTTACCCTCTTTCAAAACATACCATGCCGGTTCATCATATTCGAGTGTTTAGTAACCCTTATCGATACAGTGGATCAACTGATCGACCAGAATTCATAAGCCACTCAACCAATGAGTCTCCACAATATAAAACCATTTTATATTGAATAACAAATACGCACTCGTATATATAAACTCAAACTCAATCTAGGATATTACTAATCCCATCTCTATCGAGTTATGCCACAGAGCCAAGGTAATCACTTAACTTAAGCTCTGATACCAACTGTAACGGCTGTAAATTTCCGACTCCTCGAGAGTCGAAAATCCCGATCTGTTAGTGAAAGAATTTAGAAGGTGAGAAAGAAAAGATAGAACTAATAGAATAGAAGAAGAAGAAGAACAACAGAATCATCAGAGTAACACGAATCCCACAGCGGAACGAATAACATATAATATATAACATAACTTTGAAGTATACAGTTATATATATACAATAGCACTTATCAGAGTACAACACTTACAACACAGCGGAAATAACTATAGCTATCAAATCTTGCAGCCTCCTGCTCCAAGCTCTCCAAGTATATCTGTAAATCCCGACTACTTGACTGCCCGTACAAATTTAGGCACCCAAGAGTTTAGGGAAAACAACAAAGTAAACTCCGGGTCAGTCATGGGACTGGTATGAGTAAAACAGTTTAAAACAGGTATAGGATATCTCATAAGACCACGCCGTGGATACGGAACGGGTTTTTCCCTTATGAGTATCTGAACAACTTTGACAAGCAATATCATTGTGATATTATAATAATGTCTAAGTACAAATGGGTATCAATCTAGCAGAAACGCTTGCATCTCACGTTCTACATACATAGTATGAAATCATAAACCACAGGGCGCTTATCGGAGAATGGATTCCAACAGACAAGGTATGGGAGCACCTTCTAAATAGTGTACTCTAGAGGTGATACACTCAGGGTTCAACAAGAACGTCTTGCAACCCGGCCACACATGACCGCTCACTCATTTAGCTTGAGTGTCGCGAATATATTGCAACCACGGTTATAGGCCATCAAACCGTCCTCCGAAGATACAGAATCAAAAAGAAGTATAAATATGAATATTCCCTAGATCGGTGACAATACACCCTGCTTGGGAATGACCCAACTAGCCATGCTGCCTTGCCCAACTTTTGTTACTTCCTGGTGTGAAGCCAGAAGCTACGTCTATCTTCAGAACATCTGATCACCATTCACTTTGAATGCCACATCGTCATACCCGCCAAATCACAAATTGACTTATCCAAAAATAACATGGGTATACAGCTAAGAGAAACGAATTCCTCCGCCACCAAATGTGAATACGTTTGAACATATCAACTTACGCGATCCATTGGATATACTCTGTCAGACCTTCTTCCATATACGTTGTCCTGGGACTGGACAAACTGAAGGCACTATCCAGTATATCCATCTTAGTCACTGTTATCTAAGGCTTATACAACAGCCCTTGCACTTTACTCCGTCTTCAATTTATCTTTGGCAGATATTGCTCGCAACGCTTATGCCAATACAGAGTGGTTCTTTGGATAATAATCCAACCGGTCTCTCCATTTTAACAACGTTAAAATGGTGAAAACTTTGATAGTCTGTGATTCAACTATCAAATGAAAACATGTCGGCGTACAAACAACGATCTTATTTCCAAATGGAAATTCGATCGATCAATCATCATATGTTCATATTTCCTTATTTCATATATTTAGAAAATATATGTTATAAATCATTGGAAAACATTTCCATAGCTTATTTTCACATCACTATTATTTCGCAACTATCAGTCCCTAACTGTAACTTGTATGAGAACAATACTCTAAGTATCAATCCGGAAGGTCGAAACCAACATCAGATCGTCACTTAGAACACCGTTCAACTTACCCTCTCCAGTTAGTTTCTGAATTTGCTTAACTCTATTTCTTAAATTCTTATCATGAAAACATTTCATTTCCTATGTTTAGAAAACATATCTGACTATATTTGGAAAACGTTTCCAAAACTCATTTACGGATTTCAAATGAACGTTGTATAAAACATCGTTACGCTTAATCCATTTATCGCTTATTCCTTAACTTTATTCCTAATCAACCTTTTAGATCGAACCACAACTATTCCTTTGTCAATTCTGAAGTCAATCAAGTTGGGGTATAATTACCTCTCAGACCTTAATTGAACAACGTCCTTTACTGTGAAATAGATGAAGCTCATCACTCACTTTTTCCAATCATCTGTTTATGCAAATTCTCGGATTCAGGTTACGAATCCACTTCTTATATGACAGTGTTTGATTATAACTATAGCGTTATAATTCCTACCCCTATATATTTTATTTCCTAACTCGAATAATTTAACAGACACCTAATTTCTAAATCAATAACTAAATCTTGATTTAAACCCTGGAAAGTAAATAGTACTTTCCCGAATTCGCTATAATCGAATTCGACGTATAACTCTCTTTCGAGTAATCTCTATTTGATTTACTCGTCTTCGAATAACCTATATTCGATTATCTCTCTTCGAATAACTCATATTCGAAATCTCTCACTTTCGCATAAACAATATTCGATCTCTTTCTTTCGAATATGCTATATTCGAAAATCTCCTTTCGATTTACTAATCGATAACTCCTTTCGATCAAAATAAAATCGATAACTCCTTTAACTCTATTCGAATACTAATATTCGACTAACTCCTTTGGATCAACTCATTTGATTAACTCCTTCGAATAACTAATTCGAATAACTTACCTTCGAATAACCAATATTCGATTTACTCTAACTCGATTAACTTAATTCTAATCGATTTACTCCATTTCGATTCAACTTAATTCAAATCGATTAACTTAACTCAAATTGATTAACTCCTTTCGAATAACTAAATTCGATTTAACTCTAATTGAATAACTAATATTCAATTAACTCTTACGTGTTTAACTCTATTCGAAAAACTCTAATGTGTTTAACTCTATTCACATAACAAATTCGAATAACTCATTTCGAATAACTAAATTCGATTAACTCTTTTAACTTTACTCGAATAACTATATTCGATTAACACCTTCTTTCGAATAACTATATTCGATTAACTCATCGACTAACTCCTTTGGATTAACTTACTTCGAATAACTCCTTTGGATTAGCTAACTTCGAATAACTCCTTTGGATTAACTAACTTCGAATAACTCCTTTGGATTAACTAACTTCGAATAACTCCTTTGGATTAACTAACTTCGAATAACCAATATTCGATAACTACTCTTCGAATAAATAATATTCGGTAACTCTTCTCAAATGAATAACATTTGATTTCTCCACTCGAATAACTCTAACTGATCCACTCTGACTGGTCAACTTTAACTGATCAACTCAAACTGGTTAACTCAAATGGTCAACTCTAACTGGTTAACTCAAATGGTTTTACCCTAACTTGATTTACTTGTCTCGATTAAATGAACTAATCCACTTAGTTTAACTTAGTTAATTCACGTTGACTAACTCTAGCCGGTTCACTTAGTTTAACTCAACTAATTTACTTCGATTAACCACTTAGTTAACTTAACTAATTCACATCGATTAATCCTTTAGTTTAACTTAACTAATTCACATCGATTAATCCTTTAGTTTAACTTAACTAATTCACATCGATTAATCATTTAGTTTAACTTAACAAATTCACTTTGATTCATCGCTTAGTTTAACGTAACTAATTTACTTTGGTTAACCACTTAGTTTAACTTAACTAATTCACTTTGATTAACCACTTAGTTTAACTTAACTAATTCACTTCGTTTAACTCGACCAATTCACTTGGTTAACTCCTATTTATTTAACAAATAAATATCTTCTTTAGTTTAATTCTATTTATTTAATCTCTAAATAAATACCCTTTATATTTGTTCTAACGAATATAATTCCTTTATATTTTGACTAACAATATATCATCTTATATTCGATTAACATATATATTCCCTTATCTTGATTTTCAAATAAAACTCTTTTATATTTGTTTTACCAACTATATTCCTTAATATTCAAAAATCCTTTTTCTTATATATATATATATATATAAAATCCCTTGATTTTATTTAAATAAACTATTTTCAAAATATACTCTGAAAACCCCTCTCCTATAGTCTGGTATTTCTCATGGTCTTCAACACACCATATAACAACGATAAATATCGTCCCACCACACATAGTCATACAGATTATATACTTCACACTATATATCACACTATAAAAATCACAGTAAAATACTGTTGAGGAATCCTGTTGGATTCCTCCAACCTGTTTCCCTGCATCCACAGATGTTAAACAACACCAGTATAATATTCTGATAAACAGAATCACATATAAATAATTAACGGTTTATAAATATATATATATACATATATATAAAATTTCCACTAACTGACTAGCAGTTCAATCAAACAGTCAACACACAGTCAAACAACAGATAATTAACAGTTCTAAGAATACAACGTGAAAATAAAACTGTTTAGAGTTTGTGAGATTTACTCACTTTGACGCGTTAATCGTTAAATAACGGTTTGCGTTATTTGACTCAGTTGGACAATTTATTTCTCCATAAATTGTAACGAGCTCAGATTCACTTCCGGTCAGTCTCATTGGGTAGTGTCCGTCCATACGATCCCAACGGATCTTGTTTCGTTGGATTCCGATAAAGTACGAGCAAGTTATGGTCATTATAAGTTAGTACACTTTAAAATAAATTAACCAAAAATTTAAATTAAATTTCTATTTGGGCTCACCATATCCCTAAGGCCCAAACCCGCTGTTAAATACCCAACCCGGCTTCATCCTTCTTCCTCAACGCAATAGCCAAACTCCCGTACCCATTTTCAAGCCATGAACGCACCATTTCCTACTTACTTCCCCTCGTTCTTCAAGTTTTAATTCAAATAAAAATTATCAAAAATCTCCTCATCTCCCCCTCTTCAATCCCGTACGCTTTTTAACCAATCTGTAACTTTCAATTTGAATCCGTTCGCTGCCATGTCGTGACAGCACAGTGACATCGCGTCACTTTTTCTTGCTGCTCCTCCCTAGACTTTTCCAAATCTTAACTCTCGAACCCACAAACACACATACAACAATCGAATCCTCCATCGAAGCTCGAACTAAACGATTTCCTGAACCCTACCACTTCCGTTCGCACGCTGTGTTGATTACCGCGACATCAACTCCGTTTGAACAGGATGAAACTGTTATGAAATCGAAGAGTACCCTTCCTTGATTCCAACAATATATATATAACTTGATTTAAGAGAAACCGTATGCTTTTATTTTGGATTTCAAAGTTTCGAAAATTGGGTTTTTGGAAGGATATAGTGGCGGCTTGCTTGTTTATAAAGGCTGAATTACTTAGGCGTTATTATGGTAGGGGTTTTCTTTGTGGATTCTTTTAAAGCCACGCATTTGGTTGAGGACCAAGGGAATGGATGGTTTGAGGAGGTGGTTCATGGCTTCTGTTGATCCAAAGAATGAAGTAAGAGATAAAGCTAAAGGTAATTAAAATCAATTAATTAAATGGAAGTATAAGGGCATTTCCTATGGGACAAGTGAAGGCAAGCTGCACGTTCATGTGCGTCAAGTCGATTAACGATCTGAATATTACTCATGGAAAAGGAACATGAACGAAGAACGAAATGTTTACTACAAAGGAAAGGTTCGAGTATAGGGTTGACATAGACACAGGCCACGCGTCCAAGTCTAAAAATCCTCATTGGTGCTTGAGTTATAACGTTTTGCGTACTCTGTTATAAAAAATTCCACTCATTTATGGATCTCTATCAACAGTAATAAACATACCGTTATGATGACTAAGACGTTACGATTTCGAAAATATAATAATATCGGTAGATTAACTCATATTGTGAAACCCCAAAATCGCTGATTAAGGGTGCAAAATACTCCAAATAAAATGTTGCTTATTTAATTAATTAAAAATTACAATAAAATTCTAAAAATTAAATTATCACTACTTCCCAAAAGAACCTTGTCTAAATTCAAACCCGATATTCAAATATATTGAAAACTCTTTTATAACGTATATAAAGCGTCGCAAATTATAAAGGAATTCTACAGCAACTTTTCTGAAATTTGATTTGGACATAACTCAAAATCTACCCGACGAAATCCCGATTTTTCTCTTCCACTAGAAAGATATACTCCACCAGCTCCACACGTTTCTTGTTTCACAGAAATCCGACTTCAAACGGTCCCTGTATATTCAGTTGAAGTTTGAATCGCCAATTAACGAACTGCAGCGCCATTTCAAGCTCGGTTTTAATTATAATTATAAATTATAAGTTCGAACGTTGTACTTTAAGTTATCGATATCGCCAAATCGATATATAAATAATTAAATAAATTAATTATTCGACAGCTAACAAAACGCGCCATTACATAAATCTTGCGCTCTTAGTCAATCGATCCACAATTACCCAAATGCCATCTTGTCTCGATCTAGTCCTTGGTAAATCATCGATGAAATCCATCGATACTTGCTCCTATTTCCATTCGGGAATTTCTAATGGTTGCAACAAACCACTAGGTTTCTTTTGCTCGGCTTTAACTAGCGGGCAATTCATGCATTTGTATATAAACTTCCTAACGTCTCTTTTCATCCCTTCCCAGTAGTAAGTCTGCTTCATGTCTCGATACATCTTATTACCACCAGGATGTATGGTTAGTTTTGAGTGGTGACATTCTCTAAGCACTTCATCCCTCAAACCATTCACGTTAGGTACAACTAGTCTTCCATTCTTTCTAAGCCATCCATCCCTATCAAGCCCATACAAATTCATCTCCTCACCGTCGATGTCCATCTCTAACTTGGAGATGATTTCCAATAGATTAGGATCATCCCTCTGGCTGGAACCAATTCGCTCTATCAAAGTGGGTCTGATCGCCAAACTAGCTAGCATTTCTGGATCTAATTCGCACTTTGGTCTGAAATCAAACCCCGCGATGTACTCTAATTGCTTCCATTCAAGAAACATAGCCCCTAAACTGGCATGTCTCCTACTCAAGGCATCGGCTACCGCATTACCTTTCGCAGGTGTGTATGCGATATCAAAATCATACGAAGCCAAGAACTCTAACCATCTCTGTTGACGGATATTCAGATCTTTCTGAGAGAAGAGATACTTTAACGATTTATGATCGGTAAACAACTCAAATCTTTCTCCCAAGAGATAGTGTCTCCACATCTTCAGCGCAAACATGATCGCTGCTAATTCCAAATCATGGGTAGGATACTTCTTCTCATGCGGCTTTAGTTGCCGACTAGCATATGCTACAACCCTACCTCCTTACATCAATACAACACCTAGTCCGGTACCACAAGCATCCGTATATACCGTCATTTCTTCATTCCCTTTAGGAATGACTAGCACTGGCGCACGCGTCAACTTTTCTTTTAGACTCTTGAATGCATTCTCACACACTTCGTCCCAGACGAAGGACTGATTCTTCTTAGTCAACTAAGTCAATGGTGCTGCTATCTTGGAGAAGTCCTGGATAAACTTACGATAATATCCAACTAACCCCAAGAAGCTTCTTACGTCTGTTGCATTCTTGGGCGTAGGCCAATCCTGTACCGTAGCCACCTTCGCAGGGTCCACGACAATACCATTCTCTGAAACAACATGGCTTAAGAATCTCACTTCCCTCCTCCAGAAATGACACTTAGAGAATTTCTCTTTCAATTGGTGCTTCCTCAACACCTCCATCACTATCCTCAAGTGTCCCTTGTGTTCCTCCTCTGACCTCGAGTAAACAAGGATATCATCTACGAACACAAGAACAAACTTATTCAACTGATCTCTGAATACTCGATTCATAAGATCCACAAAATATGCTGGTGCATTGGTCAACCCAAATGGAATGACCTACCACTCATAGAATCCAGACGGCGTCCTAAATGTCGTTTTCGGAACACTCTCATCCGCTACTCGAAGCTGATGAAATCATGTCGCGAGGTCCAATTGGGAGAACACTCTTGCTCCTTCTGGTTGATCAAACAAATCATCTATCCGCGGTAGAGGATACTTATTCTTCCTCGTCACCTTATTCAACTCGCGATAGTCCACACACAAACGAAGGGAACCATCTGCCTTAATGGCAAACACAACTGGTGCTCCCCACTCGGAGACACTCCTTCTAATAAATCCCTTCTTCAAAAGATTGCTGACTTGCACCCCGAGCTCTCGCTGCTCCCTTGGTGCCATACGACGAAGTGGCATCACTATAGGTCTGGCATCTTTCACTAAATCAATACGGAACTCAATCTCTCGGTGTGGTGGAAGCCCGGTCACCACCTCGAAGACGTCCGGATACTGGCCAACCACAGGCACATCTAACAACTCATCCTGCGGGATGTCGAGGGAACTTATTAAACTAGCCATTACCCCATCACTAGGTAGAATACCAAACACTACCCTCCGCCCATCATCCGCCCTAACTATTACCAAAAAGCCCTCATAGTCTACCACCACCCCGTATCTTTGGAGCCAATCGACCCCCAATATAATGCCATACCCAGTAAAGCCCAAAACAAAGCAATCACAAACAAACATACATCCATGACTCGATAAGACCACATTTCGGCACATCATACTAAGGCTAGTCGAACCACCAATCGGGTTCGTCACAACCAATGGTCTATCGACTATCTCGGGTTCCAGTCCCAACCTATCTACCAGGTCACTAGATATGAAGATACGAGAAGCCCCAGTATCTAACAAAACTCGAACTGGTACATCTTAAATAGAAAGCATACCTTGAATAACAACATTCTTTCCTTTCTCCTCAGCAGTTGGGGCATTCGACGAAGAAGGAACAACATCAATAGCATATGCTTTCACAATCTGCTTCTCCTTAAGAGGTTGCAGACACTTATCCTTATGATGTCCCACTTAGCCACAGTTGTAGCACTTCCTTTCCGCTGGCTTGGCCCGACATTCTTTAGCATAATGGCCCTTCTTACCACAGCTGAAGCACTCAACTTCTTTCTTGTTCTTTTTCTGGCCATCCTTAGATTGGCTCTGCTTCCTCTTATTCTGAGAGTTGTTCTTGCCTCCACCGCCTGCTTGCTACTTCAGCCCTTCTGCAGATGCAGCCTCAGTCATTGATTTAGGGTAAAGACTCTCTGATCTCAAAGCTTTCCCCACAATCAATTCAAAAGTCTCATCGATGTGGTTGATAAGCCTTTCCCCCAAGTATCCATCCAAACCAATAATGAACTTCTCATTCTTCTTCTCAGGAGTATCGATAAGAGATAGTACATACTTCGACAAAGTGTCAAACTCAGCAATATAGTCAGAGACTGCCCTACCATTCTGCTTGAGTTCCAAGAATCTCTTAAACAACACGGACTTCTGGGCAGTTGGAATAAACTTCTCGCTAAGGCGAGCCTTGAACTGATTCCAAGTAACCTGATCTTCTGGAGTAGCTGTTCTAATGGCATTCCACCAATTCATCGCTCGCCCTTGCAGCTGACGAGACGCTAGTCTTCTCTTCATCGCATCCTCGATACCCAAATCGTCCAAGATACAATCACAGCTACTCATCCAATCTTGAACATCTGTGGCCGACTCCGTTCCGTGGAACGGCTTCCCACCAAGGTTAGTGTAATCCTTGCATAACTTGGCGAAATCGACGTTAGGCGCCTGCACTACGGGACCACCACCAATTCCGGGATTGGGAACTGCCCCTTGCACCTCCCTAAGCATGTCTCTCATGAGGTCAGTAAACATTGCCCTCATGTCAGTAGCATTCCCATGGTTGGTCCCTCTACCAGCACCCCTCGTGTCTCGACTCATCGTTCAATCTGTAAAGAGAAAACGATTAACGACCTCACAGTGGTGCTGGTGCAGTGCAACTTCATCTCTATACTACTAATAGTATATACATATATATAACTTTTAAAAACCAAAGTAATCACAAATACGTTCTCTCATATACGTACTATCTCTCCCTAGTGTCTTTCCCTAGGTTAACTACGCAACCTAGAGCTCTGATACGAAATGTGACGGCCCGCCCCGCACCAACCGACATTTACTCCAAAAGTGCGTTGTACACATGTCCAGTTAGCACGGGACGGTCGTCAGAAGGAAAGGAGGAAATGAACTAACAAGGAACCTGTAAAATGTCTCACAGCGCATGGAACAAAATATAATAACAACATACTTGACATAAAACAGGTGAGACAGTGCATAAGCTAAAAATAAACTAACATAGCAGCGGAAAATCCAAGTACAGCTCATGATCAAAAGCTAACATTATTACAACTTTTCAAACTGTCTCAAAAGCAAAAGCAAGATAAAGGAGGTACACTACTAATGCCCAAGTAGCGACCACCCACGACACAGGGAGAATATCTATATATCATACGTGGATGCCTCCTGCTCGCCCCGAATCATACACTCGCGCATCACCAGCTAACCTATCTCTAGTCTGCTCGTGTGAGCACCCAGAGTAATAAGAGGAGACATAAAACTATGGGTCAGACATAAAGCCTGGTATGAGCGATAAGCATCTAAATAGAACAATAACAGGTAGACTAAAACATACCTGAACCTGGACCTGCAACCAAAGAGTTAGCACTACATACTGTACAACACTCTAAGGTGCCATTTCAAATGGTGTAAGTAAAGCAGGGGTGGGGGTGTGCATGTCATAGTGATGGCAAATAGTCAACATAGCAACCATCCTCACATCTCTCACTCAGTGCATAAAGCATACGATATTCACCACTTCGATCACCCAACATACCTTGCTACGATCACTTTGCCCCATGAAGTCATAAATGGCTTCACTGCACTGATAACGTAGCCACTAATCCTGTGATATGTCCACTCTGCCCCATGGAGTCGCAATGACCCCACTGCACTGGCTCATAGCCTCACTAATCCTTTACAATGTCCACTCTTCCCCATGGAGTCACAATGACCCCACTGCACTGGCTCATAGTCTTACTACGCATCACTTTGCCCCTCAAGTCATAATGACTCTACTGCACAGATAACGTAGTCTTGCTACCATTACCTTGCCCCTATAGTCATAATGACTCTACTGCACTGATAAGTAGCCCATCATCCATTATCAGTGGTGAATCGAAGTTATGAACGTCGACAACTCCTTAGCACACGTCTCGCAGCAAAGTCCAACAATGAAGTGAACTCATTGGTTCCCAATTGGATCCTGAGCTCAAACTTCCCATTTGGACTACCTTTGCATCTCGGGTTGTTGGTCATTACTGGGTCGGGTCGGGTTCCCCTTCTAGCCATCGGTTCGGGTCGGGTCCTCTACTTTGAATTGGTTCGGTTCGTGGTCTTCCTCTGGTAACGGTTCAGTTCGGGTTCTCAACGTTGCATCGGTTCGGGTCGAGTGTCCCACTTCGGGTCGTGTCGGGTTGCCATCTCCCATCCAGTTCGTGCTCTAGCTCTTATTGCCTCATCTGGTCCCGTTCCCTATTCTAATCCGATCCGAGCCCTTCGCCATACTCCGGTCCGAGCCCTTTGTCCTTAAGTCGATCCGATCCCCAGCTTAACCAACATGGCCTTCCTTTTTGCCAAGCCTCCCAAGTGTTAAGTTCCGATCCGATTCGGATGTCTTTTCCCGTCCACTTACCCGATCCGAGCCCCATATCCGATCCGATCCGGCTCAAAACCTGCACCTTTCCTGAGACTTTTCCAGCGATTGTTTTACGCCATTCGACGACGTTTTCGACCATTCTAACTATTGAAATCAATCACAAAGCCTACCATATAGTCATAGCAACATGTGTAATCAACCACAAACATCAAAACATCAATATAGCAAAACTTAACCGAATTAACCCAAATTCATATCAGAGGTCTGAAACATCATTTAAGAATTTATAAACATTTTTCCAGAATTTATTAATGTATAAATTTGCTAATCTTCACTAATTACCCTTAATCAACCATAATTAGTGAGGAACTATGCAAATCACTCACCTTAGCCACAAATGAAACTTAGATCTGAAATAAATCTCTGATTTGATGCAAATCCCAATGCTAAACAGCAGCTCCAATGTTGATTTGGTGTAGATCTCCCTTGATTTGATTTTGTTAAGCTTAATCCTTGATTAGAAGATGATTTGGAAGTGATTTAGAGGTTGGAGGCCATTTTTAGGGTTTCTTGGAGGTAAGTGGAGGCTAGAGAACTGAAATGGAATGATTCTCTAACTCTTTTCAGCCTCCCCATAACCCTAATCCCGAAATGGGTTATGGGCCCATTCAGTAATCACTTTATTTGGCCCGGTTAAGCAATTTTTCACATTCCAAACCTTATTTCAGCCATATCTCCCAAACGGTAAGTCCATTTTTCACATGTGACCACTCAACGGAAAGGTAAACCACCAAACGAATCTAATGGAGGTGGTTTCAGGTCAAAACTCCTTTCCAATCAAATGTTATGGCCAAAACAAGACCAGCTAGGGGCAAAACGATCATTTAAAAATCGATAAAAATCATGAATATGGGAAATGAGTCTAATGGTTGTTTCCCAAAGTTACATGACCATACGACTTCATATGGGAAAGAAATAAATATTCTACGATCCTTCGATGTGTAGAATGCGGCTTGTTACAGAAAAGGGGATTTTTAAATAGAAAACATTATTTAAAAAATGAATTTTTGTATAAATAGTTTTAAAATAAAGATATGATTTTTTAAAAATAAAGATATGATTTTTATAGAAAAGGTTTTAGAATAAAAATATGATTTTTTTATATACATAGCCTTAAAATAAAAATATGGTTTTTATATATAAGTATTGTTTTAAAAATAAATTAACATTGAATTAAGATTGGTTTTAAAGAATATAAGTACATTGTTTAAAAAAAATATAAAATATGATTGTTTTTAAAGAATATAAAAAAAGCATTGTTTTAGAAATATGATTTTTATAGAAATAGTTTTAGAATTAGAAATGTGATTTTTACTTTAATAACCTCATTATAAAAATAGAATTTTTACTTATATATAATTGTTTTATAAATAGAAAAATATACATTGTTATAAATATATATAGAAGTGGTTTATATATATATATTACAACGATATGAAAATGTGACTTTTGTTTATATATTAACAATATATATTTTTTATTTTTATATATATAGCGAAGTGATAAAAATGTGATTTTTATTTATATAGTAACAGAATAAAAATGTGATTTTTAATATAAAAAAAAATCACGTGAAACAGATTGCGATGGAACTGGTGGAATACAAATCCAAATATGAACCGTTCAGAAATATAGTATAGAGGAGTGGATTCCAAAGGTCAGAACTCACTATAATTTCTTGTACAGTTATTTATTTTATAACTGCATATATGAACTGCTCCCCGTCATCCACAGACCATGGACGACTTGTTTGATTGTATTTTGTTGTGGAAAATAAAATATTCATGCATGGAATAAAATATTTGAACAATAAAAATATCATTTTTATTGTATATATGAACTGTGTGAAATAGTCATGTATTGAAATAAATATTCATAAACAAATCAGGTGATTTGTTTATGTATACTCATTTATCTGATACTGATTGGGACGATAAATTTTACACATCGCCCAACTGCACAAGTAATAACCAACATTTGTTGTTTGAAAACCCCACACGGGTATTGGGATGATATTTGACATACACTTATCACAATGAAATTGAAATCGTTTTAAAATGAATTTAAAACGAATTTATTAAGGAATATTTAAATTTGATTTGAAATGAAATTAAATTCGTTTTAAAATTAATTTAAAGCGAATTTAATAAGGAATATTCAAATTTGATTTGAAATGAAGTTAGAATCGTTTTAAAATAGATTTATAAATAATTTATAAAATACATTTTAAATGGAAATTGACGAAATATATATTATATATATTGTATATATAATATAATGGCCTGAATAGAATGCGCCGCGCCGCGGCCGTTCGCGAGTTTCGACCATTGACTTCGAATTGATATTACGGGAGATCCGACCGTCGGATTCTCCTGAAACCGGAATCATTTTGTTCGTATCGAAAAGAGCTTTCCAATGAATACAAGAGATTTGAAATCTAATGGTTGGATTTGGAATTATATCCAAATCAAATTTGGAAAAGGTCGGTGTAAGTGCAGTTCGATGGCCGTTTATGGAAATCGACTATATGGGCCTTGATAAAATTATTAAAAATATTAATAATTTGTGTAAAATCATAAGAAATGATTTGGAAAGAAATGGGATGAAAAATTCCATATATGAAAGGATAAAAATATATTTTTATCAAAATGAACTAGTTATTAACTAGATTTGAAATCCAGTAATTTATAAATAGAATAAATTGGATTTTTGAAATGGTTTTAAAAAATAACTAGGATTTCCAATATATGAATTGGAATGGATTTGAATCGAAATTATCTTTGGAATATTTCGATGTTGGATTTCGTGATTATACAGATATTATTATGGAAATTTGAAATATATATTTATATCATTATTTCCAATACGATATTTGTTGGTTTCAGAATTCGATATTGAATATAAGCCGATATATTTTCTATTCAGAGCCTTGTATTTAATCTCAAATGAGATTTTGTGTTTGTCATGAATGGCGTCTTATATAACAATGTTCTTAAACCCAATTGAGGAAACAATAAATCTTTTAATTAAGATTATTGGAGTTTCCGGTTAAATTTAGTAACTGGAACAAAATGGAATGTGAATTGGGTTTATTGTGAACTGTGTTTTAATGACATTCGTTCTTTAACCTGATTAACAGTGAAATGTGATTTGGAATTTATAAATCTTTTAACTAAGATTTAATGGAAAATTTCCAAGGTAAAGTTTTCCAATTTAATAAAATAAATTGGAATGGAATGGAATTCGATTTGGTAATAATCGAAGTGAACTTCTGTGGAGGAAGACTGTTACTATATATAGAATTTAAAAGGCGTGGCCATTATTCCATTTATATTATCGGTTGGATATGGAAGTTTTATCGATTATATATATTGATCTTTCCGTGAAGATTCCATAATTAATGGAATGGAATTTTGGGTTTACCGCGAACTGTGTTTTAAATGACATTAGTTCTTTAACCCAGTTAAAGATAAGATTAACTTCTTAACTTTGAAAAATCATTAGGTAATGATTTTTGAGATTAAAACTGAATTAGAGTTTTAATGAATCTTTAATTAGATTGAAAAGAGAATGTGATAATTTAAATTATCAAATTCGAGAAATGATCGAGAATGGAGTAGCACCAGTTTTACTCCAAGCGATAGTTAAATCTTTAATTAGATTTGAACGTGGAATGGTAATTAAATTTACCGATAACACAGTGGTGTTAGATATGAAGTATTACTAGTTTTGCTTCATAGGATGAATAGGTTGGGATTGGGAAATATAATAAATGATTACTTTGGTAAGGTTCGCTAATCCCGACTAGTTTGGATAAACAATAATTTGGTTTGAATTGATATCCAGAGGAAGATTAAAGAATAAATTTAAAGAATTTATCTTTGATAAAATTAATTGGAACCTTTCCCAAAGTATATGAATATTTAAATAAAGGAATATTCATAATTGGAATGAGGCGTATGTTGTGTTTTTGTAGCACTTGTTTATAATATACGCGAGTTATTGTGAAAGACCAGGTTTATCCCATTCTGAATAACTGAATCGGCGATGATTCAACGATGAAGACGGTAGTTGAAGACCAGAGGTCTTCACATCATTTGGATGATTACTGATGTCTTGATTGGGCTGTACACCCAAGAGAGGTAATAAGTGGTGATCATCCAGATGTACTAGGACATCGACCGGATATGCGAGGACCTCTCTCCGGTATTGGACATACGGGACGAGGAATTAGGTGCCTCTTGTTTCGTTTAGACCCAGAACGAACTTGTTAATGGATGTGTGTCTGACATCGGATTTCATTGTGTATGATTGATAGACATCGGTTGCATAGCGTGAATTTCCTTTATAGCATGCTGAGATGCAATTGATCAAGGATTCCGTTGAAAAGTAGAGTCTTGTGGTTGATAACTAAAGCACAACTTTAATATAGCGTAGCTTTGTGTATAGCGTTAATTCGCGAGCCTCGCACCCCGGTTTGAACCAGAAACGGGAGAGGACTTCAGGGAGGGCATGCATTTCCTTCTAGCTAGGAGTGGTGTATGGGTGTTGCAACCCAAACGTTTTACTTATGTGGATGATGGATAGCGAGGCGACTCGGTTATATCGGTCACTGCGGTGCCGATGGATGGTTTGGTCGATATATGACCAGTTTACGCCCCATAGGGTGAGGAAATGTATTGTTCAGGCATTTTAATCTACTTTGTGTGGACCAGCCTTGATGAGCCAAGGGTTGATGCGTTATGACCCTGAGGCTTGGGCTAGAGAGTCTCGAAGCGGTAAGGACGATCCCTTCCCTTGGTTCACAGATGGAAATCCAACTTCCAATACGTGACACTTCCAATTGATTTTCTTTTTCTTTTATTGATTTTATGAGCCTAAGGCTGACCACTTGGCATTTTCTTTTTCTTTTGGATGGATGAGGGCCCTGTGAGGCTAGTTGCGGTTTTAAATGTCTCCCCGTTCAAAGGAGGTTATGGCAAAAAAATTCGAAAATTTAGGGTGTTAGCCAAATTTTTGAAGAATTGGAAAATTCTTAGAAACTGAAAAGTTGAAGAATGAAAGCCAAACTAAAAGTTGAGTTGATTAGTTAAACAACTTTCAGCTCTTTTCCTTTTCGAGGACGAAAAGATTTTAAGTGGGGGAGATTGTAACAACCCAGAAAATCAGAACCAATTTAGAATTTTTATTTTGGCAATTTTAATAAATTTTGAATATTTAAAATGATTTATTTTAAATAATAACGACTAGAAATTTATTTTGAATAGAATTAGAACATATATATTTATTTGAATCGAAGTTAGAATATAAAATTTTATTTTAATTATAAAAGGAATTGGAAAAGGCGCAGTAGTTTGAAATTTCGATTTCAAATTTCAAATTAATGTACATGATTCGAAATAAACCGGATTTTAGTGAAACCAGAAATATTAGAATTTATTTGAAAATATCTTTCCAATGAATGTGAAAAATCCAAATTTCATAGCGGGAATAAAAAGTTATGTCCAGTTGAAAATTCAGAATAGTCGCTATGGAAATATAACCCTTAAAAATAGCGATTTTGCAAACGACCTCCGTTTTCGATGAGACCACTTTTGTTGGATCCGGAATGTCAAGTTATTGCTAGATTCCAGTTTTCATAATTTTTGGAATCAATATGTGAGCATGGTGGATTTAAACGTGTTTGGTAATTTCAGTTTGAATTTAATCGACTGAAAAATGACCATTTTTCAAACGATCTCCAATTCGATGAAATTAGTTTTGTTAGGACCGCATAGTCAAAACATAGACAAATTTATTTTTCTGGAATTTTTGGAGTTAGCATGTGGCCTCTGTAATTTGAAATGTACATTTAAATTAAATATATATTGATTTATGTTTTAATTTATAGAAAAACTAATCGTGACAGCCGAATTGGGTTACCGGACATATCGTATTGTGTCCGGAATGGAGGTAATTAGCTAGAGGCGATAGTCGTTGGGTCTAAATTGGAGTTCGAATGTAAAAATCTCATTTTTACGAAAATAATAATATTATAAATATACATATATTATTTTTTAAAACCCTAAATTCTCTTCACAAATAAATTCCGCCGTCAGCCTAATAAACGAACGACGATTTATCGTTCAGAACTTCTTCCCTAAACCATTTCAAATCCATTCACTAATTTCAAAAATTTATTAAGGAAAAATCGAAGAGCTTGGAAGGATCTTTAGATCCATATGGACATGATCAGAAATTATCAACTGAGATGGTCAAAATTGCACCCCAAAGTGCTGCCGTTCGTGCTCAAATCACGAGGCCATGGGTTGTACGAGCGTGGCAGCGTCGCAAGTGGAGGTTGGGCTCTCTCGGAGGTGCGCAGAGTGGAGGCAGGCGATCGGACTCCGGCGTGTTGGGTTCCGCGCAGTTGTCAACCCTAGGTTTTGATCACGGTGCGTATACAGTCCAGAAGAAAGAACGAGATGATTAAGGTGATTCTATTTTATTTATTTATTAAATACACTATTATAAAATCCGAAAATTTAGGGGAAAAAGAAGAAAACCATTTCATAGTTTAAACTCAGTTTTTTAATTTAATTTAACATTGCTTAAATCAGTTTTTTTTATATAAAGCACTGATTAAAATTGTAATTTTGTATATAAAGTACCATTGTGAAAAAAGGGGATTTTTATGTAGAAACCATTATTTTAAAAATTTAATTTTTATATAAATAGTTCTAATATAAAGCTATGATTTTTAAAAAATAAAGATATGATTTTTATAGAAATGGTTTTAGAATAAAAATATGATTTTTTATATATATAGCCTTAAAATAAAAATATGGTTTATATATATAAGTATTGTTTTAAAAATAAGTTAACATTGAATTAAAATTGTTTTTGAAGAATTTTAGTACATTGTTTTATTAAAATTAAATAAAATAGGATTGTTTTTAAAGAATATAAAAAGCATTGTTTTAGAAATGTGATTTTTATAGAAATAATTTTAGAATTAGAAATGTGATTTTTACTTTAATAACCTCGTTATAAAAATAGAATTTTTATTTATATATAATTGTTTTATAATTAGAAAAATATACATTGTTTTAAAAATATAAAGAAGTGGTTTTTATATATATAACAACGATATGAAAATGTGACTTTTGTTTATATATTAACAATACAAAATTTTGATTTTTATATATATAGCAAAGTGATAAAAATGTGATTTTTATTTATATAGTAACAGAATAAAATTGTGATTTTTAATACAAAAAAAAATCATGTGAAACAGATTGCGATGGAACTGGTGGAATACAAATCCAAATCTGAACCGTTTAGAAATATAGAATGGAGGAGTGGATTCCAAAGGTGAGAACGTCTCACTATAATTTCTTGTACAGTTATTTATTTTATAACTGCATATATGAACTGTTATCCTTCGTCTACAGACCATGGACGACTTGTTTGATTGTATTTTGTTGTGGAAAATAAAATATTCATGTATGTAATAAAATATTTGAACAATAAAAATATCATTTTTATTGTATATATGAACTGTGTGAAATATTCATGTATTGAAATAAATATTCATAAACAAATCGGACGATTTGTTTATGTACACTCATGTTAGCCTACTTTCTGAACTAGGCTACACAAAGTTAAAAGGGGAATTGGTGAAGAGCATTGATCAGAAAAGCGTGCGCTGGCAGTTCCGATCAGATCGAGGATCTCAAGCTGAAACCAAAGGAAGCAAAGAAGAAATAAAGGAGGCTGGGACAAATCCGGATGGGTGAGGGAGCCCGATCCCCCCCTTTTCCTCAACACATCCGACCCGAGCTGGATGCTGGAGCGTTTATTACCCATGATCTCTCGAAGTGCGGAGTGGTTATGCACATGTTCCCTGCGTTCATCCACAACTGCTATGCACTGGCGACATCTCCAAGCCCTCACCTCCAAACCGAGCGGGATGCCTGCCACGTGTCCTCGAACCGGAGCCACTCCTGGAAGACTTTTCACCTATAAATACACCTCCAATGGTCATTTGAAGGAATCTTTTGGCAAACTCAGAATTCAAACCCTCTTGTCAACCGAATTTCATCAACATATTCAGATCATAATCATCTTTCAAACTATATTTTTGAGAGAATTGAGTGGATCTATGTGTTGTATGAGTGAATTTGAGTGAGAATCATTAGTGTACTTATATCTAAATCATGAATTCAAAAAGTAGAAAGTGGACGTAGGCTCTTTAACGCCGAACCACTATAAATTGTGTGTTTCCCTTTGCTTTTTGATTTCATTTTATTAAAATTATTGCTAGTTTGGGTGTTAGAGCCATTTTTGGATCTAACATTTTAGTGCTTTCACCGAGAAATCATTGAATTTTTCGCTTTTTGGGATTATCGTTCTACTATTTGGACCTTCAAGTTCAAAGAAGTTAATCCTCTATTTCCGACATTTTCAAGTATTTGCTGATTAATTACTGAAGAATTGGACATTATGGCTAAAGGAAAAGGAAAATAAGTGCAAGGCGCTCGGGAGAATGAAGCTAACGAAGATTCGCAAGACATGATCATGACGAGGTCGCAGGGACAGAGCATTGATGCTGGCCGATCCGAACCAGTAGCTCCGAACAGAATGGATGGCTCAACCCCGAACCAAAAAGGAAACGCTGATGCTGCTCGTACCCCCCTCTGAATTGAACCGGTTCCACTTCCCGACTCCGATCCGATCGTGGCTGAAGCTGGTACATCTACTCGAGCACCCACCAATGCTCCGATACCGGCCGCGACGACTAGTGAACAACCCGCTCCATCTGCACCAGTTACACACGGAGAATTTTCACACCTCCTTGATATGCTTGAAAGTACTAGGGATGCTTTGGAAGCTCACAAACCTTACAGTCTTCGTATGCAGGAGAACATGATCACTATGAGTAGGGAAATCAACGAGCTTCGTAGGCAGAAGACACCCTCTCCAACTCGTCGCCTCACGGCAGATCTGTCATCCTCTTTGGATGAAGAACGCCCTCATGAGAGAAGGCCACTTGAGTGACCTGAAAATCTTGATCAGTTGACCTTTTGATCTTTGGGATCCCGTGAAGATGCGACTCGTGTACTAGGACTCGACGACCCGAGCCTGAGAGAACCTATGTTGTTGCCCATGCGTGGATCTCAGGTTCTACCCAGATATCCTAATATTATTAATCCCACACAAGGACAGCTCCTCCAACCCCTTCCTCCCGTGAATGACCGGGAATGTAGGGAACAGAGTAGAGTAGCTGCCGCTAGAAATAGGAGGACATCCCATAATCAGAAGCATAGGGGTAATCCGAACATTAGGGCCAGAGAGCCTGATCCAACATTAAAGAATGCTGATGTATGGGCAATGGTGCTCCAGATCATGTCCGAAAGCCGACTCTACACTAATGAGGACTGGGGCATTGAACGAAGTCACACCCACTTTACGGATGATATATTGGACTCCCAATTCCCTCGGCGATTTAATTTGCCACAAATGGATCGGTATTCAGGGAGAACCGACCCGGCACAACATCTGATGAGACATGCATGGTTCATGAATGCCGCAGCAGCTCTAGACACTGTAAAATGCAAAGCCTTCCCGATTTATCTAGAATATGTGGCATTGATGTGGTTCACCCGACTCCCTCCACGGTCGATATCAACCTTTAAAGAACTAAGTGAACGCTTTATGAACCAGTTTTGGCTTCATGCTCGAAAATCTAAAAGCATCATTGAGTTGTCAAGGATTAAACAAGCTCTAGGTGAATCTTTGAAGTCGTACTTAGATCGTTTCAACCTTGATGTTACCGAAGTCAGCGACCCTAACGAATCTACCATTTTGATGGCCTTAACAGAAGGAGTCAACCCTGACATAGAATTCGGGGATTACTAGTTCAGAAAACCTCCCCTACTGGGGAATTATTCTACGAAAAAGCCAATATCCGCTTCAGACGAGAGGAAGCCCATGCTAATAGAAAGAGAAAATCGAAAGGGGCTTCTAAGGAAGATATTCAAAGCAATGTCACAGTAAAGCAGTCCGGCGATAGCTCAGGAAGGGTCGAGGTGAACGTCGGCAACAAGAACGAAGGCAATAACAAAAGGAATGGCAAAGGAAATAGAAGGAATAGGAATCGAGGGAACAACACCAGCAAAAGACCTCAATTCGAAACTTTTTAGAACTATTCGCCGTTGAGTGACACAGAGGAAAACATCTACCTAGATACTTACAACGTATTGCAATATAAAAAGCCACCACCCGGGGACTCAACCGAAAAAGAGATCGCTACGGGAAAGTTTTGATTGTTCCATGGAACTCACGGTCATTCTACCAAAGAATGCTGCCATTTGAGAGATGTAGTTGAGAAATTGACGAGGGAAGGGAAGCTAGATGAGTACAAGGTTGCCCCACGGGACATGGGGCAAGGAGGGCAAGCCCCGAACCAAAACCAACCTACTTCCAAACCCACAGCCCAACAGAAAGGTAAAGGGGTCGTTATCAATACCATTATAGGCGGCCCCATTTAGCTAGCCATAGTGACAAAGCAATGGATCAGTACGTTAATGCCGCCAATCACTTTGAAGTAGGAGAGTGCAGTAACCTCGAAGACATCACTCCAGTGAAGCAACAGAAGATGATGTCAAACGACATCATTTTCCATTATAGAGATGATACTGGAATTCAATCACACACTGAAGACCCGCTGTTAATTACTATAGCCATCGGCCCCAATTTAGTCCATAAGGGGTTAGTGGATAACGGAAGCTCAGTTAATATCCTCTTTAAGAAAGTCTTTGAACAAATGATACTCGAAGCGAAAGACTTGAAGCCCTACGAAGGATGGATACGAATCTTCAATAGGGCATCGACGGCTCCGGTGGGATATGTTGAATTACCAACAACGTTAGGACAGGGAGATCCCCAGAGATTGAGAATCCTACCATTTGTATTTTTGGATGTTGAATCACCCTACAATGCCTTCTTGGGCCGACCGGCCCTCGCAGATTTTAGGACATGTATTGCACCTTAGTGCATGCTGCTTAAATTCCCAACTGACGTAGGAGTGATTAGAGGTGATCAAGCTACTAGATGAGCTTGCTACATGACAGAGCTGAAGATGCTAATTAAGGGGCTGAGTATAGAACCCAAGGACGCTTCTCCCCCTTCAAAGGAAAATTCAGCATAGCAATTAAGGGGTCCAGCCTCAAGAGAGTCGCCCAAAGATGCGCTCGAGGATATAAACCCCAGAGAGGATAAGGAACCTAAGGACCGAAAGGCGACTCCCAATGAAATGACAATGGACATCTCCATTGACGATGCAAATTCGACAAATGTATTGAAGATTGGATTGCAGTTAGATCCAATTCGAGCGGAAGAGTTAGCTGACTTTTTGAAGGCAAATCTGGATGTGTTTACCTGGACTCATGCTGATATGTGTAGGATATCGCCTGCTATTATGAGCCACTCCTTGAGTGTCAACCCAAAACCCCCGTCGGTCAAGCAAAAGAGGCGGATGTTAGGCCCGGAGCGGTCAGCAGCCTTGAGGGAAGAAGTGGAGAAATTGAAGGATAATGGATTCATCAAGGACTCCAAATATCCCGACTGGATATCAAATCCCGTCCTGGTCAAAAAATCTAACGGGAAGTGGCGAATGTGCATTGACTTCTCTGACTTGAACAACGCTTGTCCGAAAGATAGCTTTCCTCTTCCTATGATTGATCAACTAGTGGATTCAATGGTCGTACATGAGCTCCAATCCTTTATGGATGCCTATTCTGGATACAATCAAATTCCCATGCATATACCAGATCAGGAGCATACAAGTTTCATCGCAGACTTGAGGTTATATTGCTATGTGGTAATGCCATTTGGATTAAAGAATGCATGAGCCACATATGAATGCTTGGTCAACCGCATGTTCTATAATCAAATAGGAAAAACCATGGAAGTTTATATGGACGACATGCTCGTGAAGTCTAGATAGTCTGCCGACCATACAAAGGGCTTGGCAGAGATGTTTGGCATTCTATGAAGGTATGGGATGAAGTTGAACCCTCTAAAATGCTCGTTTGGGGTCGCATCAGGGAAATTCCTCGGGTTCATTGTAAGTTCTCGAGGGATGGAGATTAATCCTAGCCAGATAGCAACAATAAGGAACATTAAAGAACCACAGAAGATTAAGGATGTCCAAAGCCTGGCATGGAAGGTTGCCGGATCGAGCAGGTTGGACAAGTGTGTCCCTTTCTTCGATTTGATAAAATGGGGGAAACGTAACTTTGAGTGGACTCCTGATTGTGTGGAGGCTTTCCAAAATCTATTGGACTTATAAGAGAAGCCCCCGATATTGTCAAAACCTGTGGACCATGAGGATTTGTTCAGCTATCTGGCGGTGTCGTCTCATGCTGTCAGCACAGCATTGGTGCGTCTAGATGACAATGTCCAGAGGCCTATATACTAGGTAAGAAAGAAGCTAGCCGCTGCAGAACGTAATTATCCAAGAATAGAAAAGCTTGCTAATAGCCTCCTGATTGCATCCCGAAAGCTCCATCATTACTTTCAAGCTCATCCGATAGTTGTATACATTGATCAAACTCTAAGACAAGTGTTACAAAGACCCGAAGCATTGGGGCGATTACTTAAGTGGAATATCGAGTTGAGCAAATTCGATTTGAATTTTCAACCACGGAGATCAATAAGGGGCAGGCCTTAGCCGACCTCATAGCAGAATTCACGATCCCCGAAGAAAAAACAGTGGATGACAAGGTTGTTGCTTCAAAACATGAGTTAGAGCTTAGTCCGTGGAAGCTATATAAGAACGGGGCCAAAAATGATTAAAGATCCGGCGCCGGAGTTGTTTTAATCACTCCTAAAGGACGATCCATTTACTATGTCCTGCGATTGGGATTTCCATCCACCAATAATGATTCGGAGTATAAGGCCCTGATTGCCGAACTGAAACTCGCCAAGGAATTAGGGGTAAGGACACTGGTCATATTCTACGACTCCAAGATATTTATCTTCCAAGTTTGGAAGGAATTTGTGACCAAGGGACCTCAACTTCTTACTTATCTTGGAAAAGTGGAAGTGCTGCTAGGCAACTTGGAACATTATAATATAACACACATTCCAAGAGCGGAAAATCAGAAGGTGGATCGACTGGCTAAGCTAGCGAGTTCTGACAACCTAGAGGAAACCGAAATGGTTCCGATAGAGATACTGAAATCACCAAGCTTCAACTTAATGGAAATTTAACTAGCCTTGGAAACTGAGCCAGAGTGGGAGTCATGGATGACACCAATAAAGAACTTCCTCAAGAGCGAAATTCTCCCATTAAAGAAGAGCGAGAGACGAGCTGTAACACGTAAAATTGCAAGATACGTTTTACAGGACGACGTCCTTTATCACCAAGGGTTTTCCATGCCCCTGCTATGGTGTATAGCAAAATCAAGCATGTACTGCAAGAAGTACATGAAGGTGAGTATGGAGACCACACCGGAGGTCAAACCTTAGCAAAGAAAGTATTGCAGTACAGATATTTTTGGCTTACCGTGAATAAAGATGCGGCTGATTACTCACGATGCTGCGACAAATGTCAAAGATTCGCTAAAATTCCCAGAGCACCTCCAGCTCAGCTTAAGTCAATGGTAAGCCCATGGTCATTTGCCATGTGGGGAATTGACATTATTGGAGTTTTACACATCGCCAAAGGAGGAGCAAAATATGCGATCGTCGTCGTGGATTATTTCACGAAGTGGGTGGAATGCGAACCCTTAACCACGATCACGATAAAGAAGGTGATAAGTTTTGTGGTCAGAAATATTATTTGCGGTTTTGGTATACCAAAAACCATTATAACTGATAATGGAACCCAATTCGACAGTGCCGAATTTAAAAACTTCTGTCAGAAATACAAGATTGATAAAAGGTATACCGCTGTAGCTCACTCGCAGTCGAATGGACAGGTTGAAGCGATAAACAAAGTCATTAAATCTATTCTTAAGAAGAGTTTGGAGCGGGCCATCCCGGTGGAGCTCGAAGTCCCCTCTCATAGGGTGACATACTATGACCCAATGACGAATAGAGAACTCTTCCTAGAGTCCCTCGACATGGTTGAAGAAAAAAGAGACGAAGTAGACTTGCGTGCTTCAAGGCATCGACGCCAAGTAGCACGTTATTATGACAGAAAGGTTCGCACTAGGACCTTCGAACCAGGGGACTTAGAATTGAAATGAGTCTTCCCGCCTCCACCAATTGGGTCCAAAGTGGGAAGGGCCATATGCCATCCAACGGGAAGCTTGATACAGGGGCCTTCAAGCTAACGACCGTGGATGGTGAAGAGATTCACAGAGCTTGGAATGCTCAGCATTTGCGGCAATATTTGAGTTAGATATGTACTACTTTTTTTTTCTTTTTTATGAACTATGTAAAGAGGCACGACTTGCCTTGAAAATCCTGTTTATGTGAACAAAGGATTATAGTGGATGTAGACTACGACTTAGCTAAACCACTATAAAAACATCATGTGTCATTTATTTTCCTGCACTATTCTTATGTTCTATGGTTGTTCTGTCCTGATTATGAAGTACTAAACATTAAATAAAGCTTAAAAGATTAAGAACAATTCATGTGCAGAAGCAAACGAAACGACCGTTTGCATAACAGGATTGAAGGAATGGGAAGACGACATTCCTAACTCTAACTCTCATGAAATGAGAGAGAGTATAAAGGACGGGAAGATAACATCCTCCGAGGAGTGATGGTGCACCCGAAAAGAAACCGCCTCGATGATACTCTAACCTAATTACGACACAGGAGATTATAAAGATGATCAAAAGAATAAGCATCCCTGATAAAGGTAACTTGACCCCACTAGAGAGTTGGGGGCAACTAAGTATCAAAGCTAATCAATCTCGAACAAAGCTTTAGATAGGCCACTTGTTCAATATTGATTGGGGGGCATACACATGCGCATCTCCCACATATATTGTTTATTGTCTAAGTAACAGTGATTTTAAATATGACATGTTGTTTATCTGCATTCTTACTTATGTAATGAATTCGCAAGCATTCGACGTTGTTGGAAATAAAATATTTTATTTACAAGTACGTGGATTTATAGGGAAAACTAAAACAAAAGATGCGAGGGCCGCACTCGCTACGACAACAGCGGACCAGGGGATAAACAAAACAAGAGACAAAGCCATCCTTTATTTGAACTTCAGGGTAGGCTTTGCCTTCTTTGTTGCCTTAAGCTTTTCTTTCTCCTCTTTATCAGCTTCACTTATAATATGCTTTTTCTTTTCTTCTCCAGAATTGGGTTACTGGAGTCAATGAATGTATTCCCAGGAATCGGAGCACTGGGATTAATGGGAGACTTTTTAGCAAGTTCCTCCATAATTGACCGAGTTGAAAGTTTGACAACTAACCTTGATCCGGGAGGTACCACCGCAAGAGGCTTAAGACTTTCGGGGTTTGTTTCCTCAACTTTTAGCTGCATACGCTTGTTTTGTTTGGCCTTTATCTCAGCCAAAGTCATGTCATCGACGTTCCCTGAATCTTCAGTTACAACAACATCATCCTCCTCTTCATGTCACTCGTCACCATCAACTTCTATCAGAGCATGTATCATCTCCCCATGGTGAGAAGTTTCAGTGATGGGTGGCACAAGAGCTTTATCAGTACCCTCCTCTTTCTTGTCCTCAGCTCCTTCTCCAGATTTGGGGACAGTGACTTCATCCCGTTTCTCCCAAGTTTCTCCAGTAGACCCTTCACCTGGAGTTGCCTTCTGTGAGTCATCAATTTTATCAGTTGACTTAGTACCTGCAGGATGCGAAGTAACAGTTATAAATTCAGGAGAAAACACTGGAATTTCAAGTGTTTGTCCAGTAATGTGACTAAAGGTTGAGATTGCCTTGGCAAATTGAGGTGAAAAAGTAGAAATACCCTCAGCAGATTTCTCAACTTGAGTAGCAGGAACTTCAGGAGAAAATCCAGCAGTAGAAGGTAAGGAAGAAACTTCGGGGATCTCTGGCCTTTCTGCATCATACTCTTCTACTATAGAGTCTCGGCTATGGCAGAAGAAGAACCAGTTTCAATGGTATCCATTCCCTTGGATTGACGCTTTTCCTCCTCCATTGCGGCGACAATAAGTTTTCGCCCTTTAGCTAAGGGGCTGTCTCTTCACCTCTCAAGCACTTCTCCATCAACTTGTCCTCATCAACCGAGTCAACTCCAAGTTCTTATTTTTCACATTCGACCAATTGGTCCCATGCATACACGCGGGGAAGAAGATAGTCCTTAAACCAAGCAAGATTTCGGTGACGAATCACCTGAGCAAAAAATCCAACCATAGTTTCACCACTCTCATCCATCTCCCTTTGAGCGTCTTTAAGTTGTTCATTGACTTCCTCAACTTGCTGCAAAGCCATATTTGCATTTTCTTTGGCAAGAACTACCCTTGTTTCAGCTTCTAGTAATTTAACCTCAAGCTATGCGTTCTTTTTGGCTAATTCCACCTTCTCTTGGGCGAGACGAGTTCTTTCGGACTTAACATCTTCAACCTGCTTCTTTAAATCTATTCGCTCCTGACTATGGGATTCAAGCTCGGAATGATAGCGCTTTTGTAATTCTTCGAGCCGCTTCTTATAATTATCTGCATCACATTGTGCAAGAGCGAGCTTAGCTTGGGCATCCTCCAGATCTATCTCAGAGTTTTCGATAGCCCTCGCATCATATAGTTTTTACATCCGCCATCTGATCGCTAATGATTTTGGAGAGAGTCTTTGCGTACTTTTTTATTTCCTTATATTGTACATCCACAAAGTCTATAGTAGTCTTAACGTCGTTGGCCTAGTCAGGATTTACCGGTTTGAGTTTTGGGACAAAGTGCATGTGCCTGAAATAGTGATTAGGAAATTGCTGCCTCAAAACTTCCAGTCCGGCCTGGTTCTCGTCATTAAGAATAACCGGCCTTGTAGTAGTTATGTCAACAGTGCGACAAGATAGTTTCGTGATAGGTCTTTTCTTTCCTGCATCTTTCCCCGATTCTGGTTGCTTCTCTTTTGGATCAGGAACCCTTTTTGAAGTACTGTCTTGAGGACACTTGCCCTTAGATGAAGCGGGAGGCTTAGCGCTGTACTTATCCTTCCCACGATGTGAAGGCTGACTCTTGCGTTTGTGTGAAGCTTTGTGGTGTGGGATCGAGAACGGGAAAACCGATAAGGCCTTGGAGGTCGATCCCTCTTGTCATCTCTTCCCCTACTTTCACGCTGGTCATGCCTCTCATTGGGATCCATTAGGGGCATGCTCGAAAGAACATCCCTCATATAGTAACGCTGCCTCACCATTTGTTCTATAAGAAGAAATGAAAGAATATTAGAGTTAACATTAACATAAAACTCAAGTGATGTGACGTGCAGTTCTAGAGTGCAGTGTGTTTCCTAAAGTGGTGATCCCCACAAAAAAGACCAGAGCCTAGACTGAGACCGGTATGTGTAGTCTCCCTGGACTTTACGGGAGTAACTTCTTCCTCAGAAGTGAGAGCAAGAGGATTGGACGCAAAATCATCTGCAATATAAAGGTCTCGGGCAAGGGAAGATTTCCTAAATCCCGATATATAGGGTCATCAACTGTAGTCTTATCTCCTAAAGGAATGATCGATGGCAACTCTTTTGGAGAAATTGGCCTTTCAGGGGTAACCACGTCTTCAGGAGTGATATATTTATCCCTGTCCTTCTCAGCTATGTTAGCTAGTTCGTCGTCCTGAGTCGAAGATGGAGAAGGAGGGTCCCTAAGGTGTACTCTTGGACTTTTCGAGCTATCTCCCGTCTCAGGAATAATATCGACCAGGGGTATGTACACATAAGGGCCTTCTCCATGTCCTATGCAATGGGTTATGGCAAGTAGACGGTGCCGATGTAGATATTCATCCACCAAACAATCCTTGATGGTAAAAAACGTTTTGTCACCATTAAGTAATTGATTCAAATGATCAAGTTGTGTTGGAAGCTTCCCTTGTGGAGGATTAGGAACTGTAAAAAGAAAACAAGCAACACTTAATAAACGTAAGATAAAGGTTGGAACTAAAACTCGAAAAATTCTTAGTCCCTACTTGATTTAATCCATCTTCTGGCACACCCAGACTGCTGCTTGATATAAAACCATTTGTGTTTTGGATCTCCAACATTGCTACTAAACGGGACGGTAATAATTTTCCTTTTTAGCACCGATTCGAAATATACGAAGGACGGTGTGTCATTGTTTCGATGCTTGAAGTTGTAAAAGAAATGAACATCTTCGAAAGTCAACTCTTCACCAAGAATTTCTTTATAGGCTATATACAGAGTACACAAATAGGCGTAAGAGTTGTAAAGAAGCTGCATGGGGCAATCCTTAATTGTCTCAGAAAATCGATGATAAATGGTGGGAATGGAGGTATTGCTCCAACAAGACACATTAGTCTGGTGATGGCCATATACCCTTCTGGTGGATTATGAGGACGATCTTTTTTATGGCACCTCAGTATCTCTTCGAAGAATCCCATTTTTTAGACATATCCGTGCAAGTCTATCGTTATCAATCGTTGATTCGACTGAGTCTTTAGGCGATTCCAAGATAATTGCGTCCCTAAGTTCGTCAAGGGCACAGTTATCTCCTACCCCTCCTTCTTCTTCCTCGCCTAAGGAAACATTACCCCTGGACGATGCTTCACTATCATGAGTCCCCATTTCATAATCTGGGCCTTCACTATCCCACTCTGGATCGGAGGTAGGATATACATCCTTAATGACAGGATTCTCTGATGTCCCCACAACTTCTCTTCTCTCTGCTAATCTAGATGAGCATATCTTGGTCATATCCGATGTACTACTGAAAAAATAATAGCAAGGATTAGAGTAAAGTTACCCATGTCCCTCTGTGTATGTGTGTGAACTAAATTGTGCTAGTATGAATGCAGTGCTAAAATGAAAAAAATAAGAAGTCAGCATCAATTAAAAGCAATATGAAGTAAAGCTGCATGTTAGCCAAATCTACAAAATCCAGCTAAAAAGGCTCTATCCTAACTGTCCACAAAGTCATAGACCAAAGTCAATGTTAATTGAATTAGTTGGACAGTTCTCGCACGTTAAGTTGAAAGTCTTCGGATCGGTTCGGGTGAGTATGTTACAATCGGTTCGGTTTAAGTCCCCTTTCTTAGCATCATAATCAGATTGGTTCGATGTCCGTGTCAGGATCAGATTGGTTCGGATGCTTCACTTCGGCGAACCAGTTCGGAATGAGGAAAGGGATGGGATCGGATAGGAGGGGTTAAGAGAAAGACAAATCTAGCCGGGTCGGTTGACACCGACCTAAACCATATCAGCATCACGAGACCTGTCCACTCATCTCAACCTCCCACCACAATATTAATTCTTTCCTCCGACTCGAACCAGTCCAACCCACCGTCCTTAATGGCTACTCCTTATCTTTGCGAAGCATTCGACCTGAACCGACCCTTCTTCTCCTTCATACCTCCACTCCGCTCTGTTGACACAATCTTGCCCCTTGCCAATGGCCAAGTTATTACCAAGTAAAGTATTTATAAATTGGTATGACCAATGCCAGCTTTAAGTCCCCTCCGCCACTGCATCGAGATGGCGACGAGGCCATCAACGACGATAGTGAGGAGGTGGAAGGCACGGTGTCAAAGCCAACAAAACATCATGCTGAAATCGCTTAAATTAATCATGAATTTGAGTTGGAATCAAGTAAAATGGAGTTAATCGAAGTTTTCGACCCACTTATGTGATCGATTTGAGGATCAAAGGGGAATTTCAAAGTTTTAGGAACTAGGGTTTGTCACGTGAGAAACCTATACGGCGATGGAAATGAAAGGAAGAGAGTGGAAATGGAGAAGCATTAAATTTATACAAGTGTGGAGCGACCCTTTGAATTCCTACCAGCATGACATCTCCCTCAGCTCGGACCGAAAGGCTGGCCCATGGTCATTTAGCCCATTAGCTTAGTGGCATTGAGATGCAGGAAAGGCCAGATGAATCCGATCCGAACCCAAGCAAAATCACAAGCATTAATTCAACATATGAATTGAAACCAAAGAGAAACATACAAAAGTTTACCTGGAGGAGCTACTGGACCTCAAGCAAAGTTCTCGAAGTTATTTGAAACATCGGAAGCAGTTTGTGCATTCAATGGTGTATATATAGACAACAAGAGTTGTGACCTTACGAAACGACACAACCCTACAAACGAATGGAAGCAACTATTCGACGATTTAGGTTCAGAAAATAATATACAGACAATTTCGAAGCACACTCTATCTTCAATAGAAGTGCACTTCTAGGAAGCAAAATGTTAGCCTACTTTCTGAACTAGGCTACACAAAGTTAAAAGGGGAATTGGTGAAGAGCATTGATCAGAAAAGCGTGCACTGGCAGTTCAGATCGGATCGAGTGTCTCAAGCTAAAACCAAAGCAAGCAAAGAAGAAATAAAGGAGGCTAGGAAAAATCCGGATTGCGTCGAGGGAGCATGATCCGCCCCTCTTTTCCTCAATACATCGGACCCGAGCTGGATGCTGGAGCGGTTATCACCCACGATCTCTCAAAGTGCGGAGCGGTTATGCACACTTTCCCCATTTTCATCCACAACTGCTATGCGCTGGCGACATCTCCAAGCCCTTACCTACGAAACGAGCGAGATGCCTGCCATGTGTCCTCGAACCGGAGCCACTCCTGGAAGACTTTTCACCTATAAATACGCCACCAATGCTCATTTGAAGGGATCTTTTGGAAAATTCATAATTCAAACCCTCTCGTCAACAAAATTTTATCACCATATTCGGATCATAATCATTTTCAAACTATATTTTTGAGAAAATTAGTGGATCTTTGTGTTGTATGTGTGAGAATCATTAGTGTACTTATATCTAAATCATCAATTCAAAAAGCAGAAAGTGGACGTAGGCTCTTTAACGCCAAACCACTATAAATCGTGTGTTTCCCTTTGCTTTTTGATTTCATTTTATTAAAATTATTTCTAATTTGGGTGTTAGAACCTTTTTTGGATCTAACAACTCATTTATCTGATACTGATTGGGACGATAAATTTTACACATCGCCCAACTGCACAAATAATAACCAGTATTTGTTGTTTGAAAACCCTACACGGGTATTGGGATGATATTTGACATACACTGATCCCAATAATTAGTGGTATGTCAATCAATGGGTTGACAGGCTGTGATGAGCGTTATTTATTTATTTTTAACGCTTATACAGTTATGTAATGCAGTCTGGATGATGGTTGACTGTGTTTGATTAATGTTGTGTACATATGTGTATGAAATCCATATAAATAAAATTATATGGTAATTGACTATGTCTGATTCCAATTTAGAATTAATGAATATTTTAAAATAATATTCGGTGAATATTGAAATGTGAAGCTGTTTTAAGTAGTTAAACGCCATTTTAACACGAACAGGAATTGTGTCGATTTTATTCATTTTATAATGAATTTCGAAAAGTGATTTCAAAATTTGATATTTTGAAAATATTATCATTTTAATATTAAAATGATATGGAATATTCAAATTTGATTTGAAAATTGAAATGAAATTAAATCGTTTTAAAATGAATTTAAAACGAATTTATTAAGGAATATTCAAATTTGATTTGAAAATTGAAATGAACTTGAAATCATTTTAAAATGAATTTAAAACGAGTTTATTAAGGAATATTCAAATTTGATTTGAAATGAAATTGAAATCATTTTAAAATGAATTTAAAACGAGTTTATTAAGGAATATTCAAATTTGATTTGAAATGAAATTGAAATCGTTTTAAAATGAATTTAAAATGAATTTATTAAGGAATATTCAAAATTGATTGGAAATGAAACTAAATTCGTTTTAAAATGAGTTTAAAGCGAATTTAATAAGGAATATTTAAAATTGATTTGAAATGAAGTTAGAATCTTTTTAAAATGAATTTATAAATGATTTATAAAATACGCTTAAATGGAAATCGAAGAAATATATATTATATATATATATATTATATATAATATAATGGTCTGAATAGAACGCGTCGCGCCGCGGCCGTTCGCGAAATTCGACCATTGACTTCGAATTGATATCATGGGAGATCCGACCGTTGGATTTTCCTGAAATCAGAACCGTTGGGTTTGTATCGAAAAGTGCTTTCAATGAATACAAGGGATTTGAAATCTAATGGTTGGATTTGGAATTATGTCCAAATCAAATTTGGAAAAGGTCGCTGTAAGTGCAGTTCGATGGCCGTTTATGGAAATCGTCTGTACGGGCCTTGATAAAATTATTAAAATTATTAATAATTTGTGTAAAATCATAAGAAATGATTTGGAAAGAATTAGGATTAAAAATTCCATATTTGAAAGGATTAAAATATATTTTTATCAAAATGAACTAGTTATTAACTAGATTTGAAATCCAATATATTTTTTAATAAAATAAATTGGATTTTTGAAATGACTTTAAAAATAACCAGGATTTCCAATATATGAATTGGTATGGATTTGAATCGAAATTATCTTTGGAATATTGCGATGTTGGATTTCGTGATTATACAGATATTGTTACAGAAATTTGAAAGATTTAGTTATATCGTTATTTCCAATACGATATTTATTGGTTTCATAATTTGATATTGAATATAAGCCGATATATTTTATATTCAGAGCCTTATATTTAATATCAAATGAGATTTTGGTTTTGTCATGAACGACGTCTTAGATAAGACTGTTCTTAAACCCTGTTGAGGAAAGAATAAATCTTTTAATTAAGATCATTGGAGTTTCCATTTATATTTAGTAACTGGAATAAAGTGGAACGTGAATTGGGTTCATTATGAACTGTGTTTTAATGACCCTCGTTCTTTAACCCGATTAACAGTGAAATGTGATTTGGAATTTATAAATCTTTTAGCTAGATTTAATGGAAATTTTCCAAGGTAAAGTTTTCCAATTTAATAAAATAAATTGGAATGGAATGGAATTCAATTTGGTAATAATCGAAGTGAACTTCTGTGGAGGAAGACTGTTACTATATATGGAATTTAAAAGGCTTGGCCGTTATTCCATCTATATTATCGGTTGGATATGGAAGTTTATATCGATTATATATATTGATCTATTTTCCGTGAAGATTCCATAATTAATGGAATGGGATTTTGGGTTTACTGTGAACTGTGTTTAAAATGACATTAGTTCTTTGGCCCAGTTAAAGATAAGATTAACTTCTTAACTTTGAAAAATCATTAAGTAATGATTTTTGAGATTAATACTAAATTAGAGTTTTAATGAATCTTTAATTAGATTGAAAAGAGAATGTGATAATTTAAATTATCAAATTCGAGAAATGATCGAGAATGGAGTAGCACTAGTTTTATTCTAAGCGATAGTTAAATCTTTAATTAGATTTGAACGTGGAATGGTAATTAAATTTACCGATAACACAGTGGTGTTAGAGATGAAGTATTACCAGTTTTGCTTTATGGGATGAATAGGTTGGGATTGGGAAACATAATAAATGATTACTTTGGTAAGGTTCGCTAATCCCGACTAGTTTGGAGAAACCATAATTTGGTTTGAATTGATATCCAAAGGTATCTTTGATAAAATTAATGGGAACCTTTCCTAAAGATATGAATATTTAAGTAAAAGAATTATTCAGAATTGGAATGAGGCGCATGTTGTGTTTTTGTAGCACTTATTTATTATATACGCGAGTTATTCGGAAAGACCGTGTTTATCCCATTCTGAATAACTGAATCGGCGATGAGTCGATGATGAAGACAGTGGTTGAAGACCGAAGGTCTTCACATCGTTTGGATGATTACTGATGTCTTGATTGGGCTGTACACCTAAGACAAGGTAATAAGTGGTGATCGTCCAGACGTACTAGGACATCGACCGGATAAGCGATGACCTCTATCTTGTATTGGACACACGGGACAAGGAATAAGGTGCCTCTGGTTTCCTTTAGACCCAGAACGAAATTGTAAATGGATGTGTGTCTGACATCGGATTTCATTGTGTGTGATTGATAGACATCGGTTGCATAGCATGAATTGCCTGTGTGGCATGCTGAGATGCAAATGATCAAGGCTTCTATTGAAAAGCAGAGTCTCGTGGTTGATGATCAAGCCCTCTTTAATATAGCATAGCTTTGTGTATAGCATTAATTCGCGAGCCTCACACCCCGGTGTGAACCTGAAACGGGAGAGGACTTCAGGGGGCATGCGTTTCCTTCTAGCTAGGAGTGGTGTCTAGGTTTTGCAAGCCCAGACGTTTTACTTATGTGGATGATGGATAGCGAGGCGCCTCGGTTATATTGGTCACTGCAGTGCCGATGGATGGTTTGGTTGATATATGATTAGCTTACGCCCCATAGGGCGGGGAAAAGTATTGTTCAGGCATTTTTATCCATTTCGTGTGGACCGGCCCTGACGATCCAAGGGTCGATGCGTTCTGACCCTGAGGCTTGGGCTAGAGAGTCTCGAAGCGGTAAGGACGATCCCTTGCCTTGGTTCACAGATGGAAATCCAACTTCCAATACGTGACATTGCGGCTTTGATTGTAGAGCCTAGTATTGGCGACATGATATATGGTACCGATGCCATCTAGGATTGATGCATTTATATTTGAAGTTGTTTTAAACACTATGCACTTATAATAGTTACAAAACGATTTGTTTTAAATGTACCAAGCATGTTTGGCTATTATAAGGTAAAACTCTATCCTCCGGCTCGCATTGCATTGTGTGATGGGACTTGAATCTTATAATAGCTTCATTTTTCCAAAAAGCATTGCACTGTTTTGTTATATGCACTGGTAATCTTGGGAGGAAACCCATTTCGTATTATACGGTGTGGTCCCTTGATTTACTTTATTTTAAAGTAAAGATTTAATAACGGTTTTAGTTCTCACACCAGTCACATGACTGACCTGGAGTTTATTGTTTTAACCTATAGTCTGGGTGCCCTTAATTTCGACACGGGCAGCTAGTAGTTTTGGTTTTGTAGATTTATATTAACAGGATCCTGGTTTACAGCTGGAATGATATTCGGAAAGCTCTGATATTTATCTGTGTATTGGTTCTAGTTGTGTTATGTATTATTTTTCCGCTGCATTGTAATTTGTAAATCTCTGATATTTATCAAATGTACATTATTTGTTCATACCCTGTATATTCTTGTACTCTGATGTAAATTGTTGTAATAAGCAATGAAATGTTCTTCTGTTTGTGGTCTGTTTTTTCTTGTTCTCAAAGTAATTCGCCTTCTTGTTCGGTTTAGGCCGGCTGGGAAGTTCGGGTCATTGCAACAAGTATCAACCAGCATTACAAAATGCTATTATATGCACATCAAAATATAAAACACAACAGTCAATTAATAAAAGTTGCATCTAAAAGTGACAATACAACATGAAGTACCTTCTATATGTTTGTCCATTCGGCTTAGAATATGAACTGTCCTCTGCTCATGCTCCGCATGTAGATTCTAAATGTCATTTCTAGCCAACATTTATAGATATCACTAACTAATTTCGCATGCACTGGGTGACTTTATGTTTTTCAATAATCCTTTCCCTTAACTGTCAACCCTTACAGACTTGTATCTCTCGGATTACGCCATCATTAAACTTGGCACGGGTTTGGATGGATGGGTTGTTTGTCCATTTTGTTGATATGGTTGTTGATGGGTAATCTAAAGGCTGAGCGGTGCTTCTTAGCAAGAGAGAGAGTGGGTGATGATGATGACGAGGAAGAGCGAGAAAATAAATGGTTGCTGCATGGATAATGTGGTTGCTGGATATAAAAATGTGACCAATGGATATAATGGGAAAATAAAACAATTAAAAATCGTCTTTTGTTAGATGGGAAACCATGGGAAGCAAGGAAAAGGTATATGAAAACTATAAAATTTTGGCAACTCTAAGACTATAGACTTCAATTATGATGAACAGTCCTTATTCCAAGTTGTCAAGATAACACACACTTTAAGTTGGTCTTAGTCGATAAGAAACCATTATCTTATCAGTTATAAGATTCATCTAAAAATTATAAGACACATATAAGTTGGATAACAAATGTTGACTTTGAAACCATTATCTTATCAGCTATAAGATTCATAAAAAAATTGTAAGACACACAGAAAAGTTATCAAGACGCCTATCTTTTGCACACAAAAAACTGAGAATTTGTAGTTTGTCCTTATGTTATCAAGGACAATAATATAACTTACTTCATGTTTGACACAGACATCTATAAGTCAAAATAATAAATCAATATAATGCACTCTATAAATGACCATATTTTGAAACAAATCACAGCCTCATCGGCCAGTGCCACTCCTTTATGTACCATTGAGATTACCTCCATTTAAGACAGCGTAAATCTTTATAACTGTTAAGGCTTGAGAAGCATTGCCATCTTTAGTCATTCGATGTGTGTTGAAATGAGGAGCATGATGCGATGAAGCTAGAGATGCGATTTAGGTATTTGGAATCGATAACGATGAAGTAGAGAAGCAAGTTTCTAGTAAATGAGATTATTTAAGGGATAGATATGGGATTTGGGGTTTTGGAAAAGAGTCGTTACATATGATTCATTAAATAAATATGAGTTCACAATGAGAGATAGAGTGTTGTTGGCAATCCATGATCACCCTACTGTTGAGGTTCTATTAGGATGTACAACTCACAGTTACTTTGAATGTCTTATTTGTGGGGAAAACACTTGTTCTTATCATCTATCTGAATGTAAGATGTGTCACATGGGACGTCGAATGTTTCTTCCTAATGGACACAAGTTTCGATGCGACAAGACAAATTTCATCAATGAACAAGAACTTCGTCGTCCTAAACAGCCCTTAACTGGTTTTGAAGTTGAAAAGAATGTAGTGAATATCAAAATGAAAGTTGGTAAATACAAAGAAGAAATTGGTTGAAAACAAAAAAACCAACCAATGAAGAAGTTGACAATGTTTCTGCATGGTATAGAAGGTCTATCTTTTTTGATTTACCATATTGGAAAGAAAACTTGATTCGACAAAATATTGATGTTATGCATACGGAGAAAAATGTCATAGAGCATGTCATCAACACCATTACGGACCATAAAGATAAGTCAAAAGATGGCACCAATGCACGCAAGGATATGAAAACTGTGGGTATAAAACGAAATTTGTGGGTGATGGAAGATCCTAAAACAAATAAAATAATCATACCAAAGGAAATTTTCACACTGAGCAAAGAAGAAAGGATATGGTTTTGTACTGTTTTGAAAAATCTGAAAGTACCTAATAAATTCTCTTCTTACTTCCGCAACAACGTGAGCATTAATCCTCCCAACTAAGGAATATTAAGTCACATGATTACCATGTCATAATGCAACATTTACTTCCATTATTGCTTCAACATTCTTATGCACAACATAAGGATCTACAAGATGCTTTTCATCGTATTAGTCTATTCTTTAACATTTTGTTCTCAAAGGTGATAAACAATGAACACCTTATAAAAGTAAGGGCTAGTTTGATATAGATGGATGTTGTTTCCCTTTGAACGGTAAATAACTAATTTCAGTTATGTACATTATTATTCAATATATATAACTATCACATAAAATATATAATTGATCACATTCATAGGTTGATGAAAATATAAAAAGGATATATGCGCAACAAATGATACATTGAAGGGTGTATTATAGTAGGATATATCATACAAGAAGCTAGCCTTTACTGCATGGAATATGTGCCAAATGGAGGTGATGACAATCATAAACATACCCGCGAAGCATTTTTAGATGAAGATGATGAGTTTGCTGGTGAGATACCTTTAGGTAACGATAAATATATAACGTTAACCCAAGTGTCGTTTGAACAAGCGCGTAGTGTTAGAAATCTGCTATTATAAACTGCAGTAAAACATTTCATTTACCTTTAACGATATGCAGTTTCTAATCTTATTGTGACCCTATTAATTGAGTCATAAATGGAACGTTTCATTTTCCATTATGCATTTTCCAATCTTAATGTGACCCGATTAATTAGGACATAAATAGACCGTTCATATTTAGAATGTTAAGTCTGTGATTAATTTTAAGCGTTGAATTGGTATATGATGGGTTGTTTCTTCACAATTAATGTGATGTAAAAAGCACCAATTCAAATGGGATGGATTCAAATGATGGTATTACAGAGGTTAGGATTATAAATCTTTTATTTTCATCTATTAAATAGATTTAGCTTTAAATGTTATATAAAGGATTGGGTCCTTTCTCTCCCTAAAATAAAAGAGTTGTAATCTTCTCCATCTAGAAACACATAAGGAAATATGGTAAGAGAGAGAAACTGGATTCTGGAAAGAAGAGTAAACATTAGAAGTCAAAGAAAGAAGATGACAACCATTACATCTTCCGTTGCTAATCAAGGTATGCCATCTTAAATAATAGATCATATTAAGTTTCTCTCTTTTTGTTTGTGAAATATTTGGTATTGGTGATCCTAGGCCATTCAATTGAATTGTACATCATTAATCACGAAACATTGAATAATTAAGAAAATTCTAACATGTGGTATTAGAGCCAACCAACAACTGAATATTTCCAATGATTGCAATTAATCTATTCTATGCTTTACTCATGATGTTTAATCGAGTATGTTTAATAAGTCATTTATGCACATAAAGTTTATGATTTTGTTAATAACCAAAGTGGTCAAAATCAAATTAATCATTTATTGCATAATTGACATAATGACTATTGATATAAATTGCCAGCTATAATTATACCAATCAAAAAAAAAAAAATGGCGTCACTAATGATAGTACCTGAGAACTTTCCTGAAGGAAAGTCTTATTATATAACTAGTTGACATGACGAGGTTTAATAGATATTTTGATTAAGTAAATATTGATCATCCAAATACGTCAGTTCTATTTAATTGAATATGTTTATTGCTCACTTATGTTTTGATATTTAATTATGTTAAGTATAAGGTAGTATCTACCCAAAGGAGTGCTACATTATACTGTTGTGTACATATTCGAGTCCCGTTAGTTATGAGCTTATAGTTATTACAATTTTTATTTGCAGTAGTTCCTATGAATACACATGCTTCATCTGTTACAATGTTCACTGGTGTTAATTTTTCTGCATGGAGCGAACAAGCCAATTTCCATTTAGGTGTTCAAGATCTTGACTTGGCACTCCTTGAGGATAAACTTGTTGCTCTTGCAGACAGATTATTTAACTCCTCACACTTTTCTACATCCAAATTTCGACAAAAATGGAAAGTCAAACACATCCCAGCATGGGGCGTGTAAATCTAGTACCTGTAATAAATAAGCATGAGCATAATTAGAGTACGATAAGATAACGCACAGCGGAAACAAAATAACATAAACTAGTATTAATTCAAGTAACTACCTTTTTCAAAGTAAGTCACTTTTCCAATACCAAGCATAAGAAAGAATGAGAACCAAAGCCAAACTTAAACACTTGTGAGAACCCCACTGAAGCAAACCGAACTTCCCCGTGAAGGAAAGCCCGAATTGAATAGAGAACACGACAAATCAGAACAGGAACAGAAGAACATTTCATTGCTTATTACAACCATTTCATCAGAATATAAGAATATACAGAGTATAAATAAATATTACACATTTACTAAATATCAGAGATTTACAAGTTACAATGCAGCGGAAAATAATACAAAACACAACTGAAAAGAATATACAGATACAGAGCTTTCCGAATATCATTCCAGCTGTAAACCAGGATCCTGTGAATATAAATATGCAAAACCAAAACTACAAGCTGCCCGTGTGGAAATAGGGGCACTCGGAGTTTAGGTTAAAACAATAAACTCTAGGTCAGTCATGTGACTGGTGTGAGAACTAAAACAGTTATTTAATACTTTACTTTAAATAAGATATATCAAGGGACCACGCCGTATAACACGGAACAGGTTTTCCTCCCAAGAATACCAGTGCATATAACAAAACAGCGCAATGTTTTTTTGGAAGAATGAAGTTATCATAAGACCAGGTCCTATCACACAATGCAACGCAAGCCGAGGGATAGGGTTTTCCCTTATAATAGCCAAACATGCTTAGTACATTAAAACAAATCATTTGATACTATTATAAGTGCATAGTGTTTAAAACAACTTCAAATATAAATGTATCAATCCTAGACGGCATGGGTATAATATATCATATCGCTAATGCTAAGCTCTACAATCAAAACCGCAAAATGTCGTATTGGAAGTTGGATTTCCATCTATGAACCATGGCAAGGGATCGTTCTTACCGCTTCGAGACTCTCTAGCCCAAGCCTCGGGCAAGCGCGCAGACAAGCGTTTGATCGTCAGGGCTAGTCCACATGGAGTGGATTAAAATGCTTGAACAATGTGTTTCCCCGCCCTATGGGGCGTAAACTAGTCATATCCCGACCAAACTATCGGCCCCGGAACGACCGATATAACCGAGGCACCTCGCTATCCATCATCCACATAAGTAAAATGCCAGGGTTAGTAAAACGCTGACACCACTCCTAGCTAGAAAGAAACACATGTCCTCCCTGAGGTCCTCTCCCGTTTCTGGTTCACACGGGGTGTGAGGCTCGCGAATTAACGCAACACAAAGCTATGCTATATTAAAGCCGTGCTTTGATCATCAACCACAAGACTCTGCTTTTCAACAGAAGCCTTGGTCATTTGCATTTCAGCATGCCACACAGGAAATTCACGCTATGCAACTGATGTCTATCAATCACACAGAATGCAATCCGATGTTAAACACACATCCATTTACAAGTTCGTTCTGGGTCTGAACGAAACCAGAGGCACCTTATTCCTCTCTTGTATGTCCAATACAGGAGAGAGGCCCTCGCATATCTGGTCGATCTCTAAGTACATCTGGACGATCACCACTTATTACCTTGTCTTGGGTGTACAACCCAATCAAGACATCAGTAATCATCCAAACGATGTGAAGACCTCCGGTCTTCAACCACAGTCTTCACCCTCGAAACATCGTCGAATCAGTTATTCAGAATGGGATAAACCCGGTCTTTCTGAATAATTCGCGTATATAATAAACAAGTGCTATAAAGACACAACATATGCCTCATTCCAATCCAGAAAATTCCTTTATTCAAATATTCTTATACTTTAGGAAAGGTTCCCATTAATATTATCAAAGATAAAGTCTTTAAATTTATTCTTTAATCTTCCTTTGGATATCAATCCAAATAAAATTATGGTTTATCCAAACTAGTCGGGATTAGCGCACCTTACTGAAGTAATCATTTGTTTAATTTCCCAATCCCAACCTATTCATCCCATGAAGCAAAACTGGTAATACTACATATCTAACACCACGGTGTGATCGGCAAATTCAATTACCATTTCACGTTCAAATCTAATTAAAGATTTAACTATCGCCTAGAGCAAAACTGGTGACACTCCATTCTCGATCATTTCAATCTAATTAAAGATTCATTAAAACTCCACTTGGTTTTAATCTTCCCAAAAATCAATATTAATGATTGTTTAACTTGGGAAATCATATCCTGTCTTTAACTGGGTTAAAGAACCAATGTCATTTAAAACACGGTTCACTATAAACCCAAAATCACATTCTATTCCATCAGCCTTTAACCGTAAATTAGCAAGTGAATAATTCCCTAAGTATTAACCCCGAAGGCCGAAACCAACATCAGATCAATACCCAGGAAACCATTCAACTAACTAATCTCCAGTTAGTTTCTGATTTTCTTAACTCCGTTGGGTCTAAGAACAACATCATTAAAGATACCATTGACGACAACCCAAAATCACATTCCATTAACAATGGAATTTTCAGGGAAAACAAATCGATATATATAATCGAATTAAACTTCCATATCCAACCGATAATATCAATGGAATAATGACAAGGCCTTTTAAATTCCATATATATTAACCGTCCTCCTATACAGAAGCTTACTTCGATTATTACCAAATCGAATTCTATTCAATTCCAATTTAATATGTTAAATTGGAAAACTTTACTTTGAAAAAATCCCCTTTAAATCATAACAAAAGATTTATAAATTCCAAATCCCATTTCACTGTAAATCGGGTTAAAGAACGAATGTCGCTAAAACACAGTTCACAAAAAACCCAATTCACAATCCATCAGTCTCTAACCGTAAATTAGTAAGAGAACAATTCCCTAAGTGTTAACCCTAAAGGCCGAAACCAACATCATATCAATACCCAGGGAACCATTCAACTTAACTAATCTCCAGTCAGTTTCTAGTTTTCTTAACTCCATTGGGTTTAAGAACAACATTATTAAAGATGCCATTCATGACAAACCCAAAATCCAATTTGATATTAAATACAAGGCTCTGAATAAAAAATATATCGGCTTATATTCAATATCAAATTCTGAAATCAACAAATATCGTACTGGAATAACGATATATCTTTATCTTCCAAATTCCTTCACAATATCCGTATAATCACAAAATCCAATTTCGAAATATTCTGAAGATAATTTCGATTTAAATCCATTCCAATTCATATATTGGAAATCGTGGTTATTTTTAAAACCATTTCAAATCCAATTTATTTATTTAAAAATATTCGATTTTTAATCCTAATTCAAAACTAGTTCATTTCGACAAAAAAAATAATTTTATCTTTTTAAATATGGGATTTTTCATCCCAATTCTTTCCAAATCATCTATTATGATTTTACCCAAATTATTGATATTTTTAATAATTTTATCAAGGCCTGTACAGTTGATTTCCATAAATGGCCATCAAACTGCACTTACAACGACCTTTTCCAAATTTGATTTAGACATGATTATAAATCCAACCATTAGATTTCAAATCTCTAATATTCGTCTGAAAGCCCTTTTAGATACGAACCCAACAGTTCTGGTTTTAGGAGAATCCGACGGTCGAATCTTCCGTAATGTCCGTTCGAAATCAATGGTCGAAATTCGCGAACTACCGCAGCGCAACGCGTTCTATTCAGGCCATTATATTATATATATATATAATATATAATATATATTTCATCGATTTCCATTTAAAACATATTTTATATCATTTTCAAAACGATTTCAACTTCATATTCAATTTCAAATCAAAATTGAATATTCCATATCATCGATATATATATATATATATGATAGTATTTTCAAAACATTAGATTTTGAAATCAATTCATTTTTGATATTCAGTACAAAAACGAATAAAATCAATATAAATATCGTTCACGTCAAAATGGCGTTAATCTAATCAACATGACTTTATATATTTAAACATTTTCGTGTCCATCCCAAATCAGACATCAAAATCAGATTTTGATCCTTTACTGAATATTATTTTAAAATATTCATTATTTTAAAATATTTATTCATTCTGAAATGGAATCAGACATAGTCAATTACCATATAATGTGATTATATGGATTTCATACAACACATGTACACAACAACGATCAAACACATTCAACCATCATCCAGAGTGCATTCTAGACTGCATAAGCGTCAAATATAAATATTCAACGCTTACACAGCTTATCAACCAATCGATTGACATACAGTTAATTATTGGTATTAGTGTTTGTCATATATCATCCCAATCCCCGTATGGGGTTTCAATCAACAAATAATGAATTTTATTTTTGTAGTTGGGCGATGTGTAAAATTTATCATCCCAATCAATATCTGTAAATTGGGTGTTCATAAACAAATCATCCGATTTGTTTATAAATATTTATTTATTTATTTCCTATACATGTTAAAAATTATATTTTTAACTATAAAATATTTATCTTCATTCCACATCACACAATCTATTTTCACAACACAATCAAACAAACAAACAAGTCATCCATGGTCTGTGGACGAAGGGTGTTGGGTGCTGCTAAGCACCGTCTGCATCCTAGTATATATATTTTAATTAGAAAATAAAATAAAAGTGAGGAGTTCTCACCTTTGGGATCCACTCCGCCATGCTTTGATTGTCGATCTATGTAGTATACCTACGTTAAAAATTATGTTTTTAACCAATCAATAATTATTTCTTTGTATGATTATCCTATAAATAACATATGTAGGCTAAAAATTATATTTTTATCATTCTAAAAATAATTTCATATTTTTATAACAACGTTACATAGATAAAAATCACATTTTTACACCGCTACTATATAGATAAAAATCGAATCTTCCTATCGCTAATGAATATATTGTCATTCAAACAAGAAAAATCGCATTTTTTCTTCTCTAACTTTATTATATAAAAATCACATTTTTATCGCATATAAAAATCTAACCTTTCAGATAAAGAAATCACATTTTTTTAATGTTATACTATATACAAATTATATTTAAAAGATCTCATCGTTATATATATAAATATTATACCTTTATAACACCATCATATATATATAAAGATCCTATTTTTATAACGCATAAAAATAGGAATCTTATTTTCATAAAAAGGATAACTTTAGCTTCATAAAAATGATAACTTAAACTAATCTATATATAATTAAAACTGAAATTGAAATTCAAGTCAAATTTATCATAAAAACTAAAAGAAAATAATCTAATTTACCTTTCCTTTTTCTTTCCATACGCCGGGGGGGGGGGTGTTTCCACGGTTGGACTGAGGTGAGGGGGGTGGCGGCGTGGGGTCTACAGGCCGGAGGGGAGGTGCGGTAGCGATGGTGGGCCATGGGGTTCCGGTGGCGTCAGTTTTCTGGCATTTGGGGGTTTTGGGTTTCAGAGAGGGGGAGTGGAGGCGTTGCGGTCTCGGGGTCGGAGGAGAAGAGGGGGTGGCGCGACGGGGTGGGGGGAGAAGAGGCGCCAGTGGTGGGGCCACTAGGCGACGAGCAGTGGTGGGAAAAGGGGGGAGCGACTTGAGGAATCAGGGTATTTTCTTTATTTCTTTCTAAGCGTTGACTTTGAATAGAAGGGAGAGGGGATAAGGAGAAAGTATATATATTTTCATATTTAATTTTATTTTCAAATCCAAAAAGTTACCTTTTTCGTTCGAACCCCAAATCGAACCCAACGACTATCTCCTCTAGCTAATTACCCCCATTCTGAACACAATGGGATATGTACCGTAAGCCAGTTTGGCTGTTTCGCTCGGTTTTTGTCAAAATCAAAATATAAATCTATATATTAAATTTGAACGCACATTTCAATTTACCGTGGCCACATACGGACTCTAAAAATTCCCGAAAAATATTTCTAGCTTCGTATTGACGATACGGTTCTAACAAAACTAATTTCAGCAAATTTGAAGACCGTTTGAAAAATGGCCATTTTCTGGCTGATCCAAATTGACTAAAACTGCCAAAACACGTTTTACTTCGCCATGCTCACATATTAATCCCAAAAATTATGAATTTTGGAATCTAGCAATAACTTGACATCACGGATCCAACAAAAGTGGTATCGTCGAAAATAGAGGTCGTTTGCAAAATCGCTATTTTCAAGGGCTATATTTCCATAGCGACTATTCCAAATTTTCAACTGGGCATAACTTTTTATTCCCGCTATGAAATTTCAATTTTTCGGATTCATTGAAAAGATATTCTCAAATAAATTCTAATATTTTTTGTTTCACTAAAATCTGGTTTATTTTGAATCTTGTACATTCATTTGTAATTTAAAATCGAATTTTCGCACTACCACGCCATTTTCAATTCCTTTTATAATTAAAAATAAATATTTATATTCTAACGTCGATTTAAATAAATATGCATGTTCTAATTCTATTCAAAATAAATTTCGCATCATTATTATTTAAAATAAATCATTTCAAATATTCAAAATTCATTAAAATGGCCAAAACAAAAAATTTAAATTAGTTTCGATTTTCCGGGTTGTTACAATCTCCCCCACTTAAAATCTTTTTGTCCTCAAAAAGGAACGGAGCTGAAAGTTGTTTAACTAACCAACTCAACTCTCATTATTTTAATTATGGCTTAAGTTCTTCAACTTTTCAGTTTCTAAGAACTTTCCAGTTCTTCAAAAAATTTGCTAACATCCTAAATTTTTGAAAAATTCCGCCATAACCTCCTTTGTACGGGAGCACCGGGAAAATTCCCAAACCGCCACACAGGCCTCTCCAATCAAAAAGAAAAAGAAACAGCCAAGCGGCTAGCAAATCGGCTCATAAAATCATAAAAACCCCCAAGAAATACAATAAACATGTACCTATTTGTCGGGCAAACAATTTTATTCCTCTTCTCTTGTCTCCTTGCTATGTCCTGTTCAATGTATATACATGTACGTATATGCAAATTTCAAGAAAATTTTAATTCAGTCCAATATTTGAATCAATTTGGCCAAATTTACCATACATGTACAAATTAGTTTCAACAATCTCATTAGTTAAACTAATAATCAAACAACACAACCATCAATTAATGGATTAACGTTTCAAATTTATAGCTTTTATGTATCCAAAAATCATGTCTTTGATGCCAAGTCACAACAAATAAGCCCTATCTAGTTTTGGTTCTCACACCAGTCTATGGATATATATAGATATCCCGCTTTCAAGACTCGAACACAAATGCTGATGATGACTTGCCTTCATCGAAATCATCTCCGGGTGACTAGAGTGTGACTCTATATCTATCCAGTATATTAAAACTTCGAATACACATGGATCAGACGTATACGCAAAATCTTTATATACTTGATTGTCCAAATTCAATATAAAATAAATAATCAAACACGTATAATAAAGTTTTAATTTTCAAAACAAAATTCGTTTTCATTTTTATTTTAAAAATATCACTCTCCACACTCATTCTAGGATACTACTGATCCAATCTCTAACGAGTCGTTCTCAATGGATATTACTAATCCACTCTCTGATGAATTCTTTTGTTCGGTTCTAAAGTGCCTTGTTCTCAAGCCCTGTAAACCAAAGCTCTGATACAAAATGAAGCGACCTGAACTTCCCCATGAAGGAAAGCCCGGATTGAATAGAGAACACGACAAATCAGAATACAAACAGAAGAACATTTCATTGCTTATTACAACCATTTCATTAGAATACAAGAATATACCGAGTATAAATAAATATTACACATTTACTACAAATCAGAGATTTACAAGTTACAATGCAGCGGAAAATAATACAAAACACAACTGAAAAGAATATATGGATATAGAGCTTTCCGAATATCATTCCAGTTGTAAACCAGGATCTGATGAATATAAATCTGCAAAACCAAAACCCCAAGCTGCCCGTACGGAAATAGGGGCACCCAGAGTTTAGGTTAAAATAATAAACTCCAGGTCAGTCATATGACCGGTGTGAGAATTAAAACACTTATTTAAAACTTTACTTTAAATCAGATATATCAAGGGACCACGTCTTATAACACAAAACGGGTTTTCCTCCCAAGAATACTAGTGCATATAACAAAACAGTGCAATGTTTTTTTTTTGAAGAATGAAGCTATTATAAGACCCATGTCCTATGACACAATGCAACGCAAGCCGGGGGATAGGGTTTTCCCTTATAATAGCCAAACATGCTTAGTACGTTAAAAAAAATCATTTGATACTATTATAAGTACATTGTGTTTAAAACAACTTCAAATATAAATGTATCAATCATAGACGGCATGGGTACCATATATCATGTCGCCAGTACTAGGCTTTACAATCAAAACAGCAAAATGTCATATTGGAAGTTGGATTTCCATCTATGAACTAAGGCAAGGGATCGTCCTTACCACTTCGAGGCTCTCTAGCCCAAGCTTTAGGCAAGCGCGTAGACAAGCCTTGGATCGTCAGGGCCGGTCCATACAGAGTGGATTAAAATGCCTGAATAATGCGTTTCCTTGCCCTATGGGGCGCAAATTGGTCATATCCCAACCAAACTATCGGCCCCGGAACGAACGATATAACTGAGGCGCCTCGCTATCCATCATCCACATAAGTAAAATGCCAGGGCTAGTAAAACGATATAACCGGTCCTCTCCCGTTTCTGGTTCACACTGGGGTGTGAGGCTCGCGAACTAACGCTACACAAAGCTATGCTATATTAAAGTCGTGCTTTGATCATCAACCACAAGACTCTACTTTTCAACAGAAGCCTTTATCATTTGCATCTCAGCATGCCACACAGGCAATTCACGCTATGCAACCGATGTCTATAAATCACACAGAATGGAATCCGATGTTAGACACACATCCATTTACAAGTTTCTTCTGGGTCTGAAAGAAACTGGAGGCACCTTATTCCTCTCTCGTATGTCCAATACAGGAGAGAGGCCCTCGCATATCCGGTCGATCTCCAAGTACGTCTGGACGATCACCACTTATTACCTTGTCTTGGGTGTACAACCCAATCAAAACATCAGTAATCATCCAAACGATGTGAAGACCTCCGGTCTTCAACCACCGTCTTCATCCTCGACACATCGTTGAATCAGTTATTCAGAATGGGATAAACCCGGTCTTTCTGAATAACTCTTGTATATAATAAACAAGTGCTATAAAAACACAACATACGCCTCATTCCAATCCAGAAAATTCCTTTATTCAAATATTTTTATACTTTGGGAAAGGTCCCCATTAATTTTATCAAAGATAAATTCTTTAAATTTATTCTTTAATCTTCCTTTAGATTTCAATCCAAATCAAATTATGGTTTATCCAAACTAGTCGGGTTAGCGCACCTTACCGAATTAATTTTCCAATCCCAACCTATACATCCCATGAAGCAAAACTGGTAATACTTCATATCTAACACCATCGTGTTATCGATAAATTCAATTACCATTTCACGTTTAAATCTAATTAAAGATTTTACTATCGCCAGGAGCAAAACTGGTGATACTCCATTCTCGATCATTTCAATCTAGTTAAAGATTCATTAAAACTCCGCTTGGTTTTAATCTTCCCAAAAATCAATATTAATGATTGTTTAACTTGGGAAATCATATCCTTTCTTTAACTAGGTTAAAGAACCAATGTCATTTAAAACACGGTTCACTACAAACCCAAAATCACATTCCATTCCATGATCCTTTAACTGTAAATTAGCAAGTGAACCATTCCCTAAGTATTAACCCCGAAGGCCGAAACCAACATCAGATCAATACCCAGGAAACCATTCAACTTAACTATTCTGTAGTTAGTTTCTGATTTTCTTAACTCCGTTGGGTCTAAGAATAGTATTATTAAAGATTCCATTCACGACAGTCCAAAATCACATTCATTAACAATGGAATTTTCATGGAAAACAAATCGATATATATAATTGATTAAACTTCCATATCCATCCGATAATATCAATGGAATAACGACAGGGCCTTTTAAATTCCATATATATTAACCGTCTTCCTCTACAGAAGCTTACTTCGATTGTTACCAAATCGAATTCCATTCAATTCCTATTTAATATGTTAAATTGGAAAACTTTACTTTGGAAAAATCTCCTTTAAATCTTAACAAAAGATTTATAAATTCCAAATCCCATTTCACTGTAAATAGGGTTAAAGAACGAATGTTGCTAAAACACAGTTCACAACAAACCCAATTCACATTCCATCAGTCTCTAACTGTAAATTAGTAAGAGAACAATTCCTTAAGTGTTAACCTCGAAGGCCGAAACCAACATCAGATCAATACCCAGGAAACCATTCAACTTAACTAATCTCTAGTCAGTTTATAATTTTCTTAACCTCATTGGGTTTAAGAACAGTATTATTAAAGAAACCATTCACGACAAACCCAAAACCAATTTGATATTAAATACAAGGCTCTGAATAGAAAATATATCGGCTTATATTCAATATCAAATTCTGAAATCAACAAATATCGTATTGGAATAACGATATATATATATCTTCCAAATTCCTCCACAATATCTGTATAATCACGGAATTCAATATCGAAATATTCCGAAGATACTTTCGATTTAAATCCGTTCCAATTCATATATTGGAAATCCTGGTTATTTTTTAAACCATTTCAAATCCAATTTATTTATTTAAAAATATTGGATTTTTAATTCTAGTTTAAAACAAGTACATTTCGACAAAAAAAAAATATTTTTATCTTTTCTAGTATTTGATATTTCATCCCAATTTTTTCCAAATAATTTATCATGATTTTACCTAAATTATTGATATTTTTAATAAATTTACCAAGGCCTGTACAGTCGATTTCCATAAAAGTCCATTGAACTACACTTATAGCGACCTTTTCCAAATTTGATTTGGACATAATTCCAAATCCAACCGTTAGATTTCAAATCTCTAATATTCGTTAGAAAGCCCATTTCGATACGAACCAAACGATTCCGGTAGTTAGAGAATCCGATGGTCGGATCTCCCGTAATGTCCGTTCGAAGTCAATGGTCGAAATTCGCGAACTACCGCAGCGCGGCGCGTTCTATTCAGGCCATTATATTATATATATAATATATATTTCGTCGATTTCTATTTAAAAGGTATTTTATAAATCATTTTAAATTCGTTTTCAAAACGATTTCATCTTTATATTCAATTTCAAATCAAAATTGAATATTCCATATCATCGATATATATATATATATATATATATATATATATATATATGATAGTATTTTCAAAACACTAGATTTTGATATCAATTCATTTTTGATATTCATTACAAAAACGAATAAAATCGATATAAATATAGTTCACGTCAAAATGACATTAATCTTATCAACGCGGCTTTATATATTTAAACGTTTTTGGGCCCATCCCAAATCGGACATCAAAATCATATTTTGATCCTTCATTGAATATTATTTTAAAATATTCGTTATTTTAAAATTTTTATTCATTCGAACTGGAATCAGACACAGTCAATTACCATATAACGTGATTATATGGATTTCATACAACACATGTACACAACAACGATCAAGCACATTCAACCATCATCCAGAATGCATTCTACACTGCATAAGCGTCAAATATAAATATTCAACGCTTACACAGCTTGTTAACCAATCGATTGACGTACAACTAATTATTGGGATTAGTGTATGTCATATATCATCCGAATACCCGTGTGGGGTTTCAATCAACAAATAATGAATTTTATTTATGCAGTTGGGCGATGTGTAAAATTTATCGTCCCAATCAATATCAATAAAATGGGTGTTCATAAACAAATCGTCCGACTTGTTTATAAATATTTATTTATTTATTTCCTATGCACATAAATTTTTATTTTTAACTATAAAATATTTATCTTCATTCCACATCACGCATTCAATTTTTACAACACAATCAAACAAACAAACAAGTCATCCATGGTCTGTGGACGACGGGTGTCGGGTGCTGCTAGGCACCGTCTGCATCCTAGTATATATATTTTAACTAGAAAATAAAATAAAAGTGAGGAGTTCTCACCTTTGGAATCCACTCCGCCGTGCTTTGATTGTCGATCTATGTAGTATACCTACGTTAAAAATTATATTTTTAACTAATAAATAATTATTTCTTTGTACGATTATCCTGTATATAACATACATAGGCTAAAAATTATATTTTTATCTTTCTAAAAATAATTTCATATTTTTATAACAACGCTACATAGATAAAAATCACATTTTTACACCGCTACTCTATTGATAAAAATCGAATCTTCCTATCGCTAATGAATACATAAAAATCACATTTTTGCATTTTCATTCAAACGAGAAAAATCGCATTTTTAGTTCGCTAACTTTATTATATAAAAAACACATTTTTATTGCATATAAAAATCAAATCTTTCATATAAAGTAATCGCATTTTTTCTCTATGCTATACTATATAGTAATTATATTTAAAAGATCTCATATATATATATATATATATAAAGATTATACCTTTATAACACTATCATATATATAAAGACCCTATATTTATAACGCATAAAAATCGTAATCTTATTCTCATAAAAGGGATAACTTTAGCTTCATAAAAATGATAACTTTAATTAATCTATATATAATTAAAACTGAAATTGAAATCAAATTTATAATAAAAACCGAAAGAAAATAATGTAATTTACCTTTCCTTTTTCTTTCCGTTCGCAGGGGGTTTCCACGGTCGGACTGAGGTGATGGGGGTGGCGGCGTGGGGTCAGTAGGCCAGAGGGGAGGTGCGGTAGCGGTGGTGGGCCATGGGGTGGTGGTGGCGTCTGTTTTCAAGCATTTGGGGGTTTAGTGTTTCAGAGAGAGGGAGTGGAGGCATTGTGGTCTAGGGGTCGTATGAGAAGAAGGGGTGGCACGGCGGGGTGGAGGGAGATACGGCGCCAGCGGTGGGGCCTTCAGGCGACGGGCGGTGGTGGGAAAAGGGGGACCGATGTGAGGAATCCGGGTCTTTTCTTTATTTCTTTCTGAGCGTTGACTTCGACTAGAAGGGAGAGGGGGTAAGGAGAAAATATATATTTTTATATTTATTTATTTTTCAAATCCAAAAAGTTACTTTTTCGTTCGAACCCAAATCGAACCCAATGACTATCGCCGCTAGATAAATACCCCTATTCCGAACACAATGTGATATGTATCATAAGCCAGTTTGGCTGTTTCGCCCAGTTTTGTCAAAATCAAAATATAAATCTATATATTAAATTTGAACGCACATTTTAATTTACTGGGGCCACATACATACTCTAAAAATTCCCGAAAAAAATTTCTAGCTTCGTATTGACGATATGGTTCTAACAAAACTAATTTCGCCAAATTTGAAGACTGTTTGAAAAATGGCCTTTTTCTGGCCGATCCAAATTGACTGAAACTATCAAAACACGTTTTACTTCGCCACAATCACATATTAATCCCAAAAATTATGTATTTTGGAATATAGCAATAACATGATATCCCAAATCCAACAAAAGTGGTCTCATCGAAAATGGAGGTCGTTTGCTAAATGGCTATTTTCAAGGGTATATTTCCATAGCGACTATTCCAAATTTTCAACTGGGCATAACTTTTTATTCCCTCTATGAAATTTCAATTTTTCGGATTTCTTGAAAAGATATTCTCAAATAGATTCTAATATTTTTTGTTTCACTAAAATCCGGTTTATTTTGTATCTTGTACATTCATTTGAAATTTGAAATCGAATTTTCAAACTACCGCGCCATTTTCAGTTCCTTTTATAATTAAAAATAAATATTTATATTGTAATGTCGATTCAAATATATATATACATTCTAATTCTATTCAAAATAAATTTCTCGTTGTTATTATTTAAAATTAACCATTTCAAATATTCAAAATTCATTAAAATCGCCAAAACAAAAATTTTAAATTGGTTCTGATTTTTCGGGTTGTTACACCCACCTTCTCTAGGAAACCTGGGTGGTTGTAAAGAGGAAGGGGTCAGAACAATAAGTGTTAATGTCAAAAGTTGATCACTAACACCAAAGGTGTAATTCAACACTTCACAAATAATTTGTGTCTAGAAAAGTGGTAGCCACAAACATAGAAAAAGTAAAGACGGAAAGATTTAGAGTGGTTCGGTCTCATTTTCAACCTATGTCCAATATAAGGGAGGATTTCATTAGCTTCACAATTTTTACAAGGTACACAATCTCTTCGATTTCATACATTTTGATATCTCCTTACAATAATTCTCTTTCCTTTATAAAATCTTTATCTTTTCCGATCTTTATCTCTTTCCAAGGTACAAACGATCAATCTTCATGAGAATCGTCGATTGTTGAAGTACTTCTTCGATAATCGCGATTAGTGGTAGACTTTGATGATTTCTGGATTGGATTGTTGATGGAGAAGCTTCGATCTAGCTTTGGAGAGCTTTAATGGAGTTTGAGTTGCTATAGAGCGTTGGAAAATGAAAATGGCAGCGCTTCGTCATTAGAGAATTCGGCCCTTTTAAATATAGGAAGTGGCGGGGTATTTATAGGTGTTGTTTGACGGGAATGGCAAAGCTGTGAATAGTTGTATGCAACAATATGGTTCAGATCTGATCCTTACTATCCCGGTCAAACTGTCCATTCCGGTCAAACAAGCCTTTTATGGTCCACAATAATGCTTCTGTTCCATATACGACGGCTCCTTCGCAATAAGATAATGCAGATCTTCTGATCCATAATGCTCCAACTTATGGAAATGATCCCCTCAATACTGTGTCATGTGTACTGATGTATATAACAACCAATCCATATGTTAATTCTCCCTGTCAAAGCAAGCCTTCCCGGTCAAACGAGCAATACTTTCCGATCCATAAACAATGCATTCCGGTCCATATTTTATAAGTGCAGTACACAACTACCGATCCATCAATAATATAAGTGCCGACCCATCCTTTATTTAATATATAAATAACCAACGTTCTTGCTAGCTCATCACTATTGAGACAATGCAATCCATGGATATATCCGGTTCACTGTTTCAAAACGTGACTAACCCAATATTATAGAAACTGCCAAAACTTTCGATCAACGAAAGCCACGTGGCATGCTGTAATGTATTCTAATCCATACGAATGGCTATCTTCATACGTGCACTAATATGAATGCAATACATTATTTATAGTGTGAGACCTACCAACGTGGCTTCATGATGGCAATCTAAGTTTTTACGTGTGGGATGATATAAGCTGATCAACAAATTAAAATATTCCAATCCATAGACAAGCTTTTTCCACATCACCTTCATTTGTATGGGACAAAAATGCTCCGACCCATGCATTTAACATCTCACTAATCCATCTATTTACACAGTTGCTACCGCTCCAATATTGTAACGCAACCAATCCAAGTATTAGAGAGTAGACGATCCATGCTTATACAAACCGTCTGATCCATTATATTTACAAGTTTTCCACCACATGTTGAATTGCAGATCCATGCAGTATTGATAGGAAAGATCCATTATATTACGATACTGCCACTGCCTGACATAATAGTGTTCGATCCATAAGCTTGTTCTCAAATGAACCGATCCATCTTTTAAATCATCCGATCCATCAAGTTATTGTGTGCCTGGTCCACCTTTCAAAACATGTCTGATCCATCCATTTAAACTACGCACGATCCATCGTATTATATTGTGATCCATGTACAATTGTTGAACTGCGTATTATAACGGGTTTAGCAAGATTCTGGTGAACAGGAAATGTACAACACAGATTATAATACATAGATGTATCTTGTTTGGTTCAACCTAAGATCTATGCCTACCAAGGTTAGTGATTCTAGCCTAACCTTGTAAGTGTTTACGCATGACTTTACTACTCTTTCCAAAGTTGTATTCCCAAAGTATGATACCGAGATAGATCATTTACGCACATTTTGATAAAGCCTTTATAGCAGAACATAAATGGTTATTTAATCGAGGTTAGACTCCTAGTTACAGAATTTTTATACATATATTTTCATTCGCTCTTCCTTCGTTATTTAATGCCTCACTAACGATGATAGATAAGGTGGATTCTTCTGATCGCTTAAAACCCTAGGCGGACCTATTGGTCGCTTATTATTTCTCGATAACTGATTCGACGTTAACATAAACTAGAGGGCACTAGCTATGGGCCCTACAAGTTAAGGCTTTCGTCATTCATGCATATACCCTTACCCCGTATAAGGTGAGATATGGTATTTTATCATTCGCTGTACCTTCTATCCGACCTTACTAGATAGCCCCCTTAGTCGCTTACTACTTCCCGTAGGATAAGTAGTCATATCTGACGTTTTAGTTTCCACGTTTGGGTTGGCCCACACACACCTTCCATTTAAGACCCCTAAACTGAAAGACCTATTCTCAGTTGGACTCTTCAACCCTAGCCGCTTAAGACCAAGGAAGCGTACCGTACGCGAAGATTATTAAGTTATTCCCATTTAGTCCCTCTATACGGAAATACTGTACGCATACACTTCGTTATCATCACGGGTTCATATGGCTAATAATATTTTACATTATTAACCTACTAAGTCCAACTCTATTTTTAATTATAAGTTCTATATTCATTAATATAAATAAGGGAAGTTATCTCATATTTACCCTAGGATATTTATTTGATTACTTCCTTAATCGGACTTAGTATTTAAACAACAATCAATATCCATAAATCCCCTTTTTACACCCATTTATTTCAATTTCTTTGTTTATTTCCCTTTATGACCATAACGGTCATATTTTCCTAAGGCAACCATTTATCAATACCAAGTTATCTATTTGTGGATGCTGGATTTGCCAGTCTGTTCCGGGAAGACTTTTTCCACAAGTTGAACTTAACCTCGTGCCATAGTACAATTACATTTACACATTAGACCACTCACGTTAAGCTGACTACCTGTGGTTTTCCGGTCGGTTCCGGGCAGGCTTATAACACAAGTTGAGCTTAACCTCGTGTCTAAATGCAGTTATAATTAAAATTTCCTAATTTGGGGTATACTACATTTTTCATAATTAATTTAGGAATTGTAACCATTATCCTATTATATTTTCTTTCCCCGATCAACATTGGTTATAATTGTTAAGTATTTATTCATGACATTATTTATAACAATCAATTACACTAACTTCTATAGCGGTCACCATAAATATATTCATTAAGTATGGAATATAATTTACATGTATGATTCCATAAATGAATACCATTCAACATTTCAAGCCTTCAAACATTTAATACAATGTATAATTTACCGTTTTACGCTGATTTGGACAGATAATATGTATATATTTATATTTTTTTGTTTCCGTGTGGTCAATATAGTTATCTTTTATTATTATTTTTATTTATTCTTTTAAATTTAATGATTTTGTTTAATCGACAACCAAACATTCCTTTTTGTATTCAGTCTTGTCAAAAGGTTTCAAATTTACAAAAGATCGTTTGCCTTAATCATTGTAAATTATGCCTATATTGTGGAATTGACACATTTCCAAATCACAAGAAATATATGTAAATATATAATTTGGAATAGTTGATGCAAATTACGCACAAATATGTATATTTATATTTATACATACATTTGCACCACTTTCCCTTTTTGATCTTTTTATTCCAATAATATTGAATACAAACGTGCATATTTCTTTTAATATTACAACCACATAATTTACTAATAGAACCTTTTTACCTAAATTCACAAAAATTATTATTCAACAATAAACTAGAGATCAAGAATGTAACTACATCTAAATGGTGTTTAATGAGACTGATTTCCAGATCTATAGTGCCATGCAATGTCCACAATACATTTTTATAATATAATTGTAGAAAACAGGTATAAACAATTTAAGAATCCCACAATTAATATTTATGCCTAACCACAATTCATAATATTCAAGTTTTAACAATGTTTACAATCAGATATGATGGGTGTCAATCCATTTACAATAATTTAATGAACAGATCTAATAGTAAATAGACATAAAAATTTAGATCTAATTCAAACGTAATAGATAAGTTATTATAAATATATTCGTAAATTTCGCACTCACCTTAAGTCATCCAAATTCAAAGTTTGAACCTTTTAGGCCTACAATTCCCAAATTCTTATAGAGATGTAAGAAAATAATTTGGATCTGTAGAGATGTAAGAAAATAGGAACAGAGGAGAGAATCTGATATGGAGCGTCAACTTGCATTCTTTTCCATTGAATATGATAATCCTCTCAATTCCATATAATTTGGATTTGATTTCCTGTGTATAAATATATTTTTATTTTATAAATTAGGTTAGAAGAGGGAGAAAAATGGCAGAGCTTCGCTGCTACCCACAGATTTGTGTGGAAAAGAATGACGCTTTACCCCATTATTTATAGGAGTGAAAATGGTCTAGGACCATTAGATTTATTCAGACTAACATTCGTCATTTCGTATTATAAATATAACTAAATTTCCCCTAAAAACCTAGCCGTCATTGGGCACTACAGGCCCGAAGTGGTCGACACCTCCCTAGGGACGGTCGACCCCCCTCTGGTCGGTTGGCCCAATGAGGGTTGGTCAAAGAGGGAAACATATATATAAATTATAACGTTTATTTATTTCCGTCCGTTTTTCGTATTTTGTCCGTAACATTTTCAAACGGACTCCGTTCACGAAACTCCGGACACGATAGTGGACTAGAATTTCAAGACGATTGCATCAGTTAAAGTTTCATGGTCAAATTCCATCATTAGTAGAAATTCCTGTATTTGAAATTCTAATTGTATAACTATTTATTGTCAATATTCCAAGTTGTTACAGATTGAGCCTTATGTTTATCAATATGACTTTTGCTAACAACATCAAGTCAATAGTTCCAAAAACAGAAAGTGCTAAGGAATATATGCAGTTTGTGGAAGAACGCTTTCGTTCAGCTGATAAGTCACTCTCTTGTAACGACCTAGTAGAATTTGACGCCCGAATTTCAACAATAATACTTAAAACCTACATTTCTCATCAAAGGGACAACGAAGTTTAAGAGAAACTTGATAGCACTATTATACACAAACCATTCCTATGATAAGTCAGTGCATTATATGTTGAATAAGGATAAGTATTAGTACTTTTAATGATTTCTGTATTTGAGGAATTAAGAGAATACCCTTTACAGAATCACCTACGTAAGTGCGAAGGCGTCGCTTCAAAGAGAATTATGAGGCCAAATTCTCTAAGCACTTATGAGACCAGGCAGGTGTTCAAGGCAAAAACGAACACATACAGAGAACGAAGGGTTATAAGAAACATTTATCGTGTGTTATCTACTTTGGAATTACACAAAAGGCTTACAGTTCAAAGACAGTCAATGTCTAATGATTCGCCTGTGATTCAAATAGGTAATCACTAGGAAAGTTCAAGGCCCATGTGCTACTTTAACCGATGCGATAAATGATTCGTGAAACTAAGAACGACTTCTCATTCATGTGGGGGATTGTTGGAAATGAATGAGAAAGAGAAAGAGGGATTTTGGAAGAAGAGAAAGGAAAACAACTTTTAGTCCCACATCATGAAATATGAGTACCAACTCTTCTACAATCTTATATAAATAAAGGAGGAGAGAGCTCGTATCAGGTGTGGCTAAGCCAAGACACAATATTATATTGATGTCAACTTGGGCCTAATGCCTTGGGACTCTTGGAGTCCATGACACAATATTATATTGATGTCAAATCGGGCTTAGTGCCTTGGGACTCTTGGAGTCCATGACACAATGTTATATTGATGTCAAATGTGGGCTTAGTGATTTGGGGACTCTTGGAGTCCATGACACGATAATAGTGTCAATAATTGGGCGTTGGACCTTGGGACTCTTGAGGTCTCATGGTTAAATAGGCCGCTGATTTCAGTTTGGACCTATTGTGCTGAAACGAGTTATTTTGATCGTTTTATGATCTGGTATGCCCCTTCTATTGAAGGGATACAACCGTTTTATCATAAATGCACACGCACATTTAAGCACCGCTTGGTGAAAGGGTCGCAACCTTTCCAAAGGTCATTAATGTTCGTATAGGCATTTCCTCTAGCCTATAAATACATAGCCCAAAAGGAGAGAATAAATATTAATTATTCTTCTCAATTGTTACTCCCTCTTCAAAGCATTCCCCTGTTCAAATTTCTATAATCTACTTCAGTTCGTCGGAGCTCCGTTTATTGGCACTGCACTACGGGGCTGGTCCGTTTTATCCTGGGAAACAAATTGCAATCACGTCAATCAGTGCATACGACGGCAATATTGTTTTAAGGAAACGGAATTATTTCTGGACTCGGACATTACGGTTGGTGACGGTTCTGTACCGCTCCAATCCAGTGCACAATCGGTCTTGCTTACTGTCTTTTTGCAATCACAGTTTGACTTGACAATTGTGGCATTATTGAGTAACATTGATATTGTTACTATTTATTTGCAATACAATTGTGTATTGAAAAAAGGATCTAACTTTGTAATACAATTGTGTATTGACAAAAAGATCTTCTAACACTGTCTTCAAACCGTGGGTACTCCGGCTCGAACTCGAGTCCAAGGCTTCCCTGATTTCTTATTTTGGGTATTTTTTTTTATAAAAGGAACGGTGGAATGGTTTTTTTTGATTTGGGAAAAGAGCACGATTTTTATTTGACTGAGACAGGAAGAACTAATGCAAAAGAACCTGAAGTCTTTCAGTTGGTTTTAAAAGCATGATTTGTGATTTCTGTTTTCCCCCTTTTTCATTGATTCAGAGTATTAGTTTTTTCTCTCGAATTACTAGAAGCACGAAAGAACAATGGAAGGGAAGACTTGAATTGGTTTGTGAATTTGGGATGGAAGAAAATACTGAAGCGCACTTCTTCGTATATAGGTGAAGAATGAAACGATAACCACGACGTCGATTTCAAAATGTACTGGTAGGGTTAGGCATTGACAATAGATAAGAAGACTTCAGCGTCCTTAAGGGATGGTAGAAGTGATAGAATGAAGCAGTATGTTTGCATAATTTTCTGTGTACAAGGAAATAGGTCGTCCCCTATTTTCCTTTATTATTTTGATTTAAAGTTTTATTTTAATTTATTTTAACCAGTGTACCTTAAATCAAAATATCATGCGCTATCGAACCCCTATTTGAACACAGCGAATGGCATTTCCAGGGTTCTATCACCATTCTGAACACACTGGAACGTGTTCCATAGTCTAATTTGATCGTATAGTGAAGATATAAATTAAACCGAAAATTTATAATTAAATTCGATTTAATTGTAAACTGACCCAAAAATAACAAATAAATTATTACCCTATAAACTAAATTCATATAACTCCAAAATTAATTAATTTGAATTTTAAACCCGATATTTCATTTTCCAGTTAACCCAATATTAAATTGATTAAAATCGATTTATTTTATTAAATAAATCATTATAGTTTATAAATAATTTCATACAGACTATTTGGGAATTTGAATTTTTCCATAACTCTCAATATAAAATAAAAATTTTGATTTTTCTCTTTTATTAGAAAATTATAATTCAACAGATTCGAATATTTCTTATTTCGGCGAATTCCGACTTATAACGGATCTTATACACTCAATTGAAGTTCAAAACTCCATATTACGAATTACCGCGCCATTTCAAGCTCGTTTAAATTAATTATATATATGCACACACGCACAACTTCGTTTTAATTAATATAAATTTCCATTTATATTATCATTTCAATATTTAAACTAAATTAAATATTCGAAACTGAAGCGATCAAAATACGGGACATTACAAATATCTTTGAGGAATCCAGTTGGATCCCTCCAACCTGTTTTTCCACGCATCCAAACACGTTACCTTAAATAAAATCATCTATTTCAATAACAAATATAATATTCAACAATCAACAAATAACAACAATTTCAGCATCCAATTATTAATTTTTTATGTTCATATTATTATAAACGTGACCAATAAGGTAAGTTACCTCAATTGGTTTCAATAATTAAAAATAACGATTGATTTTAATTAAATTAAATGAATGTCTAATTTAATAAGTTTAGTCAACATATATAATTATATTCAGCAAGCATCCAACAGTAAACAAACATAGCACACAAATATTAAATCCGACTTATATAAAATATTAGTGAGAACTGAGTGAGTTGTACTCACCCTAGTTCCATTTGATATTGAAATAATTTATTTTAATTAAATTAAACCATCATTTAATTAATTAAGACTCTCTGCTGCGCCTAACTCTGTCCAATCCAGTTCAATAACATCGTGCTTGCAGATGTAGTTCCAACGCTTCCGATCCTGCCGAATTCTGACAACATACGAATATGTTACGAAATTTATACGATCATGGTTTTTAATTCAAACAAGAAAACCTCACTTAAATTTTGATTAAAAGTAATTATATTATCCAAACAATCGGGCCACGTAAAAACTGGATTATAGATATTGTGCCACGTTAATAGGGTTAGGCAATCATAAACAATAAATCACATTCACATCATTTTATAGCTGTTAGTAGTGTTTGACACTTTTAAAATTAGGCACAATGTAAGTTATAATTAGGCATTCCTAAATTAAATTAGGTATGTTACTATTCCTAAGCGACGCTAAACCCAACAATGAGGCATGTCCAACTTCAAATACAGTTGCTCACGTATAATAGGATTAGGCCATTATTAAACATGATTAGGCAATTTTATAAACGAGATTAAGCACACCAGCTTATCACCATTCTTTCTTACCATTGCATAACCAAACCGGAAGCTCCTTTCATCCTTCATTATCTCACGAGCCACTACCACCTGCAGCTCCCACCTCACTTGTACCCGCACCATCTCGTCGTTGTTCGACCTCCCTGCTTGCGCCATTAGACAACCCCATACCATGCACGAGTTCATCAACGCTTCCACCCTTTGTCCCCCTCCAAATCACCAATGCGCCTCTCCCTTGCATGCCCACCGTCGCCTGTACCCATAAGACCACCTATGAGAACAAGCATGTTAAAGAGAAGGAAAAAGGAAAAGGAGCAAGATTCAGCAGTCGCTCAACAAAACAGAAGCAACTGAAAATAAATGTGAGCAGAAAACGGAAAGAACTTAGGTATGCAGAGTTTGGAGGAGGAAGAAAAGCGAGAGCGTCAAACATAAAAAGGAGAATGACATTTCTCGAGAGTTCTACGCCTTTGTTTTAAATCAAACTGAAGTAATTATTGCCTTCCATTAAAAAAAGAGACTCCTCGTTCCCGAGAAAATCAGTCATAATTACAGTTAATGTGGAAAGAGTAAATTAACGTGAAAATCAACGAAAAACTAACGGGAGGAATGTTTTAGCGGGAAAATGTAGAAATCGACAGACATGATGCTGCCACGTAGCCTAAGTGGCTTCGGCTTTGGTATATATTATAAGATCATGATTTTCAGAAAGCAATAAATCATTTTTATTCTTTTGAATTTCTATTTCATGACTTAACAAAGAAATTTGAGAATTTGCATTTGAAAGAGAATCTTCTATTCTTCTAATTTCATCTTCTAAGATTTCTTTTTCATCTTTCAAAAGGTCTCTCTCAAATTCAGCTTTGTTTTTGTCTTCATTAGCTTGTTTAAATTTTCTTTTAAACCTTTTTTCTGGATTCTAAAATTTCTATGTTTATTTCTACTAATTCATCAAAAGTAAAATCACTTACATTGTTGTCTTTAGCCTTAAAGCACACATTTACGTGGCCCTCTTCCCTTTGTTCAAATGTTACTAACCCACTTCTTCGTTCATCATTTTTTTTTCGCTCGAAAATAAATCTAGAAGAAGGAAAAATGGAGTTTGCAGTTTTCTCTTTGTTAAGATTGGAATGAAGATGTAGAGTGTTATTTCGAAACTGCTATTAACAAATGCAAACTCCACCATACCATAATTTATTTTCTTTCAGTTCTTTCTTTTTCTATATATATGAAAGCTTTTGGTTTTGACTGGGAGAGGAGGTGGGTCTTAAATCTTCTTGAATCTTTGAATGGTTTACGGTTTCGTGTATACTATCTGGCTATGTAGAAATGCAGCAAGGCAACCAGTATATATGTGTGTGTGTATATATATAGATGAATGTGGGTAGAAACAAGGTCAGTTCAAATGGTACAACTATAGAATGCGCATTTGTACGCTTACAGAAGAACTTAGGTAGACAAATCAGAGCATGTGCGCGATGATAGGGTTACTTACTCTCGAAGACAAATATGCTGAAGAGAATGCAGGCATATGAAGCTGAATAGTTTTGCAGATGGGAAGTAGGTGATGAAAATATAGGGTAGGGTTGAGCAGGTAAAAGTTAGATGTGGGAAAGTTTCATTTTGAGATATTGTGCATGTATATATAATTATATATATACATTGCTTAAACTTTAAGTATATATGAAAAGATTGGTCTGCACCGTCAAATCAAATCTTCTGTGCACAGAATCCTTGGTCTCCCTATATCCAACCAATCAGGACCCCCTGATTTTCACCTTTTTTGCAACTAAGCCTTCTTTTTCTCTTTGACTTAATTCCAAGAAGGTGAAAATCGGGAATTTTAATTGGTTTGGCATAGAGAGACAGGGAATTATGGGTATAGAGTATTTTCTCTCCTGCAGCATGCACTGTAATATAGCTTAGGCATGTGTTTTCAATCTCATACGTAGGTGCTTGAATTACTTAGGGGTTAATTTTAATATATTTTAATACATACGGTATTAAGTTCAACCTTTAATCGTTGTTTATTCACAACCGTGAAATTCGTACCGTCACACACAGACCCCAAACAAAAATAAAATGAACACACTGCTAGGTCTCAACGTTACAGTCCCAATAAAATTAATTTTTGTTGAAAACCAACTCCGTTTGCACAACGAAGTTATTTTAATTCCAATTTATTTATCGGTTCACCTTTAAACTGCGTGCACATATAAAATTACTCCGACTAGCTCCAAACTATTAATCTGGCTATAATTAGTTATACGTATTCGAATAAAATTCATTTCATCGAAAACGAAGGTTGCTTAGAAAGAAAACATTTTTAAGGCCTATATAATATCATTACAATATAATTAAATCCAAAAAAAATATGTTTAAATAATAATAAATTATTATTGTCATATATCTCTAAATGAAATAAACAAATATACATTTTAAACTCAATATTTAAAAATCTCGGGTTAAACGATATTCAAATATATATAAAAACCCTTATATTTTCGTTAATAAATGTTATCGATTATTAACGAATTCCATAGCGACTATTAGAAAATTTGAGTTGGACATAACTCCCTATATATAATATGAAATTTCCATTTTTCTCTTTCATTATAAAAATATAGTCAAATAGATTCAGATGATTCTTGTTGATAATTCCGACTTAAAATGGATTTTGTATATTCAATTTAAGTCCAAAACGAAAATTACAAACTATCGCGATGTTTCAAGCTCATTTATAATTTAAATATAAATTTAACGTTCAAACTCCGTTATATAAACGAATTATATATTATATATCCATTTATAATCCCAAATCAATATTTTAAATAATAAATTAAATGTATATCTAACTACCAAAAATACGGGATGTTACATCGTTGATACTCTTATGGTAGAACTCACGGCCATGAAGTTTGATGGCTCGCGACCTATGCAAGAGGACATTATAGAGATGACTAATCTTGTAGCAAGGTTAAACTCCCTTGGGCTTACAATAGAGGATTCTTTTCATGTCTAGTTTATTCTGAACTCGCTGCCTTCTGAATATGGACCTTTTCAAATTAACTATAACACTATAAAGGATCAGTGGAATGTTAATGAATTGGCCAGTAGACTTGTTCAGGAAGAAGGATGTTTGAAAAGTCAAGTGAATCACTCAGTTAGTTTTGTGAGTAATAAAGCTAGTAAAGTAAAGAATGGAAAATCAAGTCATTTCAAGAAGAAAAGGGCATCCACTAAGAATGGGCAAGATAAGAAAAAGAAGGAACTAAAGGACGTTCGATGTCATTTTTGTAAAAAATAAAGGAAATTATCAAAATAACTGTCCGAAAATGATAGCTTGGTTCAAAAAGAAAGGTAATCATCTATCTTTCGTACGTTTTGAATCAAATTTAGTTGAAGTTCCTATTAATACACGGTGGCTTGATACTGGTGCTACAATCACATGTTTCCAATAATGTGCAGGGATTTCTTATGATCTGAACTATAAATCCAAATGAAGGACGTTTTCTCTTTATGGGAAACAAAATGAAATCCACAATATAAGGATTTGAGACTTATCATCTAATTCTGGAATGTGGATATGTATTAGACTTATATAGTACCCATTATGTACCTTTATTATCAAGAAACCTTATTTTCATAAGTAAATTGGATATTTTTGGTTTGAGTTGTATGTTTTGATCTAGTAGTTTTGATTTATATAAGGACACCGATAATGTTTGTTCTGGTATTCTAATTGACGGTCTATATAAATTAAAGCTAAATGAAAATTTTGTGAATTCCTTGCTGAACGTAGTAAATAATGTTGGATGCGAATGTAGCATGTTGAATGAAAATTTTGCTTTCTTATGGCACAAAAGACTAGGTCACATATCCAAAGAAAGAATGATGAGATTAATAAGTAATGAAATTTTATCAAATTTGGACTTTGGTTATCTAAAATTATGTGTGGATTGTACTAAAGGTAAACAAACCAAACATAATAAGAAAGGATCTACTAGAAGCAAATGGCTTCTTGAAATAATTCACACTGGTGTTTGCGGACCTATGGACAATCCATCCTTTAATGGAGAAAAGTATTTCATCACTTTTACTGACGATTTTTCCCGTTATGGTTATGTCTTATTGCTTCATGAAAAATCTCAATCTGTGAATGTCCTTGGGATGTTTACAAAGGAAGTTGAGAGGCAATTAGATAAAAAGGCGAAAATCATATGGTCTGTTAGATGTGGTGAATATTATGGGAAACATAATAAGTTAGGCCAGTGTCCAGGTCCATTTGCAAAATTCCTCGAAAGTCATAACATATGTGTGTAATACACAATGCCAGGTACACCACAGAAAAATGGTGTAGCAGATTGGCGCAATAGGATGTTAATAGATATGATTAGGAGTATGATGTCAGATTATACACTACCTAAAAATTTGTGGTCGTATTCTCTCAAAACCGCTAATTATCTGTTGAATAGGGTTCCTAATAAAGCTGTTCAAAAGACTCCTTTTGAACTATGGACTAACATGAAACCTTGCTTAAGACATCTGCATGTTTGGGGTTGTCCAGCGAAAGAGAGAATTTATAATCCACTTGAAAAGAAATTAGATTCTCGAACGATTAGTGTGTACTTTTTAGGTTACCCATAAAAATCTAATGGGTATGTGTTTTACTACCCTAATCATAGTCCAAGAATTGTAGAAACTAGTAATGCTTGATTCACTGGGATTAGTGAAGTCAGTGGGAGTAATAGAAGAGAAATAAAATAAATGAAGGAAACAAGGGTAAATGTTACATTTCCTAGAATTGTTCCTCCATCTACTATTACTCCAAATGTTGTTCTAGCTGTCGAAGAACAACATATAAATGAAGAAGTACTCCTTGAAGGAAATGACTTACATAATGCGAATACGCATGAACCACAACAAGTAGCATTAAGAAGATCTCAAAGAGATCGTATGTCAACTATTTCTAATGATAATGTGGTTTATATGCACAAATCAAATTATGATATAGGAACCAATAAGGACCCAGTTTCGTTTTCATATGCTATAGAAAGTAAAGAGTCAAAGGAATGGATTAATGCCATGAAAGAAGAACTGAACTCCATGCAACATAATGAAGTTTGGGATCTCGTTGAATTACCATATGGGTGTAAAAGGGTCGAACGCAAGTGGGTTTTTAAAATCAAACATGACTCTAGTGGTAATATCGAATGGTATAAAGCTAGACTTGTTACTAAGGGTTACATTCAGAAAGATGGAGTTGACTACAAGGAGACATTTTCTCCTGTTTTGGAAAAGGACTCACTAAGAATTATAATGGCATTAGTAGTTCACTATGATTTTGAATTACATCAAATGGATGTGAAAACAACCTTTTTGACTGAAGGTCTTGAAGAGGAAGTATATATGGATCAACCTGAGGGTTATTCTGTAGAAGTAAAGAACAATTGGTCTGTAAACTTAAGAAGTCAATATATTGACTTAAACAAGCATCCAGACAGTGGTATATTAAGTTCAATACCATCATTGCGTCTTTTGGTTTTAAGGAAATGGTAGATCACTTTTTATACCAAAAGATCAGTGGGTATTTATCTAGTCCTTATGTTGATGACATCTTGTTTGCTGCAAATAATTTAAGCATATTGCATGGGATTCAGAAATTTCTCTCAATGAACTTTGAAATAAAAGATATGGGAGAGGCATCCTTTGTGGCTAGAATAGAAATATTTCTTGATGATCACAAAGAATATTGGGATTGTCTCAGAAAGAATATATCGAAAAGATCCTAGAGAGATTTGGAATGAGTAAATGTTTACTTGGAAAAGTTTCTGTACAAAAATGTGATAAATTCAATCTCATGCAATCTCCTAAGAATAATGTTGAACGAAAGGAAATGGAATCAATTCCATATGTATCTTTAGTTGGTAGCCTAATGTATGCTCAAACCTGTACTAGACCGGATATCAGTTTTGCGGTCAGTATGTTAGGGAGGTATCAAAGTAATTTGGGAAAGGAACATTGGCAAGCTATAAAGAAAGTTTTGAGATACTTGCTAGGCATGAAAGATTACATTCTCATATATAGTGGATCCAATGAATTGGAGGTAATTGGATATAGCGATTTAGATTTCGCTGGATGCTTCAATACTAGAAAATCGACTTTTGATTCCTCGTTTATGCTTGCTCAAGGTGCCATATCATGGAAAAGTGTGAAACAAAATATCGTTGATTCATCTACTATGGAGGTAGAATTTATGACATGTTATGATGCTACAAGTCATGCATTATGGTTGTGGAACCTTACTTCAAGACTTGCGGTTGTCGACACCATTAGCAAGTCGCTGAAAATTTATTGTGATAACCCTACAGCAGTATTTTTCTCAAAGAAACGACATGTACTCTAAAGGTGCCAAACATATGGAATTGTGAAGGATGAGGTTTAGAAACAAAGATTGTCAATCATGCACATCAGGACATAACTTATGATTGCAGACCCTTTGATGAAAGGGTTACAACCAAAACAATTTGTGGAACATGTACAAAGAATGGGTCTTGGTTGTATTAATAATGATTAATGTGTGACATTCTGAGCTCTTTTATGCGTTTCTGATGCACAATTATGAGTCTCTTGTTTTAGTGTGGTATTACGTACTTTATAAAATTTTAAACAAGAAAGAGTCTTATAAAGATATTGTAACACCCCGTAATTCTGTAACACTAAGATTCACAAGTCAAGGCAGAATTAAATTTTAAAATCAAAATCAAGGGAAACGGGCTATGCCATTGCGTTCGTCTCGGAATTCTGCATGAAAACAAGTCCTAGTTTGCGTAAATCGGAGTCCGTATGAGGAAGATATGGCCTCCGGAAGTTTCAGCGAAGTTCAAATTTCAAAACAGACTCAGAAGCGGGCTGGGCGGGAAATTTCCCACCCAGGACCCAGGTCGACCAGGGGGTCGAACTAGGGGTCGACCTGGGTACCCAGGTCAACCAGGGTGTCGACCTGGGGGTCGACCTCCCCGCTTTTTCCAAATCTGCAGCCTGGTTCGCTTTTCTGTATCCGGACGCCATTCTGACCAGATTCGTTGACTTCTGCACTATAAAAACACCCCTAGGCCTCGTATTTTCTCCTCACAACATCTCTATTCCTATACTCTTCTCTAATTCTAATTAAAATAAAATAATACGAAAATCCAATACAAGGTTATGCTGCTCAAGTTTGTCAAGAAGAGATTCGAATCAAGATTAAAGCTTCAAGATAAGAATCAAAGGCTAACTCAAACGGTTTCGAGCAACGTCGCACAAATCATAGCAGCGCCATCTTTCTACTCTAAAAACCGGTCAATGTAAGTCGGTTACTTTTTAGATTTGAACGTTTTCTCTATTCGTGACATGAAATTAAAGGAATAAAAGAATATGCCAAATCTTTCTATTCGAATCAGTGCTTATATCTTTGGACTTAATTAAGAACTGTTATGATTCGATGACCAATGAGACTATGACTATGAAACTATGGACCTTAAAACCTTATGCCTCTTTGACTATGAACATTGCCTATGACTATGAACACTGCCTATGACTGTGACTCATGACTATGAGAATTATTTCCTTGACTATGAACACAAGCCTATGCCTTTGATTAGGAAGCATAAACTATTGTCCATGACATAACAAGGACAACTGTGATTTAACACCTATGATTCATGACTAGGAAAGTGTTGCTTAAGTTTTGTGACTATGAAATTGGGTCTGAACCTGATTATCTATTCTGTCTATTCTTGGTTTTCTTTGGTTTTAGATCTTGGGAATTTACCTATTAAGTTAGGTCTACCCATGTTCTTGAACCTACGTCGTTATTCAACCCTTTTTATGTCATAAGATTTTCAAAACTATAGGCTTTCGATGTTTTAGATCAATTTCAGTGTAATTCGTTAGGTCTGTAATTAGTAAATTATCATTTTATGCCAGTTATTATGTTTATCTTTTTCATAGCATCTTTGGTTCATTCCCTATTTTCTACGAATCTAGATTTATCTATAATCTAGATTGAATCACGATTATACGAACGGTGGGAATACGATTTGGGCAAAATATGAAATTTACTAAAAACGTAGTTTTTAACTTGGAAATTGGCATAAATTGGGAACATGTATTATGGCATGTTCATAGAAATGCAAATTGGATAAATTGGACATGAATTATAGGATGTGTAATTTAAATCTAGTATTGACTTGTAAATCTAGCATTTACATGAATTGTGAACTAGAATATAATAGGTCCAGTTTGACATGAACTGTAATTAGAATGTTAAATCAGAATTGGATTAGCTAATTTGGCATGATAAGTATATTGGCATAAATTTGAAATTGGCCATAATTAGGAGTACTTGTCAGGTTTAGCAAAATCAATAGTGACACTTAATTTGGTATACTTTACATACCAAAAAGGCATAAATATGATATAGAGAGGAAAAAGGCCATAATAATAAATGTTGACAATTTACATTAAAAGAGTAATTAGGAAATAAGTAAATTAGGAATAATTTACTTATAGAAATTGTCCTAAATGAGAAAATGTAAATTTAGACAAATTAAAGGTTTATTAACGACATCTCTTTTAATAACACACCAGAAAGTTCTAGGGTGACAGAGAGGATAGTGTCTAGGCTTGGGTTTGGAAAATACAAGTTTCCTGCTCTCCCTGACTATCCCTAACTGATCCGACGGACGGGATGGTTACTTTCAAAACCTGATTTGAAAATTAATCAAAACCCTTTGAACTTAGAAAACACGAATATGCCTAACCCGAGGTTAGACTGAGTTGCGATGTAAACCTGCCCGGAACCAACCGGCACATCCAGTAATCGCAACAATATCTGTCTAATGTGAGTGGTAGCGGCTTTAATTTATTTCGTTAAAGCTAGAACAAGAATGGTAGGGTTAAGTTAACTAAGACACTTAACCAATTCAACATGATAACCAGACCGATGGGTGGGGTTAGGTTCATACAGACACTTAACACAGTTAAGCTAGAATGGGAGGGTTAAGTCCATAGGAACTCTTAACCAACTTAACACAGTTAAGCTAGAATGAGAGGGCTAAGTCCATAGGGACACTTAACCAACTTAACATGGTAACAAGACAAGATTTGTAGGGGTTAAGTAACTTAGAAAACACTTAGCCAAATTAACATGTTAACTAGACTAGAAGGTGGGGTTAAGTAAAGTTAATACACTTAGCCAAATTAACATGTTAACTAGACTAGAGGTTGGGGTTAAGTAAAATTTAATACACTTAGCCAATTTGATATGTTAGCTGGACTGGACCGTAGGGTTAAGTAAACTTGAACACTTAACCATCAGATTGTGATAAAGGAATAGGGTTAAGTCTAAAACATGAAGGATAATACTTAACCGTTAATAAAATGTTAGTTAAAAAGATGGGCAAGGTTAAGTTAAAAAGGGAACACTTAACCAATACAGGATGAATGAATAGGGTTAAGTAATAAGAAATACTTAACCAATACAACTTGGTTTGTGGTAGGGTTAAGTCAACATGAATTACTGATAACACTTAACCATTTTAACAGGATAAATGAAGAGGTTTAAGTTAGCTTGAATTGACTAATGACACCTAACTAATCCAAATTGACGAGAAAGAGAACTAAGTATTAAACCTTAGTTAAAAGGAGCTAAGTAGTAAACCTTAGTTAAGAAAACAACGATTCTGGAAACTATGTGGTAAACCTTAGTTAGTAAAACTAAGTAGTAATTCTTAGTATAACACGGAAGGACCAGACGTCTGTCTGATTAAAAAGAAGGCTCCAACGAATTGGGTTACGAAGCCCGAGGCTTCGAAGGGACATGAGGGTACTCTTGGTATCCCTCTGTGAGGCTGCAGATGATCCTCCTGGGCTTCAGAGGTTAAGGTCTGCGTTAGAAGAACCAGGGGTATGCCTTGGTTGCAATATATGGAAACCTAAAGACTAGGATGGACCAGCGTGATTTGGCGATAAACCGGTAACCCTGTGATAGCAACTCGTTGTCTACCATCCATTTTGAGTCAATCGAGATACGTGAAGCGGAAAGGCGGAGAAATCCAAAAGACCATATACTTGCTATCTAGTTATGGGTGAGGATGGGCATAGGTTAGTGGGGCATAGGGGGCCTGCGTATAGTTCTCATTTTTCAAGGTGTGCCTTTCATTAGTTGAGGGAGGGGTCGAGTGGGACCATAGCCACTGGAATAAAAACAGACCTTAGCATCTGCATCGGCAGATATCTGAAAGCTCCCGACCGAGTTCTGTGTTTCTTGATTTGCCCTGCCACTGGACTCGGGCCACACATTACAGGACATGTGCATCAAGACAAGCGATAACGATTCGCGATACATGCGTGGGGAAGTCTTGGAACATATACCACTCTAGGTAGTGTGTCCTAGACTAGGGGGCATCGTTCAACAGGTAGCATAATCCCTAGTTGGACTAGGTGGCATAAACCCTGAATCCGAGAAGCATTCAGCAGATAGTGTAAATTCTAGTTGAATCTAGAAAGCACTGGATAGAAAGCCCTAGATTAGATCTAGGTAATAAATATTGAATGTATGCCTGAAGGCAACAGAAACTACAAGGATTGGGATCACGTTATCGTTACTAGTTGGGACACTAGTTAGGTGGTGCAGAGATATAGAAACTGGTATAACAAGGAAATAGTGAAGCGGCGAAAGTATTAGAGCATATCCAGTTTATCTTGTCTTAGCATATCTTGTGATAATCTTGTCTAACCTTGCTGACCCTATCATCATGGTGTTATCTTGTATTCAGTTAATTCATGTCATTTTGTTTTTCCATGTTCACAAGCTAGAAGTAACTGAACTTACTCAGGCTTTATGTCTGACTCTGTTTTTCTTTCGTCTTCTTTTCTTCCGTTCCCCCCCAGGTAGTAAAGGAGGGAATAGTATAGCTCAGGTTAAGTTGGACTGTCACTCTTTCCTAGCTTGAAGATTTGTCGAAGTTTTGCTTGGATTCTCTTTTCAGATGCTATGGCTGGCTCTTGCTACAATTGGGGAATATAAATGTTGTTTTATGCTACTTTATTTTGTAAGACAGATGATACTCTGATATTATAAAGAAATCGTTGTACAAACTATTTTATCAATAAAGAAAAGTTTTATTTTCTACTGTTTTAATTTTTGTCTGTCTTGTAATTCATCTGCATCTTTTACCTTAAAATGCTCTACAGAACTTAGTGCATTCCCTTTGTGAGTGACACTAACGGATGTGGGGTGTTACACGTGGTATCAGAGCTGAAGGTTACCAGATCAGATAAAGGATTTGAAAAACTATTTTCAAAACGGTTTTAAAAGAAACATTTTCAAAAGGAAATTTTCGTTTCAAAGGCATATTCCCCAAAGCCATACGCACTATCTTCTCTTCCTCTATTTAAATCCTTGTTTCCTTCTTTCTTGAGTCTCTGGGGCTCCTGGCTTTCTGGGATGTAACCTCATCGAAGGGCAAAGTAGTGCCCGACTTCCATCTATGGCTGTGGTTGTTTCACTTACGGCCAGTTTTCTTTCAAAGCTTATACGGTTTTCCGTACGATGGAGGCAGCTTTCGAGAGATTTGTCAACATGGTTACACATGGAAGGGGATGAGGAGTTTGGCTAAGGAGCACAACCCTAGGATGAGGAATTCATGGATGTAGATTTAGCTCACGAAGGAGGAAGAAATTATAAAACCTAAGACAAGAGGAAGTATCTTTACTAGGGTATGATAGGGCATATAATTAAGGACAAGGGCAAGAATGAGGAACAAGTTTTTCAGAAGGGCAAGTACATACTTTCACCACCAAGCGTACCTAGGAGACAGATAGTGAAGTTCTGTTGGAAGAGTCTGGTTTTGCTGTTCGTATTCTTTCCTTTGGTTTTAGCGCTTCGCATTTGTTCATATCCACTTCCATAGTTGAGACTCTGCACCATAGTACTTGTATAGTAGAAAGATCCCACTAGAGTCTCAAATCCAATTGGTGGTCTGACCAGTTCATTTTTGGTTAGTTGGGATTTTAGAATAGCTGTCGAGTTTTCTTATATCATCTCACGTAGATTGTCTAAATTCGGAGGAGACATTCCTTGGGTGCTTGTCTTATATTGGTTTAGGCCTTTGGGGCTTGTACTTGAGGAATGTCGAGTTTGACTAGGATGGTTTGCATGAGAGATGAATAGTTGTGCAGGCACTCTAAAAAGAACGTAGTGACCTTTTGACCCTCATAGTTATGGCGTGATGGATAAGCTAAGAGGAAAGGCCTCAAACCATCTTGGTATGTACACTTGGTATCATAGTTAACATCTGTTTTGGAAATAGAGATCAGAAACTTCACAATCGTGAAGTTAAATTAGTTAAGATACAGTGGAGTAAAGCTCAAGAAGGCTAGATGCTAGCATCATACCCTTTTCCTTAAGGGTGCATCCTTGATTTCTTTTTTTAGGAGCTTTACGCATAATTGTTTCTCTCTTTCCAAAGTATATCCTCTAGGTCGTATCTTCGATCCTTAGGTAGAAACTCTTTTGGATGTAAACATGTATTTGAAACATGTTATGGTTGATGGTTGCGAGTGGTTGCTAATGGTTGCTCGTGAATGCATATACATACGTATTAGGCACTAGATCAGTTCGAACACTTTCATATTGCATTTACGGATATGTATTTGTTTATAAGTTGAACTTGATATGTTATCATGTGGATGTTGCATATGGATGAATGGCTATGCACACATGTAGTATTTACATAACTAGGGATGCTTGCATACATGATTGGACGCATGGCACTGACATGATTCGCATTAAGGAGGTCAACTGAATCAGTAGACCGCCTGATTTTGCACTAGATAAAGACATATACACACACTATGCACATAAACATGAAAGCATTAGAAATCTTTTAAGGACAATGAATGCCTGTGATTGAGTGGTTGAGTAGATGGGTGATTGGAGGGTAGGACACATTCTTCCTAACTTGAAGATTTCGGGGACGAAAACCTTTTAAGTGGGGTAGAATGTAACACCCAGTAATTCTATAACACTAAGATTCACAAATCAAGGCAGAATTAAATTTTAAAATCAAAATCAAGGGAAATGGGCTACGCCATTGCGTTCGTCTCGGAATTCTACATGAAAATGAGTCTGAGTTTGCGTAAATCGGAGTCCGTATGAGGAAGATATGGCCTCCGGAAGTTTCAGCGAAGTTCAAATTTCAAACCAGACTCAGAAGCGGGCTGGGCGGGAAATTTCCCGCCCAGGACCCAGGTCGACCATGGGGTCGAACTGGGGGTCGCCTGCGTACCCAGGACGACCAGGGTGTCGACCTGGGGTCTACCTCCCCGCTTATTCCAGATATGCAGCCTGGTTCGTTTTTATGTAGTCGGACGCCATTCTGACCAGATTCGTTGACTTCTACACTATAAAAACACCCCTAGGCCTCATATTTTCTCCTTACAACTTCTCTGTGCCTATACTCTGCTCTAATTCTAATTAAAATAAAATAATACGAAAATCCAAGACAAGGTTATGCTTCTCAAGTTTGTCAAGAAGAGATTCGAATCAAGATTAAAGCTTCAAGATAAGAAGCAAAGGCTAACTCAAACGGTTTCGAGCAACGTCGCACGAATCATAGCAACACCATCTTTCTATTCTAAAAACCGGTCAATGTAAGTCGGTTACTTTTTAGATTTGAACGTTTTCTCTATTCGTGACATGAAATTAAAGGAATAAAAGAATATGCCAAATCTTTCTATTCGAATCAGTGCTTATATCTTTGGACTTAATTAAGAACTGTTATGATTTGATGACCAATGAGACTGTGACTATGAAACTATGGACCTTAAAACCTTATGCCTCTTTGACTATGAACATTGCCTATGACTATGAACACTGCCTATGACCGTGACTCATGACTATGAGAATTATTTCCTTGACTATGAACACAAGCCTATGCCTTTGATTAGGAAGCATAAACTATTGCCCATGACATAACAAGGACAACTGTGATTTAACACCTATGATTCATGACTAGGAAAGTGTTGCTTAAGTTTTGTGACTATGAAATTGGGTCTGAACCTGATTATCTATTCTGTCTATTCTTGGTTTTCTTTGGTTTTAGATCTTGGGAATTTACCTATTAAGTTAGGTCTACCCATGTTCTTGAACCTACGTCGTTATTCAACCCTTTTTATGTCATAAGATTTTCAAACCTATAGGCTTTCGATGTTTTAGATCAATTTCAGGGTAATTCGTTAGGTCTGTAATTAGTAAATTATCAATTTATGCCAGTTATTATGTCTATCTTTTTCATAGCATCTTTGGTTCATTCCCTATTTTCTACGAATCTAGATTTATCTATAATCTAGATTGAATCACGATTATACGAACGGTGGGAATACGATTTGGGCAAAATATGAAATTTACTAAAAACGTAGTTTTTAACTTGGAAATTGGCATAAATTGGGAACATGTATTATGGCATGTTTATAGAAATGCAAATTGGATAAATTTGACATGAATTATAGGATGTGTAATTTAAATCTAGTATTGACTTGTAAATCTAGCATTTACATGAATTGTGAACTAGAATAGCAGGTCTAGTTTGACATGAACTGTAATTAGAATGTTAAATCAGAATTGGATTAGCTAATTTGGCATGATAAGTATATTGGCATAAATTTGAAATTGGCCATAATTGGGAGTACTTGTCAGGTTTAGCAAAATCAATGTTAGTGACACTTAATTTGGTATACTTTACATACCAAAAAGGCATAAATATGATATAGAGGGGAAAATGGGCCATAATAATAAATGTTGACAATTTACATTAAAAGAGTAATTAGGAAATAAGTAAATTAGGAATAATTTACTTATAGAATTTGTCCTAAATGAGAAAATGTAAATTTAGAAAAATTAAAGGTTTATTAACGACATCTCTTTTAATAACACACCAGAAAGTTCTAGGGTGACAGAGAGGATAGTGTCTAGGCTTGGGTTTGGAAAATACATGTTTCCTGCTCTCCCTGACTATCCCTAACTGATCCGACGGACGGGATGGTTACTTTCAAAACCTGATTTGAAAATTAATCAAAACCCTTTGAACTTAGAAAACACGAATATGCCTAACCCGAGGTTAGACTGAGTTGCGATGTAAACCTGCCCGGAACCAACCGGCACATCCAGTAATCGCAACAATATCTGTCTAATGTGAGCGGTAGCGGCTTTAATTTATTTAGTTAAAGCTAGAACAAGAATGGTAGGGTTAAGTTAACTAAGGCACTTAACCAATTCAACATGATAACCAGACCGGTGGGTGGGGTTAGGTTCATACAGACACTTAACACAGTTAAGCTAGAATGGGAGGGTTAAGTCCATAGGAACACTTAACCAACTTAACACAGTTAAGCTAGAATGGGAGGGCTAAGTCCATAGGGACACTTAACACTGTACCAAAACAACAAATTTGGCGCACCGCGCTGTATAGATTTGATACGGCTTTAAGTCGTATCAAATTTGATAAGGCTCTTAACCGTGTTAAATTTCTTTGCTACCCCTCTACCTATCCACACCTTCCTCAACCCCTTTAATCTAACCGTTGATCTTGAAGACTTTATATCGTTCCATTTAATACTGATTTACCCCGTATCAAATTAGATCATATTTTTTTCCCCGTTGATTTTCGTTTCTCACAAACCCAAAAATAGATTTGCCGCTACTTTTCTAATTATCTTTTCCCCATCTTCCCCCTCTGGATGAAAAAAAAACCCTACGTACGAAAATAAAATCCTCTCTTCCTCAGTAAGATTCGCTGCGGCTAATGAAGAAGCATTTGTTACTACTTTCATTTTGAAAAATCCCTAACCCTTCGCCTTTGTGTGGTTTCGTTACCTAGGGTTTTCCTACCGTGCTGGAATCAAGCGGAATGTTTTAATTTTTCTAGCTCTAACCCTAGTAGGCTTGAATCGATGTGAGTTTTAATTTATTTTCTGTATAGTTTTATTAGACAGTGATCATTGGTGATTATGTGTTATAGTTGAATTATTGGTAAACCCTTGGTGTATTTTTAGATCGATTAACTAGTCTTTGAACAAAACTTGTAAATACTTGTTATATTACACCATCAAATGTTTAGATTTAATGCGGTGTAGTTGGTTAAGAGGCTGGCAAGAATATGTTGGATATATCTGTGACAATTCCTACTTGAATGGTACAAGCTCCTCTAAGACCAGGAAAGATAGATAATTCTAAGCTTGTCTTATATGAAACCGAGCAAAGTACTGGAAGTACTCTTAGAAAAAACCTATAGGAAGGAGAAGTTTACATATGAGTGCCTCTTGAAGTATGGAAGAAACTTCATGAATGGTAATATGTAATTTGAATCAAAGTCTTGTCGATTATTACTTGTTTCCACGTTTACCAGCAGATTCGGTACACATAAAACCCTCCCATCCGTGGAAGTATTAAGGTCTTGGATAGGGTATCAATACTTTACAGTCTTTTACTTCACAGCAACTTGCTTATATGTCTGTTGTAAATATTGATTCTGTTGGAAATCCATCTTTCATTTTAGCCATGCCAATCCTATTTGGGATGGATGAGTCTAAGACATTATTACACACACTAGCATATCACGTTATCACGTTTTTAATGTATGCCAGTCCTACCATGAATGGTAAGATGACACAGTATAATGATAAAAGATTTAACTTAATTGAACTTTCTTGTACTATAATCGAAGTGTCCAATATTGATGTAATGTATTATCTAATGTATAAGAGGCCACTGGTGGCTTTTTTGTAGCAAGTGATGATGTATCAACTGAGAAAATATGTTATAATATTAAAACTAATGGAGGAACACTGAACCATGTCTAGAGTTTGTGATATCAAAAGTACATCTGTTACATAAGAATGTTTGATTTCAAATATTCAACCCACAACCAACGATCTTGGTATAGGAAGAGACTTTACTGCTGACCATTCACCAATATATACTATATCTTACTTGATATCTTTGGCATTGAACATTATATTATTGAAGTATAAGGGAAACAAAAAGAAGGATGATATCAAACTGAAGCTCCTTACATGCTCTTTTTGGAAGGGCGGCTGCATCCAACACATCAGACACGTCCAAACAACAAAACTGGGTATTTACCTCGTTCCGTTGACGTTCGACGCGTCGGATGCATCCGACTCCAATGGGTTTTTTTAATTCTCCTCCTTGACTAGTCCGTTTAACCTATAAATAATCTGTTTAACCCATAAATACCATGTTTGACTTATAAACTAAAATAATCCATTTGACATATAAACTAAAATATCACATTTAAATTCCCTATTTAAATCCTTTGTTTGACGCCGCGAACACATTCCATGTTTACCATTCAACTCCATTTAAACACTCCGCTAAAATGGTCCGTTACCGTTTACCATAAATGCACACTAAGTAAACATGCTTCATATAAGTGTAAAGACTAATTATTACTGTCTGAACTTTGGCTGAAAATTAAAATTGCAAAGGACAGTATCATTCAAACAAGAAATTTATGCATAATGGATTGAACCCTTATATTTGAATATGTATGTACCTACAACCGCCTTGCTACAAATCAGTCAGTTAGCAGCAGAATTAGTTGTTGTCAGTGATGAGAAATGGGTAAGAAGCACAAATCAATTACAAATCCAACTGTAATTGGGTAAATTCGGTAATAAAGAAATCAACAGGCGGAGTGAAAAAACTGAATTAGGTTAATAGAAAAAGGAAAGGAAAATTAACGCATACCAGTTTATTTCGCACTGTGGCCTTGATATTCATAGCTTTATATTTGAATTCAAGATTCCAAGAGCTAATATTAATGAAGATATTGGTTTCATGTTCCATTATACATAATTATCAACATAATATATTAGCATTTTGTAATTATTGCAGGATCTTTGAGTAATAATTCTGATTAAACAAAGAAAGAAAGAAGAATGCTAGATGGCTCATTATGTTGTTACAATTTACAAGCATGGTATTGAAATATGTTAATAGAGTTATGATGTTATTTTTTAGAACTACTGAACTTTTCAGCATTCTTATCAGGTATTTTATGAATAATCTGTTCTCCTTTCCTTACTATTATTATTATTATTATTATTATTATTATTATTATTATTATTATTATTGTCTACTTTATACTTAATTGTGGCATACGTTTATTTATAATGCTTTAAGTGTGAAAATTGTATTCCATGCAATAGATTTTTAGCTGATGTTCGACCAAAAGTTGGAAAATACTTTAAAAAAATAAAAATAAAAAGATCAAAAGAAAGACAATGGTTTTGAAATTTGGATGCAAAAAGTAACAGAAGTTTCTGCTCCTTTAATTGTAACTATTTGTTAACTTGATCAAAGACGCCAATTAAAGTGACAGATAAAATTGATTGGTTTTGCACTATATATCTCAAAAATGGAGGTTCTGTGCAGTAAAAAAGTAAGTACGAGACATCATATATCATATATGAGTTGTATATGTATATCCCAGGTCTTCCACAGTTTCTGCTCTATGAGAAGTCAAAGTGAACACTAAGATACATTAATATATATGGAAAATACTTTTTAGAGCGACCTGATTCTATCTATAACATTATAAAACAACTCATATGTAGACAGACAGAAAGTTACTTTCCAAGCTAATATGGACGATTCCTGGGATGGTTACTCTGGAGTGAATATCGAAACATGTATTTATTTTTGTTTTTGTCACAGACTTGTTTATGTTGCAGTAGAAAACCGAAAAGGACCATTAATGCTCTAACAGTTTCTCAAGTTTTAATAATAGAAAAGTGAATGGTTTATCAGTTATCAGTATAATTTATATAATTCTGGTTTCGCTTTTATTATATAATTCTGGTTTCGTTGGCCTTCCTCGTGGACTATCAGTTATCAGTATAATTTATACATGATGTGCAGGCCCTGCGAATTGGGGAGAACAAAGAAGTTCATGTTAATGGAAAGACTCTGGGTTCCCGTATCAGACCTCCTCCCTTTGCATATTACAAGGCTGCAACTATTATATGGGGTATAATTGTTAGATCTGAGGTAAACGATGTTCGATATACCCTCGTTTTTTTAGAAATATTCTATCATGTACGTTTACTAATTTTATATTAAAATGAGTAGGCCTGAAATATTAATAGTGAGCATAAAAGCTGTTATTAAATATAGCAATGATTTATATACTAATGAGCGAAATACTCAACCAAGAGCTAGCAATGATATGAATATGGATATGGCTATACTGTACATTCTAACTTTACATTTTATTATTATTATTCTTTGCTTGGTTTTTTCCTATGTCTATAGTCCATGAACCAGTACAAGTTATTTCTTCTTTTTATGACTTAATAGTAAAATTCCTGCTCTGATCCTTAGGTGCGCGTATGCTGATGTTCAATAATGAGAAAATATTTGACAATGACCCAAACACAAAAGGATGTGGTATATAGTTTCAATAGACTATATTTTATCTACCATGACTAATAAGATGTAATAAAACCAACTTGAATCAATATTTTAGTGTTCAGTGGCTCTTTGCTGCCATTCTTGCTTCTTCAGTGCCACATAATGCAGGTTACTTCATTCATCATTCTTTTTTTTAATAATATAATCAGCATCCCCTCTATGGTAATTATTGATTGATTAACTTTTGGACTAATCAAATTATAGGCTTTTTTCATAAGGGTATGAGAATATCAAGCCCGATCCAGATCCCTTTCCCTGAGCCGTAGCAGTATGAGAATGGACATATGGTGAATACCAATCATTCTAGCTCTATTCTTCCAGTTTCTTCACTAACTGATCATCGTAAGTTGTGTGAATTTTATTCGCGTTGAAGTTCCAAAAATTTCATGTTCATATAATAGTAACTCAAAACCCAGTTTCTGCTTTATGGTTCTTCTTTCAGATCTCAAAAGCTGCTGAATTAAGAATGACACTACATGTATTTTTCTTTGTAATGGTTATTCAAACGACATGTAAAATTCTGCTTAAAATTGTAGTATTTATTTAACCAAACTTTTCTAATCTGAAACCTTTTGTAAGACCTGGATTGGCCCACCACAAGTCATGAGGTCTATGGGGGTTGAAACTAATTTGTTTTCCGAGGTCTTAAACCGATGCATTTTCAGCTTATGTTTCACCTCTCGAAAAAAATCTCCTCCCTGATCACCTCTCGAAAATTTAGGCTCCTTCAACAGAGTACTTTCTTGCTTCATAGCTATTTTTGGTGGTTCTCTTGAAGGTGGAGGTAGCTTGGATGGTCGGGTACGGAGAATGATGCCAGATATATTTACAAACCCAGCATCGTAATAAGGTACATTCACACTAGATTCTGAATTGTTGCTGGATGAGCGCGAGTGACTCTTCATATGCACAGATGTATCTTCATTGTGTATCGATACTGACATATAAATTGTTGAACAAGAGAACGAACTGCTTTATGAAAATTTTGAACAGTTTGGAGAAGCTTCATCGTGATGTGGTACTCTTTCATTTACTCTTAATGTTTTTTAGAGTCATTTCGACTTCTTTCAGTAAGATCTTACATAAATTCCACGCCTAGATAACTAAATGATTAAAATCTGTATGTTTTAAGATCTTACTAAGAACTAACCTTGTTACTTTGGTGGAAGTAAACCCAGATAGGTACATTAGTTACTTAGAAGTGGAGTAGCTTGGACATAGAATACACACAAGAGTGATATGCTTTTTTTTATTTTGTCTATGTGTTGGTTGTTTGGCAAAATGATCTAAACACATATCGACCATTAACTGTTTGAGTTGGCATAACAACCTTTTTGATGTTGATTCTAAGTAATTCTCATGTCCGTATATCCTGCAGCTTCACAAAATGATCTGAAGGGCACTGTTTGGGAGGATGGAAAAAAGGTATAACTGCTGATACACACCTTTTGCTGTAAGTAAGCCGATTTAATTTCTGTTTTGGGCCATTAATGGTTAACTAGAATCAATATAATTTTTTTGGTATTTATCTATGTGTGTTACATTTAGTGCAAAATTTATATGTTAATATGACATGTACATTTGCCGGTTTGTTGTATTCAAAAGTACTTGCTATGTAAGCATGATGCGTTTAACATTGAAGTAATTTTAGTGCAGTCATTTTGGAGTACACTGATATATTTTTTGATGGGATCCAAATGATCTATTAATTAATAGAGGGCAACATTTAGGAGTACAATGCAATTGCTTGCTGTTCCGAACAGCAAGCTCTTAGGCTTGCTGTTCCGGAACAGCAAGCCATTGCTGTTCTGAACAGCAGGCTTGCTGTTCGGAACAACAATGGCTTGCTGTTCTGGAACAGCAAGCCTATGAACTTGCTGTTCGGAACAGCAAGCAATTGCAGTTCCGAACAGCAAGCAATTGCAGTTCCGAACAACAATTGATTATGGTACCTACGGTTCAAATTAGAGTTTTTTTTAAATATATATAAAAAACAAGAACACCGATTAGTTATGTATGGGAGAAGGTGCAACGAAATTTTAAAATTAGATGAGTTCCCTGAACAAAAATGTAAAGAAGTACAAAGCTCGATGCATTTACGAGTGACGACAACATATACAATGCAATAGATGTGTTTAAGTAATTCTTGAAAATACAAGAAATCAAGAAAGTAATTCTGAAAAATATTCCAAAAAAAAGTAGTAATAAAAATTAAAAAATAATGCAAAAAATGCATAACCTGCTATGCTTTTTTAAGGAAGAGAATACTGAGGAAAAAATGGAACAGCACTTGTGTTTTGCTTTCAAATGATGTGCAGGTTGACTAGGAGAAATTAGTGTAGACCACCTGGTTTGATGTTGTGATTTGGGGAACTCTCTTTATATCATAAAATTTGATACATCTGTTCAAGTAGTTTTAAAGCTGTTTTGGCTTGGTCAGAATGTGGGTTTGAGTGTGTATATGTCAACATAATCATCCAAAAGCAGCTTCACATTTTTAGTGGCATTTTAAAAGAATTGAAACGTAACGAACATTGATTTTGGAATTTTGCTTAAACTACACAACTATAGATATTTGATATAAGTTTTTTATTTCATGATTTTATTTTTATTGTGCAGATACAAATTTAATTGATAAAAATTTGTTTAATCTGCATTTTAGTTAAAGTTTAATTTCAAATCATTGATACCATGACTAAGAAACAATAAAATGTCAGTTTATGAAATGAAATATTATAAGTTTTTAATGTCCTTGAATAGCAATTTTCTATATCATGATTGCATGCCTTTAGCATGGAAGGTATTATAGTTCTTAATGTTCTTGAATTTCTGCTTATCAAAATTTGATGATCCCATATTTACATCTTCATCAAGTTTACTTGCATTTAGCATTGACTGTCATTTACTTGAAAATAGCATTTTTCAAGTAACAAGTTTTTTTTTTTTTTTTTGGCAGTCACTTGTGACAGACACGATACATCTGGGATCCTCAGATGACATTGAATGAAGTTATATAGCGAAATGGATTTAGCCTGCACTCAATATCATGGACAAGTTTGGTTATAATGTAAGGTTGCTTAGTGTATTATTTTCCAAATAACATGATAGTTTTTCTTTTTCTGATTTATTGAATTATCATCTTAGAGTGGCATTTGTATGATATCGTAGAACTGTCCAAAGCATTTGCAGCAGAGTATTATGTCCTGCGACTTTTATCTAAATGATGGTCGGACTTAGTGTGGGAAAAAAAGATGAATCTCTATCAAGTGGATTTCAAGCAAAGTTTTGAAGCTGTCATGTATTTTGTTGGACCGGAAGCTAAAGGGTAAAGTCTTTGTTGATGAATTATGTAAGCTATAGGGCTTTAGGGTAAAGTTTTGAAGCTGTCATGAATTATGTAAGCTGAGTTTATGAATGACTAGTCTTGTTACAATATTGTATGATGATGAAAGCAGAATTGATGCATGCCAACAAATTATAATTTTTTTTTATATATTTTTTTAAATTTGATACGGTCTAAAGCCTTATCAAATTATCAAATTGATACGGTCTAAAGCCGTATCAAATTATCAATTTGATACGGCCTTAGGCCGTATCAATTCGATAATTTGATAAGGCTTTAGACCGTATCAATTTATCAATTTAATACGGTTTTAGACCGTATCAATTTTTTTAATTTGATACGATTTTAAACTGTATCAAAGCAACAGAGACGCCATTTTTTGATACGACTCAAAACCGTATCAAATTCATTTTGATACGGCCATAAACACTGCCAAATTAGCATTTTTGGTGTAGTGTAACCAACTTAACATGGTAACAAGACAAGATTTGTAGGGGTTAAGTAACTTAGAAAACACTTAGCCTAATTAACATGTTAACTAGACTAGAAGGTGGGGTTAAGTAAATTTATCCATTGTTGGATTTTCACCAGATAAAAGTCAAAATATGGTTCTTATGGGAGGGTTAACAAAATATATTCCAATTACAAGAATTACTTTTTTATTAGGTACACTTTCTCTTTGTGGTATTCCACCTCTTACTTGTTTTTGGTCGAAAGATGAAATTCTTAATGATAGTTGGTTATATTCGCATACACTTAGCCAAATTAACATGTTAACTAGACTAGAGGTTGGGGTTAAGTAAAATTTAATACACTTAGCCAATTTGATATGTTAGCTGGACTAGACCGTAGGGTTAAGTAAACTTGAACACTTAACCATCAGATTGTGATAAAGGAATAGGGCTAAGTCTAAAACATGAAGGATAATACTTAACCATTAATAAAATGTTAGTTAAAACAGATAGGCAAGGTTAAGTTAAAAAGGGAACACTTAACCAATACAGGATGAATAAAAAGGGTTAAGTAATAAGAAATACTTAACCAATACAACTTGGTTTGTGGTAGGGTTAAGTCAACATGAATTACTGATAACACTTAACCAGTTTAACAGGATAAATGAAGAGGGTTAAGTTAGCTTGAATTGACTAATGACACTTAACCAATCCAAATTGACGAGAAAGAGAACTAAGTAGTAAACCTTAGTTAAAAGGAGCTAAGTAGTAAACCTTAGTTAAGAAAACAACGATTCTGGAAACTAAGTGGTAAACCTTAGTTAGCAAAACTAAGTAGTAATTCTTAGTATAACACGGAAGGAGCGGACGTCTGTCTGATTAAAAAGAAGGCTCCAACGAATTGGGTTACGAAGCCCGAGGCTTCGAGGGGACGTGAGGGTACTCTTGGTATCCCTCTATGAGGCTGCAGATGATCCTCCTGGGCTCACAGAGGTTAAGGTCTGCGTTAGAAGAACCAGGTGTATGCCTTGGTTGCAATATATGGAAACTTAAAGACTAGGATGGACCAGCGTGATTCGGCGAGAAAACGGTAGCCCTGTGATAGCAACTCGTCGTCTACCATCCATCTTGAGTCAATCGAGATACGTGAAGAGGAAAGGCGGAGAACTCAAAAAGACCATATACTTGCTATCTTGTAACACCCCGCATTTTTAAGTATAATTAAAAATGAAATAAAATATATGAAAATATGCTTATGATAGGTAAATAATGGTGAAGCATAAGAAGAATTAATTAATACATGAAAGAGAAGAAAAATTAGTTTGATAACGGTGTGTGTAACGGAAAAGATAGTAAAATGAGGATAATTAATTTAAGAATCAGGAATTAGGTAAAATGGACATCATCATTGCGTTCCTCTCGAAATTTTACATGAAATAGAGTCCGATTTTTCGAAAATCGGAGTCCGGATGAAGAAGTTATGGCCTGTAGAAGATTCAGAAGGTTTCGGTCAGCACAGAACTGGGCAGGTCGACCTGGGGGCCAGGTCGACCAGGGGGTCTACCTGGGAGTCGACCTCCCCTATGGGGGTCGAATATAGTGTCGACCTCCCCCCTACAGGTCGACCTGGTCGGCATGTTTCAGTCCAGAACACGTTTTGAAGCCCAGGGACGATTTTTGATTGTCCGGATTGGTTTTAGGGTTAATCTGATGGCTGAAATGAATTGCTACACCTATAAAAACAACCTAAGACCTAGTCTTCTCTACACAATATTCTATTCTGCTTCCTCTCTGCCTCTGTTCTAAATAAAAATAAAAATGGCGTCGCCACTCTGCTGGAATCAAAACTAGAAGCTAATCAACATCAACCTAAGCAACTCAATTCAAATTAGAGATTAAAGCTTCTGCAACGATTCTACAACAATTAAAGTTCTTTCTTTAATCCAACCAAGGAAAGTACAGTTATTTTCCACTATAAACGTTAATTCTGATTGTGACATGCATTGTAAATCTGAATCTGAGATTATGTCTGTTCTGTTTAGATCTACCTTATTCTATATTTCTTTCTGCTTTCTGTTCTATAGCCAGGCTACCACGAGCCTGAGCCAATCCCATAAGAGATTAACATATGCTAAAATATTTGGGACAATAAAATGAATAATGCATGAAATGGGCATGAACGATATGTAACTGATTTGAGGAAAGAACATAGGTTGAACTTGGAACTTAGGACATAAATCGAAGGCATATAATTGAACCTATGACTTGAGTTTGTGGCATAAAGAATATTGAACATACGACTTAAGAAGTTGAGGCATAGAATTTACATTGGACATATGACTTAGGAATTGGGGCATACATTTGACCGTATGCATTTAATTAGTTTAGATACATATTACATGTTGTAAACTAGATCTGGATCTGAGCAAGCTATGTATGATAATTTGTGATTTGGGGACATAATTCAATATATGATTTTAAGAATATGATACATGATTAAAACCTAGATTTGTGGCACATTTTAAGAAGGGGAAGATATGTGACTTAGGTGTAGAAATTAAGATCTATATTAAGATTTGATAACTATCAAATGTGAATAACACCTAAGTAGGAGATTTTTGAATATATGACATGCATTGAAATCAATGGCTATATTTGGTATAATTTATATGTGAATCTTTTGTACTAGGTAAGTTGAACTAAATTGGGACATGTAAATTATGACCATAATCTGTGACATGTAAATTCAATGCAAACGTGGGGTATATGATCATAGTGTGAATCATAACAACTATTTAGGCATGCAAATTTAGGCCAAATTTATAATTAGGCAAGATATGTTTGTGAAACTTTAAGGAATGATTAAATCTGTTATATTTGCCTAATTTGCTAGTTATGTTATATTTGCCTAATCTGCTAGTTCTGTTATATTGCCTAATCTGCTAGTTCTGTTATATTGCTTAATCTGCTAGTTCTTCTCTACTGCCTAGTCTGCTAGATCTGTTCATCTGCCAAATCTGTCATCTGCTAAGTCTGCTGGAAATACCAAATCTGTTATATGCTAAATCTGCTAAATTACTTAATCTGTTGAATCTGTTAAGTCGCCTAATCTGCGAAAATCTGTTATCTGCTATATCTGTTAAGTTGATATATTCAGTCTGTGATTGACATAATCTGAATTAGCTATGAATAATTGACATGTATATTATGTGTGGGCATAAATGGTAAATTATTAATTAATTGGCCGTAAAGATGAACATGGCTAACTCGAGGTTATAATGAGTTTGCGGCGTAATTCTGCCCGGAACTGCCCTACACATCCAGTGGCCGCAAACAATAGGTTCTAATGTAAGAAGTTAGTCATAACGTGCTTAAAACCCGAGGTTAGACTCAGTTTGCGATAGAAATCTGCCCGGAACCAACCGGCCTAACCAGTAGCCGCAAATTGTCAGTCTAATGTGAGAGGTCTGAGCATTAATATTTAATTAATGAAAATCTGAGATAAATATGATGTTTAAAATGTGTTGGGCGGATAGGGTTAAACCCACTAGACTGATGAATTTAATAAATCTGTTCCGTGAATCGGTAGGCCCAATTACAAAGTTAGACAAATCTATAAGTCTGTTAATCTGTAACTGGTTAATCGGTAAGTCTGTTAAATCTGTATATCTGAACCGTTAGTCTGAAAACTTGTCTGTGAACTTGTTGATCTGAATTCTGTATGTCTGAACTTGTAAACAAATTAATCTGAAATCTGTTAGTTTGGGGACACAAGGTTAGGAGGGGAATTACTTGTGTCATCTGTTGTTTGGGACCCACATTAGTCAGTAACCCTTTCTGGTATCAAAACTTTGACCCAACAGTAGGTAGGGTCAGGGCACGCTTACTGAACTAATTATAAGCGGTTCATTCAGATAATGGCGAGGGGTGTTGATGGTGCGTTCCAACCAGGTCATGTGCGTGCATGGATCCCAGTCTGCCTCTGAAGATGTAAGATGCCGTGACATCTGTAAATAGGTCTGTGCCAATTGGTTGTCACTTTAGGGATTGATACACCCTACTGTGGGGCCGACATAGGATATTTATGTATTAGGGAACCGATCGCTTGGGGTAGGGTTTTAGGGTACACTTAGTTCTGTCTGTTTCTATTGGTACTGTCTGTTTCTGTTGGGTGGTAACACCTGTCTGTTTCTGCGTGGTGCCGTCTGTTCGGGTGCTAAAGGCCCATTACTAGTGTACACCTAATTCTACATTCTGTTTCCGTAGGGATTAATCTGTTTCTGCTTCTGTCTGTTTCTGATCGGGTAGTAAAGGCCCATTATTAGCATTCTATTTCTGTTAAATTATTCTGTACCCATTTCTGTTTCAGTTTAGACATTAGGGTGACACTTAATTCTGTTATACTAGTATTAGTGCAGAGAAGTGTAAAACAATAGCTTATATCATTCTGTTCTTCTGTTATATCTGTTACACCTGTTACAGTTATCTCTCATCCAGTTTTATTTTCATGTCATGTTATTATTATCTGTTCATAATTGAAAATCACTGGACTTGCCAGACTTTTTGTCTGACCCTTGTTGTTTCGCCTCCTTTCTTCCGTTTCCCCCCAGGTTATCCAAGGCGGGAATACTTTAGCTTGATCCGGATTTCTTCTGCTTGAAGTGCTTAAAGTATGGTTTGGCTCTGTATAGCTTCCGTTCTATGAGGATTATGATTTTAAACTATGCCTCTGAAGGCTTTTGTACAAGACTGATATTTTGTACTTGAATTCTGATAATGTGATTTGAAAGGATGTAACCAAGTTTATTTCGGTTTCTGTTGAAATAAAGTTATAAAATTTTCAAGTACTATTTTATCTGTCTTGTAAGTTTCTGTTCTGTTTACTAAAATGCTCCACCAAAGTTAAGGCATTCCCTTTGTGAGTGACCTTAACAGAGGTGGGGTGTTACACTTGGTATCAGAGCTGAAGGTTAACAGATTGGGTAAAGTTTTTGAAAACTATTTTCAAAAAGGTTTTGACAGGAAGTATTTTCAAAAGGAAAGTTTATTTTGAAAAAAATAATAATCCCTAAAAGCCGTATATCTATCTTTTGATCCTCCGTTTGAATCTTTGTTTCCTTCTTTCTCCGGGGCTCCCGGCTTTCTGGGAGGTAACCTCATCTCGGCATGGTTCTGTAGGCTTGATAAGACTACGACACTGGTCAAAGGGCAAATAAACGCCCGACTTCCATCTGTAGCCGCAGTAGTCTCGCCTACGGCTAATTTTCTTTCGAGCTTTGTAGGATTTTCCGTGCGATGGAGGCCGCTTTCAAGGGACTTGTCAACATGTTACACACGGATAGTAAAGATAAGAATGAGGGAGTTTGGCTAAGGAGCACAACACAAGGATTTAAAACTCATGGACATGGACTTGGTTCACAAAGGAGGCAAAAAGGAAACACAAAAGAAGAAAGAAAAGCCTGAAGATAAAGGAGGAGAAAAGTGCTTTACTTATGGAAGCTTGACCCAAGAGGAAGGACAGAGGACATGACCTACTTCGGGAAGGCAGGCGAATGCTCTCATAGTTGGTGGATAGGATAGAAGTAGGAAAATTTCCGTCGAGTGTTTAGTTTCCTTATATGATTATTGAGTTAGAACTCTTTCCAATTATGGCATTCTGATTTTGTAGTCGAGTCTCTGCACTTTAATACTATTCTTGTTTCTGATCTGGTTATAGTCTCAAACCCCATAGGGGTTACGACTCATCTGTTAGTGATAGGTTGGGGTTTGAGAGATATCTGTGTTAGGCGTCAAGTAGGACGCATACATTCTAGGTTTTATCATGCTTAGTTTCCTAAGAATCATTCGGTAATCTAATATGTACCAGTAATCTGTAAATATCTGAATATTTCTGATAAGGTTAAGATTTCCAGTTTTGACATTGTCTAAAGAGGGTAATCCTCTGAGTGTCAATCCGATGTTGGTTTCGGTCTTCGGGGCTGATACTTAGGACCCATGTCTAATGGGAACCAAGTTTTTGTTTTATCTGTACTCGCTTCCATCATTCGAATGTATCCTATCGATCGAATCTTCGAACTTTAGGAAGAAACTAATGGGTGTAAACATGTGTTTGAGACATGTTATGTTTGATGGTTGCAAGTGGATGCAAGTGGTTGCTAGTGGTTTCTCGTGGATGCATATACACACACTAGGCACTAGATCGGCTCGAAAACACTCTCATACTTCATATGGATGTGTGAGCATTTTCAATTTTTGTGGATGCAACATGATTGACTCAGCACATGGATGTTGCATATGACTGAATGGTTGTGCACTCATATAGAAATGATATGCATCGAGTAGGAAAATTGCATACATGTTCGACTCATGGCACTGGCATAATTCGCATTAAGGAGGTCAACTGAATCAGTGGACCGCCTGATCTTTGCATTAGACAAGGAACATATACACACACTTCTTGCATATGTTCATACAGCATTAGAAATCTCTTAAGGACAATGAATGCCTGTGATTGGTGATTGAGTAGATGGATGATTGGATATTAGGACACATTCTTCTTAACTTGAAGATTTCGGGGACGAAATCCTTTAAGGAGGGGAGAATGTAACACCCCGCATTTTTAAGTACAAGTAAAAATGAAATAAAATATATGAAAATATGCTTATGATAGGTAAATAATGGTAATGCAGAAGAATTAATTAATACATGAAAGAGAAGAAAAATTAGTTCGATAACGGTGTGTATAACGGAAAAAATAGTAAAATGAGGATAATTAATTTAAGAATCAGGAATTAGTAAAATGGAGATTACCATTGCGTTCCTCTCGAAATTTTACATGAAATAGAGTCCGAGTTTTCGAAAATCGGAGTCTGGATGAAGAAGTTATGGCCTGTAGAAGATTCAGAAGGTTTCGGTCAGCACAGAACTGGGCAGGTCGACCTGGGGGTCGACCTGGGGGCCAGGTCGACCTAGGAGTCGACCTCCCCCATCGGGGTCGACTATAGTGTCGACCTCCCCCCTACAGGTCGACCTGGTCGGCCTGTTTCGGTCCAGTACACATTTTTGAAGCCCAGGGATGATTTTTGATGGTTCAGATTGGTTTTAGGGTTAATCTGATGGCTGAAATGAATTGCTACACCTATAAAAACAACCTAAGACCTAGCCTTCTCTACACACAATTCTATTCCGCTTCCTCTCTGCCTCTGTTCTAAATAAAAATAAAAATGGCGTCGCCACTCTGCTGGAATCAAAACTAGAAGCTAATCAACATCAATCTAAGCAACTCAATTCAAATTAGAGATTAAAGCTTCTGCAACGATTCTACAACAATTAAAGTTTTTATTTTAATCCAACCAGGGCAAATACAGTTATTTTCCGCTATAAACGTTAATTCTGATTGTGACATGAATTGTAAATCTGAATCTGAGATTATGTATGTTCTGTTCTGTTTAGATCTACCTTATTCTGTATTTATTTCTGCTTTCTGTTCTATAGCCAGGCTACCACGAGCCTGATCCAATCTCGTAAGAGATTAACATACACTGAAATATTTGGGACAATAAAATGAATAATGCATGAAATGGGCATGACCGATATGTGACTGATTTGAGGAAAGAACATAGGTTGAACTTGGAACTTTGGACATAAATCTAAGGCATATAATTGAACCTATGACTTGAGTTTGTGGCATAAAGAATATTGAACATACTACTTGAGAAGTTGAGGCATAGAATTTACATTGGACATATGACTTAGGAATTGGGGCATAAATTTGACCGTAGGCATGTAATTAGTTTAGATACATATTACATGTTGTAAACTAGATCTGGATCTGAGCAAGCTATGTATGATAATTTGTGATTTGGGGACATAATTCAATATCTGATTTTAAGAATATGATACATGATTAAAACCTAGATTTGTGGCACATTTTAAGAAGGGGAAGATATGTGACTTAGGTGTAGAAATTAAGATCTATATTAAGATTTGATAACTATCAAATGTGAATAACACCTAAGTAGGAGATTTTTGAAAATATGACATGCATTGTAATCAATGGCTATATTTGGTATAATTTATATGTGAATCTTTTGTACTAGGCAAGTTGAACTCAATTGGGACATGTAAATTATGACCATAATCTGTGACATGTAAATTCAATGCAAACGTGGGGTATATGATCATAGTGTGAATCATAACAACTATTTAGGCATGCAAACTTAGGCCAAATTTATAATTAGGCAAGATATGTTTGTGAAACTTTAAGGAAAGATTAAATCTGTTATATTTGCCTAATTTGCTAGTTCTGTTATATTTTCCTAATCTGCTAGTTCTGTTATATTGCCTAATCTGCTAGTTCTGTTATATTGCTTAATCTGCTAGTTCTGCTCTACTGCCTAATCTGCTAGATCTGTTCATCTGCCAAATCTGTCATCTGCTAATTCTGCTGAAAATACCAAATCTGTTATATGCTAAATCTGCTAAATTACATAATCTGCTGAATCCGTTAAGTCGCCTAATCTGCGAAAATCTGTTATCTACTATATCTGTTAAGTTGATATATTCAGTCTGTGATTGACATAATCTTAATTAGCTATGAATAATTGGCGTGTATATTAGGCGTGGGCATAAATGGTAAATTATTAATTAATTGGCCGCAAAGATGAACATGGCTAACTCGAGGTTAGAATGAGTTTACGGCGTAATTCTACCCGGAACCGCCCGGCACAACCAGTGGCAGCAAACAATAGGTTCTAATGTGAGAAGTTAGTCATAACGTGCTTGAAACCCGAGGTTAGGCTCAGTTTGCGACAGAAATCTGCCCGGAACCAACCGGCCTAACCAGTTGCCGCAAACTGTCAATCTAATATGAGAGGTATGGGCATTAATATTTAATTAATGAAAATCTGAGATAAATATGATGTCTAAAACGTATTGGGCGGATAGGGTTAAACCCACTAGACTGATGAATTTAATAAATCTTTTCCGTGAATCTGTAGGCCCAATTACAAAGTTAGACAAATCTGTAAGTCTGTTAATCTGTAACTGGTTAATCGGTAAGTTTGTTAAATCTGTATATCTGATCCGTTAGTCTGAAAACTTGTCTGTGAACTTTTTGATCTGAATTCTGTATGTCTGAACTTGTAAACAAGTTAATCTGAAATCTGTTAGTCTGAGGACACAAGGTTAGGAGGGGAATTACTTGTGTCATCTGTTGTTTGGGACCCACATTAGTCAGTAACCCATTCCGGTATCAAAACTTTGACCCAACAGTAGGTAGGATCCGGGCACGCTTACTGAACTAATTATAAGCGGTTCATTATGATAATGACGAGGGGTGTTGATGGTGCGTTCCAACCGGGTCATGTGCGTGCATGGATCCCGGTCTGCCTCTGAGGATGTAAGACGCTGTGACATCTGTAAATAGGTCTGTGCCAATTGGTTGTCACTTTAGGGAGTGATACACCCTACTGTGGGGCCGACACAGGATATTTATGTATTAGGGAGCTGATCGCTTGGGGTAGGGTTTTAGTGTACACTTGTTCTGTCCGTTTCTGTTGGTACCGTCTGTTTCTTTGGGTGGTAACACCTGTCTGTTTCTGCGTGGTACCGTCTGTTCGGGTGGTAAAGGCCCATTACTAGTGTACACCTATTTCTACATTCTGTTTCCGTAGGGATTAATCTGTTTCTGCTTCTGTCTGTTTCTAATCGGGTAGTAAAGGCCCATTATTAGCATTCTTTTTCTGTTAAATTATTTTGTACCCATTTCTGTTTCAGTTTAGACATTAGGGTGACACCTAAATCTGTTATACTAGTATTATTGCAGAGAAGTGTAAAACAATAGCTTATATCATTCTGTTCTTCTGTTATATCTGTTACACCTGTTATAGTTATCTCTCATCCAGATTCATTTTCATGTCATGTTATTATTATCTGTTCATAACTGAAAATCACTGGACTTGCCAGACTTTTTGTCTGACCCTTGTTGTTTCGCCTCCTTTCTTCCGTTTCCCCCAGGTTATCCAAGGAGGGAATTCTTTAGCTTGATCCGGATTTCTTCTGCTTGAAGTGCTTAAAGTGTGGTTTGGCTCTGTATAGCTTCCGTTCTATTGGGATTATGATTTTAAACTATGCACTCTGAAGGCTTTTGTACAAGACTGATATTTTGTACTTGAATTCTGATAATGTGATTTGAAAGGATGTAACCAAGTTTATTTCGGTTTCTGTTGAAATAAAGTTATAAATTTTTCAAGTACTATTTTATCTGTCTTGTAAATTTCTGTTCTGTTTACTAAAATGCTCCACCAAAGTTAAGGCATTCCCTTTGTGAGTGACCTTAACGGAGGTGGGGTGTTACATATCTAGTTATGGGTGAGGATGGCCATAGGTTAGTGGGGCATAGGGGGCCTCCGTATAGTTCTCATTTTTCAAGGTGTGCCTTTCATTAGTTGAGGGAGGGGTCGAGTGGAACCATAGCCACTAGAATAAAAACAGACCTTAGCATCTGCATCGGCAGATGTCTGAAAGCTCCCGACCGAGTTATGTGTTTCTTGATTTGCCCTGCCACAGGACTCGGGCCGCACATTACAGGACATGTGCATCTAGACAAGCGATAACGATTCGCGATACATGCGTGGGGAAGTCTTGGAACATATACCACTCTAGGTAGTGTGTCCTAGACTAGGGGGCATCATTCGACAGGTAGCATAATCCCTAGTTGGACTAGGTGGCATAAACCCTGAATCCGAGAAGCGTTCAGCAGATAGCGTAAACTCTAGTTGAATTTAGAAAGCACTGGATAGAAAGCCCTAGATTAGATCTAGGTAATAAATAATGAATGTATGCCTAAAGGCAACGGAAACTACAAGGATTGGGATCACGTTATCTTTACTAGTTGGGACACTAGTTAGGTGGTGCAAGATATAGAAACCAGTATAACAAGGAAATAGTGAAGCGGCGAAAGTATTAGAGCATATCCAGTTTATCTTGTCTTAGCATATCTTGTGATAATCTTGTCTAACCTTGCTGACCCTATCATCATGGTGTTATCTTGTATTCAGTTAATTCATGTCGTTTTGTTTTTCCATGTTCACAAGCTAGAAGTAACTGAACTTACTCAGGCTTTATGTCTGACTCTGTTTTTCTTTCGTCTTCTTTTCTTCCGATCCCCCCCCCAGGTAGTAAAGGAGGGAATAGTATAGCTCAGGTTAAGTTGGACTGTCACTCTTTCCTAGCTTGAAGATTTGTCGAAGTTTTGCTTGGATTCCCTTTTCAGATGCTATGGCTGGCTCTTGCTACAATTGGGGAATATAAATGTGTTTTATGCTTCTTTATTTTGTAAGACAGACGATACTCTGATATTATAAAGAAATCGTTGTACAAACTATTTTATCAATAAAGCAAAGTTTTATTTTCCGCTGTTTTAATTTTTGTCTGTCTTGTAATTCATCTGCATCTTTTACCTTAAAATGCTCCACAGAACTTAGTGCATTCCCTTTGTGAGTGACACTAACGGATGTGGGGTGTTACAGATATTATGTTTAATCATTATGATATAAGACATTATGCTATTTTATATAAATTATGAATGTAAATTGATGGATTGTTGGTATTGTAGTATATGGAAGGGAATGCATTGAATTAATAATGCACAACCGCCAGAACTCTCAGCAATTATCGTAGTATGATGTTCAACGCTTGATATTATGAATATTCGGGGCAAGTGGGAGAATGTTTGAAATCTTCTATTAGAAAACACAATAAAACGTTTCATTTACCTTTAAAGTTATGCAATTTCTAATCTTAATGTATCCCTATTAATTGGGTCATATATGGAATGTTTCATTTTCCATTATGCATTTTCTAATCTTAATATGACCCGATTAATTAGGACATAAACAGAACGTTCATATTTAGAACGTTAGGTCTATGATTAATTTAAACGTTGAATTGGTATATGATGGATGTACCAGATTTAGAGTTAAATGTTATATAAAGGCTTGGGTCCATTCTCTCCGTAAAAAAAAAGAGTTGTATTCTTCTGAATCTAGAAACACATAAGGAAATTGGTTAAGAGAGAGAAACAGAATTCTGAGAAGAAGAGTAAACATTAGAAGTCAAAAAAAGAAGATGATAGCCATTACATCTTCCGCTGTCAATCAAGGTATGTCATCTTAAACAATAGATCATATTAAATTTCTCCCTTTTTGTTTGTGAAATATTCGGTATTGGTGATCCTAGTTCTATTCAATTGAATTGTACATCATTAATCATGGAAGATTGAATAATTAAGAAACTTTTAACATGTAGATGGGTCCTTAATAAACATGATGGATTAAATGAATGAAAGAAGTAAGTTCATGAATTTGTTTCAAATTTCCATTTTTATTTCAATTTACATATTCATTTTGATATGTGTTCTCTGTAGAAGGTTTAACTCATATGGGAAAAGTATTAGATTTCAACCACGAGGCATGGATACAACCGTCGAAGTCATTCAAAATTTTACTCCATGGTTACGTAATGAGGTACTTTGGCAATCTTAAGTATTTCATGTTTTTATAAGTTGGCAATACAACTTCATGACCATGCTTTTTTTACTTATTATGTTTTATGTAGTTGTTGAAGTGCATCAATGTTGATCCAACTCTCTGGCGGGTAGTGCACAACCCGAAGTTCGTGGCACTTATACGAAGTACCAAGTGAATGGATATTTATTTTCCATGAAAGTGTACGAAGACCATATCGTAACACAAGATAGCGGTGTATGCGTGAGAGAAATCAAAAAATTTAGAGCGAGTAGTAAAGATAAAAGTTATAAGGAAGAAGAAACAATGTACACTAGGCCATAGAATGTTTTCGTCTAAGATTTGTACAAGGTGTGGACCTTGGCAGCGCTTAAAGTATAGGTAGAACGATTACATATTATCCTTAATATAAGCATTGGGTTGTGCATTAAGGACGTTTGAGCAATGGAAGGTTCCATTGTTGACATGATTTTACGTACTCGTAACAGTCCTAAGACGAAGACTTGGACGCTTTCGTGACATAGCATTGGAGTATATTTTGAGGAGGATACGCGAGGTACTATGAGATGTACCTAGGGCCAATATGGTCATTGAGCAATAGTTACGTATATATTATTAGGTAAATCTACTAAGGATTAAGTGGGTATGATTCTTCGAGAGATTATAATTACTAACCCATTTAAATCTAATAAATGCAAAACCATGATGTGAATAGGATAGTATATTTAGAGTTGCCTAAAAGAATATAATTTATCTGCTCACCAGAACTTTAGTTCTAACTCCTTCCTCATAAAACCCTTAGGTTAGATAGATGGCATAAATTTCTTTAACATACAATTGTTAGAATGTATTATCATTTTGATGAGCCCGTTTTACTATTAAATTTTATTCAGTTCTACTCTGAGATATTTATTGAGCTCTTATATTATTATCTCTGTCTTTTGCAGGACACTAGATTTCAACTCGGGCTTAAGTGGATTTAGGTTTTAGCATTTTCGCGAAAAATCCTAGCTCATTGAAATTTGGGTTGTTACATTGTATATGATCATTATATAGATAGTCATTTTTGTTATAACCCGACATTCATACTCGTCTGATATAATATTTGTTGGCTTTATCAACTGTGCTAGAAAATTTATAAACAACATAAAGTAATTATATTTCAAAGATGATTTCATTTTAAGCGATTCACAAAATTTCGATAGCACTACCTTTTTGTTCCTTGTATACATGCATTTATATACGATGCAGGGAATATAGGAACGTGTTGTCAAAATTTTCTAAACAGTTTAAAATAAAATGATTTGTGAAATATAATTACTATTGTATTTATAATCAGAAGTAGGATTACCGGCCAACAAAGTAAAAAAATATATAGTATCTAAAAATTTACTATTATAAAAAATAAATATTATCTTAACTAACTAATAAATAAATAAATAAAATGTAAGTGCATAAACATAAATGATTATAAATACAAATTTTAATTTTTACCATATTTTTTAATGTAGAAAAAAGGTTAATTATTTTTCTAATCCAACTGGATGTATCAACATCGACGGGATAGCAGAAGTTCAATAAGTGAACATTTTTGTAATAGGGTAAATGTATTTTTTGATTTTGGTTTAAATAATAATGGAAATGGCCAAGAAATTCATTGTGCATGTTGTAGATGCAAATTGTTGAAGCCTTTGATAGCGGATGTGGGTAGAGTTAATTTGCGCTAATAAGGTTTTGTACCGAACTATTGGTTTGGAATCATCATGTGGAAAATATAGCAGTCATTCAAAAATAGTCAGAGTCGAGCTAGATAATGCTAGCTTATGACCCAAATATAGGCCAAAAAAATCAAGAATAGTCAGAGAATGTCCTTGGTAATTAAATTAGTATGAAACTTTTCATATAATTTATAGTTGAAAAAGCATCACGATCAATGTTACTGATCGCTGAAGCTAATAATGATTATGTGGATGTCGAAGAGAAACCAAATATTAAAGTGAAAAAATATATGATTTATTTTTAGCTACTAAGAAACTCTTATGGAATAGATATAATAGCAGCACATAATTACCAGTACCTACATGGTACATTGCGATGAAATAAAACTACAACCTCATAGAAGTAGAATTTACAATTGTTGTACAAGCTGCTAAACGACATATGCCAGCTGATAAGTTAATGCTGGAAGATCATTCTGAAGTTAAAAAAACTTATGTTAGTTTTTGGCCTACCATGTCAAAAAAAGATGTTTATTTAAATGGTTGCATGATGTTTTGGGAAAGTAACATCAATCTTAAAAGTGGAGATTCAAATGAAGAAAAAAAGAAGAGAAAATTTTCTTATAGAAGCAAATGCATTACATAACTATCATTCCTAGACTCCAAAGGTTATATACACATCTATGACTGCTTAACATATGAGATGACACAATGTGTGAACATAGAGAGAAGATACATTAACACAACTAGCTGATGGAGAAGCACAGAACTTTTTCGATAAGCAATATCCTGCTTTTGTAGCGAAGGGCCATAATATTAGATTTGGTTTATATGCAGATGGATTTTCATCATTTTTCCAATTTGGTTCTAAATATTCATCTTAGCTTATAATCATTATAACTTACAACCTGCCACCAAGGATCCATATGAAAACTCCACATAACTCTAACAATTGTCATCCATAGCAAAAATGATCTGAAATAGAGAATCGATGTTTATTTGTAACAATCAATCAAAGAGTTGAAAAAATTACAGTATAAAGGAGATGAAACATACAACGAATTATTTTTTATGGTTGCTTCTTTATTGTGGACTATTAGTGTGACGACCGCCCACAACCCCTAACTATACAAGAGGAATAATGCACTAAATGATATGCACGACAGCCATGGACAATCAACAAAGTAGTTAAACATCATCGGAAACTGTCGTAAAACTCACATCGCAAGGATAAAATATAGTATAACATATATAATCGGTATTATTAGTGAAGCAGAAAAAACTAAACTTTCATAACAAAGAAAAAGTAATATCCATACACCAGGATGACAACAATAGTGTTTATACAATTTTGCCTCACTACAATACTAAAGAAGAAAACAAACAGCAGAAAAAATACTAGATATTAGTAAAACTGGTCGTAAGCCTCCAGCTTGCCATCGATCAACAACACCGTCTCACCAAGCTATCACCTCTCACCTGCTACTCAGTTTGCCCATCCAAACAATCAGATGAACGACACAAGGTATTAAGAGGGAAACATAAAACCTTGAGTCAGACAATAGTCTTAGTGAGTGATTAAATAGCTAACAAACATCAACAATAAAGTATATGAGAATAGACAGATAAATAAACCAATCTATCAAAACACCCGAGAAGTACTCACAACTTCCTTCCCACCACTGACAGTGATAGCCTTTACGATCCATACATTCAAAGGAAAATCCAATTCAGCTATGGCAATCAGAACAACCATTCGTACATGGAAAAATCAACTCAGACAATATCTAGTTATGTCTCACGAAAACCACCCTAATCAAACTTGGCATCCCTTAATCACAAGCCCCAGAGGCCGAAATCCATATCAGACACGCACCAAAAGAACACCTTATTTGAAGTCAAATAATCTCCATGAGATAGTACAATCAGTACAACCAAACATTCAAACGTCTATGACTGACTCTGGCTATCACCGCCAACCTTGCTTTGAAACCATCGTTAATCATATGGCTGGCTAATCAATTTTCCATTAACGGTCAAGAACCACACACGACGCCTCGGTTCTAGAAATAACCCCATATGTTGTATACAACATGTGTCTAGACCATACACGATGCTCAGGGTACTGGACCCATAACCGTTCTTCAATCATACCCCTGCTTTGAACCTGCTAGAACCTTCAATAATGACAATTCCTCGGCATTCTCACCTCTAGTTGTTATCTATTAATGACATTTTTTGTCAACACCCGGATTACAGTGCGTAAGGCGTGCGTTCATGGGATTTGACATCGTTATGACTCAGAGTCACCGGGATATAATCCTAGGCCTATGATTCTAAGTTGAACCGCCTTCCCTGGGGCATCAGAAGTTTTAAACCTAATGGCCGTTTAACTTGCTCCCGTAGGGTGAACATCGCATATATTGCATGATGGTATTTCGACTTGACCTTGGGAAAGTTATTCAACTTGATATCGTTAGGCTTCATGGAATTGATGATTTTCTAATCCATGATGATGACATTATGTACTACAATAAGAAGAAAACAGGCTAACATTTCCCTTGAGTTCGAGGATGAAAGCATCACAATATTCATTAACTTCGATGATTCTTCCGTGTCTAGTCCGCTCAAGAGAGGGCACAATATAGATCGGGTTAGGAATTCATAGACGATATCCTTACACTAGTGTACGGGAAGCGTTAGGCTCAGCATGAGAATACGGACCGATCATGACAGACCCTTAGGGCGAGGAGAAGGGGACTTCATGTTTCCACAATGCCCTCTTCCTCCACCGCCTGGGCGCCTTGTTTGTTCTCCTCACTAGAAAGGTTAGTGTTAACTCTCTGTTTCATCATTATGGCACAACAAGATCATCGAATCGCAAGATGTATGAGATCCGGAATTCTCCATTTATAATTTTTATATATATTGCAAGAATTGATGATTTTCTCCTCTTGAGAAAAAAATAACTAAATTGAGAAATAGAAAGTGTGTTCCCCTTTATGAAGCTCCTAAGGTCCTATTTATAGAAAATCTGGGGTGTTTCTATCAGTAGGTTGTTGGGCCTGAATAGATTCCCGTCGGCCGCCTTTTCCGTTGGTCTGGGGCATCTGGCTATCGGCTATCCTTGTGGTGCCGGTTACAGTCTTCGAAGCGAGGGTCCCGGGTGAATTGGGCCTCCCAAAGCTGGAACTGAGTTTGTTGCCGAGACGGATTGCAGAGGCGTTTTGAACTTCCCGGTGGATGCCTCCAAGTTTCGGTCCTTTGGCGTAATTTGTCAGATGTAGGATTTTGGCATTTTTATGGGTACTCAGAGGGGCCCGCCTTCACGATGTACGTGTATATCCGCCGATTTAGAACCGTAAATGGTTCTAAAAAAACAGGGGGCAAAGGGAGACAAGAACGATACGACGTTAGTCCTTACATCAATAAGGCGAATGAAGAGCCAAAGGGGAATAAAAGTATGGACCAAAAGTTGTCGTTTAACGAAGTTGAGGTAAAACTTAAACCATCTTTCAGAAGGAAGTTCCGGAACATCAGAGACATCAATAGAGGGTAAAACAGATCCGATAATTGTATCAAAGTCCAAGGCCTGAAAAGAGGGACTCGCAGGGTCGCACAGCCGATAGGGGAAAGGGAAGGCTCACGCTCTCTTAAATCCGGATCTCCTTGAGAATTGCATTTTAGGATACCAGTAACAAAATCACTTCCAATGGTCTCCACAGAGGAGGGGCATACTTTATGAAAACCTACAGAAGAAAATACGATAGGGGTATGCAGTAGCCGACGACAAGGCGACTCAACAGTTTCACCTCCATAGGAATGGGAAACATAATTTTCCCTTTTATGATCCCAATAGGGATCTCTATTGAAAACTGAAGCAGATCTCTTCTTAGGCAAAAATTCAAGAGGAGAAGAATCCACCGAGGATCGAGATGAACCATCTCCAAGAAATACAGAATAAGGGAGAGAAGGTTGTTCTATAAAATCTTGTCCCAAAAATGTAGGACATGCCCGTAAGGAAATTTTGAGAATAACAGTTTGGAATGTTGGTTCAAGAAACCTGGGATTTCACTTATAACATTGCTCACTTGGGATTACTTCGCCCTAAGCTCCTCCTCCGTCAAACAAAATCCGGACTTACTCGAAATGGAATTGCCAATTTGTGTGAACTCATACATTGTCCTGCCAAGTGATACCATAACATAAACATGTATTTTAATCTAATTTCTATTTGATGATTATACACAAACAACACATAGGCATATAAGCGACCTGTAATTTCATTATCCTATGGGACAACAATCCTAGCTAGGAAAATTTATGTCAGCATGTTGAGTTATCTTCTGTTACGCGTTTTTCGTTTATACTGACTTTACTTCCCAAAGCCCCGGTAATGAACGGGGATGGGTATGACTTCATAGAGCGCCATTAATTATCAGTTTACACAGTTAATGAAAGTTCAATCTACATTAGAATTATCAATTCCCAACTCAAACCATGATCCAAATCGATAATTAGAATTCGAGCAGAAAAAACTTACTAATAGAAAGAGCTGAAATCCTGGGAAAATAATACGACAGATTTTGATGAACAGTAATCTTACTTTAATAAAATGTTATGCACATCTAAGACTGGATCAATGAGAAGGATTCATACGAGGAAAGTGGAAATACTATCCGGGGGTAAAAAAGGTAAAAGAAAGAAGAATTTGCATTCAAAATAAAGAGAAAATCTAGACCACTCAAAAGGAGACCGATCAACGCGCTTGATTGAAGGAAGGCAAGAGATATAGGAGTAACACTTCAAAGAAAAGACAAAAGTTTGACTTGTAAAGTTGAAGATACCCCTTCACTAGGGTGGCAAATGTTACTACCAAAATTAACAATGAAGCGAGCTAGTGGTGAAGGGGTGTCAAACAACTGAAGGCTCACCAAAGGCTCAACAGAATGTGGGACCCAACATTAGGAAGGGCCAAGTGAAAGAAAGAATAACTCGAAAAGCTGCAGCATTTGGAACCCTCCTGGGGAAAAGGATCATGAAAGGTAAAAGGTTTAGCTGGCGGGATTTATTCGCCAGGTTCAATCCAAAAAGAACTCTCCAAGCAGTATCAGTCCGACCAAAAAATTCTCCGCAAAGAATAATCCTAACCCGAAACTAAGTAAGTCAGAAGCAATAAATTCAACAGACGAATCTTCGATGATGACCTGTCCAAAATAACGATACACCTAAAGACAAAAGCATCGATGTCACTAAACCAAGAGAACGCGAAGGCCATCCAGAGCTATCTTTCGAAGCATCTACTATACGAATACCAAAAGGCCGAATTCATAAATAACAGGAAGGTATTCAAAAGCCACCCTTCGGGAATCCAAGCTACTACAAAAGCCCCACCGAAAGGCTAACCGAGACCCGAGCAGGGATACAGGCTACCTGTACTAGGCTATCTAGTACTGAAACCTGTAGTGGTTTCAAACCGGCAGTTATCAACATACACCATAAGGTCAAGCCCTTCTAAGTATTTAAGATAAAGCCGAAAGCCTACATCCGAAAGCTTATGTATGGAAGCCTACATTCAGGAGTTGTTACCAAAGACTCAAATATCACCTAAAGACCATAACTGACACTCCAAGGATGGCCGAAAGGCAAGCACCCGAAACTTATGAAAAACAACCTGCGAAGTCCCCCACAGGCCAAATAGCCCATCAGCGAAAGGAGCCCTGAACCACTATAAATACGACAACAAGTGTCACAGTTAGAGGGAATTTTTTCCTTTTTTCCATTTATTGTAACACCCTAAATTTTTTGCGAATATTAAATTAACAAATTTAAGAATACTTAATTTCAAATATGAGAATTAAGGGAAATGGGTTACACCATTGCATTCTTCTTAGAATTCTACTTGAGATAGAGTCCGAGTTTGCGTGAATTGGACTCTGTATGAAGAAGTTATGGCTTTCCGAAGTTTCAGAATTCAAATAAATCAAAAACAGATCGAAATTCAAATTCAAACAGGGGAGCAGGCTTGGTAGGAATTCTCCTGCCTAATGGCCAGGTCAACCTACCCATACAGGTCGACCAAGGGGTCGACCTCCCCACCCCCCTCGGGGCAGATCTGAAAGATGACGCTGTTTTAACTCAGTGCTGAGTCATTAGGGCTGAGGTGTTATTCTATCTTGACTGAATGGTCTTGATTTCTTCTAGGGTTAATCTGATGGCTCAGAATTAATTAAAATTCTATATAAGCAACCTAATTCTCAACCTAAAATCACACTAATTCATACCAAGAGCCGCCATGCTGTCAATGGAGAACCTAGAGTAGCCGTCGTTCTCTTTCAATCCAAAAGTAAGAATCAAAATCAAATCTAATCCAAATTGGAATAACAATTAGTCTGCATCAAAGGAGAGCAATTCAATTTCAGAATACAGATCCCAGAAAAACAAGACCGTTCTTTTATTTGTGAGTATAATTTCTTTCAAATAATAATTAATTAATTTAATTGTGATAAGTTATAATTGGGATTATGAGAATATGACTTTGAATCATGTGATGTTATCGTTAACAGTTTTGTTGTTGTGGATCTATTTCATATGTTGAATCGCATGTTCAACTTGATTCATCTTATGCAAGTTTGGTATGTTAAATCATATGTATATGAATCTTATGCAAGTTTGGGATGTTAAATCATATGCTAGTTTATAGATCTTATGCAAGTTTGTAGGTGGATTATACACAAGTTCATATGTGAATCATGTAGATACATATGCTAGTTTATATGCAAACATGTGACATTGATCTACGCCCATATGCAAGTTCACACCTTTGTGTTTAGATCTATATTTAGATCCATGGCAGTACATAGTTATGCAAATTTATGTTCTATATGCCCATTGCCTAAGATAGTTTTGTATGTGAATCATATGCTAGTTTGAATGAAATTCATATGCAAGTTATAGGAAAACCATATCCATATATGCTAGTTCATGATTACATGTTTAGATCTATATTTAGATCCATGATAATTTATGCAAATTTATGTATATCTGTTGCCTATGCAAGTTATTGGCTATGTAAACTTATGTCATGATTCTTAGATCTATTTTATGTGTTGTGATGTTGCTTTTCTTTTTATAAGTTAGACTATTTGTGAGTCTAACATATGTCATATTAAAACGTATGAACAACGTGGGGACAATGGAAAAAAAACTAAATATACATAATTGTGATTTGGCATAAAATGACTTTAAAGGCATATAATTAATATGAGACTTTAGTTGGTATAAATTTATATACCTTAAAATATGGACATAATTTGGGTGACAATTATGGACATAAATTAATTTGGAATTCATTGACAAATTTGAATAGGGATATTAATCCAATTTGGGGTTAAATAATTATGTGTAATAATTAACCGCCTAAGGCATGAGGTTAGACACGTTTGTGGTATAAGACTGGCCGGACCCGCCCGACAAATCCAGCTACCACAAACGGTAGTCTAATGTGAGAGGTCAAAGGCAAAAATTAAATGCGTAATGATTGTAAGGACACGAGGTTAGGCTCGTTTGCGGTATAAGACGACCCGGACCTTCAAATGGTAGTCTAATGCGAGAGGTCTTTATAAGGTTACAGTTCTAATGAATTAAGTAACACTTAACTAGATAAGCATGTGGTGGGACATGGGGGTTAAGTGGGTGGCCTCGGTGGCATGTGAAATACGATTAGAAACACTTAACTAAGTTGAAAACATGTAAGAGGACATGAATAAGAAGTGGTTAAGTGGGAAGTTCTAGTGGGGACCAAGCATAAGTGGAAAGCTTGATTCAAACATGGGGACCCTTTTCAAACCAGTAACCCATTAAGTATCTTTGTGAGCTCGAGTTAGATCGAGGATGGGATACTCTTACTGGGTTTCATTGTAAGAGGTCAAAATGGGTTAGCGGTGGCAACGCAAGTCCAACGGGGTCATGTGCGTGCGTGGGCCAGGGCTGGTAGGTAAGACGTTGTTGCATCATGTAGATATAAGTCGTGCATCATTAGTGGTATCGGGTTGCCACTTTGGGGAGTGATATACCCCACTGTGGGACCAGCATGGGTAACTACGAGTTAGGGAGTCGATCGCATGGGGCTAGTGGGTGCAACTAGTGGAGATAGGGGTAGGCGGCACCTATGAAGATAGCTAGGGGTACACGAAACTACCATTATGATTATTGTGTTTAGTAGGCGGGATCAACTTTTAGGGTGGCTAGTAGTGGTGCCGTATAGTAATTATCCTATAGTGATTAGGAACGAGATTAATGCCAGAATATTCCTCTTGTTTGCTTTGTCATGCCCACTTGTTTCACGATCATACCTTGTTTTACCAGTTTATGCCTTATCCTAATTACTTTAATAATTATATTGTTAAAGTAATTGTACTCACCAGACTTTATGTCTGACCCCCTTTGTTTTCGCCACTTTTCTTCCTCCTCCCCCCTCCCCCCCCCCCCCCCAGGTTCTCAGGGTGGGACTAGTACTAGTGGAGCTTGATCTTGGATCTCTTTCTCTCTCTTTTGGAAGTGCTTGGATTGCTGAAAGTAAAGTTCAGCTCATCTCTTTTATGGCTACTTGTGTTGGGGTTATGCTTTTTATTTTATGTACTCAGAAAACAATTTGTCAAGATGGTTGCTAAGTGTACTTGGTTTTTCTGTTGGTTTATGATGTTGTTGTAATCAAACTATTTCTCTGCTGCAATAAATGTTATTTTTAAAATTGTCAGGTACCAATATAAGTATTTGTCTTGTTATATTCTGTTCTATTCACCAATAATACTCCATGAAAGTTAATGCATTTCCCTTGAGAGTGACTTTAATGGACGTGGGGTGTTACACGTGGTATCAGAGCTAAAGGTTAACAGAACAGAAAAGAGATTTTGAAAAACTATTTTTTTTCAAAAGCGTTTTATAAGGAAATACTTTCAAAAGTATGTTTTAAGGAGAGTATTTTCAAGAGAAAAGTTGTTTTAAAAACATAACCCCTATGAGCCATATATCTTTCCTTCGATTCTCCATTTTGAATCTCTACCTTTTTTCAGCATGTTTGAGGAACCTGAGATACCCGAGGGCATACCGATACTAGGCTGGTTTAGAAGGTATCTGGAGGCTAGGGCCACAGCCGCAGGCCCAGCAAATGTTCCTCCTCCCCCAGCAGCAGTAGCTCCTCCTCCCCCAGCAGCAGTAGCTCCTCCTCCCCCTCCCCATGTTGATACTTTTTCAAAGATATGCAAAGACTTTCAAGTAATGGGCGGAAAACCTTTTCACGGATCAGAGACGTTTGTTGAAGCTCGAAATTGGCTTAAGAAGGTGGAAGATCTATTCAGTATTTTCGAGGTAGAAGATGGAAGGAAGGTCCAATTGGCCGCTTGGTTAATGAAGGACGAAGCCTCGTTTTGAAGGGAGGTCACGAATGGAGAGCATCCAGTAGAGAGGTGGATGGATTTCAGACATAGGTTCGAGATGAAATTTCTCTCACGAATAGAAGAGAATTTATATATGGAGAGGTTCTTAGCATTGAAGCAAGGAAATTTGTCCGTAAAGGAGTACGTCAAAAAGTTCAATCAATTGGCGAGATTTGGCTTAGACTCGGTGAACGCACTCGAGAAGAAAGCTCTGAGGTTCGTTAACGGGTTGAATGAGCCGCTACACGGGTTGGCTATGACCCACATTCCTATGGGGGCCACCTTTGAGAAGCTAGTTGACATGGCGCTTATGCATGAAGAGGAGAAAGGTGCTAATACTAATAAGGCACCGAAGAAGGAAGGGGATCAAAAGAAATCACAACAGCAAACAAGAAAGGCGGTAAGGATAACAATGGCAACGGAAAGAAATAGTGCTTTGATTGTGAGACGCCGGGCCATCTATGCAAAGACCGTAGGAAAAAGAATAAGACTGGCTGCTTCCACTATGGAGAGGCAGGACATGTAGTTTAAGACTTCCCGAGGAAACAAGGGCAAGGGAAAAGACCAGGGTCCTCTTCTGGAGGGCAGATTCAGGCTCTCATGGCACAAGAGCAGGCAAGAGGGCAAATTCCGGCTCTCATGGCACTAGGACAGGAGAGAGGTAGAAACATTTCTGTTGAAAGTTTAGTTTTTCTATTTGATCATCCTGTTCGTAGTTTATTTTATTCTGGTGCATCACACTCATTTGTGTTTGCTTCGTTAGTTGAAACACTGCACCTAAATACTAGTCTAGTTACGGATCCCATAGTAGTCTCAAATCCTATTGGTGGTTCGGCTCATCTTTCAATGATTTTTGGGGATTTGAGAGTGTCTATTTTTAGCGTTGAGTTTGAATACAACGCCTTCATTCTTGGCTTCACGGGCTATGGATTGATTCTAGGGATGGATTGGCTATCCAGTAATAGTGCCATCCTCGATTGTGAAAAGTGAGTGGTTAGACTTATGACTCGCCTTGGCAACATTCTCGAAATCTCTTGTAAACCCATACATTCTGTTATGCTTTGTTACCTAGAATCTCTAGACGTGTCTGTTGAAAACTTGCAGTCGGTTAGAGTAGTCCGTGAATACTAAGATGTATTTGAAGAGGTGAAGGGCTTACCTCCAAAGCTTGAGATAGACTTCCGCATATATCTTGTTGATAATGCAAAACCAGTGGCTCTACCCGTTAAACACTTGGCTCCTAGGGAGAGAAACGAGCTTAGTAAGCAAGTCAAAAAGCTGCTCGGAAAGGGGTTTATAAGGTGGAGTATTTCTGAATGGGGTGCTCTAATCGCATTCGCAACCAAATCGGATGGTTCACTTCTCCTATGCGTTGATTATAGGGAGCTAAACAAGCTGACCAAGAAGAATAGGCACCCACTTCCTAGAATAGATGACTTGTTTGATCAATTTGTAGGTGCGTCTGTTTTCTCCCAACTAGATTTGGCTACCGGGTTCCATCAGCTAAGAGTGGCTGAAGACAACATTGATAAGACCGCGTTCAAAACCCCGGTTGGTTTCTTCGAATGGCTTGTCATGCCTTCTGGCTTAACAAACGCACCCGCTTACTTCGTTGACTTGATGAGTAGGATGTTCAGAGAATTCCTTAATAAGTTTGTGGTGGTCTTCATAGATGACATTTTGATTTTCTCGAAGAATGATGAAGAGCATGCTTTGCATTTAAGGGAAGTCATGGATACTCTTCGTACACATAAGCTGAAGGCCAATTTCTCCAAATGCCATTTCTGGAGAGAAGAAGTGAGGTTTCTTGGACATGTGGTGTCCAAAGAGGGGTTAGCCGTGGACCCCGCAAAAGTAGTTGCAGTGCAAGATTGGAAGGTTCCACGGAATGAAAACCGAAGTCCGAAGCTTTCTCGGGCTAGCGGGCTTTTACCGAAAATTCATTAAAGACTTTCCAAAAATCACAGCCCCGCTCACAAGATTAACAAAGAAGAACCTTACTTTTTTCTTGGGATTTGGATTGCGAAATTGCTTTCCAACGTTTGAAAAGGGCCATAACAACAGCCCCTGTTCTGACACTGCCGGATGGGGGCAAGATGTTTATCATATGCACGGATGCATGTGGTACGGGACTAGGTGTTATCTTGATTCAAGAAGGGAGGGTAGTAGCTTATGGAGGCAGGCAGTTGAAAGAACATGAGAAAAACTACCCAACCCATGATCTAGAGTTGACAGCCATCATCTTGGCGCTTAAGTCTTGGCGCCATTATCTACTAGGTGAGTAGTTTGAATTATATTCTGACCATAAATCGTTGAAGTACCTTTTCTCGCAGAAAGATCTTAACTTAAGACAACAAAGGTGGATGGAATTTCTGGCCTCTTATGATTTTGAAATTTCCTATACCCCAGGCAAGGGCAATGTGGTAGTAGATGCCTTAAGTAGGAAGAAGCTGACCTTGAGTCCTCTCTTTGTAGAAAGACAAAGGTTGGAGTTTATAGCAAACTTTAATTTTAGACCCTCCTCTGAAATCGTTCCTGGTTTGCTAGCATCACTAGAGGTGCAGCCTACTCTTTTGGAATAAATAGGAACTGCGCAACGAGAAGACCCTCAACTTGTTGAGGTGATGGAAAAGCTAGTTAGGGGTGATACTTCTAGTCACCTCAATAGATACTCCATCGATGATAGGGGTTAGCTGAGAGGGGATGGAAGGTTATGCGACCCAAATGTAATGGATTTAGTGAAGACGGTTCTTGAAGAGGCACACCATTCCAAACTGACCATACACACCGGCGGAGACAGGATGTATAAAGATGTAAAAAGGATTTTCTTTTGGAATGGCACGAACAGTGATGCAGCTGAGTTCGTCGCTAAGTGTTTGATATGCCAGCAAGTCAAAGCGGAGCAGAAGAAGCCCGGTGGTCTGCTTCGTCCTCTCGAAGTCCCACAGTGGAAGTGGGATAGCATTTCGATGGACTTTGTTGATGGGTTGCCTGGGTCAAGAAGGGGCAATACCAGTATTTGGGTAATAGTGGACAGGCTCACTAATTTATACCTGTTAAAAGTAGAAGGACTGCCTTGTCCCTAGCATCCATTTATCTCAAAGAAATAGTTCGACTCCATGGGATACCCTTCAACATAGTAAGCGATCGAGATCCTATCTTTACGAGTGATTTTTGGAAGATTTTGCAAGAGGCAGTAGGCACCCAATTATGCTTAAGCACGGCCTATCACCCCAAAACCGATGGTCAGATGGAAAGGGTGAAAAGAGTGTTAGAAGACCTCTTGAGATTGTGCATTCTTGACTTTGGAGGGACATAGGAGGATCATCTTCCTTTGGTGGAATTCGCCTACAACAATAGCCACCAAGCCACCATAGCAATGGCGCCCTTCGAAGCTTTATATGGAAGTCCGTGCAGATCAGCAACTTGTTGGTGGGAGTCTACAGACAAGCTCGTACTAGGGCCAAACATGATTAGAGAAACCTCAGAAAAGGTGGACTTGATAAGAAGAAGGATGAAGGCTGCACAAGATAGACAGAAGTCCTACGCAGACAAAAGAAGGACCGACCTTGAGTTTAAAGTTGGAGAAAGGGTGTTCCTTAAAGTATCCCTTTTGAGGAATGTCATTAGCTTTGGGTCCATAGGAAAGCTAGCACCAAGATTCATAGGTCCATTTCCTATCATTGAAAGGATTGGGACGATGGCTTACAGAGTAGAGCTACCCGAGAGTCTAGCAGGAGTTCATAATTTTTTCATGTTTCGAAACTACGAAAATGCTTACATGAATCTGCAGAAGTGGTGGAGCTGAATATACTAGAGGACGTAGAAGTAGAACGAGAAGCGACTGTGAGAAGAGTTCCAAATCGTATCTTGGGTACGGAAGTCAAAAAGTCACGCAACCGTGAAGTCAAGCTTGTTAAAGTTCAATGGAGTTATGCTGAGGAAGACGCGACTTGGGAAACTTAGAGGAATATACGCGCAACCTACCCTTTTCTCTTTGAGGGTACCTCCTTGATCTCTTTTTCCATAATTATATTCATGCTTATATCTACCTTTTTAAGCATATCTCCTCGGTCCTTTTCTTTATCCTTAGGTAGAAACTGATGGATGTAAACATGTGTTTGAAACATTTTATGGTTGATGGTTGCGAGTGGTTGCAAGTGGTTGCTCGTGGATGCATGAACAAACACTTTAGGCACTAGATCGGCTCAATCACTTTCATATTGCATATAAATGTGTGTGCATATTTAAATTTATGGATGTATAATGATTGTTTTATCATATTGATGTTGCATTCTGATGGATGGTTGTGCACACATGTAGAAGTAATATGTATCATTAGGATTCTTTTGCATGCATAATGGATGCATAGCACTATCATGATTTGCATTAAGGAGGTCAACTGAATCAGTAAACCGCCTGATTTTGCATTAGATAAGGAATATATACACACACTTTTTGCATATGTTCAAACAGCATTAGAAATCTTGTAAGGACAATGGATGCCTGTGTCTTATGGTTGAGTAGATGGATGATTGGATGTTAGGATATACGTTCTCCTTAACTTGGAGATTTTGGGGGCGAAATCCTTTAAGAAGGGGAGAATGTAACACCCTGAATTTTCTGTAATATTAAATTAACAAATTTAAGAATACTTAATTTCACATGTGAAAATTAAGGGAAACAGGTTATGCCATTGAGTTTGTCTTGGAATTCTGCTTGAGATAGACTCCGAGTTTGCGTTAATTGGACTCCGTATGAAGAAGTTGTGGCCTTCCGAAGTTTCAGAATTCAAATAAATTTAAAACAGCTCGAAATTCAAATTCAAATTCAAACAAGGGAGCAGGCTAGGCGGGAATTCTCCCGCCCAAGGGCCAGGTCGACCAGGTGGTCGACCTAACCCCCCCTGGGGCAGATTTGAAAGATGACGCTGTTTTGACTCAGTGCTGAGTCATTAGGGCTGAGGTGTTATTCTATCTTGACTGAATGGTCTTGATTGCTTCTATGGTTAATCTGACGACTCTAAATTAATTAAAATTCTATATAAGCAACCTAATTCTCAACCTAAAATCACACTAATTCATACCAATAGCCGCCATGTCGTCAATGCAGAACCTAGAGTAGCAGCCGTTCTCTTTCAACCCAAAAGCAAGATAGAAGCAAGAATCAAAATCAAATCTAATCTAAATTAGAATAATAATTAGTCTACATCAAAGGCGAGCAATTCAATTTCAGAATACAGATCCCAAAAAAACAAGATTGTTCTTTTGTTTGTGAGTATAGTTTCTTTCACAAAATAATTAATTAATTTAATTGTGATAAGTTATAATTGGGATTATGAGAATATGACTTTGAATCATGTGATGTTATCGTTGATAGTTTTGTTATTATGGATCTATTTCATATATTGAATTGTACATGTTTAACTTGATTCATCTAATGTAAGTTTGGGATGTTAAATCATATGTATATGAATCTTATGCAAGTTTGGGATGTTAAATCATATGCTAGTTTATGAATCTTATGCAAGTCTGTACGTGGATTATACACAAGTTCATATGTGAATCGTGTAGATACATATGCTAGTTTATATGCAAACATGTGACATTAATCTACATCCATATGCAAGTTCACACCTTTGTGTTTAGCTCTATATTTAGATCCATGGCAGTACATAGTTAGGCAAATTTATGTTCTATATGCCCATTGCCTATGCTAGTTTTGTATGTGAATCATATGCTAGTTTGAATGAAATTCATATGCAAGTTATAGGAAAAACATATCCATATATGCAAGTTCATGATTACGTGTTTAGATCTATATTTAGATCCATGATAGTTTATGAAAATTTATGTACATCCGTTGCCTATGCAAGTTATTGGCTATGTAAACTTATATCATGATTCTTAGATATATTTTATGTGTTGTGATGTTGCTTTTCTTTTTATAAGTTAGACTATTTGCGAGTCTAAAATATGTCATATTAAAACATACGAACAACGTGGGGACAATGGGAAAAATACTAAATATACATAATTGTGATTTGGCATAAAATGGCCTTAAAGGCATATAATTAATATGAGACATTAATTAGTATAAATTTATATATTTGAAATTATGGACATAATTTAGGTGACAATTATGGACATAAATTAATTTGGAATTGATTGACAAATTTGAATAGGGATATTAATCCAATTTGGGGTTAAATTATTATGTGTAATAATTAACCACCTAAGAGACTGGCTGGGCCCACCCAGCAAATCTAGCAACCACAAACGATATTTTAATGTGAGATGTCAAAGGCACAAATTAAATGCGTAATGATTATAAGGACACGAGGTTAGGCTCGTTTGCAGTATAAGACTGCCCGGACCCGCTCGGCGAATCCAGCAACCGCAAACGGTAGTCTAATGTGGGAGGTCTTTACAAGGTTACGGTTCTAATGAATTAAGTAACACTTAACCAGATAAACATGTGGTGGGACATGGGGGTTAAGTGGGTGGCCTAGGTGGCATGTGAAATACGATTAGAAACACTTAACTAAGTTGAAAACATGTAAGAAGACATGAATAAGAAGGGGTTAAGTTGGAAGTTCTAGTGGGGACCAAGCATAGGTGGAAAGCTTGTGTCAAACCTGGGGACCCTTTTCAAACCAGTAAACCATTAATTATCTTTATGAGCTCGAAATAGATCGAGGGCGGGACACACTTACTGGGTTTGATTGTAAGAGGTCGAAACGGGTTAGCGGTGGCAACGCAAGTCCAACGGGGTCATGTGCATGCGTGGGCCCGGGCTGGTAGGTAAGACGTTGTTGCATCATGTAGATATAAGCCGTGCAACTTTAGTGGTATCGGGTTGCCACTTTGGCGAGTGATACACCCCATTGTGGGACCAGCACGGGTATCTATGAGTTAGGGAGCCGATCGCATGGAGGTAGTGGGTACAACTAGTGGAGATAGGGGCAGGCGGCACCTATGAAGACGGCTAGGGGTACACGAAACTACATTATGATTAATGTGTTCAGTAGGCAGGATCAACTTTTAGGGTGCTAGTAGGGGAGCAGTATAGTATTTATCCTATAGTGATTAGGAACGAGATTAACGCCAGAATATTCCTCTTGTTTGCTTTGTCACGCCCACTTGTTTCATGGTCATACCTTGTTTTACCAGTTTATGCCTTATCCTAATTACTTTAATAATTATATTGTTAAAGTAATTGTACTCGCCAGACTTTATGTCTGACCCCCTTTTTTTGCCTCTTTTCTCCCCCCCCCAAGTTTCTCAGGGTGGGGCTAGTACTGGTGGAGCTTGATCTTGGATCTCTTTCTCTCTCTTTTGGAAGTGCTTGGATTGCTGAAAGTAAAGTTCAGCTCATCTCTTTTATGGCTACTTGTGTTGGGGTTATGATTTTTATTTTATGTACTCAGAAAACAATTTGTCAAGATGGTTACTAACTGTACTTGGTTTTTCTGTTGGTTTATGATGTTGTTGTAATCAAAATATTTCTCCACTGCAATAAATGTAGTTTTGGAATTTTCCAAGTATCAATATAAGTATCTGTCTTGTTATATTCTGTTATATTCACCAATTATACACCATGAAAGATAATGCATTCCCCTTGAGAGTGACATTAATGGACGTAGGGTGTTACATTTATACTCTTAAAAAATAAGTTGAGAGATGAGATTAATTGAGTAATTCTCTCTGTTGCATCCATGTACTCCCAATGAAAGTTCGATACAAAGGGGATCTTCTTATATGAAAACTACTCTGTAAGTGTGTATTATTATTTCTCTATATATCTGTTAAATTTTGCCATTCATTCTACAGATAAGCATGGGTTTTCACCCCTAAATATCCTCGAATGGTGGAACGTACCTCACTCACTGAATTTACATCCAACCTGATAGTTCTCAGCGACCCTGCACTTGTTAGCATCAGTATCTAAAGTAGATAGCTGAATCGATCGGAAAAGTAAGCCAATACACCTAATTCCCCTTTAGATCTGTCCCTGTTGACCCATCACCAGTGTTCACGAAAAATATCTTTAACGGTTGGTTTGGATTGCGTTGTTCATAAAATAGGTTTATGTGTCAATCTTACTGCCATTGCTAAAAAAATAATGGTTCCAATATCATTAGCGCCGATTTTCTTCCTCGATTATTTTAGGTTATCTAGCTTCTATGTTTGTCCTAATCATACGGTAGTTAAAATACCAAAGATATAATCCTCCTTATACCCGTATTTGGACCTGACCTAGGTTTTTTCCTAACTGACCTTTTGTTTTAAACAAGACATAATGGTATTCACTAATGTTTGATAGTGATATGTGCATTTGTGTAAGAGATATATGTACTAATTGCAATGTTATGGAACAATGTTACCTGATAGAATTATGTCTCATAAAAGCCTTGCTAAGGAGAAGATCAAAGATTCCAAGGCCTCCCGTCCCAAGAAGGCATTTGCGCCCAAGCCATCCTTAATCGTATCTCAACGTTCTGTGGATGCCATATTGGATAACTTTGGCATAGCAGATATGGATCTATGACAGCTGCTTATCCAAATTTTCTCAAGAATCCTCCAGAAGGGTTCATTGCATATTCGGCCATTTATATCTGACATGGAGGCTTTCTTCCTTTCCCCCCTTTCTACACAAGCTTTTGGTTGTGTTGAAAGTTGCTCCTATTCAGCTTTCTCCTAATACATACACAACCCTTTTGTGCTTGAGGCTCTAGCGCTTGCTTCAGGTTCCGGTTCTTTAAGCCCCAAACACATCCGTCACATGATCCGGTTCTCCAAGACTTCAGAATCACCAATATAGAGGGCAACGTTGTAAATAGGCTGATTACCGATAGCATTAACAAAACCAGGTCATAGGAGGACTAATACTTCCTTGTTTAATGCCCCTCCGGCATATCAGGACAATTTATTGACGATGGTAGGTCTCTTGCTTCTAGAAAGTTAATGTCTTGTAATTGTGGTTTTTTTTATTTGAACTTTCCCCTTATCGCAGAACCCTCTCCAAAAATGTGATTCAAACTCTGGATGAAGCTCTAGTGGTTGACGCCATCTTAATTGCATCGGTCATTTCTCTTGACCATCGATAGACTTCACGAATATGGTTTGCTTTCTCCTGGACAAAAGATATTGGAGCAACCTCCCATCCAATTCTCTGGTCCTAAGGGATTATTGTTGGGTTCAGACTTTTTTAATGAAGGCTCTCCCATCCATCCAGGTTCTTTGCATATTCGGTCATTCTTTCTCTTATTTTCTGACGTTGCATTCTCTAATTCATCCTCCTCTTTGTTTAGGATCTTCGGCCCCTCAGGACGCATCTGCCCTTGCTGCATATAGTCGGTCCAGTGTCCAAGCCATGAAGAGGCTTGCACAATCTTCCATTGACCCTTCATCGTAGAAGCCTAAGAAAACAAGTCAATTGGCTTCCCAGGAGACACTGCTATTAATCCTAAGGCAAGGTATACTTTTGACCCCTCTACTATAATTGACGAACAGGTGGTTGACGTTGATATTTCCCTTGAAGTCTCGCTGAAACATAAATCCACGAGCAACCCTGTCCCTTTCGAAGCTTTCAGTGAGACAAGTGGGGAAAGGCTTGATCCCCTAGCACCATCCTCCTCTCAGCCTGTTTCCTATTCCGTACATACTTCTCCAGCCTCAGATTTTAAAAGGCTTGTAAAATTGGCTCTTTCATCCCCCAAAGTTGCTAATATTACCTCAACTCCTGCGTCTTCGGACTCAGGAGATCTACGCAAGCAACAAATCAGGGATTACCTTTTGGTACATGCACTCCCTTTTTTTATGATAAATTTAGCCCTCTTCTCTTCTTTAGATGATGAAAACTTGGTATGTCCTCCGGGAATTAGCTTCCATTTCAATGGCTGATATCAACACTCTAAGGGAGGAGAATAGAGTGTTATCGAAAAGGGTGAATGCTTTGTTATGAGAGAAGATAGAGGGAGATAACGAATGCGAGGATTTGGTAGCCTTATTAGAGGAGGAGAGGAAGGCTAAAGAAGAGTTGACGAAGCAGGTTGAGGACCTTAAAGCAAAGAAATCAGAGCTGGAGATTGATTATGCTATCGAGGTGGACAAGATGAACACTCAGCTCTCCACCGCAAAAAGGATCATTTACGAGGCCGGTAATAGAATTTCAAATTTATTGAACGTTCACCTTAACAACATAGATACGGAGTATTTGGAAGATTCGCTAATTCTTGCTTTCTCAGACAATTACGAAAGGCTTTCGAAATTTACCTTTTCTTTAATTGATCCCTCCGTCTGAGATAGAGTTCTAGAGAAGATCGAGCATGTGAGACAGGAGCATAAAGTCCCTCTCAGGAAAAAGATAGATCCCGCATCGCTTTTTTTTATTGATGAATTTTCTTAAGATTATGAGGAAGAAGGGGAGGAGGAAAACAAAGTAGACAGAGAGATGGAAGGTCACACAGTTCAGCCAAAGGGTTCCGGAAGGGTTGCTATAACATCTTCTCTCACATTATAGGAGTAGCCTTCCAAAGACGGCGGTTCTTTAGATTTCGGGAACAAGGGGACTCCCGATTGGTCTGATGTTGATGTCGCACAAGTATGGCTTTATCTTTCGTAGTGCTTCCCTTACCCTTGAATTTAATTAATAACTATTTTTCCCATATTACAGCAGTTCACTGCTTCTCCAAAGACGTGAGTTGCAGTTATGTTTTTAGATTCTATGTTTAGAAATATAGGGGGAAAATAGCAAGGAGCTTGGTCTAGCGAAAACAATTTTAACAAGGGTTTTGAATGTTGTTGTATTAAGTATACATTTTAGCAAGGAGCTTGGTCTAGCGAAATTTAGAGCGAGTAGTAAAGATAATCCACCCATAAATGAAGCAACCCGTCTACATTAGTCACGAAAATGACTGGAGCACCCTATTCCGATATGATTCGCCTAATAAACCCTTTCTCTAGTAGCTCCCCTACTTGCTAGTAGAGCTTCCCCCTTTCTCTCGAAACCATGTGGCGCACAGGCGATGTAACTGGATTTGCATTGTCCACCAAGTATATCCGGAAATCAATCTCATGCCTCAGAGGTAAGCCCCGAATCTCCTCAAAAACATCAGGATACTCACAGACTATTGGCAGATCGTAAATCATCGACAGATGCATCAAGCGATTCTAGAAAACTAAGCATGACAGACCCCTTTGGGTCACAAGAAATGTCGAGAGTCCTCCCATGGCAAGTCAAAAGCCTAACGACCCTCCTCTCTTAGTCTAGAATGGCATCATACATGGCTAGCCAATCCATCCCTAGAATCAAACCATAGCACATGAAACCAAGCACATATGCGTCGCACTCAAACTCGCTGCCCAATATAGATATCCTCAAACCCCGACAAATCTTAGACAGATGAGCCATACCACCAATGGGGTTTGAGACAACAACGGGATCCAAAACCATACTAGTACTAAGGTGCAGAGACTCAACCACAGAATCAGATATAAAAGAATGTGAAGCGCTAGAATCAAAAAGAGTTCTAACTAGATGATCGAAAAGAGAAATAAAACCTTCAATAGAAACTTTCCTACCTCTATCCGGTTCACCGACCACGAGAGCATTCACTTGCCCTCTAGAAGATCCTTCCCTTTGGCCTTGTCCTTGCTTCTTCAGGCACTTCCTGGTAAATTGTCTGACCTCATCACAGTGGAAATAAGCATTCTTCCTTTTTCTGCAATCTTTGCTCAAATGACTCACGCATCCACAACATTGACATTTCCTTTTTTTCTCGGGATTTTTCGTTCTTTCCGCCCTTCTATTGTTGTTGTTCTTTCTTGGGCCACACTTTCTTGTTTTGTGTTTCATCAATTTTAGCATCATTCTTCTAGCCTTTATCTTCTTCATGCATCAATGCCATATCAACGAGTTTCTTGAAAGTTTCCCCCATCGGAATATGAGACATAACCAATCCATGGAGGGGTTCATTCAACCCTCTTACAAACCTCAATGCTTACTTATGCGGGGTATTCACTAGCTCCAAACCAAACTTTTCCAATTGATTGAACTTATTGGCATACTCTTTGACAGACATGCCTCCTTACTTAAGTGCCAAAAACCTTCCCATTTGCATACTCTCTTCTGCTTGAGAAAGAAACTTCATCTTGATTCTCTATCGGAAATCATCCCAAGTCTCAATCGGACGTCATGCTTGCATCACTTCCCACTAGAATGAAGCCTCGTCTTTCGGCTGTCAAACGGCCAACTAAATCTTCCTACGGTCATCAACCTCAAAAATCCTAAATAAATCCTCCGTCTCTTTAAGCCAATTCCTTACTTCTACAAAAGTTTCAGCTCCTCGAAAAGGGTTTCCTCCCATAGCACAAAAATCCTTGCATATCTTGGAGAAATTATCCGCTCACGGAGGAGGAGTAACAACGGCCGCAGCTGGGGGAGGGCATATTCTTGGCCCCCGGAAGGTGTCGTAGCCTCAATATACCTATGGAACCAAGCCGGTATCTAAACGCCCTCAGGAATATTAGGTTCCCCAGACGTGCTGAAAAGAAATGGAAACGGGATTCAAACAGAAAGTCGAAAGATATTTCATATGGCTTTGGGGAATATGTTTTTCAAAACAAACTTTTCTTTTTAAAATGCTTTCTTTTCAAACCTTTTGAAAATAATTTTCAAAACCTTTTATCCGATCTGGTAATCTTCAGCTCTAATACCAAATGTGACACTCCACGTCCGTTAAGGTCACTCTTTAACAAAATGCATTAAGTTTCATGAAGTGTTATAGGTAAATAGAAACAGAAACACCACAAGATAGATATAAAATAACAACGGAATTTAAAACTTTATTCTTTAAATAGAAAACATCGTGGTCCAAAATCCAGTTACAACATAAGTCTGAAATACAAAAAACCCATTACATCAAATTAAAATATCTGCGTTGTAATAAAATCATCAGAGTACAGTAATATAAAAGCATAGTCACCAAAAGAGCCATATCAGAGTACAAAGGTAATCAAAGTTGTACATCTAAGCAGCTCCAAGCGGGAACAGAAGAGAGAATCCTAATCAAGTCTGAGTACTCCCGCCTTGAGAACCTGAAGGGAAAAGGAAGAGAGAGAGAGAGAGGGATAGAGAGAGAGAAAAGGAAACAAAAAGGATCAGACATAAAGTCTCGCGAGTCCAGCTATTTTTAGCATATAAATAAGTAAAAGCATCATGGAAGGCATTAGAGAGATAACAGTATCATAAGACAGGTATAACAAAATGAGCAGGATAAGCAGAATAAACATAAAAGAATAGGTTATGCTTCTCAAATACTTTTCTCTGCACCAATACTGGTATAACAGAAACATAATGATCCTAACAGAAACAGATGGTAAACTTAGGTGTACATTTAGTGACCGGTTTTACCCTTAATAATAATAACAGGCATCCCCATATAATGGGTGTTACCCCCAAACGATAATAACGGGCTCCTAAATAAGAAGAACTAGATGTACCCTAATTACTACCCTAATTGATCGGCTCCATATCCCGTAGATACCTTGTGCTGGCCCCACAGTAGGATGTATCACTTTCTAAAATGGAAACCCACTTTTCCTGATAGGCACAACCATATCTACTGATGTCATGGTGTCTTAATTGCCCATGCAATCCGTACCCATGCATGCACATGACTCTGTTGGAATGTGTTGTCAACACCTCCACCCATATGAACTTCTTATAACCAGCTTAGTAAGTGTGCCTCTGACCCCTACCTAGTTCGGGGTCCACCTTTTGATACCAGTATGGGTTACTGACTGATACGGGTCCCACACAACAGATGATACAAGCTACCCCTATGCTTGCATCTCCACTACTAGGATTTTGACAGGTTATGCATAAAAGATTAACAAGCCCGCATAACCCCAACACATAAAATAGGTTAAGTTTGTCGGGTTCGTATAACCCCCCATAGATTTAACAGATTTACTTAATTCCCCCATTGTTCCAAACAAGTTTACTTAACCCTTACACAATTTGACAGGTTCGTGTAACCCCCACATATTTAAACAGGTTAAGCATTACAAGTTAACAAGTTCTTATCATTTTCCATTCATGTCTATTAGTGTACTATACCTCTCACAGTTAAGTCGACCATTTGTGGATGCTGGATAGGTCGGGCGGTTCTAGGCAGACTTCTACCACAAGTTAGACTTAAGCTCATGTCTTTGCACCGTTACGTGTACATTTAGGCACTCGACCCCTCACATTAGATTAACCACTTGTGGACCCTGGATTTTTCGGGTGGTTCCGAGCAGACTTCTACCACAAGTGTAATCTAACCTCATGTCTAAGTGCGATTACAGTTTCTATTTACTGTAATTTTAGGCATATTCGTTTTAGACAATTATTCATGTTCATCATAGGTTATTTCCCAAAATCTTAGTCCTGATTTACGATACAAGTTATGCCCTAATTTAACTTTCCCAACCGTTCCGAATTTCGTTCGTTAGCATATTTCCGTGATAGGCCTAGTCTTGAAGGTAGCTTAGGCTATAAAATTAAAAAGGGGAAATGGTAGAGAAGAGAGTAGTAATAGGCATAATAATAAAACATACATACGATGATGAAATTGGTCATAATAACAGAATAGGCATATGCTGGCAGAATTGGGCATAATAACAGAATAGGCATACGATGACAGAATTGGGCATATGAGAACTGAACAGTAGATCAGGTGTACAATTAATAGGAGATCTATTTAATTATGATTCAGGTTATTAACAGACACAGGCTTCGATCCAAACTTATACACAAGTCAAGATTTCTAATTAAATGTTTATATCTAAAATCATCATAAACTCGCAGGGACTAGATCAATGCAGTTAAAACCCCGCTAAAGCCCTGTAAAATCTCTGCTATAGCTCATAGAGCTCTTCAACCGCTACGCTATTTCAATTTAGCGCTGATGTACAGTAGATTCACTTTACCCCGGCTATTTTCAGCTACATCCTCTAAATCAAGGCTTTTTAGTACCCACTTTAGCAGTATTAATATAAAGAGCTTGATTTGGCTTGTCCTCTTTATATAAAGATCGATAAACTTAGTGTAAATAACTAATTTTAATGCATACGTGTCTAATATATTATAGAAATCTTTAATAGTCATCATATCTAGTGTGTGTAACTGTGGTATTCTTTGGTTTAGTTATATAAGATTAACTGATATTAGTTTTTTCTGCACACATAATGTGGGAATGATAATTAATTATTTTAAAATATTTGATTTCAACGTCTAGTGAAGCTTTTTGTGCTTCCGCCATATCCCCTCTATTTCCCCGCTTTATCCATGCTGCACTTTTTTGAACCTCCGCCGCTATAGAACCGATAAGCGCTTTAACTGCACAGGACTGGATCTAAAGAACTGAGAAAAGAGTGTTGATATTATAGTAGAGATTCTTGAATAGTATAAGTCGTTGTTGCATAAGAATAGGCTAGTTCAATCTGAGTTGGGGAAGCACCTCGTTGTCTCCATTGTTTTTTATGAATAAAACAATAGAAAGGAGGTCCTATTTGTAGCCTATTGTTAACGAATAAGGTCAAGAAATGCGTCCAGGTTCATAAAATGGATCTACCTTAGATCTGGGTGGGGTCGAACTTAGGGTCGACACCCCTATGTGAGGGTTGGCCCCTATGGGGTGTAATAACCCGGAAATCCAAGCCAATTTAAAAAATTTATTTTGGCAATTTTAGCGAATTTTGAATATTTAAAATGAATTATTTTAAATTATAATGACGAGAAATTTATTTTGAATAGAGTTAGAACATATATATTTATTTGAATCATCATTAGAATATAAATATTTATTTTTAATTATAAAAGGAATTGAAAATGGCGCGGTAGTTCGAAAATTCGATTTCAAATTTCAAATGAATGTGCAGGATTCAAAATAAACCAGATTTTAGCGAAATCAAAAATATTAGAATGTATTTGAAAATATCTTTCCAACGAATTCGAAAAATTGAAATTTCATAGCGGGAATAAAAAGTTATGTCCAATGGAAAATTCAGAATAGTCGCTATGGAATTCTGGCCTTTAAAAATAGCTATTTTGCGAACGACCTCTGTTTTCGAAGAAACCACTTTTGTCACATCCTGGATGTCCAATTATTGCTAGATTCCAAAATTCATAATTTTTCGAATCAATATGTGAGCGTGGTGAAGTAAAACGTGTTTTGACAGTTTTAGTCAATTTCGATCGACCAGAAAATGGTCATTTTTCAAACAGTCTCAGAATTTGACGAAATTAGTTTTGTTAGGACCGTTTCGTTAATACGAAGATAGAAAATAATTTTCGGGAATTTTTTGACTTCGTATGTGGCCCCAGTAAATTGAAATGTGCGTTTAAAATCAATATATAGATTTATATTTTGATTTTGACGGAAACTGATCGTAACAGTCGAATTGACTTGCGGGACATATCTCATTGTGTTCGGAATGAGGGTAATTAGCTAGGGACGACAATCATTGAGTCTCGTTTGGAAGTCGAACGAAAAGTCAACTTAAATGGAGAAAATAATATTAATTTATTGTATATATTTTATAAAACTCCCTCACCCCTCTCTCTCCACTCACGCTCATTCTCAGATAAAAAAAACCTAATGCAGACCCGTCGGCCCCCCATACCTTCGCCGCCGCCCACTGCAGGCGAGGCTGTGCTTCTTGCCGCCTTCCCCCACTTCCGACGGCCCCCTTCCCCTACTCTCTCCCTCTCTCCTCTTCCAAACGTCGTGACCCCCAAACCCCCTCCTCAAATCGAGACGCCACCGAAACCCTAGCCGCCGACGGCTCCGCGAGCCACCCACCAGCGAGCACCACGTCCGGCCCCCCTTGATTGGCTCGCGCGATGGTGCTTTGAAGTCGAACGTGAGTTCGATGGTTTCCATATGGTTTTAACAGTAAGTTTTATTTATTTTTATTTTAGTTGATCAAGTTTTTCTTATGAATTATCATTGTTTTCAAATTCTAATTTTTACCTATATAGTTTTAGATTAAAAAATATGATTTTTATAAATGAAAAGATTGGATTTTTACAGTTAGAAAGGTGAGATTTTTATAAGTAGAAAGGTAGGATTTTTATAAGTAGAAAAATCGATGTTTATAAATATGAAGTAGCGATAAAAATTCGATCTTTATATTGTTTACATAGAAAGGAAAATATAATCTTTAGGGAAGTAAAAATATAATTTTTAGAATTGAAACAAAAATATGATTTTTATTCTGAAGAGGGCGTTATAGAGATATAATTTCTATGTGAGTAGAAGTATAAAAATAGCAATTTTTAAATATATGAACAACATATTAAAAATGCGATTCTAATATGAACAGCGTGGAGAAGACTACGTTGGAAGTACGGGCAGATCCAGACTGTTCTACATTTCAGAAATAAAATGGAGGAGTGGAACCCTTGGTGAGAACTTCTCACTTTTAGTTTATTTTCTAGTTGAAATATATACTAGGATGCAGACGGTGCTTAGCAGCACCCGACACTCGTTGTCAACAGACCATGGTTGACTTGTTTGTTTAATTGATGTGTTGTAAAAGTTGATTGTGTGATGTGGAATGAAAATAAATATTTTATAGTTAAAAATAAAAATTTTAACGTGTATATAAAATAAATATTTATAAACAAATCGGACGATTTGTTTATGTACACCCATTTGACTGATATTGATTGGGACGATAAATTTTACACATTGCCCAATTGCACAAATAAAAATCTGTGTTTGTTGAAAGGATACCCCACACGGGTGTTGGGATGATATTTGGCGTACACTAATCCCAATTATTTAGCTGTATGTCGATCGATTGGTTGATAGACAGTGTAAGCGTTAATTATTTATATTTAATGCTTATGCAGTTGTGTGGTGCACTCTGGATGATGGTTGATGATTTATCGTTGCTATTATATACATGTGTTGTAGGGAATCCATATAATTAACACTATATGGTAATTGATTGGGCCTCATTCCAATTTGGAAAATATAGGATATATATTCATGTGTTGAATAAAATATATATTCATGTGTTGAATAAAAGAAAATTCATGTGTTGAATAGAATATATATTCATGTGTTGAATAAAAGAATATTCATGGGTTGAATAAAGTATATATTCATGTGTTGAAGAAAATATTCATTTTTTTGAATAGAATAACGAAGTTACTGAAATATATAAAGCCGTGTTGGTTAGATTGACGCCATTTTTACGTGAACGATATTTATATCGATTTTATTCATTTTTATAATGAATATCGAAAAGGAATTGATTTCAAAGTCTAATGTTTTGAAAATATTATCATTTATATATTGATGATATGGAATATTCAATTTTGATTAGAAATTGAATAGGAAGTTGAAATCATTTTGAAAACGAATTTAAAATGATTTACAAAATATGTTTTGAAAGGAAATCGACGAAATATATAATATATATATATATATATATATATATTATATATATATATAATGGCCTGAATATTACGGGAGATCGCGAATTTCAACCATCGACTTCGAGTGGATATTACGGGAGATCCGACCGTCGGATTCTCCTAAAACCAGAACCGTTGGGTTCGTATTGAAAAGAGTTTTCTAACGAATAAAAGAAACTAGAAATCTAACGATTGGATTTGGAATTATGTCCAAATCAAATTTGGAAAAAGGTCGCTGTAAGTGCAGTTCGATGGCCGTTTATGGAAATCGACTGTACGGGCCTTGATAAAATTATTAAAAATAGTAATTATTTGTGTAAAATCATAAGAAATGATTTGGAAAGAATTGAGATGAAAAACTCCATATTTGAAAGGATAAAAATAGATTTTTATCGAAATGGTCTAGTTTTGAACTAGAATTATAATCCATTTATTTTTTTAATAAATAAATTGGATTTGAAAGGGTTTTAAAAGAAACCAGAATTTCCAATAATTGAGTTGGAATGGATTTGAATAGAAATTGTCTTTGGAATATTTCGATGTTGGACTTCTTGATTATACAGATATTGTTATGGAAATTTGAAAGATATATTTATATCGTTATTTCCAATACGATATTTGTTGGTCGTAGAATTTGATATCGAATATAAGCCGATATATTTTCTATTCAGAGCCTTGTATTTAATATCAAATGGGATTTGGGTTTGTCGTGAATGGTGTCTTCATTAACACTGTTCTTAAACCCAGTTGAGAAAAAGATTAAATATTTTTATTTAAATTTAATGAAGTATACCAATTAAATGATATTTAATTGGAATTGAATTGGAATTGATTTTTTGGTTTATCGCGAACGGTGTTTTAAATAACACTTGTTCTTTAACCCGATAATTAATGAAATGTGAATTGGGTTTATCGTGAACTGTGTTTTAATGACATTCGTTCTTTAACCCAATTTATAGCAAAATATGATTTGGAATTTATAAATCTTTTGTTAAGATTTAAAGGAGATTTTCCAAAGTAAAGTTTTCCAATTTAATAAATTGGAATGGAATGGAATTCGATTTGGTAATAATCGAAGTGAATTTCTATGGAGGAAGACAACTAATATATCTGGAATTTTAAAGGCTTTGCCGTTATTCCATTTATATTATTAGTCAGATAAGGAAGTTTATATCGATTATATTTATCGATTTGTTTTCCATGAAGATTCCATTGTAAATGGAATGTGATTTTGGGTTTATCGTGAATCGTGTTTTAAATGACATTGGTTCTTTAACCCATTTAAAGACGGGATATGATTTCCCAAGTTAAATAATCATTTATAGTGATTATTGGGAAGATTAAAACTGTGATAACCCCAAACTTCCGTGGTTCAAAAGTAAGGATAATCATTTTGGAATACAACATATTTACAACAAAAACAGATCTCAGATAATTATCATAACACATAAACCATTGCAGCAGAAATAAATGTCATCAGCATCATAATATCCAATACATCAGAGTATGCAGTACAGGATACAACTTAGCCAAATAAAGAGTCTCAACAAAAGGGAAATAAGTTTCAATGGAAAAGAAACAAGTCTCAAACTCCATTACATACATCAAAGCTACAGAAGATAAAATGTCTCAAAAGCAGAAGTAAAAACTAGAGAAATGGTCTTCCTCTTCTTCCTTCCAAGCAAGCTCCAATCAGAATGTATCACCTGAACTTGTCAATTGGCTGCCCGTGTGGAAAGAGGGCACCCGAGTTGATAAAAGTGAAACAAACTACGAGTCAGTCATGGGACTGGTATGAGAATTCTTAACTAATTTATCTAACAACGTGGCAAATCACAGGACCACGCTGCTAACGCGGAATGGGTTTATTCCATTGGATTGCCAGTGCATAAGTAAAGTAAATCGTTCAAATAACGCTATGATTTTTAGAAAAATGAGATCATTATAAGACCCAAGTCCCATCACACAATGCAACGCAAACCGGAGGATAGGGTTTTACCTTATAATGATCAAAAGATGATAAATACGTAAAACGTATTACTACTAGTGTGTATATGTTTTCATAAATCATTTCAATATAGATGTATTAATCTTAGGCGGCATAGCTACCATATACTATGTCGCCATACTAGTTATACAATCGAAAACGAGATGTCGTACTGGAGATTTGTTTTTCCGTCATGAGTCAAGGCTGGGGAGGAGCTCCTTAACGATTCGAGACACTCTAGCAAATGCCTCAGGATCACGCCTATAGGCAACCCTTGGATAGCTGCAGGGTCGGTCCACTCCGAAGGGTCGTGGATTAGTTATACCTGAACACACGTTTCCTGGTCCTTTTGGACCTATAATATGGCCACTAACAACCTATAAAAAACATGAGGTACCTCATAATCCATCATCCACATAAGCAAAATGTTAGCGCTGGTAGGTCCCTGACATTACTCTAGCTAGAAAGATAACGTGTGCACTCCCTGCGTTCCCTTCTCCCGTTTTAGACTCATACTGGGGTGTGAGGCTCGTGAGGCTTCGCTATACACAAAGCTACGCCTAAACAGGACGTGCTTTGATCGTCAACCACAAGGCCTGCTTTTCAACAAAAGCCTTGATCATTCGCATCTTGGCATGCCACATTGACTATTCGCGCCATGCTATCGATAACTACTAACATATACCAGGGTGTTAAGCAAAGAATAAATTCTTTACCACCAAACAGGCATACATCAATAGAAATTGATTAATTACACGAAACGAATTCCAACGTCAGACGCGCATCCATACAAGTCCGTTCTGGGTTTGAACGAAACCGGAGATACCAGAGAGGTTCTCGCTTATCCGGACAATCAACCCATACGTCCGGCCAACTACTACCTCAACCCCTTCCTGGGAGCAAGTCAGTCCAAGGTCTCCGTAATCGTTGTCCGTTCGACGTGAAGATCGTCGGTCTTCAACATCGTCTTCTATTATTTCGATTTAATTATCGTGTACTTATTTGAAATGAGATGGACTCGGTATTTTCAAATAATCATCGCATAATTATTATTTAAATCATTAATATCGTTAATATTTATTTATAACGATTTATCACTATTTATATTTATTTAAAATAGCTCGATTTTAATTAAACGACGCTTCAGGTCGATGGGCGGCCCTGGCGCTGTTTTTACCAAAATTTGATTTACACATATCTTAAAATCTAACCGTCGGATTTTGATGAAATTTATATCATTGGAAAGCTCTTCCCAAAGCGGTCCTAACGGTTCCAGTTTTGGGAAAATCCAACGGTCGGATCTTTCGGTATAATCATTTAAAATTACGATTGCCTATACGCGAACTGCCGCTCTCATTTCGTTTAATTTTATATTTATATATATATATAAACCATTTGGCGATTCCCACTATTAAAATCCATTCTTTTTATTCTATAAAAACAATATTTTTGTTCGCCAATTCTAATGCGACAAAAATGACGGTTTCAACATTATACACTTTTATATTCAATAAAATAATGTTTTTGTCCGCCAATTCTAATTCGAAAGAAATGACGGTTTCAACAATGTATATTTTAATATTCAATAAAAATAATTTTTTTGTCCGCCAATTCTAATGCGACAGAAATAATGTTTTCAACAATGTATATTTTTATATTCAATAAAAATAATATTTTTGTCCGCCAATTCTAATGCGACAAAAATAATGTTTTCAACAATGTATATTTTTATATTCAACAAAAATAATATTTTTGTCCGCCAATTCTAATGCGACAAAAAAGATGGTTTCAACATTATACACTTTTATATTCAATAAAATAATATTTTTGTCCGCCAATTCTAATGCGACAAAAATGATGGCAAAAATGTACTCTTTTTTTTATTACATAAAAATGTTCTTTTTCTCCAATTCATTTTTATAACATAAAAATGTTCTTTTTCTCCAATTTATTTAAAATGTAAATTTTCTACTTCTTTTTCTGTACATTGGAAAAAAATGTAAGTTTTCTATTTCTTTTCTTTACATTAGAGGACTCAATTAAAAAGTTAATTTATCTTTCTATGTAATATTTGCATTGTAAATTGCAAATAAAAAGGTGAACTTTATTTCTAATGTAAACATCTTTTCTATTGTCAACATTTCTAATATAAATATATTTTCTAATGTCAATATTTGATTCAACTATATTAACATGACGATGAATTTTTTTTGATTCATTTCAACTATATTAACATGACGATGGAATGTTTGACTCATTTCAACTATATTAACATGACGATGGAATGTTTGATTCATTTCAACTATATTAACATGACGATGAAATGTTTGATTCATTTCAACTATATTAACATGACGATGAAATGTTTGATTCATTTCAACTATATTAACATGATGATGGAATGTTTGATTCATTTCAACTATATTAACATGACGATGGAATGTTTGATTCAAGTTTTATGTCAACACAACAACGAAAACATATGATTTGGTGTATAACTTTCATGATTCAAAATAAAGGTCTCATCTTTATTTTATATTGTAAATCAAAATAAAATATCTAAACTTTATTTATCTTTTAATTAAGATTTAAAAGATCTAAACTTTCCTTATTTTATAAATCAATAATCAAAATAAAGATTCAACTTTTGTTCTTATTTTGCAAATCAAAATAAAGATTCAACTTTTGTTTTTATTTTGCAAATCAAAATAAAAATTCAACTTTTGTTTTTATTTTGCAATCAAAATAAAAATCTACCTTTCTTTTATTTTGTTAATCAAAATAAAAATTCAACTTTTCATTTTATGTTGTGAATCAAAAATAAATATTTAAACTTTCTTTGGTAAATCAGAATAAAGATTCAATTTTTCATTTTATTTTGTAAAACAAAATAAAGATTCAATTTTTAGAAAGAAATACAAATAAAATTACAAATAGAAATAACAAGGATGAGAACTTTATAGAGATTACATCAAATTTATAGATCTAGAAGAACATGGTTCTATCATGACATCACAAGCATTACAAATCACAAAGACAAATAAATTCTAATTACCACATCGCAGATCAGCAAATATAACATACATATCATGTTTTCACAACTTTAATTAATTAAATAAATCAGAATTCTTACCTTTCGTGGATTTAGATCTAAAATTCAAACAGTCCAGAAAATGTTCCAATCAGTCTCGACACATTCTATTCGCTGTTACGATTCCAATGTTTCCGAAATCGTCAAATTCTGAGTTGAAACGAATTAGTTATGATTAATTTAAGGTTGGAATATTTAAATTAAATAAATGAAATAATTAAAGAGGATTAACCTCTTCTTCCTCAACACCAAGTATTGGTCGTGCCTTTCTCCTACTGTTCGACTCTAGGGTTAACTTCCGCGAGCACCACAAGGACCGAGCTGCCGATCAGAAGACGCCACGCTCCAGCACTCCGAGAGGCGCGCCGGAACCACCCTGCCTCGTTGAACTCGGTGGCAGAAATTGGTTGGGGTTCGGCTGCGAACGGTGACTGTTCGTGGCCTTGGCACGGGCGGAATTCAATGTTATACAGGATCAAACCGTACCAAATTGAAGATTGAAAGGAGTGCTTCGGGTTTATGCTTGGATTGAGATCCAATTCGAATTGGATTGAGAGAAAATAGGGATTGAAATCAGGAGCAATCAGCCATTGATTTCATACGATGGCGGCTGTGTGTAATGCGATTTAGGGTTTGTACGGTGTATAGCGTATTTATACTACGTATTTCTATTTTCTATTTATTTATTTAATCCTTTTAAATCCATATCTTTCAAACCGGTTCAATTCCAGTCCAGAAGAAAGTGACCCTAGCCAATAGCCCTTGTTCTAGATCCAACGGACCAGGTCCCGTCAGCCCAAACGGCTGTTTGTGGCTTGAATTATTTAAATTTAATAATTAAATCCTTTATTGATTTAATTTGTCTGCACAAATAAATTCACTGAGGCCACATACGGACTCAGAAAAATCCAGAAAAAATATATTTGGCTTTGTTATGACGATACGGTCCTAACAAAACTAATTTCGTCGAATTCTGAGACTGTTTGAAAAATGGCTATTTTTCAGTCGGTTAAATTTAACTGAATTGAACAAAACACAGTTTCTTTCGCCACGCTCACATATTAATTCGAAAAATTCTAAAAATTGAAACCTAGCAATAATTTGACATTCCGGTTCCAACAAAAGTGGTTTCGTCGAAAACAGAGATTGTTTGAAAATTGACTATTTTCACTGGCTTTAATATTATTTAAAAATGAAAATTTTAATTTTTGCCATATTTTTCCACCAAATTATTTAAAATAATTTTTTTAAATTGGTTCAGATTTTCCGGGTCGTTAAAATCTCCCTCACTTAAGAGTTTTTCGTCCTCGAAAAGGAAACAAAGTAAAGTAGGAAACAAGATGGAAAATGTAAATTATGGTAAATATCCTTACACAAGAGTTATTCGGAGATGTCCACTCTGCACTTGGGGTAAGCCTTTTTGATGCTATCCTCTGTCTCCCAAGTACAGTCTCTAGGATCCCCACTCCATTGAACCTTGACTAGGTTGATCCTCTTGTTCCTCAAAATTTTGGTTTCTTTGCCAATGATCTTAATCGGGTCTTTTATCACTTTTAGATTCGGAGCAATATCCAGGACCTGTTGATTTAATTCATCCTCAATCAGATCTGGATCATGCACATGCTTGCGGAGTTGAGACACATGGAATACATCATGCACCCATGGCAACCAGTTAGGTAGCTGCACTCGATAAGCGAGAGTACCAATCCTTTCGAGAATAGGAAATGGACCAATGAATCTCGGTGCCAACTTTCCAGTCTTCCCAAAATGAATTACGTCTCTCAAAGGAGAAACCTTCAAGTATACTCGATCACCCACAGAGAATTCTAAATTCCTTCTTCGCCGGTCAGCATAGCTCTTATGTTGGCTCTGAGCAGTCAATAAGCTTTTCTTAATCAAGTCAACCTTATCCGATGCTTCACGAACCATGTCGGGGCCCAAGACTAGTTGATTGCCTGACTCCACCCAACATGCCGGAGATCTGCATGGTTTGCCATATAATAATTCAAACGGTGACATCTTCAAACTCGCTTGGTAGCTATTATTATAAGAGAATTCCACCAAGTGCAAGTGATCCTCCCATGAACCGCCGTAATCAAGAATGCAAGCTCGCAACAAGTCTTCTAAAATACGATTCACCCTCTCAGTTTGGCTATCTGTCTGAGGGTGATAGGCAGTGCTCAGATTCAACTTGGTCCCAAGCTCTTCTTGGAAAGCTTCCCAGAATTTGCTAGTAAATATAGGATCCCGATCACTAACAATGCTTTTGGGATCCCCATGCAGTCTGACTATCTCTTTAAGATAAAGTTGCGCCAAACTTCGAGCTGTTCTATTGGACCTGACAGGGATGAAATGGGCAGATTTTGTTAGGCGGTCTACAATCACCCATATACTATCGTTGCCTTTTCTGGTTCGAGGAAAGCCATCAATGATGTCCATAGAAATTTCCTCCTACTTCCAACTAGGAACTCCTAGCGGTTGCAACAAACCTGCCAGCTTCTGTTGATCACTTTTAATTTGCTGACAAGTGGGACATCTAGCAACATAAATAGAGGTATCTCTTTTCATGGACCTCCACCAAAACGTGCTCTTGAGGTCGTGATACATCTTACTCACCCCAGGATGGATGCTGAGCTTAGACTTATGACATTCATCCATAATCTCTCTTCTAAGTTCAGGAATGTTTGGGACACAAATTCGACCTAATAGCCTAAGAACTCCTTTGTCGTCAATTTGAAAGCTAGTGGGTTCTCCATCCCGAACACTTTTGCGCATTCTCTGAATAAATTCATCATCCTTCTGAAGAGCAGAGACTTTATCAATTAGGGTATGGGTGATAATGAGATTGGCGATAATGAGCTTGTCGCTATCCGCATTCTTTCTACTGAGCGCATCAGCTAAAACGTTGGCTTTCCCTGGAGTATATAGGATATCCAGATCATAGGCTGGAAGAAATTCGACCCAGCGTTGCTGCCTCATATTCAAATCTCTTTGGGTAAAAAGATGTTTCAAGGATTTGTGATCCGTGTATATTTCAAACTTCTCACCCAAGAGATAGTGCCTCCATATTTTAAGAGCAAAAGCAATAGCCATTTGCTCAAGATCGTGCGTGGCATAATTCTTCTCGTGCGGTTTCAGCTGGCGGCTAGCATATGCGACTACTTTGCCTCTTTGCATCAGCACTGCACCAATACCTTAAATAAATAGGGGTTAACATGTTAAAATGATATTGACATCAAAAAGAAAATGTTATCTCTGACATGTTGATTTTAAAAAGAATCAACCTTGTTTAGAAGCGTCGGTCCAGACTTTCAAATCCCGATTGCCATCTATAGTCAACACAGGAGCATTGGTCAACCTCCTTTTTAGATCTTGGAAAGCTGTCTCGCATTCGGGTGTCCAAATGAATTTTGTATGCTTCTTGGTCAGGTTTGTCAGTGGACGAGCTACCTTCTAAAAATCTTTGACAAATTTCCTATAATAGCCAGCCAGTCCCAAGAAACTTCTGATCTCTGTGGGAGTTCGAGGCTGCTTCCACTCTTGGATGGCTGAGATCTTTCCTGGATCTACCGAGATGCCTTCTTTTGATACTACATGGCCGAGGAATTTTACCTTTTCTTTCCAGAATATGCATTTGGAGAATTTGGCTTTCAGCACATTTCTTCGCAAGATCTCCAAGACTTTTCTCAGATGTTGTTCGTGCTCAGTAGTGGATTTAGAAAAGATGAGGATGTCATCGATGAACACGAGCACAAATTTATTAAGAACATCTCTGAATACTCTATTCATCAAATCAACAAAGTATGCTGGAGCATTACAAAGACCGAAGGGCATTACTATCCATTCATAAAATATATCCGGTCCTCTGAAAGCAGTTAAAGGCACACATTCATCTGCAATGCGAAGTTGATGGAAGCCTGTAGCTAGGTCCATCCTAGAAAATACTCGCGCTCCATGCAAGCAGTCGAGCAAGTCATCAATACGAGGCAGTGGGTATTTGTTTTTCAGAGTTTGTTTGTTGAGATCACGGTAGTCTACACATAGCCTGAGAGTACCGTCTGATTTTGGGACGAACACCACTGATGCTCCACATTCTGAGAAGCTGGGCCTGATCAGACCCTTCCACAAAAGCTGCTTGGTTTGGTTTCTCAGCTCTTCTTTTTCTTTTGGCGACATTCTCCGAATAGGATGTACGACAGGCCTTGCATTCGGGGCTTAGTCAATTCTGAAGTTGATTTCTCTGCGCGGAGGTAAACCCTCAACTTCTTTGAATACATCAGCGTAATCTCTGACGATGGGAATATCCTCAATAGAAGTAGGGGTAACTTCTAGAGAAGACCAGAATTCTTTTCTTTCAGTGGCTGAGCCGTGGCATGATATAGAAATAGTCTTTCCCAATTTAGTTTTAATTTTGACTATTCTTTCAGCGCATAATACTTCAGTCTCATATTCCGTCAACCAGTCCATTCCCAATATGATATCATATCCGGAGAAATTCATGACGATCAAATTAAAAGGGAACGAGAAATAAGAATAAGAAACAGGTACTCTACAATACTGTTCGAGAACAAGAGAACCTCCTATCGAGCTATGGGCTCTAATCAACTCTTTAAGTTTCTTTGGTTTTAGGTTTAACTTTTTAATGGTGTCAATAGAAATAAAACTTTATGCAGCGCCGGTGTCAAATAAAGCTGTAATAGGGATGTTCTTGATATTAAGTGTACCTCCTAAAACATCAGGTTTACCTGCTTCCTCGGCAGAAGCTGGTGCATCCGCCCCCTCATAGACATGTGCCACTTCAGTTTTCTTCAATAAAGGGCAATTCCTGGCAAAGTGTCCCGGCTTTTGGCAGTTATAGCAGTCATGGGTGTTCCTGGGGTTCTGGCCACGATTTTTGGAACTCTGACCACTGTTCTGACCAGGGCCTGAATCATTTCTCTTGACCTTTTTAGGTGCTCTACACTCGTAATCAAAATGTCCAGTCTTGCCGCAGTTATAGCATGTCACCTTGCTCCTGTCCCTCTTCTTCCCTTGGGGCTTAGCGGCAGAAGAATTTCTTGCCTCCGGTTTCTTGTTAGCCTGTTCCTTCTGGTTGTTGCCTTGGCTTTTCACTCTATCCTGCGGTCCAGACTCGTCATTTTCCTCGTAGCGGCATGCCATCTCTACTACTTCATTGAATAGAAGCTTGATATGAGCAGTGACTCGGTTCAAATATTTCTTTGACAGACCCTTGATAAATTTTTATTCTTCTCTACCGGATCTTGAATCAACCCAGGAGCATATCGTAAAAGCTCATCAAACTTCCTCACATACTCAGAAACGGTCATATTCCCTTGCTGTAAGTTAACGAACTGCTCGCGCAGGCGCTTTCTAGCTTGTGGGGGAATATACTTTTCACTAAAAAGTTCTTTAAATCTTGCCTAAGACATATTGACCACGTCATTGCAGATCTTGACCGTATCCCACCAATGCTCGGCTTCGTCCTTTAATTGTCGTACTGCCAGGTAATGCTTTCGCTGATCTTCCAGTTCTAAGCCCTCTAGGATCTTTTCACAATCTTTAAGCCATGCCTCTGCCTGAATCGCAGACTCTCGCCCCGTGAAGGGTACCCCTCCTAGGTTTTTGAATTTCTTTGACATTCTCTCCAAATCGAAGGGCTGTGGAGGTGTTTGTGCTACGACCTCTGAAGTATGTTGTTCCTGAGTGATGGGGGTCTCGCCTCTAGCTTGCCCTCCATCTCCCACTCGGGCACCTCCTCTGGCCCCGCCTAGAGTTCCACCTTGGGCTCCGCCCCGGGCTGTTCTTGCTCTAGTATCCATTTAAATTAGTCTGTACCATCAAGGAAAGAGTCAGACCCAGAAAAATGAAAATTTTAAGAAAAGATAAGATAAGGACAAGATGAAAAGATGATGATGTAATGACTGATAAATATGTTCTATTCTGCTGTGCTCATTCTAGGACATTACTAGTCCTATCTCTAATGAGCTACTCGCCTTAGAATAATGTGGATTCTATCTAGACGAATTGTTCTAAATATGTTATATTCCGAAGCTAAGGTTAACCTTAGGCTCTGATACCAACTGTGATAACCCCAAACTTCCGTGGTTCGAAAGTAAGGATAATCATTTTGGAATACAACATATTTACAACAAAAACAGATCTCAGATAATTATCATAACACATAAACCATTGCAGCGGAAATAAATGTCATCAGCATCATAATATCCAATACATCAGAGTACGCAGTACAGGATACAACTTAGCCAAATAATGAGTCTCAACAAAAGGGAAATAAGTTTCAATGGAAAAGAAACAAGTCTCAAACTCCATTACATACATCAAAGCTACAGAAGATAAAATGTCTCAAAGCAGAAGTAAAAACTAGAGAAAAGGTCTTCCTCTTCTTCCTTCCAAGCAAGCTACAATCAGAATGTATCACCTGAACCTGTCAATTGGCTGCCCGTGTGGAAAGAGGGCACCCGAGTTTGCAAAAGTGAAACAAACTACGAGTCAGTCATGGGACTGGTATGAGAATTCTTAACTAATTTATCTAACAACGTGGCAAATCACACGACCACGCCGCTAACGCGGAACAGGTTTACTCTATTGGATTGCTAGTGCATAAGTAAAGTAAATCGTTCAAATAAATCTATGCTTTTTAGAAAAATGAGATCATTATAAGACCCAAGTCCCATCACACAATGCAACGCAAACTGGAGGATATGGTTTTACCTTATAATGATCAAAAGATGATAAATACGTAAAACGTATTACTACTAGTGTGTATATGTTTTCATAAATCATTTCAATATAAATGTATTAATCTTAGGCGGCATAGCTACCATATACTATGTCGCCATACTAGTTATACAATCGAAAACGAGATGTCGTATTGGAGATTTGTTTTTTCATCATGAGTCAAGGCTAGGGAGGAGCTCCTTACCGATTCGAGACACTCTAGCAAATGCCTCAGGATAACACCTATGGGAAACCCTTGGATAGCTGCAGGGTCGGTCCACTCCGAAGGGACATGGATTAGTTATACCTGAACACACGTTTCCTGGTCCTTTTGGACCTATAATATGGCCTAACAACCCATAAAAAACACGAGGTACCTCATAATCCATCATCCACATAAGTAAAATGTCAGCGCTGGTAGGTCCCTGACATTACTCTAGCTAGAAAGATATCGTGTGCACTCTCTGCGTTCCCTTCTCCCGTTTTAGACTCATACCAGGGTGTGAGGCTCGTGAGGCTTCTCTATACATAAAGCTACGCCTAAACAGGACGTGCTTTGATCGTCAACCACAAGGTCTGCTTTTCAACAAAAGCCTTGATCATTCGCATCTTGGCGTGCCACATTGACAATTCGCGCCATGCTATCGATAACTACTAACATATACCAGGGTGTTAAGCAGAGAATAAATTCTCTACCACTAAACAGACATACATCAATAGAAATTGATTAATTACACGAAACGAATTCCAACGTCAGACACGCATTCATACAAGTCCGCTCTGGGTTTGAACGAAATCGGAGACACCAGAGAGGTTCTCGCTTATCCGAACAATCAACCCATATGTCCGTCCAACTACTACCTCAACCCCTTCCTGGGAGCAAGTCAGTCCAAGGTCTCCGTAATCGTTGTCCGTTCGACGTGAAGATCGCCGGTCTTCAACATCGTCTTCTATTATTTCGATTTAATTATCGTGTACTTATTTGAAATGAGATGGACTTAATCTTTTCAAATAATCATCGCATAATTATTATTTAAATCATTAATATCGTTAATATTTATTTATAACGATTTATCGCTATTTTTATTTATTTAGAATAGCTCGATTTTAATTAAACGACGCATTAGGTCGATGGGCGGCCCTGGCGCTGTTTTTACCAAAATTTGATTTACACATATCTTAAAATCTAACCTTCGGATTTTGATGAAATTTATATCATTGGAAAGTTCTTCCCAAAGCGGTCCTAACGGTTCCAGTTTTGGGAAATCCAACGGTCGGATCTTTCAGTATAATTTTTTAAAATTACGATTGCCGATACGTGAACTGCCGCAGTCGTTTCATTTAATTTTATATTTATATTTATATATATAAACCATTTGGAGATTCCCACTATTAAAATCCATTGTTTTTATTCTATAAAAACAATATTTTTGTTCGCCAATTCTAATGCGACAAAAATGACGGTTTCAACATTATACACTTTTATATTCAATAAAATAATATTTTTGTCCGCCAATTCTAATGCGACAGAAATGACGGTATCAACAATGTATATTTTTATATTGAATAAAAATAATATTTTTGTCTGCCAATTCTAATGCGACAAAAATAATGTTTTCAACAATGTATATTTTTATATTCAATAAAAATAATATTTTTGTCCGCCAATTCTAATGCGACAAAATTAATGTTTTCAACAATGTATATTTTTATATTCAATAAAAATAATATTTTTGTCCGCCAATTCTAATGCGACAAAAATGATGGTTTCAACATTGTACACTTTTATATTCAATAAAATAATATTTTTGTCCGCCAATTCTAATGCGACACAAATGATGTCAAAAATGTACTTTTTTTATTACATAAAAATGTTCTTTTTCTCCAATTCATTTAAAATGTAAATTTTCTACTTCTTTTTCTGTACATTGGAAAAAAAATGTTAGTTTTCTATTTCTTTTCTTTACATTATAGGACTCAATTAAAAAGTTAATTTATCTTTCTATGTAATATTTGCATTGTAAATTGCAAATAAAAAGGTGAACTTTATTTCTAATGTAAACATCTTTTCTAGTGTCAACATTTCTAATATAAATATATTTTCTAATGTCAATATTTGATTCATTTCAACTATATTAACATGACGATGAATTTTTTTTGATTCATTTCAACTATATTAACATGACGATGGAATGTTTGACTCATTTCAACTATATTAACATGATGATGGAATGTTTGATTCATTTCAACCATATTAACATGACGATGAAATGTTTGATTCATTTCAACCATATTAACATGACGATGAAATGTTTGATTCATTTCAACTATATTAACATGACGACGGAATGTTTGATTCGTTTCAACTATATTAACATGACGATGGAATGTTTGATTCAAGTTTTATGTCAACACAACAACGACAACATATGATTTGGTGTATAACTTTCATGAATCAAAATAACGGTCTCATCTTTATTTTATATTATAAATCAAAATAAATTATCAAAACTTTATTTATCTTTTAATTAAGATTTAAAAGATCTAAAACTTTCCATATTTTATAAATCATAAATCAAAATAAAGATTCAACTTTTGTTCTTATTTTGCAAATCAAAATAAAGATTCAACTTTTGTTTTTATTTTGCAAATCAAAATAAAAATTCAACTTTTGTTTTTATTTTGCAATCAAAATAAAAATCTACCTTTCTTTTATTTTGATAATCAAAATAAAAATACAACTTTTCATTTTATGTTGTGAATCAAAAATAAATATTTAAACTTTCTTTGGTAAATCAGAATAAAGATTCAATTTTTCATTTTATTTTGTAAAACAAAATAAAGATTCAATTTTTAGAAAGAAATACAAATAAAATTACAAATAGAAATAACAAGGATGAGAACTTTATAGAGATTACATCAAATTTATAGATCTAGAAGAACATGGTTCTATCATGACATCACAAGCATTACAAATCACATAGACAAATAAATTCTAATTACCACATCGCAGATCAGCAAATATAACATACATATCATGTTTTCACAACTTTAATTAATTAAATAAATCAGAATTCTTACCTTTCGTGGATTTAGATCTAAAATTCAAACAGTCCAGAAAATGTTCCAATCAGTCTCGACACATTCTATTCGCTGTTACGATTCCAATGTTTCCGAAATCGTCAAATTCTGAGTTGAAACGAATTAGTTATGATTAATTTAAGGTTGGAATATTTAAATTAAATAAATGAAATAATTAAAGAGGATTAACCTCTTCTTCCTCAATACCAAGTATCGGTCGTGCCTTTCTCCTATTGTTCGACTCTATGGTTGACTTCCGCGAGCACCACAAGGACCGAGCCGCCGATCAGAAGACGCCACGCTCCAGCACTCCGAGAGGCGCGCCGGAACCACCCTGCCTCGTCGAACTCGGTGGCAGAAATTGGATGGGGTTCGACTGCGAACGGCGACTGTTCATGGCCTTGGCACGGGCGGAATTCAACGTTATACAGGATCCAACCATACCAAATTGAAGATTGAAAGGAGTGCTTCGGGTTTATGCTTGGATTAAGATCCAATTCGAATTGGATTGAGAGAAAATAGGGATTGAAATCAGGAGCAATCGGCCATTGATTTCATACGATGGCGGCTGTGTATAATGCGGTGTAGGGTTTGTACGGTGTATAGCGTATTTATACTACGTATTTCTATTTTCTATATATTTATTTAATCCTTTTAAATCCATATCTTTCAAACCGGTTCAATTCCAGTCCAGAAGAAAGTGACCCTAACCAATAGCCCATGTTCCGGATCCAACGGACCAGGTCCCGTCAGCCCAAACGGCTATCTGTGGCTTGAATTGTTTAAATTTAATAATTAAATCATTTATTGATTTAATTTGTCTGCACAAATAAATTCACTGAGGCCACATACGGACTCAGGAAAATCCAGAAAAAATATATTTGGCTTCATTATGACGATACGGTCCTAACAAAACTAATTTCGTCGAATTCTGAGACTGTTTGAAAAATGGCTATTTTTCAGTCGATTAAATTTAACTGAATTGAACAAAACACAGTTTCTTTCGCCACGCTCGCATATTAATTCTAAAAATTCTAAAAATTGAAACCTAGCAATAATTTGACATTCCGGTTCCAACAAAAGTGGTTTCGTCGAAAATAGAGATCATTTGAAAATTGACAATTTTCACTGGCTTTAATATTATTTAAAAATGAAAATTTTAATTTCTGCCACATTTTTCCACCAATTTATTTGAAATAAAATTTTTAAATTGGTTCGAATTTTCCGGGTCGTTACAAAAACCAAGTGGAGTTTTAATGAATCTTTAATTAGATTGAAATGATTGAGAATGGAGTATCACCTGTTTTGCCCCAGGCGATAGTTAAATCTTTAATTAGATTTGAACGTGAATTGGTAATTGAATTTACCGATAACACCGTGGTGTCAGATATGATGTATGACCAGTTTTACTTCATGGGATGAATAGGTTGGGGTTGGGAAATTTAACAAGTGATTACTTCGGCAAGGTTTGCTAATCCCGACTAGTTTGGATAAACCATAATTTGGTTTGAATTGATATTCAAAAGAAGATTAAAGAATAAATTTAAAGAATTTATCTTTGATAAAATTAATGGGAACCTTTCCCAAAGTGTAAGAATATTTGAATAAAAGAATATTCTGAATTGGAATGAGGCGTTTGTTGTGTTTGGGTAACACTTGTTTATTATATACACGAGTTACTCAGAAAGACCGGGTTTATCCCATTCTGAATAACTGATTCGGCGATGTGTCGAGGATGAAGACGGTGGTCGAAGACCGGAGGTCTTCACATCGTTCGGATAATTACTGATGATCTTGATTGGGCTTTACACCCAAGAGGAGGGAAGCAGTTGGTGATCGTCCAAACGTACTTGGAGATCGATGGATATGTGAGGTACAAGGTGCCTCCGGTTTCATTCAGACCTAGAACGGACTCGTAAATGGACTGTGTGTCTGACATTGGATATCATTCTGTGAGATTGATGGATATAAGTTGCATGGAGTGGTTTTCCTGTGTGGCATGCTAAGATGCAAATGATCAAGGCTTCTGTTGAAAAGCAGAGTCTTGTGGTTGATGATCAAATCACTGCCTGTGTGGCATAGCTTTGTGTAGCGTTAATTCGCGTGCCTCACACCCCGGTGTGAACCAGAAACGGGAGAGGACCTCAGGCAGGGCATGCGTTTCCTTCTAGCTAGGGTGGTATCAATGACCTACCAGCCCTGACATTTATATTATTTTCACCTGTGTGGTTGTTGGATTGCGAGGCGCCTCGGATATATCGGTGACTATGTGGAGCCGATGGATTCATTTGGCTCATTTACGCCCCAAAGGGCGGGGAAACGTAGTGTTCAGGGTTTAAGTTTAACCCACATCGAGTGGACCGGCCTTGACGATCCAAGGCTTGACTGAGTACTTGCCAGAGACACGGGCCAGAGCGTCTCGAATCGGTAGAGGACTATCTTTTGCCTTGATTCACAGATGGAAATCCAACTTCCAATACGTGACTTTGCGGTTTTAATTGTAGAACTAGTATGGCGACATGATATATGGTACCCATGCCGTTTATGATTGATATTTATGATTGAAATTGTTTTGACACTATACACTTAAAGTAATAATAAAAGATGATTTAGCGTATCAAGCGTTCTTTGGCTATTATAAGGTAAAACCCTATCCTCGGGCTTGTGTCGCATTGTGTGATGGGACCTAGGTCTTATAATAGCTTCATTGTTCTTTATTTAGCATTGCGCTATTGTTTTATGCACTGGTATTCTTGGGAGGAAACCCATTCTGTGTTATACGGCGTGGTCCCTTAATTTACCTAACTTTAAAATAAAGATTAATAACTGTTTTAGTTCTCACACCTGTCACATGACTGACCTGGAGTTTATTGTTTTAACATAAACTCTGGGTTCCCCTATTTCCACACGGGCAGCTAGTAGTTTTGGTTTTGAAGATGTATACTCACAAGAACCTGCTTTACAACTGGAATGATATCCGGAAAGCTCTGTATCCGTACATCTCCTTCAGTTGTGTTTTGTATTATTTTCCGCTGCTATGTAATGTATTGTAAATCTCTGATATTTATCGAATGTGAAATATTTATTCATACTCTGTATATTCTTGTATTCTGATGGAATTGTTGTAATAAACAATGAAATGTTCTTCTGTTTGTGTCCTGATTTGTCGTGTTCTCAAAATAATCAGGGGTTTCGAATGGTCTTGGTCGGTTTAGCGATCAATTCGGATCGAGCGAAATTTTTAATTGTTGCATGTGGGTCATGGGTCAACCCCTAACGGGTCGAATTCCCGTGCGATTTTCCCTATCTGATTTTGATTTTCTAGACTGGTTTAATTATATATATTTTGCTTATATGTAACACCCCACATCCGTTAGTGTCACTCACAAAGGGAATGCACTAAGTTCTGTGGAGCATTTTGGGGTAAAAGATGCAGATAAATTACAAGACAGACAGAAATTAAACAGCGGAAAATAAAACTTTGCTTTATTGATAGAATAGTTTGTACAATGATCTCTTTACAATATCAGAGTATCATCTGTCTTACAAAATAAAGAAGCATGAAAATACATTTATATTCCCCAAATTTTGCAAGAGCCAGCCATAGCATCAGAAAAGAGAATCCAAGCAAACTTCGACAAATCTTCAAGCTGGGAAAGAGTGACAGTCCAACTTAACCTGAGCTATACTATTCCCTCCTTTACTACCTGGGGGGGGGGGGGACGGAAGAAAAGAAGACGAAAGAAAAATAGAGTCAGACATAAAGCTTGAGTAAGTTCAGTATCTTCTAGCATATGAACATGAAAAAACAAAACGACATGAATTAACTGAATACAAGATAACACCATGATGATAGGGTTGGCAAGATTAGACAAGATTAACACGAGATATGCTAAGATAAGACGAACTGGATATGCTCTAATACTTTCGCCGCTTCGCTATTTCCTTGTTATACTGGTTTCTATATCTCTTCACCGCCTAACTAGTGTCCCAACTAGTAACGATAACGTGATCCCAATCCCTGTATCTTCCATTGCCTTCAGGCATCCATTTATTATTTATTACCTAGATCTTAATCTAGGGTTTTCTATCAAGTGCTTTCTAGATTTAACTAGGGTCTACAATATCTGCTGAACGCTTTTCGGATTCAGGGTTTATGCCACCTAGTTCAACTAGGGATTATGCTACCTGACGAACGATGCCCCCAAGTCTAGGACACACTACCTAGAGTGGTATGTGTTCGTATACTTTCCCACGCATGTATCGCGAATCGTTATCGCTTGTCTAGATGCACATGTCCTGTAATGTGCGGCCCGAGTCCTGTGGCAGGGCAAATCAAGGAATATAGAACTCGGTCGGGAGCTTTCAGATATCTACCGATGCAGATGCTAAGGTCTGTTTTTGTTCCAGTGGCTATGGTCCCACTTGACCCCTCCCTCAACTAATGAAAGGCAAACCTTGGAAAATGAGAACTATACGCAGGCCCCCGGTGCCCCACTATCCTATGGCCATCCTCACCCATAACTAGATAGCAAGTATATGGTCTTTTGGAGTTCTCCGCCTTTCCGCTTCACGTATACCGATTGACTCAAGATGGATGGTAGATGACGAGTTGCTATCACATGGCTACCGTTTTCTCGTCGAATCACGCCGGTCCATCCTAATCTTTAGGTTGCCATATATTGCAACCAAGGCATACCCCTGGTTCTTCTACGCAGACCTTAACCTCTGTGAGCCCAGGAGGATCATCTACAGCCTCACAGAGGGATACCAAGAGTACCCTCACATCCCCTCGAAGCCTCGGGCTTCGTAACCCAATTCGTTGGAGCCTCCTTTTTACTCAGACGGACATTCGCTCCTTCCCGTGTTATACAAAGAATTACTACTTAGTTTTACTAACTAAGATTTACCACTTAGTTTCCAGAATCGTTGTTTTCTTGACTAAGGTTTACTACTTAGTTCTCTTTCCCGTCAATTTGGATTGGTTAAGTGTCATTAGTCAATTTAACCCTCTCCATTTTATCCTGTTAAACTGTTTAAGTGTTACCAGTAACTCTTGTTGACTTAACCCTACCATAAACCAAGTTATATTGGTTAAGTACTTCTTATTACTTAACCCTACCCATTCATCCTGTATTGGTTAAGTGTTCCTTGCCCGTCTGTTTTAACTGACATGTTATTATTAATGGTTAAGTATTATCCCTTCATGTTTTAGACTTAACCCTATTCCTTTATCACAATCCGATGGTTAAGTGTTCAATCTTACTTAACCCTACGGTCTAGCCCAGCTAACATATCAGATTGGCTAAGTGTATTTACTTAACCTCAACCTCTAGTCTAGTTAACATGTTAATTTGGCTAAGTGTATTAACTTTACTTAACCCCACCTTCTAGTCTAGTTAACATATAAATTTGTCTAAGTGTTTTCTTAGTTACTTAACCCCTACAAATCTTGTCTTGTTACCATGTGAAGTTGGTTAAGTGTCCCTATGGACTTAGCCCTCCCATTCTAGCTTAACTGTGTTAAGTTGGTTAAGTGTTCCTATGGACTTAACCCTCCTATTCTAGCTTAACTGTATGGCCCTAACCCCACCCACCAGTCTGGTTATCATGTTGAATTGGTTAAATGTCTTAGTGAACTTAACCCTACCATTCTTGTTCTAGCTTTAATTAAATAGATTAAAGCCACGACCACTCACATTAGACAGATATTGTCGCGATTACTGGATGTGTCGGTTGGTTCCGGGCAGATTTACATCGCAACTCAGTCTAACCTCGGGTTAGGCCTATTCGTGTTTTCTAGTTCAAGGGTTTTGACTAATTTTCAAATCAGGTTTTGAAAGTAACCATCCCGTCCGTCGGATCAGTTAGGGATAGCCAGGGAGAGCAGGAAACTTGTATTTTCCAAACTCAAGCCTAGACACTATCCTCTCTGTCACCCTAGAACTTTCTGGTTTGTTATTAAAAGAGATGTCATTAATAAACCTTTAATTTGTCTAAATTTACATTTCCTCATTCAGGCCAAATTCTATAAGTAAATTATTCCTAATTTACTTATTTTCTAATTACACTTTTAATGTAAATTGTCAACATTTTTTCTTATGGCCCATTTTCCCCTCTATATCATGTTTATGCTTTTTGGTATGTAAACCATACCAAATTAAGTGTCACTAACCATGATTTTGCTAAACCTGACAATTACTCCCAACTATGGCCAATTTCAAATTTATGCCAATATACTTATCGTGCCAAATTAGCTAATCCAATTCTGATTTAACATTCTAATTCATGTCAAACTAGACTTATTACTCTAGTTCACTATTCATGTAAATGCTAGATTTACACGTCGATACTAGATTCAGGTTACACAATCTATAATTCATGTCAAATTTATCCAATTTGCATTCCTATGAACATGCCATAATACATGTTCCCAATTTATGCCAATTTCCTAGTTTATAACTATGTTTTTAGTAAATTTCATATTTTGCCCAAATCGTATTCCCACCATTCGTATAATCGTGATTCAGTCTAGATTATAGATAAATCTAGATTCGTAGAAGATAGGGAATGAACCAAAGATTCTATGCAAAAGATAGACATAATACCTGGCATAAAAAGGGTTGAATAACGACGTTGGTTCAAGAACATGGGTAGACCTAACTTAATAGGTAAATTCCCAAGGTCTAAAACCAAGAATAGACAGAATAGAGCCGTAGGTTCAAGAACATGGGTAGACCTAACTTAATAGGTAAATTCCCAAGGTCTAAAACCAAAGAAAACCAAGAATAGACAGAATAGAAAATCAGGTTTAGACCCAATTTCACAGTCACAAAACTTAAGCAACACTTCCCTAGTCATGAATTATATGTGCTTAATCACAGTTGTTCATTTTATGTCATAGGCAATAGTTTATGTTTTTCCTAATCAAAGGCATAGGCTGGTGTTCACAGTCAAGGAACTAATTCCCATAGTCACAGTCATAGGCAGTGTTCATAGTCATAGGCAATGTTCATAGCCATAGTTCATAGTCATAGAGGCATATGGTTCTAAGGTCCATAGTTTCATAGTCACAGTCTTATTTGTCCTTGAATCATAACAGTTCTTAATTTGGTCCAAAGAAATAGGCATTGATTCAAATAGAAAGAATTGGCATACACTTTTATTCCTTTAATTTCATGTCACGAATAGAGAAAACGTTCAAATCTAGAAATAACTGACTTACAGAGATTAGATTAGAATAGAAAGATGGCGTTGCTATGATTCGTAGAAAAATAGTCGTTGAAGTCGTTTGAACCTCCTCTTGAATCCTAGCTTGACTTGAACCTTTTCTTGAAAATCTTTAGCAGCATTTCCTCGTCTTGATTTATTTTATATATATTATTTTACTCACTTATTTATTCATTTCTCAGAGGCAGCATAAGGATAGAAAAGAATTGTGAATAGAGAAGAAGACCATGGCTGTTTATATAGTGCTAGGCGGACGAACCTGGTCAGAAAACGTGACCAAATACATCATAACGAACCAAGTTCAGAAAGCTGGAAAAAGCAGGGGGGTCGACCCCCAGGTCGACTACCCAGTCGACCTGGGTGCCTTGGGCGGGAAAATTCCCGCCCAGCCCAATCTGGGTCTGTTTTGAATTTCGAACTCGTTTTTCTGACCTGTTTTGTATTTTGAACTTCGCTGAATCTTCCGGAGGCCATATCTACCTCATACGGAGTCCGATTAACGCAAACTCGGACTCTATTTCATGCAGAATTCCAAGACGAACGCAATGGCGCTGCCTGTTTCCCTTGATTCTGATTTTAAATTATAATTTTGCCTTGATTTGTGAATCTTAGTGTTACAAAATCACGGGGTGTTACATTATATGTATACAAACTTTAAAGCTTAATAACTTCTTCATACAATGTCTGTTTTACGCAAACTCGAAGTCTAGCTTAAGCAAAATTCTGAGACGAATGCAATCATATAGTCAGGTTCCCTTAATTCCCAATATTTAATTATGTATTCTTTAGTTTATCATTATAGTGTCCTTTAAAATTACGGGGTGTTACAACCATCCATATTGAGCAAAATCAGGCCTACAGCTCGCGGACAAAGCACATTGATGTTAGGAGTTTCTTTCTCATGCTTGAAGAAAAGAGAAATAAGACAAAGCTGCTAAATATGCACACAAATGATAATCCATTTGACATGCTAACAAAGTCGATTCCGAAAGATAAGTTTGAGCATTCCTCAAACATGATTGGTGCGGTACGAGAAACTTAGCGCCATGGGGCACTGACCCAACAACCATTTTTGGTGATTGATGAATATATTTAAATCGAGATGGAATGTTATATTTAGGCGATTGAAATATATTAATGAGAGGACATTAATTATTTCCATAATCAAGCCAAATATGGGAAACAAATTAATATGGAGAAGGTAATTGATTTGGAGAATCAATCAAGAATTTATATAGGCAGAAATAAAATAAATGCACAAGATTTGTGGTGAATCAAATCAAGGAAATATGAAAACATCTTCATCCTTATCTTGTAGAATTCTTCGTTCTTCCTCCTATATATATATATATATATATATATATATATATATAAACAATTTTCTCACTTTTGTCATCATCACAAGAAAATATATCTCTCCATATTATTCCTCAATAGGATCTCTATTTTTGCATATATAGAGTGTGAGTTTGTATTGAGTTTTGTTGTATTTCTTCTCATATTATAATCTCCTCTTAAAATAAAGAAATAAAGGTTGTTGGGTCCGTGAACGTAGGCAAAGCCGAACCACGTTATATTGGTGCGTTCTTTCCTCTTTTTTGTTTTCGTTCTCTTTATAATTTGTTCCATTTGATTTTATTTTATTTTTGGCATTATTGAAATTGTTGATAGACTGGATCATTGGGTTTGTTATATTTCCGCTGCCCAAGTCTCTGATTTTGCACTACATATGTGTCCTCTTGGAAGCAGTATATCAGTTAAAATTATTTCTTATATAAACTCTATTACTATTCTATATGAGTCTATACACTCTGATTATATTGTTTGCACAGTTATTATTGTCTCTTCTATTTTATATCTATTTATCTGATACACTGTGAGATATACGATAGGTTATGTGGTTGTATTTATGTTTTGTTTCCTTCTTTCTCTTCTCATCTCTTCTATTCGCTTCTTTTCTTTCTTATTTTTCTCCCTTTCTATTATTTCTTTCTCTTGACGACCGCTTTGCATCGGTCGGGTATGGCAGGCCATCACAATGTATAATTGAATGTGATGATTTTATTGTTGATATTGTTCATTTGGAAATGCTGATTTGGTTTTATTTGATATTGGGTAGTGTTGAATGATGACTGAAATATCCTATGGGATTGTGTCAGGAAACAAATTAAAAAAAAAGTAAAATAAAATTTTCTAGTGGAGGATGAGGATGATGATGGAGTTATCTATACCCAAGAAATTATCTCTGTGAACCCACATATCTACTACGATAATTACATATGTTTTGGTCATTCTTCTTCTCAACGTCCAATGGTCAAGACATGGGTGCCTGGAAAAGTTTCTAACAATGCTTAATGTGAACCCATTTTGGAAGAAGAGGTGACTGCTATGTTAGAGTTTATTTGTTGACTTTTGGATTTGATACCAATTTGTTGGTTTTTGAAGAAATTTTGATACTAGTTTGATGGAGTAGAGAAGCTATGATACTAGTTTTTTGGAGGAAGAAGACTATATTCTGTAGGAGGAAGAAGATAATATTTTCTTTGAACTTTTGTTCTTTTTTTTATTCACTTCATTTACTTTTTTCATCCCATTACAACTAAAATGATAGGCTTTATATATAGCCTTTACATGACACTTCATTAATGGACATCACAATTTACTAAAAAACACACAAACTTTAATATGGCTCTTAGACTTAAAAGACACAACACTTTACCAATAGACATGACACTTTGTCTAATGGATATGACACTTCATTAATAAACATGACTCTTAATTTAAGAGACACTTAAGTAATTAATGAATTTTGGTTTACGCCAACATGCTAATGGTACTCCAATTGGTAAAGGGCCTACAGACCCCATTATTGTTGTTAGTGACATCGTGAGGGAGAAAATAGTCTTTTATGTACTTTCCTTCTGATCTTTTGGAAGGTATTGTTGCTAAACTTGAGACTAACTTTATTGAAAAAAGTTTCTCTTCATATGACATTTCTTTACAGTCGATTTCAACTTGGGATCTTGTGTGCTTCATACTCATTTGTTGGTCAGGCACCCATTGTTGTTCTGCTACCTTCAAACACTCCCAATGGCATGGCCATATATGGGGCAAACTCAGGTTTGAGTGGTTTTATATTTTATAATCATAAGATATCGATATGTGAAATATATTGCCATTGCATGTTTCAACCTCTATAGCTTTTGAAAACATGACGTGAATTTTGATCTTACTAGCAGTTTAGCAAATCGTGGCCGTGTTTCAATTTCCCAACAGCAACGGATTTTAAAGGATGGGGCTGCACCCCCTGCACTGACTAACTCACTAATATATGATGATGTTAGAGGAAATTTGAAATAAATGGAAGAAGAAAGAAACAAAAGGGAACATCATTTGTCCTACATCATGAAATATAACATGGTATGCCACTATATCTGTAAAGGCATGATGTGTTATATTGAAAGAAAAAGGAAGGGAGGGATAAAATAAAAATAAAATATTTTAATATTTAAAAGTCAAAAGATGGGCTTTGGGCCTTGGTGTTTTTGGGGTCTCCTCATCAGATGAGCCTTGGAATGCCAGTGAGCTTAGTTGTGCAACAGACCATTTTGTTTTGCTCACAGGAATTGCAGTCATTACCAGTTGACTAGTCCAAACAGTTGCGAATTTTTTGAAAAGAAATGGATGCTGCTACTCAAAGAGTTGCAAACATTCCTTCGAACATAAGCACCTGAATCTCCTCACCACTATAAAAACGGGACCACACTCCTGTTTTGGATCACTCGATTTCTTCCTTGTATCTTCTGCTTTCTACAATTCTCTGCATTTTTCTAAATAAACATTGCAATTGAGTTATAGTTCTACATGATATAATTCTACTATCTTGTCACTACAGCGATCTAACCTATGATAGTGAATCGTCGTGCTTGTGCAGACATGTCGACTAAAGATATTCAATATATCTGCTCCGTTGTATCTTCGAACAGATTTGCCATTACTGGTGCACACAAAATAAGAGGGAAAATATTGTTTTAGGATAGCGATCAACACATCGTGCCCTAGAGATTTGTAAACAAGAAGAATCGGCGATGAAAGTTAGTCCGACAATCTAAAACAGTAGTTTGGAAATGGCTCCCCACGTGGGGTCTTAAGGAATCTGCCGCTGATTTTACAAAGCTAGAGAGATTCGATGGTGTTAATTTTCTTCGATGGCAGAAAAAATGCATTTCTTGCTGGCTGGAATGATAGTTGGTATATGTTCTAGCTACGCCAAAACCGGCGGAAACTGAAGATGAAACAATTGCACAAACACGTGAAAGGATCAAATCGAACAAGATGATTATATTTGCAGGGACATATATACAACACAATGACAGATACACTCTTCGATATGTACTACAACAAGCCCACTACAAAAGACGTCTGAGATTCATTAGAAGCAAAGTATTTGATGGAGGACGCAACTAATAAGAAATTTCTAGCCACCAAAGTTTTTAATTACAAAATGACTAATGATCGTTCAGTAGTAGAGCAATTCAATGATATCCTACACATACTTAACCAATTCAGTCAACATAACTTAAACATGGATGAGAAAAATAAGGTCTCATCGATAATAGACAAATTACCTCCTTCTTGGAAAGATAAGAGGAAACTACTGAAATATAAGAAGGAGGATATGAGTCTAGATAGTCTTGCTCAGTATTTGCAGGTTGAACAACAACTAAGGTAGAAAGATGCTGAAGATGAAACAGTTGTTGATACATCAAAAGTCCATATGGTGGAAGAAAAGAAAGTAAATAAAGCTTTGAATAACTCTTCTAATAAGAAGAGGAAATGGCAGAACAACAATAATTTCTAGAACGAGAAAAGCAAAAATGGTTGCTACTTGTGGTAAATCAGGACATTTCAAAAGGGAGTGTCGTTTCTGGAAAAAAAAGCAGCAATCTAAAAAAGAAAAGTTTTCATCAGCCATATCAGAAGTGAATATGATTGAACAAGACAATTCTTGAAGGATTGATTCTGGAGCTACCAAGCATGTTTGCATGGGCAAGAATCAATTCAAGAATCTGGAACCAGACAAAGATGAAGATTACCTATACGTGGGAAATTCAGCAAAGGCGGAGGTCAAAGGGAAGGGGATCGTGGATTTGGAATTCACATTTGGAAAAGTTCTGATATTGAATGATGTATATTATGTACCCGAAATTAGGAAGAATCTTGTTTCAGGAAGTCTTCTTAATAAGTTTGTTTTCAAATAAGTCTTTGAGTCAGACAAATATGCGTGGACCAAAGGCGGTGTGTTTGTGGTAAAAGGGTACATGTGTGATGGTATGTTTAAACTAAATGTTGATATTAATAAAAGTATGAATTTTTCTTATGATTCATTTTCATTGTGGAACAATAGGTTAGGACATGTTAATCATAAACGCATGCTTGATATGATATCATTGAATCTGATTCCCAAACACCAAAATGATATGCTAGATAAGTGTAGGATATGTTCATTGACTAACATCACTAGAAAACCATTTCCTTTTAAAGCGGAAAGTGCAATTAAGTCGCTACAACTTATTCATAGTGATGTATGTGATATGCATAGTACTCCTACTAGAGGTGGAAAGAAATATTTTGTCACATTCACAGATGATTATTCAAAATATTGTTATGCTTATCTTATGCATGCTTAAAGTGAAGTGTTAAATTCATTTATGACATATAAAACTGTAGTAGAAAACCAGTGTGATGCTAAAATAAAAACACTTAGATCTGATAGGGGAGGCGAATATCAATTTTCTAAATATTGTGAATCAGTAGAAATTATACATGAAACATCTATTGCTTACACTCCACAACAAAATGGAATGGCTGAAAGGAAAATAGAACTCTTACCAAAATGGTAAATGTAATGTTGTGTAATTTTGGACTGAATACTAGTTTCTGGGGTGAAGCTTTACTTACCGCATGTTATATTCTAAACAGAATATCTCATAAGAAAAGTAAAATTACTCTTTATGAACTTAGGAAGAAAAGAAAACCAAAACTTGATTATTATCGAGTTTGGAGATGTAGAGCGATTGTCCGATTACATGAAACAAAAATAAGAAAATTAGGACAAAAGGCTATCGAGTGCATATTCTTAGGATATGCTCATCATAGCAAAGGATATAGGTTTCTAGTAATAGAACGTAATAGCTCTATTGAAGTTAATAGAATCAAGGGATGTAGTGTTTTTTGAGAATAGATTTACATCTATTCAAAATAAAGCAATTCATTAAATGGTGGAGGTCAATACACCTATTAATGAAATAGTGGAGGTTAATGAACCAACTATTGAACCTGTAGAAAACACTGATGGAAATATCAATGAAAATGGTGATTCTCTTAAGAGAAGTAAACGAAGAAGGATAAAAAATCTTTTGGACCAGATTTCGTCGTGTATTTGGTTGAAGGATCTAGAAATAATTTAGAGCTTCAATTAATGATATCTACAAATATAGAATCTGATCCTTTAACATATAATAAGACAAAGAAATCTCAGGATTCATCAATTTGGAAAGAAGCCATAAATGATGAAATGGATTCTATTATGGGAAATAAAACATAGAAACTAGTAGATTTACCTCCTGGTTCTAAACCAATAGGATGTAAATGGATATTTAAGAAAAAGTTAAAAGCAGTTGGCACAATTGAAAAAATTTAAGCTAGATTAGTTGCTAAAGGATTCACACAGAAAGAAGAAATAGATTATTTTGATACATATTCCCTAGTAGCAAGAATTTAAACTATTAGGATTTTAATTGCATTAGCTTCTATATATATAATTTTGAAATTCATCAAATGAACATCAAGACTGCATTTCTAAATCGATAGCTTGATAAAGAGATATATGTGTTTCAACCAGAAGGTTTTGTAATGCCTGGACAAGAGCATAAAGTACGTAAACTTATCAAATCACTTTATGGTCTTAAACAAGCACCAAAGCAATGGCATGAAAAGTTTGATAAAACTATTATATCTAATGGTTTTAGGATCTTTGAATCTGATAAATGTGTCTGTAGCAAGTTTCATTCTGGTAAAGGTGTAATTATATGCCTTTACGTGGATGATATACTTATATTTGAAACGGATACTTCGAGTATTGAAGAAACTAAAAGATATCTATCTTCATGCTTTGACATGGAAGATATGGGAGTAGCTGAAATGACTCTTGGAATAAGAATCATGAAAACAAAAGATGGGTTATCAATTACCCAGTCTCGTTACATTGAGAAATTTTTGAAAAGGTTCAATATATTCATTTGTAAACCTATGTCTACTTCGTATGATCCAAATATGCAGTTATACACTAATACTGGAAGAGCTATAGAGCAATTGGAATATGCTAGAGTTATTGGAAGTTTGATGTATGCAATGACATGCCCACAACCAGATATTGCCTATGCTATTGACAAAATGAGTAGATGTACTAGTAACCCTAGTAATATCCATTTGCAATACATAAATTTTTAAAGTATTTAAAACGTACCATAAATTATGGTATATATTACAACGGTTATTCGAGTGTAATAGAAGGATACACAGATGCTAGTTGAAACACTGGAAGTGAAGATAATAAATCAACTAGTGGAAGGATAATCACTCTTGGTGAGGTAGCAATATCCTGGGCCTCAAAGAAACAAACACGTATTGTTGATTCAACCACGGCTTCTGATTTAATAGCACTGGCTTCCGGTATTTAAAAAGCGAAATGGTTAAGGAATTTATTATTAGAAATTCCAGTGTAGCCAAAACCTATGCCACCAATATCTGTGCATTGTGATAGTCAGTCTACATTATCACAAGCATACAACCAAGTTTATAATGGTAAATCTAGACATATTGGTCTAAGGCACAATTTGGTTAGGCAAATGCTCACTGAAGGGGTAATTACCATAGATTTTGTGAGATCTACCCAGAATTTTGCAGTTCCATTTACTAAAGGACTTGCAAGGAACTTAGTGATAAAAAGATCACAGGGAATGAGTTTAAAGACTATACAATACAATCACCAATGAAAGAAACCCAACTCAACATAATGAAAAAAATTGTTATCCTGAGTTCAAAGAGCAAAAGTACTTCATATGTTTGCGGTTGGAAGCACTATAATATTAAGTCTGAAAAACTAAGTATTATCAGACATTCCAAAGAAAAGTGCTTGGTACTTATAGTGACAAAGAGAGGATGATCTTCTTAATATTTAATAGGTTTATAACAGATATACTGTTGAGGCGTGTATTATAAGGCACTTCTGATAAACCTACCTATATGAATGCAACGAAGGTGGTGTCGCCTTATGCGAGGTTTTGGCTTGATCTCTAAGGGCATTTCATGAAAGAAGATATTAACCCAAGGCTAATCCTCGGTTCGAGCATACTTACTATCTGGCAAAAATGAAAATGAGTGTGTGATAATCACGTCAGGCAGATCATATAGGATCGACGGTTCAATGCTTAGTCAACCACTCCATCCTGATATACATTGATGGATTTTCACTATGTATAGATTCAAGTCTATAGGACATCTATACTTATGCACAAATTTTCCTGCATAAAATGACAACAGAAATATATTTAAAATTTGGTGGAGGATCGTTAGAGGAAATTTGAAATAAATGGAAGAAGGAAGGAACAAAAGGGAAAACATCATTTTTCCCACATCATGAAATATAACATGGTATGCCACTATATATGTAAAGGCATGATGTGTTATATCAAAAGAAAGAGGAAGGGAGAGATAAGATAAAAATATGACATTGGCATGAACATTAATATTTAAAGGTCAAAAGATGGGCCTTGGTGCTCTTGGGGTCTCCTGACCAGATGCGCCTTGGAATGCCAATGAGCTTAGTGTGCAGCAGACCATTTTGTTTTGCTCACAGGAATTGCAATCGTTACCAATCAACTGATGCAGGGTTTTATCACTACCAGTCGACTGGTATTATATAGACCAGTCGACTGGTTAGGCCTAAACGAAAAGAGTTTGTTTGATTTCAAACAAATAGACATGACCGTTTAAAGAGTAGCAGTTTTATACATTAACCAGTCGGATGGTGCTATTCAGACCAGTCGACGGGTCCGAACAGCTGCGACTTTTCTGAGATGAAATTGATGTTACCGTTTGAAGAGTTGCAACCATTTCTTTGAATAGAAGCACCTGAATCTTCTTATGAGTATAAAAACTGGACCACACTCCAGTTTTGGATCGCTCGATTTCTTTCCTACATCTTCTACTTTCTACAATTCTCTGCATTTTTTTAAATAAACAATGCAATTGAGTTATAGTTCTGCAGGCTATAATTCTACTATCTTGTCACTACAGCAGTCTAACTTACGACAGTGAACCATCGTGCTTGTGCAAATAGGCCGATTAAAGATATTCGATATATTTGCTCCATTGTATCTTCGAACAAATTTGCCATTACTCGTGCACACAAAATAAGAGGGCAAATATTGTTTTAGGATAGTGATCAACACATTATGCCTTGGAGATTTGTAGACAAGAAGAATCAGCGACCAAAGTTAGTCCAACGGATAGATTATACATATGTACGTGGTTCTTATGGCTTTATATATGCAGTCACCATTGAACAATTTTAGTGTAATATGCCAGTATGTCCTTTAATGTTCTATGTCCCAGTTCCAATACATTTGTAAATGCGTGTCTTTGATGTTAAACAACCCAAGCAAAGATGTAAATTAATCGCTCCAAAAATCGACTTTGCCATACACATTCAAGTTCAATGGAAGTCCTCTTCGATTCCAATGCATTTGTGGCCTAGATGTGAATCACTTAATATTATGCCTTTTTTTTTGGAATTTTTTTTGATTTGGGCCACTTTTGAAAACTTATAACAACTATAGGCCAGTTTCAAATCTAATTATTGAAATAGTCCACTTTTATTCATACTAGCATTATCCAAGATAATGCTAGTTCATTTTTTTATTTTCTGAAAGCGTTATCCCAGATAATGCGTAAAGATCGATAACCCATGAGCCCTTTTCTTTTTCTTATAATTTTTTTAAAAGCGTTATCTGTGATAGTGCCCAGAAGCCAATAAACCCCTTCCATCCTTTCTCCTTTCATCCTTCCTTTATTACTTCACTAGTTCCGTTTGTAGGAAAAAAAGTTTTCCCCCATTTCTATAACTAGCGTGCAATATTAGAATCATACTTTTTTTGAAGATCTCCTTATCAATCGACAAGTTATTCATCTCATCTTGTGTTGAAGGTATGTGTATGGGCCTTTTAATTATTAGTTCATTATAGATAGTTAAATAGTTGCTGGTTTGTATGTAAAATGGCTCCTAAATGTATTCCTACCATATGTTATAATGATGGTGAATTGGTGGTAGACGATGATAAGTTTGGCAAATACGTAGAATTGACTAAGATTAAATCCGATGAATTTGACATTGATTTGGTATGTAACCGGCCTATGGATGCTGGATCGAAAGCCATTAAAATAGCCGACGATGATAATGTGGATGTAATATTTTCAGCAACAATGAAATCCATAGAGCTGTATGTTTTAAAAAGCAAAAGGGTTCAACTAGCAAAAGAAACCGCTCCCGTAGACGATAACATTGAATGTCAAAATGTTGATGATAGAGTTGGTCATCGAAATGTATTGTTGAGCTTTAGTCATTAGTGCTTTAATATTATATCTTTACGATTTCAACCGGGTACAAGTTGCCAACAAGATGTTCAACACAATGATGAAGGTCGGACTTCAAAAAGAAGTAGGTGTTGTAAATGCGAGGTTATTGGTAATAAGAAGACTCAATGTACTTAAGCTATATAAATTCGTGTATTTGTATTATCTTTATAGTAATTGTAAATTTTCACTCTAATATAAATCATCTGAGTTGCATTCATAACCAAATGGCATAAGTCGGTACATAATTCTTCAGCATATTACATAAAGTTCATAATTAATAGAGTTACAATGCATGCATAATATAGTTACATCCTATTACTCGGTCCAGCGCCGGATCCATTAGGAAGGTACTCTGTAAAGTTGTATCCTCGATTCATCAACACGTCCCAATACTCTAAATTTTGTTACTGCAATCATTTGTTCTCTGCTTCCATCTCCAATGCGTATTCAACCCCTCTAGGACACATCTCAGTAACCAACCATTTGAAAAAATTGCAGCATTTAATTTGTTTAGGACAAATTTTATGATCATCATAATATTTGCAGCCGTAGAAACGACATCCTGCATTCTTGTCATTTCTGCAAACAACTATATCGCATTCTGCACCATAATTACAATACACTCGAGGAGGTTGTAAACTATTAAGCGCGTGTATGCTGCGATACGATATTATTGCATTCCTCACTCTACCCGGTAACCCCCGTCTTGGACAAACCTTAATCACTGCGTCTTCTAAATTCGGTATCTGCAGATCCTGCTGAACAACTGCAAGCTGTGTCTCAGGAACAAAAGCAACATCGTCCGTTAAACCAGCTTCCACCTCCCCACTAATTTGATTTTTATGAAATTCATCGAAAATTTTATTCTAGGTCTCATCATCAATTTCCAAATTACCAATTTTTTTTACCTACAACAAAGGTTTAATTGCTATATGGTAGAAGTATAGAGAATAGCAAAGTCAAAAAAAATCTTTAACCTATCATATCAAAGAACTTGAATATAAAATGTAACCTGATTTATAGCTCAATCGCAAATACTTAGCTATAAATTGGTTGGTTTTTGAAATAGAGAAGAGGATGAAAACAAGGTTGCCCTTTTTTGAGTTTTGGGAAAGCGCAAGATTGAAAGGAAATAATGAAAGTGGATGGAAAAGTAGATGATAACAACTATAGTAACCAATTTGCCAGAGGATTATCTGGGATAACGCTAGTTACCGTTATACCAGATAACGCTGAAAAAAAATTCCCACTGCCCCCAAAATGAGGCACTGAGCATACTCCTCATATCCGAGTAACACAATCAACAACAGTACAACAACATATCCTAATTACATAATCAACAATTGGAAAATAACATATCTAAATTACATATTCAAATTACATATCCAAATAACACATTCAATTTACATATCCAAATTACATATCGAATTACATAGCCAATTACATATCGAACATAGCAACTACATACCCAAATTACATAACTCGCCGAAGGTTTTATCTTACACTCTAGTTAAGAATTTACTGGGGGACCCATCAGGTGGATGCATTGTAGCTCACGCACCTGGTTTAGGTCTTCATACTTATTAGATTTACATGACCAAATTAGCATGAGGACCTGAACCTGCGCGTGAGCTACAATGTACCCACCTGATAGATCTCCCAGTAATTCGTAAGTAGAAAGTAAGATAAAATCTTCGGCGATGGACCACTTCGATCCACAATGTGAAGTCTCACCAAATTGAAGAATTGAACTCAGAGAGTTAAAGCCTTCTGCTTGGTGAGGCTTTACTGGTGGATCACCCAGTAAATTCTTAACTAGGGAAGATCACATGCATTGATCATCGTCTATACTTGTCGCGCTGCATTCGAACAATAATGAGTCAGAAGTGGCCCAAATCAAATATATCCTTTGAACAATAATGAGTCAAAATATACGTATACAACCGACACGTACACACAGAGCCATATACAACACACATGTAGCCGTATACAACACACACACATACCCTTGCATTAGAGGTACATCGTTGATCATCCAAGTTTACTCTTGGTCAAGGACAAAATGTACAGGACCATGAACAATGCACATGCACATACACATACACGAATACATACTAAAAGTTGAACCTTATTCACTAATTTAACTTTAAACACACATACTAAACCAAAAATCATGAAATTATTGATGTAAACTATGACTGGTACACCATAGGAACTTAAAAACACATCTGTTGCACAAAATAAGGGATTAGAGTTCACATCCCTAAACATTAAACCCCTAAATTTCAATAATTACAAAATTTAATCAATAAAGGAAGGAAAACTTACAAACAAGAAGCGGTAGAGAATAGAGGAGGCCATGGAAGTAAAATTGAAAATAAAAATTCAATTTTTGGCCCAGATATGAAAAGACAGTGAAATTTTCGTCGGTGGATAAAATGGAAGTAATGTAGAAATGACGAGAGAAAGAAAGTTCTGGAAGAGTTTATACCCTTTTGAGTGTTATCTCTAATAACGCTTGCTTCATAGCGTTATTTGAGATAACGCTATCGTAAAAAAGAGAAAAATGTAAACTAGCGTTATCAGAGATAACACTTATATACAAAAACTGGTCTAAATTTGTAATTACTTTTAATACTGGCCTATTTCTGTTATAAGTTCCCAAAATAGGCCTAAACCTAAAAATTATCCTTTTTTTTAATTAACAAAAAAGTTAGAAAGAACAACAAGTACGGTAAAACAAATAAGTAAAAAAGAGGGAAATACATGGATAAAAACGAAACTATTATCCCTTCCAGCTTATAAATTGCTTCTATAACTAAAAAATAAAAAGTTTCACAAAGAGGCTCAAATATTGTTCCAATGGGATTATAATCAATGTTTACTATGTATTCTGTTGATACAGAGTGAAGATAAATTTGGTGCAAAAGATAAGCACCAAATGTATGAAAACACACTGATTGTTTCAAATATCATCTAACCAAACCATACAAATTTTAATTATTTTGCATCATCCAAAATTATTTACCTATCCATATAGGCTGGCTGCATTAACATTTATGATCCAAACCTGATTTGTCCTTTTATTCATCTCCAGCATTTGATAGTCATACTTACCTCAAAATAAACTTAAACTCCTATTTTTTCCAGCTTACTCCACTTAGAACAAGCGACCACATATTAACAAAAAGATATTTAAGATAACAACTCTTTCCTACATTGACTGGATGCACAAATCACAGATGTTAATATTATAAAACAAAATATAGTAACATAACTCATAGAGTTTTTACTGCAAAATAGGAGACGAATAATAGAAATATATTGGACTATTGCTTTATTTTTAAATAGAATAAAGTTCTTTTTTTTACATATGGTGGTGTGATCCATGTTGCTAAATAAATTAAATTAAATTATTCTTCTTTCCTCAACATTTGAATACATTGGCTACTAAGTTACGGTTCATACAAAAAAGAGTCCGTATAATTTTATTTCTATGCATGTGTCATATCCTATCATATATGCATATAATTAAGCATGTTTTCTCGCTTCACTGCTAGGATTTGATCCTTAAACATGGCTAACATTGCTGATAAGTTAAGAATAGAACTTACAAAAAAGAAGTTTAGCAAAACAAGTCAGGTTTTCTTCTTATACAAATTTAGAAGTAATGGGGTTTAAATATCCATATTTTCTACTGAAAGAGTCGTCAGTCATCTCAAGTAGAGGAAATCACTCATTTATTTATTATATATTAACCAGGAACTAAAATCTAATAAGGTAGGTGGCCGAGAATAAAAAGCATAGAAATTTAGATCCTCGGGAAGATAATCGGATGACAAAATTAGTAGACGCATGTTATGTATAACAATCGTAAAAGCAATTTAGATGAATAATTAGATTATAACATCTATTTGCAAATTAATAAGCTTACTACCTGCTACTTCTAACTGCAGTATGAACTGCATTATTAAACAGTTACTGAAAATACACGTGCCTTTTTCATTGATATTTTGCTTATCAAAATATAATATTTGCATTAAAATAATGTATGGAAAAAATATACAACTGGTGCTTGGTAGACGGTTAAAATTTTTGAACTACCTTTTCTCCTAGGCGTGATTGCCGCTCTTAGATAATGTTCTTACCAAACAACATCATGTTACAATAATTGAATTTTTTTTGCCGAAGTTTATAACTTTAACATCGAAATTATGATAGATGATAGACAATTTTTTTCTGACAGTATCCTTAACTGTGCAAGAAAGATGAACTTTTATTTAGAAAATAATTTATATTTACAGCCAAATATTATTGTCAATAGTACAACTGAAAGACCCTTAGGGTTAATGACTGTGCATGCCATGCTTTAAACAAGTTCCTCTACAATCAAAGAAGGAATCTGTTGAATCCTATAGTATGATAAGAGTTTAATATTTTCTCTATTGGTTCTTACTAACTGTTATTACATGCTTTGATAATAAGTATCCAGAATAGTGGTTTCCACTGGAACACATTTTCTACAAAATGGATACTTCGTATACAAAGCGAAAGAGAGTTACAAATAGTTGCTACTTCAAATAGGTGGAAGATTAAATCTGATACGCTGCTTAAATCAACCCATAATTCAACACAAACCAACACAGGTAGAAACAAAATAAAAAATATAGGACAATATAAACTGTCAAGATGCGCATACAAGGCAGTATGAATACAAACCAAATTATTGATCTACAACAGATAAGCAAAGACTAAGTGTAAAAAACTAAATCAGTTTTAATCAATTTTGTCCACAGTCCTCTTGTTGGAAATTTTAGAGGAGAAAGAGGAAGAAATTATAAGAAAAAAGGAACCCTCTTTATTTTTTCTTGATACAATTGAGGAGAGAGCTCTTCTATTTATAGCATACAATGGATCATTCTAGATTTGTAATATCTTAGAAATACATCTATATATATATATATATGGAAAAATATCTTTTTCTAAATAATAGCAATTTCAAAAGCTCTCTCAACAATACGGAATACTCTAGAAAAATGGGAAACAAATCAAGTTTATTGTTTTCCTTTTTCAACACCCTCCTTTAAACTTGATTTGTGACTCCAAGAAAATTCCTCAATCTGATAAAGTCTTCATACTTGAGCGGCTTGGTGAAAATATCAGCAATTTAATCAGTGACTTCACATACTCTAACTGCACTTCGTTTCTAGTGATGTGACGATCCCAAAACCCCGTGACACGGTGTTAAGGATAATCATTGGAATATAACACATTAATCATCATTAGCAGATCACAGACAATAGCATAAACAGAAAATAGAATAATTAACACACATATGACAGCGGAATCATATAGATATCATCACATCAGAGAAGCACAGTACAGGATACAACTTAGTGCATAATGATACATAATCAGTCACCATCGCCAGAGGCGGAATCATACATAAAGAGTACACAAAAGGAATATCAGTCTACATCGCCAGTGGCGGAATCATAATATAGATACAATAATGGCGGAGAAAATCCAAGTCAGCACGGTGTAGTCAAGCCTCGCCATGAGCCAAAAGGTGCGTCAGAAACCTGTAACTAGGCTGCCCGTGTGAAAATGAGGGCACCCGAGTTTGCAAGATGAAACAAACTACGAGTCAGTCATGGGACTGGTATGAGAAATCTACTCAACTTATTAACAACAATAATAAGGCAAATCAAAGGACCACGCCACTTTCGCGGAACGGGTTTACTCCAATGAGTGCTAGTGCATGAAATAAAATAAATGATTAAATCAGCGCAATGCTTTTTATAAAATGAAGCCATTATAAGACTCAGGTCCCATCACACAATGCAACGCAAGCCGGAGGATAGAGTTTTTTTACCTTATAATGGCCAAAGATGCTTCATACGAATAAAACAAAAGTGCTTGATATTATTACTAGTTCATATATGTTTCAAAAGCGATTTCAATCATAAATATCAATCATAGGCGGCATAAATGACCCATACCACTATGTCGCCATACTAGTAATACAATCACGTCCGCATATTTCGTATCGGAAATTGGATTCCTTCATGAGTCGAGGCAAGGGGCAAGCTCCTCTCCGATTCGAGACACTCTAGTAAATGTCCCAGGACCCCACTATGATCCTTGGATCTTCAGGGCCGGTCCTCTCTTACTTTTGAGGATTAATTATTCCTGAACACACGTTTCCCGGTCCTTACAGACCTATATCGAGGCGCCTCGCATTCCAACAACCACACAGGTGAAAAGTATATATAATGTCAGGGCTGGTAGGTCACTGACACCACCTTAGCTAGAAAGAAACGTCGTGCTCTCCCTGCAGTCACTCTCCCGTTTTTGACTCATACCGAGGTGTGAGGCTAGCGAATTCACGTTATACACAAAGCTATGTCACACAGACCATGCTTTGATCATCAACCACAAGACTTTGATTTGCAACAGAAGCCTTGATCATATGCCACTTAGGCGTGCCACACAGGCAATCCACTCCATGCGACTGATTTATGTCAATACATAACCTCGGAGCTCGTACGTCTCAGAGAAGGGCGTTAAGCAAGAGAATAAATTCTCCGCCGCCAAACAGATATATATTTAACAGAGATCGATCAACACAGAACAAAATCCAATGTCAGACACACAGTCCATTTACAAGTCCATTCTGGGTCTGAACGAAACCGGAGGCACCAATTCCTCGCATATCCGTACAATCAACAATATGTTTGGACGGCTACTACTTCAATTCCTTCATGGTAGCTACTCCAATCACGAGCATCAGTAGCGCCCATCCATCCAATGTGGAGATCGTCGGTCTTCAGTCGTCTTTGACTCTTTGACTTCTCAATGTCGATCGATTATTTGAAATGAGATAAACTCGGCCTTTTCAAATAACCCACGTATATTTAGATTTTCAAATCAATTATTCACATGGTTGGACTATTCAACATTCACATTTCAGTTATTTAGTTATGATTTTCATGTCAAATACATTCAACCATCACACATCAAGCAAACACAACAAAATTGGTTTATTTCCACTCTATATCGTCAATAGTATTTTATAACGATATATCGCCATTTTTATTTAATTTAAAACGGCCATATTTAATTAAACGACGTTTCAGGTCATGTCGATGCACTGGCGCTGCTTTTCACTAATTTTGATTTACACATATCTGAAAATCTAACCGTTGGATCTTCACGAATTTTACATCATTAGGAAGGTCATTTCAAAACGAATCCAACGGTTCCAGTTTTGGGAAAATCCGACGGTCGGATCTTCCACACTAACCATTTGAAGTTACGATTTCAATTTTCGAACTGCAACGTCGTTATTCGATTTAATTAAATTATATTTATATATAAATATAAATATAATCGTTTCTGGCGCTGTTTTTCTTCAGTTTTGAATTAAACGTTCCAGACAATCCAACCGTCGGATCTTCACAAAGTTGGTGCCGTTGGAAAGATATTTCCAAGGCGAACCCAACGGTTGAAGTTTCGGGAAAATCCAATGGTCGGATCTTCCGCACTAGTCGTTTGAAATCACGGTTTCAAAATATGAACTGCACGGCCACGTTTCGTTTTAATTCTATTTATATTTATATATTTATATTTATATATTTATATAAATATAGTTCATTCAAAAATTCCTATATCGTTTCCACTTCAATTATTTCACTAACGCCTTTAAATTTTGGAAAATTTCGCCATAACCTCCTTTGTACGGGAGGGTCTGGAAAAACTCCCAAATAGCCACACGGGCGTCTCATATCAAAAAGAAAAAGAAAAAGCCAAGCGGCTAGCCAACAGGCTCATAAAATCATCACCCAAACAAAGCGGTAAATGTGTACCTATTTGTCGGTCACAAAAATCTATTTCTCTTCTCTAGCCCCTTTTGCTTTAACCTGTTCAATAGATATGCATGTACATATATACAATTTCTAACATTTATCATTTTGCATTCCATTTCATATTTGATTTGCTTTGGTTTAAAAACACCATTCATTCTAATGTTGCATGCATAGGCTAAAATCATATCATTAGCTAGTTAATATTTATTTCAACTCATGCACGTTTATTTGAACAAGTGGCTATTTTCAACACTTCACATTTCAAAGATGATAATTTTGGCGAACTAAAATAGATTTCAACACATGACTATTTTATTTAGTTCCTTTGCATGTTAAAAATAATATTTCTATCACAAATATTTATTTCAACGTCCGCATATCTTTAGCATATCACACATATGATAAAAATGATATTTTTTATCATTTAAAATATTTATTCAACCAATGTATGGTTTCAACACTTCATAGTTTCAATAAAAATGTAATTTTTATCGTTCAATCTTTTTATCCAACACATGAACTTTTCCACTACACACACTTCTCAACAAATGAGTATTTCCAATGGACACTTTATTTATGTTGTTCATATTAGAAAGATGGGATTTTTATGATTGAAATTATTTATATAAGGCGAATATTTTTCATACTTCATATATACATAAAAATGTGATTTTTATTGTTTAAACACTTCACTCATTCACAAATGAATTTAATTTTCATACAACACTTTTCAACACATGAATATTTCCACACATGGACATAGTTTCAATATATGACTTTAATTTCTATGCATGAAAATAATTTCAACATATGAAAATAATTCTAACACACAAAGATTGTTCAAAATTTCGGCAGCATAACGGCAGGGTAGTTAAAATCGGCACCGTCCCTAGTACGGCTCCTCGCTCTACCTTAAAACCTCGCGGTTTTTGACAATGGGGATTCATGCATCTAATTCGCACGCAGGCGACATGTTTATTTTTATTTCCACAAAATTTTCCAATTCATTTCAATCACCAATGGGTATTTTTCAACCACAACCAAATAATATCAACCACAAACAATTATTCAACCATTCGTATTTTTCATCCAATATTTCACACCAATTCACCACAATAAATATCGTCCATGGCTTGTGGACGAGGGGAGTATATATATATATAATATAATATATATTTCCTATATTTCACTTGCATTTCAACACATATATCAATTATTCTATGCATGTAAAAATTCATACTTCGCTTATATAGCTTACACTACGCATGTACACGAGGTATACAACACGTATGTAATTTATATTTCGCTTACATAAATTATACACGACATTTTCCATTCAATTTCACGTTAATTTAGATTTCTCACCTTGGTTTTCTGAGCGCTAAAAATCGATACGATGTCAGAAAAATCCGTAGCTTCCTCTATTGGGTAGAGAGCTTCCTTGCGGTCTCGATGTTTCCTGTTTCATCGAATTTCGTCAACATACCAAAAAGATATGATTTTTCAAAGTGTAAAGATCAAAGAAAAACTCACTTTCAAAAAGCTTCAAAACTAGGTTTACAGTTTTCGCGAGAACCGGGACACGAGGGGAAGATCAGGAAGTTGGACGTGGAAGAGCTTCGAGAGGGCTACAAGCGCGCGGCGGTTTGGTGCAGTTCGGTGGTGCAGATCGGCGGCGGCGGTTTGAAGGTCGGAAGGGGATATCTCGACGTAGAGGCGACGATAGGGGGAGCTCCTTATATGGATTTGAAGAGGGGAGGGAGAACTACAAAAAGTTGAACTGGGGGAGAAGCTAGTTCGAGCTGTGGCGATCGGAAATCGCCTGGGAAAGGGGAAAAGGGTTTCCGCCGTCGAAGTCGGGGTCGGGGGGGGGGGGGGGTTTCTGATATATTTTTTTTATTTATGAATGGAGAAATATGATTGGCCGAGGATTATATTTAATTTTTAAATAGTGTTTTCTCAAACGAACTCCTTTTTAAACCCAACGACTGTCGCCCCTAGCTAAATACCCCCATTCCGGACACAATGGGATATGTTTCGTAGGCCAGTTCGACTGTTACAGTCAGTTATTTTTCAAATTAAGGTATAAAACATTTAATTTTTAACTCTGAACGCACATTTCAATTTGCCAGGGCCACAAACCGATTCAAAAAATTCCAGAAAAATAAATCTAGCTATATTTTGACGCTACGGTCCCAACAAAACTAGTTTCGTCAAATTCTGAGGTCGTTTGAAAAATGGCCATTTTCTGGTCGATCCATTTTAACAGAAATCGACCAAACACATTTTCTTTTGCCACGCTCACATACTAGCTTCAAAAATTATGAAATTTGAAACCTAGCAATAGTTTGACATCCCGGACCCAACAAAAGTGGTTTCGTCGAATTCCGAGATCGTATGCAAAATATCAATTTTACAGGGCTATATTCTATATACCGACTCTTCTGAAAATTCATTCGGCCATAACTTTTGATTCCCGTTATGAAACTTCGATTTTTCAGATTCGTTAGAAAGGTATTGACTAATAGATTTAAATATTTTTGGTTTTGCTAAAATCCGTTATATTTTCCACCCTGCACAGTCAGTTAAAGTTTGAATTCAAATTTTCAAACTGACTCACTATTTCTAATTCACTATTTTATTGAAATATTCTGTTTCAATTGTTCAAATTCCTTTGCAATAATCAATTTAAAAATTTTAAATTGGCTCATATTTTCCGGGTTATTACAATCTCCCCTACTTAAAACTTTTCGTCCTCAAAAAGGAAACAACAGTAAAGTAGGAAATAAAATGTAAATGCAAAGTATTGTAAAGGTACCTTGCACCGGAGTTAGTCAGAGATATCCACTCTGCATTTGGGGTAAGCTTGCTTAATGCTTTCCTCAGTTTCCCAAGTACAGTCTCTAGGATCACTGCTCCACTGCACTTTAACTAAATGAACCTTTTTGCTTCTGAGTTCTCTAGTTTCTTTGCCAACAATCTTTAATGGCTCTCTTTTGAGTGCTAATTTTGGAGTTATCTCCACATCCCGTTGCGCTGCTTCTTCTACAACAAGATCCGAATCATGCACATGTCTCCTAAGTTGAGATACGTGAAAAACATTGTGCACTCCAGGCAACCAATCTGGTAATTGAACCCTATAAGCAAGGGTTCCAATTCGTTCAAGTATAGGAAAGGGACCAATAAATCTCGGTGCCAACTTCCCAGTCTTTCCAAATCTGATTACTCCTCTCATCGGAGAAACCTTTAAATAAACATGATCACCAACAACAAATGTCAAATCTCTCCTTCTAGATTCTGCATAACTTTTCTGTCGGCTTTGGGCGGTTTTCAATCGCTTCTTGATGAAGTCCACTTTATCAGATGCTTCCCTAATCATATCGGGTCCTAGTACAAGTCTGTTGCCAGGTTCTACCCAACATGCTGGAGATCTGCAGGGTCTGCCATATAATGCTTCAAATGGTGACATTCTCAAACTTGCTTGATAGCTATTGTTATATGAGAATTCTGCCAAATGCAAATGATCTTCCCATGACCTCCCAAAATCGATTATACAAGCCCGCAATAAATCTTCCAGAATTCTATTCACCCGCTCAGTTTGGCCATCTGTTTGGGGGTGATAAGCGGTGCTCATATTCAGTTTTGTCCCCAATTCTGTCTGGAAAGCCTCCCAGAATTTGCTAGTAAATAGAGGGTCTCTATCACTGACTATGCTGATGGGAATTCCATGCAGCTTAACAATTTCTTTGAAATATATCTGTGCTAGACTTTGGGCAGTTCTATTGGATCTGACAGGTATAAAATGGGCAGTCTTCGTGAAGCGATCTACGATTACCCAAATGCTGTCATTACCTTTCTTGGTTCGCGGCAAACCATCTATGAAATCCATGGAAATCTGTTCCCATTTCCAACCTGGGACTTCCAACGGTTGCAACAGTCCAGCTAGCTTCTGTTGGTCACTCTTGACCAATTGACAAGTAGGGCATCTGCTAACATACAAAGAAATATCTCTTTTCATTGCCTTCCACCAGAAAGTGCGTTTGATATCGTTGTACATTTTACTCACCCCAGGATGGATGCAAAATTTGGATTTATGGCATTCATCTAGCACTTCTCTTTTAAGCTCGGGAATGTCGGGAACACATATTCTTCTATTCAGCCTCAGAACTCCTTCTGTATCCACTTGGAAACTGGAGCCTTCGCCCCTTTGAATCCTTTTTACCATCTCTTTCACAAAATTGTCACTTTTCTGAAGAACAGATATCCTATCAATCAATCCAGGTGTAATTATAAGATTGGCAATGATTGCGGTTTTCCTACTAAGTGCATCCGCTACCACGTTAGCCTTTCCCGGCGTATACAAGATATCAAGATCATACGCCGCAAGAAATTCTAGCCAACGCTGCTGTCTCAGATTCAGATCTTTCTGGGTGTATAAATACTTCAACGATTGATGATCTGTGTACAGTATAAATTTCTCGCCCAATAAGTAATGCCTACAGATTTTCAAGGCAAAAATGATGGCTAGCAACTCAAGATCATGAGTCACATAATTCTTCTCATGCGGTTTCAATTGGCGGCTTGCATAAGCGACTACTTGGCCTCTCTGCATTAACACTGCACCAAGACCTCTAATAGAAGCATCTGTCCAAACCGTTAAATCCTGATTTCCATCAATAATTGTTAACACTGGAGCGGTGGTCAGCTTCGATTTCAATTCCTGGAAAGCTTCTTCACAGTCGGAAGTCCACTTAAACTTCTCATGTTTCTTTGTGAGCTTCGTTAACGGACCGGATATCTTCGAAAAATCCTTAACGAACTTTCGATAATAACTAGCCAACCCCATAAAACTTCTAACTTCTGTGGGAGTAGTGGGTTGTTTCCAGTCTTGAATCGTTGTTATTTTGCTTGGGTCAACAGAAATTCCTTTCTCTGACACGACATGGCCAAGAAATTTGACTTCTTCTTGCCAGAAGACACATTTAGAGAATTTGGCTTTGAAGACGTTATTCCTTAGAATCTCCAATACTTGTTCTAAGTGTTTTTCATGCTCGGGTTTTGATTTGGAGTAGATTAAAATATCATCGATGAATACGAGGACAAATTTATTCAGAAATCCTCTGAACACTCTATTCATTAGATCGACAAAGTATGCTGGAGCGTTGCATAGGCCAAACGGCATTTCTAACCATTCATAAAATATGTCTGGACCTCTGAAAGCGGTCAAAGGAACACACTCTTCTGCTATTCTCAATTGATGAAAACCTGTAGCTAGGTCCATTCGAGAAAATACTTTCGCCCCATTCAATTGGTCTAGCAAATCATCAATGCGGGGTAATGGATATTTATTTTTAAGCGTCTGTTTGTTGAGGTCTCGGTAATCAACACATAATCTAAGAGTACCGTCTGACTTCGGGACAAACACAACGGCTGCACCCCAATTAGAAAAACTAGGTCTGATTAGACCCTTCCACAACAGTTGACGAGTTTGATCGCCTAATTCTTCTTTTTCTTTTGGAGTCATTCTACGAATTGGATGCACCACTGGTCTGGCATTGGGAATTAGATCGATTCAGAATTCTATTTCTCTTTGCGGAGGTAAGTTTCCAACTTCTTCAAACACATCCGCAAAGTTTCTAACAATCGGAATCTTTTCCATGGAAGTGGGGATAAGTTCTAATGCTGACCAAAATTCTTCTCTATTCGGATTCGAACCATGACAGGGAACCGTAATATATCCAAGCTTCGTTCGAATTTTAACGACTCTTTCCGCACAATTCACTTCGGCTTCATATTTCGTTAACCATTCTAACCCCAGGATAACGTCGAATTCGGGAAAATCCATAACAATTAAATTAATGGGGAACTTGTAGGAAGAATAAGAGATTGGCACTCTACAATATGAACCGAGAGTAACAGGACCCCCTATCGGGTTATAAACTTCAACCGATTCTTTAAGCTTTCGCTATTTTAACTTTAATTTGTGCACTGTGTTTTTAGCAATAAAACTACGCGATGCACCTGTGTCAAATAATACAGAAACAGGAATATTTTTAATTGTAAGGGTACCTCCCAAAACATCGGGTTTACCTGCTCCGTCGGAAGCAGCTGGCGGGCTAGACCCGTCATAGACATGAGCTACTGTAGCTTTCTTCAGCAAAGGACGGTCTTTGACCAGATGGTCGGTCTTGCGACAATTGAAGCACGAGCGAGGGTTCTGAGAGCCTTGGCTCGAGCCTTGAGAATTTGTTTTCTGCCTCTTCGGAGCTGTGCAGACGTTTGAGTAGTGCCCCAGCTTACCACAGTTAAAGCAATTTCCTCTTGGTGGCTTGCCAGTCTGAGGCTTTGAAGATGCTACTTGGCTTGACTCGCCTTGATTTACAGCAGGCTTGCGCTTGTTTCCGGCTTGGCTTCTAGCGCGATCCTGATTCAGATGCCTTTGATCAAGGTCTTTATAGTTGCATGTCATTTCCACTAGCTCGTTGAATTCCAGCTTGACATGGGCCATGGCTCTATCATGATATTGTCGACTTAGCCCAAGGATAAACCTCTTATTTTTGGATTTCGCGGTGGCGACAAGTTCCGGAGCATAGGGCGACAACATTGTGAATTTGTTCAGATAATCTTGCACGGAAAGATCCCCTTGCTGGAGATTGGCGAAGTCATCGTCCATTCTTTCTAGAGCTTGTTCTGGGACATATTTCTCCTTGAAGAGTTCTTTAAATCCATCCCATGTTCTTCCAGCTTCTCTATTCCCGGCGGTAAGAGATTCCCACCATAATTCGGCTTGTTCCTGCATAAGCCAGGCGCCCATAATAGCTTTGTCCTCGTCTCCTAGCCATAGGCCTTCGAGAATTTTCTCGCATGTTTTGAGCCATGCAAGGGCCTCCATTACGGTGCCAGTTCCCGAGAAGGTCTTTCCTTCTAAGTTCTTATATCTCTTAGCTACACGGTCGAGCTCGAAGTATTGAGCTGCCGGAGGTTGTATCAAAGGTCCTTCTTGACCTGGGATTTCTCCCCTTCCTCGGCCTCGGCCGGCACGATCTCCTCTAGCGGCGGCTGCTCTTGTAGCCATTTGTCAAATTCTGTATAAGAAACGAAAAAGAAAGTCAGCTAACAGAAATGATAGTCTATTGCATAGTTAAGCAGAAAATTTCTACGGAAAGATAACGATGGACTGATCAATTGTTTTTGCTATTCTGCTCAGCTCATTCTAGGACCTTACTAGTCCTATCTCTAATGAGCGACTCGCTTTAGAATACTACTGATCCTATTTTGACAAAGTGTTTAATGTGTTAGACTCCAGAACTAAGGTTAACCAAAGCTCTGATACCAGCTGTGACGATCCCAAAACCCCGTGACACGGTGTTAAGGATAATCATTGGAATATAACACATTAATCATCATTAGCAGATCACAGACAATAGCATAAACAGAAAATAGAATAATTAACACACATATGATAGCGGAATCATATAGATATCATCACATCAGAGAAGCACAGTACAGGATACAACTTAGTGCATAATGATACATAATCAGTCACCATCGCCAGAGGCAGAATCATACATAAAGAGTACACAAAAGGAATATCAGTCTACATCGCCAGTGGCGGAATCATAATATAGATACAATAATGGCGGAGAAAATCCAAGTCAGCACGGTGTAGTCAAGCCTCGCCATGAGCCAAAAGGTGCGACAGAAACCTGTAACTAGGCTGCCCGTGTGAAAATGAGGGCACCCGAGTTTGCAAGGTGAAACAAACTACGAGTCAGTCATGGGACTGGTATTAGAAATCTACTCAACTTATTAACAACAATAATAAGGCAAATCAAAGGACCACGCCACTTTCGCGGAACGGGTTTACTCCAATGAGTGCTAGTGCATGAAATAAAATAAATGATTAAATCTGCGCAATGCTTTTTATAAAATGAAGCCATTATAAGACTCAGGTCCCATCACACAATGCAACGCAAGCCGGAGGATAGAGTTTTTTTACCTTATAATGGCCAAAGATGCTTCATACGAATAAAACAAAAGTGCTTGATATTATTACTAGTGCATATATGTTTCAAAAGCGATTTCAATCATAAATATCAATCATAGGCGGCATAAATGACCCATACCACTATGTCGCCATACTAGTAATACAATCACGTCCGCGTATTTCGTATCGGAAATTGGATTCCTTCATGAGTCGAGGCAAGGGGCAAGCTCCTCTCCGATTCGAGACACTCTAGCAAATGTCCCAGGACCCCACTATGATCCTTGGATCTTCAGGGCCGGTCCTCTCTTACTTTTGAGGATTAATTATTCCTGAACACACGTTTCCCGGTCCTTACAGACCTATATCGAAGTGCCTCGCATTCCAACAACCACACAGGTGAAAAGTATATATAATGTCAGTGCTGGTAGGTCACTGACACCACCTTAGCTAGAAAGAAACATCGTGCTCTCCCTGCAGTCACTCTCCCGTTTTTGACTCATACCGAGGTGTGAGGCTAGCGAATTCACGTTATACACAAAGCTACGTCACACAGACCATGCTTTGATCATCAACCACAAGACTTTGCTTTGCAACAGAAGCCTTGATCATATGCCACTTAGGCGTGCCACACAGGCAATCCACTCCATGCGACTGATTTCTGTCAATACATAACCTCTGAGCTCGTACGTCTCAGAGAAGGGCGTTAAGCAAGAGAATAAATTCTTCGCCGCCAAACAGATATATATTTAACAGAGATCGATCAACACAGAACAAAATCCAATGTCAGGCACACAGTCCATTTACAAGTCCGTTCTGGGTCTGAACAAAACCGGAGGCACCAATTCCTCGCATATCCGTACAATCAACAATATGTTTGGACGGCTACTACTTCAATTCCTTCATGGTAGCTACTCTAATCACGAGCATCAGTAGCGCCCATCCATCCAATGTGGAGATCGTCGGTCTTTAGTCGTCTTCGACTCTTCGACTTCTCAACGTCGATCGATTATTTGAAATGAGATAAACTCGGCCTTTTCAAATAACCCACGTATATTTAGATTTTCAAATCAATTATTCACATGGTTGGACTATATAACATTCACATTTCAGTTATTTAGTTATGATTTTCATGTCAAATACATTCAACCATCACATATCAAGCAAACACAACAAAATTGGTTTATTTCCACTCTATATCGTCAATAGTATTTTATAACGATATATCGCCATTTTTATTTAATTTAAAACGGCCATATTTAATTAAACGACGTTTCAGGTCGTGTCGATGCACTGGCGCTGCTTTTCACTAATTTTGTTTTACACATATCTGAAAATCTAACCGTTGGATCTTCACGAATTTTACATCATTAGGAAGGTCATTTCAAAACGAATCCAACGGTTCTAGTTTTGGGAAAATCCGACGGTCGGATCTTCCACACTAACCATTTGAAGTTACGATTTCAATTTTCGAACTGCAGCGTCGTTATTCAATTTAATTAAATTATATTTATATATAAATATAAATATAATCGTTTCTGGCACTGTTTTTCTTCAGTTTTGAATTAAACGTTCCAGACAATCCAACCGTCGGATCTTCACAAAGTTGGTGCCGTTGGAAAGATATTTCCAAGGCGAACCCAACGGTTGAGGTTTCGGGAAAATCCAATGGTCGGATCTTCCGCACTAGTCGTTTGAAATCACGGTTTCAAAATATGAACTGCACGGCCACGTTTCGTTTTAATTCTATTTATATTTATATATTTATATAAATATAGTTCATTCAAAAATTCCTATATCGTTTCCACTTCAATTATTTCACTAACGCCTTTAAATTTTGGAAAATTTCGCCATAACCTCCTTTGTACGGGAGGGTCTGGGAAAATTCCCAAATAGCCACACGGGCGTCTCATATCAAAAAGAAAAAGAAAAAGCCAAGCGGCTAGCCAACAGGCTCATAAAATCATCACCCAAACAAAGCGGTAAATGTGTACCTATTTGTCGGGCACAAAATTCTATTTCTCTTCTCTAGCCCCTTTTGCTTTAACCTGTTCAATAGATATGCATGTACATATATACAATTTCTAACATTTATCATTTTCCATTCCATTTCATATTTGATTTGCTTTGGTTTAAAAACACCATTCATTCTAATGTTGCATGCATAGGCTAAAATCATATCATTAGCTAGTTAATGTATATTTCAACTCATGCACGTTTATTTGAACAAGTGGCTATTTTCAACACTTCACATTTCAAAGATGATAATTTTGGCGAACTAAAATAGATTTCAACACATGACTATTTTATTTAGTTCCTATGCATGTTAAAAATAATATTTCTATCACAAATATTTATTTCAACGTCCGCACATCTTTAGCATATCACACATATGATAAAAATGATATTTTTATCATTTAAAATATTTATTCAACCAATGTATAGTTTCAACACTTCATAGTGTCAATAAAAATGTAATTTTTATCGTTCAACCTTTTTATTCAACACATGAACTTTTCCACTACACACACTTCTCAACAAATGAGTATTTCCACACATGGACACTTTATTTATGTTGTTCATATTAGAAAGATGGGATTTTTATGATTGAAATTATTTATGTAAGGCGAATATTTTTCATACTTCATATATACATAAAAATGTGATTTTTATTGTTTAAACACTTCACTCATTCACAAATGAATTTAATTTTCATACAACACTTTTCAACACATGAATATTTCCACACATGGACATAGATTCAATATATGACTTTAATTTCTATGCATGAAAATAATTTCAATATATGAAAATAATTCTAACACACAAAGATTGTTCAAAATTTCGGCAGCATAACGGCAGGGTAGTTAAAACCGGCACTGTTCCTAGTACGGCTCCTCGCTCTACCTTAAAACCTCGCGGTTTTTGACAATGGGGATTCATGCATCTAATTCGCACGCAGGCGGCATGTTTATTTTTATTTCCACAAAATTTTCCAATTCATTTCAATCACCAATGGGTATTTTTCAACCACAACCAAACAATATCAACCACAAACAATTATTCAACCATTCGTATTTTTCATCCAATATTTCACACCAATTCACCATAATAAATATCGTCCATGGTTTGTGGACGAGGGGAGTATATATATATAATATAATATATATTTGCTATATTTCACTTGCATTTCAACACATATATCAATTATTCTATGCATGTAAAAATTCATACTTCGCTTATATAGCTTGCACTACGCATGTACACGAGGTATACAACACGTATGTAATTTATATTTCGCTTTTATAAATTATACACGACATTTTCCATTCAATTTCACGTTAATTTAGATTTCTCACCTTGGTTTTCTGAGCGCTAAAAATCGATACGATGTCAGAAAAATCCGCAGCTTCCTCTATTGGGTAGAGAGCTTCCTTGCGGTCTCGATGTTTCCTGTTTCATCGAATTTCGTCAACATACCAAAAAGATATGATTTTTCAAAGTGTAAAGATCAAAGAAAAACTCACTTTCAAAAAGCTTCAAAACTAGGTTTACAGTTTTCGAGAGAACCGGGACACGAGGGGACGATCAGGAAGTTGGACGTGGAAGAGCTTCGAGAGGGCTATAGGCGCGCGGCGGTTTGGTGCAGTTCGGTGGTGCAGATCGGCGGCGGCGGCGGTTTAAAGGTCGGAAGTTTGGAAGGGGATATCTCGACGTAGAGGCGACGATAGGGGGAGCTCCTTATATGGATTTGAAGAGGGGAGGGAGAACTACAAAAAGTTGAACTGGGGGAGAAGCTAATTCGAGCTGTGGCGATCGGAAATCGCCTAGGAAAGGGGAAAAGGGTTTCCGCCGTCGAAGTCGGGGTCGGGGGGGTTTTCTGATTTTTTTATTTATTTATTTATGAATGGAGAAATATGATTGGCCGAGGATTATATTTAATTTTTAAATAGTGTTTTCTCAAACGAACTCCTTTTTAAACCCAACGACTGTTGCCCTTAGCTAAATACCCCCATTCCGGACACAATAGGATATGTTTCGTAGGCCAGTTCGACTGTTACAGTCAGTTATTTTTCAAATTAAAGTATAAAACATTAAATTTTTAACTCTGAACGCACATTTCAATTTGCCAGGGCCACAAACTGATTCGAAAAATTCCAGAAAAATAAATATAGCTATGTTTTAACGCTACGGTCCCAACAAAACTATTTTCGTCGAATTCTGAGGTCGTTTGAAAAATGACCATTTTCTGGTCGATCCATTTTAACAGAAATCGACCAAACACATTTTCTTTTGCCACGCTCACATACTAGCTTCAAAAATTATGAAATTTGAAACCTAGCAATAGTTTGACATCTCGGACCCAACAAAAGTGGTTTCGTCGAATTCCGAGGTCGTATGCAAAATATCAATTTTCCAGGGCTATATTCTATATACCGACTCTTCTGAAAATTCATTCGGCCATAACTTTTGATTCCCGTTATGAAACTTCGATTTTTCAGATTCGTTAGAAAGGTATTGACTAACAGATTTAAATATTTTTGGTTTCGCTAAAATCCGTTATATTTTCCACCCTGCACAGTCAGTCAAAGTTTGAATTCAAATTTTCAAACTGACTCACTATTTCTAATTCACTATTTTATTGAAATATTCTATTTCAATTGTTCAAATTCCTTTGCAATAATCAATTTAAAAATTTTAAATTGGCTCGTATTTTCCGGGTTATTACAAGTGACGCACTCTTTAATGTGGTGATAGTGTGTATCAATATGCTTGCTTTGATCATGAAAGACTGGATTTTTGGCCAAAGCAATTGCTGACTTGTTATCCATGAAAATCTTCGTTGGCTCCTTTTGTGGCAAATTTAATTCTTTTAGCAAGTTCCTTAACCAAATTGCATGGCAAACACATGAAGTAGCAGCTACATACTCTGCTTCGCATGTGGAAAGCGTGACAATTGGTTGTTTTTTCGATGTCCGTGTGAAAGCTATGTCTCGTATGTAGAACATGAAACCACTTGTGCTTTTCCGATCATCTATATCTCCACTCCAATCACTATCACTATATCCAACAAGATCATAATTATCAGAAATAGAGTAGTACAAAGAAAAGTTTGTTGTCCCTTTAACATAGCAAAGAATCCTCTTTGCTGCCTTCAAATGTGTTGTGGTTGGATTCTCCATGAATCGGCTCACAACTCCAACCGCATATAGAATGTCGGGCCTTGTGCACGTTAAATATCTCAAGCTGCCAACCAAGTTCTTGATAAGTATAGAGTCTACTTTTTCTCCTTCTTCGTGCCTTGACAATTTGATTCCACATTCAATTGGCGTGCAAACTGGATTAGAGTCTTTCATCTTGAACTTTATCAATATTTCCTTAGCATAGCCTTCTTGAGTGATTAGAATGTCTTTATCTTCTTGTTTTACTTCAATGTCGAGGTAGTAAGACATGATCACAATATCAGTCATCTCAAACTCCTTTTTTATCTCTTCCTTAAACTCTTTAAACATGCTTGCATTGCTACCTGTGAAAATCAAGTCATCTACATACAAACATACAATGAATGTGAAACACCCCACCTCCATTAAGGTCACTCACAAAGGGAATACCTTAACTTCGGTGGAGGTTCATAAGTAAAAGTCACAGATAAAACACAAGACAGATATATAAACACATATATATAAGCAGTGGGAAACAAACAGACTTTTATTTCATAAATACGTATTCATACAAAACATTTCCATAATTGTCTCATAATAACTTCCAAAACATTGCATCCTCATTTCTGTCTTGATTATTAAATAAAGAAGCATAAAACATAATAAAAGCTGCATAAATCCCCATATAACGTGTCCAAAATCCATAGCCAAGGAAAGAGAGTCCAAACCATACATCTACTATCTTGAAGCTTGCAAAGAGTCTGACTAAGCTGGGTTGTTTCCTCCCTGTGGACCTAGGGGGAACGGAAGAAAATAAGACGAAATAAAAATAGATTCAGACATAAAGCCTGGTAAGTCTAGTGACTCTTCAGTATGAGAATAAAAAAAGGGCATGATAGGTATTAACTGGAAATAGGAAAGTATCATAAACTAAGATAAAGCAGTTTGAACCGAATATACTATCGCACCCTACACTATATCTCTGCACCTACTTGTATTGTCTCAACTGGCACCCCATAACCGGGGTGAAGTGATCCCCTTTCTAAAGATCGGCTCCTACTCGCAAAATCATATGTGTCATACGGCCCCCAATGATTGTAGATACCTATGCTGGTCCCACCATGGGGTGTATCAAGTCCCATGGTGGCGACCCGACACAATCCTAGAATGCATAGGTTATACTACTGGTGCCCAGTTCCCGGTTTGTCTGCTCCGAAGTGTGTGCACGCCCGCACTCCGTTAGAACCCAAACTGCTGCACCAATCGCCATTGCTTTTGACCGCTTACAATCAGCCCAGTAATCGTACCCCACCCTGCCTAGTTTCAGGGTACCATGATACCTAATTGGGTTACTGCTGAAATGGATCCCCGTTCCTAGGGTTTTCTAGTCAAACACGTTAAGTGGTTAAGTGTTTGTATTTACCTAACCCCACCCATCATTTTAATTAACATGTTGACTTGTCTGTCCTTAACTTTAATTAGTTAAAGCACAGACCACTCACATTAGACAGGTATTGCTACGGTTACTGTATGTGCCGGTCGGTTCCGGGCAGGTTTACACCTTAACTCAGTCTAACCTCGGGTCCTTATTGGGCTCGATGCTTAACCTCTCACATTGGATAGGTATTGTTGTGATTACTGGACAGCCGGGCGGGTCCGGGCAGGTTTACATCACAACTCAATCCAACCTCGGGTTAAGCATACTCGTATTTTCTAAATTTACATATTTGTCTCTATTACTTGTTATATGTAAATTTGTTAACAATTAAATGTTGTGGCCCACTTTCCAAGTTCATCGTTTTTGGTATAATAATTTTATACCATTTAAGTGCCACCAATTATTGGCATGTGCCAAACATGCCAATACATATATTTTTCACCAATTTATGTCAAGTTTCCTATAATTACCAATTTTTCCCAGCGTTACCCCGTCTAATTATTAGGCTAACAATCTTAGCCTAATTTTTCGTCCGCATGATTTTTAACATACAATATTAGGCTAAAACTTAGCCTAATTTAGCATACACAAAAACGACCCGTGATCTACACATCATAGGATTGTAGGATATTTATTTCTTTCCCGTGTGAAGTTGTATGGTCATGTAACTTTGGGAAACATTTATTAGAGTCATTTCCCATGCTTATGATTTTAGTTGATTTTTAAATGACCATTTTGCCCCTAGTTGGTACTGTTTTGGCCATAACTTTTGATAGGGAAGGAATTTTGACCTGAAACCACTTCCATTAGATTCGTTTGATGGTTTCTCTTTCCGTAGAGTGGTCATATTAGCCAAACGGACTTACCGTTTGGGAGATATGGCTGAAACAAGGTTTGGAGGGTGAAAAACTGCTTAACCGGGCCAAATTGGGTGATTAGTGAGTAGACCCATGACCCATTTCGGGATTAGGTTAGGAGAGGGCTGGGTTGGCCTAGGATTTGATCCCATTTCAGTTTTCTAGCCTCCACTTAGTCCCCAAGAAAACCTAATAATGGCCTCCACTCTCTAAAGTCTCCAAATCACCTCCAAACCACTCCAACTTGAAGAAAAAGAGATTAGCAAGACCAAATCAAAGAAGATCTTCACCTAATCAACCTTGGAGCTGCTGTTAGCATTGGGATTCGCATCAAATCAGAGAATCATTTCAGATCTTAGTTTGTTTAGTGGCTAAGGTGAGTGATTAGCTTGCTTTTTGCACTAATTATGGCTAAATTGGGGTGATTAGTGCTAATCAGCGTTTTTAAAGGAAAATAAATTCTGGAAAAATGTTTATAAAATCATAAACAATGTTTTAGACCTCTGATATGAGTTTGGGTTAATTTGGTTAAGTTTTGCTAATCACACCATTAGTTATGCTCACATATGCTTAAGGGAAAACATGGGGTTTTGGGCATGTTTGATCCATTTTACCATGTCACATTGTTGTTTTGGTGTTTGAGGTCACTTGTATGTATTGCTATGACACTATGACATGCTTTGTGATTGGTTTCAATAGTTAGAATGGTCGAAAACGCCGTCGAGAGGCGTGTAAACACTTGCTGGAAGGTTGCAGGAATCGGTGCAGGAAATCGGATCGGATCGCCCCCTACCCGATCCGAACCGCCCATTTTCCTTCACCACGAACCGAACCGATCGTTATAGCGAAGCAAGCTGCGCCACGAGCTGAAGGATCCGAACCGATCCGAGAAGTCGCGATTCAAGACTTGGTGATTGAAGACTCCGACCCGACCCGCCTGGAGTGATAACGACACGATCCGATCTGATCACCTTGAGGACAACGAACCGGAGACTTGGAGGAGGGCGAGTGGCTTGGAGCTATGACCAGGAGGCGTGACCCGAGTCGTTGCGTGGTAGAGAACCCGATCCGATCCGGATGGGACTGGAGGCCACGAATCGATGGTGCACTCCGATCCGACCCGAGGTAGCAGTCACGAACCGAGATGATGAAGACCACGATCCCAATGAAGATGGAAGGAATCCGAACCGAGCCAATGAAGATCCATAACCCGAAATGCAAAGGTAGTTCAAGTGGAAGTTCGAGCTCAGGATCCAGATGGGAACCAATGAGTTCACTTCGTGATTGGACTTTGCTGCGGGACGAGTGCTAAGGAGTCGTCGGTGTCTATGACTTTGGATCACTGTGTATTAAAGGTGTATGGACGGACTCGGGCTTTGGATATGGTGCGACTAGGGAGCTACCTACCAATGGAGTGGGATCATGGATACGTTGGGCGTGATCCCATAGGTTTGGCGTTGGTGGTAGTAGGAACGGACATAGTCGTACAAAGTCGAGTTCTGTCGTTTTCTTGAAGGGTTATGGTGATCAAAGAAGTAGTTACCGTATGCTTTACGCGCTGAGTGAGAGTTGTGAGGATGGTTGCTATGTTTGATTGTTTGACATACACATCCCCCACCCCCGTATACTTATATTATGTGGTCGTGAAATCACAGAGTATTGTACCATGTAGTACTAACTCTTTGGTTGCAGGTCCAGGTTCAGGTATGACTTAGTATACCTGTTATTATTCTGTTTATGCTTGCTACCACTCATACCAGACTGATGTCTGACCCAGAGTTTTATGTTTCTTCTTATTACTCTGGGTGCTCACACGAGCAGACTAGAGACAGGGATAGCTGGTAGTGCGCTTGGTAGATGGACTGAAGACGAGCAGGAGGCTCCACGTATGATATATAGTTATTTTCCCTGTGTCGTGATCGGTATCTACTTTGGGCATTAGTAGCATACCTATTTTGTTTATCTTGGAGACAGTATTTTGAAAGTTGTAATAAGCTGTACTTTTGGATTTCCGCTACTCTGATGATGTTAGTTCAAGTTTTCAGCTTATGCACTGTCTCATCTGTTTTATGTCAAGTATATGTTGGTTATTATATTTTATGCCATGCACTTTGAGACATATTACAGGTTCTTTATTTGGTTCATCTTCTTTCTTTCTCATTCTTTGGCGACCGTCCCATGCCAATTGGACATGTGTACAGCGCACAATTGGAGTAAATGTCGGTTGGTGCGGGGCGGGCCGTCACATTTGGTATCAGAGCGCTAGGTTGCGTAGTTAACCTAGGGAAAGACACTAGGGAGAGTTAGTACGTATATGAGAGCGCGTATTTGTGATTACTTTGGTTTTCAAAAGCTATGTATATATATACTATTAGTAGTATAAGAATGAAGTTGCACTGCACTAGTACCACTATGGGGTCGTTAATCGTTCTTCTTTTTACAGATTGACGATGAGCCGATATGTGAGAGGTACTGGTAGAGGGGCCAATAATGGAAATGCCGCTGACATGAGGGCGATGTTTACCGACCTCATGAGAGACATGCTTAGAGAAGCGCGAGGGGCAGTTCCTAATCCCGGAGTTGGTGGTGGCCCAGTAGTGCAAGCGCCTAGGGTCGATTTCGCTAAGCTGAGTAAGGATTACACTATTCTTGGTGGAAAGCCGTTTCACGGAACAGAGTCGGCCACGGATGTTCAGGATTGGTTGGATAGCTGTGATCGAATCTTCGATGACTTGGGTATCGAGGATGCGATGAAGAGAAGGCTAGTGTCTCGTCAGCTGCAAGGACGAGCGATGAATTGGTGGAATGCTATTAGGGCAGCCACACCAGAAGATCAAGTTACTTGGGATCAGTTTAAAGCTCGCTTTAGCGACAAGTATATCCCAGCTGCCCAGAAGTCGGAATTATTTAGGAAGTTCTTGGAGCTTAAGCAGAATGGAACGGCAGTATCGGATTATGTTGCTGAGTTCGACACTTTGTCGAAGTATGGTTTATCTCTAATCGATACTCCCGAAAAGAAAAATGAGAAGTTCATCACTGGCTTGGATGAATACTTAGGGGAGAGGCTGATTAATCACATCGATGAGACGTTTGAGTCGATTGTGGGAAAAGCTTTGAGGTCAGAAAGTCTTTACCCTAAGCCGAAGACTGGGGTTGTTGCTGCATCTGCTGAAGAGCCAAAGCCGCAAGCAAGCGGTGGAGGCAAGAATAACTCCCAGAATAAGAGGAAGCAGAACCAAGCTAAGGATGGCCAGAAGAAAAGCAGGAAAGAAGTCGAGTGCTTCAAATGTGGAAAGAAGGGCCATTATGCAAGGGAATGTAGGGCCAAGACAGTGGGAAAGAAGTGCTTTAACTGTGGCCAGGAGGGACATTTTAAGGATAAGTGCCCGCAACCTCTGAAGGAGAATCAGATTGTGAAAGCATATGCCATCAATGCTGTTCCTTCTTCGTCGAATGCCCCAACTGCGGCGGAGAAAGGAAAGGGAGTCGTCATTCAAGGTATGCTTTCCATTTATGATCTTCCTGTTAGAGTTTTGTTCGATACCGGGGCTTCCCATTCCTTCATATCTAGTGACCTGGTAGATAGGTTGGGATTGGAACCCGAGTTAGTCGATAGACCATTAGCTGTGACGAACCCGATTGGTGGTTCAACAAACCTCAGTATGATCTGTCGTAATGTGGTCTTATCGAGTCATGGATGTATGTTTGTTTGTGATTGCTTTGTTTTGGGCTTTACTGGGTATGACATTATTTTGGGAGTCGATTGGCTCCAAAGATACGGGGTGGTGGTAGACTGTGAGGGCTTTTTGGTGACGGTTAGGGCGGATGATGGGCGGAGGGTAGTGTTTGGTAATCTACCCTGTGATGGGGTAATGGATAGTTTTGTAAATTCCCTCGACATTCCGCATGATGAGTTATCAGGTTCGCCCGTGGTTGGCCAGTACCCGGATATCTTCGAAGAAGTGACCGGACTTCCACCACACCGAGAGATTGAGTTTCGTATTGATTTAGTGAAAGATGCCAGACCTATAGTGATGCCACTTCGTCGTATGGCACCACGAGAACAGCGAGAGCTCGAGGTGCAAGTTAGCGATCTTTTGAAGAAGGGATTTATTAGAAGAAGTGTTTCCAAGTGGGGAGCACCAGTTGTGTTTGCTACTAAGGCAGATGGTTCCCTTCGATTGTGTGTGGACTATCGCGAGTTAAATAAGGTGACGAGGAAGAATAAGTATCCTCTACCACGGATAGATGATTTGTTTGATCAACTGGAAGGAGCTAGAGTGTTCTCCCAGTTGGACCTCGCGACAGGATTTCATCAGCTCCGTGTAGCAGCTGATAGTATAGCTAAAACGGCATTTAGGACGCCGTCTGGGTTTTATGAGTGGTTGGTCATGCCATTCGGGTTGACCAATGCACCAGCATACTTCGTGGATCTTATGAATAGAGTATTCAGAGACCAATCGAATAAGTTTGTTCTTGTGTTCGTAGACGATATCCTTGTTTACTCGAGGACAGAAGAGGAACACAAGGAACATCTGAGAATTGTGTTGGAGGTGTTGAGAAGACACCAATTGAAAGCGAAGTTTTCTAAGTGTCACTTCTGGAGGAGAGAAGTGAGATTCTTGGGCCATGTTGTTTCAGAGAATGGTATTGCCGTGGACCCTGCAAAGGTGGCTACGGTACAAGATTGGTCTACGCCCAAGAATGCAAAAGATGTAAGAAGTTTCTTGGGGTTAGCTGGATATTATCGTAAGTTTATCAAAGACTTCTCCAAAACAGCGGCACCGTTGACTCAGTTGACTAAGAAGAATCAAGCCTTCGTTTGGGACGGAGGGTGTGAAAAAGCATTCAAGAGTCTAAATGAAAAGTTGACGCGTGCGCCAGTGTTGGTCATTCCTAAGGGAAATGAAGAGATGACGGTATACACGGATGCTTGTGGTACCGGACTGGGTGCGGTATTGATGCAAGGAGGTAGGGTTGTAGCTTATGCTAGTCGACAGCTAAAGCCACATGAGAAGAAGTATCCTACCCATGATTTGGAATTGGCAGCGATTGTATTTGCGCTAAAGATGTGGAGACATTACCTCTTGGGAGAAAGATTTGAGCTGTTTACCGACCATAAATCGTTAAAGTATCTCTTCTCTCAGAAAGATCTGAATCTCCGTCAGCAGAGATGGTTAGAGTTCTTGGCTTCGTATGACTTTGATATCGCATACACACCTGGGAAGGGTAATGCGGTAGCCGATGCCTTGAGTAGGAGACATGCCAGCTTAGGGACAATGTTTCTTGAATGGAAGCAGCTGGAGTACATCGCGGGGTTTGATTTCAGACCAAGGTGCGAATTGGATCCAGTTATGCTAGCTAGCTTGACGATCAGACCCACTTTGATAGAGCGGATTGGTTCTAGCCAGAGGAACGATCCTAACCTACTAGAAATCATCTCCAAGTTAGAGATGGGTATCTAAGAGGAGATGAATGTGTATGGGCTTGATCAAGATGGATGGCTTCGGAAGAATGGAAGACTAGTTGTGCCCAACGTGAATGGTTTGAGAGATGAAGTGCTTAGAGAATGTCATCACTCGAAACTGACTATACATCCCGGTGGTAATAAGATGTATCGAGACATGAGACAGACTTACTACTGGGAGGGGATGAAAAGAGACGTTGGGAAGTTTATATCCAAATGCATGAATTGTCAGCTAGTTAAAGCCGAGCAGAAGAAGCCTAGTGGGTTGTTGCAACCATTAGAAATTCCCGAATGGAAATGGGAACAAGTTTCGATGGATTTCATCGATGGGTTACCGAGGTCTAGATCGGGACATGATAGCATTTGGGTAATTGTGGATCGACTGACCAAGAGTGCAAGATTTATACCAGTTAAGTCGAACAGAACTGCGGCTAAGTTAGCAGAACTATATATGAAGTGGGTAGTGAGATTTCATGGAGTACCCAGAGGCATTGTGAGTGACCGAGATCCGTTGTTTACTAGTGGATTTTGGAAGAGCTTACAAGAGGCTTTAGGATCAGAATTACATCTCAGTACCGCATATCATCCTCAAACCGATGGTCAGACAGAGAGGGTGAATCGGATATTGGAAGATCTCTTGAGAGCGTGTATATTGGATTTTGGTGGATCATGGGATGACCATTTGCATCTAGTGGAGTTTGCATATAATAATAGCTACCAATCCAGTATTGGTATGGCTCCATATGAAGCTTTGTACGGAAGACCGTGCAACTCACCATCATGTTGGATAGAGACTGGCGAGAAGTTTGTGCTTGGACCAGATGTGGTGAGAGAAACTTCCGATAAGATCAAGATCATTCAGCAACGAATGAAAGCTGCTCAGGATAGGCAGAAAAGCTATGCTGATAAGAGGAGAAGAGACTTGAAATTCTCCGTTGGTGACTTGGTGTTTGTCAAGATCTCTCCGTTGAAAAGCGTGATACGATTTGGCAGGAGAGGCAACTTAGCACCAAGATTTGTGGGTCCTTTCCAAGTTCTCGAGGAAGTTGGGAATTTGGCGTATAGAGTTGGCTTACCAGAGAAAATGGCAGGAGTTCACAATGTGTTTCATGTTTCCCAACTAAGGAAGTTCGTTCACGACTCAAATGTGACTATTTCACCTGATCAGTTAGAGGACTTCGAAGTAGAACCCGAGGCGGTTGAGAACCGCAAGCCGATTCATATTGTGGGGCATGATACGAAGCAACTTCGAAGAAAGTCAGTGAAGCTAGTCAAAGTTCAGTGGGGCGAGGACGAAAATGATTGTGCTTGGGAGACAGAAGAGAGCATTAGAAAGGCTTATCCAGAACTCTTTGCCTGGTAAGATTTACTTTGCGATTTAGTTATTCCGCATGCTAGGATAGACTTGTTTTGCTTGTTTTGCATGTTTGATGGTTGTTTTATGATTGATAGGCATGCGGGACCCTTGTGTGTTTTGATTAGGGAATTTCGGGGGCGAAATTTCTTAAGGAGGGGAGAGTGTAACGACCCGTGTTCTACACATCATAGGATTGTAGGATATTTATTTCTTTCCCGTGTGAAGTTGTATGGTCATGTAACTTTGGGAAACATTTATTAGAGTCATTTCCCATGCTTATGATTTTTGTTGATTTTTAAATGACCATTTTGCCCCTAGTTGGTACTGTTTTGGCCATAACTTTTGATAGGGAAGGAATTTTGACCTGAAACCACTTCCATTAGATTCGTTTGATGGTTTCTCTTTCCGTAGAGTGGTCATAATAGCCAAACGGACTTACCGTTTGGGAGATATGGCTGAAACAAGGTTTGGAGGGTGAAAAACTGCTTAACCGGGCCAAATCGGGTGATTAGTGAGTAGACCCATGACCCATTTCGGGATTAGGGTTAGGAGAGGGCTGGGTTGGCCTAGGATTTGATCCCATTTCAGTTTTCTAGCCTCCACTTAGTCCCCAAGAAAACCTAATAATGGCCTCCACTCTCTAAAGTCTCCAAATCACCTCCAAACCACTCCAACTTGAAGAAAAAGAGATTAGCAAGACCAAATCAAAGAAGATCTTCACCTAATCAACCTTGGAGCTGCTGTTAGCATTGGGATTCGCATCAAATCAGAGAATCATTTCAGATCTTAGTTTGTTTAGTGGCTTAGGTGAGTGATTAGCTTGCTTTTTGCACTAATTATGGCTAAATTGGGGTGATTAGTGCTAATCAGCGTTTTTAAAGGAAAATAAATTCTGGAAAAATGTTTATAAAATCATAAACAATGTTTTAGACCTCTGATATGAGTTTGGGTTAATTTGGTTAAGTTTTGCTAATCACACCATTAGTTATGCTCACATATGCTTAAGGGAAAACATGGGGTTTTGGGCATGTTTGATCCATTTTACCATGTCACATTGTTGTTTTGGTGTTTAAGGTCACTTGTATGTATTGCTATGACACTATGACATGCTTTGTGATTGGTTTCAATAGTTAGAATGGTCGAAAACGTCGTCGAGAGGCGTGTAAACACTTGCTGGAAGGTTGCAGGAATCGGTGCAGGAAATCGGATCGGATCGCCCCCTACCCGATCCGAACCGCCCATTTTCCTTCACCACGAACCGAACCGATCGTTATAGCGAAGCAAGCTGCGCCACGAGCTGAAGGATCTGAACCGATCCGAGAAGTCGCGATTCAAGACTTGGTGATTGAAGACTCCGACCCGACCCGCCTGGAGTGATAACGACACGATCCGATCTGATCACCTTGAGGACAACGAACCGGAGACTTGGAGGAGGGAGAGTGGCTTGGAGCTATGACCAGGAGGCGTGACCCGAGCCGTTGCATGGTGGAGAACCCGATCCGATCCGGATGGGACTGGAGGCCACGAATCGATGGTGCACTCCGATCCGACCCGAGGTAGCAGTCACGAACCGAGATGATGAAGACCACGATCCCAATGAAGATGGAAGGAATCCGAACCGAGCCAATGAAGATCCATAACCCGAAATGCAAAGGTAGTTCAAGTGGAAGTTCGAGCTCAGGATCCAGATGGGAACCAATGAGTTCACTTCGTGATTGGACTTTGCTGCGGGACGTGTGCTAAGGAGTCGTCGGTGTCTATGACTTTGGATCACTGTGTATTAAAGGTGTATGGACGGACTCGGGCTTTGGATATGGTGCGACTAGGGAGCTACCTACCAATGGAGTGGGATCATGGATACGTTGGGCGTGATCCCATAGGTTTGGCGTTGGTGGTAGTAGGAATGGACATAGTCGTACAAAGTCGAGTTCTGTCGTTTTCTTGAAGGGTTATGGTGATCAAAGAAGTAGATACCGTATGCTTTACGCACTGAGTGAGAGTTGTGAGGATGGTTGCTATGTTTGATTGTTTGACATACACATCCCCCACCCCCGTATACTTATATTATGTGGTCGTGAAATCACAGAGTATTGTACCGTGTAGTACTAACTCTTTGGTTGCAGGTCCAGGTTCAGGTATGACTTAGTATACTTGTTATTATTCTGTTTATGCTTGCTACCACTCATACCAGACTGATGTCTGACCCAGAGTTTTATGTTTCTTCTTATTACTCTGGGTGCTCACACGAGCAGACTAGAGACAGGGATAGCTGGTAGTGCGCTTGGTAGATGGACTGAAGACGTGCAGGAGGCTCCACGTATGATATATAGTTATTCTCCCTGTGTCGTGATCGGTATCTACTTTGGGCATTAGTAGCATACCTATTTTGTTTATCTTGGAGACAGTATTTTGAAAGTTGTAATAAGCTGTACTTTTGGATTTCCGCTACTCTGATGATGTTAGTTCAAGTTTTCAGCTTATGCACTGTCTCATCTGTTTTATGTCAAGTATATGTTGGTTATTATATTTTATCCCATGCGCTGTGAGACATATTACAGGTTCTTTATTTGGTTCATCTTCTTTCTTTCTCATTCTCTGGCGACCGTCCCATGCCAATTGGACATGTGTACAGCGCACAATTGGAGTAAATGTCGGTTGGTGCGGGGCGGGCCGTCACAAAATTGGCATAAAGAAATTCATTAACATAAACATGACATAGGTGTAAACTTGGCATTTTCGGCATAGTCAATATGAACATCAGAGGTGTGAACTAACAAAATAGTCAACATGAATATCATAGGTGTGAACTTGCAACGTAGACTAAATCAACATACATATATCTGAATTTGCAACATAGAGTAAATCATGGGATTCAACTTGTCATGTGAACTTGCATTGAAAAGGGGAATCTAACTAAACAGGTGTCACATGAATTAGCATATGATTTAGACAACATAAGCCTAAACATGTTTAGATCTAGGCATAACACCGAACATCACTAGCATATGACAAGAATATGACATGTCCGTAAAGTATGTATAATTTTATCACATGTGTGAACTAGATCCAATCATATGTCCAACTATAACATGAAACATGTATTAAAGTGGATCTTGGCATGGATCCAATTATGAACTTGCAAAGAACATAAGAACATATACATGGGATTTAATCATGTAGGCATAATGGTTTTAACATAGAACATGTGTATATAAGCCTTAACTTGGACTTAGAAAAATGTATACAACCTATATTAAACATATAACATATAGCTTTAAATTCTAACATTAACCATATACTTGTATGTGATGTTGCTTTAATTCTAAATGTACAATAGGATCAACATCAAATCAATTATACCATAAACATCCCAACCATTCACAATACAATCATTGCAAAACACAGATATGAATTAGCATCGTCGTTATACAATAGTAAAATTCCATTTCCATTTTACATCGAATCAAGCCTCAATTTTTATTCCCATCGGAAAAATCACTATACTTACAACAAACGACGAACTTGAATTCTGGATTCTGAGTATTGAATTTGCAATGCTTTCCTTTGGGTAGATAAACGTTGTTTGAATCTTGTTTTTACTTTAGTTTTGCTCGTCTCTAATCTTTCTTCAAGTGGAGGCTACTCTTGGCTTCCTTCCAGCAGCATGACGGCTCTAGATTCTATTTCTTGTGTGAATTTAGGTTGGAGACTAAGGTTGTTTATATAGAATTTCAAACAAGTTATAGCCGTCGATGAAGCTAGAGTTAATCAACGCCATCCATCTCAAGAGAAGCCAATCAGAAAGTGACAAATCAGCCCTAGTGACACGGCCAACCCCAGAAATCGAGCCAGGACCAGACCAAGCAGGTCAGGTCGACCAAGCAGGTCGACCCCCAGGTCTATTACATGGTCGACCTGGGTACATAGGTCGACCCCCTGGTCGACCTGGATCCTGGGCGGGAAAATTCCCGCCCAGCCCAGTTCTGGTCCAGTTTTGAATTTTGAACTTGTTTTCGGGCTGTTTGAATTTTAAATCGAATTCTGAAACTTCCGGTGGTCATAACTCCTTCATACGGAGTCCGATTTACGCAAACTCGGACTCTATCTCAAGCAGAATTCCGAGAGGAACGCAATGGCGTAACCCGTTTCCCTTAATTCTTTCATTTAGAATTAATCATATTTTAATTTGTTAATTTATCGTTAATAGAAAATTCGGGTTGTTACATTCTCCCTTCTTAAAGGATTTCGTCCCCGAAATCTTCAAGTCTGAAAGAACGTATATCCTAACATCCAATCGTCCATCTACTCAACCAACAAACACAGGCGTCCATTGTCCTTAAAAGACTTCTAATGCTTCATGATCATATGCATAGTGTGTGTATATGTCCTTATCTAATGCAAAAATCAGGCGGTCTACTGATTCAGTTGACCTCCTTAATGTGAATCATGTAAGTGTCACGAATCCATTATGTGTGCAAATTTTTCCCTACTCATAATTCTTCATGAATGCGCAACCATTCATAAAATGCGACATCCATATGACAACATATCAAGTTTCAACCACATACAAATATTAATACATATATGCATATGCAATATGAAGTGACTGAGCCGATCTGAAACCTAGGTTGTGTGTGTATATGCATCCACAAGCAACCACTAGCAACCACTTGCAGCCATCAACCATAACATGTTTCAATTACAAGTTTACATCCAAAGGGGTTTCTACCTAAGGATAAAGGATAATGTCGAGGAGATATACCTAAAAAAGATAGATACAAGCACAACGTAAGGAAAAAGAGAGATCAAAGATGTACCCTCAAAAAGAAAAGGGTAGGCCGCGCGTATTCTGACCTCAGTTTCCCAAGTCGCGTCTTCCTCGGCGTCGCTCCACTGAACTTTGACAAGCTTGACTTCGCGGTTGCATAGCTTTTTCACTTCAGTTCCTAAGATGCGGGTTGGAAATCTCCTCACATTTGCTTCGCATTCCACTTCGGCTTCTTCTAGAATGCTTGGCTCCACCACTTCCGCAGATTCATGTAAACATTTTCGGAGATGAGAAACGTGAAAGACATTGTGAATTCTAGCCAACCTTTCGGGCAACTCTACTCTATAAGCCATCTTCCCAATCTTCTTGATGATAGGGAACGGTCCTACAAATCTTAGTGCTAGCTTTCCTGCGGATCCAAAGCGAACGACGTTCCTTAAAGGAGATACCTTAAGGAAAACCCTATCCCCAACCTCAAACTCAAGGTCGGTCCTTCTTTTGTCTGCGTAGGATTTCTGTCTATCTTGGGCAGTCTTCATTCTCCTTCGTATCAAGTCCACTTTTTCTAAAGTCTCTCTAATCATGTCTGGCCCAAGTATAAGTTTTTCTGTAGACTCCCACCAACAAGTTGGTGATCGGCACGGTCTTCCATACAAAGCTTCGAAGGGCGCCATGCCGATGGTGGCTTGATAGCTGTTGTTGTAGGCGAATTCCTCTAAAGGAAGATGATCCTCCCACGTCCCTCCAAAGTCAAGAACGCACAGTCTCAAAATATCTTTTAATACTTTGTTCACCCTTTCCGTCTGACCATCAGTTTGGGGGTGATAGGCCGTGCTCAAGCATAACTGTGTGCCTACATCTTTTTGCAGACTCCGCCAAAATTCGCTTGTAAAGATAGGATCTCGGTCACTCATTATGCTGGAGGGTATTCCATGGAGTCGAACTATTTCCTTGAGATAAAGAGAAGCTAGAGACGAGGCAGTCCTTCTACTCTTGATAAGTATAAAGTGGGCGCTTTTTGTGAGCCTGTCCACTATTACCCAAATGCTAGTATTGCCCCTTCTTGACCTAGGCAACCCATCAATGAATTCCACTAAAATTCTATCCCACTTCCATTGCGGGACTTCTAGAGGATGAAGCAGTCCTCCAGGCTTCTTTTGTTCCGCCTTGACCTGTTGGCATATCACGCACTTAGAAACGAAATCTGCCACATCCTTTTTCATGCCGCTCCAAAAGAAAACTCTCTTTACGTCCTTGTACATCTTGTCTCCACCTGGGTGTATTGTCATCTTGGAATGATGTGCTTCCTTGAGAACCATCTTTACTAAATCCCTTGCTTATGGGACGCATAATCTTCCATCTCGCCTCAGCCAACCCTTATCATCGATGGAGTACCTACTGAGGTGATTGGAAGTTTCACCCCTAATTAGTTTATCAATCACATCAACAAGCTGAGGGTCTTCGCGTTGTGCAGCCCCAATTGAGTCTAAAAGAGTGGGCCGTACTTCTAGTGATGCCAACAGACCAGGTACAAAATCAGAGGAGGGCCTAAAGTCAAAACTGGCTATATAATCCAAGCTTTGCCTTTCTACAAAGAGAGGGCTTAAAGTCAGCTTCTTTCTACTCAAGGCGTCTGCTACTACGTTGCCCTTGCCAGGAGTATAGGAAATCTCAAAATCATACGAGGCAAGGAACTCCATCCACCTTTGCTGCCTCAAGTTAAGATCTTTCTTCGGGAAAAGACACTTCAACGATTTATGGTCAGTATATAATTCAAACTTCTCACCTAGGAGATAATGGCGCCAAGACTTAAGCGTAAAGACGATGGTGGCTAACTCAAGATCGTGGGTTGGGTAGTTCTTTTCATGAACTTTCAATTGTCTTCCACCATAAGCTACTACCTTCCCCTCTTGCATTAGAACAGCGCCTAGTCCCGTACCACAAGCATCCGTGTATACTGTGAATGTCTTGCTTCCATCAGGCAAAGTTAGAACTGGGGTTGTTGTAAGAGCCCTCTTTAAGCGTTGGAAAGCAATATCACAATCCAAATCCCAAGCGAACGCTAGATTCTTCTTTGTTAGCCTTGTGAGTGGAGCTGAGATTTTCGCGAAATCTCTAATGAACTTTCGGTAAAAACCTGCTAGCCCAAGAAAGCTTCGGACTTCGGTTGCATTTCTTGGTGTCTTCCAATCTTGCACTGCCACCACTTTCGCAGGGTCCACAGCTAACCCCTCTTTGGACACTACATGTCCAAGAAACCTTACCTCTTCTCTCCAAAAGTGGCACTTGGAGAATTTTTCTTTTAGCTGATGTGCACGGAGAGTATCCATGATTTCCTTCAGATGCTGAGCATGTTCTTCCTCATTCTTTGAGAAGATCAAAATATCGTCTACGAAGACCACCACGAACTTATTGAGGAATTCTCTGAACACGCTGCTCATTAGGTCTACGAAATAAGCGGGTGCGTTTGTCAAGCCGAAAGGCATGACAAGCCACTCGAAGAAACTGTCTGGGGTTCTGAACGCCGTCTTATCAATGCTATCTTTAGCTACCCTTAGCTGATGGAACCCAGTAGCCAGATCAAGTTGGGAGAAGACCGACGCACCTAAAAGTTGATCAAACAAATCATCTATTCTGGGAAGCGGGTGTCTATTCTTCTTAGTCAGCTTGTTTAGCTCCCTATAGTCCACACAAAGACGTAGTGAGCCATCTGCTTTGGTGGCGAACACCATTGGAGAACCCCATTCCGAGATACTCCACCTTATAAACCCCTTCTCGAGAAGCTCCTTAACTTGCTTACTGAGCTCCTTTCTCTCCTTTGGAGCCATGTGTCTAACAGGTAAAGCTACGGGCTTTGCATTATCAACAAGATATATGAGGAAGTCTATTTCCCGCCTTGGAGGTAAGCCCTTCACCTCTTCAAGGACATCCGGATATTCCCGGACCACTCTAACCGACTGCAAATTCTCAACAGAAGCATCAAGCAACTCTAGATAACTAAGCATAACAGCATTCAAGGGATTACAAGAAATTTCTAGAGTGTTACCGAGCCGAGTCAAGAGTTTAACCACTCTCTTCTCACAATCAAGAATGACACCATTACTGGATAAACAGTCCATGCCTAAGATCAGTCCATATCCCGAGAAGCCCAAAACAAAGGAACTACATCTAAACTCAACACTTAGAACAGATATTTTCAAATCCAAACAAACCATTAACAAATAAGCTGAGCCCCCAATTGGATTTGAAACAACCAAGGGATCTTCTATCATACTAGTGTCTAGGTGCAGAGATTCTACTAAAGCAGATGAAATAAAGAAGTGTGATGCACCGGAATCAAAGAGAGTGCAAACTGGATGATTATAGAGATAAACTAAGCTTTCTGCAGAAATATATCTACCTCGTTCCTGTGGAGGTGCCACCAGCGCGTGAACCTGTCCCCCTGAAGTGGATCCGGTTCTCTGTCGCTGCCCCCGCTTCTTTGGGCAGTCCTTAGCCATGTGTCCAGTCTCGCCGCAATGGAAACAACCACCATTCATCTTTGCCTTCTTCTTTCTGCAGTCTTTCACTATATGTCCAACAATGCCACAGAAATTACACTTTCTCTTTTCATGGGGTTTGTTGTTCTTCCCGCCTTTCTTTGAATCAACCTTCTTTCTGTGACCCTTCCCCCTTCTTGTCTTGAGGCACTTCTGCTTTTATCCCTTTCTTGCCTTTCTTCCTCGTGTAGCAGCGCCATGTCCACCAAGCTTTCATAAGTCGCTCCCATGGGTATATGGATCATAGCAAGGCTGTGTAGAGGCTCATTCAGACCTTTGACGAAGCGAAGGGCCTTCTTGTGTTGGGTGTTTACTAAATCCAGGCCAAATCTGACCAGCTGATTAAATTGATTGACGTACTCGCTGATCGTCATACTCCCTTGTTTAAGAGTTAGGAACTTCTCCATCTGCAGGCTTCTTTCAACTTGGGAGAGGAATTTCATCTCAAACCTCATCCTGAAATCTTCCCAAGTTTCTACTGGCCTCTCAGCATAGGTAACTTCCCACCAATAGGAAGCTTCATCTTTAAGCAACCACACTAGTAGCTGTATCTTTTTCCTGTCGTCAACTTCGAAGATGACGAACAAATCTTCGGTCTCCTTCAGCAGTTCCTTGCTACCACATAGGAATCAGTTCCATAAAAGTCCTTTCCACCCATAGCCTTGAAGTCTCTACACGTCTTAGCGAAAGTATTTCCACGAGGAGGAGGAGGAGGAACCGCTGCCACTGTGTGAGGAGGAATGTTTGCTGGCCCGAACTATTGGCCCTAGGCTCTAGGTACCTTCGGAACCAGCCAGGTATCGGTACTCCTTCTGGAAGGTTAAGATCTCCAGACATTCTAAAACAAAAAGGAAATATTTAAGAAAAAAGGATAGAGAGATAGTGTGTATGACTTTGGGGAACTATGCCTTTTAAAAACAACGCTTTTTCTTGAAAAAAAAAATGCATCTTTAAACTTCTTTTTGAAAATAGTTTCTAAAACCTTTATCTAATCTGGTAAATATGTGCTCTGATACCAAGTGAAACACCCCACCTCCAATAAGGTCACTCACAAAGGGAATGCCTTAACTTCGTTGGAGGTTCATAGGTAAAAGTCACAGATAAAACACAAGACAAATATATAAACACATATATATAAGCAGCAGAAAACAAACAAACTTTTATTTCATAAATACGTGTTCATACAAAACATTTCCATAATTGTCTCATAATAACTTCCAAAACATTACATCCTCATTTCTGTCTTGATTATTAAATAAAAAAACATAAAACATAATAAAACTGCATAAATCCCCATAGAACGTATCCAAAAGCCATAGCCAAGGAAAGAGAGTCCAAATCATACATCTACTATCTTGAAGCTTGTAAAGAGTCTGACTAAGCTGGGTTGTTTCCTCCCTGTGAACCTCGGGGGGGGGGGAATGGAAGAAAAGAAGACGAAAGAAAAATAGAGTCAGACATAAAGCCTGGTAAGTCTAGTGACTCTTCAGTATGAGAATAAAAAAAAGGGCATGATAGGTATAAACTGGGAATAGGAAAGTATCATAAACTAAGATAAAGCAGTTTGAACCGAATATACTATCGCACCCCACACTATATCTCTGCACCTACTTGTATTGTCTCAACTGGCACCCCATGACCGGGGTGAAGTGATCCCCTTTCTAAAGATCGGATCCTACTCGCAAAATCATATGTGTCATACGACCCCCAATGATTGTAGATACCTATGCTGGTCCCACCATGGGGTGTATCAAGTCCCATGGTGGCGGCCCAACACACTCCTAGAATGCATAGGTTATACTACTGGTGCCCAGTGCCCTGTTTGTCTGCTCCGAAGTGTGTGCACGCCCGCACTCCGTTAGAACCCACACTGCTGCAACAACCGCCGTCGCTTTTGACCGCTTACAATCAGCCCAGTAATCGTACCCCACCCTGCCTAGTTTCAGGGTACCATGATACCTAATTGGGTTACTGCTGAAATGGATCCCCGTTACTAGGGTTTTTTAGTCAAACATATTAAGTGGTTAAGTGTCTGTATTTACCTAACCCCACCCATCATTTTAATTAACATGTTGAATTGATTAAGTGTTTTAGTTAACTTAACCCTACCATCCTGACTTGTCTGTCCTTAAATTAAATTAGTTCCTCACATTAGACAGGTATTGCTACGGTTACTGGATGTGCCGGTCAGTTCTGGGCAGGTTTACACCGTAACTCAGTCTAACCTCGGGTCCTTATTGGGCTCGATGCTTAACCTCTCACATTGGATAGGTATTGTTGTGATTATTGGACAGCCGGGCGGGTCTGGGTAGGTTTACATCACAACTCAACCCAACCTCGGGTTAAGCATACTCGTATTTTCTAAATTTACATATTTGTCTCTATTACTTGTTATATGTAAATTTGTTAACAATTAAATGTTGTGGCCCGCTTTCCAAGTTCATCATTTTTGGTATAAGAATTTTATACCATTTAAGTGCCACCAATTATTGGCATGTGCCAAACATGCCAATACATATATTTTTCACCAATTTATGTCAAGTTTCCTATAATTACCAATTTTTCCCAGCGTTACCCCATCTAATTATCAGGCTAACAATCTTAGCCTAATTTTTCGTCTGCATGATTTTTAACATACAATATTAGGCTAAAACTTAGCCTAATTTAGCGTACACAAAATTGGCATAAAGAAATTAATTAACATAAACATGACATAGGTGTAAACTTGGCATTTTCGGCATAGTCAATATGAACATCATAGGTGTGAACTTGCAAAATAGTCAACATGAATATCATAGGTGTGAACTTGCAACGTAGACTAAATCAACATACATATATCTGAATTTGCAACATAGACTAAATCATGGGTTTCAACTTGTCATATGAACTTGCATTGAAAAGGGGAATCTAACTAAACAGGTGTCAATTGAATTAGCATATGATTTAGATAACATAAGTTTAAACATGTTTAGATCTAGGCATAACATCGAACATCACTAGCATATGACAAGAATATGACATGTCCATAAAGTATGTATAATTTTATCACATGTGTGAACTAGATCCAATCATATGTCCAACTATAACATGAAACATGTATTAAAGTGGATCTTGGCACGGATCCAATTATGAACTTGCAAAGAACATAAGAACATATACATGGGATTTAATCATGTAGGCATAATGGTTTTAACATAGAACATGTGTATATAAGCCTTAACTTGGACTTAGAAAAATGTATACAACCTATATTAAACATATAAACATATAGGTGTAAATTCTAACATTAACCATATACTTGTATGTGATGTTGCTTTCATTCTAAATGTACAATAGGATCAACATCAAATCAATTATACCACAAACATCCCAACCATTCACAATACAATCATTGCAAAACACTGATATGAATTAGCATCGTTGTTATACAATAGTAGAATTCCATTTCCATTTTACGTCGAATCAAGTCTCAATTTTTATACTCATCGGAAAAATCACTATACTTACAACAAACGACGAATTTGAATTCTGGATTCTGAGTTCTGAATTTGCAATCCTTTCCTTTAGGTAGATAAACATTGTTTGAATCTTATTTTTACTTTAGGTTTGCTCGTCTCTAATCTTTCTTCAAGTGGAGGCTACTCTTGGCTTCCTTCCAGAAGCATGACGGCTCTAGATTCTATTTCTTGTGTGAATTTAGGTTGGAGACTAAGGTTGTTTATATAGAATTTCAAACAAATTAGAGTCGTCGATGAAGCTAGAGTTAATCAAGGCCATCCATCTCAAGAGAAGCCAATCAGGAAGTGACAAATTAGCCCTAGTGACACAGCCAAGCCCCAGAAACCGAGCAAGGACCAGACCAAGCAGGTCAGGTCGACCAAGCAAGTCGACCCCCAGGTCGACTACATGGTCGACCTGGGTACCCAGGTCGACCCCCTGGTCGACCTGGGTCCTGGGCGGGAAAATTCCCGCCCAGCCCAGTTCTGGTCCAGTTTTGAATGTTCAACTTGTTTTCGGGTTGTTTTAATTTTAAATCGAATTCTGAAACTTCCGGAGGTCATAACTCCTTCAGATGGAGTCCGATTTAAGCAAACTCGAACTCTATGTCAAGCAGAATTCCGAGACGAACGCAATGGCGTAACCCGTTTCCCTTAATTCTTTCATTTAGAATTAATTATACTTTAATTTGTTAAATTATCTTTAACAGAAAATTCGGGGTGTTACACAATGTATTACCATTTTGGATTTTAATATAGAGTGCATGCTCATACGAACATTTAATGAAGTTTCTCTATTTCAAATACTTATCAATTCGAGCATTCCAATGTCTTGGAGCTTGTTTCAACCCATAAAGTGCCTTCTTTAACTTTAAAACTTTGTCTTCTTCTCTCTTGACTTCGTAGCCTTGTGGCTGCTCGATATAAACTTCTTCTTCAAGAACTCCATTTAGGAAGGCAGATTTTACATCCATTTGATGTATCTTCCAATTGTTTTGAGCTGCTAAAGAAATTATCAGTCTTACAGTTTCTAATCGAGCAATTGGAGCAAATACATCTTTATGGTCAATGCCAGCTCTTTGAATATAGCCTTTTGCTACCAATCTTGTCTTGTATCTTTCAAATTCTCCTTTGGCATTTTTCTTTACTTTGTACACCCACTTGACACCAATTGCCTTGTGTCTTTTTGGAAGTGAAGCTAGCTCCCATGTGTCATTTTTCTTAATCGCCTTAATTTCTTTGTCCATAACATTTCTCCAACTCTTCTTTTGCAAAGCTTCTTGAAAATTTATCGGCTCACAATCTACAAGACAAAAAAGAGTAATATTGTCTTGGTTTTCTGTTACATCGTAAATTACTTGAAGGCTTCTAAAACAAGGAACCCTTTCACTTGAGCTTCCATCTTCTTGACAATTTGTTATTGGTGAGGCTAGTGGGGAAGTAGGCTCTTCACTAGATTGTTCGATCCTTGGTTGTTGTATTTCATCTTCTTCAAAATATGGAAAGAAGTTGTAATTTTCATCATATGATTTCCGGTCCCATTCTCCTTCTTCATCGAATACAACATCTCGGTTTATTATTATTTTCTTCGTATCAAGATTATAAAGTTTATAGCCTTTAGAATTTTTGTCATAACCAATAAAAATATACTTTTCACTTTTGTCATCCAGTTTGCTTCGCTTTTCATTCGGTACATGTACATGAGGTATGCTTCCAAAAACTCTTAGATGAGAAATGCCAGACTTCCTTCCACTCCATGCTTCTTATGGTGTCTTTCCCCACACACTTCTTGTTGGAGATCGGTTTGATAAATAAACAACGCATGCTAAAGCTTCTGCCCAAAATTCCTTTGGTAGTCTCTTACTTTTGAGCATGCTCCTTGCCATTTCAAGAATTGTCATGTTCTTCCTTTCTGCTACTCCGTCTTGCTGCGGAGATGTAGGCACTGTTAGTTGGTGTCGAATTCCATTATCTTCACAGTACTTCTGAAATTTTCTTGACGCGAACTCTCCTTCATGGTTAGATCTCATGGCTTTTATTATAAGGCCACTTTCCTTCTCAACGTGAGCTTTGAACTTCTTGAAGTTCTCAAATACCTCTGATTTCTCCATCAAAAAATACACCTACATTTTTCTTGAAAAAATCATCAATAAAAATAAGGAATTAATTACTTTTACCTAGTGAGCTTGGCTTGATTGGTCCTCACACATCTGTATATATGAGTTCTAATGGTTTCTTGACCCTTGAATATGACTCCTTTGGAAAGCCCATTTTGACTTGCTTTCCAAGTAGACATCCTTTGCACAGTTGATTAGGATGACTTATGCAATGCAGTCCTCTCACCATTTCTTTCTTGAAGAGAAATTCTAGTCCTCTAAGTTAAGATGTCCAAAAAGAAGATGCCAAAGCCATGAGACATATTGGTAGCACGCCTTAAGACATTGGGTGACATCATGTAGAATATTGAGCACAAACATTATATTTCTTGACATTGGTACCTTAGTAATGAGATTACTTGCACTGTCTCTTATGGAAAGGCTTTTATCTTTTAATTGAATATCATAACCTTTCTCTAAGAGTTGTCCTAAGCTCAAGACGTTACTTTTCATGTTTGGCACATAGTAAACATTAGAAATAAACTGATGTTCTCCATTCTTCAGTCAGATAAGAACATTACCTTTGCCTTTCATTGCTACCTTTGATTCGTCTCCAAATGTCACATTGCCCTTTATTGTTTCATCAAGCTCTATGAACATATTTTTTCTTCCATACATATGGTTGTTTGCGCCGCTATCTAGGTACCATTGATTGTCCTCCCCTTTTTCATTTTCTTTATGGGCTAATAATAATGTGCCATCTTCTGTAATTCTTTCTTTAGCATAATTCATCTTCTCTTCGGCTTTATTGTTTCTTGGAGCTCTACATTCAGAAGCATAGTGTCCAAATTTGTTGCAATTATAGTATTTGATTCATGACTTGTCATGCGTTGAATTTGAATTTGCCTCTCCCATGATCTCTAATTGTGCTTTCTCCTCTTTGATTATTGTTGCTTTGGTTCTTTTCATAGTTGGTCCTCCAACCTCGTCCATATCCATATCCGCGTCCTCTTCCTCGTTCTTGACCACGACCCCATCTTTGTTGGCTTTGATTACCTTCTTCCTTTTTTGAATCAATTCGTGTCTTAAGAATATGCTCCATGGTATCTTCCTTCTTCTTTTTCTTTTCTTCATAAGCTTGCAATGAGCCTAAAAGTTCCTCTATAGCCATGGTCTCCAAATTTTTTGTTTCTTCAATGATGGCAACAATATGTTAAAACTTTGGATCTAATGATCTAAGAATTTTCTCCATGATTCTGACATCATCTAATTTTCCACCATTTCTTTTCAAATTATTATTAACAACTAAAATAATCAGAAACAAATTCACCTTCGTTCATATGCATAGATTCAAATTCTCCTCTTAATGTTTGAAGACGCGCCTTTTTGACTTGATCGGCTCCTTTGTAAGACATCTGAAGCTTTTCTCATGCTTCCTTTGCTAACTTTGCTTCCGAAATATTTTCAAAAGTGTCATCATCCAATGCTTGATAAATTAGACTAAGAGTCTTCTTGTCTCTAGTCCTCAAGTTTCTCAATTCATTCCTTTGTGTTTGAGATAGACTATCTTTGTCTTCTTGTTCAGTATAACCTTTCTCAACTATCTTCCATACATCATTTGCTCCAAGGAGGGCCATCGTTCTTAAGCTTCAATTATTATAGTTTATCTTGGTAAGCATTGGAATTGGTACGGGAACGCTGTTGTTCGCCATCTTTTTGGATCTTCAACCTTCTTCTTCCTTTTTTGTTAAAAGGATCTTAGCTCTGATACCACTTTGTTGAAAATTTTAGGGGAGGAAGAGGAAGAAATTATAAGAAAAAAGGAATTTTTTATTGTTTTTATTGATTGCTTTTGTTTCTCTTTATTTTTTCTTGATACAATTGAGGAGAGAGCTATTCTATTTATAGCATACAGTGGATCATTCTAGATTTGCAATATCATAGGAATATATATAAATATATATGAAAAAATATCTTTTTCTAAATAATAGCAATTTCAAAAGCTCTCTCAACAATACAAAAATACTCTAGAAAAATGGGAAACAAATCAAGTTAATTATTTTCCTTTTTCAACACCTTTTTGGTGTTACTAATAAAAATCCTCTGTTATTAATTTACTTAAAACATTGCTAATTAAAAGTCATGCTACAAACTCCTATCTTTGCTTTGAAAGAAAAGTTGATAGTTGATGTTCCTCTAAACAGCTTTTCTGCTTTTTTATGTATCGAGGAAGTTTCAGGTTGGTGACTTTTTGTTTTATGTTGATTATTTGATGTTTTAAAATGGTTTGCTGATTCAGCAATATTCATTTCTGTTCAATTTTAAATATTTCTTAAGTTTAAATAAGATATATCTATTAACATATAATATAGGGTCTGCCAATGATAATTTTATTCTAGATTTAGCATCGTTAAAATGGTCGTATGTTAAATGGAGAGATTTGAATAAGCATGTGATTATTTATATCGGTTATCCGGCATTGTAAACTATTTATTTTATGCTATAAGGATGAATACTATAATTAAACCAGATCATGTGTAGATTTATGTGGCCATTGACTCTTAATTTATAGGCTTGATTTTTACATGTATATGTGCTCATTGTTTAGTGAAGGTTGTAAGTTGTTGATTTACGTAGTTTTTGAACAATTGATGACCCATGGAGTGTCAATATAATCTGATCGAAGAACTTGGACATATATTAATGACAAAGCAATATTTGTTCACATTTTCCCTTTAATTAAATGCCATTCACCATCGCTCTACATACTAATAATAATAAGAATATACTTTTACTTGGACCCCAATAGACATGATAGAGTTGTGTTGCTGCAACTAACCTACTTTTAATCTCGGTAATATGGTTGTTGTTCTATTTTCCAAGTCACTCATTACATTTTATGGATATGTGTGTACACTTTGAATTTTTATATAATATTGATGTATTCCAAGTCAACAACAATATGTATCTATAATTGTTCCATGTTTCTCTATGAGCTACTTAATGTTTTTTTTATTTTTTTATCTATTTTTACTGTGATTTATGTGATTACATATACCTTAGTTTTCATATTATTGAAGGGAAAGACGATGCAGAATGTCCCTACCATCACTGCAAGGACAAAGGGAGAAAGGCATCTATGGGGGAAAATGTAGGTTGTTCTTTACTTATTTAGACTGTTGAAGTTTATGTATTCAAATGTCATAGGTTTATTTTCAAATACCAGTTTCATTGTGGCATCATTAACATATTGATGTGCAGGAATTCCATTTTACAAAGTTATTGTTATTGTTTTAAATATTATTTGTTTTTGTTTTTGTATGCGTGTATAATAGATTTAATGAAACGTTAGTTGCTGTAATCTATTATTTACTGAGATGGATGTACTATACTACTGCATTTTGAAAAAAAAAGTTCCTATTCCAAAAACTTCATTTAGCCCATTTCACGCTTCAGTCTTCTATTTTGAACTAAATGCTCCTTTTCCTAAACAGTCCCAATACCAAATTAATTTAGTTTCCCTATTTGTTCTGTCAAGGGTTTGTTTAGCCAATTTTCTTGATTTATCATGGTCCAAATGTGATGTACTTTTTCCCGATGTAATTCTATATCATACAGGTTTATAGTTCCATCTCAGTTGCTTCATTTATTTTCCATGACACTAACTCGGGTGCTACAAAGAATTTAAGATTATCGAAAACTATCTTGATTGATCATATAGAATTGGATGATATTAAGTTGATGAGTACTAAAAAGTAAAGGATGTGTCTGACCTTCAAACTGAAACGCTAAACTGAAATGTAATATTGCTTCGACATCTGAAACACTATATAGGTATATTGATTGCCAGTTCCCTTCAACCGCTTACATTCATCCAAATTTCGGGTGTATATAACTGCAGCATGTACTACATGCACATGTGTATTACTGGTACTTTTATTATGTATTTCAGTGCATAAAATTTTGCGAACCGTGGGTTCGAACCTCAAACACAATTACCCTGCACACATGATGACTAATGAGTACAAGTGTACAACAAACCCAACATTAGTACTTTTCTGGCCACATTATCATCTCATTTTGGTTTACTTATTATATTACTATAGCCATTCCATGTCTTTAAATTATCTTCTTTCAATTCACAATTCTGCTAAAGGACAGTGAATAATTGCTATTAACACTATCTTTATCCTCTAATTTTTACTATCCTCAAATTTTAAATGCTTTGATATTGTACATGTCCTCACCTGTGAACTTGATAAGACCTTGTACTTATAACAAGAGAGAGATACAAGCACCATATATTGTACATCCGGCTTAGTGCCACGACTTGAGTCTTTACTTTCCCATTGCTCAAATTAATGCATAACATCATATGAACCATTGAATTCCACTATCTACCCGTGTGCGAAGCACGGGCCTCTATCTAGTTGCTTCCATAATGACTAGTTTACTTTGAATGTGCCATTATATGATGATGATTGATGTAAGCAGCAAGTCATTGGTCATCCTTATTTAACTATTCTTCCACGTTCTTCTCCACTAACAACCCACTTGCTTCATGTTACATATGTGTAGTGAGCCAGTTACAGCAGTGTTGCATGTTGAAGTGAAAAGCAGATTATATAACCCGGTTACATTAATTTAGAAATGAAAAACATATGTGTTTTAGTTGTTGAAGCACATCTCATCAACTATACTCTTTGAATATTGGACCACTTCTCTCCATGGTGCACTTCTCACCCGTGACTCTAAAATAAATTCTTTTCCACAGCCACTTGTCATGTTCTCTTGCTCTTGATCTTTGAACCTACATGTTTGAATCAAAAATGGTTCAAACACCAAAGGTGTGAAATCACACTTCACCAAATGGTATGCAAAATGAAAATGGGGCCACAAATGCAAAGTAACCGGGAAAAACCGGGAAAAAACAAGTAAGAGACACGGGATTTTTATAGTGGTTCAATCTAGAGAAGATCTGCGTCCACTTTGGAAGCCATTTCATTATCATGCGAGAGATTTACAAAATTCATCATCTCATACATCTCATTTTTGCTCATTCTCTCTTTTACAATGATTTTCCTCTCTTTAATAATTTGATTATTATGGAAGTGATTGCATCCTTTGAATGCGGAGAACGTGAGAGTGTATGCTTCACGGTTGAGCACTTTGAGGATCAATGAAGAATCCATGGCGGTTGAGATGTGAATCGAAGCTTTGAGGGTGACTAATTGTGGAAGGAGAGAATTTGAACGGAGTTTGAGATGATGGAAATGATGGATCTCGGTTTGGAAATGATGGAGAGAACTTGAATCGATCTCTAATAGAGGAAGGAGAAAACTTGATCCACATGGAGATGGAGGAAGATGAAGTGAGCTTTGGTGGCCATTAATGGAGTTTGTAATAGAGCTTGGAAGGTTGAAGAAATGATTTGGCGGCCCTTCGGGATAGAGGAATTCGTCCCCTAAATGGTGGTGAAAGGCGGTATTTATAGGTAGATTTGGTGTGAAGTTTAGAAGGAGTGGCAATGTTGTAATTATGGGGTGCAAAGCCATGTGGGTACAACTGGTCAACACCGCTTTACAGCTGTACACGAGTTGGCCAGCGTCGCTTTACAACCGTACGTGAGCAGGCCAGGAGCAAACGGTTGGACTGAGCAAGCGTGCCAAAGTGTGATGGACGGGCGAGCCAAATCCTAGTGCGCGAGCCATTTACGGACATGTGACCGCTCCCTTCTTTATTACATTTTGTGCATCCATTTTGTATACGTGGTGCCTGTTCACTTTACATTAGCAGTCCAGGCTTTATCTTTGTAAAAAATGAACATCTCAATGCCATGTGCACTTCTTTGTGTGCAACTTTATATTATGCTCCTTTGTCATTTCATTGTTTATCCTGGATCTATGCGTTGCAAATCTTCTCAACCCCTGCGCCAAGTGCTGCTCGACCACCTTCTGGATGATAGCGCTCGACTCTACCGAAATGGCTTGCTCGACCCTCTAGCTAGTGCTCCGCTCGACCTCTTTACACAAGGTAAATGAGCGACCCTTTCTTCGGAGATGTGCGAGTGACCTTAAGTTGGATTGCATGAGCGGCATAGAGAAAGCATGCGCGACCAGACGTTCCCTACTCGACCCACCTGAGCTGACCGACCACTTGTTGATCGACCGGGCGTCCGATGGCCGACCAGTTGCTGAAAAAAGCACGACCAGAATGGAAGATGTTGCTCAACCGATCAAGTGGAAGCTACTTCTCAACCGACCGGGTGGTGATGCTCTTGGGTGAGTGACCTTGCCAATATGTAAAATATAGCTACCTGCACTCATTCTGTACGACAAAATGCTTAAAATGGTTTTTAGCTAGTTAACATTTGTCCCTCGAAGCTTGTATTTTTTGCTTGCGAGAAATGCGGGCTTCGAAATGAACTTTGCTAATACCGTTCGTATTGAGATCCAATTGTGGCTTTTTGTTTGCTATGGCAAGTCATGCTTCGAATTTGCACCTGTTCTGTAGTTAAAACAAGCGAATGCATGATTATGGACTTACACTCACTATCAGCTGTCCACATCGATGGTGGATTAGCTAAGTAATGAATCATAGCGAATTTTACTTTGAATTGAATAAAGCCGATTGACTTAAGACTTCTACTTAGAGAGGTTTTTATATCATTGTGCCCCTGTTTGGGAAGGTCTTATGTTTGGTGCCCCCGCTAGCAGGAGGACTTTGGGTTTTGTGCCCCCGCTCGGGGAGGTCATGGGATTTAATGATTGTGCCCCCGCTAGGGGAGGACTTTGGATTTAGTGATTGTGCCCCCGCTAGGGGAGGACTTTGGATTTAGTGCCCCCGCTTGGGGAGGTCATTGAATTTCTATATTTCACATTTGATATCTCAGAAGCTACGCAAATGGATTTACTTATTCACATCTGATGTTTCAGATGCTACGCAAATGTATTTCATTCTTCACATCTGATGTTTTAGATGCTACACAAATGGATTGATCATTCTTCAAATCTGATATTTCCAGATGCTACGCAAATGGATTGATCATTGTTCACATCTGATGTTTCAGATGCTACGCAAATGGATTGATCATTCTTCACATCTGATATATCAGATGTTACGCAAATGTATTTCATTCTTCACATCTAATATTTCAGATGCTACGCAAATGGATTGATCATTCTTTATATCTGATATGTCAGATGCTACGCAAATGTATTTTATTCTTCACATCTGATGTTTCAGATGCTACGCAAATGGATTGATCATTCTTCACATCTGATATTTTCAGATGCTACGCAAATGGATTGATCATTCTTCACATCTGATGTTTCAGATGCTATTCAAATGGATTGATCATTCTTCACATCTGATATGTCAGATGCTACGCAAATGGATTGGGTTGTTGTTATATCGTTTCATGAGGCCGCTATCAGTCCCTTTGTCAGATGCTTGACTTGGCAGGCTATTCCGATTTAGGGACTGAGGCTTTGAACCTCTAACTTGGGGAAGTAACCCTTCGATGAAGTTACAGCACTCATACTTGTTTGTTGTGGCGATTGTTCGTTGTTTGGATCTTTACGACTTTTCCCATTCGCTTTTCAAGGTGGTGTTTTTCTATTTTGCATTTGTGCATTTTGATGTTTACAGAGTTCGACACTTGAACTAACATTGTTGGGGTCATGATATTACAGGAACAAGCGCTCGACAGATGGCCAGCAATATGAAATCATTCTTTAAGTAAGTTTTGATTTGACATATAATTTTGCAAGCAAGAAATTCATTCAGACAGATATTCTCTTAGTTGTAGAGCTAATATTTAGTGCATCACTTGTAGATTATTATAGGTTGTTTACAAGAAGTTTTGAATGTAACAGAAAGTAAAACATGAGTAAAGCATGAACTATAGCAGAAATAGAGCATGAAGTAAAGTGGTGGCGATGTTGATTGCTTAATCTGAGCCATTGAAACTAGAGCACCAATCATTGGTCCTTAGTTGATGATCGACCATTGATCGATTTGAGCAGGAGCCCTTTTGCTTGGACTAGACTGATTATTTGATGCCTCTGGCCCTTGAGGAGTTGCAGAAGGATTCATGATCTGTGGATTTTTTACATACTGTTGTAGCCTATTCTTCCTGATTAACACCTCGATGAGGTTTTTCAGGTGTCGACACTCATTGGTGTTATGACCAGGTTAGTTGTGAAATCTGCAGAATTTCCCCGAGTTTGCTGCTTTGTCGCTTATCCTCATCAGATTTGGCTCCTCATATTGTTTAGAATTTTTTGTTGCAAGATAGATATTTTCAGGAGTGTCATTCAAGGGTGTCAGCTTTGATGAGTTGAAAAGGCGAGACTTCTTAGTAGCCTTGTTGCTATTCCCGTCGTTGGCGCGCTTCTGCCCCTAATCACTCTTCTGATTATATTGGGTAGCAGCATTTTTGGTAGCTTCAAGAAGCGGGTTAGCATCGATAATCTGAAGAGGTATAGGATTAGTGTCGACTCTCATGTACTCCTCGGCCTTTTTATAGAATTTCTCAAGTGTGTTCAGTTCTTTCATTTTAATTCATCTACCAAATTCGCTCTTCTTATCTATGGTGCCGATTAGAGACATTAAGATCATGTGAGGCTCGGGATTTCCTATTCAGAAACAGCATCATTAAATCTTTTGAGGAAATCCTTGACGGATTCTCCTGGATCCGGCTTCATTGACGTAAGAGAAATAAAGTCCTTAGCTTTCGTAGCTTACGACCTGAACTGCTCTTTGAATTTCAAAGTCAAATCATCGAATTGGTTGATGGATTTAGGTGGCAATCTCGTGAGCCATAATGATGCGATGCCTTCAAGATAGAGAGGAAAGCACAAGCATTTGATTTCGTCCGTCGCTCTGGATGCATTCATATGCCACTCGTATTTGTATATGAAGTGATTTGGATCAGAAGTTCCGTTGTATGGAGATAAAGTAGGATGAGTAAACTTTTTGGGGAATTCTGCTTTGTGGATCCTCTTTGTGAATGGATTTTTGCTAAGAGAGAAGTCCCATTCCCGTTCACTATCCTTGCAAGCCATGTTATCTTCCATGATTTGCTTTACCATATCCGTGATATATTCCTTCGAGTCATGTTGCTTCGAAAAGAGGACTTCGATCTCTTAACTGGATGCTCGTCGTGGCGAGTGTTCGTAATTAGAGGATCTAGGTCCTTCATTTCCATCATGGGAAGGTGCTTCCGTAATGGGACTTGCAACTCGTCGGTTATTTCTATTGGAATGGTTTTTAGCATTCAACCTTGAGTTTTCGATATTAGCATTGCTTTTGTCAACAAGCCCTTCCAAGTTGTCATTATGAAGATGATCGGAGGTTGATGAATTTGTGTTCCCTTCAAGATGGACATGAATCTTTGGAGGAGGAGCAGGATTCGCTTGAGCGTTTAGGAGAGCACTCATTTTATCCATTAAAACTTGATTAGCATGCATTAATGTTTTATTAGCATCGATTATGGCTTTGTTGGAGGCTTCCATTCGTTGGCTCAAGTTAGCGACAATGGATTCTTGTTCGGCTCTAGTCACTCTGGCTCCAATTATTGAGTTTTCGCCAACTTCGAAACGGTTAGTTAGCGGCATGGCTTCGTGGTTAGCAACATCGTTGGGTGCTCCAATGGTTTTAATTGCGGTCTTTTTTGACTTAGCCATTATTTCGGACATGGATTTGAATTTGGAAGAGAGCACATCGATTGGGCTAGATCTTAGACTTGTAGAATCTATGGTAGAAATAGACTTATAACTTCAATGCAAAACTCTTGAATTGGAGAGGAATGCGAACGCTGCCCCATGGTGGGCACCAAATGTTTGAATCAAAAATGGTTCAAACACCAAAGGTGTGAAATCACACTTCACCAAATGGTATGCAAAATGAAAATGGGGCCACAAATGCAAAGTAAATGGGAAAAGCAGGAAAAAGCAAGTAAGAGACACGAAATTTTTATAGTGGTTCAACCTAGAGAAGATCTACGTTCACTTTGGAACCCATCTCATTATCACACGAGAGATTTACAAAATTCATCATCTCATACATCTCATTTTTGCCCATTCTCTCTTTTACAATGATTTTCCTCTCTTTAATGATTTGATTCTCTCTAATCCGTTATGGAAGTGATTGGATCCTTAGAATGTGGAGAACATGTGAGTGTATGCTTCATAGTTTGAGCACTTTGAGGATCAATGAAGACTCCATGGCGGTTGAGATGTGAGTCGAAGCTTTGAGGGTGACTAATTGTGGTAGGAGAGAATCTGAACGGCGTTTGAGATAATGGAAATAATAGATCTCGGTTTGGAAATGATGGAGAGAACTTAAATCGATCTCTAATGAAGGAAGGAGGAGACTTGATCCACTTGGTGATGGAGAAAGATGAAGTGAGCTTTGGTGGCCATTAATGGAGTTTGTAATAGAGCTTGGAAGGTTGAAGAAATGATTTGGCGGCCCTTCGGGGTAGAGGAATTCGTCCCCTAAATTGTTGTGAAATGGGGTATTTATAGGTGAATTTGGTGTGGAGTTTAGAAGGAGTGGCAATGTTGTAATTATGGGGTGCAAATCCATATGAGTACAACTGGTCAACACCGCTTTGCAGTTGTACACGAGCTGGCCAACATCGCTTTACAACTGTACGTGAGCAAGCCAGGAGCGAACGGTTGGACTGAGCGAGCATGCCAATGTGTGATGGACGGGCAAGCCAAATCCCAGTGCACGAGCCATTTACGGACATGTGACCGCTCCCTTCTTTATTACTTTTTGTGTGTTCATTTTGTATACGTGGTGCATGTTCACTTTACATTAGCGGTCCAGGCTTTATCTTTGTAAAAAACGAACATCTCAAAGTCATGTGTACTTCTTTGTGTGCAGCTTTATATTATGCTCCTTTGCCATTTCATTGTTTATCCTGAATCTGTGCGTTGCAAATTTGCTCAACCCCTGCGCCAAGTGCTGCTCGACCACCTTCTGGATGATAGCGCTCGACCCTACCGGAATGGCTTGCTCGACCCTCCAGATGGTGCTCTGCTCGACCTCTTTACACAAGGTAAATGAGCGACCCTTTCTTCGGATATGTGTGAGCGACCTTAAGTTGGATTGCATGAGCGGCATAGTGAAAGCATGCATGACCATACATTCCCTGCTCGACCCACCTGAGCTCACTGACCACTTGCTGATCGATCAGGCGCCCGATGGCCGACTAGTTGTTGGCCCAATGAGTTGCTGAAACAAGCGCGACTAGAATGGAAGCTGATGCTCGACAAGATCAGGTGGAAGTTGCTTCTCAACCGACTGGTTGGTGGTGCTCTTGGGTGAGCGACCTTGCCAATATGTAAAATATAGCTACCTGCACTAATTCTGTTCGACACAATGCTTGAATAGGTTTTTGGCTAGTTAACACTGCAATTTCTTGCCATATGCCCGAATTTTTGACAAATGAAACACTTAGATTTTCCCTTGTGCCAACAATCGTTTTCTTCATGACCAGATCTGCTTGTTTTTGTTGTGCTTCAGTTGGTCCGTCTTTGAATTATTTAAAAAATTGAATTTTTTTTCGCTCTCTAGAGATGTCTCTGTCCCCTCTCATCAACCTAGCTCTGATAACATGTTAATATTTGATATAGAGAGTTAGAATTTGATATAGAGAGGAGGAGAGACATTAAATGAAGAATAATTGAAGTACTTCTCTTCGATTTGTGATGCAGGTCTCATCAATTAACTCAATATTGTAACCGTATCAACAATTATTGTTATACGTCTAGTATGCCAAAACAAAGAATTATAAACTTGTCACACAAGTTTATAACTTGAATTTCCACTACTTTGGAATTCAATATTAGCTAATAATAACAATCAATATGTTGTAATTAATTTACAACATCTACGTTATACTATTTTAAGAAATAACACAACTTACAGAATGGAAAGATTATGAAATAATGCATATAAATATTCAAAAGAAAAATCTAACCAAACGTGTTTGAGTCTTGTCATAACAATTTCCTTAAGAATTTTATTTCAAAATTCTCGCAAGATACAACAGACGTATTCTGCACGAGACTGTAATGAGTATGTCACTCTGTGATTATATATAAGAGTATTAGAGAAGAGAGAAGGAAGATTGGATTGGAATGAGTTAGTAAAGTGATCAAGTTTCCTCCTTATTTATAGTTTATCCGCATCCCTTCGAATGGTCGCACCCGTACCTCTTCGTATGGTCGCATCTCTTCTGAACGGTCGCACCCGTACCTCTTCGTACGATTGCATCTCTTTCGAACGGTCGTACTCGTACCTCTTCGTACAGACGCATCTCTTTCTATGAAAGGAAGTGTCTTTTCGCGAAGTGTCTTTTCGTAGAAATGTAACCGTTTGGCGAAATGAAGTGCTTTTTCGCGAAGTGTCTTTTCGCTGAGATATGACCGTTGGAAAATATGACCGTTGGTGAAAGGAAGTGTCTTTTTGCGAAATGTCTTTTCGCGAGGTGTCTTTTCGCGAAGTGTCTTTTCACGAAGTGTCTTTTCGCGAAGTGTCTTTTCATGAAGTGTCTCTTCGCGAAAAACCATGCTTCTAATAGTCACGCCCTTTCACTAAACAGTTGCACCTGTTCGCTTAAATTATGTGGGACAATGGACAAAGTATATTTCATTCAATACTTACGAATTTTAACAATTATTCCCTCCACTCTACTATCATTCATTCCATGATTAGTCTCACTGTATGAATCGCATGAGTAATCTGTAATGAAGTCAATGGTCTTACAGTTCCCATCGTTGAATAATTCCTTGTTCGCTTTTCTATCTTCCCCACAGTTATAAAACCTGCTTTCAAGCAGTAGTATCAATTTATGTTCTCTTTTATAGCCACAAACGGCAAGTGGTTCGGAGCATCCTCATCATCAACTATGCTGCAACCATTGATCCATTTCTTTCTGTTGCTCTTCATCACCGCCATTATCTACCCTCTTTTTCTGTGTAGTGGTGCTCAGCCTGTTGATTTCCCATCCGCAAATATATCAACTACATGGATAAACAACCAGTCCACAGAATATATCCGCTCAATGCAAGATGGTGTAATTATAAGAAACATTTTCAGAAGGAGAACATCTGACCCTTGGTTGGATTTTGGTTGCGGCTTCATCTGCCCAGTTGGATCTGTCGACTCTGCTGGATTCTGCAAGTCCTTTATCTTTTCCATCTTCTTGATTGGAATCGTCCGCATAGGTACGAACCAGAGATACAACGATCCACAAATAGTATGGTCGGCAAACCGTGACCATCCTGTTGGAGAAAATGCAGCATTGGAATTTTCCAAAAACGGGGATTTAGTGCTGCGCGATTATGATGGAACCTTTGTCTGGTCTAGTGGTACTTCAGGAAAGTCTGTGGTTGGTATGGAACTGAACCAAGTATCAAGCCTTGTGATTTTCGATAATGTTGTAACCGTTGTGGCTAATCCGATTAAAGACCACTCTAACCCGATATCTAAACCACAATGCGCTAGCGGAAGACTAGATCGTTGTTAGACTTGCAAAAACAACAAAAACAATAACTCTAGTCACAAAACCAATATCAACCAATCACGAACAACCCAAATCTCAATCACAAGAAAGAAACTAATGACAAAGTAGCAAAAATAAATCACACAAGGATTTATAGTGGTTCCACTAACATCTTGTTAGTGTACATCCACTTTGGAGAGTGTATTTTATTACCATGATGTAAGGAATACAAGAGATTGATCCAATAGTCACTATATTTCAATATAGAAAGGAGTTTGAGGAGAATAGAATTGAAGAATTTGAATTAGGTTATAAACCCTAATTCTCCCTTGAGAATAACCCTTGATCCCAAATCAAGTTTTCCAAGCTTCTCCCACTAACACCTCAAAAAATGGCTTATATAGGGATAGGCCAATTACTCAAATTGCTCCCGTATCTTCACAAATCAACTAACAAGGTTTTCAGCCCGAAATAGCCCAATTCAATATTTAGATGTCTGTCGTGGGAGGTGACAGACGTCTGACCCTCCCAGGGAATTATTTGGGCTCCAGCTCTCAGCTCAGACGTTTGTCGCATCCATGACAGACGTCTGTCCCCATCTCTGACGTTTGTCGTGAGGATGATAGATGTCTGTGGAAACTTTCGGGAAAATCCCCCTGTAGTGACAGACGTCTGTCGTCCCATACGACATACGTCTGTCGCACTGTACATAGAACAGCTTACTCGTTTCAGCTCATATCTTCCTCGTGCGAACTCTGATTTGCGAATGATTTTCTCCTATGTGAAGCTATCTTCGACCACTTCAATCTACCATATAGTATCGCATATTACAACACTCCACCTCGATACTATAACCATCTCAACTCCAAACTCCAATGCACCCAAGCATTTCCTTCTACCTTCGACCAAGCAAACTTGAATGTTTCCCCAATGAGCTCCGGCATGGCCACCGCCCATTGCACTACACCAACGAGTTCTGGCAAAGCCCCCACCCGTCAATGTAGTGTTGAAAACATTCAAACCACAAACCGTCTCACCAAAAGACAATGTACTTGGGAGTGTAACGAGTACTTACCTTGAAGATAGATTTCCAATCTCTCACCGCTATTCCTTTTCCATCAAACAAAAAATCACTATCTCCACGTCGTGCCACCCTGTGGCACCTAGCAACTCAACAAGCGAATTAAGTTCGAGCAATGCTCGAAATTGCCATATGGCAATGCCTTCGTAAACATATCCGTCGCATTATCCTCTGTGTTCACTTTTCGAATGTATACTAGCTTACCCTCATCCATGGCTACAAGAAATGACTCCCTCACCTCAATATGCTTGGTCCGTGAGCTAAATGCCAAATTCTCCGCCAAGTGGATAGCACTTTGGCTATCACATCGAACATCAACACTCTCATGTTCGAAACCCAAGTCACACAACAATCGCTTCAAGTAGAGTGCCTCCTTGGTCGCTCCACAGCGGCAATCAACTCCGCCTCCGTAGTGGATAAAGCAACTACGGTTTGCAATCGCGATCTCCAACTAATGGTTGTCCCGCCAAGTTTAAAGACATGCACGTAAGTTGATTTCCTCCGATCCCTATCACCGGCATAGTCCGAGTCACAATAACCAACCAACTTGCAACTCCTATCATCACTACCGCCAAACAAAAGTCCATGAAATGTTGTGCCTTTCAAGTATCTCATAATAGCCTCCACAGCTTCCCAATGCGATTTCCCCGGATTAGCCGTATACCGACTAACCACCCCGGCGACATTTGCAATATCGGGCCTTGTACACACCATTGTGTAGATTAAACTACCAACCGCACTTGCATATGGCAACTTTTCCATATAAGCCTTGTCTTTATCCCCGATAGGTGATCCCTTATCCGAAAGGTTCATATGCAAAGGTAAAGGTGTATTTAACGCCCCTGCATCCCCAATGCTAAACCGGCAAAGCACTTTCTTAATGTATTCCTTTTGAGTCAATCTTAACTCAAAACGCTTTCGGTCCCTTCCTATTTCCATGCCCAAGATTTTTCTTGCTTCTCCAAGATTCTTCATCTCGAATTCCGATTTCAAAAGCATCTTCAACTTGTTGATTTCATTTTGATCCTTGGAAGCAATGAGCATATCATCCACATACAAGAGTAAATACACCCAACAATCATTTCCCAACCTCTTGAAATATACGCAAGCATCCTTGATGCTTCGATGGAAGCCACTTTCAAGCATGAAATGATCAAATCTCGTGTACCATTGTCTAGGCAATTGCTTTAACCCATATAGTGATTTCTTCAATTTGCACACCATATTAGACTTACCATCTATAACAAACCCTTCTGTTTGCTCCATGTAGATGTCTTCATCCAAGTCTCTAAGCAAGAAGGCGGTTTTCACATCAAATTGCTCCAACTCTAGGTCTTGGATAGAAACTATGGCTAGTAAAACTCGGATAGATGTATGACGAACCACCGGTGCAAAAATTTCATCATACTCCTTTCCTTTCCTTTCCTTTGTGAGAACCCCTTTTCCACTAACCTTGCTTTATACCTTCCATCATCCTTCACCTTGTAAATCCATTTGCACCCTATAGCATGGTTTCCTTGAGGAAGTGGAACCAACTCCCAAGTTCGGTTCTTCATAAGCGATTGAATCTCTTCCTCCATGGCGCAAATCCACTTCGAGCTCTCTCTCGACTACATGACGTCATCAAGGTCCATCGGCTCATCTTGGACTACACTGAGAGCATAGTCCAAATGATCACAAAAGATAAGGTAGTTCCAATCACCATATCTTTTTGGAGGCCTTATTGCACGTCGACCAACCCGAGTAGCAATACTATCACCCAAACCCCTTTCGGCTCCACCTTGAGTCGAAACTTCTCTAGTATCAAGTACATCACCAACATCATCACTAGAGGAACCATGTGGACTATGTGATGTTACATCAACCGCTTCAACCCCACGAGCTTGTTCAACTCTACTACCACTTGGACGGAATGTGGGAATGACTTCCTTCTCCTTTGTTTCACCATGAACCAAATTCGGAACGTCCGATGAGCTCTCATTCACCTTGAATAAAGCCGACTCATCTAAAGTGGCATGAAGATAATTAACAACCTTCTTCATTTTCGGATTCCAAATCCGATAGCCTTTCACGCCATCCGTAAAACCAAGCAAGACCCCTTTGAATGCTCTAGCTCCGAGCTTATCATTCCCCGGATCATGCACATAAACCGGGCTACCAAACACATGAAGATATCTCAAGTCAACTCTTCCCTTTCCACACTTCCTCTGGAATTTTATTGTAACACCCCACCTCCGCCAGGGTCACTCTAAGCAAGTACACTGGATTTGGAGGGGTGTTGGACAAGGTAATCATGCATGCAGATATCACAAGACAGAACATATAAGCGCAAACAGAGTAAATAAAGCAGCGGATAAAAGTTAACATTTCAAAACCATAGTCAAGTTACATCAAAGTGCTGAGTCATTATTTTCCAACTACTACAAGTCTAGAAAACATAAACTGTGAACTGGAAATAACATAAAGTAAAGTATTCCCCGAAGATAACAGTAGTGTCGCCATAGCAAAGCTCAAGTCCAAACCGTACATGAGCTATCCAGAAAGCAAGCTAAAGATCCCTGCTAGGTGCTAGTATTCCCACCCTGAGAACCTGGGGGGGGGGGACGGAAGAAAAGAGGCGGAAGAAAACGGGTCAGTCAAAAAGACTGGTAAGTCCTACCTACTATTAGTATAAAAACTAATAAAGTTAACTGGACATGTGTCACAAAGATGAATCATAGGGTGATAACTGGCATGGTGAAAAGTTAACAAGATAGATCAAGTGTGGCATCGCATATACAAGGTTAAGTTGCACCAGGTGTACTAGTATTCTAATCTATGTCAAGTATAGCAAGAAATGCTCCCTTGGCCCAAAGTTGGCCCACATCATGAGATGACCTAAATCAAGGTCCAACTACTCGGTCTAGTCGATCGGCTCCCTATAAGCCTAACTCGTCGTGTATCAGTGTCATACGGCCTAATTAGGAATGTAGTTGACTGTGCAAGGTCCACCCTAGGGTGTATCCAGCCCTAAGGTGTAAACCACAGACACAATTCAAGCACGCACAGTCTAAACCTACTGGTGCCCATATTCAACTCCAGACTTAATGTGCACGACCATGGTCTGCCTGAACAACCGGTGCACCCTTCAGCCGTCTCTTTTAGTCTCTTACAATCAGCCAGTAATCGTGCCCCACCCTAGCCTAGTCTAGGGTATCCAGATACTCTCGAGTTGGTTACTGCTGAAAAGGACCACGTAACTAGGGTTTTAAAATGTGTTAAGTGTGGTTAACCCTATCCTAACCATGTATTGAGTCGGTCAAGTGTGTTCAAGCAGTTCATGAATTAACCCTATCAATACATCGTGTTCAACTGGCTAAGTATATTCAAGTAGTCCATGACTTAACCCTACCAATCCATCGTGTTTAATTGGTTATGTATTCAAGTAGTCCATGACTAAACCCTACCATGTGGCATTAATTAACTTAATGCACCCCAACCTCTCACATTAGACTTTGTTGTGGTTACTAGTTAAGCCGGGCGGGTCCGGGTAGCTTTACACCACAACCTAGTCTAACCTCGGGTTTTAAGTGCGATATGACCAACTACTCACATTGGGTCCTATTGTTTGTAGCCACTAGTTAAGCCGGTCGATTGCGGGTAGATTTATGCTACAAACTCAACTCAACCTCGAGTTGGCCACTTTCATGTTTTCTACATGTCATGTCCATGTTCATGTTTTCAAGCATAAACACATGTCAAACTTTCATGTCATATTTTCAAGTCATGCTTTCATGTTATTTAAGTTTGCCCAACTACCCATAACGTATTCCCATCGTACGTAAATTCGCATCAACGCAAATAGATCAAAGAGGGAACATAACAATATGACAAGGTGGGCATAAGGTGGCAAAAGTCTATCACAAGTCAAACATGGTGATATTTGCGGGAAAGGTGTTCAACCTACTAGCATATGGCCTCAACATGTATGATGGCATAAAAGGTGACTTGGCCTCAAACATATCAAATAGCATAAGGGTGATTTGGTCACAAGCATGCATAATAGCATAAGGGTGCTTTGGCCACAAGTTAAACATAATAGCATAAGGGTGCTTTGGCCACAAGCATGCATAATAGCATAAGGGTGCTTTGGCCACAAGTTAAACATAATAGCATAAGGGTGCTTTGGCCACAAGCGTGCATAATAGCATAAGGGTGCTTTGGCCACAAGTTAAACATGGTGGCATATGAGGCAAATGTGTTCATAAACTTGCATATTACATTATAAGCCTCAAAACATGCATGATATCAAATTTAGCAAATAGGTGAAACATGATCATAAATGATATAGGATGATAGCTAGTGATTCGCATATAACATCATATGCAAGATAACATAAGGTTTATGAGAGTTTCTATGTTGCTTTATGCAACATTCCCAATCAAAGCTCATAGCTTTCTATGCACAAGGTCAAGGTGATGGCTTTACAAACATGCATAGAATAAATCTATGCATAACATGATAGAATCAAAGAACAAATCATACTTAGGCCCAAACTCAAACTTGCAACATGTTATATTTAACTTCATAGTTAGAATCTAAGAGTAGTATAGGGCTTACAATGCTATGAAGACTTATAAAATAAAATAAGATTGAGACGAAGCCACGCTAGCAACACTAAAAGCCCCAAATGAATATAAGCTCCAAGTTGTCTTGAGAAACAAGAAGCTCCTTTGATTTGTATGAAGAAAGATCCTTATTTTGATGAAGAAAGGTGGCTCTTTTACTAGCTTAGGACACTCAAATTTTCATGAAGAGGATGGAGGCCATGATATGAAGGTGGAGGCCATGATCAAGAAGCATTTTGGCATAGTTTAGTTGTAGGAATGATTAATGAGGTTTAGGCTAGGTCTTAGGGTCTTTTTATAGAAGATTAGGTTTATTTTTAGCCATAGGATTAACCCTAAATCAAATTTGAGCCATCAAATCACGTCACTAGCCAACGAAACAGGTCCAAACAGCCAAAATAAGTGCACCAGGCCGACCTGGCCGACCAGGGAGGTCGACCCCCAGGTCGACTCTAGTGTCGACCTGGTTGGGGGGAGGTCGACCCTAGTGTCGACCCCCCTGTCGACCTGTCTGGGCGGGAATTTTCCCGCCCAGTCTGTTTTGGCTGAATTTGAATTCCAAATTTAAATTTGAACTGTTTTTGAACTTGAAATTTTCTGAAAACTTTGACGGGCCATAACTTGGTCATACGGGCTCCGTTTTGCGAAAACTCGGACTCTATTTCGCGTATTTTTCCGAGACGAACGCAATGGCACAGCCCGTTTCCCTTGATTCAGATTTTATCATTTAATTCTGCCTTGGTTTATGTTATAACATGTTATTTAAAAATACGGGTTGTTACATCCTCCCCTCCTTAAAGGATTTCGTCCCCGAAATCTTCAAGTTAGGAAGAACATATCCTACCATCCATTATCCATCTACCCAAAACATCATCCACGTGCAGTCATTGTCCTTAAAAGATTCTAAATGCTGTATGAACATATGCAAAGGTGTGTGTATATGTACTTATCTAATGCGAAAATCAGGCGGTAACTGATTCAGTAAACCTCCTTAATGAAAAATATGTTAGTGTAATGAGTCCATATGTATGCGAATTCCTAATATAATCCATAGTCTCTATATGAGTGCACATAACATTCATCCATATGCAACATCCACATGATAGCATAACAAGTTTCGTCCATGAATAAGCATAAACACTCATGCATATGCGGTATGAATGTGTGTGAGCCGATCTTAGTGCCTAAGGTGTATCATGCATCCACGAGTATCCACTTGCAACCACTTACAGCCATCAAGCATAACATGTTTCAAGTACATGTTTCATCCAAAGGGCTCCTACCTAAGGTTCTCATGACAGGATTAACGAGATAACAAGATAAACATGGATAGCAAAAGAAAGGTATGCTAATCTAGGAAAAGAGATTGAGAATGTACCCTCGAAAAGAAAAGGATAAAGCCTACGCATCTTCCCCTCAGTTTCCCAAGTTGCGTCTTCTTCGGCTTCATTCCACTGAACCTTTACTAACTTGACTTCTCGATTCCTCAGCTTCTTGATCTCCGTTCCCAAGATACGAATCGGAGCTCACCTCAAAGTTGCCTCTTTTTCTACCTCCACGTCTTCAAGAATGCTAGGATCAACTACCTCGGCTGACTCATGTAGGCACTTTCGGAGATGCGAGACATGAAAAAAAACATTGTGCACTCCGGCCAGCTTCTCGGGCAATTATGAGCTATCTTCCCCACTCTTCCTATAATAGGGAAGAGTCCTTGGTGCCAGCTTCCCAACTGCTCCAAAACGAACCATATTTCGCAAAGGAGAAACCTTCACGAAAACCATGTCTCCAACTTCGAATTCCAGATCTGTCCTTCACTTGTTAGCATAGGACTTCTGTCTACCTTGGGCCGTTTTCATCCATCTTTGAATCAACTCTACCTTCTCGGAAGTGCCCCTTTTCATGTCGGGCCCAAGTATACGCTCATCCGTTGTATCCCACCAACATGTTGGTGACTTGCACGGCCTCCCATACAAAGCTTCGAATGGTACCTTCCTATGCTTGCTTGGTAGCTGTCATTGTAAGCAAACTCTACGAGAGGAAGGTGGTCTTCCCAAGTGCCACCAAAGTCAAGAATGCATAGCCTCAACAGTTCTTCTAGTACCCTATTCACCCTTTCGGTCTGGTCATCCATCTGTGGGTGATAGGCCGTACTTAGATTCAATTGCGTACCCATTGCTTCATGCAAATTATACCATAACTGACTAGTGAAGATTGGGTCACGATCGCTAACTATGCTAGAAGGAACTCCATGCAATCGCACTATCTCTCAAAGATAAACAGATGCTATCCATGATACGGTCCTCTTGCTTTTCACCGGAATAAAATGGGCTCTCTTTGTAAATCTATCAATTATAACCCATATCCCATAAGTCCCAAATAGTTTGGTGACGAACATCTTCACCCCAACTATATATCACAAACAGGCGAGTCATACTCCTTATGGGCTTTGCAACAGAACTAAGATTGAGAATAGGACCGAGAGGATATACTAAAAAAATAGCATGCGAGTAAGCTCTACAGAATAATAGGGATCAAGGATATACTCTTAGAAAGAGATATAATGTGCGTATCTAGTCTTCAATCTTCTAAGTCGCATTTTCTTGAGCTTAATCCTATCGTGCCTTGAACATCTTTTAACTTCACAATTTCGTAGCTCTTAATTCTTATTTCCAAAATAAGAGTTAGATCTCATTTCACCATTGCCTCTCGTTCCACTTCCACATATTCTTTTCCTAAAATACTTGGCTTCCACATAACTACGTGCTCATGGTTTCATGCAAGCTTTACAAAATTCGTTAGTGAATCCTGGACCTCATTTACATACTATACGGTATCCCATGCAGAAGAACTATCTCTTGAAAACAAGTGCCAATCCACGTTGCCAAATGTACTTACTAGGGTGATTTCTATAACCCATGCTTAAGCGAAAGGGACTATCCGCCTTAGTGGCGAATCACCACCGGAGCACCCCATTCTGAAATGCTTCGCCTAGTGAAATTTTTCTCAGGCTACTCCTTGATTTACTTGCTAAGCTCTCTTCTTTCTCGCGGGGCCATGTGCCTAACAGGCAATGAAACTGGCTTGGCATTATCAACAAGATGAATACGGAAGTCTATCTCACGTTTAGGGGGTGACCCCTTAACCTCTTCAAAGACACCAGGATATTCTCGGACCACTCTCACAGATTGCAGATCATCGATGGACGAGTCAAGAGATTCAAGATAACATGACACGACAGGATCCATAGGGTTACCAAAAATTTCTAGGGGATTACCGAGGCGAGTCATGAGCCTCACTACCTTATGCTCACAGTCAAGAATGGTTCCATAACTGGACAACCAATCCATGCCCAAAATCAACCCGTGTCCCATAAACCCGAGAACATAAGCATTACACATGAATTCTACGCTCAAGATAGAGATTTTCAAATCCATACAAATCACAAGTAGATGGGCGGAACCCCCAATTGGATTTGAAACACTAACAGGACCTCAACTAGACTAGTACTTAGGTGCAAACTTTCAACAAGATCAGAAATAAAACTATGTGATGCGCCAGAATCAAATAAGGTACGAACAGGGAAATCAGAAATGTAAACATGACTTTCTATATAAACACTACCTCGATCAAAAGCTGGAAGAGCGAGGAGAGCCTGCAACTGTCCTCTAGAGGGTCCTGCTCGCTGAGTTTGCCTTTTTCCTTGTCCTCGCTTTTTCGGGAAATCCTTACTGAAGTGTCCAGACTTTCCGCAATGAAAGCATACGCCCAGCTTCCTCTTCTTCTTCTTACAGTCTTTGGCTATGTGCCCAGTGATCCTACAGAAGTTGCACTTTCTTATCTCTCTTGCCTTGTTGTTGTTGTTGCCCTTGTTTCCCTTCTTGTTGTTCTTGTCTCTTTTCTCGGTATCTTCCTTCTTGCCTTGATACTCATTTGCCTTGACCTCCTTCTTGCCACTCTTATCTTCCTCTTGAAGTAGGGCCATATTCACCAAACTCTCGAAGGTCGCCCCCATGGGTATATGAGACATGGCCAAACCGCGCAATGGCTCATTCAATTCTAGAGCAAAGTGTAGGGCCTTCTTCTGAGCTGTGTTAACCAAGTCTAAACCGAACCGAGCAAGTTGATTAAACGTATCCACGTATTCCCTAACTGTCATGTCCCCTTGCTTTAGAGATAGGAACCTCTCCGTCTGAAGGTTCTCTTCTGTCGATGATAGAAACCTCAGTCCAAACCTTCTCCTAAAGTCATCCCAAGTCTGAATTGGCCTAGTAGTGGTGGTGACTACCCACCAATATGCAGCTTCCCCTTTCAACAGCCATACCGCTAACAGCACTTTCCTACGGTCTTCTATATCAAAGATAGCAAAGAGGTCTTCAGTTTCCTTCAACCAGTTTCTTGCCTCAACAAAAGTCTCCGACCCTACAAAATTCTTGCCACCCATCGCCTTAAAGTCCATGCAAATATTTGTGAAATCCTCTTGCGGATGCTGAGGAGGAGGAGGAACCTCAGCTACGGGAGGAGGAGAAAAGTTAGCCACGGGGGAAGGAGGAGGAATGTTCGCGGGGCCGGCTTCATTCGCCCTTGCCTCCATGTACCTTCTAAACCAAATAGGTACTGGTACGCCCTCCAGAATGGCAAAATTATCGGCCATACTGAAACGAAGAAAAAGATAGGTTGAGAACGAGGAAACAAAGGATAGTGCTAATGGCTTTTGGGGAATAGCCTTTTTAAAATAAACTAGACTTTTCTTGGAAAATACTTAATTGGTTTTGAAAATAGTTTTTCAAAAGTTAAGTTTTAAAAACCTTTTGCTCGAATCTTGTAAACCTTATGCTCTGATACCAAATGTAACACCCCACCTCCGCCAGGGTCACTCTAAGCAAGTACACTGGCTTTGGAGGGGTGTTGGTCAAGGTAATCATGCATGCAGATATCACAAGACAGAACATATAAGCGCAAACAGAGTAAATAAAGCAGCGGATAAAAGTTAACATTTCAAAGCCATAGTCAAGTTACATCAAAGTGCCGAGTCAGTATTTTCCAACTACTACAAGTCTAGAAAACATAAACTGTGAACTAGAAATAACATAAAGTAAAGTATTCCCCAAAGATAACAGTAGTGTCGCCATAGCAAAGCTCAAGTCCAAACCGTACATGAGCTATCCAGAAAGCAAGCTAAAGATCCCTGCTAGGTGCTAGTATTCCCACCCTGAGAACCTGGGGGCGGGGAAGGAAGAAAAGAGGCAAAAGAAAACGGGTCAGTCAAAAAGATTGGTAAGTCCTACCTACTATTAGTATAAAAACTAATAAAATTAACTGGACATGTGTCACAGAGATGAATCATAGGGTGATAACTGACATAGTGAAAAGTTAACAGGATAGATCAAGTGTGGCATCGCATATACAAGGTTAAGTTGCACCAGGTGTACTAGTATTCTAATCTATGTCAAGTATAGCAAGAAATGCTCCCTTGGCCCAAAGTTGGCCCACATCATGAGATGACCTAAATCAAGGTCCAACTACTCGGTCTAGTCGATCGGCTCCCTATAAGCCTAACTCGTCGTGTATCGGTGTCATACGGCCTAATCAGGAATGTAGTTGACTGTGCAAGGTCCACCCTAGGGTGTATCCAGCCCTAAGGTGTAAACCATAGAAACAATTCAAGCACGCACAGTCTAAACCTACTGGTGCCCATATTCAACTCCGGACTTAATGTGCACGACCATGGTCCGCCTGAACAACTGGTGCACCCTTCAGCCGTCTCTTTTGGTCTCTTACAATCAGCCAGTAATCGTGCCCCACCCTAGCTTAGTCCAGGGTATCCAGATACTCCCGAGTTGGTTACTGCTGAAAAGGACCACGTAACTAGGTTTTAAAACGGGTTAAGTGTGGTTAACCCTATCCTAACCATGTATTGAGTCGGTCAAGTGTGTTCAAGCAGTTCATGACTTAACCCTATCAATACATCGTGTTCAACTGGCTAAGTATATTCAAGTAGTCCATGACTTAACCCTACCAATCCATCGTGTTTAATTGGTTAAGTATTCAAGTAGTCCATGACTTAACCCTACCATGTGGCATTAATTAACTTAATGCACCCCAACCTCTCACATTAGACTTTGTTGTGGTTACTAGTTAAGCCGGGCGGGTCCGGGTAGCTTTACACCACAACCTAGTCTAACCTCGGGTTTTAAGTGCGATATGACAAACTACTCACATTGGTTCCTATTGTTTGTAGCCACTAGTTAAGCCGGTCGGTTCCGGGTAGATTTATGCTACAAACTCAACTCAACCTCGAGTTGGCCACTTTCATGTTTTCTACATGTCATGTCCATGTTCATGTTTTCAAGCATAAACACATGTCAAACTTTCATGTCATATTTTCAAGTCATGCTTTCATGTTATTTAAGTTTGCCCAACTACCCATAACGTATTCCCATCGTACGTAAATTCGCATCAACGCAAATAGATCAAAGAGGGAACATAACAATATGACAAGGTGGGCATAAGGTGGCAAAAGTCTATCACAAGTCAAACATGGTGATATTTGCGGGAAAGGTGTTCAACCTACTAGCATATGGCCTCAACATGTATGATGGCATAAAAGGTGACTTGACCTCAAACATATCAAATAGCATAAGGGTGATTTGGTCATAAGCATGCATAATAGCATAAGGGTGCTTTGGCCACAAGTTAAACATAATAGGATAAGGGTGCTTTGGCCACAAGCATGCATAATAGCATAAGGGTGCTTTGGCCACAAGTTAAACATAATAGCATAAGGGTGCTTTGGCCACAAGCATGCATAATAGCATAAGGGTGCTTTGGCCACAAGTTAAACATGGTGGCATATGAGGCAAATGTGTTCATAAACTTGCATATTACATTATAAGCCTCAAAACATGCATGATATAAAACTTTAGCAAATAGGTGAAACATGATCATAAATGATATAGGATGATAGCTAGTGATTCGCATATAACATCATATGCAAGATAACATAAGGTTCATGAGAGTTTCTATGTTGCTTTATGCAACATTCCCAATCAAAGCTCATAGCTTTCTATGCACAAGGTCAAGGTGATGGCTTTACAAACATGCATAGAATAAATCTATGCATAACATGATAGAATCAAAGAACAAATCATACTTAGGCCCAAACTCAAACTTGCAACATGTCATATTTAACTTCATAGTTAGAATCTAAGAGTAGTATAGTGCTTACAATGCTATGAAGACTTATAAAATAAAATAAGATTGAGACGAAGCCACGCTAGCAACACTAAAAGCCCCAAATGAATATAAGCTCCAAGTTGTCTTGAGAAACAAGAAGCTCCTTTGATTTGTATGAAGAAAGATCCTTATTTTGATGAAGAAAGGTGGCTCTTTTACTAGCTTAGGACACTCAAATTTTCATGAAGAGGATGGAGGTCATGATATGAAGGTGGAGGCCATGATCAAGAAGCATTTTGGCATAGTTTAGTTGTAGGAATGATTAATAAGGTTTAGGCTAGGTCTTAGGGTCTTTTTATAGAAGAATAGGTTTAGTTTTAGCCATAGGATTAACCCTAAATCAAATCTGAGCCATCAAATCACGTCACTAGCCAACGAAACAGGTCCAAACAGCCAAAATAAGTGCACCAGGCCGACCTGGCCGACCAGGGAGGTCGACCCCCAGGTCGATTCTAGTGTCGACCTGGTTGGGGGGAGGTCGACCCTAGTGTCGACCCCCCTGTCGACCTGTCTGGGCGGGAATTTTCCCGCCCAGCCTGTTTTGGCTGAATTTGAATTCCGAATTTAAATTTGAACTGTTTTTGAACTTGAAATTTTCTGAAAACTTTGACGGGCCATAACTTGGTCATACGGGCTCCGTTTTGCCAAAACTCAGACTCTATTTCGCCTATTTTTCCGAGACGAACGCAATGGCATAGCCCGTTTCCCTTGATTCAGATTTTATCATTTAATTCTGCCTTGGTTTATGTTATAACATTTTATTTAAAAATACGGGTTGTTACATTTATTACCTATGGCCGAGCACGGAATTCGATTCACAATATGCACCGTGGTTGACAAAGCTTCGGCCCAAAATCCCTTAGACAAACCCGATGTCAATCACAAGCATCGAGCTTTCTCAAGTAGAGTTTGGTTCATTCTCTCCGCTACTCCATTAGATTGCAGATCTCCCGGTGTAGTAAAATGTCTCCGGATCCCGTGATGCTTACAATATTCCAAGAATTCACGCGAGACATATTCGCCGCCATTGTCGGTCCTTAACACCTTCAAAGTCTTACCACTCTCATTCTCAACAAGAGCCTTCCACACTTTGAACTTAGCAAATGCCTCCGACTTGGCCCCCATTACATACACCCATACCTTGCGAGACAAATCATCGATGAAAGAGATATAATACCTTTCTCCTCCCAAAGAAGCAATCGGTGCTGGTCCCCAAACATCCGAATGAACATACTCAAGAACCTCCTTTGAGTCATGCTTGCCTTCATCTAATGATACCCTTGTTTGCTTCCCCATGACACATTCCTCGCAAAACTCTAGTTTGTTGAAGCTCTCGTCCTCGATCATCTCCCTCTTCCGAAGAATATCCAAACTCCTCTTCGAGAGATGACCCAATCTCAAATGCCACAATCGTGTCGCATCCAAGTCACGAGAACTATCAACACCCACACAAGTCTCACCTCCTATGGTCACACCTTGAAGCAAATATATACCATGAGTCCTAGCACCTTTCATAACCACAAGTGCCCCCTTCGGAACCCTTAAGCAATCCTTCTCGATAGTGATCTTACATCCTAGAGAATCCAATTTCCCCTAAGATATAAGCGACTTCCTAAGTCCCGGAACATAGCTAACATTGGTGAGCGTGCGAACAACTCCGTCTGACATCCTTATTTGCACGGAGCCACTACGCATCGACTTGCAAATAGCACCATTTCCCAAAGCAATTGCATTTTCCACTTTGACCTCAAAGGATGAAAATCAATTTCTATTTGGCGTCATATGATACGACGCTGCCGAATCGAGTACCCACTCGTTACCCGAAACACCCGTTGCTACCGCCGTCAACACGTTCTCATCTATCTCACCATCACCACTCTCCACCGCCACGGATGAAGACGCTACTTCCTTCTTATCTTTGTACGGACATTCATTTTTCCAATGTCCCGGTTTCTCACAAATAAAGCACTTGCCATTTCTCTCTTTCGATTTACCTCTTCCACGGGTTTTCTTGATTTAGAACGCCCCCGGTTTCCTTTCTTCACATTCTTTTCTTTCTCTACAAACAACCCATGACTACTACTAGCTCCACTACTACCCTCACTCATCTCCTTCATTTGATCTCTCAACTCCTCACTAAGAAGACCCGTCTTGACATCAGCTAGATTCAAGGTATCCCGGCCATAGATCAAACTATTTGAGAAACTCGTATAGCGATCAGGAAATGAACACAATAATATCATCGCCTTTTGCTCTTCCTCAATCTTCAAATCAACGGCCTTCATCTTCATGAGAAAGTCATCAAAGGCATTCAAATGTGCCTTAAGCGTATTACCCTCCTTCATCTTGAAGGTGAAAAACGTACGCAACAAGATCAAATGATTAGTGAGCGACTTCTTCATATAAAGTTCTTCCAACTTGTCCCAAATACCTTTAGCGGTAGTCTCACCACTAATTTCGGAGATCACATTCTCCCCCATAGCAAGTTGAAGAGTAGTGTAAGCTCATTCCTCCATCTCCTCTCTCTCAACATCCGAGATATCACTTGGCAATAAGTGAGTACCAAATACTACTCGGTGCACCCGATTCCGCCTAATAACCGCTTTCATTTTCCATTGGCACTTCTCAAAGTCATTATCACCATTCCACTTGTCAATAACCAATTGAGAACCCGACGCCGCATACGATCCCCGTACATAAGGCGCCACACTATTCGGACTTCCGGTTGAAGGACTTACCGAGCTAATATCCGTCTCCGGCATTTTCACAAAAACCTAACAAGCACAAAAACAACTCTGATACCAGCTGTTGTAACCGTTGTGATTAATCCGATTCAAGACCACTCGAATCCGATATCTAAACCACAATGCGCTAGCGGAAGACTAGATCGTTGTTAAACTTGCAAAAACAACCAAATAAATAACTCTAGCCACAAAACCAATAGCAACCAATCACGAACAATCCAAATCTCAATCACAAGCAAGAAACTAATGACAAAGTAGCAAAAATAAATCACACAAAGATTTATAGTGATTCCACTAACATCTTGTTAGTGTACATCCACTTTGGAGAGAGTAATTTATTACCACGATGAAAGGAATACAAGAGATTGATCCAATAATCACTATATTTCAATATAGAAAGGAGTTTGAGGAGAACAGAATTGAAGAATTTGAATTAGGTTATAAACCCTAATTCTCCCTTGAGAATAACCCTTGATCCCAAATCAAGTTTTCCAAGCTTCTCCCACTAACACCTCAGAAAATGGCTTATATAGGGATAGACCAATTACCAAAATTGCCCCCATATCTTCACAAATCAACTTACAAGGTTTTCAGCCCGAAATAGCCCAGTTCAATATTCAGACGTCTGTCGTGGGAGGTGACAGACGTCTGTCCCTTCCAGAGAATTATTTGGGCTCCAGCTCTCAGCTCAGACGTCTGTCGCATCCATGACAGACGTCCGTCCCCCTCTCAGACGTCTGTCGTGGGGAAGACGTGTCGTGGGGATGACAGACGTCTGTGGAAACTTTCGGGAAAATCCCCCTGTAGTGACAAATGTCTGTCGTCCCATACGACAGACGTCTGTCGCGCCGTATATAGAACAGCTTACTCATTTCAGCTCATATCTTCCTCGTGCGAACTCCGATTTGCGAACGATTTTCTCCTATGTGAAGTTATCTTCGACCACTTCAATCTACCATATAGTATCGCATATTGCATCAGATAACAAGAACAATGTTGTTTGGTCGTCTGTGGAATACCCTACTGATGCATTGGTTCTCGGCCAAACGTTGAGGCTGGATCAACAGTTGACATCTAATCAGGCCCGACCCGAGGCCTAGGCAAGTGAGGCAGCCGAAATGGGCAACCCACCTCGACCGGGCAACCATCAGCAGTGGTGTAGGCAATTTGAGATATATCAATACTGAGATAAATAAAAGATATACAGAACAGATGCCAAAAGGAGCTGTGGGCGGGTTGGTGATGCTGCATGTATCTATAAGTTCTTGGTCGCTGGTTTGAGTGTGGGCAGCGTTTTTTCCTCTTGCATGGAGCACGAGCTGCAAATTTTTTTTTTCCTTCCCTCGTTGCCTTGAGCAACCCACCTGTTTGGGCCGGCACTGCATCTAATGTTTCTGTTGGTTTTTTAAGGAGGAAGAAGAAGAAATTAGAAGAAAGAAGAATAATTGAAAAAACTTTTATTGCTTCATTTTTCTCATTCCACAAATTGAAAAATTACACTTACATTTATAGCATTACAGGAATTCTAGAGTTTCTTCTCTAGAATTGTCCTTAATCCCTAATTTCAACTTTCCTTAACGTATCAAATTTCATTTGATATCTCTTACCATTTATTTTAGCCATCCATTAATACAATAATTAACTTTATTACATAATATTTCCTATTAAAACCAAATTTATTTGTTTTCTTAAAACCAAGTTTATTTCCAACAGTTTCTATTACCAACTCAAGTCCCGGTACATTGCATTTTAGTGTGGTTACAGAAGGTATTCAGGCATTTTCTGGTTCACAAGTATACTACGAGACATCCATTCCTACAATAAGACAAAAGAAAACTACCTATTTTTCATTCAACAATGGAAGCTTGGACATAGCTGCTGGTGCTAATTACAGTTGGATTAATATGTCCAAATTACCGTTGGCCACTTCGGTTCAGTATACGCAGCTTGATTATGCGGGTCATTTGAAAGTTTATGGATGGAATTCTACTGGGTGGATTCTTTTAAAGGATATTTTTGATGAATTTGTAATTTCTCTTTATAGAAATAAATGTGGATATCCTGCGGTTTGTGGAGAGTATGGGATATGCAGCTTGGATGAACAATGTTCTTGTCCTGCTTCGCATGTGGATGGAATGAATTACTTTAAGCCGATCGACCTTAAGAATCCTAACGTCGGTTGCGAGCCAATTAATGCTCTTTCATGCAATAAGTCAGCCAACACACAACAACTTTTATCGCTCAACGTTTCTTTCCCCGGCGATAGCGAATCCTTAAGCTTGTAAAGCTCAACTGAAGAAGCTTGCAAACAAGCTTGTTTGGCAAACTGTTCTATCAAAGCTGCATTTTTTCACGTATTGGGGATATTACTTCTAGTGGTTACTGTTATTTGATATCAGAATTTCAGTCGATGAGCTACCATAAACCACAAACATATAAAATTACATCTGCGTTTACCAAAGTGCAATCGTTTCCTTCTACAAATTTGTCACCTGGTCCAAAACCCAACAAATTTGTAAAAAAAAAACAAAAAAAAATAGTGTCAGAGTGATAACTGTTGCTAGTGTTGCATCTGTGCTTGCTCTTATTCTAATCGCTGCATGTGCCACAGCTCTTCTAAGGAGAAGATATAGCTATACAGAAGTTGAGGATGACCATGAATTCGATATGTTAGCCGAACTACTTACAAGATTTGCATTTGAAAGTCTTAGAGCTGCTACTAATGACTTCTCGCGAAAGCTTGGAGAAGGCGGATTTGGTTCTGTTGGTAGATGGCACTAAAGTAGCTGTCAAATGATTAAATGGTGTTGGACAAGGCAAGAAAGAGTTCTTAGCCGAAGTTGAAACTATTGGTAGCATTCATCATTTACCTTAAATGGTGTGTTGGACATGCAGAAAATAAACTAGTCGACATGGTAGATTGTCGTTGCACCGACATGCAGATCCACATCGAAGATGTTATAATGATCATGCATCTTGCAATGTGTGTCTCCAAAGCGATACCAACAACCGTCCATTAATGTCTGCAGTGGTAAATGTGTTAAAAGGTTCTATGAGTGTGGAGGTTAATTTGGACTATAATTTTGCGAACCCAAATCCTCGTGTATCTAGAAATGCAAATATTGTGGAATCTATTCAACAAATACCATGGATACTATCAGGACCAAGATGACTTCTACTTGCAGCAGTACATAAAAGTAATGGTACTGTTTTATGCTAATTATTTTCTGTATAATTGTGTGACTTGGGTGAGAATTGTAAGACTTCACTTTACCTAGGTGTAGTCAATGTCGAGTGTTAGTTAGTTGACGGTCAGGGACGGAACTAGGGTGGTGCAAGTGGGGGCCGCGGCCCACCCCCCAGATTTTAAAACTATAGATTTTTTTTTTTACTCCTTTAGTATAAAAATGACCATTTTTATTAGTATTTACGCAATATTTAAGTTGAAATTATGATAAATTCAAGTTAAACTGGTATAAAAAAAAATGGCTTACCGTTCGAATCCGTCCCCGCTGAGCGGATTCCTGGCTCCGTTCCTGATCACGGTGACCCTGGCCTCCTATTGAAGTAAATCAGAAGGGTCCATATGGATCATCCAGATTTTCTCCAATAGAAGAAGGGGGTCATCGTGACCTCACATAATGTAAGGTCAACAAACTTCTATTCGTCAGTGTCAATGGTTTTATAGTAACCAACCATTTTATAATGATTTTTGTACTTTTGTATCTTGAATAATTCAAAGTTTTCATTCAACTGATGATTTCAAAGTTTGAACCACTGAAAGGCCTTTTATGTGGATGGTTCTGTATATGTGGAAGACAATTTTGTAGTATATGACTTCTCATATATGGCTCCATATGTATACGTCTAAATGTGAATAATATCGAATCTCTTCTGCACTTGCATTGAGATAATTGGTCGCTGAGTGTTTAGCTTTAGCTTGGATGGGAAATTGTTTACCGGCAAGCTACGTAAACTTACCAAGTTCTTGACCCAAAATAAACCGTTCAAACGGTTCTCTATCTAACTATGATTTTATCCAGCTCAACTCCTTGTTATAGATTAGAAACGACTTGGAGATTATTTGTAAACTGTAAAGTTTGTGAATTTGTCAAGCATATATTTTGTACACAATATATTTCATGTACAATGTATATCAGAATTACACTACAGAATTTAAAATTTCACACTCTTAGATAGATAAACTTAGTTGAAAATGAAAATTGTTTGTGAAAAAGAAACATGACATCTTGAAATTTCATCATCGGGTTAGAAGATAGCTCCAAGTAACCAACTGAAAATGGTAATTGCTAAAACAGAAGTAGTCCAGCACATTTATACGCAGTGTTCGTTTGTTCAGACATATAGGGTATCTGACCAAACACTAGTGGGATTCACAGTATACATTGTATTGATATATTGAGCCAAATGAATGATCCAAATGAATGTTAAACTCTTTCGAAGAAACAATAGCAAACAGAGTGGTCAAACTTAAAAAATAACCCTTCCAAATACATCAACAAAATATAAATACAAAATATTATCCAAGTTGAAGTTATATTTATTTCTGGATTCCATATCTCTTCCAAGTTATCAAAAGTAGCCTTCTTCAAGCTTCTAAGTGTGCTTATTATTTGTAAGTAGCAGTTGTTGAGAAATAGGATTTTAAAAGTTGAAGCAAAATATTTAATAGTCTAAATACCTTGATCATCTCAATTTCAACTTCTTATACATATTGTATGATCATACTATACAATCTGGAAACTGAAAATTAGTTATATTCAAAAGTACACACTTATTTTACATAAAAAAATTAGGTAGTGTTTGGTTTACCATTTTAAGTTTTGGGTTTTCGTCCATACAAAAATGTGCACAATGCATGTAAATCATAGAAAACAACAATTTTAGAAAACAAAGTTAACACATAAAATAAAAAACAACTTTTATTCATTTTTCATGTTTTGAGAAATGAGCGAAAAATGGAGACCAAATCCTTATTTCATGATTGCTACATCCCCTCCGCGGTCCCCTCCATCTTGCTTTCATTCTACCATTCCTCCTTCTATACCTTTAAAGTTTTGTAATTAATTTTGAAAACTAAAAACCCAAAACTCATTTTTAACCAAACACACCCTTAGTATTGCATTAACAATCAAATGCCCAAGATTATTACTAAACCTAAAAATTGCTAAGAAGACGTGTTGATATTCCTTTTTGGACATAAATTTAGCAATGCTAAGACCATAACCAACCATCCGTTCTGTTCAGTTATTCTCTCTCATGTTCTGAAACTGGTCCAACGAGCCGAGCACCCAGAAGGGGAGAACCAGCCACGGACTGGTTGGGAGCAGGGGATACAACGACAAAGATATTGCCGTTATAAATATTACAACGGCAAAGTCTTTGTCGTTGTAACATTATAACGGCAAACACTTTGCCGTTATAACATTATAACGGCAAAGTGTTTGCCGTTATAATGTCCCCCCCTTCAAAACCCTCGCCGCCACCCCCCTCAGCTTCATTTCTCCTTCCCCTTCTTCAAACCCGAAAATCCATTTCCCTCCCCCATTTTTCACCCAATTTTCTCCACCAATTCACCAATCCGTCAGTTTTTAACCAAATTAACTAGCTTGTGTGAGATATTAGTTCGAAAATATGGCTAGATTACTAAAAAATTTTGCCAAAAAATTCATGCACGGCGACGATCGTGGCGCCGGCGGGAATGGTGAAGGTGGTAGTGGCCAACAGCCAGTGCTCGGAATAGAAGACTTACTTGTAGCCGCCGAAAACATGGAGAACGAAGAAGCAGAGGTGCAACAGGGAGGCGGTCATCGGGGACGTGGCGGGCGTAGAGGCGGACGAGCAGGCAGGGCACGTAGGGGTGTTGGATCAGTTGCCGCTAGAGAGGGCCAACTCGATGGCTATGTGGATATGAACCTCAGCGCCGCGAAGCTTCCTGCGCTATCCAACTTTCGCATTCTTCCAGATGACGAAGTACACGTTAGCACGCAATCGAGTTTGACTGTAAGTATTTTTAGTATTATTTACACAGTATTCTTTGAGTGTTATATATTGGGTAGATGGTATAACATTTTGTTGAACCGTTAACAGTCGAGAATATACGTCCACGTGGTTCGTTAGCGACCACACTTAGATATTATCATGCACACTTGGCGGGTAAGGAGGGGGTCGCAGGACTGTTACATGCTCTTGGATTTCAATTTTTTCTAGGTAATATTATAGACCTTTTAATGAAATAAGTGGATAATTTAGTAGTCATATTTTATCTTATTGTGCGATTTGCTATTTTAGGAATAAACCATGTTATAAATGCCGATGTCCAATTGTGTGCGGCCATTGCTCTACGGTGGTACAAAACCACCCACACATTTCACTTTCCTTGTGGTGAGTTAGGACTTACACCGCTTGATTTCTCCATGCTTACTGGTATTAGCATTGGAGTAAGTGCTTATCCGCAACTGCCTTATGACGATGGTCGATGGCGTGATCGTGCACTTGTTCATGATCTACTGCCTCATTTGGATGTTTCTGCTACGTCGTATCAGGCAGAAGGCGCTATTAGAGTGAGCGCGATCTGTGCGGCTATGGACAGGATACTCGAGCACTACTCTGTTGATGACGACTTGGAGCTTGCTCGATTATTTGTGTTACACCTTATGGGTAACCTTTTCTTTAGTTCTTCGAGCAGTAGCGTTCCTGTGGGGTTTTTTGCGGTCGCGGCTGAGATAAATGCCGATGGGGTGATTTTATATGATTGGGGCACACCTATCCTTGCATACCTATACAGATGTCTCGACATGCAGTGCACCATCACTGATTCTCAGGTTTCTTTATTTGGATTCTGGGAGTTGTTACAGTATTGGTACTTTGAGTACTCTAGGAACTTTCATTTTATCACCCGTATTGCTGACCCATCGACCTTTTTCCCCCGTATACGCTTTTGGACTGCGGACAACCGGGGGCTCAGAGATAATGAGTCACGCCATGTGTTTCCCGTTGCCCATAACCAGATTGAGCTGAGGATGTATAGGGATCAGATTCTATGGCATCCATTTGAGCAGAGTACATCCATCGATCTTGAGATCATACAGATTGCTAGGATGCTTGCCGGACGGAGATTTCCACTTATATCTTGTCCCGTGGCGCTAGGTGCTTATTGGTATCTTGGTGAGAGGTGCTGGAGACAGTTGTATGACTTCGATGCTATTCCGGATGATCCACACCCACATACTTATCGGTGTATGATTTACCCGACGGAGCAGCTAGATATAGCCAGGACAGCAGGCTGGTGGACGGCTGAGAGCTTTGTTATTATCGGTGAGTGTTACCTTATCTTCTGGCGTAGATTTTTCACCGGGTCCTCAGATACGATTACGCATGCAGCATCGATTGATTTAGTAGGGCCATCTGCTATACGACACGGCATACGTCCACCTGTTGTCGAGGATGTTACCCAGTCCAGTCAGAGTTTTCGTGCAGCTGATCATGTGGCGGCCGCCAGTCATTTTGGATGGACCATGGCAGTGCCCACCATTGGACCGGATCGTTACGTTGACGTGTTTCATCCTCCGGCCCATCACGATTACCCGGATCCTACACAGGTATCATATCATGATCTGTATGATATGCAGATGGGGATTAGGCATACGGGCTATATAGAGCATAGGCGTAGCCTAGATTACTATGATGGTGAGCTACGTCGTGTTGCAGAGGATGCACGACAGCAGCAGGCGCATTTAGAGGCCCAGCTTGAGGCAGAGCGCAAGAGACTTCAGGACTTGCAGATGTATTACCACCATAGGTCTAGTGCTGGGTCCAGTCAGCCTCCAGATGTTGGTGATCATGAGAGACGTCATCGGCGCCGCACACGTCCACGTACACATTCAGATGACTCGGACGAGTGAGTTACTATCACTTTTATGTACTTTCACAGTTGTCAGGTGTATGGTCCTACTGTTGGAGTAGACATTCTGCATTTTTTGAGTACCAGTGTTATGTACTTTTGTTGTATTACCACTGTTATGCATTTTTTGGTCCTACTGTTATGTACTTTTGTTGTTCTACGTATTCCTAGTTGATAGTTGTCTGTTCTTGTTCTTTGAGTAGACGTTCTGTATTTGTTCACTACCATGATTATGTACTTTCGATGTTTTACGTTTTCGCAGTTGTCAGTTGTATGTTCCTATTGTTTGAGTATGCGTTCTGTATTTGTTGACAACCGCTATTATGTGCTTTCGATGTATTTTGTGTACGTTTTGATTATGTTTCTGTGTAGAGACTACATTTGGTTATGTGTAGACACTGTATTTATGTGTAGAGAATGTTTTTGTGTAGAGCCGGTATCTTCTGTTGTTCTAGTTCCTGTAAGAGTTATTTGGAATGTAATAACGTTTGAATTTGATGTTGAACAAGGTTTCCCTCTTCTCGTGTAGAAATGCAAAATTCTTAAACAGCACGCCAACATAACAAGGTTTACATATAACTCCATATTCTACGCACAAACAGCAAAGTAAATAGACAGTAAAACAACAATAAAATCACAATACCATAAGCCTACTCAGTTCCATAGCGGGTCAACCAACTGTAGCGTAGTTTATACGCTTCGTAACCAACGAACTCCTCACCATACTCGAAAAGGTAACGAGAATCATATGTTGCTTGATTTGTTTTAAATATGTTCTCGTCTTCAACAGTTTCGATAATCTTTGTGTACCGATCACAAGCGTCTGCAAAATGATGATTAGCCATTTGGATTTCAACCGATGTTCGTGTAGTGGGCCGGGAACGATGGTTGTTGTATAGCCTCGTGATCATTGCCCATCTTTCTTCATATGTTAAACCCCCTCCACTTTGCATTAGCAACTCATCTCTCTTTTCAACCTCAATATAGGATTTTACGAGGGCCAGCAAATCCTTAGACGAAAAATCTGGAGTAGGAGAATTATTACAAGCACTATTACTAGGTCGTTGATTTACTGGAGAAGGACGCGGAGCTGTAACCGCTCGATGCTGAATCGCGACGGGCACCTCTTCAACTTGTGTATCATGAACTAAACCCTTTTCGTTATCGTTCACTAAGTTTCGTTCGTACTCATCAAAAATCCTTCCCATTTCTTCATCACTTATTTTTGAATTGTCCATGTAACCTGTGCATCAGTAGAATTAGTAGAGTAACTAGAAGTACGAATTTTGTTGATAATAAACGTTACCTTTAAGAAAACAAGAAAATAAATTTTCTCCCTTTACTATACAACGGTGCTGCTTGAAGCTGTAGAAGGTATGAGATGGATTATCAGATATGGAGTACTTATAAGGGCAATGTACGACCAACATTTACAATTCAACATACTTGAATACGGTTTACAGGGTTCTCGTGTTATTATGGTTGATTCTGTACAATGTCCGGTCACATCATTGCAATTACGTATGCTTTGGAACTAGAGGAAGAAATAAGAAAGCTGCGAAATCAAGTTAACGACCTAAGTAATTCAAATTATCGACGGACTGTAGCACATTGACTGGTCACGTCTTGCACAGTTCGCATAGTGCAGTCATCTTTTATGTGACAGTGGCGTCATGTCACTCTTTGTCGAGAGTTATTGGAATATAGTCCAGCTCTCAGTCAGTAGCCACGGGGGGTCATCCTCGATACACTTTATCACTAAAAAGCAGATTCCCTACAGTGTTCCCTACAGTCGTACCAGTGACCGGTTACATCAGTATTTTGTTTGTTTACCTACACAAGCTTTGAAAATCGCAAAGTGTAGCTAGTGACCATTCACACCATAACTAATATTGCAGCTATATATACATATGTTACTTAGTCACAACTTACCGCACTCAAACACCTTCGTTCTCATTCTTAGAACACATCCTTCTATTAGAACTCACTGAAGATGTCTTCGTGGTCATCTTCTACAGACTCCGAGGAACAGGCGTACAACGAAATGAGGCTACAGGAGCTTCAAGACGAATTTCAGTTCCTAAACCAAATTAGACCGCAAACTGAACCGTCGTACGAACAGCTGAACGTTCAACCTCCATATGAAACTCAAGTCCCACCTGTTCAAGTATCATCTGAACAAGCTGTCACTCAGTCAACTCAGGAAGCAGAGTTCTTTCGTGTACCACTGCAGGAACAAATAGTTGATTCCTATCCAGTTCATTGCTACTGCGGGTACGCGGTTGAAGTTGTGGTTCAAGCAGAGGGAAACAATATAGGTCGGCGCATTCAGCGATGCCCAGCCTTTCCAAATGGTTGCAATTACACGGAATGGATAGACCAACCTTTGTGTCCTCGGGGAATAGCATATTGTAACGAACTCGAACGGGAAAATAGACGTGTTCGAAGTGATAATGAGCAGTTGCGATTGAACATTAGGCGACGCCCGTAAGACTAAACGTAAAATGCATTTTAATGAAGTTACTAATTCCTACTCCATGCTTTGATTGAGCTAGTTCGCATGTACTATCGTCAGTTGTTGTGTTTGTATGAACTATTTCAATGGTGCCATCACATGAAATGTTGGCATTTACTATTAATCTCATGATATTACGTTAGATTCCCTACAGTGTCCGGTCACATCATTGCAGCACGATAAATGGTGCCATCACAAGAAATGTTGGCATGTACTATTAACCTCGTGATATTATGTTAGATTCTCTACATTGTCCAGTCACATCATTGCAGAACGAAAAATGGTGCCATTACTATTAATTTCGTATACTGTTGTCATTTAATTCGGAAGAGACTACCAGCACCAAAAGAAGGGTCGTCCACCAGTGCTTTAACAATTTCAATTCACGAAATGGTTACGAAAAATGGGCCGTTCCCAGGTGCCTTATTTCTGCTTGCGACATAATGAAAACAACTATAATATCATGACAACTAGTAGAACTATTGACAAACCATAATCATACAAACTTCAACAACTAGTACAACTATTGAGCAATTGAAACAACTGGAACAATGACAACTAGTAGAACAGAAGGAAATGCCAAACCATAATCATACAAACTACAACAACTGAGCACACCAGCATCAAATTCAAACACGTACACCTACCATGGTTTAGGGAAAGGACCATCTCTTGTCTTACCGGCATTAATCTTGCTCAAGCGTCTTATTTCTGCTTGTGCTTCGAGTGCATACTGACGTCCACGTTCGCAAATGGGAGGGTCAATCCACTCCTTAAAGCAACAACAATCAATGGCATCAGGATAATTCATGTGGTCGTTGAAGGCTTCACAACCGAAAAATCGACGACCGGCATTTGTTTCGGTCTCGTCAACAACAACGACCGACACTTGTCCACAATAGCAAACAGGGTTGGATCCAATCGTCCCTAGTGGCTCGGAAACCTTCCCTTCGCGTACAATTTCTTTTCCAGCTCTTTGATAAACGGAATGAGCATCGTCATTTGAATACTGTTGGTGTTGGGATAGGGGTTTCTTGCTTACACCTTTTTTTCCGCTTCGCTTGGGTGCAGAAGAAGACATTTTTTGGGTTGTACAACTTGAAGTTGAAAAGGTAGTGTGTTAGTGTGGAAGAAGGAGGAGGTAGGTTGATATATAATGGGAGGGATTGCGACCGTTTAAGTAGCCGTTGGGGCGCAACGGCTATAAAATAAAAAAGCAAACAGTTTGCCGTTAAATTTTTATAACGGCAAACAATTTGCCATTATATTTTTATAACGGCAAACTCCTTTATGCATTGGTAACTGCATCTCCTCCTACATATATCGAATGTCGTTTCACTAAAACCCTATCCATCTACTTAGAGCGTAGTCATGCCAATTTCTTATCCATCTTCTTACAATTACACGGACCTTATTTCTGGACCATCAAATCCTAATCCGTCCGCATCTAGAGAACCAACCGAGTGGTATATTGAAATGGAAGAGCGACACAATGACGAGGTGCGACAATTAGAGCTCGAAGCAGGAATGCACGAAATGGAAATAAGAAATCAGCAAGACAATCCAGCATGACAACATGACCGTAGGGCTAACCTTGTAATTCCTCATGTAAGAGCCACGGTTGAAGAAGGCGAGGTGCAATCCGCAAATATTGTATGCTTTTGTGGTTTTGAAGCACCGCAATTAGTCGTCCGTCATGGAAAAGACGTTGGACGACGATATTATACTTGTCCAGTACGAAACAACGGATGCGAGTTCGGACAGTGGATAGATGATCGCTTTCCCCGTCGAGCAATTACGTATGCTTTGGAACTAGAGGAAGAAATAAGAAAGCTGCGAAATCAAGTTAACGACCTAAGTAATTCAAATTATCGACTCCAACGTGGATTAAATTAGGATTTAAATATTTTATGTTATGCTAATATGCACTATATCGCTACGCATCCTATCACTTGTATCGTATCGCTTGTATCGTATCACTTGTATCGTTATTTGATGTTACTATGTTCTGCTGTTCTAGTTCCTGTATGTGTTGTTTGAAATGTATTAACGTTTCGTAACCATCTGTAGTTGGTCGACGGACTGTAGCACATTGACTGGTCACGTCTTGCACAGTTCGCATAGTGCAGTCATCTTTTATGTGACAGTGGCGTCATGTCACTCTTTGTCGAGAGTTATTGGAATATAGTCCAGCTCTCAGTCTGTAGCCACAGGGGGTCGTCCTCGATACACTTTATCACAAAAAAGCAGATTCCCTACAGTGTTCCCTACAGTCGTACCAGTGACCGGTTACATCAGTATTTTGTTTGTTTACCTACACAAGATTTTAAAATCACAAAGTGTAGCTAGTAACCATTCACACCATAACTAATATTGCAGCTATATATACATATGTTACTTAGTCACAACTTACTACACTCAAACACCTTCGAAAAATTATGAAATTTTCCACGCTCACATATTGATTCGAAAAATTATGAAATTTGAAATCTAGCAATAACTTGACATCACGGATCCAACAAAAGTGGTTTCGTCGAAATCCGAGGTCGTTTGCAAAATTTCCATTTTTAAGGGCCTGAATTCTATAGCGACTGTTAAGAATTTTCAATTGGACATATCTTTTGATTCCCGCTATGAAATCTTGATTTTTCGGATTCGTTGGAAAGATATTCTCGATTAGATCCTAATGTTTTTGGTTTCACTAAAATCCAGATTGTTTTGCACCCGGTACATTCAATTGAAGTTTGAAATCGAATTATCGAACTACCGCGCCATTTTCAATTCTATTTATAATTATTTATATTCTAACGACGATGTATATAATATATACGTTCGAATTATATTCAAAATAAATTTCTCGTCGATATTATTTAAAATATTCTATTTTAAATGTCCAAAATTCACATCACAACAACTGGCCGAATTGACTACTCAATGACAGAGCCATTATTGGCAACCAATTAGTGCCAACCTTTCACATCACAACAACAGTCCGAATTGAGTACTCAATGACAGAACCATTATTGCCAACCATTTAGTGCCAACCTTTCACATCACAACAACTATCGGAATTGACTACTCAATGACAGAACCATCATGTTGGAACCATTATTGCCACCCATTATTGCCTACAAGTACTCTATGTCAGAGATATTTAGTTTACCATCCCTGCTTATATATATCTCTCGTTCGGATACGCTTAGAGATAACAACGAAACTCAACTTATAAAAAAGCAAGCAATGGATCCAAATCTATACTACCATTACTACAAAAACAAGAAGAATCAAACTGATAATTCCGAGATAGAAGTGGAGCAAGAGACGGAGGAGGAGCTGGAACAGACGCAATGGTTGCGTATTCCAATTATTTCGCTGAAGGCTCAACTAGCAACCATCGGGGTAGCATGCATGGCCGGATTGACCGACGGTATAAGAGAGACTACAAGGATGGACATGAAAGACTAATGAGGGATTACTTCATCGACAATCCAACCTTTGATATAACTTTGTTCCGCCGTCGTTACCGTATGAGTCCGGCTATTTTCTCAAAAATATATCTTAAACTTCACCAGTCAAATCCATATTTCACTTATAGACTGAACGGAGCACAAGAAATCGTCCATTCACCACACATCAAAATCACCTCGGCGTTGAGGATGTTAAGCTATGGAACATCTGGCGATCAAATGGATGAATATTTCAGAATCGCAGCATCAACAGCAATAGAGTGTCTGAAAGAATTCTGTAAAACAGTTGTTGCATAGTTTGGGAAGGAGTATCTATGGACGCCTGGACCTAACGATATAACCAGGATACTACGCAGGGCAAAAGCCAGAGGATTTCCAGGTATGATTGGAAGTTTAGATTGCATGCATTGGGCTTGGAAAAACTGCCCAACGGGATGGAAAGGAATGTTCACCGGACATAAGAAAGTGCCATCAATGATCCTTGAAGCAGTAGCAACAGACGATTTATGGGTTTGGCATTCTTTTTTTGGAGTCCCAGGTTCATTGAATGATATACATGTTTTAAAACAATCATATCTTTTCATAGAACTTGCTAACGGATTGTCAACAGATGTTTCATATAAACTTGGTAATATCGAACACAAAACTGGGTACTACCTAGTCGATGGAATATACCCAAAGTGGAGAACTTTGATGCAAGGGTACAAAGTTCCATCAAATGATAAAGAAAGGTATTTCACTGAAAAAGTAGCTAGCTACAGAAAGGACATCGAACGTACGTTTGGTGTTTTACAAGCCCGATTTCATATTTTACGAAATCCTACTCGTTTTCATGATGCAAGAGTGCTTTCAGAAATCATGTATGCTTGTATAATAATACATAACATGATTGTGGAGTCTGAAAGAGGCGGATATAAGAATCAAAAGTCTAATTATCCTGACATGTTTACGGGCTCAAATGCAAAACCCCATAAAGATGTAAACTCAATGGAAGAATATGTTGATATGGTTCAACACATTGAAGATCAAGCTGCACACTTCCAATTGCGTGACCAGTTGGTGGAACATTTGTGGGCGCATAAAGGAAGGAATAGTCGGAATCAGTAGTTGGTACTAGAACTATGTATCAGTGTGTAGTCGTGTACTATGTATCATTTGAACTATCTATCAGTGCGTACTTGAGTCAATAAATGTGGTTTCCAATCATATTGTAGATTGTATCATTATTTCAACTCAACCCAACATATACAGCTCATACATAAACAACAACTACTACATTAATACTAGAAACAGGTCACAATCATATTACAACTCACCCCAACATATATAGCTAGTACATAAACACCCACCAGCACATAAATACTACAAACAGTTCACAATCATATTACAACTTAACCCAACATACATAGCTAGTCCATATACGAGCCACTAACTCTTCCACTTCTGCTTCCTTTGTTTTTTCTATACTCTCCAATCTGCTCGGCTACTAGTTCTTGCTGTAGAGGGGTAAGCTTACTAAAATCACATGTAATCATTTTAACATAATTATTCTCTCGCGCCAAAGCTTTCTGCTCCTCCAGCTTCTTTTCTTCCATGGCTTGTTTCTCCGCATGTTCTTGTCTGCGGAGCTCTCGATCATCCCTAACTGCCTTCTGGAAATCTTCGTCGCTACGGTTTCTTTCCACCGAAAATCGAGCTCTATGCTCTTTTGTTGCCTTAGATGAACTCTCCATTGTTTCCATAAATCTAGCAAACTCTGCACCTCGTTGCTCCAGCTGAATTGCCTTGGATCTGCCGACAGGTCGTCCATCACTACTTCCAAATAAAGGGTTTCTTTCTTGCGAACTCGGGCCACTTCCTGGACTAGAATCAGAGTAGTTCATCCTTCTAGCTTTGTTCTGCTGCTCAAACATGAAGTTGCTGGGGTTCTTCCACTTCGGCAACCTAGATAGAAGCTCATAACAGTCTTGGAATTTAAATGGATGACCATACTTTTGCTGGTAGGCCTTTCGTGACTCTTCAATCTGTAACACAAAGTGGATATTGTATGAGCGTATGTCATTTCTAACTAATCGATCATAGTATAGTAAGTTATTTTTCAAAGTAATCTACGCTACTTACAACGTCATAAGGTGCAGCACCGCTTTGCTGTCTGTTCTCCAAGGCTGTCAGTATTGCAAGATAGTTCTGACACGCGGCATTCATAACTCTATAACCGCCTCTAAGTGATGCCCATGTTCTATTCCTCGCTTCCAACGAATTGTAGAACTCTGCTACTCTTTCCCAAAATTTCTCACCTTTCATATTATTTCCAACAATGCTGTCTTGTGAAATGCGTATCCACGATTTAGCAAGTGAAACGTACTGCTCGGAAGTAAACTTACATTGTTTTCTTCTTCCATCCGTTGATATATCTTCCCCTTCAACATTATCATCCTCAATATCTTCTATTCCGTGATTCGGCTCCGATTCAACTTCGATTTGGTGTCGTTTACTGAAAATGCTCCTTAAAGACTTCACCTTCTTCTTCTTCTTCTTCTGGTTATATTCGGGACTGATAGGTGCAACGTATTCTTCATTCAATTCTTCATAATTTGTAACATTTACTTCCTCATTTGCATCTTCCTCCTCCTCCTCCGTAGAAGTCCCAACATTTTCTTCGGTAGTAGGAGAGACATACCCATACGAAAACTGTCTTTGCATATTTTGCATCGCTTCGCGGTCACGAACCTCGGTCTGTTGCGGAGTTAGGTGAGGTTGTTGACTTTGCTCGGTCTACATCATCATTGACATATACGACGAATGATCGTCGTACACGCCTACCCCGGGCGGTCGTTGGTAAAACTGTGGCGGGACGGACGATTGGATGGGAGGAAAATTAGGAGGACCGAGTGGTTGGTACGGTGGACGGTATGGATAATTTGAATACGGCGAGTAGCCATATTCGTGAGATGGCTGCAACGATTGCTGTTGTTGGATTGACCGTTGCATCGCATACGATGACGAGTGCGGTTGGGACATGAGTTTCTTGTTTATGGCTTTTTTCCAGCTTCGCTTGGGTGCAGACGAAGACATTTTGTTGATGAAGAAGTTGGGAAGGTGGAGTGGTTGTGTGGAGGAGGAAGAAGAAGGAGATAGGGTGGTTTATAGGGAGGAAGTGAACTAGCCGTTGGGGTTGCAACGGCTGGTTCTTATAACGGCAAAATGTTTGCCGTTATAAGATTATAACGGCAAACACTTTACCGTTATAATCTTATAACGGCAAAGTGTTTGCCGTTATAATCTTATAACGGCAAACAGTTTGCCGTTATAAGAACCAGCCTCTGTTGGGTGAACCAGCCACGGAGGAGCTCAAAACTAGCCACAGACCAGCCACGGGTGAGTGAACAAGCCACACCTGGTTGCTCCGTGGCTTGTTTAGTAACTGAACAAGCCATTTTTGGTTGTGCTCTAAACATGGTAATAGATACTGCAGGCCTACACAAGATATTGGTGCATGCCTCCTTTCTCATTTCTCCCTTGGCTCAATGTCCTTTTTCCATGCCATGGTCATGGTTACAAACCTGAATAAAGTGAAACAATAAAAAAAAATATCAACATTTAACGCATGTCTTTTGATTTCTTCTGCCTTTGCTTCATTGTCCTTTCTCACTTTATTCCATTGTCCTTTGTTGAAGCCTTAGGCATTGTTACAAAACTGTAGTTACAACCAACTAGGGTTCCAAACGGGTACTTTCATATACAAATAGTGCTATATTCGTATCCGCATCCGAAGCCATTTTTAGATATTGGATATCCGGGTCCACATAGGTTCAACCTTCAAACAAAATTCATGTATCAGTTCAGAACATTTTTGAACTCAAAGAGTCTAAAATAATGATAACGTACAATGATTACCGTAAAGTTGATCTGAAGGGCATATATAATTTTAAAAGAACATTGGGTGATCATTGACTCGTTACCCAATTGAGTTTTGAATAAAATAAGAACACAGAAAACAAAAATGAAAGTGGTTATTTTCGTTGCTCCATCACTGAATGCTTCTCTGTAGTTTTTGCTTTCTATATACGTTCCAGTGAACCATTAAATTCAGTTCCGCCATGTTGAAACCGTTGTGATTAATCCGATTCAAGATCACTCAAATCAAATATATAAACCACAAGCGCTAGCGGAAGACTAGACCGTTGTTAGACTTGCAAAAACAACCAACCAATGACTCTAGTCACCAAACAAAGATCAACCAATCACGAACAATTCAAATCTCAATCACAAGCAAGAGACTAATGACAATAGTAGAAAAAATAAATCACACAAGGATTTATAGTGGTTCCACTAACATCTTGTTAGTGTAAATCCACTTTTGAAAGAGTATTTTATTGCCATGATGAAAGAAATATAAGAGATTGAACCAATGATCACTATATTTCAATGTAGAAAAGAGTTTGAGGAGAATATAATTGAAGAATTGAAATTAGTTATAAACCCTAATTAAACCCTTAAGAATAAACCCTTGATTTTGATGAAGTCTCCAAGCTGTCCCTTCTGAAAACAGAAAATTGCTTATATAGAGATAGGCTAATTCCCTAAATTGCCCCTCAAGTCTTCACAAATCATGTTGCCAAGTTTTCGTCCTGTAATAGCCCAAAAGCCTCGTGAGACGTCTGTCATAGAAGACGATAGACATCTGTCCCTACCAGGGAATTAATTGGACTTCAGCACTCAGTCAAACGTCTGTCGTGCGGTCTGACAGACCACTACACCATAATGACCATTTGGTAACCCTTTTTTTTTCACAATTGCCAACACTTATTTGTGTTGCAGGGTAATAACAATAATATGCGTTGCTATATTAAAAAAGTGTTGCCAAAAATACATAATTATAATTTTTCTATTGCCAACGCTTATTTGTGTTGGTAGAGCTGGTTTCTGAGGGCAAAAAGGTAAACTAACATAAGTAACCCTATTTCCCTTTTTCATTTCTTCGGTCCAACGCTTTCTCAATGAACGGCCGCTAGATCAGAAATCGATATAAAAAAAAAAAAAAAAAAAAAAAAAACCGGATCCATGAATTCGTTCCAGCATCAAAGAATCGGATTTTGGGGGAGAATCGATTTGGCTTCAGCGAACATCGTTTGAATTTCGATTTCAGGTATCTGATTTCATCGTTCGAATCTGAACTATTTGAATGATTTCAGATTTTTTAGGTACTTCGTTTGATTTTCTTCTCACTTTACATCAATCGTTGTTTGATAATGAGTAATATAGAACAGCAAAACAAATTGATTTGCTAGCCAACACAATACCGTAGTAATCCCTAAGTGCTAAATTATTTTTTTGTATTTAAATTTCTTGTTGAATTAAATTACCATTCAGATAATATGGTTATAACTGCACTGGACAGATGAAACTACAACTTTGTTTATATTCCCACTTGACATTTCTTCCATCTGAAAAAGAAAAGAATTCAAAGTTGGGTTTCTAAAACACTATATACAGATAGGGCTGAAAATCAAACCAGACAGCCCGATGTCCGTCCGTGTCCGACCCGAAATTTGGTTCGACCGCTTGACTGTCCGTATAGAGGACGAGCTAAATTCAAACATGTTGCGCTGTCCGCTCGAAAATTTGGACACGAGCTCGAACAAGGCATGTCCGAACCGAAAGTGTCCGTGAACACCAGATAGGTATTAAATATTTATATACAATTTAACAAGTTAGCTGTCGGTTCCCAGAAATAGCTGTCGGTTCCCACTTCCCGGAAAGATTATCCATCCTTTTAGAAAATCCTCCAGGTTAATAATCACTTTCAATTCCCACGAACTTTTCCATCTTTCCCAATTCAACCTTTTCAATTTCCAGTAAAAAACGATGCTTGATCTTCTCCATGCTTCATCAGTTCTTCTCTATGCTTCATTCGTATTATTTATTCCGTCTGCCGTTTCAACCAACTTCTCGTCCTTTGCCTTAATTCTCAACCCTAATTCGACCGAGTATTTTAGGTATTTCTCAATTTGGGAATCTAGCGGATAATCAAAGTTAAAAGCTGCTTCTTCTTACAATACTAATTGCGATTTCATGGCTTCTTCATCGCAGAATATTGTTAAGCACGGTATATCATTTTTCATTTCAAAATTTGAACAAAAGTTCTTTTTTTTTCTTTTTGTTCTGTCATATTATATAAGAACGTCTATCCTAAACTACTTCTTCATTGCAGTTTATTCCTCTTTTTGTTCGGTCATATTATATAAGTTATGATACCGAGTTGGATGGAAACGAAGGAAACATGTAAAGTTATACAGTTCTACATTTCATTGAGAAAGAAACATCTTTTAATGATGCTCATCATGAATTTTATGCATTTAACACAGCAACCATGTATTAATAATTTCATGGCTTCTTCATCGTAGTCCATCCGACCTTCGGGTCTGTTAAGCTGTTAATTTCATGGCTTTTAATGATAGTTCATTATGAATTTTATACATTCAACATAGCAACCATGTATTAATAATTTCATGGCTTCTTCATCACAGTCCATCCGACCTTCGGGTTTGTTAAGCTGTTTTTATCATGAATTTTTGTTCTGTTAAGCTGTTTTTCATCCATTTGACACAGTAACTCATAATTTTTTTCATTTAACTGCAGTTTTATATTTTTGTTATATGGTTCATGATTTTCCTTTATATCATTTCATCTTTAATTCTACATTATTTTTAGGCAACAATGATGACATGAAAGACAAACAACCTCAAGAAGCAAGCGTTGGCGATGATGATTGTCAAGTTATGAAAGAAGATGAAGAACAAGCAGATTTTAAAGATAAAAGAGATGTCAAGGAGACTGAAGAAAAAACACGAAAAAGAAAATCAGAAGTTTGGCTTGAATTTGAACGTCATACAGAGGTAGCTAAAGATGGAAGCACAAGAAAATATGGTATGTGTGTTCATTGTGAAAAAAAGATAACGATTACTAAAGATGCTAGTACAACTACATTTAAAAGACATTTAGACAAGTGTCGCATTCGAATTGCAAAACAAAAACAACAACAAATTTTGGGTAAATATATTCTCAAAGAGAAAGCGTCTAATGATAGTGGTTTGGTTGGAAAATTGGCTCTTCATAAGTATGACAAGACAAAAATTAAGGAAATACTTGCTACAATGATTATTGTGCACGAGTATCCATTTAGAATGGTTGAGCATGAATTTTTTATTTTGTATTCCCAAATGTTGAATCCTGAATTTGAGAAGATATCAAGAATAACCATAAAAAGTGAATGCATGAAAGTATATGAAAAGGAGAAAAAAGTTTTGAAAGAAATGTTAAGGGATGTGAGTAGGGTTAGTTTAACAACCGACTTATGGACATCAAATCAAACAATAGGGTATATGAGCCTTACATGCCATTTTTTAGACTCGAATTGGAAGTTACAGAAGCGTATTTTAAACTTTAGCAGTTTATCCCCACCACATACCGGTCTTGCAATTGCTGATGCTGTTTTTGGATACCTTCTAGATTGGGATATAGAAAATAAAGTATCTTCCATAACGCTTGATAATGCATCGTCTAATGATTCAGCTGTGAGAACACTAAAAGTGAATTTTTCATTGAAGGGTAAACTCTATTTCAAAGGCAAGATTTTTCATGTTAGATGTTGTGCACATATTTTGAACCTTATGGTGCAAGATGGATTAAGTGAAATAAAGTGTGTGATACAAAATATTCGATAAAGTGTGAAGTATTTTAAAATGTCCCGACAACGACTTAACAAGTTAATGGATATTGTTAAACAGCTAGAACTTCCGATTTCTAAGCGCTTAGTCCTTGATGTTCCTACCCGTTGGAACTCAACATATGAAATGTTAGAATGTGTCATTCAATTCAAAAAGGTGTTTGCTATGTATCAAGAAAGAGATCCTTCATACACTTGGTTTCCTTCCACATTTGATTGGGATAAAGCTGAGTCAGTATGTCAAATCTTAGAAATTTTCAGTAAAGCTTCTAATATTTTTTCTGGCACTTCCTATCCGACGTCAAACCTCTTTCTTCCGGAACTTTGGAAAATTAAACAAACATTGAATGATAAGGTGGTGGAATTTGAAAGTTGTTTTTATATGCGTGAAATGGTGAACAAAATGAAAGTTAAGTTTGACAAGTATTGGGGTGAATGTAATCTATTAATGTCACTTGCTGCTGTCCTAGATCCTAGATATAAAATGAAATTAATTGAGTTTTGCTTCCCAAAAGTCTACCCAAGCATTGAAGCAGATCAAAACATTAAATATGTAGTTTCTGCTTTGCAAGAATTGTATTCTGAGTATGTGTTGAATGCTACGATGGACCTGAATTCTGCAAGAAAAAAAGGAATTAGCTCTAAATGTAATAATAGACAGATGACGAAAAGTAGATCTGAGTTTGAGATTTGGGCTGAAGAGTCAGATATTATAGAACCGACTAAATCGGAGTTGGATGTATATTTGAGGGAAAGTCGTTATAAATGCGCTGATTTGGATTTTAATATCTTGGACTGGTGGAAATTGAAATCTTCAAAGTATAAAATATTATCGAGCATGGCACGTGATATACTTTCAATTCCAATCAGCAGCGTTGCTTCTGAGTCCGCGTTCAGTGCTGGTGGCAGAGTACTTGATCAGTTTCGTAGTTCGTTGAATCCTGAAACATTCGAGGCTTTAATATGCAGTGGTGATTGGTTAAGATCAAACTATACATTGAAAGAGGTAAAAAAAAATTGTTTACATATGGATATTTAGTTAAATACCTGGTACTATATTGTTGTATTAATGAAATTACTAAACTTCTAGAAAAGATAAGTATAATTTGCTGCTTGTTTCTTTCTGTTTTGTTAATAGGTGCAGCAGGAAGAAGAGGCGTCCAACATTGTCATCTTTGATTGAATTAAATAGAAGCATGGTCGACGGTAATACAACTTCTGTTCCTTTTTTTGTTACTGCACAATTTTTTTTCTTTTGTTAGTTTGTATGTACAATGTACATGTTATTACATTTTCCACTTTCCTTTGATACTACATAGGTTCATATCCTATATGTTATTAAAATAGAATGAAACCTATGTTCATGGACATGTTTCTGACATGTTTCTTTCTGCTCATTGATAAATGAATTTCACTCACAGTTTATTATTTGTACACATTTATTTCTGTTCATTGACAGTCCACTAACACATACATATATGACTAGTTATATGATATACAACTCATAAATGAAATATACCTTATACAGTGCTTATACATGACTTGTTATAGGCTAGTAAGATGTAGTTGTACCTTAAACATATTATGAACTGCACATACTAATAAAAACTAAATTTATTATGTGTACTAATGGGTTTTTTTTCTTTCTCAGGTAGAAGAATTGATGAAGATGCCTGGAGGTCTATTTAGGAAAGATATTTGCTTTGTTGAATTGATTGTTTTGACTCTGTTACATTTGTAGTTTTTATGGTATCTGTTTTGGTTCTAGATGAAAATTGTATTGCCACTAAAATGTTTTTGCTGTGTCTATTTTGGTTCTTGCTGCTCATTGAAGAATTATGTTGCCACTAAAATATTTTTGCTGCCAGTTTAGGTTCTTGCTGCTCGTTGAAGAATTATGTTGCCATTTCATAATTTTTTAATAGCTAGCCCTTCTAAATTTGATAGTCCAATTCAATGCATGCCAGTGTTATTTGTTTCCAGTGGGTATGCAAGCATTTCTAAGTCCAGTAAATGATATCAGGTTATTCTATATCAATCGGTCCGAAAACCGTCCGAGTTCGTTCTATCCGACCGACCTGAAAACGAAGGACACGGGCATGATATATTTTGGACGGGCCGAGTTCGAACACATCATATGCAGTCCGGATTTTATCGAGTCGGACGCTTATCCGTCCGAATTAATTCTCGGTCCGAATTCGGTAGCTTGGTTGCTCGGTCCGGTCCGCTCGATTTACAGCCCTATATACAGAACACATCACTAACAGTAATATAGTTGTGGCCTCGTAAAGCAATTAAGCATACCCTCATTCAAATAACAATTATAAAAGAACAAAAGCATCATTTTCCAATTATAATTATTGTTCTAAGCTATATTCAAATAGACCAATTCAAAAACTTAGTGTTCGTTCTGCAGAGAAGAATCTGATCTTAGTGTATGGTGGTTTTAATCATTCTCTACTAATGTTGAGTGTTGGAAATATGTCAAAATTAATTATATTAGTGGAATTAGTTGAACTTTGTTATTTCAATGTGCATGAAAGTGGAAAAATTAACTAAAGTAGTTTGGCTAAATCATTCTTTTTTTATAGGATGTTTGAAAATGATTTAGAGATGCAAATTTTCTATTGATTTTTGTTGAGTATAAATATTTGGATATGCTAAAATGAATTGATATACTGGACTGTCTGCTTCAAAGAATGAAGGAGATTGCAGTTGAAATGGAGTGATATCATTGGATTTGTGCTCGCATTCAACTCGCATTCAGGTATAAATTTCATTCCGGTCTTTATTGATTTCATCTGAAATTTTGTTCGATTTGTGTTACTGTCTATGTGAAATAATGGATTGTTAATATTTTTATTTATTTTTTGAGTTTGTTCAGGGAACAACTCGCATTCACATTCTATTTTAGGGATTTTGTTCGATTTATGCTCGCATTCACTTGCTTTCAGCTCACATTCAGGTATAAATTTTGTTCGATTTAGTTATGTTCCTTGTAATGAGAACCATTGTCCGTTGTTAGAGTTTGTGGAAATCGAAGAAACATATATTATCGATTTGAAGAACGATTTTTGTGGTACTGAATATTGTATTCAGGAATAGAGAGATAGCAAAACTGAGCCTTACGGCTCAGCAAAACTGAGCCATAAGGCTCAGTTTTGCTGAGTCGTTCGGCTCAGTAAAACTGAGCCGAACTGCTCATTTTCACTGAGCCGAACGGCCCAGTTTTACTGAGCCTTAGGCTCAGCAAAACTGAGCCTTACTGCTCAGTTTTGCTGATATGGTAGTGATTTCAGAATTGGAAGGCATGACAAGGTGGAGTGGTTGAGCATGATTCATATGGGCTATGTGCATGTCACTATAGGGCAAGGCATTCAGATGAACTTGTGGTTCAAAGTTTGCAGGCGTAGGAATGGTTCTAGAATTAATTGGCATGACTTTATAAAGTTGTTGTGCATGATTCATTTTGTCACTATGCTGATTCATTTCTTGTAAATGCAGGCTAGCAGTGGCTGGTTTTTTATCCTTAGCCGGGTTGTTGCTTCTAGTATGTAATATTCAAATTTCTTTCCATTATATTGTTGAAGATACAACACTAGATATTGTTTATCAGAGCAGGACATATCTATAATAAGTTCGCCATGGTAGCCTATATGTAAATGATTTTTTTGAAAGAAACAATGCATGTAGTTGTCCATGATAGTTAGAATGCAAAATTGTTGTTTTGTAAAAGCTGAAATGGATAAATATCGGAAGATGAGAAATTATGGGTGTGTTTATTGTTATGCCAGATAGGTATTTTGAAAGAGGCAAGCTAGTGAAAGGAGAACATGTTTTTACGTTAGGAAAAAGGTATGAGAAAGGGTTACTGGGAAGGGGGTTATACTTATTTGGATAACTACTACATGCTAAATGGATACCACAACAGCAACCGCTGCTTAATCCATTAATTACAATATGAGATTGGATAATAACAAAACATTACAAACCACGTGATAGCATGGTATGAGTGAAAGCATGTCCCACTTTACATATAAGTTACAAACCGCTTGATTTATAACTTTCACTTATGTTTATATGTTCAATCATCCTTAGTTTTTCATGGTGCAGTAAGTGCTTATATGTAAGAATGAGCAAATAACTTCAATGCTGCATATTTGTTCTTTTCTAGACTAATTCTGACCTTCATGTAAAGCGAGACTGTAACACCCCACTCCCGCTATGATCACTCACTAAGGGAATGCCATAGCATCGGTGGAGTATTTTAGTGAATATAGAACAGAAAAATTACAACAAGACAGATATAAATAGTACTTGAAATTTTAAAACATCATCTCATAACAGCGGAAGTAAAACATGTCTGGTTACATCATAAAACCACAATAAAGGTCAAGTACAATATCCATCAAAATAAAGAAGTACATAATCCCACTCTCATACAATAGCCAAACAAAAGAAAAGATAACTGGAGCTTTACATCTATCCAAGCTCCTAAAGACTGGAACAGCAATCCGATCAAGCTCCACTACTGCTAGGATCCACCGTAGGACCTGAGGGTTGGGAAAAAGATAAAAACAACGGGGTCAGACATAAGTCTGAGCGAGTCCTATAACTTTAACAATACAATCGTTAAAGTAACCAGAGAAGACATAAACTGATATACGGTAACATATAGGGATGAATGGCTACCCTAAGCAGTCAACTAAACGAAGATAAAGGATAAAGACGCATCTACCCTCCCTAAGGTAAATTACTAAACTGCACCACACCAGTCGTTCCTAACTTAAAGGTTGATCCCACCCAAGGACTTATAAAATTTACTAATTAGTACTTGCGTACCCCTAGGTGACCAAGTAGGCGCCACGGGGCCCTACAATCCACTAGGTGTACACACTACTTCCCATTCGATCGGCTCCCTAACGTAGATACCCGTGTTGGCCCCACCGTGGGATGTATCATTCCCCAATGTGGCAACCTGATGAAACTAAAGGTGCACGGCTTATATCTACTCGATGCAACAACGGCTTACCTACCAGCCCGGGCCCACTCACGCATATGAAGCCCGTTGGACTTGCGTTGCCACCGCTAACCCGTTTGCCTCTTACAGTCAAGCCCAGTATGCGTGTCCCGTCCTCGACATGGGTCGAGCCCACAAAGATACGTATGGGTTACTGGTTGAAATGGGCCTCCACAAGCTACCCACCTAAGCTTGTCCCTTTTTCTAGTATATCCCACTTAACCCTTTAATCATGTTTTAATTACATGTTCCATTTTGGTTAAGTATTCTAATCGTATTTTCTATTGCCACCCAAGGCAACCACTAGATTTTCTCATGCCACCCGAGGCACCCACTTAACCCCTCATGTCCCTCTACATGCTAATGTGGTTAAGTGTTTCTTAATTAATTAATTAAGAACGTAACCTTTGTAAAGACCTCTCACATTAAACTGTCTTTTATGACCGCTGGTTAAGCCGGTTGGGTCCGGGCAGCCTTATGTCATAACAGAGTCTAACCTCGTGTCTTTACATTAATTACGTATTTAGTTTGTGCCTAAGACCTCTCACATTGGGCTAACATTTGTAGCAACTCGTTAAGCCGGTTGGGTCCGGGCAGTTTTACGCTACAACTGAGTCCAACCTCGTGTCTTAGTCAATTAATTACACCTAATTAATCACCCTCATAATTTTATATTAATTATCCCTAATTAATCAAGTTTTCTTAACATGGGTAGACCTAACTTAATAGGTAAATTCCCATGGGGTAGACCTAACTCAATAGGTAAATTCCCAACACATAGTATGGGTACACCTAACCAAATAGGCAAATTCCCATACTATGTTTATTTATTTTGTGTTATGCATAATTATATTAATTTCACACAATCTTATTAACTTATGCATTTAATTACCCCATCGTTCCCACGTAATTTCGTTCATGATATAACACATATAAAAGGTGTCAACTTGCATATGAATGAACATGTTTCAAAGGTGCCATCTTGCATATTAACAAACACATAACTTGCATATGAACTTGCATAACATGTCACATAACTTGCATATAATATGTCACATAACTTACATATTCATTTTGCATAACAAACTTGCATATTAGCTTATAGACTTGCATAATGTGTCATCATGAACTTGCATATTAATAAACATGTAACTTGCATATTTACATACATGTAACTTGCATATTAACAAACATGTAACTTGCATATAAAGAAACATGTAACTTGCATATTTACATACATGTAACTTGCATATTAACAAACATGTAACTTGCATATTTACATACATGTAACTTGCATATTAACAAACATGTAACTTGCATATTTACATACATGTAACTTGCATAGCATATTACCATGAACTTGCATAACATGCATATGATTACATAGCCCACAACTTGCATATTTAGCATCATGCAAACATAACATACATCATATTAAACTTGCATAAGCTACTCAACATGCATAAACATAAGATTAATGCTAACATCATATCATATGATTCAAAGCTCATTAACCCACATACAAAACCATAAATCTCATCACATCTCATCTAATTAGTTTACCAAAAGATCATCAAAGTGATAGAAACTCACAACTAGCAACTTTGAACACCAAATGAAGAAGATTAAGATGCTAAGAAGGGATTAGAAGTTGATTAGAGAGTGATTAGTATGCAACCCTCTTCATAAAATTAGTGGAGGCCATGAGAGCTAGCATTTTGCCATAGTTTAGTCACTAGGTTTAATTATGAATGAATTAGGGTAGGTTAGGGTCTTATTTATAGATTAGGCAAGTGTTTTAGGCCATAGGATTAACCCTAGATTCAATCCAAGCCATCAAAGCATGTCTTGGGGAAGAAGTCAAGTGTAGGAACCATCTAGGGCCTTTAGATTAAAGATGGACCATGAGAACCATTCAAATGCAAAATCTGCACTTGAGCGAATCGGCCCACGGGTTGACAGCCAAACACCCTGGATTAACCCCTAGTCGACCCAGCGGGCTCGGGTCGACTTCAAAAATCGGCCGGTTCGGTTATTCCCCTCTCCCAATTCGCTGTTTTGAGCATTTTTGCATATTTATTTATTAAATTTTCAATTATATATATATATATATATCAATATATATATATATATATATATCTACACAACCCATTTCACTTAATTAAGTATACTTTAATTTGGGAATTTTTCGTGAAACTTCGCGAGGCCATATCTTGGTCATACGGACTCCGATTTTCGAAAACTCGGACTCTATTTCGCGTATTTTTCCGAGACGAACGCAATGGCATAGCCCGTTTCCCTTGATTCCCATTTTAGAATTAAATTCTGCCTCGATTTATGTTATTACAGGTTATTGAAAATACGGGTTGTTACATTCTCCCCTCCTTAAAGGATTTCGTCCCCGAAATCTTCAAGTTAGGAAGAACGTATCCTACCATCCAATCATCCATCTACTCAAAGCATCATCCACGAGCAATCATTGTCCTTACAAGATTCTAAATGCTGGATGGATATATGCAAAAGTGTGTGTATATGTACTTACCTAATGCGAAAATCAGGCGGTTACTGATACAGTAAACCTCCTTAATGCAAACCATGATAGTGCCATGCATCCAATATGTATGCGAAACCCTATTGACACATACAAATTTCTACATGCGTGCACAACCATACACAAAAATGCATCATCCATATGATAACACAGCCATGATACATCCATCAATCTAACTACCACATCCATTTATGCAATATGCAACATGAAGTGACTGAGCCGATCTAGTGCCTAATGTGTGTGTATATGCATCCACGAGCAACCACTAGCAAACAATTGCATCCATATGCATCCATCAACCATAACATGTTTCAAACACATGTTTCAACCATAGGTTTTACCCTATCTAAAGGTCATAGGTATTAGCGAGAGGATATACTAAAGATAAGATAAGTACTAGACAAGCAATAAAGGAGAAGTTAAAAGACATACTCTCAAAAAGAAATGGATACAAAGAACGCATCTTTGCTTCCGTCTCCCAAGTAGCATTGCTTTCGTCATCTCCCCATTGCACTTTAACTAGCTGAACTTCTCTGTTCCTCAACTTCCTAGTTTCTGCCCCAAGGATGCGAGTAGGAGCTCGTCGAATCGTCGCATCACGCTCTACCTCTACATCTCTAAGCAAGCTCGGCTCTACCACCTCCGCGGTCTCATGTAAGCACTTCCTCAAATGTGATACATGGAATACATCATGAACACCACTAAGTCTGTCGGGCAACTCCACCCTATATGCCATCCGTCCAATCCTTTCCTTAATAGGAAACGGCCCAACAAATCTCGGTGCTAACTTCCCTACGGACCCAAAGCGAACAACATTTCTCAATGGAGATACTTTGACAAAAACCATGTCCCCAACCTCAAACTCAAGATCCGTCCTTCTCCGATCCGCATAAGATTTCTGTCTATCTTGCGCTGCTTTCATCCTTTTTCGAATTAAATCAATCTTCTCTGAAGTCTCTCTAACCATATCCGGCCCAAGCAAGATCTTATCCGTAGATTCCCACCAACATGTAGGAGATCGACAAGGCCTTCCATAAAGAGCTTCGAAAGGAGCCATACCAATACTGGACTGAAAGCTGTTATTATATGCGAACTCCACCAAAGGAAGATGTTCTTCCCATGTACCTCCAAAATCCAAGATACAAAGCCTCAAAAGATCTTCTAAGATACGGTTCACCCTCTCAGTCTGACCGTCCGTCTGAGGATGATATGCGGTGCTCAAACACAACTGAGTCCCTACCGCCTCTTGCAAACTTCTCCAAAACTCACTAGTGAAAATAGGATCTCGATCACTCACAATGCTGGATGGCACGCCATGCAATCTAACAATCTCCCTAACATAGACCGAAGCAAGCCATGGAGCGGTCCTCTTACTCTTCACGGGTATAAAATGGGCACTCTTGGTAAGTCTGTCCACCACAACCCAAATTCCCGTATTGCCCTTCCTCGATCTCGGTAACCCATCGATGAAATCCATCGAGACACTATCCCACTTCCACTGTGGAACTTCCAATGGGTGTAGCAACCCACCGGGTTTCCTTTGCTCCGCTTTAACTTGTTGGCACACTAAACATCTAGCCACATACTCGGCTACATCTTTCTTCATACCGGCCCAGAAGAAAACTCTCTTCATGTCTTGGTACATTTTGTCTCCACCGGGATGAATAGTCATTCTTGAACGATGTGCATCATCCAAAATAGCCTTCTTCAAACCCTCATCTTGCGGTACACAAAGTCTACCGTCTCTATGCAACCATCCCTTATCATCTATGGTGTATCTACCCAAATGGCTGGACGACTCCCCTCTTATAAGCTTCTCTACCAACACAACCAACTGTGGGTCGTCTCGCTGAGCCTCGCCAATCCGTCTCAAAAGAGTAGGTCTAACCTCCAAGGATGCCAACAAACCAGGTACAAAATCAACAGAAGGTCTGAAGTCGAACAAAGAAAGAAACTCCAAGCTTCGCCGTTCTACGAACAATGGACTTAAAGATAGCCTTTTTCTACTCAAGGCGTCAGCCACCACGTTACCCTTGCCAGGGGTATATGCTATCTCGAAATCATAGGATGCTAAGAACTCCATCCACCTTTGCTGTCTTAAGTTTAAATCTTTCTGAGAGAATAAGTACTTCAATGATTTATGGTCAGTGAACAACTCGAATCTCTCACCAAGAAGATAATGGCGCCAAGACTTAAGTGCGAAAACAATCGCGGCCAACTCTAGATCATGGGTAGGGTAATTCTTCTCATGCACTCTCAATTGTCTCCCTCCATAGGCTATTACCCTTCCCTCCTGCATCAAGACTGCGCCTAATCCTGTTCCACAAGCATCGGTATAAACAACAAACGGCTTACTCCCATCCGGGAGCACTAAAACTGGAGCGGTGGTCAAAGCTCTCTTTAACCGTTGGAAAGCATCATCACAATCTACATCCCATGAGAAAACCAGATTCTTCTTCGTCAAGCGGGTTAATGGGGCTGATATCTTCGCGAAGTCTTTGATGAACTTCCTATAATATCCTGCCAACCCCAAGAAACTTCTTACTTCGGTAGCATTTTTAGGAACTTTCCAATCCTGGATAGATACTATCTTTGCGGGACCCACAGCTATCCCTTCCTTAGAGACCACATGCCCTAAGAATCGCACTTCTCTTCTCCAAAAATGACATTTAGAGAATTTAGCTTTAAGACCATGTGCTCGAAGAGTCTCCAACACTTCTCTGAGATGTAAGGCATGCTCTTCTTCACTCTTGGAAAAGACCAAGATGTCATCCACAAAAACTACTACAAACTTATTCAGATACTCTCTGAACACTCTACTCATGAGATCAACAAAGTATGCGGGGGCGTTTGTCAACCCAAATGGCATCACTAGCCACTCATAAAAACCATCCGGAGTCCGGAAAGCAGTCTTCTCTATACTGTCCTCCGCCACTCTTAACTGATGAAACCCTGTAGCTAAGTCCATCTGCGAAAATACTGACGCGCCAACCAACTGATCAAAGAGATCATCTATCCTCGGTAATGGGTGTCTATTCTTCTTCGTGAGCTTATTAAGTTCTCTATAATCCACACAAAGTCTGAGGGACCCATCCGCCTTCGTGGCAAACACTACTGGAGCTCCCCACTCCGATATACTTCGCCTTATAAACCCCTTCTCAAGCAACTCCCCTACTTGCTTATGAAGTTCTCTTCTCTCACGAGGAGCCATGTGGCGTACTGGCAAAGACACTGGTTTGGCATTATCCACCAAATAAATTCGGAAATCTATCTCCCGCTTCGGAGGCAAACCCTTTACTTCTTCAAACACATCCGGATATTCCCGGTCTACTCTGACAGAACACAAACTCTCGACCGAAGCATCGAGCGATTCAAGATAACTTAGCAAAACAGATTCCATGGGATTGCAAGAGATCTCGAGAGTGTTACCCAAGCGGGTCATGAGCCTGACAACTCTCCTTTCGCAATCAAGAACGGCACCATTACTGGATAACCAGTCCATGCCCAAGATCAACCCATAGCCCGTGAAGCCCAATACAAAAGCATCACATCTAAACTCAACGCTAAGTATAGAAATCTTCAAACCCAAACATATCATAGACAGATATATGGAGCCCCCAATTGGGTTTGAGACAACCAAGGGATCATCAACTAGACTGGTGTCTAAGTGCAGTGACTCAACTAACGATGATGAGATAAAAGAATGCGATGCGCCAGAGTCAAACAAAGTACGAACTGGATGATCAAACAGAAAAACCAGACTTTCAACGGAAATAGTTCTACCTCTCTGCTGAATCGGTGGAACTGAGAGAACCTGAACTTGCCCCCCTGACTGAGGTGGTGCTATAAGAGCTTGCACCTGCCCTCCTGAGGTAGACCCCGTCTTCTGCCCCTTCTTTGGGCAGTTTTTCACAAGATGCCCTGCTTCACCACAATGAAAGCAACCGGTCTTCTTCTTTTTGCGACAATCCTTACTGAGGTGTCCTGGTGTTCCACAATTGAAGCACTTCTTCTTCGTCTTCTTTTTGTCACCATTGCCTTTTCCGCCCTTGCCTTGTTGTTGTTGTTGCGGTTTCTTCTGATCCCCCTTTTTCTCTGGTGCCTTAGAATTCTTATCATCCTCATGCATAAGTGCCATGTAGACAAGCTTCTCAAAAGTGGCCCCCATAGGAATGTGAGTCATAGCTATTCCTTGCAATGGTTCGTTCAAGCCTCTAACGAACCTCAAAGCCTTCTTCTCCGGTGTATTCACCAACTCTATGCCAAACCTTGCTAATTGATTGAATTTGTTGACATATTCTTTCACCGTGAGATTCCCTTGCTTCAAATTCAAGAACTTCTCCATAAACAGATTCTCTTCCGCCCTTGAGAGAAACTTAGCCCCAAACCTTTGCTTAAAATCTGCCCAAGAGTCAACAGGGCGTTCTCCATTAGTGACCTCCCACCAGAATGAGGCCTCTCCCTTCATTAACCAAGCCGCCAACTTGACTTTCTTTCCCTCTTCCACTTCAAAGATATCTAGCAACTCTTCCACTTCCTTAAGCCAATCTCTAGCCTCTACGAAAGTCTCTGAACCAAGAAAAGGTTTTCCTCCTATAGCCTTGAACTCCTTGCAAACCTTAGCAAAATTATCCACTCTAGGCTGAGGAGGAGGAGCGGTTGTCTCTGGTGTAGTAGCATTGGCCGGACCCGCAGCCGCGGCCCTAGCCTCTTGCAACCTCCTATACCATAGTGGTATAACTAAACCCTCCGGGATGTTAAGATCTTCAGCCATGCTGAAACGAAAGAGGAAAGATTCAAAAAGGAGATTCCGAAAGATAAAGATATGGCTATTGGGGATTATGCTTTTCTTTTTCAAAAACTTTTTCTCTTAGAAGACATGCTTTTGAAAATACTTTCTTCGAAAATACTCTTAGAAAATAGTTTTTCTCAAAAATTTTATCTGTTCTGGTAACCTTAAGCTCTGATACCACGTGTAACACCCCACTCCCGCTATGATCACTCACTAAGGGAATGCCATAGCATCGGTGGAGTATTTTAGTGAATATAGAACAGAAAAATTACAACAAGACAGATATAAATAGTACTTGAAATTTTAAAACATCATCTCATAACAGCGGAAGTAAAACATGTCTGGTTACATCATAAAACCACAATAAAGGTCAAGTACAATATCCATCAAAATAAAGAAGTACATAATCCCACTCTCATACAATAGCCAAACAAAAGAAAAGATAACTGGATAACTGGAGCTTTACATCTATCCAAGCTCCTAAAGACTGGAACAGCAATCCGATCAAGCTCCACTACTGCTAGGATCCACCGTAGGACCTGAGGGTTGGGAAAAAGATAAAAACAACGGGGTCAGACATAAGTCTGAGCGAGTCCTATAACTTTAACAATACAATCGTTAAAGTAACCAGAGAAGACATAAACTGATATACGGTAACATATAGGGATGAATGGCTACCCTAAGCAGTCAACTAAACGAAGATAAACGATAAAGACGCATCTACCCTCCCTAAGGTAAATTACTAAACTGCACCACACCAGTCGTTCCTAACTTAAAGGTTGATCCCACCCAAGGACTTATAAAATTTACTAATTAGTACTTACGTACCCCTAGGTGACCAAGTAGGCGCCACGGGGCCCTACAATCCACTAGGTGTACACACTACTTCCCATTCGATCGGCTCCCTAACGTAGATACCCGTGTTGGCCCCACCGTGGGATGTATCATTCCCCAATGTGGCAACCTGATGAAACTAAAGGTGCACGGCTTATATCTACTCGATGCAACAACGGCTTACCTACCAGCCCGGGCCCACTCACGCATATGAAGCCCGTTGGACTTGCGTTGCCACCGCTAACCCGTTTGCCTCTTACAGTCAAGCCCAGTATGCGTGTCCCGTCCTCGACATGGGTCGAGCCCACAAAGATACGTATGGGTTACTGGTTGAAATGGGCCTCCACAAGCTACCCACCTAAGCTTGTCCCTTTTTCTAGTATATCCCACTTAACCCTTTAATCATGTTTTAATTACATGTTCCATTTTGGTTAAGTATTCTAATCGTATTTTCTATTGCCACCCAAGGCAACCACTAGATTTTCTCATGCCACCCGAGGCACCCACTTAACCCCTCATGTCCCTCTACATGCTAATGTGGTTAAGTGTTTCTTAATTAATTAATTAAGAACGTAACCTTTGTAAAGACCTCTCACATTAAACTGTCTTTTATGACCGCTGGTTAAGCCGGTTGGGTCCGGGCAGCCTTATGTCATAACAGAGTCTAACCTCGTGTCTTTACATTAATTACGTATTTAGTTTGTGCCTAAGACCTCTCACATTGGGCTAACATTTGTAGCAACTGGTTAAGCCGGTTGGGTCCGGGCAGTTTTACGCTACAACTGAGTCCAACCTCGTGTCTTAGTCAATTAATTACACCTAATTAATCACCCTCATAATTTTATATTAATTATCCCTAATTAATCAAGTTTTCTTAACATGGGTAGACCTAACTTAATAGGTAAATTCCCATGGGGTAGACCTAACTCAATAGGTAAATTCCCAACACATAGTATGGGTACACCTAACCAAATAGGCAAATTCCCATACTATGTTTATTTATTTTGTGTTATGCATAATTATATTAATTTCACACAATCTTATTAACTTATGCATTTAATTACCCCATCGTTCCCACGTAATTTCGTTCATGATATAACACATATAAAAGGTGTCAACTTGCATATGAATGAACATGTTTCAAAGGTGCCATCTTGCATATTAACAAACACATAACTTGCATATGAACTTGCATAACATGTCACATAACTTGCATATAATATGTCACATAACTTACATATTCATTTTGCATAACAAACTTGCATATTAGCTTATAGACTTGCATAATGTGTCATCATGAACTTGCATATTAATAAACATGTAACTTGCATATTTACATACATGTAACTTGCATATTAACAAACATGTAACTTGCATATAAAGAAACATGTAACTTGCATATTTACATACATGTAACTTGCATATTAACAAACATGTAACTTGCATATTTACATACATGTAACTTGCATATTAACAAACATGTAACTTGCATATTTACATACATGTAACTTGCATAGCATATTACCATGAACTTGCATAACATGCATATGATTACATAGCCCACAACTTGCATATTTAGCATCATGCAAACATAACATACATCATATTAAACTTGCATAAGCTTACATACTCAACATGCATAAACATAAGATTAATGCTAACATCATATCATATGATTCAAAGCTCATTAACCCACATACAAAACCATAAATCTCATCACATCTCATCTAATTAGTTTACCAAAAGATCATCAAAGTGATAGAAACTCACAACTAGCAACTTTGAACACCAAATGAAGAAGATTAAGATGCTAAGAAGGGATTAGAAGTTGATTAGAGAGTGATTAGTATGCAACCCTCTTCATAAAATTAGTGGAGGCCATGAGAGCTAGCATTTTGCCATAGTTTAGTCACTAGGTTTAATTATGAATGAATTAGGGTAGGTTAGGGTCTTATTTATAGATTAGGCAAGTGTTTTAGGCCATAGGATTAACCCTAGATTCAATCCAAGCCATCAAAGCATGTCTTGGGGAAGAAGTCAAGTGTAGGAACCATCTAGGGCCTTTAGATTAAAGATGGACCATGAGAACCATTCAAATGCAAAATCTGCACTTGAGCGAATCGGCCCACGGGTTGACAGCCAAACACCCTGGATTAACCCCTAGTCGACCCAGCGGGCTCGGGTCGACTTCAAAAATCGGCCGGTTCGGTTATTCCCCTCTCCCAATTCGCTGTTTTGAGCATTTTTGCATATTTATTTATTAAATTTTCAATTATATATATATATATATATCAATATATATATATATATATATATCTACACAACCCATTTCACTTAATTAAGTATACTTTAATTTGGGAATTTTTCGTGAAACTTCGCGAGGCCATATCTTGGTCATACGGACTCCGATTTTCGAAAACTCGGACTCTATTTCGCGTATTTTTCCGAGACGAACGCAATGGCATAGCCCGTTTCCCTTGATTCCCATTTTAGAATTAAATTCTGCCTCGATTTATGTTATTACAGGTTATTGAAAATACGGGTTGTTACAGAGACTGTCCTGCTTTTCTTGCCACAAGTTCTAAATTTTCTTTATTCATGCCCTCAGAAGGTATGCAAAACTCTAATTGAAAACCTTTTATTCACTAGTTTTACCAATATAACTTCTCATCTAACACATGTCCTCTATCTAACACATATCAACGTACTCACTTCTATTAACATACAATGATATAGACTATTCAATTAATATTTTCTTTCTAAGTTTTCTGTAATGCCCCACCCCGAGATCCACCCTAATAAAGAGCATTAATAGGTAATACTGTCTATTAGAGCGGAGAATAGGGCTGGTTAAGGGCGACCACTCGTAGATTTGCATTAACAAGTCTTAAGTATGTCGATAAAATGATTACTATTTTTTTTTTCTTTCTATGTGGATCGACAAACTTAATACTTATGTAATACAATTCCACTATGGCTACAGGATCAGCTCAGAACACAGTACATATAAATACACCTCACTGATCACAAAACAGTAGCATAATATTACATCGTTAGAGTACAACAATTACATGTGCTACAAAAAAATAGATAAACTTCTCTCGCTTACAATATGATACAACAACGAAATAATAGAAAGCCCTACTATTCAAACTCGACTACATAAGCTCAAGTGAATGAAGCTACGGTGAAGATAGACTAAAGAGAACCTGTTAACCCCAAGCTCACCAACTACACCTGAAATATCTCGGTCTGACCCGAGGAATAGACACACGGGTCAATCTAGTTTACAAATCAGTATAAGAAATAGATAAGCACAAGATAACACTATTTGCCCGAAGAGTTGTGAATATGATGACATAAAGGGATTAATTAGTTTCAATGACATGACATAATAGAAGGGATAAATATACAAGTCTCAAGGACTAGATCTAGGCTAAGTATATCACCATACTCGAGAACAATGGAAATATAACACCAAAACGATCAAAATTATCATATACATCTTAAATGAGTTAAATTATCAATAAAGGGAGTATCCCTCTCCAAAACATCTAAGTCTCAAAATATGTTGGATTAGAAATCCAATTGCTCTTTGCAAATGTTCCGATCGAGTAAGAATCAACAAACCCAAATCATAAAAGAAATCATAAGAAATGTACACGTTCCATAACAATACCCATCCCAAGCTATAATGTTGCTCATCCCGAGCAATAGCCATGTATCATCAAATGAAAATCATCAAAATCATCATACAACTCAAATGAGTAAAATATCATGGAAGGAGCATCACACTCCAACATAGAAGATCACAAAATGCTTATGTAAATTTAAAATCTAATAATCCTCCATGTATGATCGTATAGATCAAATCACAAAATATCATCACAATATGGATCCATTAGAAATAAATATGCACGTGCAACCACATGATAACATAGCTCCCCCCGAGCTTAGCTTAGTACTTATACGTATTCAAGTTAGGCGCCTATCACTGTGAACCCCCCTCCCGGCCGAGGGTATCTTGACCCCCCGGTCAAGTGAACACGTATACATGACTCCCCCCGAGTCTCGGCTTCCCCCCGAAGCAAAGTACTGGCTTTGCAACACAATATGCGTCATTGACTCACAGTCAGTAACCCGAGTAGTGGTAACAGTGCGTCCCATACCACACGTTCTCACTACCGGTTCACTTGCTGCTTATCAACTTCGCAACAGAAAACATCGAAAACACCAAATCATCGAAAGCACCAAATCATCGAAAACACCAAATCATCATATTCAATCTAACTATACTGGAATTAACCGACTTCGTATACTTCCATGTCCTATACCACGGAGTGTACAATGTCGTGTAGTATCCAATACATTATCTTGAAGGGTGCAAAATTGTGTAGTTTATATATATAAGAAAATACTTGATTTCAAAATATGTTGCGAAATATTTTATGAAACCAATAGTTTTCTTTCTTGGAAAGCTATAGACTTGAAGATAGGTTTTTCTACTATTGTTTCGAGGCCCCTTAGTGAAAAATAAAATAAAATAATATTATAAATCTCATTTAGCCTCAAAACTATAATGAAAACTTAATTTATATGTATATCAGAAAACTAGATTAAATCGTGCATGTGTGCTCAAAACTCATCAAAACTCATCACTAAATTCACAAAACCCAAATTATGTGTTAGTGATAATTTAGGCTTCTCCATTAATAAAGTAAGCCAAAACATAATACAAAAGCATGGTTTAAAAGTAGATCAAGAAAAGCATAAAAGCATTTAAGGAAAGACGCCCAAATTTACACTAAGGCATGAAATATGCACAGACATCAGTCAAGGTTGCAACTTTCAGAATAGTTTCAAATGAATAAACGATATCCGAATGGTCTAGAATTTGATATGTACAAACTAGAAATACCTCACTTTCAAATGAAAAAAGATTCACTAAATTCCGACGTTGCATGAAAAAGATATGGTGCTCCAAACATGGACTTCGGAATGAATTTCAGCGTGGGCTGAAATCACTTCCAGGTCTAACTTTGCGACCAGGTTTGAACAACCAAACGATCTCGGATTGGCCTAAAAGTACGTAAGCATATAGACAAGATCCCAAATTTTATAACGCAAAAAGAATCACTCAAAACGGATAGATAACGAAGGAGATATAGAACCCCAAAGTTAGGTCTTGGCGCTGTTTTCACTTTGGAAATTCAAACGCAGGTCTGAATCACGACCAAAGTTCGACTTTGAGGTTAGTTTAAAACATTCAAATGACCTCTAAATGATATGAAAACTGACATGCACATAATAGAAAAAACTTTATCTTTCCAACAAAAAAAGAATCAAGCAAAAACACTCAACTATCAGAAAATTATAAAGGCTCAAATATAGAGTTTCGATGTGATTTCAGCACAGCACAAAATGACTTATATGGCTCGGAAAAGCTACGTATCTTATACGGACAGTAAATTGGTTTAATAAATAAAACTAAAACAATGTAAACTAGAAAGTGTGAGTCTACCGACTCACCTTGATTGGATTATTAGAAGAATTCCTCTTAATTGGAGCTGTAGGAAGCAAATTAGCGACATGCAACAAATTTTATCTTTTACAAAAACCCCAATTCTTCTTATTTTCATTTTTTTTCCTCATTGGAGATGGACCAGAGCTTGGATCCAGGCTGAGAAATGAAGATAGAGCAAACAATAATCTAGTCATATTTAAAACTAATGCAAGCATGCCTTAACTCATCATTAATTCCCAAAAAAAAAACTGCATTTTTACCCTCTGTTGCAATAAGGGTTTGGCATAGCAATATCAATTATTTTCAAACAAAATTTTTACACAAGGTGCGTTTATGAGTTGAGAATAACATATACAAAATTCGGAATTTTTAGATTTTTCTAGAATTAGTTATGATTTTTCTACTAACCTTCGTTTTCTGTCCAGATCTGACCCGAAAATTGCTTGAGAAAAGAAGATGTTTGATCCATTAACACTAATCCAAATGCCGTGAAATTTGGAGCAGAGGTGCTGGAACCTCTCAGAAACATCATGTCAAAATTTGAGGATTTTTGGAAATTTATTTGATTTTTTTGATTTTTTGCAACAGGTAGGGTTTGGTCTTTTTGAGGAGGAAGACAAGACCTGAATTCACTAGAAATGCCTCGGCTAAAAGAAAGAAGGAGAATGAGGGAGAAAGGTACGTTCCTTTCTTCTTTTTCCAGAATTCTCTTTGGATAATTATGCAATTATTCTCTAATCCTTTAATTAAGCCCCTAAGTGATTATTAACCTTCAAAAGGCCAAAATTAGGCCAATTAACCTATGTTTAACCCATTGCAATCATGTTTTACACTATATTTTACCTTACTGATTAAACACACTCAAAACTTAACAACAAACTAAATTAAATAAATTTGTAAACCTCATTTTAAAATCATTTCAAAGCTTATTATCTTTGAATCATCATTTTTACACAAAGTTTGCAATTTTAATCATAAATTTACATAAGTTACAATTTATAGAACCTTTCACTTATATTTTCACATCCTTTAAAATACAAATGAATAAATATCCCAATTTGCTCATTTAAATTTTAACATGTCATCAATTGTGTCAAAACATATAAACACAATTGCACTACTTTAAATGTTACTTCAAATATAACATCAAAATAAATGTGTTTGTTGAAAAAAAAATATTTATTTATACTTGGCTATCTCTAAAACACACAAACAAATATCATCAGTGACTTATTTTAACCAAATAAGTAATTAACATGTTAAAACTCACATTCTTATCTTTATTATTGCATACAACAATTATGTTGTACATTTTATTAACTCAATGATTTAAATTTTGTTATCACCGATAATAACATACCAATTCTATAAATATTGATTCACATCAATATTTATACTCTTATAAAATCAACAAACCAACTTGTTCATTGATTATATTTTAAAATCCACATGTACACTTTAAATTCATTAATGTAATTTGAACACAATTTTTTTTTATGTTATTATCGAAATAAATCTTTGTATTTAAAACCCCAATTAGTTATTTAATAATTAAATCAACAATTTATCCTTTGATATTGGAAATACATTTCCCCTTAAATATAGATTGCGAAAATATATTTTCAATATCCCGTTTAATTATTAAATTATGACCTTATGGTTATAGATTGTAACAACCCGAAAATCTGGGCCAGTTTAAAATTTTTATTTTGGGAATTTTAGCGAATTTTGATTATTTAAAATAGATTATTTTAAATAAAATCGGCGAGAAATTTATTTTCAATATAATTCGAACGTATATATTATACGCGTCGTCGTTAGAATATAAATAATTATATATAATCATAAATAGAATTGAAAATGGCGCGGTAGTTCAATAATTCGATTTCAAACTTCAATTGAATGTACCGGGTGCAAAACAATCCGGATTTTGGTGAAACCAAAAATAATAGAATCTAATAGTGAATATCTTTTCAACGAATCCGGGAAATCGAAATTTCATAGCGGGAATCAAAAGATATGTCCAGTTGAAAATTCTGAACAGTCGCTATGGAATTCAGGCCCTTAAAAATGGACATTTTGCAAACGACCTCGGATTTTCGACGAAGCCAGTTTTGTTGGGTCCGTGATGTAAAATTATTGCTAGATTCCAAATTTCATAATTTTTCGAATCAATATGTGAGCGTGGCAAAGGAAAACGCGTTTGACCAGTTTCAGTTGATTTTAATCGACTGGAAAATGGCCATTTTTCTAACGGTCTCAGAATTCGACGAAACTAGTTTTGTTACGACCGTATCGTCAATACGAAGCTAGAAAATATTTTCTGTAATTTTTCGAGCCAGTATGTGACCCCGGTAATTTGAAATGCACGTTTAAAATTCAATATAATGATTTAAATGTAAATTCAACGGAAATCAATTGTAACAGCCGAATCGGCTTGCGATACATATCCCATTGTGTTCGGAATGGGGGTAAAACGCTATGGGCGACAGGCGGTGGGTTCGATTTTGAAGTCGACAGAAAAAGTTACTTTATGAGAATATAAATTTAATAAGTAAATAAAAAAAATATCTCTTCCCTCCGTAAATCCCTCTGCCCCCCCCCCCCCTATTTCTTCATTCGATCGAGATTTTAAAAAAAAGAAAAAAAACAAACGAGCCGGAGCTCGAGGCGCCGCTGCTCAGTCGGCCACCGTGCCCCCTTCGACGATGACCACCGCTCAGACCCTCCTCCCCCTCGCGCGATCCTCCACCTCGACCTTGACCCCGTCGAAGGCCCTCAGCCCCGAAGCCCTCTCGTACGATTTCTTCGATCCATCAAAACCCTAGCGCCAGACCAAGCTGCGCCGCCGACTCCAGGAACTCCGCCCCACCTCTGCACCCACGACCTCCCTCCAGCGCCTGACGATGAAGCCCCTCCCACCTTTTCCTGATCTACTGTAAGTTCAATTTAATTCCTTATGCAAAATAATTAGCTTCTTCTAGGTAAATAAAAGCTAGATTTTTAGGGTAAGGAAATTTGATTTTTAAAAGTGAAAATTCAATTTTTAAAGGTATGAAACTATTTTTACAAATATGAAATAGCGGTGAAAATTCTATTTTCACAATATGAAGTAAGAATTAAAAATATGATTTTTATATAAAGAACTTCGAATTAAAAATATGATTTTTATATAAAGAACTTCGAATTAAAAATATGATTTTTATATAAAGAACTTCGAATTAAAAATATGATTTTTATATAAAGAACTTCGAATTAAAAATATGATTTTTATATAAAGAACTTCGAATTAAAAATGTGATTTTTATTTATTGAATAACATAGTAAAAATTCGATTTTTACATATGTAGAGAATACGGGTAACAAAGCGACAAAGGAGAGATTGGCGAAGATTTTATGCAAGGAAGTGCCGTGGAGCTTGGATAGCTAAAGGTGAGAACTTCTCACCTTTCAATTTAATCTTTCGAGTTATATATATGTATATATATACTAGGATGCAGACGGTGCTTAGTAGCACCCGACACAATCGTCCACAGACCATGGACTTGTTTGTTTGGTTGCAAATTAGTTAGATTATTTGATTGAAATTGAATTGTTTGGTGAAATGAATTGATATGATTGATGTGTGAATGGCGTAGGCCTTCACTAGACCGGGGATAAGGCTAGGCCTCGTCCCGTTTCTAGTATCGTGCCGTTATGCCGCCGAAATTTTCTAAAATATGTTAGAAAAATAAAAATATCATTTTATTGAATAAATGAATTGAATAGAAATTCATAGGTTGAAATAAAATGTTTTATCGTTAAAAATATAATTTTTAACGTGAATGTGAATAAATAAATATTCATTTACAAACCGGACGGTTTGTTTATGTACACCTATTTAAAGGACATTGATTGGGACAATAAATTTTACACATCACCCAACTGCACAAATAAAATATGTGTTTGATTGTTTGAAACCCTACACGGGTGTTGGGATGAAATTTGAAGTTCACTCATCCTGATTGATTAAATATGTCGATCGATTGATTGACAGGCTGTTATAAGCGTTAGATATCTATATTTGATGCTTATACAGTGTAGTGCACTTTGGTTGATGGTTGATTATTTTTCAATGCTATTATATACATGTGTTGTATGAAAATCCATATAATTAACTTTATATGGTAATTGATTGGGCCTCATTCCAATTTGAAAAATAAAGAATATTATAAAATAAAAGTTCATGTGTTGACAGTACTCATTCATTGAGATTGGTCATGTGTTGAACGAAATATTTTAGTAATAAAATTTACATCTTTATCAATATAAAATAAAAGTTCATGTGTTGACAGTACTCATCCATTGAGATTGGTCGTGTGTTGAACGAAATATTTTAGTAATAAAATTTACATCTTTATCAATATAAAATAAAAGTTCATGTGTTGACAGTACTCATTCATTGAGATTGGTCATGTGTTGAACGAAATATTTTGATAATAACAACTATTTTGAAAAAGAAATATTTGAAATAGAATATTTGAAAATAGAAATTTATGAAGCCGTGTTGATTAGATTGACGCCATTTTGACGTGAACGATATTTATATCGATTTTAAAACGATTTCGAAATGAATTGAATTGAAAACGATTTCGAAATGAATTGAAAACGATTTCGAAATGAATTGAATTGAAAACGATTTCGAAATGAATTGAATTGAAAACGATTTTGAAATAAATTGAATAGAAAACGATTTCGAAATGAATTGAATATAAAACGAATTCAAATGGAATTGAAAGCGAATTGAAATGAATTCAAATTGAATTGAAATTCGAATTGAATAGAAATGAATTTTAAAACGAATTTATAAAGAAGAATTCAATTTTGCTTTGAATTGAAATGGAAGTTGAAATAGATTTTGAAACGAATTTTAAAACTATTTATATAATTCGTTTTAAATAGAAATCGACGATATATATATTATATATATTATATATATAATATAATGGCCTGAATAGAACGCGCCGCGCTGCGGTAGTTCGTGAATTTCGACCATTTATTTCAAACGGACATTACGGGAGATCCGACCGTCGGATTCTCCTAAAACCGGAACCGTTGGGTTCGTATCGAAAAGAGCTTCTAACGAATATTAGAAATTTGAAATCTAACGGTTGGATTTGGAATTATGTCCAAATCAAATTTGAAAAAGGTCGCTGTAAGTGCAGTTCGATGGCCATTGATGGAAATCGACTGTACGGGCCTTGATAAAATTATTAAAAATAGAAATAATTTGTGTAAAATCATAAGAAAGGATTTAGAAAGGATTGGGATGAAAAACTCCATATTTGAAAAGATAAAAATAGATTTTTATCGAAATGAACTAGTTTTGAACTAGAATTATAATTCTATTTATTTTTAAATAAATAAATTGAATTTAAAAAGGGTTTTGAAAATAACCAGAATATCCAATGATTGCATTGGAGTGGATATGAATCGAAATTGTCTTCGGAATATTTCGATGTTGGAATCCGTGATTATACAGGTGTTGTTATGGAAATTTGAAAGATATATATTTATATCGTTATTTCCAATACGACATTTGTTAGTCGTAGAATTTGATATTGAATATAAGCCGATATATTTTCTATTCAGAGCATTGTATTGAATATCGAATGTGATTTGGGTTTGTCATGAATGGTGTCTTCACTAACACTGTTCTTGAACCCAGTTAAGAAATGATTAAATCTTTTTATTTAGATTTAATGAAGTTTACCAATTAAATAATATTTAATTGGAATTGAATTGATATTGATTTTTGGGTTTATCCTGAACAATGTTTTAAATAACACTCGTTCTTTAACCCGATAATTAATGAATGTGACTTTGGGTTTATCGTGAACCGTGTTTTAAATGACACGGATTCTTTAACCCAGTTAACGATTAAAACTAAGAGGAGTTTTAATGAATCTTTAATTAGATTGAAATGGTCGAGAATGGAGTATCACCAGTTTTGCTCCAGGCGATAGTTAAATCTTTAATTAGATTTGAACGTGAAATGGTAATTGAATTTACCGATAACACTGTGGTGTTAGATATGAAGTATTACCAGTTTTACTTCATGGGATAAATAGGTTGGGATTGGGAAATTAAAACAAATGATTACTTCGGTAAGTTTCGTTAATCCCGGCTAGTTGTATCGAAATTCAAAAGAATAGATTAAAGAATAAATTCAAGGAATTTATCTTTGATAAAATTAATGGGAACCTTTCCCTATGAATGTGAAATTTCGAAACTAACTGTCGGTTAGCCAAGCAGAATGGTTTTCTGGATATTGATCTGATGTTGGTTTCGGCCTTCGGGGTTTATATTTGGGAAATTATTCTCTTGATTAATTTACGGTTAGTGACTGATGAATTGGAATGAGGCGTATGTTGTGTTTGTGTAACACTTATTTAAAATATACGCGAGTAATTCGGAAAGACCGGGTTTATCCCATTCTGAATAACTGATACGACGATAAGTCGAAGATGAAGACGGTGGTCGAAGACCGGAAGTCTTCATGTCGTTTGGATAATTACTGATGATCTTGATTGGGCTGTACACCCAAGAAGATGGAAACAGTTGGTGATCGTCCAGACGTACTTGGAGATCGATGGATATGCGGGGTACTAGGTGCCTCCGGTTTCGTTCAGACCCAGAACGGACTTGTAAATGGACTGTGTGTCTGACATTGGATTTTAGTCCGTGTGGTTGATTTCTATTAAATATATATCTGTTTGGCGGCGGAGAATTTATTCTCTTGCTTAACGCCCTTCCCTGAGACGTACGAGCTCAGGGGTTATATATTGATGGATATCAAACGCATGGAGTGAATTGCCTGTGTGGCATGCCTAAGTGGCAATTGATCGAGGCTTCTGTTGAAAAGCAAAGTCTTGTGGTGATGATCAAAGCAAGGCCTTTGTGGCGTAGCTTTGTGTAACGTTTGATTCGCGAGTTTCACACCCGGTATGAACCAAAAACGGGAGACGGACCTCAGGGAGGACTTGCGTTTCTTTCTAGCTAGAAGTGGCGTCAGTGGTTTTACACGCCCTGACGAGTTTGACTTATGTTGTTGTTGCTGTTGCGAGGCGCCTCGGTTTGATCGGACGATCCGGGTCCGATGGAGTCATTTGTTGGCTCATTTATGCCCCATAGGGCGGAGAGACGTATTGTTCAGGCATAATAATCCACATCGGTGGACCGGCCCTGACGATCCAAGGCCCACCTGAGTCTGGGACCTGAGACATGGGCTAGATTGTCTCGAATCGGTTGAGGACTATCTTTTGCCTCGGTTCATAGACGGAAATCCAATTTCCAAATACGTGACTTTGCGGTTTTATTTGTAAACCTATATATGGCGACATAGTGGCATGGGACGCTCATGTCGCCTATGGTTGATACTTATGATTTGAAGTTGTTTTATACACTATGCACTTCTTATAGTATCAAATGATTTGTTTTAAACGTATCAAGCATTCTTTGGCTGTTATAAGGGAAAACCCTATCCCCCGGCTTGCGTTGCATTGTGTGATAGGACCTGGGTCTTATAACAGCTTCATTTTTCTCTATTTAGCATTGCGCTGTTGGTTTTATGCACTGGTATTCTTGGGAGGAAACCCGTTCCGTGTTATACGGCATGGTCCCTTGATTTACCTAACTTTAAAATAAAGATTAATAACTGTTTTAGTTCTCACACCAGTCACATGACTGACCTGGAGTTTATTGTTTTAACCTAAACTCTGGGTGCCCCTATTTTCGACACGGGCAGCTAGTAGTTTTGGTTTTGCGGATTTATATTCACAGGATCCTGGTTTACAGCTGGAACGATATCCGGAAAGCTTTGTATCCGTATATCTCATTCTAGTTGTGCATTGTATTATTTTCCGCTGCTATGTATTTTAATGTAATTTAAATCTCTGATATTTCTGTGTAATATTCATTTTTACTCTGTATATTCTTGTAATCTGATGCATTGTTGTAATATACAATGAAATGTTCTTCTGTATGCATTCTGATTTGTCGTGTTCTCAAACGATAGGGCGTTTCGAGCGGTTTGGGTCGGTTTAGCGACTGGTTCGGACCGAGCGAAATTCCTTGCCGTCACAGTTGGTATCAGAGCTTTGGTTTACAAAGCTCAGAGAACAAGACACATTAGAACCATACGAAAGGATTCATCAGATATTGGATTAGTAATATCCAATTAAAATGACTCGTTAGAGATGGGATCAGTAGTATCCTAGAACGAGTGTGAAGGGTATATCTTTCAAATGAAAACATTTTTGTTTTGAAATTTAAACCATTTTAAAATGTATTTGATTATTTATTTATTTATTTTGAATATGGACAACCCAATATATAAAGGTTTTGTATATACGCGTCATGAACGTATATTCGAAGTTTTAATATACTGGATAGATATAGGATTACACTCTAGTCGCCCGGAGATGATATTGATGATAGCGATTGCATCATCAACATTTATGTTCGAGTTTCGAAGGTGAGATTCCTATATATTTCCATTAGACTGGTGTGAGAACCAAAATTAGATAGGGCCTATTGTTGTGATTTGGCATCAAAAATCTGATTTTTGACTATATATCAAAGTTATGCATTTGAAAAGCTAATCAACTAATTGATTGATGGTTGTATTGTTTGATTATTGTTTGAATAATTAAAATTTGAACCATTTAGTTCATTTGAGTCAAATATTGAGTTTTATTGAAATTGGTCGCATTTGCTTGCACATACATATACTTACATTGAACAGGTCATAGCAAGGAGGCTAGAGCCAGAGAATAAAATTTGTTTGCCCGACAAATAGGTACATGTTTACTACATAATTTCCTGTTTTGTTTGGGTGATGATGATTTTGTGAGCCTATTGGCTAGCCGCTTGGCTTTTTCTTTTTCTTTTTGAGATCTGAAGGACCGGGGAAGCTATTTGAAATTCCCCGATGCTCCCATTGCAGGGGAGGTTATGGCGAAATTTTTCGAAAATTTAGGGTGTTAGCCAAATTTTTGAAATTTTGAAAATTCTCAGAAACTAAAAAGTTGGAGAATGGAAGCCAGATCGAACGTAGAGTTAATTAATCAAAACACTTTCGACTTTGTTCCTTTTCGGGGACGAAAAGTTTTAAGTGGGGGAGATTGTAACAACCCGAAAATCTGGGCCAGTTTAAAATTTTTATTTTGGGAATTTTAGCGAATTTTGATTATTTAAAATAGATTATTTTAAATAAAATCGGCGAGAAATTTATTTTCAATATAATTCGAACGTATATATTATACGCGTCGTCGTTAGAATATAAATAATTATATATAATCATAAATAGAATTGAAAATGGCGCGGTAGTTCGATAATTCGATTTCAAACTTCAATTGAATGTACCGGGTGCAAAACAATCCGGATTTTGGTGAAACCAAAAATAATAGAATCTAATAGTGAATATCTTTTCAACGAATCCGGGAAATCGAAATTTCATAGCGGGAATCAAAAGATATGTCCAGTTGAAAATTCTGAATAGTCGCTATGGAATTCAGGCCCTTAAAAATGGACATTTTGCAAACGACCTCGGATTTCGACGAAACCAGTTTTGTTGGGTCCGTGATGTAAAATTATTGCTAGATTCCAAATTTCATAATTTTTCGAATCAATATGTGAGCGTGGCAAAGGAAAACGCGTTTGACCAGTTTCAGTTGATTTTAATCGACTGGAAAATGGCCATTTTTCTAACGGTCTCAGAATTCGACGAAACTAGTTTTGTTAGGACCGTATCGTTAATACGAAGCTAGAAAATATTTTCTGTAATTTTTCGAGCCAGTATGTGACCCTGGTAATTTGAAATGCACGTTTAAAATTCAATATAATGATTTAAATGTAAATTCAACGGAAATCAATTGTTACAGCCGAATCGGCTTGCGATACATATCCCATTGTGTTCGGAATAGGGGTAAAACGCTGTGGGCGACAGGCGGTGGGTTCGATTTTGAAGTCGACAGAAAAAGTTACTTTATGAGAATATAAATTTAATAAGTAAATAAAAAAAATATAATATCTCTTCCCTCCGTAAATCCCTCTGGCCCCCCCCCCTATTTCTTCATTCGATCGAGATTTTAAAAAAAGAAAAAAAAAACAAATGAGCCGGAGCTCGAGGCGCCGCTGCTCAGTCGGCCACCGCGCCCCCTTCGACGATGACCACCGCTCAGACCCTCCTCCCCCTCGCGCGATCCTCCACCTCGACCTTGACCCCGTCGAAGGCCCTCAGCCCCGAAGCCCTCTCGTACGATTTCTTCGATCCATCAAAACCCTAGCGCCAGACCAAGCTGCGCCGCCGACTCCAGGAACTCCGCCCCACCTCTGCACCCACGACCTCCCTCCAGCGCCTGACGATGAAGCCCCTCCCACCTTTTCCTGATCTACTGTAAGTTCAATTTAATTCCTTATGCAAAATAATTAGCTTCTTCTAGGTAAATAAAAGCTAGATTTTTAGGGTAAGGAAATTTGATTTTTAAAAGTGAAAATTCAATTTTTAAAGGTATGAAACTATTTTTACAAATATGAAATAGCGGTGAAAATTCTATTTTCACAATATGAAGTAAGAATTAAAAATATGATTTTTATATAAAGAACTTCGAATTAAAAATATGATTTTTATATAAAGAACTTCGAATTAAAAATATGATTTTTATATAAAGAACTTCGAATTAAAAATATGATTTTTATATAAAGAACTTCGAATTAAAAATATGATTTTTATATAAAGAACTTCGAATTAAAAATATGATTTTTATATAAAGAACTTCGAATTAAAAATGTGATTTTTATTTATTGAATAACATAGTAAAAATTCGATTTTTACATATGTAGAGAATACGGGCAACAAAGCGACAAAGGAGAGATTGGCGAAGATTTTATGCAAGGAAGTGCCGTGGAGCTTGGATAGCTAAAGGTGAGAACTTCTCACCTTTCAATTTAATCTTTCGAGTTATATATATATATATATACTAGGATGCAGACGGTGCTTAGTAGCACCCGACACAATCGTCCACAGACCATGGACTTGTTTGTTTGGTTGCAAATTAGTTAGATTATTTGATTGAAATTGAATTGTTTGGTGAAATGAATTGATATGATTGATGTGTGAATGGCGTGGGCCTTCACTAGACCGGGGATAAGGCTAGGCCTCGTCCCGTTTCTAGTATCGTGCCGTTATGCCGCCGAAATTTTCTAAAATATGTTAGAAAAATAAAAATATCATTTTATTGAATAAATGAATTGAATAGAAATTCATAGGTTGAAATAAAATGTTTTATCGTTAAAAATATAATTTTTAAGGTGAATGTGAATAAATAAATATTCATTTACAAACCGGCGGTTTGTTTATGTACACTTATTTAAAGGACATTGATTGGGACGATATATTTTACACATCGCCCAACTGCACAAATAAAATATGTGTTTGATTGTTTGAAACCCTACACGGGTGTTGGGATGAAATTTGAAGTTCACTCATCCTGATTGATTAAATATGTCGATCGATTGATTGACAGACTGTTATAAGCGTTAGATATCTATATTTGATGCTTATACAGTGTAGTGCACTTTGGTTGATGGTTGATTATTTTTCAATGCTATTATATACATGTGTTGTATGAAAATCCATATAATTAACTTTATATGGTAATTGATTGGGCCTCATTCCAATTTGAAAAATAAAGAATATTATAAAATAAAAGTTCATGTGTTGACAGTACTCATTCATTGAGATTGGTCATGTGTTGAACGAAATATTTTAGTAATAAAATTTACATCTTTATCAATATAAAATAAAAGTTCATGTGTTGACAGTACTCATCCATTGAGATTGGTCGTGTGTTGAACGAAATATTTTAGTAATAAAATTTACATCTTTATCAATATAAAATAAAAGTTCATGTGTTGACAGTACTCATTCATTGAGATTGGTCATGTGTTGAACGAAATATTTTGATAATAACAACTATTTTGAAAAAGAAATATTTGAAATAGAATATTTGAAAATAGAAATTTATGAAGCCGTGTTGATTAGATTGACGCCATTTTGACGTGAACGATATTTATATCGATTTTAAAACGATTTCGAAATGAATTGAATTGAAAACGATTTCGAAATGAATTGAAAACGATTTCGAAATGAAATAAATTGAAAACGATTTCGAAATGAATTGAATTGAAAACGATTTCGAAATGAATTGAATTGAAAACGATTTCGAAATAAATTGAATAGAAAACGATTTTGAAATGAATTGAATATAAAACGAATTCAAATGGAATTGAAAGCGAATTGAAATGAATTCAAATTGAATTGAAATTCGAATTGAATAGAAATGAATTTTAAAATGAATTTATAAAGAAGAATTCAATTTTGCTTTGAATTGAAATGGAAGTTGAAATAGATTTTGAAACGAATTTTAAAACTATTTATATAACTCGTTTTAAATAGAAATCGACGATATATATTATATATTATATATATAATATAATGGCCTGAATAGAACGCGCCGCGCCGCGGTAGTTCGTGAATTTCGACCATTTATTTCAAACGGACATTACGGGAGATCCGACCGTCGGATTCTCCTAAAACCGGAACCGTTGGGTTCGTATCGAAAAGAGCTTTCTACGAATATTAGAAATTTGAAATCTAACGGTTGGATTTGGAATTATGTCCAAATCAAATTTGAAAAAGGTCGCTGTAAGTGCAGTTCGATGGCCATTGATGGAAATCGACTGTACGGGCCTTGATAAAATTATTAAAAATAGAAATAATTTGTGTAAAATCATAAGAAAGGATTTAGAACGGATTGGGATGAAAAACTCCATATTTGAAAAGATAAAAATAGATTTTTATCGAAATGAACTAGTTTTGAACTAGAATTATAATTCTATTTATTTTTAAATAAATAAATTGAATTTAAAAAGGGTTTTGAAAATAACCAGAATATCCAATGATTGCATTGGAGTGGATATGAATCGAAATTGTCTTCGGAATATTTCGATGTTGGAATTCGTGATTATACAGGTGTTGTTATGGAAATTTGAAAGATATATATTTATATCGTTATTTCCAATACGACATTTGTTAGTCGTAGAATTTGATATTGAATATAAGCCGATATATTTTCTATTCAGAGCCTTGTATTGAATATCGAATGTGATTTGGGTTTGTCGTGAATGGTGTCTTCACTAACACTGTTCTTGAACCCAGTTAAGAAATGATTAAATCTTTTTATTTAGATTTAATGAAGTTTACCAATTAAATAATATTTAATTGGAATTGAATTGATATTGATTTTTGGGTTTATCGTGAACAATGTTTTAAATAACACTCGTTCTTTAACCCGATAATTAATGAATGTGACTTTGGGTTTATCGTGAACCGTGTTTTAAATGACACGGATTCTTTAACCCAGTTAACGATTAAAACTAAGAGGAGTTTTAATGAATCTTTAATTAGATTGAAATGGTCGAGAATGGAGTATCACCAGTTTTGCTCCAGGCGATAGTTAAATCTTTAATTAGATTTGAACGTGAAATGGTAATTGAATTTACCGATAACACTGTGGTGTTAGATATGAAGTATTACCAGTTTTACTTCATGGGATAAATAGGTTGGGATTGGGAAATTAAAACAAATGATTACTTCGGTAAGTTTCGTTAATCCCGGCTAGTTGTATCGAAATTCAAAAGAATAGATTAAAGAATAAATTCAAGGAATTTATCTTTGATAAAATTAATGGGAACCTTTCCCTATGAATGTGAAATTTCGAAACTAACTGTCGGTTAGCCAAGCAGAATGGTTTTCTGGATATTGATCTGATGTTGGTTTCGGCCTTCGGGGTTTATATTTGGGAAATTATTCTCTTGATTAATTTACGGTTAGTGACTGATGAATTGGAATGAGGCGTATGTTGTGTTTGTGTAACACTTATTTAAAATATACGCGAGTAATTCGGAAAGACCGGGTTTATCCCATTCTGAATAACTGATACGACGATAAGTCGAAGATGAAGACGGTGGTCGAAGACCGGAAGTCTTCATGTCGTTTGGATAATTATTGATGATCTTGATTGGGCTGTACACCCAAGAAGATGGAAACAGTTGGTGATCGTCCAGACGTACTTGGAGATCGATGGATATGCGGGGTACTAGGTGCCTCCGGTTTCGTTCAGACCCAGAACGGACTTGTAAATGGACTATGTGTCTGACATTGGATTTTAGTCCGTGTGGTTGATTTCTATTAAATATATATCTGTTTGGCGGCGGAGAATTTATTCTCTTGCTTAACGCCCTTCCCTGAGACGTACGAGCTCAGGGGTTATATATTGATGGATATCAAATGCATGGAGTGAATTGCCTGTGTGGCATGCCTAAGTGGCAATTGATCGAGGCTTCTGTTGAAAAGCAAAGTCTTGTGGTGATGATCAAAGCAAGGCCTTTGTGGCGTAGCTTTATGTAATGTTTGATTCGCGAGTTTCACACCCGGTATGAACCAAAAACGGGAGACGGACCTCAGGGAGGACTAGCGTTTCTTTCTAGCTAGAAGTGGCGTCAGTGGTTTTACACGCCCTGTCGAGTTTGACTTATGTTGTTGTTGCTGTTGCGAGGCGCCTCGATTTGATCGGACGATCCGGGTCCGATGGAGTCATTTGTTGGCTCATTTACGCCCCATAAGGCGGAGAGACGTATTGTTCAGGCATAATAATCCACATCGGTGGACCGGCCCTGACGATCCAAGGCCCACCTGAGTCTGGGACCTGAGACATGGGCTAGATTGTCTCGAATCGGTTGAGGACTATCTTTTGCCTCGGTTCATAGACGGAAATCCAATTTCCAAATACGTGACTTTTCGGTTTTATTTGTAAACCTATATATGGCGACATAGTGGCATGGGACGCTCATGTCGCCTATGATTGATACTTATGATTTGAAGTTGTTTTATACACTATGCACTTCTTATAGTATCAAATGATTTGTTTTAAACGTATCAAGCATTCTTTGGCTGTTATAAGGGAAAACCCTATCCCCCGGCTTGCGTTGCATTGTGTGATAGGACCTGGGTCTTATAACAGCTTCATTTTTCTCTATTTAGCATTGCGCTGTTGGTTTTATGCACTGGTATTCTTGGGAGGAAACCCGTTCCGTGTTATACGGCGTGGTCCCTTGATTTACCTAACTTTAAAATAAAGATTAATAACTGTTTTAGTTCTCACACCAGTCACATGACTGACCTGGAGTTTATTGTTTTAACCTAAACTCTGGGTGCCCCTATTTTCGACACGGGCAGCTAGTAGTTTTGGTTTTGCAGATTTATATTCACAGGATCCTGGTTTACAGCTGGAACGATATCCGGAAAGCTTTGTATCCGTATATCTCATTCTAGTTGTGTATTGTATTATTTTCCGCTGCTATGTATTTTAATGTAATTTAAATCTCTGATATTTCTGTGTAATATTCATTTTTACTCTGTATATTCTTGTAATCTGATGCATTGTTGTAATATACAATGAAATGTTATTCTGTATGCATTCTGATTTGTCGTGTTCTCAAACGATAGGGCGTTTCGAGCGGTTTGGGTCGGTTTAGCGACTGGTTCGGACCGAGCGAAATTCCTTGCCGTCACATAGATAGGAATAAATTTCTACTATAACAAAATTATATAATTTATTCCAAATGTTTAGTTCTAACAAATGCTCAAAACTTTATTTTTTTTTCTAATTTAAATGTTATATGAGTTAGTATCACAAACTCATATCACCAACATATAATCTTAAGAATCACAAAACATAATAATCTGCACTTCCCGGTTACTGAAAAACCCGGATTGTTGCAGACTTCCCCCCTTAAATAAATTGCGTCCTCGCAATTTGTTAAGAATGAAACTTTATTAATTTAGATTTTACAAGTTATTAATCTCAATTTTCTTCTTAAAACTTCTTGATTTAAGATGCTAACGCATGGAATTTAGAAATTTTCATTATATAAAATTTTTAGCCTCAAAACCTCTTACTTGAACTTATCCAAATCTTAAATAAAGCTTTAATCATATTCATTAACTCGCTAATATCAAGCTTTAAATAACACAACTTATCTTTCACAAGGCGTTATTTGAAATACACACTCAAGATTTTTTGCTCCCCCATCATTACTTGACGCTACCTTACCATTGAAGTTATCTAAATTTCCTCAAAATATGGCTGCTACTTGGACTCTTCAATCATCAAATAGCCTCGCCATTTCTTGAGGTTTATATCCATGTCTATGGCGGCAGCTAGCCAAGTGAATGTAATTATGAATGTGTATCTCAAAAGTGACGCGCTTGTTTTAGAAAGTTGTATATTTAAAACACTATTATATTCAACCCATTTAATTTTTCATTTATAATTCAATTGGAATAACATTAAACCACTATTTCCTATCAATCCTTCATAGTACCTGGCTGCGATGTCAACAATCATTGCCATTGCCTCACCAAAGTCACTATGCTCCACATCCCACGTAGTGGTTTAATACTATTCCAATGTGGCAACTTCTTATTTTATTTTTGCATCCATTTTTTTTTTACTACTCATCTTTAGTGTTAGATAGTCTCGAATAAGTGTTTAAATAATTTTTATCGATATCGTTGATCAGACTTATCGACCAAAACCCTTAAGACACTCATCAGACCATTCAACACTTAAAATAATTTCCAATTTAATTTTTTAAGTATCGGTTTACAAAGTAATTAGCTCATCGATATTTGTAATTCCTCATTATTCTTATCCCTTATGCCTTGCCTAATTACGTCTAAATTTTAGCACAACCAAAGTGATTCTCTTGCTTCCGCTGCGCACTCTGATTTACTTTATTTAAACTCTAACATTCCATCCTTAAAGTAAAATTCACTTTTAAATTTTAAGTTACAAATACACTCATATTTCCATTTACCAAACCTAACAACCAACTCAATATCAAGGATAGGGTGAAAAATATTTCCTTTTTTTCCTTTTCCAAAGATTCAAAGATTGAGAGATAAAGAGGACATAAAGATTCTCTTATCAAGTCACATTACGAAAAGAGATACTAATAATGGAATGCTTATGGAATAATCCCCTTATTCCTAGATTTATTCCCCAACCACAAAGATCCTCACAATTCTCCGATGAGAAACTCAAGATAGGGTAACTAACAAAGGAAATGATAAAGTAGACACGATTGTTATCCTTCCACGTTGTAACACATGTACTATTCTGGTTCTGTTCTGTATCTAATATACTTTGTTCTGAACCTGGCTCTGATACCATTTTGTAACGCCCCACCCCGAGACCTACCCTAATAAAGAGCATTACTAGGTAATACTGTCTATTAGAGCGGAGAATAGGGCTGGTTAAGGGCGACCACTCGTAGATTTGCATTAACAAGTCTTAAGTATGTCGATAAAATGATTACTATTTTTTTTTCTTTCTATATGGATTGACAAACTTAATACTTATGTAATACAATTCCACTGTGGCTACAGGATCAGCTCAGAACACAGTACATATAAATACACCTCACTGATCACAAAACAGTAGCATAATATTACATCGTTAGAGTACAACAATTACATGTGCTACAAAAAAATAGATAAACTTCTCTCGCTTACAATATGATACAACAACAAAATAATAGAAAGCCCTACTATTCAAACTCGACTACATAAGCTCAAGTGAATGAAGCTACGGTGAAGATAGACTAAAGAGAACCTGTTAATCCCAAGCTCAGCAACTACACCTGAAATATCTCGGTCTGACTCGAGGAATACACACACGGGTCAGTCTAGTTTACAAATTGGTATAAGAAATAGATAAGCACAAGATAACACTATTTGCCCAAAGAGTTGTGAATATGATGACATAAAGGGATTAATTAGTTTCAATCACATGACATAATAGAAGGGATAAATATACAAGTCTCAAGGACTAGATCTAGGCTAAGTATATCACCATACTCGAGAACAATGGAAATATAACACCAAAACCATCAAAATTATCATATACATCTTAAATGAGTTAAATTATCAATAAAGGGAGTATCCCTCTCCAAAACATCTAAGTCTCAAAATATGTTGGATTAGAAATCCAATTGCTCTTTGCAAATGTTCCGATCGAGTAAGAATCATCAAACCCAAATCATAAAAGAAATCATAAGAAATGTACACGTTCCATAACAATACCCATCCCAAGCTATAATGTTGCTCATCCCGAGCAATAGCAATGTATCATCAAATGAAAATCATCAAAATCATCATACAACTCAAATGAGTAAAATATCACGGAAGGAGCATCACACTCCAACATAGAAGATCACAAAATGTTTATGTAAATTTAAAATCCAATAATCCTCCATGTATGATCGTATAGATCAAATCACAAAATATCATCACAATATGGATCCATTAGAAATAAATATGCACGTGCAACCACATGATAACATAGCTCCCCCCGAGCTTAGCACAGTACTTATACGTATTCAAGTTAGGCGCCTATCACTGCGAACCCCCCCTCCCGGCCGAGGGTATCTTGACCCCCTCGGTCAAGTGAACACGTATACATGACTCCCCCCGAGTCTCGGCTTCCCCCCGAAGCAAAGTACTGGCTTAGCAACACAATATGCGTCATTGACTCACAAGTCAGTAACCCGACTAGTGGTAACAGTGCGTCCCATACCACACGTTCTCACTACCGGTTCACTTGCTGCTTATTAACTTCGCAACGGAAAACATCGAAAACACCAAATCATCGAAAGCACCAAATCATCGAAAACACCAAATCATCATATTCAATCTAACTATACTGGAATTAACCGACTTCGTATACTTCCGTGTCCTATACCACGGAGTGTACAATGTCGTTTAATATCCAATACATTATCTTGAAGGGTGCAAAATTGTGTAGTTTATATATATAAGAAAATACTTGATTTCAAAATATGTTGCGAAATATTTTATGAAACCAATAGTTTTCTTTCTTGGAAAGCTATAGACTTGAAGATAGGTTTTTCTACCATTGTTTCGAGGCCCCTTAGTGAAAAATAAAATAAAATAATATTATAAATCTCATTTAGCCTCAAAACTATAATGAAAACTTAATTTATATGTATATCAGAAAACTAGTTTAAATCGTGCATGTGTGCTCAAAACTCATCAAAACTCATCACTAAATTCACAAAACCCAAATTATGTGTTAGTGATAATTTAGGCTTCTCCATTAATAAAGTAAGCCAAAACATAATACAAAAGCATGGTTTAAAAGTAGATCAAGAAAAGCATAAAAGCATTTAAGGAAAGACGCCCAAATTTACACTAAGGCATGAAATATGCACAAACATCAGTCAAGGTTGCAACTTTCAGAATATTTTCAAATGAATAAACGATCTCCGAATGGTCTAGAATTTGATATGTACAAACTAGAAAGACCTGACTTTCAAATGAAAAAAAGATTCACTGAATTCCGACGTTGCATGAAAAAGATATGGTGCTCCAAACATGGACTTCGGAATGAATTTCAGCGTGGGCCGAAATCACTTCCAGGTCTAACTTTGCGACCAGGTTTGAACAACCAAACAATCTCGGATTGGCCTAAAAGTATGTAAGCATATAGACAAGATCCCAAATTTTATAACGCAAAAAGAATCACTCAAAACGGATAGATAACGAAGGAGATATAGAACCCCAAAGTTAGGTCTTGGCGCTGTTTTCACTTTGGAAATTCAAACGCAGGTCTGAATCACGACCAAAGTTCGACTTTGAGGTTAGTTTAAAACATTCAAATGACCTCTAAATGATATGAAAACTGACATGCACATAATAGAAAAAACTTTATCTTTCCAACAAAAAAAGAATCAAGCAAAAACTCTCAACTATCAGAAAGTTATAAAGGCTCAAATATAGAGTTTCGATGTGATTTCAGCACAACACAAAATGACTTATATGGCTCGGAAAAGCTACGTATCTTATACGGACAGTAAATTGGTTTAATAAATAAAACTAAAACAATGTAAACTAGAAAGTGTGAATCTACTGACTCACCTTGATTGGATTATTAGAAGAATTCCTCTTAATTGGAGCTGTAGGAAGCAAATTAGCGACATGCAACAACTTTTATCTTTTACAAAAACCCCAATTCTTCTTATTTTCATTTTTTTTTCCTCATTGGAGATGGACCAGAGCTTGGATCCAGGCTGAGAAATGAAGATAGAGCAAACAATAATCTAGTCATATTTAAAACTAATGCAAGCATGCTTCAACTCATCGTTAATTCCCAAAAAACAACTGCATTTTTACCCTCTGTTGCAATAAGGGTTTGGCATAGAAATATCAATTATTTTCATACGAAATTTTTACACAAGGTGCGTTTATGAGTTGAGAATAACATATCCAAAATTCGGAATTTTTAGATTTTTCTAGAATTAGTTATGATTTTTCTACTAACCTTCGTTTTCTGTCCAGATCTGACCCGAAAATTGCTTGAGAAAAAAAGATGTTTGATCCATTAACACTAATCCAAATGCCGTGAAATTCGGAGCAGAGGTGCTGGAACCTCTCAGAAACATCATGTCAAAATTTGAGGATTTTTGGAAATTTATTTGATTTTTTTGATTTTTTGCAACAGGTAGGGTTTGGACTTTTTGAGGAGGAAGACAAGACCTGAATTCACTAGAAATGCCTCGGCTAAAAGAAAGAAGGAGAATGAGGGAGAAAGGTACGTTCCTTTCTTCTTTTTCCAGAATTCTCTTTGGATAATTATGCAATTATTCTCTAATCCTTTAATTAAGCCCCTAAGTGATTATTAACCGTCAAAAGGCCAAAATTAGGCCAATTAACCTATGTTTAACCCATTGCAATCATGTTTTACACTATATTTTACCTTACTGATTAAACACACTCAAAACTTAACAACAAACTAAATTAAATAAATTTGTAAACATCATTTTAAAATCATTTCAAAGCTTATTATCTTTGAATCATCATTTTTACACAAAGTTTGCAATTTTAATCATAAATTTACATAAGTTACAATTTATAAAACCTTTCACTTATATTTTCACATCCTTTAAAATACAAATGAATAAATATCCCAATTTGCTCATTTAAATTTTAACATGTCATCAATTGTGTCAAAACATATAAACACAATTGCACTACTTTAAATGTTACTTCAAATATAACATCAAAATAAATGTGTTTGTTGAAAAAAAATTATTTATTTATACTTGGCTATCTCTAAAACACACAAACAAATATCATCAGTGACTTATTTTAACCAAATAAGTAATTAACATGTTAAAACACACATTCTTATCTTTATTATTGCATACAACAATTATGTTGTACATTTTATTAACTCAATGATTTAAATTTTATTATCACCGATAATAACATACCAATTCTATAAATATTGATTCACATCAATATTTATACTCTTATAAAATCAACAAACCAACTTGTTCATTGATTATATTTTAAAATCCACATGTACACTTTAAATTCATTAATGTAATTTGAACACAATCTTTTTTTTTATGTTATTATCGAAATAAATCTTTGTATTTAAAACCCCAATTAGTTATTTAACAATTAAATCAACAATTTATCCTTTGATATTGGAAATACATTTCCCCTTAAATATAGATTGAGAAAATATATTTTCAATATCCCCTTTAATTATTAAATTATGACCTTATGGTTATAGATAGAAATAAATTTCTACTATAACAAAATTATATAATTTATTCCAAATGTTTAGTTCTAACAAATGCTCAAAACTTTATTTTTTTTTTCTAATTTAAATGTTATATGAGTTAGTATCACAAACTCATATCACCAACATATAATCTTAAGAATCACAAAACATAATAATCTGCACTTCCCGGTTACTGAAAAACCCGGGTTGTTACATTTTCTTTTTAACCTAGTTGTATTTTGTAACTACATACATATAGTTCTATCACGAACAAAGCTGAGAACATAGATTGTAAATTTTAGAATTTGCGGCGTCATTCCGCATATAATGACAGTTCAATTCATAATTACAACAACTGATGGTGTGCTAATTATGCTACTGAAACCCTTCTCATTAGTTTATGCAGCATCATCCTAAACCTGGTAATCCTTGTTGTAACTTTCAAACACCTGCCAGACCATAATTGAAAAATGAGCACAATACCTTATTAAGGTGTAGCATGGACAATTATGGAGACAGCAGTGGTGATGCATGCATGAGAGAGTCAACTATGTTCACTCTTTGCATGTCATTAGTAAAAACATATGCGCCTGGCCAACATATGAAAACCGTTGCCTTGGGCCTCCGATAGAGCCTGTAGCGATAGATGACATTAACTTCAATAATGTCTCAAGGATTTATAGATTGGTTAAACAACTATATAATTAAACATGAAATTTCAAGCTTCCTTCTTTGCAAAAGCAGCAAATACAGGCAAAAATAGTAATAAAATACAACTAAAATATAGAATTTTATCACGACTAAATTGTAAGATATTTTTACCTTTAAATTTCATCATTACATCCTAAATAGACAGAAATAATTCTGATATAATATTGGTTTTTATAAAGTAGGCACAGTAATGAGCTAAGAGATCGACATCAATTATATATATTGACAAATGGTAAAGTAAAAATATATGAACATGAATTTATGCAAGGGGATTTGTTTCCAAGCTGCTCTTATCTTCAAATATATGAACATTCTGCCTTCATAAAGAATAAAATTTTGGCGTCGTGCATAAATACGCATAATTTAAGATGTCATTTCATGGAAATCAGTTATCAAAAAAGTCAGTTGTCTATCTTTAAAGAAATGGATTAAACATGTCAATTCTTTCTTAGTAACCAATAAAAAATTCACTTATCGTTTGAAATAGCTTGATTAAAATGAAGGCATGTTCTGTTTCATACCTGATAGCTGCGAATCAGCTTATGTCTTTTTATTAGAACAATGAAAAGTTTTTCCCTACTTTTTTATCATCTCATCTAATTCACACTAAAGTGAGAAAGCAAACATACGTGAAGTATCAACATGCATAGGTGACACTAATTCAATAATATATGATTACTTATTTATAAGAATTGTACCTCAAGACTTTTTACCAATGCCATTACGGTTTTGCTTTTTTTATATACTATTATTATTCGCAGTAATGAAAAGGAAAGGATATTTTCTGATTCATTGTTATTATTAGTCACAGTAATGAAACTCATAATTATTGCATAAGTACCACGCATATTAGAAAAGGAAAGGATATTTTCTGATTTAGTGTTATATGCAATCGACTTTGCCAAGTCGATATTAGCAATCTATATTTTATTTTTTCCATGGTTGGTCAATTCAATACAATGGATTTTTTTCCAAAATATTTAAGCTTCTGTTGTAAGCTAGTGTCAAATCCAAATCAAATTGAACATAGCATAATTAATTAAATCAAGCAAAGTCACAAATAGGTTTAGAGACTATATCATGTGCAGTTTCTAGTGTTTAGCGAAGAGTGAGCAGTTTTTGGTTTGCTGCAAAAAAGGTTTATAAAATAAATCATATTTAGCTATTGATTTAATAAGCAATATTACTATTTGATCATGTCTATTAAACTATCTAATTTAAAAAAAAACTAATCAACAACAAAATTATTAATCATATTCAAAAACGACTAAACCCAACAGTAAGTGAAAACAAAATGTACAATTGAGAGTAAACCATTAATATAAGATATTGAATTATTTTGACAATGAATTGCAATATCTGCCAAAATTGTCTTAAACAAAGAACAGAAACTCATGAAATACACAGTAACCCATTTTATTCATGTGAGTAACCCTTATTTGTTCTTCAGTTTCAGTGCGTGGGGAAGTTTGACAATGTTTTGTTTAACTTCCAGTAAGTATCACTTCCATAGAAGAAATGTACATATTTATTTATTATTCAGGTGCTTAATCCAGAGCAGTTATCATTAGAAACTATTTAATGAGGCATTAAAGCTAAGTTAACAATAACTAGTTTAAAACATGTATGCTTTAAACATACTTCCATCTTGATATTGTTGCTGTTTATTTATATTCTGCAGATGTCCTCCTACTCGAAGCCATTGACCGATTATAGTGATTACTTCTTATCGCATTATCCGTCTGTCTATTCAGATGATTCGGGCGATACTCCTCAAATTGTTTGTTCAGCTGAATCTCATACACCACTCCGCTTAGCATTTACGAGAGGAATAGAGTCAAGCTTACAAAGTGATTTGGCATTATTAAGTGTTCAGAATGTGGCACTGCCTACTAGGCCGACAACACCAACAAGATTTCCACTCCTGCCAACATTCGATGTTGAAGAAGTACAATCTCGAAGGTTGTTGTGTCATTGTAACATTGAACCAATATTCAGAACATGCTATTTGAATAAAAACGTCGGACGTCGATATTTTATTTGTGCAAACACTGGAACTCTTAGAGGTTGTGGATTCATTCACTGGATTGACAAACCATTATGTGATCGTGGTGTGGAATTTGCATTGGAGGTAGAAATTATGTAAGTTGTTCCAACTGCTCTGGCGCACACGAAGGCATTGAAATGTGAGCCTGCAATGAAATAATCTCAGCAAACGTCATGTCTACATTTGTAAAGGCCTTCCTCTTCCAGTGAAATTGGAATTGAAGAATAAGAAAATATTGAGGAAGATGAAGATTTTATTGATAAATATTATTTCTTACACAAAGAGTAATGTAAGAATGGTATGCTTATATAGAGAAGCATTGTAACGGCTAATAGATAATTACAAAACATACTAAATATGATAAAACGCGTTCACACGCTAACAACTCTATTGTAACGGCTCTATTGTCTTTATTACATACTAAATATGATAAAACATGTTCACACACTTACGGCTCTATTGTAACGGCTCTATTGTCTTCATTATGCCCCCTCAGTTAGAACTAGGGTTTCCTTTTTCATTTCCGCCTCCACCAACTACCTTCAGCTCCTCTCTCAATCTCACAAAATTCTTGGTTGATAATGCTTTAGCGATGCTGATTGGGCAAATGATGTTGATGATAGACGATCTGTATCAGGATACTGCGTTTACCTTGGAGACAACATAATTTCCTGGTGCACTAAGAAGCAGCAGACTACATCCAGGTCCAGTACAGAAGCCGAATATAAGGCTCTCGCAAGTGCTTGCTGAAGGTAGTTGGTGGAGGCGGAAATGAAAAAGGAAACCCTAGTTCGAACTGAGGGGGCATAATGAAGACAATAGAGCCGTTACAATAGAGCCGTTAGTGTGTGAACATGTTTTATCATATTTAGTATGTAATAAATACAATAGAGCCGTTACAATAGAGCTGTTAGCGTGTGAACACGTTTTATCATATTTAGTATGTTTTGTATTTGTGATGGCCTCCCCTTTATGTTTAGATAAGCGTAGATTACTTATCATTGGTGTTGGTAGATGTTTGGCATATTGCATATTGGCCCTGTGCAAAATTTCAGAAATATAATTTTCTTGGGATAAAATCAATTTTCCTTCACTGTGTTTGGTAATTTGAATCCCAAGAAAATATTTTAACTCTCCTAAATCTTTAATAGAAAATTGTTGATCCAATAATTGTATGACTTTGCTTATCTCTTGATCATTATCTCCTGTGATTAACATATCATCCACATATACTAAAATAAAGATAGTTCCTTGCCTACTCCTTTTCATGTATAATGAGTTGTCAGACTTGACCTGAATAAAACCTAAATTTAATAATGTCATCTTGAGTTTCTCATACCAAGCCCTTGAAGCTTGCTTGAGTCCATAGATTGCTTTATAAAGCCTGCAAACCCTTTTATCATCAGAATTGTATCCTTCAGGTTGTTGCATGTAGACTTCTTCAGTTAATTCTCCATTCAGAAAAGCATTGTTCACATCAAGTTGTTTTATATTCCACCCCTTACTTAAGGCAACAGTTAAAATTATCCTAATAGTAGTGGGTTTTATAACTGGAGAAAAGGTTTCATTGAAATCAAAACCAAATTGTTGTGCATAACCTTTAGCTACTAGTCTGGCTTTGTATTTGTCAATAGATCCATCGGCCTTTCTTTTTATCTTATATACCCATCTACAACCAATTACATTCTTGTGTGCTGGTGGTACAACAAGTTCCCAAGTTTTGTTTTTTATAAGAGCTTCATATTCTGTATCCATGGCCTTTTTCCAATTTCTTGACTTTAGTGCTTGAGTGAAATTAAGTGGTTCAGTTTCAGTGATGGCCACATTGTAGACTTTTGGTTTAAAAATACCGCTTTTTGATCTAGTAGTCATGTGATGTCTGCTTTGATGTTGTTGTGCCTGTTGTGATTGCTGTTCCTTTTGTGATATCCTTGTACTATTGTTGCTTTGCCTGCTACCGTCATCATCAGTGTTGTGCATGTTATTATCATCTTGACTTATTTCTGTGTCATCTGAATTTCTTTCTTCTGATCCACTGATGTGTATACTTGTTTCTCTTATATCCTCAGCTTGTGTGCATGAATGTTCATTGTCTGTAATTGTTTCAAGAGTAACTGGTCTAAACTCCACAGTCTTGATAGATTCCACTCTATTGTCTTCTTTAGAAATATGTCTATCTGCATAAGGAAATTTACTTTCATCAAATATCACATGTCTTGAGACGTAAATTCTACCATTCTTGTCAAGACATTTATAACCTTTTTTTATTTTGAGCATAGCCTATAAATGTGCATGGACTTGATCTCATACTTAATTTATGTTTATTATAATCTCTCAGACATGGAAAACACAGACAACCATATATTTTTAGAAACTTATAGTCTGGTGTAACATTGTATATCATCTCATGTGGAGTTTTATTATCTAGGATCTTAGTGGGTAACATGTTAATAAGAAAAACTGAAGTAAAAAAGGCTTCATTCCAATACTTCATGGGTAATGAGCTTTGTGATAACAATGTTAAACCAGTTTCTACAATGTGTCTGTGTTTTCTTTCAACCAGGCCATTCTGCTCAGATGTGTGAGGACATGTTAATCTGTGTTTAATTCCTCTTTTAGCAAAATAATCAGCCAAAGGTTTGAATTCTGCCCCACCATCTGTTTGCAAAATTTTGACATTACAATTAAGTTGCTTTTCAACATGAGTTATAAATTGTATAACTATGTTAGAAGTTTCAGATTTATTTTTTAGCATATATATCCAAGTATATCTCGAATAGGCATCTACAAAAGAAAGATAATACATGTGCCCCTGATATGAATTTAGAGATGCTGGCCCCCATAAATCTGCAGCTACAAGCTCCAATGGCTTGTTATACCTGGTTTCAGAATTACTAAAAGGAAGCTTGTGGCTCTTGCCAAGATGACAATGTGTACATGTGTGTTTAACAGATGCATTTTTAAAAGCAATATTATTAATAGATAAAAAAGTTCTGACAGTTTCAAAATTTGGATGACCAAGTTTCATATGCCATAAAGTAATATTATCTAAAACATTATTTCTATTACAATGCTCATTACTATTGCAATCATTATTACTACAAGCATCCACGTTGTTGCACCAGAGTTCACCACTTGAATTTCCAGTCTTCAAATTGTTAAATCTGTAAAGTCCATTATGTAGACTACCTTGTAGTAATATTTCATGACTTAGAATATCTTTGACTAAGCAAAATTTTGGATGAAACTCAAAATATACACAATTATCACTGGAAAATTTTGATACACTTAAAAGATTTTTATTTATGGTAGGAACCCTTAGCATGTTATTTTGTTGAAGTTGTCTTTTACCAAAAATAGTTCCTTTGCCAGTATGTGTTATATTTGCAGTATCACCATTGCCCATATATAAATATTTCATACCTGAGTAATCTTTGCTACCAATGTTTAAATTCTGAAGATTATTTGTAATATGATGGGTTGCACCTGAGTCTGGATTCCATTCCTCAAAGTTACCTTCATTACCCTTATCAGCATTATTACTGCTTTGACTGCTTTGAGAACTATTATCTGGATTGTACCTGAAGTAACATTTATTTGCTATATGACCAAATTTTTGACAAATTTGACATTTTACACGATTGTTATTATTCCATCGGCTTCTTCCACGGCCTCTCAGAGACTGGAAACCTCCTCTTTGTGATTGAAAACCTCTTGAATACTGACTTTCTTGTCTGTTTGAATCATTGTTGTAGTTGTTTATTTGTTGATTACTTTTAGCTGCTGCATAGTTGACAGAAAAATCACCTTGTATAGTTTTTCTTTGTTCAATCCTTCCTTCATGAGCAAGTAGAGCGGATCGAACAAACTGCAAGTCAGGTAATGTTTGCTGAGTAGCAATAACAGTTATTAATGAATCATATTCTTCATCAAGTCCACCAGTGATAATCAATATTTGTTCACTATCACTTATCTTATGCCCAACAGCATTTAATCTATCACAAGTATTTTTAATTTTGGCTAAATATTCTTTCATACTCATGCCTTCTTTTCTGGAGTTTTGTAAATCCCTTCTATACTGCATTATCCTAGCTGCAGACTGAGAACTAAAAATTTGCTCAATAGATGACCAAATTTCATGAGAATTGTTACATCCTACTATCTGTGATAACAAATTTGAACTTATAGAAGACATAAGCCATGAAGATAATAGATTATCCTGCTTTTGATATATAACATAAGCTGGATTTGAAATAGTGCTACCATCTTGACCCAAAGTCATGAGTGGTGGTATAGTTATGGTTCCATTGATGTATTCCAACAGTCCATAACCTTTTAAGGCAACTTCCACTTGATATTTCCATAATATATAATTGTCTTCATCAAGAGATGTGGTAATAATTTGACTTTTGGGTTTTATCAGGTTATGGTTGTTAGGTGGTGGATCAGTGCTAGTGTTGACCATTGATGTAGACATGGATTCATTACTGTTCGCCATAATTAATCAGAAAAAAAAAATGGCGAGGCAGAAGTAGGAAAATGCAGGCAATGTAATCTTAGATAGAAAGAAATCGAAAAACAATAAGAAGGTATATTTTGTATGCCTGACATGCAATATCAAATTTTGTAGCCGTCTTTGTGCTTGGAAAATCAAGAATGATATTTTTTTGCCGCTACAAAAATACTTATGATTTAGGAGAGGTAGAATAAACTAGCAACCAGTTGATCTAGGCGTGGCTAGTTTACAAACCGATGATCCAAAACAATCAAGAATTGGATGTCCTTTGGCTAAAATCTACAATTATGAGAAGAAGAAGAAAAAAACTGAGGAGAAAGAATAAAATAAAACAACTCTTGGTTGATAGAAAGCCTTTCGGCAATTTGCTCTGATACCAAATTGAAGAATAAGATTGAAGAGAATAAGAAAATATTGAGGAAGCTGAAGATTTTATTGATAAATATTATTTCTTATACAAAGAGTAATGTAAAAATGGTATGCTTATATAGAGAAGCATTGTAACGGCTAATAGATAATTACAAAACATACTAAATATGATAAAACGTGTTCACACGCTAACAGCTCTATTGTAACGGCTCTATTTTCTTTATTACATACTAAATATGATAAAACATGTTCACACACTAACGGCTCTATTGTAACGGTTCTATTGTCTTCATTAATTGGTTTAAATAATTTGATATCATTCCATTTCATGCCTTGTTATTAACAGCCTAAAATGGCGCACTGGTATTCATCACACGTTGAAACTGTCAGACGTTTATTCACTTGCATGATACTCTTTTCTTCTCAATATATATACTGTTGACAATAAATTAAATTGCAATAAATGTCATTATATATGACCTTTGTTAATTGCAATATATATTACCTAATTTGGATATTTGATTATATTTGGAATTGAATTATTGATTGTAATAAATTCTAGAATAGGCTTATCTAGAATGGATAAGAATGAAACATGTATAAAAAGGCTATAAATTTGCAATGTATTTGTCAATCAAGAAATAAAGAAAAAAAACAAGCAATAAAATATGTCTTCCTCTCCAATCAATATTCCAACTAAATTTCTTCGTCTTTCTCCTCAAAAATATTTTCTACATATACACCTAAGTAAAGCTGGAAATTATTCATAATATACATATACCTAACTACCTAAGTAATGTCATATTCACTTGCATGATGTGGCTCAGATATGAGGTACTTGTTCTCGAGTCCGATTTTATTCACATTTTTTAGCAAGTGTGAACAAAACACTCGGCTCCTATTGGAGGAATTCAGGGGGGTCCATGTGTGACCCACCTGATTCCTCCAATAGAAGGAAAGTGTTTTGTTCACATTTAGAAAAAAAGCGTGAACAAAATTCTATTCCTTATTCTCTTGGTCAATTAGCAGAGCAGTTGAAAAGGACAAGTAATATGATTGAGCAAAGAAGAAAAAATAAAGGGAAACACTCAAATACATGGACCAAAATAAAACTACTATATATCCCTTCCATATTAAATGATTCCCAATTGACTGGTTTAGGTTGAATATTACACGATATGATGATTGCTGTAAACCGCAAGAGCGAGTGGTCATCGTTGTTTAATCCTTCATCTACATTCTCCTTACTTGCTTCATGTTATATATGTGCAGCGTTCCATGTTGAAATGAAAAACCATTATCTCGCTTACATTAATTTACAAATTCATATTTAATTTACACTTGCCGCCTGTACAATTATTATCTCATATGTATGTTTCAGAAAAAGTGTAGGATTACTGTGATTTGAATAGTGGAAATATCCCCTCCAGCTTGATTGATTCGATGACTATTTCTCATTTCTTGTTGTTGCTGTTCATCGCTATCATCATCTACTCCCTTTTTCCGGGTAGTAACGCTCAGCCTCAGCTCCCTCTTTTTTATTTCTCTTCTGCAAATATATCAACAACATGGATAAACAGTCAGTCAACAAGATACATCCTCCTAATTGATGCATCTAACCCACTGTTTGGTTGCGGCTTCAGCTGCCCCGGATCTGTCTGTGCTTCATTTCTGTTTTCCATCTTCGTTGGTGGCTTCAACGAAAATCCGCAGATAGTTTGGTCGGCAAACCGTGACCAACCTGTTGGGGAAAATGCAACATTGGAATTTTCCCAGAACGGGGATTTAGTGCTGCGGGATTCTGATGGCACTCCAGTCTGGTCTACTAATACTTCTGGAAAGTCTGTGGTTGGTATGAAGTTAAACAAACTGGGAAACCTCGTGCTTTTTGATGACAAGAACACTACTGTTTGGTCATCTATGGACCACCCTACGGACTCTTTGGTTCTCGGTCAGACGCTGAGGCTGGGTCAACGTTTGACAGCGAACGTTTCTGTTACCAACTCAAGTCAAGGTCCAGTGTATCTTACTGTTCAAACACATGGTATTGAGGCATTTGTTGGTTCACAGATATACTACGGGAAGTATACTGATGGTTATGATGTAAAGAACTCTATTTTTGTTTCATTTAAAAATGGAAGCTTAGACTTAGCTAATGGTTCTTATATTTGGAGCATACCATTACCCGTGGCAACTTCTGTTCAGTATATGCAACTTGATTACGGGGGACACTTGAGACTCTATGAATTGAAAGATTTTGGGTGGGCTCTTCTAAGAGATGTTTTTCAAATATCCAGTGATGACTGTGGATATCCTACTGTTTGCGGTGAGTACGGAATATGCTCAAATGAACAGTGTACTTGTCCTGATTCTACATACTTCACGCCAATCAATGAGCGTAATCCTATCGCCGGATGCATGCCCTCTACTGCTATTTCATGTGAATCACATAATGCACAACAATTTCTATCTCTCCCCAGTGTGTCTTATTTCGGTCTTGATTATGGTATGAGCGTTCTTGATTATGATATGAGTGATCAACATCCATCCACAGATTATATTATGCCCAATTCGACCGAGGAATCTTGTAAGCAAGCATGTTTGTCAAACTGTTCTTGCAAAGCTGCATTTTTCCAGTACGATGTGAATGCTTCCAATGGTTACTGTTATTTGCCACAGGAGCTGTACTCATTGAATATTAATACATCAAGAGGCTATAATTCATCCGCATTTATCAAAGTGCAACCATTCCCCGTTAAAAAAGGTAGTAGTGGAGTTATAATTGCTGCATGTGTTGGATCTATACTTTCTTTCTTCCTTGTTGCTTTCTGTGTTATTTCTCTTGTAAGGAGAAGATATAGCCATAGAGAAGAAGACGATAGTGATGAATTCAATACGTTACCAGGACTACCCACAAGATTTGCCTTCGAAAATCTCAGGGTTGCAACTAACGGCTTCTTAAGAAAACTCGGAGAAGGCGGATTTGGTTCTGTTTTCGAAGGGACACTGGCAGACGACACTAAGATAGCTGTGAAAAGATTAGAGGGTGTCGGTCAAGGTAAAAAAGAGTTCTTAGCCGAAGTTGAAACCATTGGTAGAATTCATCATTTACATTTAGTAAGACTGGTTGGATTTTGTGCTGAGAAGTCGCATAGACTTTTAATTTACGAATACATGCTTAATGGGTCGCTCGATAAATGGATTTTTTACAAGGACCTTGATACTGTTCTTGATTGGCAAACAAGGCGCAAGATCATAACACATATTGCCATGGGATTAACATATTTACATGAAGAATGTAGACAAAAGATAGTCCATTTGGATATTAAACCACAAAACATACTATTAGATGAAAACTTCAATGCTAAAGTATCAGACTTTGGATTAGCTAAACTCATCGATCGAGATCAGATTGAAGTAATGACAAGAGTGAGAGGCACACCTGGATATCTTGCGCCTGAATGGTTAACGTCGGTTATTACAGAAAAGGTCGATGTTTTTAGCTTTGGAGTTGTCGTACTAGAAACTGTATGCGGCAGAAGGAATATAGACAACTCAAAAGATGAAGAGAACTTCCATTTAATTAGTATATTACAAAGAAAAGTTGCAGAAAATAAGCTAGTCGATATGGTAGATTGTCGTTGCACCGACATGCAGATGCATATCGAAGATGTTATAATGATTATGCATCTTGCAATGTGGTGTCTACAAGGCGATGCCAACAAGCGTCCTTTAATGTCTGTAGTGTTAGACGTGTTAAAAGGGTCTATGAATGTGGAAGCTAATTTAGACTATAATTTTGCCAACCCAACTTCTCATGTATCTAGAAATGCAAATATTGTGGAATCTGTTCAACCGATGCCATGGATACTATCAGGACCAAGATGACTTCTACTTGCTGCAGTACTTAAAAGTGATGGTACTATTTTATGCTAATTATTTTCTGTTTGTTTCATGCATATATAATTGTGTGACTTAGATGAGAATTATGAGTCACAATTATAAGACTTCACTTTATCTAGGTGTAGTAAATGCCAATGGTGTTACAGTTACAGTAATTAACCATTTTTACAATGTTTCGTTTCCTTTTGTATCTTACAAATAATTCAAAGTTAACATTCAACTAATAATCTATATTATTTCATATAATAGTTGAAACTCGCCTCCTGCGCTTTTTTTTTTTCTAAGAATTTTCAGCGTTAAATCCTAATTTTTCCGTGTTTTGTGTTAACTAGGTGGCTGTTGCTTTTTTACTTTGAGTGGAAAGAGCTATTCCAGTTAGAGCATTCCTAGCAGTGGGAATTCTCTTGAAATTGGGAAGAATCCCCACTGAAATCGTTGAACTCGCTGGGGAGGATGCCCACTGAAATCGTTGAACTCGCGCTCCTGCAGTATGAGTTCGAGCGCGAGTTCAACGCTAAAATGGAGATCCTCCCCACTTTTTTTTTTTTTTGAAGTGGCGAAGGAAAAACGGAGAACAGAATGCCGTTTAAGGCATAAATGGCATTATGTTCCCCGTTTAACAAAGGTGAATTCAGTTCGTCGTTCAACTTTTTTTTTCTTCTACCATAAATCGGATTGAATTCCTTGCTTTGTTGAGACTGTGTTTGATTGAGTGTATAGTTGCTTATATTTTGGGTTTAATTTTTTTTTCCTCATATTTGCTTTGGAAAACAAGTAAAAAAGTAAAGAAATTTATATTCTTGAGTTTGGAAAATAAGTAAAAATGCAAAGAAATTTACTTCTTGAAGTAAATGGACTTCATAGAAATTTACTTCTGCAATTAAATGTACTTCATAGAAAAATACTTCTTGAATTTACTTGTTGAATTTGGAAAACAAGTAAAAATCTAAAGGAATTTTTTTTCTTGGAAAATGTAAGAAATTTTATTACGACAAATTCTATGGAAAACAAAAACGATAACTTTTATGGGAATTTAATGCGTTAGGTTATATGGTCTTTAAATACGTTATATTTTTATTATATTAATTACGTTATATTCTCTTGAAATTAAATACAATACATTGTTTGGAAATTAAAAACATTAAATATGTTTACAGGTAGGTTAAAATTTTATATTCGATTTGTTAAATTTTTATGAAGTTTTTTTGTTATTAATTTAGGCTTGTATTATATTAGGCTCTTAGTTGATCATTTAGACATCCACAAACTAGTTAATTAAGTTGCTTACTTTAGGTATACATCAAGTAGAAATGAAAAACAAAATACGTTGATTCGACTTCGATAATAAAAGCATGCCTACAAACGAAATTTAAAACAAACTAGAAAACACACATAATCATGCAAACTGAAAACAATCTAGGAAATTAAAGTTCGAAACAAATACTTCATAAAGGAACCCGACAAATTGTTCTATATTCCAGAACTTCCCTCTTCGTCTTGATATCTTTGGTCTCGAGCTCTCATAATGTTATGTTTTTGGGCTAAAACATACTCCAAAACCTCTCCAGAAAGATGAGAAACATCTCTCGCTAAAAACTCGTTATCTTCTTTTTCACGTAAACGTCTTTCACGTGCCTTTTTCAATTCATTTCTCTCTCGGAGAGCTAGTGTTATTTCTGCATCCTGTTGAAGTTTCAATTCAGATCTCTTTTGAAGAGCTTGTGTTCTTTCTGTATCTTGCTGAACTTGTAATTATAAGACTCTTATTTTGTGCTCCTTCAGCCTCATTCTTTCATCTTTTCTTGATGTGGATGCCAATGAAAAATCACTAAGTAGTGAAGTTATCCTTTCACCTTGGACAATCAAATCGGCTACTTCCTTGTTTTTCAACAATGAACGCTTACTGGCTTTTATTCCTTCGGGACGACTATCAACTCCTCCGTACATCATCCCCGAATTTTGAGACAGTGGACTACTATTATTTCCATCACCTTCTACTGAAATGGGAGATCCTGCTGAATTGGCTGGGGATGAATCCATGCATAGTCTTGAAGCTACGTTTCTCAAGTTTGATGCTTCAGTTTCTTCCTGTTCAACCTCACTCGGTTCGGGTAGATTTGCCCATCGAGGCAGTAAGAAAAGAGCCTGAAAAGCTTCATGAGCAATAAATTCAGTATTAACTGTGTCACGATAAATTTTATTGTAATCTTCTGTCAAATCTTTCTGTGTTTGCCCACTCTTCAGTCTGTCTCCACTTTGTGCTATTATACCTTTGTACTTGGTGCACATATTATTCAAATTATACCATGCCGTCTTTGTGCTATCAAATGATCGTTTGGTGATGCATTCAGGGTCCCCATTGTATAGCTCGTTAACTCGATTGAAGAAGAACTTCCCAGTGGACCGACTAGATGGAACGACGGATGCTGTTACATACGCGTTGGCTAACACCTTATAGTCATGGGCTTTCCACGTCTTGCCACCATGTGAGTTTGCATCCACAGAATCCCCAGTTTGAGAATCTCTAGGCTTTCGTTTGGTGTATACCTTTTTTGTCTTCCCTCTAATTCTCTCATTTGAAACTGGATTTGTATCTTGTGTTGTTTCAGTAGGAAGCGTTGCCTGGGAATTAAACATGCTAGGGGTTGAAGGAAATTGATTTGGGTTGTACATGTTACCAAACTGTTGTGCGAAATTGATTTAGTTAAGGAATTGGCTTTGCTATGGAGTGAGAAACTGCATTAGATTTGATTGTGGAGTAAATTGCATTGGGTTTGACTGTTGAGCTTCAGATTGTGATAGCAAATTTGTAAAGTTTGTAAGACTATCATCATACAAGCCAGCATTATTGTTGTTGCTTGAGTCTCCCATTAGAAGTTGTTTTTGTATTTAGTGTAGATAGTTTATTGTAAGTGATGAATGATGCATATACTATACATGATATATATAAACAATCTTGTTGCGTATTTTTATTTCGAATTCTGTAGTGTCTTATGCTATGACTGTATTGTCTAGTCTAGTCTAGGCTTGTCAACTTCCCAGAAATTGTCCAATTCTTTTATCTCCAATGTGGTGGAATTGTCTAGTGTAGTCATCCTTGTAAACAGTTGGCTTGGTCATTGATTTACGTGAAAACAGTTGCCCACTTTAACGACTTTCGAGAAATAATTGGCTAGTCTAGGCATGGCACAACTTTTTCAACTTATGAGAAATAGTTGTCTCATTTATTGGTTGTTGTGATAGTGCAGGCATGGCATAGCAAAGATTTATCAGTTTTTGTGAATGCATGACACAACTATATCAGTTTTTGTGAATGCATGACACAGCTTTATCGGGTTTTGTAAAAGCATGACACAGCTTTATCGGTTCTTGTGATTGAATGATACAGTTTTATTGGTCCATGTGAAGGCTTGACACAACTTTATCGGTAAGTATGAAAAGATTCTTCCCTTTATTGGTGCAACAACAATTTTTCGATTTAGATGATGTGTGTATTAACTTTTTTTAGGCCTATATAACCTCGTATTTTCTGAGCTATTTATTTCAAGATGACTTATGAAACATGGACATCGTCGGATCTCCACTACACCAAAATGGGTGATTGCCAGCGAGTATAACCGTCGCAAACAATTTCAGCAACGCTTATTAGTGTTGCTACGGGGGGTGGCAATGTAGTACCAACGCTTATAAGCGTTAGTAGATTTTCTCTTCCAACGCTTATAAGCGTTGGTATATTTTCATTCACAACGCTTATAAACGTTGGTAGTTTTTTGTTTGCAACGCTTATACATGTTACAATATTTTTGTTTGCAATGCTTATACATGTTGCAAGATTTTCATTCACAATAACTAACATGATTATAATATAGACGATATTTAATATGAATCCAAAATAGATATTATTCTCAATTTAAAAAGTATAACTCAATGAATACCAATAGACAACATTCATAATTAAGTAACGACATAGAATTAATATCAGTTAACAATATATAAGTATAATGCATAACTAAGTTGCTAAATTCGATACATAATTAAGTCGCAAAATTCAATAGATAAATGAAATTCTACAAATACCGAATACAAAACATGGTAGTACTTCTCTCGAATTTCTTTTATGTCCAGCCTTCCAAATTGTCGTTCGTGAAATATTTGCTTTTGGATTTGCTAAGGCCTACAAGAAAGATCAAAGTTGACAACAATAATTAATATAACATTCTATAAACAATTTACAAAAGATAATTTTAATACTGATTATTTGGCTTGGCATTTATTTGTGTTTTTGTTGGGTAAGTTAACTAAATTATTTTAAGGCATTGAACTATAATGCATCTATCAATGTGACCACATCAAAACTGAGTTTGCAAACTCTGTTTCTAACCGAGATAATGATCAACGGCCAGGAAGACTTAACAACATGCAATCAAAACTTAGGGAATAATTCACTAAAAGGAAAATTTTCAAAACGCGAAAGGCTCGGCGGTTTCAAAACAAAACGGAGCCTCAGCTTCTAAAACTGAGCCTTTCGGCTCCGATTCGATTCAACCGAGCCGGAAAGGCTTAGTTTAAACTGAGCCTGGCTCGGTTTCGATTCGAAACCAAGCCAAAAAGGCTCAGTTCAAAATTGAGTCTGGCTCGGTTTCTAAACTGTGCCAGGCTCAGTTTAACTGAGCCTTTCCATCTCGGTTTCGAATCCGAAACTGAGCCGGATAGGCTCAGTTTCCAAACTGAGTGGCTCAGTTTGGAAACTGCGCCTTTCCAGCTCAGTTTCGAATCCGAAACTGAGACAGGCTCAGTTTTGTTCCTTTCAAGTTCACTGATACTTTTCACTACCATGTACACAACATGCTTTTCACTACCATGTACATACCAAAAGCATTTTCATTACCATGTACACAAGCTGCACATACCAAAAGCAGTTTCGAGGCTCAATCTAATAAATAGAAGTTGGTTGTCATATGTATATACACAAACACTGCACATAACAAAAGCTACTTGCTAAGGGGGTTGACTGAATTTTATGAGCTTCTTCCTAACGAAATCTATAATGATCTTATTTTATTCTCATTAGACCGTAGTTACGGTTACAGAACAAGTATCTAATTATCTGTAAATGTATTCAAACTGAAAACCCCAAATAGAAGTGCCTCTTTCATGCCAAAGAACGAGTATCTAATTATCTGTAAATGTATTCAAAACAATTGCAATCCTGGTGTAAGGTCGTGTATTTACGCATGACAAAGTTGAAATGTTGAACAATACAGAAAATCCCAAAAAAATCAGTGTTACTTCGTTCCTTTTACAGTTATAGATCTGATTATCTCAATTCTAATGATTGCAATCATCTATGAATAGTTGCAAAGAATATCTTCTAATGAAAAATAAGGGGATGAGAAATAAGAATATGAAAATTTTACCCAGATTGATGTCTGAATCGATGTAGTAAAACCTATAATTCCAGCAACAAATTGCATTGTGAATGACCTCCAGACTTTTTAATCAGCACAGCAATCGATGACATGATCCTAGTTGACATGTCATTGCGTGTGGTAGCAAGACTAATTGATGTCTTGAGCTGTCATATTCACATTACTGATCTCTCCATTAAATATTCAAAGTAGCCATCCCAAAACCTGCAAATGACCATTTAATAACTCGCATAAATTATAACCATATGAGAATCATAACTTTCTTCATTTTGAAAAGCAAAGGTAAAATTCACAGTACACCGCACATAATATGAACATCCGAAGGACAAGTTGAGATATCACATCATCAAAATTATATGAACATCCCCAAGGACAAGTTGAGATAACAACAATAATAATTTGCATGCTCATCCCCAGCGGCAAGGCTCAGCTAGCTGAGCATGTGGCTCGGCAAAGCTGAGCGGTAAGGCTCAGCATTTGCTGAGCCAAAACTCAGCAGTTGCTGAGCCAAAACTCAGCAGTTACTGAGCCGAAAGGCTCATCATTTGCTGAGTTTTGGCTCAGCAAATGCTGAGCCTCGGCAAAGCTGAGCCGAAACTCAGCAAATGCTGAGCGGCAAGGCTCGGCTAGCTGAGCCTGTGGCTCAGCAAAGCTGAGCGGTAAGGCTTAGTAAATGCTGAGCCTTACGGCTCAGTTTTGCTTAGCGGCAAGGCTCAGCAAATGCTGAGCCAAAACTCAGCAAATGTTACCAAGTAAGTCATATTTCACCATTTTGTATAGTGAGTATCAAGTATAGTCAATGTTTACCCACTACGTGTACAGTTGGGTGTCAAACAGAAAATTAATTTTGATTTTACTACAAAGCCTTAACTTTAAAAAATCAATACGTCAAAACAATTAAGCTGTCTAAAACGTAAGTTTATTTATAATGTTTACTTTCAAAAAACATACCAAAAGCATTTTCACTACCATGTACACAAACTGCACATATCAAAAGCAGGGAAATACAAGTGTTCTACACTAGTTTGGACTTGAAACGCTAACCTGTCTTAGACGAAGGAGCTGCAGAATCTTCCGAGACTTCGGATCCATATTGAAAGTCTGCAACTGAATTTGAGACTTGAGTTATAAAATGGGCAGTGGGTTAAATATCAACAATCATTATCTTTTAATGACTGTTATACTGCACTATTACTATCAACAATCATTATCTTTTAAGATGGGCAGTGAGTTATAAATACCAAAGTTTTTACAGTATTTTGTATTGCGGAAGTAATATAAAATGTACACATACTTATAATAAATAGAAGTTTACATTTCAGTCGAGCCTTGCGCGCGCCTGCGTCTCCCCATGCCTCTCCTCTTCAACATACTAAAATCTTGCATTTCCAACATTAGGGGCCTTGAATGAAATCCGAATAAAACGGCCAAATATATGATATTGAGGTGTCTGCACGAATTATATTTCTCGGGCCAATAAAAATAGAAGAGAAACTCTAAGCCTTAATTTGCACATGTTAGGATCTGCTAAATGTAGGGAGCATTTTAGGTTAATATCTTCTTCAACCAATAGATTGAAGTTGCACTAAAACCTATTATATCAGCTCGCATGAATATTTGCATGACCATAACAGTGCAAAGAATACACAACAAAAGTGGAAGGTTCTAGCAAGAATACAAAAGTAGCTTTAGTTGTTAATAGCGAATTAGTTGTTATATATAATTTGTTAGTGATGATTCTAATGGGATAGAGAAGTAAATACTTCAGTATTGTCATAAAAAAAACTTCCAACTACAAGATCAAACACAGGAACTGATGATACACAAAAACGTGGAATAATGGCGCTTCTTCTTTATTTATTTAAGCATAAATAAAAACTTGATTTTGGGATTCTAACGGCTAGTTAGGTCGGTTCTGAATTGTGAGTGACATTATGACTTCCAAATAAGAGCTGCTTTATAAAAAAAAATTATATATATAATTTTACTCTTTATGACATACAAGCACACTCTCAAGCATTGCTAGTACGAAACAGGCCATAGTCGCCTAAGGGCTACATGAGTGTAGTAGAACAGCCGAAAATCATTGCTATATAAGAATGTGGTACACTCCTCTCAGCAAGGCACAGAAGAGCATGTTATGAACCAAACATATTCAACAAGCACGGGGGTTTAATCTAGCTTAGCAAGGTTTGCTAACGTATGCATTAGGCAAGTATGTATATAAATATATTTTTCAAGCATCTTTCAGGTTCAACAAAATAATATAAGCACACAAGTGCATGACAGCAACATGATTGGCCTAAAATATCGTCTAATACATATAGTGCATGTCCAGGCGTAGGCCAAATAAGCTAGAAATGGACATACAACAGTGCAACCTATATATGTATGTTGTGGCCATTATACAAATATGAAACAGGGAGCAGTGCATCGAACATAACATGGCAGCATAAGTAAATCTTACTTTTAGTAGTTCAAGTGCGGGAAGCTGGGCTTCAAGTGGAGGAGTACGTGGCTTTGCAGACTGAGAAATAATAGTTTAAAGTACCATTTGTATTGAAGGTGATTACTTGGTCTTCGCTTTCTGTATAAATAATAGTGATATCGTTCAGCAACTCAAAACAGAAAAACAAAGACAACAAAAATAGCCATAAAAAACTGAAATCACTCACCAGAATTATCTTCATCAAATGTGGCACAGAAGAAAAGTCAAGGAAACATACTATTCTAACATGTACAATCTTCATATTATACTAACATAATGCTATATGTTAAAAAAATTAAGTAACAAATACAAGGATATTCTTCTCTAGGCGGAGAAGGTCTAACCCACAAAAGCAAACAGTAGCATTTCTTGAGGAGTGGGATAACTCAAACTCTTTCTCAAACAATAGATCATACTGTATTTGGGCACATGTATCAACTGAAAGTGATCCTTCAACTGAAAGGATATTCTAAATGCATAACCTGCCCATAGAATCATTTTGAAATGTTACTTGAGATAGATGTATGTATTTTCCTTCATCTGGGTTGCATTTAACAGATGCACCAGGTTTGACTTCAATACCTTAATTTTTCAATACCAGCTGGTAACTGCCAAAAAGATTAATAAACAAGGACATTAAAAATAATACTGTGAGCCACTAAAAAAGGTGATTTAACTAGCATTTTTATCCTACCAGAACAAATTAATGAGATACAGGTTCCAATTAATGTGTTTGTGCAAAGAATAGCAGATTTCATAGCCACTGCCTAATGGAAAACATATTATTTTGTGTTCCAAGTTCAGGAAAATAATGGAAGTTAAAAAAAAAACAATCCATCCCCTCCACTAATCCACCATCGTACTAAGATCTTTAAGCATCTAACCTGCCCACCTCTGTATTTTGTAATTTATATTGATGACACAAAACTCAAAATGAGACCAAAAGGACCCTAAATCATTAACACATCACATTTGAGAGCTCTCCACGAAGCTAAAGTATCACTTCAGAAGCACAAAAATGTCAATATATCTGTCGGGCATGGAAAAAATACAACCGAATGAATGAAAGAAGAAGAAAATAGTACCCCAAAATTTCATTGCCATTTGGATTCGTTAAATTTCTGTGAAGCTTTGAAAATCGCTTGGCAAGACTGGGGTTTTGAGGAGGTGAAGATCCTCTTATGTTCGCCTTCAGACAGCCTCCCGTACCAAATTCAATAACTAAAAATATTTTGGCCCGATTAACTACTAAGCCTCAAGCAACCTCCTTTCTGCAAATCACTCCCAATAACCTAAACAAGCTAAGCCTCAATCACCAAAATCAAAATCGGAAAAGCGACTGCACCCTAAAGCCAAAACAGTCGGAAATAGAAAATAGGAGAACAGTTAATAAAAAGATTCATTTGCGAGAATAGGAAAATAGTGGAAAACCCAAAAACTTGCGGAAATCACCGGAAGCCAACGTCGAACTGGAAGAGAGCAAGGCGAAGTCGATTCTTCAAATTTGCGAGATCTTCAAATTAGTTGCGTTGTTGCTCTTTTCTATTTCCAAAGAAGAAGTCGCCCTTTTCTATTTCCAAATAAGCGGCCTTGCAAGTGAAAAGCGTTTAGAAAGGGGATGTGAGAGGAGTTAGGGTTTACGGACTGAAAATAAGTGGGTGTTTACGTTTTTGCCCCCGCGAACCAAGCTTACCAACCCATATAAGCGTTGCCAATAAAAAAATTATAATTATGCATTTTTGGTGACATTTTTTTAATATAGCAACGCTTATTATTGTTATTACCCGGCAACATAAATAAGTGTTGGCGATTGTGAAAAAAAAGGGTTGCCAAATGACCATTATGGTGTAGTGCTCCTTGTACTGATCAAAGCTTACATTAAGACAGATACACTTCACATGGAAGAAGAAATTGAGCAAGATATGTGGATGACTCTCAATGAAGCGTACAACAATCATTCAGACTGCAGAGTAAGGCAAAGTGTACTAGCAACGAGAAGTGCATTCACCTTGTTCACTGGAAATTGCAAGAGATATCGTAAAATAATGTACGCTTTGAAGGAGGACATTTTCCAGCTGACGCGAGCAACGTATGACTCCCGGTACGTCCACGAATATCGTTCAAATTACAAAGGGCACGAAGCTTTCGATTTATGGTACAACTATATGCTTCAATTTGAATAAGCAGTCTAAGATAGTGTTTGTTTACCTCCTTATTTGTATTCTTTAGTGTTTGTTTGAATCTATGTAAGGAATTAATGTTCTGGAATATGAAAAACAAGGAGCATTTATAAAAACCATTACGAGTGCATACAAATGAACATCTACCAAATCTAAAGGAATAACTGATACAATATCATACAACATTAACTCATACCAAAATAAAAAGGGAAATTCAAATCCAAGGAGATATAATAATCCTAGTTTGGTCTGCCAAAATTCAATCCATTAAGTCGATCTTGCAGTCTACTAACTTCAGTTTGCCAACCAACATATTGAGTTTGCAAGGTTGTTAGCTGGTACTGCAATTCATTTGCATAGTTAGCCGCTCTTTGTGATAAAGGTTCATCAATCCACTCCCAATAGGGACACTCACTAGGGTAGGTATGACATCTGAAATAACGTCGACCAATATGATTTCCTCTTATTATAACATCTTCAGCAGCTGCATATCCGCACTCACATATTTTAATTGGCGAATTTACTTCCTGTTCAAATTCTTGTTCAATACTTACATTGTGTTGGCGCTCTGGAACACGTCTACGGTGTCGACTATTCCTTTCTGCACGTCTTCTTTATACCCTCTCTTGCCTTTGAAGTTCTTCTTGTTCTCGTTCATGCTCTCTCAGATCCTCGTAGTCCCTTTCTTGCATTTCAATGTAGAAATCTATATCAGTTTCAGGTGAAGGTGGGTTGGAAGGCCTAGGGTGATCCATTGGATTTTCATAGTCAAAGGATGATGGAAGTGAAAGGTGACTGTGATACTCCATTGTTGGATGAGCTGTATGGTTGCTTGAGTATATATATATATATTTAAGATGGTGTAATTAAAAAGTGAAAGTAAGTTACTTTATATAGACAATAGCCGATGACTACACAAACAACAAATGCAAACACATCATTACCAACTGATACGACATTACATAACACCTTTTAATAAGGAACAGAGTGCATTGTAACCTACAGTGAATAGTAGGGTACAGTGACAAGTAGGACACAGTGATACACACTTCACAAGGCAACCCAACGCTAATCGACAACAAAACAACGTACACAAAAGAAACTACCATAACTAAAACAAAATAGTGGAATACATCATTGATTGCCCTTCAAATGCCATAAATGCTCAAGCAGGCCGTCCTGTAGATTTTGATGTATCTCCCTGGATCTTATCTTCCGCAACCTACTCAAGAAAAACTCAATAGTTGGTGGATTTCAATCAGCAACAACTTTAGCAGCATTATCCGGATCATACCCTAAAAAAGATGGAAAAGAACCCCGTTCTTCTTCGGTGATCATATTGTGTAATATAATACATGCTCGCATCACATTACTTAATACTTGGGGTTTAAACAGTTTAATGGGGTTTTTTACAATGGCAAACCTGGCTTGTAGCACCCCAAAAGCACGCTCGACATCCTTTATTGCTGCCTCTTGTCTTTTTGCAAAATATTTTTCTTTCTCTATTTTGGATCTGAAATTGTTTGGACTAGGGTACCGCAAGACGGATATATACCATCTGCTAAATAATACCCCATGTCATATGTTTTTCCTCTAACTGTGAAATTACATGCCGGTGCCTTTCCATGTGCGAGATTTTTAAATAAATGTGATTGGTGTAACACATTTATATCGTTCATAGAACCAGGACGGCCGAAGAAAGCATGCCAAAACCAGAGATCATGTGAGGCAACTACCTCCAGTATCATGGTCGCTTTGGGATAATGGCCGATAAATTGTCCATGCTAGGCCGTTGGACGATTTTTCCACTCCCAGTGCATACAGTCGAGACTACCCAACATTCCAGGAAAACCTCTTTTGTCCCCTAAACCTTTCAGCTTATTCACGTCGCTCTTGTGGGTGCTCGCAAATATTCTTCCCCATATAATTCAATGATAGCCACGCAAAAATGTTCTAGACTTAAACAAATTGTACTCGAACCCATTCAGACTACTTCATCGAATGCATCGGGTGCAATCCCATACGCTAAACACGTATAGCCCCTATAATTTTTTGATAAGGAGAACATCCCAAGGTTCCAGCGCTATTTCGCTTTTGAACAAAATAATTATCATGATTAACAACACCGTTAAAAATACATAAAAACATATTCTTACTCATTCGGAATCGTCGACGAAAATCTTCAGGACCATAGGTGCTTGGTGTGTTGAAATAGTCTTTTAATAATCTAGCCATTCCTCCTTGATGGTTATGCATCTTCCTTTTGTCTACTCGGCCAAATACACTACCACCACGAGTATCGTTCGAAGAACCTTCCATTGCTAGTTGTCTGACACATGACTGATGAATGGTAATGGCTTGTATCATCAACGATAACTCGTTGTCTTCAGATGTGCTATCCGAAGATAGTTGCAGAAAATCTCTCTGGTTGTATTGATTATCTCCTTCATCTGATTCAGTAGGACTTGTCTCTATAACGTCATCAGTACTACTGTCAGAACCATCGACCTCCGAATTTGCATTCTCATTTTCTTCGTAGTAATAACTGCTAGTAGCCATTATGTGTTTGTGTAAGTTAACAAAAAAGAATTATATTGTGTTCTTAACGGATTGATATAGTCCCTTTTTAAACCGTTTAAAATATAGTCGTTATATTATAGCCATTAATTATAGCCGTTATAAATATTGTCGTTATAAATATTGTCGTTATAAATATAGCCGTTATATTTAAGATATAGTCGTTATATTATGGCCGTTATAAAATATAGTCGTTATATTATAGCCGTTTTAAAATATAGCCGTTATAAAACATAGTCGTTAATTATAATTGTGTTTACTACCCGGTTAGTTCAAAGATAATTACATCGTATATCTTATGTTAGTTCATCTAAATTGTATTAACTATTTTATGTTAGTTCATATTAATTAAATTATGTTAGATCATCTTAATAATGTTAGTTCATCTTAATTATGTTAGTTTAGTTCTTCTTAATTAATATATGTTAGATCATCTTTGTTAGTTCATCTTAATTATGTTGTTTTAGTTCAACTTAATTTTGTTAGTGTAGTTTAATTTTTTTTTAATAAATTAAAACGAGATTTAGTAATCCTTTTTCCATAAATGGCAAACATTTTGCCATTTAGTACATTTTTTTTAACAAGCTATGGATAGAACTGGAAAACCCTGCATATCTACTGCAGGTTTTAAAACAATTCAAAATTGCCTGAAATAACACATAAAGCTATGGACAGAACTGAAACTACATCTATTGCATTATACAAACCCCTGCATTGTTGCATCATTATCCATCCAAAATTCATACAAGCATACTACATTTTACAAAGATTAAATACACGGCACACTCAGATATATGAAGCCTTGCTCACACTACCACTACATATCCTCCAAGCCTGGAATGTACCCTTTACTACCTTTTTTCGGCTTCCCTTTGCCGGTAAGTAGGGACTTCATCTTGCTTACAAACCCCGAACTCTTTTTTTTTGGTTTCAACATTGCCCTTTCCGCTTTCCAAACCTATACGTATACATGAAAATGCATTTAGTTAAAACATAAACATGTATTTTGAGCAAGACTGAAACAAAAAAATGGCAATGTTGAAACATGTATTTAAAATATATACATAACCATATACATAAACATACACATATAGCAAGACTGAAAACATAAACATGTATTTAAAACATATACATAAACATAAACATGCATTTAGTTAAAACATAAACATAATTACATCACTTAAAATGCATATGTTATATCTTAATACACATGTATCTTAATATATGTGTAGCTTATACCTTTCAGCCAATTATATGTGATACATATTTTATAATGATGTGTATTAATATGAGTGCATATCTTATACCTTTCATCAAATCACTTAAAAGTGATACATATCTTATAATGAGATACAAATCACTTACTTATAATGAGATACAAATCACTTAAAAGTGATACATATCATATATAAGCATACTACCTTTCAACAAATTATAAGTGATACATATCTTATAATGATGTATATTAATATAAATTAAGATACACATCACTTAGTAAACATGTATCTTAATTATGAGGGATGTGCAAATTATAAGTGATGTAAACTCAACACTAATTTCAGCACTAATGTGCAAGTTTAAGTGATGTAATTATACGTGATGTAATTTCATGTTAGTTTAGTTTAATTTTAAGTGATGAGCTTATAAGTGATGTAATTTCAACATTATGAGTGATAGCAAGTTTTAGTATTGATAAACGTGTATACATGGAATCACTTATAAAACTAATTATAAGTGATGTGCAAGTTTAAGTAACAATACAAATGTGCAAATATGGTTCAAAATAAGCTTACACTAATGTGCAAGTTTAAGTAACCATACAAATGTGCAAGTATGGTTTGAAGTATAAGTAACCATACATATGTGCAAATATATATATATATATATATATATATATATTAGTTTAAGTAACCATATATATGGATGGAAATATAAGTAACCATACATATGTGCAAATATATAAGTGAAAGTATGTTTAATTTACTTCACACGTTTACTGTACGACTAGTGGTGATAGTTTACATGTGTTAACGTTCATAAGTGTTAAATGCATACCCGGAGTAGAAGAAGAAACCATTGGTACTTTAAATCTAACCCCATATTTATTTCTAATCACTTCTTTGGTATCCCCTCGGTCTCCACCGGAGCTATCATCGTCTTCATTGTCGCCTTCGTCATCCTCGTCCTCTTCCTCTTCATCTCCATTTTCTTCATCATCTACATCATGCTCCTCTTCCTCTTCTTCGTCCTTGTCTTCGTCTTCATCTTCGCCATCTTCTTCGCCTTCGTCTAAGTCTTTGCCATCTTCTTCGTCTTCGTCTTCGCTTCGTCTTCATTCTGGTCTTCGTCTTCTTCTTCGTCTTCATTTTGCAATTGGGTTATTGTTTTCCACTTTTTGTTTGATTTTGATCGACCTGTTTTTTTGGAATGCAGTCCTAACACGGGTTCCCGAAAAATCTCCATATTCTTTATATTAAGAAAATAAAAATGAATTAACTTTAATATACTATCCATGTAAAAAAGGTATTGAATAATGAACCGAGAACTTACGAAAGTCTCCACAACCGAATTTATTCTATTCAATCATTCTTCGTAATACTTTGATTGTTCCATAGCCAAATGTCGCATACCCATATTCATCTCCCATAGACTATCGACAGAGTAGTGAGACGGAACAGGAGGTAGGTCAGGTAAATGCGGGATTGGTACCGGTTCTTTACCGGTCCAATGCATATGCCATCCAGGATCATCAGCCCAATCTCCTTGTTGAGGGGGTGGAAAATACTGTGAAGCGTAGTTGACTTCTGAGGAAAGAACAACTATAACACCCCGCATTTTTAAATTAAAAATGTACAAATATGTATATATGCATAGATAGATAAATAATGGTGATGTATAATGAAAATTAATTAATATATGGAAGAGAAGGAAAAATTAATTCGATAACAATGTGTGTAACGGAAAATATAATAAAATAAGGATACTTAATTTAAATATCAGGAATTAAGTAAAACGGACATCACCATTGCGTTCGTCTCGGAATTCTGTTTGGAATAGAGTCTAAGCTTTCGAAAATCGGACTCCATATGAAAGAGTTATGGCATTCGGAAGATTCAAGAGAAATTCAGAAATTAAATAGTAAACTAACCCAGGCAGGTCGACCTATACCAAGGCAGGTCGACCTAGAGGTCGACCGACCCCAGACAGGTCGACCTGGAGGTCGACCTCCCCTAAAACAGTTCGACCTAGGGGTCGACCTCCCTCTCAAAATCTGGGCAAAATTCATTTTCTGCACCTGGACGCGATTTTTGACCTGATACGTTAACTAAACAGCTATATAATGACCCTTAGCCCATTCTTTTTCTTCACCCAAGCCTATGGCGACGCCATGGCTCTGTTCTAACTCAAATTCTTCTTCTCCAAGAGATTTCTAGATCCACTTTCTTCCCCTTTTCTCTTTAAAACATCTATTCTTAAAATTAAAAAGTTTAGAATCAAAACAACCTCCAAATTTAAGAGAAAAAGGTATTCAAATCCGCAATTTGCACTACATAAGGAGGAGAAATTCAGATTCACAACTTACGCTGCGCAAAGAAATCAAAGATAGATCAGATCTATGGATTAGGGCATAAAATCAATCAAAGTTAAATCAAATCCATGAATTGAAGATGAAAAGCAAGGTGAGTGGAATTACAATAAACTTGTTGCATAATAGTATTATTACCGTTCGTCATTCCCCAGTTATAAATTCAATTCAAGATTCATGTTATAATAATTGTCCTTTTATTCCCCTTCCCTTTTTATTTTTGGATCTAGGTTATCTCGAACCTAGATGAAATCTTATTATACATACGTACGATTGAAATATGGGAATATTGGGGCATAATTTATTTTATGCAATCGAGGAATATAATATGTAATTTGGAGATTGTGGCATAACAATTATTATTGCAAATATTGGGACAATTGGCGAATTGTATATTGGGATTATTCAATGAAATAAAGTTTGAATTGGAAATTTTGGAGCGTATTTCAATAATGAATCTTTGGGTATGTTTTGGAAACATGAATCTATGCTGAATAATGCGCAACTATGAATTCCGATTTATAATGTTAACCTGAAATTGTGTAAATTTAATTGGAATTATTGAATATGGAATGGGATTGGGAAGAAGTGATTTATTTCAAAATCTAATATTGCGGGATTGAGGTTTTAAATTATAAGTTTAAATTTTTGGGTTTTGGGAAAAACGAATCTAAAGGTAAGAATCCTAAGTTGGTAAAGGAACGGATAAAACTTAGCTTATGCGATTATGAGACCTCTTATGTGATTATGAATCCTAACTCATAACCTGAAATTAATACTTAATGTTCTCATAAAAATTGTTAATTGGCTAAAGATGAAACATGACTAACTTGAGGTTAGAGTGAGGTTGCGGTGTAATTCTGCCCGGATCGGCCCGGCATATCTAGTGGCCGCAAAGAATAGGGTCTAATGTGAGAAGTTAGTCATAACGCACTTAAACCCGAGGTTAGATTGAGTTGTGGTGTAAGACTGCCCGGAACCACCCGGCACATCCAACAACCACAACAATAGGTCTAATGTGAGAGGTTGGTGCATTAATAATCAATTAATGCTAATGACACATGGTAGTATGGTAAGGTTAGGTTAACAACACTTAACCAATTTGACATGATGTGTGGGTGGGTTAAGTCAATATGAACTGAAAGACAACACTTAACCAAATTTGTGGAATATACGAGTAATGCATGAGCGGGAAGGTAGGCTTAAGTAAAACTTGACATATGGACAAACTTAACCAACACAGTAATGGGAAATGGTAACTACCTATTATAAACCAGAGTTGCGGTAATGTAAAATTAAATAATAGGTAAACTTGTCCTAGGGACAAGGGAAGATTATGACTTAAGATGTAATACAAGACTTGAAGGGTGGGACGACTTATACTATGAAATAAGTTAATTTAAGCTGAAAATGTGGGAAAGCACACGTACGCTATTGTTTGATAAAGAAAACTTAAGTCATGTTTGAGTTCTTTGGAAAACCTTAGTTAGTGAACTAAGTATATAACGATAAATGCAACCAAGTGTTGAACCTTAGTTAGAGAACTAAGTAAATAAAGATGAAGTTAACCAAGTGTTGAACCTTAGTTAGAGAATTAAGTAAATAATGATGATGGCAACTGGGTAATGAACCTTAGTTAGAAAACTAAGTAAAATAGCAACCGAAGTAACGAACCTTAGTTAGAGAACTAAGTAAGCAAGGGTAAAGATAACTAAGTAAGTAAACCTTAGTTGAAGAGGAATAAGTAATAAATCTTAGTTAAAGAGAAACTTGGTAATTAGAATTGAAGGACAACATAAACGAGGATAACCAAGTTAATAATACAAAGCAAGCGCGTAATCAGAAGTTTAGACATAAGGTCTAATAGTATGAAAGGGTAAGGAGCTTGGACCAGTCCATACGATATGGGATGAATAACCAAACTCGGTAGATCATCACGGTGCCGTAGGGCGCGAGGGGGAGTGTACGTCCATCTGGTCATATAGAAGTCTCCAACGGACTGGGTTACGAAGCACGCGGCTTCGAGGGGACGTGAGGATACTCTTGGTATCCCTCTGTGAGAATGCAGATGATCCGCCTGGGCTCACAGAGGTTAAGGTCTGCGTAAGAAGAACCAGGAGTATGCCTTGGTTGCAATAATAAGGCAACCTTAAGACTAGGATGGACCAGCGTGAGTCGACGATAACCAGTTGGCCCTGTGATAGCACGTCGTCGGCTACATACCATCTTGAGTCAGTCGAGCACGAAAAGCGGAAAGGCGGAGAACTCCAAAAGACCGTATACTTGCTATCTAGTTATGGGTGAGGTTGGCCAATAGGTTTGTGGGGGCATAGAGGGCCTGCGTACAGTTCTCATTCTTGATATTCTTGGGTGCCTTTCATTAGTTGAGGGAGGGGTAAAGTGGGACCATAGCCATAGTAAAAACAGACCTTAGCATCTGCATCAGGAGATAACTTAAAGCTCCCGACCGAGTTCCGTGTTTCTTGATTTGCCCTGTTACGGGACTCGGGTCGCACATATAGAGGACATGTGCAACTAGATATCTAGCACGTTTAACGATACGGTTGGGACGTAAAGTCTAGGAATGCATATCGTTCGGGGTAGTGTGTCCTACACTAGAGGGCATTGTTCGATAGGTAGCATAAACCCTGGTTGGACCTAGGTAGCGTAAACCCTGGTTGAACCTAAGAAGCGTTCGATAAAGTAAACCCTAGTTGGACCTAGGTAACACTCGATGGTAAACCCTAGTTGGATCTAGGTAGTATTCGATAACAGAACCTAGTAAGACCTAGGTTGGCAGTCCAAACGCTTACGCAACACAGGAATGATGGTTTTACGCAGACATAGTGAGAATATATGTGTGTATATATATATATATATACACACACACACACAAACACATGAAAGCCCGTACGACGTTCGACATTGGATAAGGAACTGCGTACATATGACAAGATGACACGACTTGGATAAGGGACTGCGTACACATGAAAAGAGGACACGAGTAGGGGGTAACTACATATGCGTTGTATTAGGTTAATCTACTAGTGGATGGATAAATATAGCTTAAAAGCTAACATTGTTAACAACCTAATAACCAAGAAAATGTAACTGAACGGTATATGTAGGATTATATAGAAGTTTATTCTAAGTCCAGTCACACAAAACTTATGTTCTGACCCCCTCCTCATTACATACTTCCAGGTTAGGTTCATGACAGAGATGGTATAGCTTTGGATACTAGTTTAGCAGTATTGTTAATAAGGTAAGGCTATATTTGAATATATTATACTTTATTTCCTTCCGCTGTGAGATGCTTTACGAGTTCTGACATGTTTCTTTATCTCTGTCTTTTTCTGTAGGATACCAGAGCACCCAACTCGGGTTTCGATATATTGGATTTTTGAAAAAATTTCGGTCTATCGGAATCCAGGTTGTTACATCTGGTATCAGAGCTTCGGCTTAGTGTTCCTAGGGAGATAATGAGTGAACGTATTTGTATTTTCTAAAATATAAATATATTATATATATAAACCTAAATCCATAAAGTAGCCCACTAGGTATGGAAAGAGTTGGGATAGATATTTTATACACTAAAGGAATGAACCTAGGAATTTAAAGACCCTTAGGTGGTTTGGTTAGAAAGTGTACAATATGATTTGTTATTGGAGAAAGGAAGTATCCTATAAGAATTAAAACTGAAATGTTATTATTTCAGAGTAGTGGGTTTAGAAGTGAAACCTTATAAATTAGAAAAAGGTTAAAATGTGGAAAATGGATTAGGAGTATATATAGTTGAGAGAATCGGTTTGGAAAGTGCCTAGGAAAGCCTAGTTGAGTTGAAAGACCCACTTTGAGTCTAGCCCAATGATTAACTTTTAAGAACTTGAATTTGTAAAAGTTTTGGTAGAAAGATATTGTAGTATTTTCAAGTTTTGATCTTAATTAAAAGTTAATTTTGGATGTTTGAGAAATTACTTAGTGCATGTTGGGTTTTAAAAGTAAAGTGGGGTATATTTCGTAAAACAATGATTATTTTTTAGAAAAAAAAGAATTCTCTCATTAAAAGGTGCATAATATAGAGAATATATAGCTCGCTAGTTTTCATATTATAATATATGAAAGGATTGAAAAGAAAGTGTTGCGTTTTGTAAAAGAAGTTTTAAAATCTCTATTCTGTTAACAATAAATTTTGATTATTGATTTAGAAAGAAATTTTGTTGGGTGGACAAAATAAGTTGTAGGAATAGAATAGATGTCTGCACCTTATAGCGAGTAGTTAAATTAACATTGTAATTAGAAACATTGTAAGCCTGATAGTCGTCCTTGTCAACTCCAGTTTTGTGATTTGAAAAAAAATGTTTTGCATTTCATTTTGTAACATGTTTTTATGGTTTGGCGAAAAAAAGTTTTGGAGAAGAAAATAAATTTTTAACACTTTTAATTTTTGAAAGAAAAATGTAATGAAAAGAAAGGAGGCCAAACCATGTTTTAAAAAGAATGGAGTAGGTAAGGATTAGTGCCTAGAAAAGAACGAGAGAAAGTTAAAGCTATGAATTAAACAATTGGAACCAACTAGAGAATGGTTGAGTTGAGTGATTCTCTGAGTGTCAATCTGATGTTGATTTCGGTCTTCGAGGTTGATATTTAGGGAGTTACTCTCTTGCTAATTTACAGTCAGGGATTAGCTAATATTAAACTAATGGAAAATTTCCCGTAGAATGCATAAGCATTGAGAAACCTAGGTTTGTTGCTTGAGAAAAAGAAAAAGGATAGGCTAGTAATACACAGCAAGGACTTGTAGTGACTACTAAGTAGTAAAGGGAAAGTAAGTGGGTAGATCCTGTTGTGTGGACTCGCAATTGTCTGAGATAACAAAGTCCTAAGATTCTTGGCCCATAGTAGTTGCTGTGTAGGATGTTGTTTGAGTTGAAAACGAAAAGGCTTATTTGAAAATAATAAACTTAAGTAATTTGATTAAGTCAAATAAGCTAAGAAAGAAACTAGCCTAACTAAAAGGAAAACAACAAATCCAGTAAGACAATAAACGTGACGGGAAAAGAAAATGAAAATCTTAATAAAAAGATGAATAAATATGAAATTTTTCCAAGATAAGTTGAAAAAGAGAAGAAATTTTCTTATGTGGTTGTGCTTGGATAGGAAAATAGGAAATCTTCATAGAATAGTCATATAAAAATCCAAGTACGATTAGAAAAGAAAAACGGAGGATGTGAATTTTTCCATTTTATACCTTTTCATAACATAAGGAAATCGAATTTGGAAAATTAGTTTTTTCTAAATTTTGAATTAATGATGGGTGGTAGGGTTTTGGATGCGACAATTGGGTGAACTATGCTCTTATTCTATAAGAGTATGGGAAAACTTGGATGAAAAATGTTTTGATTTTTGAAGAATATTGCATTCATATAGAACTGCAAGTATATTTAGGATGTAAGCACCATGTTTTGAAAGAGTTTTTAAAATTTGCATACATATAGGTGGATCCAAATAAGGCATACATACTTTACTATTTTGGATCTCACTTTGCACATATGCACAATGTTTGCAACAATTGGATGCACACTTGATGGATGGATATTGCGAGGGATTATCTATTTTACTCTTATCGAATTTCGGGAACGAAATTCTTTAAAGATGGGAGAATGTAACACCCTGCATTTTTTAAATTAAAAATATACAAATATGTATATATGCATAGATTTATAAATTATGGTGATGAATAATGAAAATAATTAATATATGGAAGAGAAGAAAAAATTAATTCGATAACAATGTGCGTAACATAAAAGATAATAAAATAAGGATACTTAATTTAAATATCCGGAATTAAGTGAAACAGACATCACCATTGCGTTCGTCTCAGAATTCTTCTTATAATAGAGTTCAAGTTTTCGAAAATCGGACTCCATATGAAAGAGTTATGGCCTTCGGAAGATTCAAGAGAAATTCAGAAATTAAATAGTAAAATAACCCAGACAGGTCGACCTATACAAAGGAAGGTCGACCTACCCCAGGCACGTCGACCCGGAGGTCGACCTCCCCTAAAACAGGTCGACCTGGGGGTCGACCTCCCCCCCAAAACTGGGCAGAATTCATTTTGTGCACCTGGACGCGATTTCTGACCTGATACATTGACTAAACAGCTATATAATGACCCTTAACCCATTCTTTTTCTTCACCCAATCCTATGGCGACGCCATGGCTCTGTTCTAACTCAAATTCTTCTTCTCCAAGAGATTTCTAGATCCACTTTCTTCCCCTTTAATTTTCTCTTCAAAACATCTATTCTTAAAATTAAAAAGTTTAGAATCAAGACAACCTCCAAATTTAAGAGAAAAAGGGATTCAGATCCACAATTAACACTACGCAAGGAGGAGAAATTCAGATTCACAACTTACGCTGCGCAAAGAAATCAAAGATAGATCAGATCTATGGATTGGAGCATAAAATCAATCAAAGTTAAATAAAATCCATGAATTGAAGATGAAAAGCAAGGTGAGTGGAATTACAATAAAATTGTTGCATAATAGCATTATTATCGTTCGTCATTCCCCAGTTATAAATTCAATTCAAGATTCATGTTATAATAATTGTCCTTTTATTCTCCTTCCCCTTTTTATTTTTGGATCTAGATTATCTCGAACCTAGATGAAATCTTATTATACATACGTACGATTGAAATACGGGAATATTGGGGCATAATTTATTTTATGCAATCGAGGAATATAGTATGTAATTTGGGGATTGTGGCATAACAATTATTATTGCAAATATTGGGACAATTGGCGAATTGTATATTGGGATTATTCAATGAAATAAAGTTTGAATTGGGAATTTTGGAGCATATTTCAATAATGAATCTTTGGGTATGTTTTGGAAACATGAATCTATGCTTTATAGTGCAAAACTATGAATTCTGATTTATAATATTAACCTGAAATTGTGTAAATTTAATTGGAATTATTGAATATGGAATGGGATTGGGAAGAAGTGACTTATTTCAAATCTAATATTGCAGGATTGAGGTTTTAAACTATAAGTTTAAATTTTTGGGTTTTTGGGGAAAACGAATCGAAAGGTAAGAATCCTAAGTTGATAAAGGAACGGATAAAACTTAGCTTATGCGATTATGAAACCTCTTATGTGATTATGAAACCTAACTCATAAGCGGAAATTGATGTTTAACATTCTCATAAAAATTGTTAATTGGCTAAAGATGAAACAAGATTAACTCGAGGTTAGAGTGAGGTTGCGGTGTAATTCTGCCCGGAACGGCCCGACATATCCAGTGGCCGCAAACAATAGGGTATAATGTGAGAAGTTAGTCATAACGCGCTTAAACCCGAGGTAAGATTGAGTTGTGGTGTAAGACTGTCCGGAACCGCCCGGCACAACCAACAACCGCAACAATAGGTCTAATGTGAGAGGTGGTGCATTAATAATCAATTAATGCTAATGACACATGCTAGTATGGTAAGGTTAGGTTAACAACACTTAACCAATTTGACGTGATGCGTGGGTGGGTTAAGTCAATATGAACAGAAAGACAACACTTAACCAAATTTGTGGAATATATGAGTAATGCATGAGCGGGAAGGTAGGGTTAAGTAAAATTTGACATATGGACAAACTTAACCAACAAAGTAATGGGGAATGATAACTACCTGTTATAAACCAGAGTTGCGGCAATGTAAAATTAAATAATAGGTAAACTTGTCCTAGGGACGAGGGAAGATTATGACTTAAGATGTAATACAAGACTTGAAGGGTGGGACGACTTATACTATGAAATAAGTTAATCTAAGCTAAAAACGTGGGAAAACACCCGTACGCTATCGTTTGATAAAGAAAACTTAAGTCATGTTTGAGTTCATTGGTAAACCTTAGTTAGCGAACTAAGTAAATGTAACAACCCGCATTCTACGCATCGGAGGACCGTAGAATATTTATTTCTTTCCCATATGAAGTCATATGGTCATGTAACTTTGGGAAACAACCATTAGAGTCACTTCCCATGTTCATGATTTTTGCCGATTTTAAAATGACCGTTTTGCCCCTAGCTGATCTTGTTTTTACCATAACTTTTGATTGGAAAGGAATTTTGACCTGAAACCACTTCCATTAGCTCCGAATGATGGTTTACCTTTCCGTAGAGTGGTCACATGTGAGAAACGGACTTACCGTTTGGGAGATATGGCTGAAATAAGGTTCGGAAGGTGAAAAACTGCTTAACCGGGCCAAATAGGGTGATTAGTGAATGGGCCCATAACCCATTTCGGGATTAGGGTTAAGGGAAGGCTGAAAAGAGTTAGGTTTTCATCCCATTTTAGTTTTCTAGCCTCCACTTACCTCTAAGAAACCCTAAAAATGGCCTCCAACCCCTAAATCACTTTCTACTTGAAGATTGGGCTTAGCAACATCAAATCAAGAGAGATCAACACCAAATTAACATTAGAGCTGCTGTTTAGCATTGATATTCACGTCCAAATAGAGAATCATTTCAGTTTGAGGTTTTATTTGTGGCTAAGTTGAGTGATTTGCATAGTTCCTCACTTAGTATGGCTAATTAAGGGTAATTAGTGTTAATTAGCGAATTTAAACATGATAAAAATGTGGAAAAATATTTATAAAATTCAAAATGATGTTTTAGACCTCTGATATGAATTTGGGTTAATTTGGTTAAGTTTTGCTAATCATACCATTAGTTTCACCTAAACATGCTTAAGGGAAAATAGGGGGTTTTGGCTATGTTTGATCCATTTTAACCTATCATACTGATGTTTTAGTGTTTGTGGTTGATTATACATGTTGCTATGACTGTATGGTATGCTTTGTGATTGATTCGAATAGTTGGAATGGTCGAAACCGCCGTCGAGTGGCGTAAAATGCTCGCTGGAGAAGTTGCAGAAAAACAATGCAGGCTTTCGGATCGGATCGGATGGATGGGCTCGGATCAGGCAAAGGATCGCCGAACCGAACCGTAGCTTAGCACAAGAGAAAGTATGGCAAAAAGGAAGGCCACTATGGTTGAACTGGGATCGGATCGGAGGTGGAGCGACGGACCGGATCGGAGTTTGGCATAAGGCCACACGAGCTGGATAGGAGCAAGGGATCGGATCGGAGATAGGGAGGAGGAGCGGACCGGAGGCTGGACGTTTTGACCCGAGCCGAAGGCAAGAGGGGAAGACCCAAATGTTATACTCGAACCGACCCGAGTGGTCACTCACGACCGAACCGAACCGATGTGATGTAAGGAAACTGAACCGAACCGACACGACGTACAGAACCCGAACCGAACCTAGATGCTTATACATGACCGAGCCGAACCGACCCAGTATTGACCAATAACCCGAGATGCAAAGGTAGTCCAAGTTGTAAGTTAGAGCTTAGGATCCAGTAGGGAACCAATGAGTCCACTTCATGGTTGGGCTTTGCTGCGGGACGTGTGCTAAGGAGTTGTCGACGTTCATAACTTCGATTCACCACTGAAAATGAATGATGTGCTACTTATAAGTGCAGTAGAGTCACTATGACTCGAGGGGCAAGGTGATGGTAGCAAGACTACGTTATCAGTGCACTAGAGTCATTATGAATCGAGGGGCAAAGTGATCGTAGTAAGACTATGAGCCAGCGCAGAAGGGGTGAATAACTCCATGGGGCAAGTGGACATAGTAAAAGATTGGTAAGGCTATGAGCCAACGCAGATGGGGTGAATAACTCCATGAGGCAAGTGGACATAGCGAAGGATTAGTGGCTATGTATCAGTGCAGTGAAGTCATTTATGACTTCATGGGGCAAGGTGATCATAGCAAAGTATTGAGGTGATCGAAGTGGTGAATATCGTATGCTTTACGCACTGAGTGAGAGATGTGAGGATGGTTGCTATGCTTGATTTGTTTGCCATCACTATGACATGCACACCCCCACCCCCGCATCTTTACACCATATGTTAGTGGCACCTTAGACTGTTGTACAGTATGTAGTGCTAACTCTTTGGTTGCAGGTCCAGGTTCAGGTATGGTTTAGTATACCTGTTATTGTTCTATTTAGCTGCTTATCGCTCATACTAGACTTTTGTCTGACCCAGAGTTTTATGTCTCTTCTTATTACTCCGGGTGCTCACACGAGCAGACTAGAGACAGGTTAGCTGGTGATGCGCGAGTAGCTGATTCGGAGGCGAGCAGGAGGCTTCCACGTATGATATATAGATATTCTCCCTGTGTCGTTGGTGGTCGCTACTTGGGCATTAGTAGTGTACCTCCTTTATCTTGCTTTTGTTTTTTAAGACAGTTTGAAAAGTTGTAATAATGTTGGCTTTGGATCATAAGCTGTATTTGGATTTTCCGCTGCTATGTTAGTTTATTTTCAGCTTATGCACTGTCTCACCTGTTTATGTCAAGTATGTTATTATTATATTTTATTCCATGCGCTGTGAGACATTCTATAGGTTCTTTGTTGTTTCTTCGTCTTCTTTCCTTTCCTTCTGACGACCGTCCCGTGCTAACTGGACATGTGTACAGCGCACTTTTGGAGTAAATGTCGGTTGGTGCGGGGCGGACCGTCACATTTGGTATCAGAGCTCTAGGTTGCGTAGTTAACCTAGGGAAAGACACTAGGGAGAGATAGTACGTATATGAGAGCCCGTATTTGTGATTATTTTGTTTTTTAAGAGCTATATGTATATATACTATTAGTAGTATAAGAATGAAGTCGTACTGCACTAGCACCACTATGGGGTCATTAATCGTTTTCTCTTTACAGATTGAACGATGAGTCGAGACACCAGGGGTGCTGGTAGAGGGACCAATCATGGGAATGCTCCTGACATGAGGACAATGTTCACTAACTTCATGAGGGAGATGCTTAGGGATGTTCAAGGAGCAGTTCCCAATCCCGAAAATGGTGGTGGTCCAGTAGTGCAGGCGCCTAGGGTCGATTTCGCCAAGTTGTGCAAGGATTACACTAATCTTGGTGGGAAGCCGTTCCACGGAACGGAGTCGGCCACAGATGTTCAGGATTGGTTGGATAGCTGTGATCGTATCTTCAACGACTTGGGTAGCGAGGATGCGATGAAGAGAAGGTTAGCGTCTCGTCAACTGCAAGGGCGAGCGATGAATTGGTGGAATGCCATTAGAACAGCTACCCCAGAAGATCAGGTTACTTGGGATCAGTTCAAGGCTCGCTTTAACGAGAAGTTCATTCTAGCTGCCCAGAAGTCAGTGTTGTTTAAGAGATTCTTGGAACTCAAGCAGAATGGTAGGCCAGTCTCCGACTATATTGCTGAGTTCGACACTTTGTCGAAGTATGGACTATCTCTTATCGATACTCCTGAGAAGAAGAATGAGAAGTTCATTACTGGGTTGGATGGATACTTGGGGGAAAGGCTTATCAACCACATCGATGAGACTTTTGAATCGATTGTGGGGAAAGCTTTGAGATCAGAAAGTCTTTACCCTAAGCCAAAGACTGTGGCTGCATCTGCAGAAGGGCCGAAGCCGCAAGCAGGCGGTGGAGGCAAGAATAACTCTCAGAATAAGAGGAAGCAGAACCAATCTAAGGATGACCAGAAAAAGAGCAAGAAAGATGTTGAGTGCTTCAGCTGTGGTAAGAAGGGCCATTATGCCAAAGATTGTCGGGCCAAGTCAGTGGATAAGAAGTGCTTCAACTGTGGCCAAGTGGGACATTTCAAGGATAAGTGTCCACAACCTCCTAAAGAAAAGCAGATGGTGAAAGCATATGCCCTTAACGTTATTCCTTCTTCATCGAATGCCCCCAACTGCGGCGGAGAAAGGAAAGAATGTCGTCATTCAAGGTATGGTTTCTATTTATGATGTACCAGTTCGAGTTTTGTTTGATACTGGGGCTTCCCGTTCCTTCATATCTAGTGACCTGGTGGATAGGTTGGGACTGGAACCCGAGATAGTCGATAGACCGTTGGTTGTGACGAACCCGATTGGTGGTTCGACTAACCTTAGTATGATTTGCCGAAATTTGGTCTTATCGAGTCATGGATGTATGTTTGTTTGCGATTGCTTTTTTTGGGCTTTACTGGGTATGGCATTATATTGGGGGTCGATTGGCTCCAAAGATACGGGGTGGTGGTAGACTGTGAAGGCTTTTTGGTGACAGTTAGGGCGGATGATGGGCGGAGGGTAGTGTTTGGTAGTCTACCTAGTGATGGGTTAATGGCTAGTTTTATAAATTCCCTCGACATCCCGCATGATGAGTTGTAAGATGTGCCCGTGGTTGGCCAGTATCCGGACGTCTTCGAGGAGGTGATCGGGCTTCCACCACACTGAGACATTGAGTTCCGTATTGATTTATTGAAAGATGCCAGACCTATAGTGATGCCACTTCGTCGTATGGCACCAAGGGAGCAGCGAGAGCTCGGGGTGCAAGTCAGCGATCTTTTGAAGAAGGGATTTATTAGAAGAAGTGTCCCCGAGTGGGGAGCACCAGTTGTGTTTGCCACCAAGGCAGATGGTTCCCTTCGATTGTGTATGGACTATCGCGAGTTGAATAAGGTGACGAGGAAGATCAAGTATCCTCTACCGCGGATAGATGATTTGTTTGATCAATTGGAAGGAGCAAGAGTGTTCTCCCAATTGGACCTCGCGACAGGATTTCATCAGCTCCGAGTCGCAGATGAGAGTCTTTCGAAAACGGCATTTAGGACACCGTTTGGATTATATGAGTGGTTGGTTATGCCATTTGGGTTGACCAATGCACCAGCATATTTCGTGGATCTTATGAATCGGGTATTCAGAGATCAGTTGAATAAGTTTGTTCTTGTGTTCGTAGACGACATCCTTGTTTACTCGAGGACAGAGGAGGAACAAAAGGGACACTTGAGGATAGTGATGGAGGTGTTGAGGAAACACCAATTGAAAGCGAAATTCTCTAAGTGTCACTTCTGGAGGAGGGAAGTGAGATTCTTGGGCCATGTTGTTTCAGAGAATGGTATTGCCGTGGACCCTGCGAAGGTGGCTATGGTACAGGATTGGTCTACGCCCAAGAATGCAACAGACGTAAGAAGTTTCTTGGGGTTAGCTGGATATTATCGTAAGTTTATCCAGGACTTCTCCAAGATAACAGCACCGTTGACTCAGTTGACTAAGAAGAATCAGGCCTTCGTCTGGGACGGAGTGTGTGAGAATGCATTTAAAAGTCTAAAAGAAAAGTTGATGCGTGCGCCAGTGCTAGTCATTCCTAAAGGGAATGAAGAAATGACGGTATACACAATTGCTTGTGGTACCAGACTAGGTGCTGTATTGATGCAAGGAGGTAGGGTTGTAGCTTATGCTAGTCGGCAACTAAAGCCACATGAGAAAAGGTATCCTACCCATGATTTGGAACTAGCAGCGATCGTATTTGCGCTGAAGATGTGGAGACATTATCTCTTGGGAGAAAGATTTGAGTTGTTTACCGATCATAAATCGTTAAAGTATCTCTTCTCTTAAAAGGATTTGAATCTCCGCCAGCAGAGATGGTTAGAGTTCTTGGCTTCGTATGATTTTGATATCACATATACGCCTAGGAAAGGCAATGCGGTAGCCGACGCCTTGAGTAGGAGACATGCCAGTTTAGGGGCTATGTTTCTTGAATGGAAGCAACTGCAGTATATCGCAGGGTTTGATTTCAGGCCAAAGTGCGAATTGGATCAAGAAATGTTAGCTAGTTTGACGATCAAACCCACTTTGATTGAGCGGATTGGTTCCAGACAGAGGGACGATCCTAATCTATTGGAAATCATCTCCAAGTTAGAAATGAATGTTGACGGTGAGGAAATGAATTTGTATGGGCTTGATCGAGAAGGATGGCTTCGAAAGAATGGAAGACTAGTTGTACCCAATGTGGATGGTTTGAGAGATGAAGTGCTTAGAGAATGTCATCACTCAAAACTGACTATACACCCCGGTGGTGATAAGATGTATCGAGACATGAGACAGACTTACTACTGGGAGGGGATGAAAAGAGACGTTGGGAAGTTTATATCCAAATGCATGAATTGCCAGCTAGTTAAAGCCGAGCAAAAGAAGCCTAGTGGTTTGTTGCAACCATTAGAAATTCCCGAATGGAAATGGGAGCAAGTCTCGATGGATTTCATCGATGGTTTACCAAGGACTAGATTGGGACATGATAGCATTTGGGTAATCGTGGATCGATTGACTAAGAGTGCAAGACTTATACCAGTCAAATCGACCAGAACAGCAGCTAAGTTAGCAGAATTGTATATGAAATGGGTAGTGAGATTTCATGGAGTACCTAAAAGCATTATGAGTGACCGAGACCCGTTTTTCACTAGTGGGTTTTGGAAGAGCTTACAAGAGGCTCTAGGGTCAGAATTACATCTCATTACCGCATATCATCCTCAGACCGACGGTCAGACGGAGAGGGTGAATCGCATATTGGAAGATCTCTTGAGAGCTTGTATAGTGGATTTTGGTGGATCGTGGATGACCATTTGCATCTAGTAGAGTTTGCATATAATAATAGCTACCAATCCAGTATCGGTATGACTCCATATGAAGCTTTGTACGGAAGACCGTGCAACTCACCATCATGTTGGATAGAGACCGATGAGAAGTTTATGCTTGGACCAGATGTGGTGAGAGAAACCTCGGACAAGATTAAGATCATTCAGCAACGAATGAAGGCTGCCCAAGATAGGCAAAAGAGTTATGCCGATAAGAGGAGAAGAGACTTAAAATTCTCCGTTGGTGACTTGGTGTTTGTCAAGATTTCTCCGTTGAAGAGCGTGATACGATTTGGCAGGAGAGGCAAGTTGGCACTAAGATTTGTTGGCCCATTCCCAGTTCTCGAACAAGTTGGGAATTTGGCATATAGAGTTGACTTACCAGAAAAGATGGCGGGAGTTCACAACGTATTTCATGTTTCCCAACTAAGGAAGTTCGTACACGACCCAGATATAACTATTTCACCTGATCAGTTAGAGGACTTCGAAGTGGAACCCGAGGCGGTTGGGAACCGCAAGCCGATTTGTATTGTCGAGCACGATACGAAGCAACTTCGAAGGAAGGCGGTGAAGCTAGTCAAGGTTCAGTGGGGCGAGAACGAGAATGACTGTACTTGGGAGACATGGGAGAGCATTAGGAAGACGTATCCAGAACTCTTTGCTTCGTAAGATTTACTTTACGATTTAGTTATTCCGCATGCTAGGATAGACTTGTTTTGCTTGTTTGGCATGTTTGATTGCTGTTTTATGACTGGTAGGCATGCGGGACCCTTTGTGTGTTTTGGTTAGGGAATTTCGGGGACGAAATTTCTTAAGGGGGGGAGAATGTAACAACCCGCATTTTATGCATCGGAGGACCGTAGAATATTTATTTCTTTCCCATACGAAGTCGTATGGTCATGTAACTTTGGGAAACAACCATTAGAGTCACTTCCCATGTTCATGATTTTTGCCGATTTTTAAATGACCGTTTTGCCCTTAGCTGATCTTGTTTTGGCCATAACTTTTGATTGGAAAGGAAATTTGACCTGAAACCACTTCCATTAGCTCCGGATGATGGTTTACCTCTCCGTAGAGTGGTCACATGTGAGAAACGGACTTACCGTTTGGGAGATATGGTTGAAATAAGGTTTGGAAGGTGAAAATCTGCTTAACCGGGCAAAATAGGGTGATTAGTGAATGGGCCCATAACCCATTTCGGGATTAGGGTTAAGGGGAGGCTGAAAAGAGTTAGGTTTTTATCCCATTTCAGTTTTCTAGCCTCCACTTACCTCTAAGAAACCCTAAAAATGGCCTCCAACCCCTAAATCACTTTCTACTTGAAGATTGAGCTTAGCAACATCAAATCAAGAGAGATCAACACCAAATCAACATTAGAGCTGCTGTTTAGCATTGATATTCACGTCCAAACAGAGAATCATTTCAGTTTGAGGTTTTATTTGTGGCTAAGGTGAGTGATTTGTATAGTTCCTCACTTAGTATGGCTAATTAAGGGTAATTAGTATTAATTAGCGAATTTAAACATGATAAAAATGTGGAAAATATTTATAAAATTCGAAATGATGTTTTAGACCTCTGATATGAATTTGGGTTAATTTGGTTAAGTTTTGCTAATCATACCATTAGTTTCACCTAAACATGCTTAAGGGAAAATAGGGTTTTTTGGCTATGTTTGATCCATTTTAACCTATCATACTGATGTTTTAGTGTTTGTGGTTGATTATACATGTTGCTATGACTGTATGGTATGCTTTGTGATTGATTAGAATAGTTGGAATGCTCGAAAACGTCGTCGAGTGGCGTAAAATGCTCGCTGGAAAAGTTGCAGAGAAACGGTGCAGGCTTTCGGATCGGATCAGATGGATGGACTCGGATCGGGCAAAAGATCACCGAACCGAACCGTAGCTTAGCACAAGAGAAAGTATGGCAAAAAGGAAGGCCACTATGGTTGAACTGAGATCGGATCGGAGGTGGAGCGACCGACCGGATCAGAGTTTAGCTTAAGGCCACACGAGCTGGATAGGAGCAAGGGATCAGATCGGAGATAGGGAGGAGAAGCGGACCGGAGGCTGGACATTTTGACTCGAGCCGAAGGCAAGAGGGGAAGACCCAAACGTTATACCCGAACCGACCCGAGTGGTCACTCACGACCGAACCGAACCGATGTGATGTAAGGAAACCGAACCGAACCGACGCGACGTGAAGAACCCGAACCGAACTTAGATGCTTATACATGACCGAGCCGAACCGACCTAGTATTGACCAATAACCCGAGATGCAAAGGTAGTCCAAGTTGGAAGTTAGAGCTCATGATCCAGTTGGGAACCAATGAGTCCACTTCATGGTTGGGATTTGCTGCGGGACGTGTGCTAAGGAGTTGTCGACGTTCATAACTTCGATTCACCACTGAAAATGAATGATGGGCTACTTATCAGTGCAGTAGAGTCACTATGACTCGAGGGGCAAGGTGATGGTAGCAAGACTACGTTATCAGTGCAGTAGAGTTATTATGACTCGAAGGGCAAAGTGATCGTAGTAAGACTATGAGCCAGCAAAGAAGGGGTGAATAACTCCATGGGGCAAGTGGACATAGTAAAGGATTGGTAAGGCTATGAGTCAGCGCAGATGGGGTGAATAACTCCATGGGGCAAGTGGACATAGCGAAGGATTAGTGGCTATGTATCAGTGTAGTGAAGTCATTTATGACTTCATGGGGGCAAGGTGATCATAGCAAAGTATTGAGGTGATCGAAGTGGTGAATATCGTATGCTTTATGCACTGAGTGAGAGATGTGAGGATGGTTGCTATGCTTGATTTGTTTGCCATCACTATGACATGCACACCTCCACCCCTGTATCTTTACACCATATGTTAGTGGCACCTTAGAGTGTTGTACAGTATGCAGTGCTAACTCTTTGGTTGCAGGTCCAGGTTCAGGTATGGTTTAGTATACCTGCTATTGTTCTATTTAGCTGCTTATCGCTCATACCAGACTTTTGTCTGACCTAGAGTTTTATGTCTCTTCTTATTACTCTGGGTGCTCACACGAGCAGACTAGAGACAGGTTAGCTGGTGATGCGCGAGTAGCTGATTCGGAGGCAAGCAGGAGGCTTCCACGTATGATATATAAATATTCTCCCTGTGTCGTTGGTGGTCACTACTTGGGCATTAGTAGTGTACCTCCTTTATCTTGCTTTTGCTTTTGAGACAATTTGAAAAGTTGTAATAATGGTGGCTTTGGATCATAAGCTGTATTTGGATTTTCCGCTGCTATGTTAGTTTATTTTCAGCTTACGCACTGTCTCACCTATTTATGTCAAGTATTTTATTATTATATTTTATTCCATGCACTGTGAGACATTCTACAGGTTCTTTGTTGTTTCTTCGTCTTCTTTCCTTTCCTTCTGACGACCGTCCCGTGCTAACTGGACATGTGTACAACGCACTTTTGGAGTAAATGTCGGTTGGTGCGGGGCGGGCCGTCACAGTAAATAACGATAAAGACAACCAAGTGTTGAACCTTAGTTAGAGAACTAAGTAAATAAAGATGAAGTTAACCAAGTATTGAACATTAGTTAGAGAACTAAGTAAATAATGATGATCACAACTGGGTAATGAACCTTAGTTAGAAAACTAAGTAAAATGGCAACCGAAGTAACAAACCTTAGTTAGAGAACTAAGTAAGCAACAGTAAAGATAACTAAGTAAATAAACCTTAGTTGAAGAGGACTAAGTAATAAACCTTAGTTAAATAGAAACTTGGTAATTAGAATTGAAGGACAACATAAACGAGGATAACCAAGTTAATAAGACAAATCAAGCGCGTAATCAGAAGTTTAGACATAAGGTCTAATAGTACGAAAGGATAAGGCGTTTGAACCAGTCCATACGATAGGGGTTGAATAACCAAACTCGGTAGATCATCACGGTGCCGTAGGACGCGAGGGGGAGCATACGTCCATCTAATCATATAGAAGGCTCCAACGGACTGGGTTACGAAGCATGCAGCTTCGAGGGGACGTGAGGATACTCTTGGTAACCCTCTGTGAGAATGCAGATGATCCGTCTGGGCTCACAAAGGTTATGGTCTACGTAAGAAGAACCAAGAGTATGCCTTGGTTGCAATAATAGGGCAACCTAAAGACTAGGATGGACCAGCGTGAGTCGGCGATAACCAGTTGGCCCTGTGATAACACGTCGTCGGCTACCTACCATCTTGAGTCAGTCGAGCACGAAAACTGGAAAGGTGGAGAACTCCAAAAGACCATATACTTGCTATCTAGTTATGAGTGAGGTTGGCCAATAGGTTTGTGGGGGCATAGAGGGCCTGCATACAGTTCTCATTCATGATATTCTTGGGTGCCTTTCATTAGTTGAGGGAGGGGTCAAATGGGACCATAGCCACAGTAAAAACAGACCTTAGCATCTGCATCGGGAGATAACTTAAAGCTCCCGACCGAGTTCTGTGTTTCTTGATTTTCCCTGTTACGGGACTCGGGTCGCACATATAGAGGACATGTGCAACTAGATATCTAGCACGTTTAACGATACGGTTGGGATGTAAAGTCTAGGAATGCATATCGCTCGAGGTAGTGTGTCCTAAACTAGAGGGCATTGTTCGATAGGTAGCATAAACCCTAGTTGGACCTCGGTAGCGTAAACGCTGATTGAACCTAGGAAGCGTTCGATAAAGTAAACCCTAGTTGGACCTAGGTAACACTCGATGGTAAACCCTAGTTGGATCTAAGTAGTATTCGATAACAGAACCTAGTAAGACCTAGGTTGGCAGTATAAACGCTTACGCAACACAGGAATGGTGGTTTTACGTAGACGTAGTGAGAATATATATATATATATATGTATGTATGTATGTATACATGAAAGCCCGTACGACGTACGACGTTGGATAAGGAACTGCGTACATATGAGAAGATGACACGAGTTGGATAAGGGAATGCGTACACATGAAAAGAGGACACGAGTAGGGGGTAACTATATATACATTGTATTAGGTTAATCAACTAGTGGATGGATAAATATAGCTTAAAGAGCTAACATTGTTAACAAACTAATAACCAAGAAAATGTAACTGAACGATATATGTAGGATTTTATAGAAGTTTATTCTAAGTCCAGTCACACAGAACTTATGTTCTGACTCCCTCCTCATTATATACTTCCAGGTTAGGTTCATGACAGAGATGGTATAGCTTTGGATACTGGTTTAGCAGTATTGTTAATAAGGTAAGACTATATTTGAATATATTATACTTTATTTCCTTCCGTTGTGAGATGCTTTACGAGTTCTGACATGTTTCTTTATCTCTGTCTTTTTCTACAGGATAACAGAGCACCCAACTCGGGTTTCGATAGATTGGATTTTTGAAAAAAATTCGGTCTGTCGGAACCCGTGTTGTTACAACAACGGGGGCTTGAATACCCGTCTTTAATGCAAATGGCCCAAAGTAGTCGACATTACCGACACGGACTTCGGCATCTAGTAAAGGACCGACATCTTTAGAAATTCCCTTCCAATACGTTTTGTAGTCTATATCCTGCCCTTGACAGATATATTATTGGCAATCATTGTGGTATAGCTCTTGTTGCATTTTCTCGTACGAACCATGAGTCTTTCTTACAGTCATATGCAGAGGAGGATCTAAAGGGATAACTTCAATACCAGACAACTGTCGTAAGCACCTGCCACCTAGAAACAGCTCATAAAATTCTCCTGGAGAGACAATAAGTGGCAAACGTTTCATAGACAAGTTGCGTGCATGTACAACTTCATAAAGGCAAGTGCAACATAGTTGTTCCATGGATTCCAGTTTATGTGACATGCCTGTCGATGATCTATTTGATAACGGGTGCTAGAGAAGAGATGCCCTGATGTGTCATGGGTCTTGACTCTATTTCCTTTCTCCCACGCTTCCAATCTGGGGTAAGCAACTTGCTTCACAGATTCTTTAACGATATAGCCACAAACGGTCGTACATTCAAAAAACCAATACTGCAAAGTTAAACATTATATTATTATACAATTGAAAAAACAAGCAATTAAAATATACTAATGAATTGCACAATGAGTTAATATACTTGCAACAACTCGATAAATCCAGTTAGATGCCCCACTCAACACGGTCAAATCTAAACTCTGGTATAAGTATCCCAAAATGGAGGAATCCCAATCGTATTGCTGAGCAAGCTCCAAATCTTGTACAACTTCGAAGTATCCAAGGCTTATAGTATCATTGGTAGTCGTAAAAAACAAAGTTCCCATCATATACAACACAAATATACGAGCAACATGATCAAGATTATTCAAATTGGCGGCAATGTAAGCGTCATCAAAATATTTCGCCGGATGAGATATAGCAACATTACCCCTTTTAATATCTTTCTCCACAAGAAGCGGTAAATGTTGGATTGCATTAGCGAACACACTCCAATTCTCGTTATATGGTGTACTCCGTGTATTCATTCCAACGGATATGGATGTCAACATAGTAAAATCCAATTGAGTCAAACCAATCTCAGCATTTGGAAATAAAAAAGTATGCGTTGTCGGCCACCATCGCTCGACTATAACATGAATACATCTATTGTCGGAGTTTTTCAACTCAATATCCATGAATCTACCAAAAGTTTGAAGTACCGGGTCTCTAATTTGAGGATGAACGTTAATTTTTTTCCACCATTTCAACACGGTTGTGAAAGCACCATGACATCTCATTCTATCACGATTCTATTAATAAATCCGAATTATGTAAATTAGTTAAACGTTCTCATAATATGAAGTTTCAACATGCAATTTAACAATATAAATCGATTACCGTTATCTCATTCCCTTCGTTGTAAATGTGGTGGATGCCTTCTTGTAGCCGTGTGACGGACCTAAATGGAAAATTAGGTGAAATCATCTCGTCTACACGAACACCAATTCCACCCTCATCGCCTACGAAGGATTTTCGATTCCTCCTCCCAATTTTCCGCCTACGAACTACCGAGGTAGCCCCTACAATGTTAGGATCCTCCATCTTCAAAAAAATATTAGCTTTAGCAAACCCAATTACCTCTTGAACACTTCTTTGCTTTGTTTGATTTGGTTTGAAATTGTGTGAGGATAGGAAGTGATAGAAATGTTTGGTGGAATTGTGTGAGGATAGAAAGTAGAAAGGATTGTTTGAATTTAAGCATAAATTCTTTGAATTTTGAATTTTAGGAAAGTAGGGTTTTTACCTTGGCCGCCATTTTTTTTCACTGGAGCCAGTTTGGGGTAAATGGCTCGGCTATCATGCAATACATATAAAAAAAAAAAATCGACTTCTAAACGAAGAACTAAAAACCGATTAGTCATAAATGGTTTTCTGCTTTCCGTTTTGTAGTCGATTTTTAAATATAAAAAAAGAATGCAAATCTACCACTTCGCTGCTGGAAGGCCAACGCGAATCCACACTCGAATTCTCCGAATCCACGTGCTGCTAGGTATGCTCTTATTATGTTTAGAGGGATCTACATCTTTATCTTCTTCCTCCTCCACCTTCTTTTCCAGAAGCTTCGTTTCCACCGCTCCACAATGTTTTAACTTATTTACCATCAAACTTCCGTTCCAGATCTTGTGGTAATGTATTCCCCTATTTTCAAAACAAAACGACAGTTACAAAACCACAAATTTTATTCCTCTTTTCCTTTTGCACCATTCCTCCTCCTTCGACCTTAATGTAACCGTCCACGTAACAAAGAAGCAAATCGTCATACTCATTTACTCTCCTGGTTACCCCTCTTACAGAATTCTCTTCTTCTCTCTCACGCAGGTATTTTTCTCCTCATGGGTTATCCTCTTCTCAGGAATTGATATGTTTTACTTTTCTTTTGGTTCCATTGCTTATACGTAAACCGCTATTACCATCCATTCTCAAAATGCAATCATCAGCTGCCAATGTAATAACTTCCTCCATTGTTTCTTCTTTTATCCCCAAATGCCATTGCAATGTAATTTCATTAAATCAAATTTCGGGCTTCTCCTAAGTTTCTTGACACTACCCGTACTTGCTTCTCTTTGCTTCAAGGGATTTATTACTGTTCGAAATTATTTTCAACTCAAAAATTATTTTTCTATCAGATTATTATGCAAAAATTGCACCAAATAGTATCTGAAACCATACGAAAGTTCGAAATATGCCATTTACTTAACACCTTAGTAGGTCTCATACTGATTTATGAAAATAATTGATACATTTTTTGTTTACGATTCCGTTTCTTCTTGAATCAGGGTCACTGCATTCTTTTTTTTCCCTTAAATAATTGATACATTTAATCCAATACGAGCTACAATGAAATATGAAGATTAAAAAATTCATGTAGCTGTGTTTGTATTAGAAAATGAATTGTAAGAATGGTCTCTTTTGCAAATTACTACATAAAATTCGATGTCTTAAATTCTAAAACACATCATTCATGTATACATAACGCTCATATATTGTAGGCTACTGTGTGTATCTATAGGAATTGATGTACATTGGTACGAAAAGCTGCTTGTAGATGCTAGGAATTGATGTTTACGCACACTGTATGTTACACAAGGCTATGCAAACATATAGTTTACACTGCTGCATAAAACTTCAACTCCATCATTCACATATTTTGATTATAGAAAAACACAATGATCGTTATGTAGCATTTAAAATCTATCAGTTATCCGATTAAGACGTTCGACTATATGACCATGCTTTACAAATAAATCTTGCAATGTGTATTTAAACACTGTCTAAACTATATAACACTGTCTAAACTATGACTGCATTTTTCATAGCCAATCTAAATGCATCTTATTGAAAATATAGCTCAATTACCCATGTGCCAAGCACGAGTTCCATCCTGGTTCAAAGTTTGAACTTTGAACCGCTGAAAGACCTTTCATGTGGAAGGCTCTGTGAATGTGGAAGACAATTTTGTAGTATATAACTTCTCATACATGGCTCCATATGTATACGTCTAAATGTGAATAACATCAAATCTCTTATGCCACTTGCGTTGAGATAATTGGTTGCTGAGTGTTTAACATTACCTTGGATGGGAAATTGTTTACGTAAACTTACCAAGTTCTTGAACAGTTCTCCATCCAACTATGATATTGTCCACCTCAACTCCTTGTTTTAGATTAGAAGTAACTTTGAGATTATTTGTAAACTGTAAAGTTTGTGAATTTGTCAAGTATATTTTGTACACAATATTTCATACACAATGTATATTAGAAGTACACACTACAGAACTTAAGAATTCACACTTATAGATAGATAAAATTAGTTGAAAATGAAAATTGTTTGTGAAAAGGAAACATGTCATCTTGAAATTTCATCATCTGGTAAGAAGATAGCACCAAGTTAAAAATTGAAAACAGTAATTGCTTAAACAGAAGTGTAGTATAAAACATTTATACGTAGTGTTCATTTTCCAGGCATATAAGGTATTTGACCGAACACTAGTGGATTTCAGCCAAATGAATATGAAACTCTTTTGAAGAAACAATTGTAAACAGAGTGGTCAAATTTTAAAAAATGACCCTTTCAGATACATCAACAAAACATAAATACGTACGAAATCACTAGGCAACTTTATGCAAAGAGAAAGTGTAACCAAGTTTAAATGTAAACATACAAGGTCAGATTTTTCAATACACATAAGTCCAAATGCCACACATGGTGGGGATTTTGTGGTTTGAGACGCTAATGGAGGAGAATAATTGCCGTACTTCTGACTTCAAGGATTTGCGTAGCAAATTCTTTCAGACAGTAGTTCAACCCACCAGGTACAAAAGGGTTATCGAACCATTGACTTCAGGATTCAATGAAGCCTTGAAACAGCGTAATTGAATTCAAAATTTGTACGATTTTGATCCGATCAAGAACACTCTGATATTAGATCTCTGATAATGCAATGTAGAATGTAGAATAGAAGAGGAAGTAGAAGATGACAATTCTGCAACGGTTTCAGAATTGAAACAATATATAAGTGTTTAAGACATAATTGTTTTGCAATAGTTTAATGGCGTTGCAGAATTGTAGAGGAAGAAGAAAATTAATTCCGAGTACTTTGCAACAGTTCTGGCCGTGGATACTTATAAACAGCGAAGTGTGATGTCTATTTGCAACAGTCACATCTGTTGCTATTCGGAAAAGCGTCGCTATTTCTAACAAAGAAGAAGAAGTATCCTTTCAGCGAAACGTCATAACCATTTGAAACGGTTGTATCTGTTTCAATTCAAGACCGTCGCATCCCTTTAGGATGAAACCGGTCGACCGTTTTCAACCAGAGAGCAAAACTGTCGACCGAGTGAATTTTGGCCAGTCGACTGGTTTGTTTCCGTGGCTTAATGGATCACGAGACCCCAAGAGCCCCAAGGCCCATCTTTTGACATTTTAAATATTATTATCTATGCCAAGTTCATGCTCAAGGCCCATTTCCTTTTCTCTCCTTCTCTTCTTTCTTTTGTTATAATACATCATGCATTTGTATATATAGAGGCAAGCTCTTGCTTATTTCATGATGTGGGACAAATAAATTTGCCCATTCCTTCTTCCTTCTTTCTTCTCTCTTCAAAAACAAACCCATACCCAAAACCATGTTATGAAAATTTACAACAATCTCCCCCAATTTTTCAAAATAAAATAGACGGCTGAGTCACTAGTGTGACTTCCTACATACCCAAGTGGGATCAAGCCTATGTAGTTCTAAGATCAAGTTTTGCATCATCGTGGAAACAACACATAAATTAAAGTATCTTTTGGATTTGAACTTTTACTTAGTGTAAACCATTCAAAGTTCTATCGAGATTCAATAGTGAACGAATCTTGAACCAAGTATCCCTTAATGATAAAACCGGAACAATCACACATGTTGTATTCCTTAGTTAAAGTGTTCTGTATTGCTCAGCACGTTAATGGCCATGTGCTTAAATCATGGTTCATGAGTCTACTTAGAAAGCGGTCTTACTTTCCTAGGAAACAGCCTGATTTCCATACTCATATAGGTAAGTCACTTAAGGTGTTTCTGCGAGACACCTTTTTAGGGTTTCTAGACTTATTAAGGATTTTTATCCATCCTTTGTTCATGCAGAATCCAACACTAAACATTATGGGATTATTGATTTAGTGTTCCATAATCATTTCCTTAACTTGTTGGTACCCATTGAACTTTGCGTATCCTTTTCAAGACACAAGTTGGGTTTCTGTTAAGGATGATCAATCTTCATTCACAGACCTTAGTCCCATTTCTTTAGACTTTATAGAAACCATAGCCTTTGGAAGACTCTTAGTAAGTGAGTCAGCCAAGTTTTTCTTCGTTTCTATGTAGTCAACAGTTATAACTCCACTTTTGAGTAACTGTCTCACCATGTGATGTCTTAGACTCACATGTCTAGATTTTCCATTATATGTTTTATTAGAAACATTATATATCATTGCTTGATTATCACAGTTAATCAAGACTGCTGGAGATGGCTTCTTCCATAATGGGATTTCTACTAACAAATTTCTAGGCCATTCCGCTTCTTTACATGCATCTGCTAAGGCAATCAATTCTGACAACATAGTTGAATCAGATATAGGTCTGCTTCTTGGAAGCCCAAGACACAACAGCGCCTCCTAATGTAAATATCCATCCAGTCGTAGACTTGGATTTCGATTCTACATTGTTCCAGGTTGCATCACTATATCCTTCTATTACAGCAGGATATCCTTTATAAGATAAACCGTAGTTTATGGTTCCCTTCAAATAAGCTAAGACTCTGGAAATGGCTTTCCAGTGTTCGAAACCTGGATTACTCGTAAATCGACACAATACACTTATAACATGTGCAATATCTGGTCTAGTACAATGCATAGCATACATAAGACTCCCAATAATACTTGAATATTCCAATTGAGAAATGGTACGTCCAGTGTTCTTTTCTAATTTTATACTTGGATCTAAAGGAGTTGGTGCTGGTTTGTCATTATAATCATTATACTTCTTTAGGAATTTCTCAATGTAATGAGATTGAGTTAGTAATAACTCCACCGTTTTCCTAATGATTTTAATTCCTAAAATTACATCAGCCTCTCCCAGATCTTTCATATCAAATTTAGAAGATAGAAACTTCTTAGTTTCATTCACATAAGATATGTTGGAACCAAATATCAGCATGTCATCAGCATATAAACATATTATAACATAATCGTTATCCGATTTGCTATAAATACATTTATCTGCATCATTAACAATGAATCCAAATGACAGTGCAACTTTATCAAACTTCTCATGCCATTGCATAGGAGCTTGCTTCAGGCCATAAAGAGATTTAACCAATTTACAAACTTTCTTTTCTTGGCCTGAGGTTATGAAACCTTCAGGTTGTTCCATGTATATCTCTTCTTCTAAATATCCATTTAGAAAAGCTGTCTTTACATCCATTTGATGTATGACCAATTTATGAATTGATGCAAGTGCTATTAAACAGCGTATCGAAGATATGTGAGCCACCAGAGCATATGTATCAAAATAATCTACTCCTTGTCTTTGTTTATATCCCTTAACAACTAATCTGGCTTTGAACTTATCAATGGATCCATTTGTATTCAACTTTTTCTTGAATATCCCTTTACATCCTATAGGTTTGGCACCAGGAGGTAAATCGCTTAATACCCAAGTTTGGTTTAACATTATTGAATTCATTTCATCATTGATAGCTTCTTTCCAAAAATCAAAATCTCTAGAACTCATAGCCTCAGCATAAGTTTTGGGATCATCATCGACGTTCATTACATATCTTGTCATATTGAGGACTTCGTCCTTATTGCCTTCTACGAGATATGTTATGAAGTCAGGACCATAGTACTTTTCTATTCTCGCTCTTTTACTTCTCCTGTGTTCAGTACTATCATCTGGTACTGACACTTCCTTGCTCGGAGATGCGATATTTGCTTTCTAGCGCAGTCCAGAGTGGCTTCGCGGTGGCCAAGGTCCTGTGAGCATTGTATATTGGAGTAGACAGTGCATTCAGAATGTGGCCTCTGCATAGAAAATCTTCCCCTTTGCGCTTTTCCCTTTTAGCTTTTAGTTCCGCACTATCCTTATCGGTTTCTTTCGGCATTTTCTCCAATCCATCTTCGAGAATATGAAATAATTTGACCGTGATCAGAAAGAATTTCATAGTCTCTTGCCAACGAGTGAAATTCTCTCCATCAAATCGCTCTAACTTCGTCAAATGCTGATTCATCAGTTGCAACGCGCTCAAACCTTCCATGGTTGAAGATATTGTCTGAAAATTTGTTGGGGATTTTGTGGTTTGAGACGCTAATGGAGGAGAATAATTGCCGTACTTCTGACTTGAAGGATTTGCGTAGCAAATTCTTTCAGACAATAGTTCAACCCACCAGGTACAAAAGGGTTATCGAACTATTGACTTCAGGATTCAATGAAGCCTTGAAACAGCGTAATCGGATTCAAAATTTGTACGATTTTGATCCGACCAAGAACACTCTGATATTAGATCTCTGATGATGCAATGTAGAATTTAGAATAGAAGAGGAAGTAGAAGATGGCAATTCTGCAACGGTTTCAGAAGTGAAACAATATATAAGTGTTTAAGATAGAACTGTTTTGCAATAGTTTAATGGCGTTGCAAAATTGTAGAGGAAGAAGAAGATTAATTCTGAGTACTTTGCAACAGTTCTGGGCGTGGATACTTATAGACAGCGAAGTGTGATGTCTATTTGCAACAGTCACATCTGTTGCTATTCGGAAAAGCGTCGCTATTTCTAACAAAGAAGAAGAAGTATCCTTTCAGCGAAACGTCACAACCATTTGAAACGGTTGTATTTGTTTCAATTCAAGACTGTCGCATCCCTTCAGGATAAAACCGGTTGTAACACCCCACGTTCATTAATGTCACTCACAAAGGGAATGCATTAACTTCTATGGAGCGTTTTAAGTGTGTATAGAACATAAACTTAACAACAAGACAAATATAAACAGTACTTAAAACTTTAAAAATTTTATTCATTGCAGCGGTAAACACATAGGTTTGATTACATCATCGAAAACCAGAATCAAAGCATATAATACCATCTTGACTAAATTAGAGTACATAAATTGAAAGACATAACCCCAACACAAAATAGCCATAAATAAGATAGGCTGAACTTTTACTTCAGCGAGCCAAGCAACTTCTAAAAGCAAGAGATACAGCTATCCAAAATCAAGCCCCACTGGTGCTAGTTCCACCCTGAGCACCTGGGGGGAAAAGGAAGAAAAGAGGTGGAAACAAAGGGGGGTCAGACATAAAGCCTGGCGAGTGCGATAACTTTAACAATATAATTACCAAAATAACTAGGCTAAAGCATAAGTTGGAAAATAAGGAAATGACTGTGAACAATTGGGTATGGCAGAGCAAACTAAAGGAAATAAAATGAACAAAGATAACGTTAAGGGCGCACCTAGTCGCTATAAGATAATTACTACACTGCACCACGCCAAACACCCTAAAAGTTGATCCCGTCTACATGACTTTAATGGTAGTTTCGTGTACCCCTAGTTGCCTTCATATGTGCCGCCTTCCCCTATCTCCACTAGATGTACCCACTACCCCCATGCGATCGGCTCCCTAACTCATAGATACCCGTGCTGGAACCACAGTGGGGTGTATCATTCCCCAAAGTGGCAACCCGATACCACCAACAATCCACGGCTTATACCTACACGATGCAACAACGTCTTACCTACCAGCCCGGGCCCACACACACACATGAACCCGTTGGACTTGCGTTGCCACCGCTAACCCGTTTTGGCCTCTTACAGTCAAGCCCAGTACGTGTGTCCCGTCCTCGACTTGGGTCGAGCCCACAATGATACTTATGGGTTACTGGTTGAAACGGGCCCCCATTACTTGACACAAGCTATCCACCTAAGCTTGGTCCCCTCTAGTACATCCCACTTAACCCTCTTCTTATTCATTTTCAGTTACATGTTTCAATTTTTGGTTAAGTGTTTCTAATCGTATTTCAAATGCCACCCAAGGCACCCACTAAATTCCACATGCCACCCAAGGCACCCACTTAACCACCTCACATCCCACTACATGTTTATCTGGTTAAGTGTTTCTTAATTCATTAAGACTGTAACCTTGTAAAGACCTCCCACATTAGACTGACATTTGTGGCAGCTGGATTTGCCGGGCGGGTCCGGGCAGTCTTACACCACAAACGAGCCTAACCTCGTGTCCTTACAACTGTTACGCATTTAATTTTTGCCTAAGACCTCCCACATTAGATTGGCATTTGTGGCAGCTGGATTTGCCGGGCGGGTCCGAGCTGTCTTACACCACAAAACAGCCTAACCTCGTGTCTTAGGCGATTAATTACACATAATTAATTGTCCCCCAATTTGAATTAATTTCCCTATTCAAATTATCAATCAATTCCAAATTTAACTATGTCTATAATTGACTCAATTATGTCCATCTATTTATGGTATGCAAAATTATACCAATTATCATCATAAATTTATTTTATGCCATTTAAGGCATTTATGCCAATTCTCAATATTAAATCTTTTAATATTATCCCTTTACCCCATGTTGTACGTTCGTTTGTAACGTGAAATATACGTTAGACTCGAATAGTCTAACTTATGGAATAAAGAGAAAGCATCACAACATACATAGAAATAAAACTAGATCTAAACATAAGGGGTGAACTTGCATGTGTGAATGAGGTTCTTCATCTAAAACTTGCATAGGCCAAAGTCACAAACTTGCATAAAACTACATATGTTATAGATCTAAATCTAAAGGTGTAAACTTGTTTAGGTAATAGTCACAAACTTGCATAAACCATGTATGTCATAGATCTAATCATAAGGTGTAAACTTGCATAGGAAATAATCACAAACTTACATTACATGATTCATACTCCAAACACACACACACACACACAAACACACACACACACACACACACACACACACATATATATATATATATACACACACACACTTGCATATGTGATTTATGCAACATAAACGATGGTGTAAACTTACATCTAAACATGTAAACTAGCATATAGAATTTTTGTATACTAGCATATAACTCACACATGTCATAGCCTAACTTTAGATCCAATTTACACATAAAATAGATGTCATGAAACATGTAAGGTTGTATATAATTTTTATTAACTTACATGTGATCCATGCCTCAATTAACATCCTAACTTGTATGTAGAATTATCAAGTTAAACTTTATATAACTTAACACATGAATTAGTTCCACAAATATAACCAAACTAGCATATGAATTGATTGTACATAAGCCAATAATTAACATAGATTTACAAAATAACATCACAGCTTTACAACGTAGATAATAACAACATGGATAGTAGCATAACAGATTTACAACATAGATAATAACATAACGGTCAATGATTCACAACATAACCATATAATCCCAAGTCATAACTCAACCAAATTAAATTGTTAATTATCTTATTAAAGAAATCGAACTCACAACTCAAAGAAGGTCTTGAGTTCTGAAATCTGAGTTCTGAAATTGATTTAGCTTTCCTTTGAAGAAGACAATTTGTTGCGGTTTAGATTAGAATTGAATTGATTTGCTTTTCTTCCTCTCTAATTGGTGGCGGCTATTCTAGGTTGCAAGGTGACAGCATGGAGGCCATGATTTTAATTTTTATTTGATTTTAGGGTTTGAGTCTACATGTGTTTTTATAGAGTTTAGGATTAATTTTGGCCATCCGATCAACCTAGAATTAACCCCAGCCATTCAGACCAGATCAGAAACCCTAATGACTCAGCATACAGTCATTAAATCGTCATCAAACAAATATGCCCGAGGGGGGGGGGCAGGTCGACCTGGCCCTGGCGGGAAATTTCCCGCCTAGACCAATCTGACTCTGAAATTCGAATTTTTGAAATCTGTTTAAATTTTTCTGAAACTTCCGATCGTCGTAACTTCTTCATACGAAGTCCAATTTACGCAAACTCGGACTCTATCTCAACCAGAATTCCGAGACGAACACAATTGCGCAACCCGTTTCCCTTAATTCTCACATCTGAGATTAGTTATTCTTTAATTTGTGAACATGAATATTGAAAATTATGGGGTGTTACACCGGTCGACCGCCCAAATTTCACCCGTCGACCGTTTTCAACCAGAGAGCAAAACTGTCGACGGAGTGAATTTTGGCCAGTCGAATGGTTTGTTTCCGTGGATTAATGGATCACAAGACCCCAAGAGCCCCAAGGCCCATCTTTTGACATTTTAAATATTATTATCTATGCCAAGTTCATCCTCAAGGCCCATTTCCTTTTCTCTCCTTCTCTTCTTTCTTTTGTTATAATACATCATGCCTTTGTATATATAGAGGTAAGCTCTTGCTTATTTCATGATGTGGGACAAATAAATTTGCCCATTCCTTTTTTCTTCTCTCTTCAAAAACAAACCCCATACCCAAAATCATGTTATGAAAATTTACAACAACATAGAGGCTGCATGCGTTTCATCCATGGTACAGGCATACGCCTGAGGTTAGGTACAAACCCAGATATCCAAAAGCATCAAAGTTATGGCAACAACAATTCAGAGGGCCAAGAATTATGACTGAGGTCCAACTTGATGGTAGTAGGTGGTTGGACATCATTTGTATCTCAGTTTACAAGGCAGTGTAAAACATGACCAGCATGTCACATGATCATGCCAAAGCAACATGAGGAAGTGCCAAAATAATGTTATGTAATGACGGTCGGAACAAATTTTCCTTCCTTACACGCATATGAGTTGACACCGAACTCCCATATAACAAAAGGAATCCCGCCTACCAGCTCATATTTGTACACAATTCCTTCAATATATTCCATGATGTGGGACTATTATATCCAATTCATCATTTCTCCTTAAAAACTCGCATCCTATACGAGTATCTTTTGAGAGCACTGCCTTACCTGCATGGCCCAGTCCGAACCTTCGTCTCTAATACCACTGTTATGTAAAGACGGTCGGAACAAAGTCTCACTCCCTTGCACGCATATGAGCTGACACAGCTCTCCCATATAACAAAAGGAATCTCTGATGTTACGTGCCTACCAACTCATATTTGTACACAATTCCTTCAATATATTTCGTGATGTGGGACTATTGTATCCAAACCATCATTCCTCCTTGACAACATGCGAGACAACCCTAACAAATACACAGTGTATAATGATCAGCAAGACAAGGCAAAGCAAAGCAGTGCAAGCAAATGTAATCAAGTACACATATGATGAAGGTAAGTTGAAGTGACAATATTTGTTTTATTTATCAAGTGCAAGTGTCTATTCCTATCAGTGGTCATCATATTTATCAATAGGGTAACCCAACATTTCAAATGAGTCAAAATGCCAGGAATAGCAAAGTAGATATAAAATAAATCTTACTATACATCATAACAAATTAGGTTTACCAATAAATTAGGTTTATCGATAGGGTAACCCAACATAACAAATTAGGTTTACCATTTAACAAAGCAGCATATGAACAACAAGATACGGTTCAGTGTCCAACCTACAGGTCATGAATTAAAGAACAAACAGTAGTGGCCATGGTACAAGCACACTGATCATGTTAAGTGTATGGCAAGGTTTGAGGTGCACAACATGTCACTATAGCAAAGTATCATGCCAAGTGAACAAGACAATATAGCAACAAGTTAATTCTGTTTCAAAACTAGGCAAGGGGAAGCATTTATCAGGTTTAACAAGTGAACAAAGGAACATCCAAAATACACCACTCCATACATATATACACTTACATATATAATTCAAGTATGTGTGTGTGTCTATATATGTATATATGTATATATATATGTGCATATATATATATATATATATATATATATATATATATATATGGGGCGGCTATACGAACACAAAATTATACACAAATTGAGAGACACAAAGCCTCAACCGTTGGATCCTTTTGTCTTTATATGGAGGAGTTCAATTCATGGGGAAATATATTGTAACGACCCAGAAAATCTGAACCAATTTAAAATTTTTAAATTGGCTAAAATAATAGATTTTCATTATTTAAAATAAATATTTTAAATAATGGCAATGAAAACAGAGTTTGAATCGACATTTGAAAACCAATATCATTAATTATAATTATATATAGAATTGAAAATGGCGCGGTAGTTCGATAATTCGATTTCAAACTTCAATTGAATATACCGGGTGCAAAACAATCCGGATTTTTGTGAAACCAAAAGTATTTAAATCTGTTAGTGAATATCTTTCTAACGAATCCGACCAATCGAAATTTGATAGCGGGAATCAAAAGATATGTCCAGTTGAAAATTCTGAATAGTCGCTATGGAATTCAGGCCATTAAAAATGGACATTTTGCAAATGACCTCGGATTTCGACGAAACCACTTTTGTTAGATCCGTAGTGTCAAGTTATTGTTAGGTTTCAAATTTCATAATTTTTCGAATCAATATGTGAGCGTGGCAAAGGAAAACGCGTTTGACCAGTTTCTGTTGAATTTAATCGACTGGAAATTGGCCATTTTGCAAACGGTCTCAGAATTCGACGAAACTAGTTTTGTTAGGACCGTATCGTCAATACGAAGCTAGAAAATATTTTTCTGGAATTTTTCTAGTTAGTATGTGACCCCGGTAATTTGAAATGTGCGTTTAAAATTCAATATAATGATTTAAATGAAAATTCAAAAGGAAACTGATTGTAACGATCAAATCAGCTTGCGATACATATCCCATTGTGTTCGGAATGGGGGTAAAACGCTATGGGCGACAGGCGGTGGGCCTCGTTTCGAGGTCGTGGATAAAAGTCAACCTTTTTGCGAAATTTAATAATTAAATAATAATAAAAAAATACTCTTCCCTCCTTTATCTCCTTCTGGCCCCCCCGATTCAGTTAAACAAAAAAAGAAAAAAAAGAAAAAAAGAAAAAGAAAACCTAGACATCGACGCCACCGCCCCTTGACAACCCACGACCGCCGAACCCCCACCGCCCTCCGATCTTCTTTCCCCTCCTCTTCCTTGCTCTCGCTTCCCCCATTCGATCGAAGCCATCGCGAGCCCCCGAAGCCATCGCCTCCCTGTTCGATCTTTCCACTACCGACCGCCACCAGAAAACCCCCCCCAGCCGACGATCTTTCCACCGCCGACAGCCACTGATACCCCCCCTCTTCGCAGAAATGTAAGTTTTTTTTTTTTTGTTTTTGTTTTGTTTTGTTATTTTATTTTAATGATTTTAAAACTGTTCTATTTCAATTAGAATTATAACTGAAATTTAATTAGAATTATAACTGAAATTTAATTAGGTTTAAAACTAAATTGATTTTTAAAAAGGATTAAAAACAGTTTTTTTAATAAGGTTTAACAACTGATTTTATTAAAAGTTAAAAACTGATTTTATTAAAAGTTAAAAACTGATTTTATTAAAAGTTAAAAACTGATTTTATTAAAAGTTAAAAACTGATTTTGATTTTTAAAAAGTATTAAAAACTGATTTTTAAAAATGATTTATAAACTAGGAAGAGATTAGAAATTTAAAAGGAAAAATCAGATTTTTATATATTTAAAGTCGAAGGAAAAATCAGATTTTTATATATCGAAAGTCGAAAGAAAAATCAGATTTTTATATATTTAAAGTCGAAAGAAAAATCAGATTTTTATATATTAAATAGCGAAGTCAAAATTCGATTTTTTATATATTGAATAACATAGTAAAAATTCGATTTTTACATATGTAGAGAATACGGGCGAAAGCGACAAAAGGCGAGAAAGGCGAAGATTTCTCTAAGTGAAGTTGGATAGCTATTGGTGAGATTTCTGATTTAAAAATATTATATATGTTGTGAAAATGAAAGTGAATTGCTATATATAAATATCTATATATATATATATATATATACGCCCCTCGTCCACAAACCATGGACGATATTTATTGGTTGAAATTGTTGTGAAAATTGATTGATAGCGAATGGTTGTTTGGGATTGTTTGTGATTGATATTGGTTGATTGTGGTTGAAAAATACCCATTTGTGGTTGTGAAATATTTGGTTGAAACCACATAGGATTAGTTTGTGGAAATAAAATAAATATATACATGCCGCCTGCGTGCGAACTAGATGCATGATCCCCATTGTCAAAAACCGCGAGGTTTTAAGGTAGAGCGAGGAGCCGTACTAGGGACGGTGCCGGTTTAACTACCCTGCCGTTATGCTGCCGAAATTTTGAATAATATTTGTGTGTTTGAATTATTTTCATATGTTTTAAACTATATTTATTCAAACTATAGAAAACATTCATGTGTTGAATTGATATTCATTCGTTGTTTAGAAATTCATGTGTTGAATGGTATTCATATTTTGAAATAAATTGTTTGATAATAAAAATCACATTTTTATCTATATATAAAAACTATAGAAAACATTCATGTGTTGAATTGATATTCATTCGTTGTTTAGAAATTCATGTGTTGAATGGTATTCATATTTTGAAATAAATTGTTCGATAATAAAAATCACATTTTTATCTATATATAGAAACTATAGAAAACATTCATGTGTTGAATTGATATTCATTCGTTGTTTAGAAATTCATGTGTTGAATGGTATTCATATTTTGAAATAAATTGTTCGATAATAAAAATCACATTTTTATCTATATATAGAAACTATAGAAAACATTCATGTGTTGAATTGATATTCATTCGTTGTTTAGAAATTCATGTGTTGAATGGTATTCATATTTTGAAATAAATTGTTGGATAATAAAAATTACCTTTTATCGACTATATGAACTATATAGAAAAATAGTGTTTTGAAATGAATTGTTTTACAATAAAAATCACATTTTTATTGTATGCATAAATCGTTGAAATGTGAAGTGTTAAAAATAGCCACTTGTTCAAAATAAACATATATGAGTTGAAATATTCATTAATTAGCTAATGAAATGATTTGCACCTATTTATGTAACATTAGAATGAATGGTGTTTTTAAACCAAATAGAAATCAAATATGAAGTTGAATAGAAAATGAAAAATGATAAGAACTGTATATATATGTACATGCATATTCATTGAACAGGTTATAGCAAAGGGGCTAGAGAAGAGGAATAAAATTTTGTGCCCGACAAATAGGTACACATTTACTGATTTGTTTGGGTGATGATTTTGAGCCTGTTGGCTAGCCGCTTGGCTTTTTCTTTTTCTTTTTGAGATTAGAAGGACCGGGACGCTATTTGCGATTTCCCGATGCTCCCGGTGCAGGGGAGGTTATGGCGAATTTTTTCCAAAATTTAAGGCGTTAGAAAAATATTTGAAGTTAAAACGATATTGGAATTGTTGAATGAACTATATTTATATAACTATATAAATATAAATAAAATTAAAACGAAACGAAGCCGTGCAGTTCGTATTTTGAAACCGTGATTTCAAACGACTAGTGCGGGAAATCCGACCATTGGATTTTCCCGAAACCTCAACCGTCGGGTTCGCCTTGGAAATATCTTCCCAACGGCACCAACTTTGTAAAAATCCAACGGTTGGATTGTCTGGAATGTTTAATTCAAATCTGAAGAAAAAAAGCGCCAGAAGCGATTATATTTATATATATATATATAAATATAATTATATATTTAATCGAATAACGACGCTGCAGTTCGTATTTTGAAATCGAAATTTCAGACGATTGTACCGGGAGATCCGACCGTCGGATTTTCCCGAAACTGGAACCGTTGGATTCGTTTTGAAAAGACCTTTCTAATGATGTAAATTTTGTGTAGATCCAACGGTTAGATTTTCAGATATGTGTAAATCAAATCTGAAGAAAAACAGCGCCACGGCCGCCTTATGGCCCGAAGCGTCGTTTTGAATAAAATGACTATTTTAAAATAAATAAAAATAGCGATAAATAGTTATAAAATATCATAAGCGATATGGAATGGAAATAAACTGAATTTGCTTGATTTATGTGATGTTTGATGGTTGAATGTGCTTGGTGTGAAAATTACATTAAAGAACACAATTGGTGTTGTCGAATAATTTAACCATTGAAATAAATCGATTTGAAATTCTAAATATACGTGAATTATTTGAAAAGGCCGAGTTAATTCTCATTTCGAATAATTGACCGACGATTGAAAGTCGAAGATAAAGACGGTGGTCGAAGACCGGAGATCTTCACCTCGTTTGGATGGTAACCGAGGTCCTGATTGGGAGGCATCCCGAAATATGGATAATGAGTGGTGATCGTTCAGACGTACGTGTTGATCGAAGGGTTTGCGAGGTATTTAGTGCCTCCGGTTTCGTTCAGACCCAGAACGGACTTGTAAATGGACTGTGTGTCCGACATTGGAATTTGTTCTGTGTGATTGATAGCCATCAGTTGCACGGTGTGAATTGCCTGTGTGGCATGCTAAGATGCAGTGATCAGGACTTCTGTTGAAAAGCAAAGTCTTGTGGTGATGATCAAAGCACCGCCTGTGTGGCGTAGCTTTGTGTATAACGTGAATTCGCGAGCCTTACACCCCGGTATGAACCTAAAACGGGAGAGGACATCAGGGAGGGCCTGCGTTTCTTCCTAGCTAGGGTGGTGTCAGTGACCTACCAGCCCTGACATTTATATACTTTTCACCTATGTGGTTGTTGCTGTTGCGAGGCGCCTCGGTTTGATCGGACGATCCGGGTCCGATGGAGTCATTCGTTGGCTCATTTACGCCCCAAAGGGCGGGGAAACGCAGTGTTCAGGCATTTTAATCCACATCGGTGGACCGGCCCTGACGATCCAAGGGTCGATGCGCTCTGACCCTGAGGCTCGGGCTAGGCAGTCTCGAATTCGGTAAGGACTATCTTTTGCCTTGGTTCATGACGGAAAACCAATTTCCAAATACGACATCGTGCGGTTTTGATTGTATACCTATATATGGCGACATAGTGGTATGGGGCATTAATGCCGTCTATGATTGATAGTTATGATTTGAAATTGCTTTCAAAACATATAAACACTAGCAATAATATCAAATGCCTTTGTTTTATTCGTATCAAGCATATTTTGGCCGTTATAAGGTAAAAACTCTATCCTCCGGTTTGCGTTGCATTGTGTGATGGGAACTGAGTCTTATAACGGCTTCATTTTTATAAAAAGCATAGCGATGTTTAAAAGAAAGATTTGTTTTAAAGCACTGGCAATCCAATGGAGTAAACCCGTTCCGCGAAAGTGGCGTGGTCCTGTGATTAGCCAATTATATATGTGTTGAGTGGATTTCTCATACCAGTCCCATGACTGACTCGTAGTTTGTTTCACTTTCAAACTCGGGTGCCCCTTTTTCTACACGGGCAGCCTTGTATTCAGGTTTAGCTGGTTCTTTCTGGATAGCTGGAGCTGAAGATGGATTCTATCATTTATTTCTTTTTATGCTGTTCAGCTCCTATTGTGCATATTTTGTTTATTTCCGCTGTAGACATTTATGTATAGCTGAACTGTATTTGTACTAAGTAAGATCCTGTATACTGTGTAACTCTGATGATACTTTTATCCAGTATATTTTGTTGTTCATTCTGGTGTATTTATTTAATTCTGTTCTGCTATTATCTGTTTCTGTGTTATATTCCAAAGATAACCTTGTTTCCGTGAGAACGGGAAATCGGGTCGTCTCATCGTGGTATCAGAGCTTTGGTTAAGCTTAGTTCTGGAATATAACATTTGAACGAACTCGTCAGAAATAGAACCAGTAGTGTTCTAAGACGGGTAACTCAATACAGATAGGATCAGTAATATCCTAGTATGAGTAGCAGAATAAAATTACACCTCGATAGACACATTTACATACAAGTATTTGTCTCTATATTTTGAAATACCTTTTCTGTGACCTGACACTTGATCTGCTATTTGCAGAAGAACTAGAAAATGAGTGCCAGAAACAGAAGAAGTAATACTGACCCGGATATAGAAGCTCTATTTGTGAAATATAGGAATCTGGGTGGAAAGCCGTTCTCGGGCGAAGAATCTATTATGAGAACGCAAGCTTGGATTCGTTCGGCTGAGAAAATCTTCGAAGCATTAAAGCTGAGGGATGACCAGAAAAGATTACTGGCCTCCTGGGCATTCAAAGATGAAGCTTTGTTCTGGTGGGATTCTGTTGTTAAGGATAATCCAGAAGGTGATATCACCTGGGATAGATTCAAAGTGATTTTCTTAGAAAGATTTACTCCTCCCGAAGCGACCGAGCGACTATGTGATGAATTTTCTTATCTAATACAAGGTGACATGACAATTCCCGAATATCATAAGAGATTCAATGAACTTTCTCACTTTGCTCCACATCTAATTCAGAATACGAGGAGAAAGAACCTGAGATTTATTTATGGGCTTCAAAGGAAATATCAGAATAAAGTATTGGGGCATGTGAAGCTTCCTTTTTCTGAAATGATATACATGGCTTATCAGTATGAAGACCTCCATAAGAAAGGAATGTTACGCGACGAAGAAGAAGTCAGTTCTAGTGACATAGCAGAGTCGGAAATTGATCGTCCTGAGGCCAATACAATGTCTGAAGTCAGTAAGGAGCCCGAAGTTAATCGAAAAAGGGCCAGACCTGAGAAAGAATCATCAATGACCGCTATGTGCTTAAACTGCAATCAAAAAGGTCATTTGTCCCGGAAATGTAAGTCATTGAAATTGCAAAAGAAGGAGGGATCTAAATCAAAGAGCAAGGTTAAAGGAAATAGTAAATGCAATCTCTGCCATCAGGCTGGTCACGTAAAGCAAGATTGCTGGCAGTTGAAAAAGACTGAAATAGTTCAAGTGAATGAAGTGGCAGAAACTTCTGAGCCCTCAGCTATTCAGGAAAGGCCAGATGTTTTAGAAGGCACGCTAACTGTCAAAGACATCCCAGTTAAAGTACTGTTTGACACAGGCGCGTCACGAAGCTTCATTTCGAAAGATGCAGCTAAGAAACTTGATTTGAACTTGAGGAAGCTCAAGGAACCAATGACTGTCCAGAATCCGGTTGGGGGTTCCATTGATCTCAGTTGGGTTTGTGGAGTGCCGGTTTCTTTCTCTCGTTATCGGTTTCCTACCATCGCGGTCGTCATGAATTTCAAAGAGTTTGATCTTATCTTGGGGTTAGACTGGTTGACCAAATATGAAGCTGAAGTTAAATGCGTCGACAGAGTCGTAAAGGCAAAGATTAAATCAGGTGATTATATAATTATTCCCTGTGAAGGTCAGAATGCTAATAGAAAAGACTTCTGGGCAGCTTTGAATGTTTCTCCAACCCAAATAGAAAATGTTCCTGAAGTCACAGAGAATATTCCTGACCTCATCAAAGACATTCCTGTCGTCAAGAATTATGCGGATGTGTTCGAAGAAGTTGTTCGCTTACCTCCGCAAAGAGAAATAGATTTCAAGATTGCTTTGATTCCTAATGCAAGGCCGGTAGTTCACGCTATTCGAAGAATGTCCTTGAAAGAGAAGGAGGAATTAGACAATCAAACACGACAGCTAGTATGGAAAGGTCTGATCAGGCCTAGTTTCTCTGATTGGGGTGCAGCAGTGGTATTTGTCCCAAAATCTGACGGTACTCTACGTCTATGTGTGGATTATCGTGATCTAAACAAGCAAACCATAAAGAATAAATATCCATTGCCGCGAATAGATGATTTGTTAGATCGATTAAATGGAGCACAAGTATTTTCAAGAATGGACCTAGCTACAGGTTTCCATCAACTTCGAATTGCCGAAGAGTGTGTTCCAATGACAGCGTTCAGAGGCCCCGACTTATTCTACGAGTGGTTAGTAATGCCGTTCGGCTTATGTAACGCTCCAGCTTACTTCGTCGATCTGATGAACAGAGTATTCAGAGGAGTATTGAATAAATTTGTTCTGGTTTTTATTGATGATATTCTAATCTTCTCTAAATCAAAGGCCGAACATGAAAAGCATCTGGAACAAGTGTTAGAAATTCTCAGACGGAATGTATTAAAAGCCAAGTTTTCCAAATGTATATTCTGGCAAGATGAAGTGAAATTTCTGGGCCATGTCGTATCGAAAGATGGAATCGCTGTGGATCCAAGCAAAATCACAGCTATTCAGAATTGGAAACAGCCCAGTACTCCCACTGAAGTCCGCAGTTTTCTTGGATTGGCTAGCTACTACCGAAAGTTCGTTAAAGACTTTTCGAAGATATCTGGTCACTTAACGAAGCTTACAAAGAAGCATTCTAAGTTCAAATGGACTCAAGAGAGTGAGGAGGCTTTCGAAGAGCTAAAGTTGAGATTAACCACAGCTCCAGTGTTAACCATCATCGATGGCAACCAAGATTTAAAAGTATGGACTGATGCTTCTAGAGAAGGCCTTGGCGCAGTGTTAATGCAAAGAGGTCAAGTGATTGCTTATGCTAGCCGTCAACTGAAGCCGCACGAGAAAAACTATGTAACTCATGATCTTGAGTTATTGGCTATCATATTCTCTTTGAAAATCTGGAGACACTATCTTCTGGGTGAGAGATTTGAACTGTTTACAGATCACCAGTCGTTAAAGTATCTGTTCACTCAGAAGGACTTAAATTTGAGGCAGCAACGTTGGCTGGAGTTTCTTGCAGCATATGACTTTGAAATTATATATACTCCAGGAAAAGCCAATGTCGTGGCTGATGCGTTAAGCAGAAAGAATGTAATGATCGCCAGCTTTATTATCACGACATCCTTGATTGACAAAATATCTATTCTTCAGAAGGAGGATAATTTTATTAAGGATATGATCAAAAGGATTCAGAAAGGCGAACCCTCGTGTTTTCAAATAGATAGCGACGAGACCCTGAGATTGAAGGGAAGGATTTGTGTTCCTGACATCCCCGAACTCAAAAGGGAAGTGTTAGACGAGTGTCACAAGTCCAAGCTGAGTATCCATCCTGGTGTGGCCAAAATGTATAACGATCTCAAAAGAACATTCTGGTGGAAGGCTATGAAGAGAGACGTTTCAATATACGTTAGCCGATGCCCTACTTGCCAGCTAGTCAAAAGTGATCAACAGAAATTGGCTGGATTATTACAACCACTGGAAGTTCCTGGTTGGAAGTGGGAACATATTTCTATGGATTTCATTGATGGTCTGCCCAGGACCAGAAAAGGAAATGACAGTATTTGGGTGATCGTAGATCGTTTCACGAAGACCGCCCATTTCATACCTGTCAGATCAAACAGAACTGCTCAGAGTCTGGCACATATTTACTTCAGAGAAATAGTTAGACTGCATGGAGTGCCGCTCAGTATAGTCAGTGATAGAGATACAATATTCACTAGCAAATTCTGGGAAGCATTTCAAGTCGAGCTAGGAACGAAGTTAAACTTGAGCACCACTTATCATCCTCAGACAGACGGTCAGACTGAGAGGGTGAATCGCATTTTAGAAGATCTATTGCGGGCTTGCGTTATAGATTTCGGTGGATCATGGGAAGACCATCTGCATTTGGCTGAATTCTCTTATAACAACAGCTACCAGGCGAGTCTGACAATGTCGCCATTCGAAGCATTGTATGGTAGACCGTGCCGATCTCCTGCTTGTTGGGTCGAGCCTGGAAATAGACTTGTATTGGGCCCTGATATGATTCGAGAAGCTGCCGACAAAGTCGATTTTATTAAGAAGCGATTACTCGCCGCTCAAAGCCGACAAAAGAGCTATGCCGATAGAAGAAGAAGGGATATATCCTTTGAAGTTGGCGACTATGTATATTTGAAAGTATCGCCGATGAGAGGAGTTATCCGGTTTGGTAAAACTGGAAAGTTAGCACCCAAATTCATTGGTCCGTTTCCTATTCTGGAACGGATCGGAACTCTCGCATATAAAGTTAAATTGCCAGACTGGTTGCCTGGAGTTCATGATGTATTTCATATATCTCAACTTCGAAAGCACGTTCATGATCCTGACTTGATCGTGGAAGAAGCAGCTCAGCAGGATATTGAAATTACTCCAGAATTAGCTGTGAGGCGAGAGCCGCTAAAGATCATCGGCAAAGAAACCAAGGAGCTGAGGAACAAGAAGGTTCGCTTAGTCAAAGTGCAATGGAGTGGAGATCCGCGAGATTGTACTTGGGAAACTGAGGAGAGCATTCAGAAAGCTTATCCTAGATGCCGAGTAGATATCTCTGATTGACTCCAGTGCAAGGTACATTTAACCTACTTTGCATTACCATTCAATTCTCTACTCTATTGTTATTTTCTTTTCATAGATATACACTTTTAATTATATGGTCTGAATGATTTTTAAGGAATATGAAATTAGATTAGTATATTTTTGAAGGGTTAAAAACAATTGGATTGGTTGTTGTGTTGTGTGATTGTAGATTTATCAAACTACTTTCGACTTTATTCCTTTTCGGGGACGAAAAGTTTTAAGTGGGGGAGATTGTAACGACCCAGAAAATCTGAACCAATTTAAAAATTTTAAATTGGCTAAAATAATGGATTTTAATTATTTAAAATAAATATTTTAAATAATGGCAATGAAAACAGAGTTTGAATCGACATTTGAAAACCAATATCATTAATTATAATTATATATAGAATTGAAAATAGCGCGGTAGTTCGATAATTCGATTTCAAACTTCAATTGAATATACCGGGTGCAAAACAATCCGGATTTTTGTGAAACCAAAAGTATTTAAATCTGTTAGTGAATATCTTTCTAATGAATCCGACCAATCGAAATTTGATAGCGGGAATCAAAAGATATGTCCAGTTGAAAATTCTGAATAGTCGCTATGGAATTCAGGCCCTTAAAAATGGACATTTTGCAAATGACCTCGGATTTCGACGAAACCACTTTTGTTAGATCCGTAGTGTCAAGTTATTGTTAGGTTTCAAATTTCATAATTTTTCGAATCAATATGTGAGCGTGGCAAAGGAAAACGCGTTTGACCAGTTTCTGTTGAATTTAATCGACTGGAAATTGGCCATTTTGCAAACGGTCTCAGAATTCGACGAAACTAGTTTTGTTAGGACCGTATCGTCAATACGAAGCTAGAAAATATTTTTCTAGTTAGTATGTGACCCCGGTAATTTGAAATGTGCGTTTAAAATTCAATATAATGATTTAAATGAAAATTCAAAAGGAAACTGATTGTAACGATCAAATCAGCTTGCGATACATATCTCATTGTGTTCGGAATGGGGGTAAAACGCTATGGCCGACAGGCGGTGGGCCTCGTTTCGAGGTCGTGGATAAAAGTCAACCTTTTTGCGAAATTTAATAATTAAATAATAATAAAAAAATACTCTTCCCTCCTTTATCTCCTTCTGGCCCTCCCCCGATTCAGTTAAACAAAAAAAGAAAAAAAAAAAAAAAAACCTAGACATCGACGCCACCGCCCCCTGACAACCCACGACCGCCGAACCCCCACCGCCCTCCGATCTTCTTTCCCCTCCTCTTCCTTGCTCTCGCTTCCCCCATTCGATCGAAGCCATCGCGAGCCCCCGAAGCCATCGCCTCCCTGTTCGATCTTTCCACCGCCGACCGCCACCAGAAAACCCCCCCCAGCCGACGATCTTTCCACCGCCGACAGCCACTGATTCCTCCCCCCCCTCTTCGCAGAAATGTAAGTTTTTTTTTTTTTTTTTTTTTGTTTTGTTTTGTTATTTTATTTTAATGATTTTAAAACTGTTCTATTTCAATTAGAATTATAACTGAAATTTAATTAGAATTATAACTGAAATTTAATTAGGTTTAAAACTGAATTGATTTTTAAAAAGGATTAAAAACAGTTTTTTTAATAAGGTTTAACAACTGATTTTATTAAAAGTTAAAAACTGATTTTATTAAAAGTTAAAAACTGATTTTATTAAAAGTTAAAAACTGATTTTATAAAAAGAGTAAAAACTGATTTTGATTTTTAAAAAGTATTAAAAACTGATTTTTAAAAATGATTTATAAACTAGGAAGAGATTAGAAATTTAAAAGGAAAAATCAGATTTTTATATATTTAAAGTCGAAGGAAAAATCAGATTTTTATATATCGAAAGTCGAAAGAAAAATCAGATTTTTATATATTTAAAGTCGAAAGAAAAATCAGATTTTTATATATTAAATAGCAAAGTCAAAATTCGATTTTTTATATATTGAATAACATAGTAAAAATTCGATTTTTACATATGTAGAGAATACGGGCGAAAGCGACAAAAGGCGAGAAAGGCGAAGATTTCTCTAAGTGAAGTTGGATAGCTATTGGTAAGATTTCTGATTTAAAAATATTATATATGTTGTGAAAATGAAAGTGAATTGCTATATAAATATATATATATATATATATATATATATATATATATATATAGATACGCCCCTCGTCCACAAACCATGGACGATATTTATTGGTTGAAATTGTTGTGAAAATTGATTGATAGCGAATGGTTGTTTGGGATTGTTTGTGATTGATATTGGTTGATTGTGGTTGAAAAATACCCATTTGTGGTTGTGAAATATTTGGTTGAAACCACATAGGATTAGTTTGTGGAAATAAAATAAATATATACATGCCGCCTGCGTGCGAACTAGATGCATGATCCCCATTGTCAAAAACCGCGAGGTTTTAAGGTAGAGCGAGGAGCCGTACTAGGGACGGTGCCGGTTTAACTACCCTGCCGTTATGCTGCCGAAATTTTGAATAATATTTGTGTGTTTGAATTATTTTCATATGTTTTAAAATATATTTATTCAAACTATAGAAAACATTCATGTGTTGAATTGATATTCATTCGTTGTTTAGAAATTCATGTGTTGAATGGTATTCATATTTTGAAATAAATTGTTTGATAATAAAAATCACATTTTTATCTATATATAAAAACTATAGAAAACATTCATGTGTTGAATTGATATTCATTCGTTGTTTAGAAATTCATGTGTTGAATGGTATTCATATTTTGAAATAAATTGTTCGATAATAAAAATCACATTTTTATCTATATATAGAAACTATAGAAAACATTCATGTGTTGAATTGATATTCATTCGTTGTTTAGAAATTCATGTGTTGAATGGTATTCATATTTTGAAATAAATTGTTCGATAATAAAAATCACATTTTTATCTATATATAGAAACTATAGAAAACATTCATGTGTTGAATTGATATTCATTCGTTGTTTAGAAATTCATGTGTTGAATGATATTCATATTTTGAAATAAATTGTTGGATAATAAAAATTACCTTTTATCGACTATATGAACTATATAGAAAAATAGTGTTTTGAAATGAATTGTTTTACAATAAAAATCACATTTTTATTGTATGCATAAATCGTTGAAATGTGAAGTGTTAAAAATAGCCACTTGTTCAAAATAAACATATATGAGTTGAAATATTCATTAATTAGCTAATGAAATGATTTGCACCTATTTATGTAACATTAGAATGAATGGTGTTTTTAAACCAAATAGAAATCAAATATGAAGTTGAATAGAAAATGAAAAATGATAAGAACTGTATATATATGTACATGCATATTCATTGAACAGGTTATAGCAAAGGGGCTAGAGAAGAGGAATAAAATTTTGTGCCCGACAAATAGGTACACATTTACTGATTTGTTTGGGTGATGATTTTGAGCCTGTTGGCTAGCCGCTTGGCTTTTTCTTTTTCTTTTTGAGATTAGAAGGACCGGGACGCTATTTGCGATTTCCCGATGCTCCCGGTGCAGGGGAGGTTATGGCGAATTTTTTCCAAAATTTAAGGCGTTAGAAAAATATTTGAAGTTAAAACGATATTGGAATTGTTGAATGAACTATATTTATATAACTATATAAATATAAATAAAATTAAAACGAAACGAAGCCGTGCAGTTCGTATTTTGAAACCGTGATTTCAAACGACTAGTGCGGGAAATCCGACCATTGGATTTTCCCGAAACCTCAACCGTCGGGTTCGCCTTGGAAATATCTTCCCAACGGCACCAACTTTGTAAAAATCCAACGGTTGGATTGTCTGGAATGTTTAATTCAAATCTGAAGAAAAACAGCGCCAGAAGCGATTATATTTATATATATATATATAAATATAATTATATATTTAATCGAATAACGACGCTGCAGTTCGTATTTTGAAATCGAAATTTCAGACGATTGTACCGGGAGATCCGACCGTCGGATTTTCCCGAAACTGGAACCGTTGGATTCGTTTTGAAAAGACCTTTCTAATGATGTAAATTTTGTGTAGATCCAACGGTTAGATTTTCAGATATGTGTAAATCAAATCTGAAGAAAAACAGCGCCACGGCCGCCTTATGGCCCGAAGCGTCGTTTTGAATAAAATGACTATTTTAAAATAAATAAAAATAGCGATAAATAGTTATAAAATATCATAAGCGATATGGAATGGAAATAAACTGAATTTGCTTGATTTATGTGATGTTTGATGGTTGAATGTGCTTGGTGTGAAAATTACATTAAAGAACACAATTGGTGTTGTCGAATAATTTAACCATTGAAATAAATCGATTTGAAATTCTAAATATACGTGAATTATTTGAAAAGGCCGACTTAATTCTCATTTCGAATAATTGACCGACGATTGAAAGTCGAAGATAAAGACGGTGGTGGAAGACCGGAGATCTTCACCTCGTTTGGATGGTAACCGAGGTCCTGATTGGGAGGCATCCCGAAATATGGATAATGAGTGGTGATCGTTCAGACGTACGTGTTGATCGAAGGGTTTGCGAGGTATTTAGTGCCTCCGGTTTTGTTCAGACCCAGAACGGACTTGTAAATGGACTGTGTGTCCGACATTGGAATTTGTTCTGTGTGATTGATAGCCATCAGTTGCACGGTGTGAATTGCCTGTGTGGCATGCTAAGATGCAGTGATCAGGACTTCTGTTGAAAAGCAAAGTCTTGTGGTGATGATCAAAGCACCGCCTGTGTGGCGTAGCTTTGTGTATAACGTGAATTCGCGAGCCTCACACCCCGGTATGAACCTAAAACGGGAGAGGACATCAGGGAGGGCCTGCGTTTCTTCCTAGCTAGGGTGGTGTCAGTGACCTACCAGCCCTGACATTTATATACTTTTCACCTATGTGGTTGTTGCTGTTGCGAGGCGCCTCGGTTTGATCGGACGATCCGGGTCCGATGGAGTCATTCGTTGGCTCATTTACGCCCCAAAGGGCGGGGAAACGCAGTGTTCAGGCATTTTAATCCACATCGGTGGACCGGCCCTGACGATCCAAGGGTCGATGCGCTCTGACCCTGAGGCTCGGGCTAGGCAGTCTCGAATTCGGTAAGGACTATCTTTTGCCTTGGTTCATGACGGAAAACCAATTTCCAAATACGACATCGTGCGGTTTTGATTGTATACCTATATATGGCGACATAGTGGTATGGGGCATTAATGCCGTCTATGATTGATAGTTATGATTTGAAATTGCTTTCAAAACATATAAACACTAGCAATAATATCAAATGCCTTTGTTTTATTCGTATCAAGCATATTTTGGCCGTTATAAGGTAAAAACTCTATCCTCCGGTTTGCGTTGCATTGTGTGATGGGAACTGAGTCTTATAACGGCTTCATTTTTATAAAAAGCATAGCGATGTTTAAAAGAAAGATTTGTTTTAAAGCACTGGCAATCCAATGGAGTAAACCCGTTCCGCGAAAGTGGCGTGGTCCTGTGATTAGCCAATTATATATGTGTTGAGTGGATTTCTCATACCAGTCCCATGACTGACTCGTAGTTTGTTTCACTTTCAAACTCGGGTGCCCCTTTTTCTACACGGGCAGCCTTGTATTCAGGTTTAGCTGGTTCTTTCTGGATAGCTGGAGCTGAAGATGGATTCTATCATTTATTTCTTTTTATGCTGTTCAGCTCCTATTGTGCATATTTTGTTTATTTCCGCTGTAGACATTTATGTATAGCTGAACTGTATTTGTACTAAGTAAGATCCTGTATACTGTGTAACTCTGATGATACTTTTATCCAGTATATTTTGTTGTTCATTCTGGTGTATTTATTTAATTCTGTTCTGCTATTATCTGTTTCTGTGTTATATTCCAAAGATAACCTTGTTTCCGTGAGAACGAGAAATCGAGTCGTCTCATCTATGTAGAAAATATTTTTGAGGAGAAAGACGAAGAAATTTTGTTAGAATATTGATTGGAGAGGAAGACAGATTTTATTGCTTGTTTTTTTCTTAATTTCTTGATTGACCAATACATTGCAAATCTATAGCCTTTTTATACATGTTTCATTCTTATCCATTCTAGATAAGTCTATTCTAGAATTTATCACAATCAATAATTCAATTCCAAATATCCAAATTAGGCAATATATATTGCAATTAACAAAGGCCATATATAATGACATTTATTGCAATTTAATTTATTGCCAACAATGTCTCCCTTAAATTAAACATGCTTCCTTTTCCCAAACTTTCTACACTTCTTTTGAAGACTTAAGCGCTGAGTGCCTTTGTCAAAATATCAATCATCTGAACACCTGTTTTGAGAACATCTCGATTTTTGATTTATTTATACCTCACGTGCTTTGGCAAGAAAAATAATGATATGATTACACATTTGTTGATTGCATTGACTTTGCTATCCATCTTTGAACTTTTCAAAGCAAATTTCATGCGTTTTCATTTTGCTTTTATAAAGTTTACTATAGCCAATAGAAAATTTTCGAACAACTGACAATTGCTCTTTCCTTTTAAACAGAACCTGATGTAACAACTTAAGCTCACTTTGCTTCTTCCATGCTAGTCTGTAACCCTCTTTGGGTATAGCCTTCAACGGGGTACCAAATCCCTTCTCAACTACAAGATTCCTCTCTGTCTCTTTTTCAATGACATCAACCAATCTTTCCACTGACTTTCTCTCTTTAATCGAACGTTCAATCGAAGGAGTATAAGGGCTTAATATTGCCACTTTTGGTTTTATTTTGGCACCAATCTTTTCTAGTTTTTGTTTCAGGGTAGAAATAACCTTTGTCTTCTCCTTCCCTCTGACTTCTTTTTCTCGCTTTTATCCTTCTGTTTCTTTTTCTTCACCTTCTTTACCCTTTTTTCAGTCTCTTGCTCGTTTTTTGAATCATCTTCAATTTTGAGTTCCCTAGTGATTATTTCTTCCCTGTCATTTTTGTCTTCCTTCTTGTTTTTCGTATCAACGTCTACATCCTTGTGCTTTACTTCTTCCTCGACGTCTTTACTCTTCTCTTCGTTCTTGTCCTTGTCTTTCGCTCTATTCTTCTCTTTCTTTTTCTCTGCCTCTTTGCCTTCATCTTCTTCATTGTTGTCCTCCTTTTCTTTTCCTTCTCATTTCACTTTTTCATTTTCTTCTCCTGCCTTTTCTTCTTTATACTTATCGACCTCTTCAAACCTTTCTTCCTTTTCTTCCACTGTTTCATTTCCTTCATTTTTGTCCTTTATTTCTTTCCCTTTTTTCTTCTCTTTTTTTTCCTTTGCGCCGTTGCCTTCGCTATCGTCTTCTTCTTGATCTCCATCAGGAATCTTCTTTTCTTTCTCTTCTTCCATTTTCTTTCTCTCTTCTTCTTTTGTGATGACCCCAAACTTCCGTTGACCGAAAGTAAGGATAATCATTTGAAATACAACATATTTACAACAACAACAGATCTCAGAGAATATCATAACACATAATTATTGCAGCGGAAAGATAAATGTCATAAACATCACATCAACTGAACCACAGAGTACGCAGTTTACAGGATACAACTTAGCAAAATAAAAGTTTGAATAAGAGGAAATAAGTCCCAACTCCAAAACGTACATCAAAATACAGAATGAAATAAAGCCTCTAAAGCAAAAGATAAAAGAGAGTCTTCTTCTTCTTCTTTCAAGCAGTCTTCAATCCAGAAAATGTCTCCCTAAGAACCTGTCACTTGGCTGCCCGTGTAAAGAGAGGGCACCCGAGTTTGCAAAGTGAAACAAGCTTCGAGTCAGTCATGGGACTGGTATGAGAAAACTTTGTATACTACTAATAATATGGCGAACCACAGGACCACGCCGCTAACGCGGAACGGGTTTACTCCATTGGGTTGCCAGTGCATAATTTAATAAAGTTTATACAAAAACAACGAAATGACTTTTGAAAAATGAAATCATTATAAGAGTCAAGTCCCATCACACAATGCAAAGCAAACCGGAGGATAGAGTTTTTCCTTATAATGATCAAACATGCTTAATACGTATAAAATAATATTTTAATATTATTATTAGTGTCTAAGCAGTATTAAAATACTTCAACATAAATGTATCAATCCTAGACGGCATAATACCCCATCCTACTATGTCGCCGTATACAAGTTTACAATCAAGACCGAAATGTCGTATTGGAGATTTGGTTTCCATCAAGAGTCAAGGCTAGGGAGGAGCTCCTTACCGGTTCGAGGACAATCTAGCAAATGCCTCAGGATCACACCTATGGGCAACCCTTGGATATCTACAGGGTCGGTCCCTACCTAACTGTAGTGGATTAGTTATGCCTGAACACACGTTTCCCGGTTCCTTTGAACCTCCATATAGCCACTAAAAACCAATAAATCCGAGGTACCTCAAAATCCATCATCCACATAAGTCAAATGTCAACGCTGGTAGGTCCCTGACATCACTCTAGCTAGAAAGAAACGTGTGCACTCTCTGCGTTCCCTTCTCCCGTTTTTGACTCATACCAGGGTGTGAGGCTCGCGAAGTAACGCTATACACAAAGCTACACCTACGTAGGCCGTGCTCTGATCATCAACCACAAGGCCTGCTTTTCAACAAAGCCTTGATCATCTGCATCTTGGTGTGCCACATTGACAATCCACGCCATGCTATCGATAATTATTAATATATAGTAGGGTGTTAAGCAGAGAATAAATTCTCCACCACCAATCAGGTATACATTAATAAAAATCGATTTCATTACATGAAACAAATTCCAACGTCAGACACGCATCCATTTACAAGTCCGTTCTGGATCTGAACGAAACCGGAGACATCTGAGAGGTTCTCGCCTATCCGAGAAATCAACACGTACGTCCGGATAATTACCACGGTTTAACCCTTTTCCGGGAGCAAGTCAGTCGAGGGCATCAGTCGCCATCCATCCGCCGTGAAGATCACCGGTCTTCAATCGTCGTCTTTTATATCTTCGGTTTAATCGTCGTGTAATTATTTGAAATAAGTTGGACTCGGTCTTTTCAAATAATTATTCGTATAATTATCTTTTAAATCATTCCATATCGTTAATATCTATTTATAACAATTTATCTCCATTTTTATTTATTTAAAAATAGCCCAAAATAAATAAACGACGCTTCGGGTCAATAAGCGGCCCTGGCGCTGTTTTTAGCCAATTTTGATTTACACATATCTTGAAATCTAACCGTTGGATTTTGGCGAAATTCATATCGTTGGAAAGCTCTTCCCAAAGCAGTCCTAACGGTTCCAGTTTTGGGAAAATCCGATGGTCGAATCTTTCGGTATAATCGAATAAAGGTACGGTTGTCGAAACGCGAACTACTGTGCACGTTTCGCTTAATTTTATATTTATTTATATATATATATATATAATATAAATCGTTTGGTGATTTCAACTACAAAATTCATTCCTTTTATTGTATCTATAATGACGATAAACATATCACCTTTAATTTCTACTCTTTTCATCGCATCTAAAATGACGATAAAAATATCGCTTTAAAATCTCTGTTTTTATTTATACCTAATTTATAAATAAAATTCACTTTTTAAAACTGATGTTTGTATTCACATCTAAAATGTGAATAAAATATTCTTTTAATTTCATGGTTTTATTCACATCTAAAAATGTGAATAAAATATTTTTTTTCCAATGTCATATTTTTTTTATTCGTAACTGAATTACAAATAACAACGTACTTTATAAATTCATGTTTTTATTTGCAACTAGTTTGCAAATAAAATTTCACTTTTATAAAACGGTGTTTTTATTTACATACGAAATGCAAACAAAAATGTACTTTTTATTTTCATATTTTTGTTCATATCTAAAATGTGAATAAAAACATATTTTTCGTATTCACGTATTTTATTTGCAACTAATTTACAAATAAAAAGTATAATTCCTTTCTATGATTTATTTGCATCTAAAAATGCAAATAAAAAGTATAATTCTTTTTTTCTATGTTTTGTTTACAAAAAAAAGTAAACAAAAATGTTTATCTTTTTCTATAGTTTGTTTGCATCTAAAAATGCAAACAAAATACGTAATTCTCTCTTTCTATGTTTGTTTTATTTACACTAAATGTAAATAAAATGCTCTTTCTTTATGTCATATTTCATTTACACTAAATGTAAATAAATATCTCTTTTACTTTTTCTTATTTATTTACTCTAAATGTAAATAAATGTATCATCTCAAATTACATATCCTCTTTACATAAGAATGTAAATAAATGTGTTCTCTAACTTTATTCTTTTTATTTACATAAGAAAAATGTAAATAAAGGTCATCGCCAAGTTTATTCTTTTTATTTACATAAGAAGATGTAAATAAAGTCTGTCTCATATTTTGTTCTTTTTTATTTACGTAAGAATACTGTAAATAAAGTTTTCACTACAAAAATGTTCATTTTATTTACATCGGAAATGTAAATAAAGTTTGCACTACAAAAATGTTCATTTTATTTAACTAGGAAATGTAAATAAAGTTGCATCGCAAAATTTGATTTTTTTTTTCTCTATGACCAAACTTTTATCTACCACTAGATTGTAAATAAAAAGAATGTCATATTCCTATAAACAAAATCTTATTTACATCTAGTTGTAAATAAAAGAAATGTCCCTTTCTGTGTTCATTTTCTATAGTCAAGTTTTATTTACAACTATACGTAAATAAAAGAAAAGTGTTCCTTTTTATCTACAAATGTAAATGTAAATAAAATCTACCTTTCAAGTTTCAAGTTTTGTACTTTTTATTATTTACAAATATAAATGTAAATAAAATCTACTTTTCAAGTTTGTTTTTCTCCCTAACATATTAAATTTACATGAAGATGTGGATCTCAACGAGTCACATAAACCAAATGAGATGATTTGGGTTTTAATTATTTCAAATTAACCCAAATATAAATTTTTGAATTCACAAATCTAATGCATATATAAATATCAAATAAATGAGATTCCCAACGGAAGAACAAACATTCACAGTAATAAATATATAGAAAATCCTAAATTACCACATCACAGATCTATACTATTTACGTACATAACAATGATTCAAACCATCACGAACAATAATTAAATAATTAAACTATTTTTAAAGGTAAGAAATCTCATAGAAGTGTTGCTCCTCTTTGAATTTGCCCAAAAATTAGACTGGCTCGGAACTGTTCTTAATTAGTATAGAAAAATAGCCCTCTGAATTACGATCCCGACGGTCCTGAAAACGTCAAATTCCGAGTTTGAACGAACGCGTTATGATTAAATTAAACTAGATAATAATTTATATTAATTAATTAACTAAGAAGTAAACCTTTCTTCCTTCTTCAGATTGTGACCGCCGTATATACTTATTGGGTTCCAAACTAGGTCAGGTTTTTGCGCTCGACACAGGGCACGGGAGGGGGATCGGAAGGTGGCACATTGACCGGCTAGGGGCGGCGCCGCCACGCCTGGAAGGGGAAGGAGCTCGGTGGTGGCCCTAGGCCTGGGCGGCGGTCGCAAGGTCGGCTGTTTGGAGGGTCGGTGCTCGTGCTACGGTGAACTAGAAGATTATCCAACCGTACTAAATCGAAGAGTGAAAGAAGTACCTCGATTCTGTCTCTGGGTTGAGATTTAATTCTTTGTGTATTGATCGTGATTGTGGAATCAAATCCAGAGCTCAGTGGCCATGGATTGTGAAAGACGGCGGCGGCTACGGATATGAACAGTGAATAGTGATTCTAGGTTTAAACTCTAATATTTATATTATTTTCCACATATTTTTACAATTAAATCCAAATCTTCTTAACCTTTTCGAATTCAGTCCAGCAGAAAGTACCCCCAGCCAATAGCCCATGTTCCGGATCCAACGGGCCAGTTCCAGTCAGCCCAAACGGCCGTATGTGGCCTGTTTTATTTAATTTTGTATTTAAATCCCTTATTAAATTAATTCATTCGCATAAATAAATTCACCGAGGTCACATACGGACTCAGAAAAATCCAGAAAAAATATATTTGGCTTCGTTATGACGATACGGTCCTAACATAACTAATTTCGTCGAATTCTGAGACCTTTTGAAAAATGGCTATTTTCAGTCGATTAAATTTGACTGAATTTAACAAAACACATTTTCCTTTTCCATGCTCACATTTTAATTCAGAAAATTCTATAAATTGAAACCTATTAATAATTTGATATCCCGGTTCCAACAAAAGTGGTTTTGTCGAAAACAGAGGTCGCTTGAAAATTGGCTATTTTCACTGGCTTTAATATTATTTAAAAATGAAAATTTTAATTTCTGGCACATTTTCCAACCAAAATCTTTAAAATAAAATTTTTAAATTGGTTCGGATTTTCCGGGTCGTTACAATCTCCCCCACTTAAAAGCTTTTCGTCCCCGAAAAGGAAACAAAGTAAAGTAGGAAACAAGACGGAAAGTGTAAATTATTGTAAATGTACCTTAACACCGGAGTTACTTGGAGATATCCACTCTGCACTTGGGGTAAGCCTTTTTGATACTACCCTCTATCTCCCAAGTACAGTCTCTAGGATCCCCGCTCCACTGCACCTTGTCTAGGTGGATCCTCTTGTTCCTTAGCACTCGGGTTTCTTTGCCAACGATTTTCACTGGCTCCCTTTTTACTATTAAGTTCGGAGTAATCTCTAATTCCTGTTGTGCTGCTTCCTCCACAACTAAGTCTGGGTCATGAACATGTTTGCGGAGTTGAGACACATGAAATACATCATGCACCCCAGGCAACCAGTCTGGCAGCTGCACTCTATAAGCGAGAGTACCAATCCTTTCGAGAATAGGAAATGGACCAATGAATCTCGGTGCCAACTTTCCAGTCTTCCCAAAACGAACCACGCCTCTCAATTGAGAAACCCTCAAGTAAACATAGTCGCCAACAGAGAATTCTAAATCTCTTCTTCGCTGATCTGCATAGCTCTTCTGTCGGCTCTGAGCAGTCAGTAGGCTCTTCTTAATCAAATCAACCTTATCCGATGCCTCACGAACCATGTCGGGACCCAAGACTAATCGATTGCCTGTCTCTACCCAACATGCCGGAGATCGGCATGGTCTGCCATATAATAGTTCAAACGGTGACATCTTCAAGCTTGCTTGGTAGCTGTTATTATAAGAGAACTCAACCAAGTGCAAGTGATCCTCCCATGAACAACCATAATCAAGAATGCAAGCTCGCAACAAGTCTTCTAAAATGCGGTTCACCCTCTCAGTCTGGCCATCTGTCTGAGGGTGATAGGCAGTGCTCAGATTTAGTTTGGTCCCAAGCTCTTCTTGAAAAGCCTCCCAGAATTTGCTAGTAAATATTGGATCCCGATCACTAACATTGCTTTTGGGAACCCCATGCAGTCTGACTATCTCTTTAAAATAAAGCTGTGCCAAACTTCGAGCTGTTCTATTGGACCTGTGTAACACCCCGGATTTTTGAATAATCGAATTAACTAAAATAAAGAGTAGATTATCTCAGACGTGAGAATTAAGGGAATGGGGTTGCGCCATTGTGTTCGTCTCAGAATTTTGGTTGAAATAGAGTCCGAGTTTGCGGGAAACGGGTACCGGATGAAGGAGTTATGGACGAACGAAGTTTGGTGGCAAAACAAGAAAAAAAAATCGCACTGGCGCACTTGGGAAGTGCGCCAGTACAAATTTGCACTGGCGCACCTACCATGTGCGCCCAGGCCGAGGCAGCTGACCTGCCCAACTTTCTGGTTCAGTCTGACCCATGTTGCTGAGTCCTTTCTGACTCATTAGGGCTGAGGTGTCACCCTATCCTGACTGAATGGTTTTGATTAACCCTAAGATCATCCGACGGCTTAAATTAATTCAAAACTCTATAAAAAGACCCATAGACTCAAACCCTAATTCAGAATTAAAACCAAAACTATGGCCGTCATGCTGTCGTCTTATAACCTAGAGTAGCCGCCACCAATTAGAGAGGAAGAACAGCAAATCAAACCAGTTCTATTCAACCCTAAAAACGAATCTTCTTCAAAGGAAAGCTAATTCAACTTCAGAAATCAGAATTCAGAACTCCAGACCGCTTTTGAGTTGTGAGTTCGATAATTTTAATAAAATAATTAGCAATTTAATTGGATTAAGTTATGATGCGGATTATATGGATGTCATGTGAATTATTGATCGCATGTTGTAATTATGTTGTAGAATTGTGTTGAAATCTCTATGACGTTATGTTGTGATGCTCTCATATATGATGTAAAGTTATAATACTATCACCTATGTTGTAAATCTATGATCGAATCATCATGTTATTCATATGCTAGTTTGGTGATGTTGATTCATATGATAGATCGCAAGTATGTATGCAAGTTTAGATATTTATTTAAGGCATGAATCATATGATTAGTGAAAATTATCTACAACTTTACATGACATCTATTTTAAATCTAAAGTTAGGCTATGACATGTGTGAGTTATATGCCAAATTCTACATGATAGTTTACTTGTTTAGATGTAAGTTTAAACCATTGTTATGTTGCATAAATCACATATGCAAGTTTATATAAATATATGAGTTTGGAATATGAATCATGTTATGCAAGTTTAGGGTTATTGCCTATGCAAGTAAACACCTTTAGATGTAGATCTATGACATACATGATTTATGCAAGTTTGTGGTTATTACCTATGCAAGTCTACACCTTTAGATTTGGATTTATGACATATGTTGTTTTATGCAAGTTGTAACTTTGGCCTATGCAAGTTTTAGATGTAGAACATCATTCATACATGCAAGTTCACCCCTATGTTTAGATCTAGTTTTATCTATGTATGTTGTGATGTTTTCTCTTTATTCCATGAGTTAGACTATTCGAGTCTAACGTATATTTTACCTTAAACGAACGAACGTACAACGTGGGGTAAAGGGGATAATATTAAAAAATTTAATTGGCATAAATGCCTTAAAAGGCATAAAATAAATTTGTGATGAAAATTGGTATGATTTTACATACCATAAATGGGTGGACATAATTGAATCAATTATGGCCGTAGTCAAATTTGGAATTGATTGATAATTTGAATAAGGAAAGTAATTCAAATTGAGGGATGATTAATTAGGAGTAATTAATCGTCTAAGACACGAGGTTAGACTCTTTTTTGGTGTAAGACTGCCAGGACCCGCCCGGCAAATCCAGCTGCCACAAATGTCAGTCTAATGTGAGAAGTCTTAGGCACAAATTAAATACGTAACAATTGTAAAGACACGAGGTTGGCTCTTTTGTGGCGTAAGACTGCCCGAACCCGCCCGGCAAATCCAGCTGCCACAAATGCCAGTCTAATGTGAGAGGTCTTTATGAGGTTACGGTCTTAATGAATTAAGAAACACTTAACCAGATAAGCATGTAGTGGGACATGAGGGGGTTAAGTGGGTGCCTTGGGTGGCATATGGAATCTAGTGGGTGCCTTGGGTGGCATTGGAAATATGATTAGAAACACTTAAGCAAAAATTGAAACATGTAATTGAAACATGAATAAGAAGAGGGTTAAGTGGGATGTACTAGAGGGACCAAGCTTAGGTGGATAGCTTGTGTCAAGTAATGGGGGCCGGTTTCAACCAGTAACCCATACGTATCTTTGTGGGCTCGACCCAAGTCGAGGACGGGACACGCATACCGGGCTTGACTATAAGAGGCCAAACTGGGTTAACGGTGGCAACACAAGTCCAACGGGTTCATATGTGTGTGTGGACCCGGGCTGGTAGGTAAGACGTTGTTGCATCGTGTAGGTATAAGTCGTGCATCATTGGAGGTATCAGGTCGCCACTTTGGGGAGTGATACACCCCACTGTGGGGCCAACACGGGTATCTACGAGTTAGGGAGCCGATCGCTTGGGGGTGGTGGGTACACCTAGTGGAGATAGGGGCAGGCGACACCTATGAAGGTAGCTAGGGGTGCACGAAACTACCAATATCATTATTAAGTCTATAGGCGGGATCAACCTTAGGGTGACTATTGGTGGTGCAATATAGCAATTATCCTATAGTGTTGGTGTAGTTTAGTAATTATCTTATAGTGGTTTAGGGGCGCTTTAACGATATCGTTGTTCATCTTTTTTCCTTATTTACTCTGCCATATTCAATCGTTCATGGTCATTCCCTTATTTTTCAACTTATGCCTTAGCCCAGTTACTTTGTTAATTATATTGTTAAAGTTATTGCACTCGCCAGACTTTATGTCTGACCCCCTTTGTTTCCTCCTCTTTTCTTCCTTTTCCCCCTAGGTGCTCAGGTTGGAACTAGCACCAGTGGAGCTTGATTTTGGACTTCTGTTTCTCTGCTTTTAGAAGATTGCTTGGATCGCTGAAGTAAAGTTCAGCCTCTCTTTTATTTATGGCTATTTTGTAATGGGGATTATGTCTTTCAATTTATGTACTTGTGGTAGTCAAGATGGATATTATGTACTTTGAATCTGGTTTTTGATGATGTAATCAAACATATGTATTTTCCGCTGCAATGAAATAAAGTTTTAAATCTTTGAGTACTTTTTATATCTGTCTTGTTGTTAAGTTTCTGTTCTATACTTACTTAAAACGCTCCATAGAAGTTAATGCATTCGCTTTGTGAGTGACATTAATGGACGTGGGGTGTTACACGTGGTATCAGAGCTGAAGGTTACCAGAACAGATATGAATTTTGAAAAACTATTTTTCAAAACAATTTTTATAAAGAAGTACCTTCAAAAGTACGTTTTAAGGAAAGTATTTTCAAGAGAAAAGCTTATTTTAGAAAGCATAACCCCAAGGGCCATATATCTTTCCTTCGGTTCTTTTGTATTGAATCTTTCCTTTTTCGTTTCAGCATGTCTGAAGCATCTGAGATACCGGAGGGTGTTCATGTACCCGGTTGGTTTCGTCAATATCTCGAGGCTAGGGCCGCCACCGCAGGTCCAACAAATGCTCCTCCTCCTCCCCCTCCTCCTCGTGTCGATACTTTTGCTAAGATATGTGAGGACTTTAGAGCAATGGGTGGAAAACCTTTTCACGGGACGGAGACATTTGTTGAAGCTCGAAACTGGCTAAAGGAAGTGGAAGAATTATTTGGAATCTTTATAGTGGATGATGGAAGAAAAGTCCAACTAGATGCCTGGCTAATGAAGGATGAGGCCTCGTTTTGGTGGGAGGTCACTAATGGGGGACGTCCAGTCGATACATGGCCAGATTTTAGGCAGAGGTTTGAGGCGAAGTTTCTCTCGCGGGCTGAAGAGAATCTATACATGGAAAGGTTTTTGGCGCTGAAGCAAGGGAATCTATCGGTGAAAGAGTACGTCAACAAATTCAACCAATTGGCAAGATTTGGCTTGGACTTGGTGAATACTCCAGAAAAGAAGGCTCTAAGATTTGTTAAGGGTTTAAACGAGCCGCTTCATGGGTTAGCTATGACCCACATTCCCATGGGGGCTACCTTCGAGAGACTAGTTGACATGGCACTCATGCATGAAGAGGAGAAGGGCGCCAATGCTAATAAGGCACCCGAGAAGAAAGGGGATCAAAAGAAGCCGCAACAACAACAATAGAACAAGAAAGGTGGCAAAGGCAACAATGCTAAGGGAAAGAAAAGATGCTTTAACTGTAGGACACCCGACCATCTAAGCAAAGATTGTAGGAAGAAGAAGAAGATTGGTTGTTTCCACTATGGCGAGGCGGGAACTATTATTAAGGACTGCCCAAAGAAAGGGCAGAGGGCAGGGTCTACCTCGGGAGGGCAGGTGCAGGCTCTTATGGCACCAGGGAAGGCAAGGGGACAAGTTCAGGCTCTCGTGGTCCCACCACTGTAAGAACGAGGTAGAGCAATTTCTGTTGAAAGTTTAGTTTTTCTATTTGATCATCCCGTCCGTACTTTATTCGGTTCTGGCGTATCACATTCCTTTATCTCTACATCATTAGTTGAAACATTGCACCTAGATACTAGTCTAGTTACGGATCCCTTAGTAGTCTCAAATCCTATCGGTGGTTCAGCTCGTCTTTCTATGATTTGTCGGGATTTGAGAGTGTTTATCTTGGGCGTTGAGTTTGAGTGCAACGCTTTAGTTCTTGGCTTCATGGGCTACGGTTTAATTCTAGGTATGGATTGGCTAACTAGATATGGGGCCATCCTAGATTGTGAAAGAAGGGTAGTTAGATTGTTGACTCGTTGTGGTAAGACCCTTGATATTTCTTGTGACCCAAGAGGTCCAGTAATGCTTAGCTACCTAGAATCCCTTGACGCATCCGATGATGATTTACATTCTATTCCCATAGTCCGTGAATATGCTGATGTCTTCGATGAGGTGAGGGATTTACCCCCAAAACGTGTAATAGACATTCGAATATATCTAGTAGATAATGCAAAGCCGGTTGCATTACCAGTGCGCCACATGGCTCCAAGAGGGAGAAGAGAACTCAGTAAGCAAGTGAAAGAATTGCTTGAGAAGGGGTTCATCAGACGTAGTATATCGGAGTGGGGTGCTCCAGTAGTGTTTGCCACGAAGGCGGATGGGTCCCTTAGACTTTGTGTGGACCATAGAGAACTTAATAAGCTTACTAAGAAGAATAGACACCCACTGCCGAGGATTGACGATCTCTTCGATCAGTTAGTTGGCGCCTCAGTGTTTTCGCAGTTGGACTTAGCCACGGGTTTCCATCAGTTGAGAGTGGCTGAGGATAGCATAGACAAGACTGCCTTTAGGACTCCAGACGGTTTCTTCGAGTGGCTTGTGATGCCCTTCGGTTTGACAAACGCCCCCGCATACTTTGTTGACTTGATGAGTAGGGTGTTTAGGGAGTACCTTAATAAATTCGTGATAGTCTTTGTGGACGACATCTTGATCTTTTCTAAGAATGAGGAAGAGCATGCCCTACATCTTAGGGAAGTGTTGGAGACTCTTTGAGCGCATAGCCTTAAAGCTAAATTTTCTAAATGTCACTTTTGGAGAAAGGAAGTGCGATTCTTCGGGCACGTGGTTTCCAAAGAAGGGATAGCTGTGGATCCCGCGAAGGTAGTGGTCATCCACGATTGGAAGGTTCCTAAAAATGCTACCGAGGTGAGGAGTTTCTTAGGGTTGGCTGGCTACTATAGGAAGTTTATCAAAGACTTCGCAAAAATATCAGCCCCATTAACACGCTTGACGAAGAAGAACCTAGTTTTCACGTGGGACGTAGATTATTATGATGCGTTCCAACGTTTAAAGAGAGCTTTGACCACAACCCCAGTCTTAGTGTTGCCAGATGGGAGTAAGCCATTTACCGTTTATACCGATGCTTGTGGGACAGGACTAGGCGCAGTCTTAATGCAAGAGGGAAGGGTAATAGCCTATGGTGGAAGGCAATTGAGAGTACATGAGAGAAATTAGCCTACACATGACCTAGAGTTGGCCACTATTGTCTTCGCGCTTAAGTCTTGGCGTCATTATCTTCTTGGCGAAAAATTCAAATTATTCCCTGACCACAAATCGCTAAAATACTTATTCTCTCAGAAGGACTTGAACTTAAGGCAACAAAGGCGGATGGAATTCTTAGCATCCTACGAATTCGAGATAGCATGTACCCCTGGCAAGGGTAACGTGGTGGCAGACGCCTTAAGTAGAAAAAGGTTGTCCTTGAGTCCGTTGTTTGTTGAGCGGCGAAGCTTGGAGTTCATCTCTACGTTTGACTTTAAACCTTCCATTGACTTTGTACTAGGTTTGCTAACATCCTTAGAGGTCAGACCTACGCTTTTGGGACGGATTGGCGAGGCACAACGAGACGACCCACAGTTGGTTGAGTTAGTAGAAAAGCTCAAAAGAGGGGAGTCATCGAGCCATCTCCGTAGGTATACCCTAGATGATAAGGGTTGGTTACGTAGGGATGGTAGACTTTGTGTACCAAAAGACGAGGGCCTAAGGAAGACCATTCTTGATGATGCACATCGTTCGAAGATGACCATCCATCCCAGCGGGGACAAGATGTACATAGACATGAGACGGGTTTACTTTTGGGCCGGCATGAAGAAGGACGTGGCTGAGTTTGTTGCTAGATGCTTGGTGTGCCAACAAGTAAAAGCAGAGCAAAAGAAGCCCGGTGGATTGCTTCACCCATTGGAGGTCCCACAATGGAAGTGGGAAAGTGTTTCGATGGACTTTGTTGACGGATTACCAAGATCGAGGAAGGGTAATACGGGGATTTGGGTCGTGGTAGATAGACTTACTAAGAGCGCCCATTTCATTCCCGTAAAGTGTAAGAGGACTGCTCCATGGTTAGCCTCCGTATACATTCGAGAGATAGTTCGTGTGCACGGTGTTCCTTCTAGCATAGTGAGCGACCGCGATCCTATTTTTACTAGCGAGTTTTGGAAGAGCTTGCAAGAGGCGGTAGGGACTCAGTTATGTTTGAGCTCCGCATATCATCCTCAGACGGACGGCCAGACCGAAAGGGTGAATCGTATTCTATAGGACTTATTGAGGTTGTGTGTCTTAGACTTCGAAGGTACATGGGAGGAACATCTTCCGTTGGTAGAGTTCGCATATAATAACAGCTTTTAGTCTAGCATTGGCATGGCACCGTTCGAGGCTCTTTATGGACAACTGTGTCATTCGCCTACATGTTGGTGGGAGTCTACAGATAAGATCTTGCTTGGACCCGATATGATTAGAGAGACTTCAGAAAAGATCGATTTGATTCGAAGGAGGATGAAGACGACGCAAGATAGGCAAAAATCTTATGCTGACAAGAGGAGGACAGATCTTGAGTTTGGTATTGGGGACATGGTCTTTGTCAAGGTGTCTCCATTACGGAACGTCGTTCGCTTTGGGTCAGTTGGGAAGTTAGCACCAAGGTTCGTGGGACCGTTTCCTATTAAGGAGAGGATTGGGCAGATGGCGTATAGAGTGGAGTTGCCCGAGAGACTTAGTGGCGTACACGATGTATTCCATGTATCACATTTGAGGAAGTGCTTGCACGAGACCGCGGAAGTGGTAGAGCCGAGCTTGCTTAGAGAGGTGGAGATCGAGCGTGATGCGACGATTCGACGAGCTCCTACGTGCATTCTTGGGTCGGAGATTAAAAAGTTGAGGAATCGAGAGGTCAAACTAGTCAAAGTGCAATGGGGAGATGATGAGAGCAACGCTACTTGGGAGACGGAAGCGAAGATGCGTTCATTGTACCCTTTTCTTTTCGAGGGTATGTCTTTTAATTTCTCCTTTATCGCTTACCTTGTACTTATCTTATCTTTAATATGTCCTCTCACTAGTATCTTTGACCTTTAGATAGGGTAATCCTATGGTTGAAACATGTGTTTGAGACATGTTATGTTTGATGGTTGCATGTTGATGCAAGTGTTTGCTAGTGGTTGCTCGTGGATGCATATACACACACTTTAGGCACTAGATCGGCTCAGTCACTTCATATTGCATTTTGCATATAAATGTGTGTACATATTTAAGTAATGGATGTATAATGGTTGTACCATCATATGGATGTTGCATTTTGGTGAATGGTTGTGCACATATGTAGAAATAATATGTATCGATAAGGTTCTTTCGCATACATAATGGACGCATGGCACTATCATGGTTTGCATTAAGGAGGTCAACTGAATCTGTAGACCGCCTAATTTTGCATTAGATAAGGAACATATAGAAACACTTCTTGCATATGTTCATACAGCATTAGAAATTTTATAAGGACAATGGATGCCCGTGTTTGATGGTTGAGTAGATGGTTGTTTGGACGGTAGGATATGCATTCTCCTTAACTTGGAGATTTCGGGGGCGAAATCCTTTAAGGAGGGGAGAACGTAACACCCCGGATTTTTGAATAATCGAATTAACTAAAATAAAGAATAATTAATCTCAGACGTGAGAATTAAGGGAATGGGGTTATGCCATTGTGTTCGTCTCGGAATTCTGGTTGAAATAGAGTCCGAGTTTGCGGAAAACGGATACCGGATGAAGGAGTTATGGACGAACGAAGTTTGGTGGCAAAACAAGAAAAAAAAATTTTTGCACTGGCGCACTTGGGAAGTGCGCCAGTACAAATTTGCACTGGGGCACCTGCCAAGTGCGCCCAGGCCGAGGCAGCAGATCTGGACAGGTTTCTGGTTCAGTCTGACCCATGTTGTTGAGTCCTTTCTGACTCCTTGCTGAGTCATTAGGGCTGAGGTGTCACCCTATCCCGACTGAATGGTTTTGATTAACCCTAAGATCATCCGACGGCTTAAATTAATTCAAAACTCTATTAAAAGACCCATAGACTCAAACCCTAAATCAGAATTAAAACTAAAACTGTGGCCGTCATGCTGTCGTCTTATAACCTAGAGTAGCCGCCACCAATTAGAGAGGAAGAACAGCAAATCAAATCAGTTCTATTCAGCCCTAACAATGAATCTTCTTCAAAGGAAATATAATTCAACTTCAGAAATCAGAATTCAGAACTCAAGACCGCTTTTGACTTGTGAGTTCGATAATTTTAATAAAATAATTAGCAATTTAATTGGATTAAGTTATGATGCGAATTGTATGGATGTCATGTGAATTATTGATCGCATGTTGTAATTATGTTGCAGAATTGTGTTGAAATCTCTATGACGTTATGTTGTGATGCTATCATTTATGATGGAAAGTTATAATACTATCACCTATGTTGTAATTCTATGATCAAATCATCATGTTATTCATATGCTAGTTTGGTGATGTTGATTTATATGATAGATCGCAAGTATGTATGCAAGTTTAGATATTGATTTAAGACATGAATCATATGATTAGTGAAAATTATCTACAACTTTACATGACATCTATTTTAGATCTAAAGTTAGGCTATGACATGCGTGAGTTATATGCCAAATTCTACATGCTAGTTTACTTGTTTAGATGTAAGTTTAAACCATTGTTATGTTGCATAAATCACATATGCAAGTTTATATAAATATATGAGTTTGGAATATGAATCATGTTATGCAAGTTTAGGGTTATTGCCTATGCAGGTTAACACCTTTAGATGTAGATCTATGACATACATGATTTATGCAAGTTTGTGGTTATTACCTATGCAAGTCTACACCTTTAGATTTGGATTTATGACATATGTTGTTTTATGCAAGTTGTAACTTTGGCCTATGCAAGTTTTAGATGTAGAACATCATTCACACATGCAAGTTCACCCCTATGTTTAGATCTAGTTTTATCTATATGTATGTTGTGATATTTTCTCTTTATTCCATGAGTAAGACTATTCGAGTCTAACGTATATTTTACATTAAACGACCGAACGTACAACGTGGGGTAAAGGGGATAATATTAAAAGATTTAATTGGCATAAATGCCTTAAAAGGCATAAAATAAATTTGTGATGAAAATTGGTATGATTTTACATACCATAAATGGGTGGACATAATTGAGTCAATTATGGCCATAGTCAAATTTGGAATTGATTGATAATTTGAATAGGGAAAGTAATTCAAATTGGGGGATGATTAATTAGGAGTAATTAATCGTCTAAGACACGAGGTTAGACTCTTTTGTGGTGTAAGACTGCCCGGACCCGCCCGACAAATCCAGCTGCCACAAATGCCAGTCTAATGTGAGAGGTCTTAGGCACAAATTAGATACGTAACAATTGCAAAGACACGAGGTTAGGCTCTTTTGGGGCGTAAGACTGCCCGGACCCGCCCGGAAAATCCAGCTGCCACAAATGCCAGTCTAATGTGTGAGGTCTTTATGAGGTTACGGTCTTAAAGAATTAAGAAACACTTAACCAGACAAGCATGTAGTGGGACATGAGGCGGTTAAGTGGGTGCTTTGGGTGGCATGTGGAATCTAGTGGGTGCCTTGGGTGGCATTGGAAATATGATTAGAAACACTTAACCAAAAATTGAAACATGTAATTGAAACATGAATAAAAAGAGGGTTAAGTGGGATGTACTAGTGGGGACCAAGCTTAGGTGGATAGCTTGTGTCAAGTAATGGGGCCCATTTCAACCAGTTACCCATACGTATCTTTGTGGGCTCGACCCAAGTTGAGGACGGGACATGCATACTGGGCTTGACTGTAAGAGGCCAAACCGGGTTAGCGGTGGCAACGCAAGTCCAACGGGTTCATATGCGTGTGTGGACCCGGGCTGGTAGGTAAGACGTTGTTGCATCGTGTAGGTATAAGCCATGCATCATTGGTGGTATCGGGTTGCCACTTTGGGGAGCGATGCACCCCACTGTGGGGGCCAGCACGGATATCTACGAGTTAGGGAGCCGATCGCTTGGGGGTAGTGGGTACACCTATTGGAGATAGGGGCAGGCGACACCTATGAAGGCAGCTAGGGGTGCACGAAACTACCAATATCATTATTAAGTCTATAGGCGGGATCAACCTTAGAGTGACTAGTGGTGGTGCAGTATAGCAATTATCCTATAGTGTTGGTGTAGTTTATTAATTATCTTATAGTGGTTTAGGGGCGCTTTAACGATATTGTTGTTCATCTTGTTTCCTTATTTACTCTGCCATATTCAATGGTTCATGGTCACTGCCTTATTTTCCAACTTATGCCTTAGCCCAGTTACTTTGTAATTATATTGTTAAAGTTATCGCACTCGCCCGACTTTATGTCTGACCCCCTTTGTTTTCTCCTCTTTTCTTCCTTTTCCCCCCAGGTGCTCAGGTTGGAACTAGCACCAGTGGAGCTTGATTTTGGACTGCTGTTTCTCTGCTTTTAGAAGATTGCTTGGATCGCTGAAGTAAAGTTCAGCATCTCTTTTATTTATGTCTATTTTGTAATGGGGATTATGTCTTTCAATTTATGTACTTTTGGTAATCAAAATGGATATTATGTACTTTGACTCTGGTTTTTGATGATGTAATCAAACATATGTGTTTTCCGCTGCAATGAAATAAAGTTTTACATCTTTGAGTACTATTTATATCTGTCTTTTTGTTAAGTTTATGTTCTATACTTACTTAAAACGCTCCATAGAAGTTAATGCATTCCCTTTGTGAGTGACATTAATGGACGTGGGGTGTTACAACCTGACAGGGATGAATGGGCAGACTTTGTTAAGCGATCCATAATCACCCATATGCTATCATTCCCTTTTCTACTTCGGGGCAAGCCATCAATGAAGTCCATAGAAATTTCCTCCCACTTCCAACCTGGAACTCCCAGCGGTTGCAACAAACCCGCCAGTTTCGATTGATCACTTTTAACTTGCCGACAAGTGGGACATCTAGCAACGTAAATAGAAATATCTCTCTTCATCGCCTTCCACCAAAAGGTGCTCTTAAGATCATGGTACATCATGCTTACTCCTGGATGAACGCTGAGTTTGGATTTATGGCACTCATCCATAACTTCTCTTTTTAGATCAGCAATGTCTGGTACAAAAATTCACCCTTGCAATCTAAGGGTCCCATTACTGTCAATTTGGAAGCTTGAGGCTTCTCCCTTTCGAACTCGTTCGCTAAGCATCTGGATAAATTTATCATTCTTTTGAAGAGCAGAAATTTTATCAATCAGAGTAGGAGTGATAATGAGATTGGCGAGGATGAGATTGTCGCTATCTGCATTCTTCCTACTCAGCGCATCGGCTACAACGTTGGCTTTCCCTGAAGTATATAAAATATCCAAGTCATAGGCTAAAAGAAATTCAACCCAACACTGCTGCCTCATGTTCAAGTCTCTTTGGGTAAAAAGATGCTTCAAGGATTTGTGATCCGTATATATTTCGAACTTCTCACCCAACAGATAATGCCTCCATATTTTAGAGCAAACACAATGGCCATTAGCTCAAGATCATGAGTGGCGTAATTCTTCTCATGCGGTTTCAATTGGCGGCTAGCATATGCGACCACTTTGTCCCTTTGCATCAGCACCACAACAATACCTTAAATAGATAAGGGATAACATTTTAAAATGAGATTTGACATTAAAAGGAAATGTTATCTCTGACATGTTGATTTTAAAAAAATGAAACAACCTTGTTTAGAAGTGTCGGTCCAGACTTTCAAATCCTGATTGCCATCTATGATGGTCAACATAGGAGCATTGGTCAACCTCCTTTTTAGATCTTGGAAAGCTGTCTCGCATTCGGGTGTCCAAATGAATTTTGTATGCTTCTTGGTCAGGTTTGCCAATGGACAAGATACCTTCGAAAAATCTTTGACAAATTTCCGATAATAGCCAGCCAGTCCTAAGAAACTTCTGACCTCTGTGGGAGTTCGAGGCTGCTTCCAATCTTGGATGGCTGAGATCTTTCCTGGATCTACTGAGATGCCTTCTTTTGATACGACATGGCCGAGGAATTTCACCTCTTCTTGCCAGAATATGCATTTGGAGAATTTGGCTTTCAGCACATTTCTTCGCAAAATCTCCAGGACTTCTCTCAGATGCTGTTCGTGCTCGGCAGTGGATTTAGAAAAGATGAGGATGTCATCGATGAATACCAGCACGAACTTATTTAAAACATCTTTGAATACTCTATTCATCAAATCAATAAAGTACGCTGGAGCATTACATATACCGAAGGGCATTACTAGCCATTCATAAAAGATATCCGATCCTCTGAAAGCGGTTAAAGGCACACATTCTTCTGCAATGCGAAGTTGATGGAAGCCTGTAGCTAGGTCCATCCTAGAAAATACTCTTCCTCCATGTAAGCGGTCAAGTAGGTCATCAATGCGTGGCAGTGGGAATTTATTTTTAAGCGTTTGTTTGTTGAGATCGCGGTAGTCCACATATAGCTTGAGGGTACCGTCTGATTTTGGGACGAACACCACTGCTGCACCCCATTCTGAAAAGCTGGGCCTGATGAGACCATTCCACAAAAGCTGTTTGGTTTGGTTTCTCAGCTCCTCCTTCCTTTTTGGCGACATTCTTCGAATAGGATGTACAACGGGCCTTGCACTCGGAGCTAAGTCAATTCTGAAGTTGATTTCTCTACGTGGAGGCAAGCCCTCAACTTCTTTGAATACATCAGCGTAATCTTTGACGATAGGGATATCCTCAATAGAAGTAGGGGTAACCTCTAAAGAAGACCAAAATTCTTTCCTGTCGGTGGCTGAGCCATGGCATGGTATAGAAATAGTCTTTCCCAATTTAGTTTTTATTTTGACGATCCTTTCAGTGCACAATACCTCAGCATCATATTCCGTCAGCCAATCCATTCCCAGTATGGTATCATATACGGAGAAATTCATGACGATCAAATTAAAAGGGAACTGGGAATATGAATAAGAAACAGGCACTCTACAAAACCGATCAAGAATAAGAGATCCTCCTATCGGACTATGGGTTCTAACCAATTCTTTCAGTTTTCTTGGTTTCAGTTTTAATTTTGTAATTGTGTCATTAGAGATAAAACTCCGTGCCGCACCAGTGTTAAACAAAGCAGTAATAGGGATGTTTTTAATGTTAAGAGTACCTCCTAAGACATCGGGTTTACCTGGTCCTTCGGCAGAAGCCGGTGCAGTCGTTCCTTCATAGACATGTGCCACTTCAGTTTTCTTCATTAGAGGGCAATTTCTGGCAAAGTGTCCTGGCTTATGGCAGTTATAGCAATCCTGAGTGTTCCGGGGGTTCTGTTCACGATTCTGAGAATTCTGGCTATGATTCTGGCTAGGTCCTGATTCGTTCCTCTTGACTCTTTTAGGAGCTTTACACTCGGACTCAAAATGCCCAGTCTTGCCGCAATTATAGCATGTCACCTTGCTCCTGTCCCTCTTCTTCCCTTGAGGCTTAGCAGCAGAAGAATTTCCTCACTCTGGTTTCCTGTCCGCTTGCTCCTTCTTGTTGTTGCTTTGATTTTTCACTCTCTCCTACTGTCCAGACTCATCATTCTCCTCGTAGTGGCAAGCCATCTCTACTGCTTCATTGAATGGGAGCTTGATATGAGCAGTGACTCTGTTCAAATATTTCATTGAAAGGCCCTTGATGAATTTTTTATTCTTCTCTACTGGATCTTGAATCAATCCATGAGCATATCGTGAAATCTCATCAAACTTTCTCACATACTCAGAAACAGACATGCTCCCTTGCTGTAGGTTGACGAACTGCTCGCGAAGGCGCTCTCTTGCTTGTGGGGGAACATACTTGTCGTTGAAAAGTTCTTTAAATTTGGCCCAAGACATATTGGCCACATCATTGCAAATCTTGACCGTATCCCACCAATGTCCAGCTTCATCTTTTAATTGCCATACTGCCAGGAAATGCTTTCGTTGATCCTCTAATTCTAAGCCTTCTAAGATCTTTTCACAGTCCTTAAGCCATGTCTCTGCCTGAATCGCAGACTCTCTCCCAGTGAAAGGTACACCTCCTAGATTTCTGAATTTATTTGACATTCTCTCCAAGTCGAAGGGCTGTGGGGGGTGGAGGTGGTTGTGCTACGACCTCTGAAGTAGGCTGTTCCTGAGTAATGGGGGTCTCGTCTATGGTTGGCCCTCTAGCTCCCCCTCGGGCCCCGCCTCGAGCTCCACCCCGGGCTGTTCTTGCTCTGGTGTCCATTTAAATCAGTCTGTACCATCAAGGAAAGAGTCAGACCAACAGAAATGAAAGATTTTAAGGAAAGATAAGATAAGGTCAAAATGAAAAGATGATGATGTAATGAATGATAAATATGTGCTATTCTGCTGTGCTCATTCTAGGACATTACTAGTCCTATCTCTAATAAGCTACTCGCTTTAGAATAATGTTGATTCTATCCAGACGAATTGTTCTAAATATGTTTGTTAGATCCAAAATTGGCTCTAACACCCAAATTATGATTATAGCTAGATATTAGTATCAGTAAAATAACAGAAAAGTAGAAAAGACACAAGATTTATAGTGGTTCGGCGTTAACGAGCCTACGTCCACTTTATATCTATGATTATACTTGAAATCAGAGTACAATCGATAACATTTCTCTCAATCTCCCTTGTACAATGTTAATTCACTCAGTAATTTCGAGATAAAAACAATGGAGCTATGATAATGGTGAGATCAGAGCTCTAAATTGCCCAAAAAAGATCCTGAAAAATGCCAAGCTCTAGGCTATTTATAGCTGATGTTTGGTGACGGATCGCGGTCATACGTGGCCCACATCCCGAAGATCTCGGACTGGTTCGTAGCTTGATGGAGAATTAGTCAAATTAGCCGTCGAGGACAGGTGCCACGATCTCCTTAAACCTCGGATCGTGGGTGACTTGGTCAAGGTCTTCACCTAGTGGCTGCTGGGATCGGATCGCGATAGGTAGGGCGGATTGGAGGCAGGGGGCGATCCGCGATCCGTATGGCCAGAACGTGATGGATTCTGTGTTTGAGACTTTGTGGAGAGCATATATCGATCCTGGTGGCTTGGTTCAAAAAGCTAGCCAACATTTTGCCCCCTCGAAGTATGTTTTATCGAGGATGGAACATGCTTCGAAATTTCTGAACTGTCTTTTCCTGAAGCGATGCAAAGCAAAGGTTGTGTCTGTATGTAGCGTCGCACCATTTCCAAAAAGTCATGCCTCTCAATTAGTACAAATATCAGGATGTACTATCGATCATTTCGTTGTTCGTCGGATAACCCTATTTTCTGGAATCTTTTGGAGATTTCATCGCAAAGTCGTCGGGTGATTGTCAGGTAAAATTTTATTAATTTTCTCCTAAATATATATATATATATATATATATATATATTTGACAATCGCTTGTCGGGTCGGATCGCCATAGTACTTCACGGTCCACAAGGAGGGGTGCTCGCCATGATGCGATTCTTAGGTGGGCCTTGGGCTCAGCAGACCCATCCTTCTCACGAGCCAGTCGAGGGACCGCCCTGTCTTCCCGATGGGCTTGGCTTTGTGGCTCATCAGGCCCCCACGACTCGTATAAGACAAAAAACGGAAGGCCAACGGCCACGAATTTGCCTATATAGGCCCGACCTCCCTTCCTCCTTCTCTCCTTCTTCTTTTGCTTAGCCGCTCGAAGTTTAGACCGAACCCATACTTTCTTCGATCCCAAAAGAGAAAAGCTCGTATTTCTTCACTTTTTAAGAAAGGTAATCACGTCAAAAACACATTCTAGCATCTCTATCTTCATTTTACTTGAGTTTCCATCGATCTGAGATAAGAATTGGAGGGATCTGGTGAAAATTATGGCTTTTGGAAGGACAGTGGCGATGGGTTTAAGCACCCGAGTTCGCGAGTAAAGAGGAGGAGAAGAAAGGAAGGTGCTGGATCGTTTCGTGGACGAGGGACTTTGGTTCGGGTCGCAAGGAGGGTGAAGATAGGAAAGTGGGAGCAGGCGGATCAGATCGTGGCAGCAATGGATCAGGTCGAGGAGGATAAAATGGATGTTGTCACGTTTGGGTCATCGGATCGGATCGTGGCGTGCTGGGCGGATCGTGAGGGGTTAACGCGATCCGTTCTGATTTCCTCGATCCGACGCTCCTTCACGAGTGGGCACTTCTGCTACAAGTCTTGCTTCATGATTCGGTGGCGCTCCGCGACCCAATCCTCAACTCCCGATCCGAGGAGATGTGCGATCGAATGAGACATGCGATCCGATGAGACATGCGACCCGATTTACTTGTTAAATAAACAATGCAACTTGAGCTTAACACACCAATGGACAGTTAGGTTTAGGGCCTACGAAATGAACTTTTCGAACTGGATGACATCAGGATTGAACAACATATTTTATCTGTTTTGTGACTTTACTATTTCAGTATTTCACACATTTGCACATACAAGCACTTGCACGTACACGGGAAACAGGTAATTGCGTTCTAATCTCACATGTTTACTCGCCAAAACAGCAATGTCGAGCAGACGATCTTCTAAAGAATCCAAAACAGAGGCAGACCCAGAGATATCGGAATAGCCTAACCCTGAGCTCCCTTCAACTAATCCAGAGTGTCAGAAATCTGGATCCGAATATGAAGCAGAAACGGAGTCCGATTCGTCAGAGAGCACTTCAATTGAGGAGTCTGATGTAGACGAAAGAGCTCCTGATGAGATTCCTGGCTCCAAGGATATCGATAAATTTACTGACTCTAAGGCATCCAAATTAGACGACGCCAAACTTCTGCGAATATGCTTAAAGCACGAAATACCCTGGGATGATGTCAAAACTCCAGGCAAGGATGATCTTCCTCACCTCGCCCCACCTGGAAATATGGCCATTAGCAAGTTGATGTGTAGCGTTGGTGCTATTCCTCCGTTCCCGCCAATCGTCATAGAAACTCTGAAACGGTTGCGTATCGCCCCTATGCAACTCCACCACAATGCCTATGCAGCCCTGTACACTCTCTTTATCGCATATGAAGAAATCTTGCACACAGAGCTCACCTTTAAGGACTTAAAATTCTATTACCTTTTCAAACATCGTTCCACTGCAACCCCAAATTTCTCCTTCTTTGAATCAGTGGCCAATAGGAAGGTTTTATCAGACAGTCACAGCAACATAAGGGATCCCAAAGCCGACTGGTTCTATATAAAACTGCAGGCTGGGTGTGCGAGGGGGTGGATCAAAATCAGGTAGATTCCGAGTCTTCTAATTCGTGGCTTTATCACGCAATCAAAACACTAATGTGTTTCTTTTTCTTTTGGTGCAGATCATAAAATCCCAAAGACAGAGGGCTCGACATATAAAAAATCACTATCCCGCCTTCTTAAAAGCAAGTCTGACTTCTTGAAGATCAAGAAAAGCATCACCGATGAGAATCTTCATAGGCATCATCTGTTGGACATTAGATTTGGACTTGGAGCATGTGGTAAGCCTTATAAGTACGTGCCCCCAGCTGGGGATGAGGGAACCTCAGGGGCCACTAAGGTAATTGAACTTCCCAAGAGTCCTTCACCGCATATTGACCAAGATGAGGAGGACTTAAATATTCCTAAAGGAGGTGAAGTCCAGAAGAATGATCCTAAGAAGGTCCCGGACTCTGAGGGGCAGTCTTCCCCAAAAGTTTTACCACCGACTGATCCTGCTTCTCACGGAGAGTTAACAGAAGAGCGTATGTTTAGGGAATTGCACAAAATTCCTCTACCAGATGATATCTACAGGCAGGAAGACTTTGGAGATGAATCGCTGTTTCCCGATCCTGAGGAAGTTATTCCCTTGATTGGGGACAAAGAAAACATTCAGATGAGTCAAGCTCTGGACTCTGGTCCGTTAGGGGGATTATACGGGATACACAATTCACACACATCTTATTACAACATTCTAGTGTCGCAGATATTAGTTGTTCTAACACATACTCGTTTTCTTTTGCAGGAAAGATGACCCACAAACGGTCTTATTCTTATCGTTCTCTTCGCTCAGGCACACCAATTCTTTATCCGGATCCTGCTCAAGGTTGTGGCGACAGCCGGGGAAGAGACAGCGATCGACCTCGCGATTCTCACAAGTCATACTCTGTGCGATTTCGGTCTCCGACGAGGCAGGGTTCTGGAAAGTATCACAGTCATCCTCTGCCACCAGCACCGGGGGGCAAACAACTTCCAAAAGAGTTGACGCCTCCAAAAAGTACGCCTTCTCACGCTAAGTCTTCAAAAAAACAGGAGGAGCCAAAGGGCAAGGATAAGGATGAGAGCGGGATTGTAGAGAAGGGGAAAACAGCTCTTGCTACTTCTAGCCAGCAGAGCCTGGATGCTACCGCTACACAGGATATTATTCCTTCTTTCGGAACCCAAGCCAAGCGGGATGTCTACGGAAGCAGTTTCCCGATATTTACTTCGAGAGGATGGTGTTCGTCCCATACCTTGAGCCGGTATCCGAGGAGTGGGATGTTGAGGTTATGAGGAAAGTGAGTCATGCGGCTAAACAGTATAGCGTGATGAAAAAGCATGCCACGAAACTCTCAGAGGTTATCCGTAATTTGGAAATGGATGCGGCCAGGGCTAGAGTGAAGATTGCTAACGATGAGAAGGCTAGGAAAAAGATGGAGAAGGAGTTAGAGGATACTCAAGCTCAACTTGCATTGGCTCGGCGGGACGCGGGGAATTATAAGACTGAGCTTGAGGATGCTAGGGAGCGTTTTCGTAATGAGCTTAGCCAAGAGAAATTGGCTTTGAAGAAGGAGGCAGAGGATCTCAGGGCAGCTAATATCGAATTGAGAACAACACAAGAGCACTTTGCCACAGAGAAGGCTACCTGGGAGAAAGAAAAAGAGGAACTTAAGGGCAGACCCGCCCTTGTTGATAAAGAGAAAGAGACATTAACTGGTCAGCTCTCCGAAGCTGAAGAGCGTGTTGTTCTTGCCGAAGGCAACGCTAACAATGTCCTTGAATCGGCCTCCATCGCCGCTGATCAACTCGCTGAAAAAGAGCAAGAGATAGAAAAGTTCGAAGAGCTGCTATTCGACTTCTTGGGTCACGTTATCAAGACTCGAGACATTTCCTGGATCCCAGATTATCACGTCACCTTGGCCAATATATGGGATGCTATTGTTGAAGGCGAGAGGCAGCGATTGGGGGTCGAGGAGATCGACGAGGGTAAGTTGATGGAGGCCTTCCTCAGGGGTGAGGAACCCCAAGCTCTGGAGGAGGGCAGACGTTTACTTCGTGAGGAAGCCGAGAGGGTGAGGACCAAGCTGGAGTGCAAAAACAATATTGACGAGGGCTCTAGGTCGGCAATTGAGCCTACAACTACAGGAGTCGAGGAGTACCATCCCGATGATCTATTGATTCCCTTAGCTCCAACTCCTCTGACCGTCGGAGCTTTAACTACAAACCGGGGGGAGGAGTCGGCCGAAGGTATCTCCATATTCTCCCCGCAGTTTGCCAGAGTGACATCTTCTCCCGATGCATTAACATTTGTTACTCATAATATAGGGGTCAAGCCAGTTGAGAAAGATGCGGAAGAGAAGACGGAGGCAGGAAAAGCTGATGCTCCTACGAGTTCTGAAGTCGGAGTTTCATAGACTTCGAAGAAAACGGAGGACAAGGCACATGAGGCAGTCGTTACAGCACCCGTGGCACCCAGTACCGATGCTCTTACTGATGCTGATATTATTGATGCCTTGAGAGACACTGATGGTGGCAACGGGGACGAGGAAGTGGATGTTGTCATTGTGGACGAAGCCCAAGGTGGTGATGGTGAGACCCTGGCTGGCATGCAGGCTAGGAAGGAGAAGCAACTGGCTCTTAAAAAGGAAGAGTTGGAGCCTATGTTTGTTGCTCCTATCAGGGAGGTCGACCCTAAGACTGGGCTAGTGACAAGATTTTCTTCTAGATCGATAACTTCGCAGCTTGCCTCCGAGTCTTCTCTACCTCCAGCTGATCCTCCTTCTGATAAAAAGAAGAGGAAGAAAGATGATGAGGGTGATGATATTAAGGAGGAGAAAACGGGGATGAAGAAGAAGGAAAGGAAAGTGAAGTCCTCCCCGAAGAAATCAAAATCATCGCCCAAGCATAAGTAGGTCGTAGTTGCTAGTTTGCATTTTTCTTTTTTAGGATTTCCACTGGCCATGTGATGTAGTTGCGAGTGTGGCCCTCGCCTTTTGGTTAGCTTCGTTTTGTACTTCTGCAGTTTAGTGAAATGAAAATATGCTTATTTTGCATCTTCAAGTACCTGCAAATTCAGCACGTCTGTGAAATTCATTATTTTGAATCACATAACTTAAAAATAATCATGACTAACGTAAACAATCACGACCAAATATAAAAGTTACGAGAAAATTCATGTATGTCTAGTAAAAAGCATTTGCTAGTGTCGAAGTGTAAGTATTGTGTGTGTATGCCCCCAATCAATCGTCATTATGGTGCCTGGCCAGGGCTTATTGAAGATTGATTAGAGTCGTAGTTATATTGCCCCCCATTCCCGGAAATGAGGGGGTCGGGGTCATCTTTTATTCTCATTCCCGATTATGTAGCGGGATAGGAACCCTTATGTGGCACTTAATTCGAATGCCTTTATACTCACTCCAGAGTTCGAACTCAGCTTTCAGTCTTCTCCCAGATCCTTCAGCATGGTAGGAGTTCTTTGGGGGTGTTGAGTCCCTAGTACCTTTATACTCTCTCGTCGAATTCCAAGGGTAGAGTGTAGAGCGAGACGGTCTTTAAAATCATGGTGCACCTTCACGTCTCATGGACAGTTAAATTCGCAGTCCTTGGCACTTCTCGAATCTTGAGAAGCGAAGTTTTAATCGATATGTCATTCATTTGATCACCTTTTCGGCGTTCTTCTTATCATTAAAGAGCGATGAACGAACCCGTGAACTCTTGGAAGGGTGACCCGCGGAAGCGAGTCTCATTCCAAAAGTCAGGAGTCAAGAAACCATAAGTCTTCATCAAGTAGTCGAATGTTGCCTTGACGGAATTCCCAAGGGTGTTACACTCCCTCTGGAACTCGTGAAAACATCATCGATGCCAGCGAACCGTAATTACCTGCATATGTGAATGACAAGATAATAAATAAAAGTGCAATAAAGGTAAATGACACACGATGTTTTTATAGTGGTTCGGTCGAATCATGACCTACGTCCACTTTATAATCTTTTGTTCATATACTGGACTATTCTAGGCTAGTCGAGCCTTATTACACAATCCTACAAACAAAAGAATAGAAATGACGGTCTTCACGTCAAATAATGCCGTAAATGTTGGGCATTCCACACTCTGGGGATTTCAATTCCGTCCACGGTCGTTAGCTTGAAAGCTCCGTTATCAAGCCTCCGCTAGATGGCATAGTGCCCTTCCCACTTCGGCCCCAAGTGAGTTGGGGGTGGAAAGATTCGCTTCAGAACCAAGTCTCCGGGCTCAAAGGTACGGGCTCGGACCCTTTTGTTATAGTACCGAGCAACTTGCTGCTTGTGCCTTAAGGCACGTAAATCAGCTTCATCTCTCTTTTCTTCTACCATATCGAGGGATTCGAGGAGCAGTTCATTATTGTTCATTGGGTCGTAATAAGTGACCCGATGGGATGGTACCTTCAGTTCTACCAGGATGACGGTCTCCGACCCGAAAGCAAGGGAAAAAGGAGTATGCCCGGTAGCTGATTTGTAAGTCGTCCTATAGACCCATAATGCCAAGAGTAGCTCGTCGACCCACATGGCTTTGGCCTGTTTTAAGCGTTTTTTCAGGATGTACTTGATTACTTTATTAGCTGCTTCTACCTGTCCATTTGCTTGTGGATGTGCCACAGACGTGTATCTCTTCTCGATATGGTATTTCCCGCAGAATTCTCGAAATTCCGTACTATCAAATTGGGTCCCATTATCAGTTATGACAACTTTTGGGATTCCAAATCGACAGATAATGTTTCTTACAATGAAGCTGATCACTTTCCTGGTGGAAATTGTTGTCAAGGCTTCTGCTTCAACCCACTTTGTGAAGTAATCAATGGCTACTATGGCGAACTTCGCACCGCCCTTAGCTAGTGGGAGACTTCCAATTATATCAATTCCCCAAATGGAGAAAGACCATGGGTTCGTCATTGTTTTTAACTGGCTAGGGGGTGCCCTGGGAATTCTGGAGAATTTTTGGCATGCATCACAGCCTCGCGCATACTTGGCTGCATCCTTGTTTATGGTGGGCCAGAAATAGCCATAGCGCAATATATTCTTTGCTAGTGTCTGCCCCCCGGTTTGATCGCCACATTCACCTTCGTGGACCTCTTCCAGTACACGCTTGATGTCGTCATGGGCGATACACCGGAGTAGGGGCATCGAGAACCCCTGTCTGTAGAGGACTTCGCCTTGCAAAACATATCGGGAAGCCTTCCGGATAACTGCGCGCCTCTCGCTCTTCTTTGTCGGAAGTGTTTCATACATCAGAAAATTCTTTAATAGGGTCATCCATGACTCCCTTTCGGGTTCAACCTCTAGTATCAGATCAACTTCCATCTGATCTATACTAGGGAACCATAATACTTCAACTGGGACCAGCTCCGTATCTTCAGGATTATCGGAACTAGCCATCTTCGCTAACTCGTCTGCCTTTTGATTCTCTGCTCTGGGGATATGGGATATGATGTAGTGTTCGAAACCATTCAACAACTCCTTTACTTTCTTCAGATATGATATTAGACTTGAACTTTTGGCCTGGAACTCTCCAGTGACATGGTTTACGAATATGTTAGAATCGCAAAAGATATCCAGCTTCATGATTTCCAATTCCTTAGAGAGTTTCAGCCCAGCGATCAAAGCTTCATATTCGAAATCGTTGTTGGTGGCGTGAAAATCCAATCTAAGGGCATAATAAACTAGTCGTTTTTCCGGAGTTTCAAGCACTACTCCGGCTCCAGACAGTCGTTCGTTCTTAGCTCCATCAGTGTACAGCTTCCAAGCACTGGGATCAAGGAGTAATTTTGGTGGATCGACTTCCTTGCTTATGACATCATCTTCTGGGGTGGTGAACTCAGCTATAAAATCTACTAGCGCTTGCCCCCTTATCGATCTTCGGGGCTGAAAGTTCAAGTGGAACTGACTCAACTCGATGTTCCACTTAAGCAATCTTCCTGGCGCCTCAGGACGTTGTAAAACTTGTTTGAGTGGATGATCAGTGTACACAGTGATGGGATGAGCCTGGAAATAATGGCGGAGCTTTCGAGAGGCGATCAAAAGGCTGTATACTAGCTTTTCTATTTTCGGATAGTTTCGTTCTGACGCTGCCAATTTTTTTCTCACATAATACACTGGTCTCTGCACCTTATCTTCCTCTCTTACTAGAGCCGAACTGATTGCATGGGAGGACACCGCTAGGTACACATATAAATCCTCATGATCCACGGGTTTAGACAATATAGGGGGACTTCCCAGATGATTCAGTAGATTTTGGAATGCTTCTATACAATCGGGGGTCCACTTGAAATGACGTTTTCCTCGCTTGGTCAGCTCAAAAAATGGGATACATTTGTCTATAGCCTTTGAAATGAATCTGCTTAAAGCTGCTACCTTTCCGGCGAGTCTTTGCACGTCCTTAATCTGCCTTGGCTCTTGGATATCCCGAATTGCTGAAATTTGATCTGGATTGATCTCAATCCCGCGTGAACTGACTATGAATCCCAGGAATTTCCCTGAAGCGACCCCGAATGAACATTTCAATGGATTAAGCTTCATTCCATATCTCCGGAGAATTTTCAACATCTCTGCCAGATCAGCAGTGTGATCAGATGATTGTCAGGACTTTACCATCATGTCTTCAACATACACCTCCATCCTCTTTCCAATTTGATTGTAGAACATTCTATTGACCAATCGCTGATATGTTGCATCAGCATTCTTTAGACCGAAAGGCATTACAACGTAGCAGTATAGCCCTAGATCTGTGATGAAAATGGTGTGTTCTTGGTCAAGAACATGCATAGGAATTTGGTTGTATCCTGAATAAGCATCCATGAAGGAAAGAAGCTAGTATCTGACCATCGAATCTACCAGCTGATCAATTCTTGGCAAAGGAAAACTATCTTTTGGGCAGGCTTTGTTTAGATCCGAGAAATCAATGCACGTACGCCACTTTCCATTAGACTTTTTCACCAAAACCAGATTTGAAATCCAGTCAGGGTAAGTTGAATCTTTGATAAATCCATTATTCCTTAGCTTCTCAATTTCTTCCTTCAATGCTGCTGACCTCTTTGGGCCAAGCATTCGTCTTTTCTGTTTGACGGGAGGATGCTTTGGGTTGATACTTAATGAATGACTCATTATCGAGGGAGATATTCCACACATATCCGCATGAGTCCAGGCAAACACATCCAAGTTAGCTTTCAAGAAATCTGTTAATTGTTGAGCTCGAACAGGATCTAACTGTTATCCAATCTTTAAGACCTTCTCTGGGTCGCTTTCATCGATTGGTACATCCATAGTCGTTTCATTGGGAGTCGCCATTCTGCCCTTAGGCTCTTCGTCCTCTCTGGGATCTATGTCCTCGGGCAGTTCTCTGGGCGACTCTCCTAGAGTTATTTTCTTTAATTGCTACGACGTTTCCTCCCCCGGAGGGGAAGAAGCGTTCTTCGTCTCTATATCTCCTCCTTTACGGAGTAACTTCAACTTTACGACATAACATGCTCGCGCAGCGACTTGGTCCCCTCTGATTATAGCTGTACCGGCATCGGTTGGGAATTTCAACAGCAAACACCAGGGTGCAAGGTAGGCCCTAAATTTAGCTAGGGCTGGTCGTCCTAAAAATGCATTATATGATGTCCGCACATCTAGAACCACAAAGGAAAGGATCCTCACTCTCTGGCAATCTCCCTCTCCAAGGGTTACAGATAGATCCATATATCCCATAGGAGCGGTTGTGGATCCATTGAATCCACGTACCCATCCATCGCATAGTTTCAAATCCTTCGGCTCAAGCTTCATTTGGTCGAATGTCTTCTTAAATAATATATTAACTGAACTCCCGTTATCTACTAGAACCTTATGGACGGTAGCTGGACCGATATCGGCGGTGATCACGAACGGATCCTCAGTCGGGGAATGGATTCCAATATTCTCTTGATCGCGAAATATGATATCATCGGCCATCGTCTTCTGCTGCTTGACCGGGGAACTGTCCCCGGGGTTACTACACTCTCCTACTTCAAGGTGTTGTTTAGCTGCATTCACATACTGGTCCATTGCCCTGAAGCTATGTCCAGCTAGATGAAGTCCTCCTACTATGGAATTAATGACAAGGTTCTTTCCCTTTTGCTGAGCCGTAAGCCTAGCAGCGGGTTGGTTCTGGTTCTGATCTTGGTTTTGGTTTCGGTTTGGGGTTTGTACGGCCTGCCCCCTGTCCCTGGGGGTTACTCAACACTCATCAAGTTTTCCTTCCCGGAGCAGTTTTTCAACCACATCTCTCAGATGGCGACATTCATTCGTAGAATGACCGTATATCGGGTGGAAAATACATAATTTCCTGGATTCACGCTCTTTTTATGTTGAATCTCTTAGAGGAGGTCTCTTATATTGGAGAACGTTATGGGTATCCGTAAAGATGTTTTCCAAAGTATCACTTAAAGGCGTGAATTTCTCGAATGATTTGAAGCGCGGCCTTCTGCGAGTTATTTCCTTGATTCCTCCTCTTATTACCATTCCCAGATTGTCGGCCATTTCCTTGATTCTTATTTCCCACGTTCACTTCCACCTTACCGGAGTTATCCCCGGTTTGCTTGATAGCCACATTACTTTGTATGTCTTCATTGTCGGTGGCTTTCCTCTTCCGATTGGCGTAAATTTCTTCCTGTCGCAAGCGGATATTAGCTTTTTCATAAAATATCTCACGGGTTAGCGGTGGTTTACCGGCTAGGTATCTCCCGAATTCTGTGTCCTTATCCACTCCGTCAATCAAAGCCATCAAAACTGATTGTTCGTGGGGATTTTTCACCTCTGTGACTGCTAGGTTAAACCGGTCGAGATAAGACCTCAGAGATTCATCCGTACGCTGCTTAATAAGGGATAATTCAATAACGTTTTTGGACCTCTGAGCACGTAGTCTTAACTAATTCATGAACTATTCACTTAATTCCCTGAAACTGAAGATTGATCGCGCTGGCAAACTAGTGAACCACATTAGCGTTGCGTCCTCCAGAAATATTGGGAATGCGTTACATTTCATAGCGTCAGAAGCAGCAGCTGCGTTCATGTACCATGAATATCTCATCAGATGCTGGATCGGATCGGCCTTTCCTGTATAACGGTTCATAGGCGGCATATTAAATCTCCTCGGAAATTGAACTTCCAAAATTTCATCGGTGAAAGGTGTGTGGCTACGGCCTATTCCCCAGTCTTCAGTTCCCTGTCCACGGTTTTCTACCATCATTCGTCTGACCATGGCCTCAACATCCGCATGAGTCAGGGTAGACTCGGGATCAGCGCTTCTTGTTCTGTGGTCCATTCTAGCATTTCTGTGTCTCGGTGCTGCGACATCCACGACCTGAGCAGAACTCCCTTGCCCCCTGTTGCCATGGTCATTCACACGGCGAGGAGGAAGGACAGGTTGATTCTGGGCTGGATCGACAACTCCTCCGTTCCTAGGTGGCAGCGCAGGTCCATTTACGTTTCGGTTGTTAACTCCCCGATTGAGCGCCTCTTCTTGTCTAGAGGGCATTGTTCCAAATCGGAGTCGCTCTATATTTTCAGCTCTTTCAAACGGAGGCCACCGCTGATTTCTCCGTGGCTCCTCTGATGAGGATGTGAACTCTGGGGAAAGAGAACAAGGCGGGGGAGAATTCCGCTGCCTTACGAGATCATCCAGTCGCCTGTCCATAGCAGTCAGATTCTATCGCAGCGTTGAACTCTCTTGTCTCTGAGCGACTAGTTATTCAAAGAGTCTATCGTACATGTCAAGCATACGAGACAGGTCTCCCTCAGTAGCAGGTGCAGACGGGTCAAACTGATCATCATCAACTTCTTCTCTTATGCGCAGAAGACCCGTACCAGGTCGAGCAGAGGTACCGGCATGAGCAGAGCGAGACATAGGTTCCTTCCCGGGTCGAGTGGTGGTCCACTTATCGGATCGGTTCGCCCCCTGCCGTCGATGGCTCGTTGCGCCCCTCTAGGATTGGGTCGCGGTGACAGGTGTAGGTGGGTTCGTGGCAAGGTCACACAATCTAGTGGTCACCCCTTCAGCGGATTGGTTCGTGGCTCCTCCATCGATCGCGATCGCCCCCTGCGCAACGCGATCCGTGGGCTCTTCCTCGACCTGCTCGTGCACACTCTCTTCAATCGCCTCGTTTGCAGCCTCTTTGGCCTGCGATGCTCATGCATCATTAGACTTCTTTCCAGCCATGATACTTCGAGTTTTCAGAACTTTTCAAAAGTCGAAACAGTTGGGGTTTTGGACTGTTTTCTTCGGACTTGAGTATCCAAACAGTAGAATGACAATCCAATGCGTTGAGAATTCTTTCTCAGTGAAAGCACCAAAATGTTAGATCCAAAATTGGCTCTAACACCCAAATTATGATTATAGCTAGAGATTAGTATCAGTAAAATAACAGAAAAGTAGAAAAGACACAAGATTTATAGTGGTTCGGCGTTAACGAGCCTACGTCCACTTTATATCTATAATTATACATGAAATCAGAGTACAATCGATAACATTTCTCTCAATCTCCCTTGTACAATGTTAATTCACTTAGTAATTTCGAGATAAAAACAATGGAGCTATGATAATGGTGAGATCAGAGCTCTGAATTTCCCAAAAAAGATCCTGAAAAATGCCAAGCTCTGGGCTATTTATAGCTGATGTTTGGTGATGGATCGCGGTCATACGTGGCCCACATCCCGAAGATCTCGGACTGGTTCGTAGCTTGATGGAGAATTAGTCAAATTATCCGTTGAGGACAGGTGTCGCGATCTCCTTAAACCTCGGATCGTGGGTGACTTGGTCAAGGTCTTCACGTGGTGGCTGCTGGGATCAGATCACGATAGGTAGGGCGGATCGGAGGCAGGGGGCAATCCGCGATCCGTATGGCCAAAACGTGATGGCTTCTGTGTTTGAGACTTTGTGGAGAGCATATATCGATCATGGCGGCTTTGTTCAAAAAGTTAGCCAACAATGTTATACTCCGAAGCTAAGGTTAACCTTAAGCTCTGATACCAACTGTGATGACCCCAAACTTCCGTTGACCGAAAGTAAGGGCAATCATTTGGAATACAACATATTTACAACAACAACAGATCTCAGAGAATATCATAACACGTAATTATTGCAGCGGAAAGATAAATGTCATAAACATCACATCAACCGAACCATAGAGTACGCAATTTACAGGATACAACTTAGCAAAATAAAAGTCTGAATAAAAGGAAATAAGTCCCAACTCCAAAACGTACATCAAAATACAGAATGGAATAAAGTCTCTAAAGCAAAAAATAAAGATAAAAGAGAGTCTTCATATTCTTCTTCCAAGCAGTCTTTAATCCAGAAAATGTCTCCCAAAGAACCTGTCACTTGGCTGCCCGTGTAACGAGAGGGCACCCGAGTTTGCAAAGTGAAACAAACTTCGAGTCAGTCATGGGACTGGTATGAGAAAACTTTGTATACTACTAATAATATGGCGAACCACAGGACCACGCCGCTAACGCGGAACAAGTTTACTCCATTGGGTTGCCAGTGCATAATTTAATAAAGTTTATACAAAAACAACGAAAGGACTTTTGAAAAATGAAATCATTATAAGACTCAAGTCCCATCACACAATGCAACGCAAACCGGAGGATAGAGTTTTTCCTTATAATGATCAAACATGCTTAATACGTATAAAATAATATTTTAATATTATTATTAGTGTCTAAGCAGTATTAAAATACTTCAACATAAATGTATCAATCCTAGACGGCATAGTACCCCATCCTACTATGTCGCCGTATATAAGTTTACAATCAAGACCGAAATGTCGTATTGGAGATTTGGTTTCCATCAAGAGTCAAGGCTAGGGAGGAGCTCCTTACCGGTTCGAGGACACTCTAGCAAATGCCTCAGGATCACACCTATGGCAACCCTTGGATATCTGTCGGGCCGGTCCCTACCTAACGGTAGTGGATTAGTTATGCCTGAACACACGTTTCCCGGTTCCTTTGAACCTCCATATGGCCACTAACAACCTATAAATCCGAGGTACCTCAAAATCCATCATCCACATAAGTAAAATGTCAGCGCTGGCAGGTCCCTGACATCACTCTAGCTAGAAAGAAACGTGAGCGTTCCCTTCTCCCGTTTTTGACTCATACCGGGGTGTGAGGCTCGCGAAGTAACGCTATACACAAAGCTACACCTATATAGGCCGTGCTCTGATCATCAACCACAAGGCCTGCTTTTCAACAAAGCCTTGATCATCTGCATCTTGGTGTGCCACATTGACAATCCACGCCATGCTATCGATAATTATTAATATATACTAGGGTGTTAAGCAGAGAATAAATTCTCCATCACCAATCAGGTATACATTAATAAAAATCATTTTAATTACATGAAACAAATTCCAATGTCAGACACGCATCCATTTACAAGTCTGTTCTAGGTCTGAACGAAACTGGAGACACCTGAGAGGTTCTCGCCTATCCGAAAAATCAACACGTACGTCCGGACAATTACCATGGTTTAACCTTTTCTGGGAGCAAGTCAGTCGAGGGCATCAGTCGCCATCCATCCACCATGAAGATCGCCGGTCTTCAATCGTCGTCTTTTATATCTTCGGCTAAATCGTCGTGTAATTATTTGAAATGAGTCGGACTCGGTCTTTTCAAATAATTATTCGCATAATTATCTTTTAAATCATTCCATATCGTTAATATCTATTTATAACGTTTTATCGCCATTTTTATTTATTTAAAAATAGCCCAAAATAAATAAACGACGCTTCGGGTCAGTGGGCGGCCCTAGCGCTGTTTTTACCCAATTTTGATTTACACAAATCTTGAAATCTAACCGTTGGATTTTGGCGAATCTCATATCGTTGGAAAGTTCTTCCCAAAGCGGTCCTAATGGTTCCAGTTTTAGGAAAATCCAACGGTCGGATCTTTTAGTATAATCAATTAAAGGTACGGTTGTCGAAACGTGAACTGCCGCGCACGTTTCGCTTAATTTTATATTTATATTTATATATATATAATATAAATTGTTTGGCGATTTCAACTATAAAATTCATTCCTTTTATCGCATCTATAATGACGATAAACATATCACCTTTAATTTCTACTCTTTTCATCGCATCTAAAATAACGATAAAAATATCGCTTTAAAATCTCTGTTTTTATTTATACCTAAATTATAAATAAAATTCACTTTTTAAAACTCATGTTTGTATTCACATCTAAAATGTGAATAAAATATTCTTTTAATTTCATGGTTTTATTCACATATAAAAATGTGAATAATTTTTTTTTCCAATGTCATATTTTTTTATTCGTAACTGAATTACAAATAACAACGTACTTTATAAATTCATGTTTTTATTTGCAACTAGTTTGCAAATAAAATTTCACTTTTATAAAACGGTATTTTTATTTACATATGAAATGCAAACAAAAATGTACCTTTTATTTTCATATTTCTATTCATATCTAAAATGTGAATAAAAATATAATTTTCATATTCACTTATTTTATTTGCAACTAATTTACAAATAAAAAGTATAATTCCTTTCTATGATTTATTTGCATCTAAAAATGCAAATAAAAAGTATAATTCTTTTTTTTCTATGTTTTGTTTACAAAAAAAAGTAAACAAAAATGTTAATCTTTTTCTATAGTTTGTTTGCATCTAAAAATGCAAACAAAATACGTAATTCTCTCTTTTTATGTTTGTTTTATTTACACTAAATGTAAATAAAATGCTCTTTCTTTATGTCATATTTCATTTACACTAAATGTAAATAAATGTCTCTTTTACTTTTTTCTTATTTATTAACTCTAAATGTAAATAAATGTGTCACCTCAAATTACATATCCTCTTTACATAAGAATGTAAATAAATGTGTTCTCTAACTTTATTCTTTTTATTTACATAAGAAAAATGTAAATTGTTAGATCAAAAAATGACACTAACACCCAATTGATCATGTTTTGCAGAGAATAATAAGAAATCATGTACGAAAAAGCAAGAGAAATCAATTAACCCACAAGATTTATAGTGGTTCGGCGTTAATGAGCCTACATCCACTTTATAGTTCCTCATTTCATTCCGTAATTACAATTACACTGAATATTTACATTCTAACACTCAAATACAATGAATCATTCTGTCCGAATTCAATATTTTCATTGAGAATAAGGTGGTTATTTATAGAGGAATTCAGCCATGCTGCAATGAATAAATGAAGTGCCAAAAATTCCCCTCCAAAATGATGCGTTGTACGTGTATTTATAGGTAGAAATTCGGTTAGGGTTGAGTGGCCACGTGGCAGCTTTAGAGTAAATCCCGAAATTAGTGGAGAACATGGGGAAATGGTCTTTAACTGCCCAGAATTCGGTTAGGATGAGTGACCCGATCCGGATGGCCCGATCCGGATGGCCCAATCTGGATGACCCGATCCGGTTGACCCAATCCGGATGACCCGATCCGGTTTACCCGATCCGGTTTGGTCGGTCAGAAATATTCGCTTTAGCTCGATCCAAAATGATGGAATCCAACCCAAAGCTTATATGCGCAGAAATACGAGTTTTCCCATCCTTTGTTACTTCGTCCAAGCTGATGCTGATATCTGCCAGTTCATACTCAAGCCCTGAGTGGCCTTCCTGATAGAGTTCTTGGGCTTTGGAAAGTCTGATCACAAAGCAGGCTAACATTTTGCCCCCCAAAGTACATCTTATTGCAAATGAGATGTGCTTTGAATATGTTGAGCTAAATCTTTTTGGAACGTCATCCACCCTTGAGGAGGCTTTATCAAACTGTTGTGTCCTATTGAGTACTGAGTAGTTCCGTTGTATGGATCTTTTCCTGTACAAATGGCTTGTCATATACCATACTGCTTCCATTGATGTTTATAAGGCCAAATTCCATAGCTAGAGTGCTCAAGATGATCAAGTAATCGTTTAGACCTCGTTGAATTCCTTTATCATAGGTCATGCAATATCGTTGGCTTCCGTGTGAGATCGTACATGCACAAGTTAATGCCAAACGACACTGTCTTCCTAAACAAGTCAAGTGCATTACTAAGCTAGTATTTCTTTTATGTATAAGTCAATGTATAAAATAGCCATCCAAGTCATAGGGTGGTGTCAGAATCTTCGTGTTTTGAGCTAGCATCTGGACTGTTGGGACAGAGCGCATTAGAGTTGGCTTATGAATCTATCATTTTTTCTTGGATTTGGATTATCTCGATATCAAGATGTTAATCTAGTACTCCATGATTGCGTCTAATCGTAACAATAGGGTATCCAAAAGCCATGATCACTCTGGATCGTTTTATAATCCCGTGATCACATACGAGTCCATACGAGATGTAGTTGAAAACATGCAAGCCAATAGCTGGTAGGATTATCACAATCGTAAGGCAGCAGAGGATTTCATCATACTCTCCATTTGATGAAGTTACGGATCATGTCTTTGGATTTATGCTTGATTCATTAGTTGGCTCACTTAGATGGTCGAGATGAATCACGTCATATTCTAAAGATATAATGTATACGTTCTGAATCATGCATTGAGTCAGGGTCATGTTCAAAGTCAATCGGTCGGTTGAAGGTGATGCTCCTAGCATCGGTGGAGGACGAGCGATGTTAGTGCTTATGCCCTCAGCATCGGTGGGGGTTATGCAAAGTCAATTGGATATCCAGTCTTTTAGCCTTTATACTTTTTTCTGCCACATCGGGTTAGAGATGCAGGTTCAGCAATCTCAGTCACCCTATGTCGTTTTGTGCACTTTCCCAAGTCATCAAGGGTTGGAGTTATATATGCGAATGGTCGAATTACATTCGTGTCGGGGTCATCCCATCTTTTTATTCAGAAAGCAATGATCGCCTTATTGAGTATCAGCGAACTTAGATACTCTCCTTGCATCATCCACAGAGTTGAGTAAGCTCGTCAATCTTTTAAGCGAGCGAATGTCGTTAGTGAGTTATTCAAGCTCTTTCGCTTATACTTTGGCATGATCCGAAATAGCCATCATAGTCTTGTTGAGTCTATCTCCCATGCTTGGTTCCATTAAGCTCGACAATCAAAATCGTGGGCCTGATTAATGAAACTGGTCTTTTCCAGAATTGTAAATTCTTGTCAGTCATTCTTGGGCCTTTTCTTTTTCCTTTATCATTTCAAGAGTCAGATGGTGCTCCATTTTTTCATGAAGACATTGAGATCATCTATTTCAACATTAGCACCCTCTTGTTGCATGAATCTGTCTGTCTCAGGATAGGATTTTCCAATGTTTCTAGGAAAATCTCATGGTAGAGAGATACCGAGGTTTGTTTCAGAGGTGAATCTGCCAAGTCCTCTTGGTGGGTCTCGTTGTAGAGAGATTTCGAAGTTTGAGATATCCAGAATGTCGGTTACTGCTGTGATCAACACAATATATGGTCCAGTTCGATTTACCGATGCCACTGAGGCGTTGAATCTTTCAAGGAATACATGCAGGGTCTCGCCGGAGCTCTGTTCATGCATCAATTAATGTTGGCAATCTAGCCCTCGTCTTTGAGAAGTTGTCGCCAATTGTCCAATTTAGCGCTGGTGCGCCCAGTATGAAGTCTTGAAGTGGGTGGAAGCCAGTCTCTGGCTTCTTGGTTGCGCATATGTAATAGCTGTCAATCAGGCTTCTGTCTTTTAATTATGGATGGTGATCCGCTACTCGGATGTATGCAGGTTGTCCTTAAGGAGCCATTCTTTTGGTTATAATCTGGGATCTTGCGGAACTCCGATAATAGAAAATGTGCCTAAAGTTGGCGGATAGTCAAATTATGTTGCTCGAAGCTTGTATCCCGCACTCCCCATCCACGGGGATTTTATTAAACGGTAATCATCAAATCCACGTATTCTCTGAATTCATACTCCCTCATCAAGCTGTGAGTTAGAGTTTGATACAAAATGATTTGTTCGTGTCCATCTCATGTTAGTCTTCGGTCTCCCATCCAATATCTGAGGTTAGAAGTCGGGTAGCGATAAAGTCAGATTATAGTTGTCTCAAATGCGCTCGTTTGCCCCTTATATGGGGAGCCTCATGTTGAGGTTGAGATGGATTTTAAACATTCATCTGAACTAGAGCAAAGGTTGGTCGGGCTCCGTTTAAGTTCCCAGTGACTCTTGCATATCCATCGTTTTCATCCAAAATGTTATGGTCAGAAGTTGCATGCTACAAATGCCTGGGAGGAGGTTGGTTGCATCTTGTTTCATTAAAGACGACTATGCCAACTTGCCCTAGGGCCTCATATGATCAGGACCACAGAGCAGGGAGTGTTTGAGCCAAGTTCATTGTCGCTTGAATTTCCACGGTGCTTGCACCAACGAGTAAGTCGTAGTTACTCGGCCTTCCATCTATCCAAGTAAAGAAGTTATCCATCATTTTTTGTCGTTTCCGGAGAAGTTCATCTTCTGAACCATCTGAGTTATCAAATCAGCAAGGGTACCATCCATTTCATATCTAGCTTGACATGCTGAGGGATCATCGTAAGAAGAAATTAGCTGACTTCGTTTGTTCCTAGCGCCTTCTGCGCCAATATCCTCAGCACGAAAGAAATTTATATCTTCCTTCTTTTTAGCCTTTGAGTCGGAGTATCAAGCAGATCGCTTCCTTGAAAGCTATAAGTCATAGTAATGGCGTGCCCCCTTATCAAGGTCTTTCAATCGAGAAGTTGGTTAGGACTAGCAAATGGACGTTCAGCCTGCATCCATTCCATGGTCCTCGAGTGGCCTATCAAGATCGAGATAAAAATTAGACACAGACATATAAATTATGCCATTTGTAAATATTTTCAATAGTATGACCCCAGTCCAGGGGTAATGGTGAAGGATCGGCAGTTGTATCACATCCCTTTTAAATTTAGACATGGATACATGGAAGAGGGTCATTGGTTTCAAAGATCAAGTGATTGAGTTATCCAAGTGCTCGAGTCGACGCGTTTTCCATTCAATGTATTTGCGAGGTGGCACTCGTCATTGCACTTGTGCTATGGTTAGTCACATGTAGGCGTGTATGTTGATTTGATACATCACTCTTAGGGCCTCCTTTCGGTTGTCGTCTCGATTCGAATGGGAAGTTTAGTATTGGGCATCAGTGTCAGCCTACTGGACGTGGCCCTTTGTTTGTTTTCCACTGACCTGCTATGGTTATCGCGAGTGCGGCCCTCACATTCTTATCATGTTATCTTGTACAAGCTTGTACTCTGTAAACAAAGCAAATCTCTAAGTAGTAGGTAATAAAACATATCACAATCAAATAAAGGTTTCAATTCAGAATCCCTACAATCAAATAGTATCTAACAAATCATATAGAATTTATCTAAGGGGTGGTGATGTATGTGTGCCCCCAATCATTCGTGGATAAAGTGCCCAGTCAGGGCTTGTTCGACATTGTGTTACCCCCAATCCTTCCGCAGGGGACATCGGCTCAGCTTTCAATTTTATCCCCAATCCTTCAGTGGGGTAGGAGCCTGTTGTCTTCGGTACTTATTCTTAGCACCTTTATACTCCCCTGACGTATGCCCATGTTAAAGTGTAATCAAGGCAGTCTTTAATTGTGGTGCACCATCACGCCTTGAGGACGTCGTCTTCCCGTCCTTTATACTCTCTCTCGAATCATGAGAGTTAGAGATAATTAGGCGAACAGTCGCATCATTCACCCCGGCGCTCCTTCTACACTCTATTTCCAAGAGTGGGAGTCCACCTTGTCGAGTGTCGTTCTCAAACTCGGTTATAGTCCTTACTCCATGCTTCACTCTAGCGGATGGAGTTTTTTCGGGCAAGCGGTCGGACCACACTCGCCGGGGCGCTACCTCATAATCCATAATTCATGGGTAAAGGTGGCCAATTGCAACAAGTCTCTCTTGTCCCGTCGACTTATGGGATGGAGTTTGGTCGGACATTGCAGTATCGTCCTTTAAACGCTCTCTCAAATCATGAGAGTTAGTGTCATGGATCGATTGGTCTTTAATCGTGGAGTGCCCCTCACACCCATCCTAGGTTCATACATCTATCCAAGCTCTGAGGATTAGAGTTAGTTGGGAAAACAGTCAAAAAATGTTTTCCAAGGCTCTGCGTTCCTCTGATCAATCCATGTGAGGAGTGATTGGCACCGAACTTTGGGTACTTGCATCATCCATATTGCATGAGTTAGTTATGTTAATAACTCGGGAAGCATGTAAGAGTAAATTGCATGATTGATAAGCAAGCATATCAAGGGGCAGTGCTGCCTCCTTTATTTGGATTCATGTAATTTGGTGGCGTCAAATATAGGATCGAGCCATGTAGACGGTCGAACTGCATCCATCTGAAATCGGATTCCAACTTTGAAATGCAAAGTCAATGCATAATTATCTTTAGCTCTGCCACGTATGAGCCTAGGAGTGAATGGTCATCTCAGATCCACCTTGAGCTATACAACCTCTTTTAGGCGGAGGACGTGGCTTTGTATACGAGCAGTTCAGTCGAGCCCATTATGGGTTTATTCCATAACTCCATATGCAGGTGCTAGAAGTCTGATCGATGTCAAAACCGAGGTACCTACACCATCCACATATTAATTCATCTGAGTCAATTACATCAATAACTTATAAAGCATGAAAATATAAGATTCATGGTTAAAGAGTAACCTTCTTAAAGGAATGAATATCATTCGAAGCGAAAATGGCACTGTAGGTTCTTTGTAGTTCCATTTTGCCTTGCCTAATCTCTGCCAGAGGATGGCTTGATTGGGGTCTGAGAGCGACAAAGGCAGCTAGGTAAACACTGTAAGTGAATGACGAGGTTGCATCTCCTTTGAATCGCCTTCTTGCCCCCATGCCAAAGGCAAGGATTGAGTGTCAGGGAGTCACGTCTGTACCGCTAATAGTAGCACATCATCATGTTGCTTCTAGGACGGTGGTTGGCAGGAGAACAATAGATCTATGGTTAGAGGAACTTTGCACTCTCCATGCTATGAAGTAGGACAAGGCTGAAAATGGGTCCATGCTTAAAGGATTTTTGTCCCTTCCATGTCAGGAAGTTGGTTCGTGTAACGACCCGGTTTTTCGGCGACTTTGGTTATCGACATAAGCTCGATGTCGATAACCAAAATATCGAAAAATCCCGGTAATTAATGTGTAACAACCCGTATTTTCAATAACCTGTAATAATGTAAATCGAGGCAGAATTTAATTCTAAAATCTGAATCAAGGGAAACGGGCTATGCCATTGCGTTCGTCTCGGAAAAATACGCGAAATAGAGTCCGAGTTTTCGAAAATCGGAGTCCGTATGACCCAGTTAAGGCCCATTGAAGTTTTCAGAAAATTCCTAAGTAAAAACAGATTTAAATTATGACCCAGTTAAGGCCCATTGAAGTTTTCAGAAAATTCCTAAGTAAAAACAGATTTAAATATTAAATTTAAAACATGGATTAGGGCAAACTGGGCAGGCGGGAAAAATCCCCGCCCAGGACCCCATGTCGACAGGCCTGTCGACAGGGGTCTAAGCATGTCGACTGCCCTGTCGACAGCCCTGTCGACAGGGGGTGCCCGGCTGTTTAGCCTGGTGCACCATTTCTGATTAGGGTTGGGTCTTGTGGCCTGTTTCTAGAGAGTTCCGAGATCTGATGGACCTAATTGAATCTAGGGTTAATCCTATGGCCTAAAAACACTAGCCTAATCTATAAATAAGACCCTAACCTACCCTAAATCACTCATTATTCATTCTAGCAACAAAACTATGCCAAAATCCAAACTCTCATGGCCTCCACCCTCTTCATACAATTCCTAAATTAATTCCTAAGTGATTTTCCATGCATACAAGTATATTTAGGCTTGTATGATCCTCCTTAGCTTGCATTAAAGGCTTGTTTCTCTATTGGCATCATAAAGGAGGAGTCTTGATCAAGTTTGCTTGCATTTGGGGGTTTTAATTAGTTGCATAAGGGGTTTCTTACATTTGCTATACTCATTTGAGTCCGCATAAGCATTGTAAGCCCTCTTACCTTCATTTTAGAAACTCTAAAGTTAATTTGTGATGCAAGTTGGGGTTTATGTATGTTTATTGAGTTATGCATGTTTATGCAAGTTTGCTAAGCCATGATTTGCAAGTTTATTGAGTTATGCATGTTTATGCAAGTTTACTAAGCCATGATTTGCAAGTTAAATGAGTTATGTATGTTTATGCAAGTTCATTTTGCCATATTGTGCATGTTTGACAAGTTATGCATGCTTATGCAAGTTTAAAATGACAAGTTGTGCATGTTTGACAAGTTATGCAAGTTTAAAATGACAAGTTGTGCATGTTTGACAAGTTATGCATGCTTATGCAAGTTTAAAATGACAAGTTGTGCATGTTTGACAAGTTATGCAAGTTTAAAATGACAAGTTGTGCATGTTTGACAAGTTATGCAAGTTTAAAATGACAAGTTGTGCATGTTTGACAAGTTATGCATGTTTATGCAAGTTCCCTATGCCATGTTAGGCAAGTTTAACATGTTATGCATGTTTATGGTAATATGCAAGTTCACTATGCTAAGTTATGCAAGTTTAACATGTTATGCATGTTTATGGTAATATGCAAGTTCACTATGCTAAGTTATGCAAGTCTAACATGTTATGCATGTTTGTTGTGATAAGCAAGTTCATCATGTATGTTGTGCCAAGTTCCCTCTTCCTATCCTTTATGCGTTATTACGAATATGTAAGCGATAGAATGACGTTGGGGGTTTGGGTAAACTTAAAATACATGAAAATATAAGATTGGGAATTTACCTATTAAGTTAGGTCTACCCCTTGGGAATTTACCTATTAAGTTAGGTCTACCCAAGCATTTGTTGACTTGTAATGATGGTTTGAAAATAAAGTGGACATGACACTTAGAAAACATAAGTGTGGCCAACTCGAGGTTGGGTTGAGTTTGTAGCGTAATCCTACCCGGAACCGACCGGCTTAACTAGTGGCTACAAACAATAGGACCCAATGTGAGAAGTTGGTCATATGGTGCCAAAACCCGAGGTTAGCCTGAGTTGTGGTGTAAACCTACCCGGACCCGCCCGGCCTAACTAGTAACCACAACAAGGTCTAATGTGGGAGGTTAAGGTGCATTAAATTAATTAATGCCTCATGATTAGGGTTAAGTCAGGGTCCACTAATACTTAACCAATTTGGGGATTTGAGGGATTGAAATGGGGTTAAGTGGTAAACTGTTGGTTACACTTAACCAATTAATCCATGATTAGTGAAGGGTTAAATCACACTTAACCCTCTTAGGAAACCCTAGTAACGTGGTCTGTTCTAACAGTAATCCCAGTTTGGTATCATTCACAACCCTAGAAGCTAGGCTAGGGCGGGGCACGATTACTGGACGGATGTAAGCGACCAAAAGGCGATGGCTGAGTGGTACAGCGGTGCGGGTCCAGGCGGGCTACGGACGTGCACGTAGTCCGGTGTTGGACAAACTCGAGGCACGGGTACCAGTAGGTTAGGGCTGTGCATTATTGCTTAAGTGTCCGGGGTTGACACCCGAGGGCTTGATACACCCAAAGGTGGACCCAGCACAGACTAACTACAACCATATGTGGGCCATATGGACACCAACACTTGACGTGTTAGGTTTATAGGGAGCCGATCGACTAGACTGTTGGGCTGGACCTTATATTAAGGTCACTTCATGTTATTGGGTTAAAGCTTGGGCCAAGGGATCAATACCTGTTATGTTGGTTTGCTAGTACACCGTGGTGCAAAACTTAACCTTGTTTTATGCGATGACACCTCTATCTATCTTGTAGTTGATTTATCATGCCAGTATGTTGTTATTTATGATCATCTCAGTTTCCATCATGATGTTAACTTTATTAGTTTATAGACTGATCGTAGCAGGGCTTACTCAGTCTTTTTGACTGACCTGTTTTCTTTTGCCTCTTTTCTTCCGTTTCCCCCCCCAGGTTCTCAGGGAGGGAATACTGGAGCCTAGCTTGGATTTTAGCTGCTTCTTTGGATAGCTCAAGTATGCTTTGGACTTGAGCCGCTATGGTTTATCACTCTTATTTGGGGATAGTACTTATGTATTTCAGTTTATCAGATGATGTATTTATCTAGACTTGAAATTTTGGGAAATTGACATTTTGATGTACCAGACTTGTGTTTTGAAATGGTTTAAAAATCTTCCGCTGTTTTATCTACTTACTCTGTTTATTTACATATATATATGTCATGTCCTGCCTTGCTATATCATTATGCATGTTTACCTTGTTTTAAAAACGCCCCACCAAAGTCAGAGTTGCTTGCAAGAGCCACCCTGGCGGAGGTGGGGTGTTACATTTGGTATCAGAGCATATGGTTTACGAGAAGGGATAAAAAGGTTTTTAAAACTTTTGAAAAGAAAAACTATTTTCAAAACCAAGTATAAAGTATTTTCCAAAGAAAAGTCTAGTTATTTTTTTTAAAGGCTATTCCCCCAAAAAGCCATTAGCACTATCCTTTGATCCCTCGTTTGAACTCTTTTCTTTTCGTTTCCAGCATGTCTGATAATCTCATCTTGCCCGAAGGGGTAACAATACCCGATTGGTTTCGTCGGTACTTGGAAGTCACGGCACCGGTCCCGGGTGTCTCTAGTGTTGTCTTTCCAGTCAAGGCCGCTGTTCCTCCTCCTCCTCCTTCCGTAGCTGATGTTCCTCTTCCTCCTTCCCCTCAGCATCCTCAAACTGACTTCGCAGAGACTTGCCAAGATTTTAAGGCGATGGGTTGCAAGAATTTCTTTGGAACCGAGACTTTTGTAGAGGCAAGGAATTGGTTGAAAGAGACCGGAGATCTTTTAGCCACCTTTGATATAGGTGACCGCAAGAAGGTTTTATTGGCAGTATGGCTGCTAAAGGAAGAAGCTGCACGTTGGTGGGTAGTCACCACCGCTACTAGGCCAATTGAGACTTGGGATGACTTTAGAGGAAGGTTTGGACTAAGGTTCTTATCACTGAAGCAAGGGGACATGACTATTAGGGAATACATAGATAAGTTTAATCAACTGGCTCGGGTCAATTTAGACTTAGTTAATACAGCTCAGAAGAAGGCCCTACACTTTGCTCTAGGATTAAACGAGCCATTACATGGTTTGGCCATGTCTCATATACCCTTGGGGGCGACTTTCGAGAATTTGGTGAATTTGGCCCTACTTCAAGAAGAAGATAACAATGACAAGAAAGAGGTCAAGGCGAATGAGTCTCAAGGCAAGAGAGTAAATTCCGGGAAACGGGGCAAGAATAATAACAACCTCAAGGGCAAGCCAAGAGGGAATAGGAAATGTAACTTCTGTGGTAAAGTTGGACATATAGCCAGGGAATGTAGGAAGAAGAAGAGAAAGCGGGGCGAATGCTTTCATTGTGGTGAGTCTGGGCATCTGAGCAAGGATTGCCCGAAGAAACAAGGGCAAGGTCAGACTCAGTGTGCAGGACTATCTGAAGGGCGAATTCATCCCCTCAACACCGTTCTTCCAGCTCAGGATAGAGGTGGCATTTCTGTTGAAAATCTGGTTTGCATTTTCTGATTTTCCCTGTTTGAACTTTGTTTGATTCTGGCACATTGCATAGTTTTATTTCATCTGATCTAGTTGAAAGTTTTGCACCTAAGTACTAGTCTGGTTGATGATCCCGTATATGTTTCAAATCCAATTGGGGGTTCTGCCCGTTTGTCTGTGGTCTGAGTGGATTTGAAAATTTCTATCTTGAGTATAGAATTCTCATGGGTTGCTTATATTCTCGGTTTCAGGGGATATGGGTTGGTTTTGGGCATGGAATGGTTGTCCTGTTTTGGAGCCATTCTGGGTTTTTGTATATAGGGTGTGGGGCTCAGGACTCGCCTCGGTAATACCCTAGAAATTTCTAGCAACCCTATGGGTCCCGTCATGTTATGTTATTTTGAATCCCTCAACTCGTCTATCGATAGTTTGCAATCTGTGAGGGTGGTCCGAGAATATCCTGATATCTTGGGGGAAGTAAAGGGGTTACCTCTAGACGTGGGATAGATTTCCGCATTATCTGGTTGGTAATACCAAGCCAGTTTCGTGGCCGGTTAGGCACGTGACCTCACGAGATGAGAGTTAAGGAAGCAAGTCAAGGAGTTGCTTGAGAAGAACTTCCTGAGACGAAGCATTTTTCGAGTAGGATGCTCCAGTAGTATTCGTTACTGATGTGGACAGTTTGTTTCGCTTATGTGTTGATTATCGTGAGAGGAATAGATAACCGTTACCAAGGAACAATGATTTGTTTGATCAGCTTGTGGGAGCATTTGTTTTCTTTTGATCTAGCTACCGGATTCCATCAGCTTAGGGTGGCTGAGGATTGAATTGACAAGACTGCGTTTAGGACTCTAGATGGGCTTTAGAATGGCTAGTCATACTATTTGGTTTGACTAATGCACCCGCATATTACGTAAACTGGATGGGTAGGGTGTTTAGGGAGTCCTTGAACAAGTTTGTCATGGTCGTCTTAGACGATATTTTGATCTCCTCAAAAGAACGAGGAAGAACATGCTATACATCTCAAGAAGGAGATGGATACGCTTAGAGCCACCAGTGGAAGGTCAAGTTCTCCAAATGTCACTTTGGAGGAAAGAAGTTGGATTTCTTGGGCACATAGTTCCTAAGTAAGGCTTAGCGGTGGATTCCGCTAAAGTGGTTGCGGTTTAAGACCGGAAAACTCTGAGGAGGGCAATTGAAGTAAGAAGCCTCCTCCGTTTGGCTAGTTAGTTAGCATTCCCGGAGCTTAGACTTACTCTTCTGGATCAAGAAGGGGGTTTCGCAGGAAGAAGACCCGCAGTTGGTCAAGAACATGGACCAGTCGGTTCGAGGCGAGATGTTAAGTCACCTCACTAGATATATTATAGATGACAAGGGATGACTAAGGCACGATGAGAGATTATGTGTTCCTCGAGTGAAAGACTTGGTAAAGAAGGTTCTTGGAGATGCGCATCACTCGAGGAGGTGGCCGAGTTGGTCTCTGGATGCATGTTGTGCCACCAGGTTAAGGCCAAGTCATAGAAGCCCAGTGGGCCATTACCTCTATTGGGGGTTCTGCAAGGGAAGTATGAAAACATCTCGATAGATTATGTGGATGGACTACCTAGATCAAAGAAAGGGAATACGGGTATGAGGGTCATAATAGGTAGACTCACGAAGAGTGCTCATTTCAGTCCGGTGAAGAGCGAGAGGACTGCATCATGGTTAGCAACGGTTTACCCTCAAGAAGTTGGCCAGTTTTGGAATAGCCTATAGGAAGCCATGGGTAGGCAATTGAATCTAGGTATGGCCTATCACTCATTGGCGGATGGTTCATTTCGATTAAGCCTGAGTTATAGAAAATCACGTTTATAGGGCAATTGGCAACGTGGATTGGTATTTTCAAGAAAAGTTCTGCTGCATGGAATACTTTATAGTAAGTAGACGAGATCCAGGATTCACTAGTAAATTTTGGAGAGCTGGCATGAGATCATGAGGTTATAGTATGTTTAAGCCAAGTATACAGAAGGGAGAATAAGTGGAAAAGAAAGACGAGAGGCGATAATGAAATGAGTTCCAACTCGAATTTGGAAAATAGGAGTTAGGAAGCCAAGGAATCATGAAGTGAAAGATAGTCAAAGCACAGTGGAGTTAAGCTCATGGAAACGTGACTAAGAAGAGTGAAGACTAGATACGCGCATCATATCTCTTTTTAAGAGTGCATCCTTGATCCTTGTTTTCCTGTGGAGCTTGCTTGCAAGTTATCTTTTGTATATATCCTCTCGGTCCCATTCTCGATCTTATCTCTGTTGTAAACTCCATAAGGGCGTTAAGACTCATCGGTTAGTACTATATGTCAAAGTTTGAATGGATTTCTTGAAATCCAAAAAGGAGTTTATCTTGCTTATCTTCTAAGCATATCTCTCTATCCATGTTTATCTAGTTATCGTGCTAATCTTGTCATGAGAACCTTAGGTAGAAACCCTTTGGATGAAACATGTATTTGAAACATGTTATGCTTGATGTTTGCAAGTGGTTGCAAGTGTTTGCAAGTGGTTACTCGTGGATGCATTATACACATTAGGCACTAGATCGGATCACACACTCTTCATGTTGCATATGCATGAGTGTTTATGCTTATTCATGATTGAAACTTGTTGTGCCACCACATGGATGTTGCATATGGATGAATGTTATGTGCACTCATATAGATGCTATGAATTTAGGAATTTGCATACATATGGATTCATTTCACTGACATACATATGCATTAAGGAGGTTTACTGTATCAGTAACCGCCTGATTTACATACATATGCATTAAGGAGGTTTACTGTATCAGTAACCGCCTGATTTTTGCATTAGGTAAGTACATATACACACACTTTTGCATATGTTCATCCAGCATTTAGAATCTTGTAAGGACAATGATTGCTCGTGGATGATGCTTTGAGTAGATGGATGATTGGATGGTAGGATACGTTCTTCCTAACTTGAAGATTTCGGGGACGAAATCCTTTAAGGAGGGGAGAATGTAACAACCCGTATTTTCAATAACCTGTAATAATGTAAATCGAGGCAGAATTTAATTCTAAAATCTGAATCAAGGGAAACGGGCTATGCCATTGCGTTCGTCTCGGAAAAATACGCGAAATAGAGTCCGAGTTTTCGAAAATCGGAGTCCGTATGACCCAGTTAAGGCCCATTGAAGTTTTCAGAAAATTCCTAAGTAAAAACAGATTTAAATTTTAAATTTAAAACATGGATTAGGGCAAACTGGGCAGGTGGGAAAAATCCCCGCCCAGGACCCCATGTCGACAGGCCTGTCGACAGGGGTCTAAGCATGTCGACTGCCCTGTCGACAGCCCTGTCGACAGGGGGTGCCCGGCTGTTTAGCCTGGTGCACCATTTCTGATTAGGGTTGGGTCTTGTGGCCTGTTTCTAGAGAGTTCCGAGATCTGATGGACCTAATTGAATCTAGGGTTAATCCTATGGCCTAAAAACACTAGCCTAATCTATAAATAAGACCCTAACCTACCCTAAATCACTCATTATTCATTCTAGCAACAAAACTATGCCAAAATCCAAACTCTCATGGCCTCCACCCTCTTCATACAATTCCTAAATTAATTCCTAAGTGATTTTCCATGCATACAAGTATATTTAGGCTTGTATGATCCTCCTTAGCTTGCATTAAAGGCTTGTTTCTCTATTGGCATCATAAAGGAGGAGTCTTGATCAAGTTTGCTTGCATTTGGGGGTTTTAATTAGTTGCATAAGGGGTTTCTTACATTTGCTATACTCATTTGAGTCCGCATAAGCATTGTAAGCCCTCTTACCTTCATTTTAGAAACTCTAAAGTTAATTTGTGATGCAAGTTGGGGTTTATGTATGTTTATTGAGTTATGCATGTTTATGCAAGTTTGCTAAGCCATGATTTGCAAGTTTATTGAGTTATGCATGTTTATGCAAGTTTACTAAGCCATGATTTGCAAGTTAAATGAGTTATGTATGTTTATGCAAGTTCATTTTGCCATATTGTGCATGTTTGACAAGTTATGCATGCTTATGCAAGTTTAAAATGACAAGTTGTGCATGTTTGACAAGTTATGCAAGTTTAAAATGACAAGTTGTGCATGTTTGACAAGTTATGCATGCTTATGCAAGTTTAAAATGACAAGTTGTGCATGTTTGACAAGTTATGCAAGTTTAAAATGACAAGTTGTGCATGTTTGACAAGTTATGCAAGTTTAAAATGACAAGTTGTGCATGTTTGACAAGTTATGCATGTTTATGCAAGTTCCCTATGCCATGTTAGGCAAGTTTAACATGTTATGCATGTTTATGGTAATATGCAAGTTCACTATGCTAAGTTATGCAAGTTTAACATGTTATGCATGTTTATGGTAATATGCAAGTTCACTATGCTAAGTTATGCAAGTCTAACATGTTATGCATGTTTGTTGTGATAAGCAAGTTCATCATGTATGTTGTGCCAAGTTCCCTCTTCCTATCCTTTATGCGTTATTACGAATATGTAAGCGATAGAATGACGTTGGGGGTTTGGGTAAACTTAAAATACATGAAAATATAAGATTGGGAATTTACCTATTAAGTTAGGTCTACCCCTTGGGAATTTACCTATTAAGTTAGGTCTACCCAAGCATTTGTTGACTTGTAATGATGGTTTGAAAATAAAGTGGACATGACACTTAGAAAACATAAGTGTGGCCAACTCGAGGTTGGGTTGAGTTTGTAGCGTAATCCTACCCGGAACCGACCGGCTTAACTAGTGGCTACAAACAATAGGACCCAATGTGAGAAGTTGGTCATATGGTGCCAAAACCCGAGGTTAGCCTGAGTTGTGGTGTAAACCTACCCGGACCCGCCCGGCCTAACTAGTAACCACAACAAGGTCTAATGTGGGAGGTTAAGGTGCATTAAATTAATTAATGCCTCATGATTAGGGTTAAGTCAGGGTCCACTAATACTTAACCAATTTGGGGATTTGAGGGATTGAAATGGGGTTAAGTGGTAAACTGTTGGTTACACTTAACCAATTAATCCATGATTAGTGAAGGGTTAAATCACACTTAACCCTCTTAGGAAACCCTAGTAACGTGGTCTGTTCTAACAGTAATCCCAGTTTGGTATCATTCACAACCCTAGAAGCTAGGCTAGGGCGGGGCACGATTACTGGACGGATGTAAGCGACCAAAAGGCGATGGCTGAGTGGTACAGCGGTGCGGGTCCAGGCGGGCTACGGACGTGCACGTAGTCCGGTGTTGGACAAACTCGAGGCACGGGTACCAGTAGGTTAGGGCTGTGCATTATTGCTTAAGTGTCCGGGGTTGACACCCGAGGGCTTGATACACCCAAAGGTGGACCCAGCACAGACTAACTACAACCATATGTGGGCCATATGGACACCAACACTTGACGTGTTAGGTTTATAGGGAGCCGATCGACTAGACTGTTGGGCTGGACCTTATATTAAGGTCACTTCATGTTATTGGGTTAAAGCTTGGGCCAAGGGATCAATACCTGTTATGTTGGTTTGCTAGTACACCGTGGTGCAAAACTTAACCTTGTTTTATGCGATGACACCTCTATCTATCTTGTAGTTGATTTATCATGCCAGTATGTTGTTATTTATGATCATCTCAGTTTCCATCATGATGTTAACTTTATTAGTTTATAGACTGATCGTAGCAGGGCTTATTCAGTCTTTTTGACTGACCTGTTTTCTTTCGCCTCTTTTCTTCCGTTTCCCCCCCCCCCCCAGGTTCTCAGGGAGGGAATACTGGAGCCTAGCTTGGATTTTAGCTGCTTCTTTGGATAGCTCAAGTATGCTTTGGACTTGAGCCGCTATGGTTTATCACTCTTATTTGGGGATAGTACTTATGTATTTCAGTTTATCAGATGATGTATTTATCTAGACTTGAAATTTTGGGAAATTGACATTTTGATGTACCAGACTTGTGTTTTGAAATGGTTTAAAAATCTTCCGCTGTTTTATCTACTTACTCTGTTTATTTACATATATATATATGTCATGTCCTGCCTTGCTATATCATTATGCATGTTTACCTTGTTTTAAAAACGCCCCACCAAAGTCAGAGTTGCTTGCAAGAGCCACCCTGGCGGAGGTGGGGTGTTACATAATGAAAGAAATTAGAGGGTGAGGAAAGATAAGATAAAACTTATAGAATAGAAGAAGAAGAAGAACATTATCATCAGAGTAACACGAATCTCATAGCGGAACGAATAAAATATAACATAACTTTTGAAATACAAACAGTTATATATACAATAACACTTATCAGAGTAACACACTTACAACAACAGCGGAAATAAAAATAGCTATAGAATCCTGAAGCCTCCTGCTCCAAGCTCTCCAAGTGTATCTGTAAAATCCCGACTACTTGACTGCCCGTACAAATTTAGGAACCCAAGAGTTTAGGGAAAACAACAAAGTAAACTCCGGGTCAGTCATGGGACTGGTATGAGTAAAACTGTTTAAAAACAGTTGAACAAGTAAACGATATCTCATAAGACCACGCCGTATAACGGAACGGGTTTTTCCCTTATGAGAATCCAAAATATCTTTATATCAAAAACCTTTTGATATTATAATAATGTCTATGTACAAATAGATATCAACTAGCAGAAACGCTTTCATCTCACGTTCTACATATATAGTATACAATCAAAATCGCAAGCACGTATTGGATAATGGATTTCCAACTATGACAAGGTATGGAACCACCTTCCGATCAGTGTACTCTAGGAACAATACACTGGAGTTCAACAAGAACATCTTGTAACTCAGCCACACATGACCGACCACTCATTTTGCTTGAGTGTATCGAATGTATATCACCAACGGTTGGGATCAGCAACCGTTTCCCGTATATATATGAGACAGCATTGATAGATTAAAGAAGCAAATGAATATTCTCTAGATAGGTGATTATACACCCTACTTCGGTGCGACCTACTTAGCCATGTTGCCTGCCCGATTTCTGTCATTTACCAGATGATGAGGCTAGAAGCTACGCTTTATCATCACATCAAATTCACTTTGAATGCCACATCATCAAATCCATCCAATCACCGATTAACGTCCTCAACAATACATTATGTGTTAGCTAAAATGGGTTTCCTTCTTCGCTTCCACTCTTGGATTTAAACAATCATCAGTCATATATATATATATATTCATATTTCCTTATTTTCTGTGTTTAGAAAATATACGTTAACGCTGGAAAACATTTCCATCTCTATCCATATTTCCAATTTCAATATTTGATTGCGTTTCTGATTTTAATTCGAAAACATTTCCAAATCTTCTTTACTTGGATTTAAACAGAGGTTTAAATCAACATCGCGACTACAACTCAAACCACTATACTTATTTACTAAATTCACTTAACCACTTTCACTCTCGAACCTTACCCATTTCTAAATTAAAAACGAAGTCGATCAATTTAGGGTATAACTACCTCTTAGACCTTAACTGAACAACATTTCGAATCTCGAAATAGGGTAAGTTCATCTTTTAACCCCTTTTAACACTTCCTTACGTAACCCCTTTCGAATAAACTATATTCGAAAATCCTTTAATCTCTATTTGTTTAACTCTAATCAATTTACTCTTTTAATTCTATTTGAATAAACTAAATTCGATCAACTCATTTTAACTCGATTCGAAAAACTAATATTCGATAACTCCCTTTAATTCTATTCGAATAAACTATATTCGATTTACTCATTTAATTCTATTTGAATAAACTAAATTCGATCAACTCATTTTAACTCGATTCGAATAACTAATATTCGATAACTCCCTTTAATTCTATTCGAATAAACTATATTCGATTTACTCATTTGATTTAACAAATATCGATTAACCCCATCGAATAACTAAATTCGATAACTCCTTCGAATAAACTATATTCGATAACTCCTTCGATTAAACTAATAATCGATAATTCCTTCGATTAACTAATAATTGATAACTCCTTCGAATAAACCATATTCGATAATCTCCTCTCGAATAAACGATATTCGATAATCTTCCCTTTCGAATAAACTAAGTTCGATAATTCATTTTCGAATAACTAAATTCGATAACTCTTTTCGACTAACTCAAATCGATTAACTCAAATCGATTAACTCCAATTCGATTAACCCTATTTAATTACTCTATTTGTTTAACTCTAACCCTAACTGGTTAACTTTAACAGATTTACTCTGACTGGTCAACCCTAACTGATTAACTCTAACTGGTTAACTCTAACTGGTCAACCCTAACTGATTAACTCGACTTATTCAGCTTAACTTGATTTAACTCCTATCGAATAACAAATATTCATTTTAACTCCATTTGAATAATTCTATTTGATTAACTCTAGTTGGTTAATTCTAATTGGTTAACTCTAACTCTAATCGATTTCTCTTATTCGAGTACCCCTATTTGATAACGTTTATTCATTTATAAAGATTTACTTTTAGTAACAGTTCTGCACTTTATAAATGTTCTCTTTAATGATGTTACTTCACTTATACAAGTGTTGTGTATCCATTCTATTTAAACCTATTAATGTTAAGACCAATATCTCTTCTCTATATAAGTTCAGACTTATATATTCCATTTATCGAATGATAAATATTTGATTTAATTTATAAACTATTATTTATAAATTAATCTTTTCTATTTATCTGTTAAAACAGATTTCCATTTCTATTCATTTCCTAAGTATTCCTTTGGTTTAATTCTATTTATTTATCAAATGAATATCCCTTTGATTTAATCCTATTTATTTAACAAATAAATATCTCCTTTTTGCTTTATTTAGTCCCTAAATAAATAAATCCTTTTTCTTTTATTTATTCCCTAAATAAATAAATCCTTTTTCTTTTATTTATTCCCTAAATAAATAAATAATCCCATTTTATCTATTTGTAACTGTTTATACAAATATCTCCTTTTAAATCCTATTTGTAAATTGTTTTACAAATATTTTCTTTTCAATTTCATTTGTAAATGTTTTACAAATGTTTTTTTCCTTTTTATTTGTTTAAAAATAATTTCCTTTATACTTGTTTAACAAATATTTCCTTTATATTTGATTTCATAAATATATCTCCTTTATGTTGTTTACAAATATATTTCCCTTATATTTGATTTACAAATATATTTCTCTTATATTTGATTTACAAATATATTTCCCTTATATTTGATTTACAAATATATTCTAACTCTTTAAATTCCCGGAAAAATTCGCCATAACCTCCTTTGTAACGGGAGCATCGGGAAAATCCCCAAACCGCCACACAGGCCTCTCCATTCAAAAAGAAAATTGTTTGAAATTATTTCCTTTCTAAATATCTCCTATTTATAAATATTCCAATTTATAAATGTTTCTTATTTATAAATATTCCATTTATAAATGTTTTATTTTCACTATCACTTTGAAAATTCCCTTATCAACATTCCGACATGTTATGGTATTTTAACATATCCAATTACGATGTCTAATCTCGTCCATACGCACACAAATCAACAACAGGTTATAATTCACATCATATATTAAAATATATGAAAAACAATAAAATAACTATTGAGGAATCCAGTCAGATTCCTCCAACCTGTTTCCCTGCATCCACAGATGTTACACAACATGATTGTCATCACTTTCAGTTCAATATGAATTATTCTGATAAACAGAATCAATATATAACTATCTAACTATTTATATATTATATATATATAATATTTCATTAACTGACTAGCAGTTCAATCAAACAGTTAACACACAATCAAACAGATAATTTCTAACAGTTCTAAAAATACAACATGAAATTATAAACTGTTCAGAGTTAGTGAGATTTACTCACATTGGACTGTTATCGTTAAAAACGAATAACTGTCTTTGATTTAGACGGACAATTTATTTCACTATAAATTGTAACGAGCTCAGATTCACTCCCGGTCAATCTCATTGTGTTGCTCCCGTCCATACGATCCTGTCGGATCTTGTTTCGCTGAAAACCGATATCGTACGCACAAGTTATGGTCTTTACAAGTCAATACATATTTAAAAATAAAACACTTGGATTTTAAAACGAAAAACTGGGCTTTGACCTTTCACAAAAATCCGGCCCACTACAAATCCTCCCAGGCCCGTAATATCCTCTTCTTCCCAAAACAGTACCTACCGTGGCCTCCTCCTCAAAACAAAGCATTACCGAATCCTTTTGATCCCCGATACCTCCTCCTCCTTTCATTTAAAAATTAAGGAAAATCACCACAATTTTCCATTTCAAAATCTCTATCAACCTGTACTACTTTCGTTCAACCCGATTTCATCATCAGAGATGCGATTTTCGACCTTCACTCAGCAGGAGGTTGAACCTCGTGACCTCAAGTTGCGTCGAAATCACGGGAAATTTGCATACACCTGCCATTCCTCCTCCCGAACTCACCCATAACCTCCAGAACAACTATCGATGCCTTTACACCTCAAATTTCTGAACCCTAGCTGGCGTTGAACACCTCGCAGCAAACGAACATGGCGTCGCCTCCTTCGAAATGCATATCAGCATATAGAGGAACTTCCCAGCAACTCAAATGTATAAGCTTTGTGAATTATAACATTTTATACGAATTGATACGAATTATTTTAGATCTCGTTTTGGTTTTAAATGAGAACGATGGAGGCGGATTGTTTTCTGTTGACTTTGAAATGAGAAATTTTAGGTTTTAAGGGTTTGGGAGGGCTTATTTATAGAACCACAAAATATCTAGATATTTTTTTTATTAATATTTTAATATTTTATTTTGCAAATTTCTATCTGTATTTGTCTTCTAAAATTCGTGTGATCACACACGATACCCAAAAATCACGAAACTGAACATGTAGCTAGGGTCCGACATTACGGTCCCAACGAAACTGGTTTCGTCGAATTCCGACTTCGTATGCTCACACAGTGTATTTTTAACTGTCAAAATACTGGCTGTTTCTCACTCTAAAAATCCGTACGGCCCCACAGTGACTCTAGAAATCACGAAAATTGAAATCTAGCAATAATTTAATATTGCGGATCCAACAAAATTGGTTTGGTCAAATTCTGAAGTCGTTTGCAAAACTGGCTATTTTTAAAGCTCTGGATGACCCATTTAAATATATAAATATAATTAAATTAAATATTTATAAATAAATATTATCGTGTATATTCACCGCAGAATATCATACAGCTCAACTGGGATTTATAACTCGATATTTCAAATCTGGGTCAACTCGGTATTCGATTTATATTGAAATTCCTTTTTAAAATATAAATAATTCTTTTATAAATTATAAAGGAATTCCACAACGACTTTTCTAAAATTTGATTTGGACGTAAATCAAAATCTACACGACGAAATCCCGATTTTTCTCTTCCACTAGAAAGATATACTCCACCAGCTCCACATGTTTCTTGTTTCACATAAATCTGGCTTAAAACGAATCCTGTACATTCAGTTGAAGTTCAAATCGCCAAATCTCGAACTGCAGCGCCATTTCAAGCTCGATTTTAATTATAATATAATTATACGTTCAAACTGACGTCGATTGAATATATTCGTTATTCTAATTCAATTCTAAACTGAATTAAATCTTCGGGATGACCCAGTTCACAGAATATCGCCATTTCAGCCAATTCTGATTATTTTAGAATTAAATATATTATTTAATTTATTATTTTAATTAAATATTCACCATTATTTAATACCATGACCATTAAACCCTTTTATTTACCTTTTAAATAATTAAATAAATTAATTATTATACCTCTGCAAATGCGGGTCATTACATTCTTCCCCACTTAAAATAATTTCATCCTCGAAATTGCTTAGGTAGAGGACGACCCTATCGACTGGTTAGAACTTATTATTTCACTTCTTAACTTCAGTTTGAACTGAACTAATTTAATTTCAATTAAATTATTAATTAATTCTTATCAACGAAAATTTTCAAAAATCCTGAAAATTTTCTAACACCTTAACTTTTCGAAAAATTTCGCCAGCACCTCCTTTGTACTGGTCAATAGGTCAAACTCCAACTCGCCTCACTGGGCCATCTCCAACCCAAAAGAAAATTAAACAGCCAAGCGGCTTGCCAATTAGGCTCACAAAATCCAAACTCATATATAAAATAAACTTGTACCTTTTTGCCGGCCATATCATTATACCATTTCCATTGGTTATCAACTCAACATATACCAATGTCATTCCAATCAACTTATCCCCAAACTCGACATTTGGTTCTATCCGAGCCAAATTCCATTACCAGATTATCTCTAACCATATCCAATCCATCTTTATTTAACTTAGTTTAAGTTAAATTCCAATTTATTCACTTTTACCATTTCAACTATTTAATTTCATAAGTTAAATTTAAATTTTTAATTTTAAATCCTTGGGCTTTATTTCAAATCAAATTGGAAACCATAATAACAATTCAATTCATTTGAATTCCCGAACAACTTGTTCCTCAACACAATTCAAAAACAAAATATTTGGTAGTAATCCGTCACTTACGAACTTGAAAATGAACACCGATGATGTCCGGATCATCATCGGAATCTATTTCCAGCTATCGAAGTGAGTTCAATACTATAACATTTTTAAACTCAATCTTAAACACTTCATTTTGAAATCAATTCAAAATAACTTTCACCATACCTGAAACCATTTTAAAATCTCCCAGGATCTTAAAATTTCCTTTTATATAATTTCAATCCATTTACAAACACTTACATGTTTCCAGGATTTTAATTCAAATTCTGATTTTAAATTCATATTTAATTCATCTGATTTCATGTATTTCACTTATATACATTCTGATTGGTTATTTACGTAACCATTTAATTTATAATCTTACTCGATTATAATAACAACCAATATATCCACTATATTATAATTATGATATATATATCTTCTTTATATCAAGATATACCTTGGGTAAACTTATTTTATTTTACCCTCTTTTCAAAACATATCGTGACGACCCATCGTATTCAAGTGTTTAGTAACTCCTACCGATACAGTGGATCAAACTGATCGACCAGAACTCATAAACAACTCAACCAATGAATCTCCACAATATAAAGCAAATTTTTATATCAAATACAAATACGTTCACTCGTGTATATACACTCAAACTCAATCTAGGGTATTACTAACCCTATCTCTACCGAGTCACGCCACAGAGCCAAGGTAATTCTTTACTTAAGCTCTGATACCAACTGCAACGACCCGGTTTTTCGGCGACTTTGGTTATCGACATAAGCTCGATGTCGATAACCAAAACATCGAAAAATCCCGGTAATTAATGAAAGAAATTAGAGGGTGAGGAAAGATAAGATAGAACTTATAGAATAGAAGAAGAAGAATGTAACACCCCGTAATTTTATAACATTAAAATTCACAAATTAAAGTATACTTAATTTTTAGAAAAGAATTAAGTGAAATGGGTTGCGCAGAGAAATATATATATATATATATATATATATTGATATATATATATATATATTGATATATATATATATAAATTAAAAATTAAATAAATAAATATGCGAAACAGTTCAAAACAGCGAATTGGGAGGGGGAATAACCGAACCGGCCCATTTTTGAGGTCGACCCGAGCCTTGCTGGGTCGACTAGGGGTTAATCCAGGGTGTTTGGCTGTCAACCCGTGTGCCGATTCGCTCAAATGCAGATTTTGCATTTGATTGGTTCTCATGGTTCAGGGTTAATCTAATGGTCCTAAATAACTTCCTACACCTATAAATACATCCTAATGCTAACCCTAAACCTAATTAAAATAGAATAGTTACCGTCATACCATCACCATGGAAATCAATGGAGCCGCCGCCAACTAAGAAAGAAGAAAAGCAAATTCAATTCTAATTCTCTCAACCCAAAAGCAAAGCAAAATTCTCTCTTTTCTTCTCTAAATTGTGAGTATGATGATCTTAACAAGATTATTATCATTTTTGTGATATAAGTTAGACTATTCGAGTCTAACATATATTCTGCGTTGAATAAGCGAATGTATAAACGTGGGTAGAGGTAATATTAAGGATTTAATAATAAGAAGTTGGGGTGCAATTGATATGATTTTGCATGCCATAAGTGGATGGCCATAATTGAGTCAATTATGGACATCATTAAAAGTTGACTTAATTAATAATTTGAATAGGGAATTATTAAAACTGGGGTAAAAGATTTTAAGTGTTAATCAATGCTTAGGACACGAGGTTGGACTCGTTTGTGACGTAAACCTGCCCGGACCCGCCTGACAAATCCAGTGGTCACAAATGTCAGCCCAGTTTGAGAGGTCCTAGGCCTAAACTAAAGCATAACGGTTGTAAAGACACGAGGTTAGACTCTTTTATGGTGTAAGACTGCCCGGACCCGCCCGGCAAATCCAGCTGCCATAAATGCCAGTCTAATGTGAGAGGTCTTTATGAGGTTATGGCCTGAATGAATTAAGAAATACTTAACCAGATAAACATGTAAGGTGGGACATGGGGGTTAAGTAGGTGCCTTGGGTGGCATGAGTAATCTAGGGGGTGCCCTTAGTGGCATGTGAAATACGATTAGTAAGACTTAACCAAACACACATGTAAATGAACATGACTAAGAGGGTTAAGTGGGATATACTAGTGACAAGCTTAGGTGGGTAGCTTGTGGGGGCCCATTTCAACCAGTATCCCAAACGTATCTTTGTGGGCTCGACCCAAGTCGAGGACGGGACACGCATACTGGGCTTGACTATAAGAGGCCAAAACGGGGAGCGGTGGCAACGCAAGTCCAACGGGTTTCGTATGCGTGTGTGGACCCGGGCTGGTAGGTAAGACGTTGTTGCATCGTGTAGGTATAAGCCGTGCATTCTCAAGTTGGATCGGGTTGCCACTTTAGGGGAGTGATACACCCCACTGTGGGGCAAGCACGGGTATCTACGAGTAGGGAGCCGATCGAAAGTGGGTAGTGGTGTACACCTAGTGGAGATAGGGGCAGACGACACCTATGTAGTCAGCTAGGGGTACGTAAGGCTAATTATAAAGTTTATGTGTGAAGCAAGTGGGATCAAACAATAGGGTGACTGGTGTGGTGCAGTGTAGTAATGTGCGGTGCAGTGCAGTAATCATTCGTTAGTAATTAGGTGTGCCTTTACCGTTATCTTTAACGTTATCTTAAACGCTATCTTTATCTTCCTAAGAGTTCATAGACATTTACTTGTCTTCCAGCTTATGCCTTATTCTAGTTATTTTGATAATAGTATTGTTAGAATTATCATACTCGCCAGACTTTATGTCTGACCCCCTCTATTTCTATCCTTTTTCCCCCTCCAGGTCCTCAGGTTGGGCCCAGCTCTAGTGGAGTTTGATTGGATTGCTTCATCTCTCTTTGGAAAGCTTGGACCGTTGAAGTAAAGTCCAGCTTGTTATCTTTTTAATGGCTATTTATGTAATGGGATTATGTATTTTGTTTTTATGAAGATGGATATTGTACTTGGTTATGATCTATGGTTTTATGATGTAACAAACATGTTTAATTTCCGCTGCAATAAAATGAAGTTTTAGATTTCCAAGTACTATTTATTATCTGTCTTGTTGTAATTTTTCTGTTCTATATTCACTTATAACCTCCATGGAAGTTAATGCATTCCCTTTGTGAGTGACATTAATGGACGTGGGGTGTTACACGTGGTATCAGAGCTTAAGGTTACCAGAACAGATAAAAATACTTTAGAAAAATAGTTATTTTTGGAAGAAGTGTTTTCTAAAACATGTTTTAATGAGAAATTTAAAGAGAAAAGTTTTTAATAAAAATATAATCCCCAATAGCCACATATCTTTATCTTTTGAATTCTCCATTTTGAATCTTTCCTTTTTCGGTTCAGCATGGCTGAAGATCTTAATCTACCTGACGGTGTAACGATACCAGGATGGTATAGGAGGCTATTGGAGGCTAGGGCCGCTGCAGGTCCAGCCAATGTTCCTCCACCACCAGTTGCACCCGTTCCTCCTCCTCCTCCTCGCGTAGATACTTTTGCAAAGACGTGCAAGGAATTCAAGGCTATGGGTGGAAAACTATTTCAAGGGTCATAAACGTTTGTGGAAGCAAGAGATTTGCTTAACGAGGTGGAAGAATTGCTAGAAATCTTTGAAGTAGAAGAAGGGAGGAGAGTTCGTTTAGCAGCTTGGTTGATGAAGGGAGAGGCCTCGTTTTGGTGGGAGGTCACTAATGGGGAGCGTCCTGTTGACTCTTGGGCGGATTTCAGACGTAGGTTCGAGGCGAAGTTTCTCTCAAGGGCGGAAGAAAATCTATATATGGAAAGGTTCTTGACATTGAAGCAAGGAAGCTCATCAGTGAAATAATATGTCAATAAATTTAATCAGTTAGCAAGGTTTGGCTTGGACTTAGTAAACACGCCGGAGAAGAAGGCTCTAAGGTTCGTGAATGGCTTGAATAAACCATTGCAAGGGTTGGCTATGACCCACATCCCGATGGGGGCCACCTTTGAGAAGTTAGTAGAAATGGCGCTCATGCATAAGGAGAAAAGCGCTAAAGCTGATAAGGCACCCGAGAAGAAGGGGGATCAGAAGAAACCACAACAGAAAAACAAGAAGGGTGGAAAAGACAATAATGGCAAGGGAAAGAAGAAGTGCTTTAACTGTGGAACCCCAGGCCATCTCAGCAAGAATTGCCGAAAGAAAAAGAAGACAGGCTGTTTTCATTGTGGCGATGCGGGACATTTAGTGAAGGACTGCCCAAAGAAGGGGCAGAGGGCAGGAGCTACCTCGGGAGGACAGGTGCAGGCTCTTATGGCACCAGGGCAGGCTAGGGGACAATTTCAGGCTCTCGCGGTCCCACCGCTGCAAGAACGAGGTAGAACCATTTCTGTTGAAAGCATAGTTTTTCTGTTTGATCATCCTGTCCGTACCTTATTCGATTCGGGCGCATCACATTCGTTTATCTCTACATCATTAGTTGAATCACTGCACTTAAACACCAGTTTAGTAGAGGATCCCTTAGTTGTTTCGAATCCAATAGGGGGCTCAGCTTATTTGTCCATGATGTGTTTGGATTTGAAAATTTCCATACTTAGCGTTGAATTTAGATGTGAGGCTTATGTGTTGGGCTTCACGGGCTATGGGCTAATTTTAGGAATGGATTGGTTATCCAGAAATGGGGCCGTTCTTGATTGTGAAAGGAGAGTAGTTAGGCTCGTGACTCGCCTTGGCAACACTCTCGAAATCTTTTGCAATCCCATAAATTCGGTTATGCTAAGTTATCTAGAATCGCTTGACGCGTCTGAGGAAAATCTACGATCTGTTAGAGTGGTCCGAGAATATTCGGATGTGTTTGAGGAGGTGAAGGGCTTGCCCCCGAAGCGGGAGATAGATTTTCGAATATATCTTGTGGATAATGCGAAACCAGTATCTTTGCCAGTACGCCACATGGCTCCACGTGAAAGGAGGGAACTCGATAAGCAAGTGAAGGAGTTGCTTGAGAAGGGGTTCATAAGACATAGTATATCAGAGTGGGATGCTCCAGTAGTATTTGCGACGAAGGCGGATGGGTCCCTTAGACTTTGTGTGGACTATAGTGAACTTAATAAGCTTACTAAGAAGAACATACACCCACTGCCGAGGATTGACGATCTCTTCGATCAGTTAGTTGGCGCCTCAGTGTTTTCGCAGTTGGACTTAGCCACTGGTTTCCATCAGTTGAGAGTGGCTGAGGATAGCATTGACAAGACTGCCTTTAGGACTCCGGACGGTTTCTATGAATGGCTAGTGATGCCCTTTGGTTTGACAAACGCCCCCGCATACTTTGTTGATTTGATGAGTAGGGTGTTTAGGGAGTACCTTAACAAATTTGTGATAGTCTTTGTAGATGACATCTTGATCTTTTCTAAGGATGAAGAAGAGCATGCCCTACATCTTAGGGAATTGTTGGAGACTCTTCAAGCGCATAAGCTTAAAGCTAAATTTTCTAAGTGTCACTTTTGGAGGAAGGAAGTACGGTTCTTAGGACACGTGGTTTCCAAAGAAGGGATAGCTGTAGATCCCGCGAAGGTGGTGGCCATCCAAGATTGGAAGGTTCCTAAAAATGCTACCGAAGTGAGAAGTTTCTTGGGGTTGGCTGGCTACTATAGGAAGTTTATCAAAGACTTTGCAAAGATATCAGCTCCATTGACACGCTTGACGAAGAAGAGCCTAGTTTTCACATGGGACGTAGATTGTGATGATGCGTTCCAACGTTTGAAGAGAGCTTTGACTTCAGCTCCAGTCTTAGTATTGCCAGACGGGAGTAAGCCATTTACCGTTTATACTAATGCTTGTGGGACAGGACTAGGCGCGGTCTTAATGCAAGAGTGTAGGGTAATAGCCTATGGTGGAAGGCAGTTGAGAGCGCATGAGAAAAATTATCATACACATGACCTAGAATTGGCCGCTATTGTTTTCGCGCTTAAGTCTTGGCGTCATTATCTTCTTGGCGAGAAATTCGAATTATTCACTGACCACAATTCTTTAAAATACCTATTCTCTCAAAAGGACTTGAACTTAAGGCAGCAAAGGTGGATGGAGTTCTTAGCGTCCTACGACTTCGAAATAGCCTATACCCCTGGCAAGGGTAACGTGGTGGCAGACGACTTAAGTAGAAAAAGATTATCCTTAAGTCCTTTGTTTGTTGAGCGGCGAAGTTTAGAATTCATATCGATGCTTGACTTTAGACCTTCCGTTGACTTCGTACCCGGTTTGCTAGCATCCTTGGAGGTCAGACCTACGCTTTTGGGACGGATTGGCGAGGCACAGCGAGACGACCCGCAGTTGGTTGAGTTAGTAGAAAAACTCAAAGGAGGGGAGTCATCAAGCCATCTCTGTAGGTATACCCTAGATGATAAGGGTTGGTTACGTAGGGACGGTAGACTTTGTGTACCAAAAGACGATGACCTAAGGAAGACTATTCTTGACGAAGCACATCGTTCGAAGATGACCATTCATCCCGGCGGGGACAAGATGTACAAAGACATGAAGAGAGTTTACTTTTGGGCCGGCATGAAGAAAGACGTGGCTGAGTATGTCGCTAGATGCTTGGTGTGCCAACAAGTAAAAGCGGAGCAAAAGAAACCCGGTGGGTTGCTTCACCCATTGGAGGTTCCACTATGGAAATGGGAAAGCATCTCGATGGATTTTGTGGATGGATTACCGCGATCGAGGAAGGGTAATACGGGAATTTGGGTTATAGTAGATAGACTTACTAAGAGCACCCATTTTATTCCCGTGAAGAGTAAGAGGACTGCTCCATGGTTAGCTTCTGTATATGTTCGAGAGATAGTTCGTTTGCACGGTGTTCCTTCTAGCATAGTGAGCGACCGCGATCCTATTTTCACTAGCAAATTTTGGAGAAGCTTACAAGAGGAGGTAGGGACTCAGTTATGTTTGAGCACCGCATATCATCCTCGGATGGACGGCCAGACCGAGAGGGTGAATCGCATTCTAGAGGATCTGTTGAGGCTATGTATCCTAGACTTTGGGGGTACGTGGGAAGAGCATCTTCCATTGGTGGAGTTCGCATATAATAACAGCTTTCAGTCCAGCATTGGTATGGCACCATTCGAAGCTCTTTATGGACGACCTTGTCGTTCACCTACATGTTGATGGGAATCTACGGATAAGATCTTACTTGGGCCCGATATTATTAGGGAGACTTCGGAGAAGATCGACTTGATTCGAAGGAGGATGAAAGCAGCACAGGATAGGCAGAAATCTTATGCGGATAAGAGGAGGACAGATCTCGAGTTTGAAGTTGGGGACATGGTCTTTGTCAAAGTGTCTCCATTACGGAACGTTGTTCGCTTTGGGTCCGTTGGGAAATTAGCACCAAGGTTTGTAGGGTCGTTTCCTATTAAGGAGAAAATTGGACAGATGGCGTATAGAGTGGAGTTGCCCGAGAGACTTAGTGGTGTACACGACGTATTCCATGTGTCACATTTGAGGAAGTGCTTGCACGAGACCACGGAAGTGGTAGAGCCGAACTTGCTTAGAGAGGTGGAGATAGAGCGTGATGCGACGATTCGACGAGCTCCTACGCGCATTCTTGGGTCAGAGATTAAGAAGCTGAGAAATCGAGAGGTCAGACTGGTCAAAGTACAATGGGGAGATGATGAGAGCAACGCTACTTGGGAGACAGAAGAGAAGATGCGTTCACGATACCCTTTTCTTTTTGAGGGTATGTCCTTTAATTTCTCCTTTATCGCTTATCTTGTACTTATCTTACCTTTAGAGTATCCTCTCGTTAGTATTCTTGACCTTTAGTTAGGATAATCCTATGGTTGAAACATGTGTTTGAGACATGTTATGTATGGTGGATGCAAAGTGGATGCAAGTGTTTGCTAGTGGTTGCTCGTGGATGCATATATACACACTATTAGGCACCAGATCGGCTCAGTCACTTCATACTGCATATTGCATATAAATGGTTGTGTTTAGTAAAATGGATGTATAATGGTTGTACTATCATATGGATACCGCATTTTAGTGAATGGTTGTGCACGCATGTAGAAATAATATGTATCGATAGGGAACTTTTGCATACATAATGGATGCATGACACTATCATGATTTGCATTAAGGAGGTCGACTGAATCATTAGACCGCCTAATTTTGCATTAGATATGGACATATACACACACTGTGCATATAAACATTAAAGCATTAGAAGTCTTTTAAGGACAATGGATGCTGGTGTTTGATGGTTGAGTAGATGGACGATTAGATGGTAGGATATACATTCTACTTGACTTGGAGATTTCGGGGACGAAATCCTTTAAGGAGGGGAGAATGTAACACCCCGTAATTTTATAACATTAAAATTCACAAATTAAAGTATACTTAATTTTTAGAAAAGAATTAAGTGAAATGGGTTGCGCAGAGAAATATATATATTGATATATATATATATATAAATTAAAAATTAAATAAATAAATATGCGAAAAAGTTCAAAACAGCGAATTGGGAGGGGGAATAACCGAACCGGCCCATTTTTGAGGTCGACCCGAGCCTCGCTGGGTCGATTAGGGGTTAATCCAGGGTGTTTGGCTGTCAACCCGTGGGCCGATTCGCTAAAATGCAGATTTTGCATTTGATTGGTTCTCATGGTTCAGGGTTAATCTAATGGTCCTAAATAACTTCCTACACCTATAAATACATCCTAATGCTAACCCTAAACCTAATTAAAATAGAATAGTTACCGTCATACCATCGCCATGGAAATCAATGGAGCCGCCGCCAACTAAGAAAGAAGAAAAGCAAATTCAATTCTAATTCTCTCAACCCTAAAGCAAAGCAAAACTCTCTCTTTTCTTCTCTAAATTGTGAGTATGATGATCTTAACAAGATTATTATCATTTTAATTAGGTTGAGTTATGAATGGATTATGAGTAGATGATGTGAATTATCATATATGTTGTTGTAAACCCCTTTTGTTATCATGTATATTGTAAATCCAATATTATGTGATGATGATATCTTACATGCTGTAAATCATGCTATGATGATGTTATGTATGTTGAAAGTTTCTATGCTAAATTGTGATGAATCATACATGTTAAAAAGGCCATGATGTTACCATCTATGCTAGTTAGTTCATATTAATTAAATCATCATGTTTGGGTTATGTTGATCTATATGACAAGTCACATATGCAAGTTAGATTGATTAGAAAAGTTATGAACATATACCAAGACATCTATTATGACATCTAGAATTATGCTATGACATATGTGATATCCTATGCTAGTTCACACCATCATTATGTTGCCTAAAAACCCCATATGCAAGTTTATGTATAGATTTGGGCTATGATCATATCATATAAATTGAGACATTTAACAAGTTGACACCTTTTGATCCTTAACATGTGTAGTTTATGCAAGTTTCACCCCTGTTATGATTAGATTCATTTTAATTGTCCATATGTTGTGATAATTTATTTTTGTGATATAAGTTAGACTATTCGAGTCTAACGTATATTCTGCGTTGAATAAGCGAATGTATAAACGTGGGTAGGGGTAATATTAAGAATTTAATAATAAGAAGTTGGGGTGCAATTGATATGATTTTGCATGCCATAAGTGGATGGCCATAATTGAGTCAATTATGGACATCATTAAAAGCTGACTTAATTAATAATTTGAATAGGGAATTATTAAAACTGGGGTAAAAGATTTTAAGTGTTAATCAATGCTTAGGACACGAGGTTGGACTCGTTTGTGACGTAAACCTGCCCGGACCCGCCCGGCAAATCCAGTGGTCACAAATGTCAGCCCAATGTGAGAGGTCCTAGGCCTAAACTAAAGCATAACGGTTGTAAAGACACGAGGTTAGACTCTTTTATGGTGTAAGACTGCCCGGACCCGCCCGGCAAATCCAGCTGCCATAAATGCCAGTCTAATATGAGAGGTCTTTATGAGGTTATGGCCTGAATGAATTAAGAAATACTTAACCAGATAAACATGTAAGGTGGGACATGGGGGTTAAGTAGGTGCCTTGGGTGGCATGAGGAATCTAGGGGGTGCCCTTAGTGGCATATGAAATACGATTAGTAAGACTTAACCAAACACACATGTAAATGAACATGACTAAAAGGGTTAAGTGGGATATACTAGTGACAAGCTTAGGTGGGTAGCTTGTGGGGGCCCATTTCAACCAGTATCCCAAACGTATCTTTGTAGGCTCGACCCAAGTCGAGGACGGGACACGCATACTGGGCTTGACTATAAGAGACAAAAACGGGGAGCAGTGGCAACGCAAGTCCAACGGGTTTCGTATGCGTGTGTGGACCCGGGCTGGTAGGTAAGACGTTGTTGCATTGTGTAGGTATAAGCCGTGCATTCTTAAGTTGTATCGGGTTGCCACTTTAGTGGAGTGATACATCCCACTGTGGGGCCAGCACGGGTATCTACGAGTAGGGAGCCGATCGAAAGTGGGTAGTGGGGTACACCTAGTAGAGATAGGGGCAGACGACACCTATGTAGTCAGCTAGGGGTAAGTAAGGCTATTTATAAAGTTTCTGTGTGAAGCAAGTGAGATCAAACAATAGGGTGACTGGTGTGGTGCAGTGTAGTAATGTGCGGTGCAGTGTAGTAATCATTCGTTAGTAATTTGGTGTGCCTTTACCGTTATCTTTAATGTTATCTTAAACGCTATCTTTATCTTCCTAAGAGTTCATAGACATTTACTTGTCTTCCATCTTATGCCTTAGTCTAGTTATTTTGATAATAGTATTGTTAGAATTATCATACTCGCCAGACTTTATGTTTGACCCCATCTATTTCTATCCTTTTTCCCCCTCCAGGTCCTCAGGTTGGGCCCAGCTCTAGTGGAGTTTGATTGAATTGCTTCATCTCTCTTTGGAAAGCTTGGACCGTTGAAGTAAAGTCCAGCTTGTTATCTTTTTAATGGCTATTTATGTAATGGGATTATGTATTTTGTTTTTATGAAGATGGATATTGTACTTGGTTATGATCTATGGTTTTATGATGTAACAAACATGTTTAATTTCCGCTGCAATAAAATGAAGTTTTAGATTTCCAAGTACTATTTATTATCTGCCTTGTTGTAATTTTTATGTTCTATATTCACTTATAACCTCCATGGAAGTTAATGCATTCCCTTTGTGAGTGACATTAATGGACGTGGGGTGTTACAAAGAAGAACATTATCATCAGAGTAACACGAATCTCATAGCGGAACGAATAAAATATAACATAACTTTTGAAATACAAACAGTTATATATACAATAGCACTTATCAGAGTACAACACTTACAACAACAGCGGAAATACTAATAGCTATAGAATCCTGAAACCTCCTGCTCCAAGCTCTCCAAGTGTATCTGTAAAATCCCGACTACTTGACTGCCCGTACAAATTTAGGCACCCAAGAGTTTAGGGAAAACAACAAAGTAAACTCCGGGTCAGTCATGGGACTGGTATGAGTAAAACAGTTTGAAAACAGTTGAACAAGTAAACGATATCTCATAAGACCACGCCGTATAACGGAACGGGTTTTTCCCTTATGAGAATCCAAAATATCTTTATATCAAAAACCTTTTGATATTATAATAATGTCTATGTACAAATAGATATCAACTAGCAGAAACGCTTTCATCTTACGTTCTACATATATAGTATACAATCAAAATCGCAAGCACGTATTGGATAATGGATTTCCAACTATGACAAGGTATGGAACCACCTTCCGATCAGTGTACTCTAGGAACGATACACTGGAGTTCAACAAGAACATCTTGTAACTCAGCCACACATGACCGACCACTCATTTTGCTTGAGTGTATCGAATGTATATCACCAACGGCTGGGATCAGCAACCGTTTCCCGTATATATATGAGACAACATTGATAGATTAAAGAAGCAAATGAATATTCTCTAGATAGGTGATTATACACCCTACTTCGGTTCGACCGACTTAGCCATGTTGCCTGCCCGATTTCTGTCATTTACCGAATGATGAGGCTAGAAGCTACGCTTTATCATCACATCAGATTCACTTTGAATGCCACATCATCAAATCCATCCAATCACCGATTGACGTCCTCAACAATACATTATGTGTTAGCTAAAAGGGGTTTCCTTCTTCGCTTCCACTCTTGGTACGGTTGGAGAAATCAATATACGTGATCGTCTGGAAATAGTCTGTCAGACATCCGTCCATACAAGTCATCCAGGAACAGGATGAACCGAAGACACTATTCAGTACATCCATCTTAGGCACTGTTATCTAAGACTTATACAATAGCCCTTGCACTTTACTCCGTCTTCAATTATCTTTGGCATATATGATTCGCAACGCTTATGCCAATACAGAGTGGTTCTTTGGATAATAATCCAACCGGTCTCTCCATATTAACAACGTTAAAATGGTCAAAACTTTGATAGTCTGTGATTTAACTATCAAAGGAAAACACGTGTGCAAACAACGATATTATTTCCAAATGGAAATTCGATCAATCAATCATCAGTCATATATATATATATATTCATATTTCCTTATTTTCTGTGTTTAGAAAATATACGTTAACGCTGGAAAACATTTCCATCTCTATCCATATTTCCAATTTCAATATTTGATTGCGTTTCTGATTTTAATTCGAAAACATTTCCAAATCTTCTTTACTTGGATTTAAACAGAGGTTTAAATCAACATCGCGACTACAACTCAAACCACTATACTTATTTACTAAATTCACTTAACCACTTTCACTCTCGAACCTTACACATTTCTAAATTAAAAACGAAGTCGATCAAGTTGGGGTATAACTACCTCTCAGACCTTAACTGAACAACATTTCGAATCTCGAAATAGGGTAAGTTCATCTTTTAACCCCTTTTAACACTTCCTTACGTAACTCCTTTCGAATAAACTATATTCGAAAATCCTTTAATCTCTATTTGTTTAACTCTAATCGATTTACTCTTTTAATTCTATTTGAATAAACTAAATTCGATCAACTCATTTTAACTCGATTCGAATAACTAGTATTGGATAACTCCTTTTAATTCTATTCAAATAAACTATATTCGATTTACTCATTTAATTCTATTTGAATAAACTAAATTCGTTCAACTCATTTTAACTCGATTCGAATAACTAATATTCGATAGCTCCCTTTAATTCTATTCGAATAAACTATATTCGATTTATTCATTTGATTTAACAAATATCCATTAACCCCATCGAATAACTAAATTCGATAACTCCTTCGAATAAACTATATTCTATAACTCCTTCGATTAAACTAATAATCAATAATTCCTTCGATTAACTAATAATCGATAACTCCTTCGAATAAACCATATTCGATAATCTCCTCTCGAATAAACGATATTCAATAATCTTCCCTTTTGAATAAACTAAATTCGATAATTCCTTTTCGAATAATTAAATTCGATAACTCTTTTCGACTAACTCAAATCGATTAACTCAAATCGATTAACTCTAATTCGATTGACCCTATTTAATTACTCTATTTGTTTAACTCTAACTCTAACTGGTTAACTTTAACAGATTTACTCTGACTGGTCAACCCTAACTGATTAACTCTAACTGGTTAACTCTAACTGGTCAACCCTAACTAATTAACTCGACTTATTCAGCTTAACTTGATTTAACTCCTATCGAATAACAAATATTCGTTTTAACTCCATTTGAATAATTCTATTTGATTAACTCTAGTTGGTTAATTCTAATTGGTTAACTCTAACTCTAATCGATTTCTCTTATTCGAGTACCCCTATTTGATAACTTTTATTCATTTATAAAGATTTACTTTTAGTAACAGTTCTGCACTTTATAAATGTTCTCTTTAATGATGTTACTTCACTTATACAAGTGTTGTGTATCCATTCTATTTAAACCTATTAATGTTAAAACCATTATCTCTTCTCTATATAAGTTCAGACTTATATATTCCATTTATCGAATGATAAATATTTGATTTAATTTATAAACTATTATTTATAAATTAATCTTTTCTATTTATCTGTTAAAACAGATTTCCATTTCTATTCATTTCTTAAGTATTCCTTTGGTTTAATTCTATTTATTTATCAAATAAATATCCCTTTGATTTAATCCTATTTATTTAACAAATAAATATCTCCTTTTTCCTTTATTTATTCCCTAAATAAATAAATCCTTTTTCTTTTATTTATTCCCTAAATAAATAAATCCTTTTTCTTTTATTTATTCCCTAAATAAATAAATAATCCCATTTAATCTATTTGTAACTGTTTATACAAATATCTCCTTTTAAATCCTATTTGTAAATGGTTTTACAAATATTTTCTTTTCAATTTCATTTGTAAATGTTTGACAAATGTTTTTTTCCTTTTTATTTGTTTACAAATAATTTCCTTTATACTTGTTTAACAAATATTTCCTTTATATTTGATTTCATAAATATATCTCCTCTATGTTGTTTACAAATATATTTCCCTTATATTTGATTTACAAATATATTTCTCTTATATTTTATTTACAAATATGTTTCCCTTATATTTGATTTACAAATATATTCTAACTCTTTAAATTCCCGGAAAAATTCGCCATAACCTCTTTTGTAACGGGAGCATCGGGAAAATCCCCAAACCGCCACACAGGCCTCTCCTTTCAAAAAGAAAATTGTTTGAAATTATTTCCTTTCTAAATATCTCCTATTTATAAATATTCCAATTTATAAATGTTTCTTATTTATAAATATTCCATTTATAAATGTTTTATTTTCACTATCACTTTGAAAATTCCCTTATCAACATTCCGGCATGTTATGGTATTTTAACATGTCCAATTACGATGTCTAATCTCGTCCATACACACACAAATCAACAACAGGTTATAATTCACATCATATATTAAAATATATGAAAAACAATAAAATAACTGTTGAGGAATCCAGTCGGATTCCTCCAACCTGTTTCCCTGCATCCACAGATGTTACACAACATGATTGTTATCACTTTCAGTTCAATATGAATTATTCTGATAAACAGAATCAATATATAACTATCTAACTATTTATATTATATATATATAATATTTCATTAACTGACTAGCAGTTCAATCAAACAGTTAACACACAATCAAACAGACAATTTCTAACAGTTCTAAAAATACAACATGAAATTATAAACTGTTCAGAGTTAGTGAGATTTACTCACATTGGACTGTTATCGTTAAAAATGAATAACTGTCTTTGATTTAGACGGACAATTTATTTCGCTATAAATTGTAACGAGCTTAGATTCACTCCCGGTCAATCTCATTGTGTTGCTCCCGTCCATACGATCCTGTCGGATCTTGTTTCGCTGAAAACCGATATCGTACGCACAAGTTATGGTCTTTACAAGTCAATACATATTTAAAAATAAAACACTTGGATTTTAAAAAGAAAAACTGGGCTTTGACCTTTCACAAAAATCCGGCCCACTACAAATCCTCCCAGGCCCGTATTATCCTCTTCTTCCCAAAACAGTACCTGCCGTGGCCTACTCCTCAAAACAAACCATTACCGAATCCTTTTGATCCCCAATACCTCCTCCTCCTTTCATTTAAAAATCAAGGAAAAATCACCACAATTTCCCATTTCAAAATCTCTATCAACCTGTACTACTTTCGTTCAACCCGATTTCATCATCAGAGATGCGATTTTCGACCTTCACTCAGCAGGAGGTTGAACCTCGCGACCTCAAGTTGTGTCGAAATCACTGGAAATTTGCATACACCTGCCATTCCTCCTCCCGAACTCACCCATAACCTCCAGAACAACTATCGATGCCTTTACACCTCAAATTTCTGAACCCTAGCTGGTGTTGAACACCTCGCAGCGAACGAACATGGCGTCGCCTCCTTCGAAATGCATATCAGCATATAGAGGAACTTCCCAGCAACTCAAATGTATAAGCTTTGTGAATTATAACATTTTATACGAATTGATATGAATTATTTCAGATCTCGTTATGGTTTTAAATGAGAACGATGGAGGCAGATTGTTTTCTGTTGACTTTGAAATGAGAAATTTTAGGTTTTAAGGGTATGGGAGGGCTTATTTATAGAACCACAAAATATCTAGATATTTTTTTATTAATATTTTAATATTTTATTTTGCAAATTTCTGTCTGTATTTGTCTTCTAAAATTCGTGTGATCACACACGATACCCAAAAATCACGAAACTGAACATGTAGCTAGGGTCCGACATTACGGTCCCAACGAAACTGGTTTCGTCGAATTCCGACTTCGTATGCTCACATAGTGTATTTTTAACTGTTAAAATACTGACTGTTTCTCACTCTAAAAATCCGTACGGCCCCACAGTGACTCTAAAAATCACGAAACTTGAAATCTAGCAATAATTTAATATTGCGGATCCAACAAAATTGGTTTGGTCAAATTCTGAAGTCATTTGCAAAACTGGCTATTTTTAAAGCTCTGGATGACCCATTTAAATATATAAATATATTTAAATATAATTAAATTAAATATTTATAAATAAATATTATCGTGTATATTCACCGCAGAATATCATACAGCTCCACTGGGATTTATAACTCGATATTTCAAATCTGGGTCAACTTGGTATTCGACTTATATTGAAATTACTTTTTAAAATATAAATAATTCCTTTATAAATTATAAAGGAATTCCACAGCGACTTTTCTAAAATTTGATTTGGACGTAAATCAAAATCTACACGACGAAATCCCGATTTTTCTCTTCCGCTAGAAAGATATACTCCACTAGCTCCACACGTTTCTTGTTTCACTTAAATCCGGCTTAAAACGAATCCTGTACATTCAGTTGAAGTTCAAATCGCCAAATCGCGAACTGCAGCGCCATTTCAAGCTCGATTTTAATTATAATATAATTATACGTTCAAACTGACGTCGATTGAATATATTCGTTATTCTAATTCAATTCTAAACTGAATTAAATCTTCGGGATGACCCAGTTCACAGAATATCGCCATTTCAGCCAATTCTGATTATCTCAGAATTAAATATATTATTTAATTTATTATTTTTATTAAATATTCACCATTATTTAATACCACGACCATTAAACCCTTTTATTCACCTTTTAAATAATTAAATAAATTATTTATTATACCTCTGCAAATGCGGGTCATTACAGTTCGTGAGCCATAAGGATAAATATGCCTCATCCCTCTGTAGATATGCTTTCGATCCCATGTCGAAGATAAAAGCTTATACACAAACAATCAATCAGCATCCAGGTTTAAATGTTCCAAACCCTCAACTCGCCACTCTTCCAGAAAGACTAAGGCAATTGGTCATGCAGGCTTATGATGTATCAGCATTGAATTAGATGATGTAATCACGAGCAATCCACGTTTAAGTCTCCAATTTCCCCCGGCATTTGGAGCATGAGTTACTTGGCAGATAATCGATCAATGGGGTGGAATTGTGAATCTTTATTTTCTAACTCCAAGATGTCTTTCGTCAGAAGCTTCATTCGTGTACATCTCCCATCTAGTGGGAAGTTGATGAGTGCTTTTGTCTAATCATTCAGGTTGGTTTATTTAGCAATAGGACTCATTGCTGTCAATCTTAGGACAACCTTCCAAGGGAAACAAGCAATGTCGCCTTGCTGGATGCAGTCCATGCCACGGGAAATTCTTTATGAGGGTTGTCCATGAATCTCTTTAGGGTTCAGTCTCCAAAACTGGATCAACTTCCATCAGATCAATGGTCGGAGTTTGTAATGTCTTGATTGGGATTATCTTCATCTCTTCTGGATTGTCGGAACTTTCTAACTTGGCCAGGTAATTTGCTTTCTAATTTTCTATGTGCGGAATTCGAGACATGTTGTAATGTTCCCATCCATCTAACAGCTCTTCTACCTATTCCATGTAAGCTGTGAGTTGTAGTCCCTTCATTTGGAACGTTCTTCGAATCAATACAACTCCAATGCTGGACTGTCAATTATTCTTTGCACCGTCTGTATACAACATCCATGTGCTTGGTTTTCATCTTTCATTTTGAGGGGCCATCTTTTTCATCTATTACGCCCTCTTCGGGAATGGTAAACTTAATGATGAAGTCAGTTAATACTTTCCTCGATATGGACTTCTATAGGAGGGAATTATGATCAATCTGGCTCAGTTTGATGTTTCGTTCGAGCAATCATCCAGATGCCTTGTGTCGTTGTAGGACTGTTGTATTAGCCAATCAGTGTGTATCACAATTAGATGAATTTGGAAATAGTGGTGTAGTTTCCTCGAAGCAATCATCAAACTGTAAGAAAGCTTTTCGATGTTAGGGCAGTTGCTTCGTTATATGTCGCCCTCCTACATCCTGAATCTTCATCTTATCTAAGATCCATGTCTTTGGGCAGATCATCGGGCAACTCTTTGTGTGATGTTTCCTTTGCTTGCTAAGCCAATCCTCCTTTACACTCCATCTCATCAGGAGGGGAAGTGTATTTGGGTTCCATCTTTGATGTGTAGCATATTCCATCTCGTTCCCACTCCAGTTTCGGTTGGAAATTTTGAGCAATAGACATTATGCTACAGTTTAAGTTCTGAATTCTATTAGAGCTGGTCGGTCTAGACCTTGATCAGATAAGCTTGAATACGACAGCATAATTTGCAAGACTTTAGTAACATTCATGCGTTATGTCACAACGGAAATAAGAAGTAGAGAGCTCTTGGTTGATTCATATTTGCTTTAATCTCGAGCTCTGATTACTTGATCAAAGTCGTATGGTGGTTGGTGAGCAGTCAAGTTGTTATAATCCGGGAAAGGATCCATAGGTCCAATCACAGCGTGTGGTGGTTCAACTAGTACCTAACTCGGGGCACCAAAGTATGTTGACCCCTTATTCGATGGAAAGTCTTCGTCGATGCGGTTGATAGCAAATAGCCATTGCAAAGGTTAACCGAGTTTTTCTCGAGGTGAACTGCAGGACATATGTCATTCATCACATCTTACAACTGAAGTGTAGCTTTGGGATGTTGGGATCCTTAGCTGCTTTCTGGTATCCCATTATTGACAATCATGGTAACTAAGATCATATGAATCATCTTTGAAGCAGTGCTCTGACTGTTCTATATAACCGTCATTCGGTGCTCCGCCGATTGAACAGGTTTAAGTTACATAAATGAGGTGGTCACTACTCATTAGGGAACAACATCAGTTGCAATGCTGAAATCTATACACTATCGGAGTTCCAAAAGAGGAGGCTACTATTTGACAATCATTATTTCATATACTGTCATTGATAGCAAGCTGAATCTGATCTCCTCACATTGAATAACATCGACAAATAGAGGTCATGGCTTCTGGAGGAATCCCAGCCGTTGCCATTTAGTTATCATATTCTTTGACTATCCGTCTAATCTTCATTGACAAGCTTTGATGACTACTGTTAGCCAAAATATACGTCGAGCCGAAGGCGAGCCGTGCTCCGAGCCGAAGGAGAGGCCGTCAGCGGGTTCGGGCGCAGCGCCGGTGGGGGTCCAGGGCCCCACAGTCCCGGCAGATGGAGCCTTTTCTGAAATGATCAGAAAAATTCATTTTCCCCCAAAAACAACAATTTCAGATCGGGTCGGAACTTACCTTCAAGTTGCGGTTCGAGTCATGTGTCAAGATTGCGGTTCGGGTATGTCATCGGATCGGGTCGGGGGAACGTCTTCAGCAGGCGGCTGGTTCAGATCTCCCCTTTGATTCGGATCGGAGGTTCTTGTTCGGGTCGGATAGGACCTGATCCGACCCCACAAGGATATTGGCCTACACTTCATCTACATCCAATCCGAGGGCTCAATCTGCGTCCGACCCGGTCCTTTCATATGCATTCGATCCAGAGCTCATTCTAACTGGAAACATATCTGATCCGATCCGAAGTTGAGGGTTATGCTGGAACGTTGCTACTGTGCCGGGCGGATCATTTTGTACCCATTGCTTCATTCCAGAGACATCCATGCTTTGGGTAGAAATGCATCTTTGGTTGTCGGATTGGATCGAATACGACCTGAACACACTCAATTCGGAGCCCGAGCTACTGTCGTGAGCTGTTTGTCACCTGGATGCTCTCCATCGGCTTTGCTTCTTCGAGAAACGAGTCGGTTACCATCTCTTCTTTGAGCCGCAATATACAGAATTGCTTAAATCATCGAAAGCTTCGAAAGTGATGAGAATACAGATTATCTCTTCGGACTTGGAGATCCAAACAGTAGATAAATAATCCGAAAAGTCGAGAATCTTCATTTCTCAGTGAAAGCACCAAAATGTTAGACCAAAAAATGGCACTAACACCCAACTGATCATGTTTTGCAGAGAATAATAAGAAATCTTGTACGAAAAAGCAAGAGAAATCAATCAACACACAAGATTTATAGTGGTTCGGCGTTAATGAGCCTACATCCACTTTATAGTTCCTCATTTCATTCCAAAATTACAATTACACTGAATATTTACATTCAAACACTCAAATACAACGAATCATTCTCTCCGAATTCATTATTTTCATTGAGAGTAAGGTGGTTATTTATGGAGGAATCCGGCCATGCTTCCATGAATAAATGAAGTGCCAAAAAGTCCCCCAAAAATGATGCGTTGTATGTGTATTTATAGGTAGAAATTCGGTTAGGGTTGAGTGGCCACGTGGCAGCTTTAGAGTAAATCTCGAAAGTAGTGGAGAACATGGGGAAATGGTCTTTAACTGCCCAGAATTCGGTTAGGATGAGTGACCAGATCCGGATGGCCCGATCCGGATGGCCCGATCCGGACGACCCGATCCGGTTGACCCGATCCGGTTGACCCGATCCGGATGACCCGATCCAGTTTGGTCGGTTAGAAATATTCGCTTTAGCTTGATCCAAAATGATGGAATCCAACCCAAAGCTTATATGCGCAGAAATACAAGTTTTCCGATCCTTTGTTACTTCGTCCAAGAAGATGCTGATCTCTGCCAGTTCATACTCAAGCCATGAGTGGCCTTCCTGATAGAGTTCTTGGGCTTTGGATAGTCTGATCACAAAGCAGGCTAACATAAATAAAGGTCATCGCTAAGTTTATTCTTTTTATTTACATAAGAAGATGTAAATAAAGTCTTTCTCATATTTTGTTCTTTTTTATTTACGTAAGAATACTGTAAATAAAGTTTTCACTACAAAAATGTTCATTTTATTTACATAGGAAATGTAAATAAAGTTTGCACTACAAAAATGTTCATTTTATTTACCTAGGAAATGTAAATAAAGTTGCATCGCAAAATTTGTTTTTTTTTTCTCTGTGACCAAACTTTTATCTACCACTAGATTGTAAATAAAAAGAATGTCATATTCCTATAATCAAAATCTTATTTACAACTAGTTATAAATAAAAGAAATGTCCCTTTCTGTGTTCGTTTTCTATTGTCAAGTTTTATTTACAACTATACGTAAATAAAAGAAAAGTGTTCCTTTTTATCTACAAATGTAAATGTAAATAAAATCTAACTTTCAAGTTTCAAGTTTTGTACTTTTTTTATTTATTTACAAATATAATTGTAAATAAAATCTACTTTTCAATTTGTTTTTCTCCCTAACATATTAAATTTACATGAAGATGTAGATCTCAATGAGTCACATAAACCAAATGAGATGATTTGGGTTTTAATTATTTCAAATTAACTCAAATATAAATTTTTGAATTCACAAATCTAATGCATATATAAATCTCAAATAAATGAGATTCCCAATGGATGAACAAACATTCAAAGTAATAAATAAATAGAAAATCCTAAATTACCACATCGCAGATCTATACTATTTACGTACATAACAATGATTCAAACCATCACGAACAATAATTAAATTATTAAATTATTTTTAAAGGTATGAAATCTCACAGAAGTGCTGCTCCTCTTTGAATTCGGCTAAAAGTTTGACTGGCTCGGAACTGTTCTTAATCAGTATAGAAAAATAGCCCTCTGAATTACGTTCCCCACGGTCCTGAAATCGTCAAATTGCGAGTTCGAATGAACGAGTTATGATTAAATTAAACTAGATAATAATTTATATTAATTAATTAATTAACTAAGAAGTAAACCTTTCTTCCTTCTTCAGATTGTGGCCGCCGTATATACTTATTGGGTTCCAAACTAGGTCAGGTTTTTGCGCTCGACATAGGGCACGGGAAGGCGATCAGAATTTGGCACCTTGACCAGCTAGGGGCGGCGCCACCACGCCTGGAAGGGGAAGGAGCTCGGTGGTGGCCCTTGGCCTGGGCGGCGGTCGCAAGGTCGGCTGTTTGGAGGGTCGGTGCTCGTGCTACGGTGAACTAGAAGATGATCCAACCATACCAAATCGAAGAGTGAAAGGAGTACTTCGATTCTGTCTCTGGGCTGAGATTTAATTCTTTGTGGAATGATCGTGATTGTGGAATCAAATCCAGAGCTCAGTGGCCATGCATTGTGAAAGACGGCGGCGGCTACGGATATGAACAGTGAATAGTGATTCTAGGGTTAAACTCTAATATTTATATTATTTTCCACATATTTTTACAATTAAATCCAAATCTTCTTAACCGTTTCGAATTCAGTCCAGCAGAAAGTGTCCCTAGCCAATAGCTCATGTTCCGGACCCAACGGGCCAGGTCCCGTCAACCCAAACAGCCGTCTGTGGCCTGTTTTATTTAATTTTTTATTTAAATCCTTTATTTAATTAATTCTTTTGCATAAATAAATTCACCGAGGTCACATACGGACTCAGAAAAATCCAGAAAAAATATATTTGGCTTCGTTATGACGATACGGTCCTAACATAACTAATTTCGTCGAATTCTGAGACCTTTTAAAAAGTGGCTATTTTTCAGTCGATTAAATTTGACTAAATTTAACAAAACACATTTTCCTTTGCCACGCTCACATATTAATTCAGAAAATTCTATAAATTGAAACCTATCAATAATTTGATATCCCAGTTCCAACAAAAGTGGTTTCGTCGAAAACAGATGTCGCTTGAAAATTGGCTATTTTCACTGGCTTTAATATTATTTAAAAATGAAAATTTTAATTTCTGGCACATTTTCCAACCAAAATCTTTAAAATAATTTTTTTAAATTGGTTCGGATTTTCTGGGTCGTTAAATCATTCTTCTTCTTTTTCTGATTCTTCGAATCCATTTCGCTCTCTTTTGACTCTTCAGCTGCAGGTGCTTTTTCTTCAGCTTCTTTTGATTCTCCATTTATACCTTTCTCCTTCCTTGTAATTTGATCTTCTTTGTCTTCTGGATTGTGCTCTGTTTGAGAGTCTTCAACTTCAGTCATTCTGGAATCCATGTTTTCATTCTCGCGTCGTTCTTCTCTTTCCACATCCATTTTCACTTCACTTTTGTTTTCTTCTACGACCGTCGTCTCCACATCATCCGTTTCTAACTTGCTATGTTCATCTACTTTCTTATTTTTGTTTGTGACATTCTCATCTTCAGCTTCAGCATCACTCTCCTCCTCGTTATTTTTCCCGTTCTCTTCCTCAACGCTGCAGTTGTCTTCTTCTATTATTTTTGTGTCATCCTTTGCATATACCTCTTTCAATAATTTCCATGAATCTTTTGCAGAATCAAAAAATATAATCTGACGCTACTTCATCGAGGTTCTCCCCCATTATAAGACAAGCACAATGATCCTTCCATTGCAATGCCAAAAATGCTTTCTTTTCTACTTTTGACATGCTTTTCCAATCACTCTGCCATTCATAACCATTTTCGACGATCTCCCATAATTCGGCGGAGATTAACTACTCTTTCTTTTTATTACTCCATTCTTTAAAATTTTCTTTTGTGAGAATAAACGTTGAGAGAAATTTAAATCCCATTATTTCAACCAAGCTCCGATACCAATTTGTAGAAAATAATTTTGAGGAGAAAGACGAAGAAATTTTGTTAGAATATTGATTAGAGAGGAAGACAGATTTTATTGCTTGTTTTTTTCTAAATTTCTTGATTGACCAATACATTGCAAATCTATAGCCTTTTTATACATGTTTCATTCTTATCCATTCTAGATAAGTCTATTCTAGAATTTATCACAATCAATAATTCAATTCCAAATATAACCAAATATCCAAATTAGGCAATATATATTGCAATTAACAAAGGCCATATATAATGACATTTATTGCAATTTAATTTATTGCCAACAATCTAATGGTGTAAATTCATTGTGTCACCAATTGTGTCTAAATCTTGTGTCTAAATAGACTTTCTCATATATATATATATATGAGGGTTCCGCCACACCTCTTATATTGCACGTGAACTCTCCCCCTTAATCTCCACCACTCATTCTCTCTCTTCCCACTAAAAAATAATATTGAAATGGGAAGAGAGAGAATGAGTGGGGAAGAGAGAGAATGAGTGGTGGAGATTAAGGGGGAGAGTTCACGTGCAATATAAGAGGTGTAGCGGAACCATCCTCGAATATATACACACACAAAAAAAAACAAGGTTAGAACAACACATACAAGTGCAACAGTCAGTAGGAAGGCCGGTAAATCACATAAACAAAATTCAACATCAAAGATCCTATCATTATTTTTAGTTTTAAATCGATGTTAACATACCTGAATAAAACTAATCATAAGAAATAGTCACCTATTAACACCGGGATGATTTGAAGATCCAGGAAGTTGATTGGACTGGGCTCTGATGGTTGCTCAGAGCAAGGCCGTTTTGGTTGCGACGAAGGAGGGAGGCGGTGAGCTTGGTTTGGAGAGAATGACAAGATGGGTTTGAGCGTTAGTCTCGAAAGTGGAGATTTGTTTACTGTGAGAAAGGAGGAATTTAGGGTGGAAGCCATTTTTGAGGAATTGGGGAATGTTTTCTCGACTGAAGGAAGTACGAAAATGAGAGGGACGGTGGAAATGAAAAGGAGATAGAGATATGTGGTGGAAATTCGGAGCAAAAGGGACAAATTTTGGAAAAAAAATTGATCAAGGCTTGTACAAGTGTAAACATTTTCAACAAGTGGCATGATTTATAAAGAAAATTATTTTCTCAAGGAGTATATGCTATTTTTATACTCTAAGTATACAATAATACATTTCCAAATACAAGCTTTTAAACTAGTATTACCGTACAACGGTGGGGAAAACCGACCGTTAAGTTGTATAATATTTAAAAAAAATTGTCTTTGTAATATCTTTATTTAGTTACAAATTTGAATAAAAAAATATGTATTGTTCGAAAAATAATGAAAATATTTAAAAAACTACTTCCATATTATACTAAGGTCTAAATATGTAAGTTAGTTTGATAAATAGTAATTGTTATCATCGTATTGATATAAATCACACACATTCAAGTACATCCATATTATACAACGAAGGATTAATACAGTACAAAAAATATGTTTCTAGAAGTTCTAAATCATTATTGAACTTGAAAAATAGAAGGAAAATCAAACAAAATAATTGCTTAAAACATGCATCATATTGTGGATATTTAATCAAAAAAGATGAAAAATATAAGAGTAAATGTAGTAAATAAATCAAATGTAAGAATTACATTATTTATATAAATAATGTTGAAGTACGATTGACATTTACAATAACTAACATTGTTAAAATAAACAAAAAAAGGCTCATACTGTATTAATTGGGAACCGCACTAAATCTCAACATTGAGGTAATCCTGGGACAAAATGAAAATAATGTTGATTTTACGAATCCATGACTATGATATGAAGAATTATTTTATCTTCAAAGAATGATTAAATTGTAATAATAACACGATTAGTAAAGAAAAACATTAGTTACAGCTTCAAACGAAAATATCATCAAAGAACTACAAAATATTAATTAACTAAAACAGCTTTATAATTTTTTTTACGTGAATTTGCGTATTTGGATATAAAGCTAAAGCGTCAAAATATTCCACTTGCAGCTGACATAAATGAACATGACACAAGACATCATAAACAAAAGAACATTTAATGGTACTTATCACAGGAAGATTACTCAATAAAAACATCAAGATGACTAAAAGCTCCTCAGGACATACCACTAAAATAATCATAACAGATAAACTAATTTAAAAAAAATGAAAAATGATAATCAAGAACGCAAAAGATCACCTATAGTATATATATATATATACACACACACACACACACATCAAATAAGGCATCCTCCCATACCACCGTAAATCTCTAAATTTTCCTGCAGGGGACACATGAAATGCACATAAGGAACACAATCTTTCAATCTTGTAGGCGTTCTTTCCCATGGCGGCATTGTAAGAAATCTTAAGCTATAATCTCTCCTTTCACACTCCCATCAACTCCATGAGAACATTTTCCATCCCTGATTTCCCAAAGCTTGAGCTCTCCATTTACCAAACCTCATTCTCAAACTTCATAATGTCATGCTTCCCATCCCCCTAAAAGAAGCCAATTCTCTCCCCTTCGTCCCACCAGTAACCGGGCTTCTTCAAGTAAAGTGTGACATCATGCCTGGTGGCCACCAGAAACCCCTATCTGGTGCTTCCAAGAAGGGTCCCAAGGGAGAGCTTTGGTCGTCTGTTATCAATCTTTCCTGCTGATCTAACTTTTTGACTTCAGTCCAATGAGTACTTGAATTCCAAAAAACGGAATTATAAAGTCTAATAAAGGAAGTCAATAATAAGCGGAAGTCCGCTCCGGCGGCATAGGACTGGATAAAGTAAATAAACAGTCAATTGTATACTATTGAATCTAGTAACTTGAGATAATGGTGAAAAAGGGAACAATCAAGTTAATTAGCAACATGGTGAAATATGACAAGCGATTGATTAAAAGATTAGACATAGGGTCTAATAACAAATTCGCGTGATGCGCTTGTACCAAGCCACATGTACGAAGGTGAATAGCCCAATGGGGTATATCATCGTGTTTTTAAGAGGCACGAGAGGAGTACGTCCATCTGATTATTCTACCTGATTTCTCGGTGGGACTAGAGGGAAGCACATGACTTTCGAGGGATGTTATAGGGTACTCCGTGGTGGTCCACTATTGCGGTACACGCTCAGGTTGTACTCGTAGAGGTGGGGGTTTGCGTGATACCACCTAGTGGGTATACTTTTATTACAATGATAGTTTAGCTGTTAGAAGACTGTGACGGATGGCGTTGGATGATTAGACGACTAGCCTCGGGAGAGGTTGGTCGGGACCAAATTAAGGATAGTAATCGTCGTGTACCTGTCATCGACAGTCAGTGGGATGCGGAAATGCTAGCAAGAGACCATCGATATTTCACTATCAAGATGTTTGTTGTGGGACATGCCAAATTGGATGTTAGATTTGTTGTTAGGGGAAGAACACTTAGCTCTTGATGTGGTCTTTCACTAGATGAGGGAGGGGTCGGGGGGGCCATAACAACTGTAAAAAGCATACCATTCTTGGATATATATGTACTATAGGTCCTTTAGCGAACCTATATAGGTATGAAAAGCTCCCGGCCGAGTTCCGTGCATTGGATGCGACCCTATTACGGGACTCGGGGTATAGTAAACAGTACATATGTGTGAGGGTCTAGATACACATGGGTTGTGTACCGTAGACATTAGGCCATTACTTCTTGTTGAGGCTTGATTCGACCGAGGAGTTGGATATAACGACCTATATGATTACGTGGCATAGCGATGATGCTTCGGTGCGGTAACATGGCGTAATGATCTGGATTTCCGTACGCTGTTTGGCATAAGATACGCATCCATGGCATGATAGTGAAGACCGTACGAGGAGGGTACTATGAGATGTACCTTGATATGTTGGGGTTAGCTACATATATACTATATTAGGTTAATCTAGTGGGAAGTAGATGGGTACAACGTGAGTATAGATCCTTGAGTACTGTTAACCCAAACAACCCAATAAATAAGAGAGCCTAACTGAATGGTATAAGTAGGGTTATTTTCGAATGTATAATTTGTCCAATCACCAGAACTTTGTGTTCTGACCCCCTCCTTATAAGACACTCGTAGGTTAGGTTTGTGGCGGAGATATGATAGCTTTGGATACTGGTTAGACAATATTATTACTTCGGTAAGGCTATACTTAATTATATTATATTATATCCATTCTGCTATGAAATGTTTCCTGAGCTCTGATATATTTATTATCTCTGTCTTTTCGGCAGGATAACAAACAAGCATACCCGAGCTTCGATAGATTAGGATTTTTGAAGAAAAAAAATCAATCTGTCGAAATTCATGTTGTTACACCAGCGGGGCAGATCATCGTGGGTGTCTGCAGACACGAAGGGAGCACGTCTAACTCTTATTCGACGGTAATGGAACGAAATGTGTGAATTCTATGGAACGTGAGGATACTTCGTGATGACCCTCATTGGTAGGCCTAACGAAGCTATACCCAAAGAGACACGGTCTGTATGGTTCCATCCGGTGAGTATGCCTTGGCTGCATCTTCAATTATGGGCAGCATAAAAACTGATTGGGATGATCTTAGGATTATTCAACGGCTGCCTCGATGGGAGGTTTAGTGGTCAAGACCCGACAAAGGATAGTAGGTCGTCCCATACCGGCCCTCGTCAATTGGAGCATATGTGGAAAAGATTGGAGCTAAGCTAAATGGCCAATGATCTTTTATGATTGGGTCATTAAATGAGTAACCACATGTTAGTCTAGATTGGATTTTAGGGCAGTCATTTAGCTATTTGAATAGTATTTCATTAATAGGGGTAAGATGGGTGGGGCCTTGGAGATCTACCGAAAAGACACACCAATCTTTGGATATCTGTAATGTAGGCCTAAGGAATCTGTCCTTTACATATATGTAGAAAGCCCCCGATTGAGTTCCGTGGGGGAACTCAGGGATAACGGCGCCCTTATGATACGACGGTAGAAGCTGATTCACTTACGTAGCGTAGCCTAGTACGCTTTCATGGCGTAATGTTGGAGACTTGGTATGCCTTCGTAGCATAGTCTAATACATATTATTAGTGTGGAGATGGAGATCTGGTACGTTTTTTGTAGTATGACGATGGGACCACTCGAGGAGGATACTATGGGGAGTATCTCGACATGTCGGGCATTTAGCTTCATACATATGATTTATTAGATAAATCTACTAGGGAGTAAATAAGTACTATTTATGCAGAAAAATCGGAAGTATATTGTGTAAGAAACCCGAATAACCTAATAAATATGAACAAGTGATAAAACGGTATATGTAATGTTATTTGTACAAAGTATAATTTGTTTATTCACTAGGACTTTTGTCCTGACCTCCTCCTCATAACAAATCCGCAGATTAGACAAGTGGTTGGGATTTTGCATCTTAAAGACACTTGTTAGATAATGTCATTATATTGATAATTATTCACCTATTATTATATATTATTCCCTTCCGTTGTGAGATTTCTATTATGAGCTCTGATATATTTATCTTTGGCTTTCTGCAGGATACCAAACAAACCAACTCGAGCTTCGATAGACTTGCATTTTTTAAAAAAAATCGGGTCTGTCGAAATTTGGGTTGTTATATACCACGTGTTCATGTAGACGCACACACGTAAAACTTTGCAAATCATATTCGAGCTTTATCGAAGCAATCACTTAACCTAATATTCTTTCACGTAATCTAGCACACACAGTGGTCTTCATGGCTATAAAAGATTGCTTATAGCATATTTATACACATATATAAGCAATCACATAAATGTTTTCATTCATTCACACATACACAACCATTATTAATAATTCTCACTATAATTCAAGAGTTGTATTTATCGTTATATAACTTCAAATACACATATAAGCGTACTTGCCATATTTATATGTATACATGTACATTTGGATAATAATTTAATTCTTTAGTAATAAAATCTTATTATTAACATTTATTATTATTTTTATATTGTTTTATAAATATATCCTAATATTTTATAAAATAAGAAATTGGTTTATAAATCTTTTGAAGCTCTTATAAATATACTTAACTCTTTCATCAGGAATCAAGCATTCCTCATATAATTATCTTCTAAAGCTATACAACCACCTACTTACTATCTTATAAAATCTCATACTTCCATAAAATACTTCTTTTGTACTATTTATAAAACCTTCTATTTTTGTAAATACTAATTCCACATTATTTTAAAAAATCTCATTATTTCATAAAACATATCATTTATTTTATTTTATAAAATCTCATTTTATTTTATTAAATATATTTTCATTCCTATTTTATAAAATACATTTTAATTTTTATTTATTTGAATTCATTCTATCTTGTAAAATACATCTTCATTACTATTTTATGAAATATCATTCTATTATACAAAATATATCTTCAACTTAAATAATATATAGAAAAACTAATTAAGCTCTTTTAGGTTCTAATCAGTTTGTTAATAAACGTAAAGCTCATAACTCATTTAGTTAGCTTTTATCATAATTTTATAAAATTATTTCTTCCCATAAATAGCATTTATAAATACTAACTAAGCTTCATTTGGCTTCTAATTACTATAGTAATAAGTGTAAAGCTCCCAACTAATTTCATTAGCTTATTATCTTTCCTAACAACATTAAAATTTTAATTAATTCTCTCTAATGACATGAATATCATTACTTTACTTAATTAATCGTTACTCAAAAAGACAATCATCAAATTAACTTAAAATCCAATCTTGAATTTGCTAAATTTTCCAAACATGGTGATTAAGGGTCCAAATAAGCAATTAACAAAAGGGAACATACTTATAACATAAATACAAGTCTAAAACATAACATATAATTCTCCAAATCACATCACATAATTATAATTATTAGTAAATAATTATATAACGTCTATTAAGTAAATTAAGTGAAAGATTCATCTCACTCGCGTCTTCTTCTCCAAACCAAACCCAATATCATCAAAATCCCATCATTTTTCTCTCTTCAAAGTTGAGATCTCCATTAAATATGATTAAAACCAATTCATTCATGGATTTTGTAAATGACAAGAAAGGAATTGAGGCTATCTTTCATAAATTTAAGAATTATATTTAAGGGATTTACGGCTTGGTAACTAAAGGTAGATTAAGGGGTAGTTAGAGAAGGATAACGAAAATGGAAGGAATTAATCATTAATGAGAGAACGAAATAGAAATTGAAAAGGCATATGGGCGTAAATGGGTCAGACCGGACGGAGGTGTGTCCTAGTCCTGTCCTATAAGGAATTTGGACGGACACAGACCGAACATCATATATCCTTGGACCAAGCCGTACAACGGACTGTCCTGTCCAACATAGCCTTGGATAATAGAGAAACATCGAACCTTTTGGATCAGACCGAACACTGGTATGTCCTAGTCCTGTCCTATAAGAGAATCATATGGACATGGACCAGACACTATATAGCCTCGGACCGGACACCATATAGCCTCGGACCGAGCCGTATAACGGACCATCCTGTCGGATATGCAACCCTAATTAGGTACTAAGCTAACTATGGGATAAGCCTAAATTCATTCCCTTTCCTAAAAATCACATTACACTTCAAAATTTTGTTTATTCCAAACATAGTCAACTTTATATTTATTTTGCTTGCAACAAAAAATCCCACTCAACTACTGGTGTTTCAAGCTATAGAGTATTAGGAGCATTCTATCTATTAACAATTAAATGTCTAAATAAATTATTTAAATGTACAATCGTTAAACATGTGGGGTGTTTAATCTCTCTATTGCACAAGATTCCAACACAGGCCTTCTAATAAGTGCACATTTTCAGATATAGGTGAACTTGGATCTCCCGTTAGTTTCGGTTTCAGTGTTAATTTCTTAGATTTCATCCAAATCTACAACATCATTGTTAATTTCCTTTAGCAGAAATTAGTTCTAAAAAGATGGCATGTCGAGAAATGATGCTCAAGTATTCCTTGGTATTATAAAATATATCCCATCAAGTTATCAGATTATCCTATAAATCTGCACTGCATTAATCTTGCCTCCAATTTGTTTAGATTAACATTCTTAGCCCATGTCAAACAACATCGTACCTTGAAAAACTTGAGTTGGGGATTCTTACGATGCATACCTCATATAGTGTTTCAGGTACCTATTTATTGGATATGAAGTTTAACACATGCACTACAGTTTCTAACGCATAACTATAATATGATAGAAAATCTAACCATCGAATAACCATATGTACAAGGGTTTCGTTCCTTTTGTTTGACATAATATTATATTATAATGTATAGGGCGGGGTAATTTGAGAGATAATCCTATTTTTTTGAAGTGTTGTTTGAAATCCTATTCAATATACTTACCTCCTCTATTTCATTAAAGAATTTTAATCTTATGAGCCATTTTGTTTTTTACAACATTTTTATGATCAACAAATTCTCATAAACATCATATTTTTTCATTATAAGATACGATTAACCTAGTCTCCAGAAATCATCAATTAAGATAATGATGTAAGAATATTAAATATGGTAATTATGCACTGGCCCTAATACATCGCTATTGACAGAGTTAGGGCGTGCTCTAAGCGCAATTATTTAGTTCGTTACATATAACTTTGTTAGACAAAAAGTGGTTCTAACGCCCAAATTATCTTGATTCGTAGAGAATTAAAGGTAGAAATGAAAGAAAATGCAAAAAACACACCAAATTTATAGTGGTTCGGCGTCAAAGAGCCTACATCCACTTCATATTTTCTCATTTCATTCATAGATTACAATTACAAGGAATATTGTCTCTCGATCACTATTATTCAATGAATAATTCTCTCTGAATCCATTGAATTTTATTGAATAAGATGGTGATTATCTATAAAGGAGTGTTAGCCATGGCAGCCATGGACGTTGAGATGCCAAAAGTCCCCTCAATTTGCCATGCAGTGGGGTATTTATAGCTATAGGAGAGCTGATGTGGAGATTGGGTCGTGGTAGGACACGTGGAGCCCGATCCGGAAAAGTAGGAACGTTCATAGCCTCGAGAATAGGTCAAGATCTACATGTGGAGTAGCAGGTCTTAGTCGCGATTTGTGGTCATGGTTCATGAGCCAGGATGGTGAGTCTATTGGTGATGGTCAGGTCAGGTCATGGTTCCGTAGGTCACGAACAGCCCTCAGGAAGGGGTCATGAACTGCCCTCAGGATGGGGTCACGAACCGCCCTCCGAAGGGGGTCACGAACCGATAGAGGCGAGCCGGTAGGGGGCGAGCGGATCTTCACAATTGCCAGAATCCAAGTTGTTCTATATTCTGCCACTTCATCCGAGCGATTGCTGATCAATGTATGTTCATATTCATGTTCTTTGCTTTGGGTAGCCTAGTCACAAAGCAGGCTAACATTTTGCCCCCTAAAGTACATCTTATCGCAGATGAGATGTGATTTGAATATGTTGAGCTAAATCTTTCTAGAACGTCATCTATCCTTGTGAAAGCTTTATCTAATTGTTGCACTGCTTCCACGGGGGCTAGCCAGGCCGAATTCTGTGGAAGGAGTATTCGAGATGACCAAGTAACTATTTAGACCTCATTGAATCAAGAGATATAATTCACTTGTTAAAAGTCATGCTAGATCGTTACCTCCTGAGCGTGATTCTACACGCATTGGTCGTTGTCAAACACTATCGTCACTCTATGCAAGTCAAGCGCATTGTCAACTCAGACTTTCTTTTGCATATAAGTCAACGCATGAAGTAACCGCCCAAACCATGGGGGAGTTCAAGAATCTTCAGGCTCTAAGCTGGCATCTGAGTTGTTGGGATAGAGCATGTCAGGATTAACAGACGAATCTATCTCTTGCGCTCAACTTCAAACTTTATTGATATCATAATATTAATCTAGGACTCCACGACCGCATCGAATTGTAACAATAAGGTATCTGAAAGCCACGATCACTCCAGATCATGTCAATGAAAGATCAAAAATCAATGGTTGCGTTGGACCATACTTAAAGGAATCCACAATTTTAGATCGTTTCGTAGTCCCATAATCACATACAAGTTAGTAAGTGATGTTGTTGAAATCATGTGAACTAATGCTCGTATGATCATCATAGTCGTAAGGCAGTGGAGAAGTTTGTCACACCTAGCTGGTGTAGTAGATATTTGAGTTTTCGAAGTCACGTTTTATTCATAAGCAAGCTCGTTAGAATGGCAGGAAAAATCATGTAAAATTCCGAAGGTACAGTACATATGCCTTAAATCTTGCTTCGAGCCAGGGTCATCTTCAAAGCCAGTCTGAGAATTGATGTTGGTGCTTTCGATGCCATCGGAGGACAAGCAGAGTCAATACTTATGCCCCAAGGGTCAGTGGGGGTTGGGTCAAGTCAATCGAACATCCAATCTTTAAGCCTTTATACATCCCGTCGCTGCACCAGGTAAGAGTGTAACGATCCGGAATTTTAGGGCCAATTTAAAATTTTTATTTTAATGAATTTAAAGTATTTTAAATGATTTATTTATTTTAATCGAAGTTAAAACGAACAAATTTAATTTAAATATAAAAGGAGTTTAAAACAAGCGCTGTAGTTTGAAATTTTGATTTAAAACTTTGACTGAATGTACAGGATTCAAAATAAAACGAATTTTAGTGAAACAAAAAATATTTAAATCTGTTTAAGAATATCTTTCAAACGAATTTGAAAAATTGAAATTTCACTTTAAAAGACATAAGTTATGTCAAAATTAAAATTTAGAAAAGTCGCTATGAAATATATATATATAATATAAAGGTCGAAAATGCCACTTTTTGCATACGAAGGAATTTGAACTCGAAACCACTTCCATTGAGTTCAGAATGACGTTTCTGCATTGAAAAACAGTAAACACTTATATGTTTCAAGTTTCGGAAATTATTTGTTTAAAAATGTATTTTTAATATTTAATATATACGCCTTGAAAATAGCATTTTCAAAAAGTCTCAGAATTGAACGAAATTAATTTTGTTAGGACCGTATCATCATCACGAAGCCAAAAATAATTTTCCTGAATTTTCCTGAGTTAATTTGTAGCCCCGGTAAATTTATTTGTATGGTAAAATTGAAATAAAGGACTTAAATTTTAAAACTGAAAAACGGAGGCCAAGATGACAGTTTGGGCTAACGGGACAGGTCCAGATGAGTTCGGAACGGGGGCTAAATGGTAAGAACGACAGTCGTTGGGCCTAAATCGGAGTTCGGACCAAAGCGGGCTTTAACGGGCTAATTAAATAATAATTAGATTAACCTAATATTTTAATATAAATAACACCGCTACAGTATCTTCTTCTTCCTCGTTGCTTCAGCTGCAAAGAAACCCACCATTCCTCAAAATTTCAAACTCCAATTTCTCCTTCGTTTCTCAACGAAATCCTTCGCCGTAAATCACGTTTCGAAGAGATTTTCAAGCTCTTCGAATACATACCAACCACAACCCGTCTCTTTGCCTGAAATTGCCGCACCATCCACCTAATGTCGCCGCCGTTCGCACCAAATCGGGCCCACCAGTCATGTGCGCAGCCTCCCCCCTTCCCGGCGCCGATAGCCCTCTCCTAGCTCTCCAATCTCCCGCAAACCGTTCGCAAAACCATCAACTACATCTCCCGATTTTCTGATTCAAAGTTTTGAACGCTTTAGGTAAAATTTATTTCAGATTTTGCGACGCTTTTAAACGTCGCTGTGTCTGTTGTTAAAGGCTGAATTTTGATTTTTCATATGTATTTGTATTCGAATCGTTCCAGATCTGAAATCTATTTGAATACGAACACTGAATCGGATCGAACCTGAATCATCTTCTCAGACCAGACCACTGTGAGAAATTTTTTTTATTTAATTTAATTTATTTAATTATTATTTCCATGATTATTAATAGTAGATCTAATATGACATGATATCTAAAACATAGATCTGAAATGTTCATACCGTATGATATTGAATCTGAATTGCATATAATGACATGATATTAAATCTGAAATTTTATCGTTAAACATGAATTGATTGATTAATTAGAATTAATTATGAGTTAATTTATTTAAATCCTGCCTTGTTGATTTGCCATATGCCAAGTTAAACCTCATCTTGTAAATTGCCTTGAGGTTAATTATTGGATTTGATCATGTTGGTTTGTTTGGATGTTTTTGTTATGGGATTTGACATGAAATACGATAATGAAAATTATTAAAAGTTGAATTTTTGATTTAAATTATTAAAGGCTAAATCTTTAATTGAAATGTTAAAGATGCAAACTTTCATGAAAATATGAAACGATGAAATTTTTCAAGTGAACATTAAATGATGAAATTTACATTGTAATTAATGGATAAAATAAATAAATTACATTGTAATTTAAGAATGAATTTTGCATTGTAAATGAAAGATGAAATTTTTATATTAAAAGTTAAAAAAATATGTTTCATTGAAAAATATAAAGGATAGGATTTGCCATAATGAAATATAAAGTAGGAATTTTCACCGTAATGAAAATTTACATTTTTGTTAATGTAAATAATATAGAAATATTCACAGAATGAAAGTTTACATTTTATTTAATGTAAATAAAATAAGAATGTGACATAGAATATAAATTTACATTTTTGTTAATAAGAATTTCACCAAATGAGGAATTTACACTTTTATTAATGTAAATATATAGAATTTCACCGTATGTTAAAAATTACATTTTTCTTTGTAATTAAAAGGTGAAATTCATCGTTTGTCAAAATTTACATTTTTATATGTAAATTATAAAGTGAATCAACGTTGAATGTTAAAAATTACATTTTTCTTTGTAATTAAAAGGTGAAATTCATCGTTGGTCAAAATTTACATTTTTATATGTAAATTATAAAGTGAATCAACGTTGAATGTTAAAAATCATATTTTTACAATGTAAATTAGATGTAGTGTTTGCATTGTAATTAAAAATCATATTTTTACAATGTAAATTAGATGTAGTGTTTGCATTATAATTAAAAATCATATTTTTACAATGTAAATTATATGTAGTGTTTGCATTATAATTAAAAATCATATTTTTACAATGTAAATTAGATGTAATGTTTGCATTGTAATTAAAAATCATATTTTTACAATGTAAATTAGATGTAGTGTTTGCATTGTAATTAAAAATCATATTTTTACAATGTAATTTAGATGCAGTGTTTGCATTGTAATTAAGAATCATATTTTTACAATGTAATTTAGATGCAGTGTTTGCATTGTAATTAAGAATCATATTTTTACAATGTAAATTAGATGTAGTGTTTGCATTGTAATTAAAAATCATATTTTTACAATGTAAATTAGATGTAATGTTTGCATTGTAATTAAAAATCATATTTTTACAATGTAAATTAGATGCAGTGTTTGCATTGTAATTAAGAATCATATTTTTACAATGTAAATTAGATGTAGTGTTTGCCTTGTAATTAAAAATCATATTTCTATAGGTAATTTAAAGATTTTGAGTGTATCTTACATTTTCAGTGTAAGTTAAAGAATGAAGCTAGGATGTGGTAATAGTATTTTCATTTGTCAAACGAATTAAAAATTTGGCGAGTGTCGATAGTTGTGTAGGGCGTTGTTTTAACCAAACAACGTTATTGCAATTCCATGATTATATATATATATATATATAAATATAATTAAAATTAAACGAATAGGGCGCGGTAGTTCGCATTTTGAAATCATACTTTTAAATGACTATACAAGAAGATCCGACCGTCGGATTTTCTTGAAACTAGAACCGTTAGGACCGTCCTGGAAAAATCTTTCCAACGATATATATTATGTTAAGATCCAACGGTTAGATTCTGAGAAATGTGAAATTCAAAATTGCTCGAAAGCAGCGCCATAGTCGCCATGGACTTAAGGCGTCGTTATACTAAAATTTAACTATTTTAAATAATTAATATGGGAATAAAACGTTAATAATAATTATTAATGTATAAGAAGGATTTTAAATATATATACGAGGATTGTTTGGGAAGTCCAAGTTCTCTCATTCTGAATAATCCAAACGACGTTAATTGAAAATATGAAGATGGCATATGAAGACCGTAGATCTTCCCTCGAATGGACAACGATCGAGGCCTTGACTTGACTTGCTCCCAATTCAAAGGTCATGGTCATTGCCCAAACGTACGTGTTGATTTCACGGGTTAGGCTTTTGCTCAGACCCAGAGCATAAGCTATTAAATGGATTGTGTGTCTGACATCATACTCTATCAAATATCACGTTATTGATCTTTTGTCGAAGGTATGGATGTTTAGTGGCGGGGAATTTATTCTCTTGCTTAACACCAGTTCATATATTTCGGCAAAGGGTTGATAGTATGGTATGGGGTGATGATGTGGCATGCTAAGGTGCATACGATCAAGGTTTTGTTGAAAAGCAGGCCTTGTGGGATGATCAAAGCATAGCCGGTTTAGGCATAGCTTTGTGTATAACGTGACTTCGCGAGCCTTACACACCGGCGGAGTCTAAAACGGGAGAAGGGAATGCAGGGAGAGCAGCACGTTTCTTTCTAGCTAGAGTGGTGTCAATGACCTACCAACCCTGACATTTTACTTATGTGGATGATGGAATGAGGCGCCTCGGATAGGTCCTATAGGACTGGGAAACGTGTGTTCAGGAATAACTAATCCGCAACTCGTATGGCGGACCGGCCCTGCAGGATCCAAGGGTGCACTGCGGGGAATCCTGAGACATTAGCTAGAGTGTCTCGAATCGGTAGGAGCTCCTCCCTAGCCTTGACTCATGATGGAAACCAAAATCCAAATACGACCCTACGAATTTGATTGTATTACTAGTATGGAGGCGTAGTAGTATGGGATACTATTCTTCCTAGGATTTCTACATTTACTTTGAAATGTTTTAACATATTAATAATAATATTAAACTCGTATTTGCCGTATTTATCATGTTTAATCACTATAAGGTAAAACCCTATCCTCTGGTGTGTGTTGCATTGTGTGATGGGACCTGGGTCTTATGGTGATTCCATTTTTCTAAAAAGCATTACGTTGTTGTACGATTTACTTATCATTTATTCTGACACTTTTATTCACGGCAATCCATTAGGGTAAACCCGTTCCGCATTAGCGGCGTGGTCTTTGGATTTGCCCTATTAATAGTGATAAATTAGATAAGAATTCTCACACCAGTCCCACGACTGACCTGTAGTTTGTTTCACCTTTTTGCAAACTCGGGTGCCCTCCTTTCTACACGGGCAGCCAAGTAAACAGGTTATCTTTCGCTTGGAGCCTTTCCTTGGAGCTGCTTATTATTTCTCTTGGATTTGCTTGTGGAGAGGTGATGACTAGGGGTTTGAAGACTTATCGTTCGCTGCTCTTACATTTTTCTCTTTCTTTTTATTTCAGACATGAAACTTGGTTTATTCCACGTTGCTTAAGTTGGAGTTGGAACTTATTTCTTTTCTGTGAATTTGATGTAATAATGTAGAATTCTGTGACTGTGGATTTTCTGTGGATTGATGACATTATATTTCCGCTGCTATGATGTTGTTACTCTATGAATTTCCTATGCTATTTTGTATCTGTGATGTGTATTATTGTATTTATGTTGTATTCCAAATGATTACTCCTTACTTCCATTCCGTGGAGGTTTGGGGTTATCACAGTTGGTATCAGAGCCAGGTTAAACTTAGCTTTGGGATATAGCATATTTACGATAATTCGTTTACATAGAATCCCAATATTCTATGGCGAACATTTCATGTGAATACATAATAGCCAGTCACTTTATCATCATCTTTTCATTCATCATTCGATCTTTTCTATCCCTTAGAAATCACCATTACAGTTGTTCTGACTCTTTCCTTGATCATACAGAACTAACTAAGAATGAGTATTCGTGCCGCTAGAACTGCTGGAGTTAGAGCAATGGGGCAAGATGTTATTGAAACTGAGGAGCCCACAGTTCAACAACCACCACCACCGCAGCCCTTTGACTTGGTGAGGGTAGTGAAGGATTTTAAGAATTTAGATGGAGTTCCGTTCACATGTACAGAGACCGTGACACAGGCTCGGGCATGGCTTAAGAATTGTGAAAAAATATTTAGAGCACTAGCACTAGAAGATAAAAGGTGGGGATATGTGGCTTCATGGATACTCTGAGGCGAAGCACAGCTTTGGTGGGAAGATGTCAATATTGGAGGAGATGAAGAAAATATGTCTTGGACCAAATTTAAAGAGCTATTTAACGAAGAGTATATTGCAAGACGAGGGGCGGAAGGACTTCATGATAAGTTCGACTATCGCTATGAGAAGAAGTCTGAAGGAAGCAGTTCTGGAGCTGCTAAGACGTTCGATAAGTCTAAGCTACAATGCTACCACTGCTAGAAGCTGGGACTCTACAGCAAGGACCGCAGGAATCCAAAGAAGGCCAGAAGAGAGGACACTAGAGAATGCTATAACTACCATGAAAAGGGTCACATCAAACTTAATTGTCCACTATTGAGGAGTTCCCAAGTTGCCCATGTGTACGAGGGAGCAAGTGCACCACCTTCTTCCGCACCTACTTCTTCTGAAGGAGCAGGAAAGCCTGATGTTTTAGACGGTACCATCTCTGTTAAAAACATTCTCTGTGTTTATTCTTCCTCTTCTCCTCTTCTATTTTTCTTTTTCCTTTTCGGGGACGAAAAGTTCTTAAGGAGGGGAGACTGTAACGACCCGGAATTTTAGGGCCAATTTAAATTTTTTATTTTAATGAATTTAAAGTATTTTAAATGATTTATTTATTTTAATCGAAGTTAAAACGAACAAATTTAATTTAAATATAAAAGGAGTTTAAAACAAGCGCTGCAGTTTGAAATTTTGATTTAAAACGTTGACTGAATGTACAGGATTCAAAATAAAACGAATTTTAGTGAAACAAAAAATATTTAAATCTGTTTAAGAATATCTTTCAAATGAATCTGAAAAATTGAAATTTCACTTTAAAAGTTATAAGTTATGTCAAAATTAAAATTTTGAAAAGTCGCTATGAAATATATATATATATATATATATATATATAATATAATATAATATAAAGGTCGAAAATGCCACTTTTTGCATATGAAGGAATTTGAACTCGAAACCACTTCCATTGAGTTCAGAATGACGTTTCTGCATTGAAAAACAGTAAACACTTATATGTTTCGAGTTTCAGAAATTTTTTGTTTAAAAATGTATTTTTAATATTTAATATATACGCCTTGAAAATAGCCATTTTTCAAAAAGTCTCAGAATTGAACGAAATTAATTTTGTTAGGACCGTATCATCATCACGAAGCCAAAAATAATTTTCCTGATTTTTTTTGAGTTAATTTGTAGCCCCGGTAAATTTATTTGTATGGTAAAATTGAAATAAAGGACTTAAATTTTAAAACTGAAAAACGGAGGCCAAGATGACAGTTTGTGCTAACGGGACAGGTCCAGATGAGTTCGGAACGGGGGCTAAATGGTAAGAAAGACAGTCGTTGGGCCTAAATCGGAGTTCGGACCAAAACGGGCTTTAACGGGCTAATTAAATAATAATTAGATTAACCTAATATTTTAATATAAATAACACCGCTACAGTATCTTCTTCTTCCTCATTGCTTCAGCCGCAAAGAAACCCACCATTCCTCAAAATTTCAAACTCCAATTTCTCCTTCGTTTCTCAACGAAATCCATCGCCGTAAATCACGTTTCGAAGAGATTTTCAAGCTCTTCGAATACATACCAACCACAACCCGTCTCTTTGCCTGAAATCACCGCACCATCCACCTAAAGTCGCCGCCGTTCACACCAAACCGGGCCCACCAGTCACGTGCGCACCCTTCCCCCTTCCCGGCGCCTATAGCCCTCTCCTAGCTCTCCAATCTCCAGCAAACCGTTCGCAAAACCATCAACTACATCTCCCGATTTTCTGATTCAAAGTTTTGAACACTTCAGGTAAAATTTATTTCAGATTTTGCGACGCTTTTAAACGTCGCTGTGTCAGTTGTTAAAGGCTGAATTTTGATTTTTCATATGTATTTGTATTCGAATCGTTCCAGATCTGAAATCTATTTGAATACGAACACTGAATCGGATCGAACCTGAATCATCTTCTTAGACTAGACCACTATGAGAATTTTTTTTAATTTAATTTAATTTATTTAATTATTATTTCCATGATTATTAATAGTAGATCTAATATGACATGATATCTAAAACATAGATCTGAAATGTTCATACCGTATGATATTGAATCTAAATTGCATATAATGACATGATATTAAATCTGAAATTTTATCGTTAAATATGAATTGATTGATTAATTAGAATTAATTATGAGTTAATTTTTTTAAATCCTGCCTTGTTGATTTGCCATATGCCAAGTTAAACCTCATCTTGTAAATTGCCTTGAGGTTAATTATTGGATTTGATCATGTTGGTTTGTTTGGATGTTTTTGTTATGGGATTTGACATGAAATACGATAATGAAAATTATTAAAAGTTGAATTTTTGATTTAAATTATTAAAGACTAAATCTTTAATTGAAATGTTAAAGATGCAAACTTTCATGAAAATATGAAACGATGAAATTTTTCATGTGAACATTAAATGATGAAATTTACATTGTAATTAAAGGATAAAAAAAAATTTACATTGTAATTTAAGAATGAATTTTGCATTGTAAATGAAAGATGAAATTTTTATATTAAAAGTTAAAAAAATATGTTTCATTGAAAAATATAAAGGATAGGATTTGCCATAATGAAATATAAAGTAGGAATTTTCACCGTAATGAAAATTTACATTTTTGTTAATGTAAATAATATAGAAATATTCACAGAATGAAAGTTTACATTTTATTTAATGTAAATAAAATAAGAATGTGACATGGAATATAAATTTACATTTTTGTTAATAAGAATTTCACCAAATGAGGAATTTACACTTTTATTAATGTAAATATACAAAATTTCACCGTATGTTAAAAATTACATTTTTCTTTGTAATTAAAAGGTGAAATTCATCGTTTGTCAAAATTTACATTTTTATATGTAAATTATAAAGTGAATCAACGTTGAATGTTAAAAATTACATTTTTCTTTGTAATTAAAAGGTGAAATTCATCGTTTGTCAAAATTTACATTTTTATATGTAAATTATAAAGTGAATCAACGTTGAATGTTAAAAATCATATTTTTACAATGTAAATTAGATGTAGTGTTTGCATTGTAATTAAAAATCATATTTTTACAATGTAAATTAGATGTAGTGTTTGCATTGTAATTAAAAATCATATTTTTACAATGTAAATTAGATGTAGTGTTTGCATTGTAATTAAAAATCATATTTTTACAATGTAAATTAGATGTAGTGTTTGCATTGTAATTAAGAATCATATTTTTACAATGTAAATTAGATGTAGTGTTTGCATTGTAATTAAAAATCATATTTTTACAATGTAAATTAGATGTAGTGTTTGCATTGTAATTAAAAATCATATTTTTACAATGTAAATTAGATGTAGTGTTTGCATTGTAATAAAAATCATATTTTTACAATGTAAATTAGATGTAGTGTTTGCCTTGCAATTAAAAATCATATTTCTATAGGTAATTTAAAGATTTTGAGTGTATCAAAATTTACATTTTCAATGTAAGTTAAAGAATGAAGCTAGGATGCGGTAATAGTATTTTCATTTGTCAAATGAATTAAAAATTTTGGCGTGTGTCGGTAGTTGTGTAGAGCGTTGTTTTAACCAAACAACGTTATTGCGATTCAATGATTATATATATATAAATATAATTAAAATTAAACGAATAGGGCGCGGTAGTTCGCATTTTGAAATCATACTTTTAAACGACTATATAAGAAGATCCGACCGTCGGATTTTCTTGAAACTGAAACCGTTAGGACCGCCTTGGAAAAATCTTTCCAACAATATATATTACGTTAAGATCCAACGGTTAGATTCTGAGAAATGTGAAATTCAAAATTGCTCGAAAGCAGCGCCATAGTCGCCATGGACTTAAGGCGTCGTTATACTAAAATTCAATTATTTTAAATAAGTAACATGGGAATAAAACGTTAATAATAATTATTAATGTATAAGAAGGATTTTAAATATATATACGAGGATTGTTCGGGAAGTCCGAGTTCTCTCATTCTAAATAATCCAAACGACGTTAATTGAAAATATGAAGATGGCGTATGAAGACCGTAGATCTTCCCTCGAATGGACAACGATCGAGGCCTTGACTTGACTTGCTCCCAATTCAAAGGTCATGGTCATTGCCCAAACGTACGTGTTGATTTCACGGGTTAGGCTTTGGCTCAGACCCAGAGCATAAGCTATTAAATGGATTGTGTGTCTGATGTCATACTCTATCAAATATCACGTTATTGATCTTTTGTCGAAGGTATGGATGTTTGGTGGCGGGGAATTTATTCTCTTGCTTAACACCCGTTTATATATTTCGGCAAAGGGTTGATAGTATGGTATAGGGTGATGATGTGGCACGCTAAGGTGCATACGATCAAGGTTTTGTTGAAAAGCAGGCCTTGTGGGATGATTAAAGCATAGCCTGTTTAGGCATACCTTTGTGTACAACGTGATTTCACGAGCCTCACACACCGGCGGAGTCTAAAACGGGAGAAGGGAACGCAGGGAGAGCAGCACGTTTCTTTCTAGCTAAAGTGGTGTCAGTGACCTACCAACCCTGACATTTTACTTATGTGGATGATGGAATGAGGCGCCTCGGATAGGTCCTATAGGACTGGGAAACGTGTGTTCAGGAATAACTAATCCGCAACTCGTATGGCGGACCGGCCCTGCAGGATCCAAGGGTTCACTGCGGGGAATCCTGAGACATTAGCTAGAGTGTCTCGAATCGGTAGGAGCTCCTCCCTAGCCTTGACTCATGATGGAAACCAAAATCCAAATATGACCCAACAAATTTGATTGTATTACTAGTATGGAGGCATAGTAGTATGGGGTACTATTCTTCCTAGGATTTCTACATTTACTTTGAAATGTTTTAACATATTAATAATAATATTAAACTCGTATTTGCCGTATTTATCATGTTTAATCACTATAAGGTAAAACCCTATCCTCTGGTGTGTGTTGCATTGTGTGATGGGACCTGGGTCTTATGGTGATTCCATTTTTCTAAAAAGCATAACGTTGTTGTACGATTTACTTATCATTTATTCTGACACTTTTATGCACGGCAATCCATTAGGGTAAACCCGTTCCGCATTAGCGGCGTGGTCTTTGGATTTGCCCTATTAATAGTGATAAATTAGATAAGAATTCTCACACCAGTCCCACGACTAACCTGTAGTTTGTTTCACCTTTTTGCAAACTCGGGTGCCCTCCTTTCTACACGAGCAGCCAAGTAAACAGGTTATCTTTCGCTTGGAGCCTTTCCTTGGAGCTGCTTATTATTTCTCTTGGATTTGCTTGTGGAGAGGTGATGACTAGGAGTTTGAAGACTTATCATTCGTTGCTCTTACATTTTTCTCTTTCTTTTTATTTCAGACATGAAACTTGGTTTATTCCACGTTGTTTAAGTTGGAGTTGGAACTTATTTCTTTTCTGCGAATTTGATGTAATAATGTAAAATTCTGCGACTGTGGATTTTCTGTGGATTGATGACATTATATTTCCGCTGCTATGATGTTGTTACTCTATGAATTTCCTATGCTATTTTGTATATGTGATGTGTATTATTGTATTTATGTTGTATTCCAAATGATTACTCCTTACTTCAATTCCATGGAGGTTTGGGGTTATCACAGTTGGTATCAGAGCCAGGTTAAACTTAGCTTTGGGATATAGCATATTTACGATAATTCGTTTACATAGAATCCCAATATTCTATGGCGAACATTTCATGTGAATACATAATAGCCAGTCACTTTATCATCTTCTTTTCATTCATCCTTCGATCTTTTCTATCCCTTAGAAATCACCATTACAGTTGTTCTGACTCTTTCCTTGATCATACAGAACTAACTAAGAATGAGTATTCGTGCCGCTAGAACTGTTGGAGTTAGAGCAATGGGGCAAGATGTTATTGAAACTGAGGAGCCCGCAGTTCAACAACCACCACCACCGCAGCCCTTTGACTTGGTGAGGGTAGTGAAGGATTTTAAGAATTTAGATGGAGTTCCGTTCACAGGTACAGAGACCGTGACACAGGCTCGGGCATGGCTTATGAATTGTGAAAAGATATTTAGAGCACTAGCACTAGAAGATAAAATGTGGGGATATGTGGCTTCATGGATACTCCGAGGCGAAGCACAGCTTTGGTGGGAAGATGTCAATATTGGAGGAGATGAAGAAAATACGTCTTGGACCAAATTTAAAGAGCTGTTTAACGAAGAGTATATTGCAATACGAGGGGCGGAAGGACTTCATGATAAGTTCGACTATCGCTATGAGAAAAAGTCTGAAGGAAGCAGTTCTGGAGCTACTAAGACGTTCGATAAGTCTAAGCTACAATGCTACCACTGCCAGAAGCTGGGACTCTACAGCAAGGACCGCAGGAATCCAAAGAAGGCCAGAAGAGAGGACACTAGAGAATGCTATAACTGCCATGAAAAGGGTCACATCAAACTTAATTGTCCACTATTGAGGAGTTCCCAAGTTGCCCATGTGTACGAGGGAGCAAGTGCACCACCTTCTTCCGCACCTACTTCTTCTGAAGGAGCAGGAAAGCCTGATGTTTTAGACGGTACCATCTCTGTTAAAAATATTCTCTGTGTTTATTCTTCCTCTTCTCCTCTTCTATTTTTCTTTTTCCTTTTCGGGGACGAAAAGTTCTTAAGGAAGGGAGACTGTAACGACCCGGAATTTTAGGGCCAATTTAAAATTTTTATTTTAATGATTTTAAAGTATTTTAAATGATTTATTTATTTTAATCGAAGTTAAAACGAACAAATTTAATTTAAATATAAAAGGAGTTTAAAACAAGCGCTGCAGTTTGAAATTTTGATTTAAAACTTTGACTGGATGTACAGGATTCAAAATAAAACGAATTTTAGTGAAACAAAAAAATATTTAAATCTGTTTAAGAATATCTTTCAAATGAATCTGAAAAATTGAAATTTCACTTTAAAAGTTATAAGTTATGTCAAAATTAAAATTTTGAAAAGTCGCTATGAAATATATATATAATATATAAAGTCAAAAATGCCACTTTTTGCATACGAAGGAATTTGAACTCGAAACCACTTCCATTGAGTTCAGAATGACGTTTCTGCATTGAAAAACAGTAAACACTTATATGTTTCGAGTTTCGGAAATTATTTGTTTAAAAATGTATTTTTAATATTTAATATATACGCCTTGAAAATATCCATTTTTCAAAAAGTCTCAGAATTGAACGAAATTAATTTTGTTAGGACCGTATCATCATCACGAAGCCAAAAATAATTTTCCTGAATTTTTCTGAGTTAATTTGTAGCCCCGGTAAACTTATTTGTATGGTAAAATTGAAATAAAGGACTTAAATTTTAAAAATGAAAAACGGAGGCCAAGATGACAGTTTGAGCTAACGGGACAGGTCCAGATGAGTTCGGAACGGGGGCTAAATGGTAGGAACGACATTCGTTGGGCCTAAATCGGAGTTCGGACCAAAACGGGCTTTAACGGGCTAATTAAATAATAATTAGATTAACCTAATATTTTAATATAAATAACACCGCTAGAGTATCTTCTTCTTCCTCATTGCTTCAGCCGCAAAGAAACCCACCATTCCTCAAAATTTCAAACTCCAATTTCTCCTTCGTTTCTTAACGAAATCCTTCGCCGTAAATCACGTTTCGAAGAGATTTTCAAGCTCTTCGAATACATACCAACCACAACCCGTCTCTTTTCCTGAAATCGCCGCACCATCCACCTAAAGTCGCCACCGTTCCCACCAAACCGGGGCCAGCATTCACGTGCGCACCATCCCCCCTTCCCTGCGCCTATAGCCCTCTCCTAGCTCTCCAATCTCCCGCAAACCGTTCGCAAAACCATCAACTACATCTCCCGATTTTTTGATTTAAAGTTTTGAACACTTTAGGTAAAATTTATTTCAGATTTTGCGACGCTTTTAAACGTCGCTGTGTCAGTTGTTAAAGGCTGAGTTTTGATTTTTCATATGTATTTGTATTCGAATCGTTCCAGATCTGAAATCTAATTGAATACGAACACTGAATCAGATCGAACTTGAATCATCTTCTCAGACCAGACCACTGTGAGAATTTTTATTTATTTAATTTAATTTAATTAATTATTATTTCCATGATTATTAATAGTAGATCTAATATGACATGATATCTAAAACATAGATCTGAAGTGTTCATACCGTATGATATTGAATCTGAATTGCATATAATGACATGATATTAAATCTGAAATTTTATCATTAAATATGAATTGATTGATTAATTAGAATTAATTATGAGTTAATTTATTTAAATCCTGCCTTGTTGATTTGCCATATGCCAAGTTATACCTCATCTTGTAAATTGCCTTGAGGTTAATTATTGGATTTGATCATGTTGGTTTGTTTGGATGTTTTTGTTATGGGATTTGACATGAAATACGATAATGAAAATTATTAAAAGTTGAATTTTTGATTTAAATTATTAAAGACTAAATCTTTAATTGAAATGTTAAAGATGCAAACTTTCATGAAAATATGAAACGATGAAATTTTTCATGTGAACATTAAATGATGAAATTTACATTGTAATTAAAGGATAAAAAAAAATTTTACATTGTAATTTAAGAATGAATTTTGCATTGTAAATGAAAGATGAAATTTTTATATTAAAAGTTAAAAAAATATGTTTCATTGAAAAATATAAAGGATAGGATTTGCCATAATGAAATATAAAGTAGGAATTTTCACCGTAATGAAAATTTACATTTTTGTTAATGTAAATAAAATAGAAATATTCACAGAATGAAAGTTTACATTTTATTTAATGTAAATAAAATAAGAATGTGACATGGAATATAAATTTACATTTTTGTTAATAAGAATTTCACCAAATGAGGAATTTACACTTTTATTAATGTAAATATATAGAATTTCACCGTATGTTAAAAATTACATTTTTCTTTGTAATTAAAAGGTGAAATTCATCGTTTGTCAAAATTTACATTTTTATATGTAAATTATAAAGTGAATCAACGTTGAATGTTAAAAATTACATTTTTCTTTGTAATTAAAAGGTGAAATTCATCGTTTGTCAAAATTTACATTTTTATATGTAAATTATAAAGTGAATCAACGTTGAATGTTAAAAATCATATTTTTACAATGTAAATTAGATGTAGTGTTTGCATTGTAATTAAAAATCATATTTTTACAATGTAAATTAGATGTAGTGTTTGCATTGTAATTAAAAATCATATTTTTACAATGTAAATTAGATGTAGTATTTGCATTGTAACTAAGAATCATATTTTTACAATGTAAATTAGATGTAGTGTTTGCATTGTAATTAAAAATCATATTTTTACAATGTATGTAGTGTTTGCATTGTAATTAAAAATCATATTTTACAATGTAAATTAGATGCAGTGTTTGCCTTGTAATTAAGAATCATATTTTTACAATGTAAATTAGATGTAGTGTTTGCCTTGTAATTAAAAATCATATTTCTATAGGTAATTTAAAGATTTTGAGTGTATCAAAATTTACATTTTCAATGTAAGTTAAAGAATGAAGCTAGGATGCGGTAATAGTATTTTCATTTGTCAAATGAATTAAAAATTTGGCGAGTGTCGGTAGTTGTGTAGAGCGTTGTTTTAACCAAACAACATTATTGCGATTCCATGATTATATATATATATATATATATAATTAAAATTAAATGAATAGGGCGCGGTAGTTCGCATTTTGAAATCATACTTTTAAACAACTATACAAGAAGATCCGACCGTCGGATTTTCTTGAAACTGGAACCGTTAGGACCGTCTTGGAAAAATCTTTCCAACGATATATATTACGTTAAGATCCAACGGTTAGATTCTGAGAAATGTGAAATTCAAAATTGCTCAAAAGCAGCGCCATAGTCGCCATGGACTCAAGGCGTCCTTATACTAAAATTTAATTATTTTAAATAATTAATATGGGAATAAAACGTTAATAATAATTTATAATGTATAAGAAGGATTTTAAATATATATACGAGGATTGTTCGGGAAGTCCGAGTTCTCTCATTCTGAATAATCCAAACGATGTTAATTGAAAATATGAAGATGGCGTATGAAGACCGTAGATCTTCCCTCGAATGGACAACGATCGAGGCCTTGACTTGACTTTCTCCCAATTCAAAGGTCATGGTCATTGCCCAAACGTACGTGTTGATTTCATGGGTTAGGCTTTCGCTCAGACCCAGAGCATAAGCTATTAAATGGATTGTGTGTCTGACATCATACTCTATCAAATATCACGTTATTGATCTTTTGTCGAAGGTATGGATGTTTGGTGGCGGGGAATTTATTCTCTTGCTTAACACCCGTTCATATATTTCGGCAAAGGGTTGATAGTATGGTATGGGGTGATGATGTGGCACACTAAGGTGCATACGATCAAGGTTTTGTTGAAAAGCAGGCCTTATGGGACGATTAAAGCATAGCCTGTTTAGGCATAGCTTTGTGTACAACGTGACTTCGCGAGCCTCACACACCGGCGAAGTCTAAAACGGGAGAAGGGAACGCAGGGAGAGCAGCACGTTTCTTTCTAGCTAGAGTGGTGTCAGTGACCTACCAGCCCTGACATTTTACTTATGTGGATGATGGAATGAGGCGCCTCGGATAGGTCCTATAGGACTGGGAAACGTGTGTTCAGGAATAACTAATCCGCAACTCGTATGGCGGACCGGCCCTGCAGGATCCAAGGGTTCACTGCGGGGAATCCTGAGACATTAGCTAGAGTGTCTCGAATCGGTAGGAGCTCCTCCCTAGCCTTGACTCATGATGGAAACCAAAATCCAAATACGACCCTACGAATTTGATTGTATTACTAGTATGGAGGCATAGTAGTATGGGATACTATTCTTCCTAGGATTTCTACATTTACTTTGAAATGTTTTAACATATTAATAATAATATTAAACTCGTATTTGTCGTATTTATCATGTTTAATCACTATAAGGTAAAACCCTATCCTCTGGTGTGTGTTGCATTGTGTGATGGGACCTGGGTCTTATGGTGATTCCATTTTTCTAAAAAGCATAGCGTTGTTGTACGATTTACTTATCATTTATTCTGACACTTTTATGCACGACAATCCATTAGGGTAAACTCGTTCCGCATTAGCGGCGTGGTCTTTGGATTTGCCCTATTAATAGTGATAAATTAGATAAGAATTCTCACACCAGTCCCACGACTGACCTGTAGTTTGTTTCACCTTTTTGCAAACTCGGGTGCCCTCCTTTCTACACGGGCAGCCAAGTAAACAGGTTATCTTTCGCTTGGTGCCTTTTCTTGGAGCTGCTTATTATTTCTCTTGGATTTGCTTGTGGAGTGGTGATGACTAGGAGTTTGAAGACTTATCATTCGCCGCTCTTACATTTTTCTCTTTCTTTTTATTTCAGACATGAAACTTGGTTTATTCCACTTTGTTTAAGTTGGAGTTGGAACTTATTTCTTTTCAGCGAATTTGATGTAATAATGTAGAATTCTGTGACTGTGGATTTTCTGTGGATTGATGACATTATATTTCCGCTGCTATGATGTTGTTACTCTATGAATTTCCTATGCTATTTTGTATTTGTGATGTGTATTATTGTATTTATGTTGTATTCCAAATGATTACTCCTTACTTCCATTCCGTGGAGGTTTGGGGTTATCACAAAGAGTTACAGGTTTAATAACCTTAGCCAACCCAAGACATTCTACACTCTCTTTCGAGTCAGCAAGAGTCAGTTTTGTATACACAAATGGTCGAATTACACTCGCTTTAATGTCGTTTTTTCTCTTTAGTCTGATAGCGAGGATTGCCTCCTTTGGAGTCAGTGGATTCGGTTACTCTCATCGGATCAGTTGCAGAGTTAAGTAAGCTTGTCAAATGCAAGTGAATGAATGCCATTATTAAGTTAGTTGGGCCCCCCCGTTCATGCTTTAGCATAATCGGAAATGGCCATCATAGTCTGGACGAGTCTATTTCTTCTGCTCGGTTCCATTGAGCACGAGAAGCAAGATCGGGGGCTCGAGCAGTGAAATAGATTCTCTCCGCAGCTGCACATTCTCATCATTCATATCCAAGGTTTTTTCTTTATCCTTATCATTTCGGGAGTCGTATGGTGCTCCATCCTTTGTCATAAAAGCATCGAGAATTTTTGTCGTGATGTTAGCATCTTATTTTCATAGAAGTTTGTCTACCTCAGGGTCGAACTCATCAAAGCCACTGAGCAAATGTCGTTGCAGAGAAATCTTGATGTCCAGGGGAATAATAGGTGATTTTAATGTCCTACGTGGAAGGGGATATGATTGTCGTTATCCACATCATCTTGAGAAGTGCCGATTCTCAAGAGGCGCAGAATCAAGTTGGCGAGTAAATTTCCACCAAGAAGCTGCCGCATATTGCCAAGATCAGGGCTGGTGCACCCAGCATCAAATCCAAGGTTACGATGGGGTCTTTTGTTGATTTCTCGCTGCCGGGTTGAACTTTCCCTCGGGTTACAATTCGAGTCGTTCGACCTGACCGGGTTCATGTTCTTCGAATTGTTGCGTTCCAGTTTGGAATTGAGTGTGCTCTGGTGCTCAAGTATCCATTCGAGCTGGAGCAGACATTGGTCATGAATGACCTTAATTTGTTGCAATTCTTGCATTCTCATCTAGGAAGTTGCAGGTAGTTGTTCCATTGCCCCCGTTCCCAATCATGATATTCTGAGTCGAAGCCGCATGCTGCATTCCTGCTGATCAGTTCGTGCTCAACTCGAGCTATTGTTGCTATCTGATCGAGCCAAGTTCCACATTGTTTGTAACGACCCGTATTCTACGCATCATAGGACCGTAGAATATTTATTTCTTTCACATATGAAGTCGTATGGTCATGTAACTTTGGGAGACGACTATTGGGGTCATTTCCCATGTTCATGATTTTTCCCGATTTTTAAATGACCATTTTACCCCTAGTTGGCACTGTTTTGGCCATAACTTTTGACTAGAAAGGAATTTTGACTTGAAACCACTTCCATTGGCTCCGGATGATGGTTTACATTTCCGTAGAGTGGTCACATTAGCCAAAAGGACTCACCGTTTGGGGGATATGGCTGAAACAAGTTTCAGATGGTGAAAAACAGCTTAATTGGGCTTAACCGGGTGATTAACCGCTAGGCCCAATGGAGAATTTCGGGTTTAGAGGTATAGGAGGACTGATTAGGGTTAGGAAATCACTTTCATTTCATTTTTGAGCCGCCACAAACCTTCTTGAGACCTTAGTAATGGCTTCCATCCTCTAAAACCACTCCAAAACACATTTTTAGTGAAGATTAAGCCAAAACTACATCAAAACAAGGCCAAATAGCATCAGAGCAAGGTTGGAGCTGCTGCTATACATTGGAATTCGACCCAAACAGAGAGTATTTCAGATTTGGTGTTTCATTGTGGCCAAGGTGAGTGATTTGCATAGTTTTTGCACTAATTACGGTAATTAAGGGTAATTAGTGAAGATTAGCGAATTCATACACTAATAAATTCTGGAAAAATGTTTAGAAATTCATAAATAATATTTTATACCTCTGTTAGAAATTTGGTTCGATTTGATTAAGTTTTGTTAACCCTATGATTAGATTTGCTTAAACATGCTTAAGGGAAAATAAGGGGTTTTGGGCATATTTGATCCATTTTAACATGTAAATTCATTGTTTTGGTGTTTGTGGTTAGTTTGCTATGTTGTTATGACTGTCTGACATGATTTGTGATTGATTAGTATAGTTAGATTTGTCGAAAACGTCGTCGAATGGAGTAAACAAGTTGCTGGAAAAAGTTGCAGAAAGTTGTGCAGGGCTTCGGATCGGATCGGATAAGGGCTCGGATCGGATATGTGAACTGGGCAAGAAAACCCGACCCGAACTGGAGTTTGACACATAAGAGACTTGGCAAAAAGGAAGGCTGTTTACTTAGAGTTGGAGTGGACAAGGGGATCGGATTGGAAGAATAATGGAGGCCAGATCGGATCGACTCAAGAATGGAAGGCTACGACTGGAGTAAGGCGAAGGGATCGGATCGGAGTAGATGGAAAACGAGGGAGCTGATCGGAGAAGGAGCATGAACTAGAAGGAAGACAGCAACCCGACCCAACCCGGAGGAGGACACCGACCCGACCCAAAGTGAAGTACCCGACCCGAACCGAATGGAAAGATGACAAGGAAGGAGGACCGAACCGAACCGACGAGGGTAATGACTACCGAACCGAACCGAATTCTAGGGCTGCTACTGCACGACAACTCTTCTGAAGACCCACTCCAATTCGACCAAACCCGAGATGCAAAGGAAGTCCAAATGAGAAGCTAGAGCTCAAGATCCAGATGGGAATCAACGAGTTCGCTTCATGATTGGGCTTTGCGGCGGGACGCGTGTTAAGGGGTTATCGATGTCTATAGCTTTGGACCACTATGGTAGGAGGTACGAAGGCGGATTCAGGGCCATTATGGCATTGGTAGGACCAAGGGCTACGACCAATGTGGTGGGTCATTGAAATGTTTGGTCATGACTCCATGTGTTTAGCTTGGTCATAACAGGGTTTCTACAAGTCGGGATTCGTCGTTACCTCAATTTGTCTAGTGTTCCAAAGTGGTAGATATCGTATGCTTTACGCACTGAGTGAGAGATGTGAGGATGGTTGCTATGGTTGATTTGTTTGCTATCATTATGACATGCACACCCCACCCCCGTATTCTTACACTCTTTATTATGGCACCTTAGAGTATTGTACGGTATGTGGTACTGACTCTTTGGTTGCAGGTCCAGGTTCAGGTATGGTTTAGTATACCTTTTATTATTCTGTTTAGATGCTTATTGCTCATACCAGGCTTTATGTCTGACCCAGAGTTTTATGTCTCCTCTTATTACTCTGGGTGCTCACACGAGCAGACTAGAGATAGGTTAGCTGGTGATGCACGGGTAGATGATCCGGAGACGAGCAGGAGGCTTCCACGTAATATATATAGTATTCTCCCTGTGTTGTTGAAGATCACTGCTTGGGCATTGGTGGTGCATCTTCTGCTTTAGCTTTCTTTTGTTTAGAGACAGTAAATTTGGAAAATTGTAATAAGCTGTATTTGGATTTCCGCTACTCTGATGATTGATGTTGAATTTTAGTTATCAGCTTATGTACTGTCTCACCTGTTTTATGTCAAGTATATTATTATTATAGTTTATTCCATGCGCTGTGAGACATTCTATAGGTTCCTTTATTTGTTCATTCCCTTCTTTCCTTTCTTTGGCGACCGTTCCGTGCTAGTCGGGCATGTGTACAGCGTACTTCCGGGGGAAATGCAGGCTGGTGCGGGGCGGGCCGTCACACTTGGTATCAGAGCCAGGTTGCGTAGTTAACCTAGGGAAGTTATCAGGGAGAGATAATATACGTATACGAGAGAGCGTATTTGTGATTACTTTGGTTTTTAAAAGCTATATATATATATACTATTACTAGTATAAGGATGAAGTCGTACTGCACTAGCACCACTATGGAGTCGTTAATCGTTTCCTTTTTCAGATTGACGATGAGCCGATATACTAGAGGTGCTGGTAGGGGAGCCAATAATGGGAATGCTGCTGACATGAGGACGATGTTTGCTGACCTCATGAGAGAGATGCTTAGAGATGTACAGAGGCAACTCCCAATGGTGGAAATGGTGGTGGTCCAATAGTGCAAGCGCTAAGAGTCGACTTCGCCAAGCTGAATAAGGATTATACTAGCCTTGGTGGGAAACCGTTCCACGGAATGGAGTCGGCTACGGGTGTTCAGGATTGGTTGGATAGTTGCGAACGTATCTTCGAGGATTTGGGTATCGAGGATGCGATGAAGAGAAAGCTAGCGTCTCGTCAGCTGCAAGGGCGGGCAATGAATTGGTGGAATGCTATAAAGGCAGCTACTCCCGAAGATCAGATTACTTGGGAGCAGTTTAAAGCTCGCTTTAGCGAGAAGTTCATTCCAGCTGCTCAGAAGTCAGTGCTGTTTAAGAAATTCTTGGAGCTCAAGCAGAATGGCAGAGCTGTCTCGGAGTACATTGCTGAATTTGACACTTTGTCAAAATATGGGTTATCTCTTATTGATACTGCCGAGAAAAAGAATGAGAAATTCAAAACTGGTTTGGATCAGTACTTGGGGGAAAGACTTATTAACCACATCGATGAGACATTTGAATCGATTGTGGGGAAAGCATTAAGATCAGAAAGTCTCTACCCTAAGCCGAAGATTGAGGTTGCATCCGCAGATGAGCCAAAGCCACAAGCCAGTGGTGGAGGCAAGGGTGGTTCCCAGAATAAGAGAAAGCAGAGTCAGACTAAGGATGGCCAGAAGAAAAAGAATAAGCAAGATGTGGAGTGCTTCAGCTGTGGTAAGAAGGGCCATTATGCTAGTAATTGTCGGGCCAAGCCAGCGGATAGGAAGTACTTCAACTGTGGCCAAATGGGACATCACAAGGACAAGTGTCCGCAACCCCCCAAAGAAAAGCAAATGGTGAAAGCATATGCCCTTAATGCTATTCCTTCTTCGTCGAATGCCCCAACCGCGGCGGAGAAGGGAAAGAATGTCGTCATTCAAGGTATGCTTTCTGTTTATGATGTTCCCGTTAGAGTTTTGTTTGATACCGGAGCTTCCAGTTATTTCATATCTAGTGACCTGGTAGATAGGTTGGGATTGGAGCCCGATATTGTCGATAGACCTTTAGTAGTGACGAACCCGATTGGTGGTTCGACTAGCCTTAGCATGATTTGTCGTAATGTGGTCTTATCGAGTCATGGATGCATGTTTGTTTGTGATTGCTTTGTTTTGGGCTTTACTGGGTTTGGCATTATTTTGGGAGTAGATTGGCTCCAAAGATACGGGGTGGTGGTAGACTGTGAGGGCTTTTTGGTGACAGCTAGAGCGGATGATGGGCGGAGGATAGTGTTTGGTGGTCTACCCAGTGAGGGGGTATTGGCTAGTTTTCTAAACTCCCTCGACATTCCGCATAGTGAGTTGTCAGGTTTGCCCGTAGTTGGCCAGTATCCGGATGTTTTTGAAGAAGTGACCGGGCTTCCACCACACCGAGAGATTGAGTTCTGTATTGATTTGGTGAAAGATGCCAGACCTATAGTGATGCCACTTCGTCGTATGGCACCAAGGGAGCAGCGAGAGCTCGAGGTGCAAGTCAGCGATCTTTTGAAGAAGGGATTTATCAGAAGGAGTGTTTCTGAATGGGGAGCACCAGTTGTGTTTGCTACCAAGGCGGATGGTTCCCTTCGTTTGTGTGTAGACTACCGCGAGTTGAATAAAGTAACAAGGAAGAACAAGTATCCTCTACCGCGGATAGATGATTTGTTCGATCAGTTGAGTGGCGCGAGAGTATTTTCTCAGTTGGATCTCGCGACAGGTTTTCATCAGCTTAGAGTGGAAGCTGAGAGTATAGCTAAAACGACATTTCGGACGCCGTCTGGGTTTCATGAGTGGTTGGTCATGCCATTCGGGCTGACCAATGCCCCAACATATTTTGTGGATCTTATGAATAGAGTATTCAGAGATCAGTTGAATAAGTTTGTCCTTGTGTTCGTTGATGGTATTTTGGTCTACTCGAGGATAGAGGAAGAACACAAGGAACATTTAAGAATAGTGATGGATGTGTTGAGAAAACACCAATTGAAAGCAAAGTTTTCTAAGTGTCACTTCTGGAAGAGGGAAGTGAGGTTCTTGGGCCATGTTGTATCAGAGAATGGTATTGCCGTGGACCCGGCGAAGGTGGCTACGGTACAGGATTGGCCTGCGCCCAAGAATGCAACAGATGTAAGAAGTTTCTTGGGATTAGCTGGATATTATCGTAAGTTTATCCAAGGTTTCTCCAAGGTAGCAGCACCATTGACCCAGTTGACCAAGAAGAATCAAGTTTTTGTCTGGGATGAAAGGTGCGAGAATGCATTCAAGAGTCTAAAGGACAAGTTGACATGCGCACTAGTGTTAGTCATTCCTAAGGGGAATGAAGAGATGACGGTATACACGGATGCTTGTGGTACCGGACTGGGTGCTGTATTGATGCAAGGCGGTAGGGTAATAACTTATGCAAGTCGGCAATTGAAACCGCACGAGAGAAGATACCCTACCCATGATTTATAATTGGCAGCGATCGTGTTCGCATTAAAGATGTGGAGACATTATTTCTTGGGAGAAAGATTTGAGCTGTTCACAGATCATAAGTCGTTGAAGTATCTCTTCTCTCAGAAAGATCTGAATCTCCGTCAACAGAGATGGTTAGAGTTCTTAGCTTCCTATGATTTTGACATCGCATATACACCGGGAAAGGGCAATGCGGTGGCTGATGCATTGAGTAGGAGACATGCCAGCTTAGGGGCTATATTTCTAGAATGGAAGCAACAGGAGTACATCGCTGGGTTTGAATTCAGACCAAAGTGCGAATTGGATCCAGAAATGTTAGCAAGTTTGACGATCAGACCCACTTTGATTGAGCGGATCGGCTCTAGTCAGAGGGACGATCCTAACCTATTGGAAATCATCTCCAAGTTAGAGATGAGTATCGATGAGGAGATGAACAAGTATGGGATTGATCGAGATGGATGGCTTAGAAAGAATGGAAAGCTTGTTGTACCCAATGTCAATGGATTGAGAGATGAAGTGCTTAGAGAATGTCATCACTCAAAGCTGACTATACACCCCGGTGGTAACAAGATGTATCGAGATATGAAGCAGACTTACTACTGGGAAGGGATGAAAAGAGACATTGGGAAGTTTATATCCAAATGCATGAATTGCCAGCTAGTTAAAACAGAGCAAAAGAAGCCTAGTGGGTTGTTACAGCCATTAGAAATTGCCGAATGGAAATGGGAGCAAGTCTCGATGGATTTCATCGATGGTTTACCAAGAACTAGATCGGGACATGATAGCATTTGGGTAATCGTGGATCGATTGACTAAGAGTGCAAGATTTATACCAGTCAAATCGACCAGAACGGCAGCTAAGTTAGCAGAATTGTATATGAAGTGGGTAGTGAGATTTCATGGAGTACCTAAAAGTATTGTGAGCGACCGAGACCCGTTGTTCACTAGTGGGTTTTGGAAGAGCTTACAAGAGGCTCTAGGGTCAGAGTTACATCTCAGTACCGCATATCATCCTCAGACCGACGGTCAGACGGAGAGGGTGAATCGTATTTTGGAAGATCTCTTGAGAGCATGTATATTGGATTTTGGTGGATCATGGGATGACCAATTGCATCTAGTAGAGTTTGCATATAATAATAGCTACCAATCCAGTATCGGTATGGCTCCGTTTGAAGCTTTGTACGGAAGACCGTGCAACTCACCATCATGTTGGATAGAGACTGGCGAGAAGTTTATGCTTGGACCAGATGTGGTGAGGGAAACTTCAGATAAGATCAAGATCATTCAACAACGAATGAAGGCTGCCCAAGATAGGCAGAAGAGTTATGCTGATAAGAGGAGAAGAGACTTAAAATTCTCCGTTGGTGACTTGGTGTTTGTCAAGATTTCTCCGTTGAAGAGCGTAATACGATTTGGCAGGAGAGGCAAGTTGGCACCAAGATTTGTTGGCCCGTTCCCTGTTCTTGAACTAGTCGGGAATTTGGAATATAGAATTGACTTACCAGAGAAGATGGCGGGAGTTCACAACGTATTTCATGTTTCCCAACTAAGGAAGTTCGTTTACGACCCGGATATGACTATTTCACCTGGTCAGTTAGAGGACTTCGAAGTGGAACCCGAGGCGGTTGGGAACCGCAGGCCGGCCCGTATTGTCGAGCACGACATGAAGCAACTTCGAAGGAAGGCGGTGAAGCTAGTCAAGGTTCAGTGGAGCGAGGACGAGAATGATTGTACTTGGGAGACAGAGGAGAACATTAGGAAGACATATCCAGAACTCTATGCCTGGTAAGATTTTAACATCGATTTAGTTTTCCGCATGCTAGGATAGGCTTGTTGCTTGTTTTGCATGTTTGATTGTTGTATGTGGTTGTTAGGCATGCGGGATCCTTTGTATGTTTTGGGTTAAGGAATTTCGGGGACGAAATTTCTTAAGGGGGGGAGAGTGTAACGACCCGTATTCTACGCATCATAGGACCGTAGAATATTTATTTCTTTCACATATGAAGTCGTATGGTCATGTAACTTTGGGAGACGACTATTGGGGTCATTTCCCATGTTCATGATTTTCCCCGATTTTTAAATGACCATTTTACCCCTAATTGGCACTGTTTTGGCCATAACTTTTGACTAGAAAGGAATTTTGACCTGAAACCACTTCATTGGCTTCGGATGATGGTTTACAATTCCGTAGAGTGGTCACCTTAGCCAAGCGGACTCACCGTTTGGGGGATATGGCTGAAACAAGTTTCAGATGGTGAAAAACAGCTTAATTGGGCTTAACCGGGTGATTAACCGCTAGGCCCAATGGGGAATTTCGGGTTTAGAGGTATAGGAGGACTGATTAGGGTTAGGAAATCACTTTCATTTCAGTTTTGAGCCGCCACAAACCTTCTTGAGACCTTAGTAATGGCTTCCATCCTCTAAAACCACTCCAAAACACATTTTTAGTGAAGATTAAGCCTAAACTACATCAAAACAAGGCCAAATAGCATCAGAGCAAGGTTGGAGCTGCTGCTATACATAGGAATTCGACCCAAATAGAGAGTATTTCAGATTTGGTGTTTCATTGTGGCCAAGGTGAGTGATTTGCATAGTTTTTGCACTAATTACGGTAATTAAGGGTAATTTGTGAAGATTAGCGAATTCATACACCAATAAATTCTGGAAAAATGTTTAGAAATTCATAAATAATATTTTATACCTCTGTTAGAAATTTGGTTCGATTTGACTAAGTTTTGTTAACCCTATGATTAGATTTGCTTAAACATGCTTAAGGGAAAATAAGGGGTTTTGGGCATATTTGATCCATTTTAACATGTAAATTCATTATTTTGGTGTTTGTGGTTAGTTTGCTATGTTGTTATGACTGTCTGACATGATTTGTGATTGATTAGTATAGTTAGATTTGTCGAAAAAGTCGTCGAATGGCGTAAACAAGTTGCTTGAAAAAGTTACAGAAAGTTGTGCAGGGCTTTGGATCGGATCGGATGAGGGCTCGGATCGGATATGTGAACTGGGCAAGAAAACCCAACCCGAACTGGAGTTTGACACATAAGAGACTTGGCAAAAAGGAAGGCCGTTTACTTAGAGTTGGAGTGGAAAAGGGGATCGGATCGGAAGAATAATGGAGGCCAGATCGGATCGACTCAAGAATGGAAGGCTACGACTGGAGTAAGGCGAAGGGATCGGATCGGATCGGAGTATATGGAAAACGAAGGAGCTGATCGGAGAAGGAGCATGAACTGGAAGGAAGACAGCAACCCAACCCGACCCAGAGGAGGACACCGACCTGACCCGAAGTGAAGTACCCGACCCGAACCGAATGGAAAGATGACAAGGAAGGAGGACCGAACCGAACCGACGAGGGTAATGACTACCGAACCGAACCGAATTCTAGGGCTGCTACTGCACGACAACTCTTCTGAAGACCCACTCCAATTCGACCAAACCCTAGATGCAAAGGAAGTCCAAATGAGAAGCTAGAGCTCAAGATCCAGATGGGAATCAACGAATTCGCTTCATGATTGGGCTTTGCTGCAGGACGCGTGTTAAGGGGTTATCGATGTCTATAGCTTTGGACCACTATGGTAGGAGGTACGAAGGCGGATTCAGGGCCATTATGGCATTGGTAGGACCAAGGGCTACGACCAGTGTGGTGGGTCATTGAAATGTTTGGTCATGACTCCATGTGTTTAGCTTGGTCATAGCAGGGTTTCTACAAGTCGGGATTCGTCGTTACCTCAATTTATCTAGTGTTCCAAAGTGGTAGATATCGTATGCTTTACGCACTGAGTGAGAGATGTGAGGATGGTTGATATGGTTGATTTGTTTGCTATCATTATGACATGCACACCCCACCCCCGTATTCTTACACTCTTTATTATGGCACCTTAGAGTATTGTACGCTATGTGGTTGGTTGCAGGTCCAGGTTCAGGTATGGTTTAGTATACCTGTTATTATTCTGTTTAGATGCTTATCGCTCATACCAGGCTTTATGTCTGACCCAGAGTTTTATGTCTCCTCTTATTACTCTGGGTGTTCACACGAGCAGACTAGAGACAGGTTAGCTGGTGATGCACGGGTAGATGATCCGGAGACGAGCAGGAGGCTTCCACGTAATATATATAGTATTCTCCCTATGTTGTTGAAGATCACTGCTTGGGCATTGGTGGTGCATCTTCTACTTTAGCTTTCTTTTGTTTAGAGACAGTAAATTTGGAAAATTGTAATAAGCTGTATTTGGATTTCCGTTGCTCTGATGATTGATGTTGAATTTTAGTTATCAGCTTATGTACTGTCTAACCTGTTTTATGTCAAGTATATTATTATTATAGTTTATTCCATGCGCTGTGAGACATTCTACAGGTTCCTTTATTTGTTCATTCCCTTCTTTCCTTTCTTTGGCGACCGTTCTGTGCTAGTCGGGCATGTGTACAGCGCACTTCCGGAGGAAATGCAAGCTGGTGCGGGGCGGGCCGTCACATTGTTTGTCATTCAATTCTATCATTTCTAGCAGGTTGACGATTGTTTCATGGCCTAGCGATTTCGCGCTGATGCCCCCAGCATGAAGTCTTGAAATAAGTGAAAGATGGCCTCAGGCTTTTCGGCTCCGCACAAGCAGTAGTTGTCAATCAGGCTTCCGTCCTTTGACTCTAGATGATGATCCGTTGTTCAAACGTATGTGGGCCAATCTTGAGGAGTCATCCTTTTGGTTGTAGTCTAGGATCTTGCGGAACCCTGAGGATAATAAATGTGCATAAAGTCATCGAGTAATTGAATCACGCTGCTCGAAACTCGTATCCCTTGCCCACATCCACGAGGGTTTTGCTGATTGTTGAGTGTCAAATCCATATCTTGTCTAAGTTCATAGACCCACCTCTAGTCATGAGTTAAAGTTTAATTGTTGTTACTCAACCCATGTTAAGCCCTAGTCTCCCATCCAAGCTCCGAGGATTGGAATCAAGCGGTGAAGGGTCAGATCGTAGTTGCCTCGAGTGCTTCCATTTGCTCTTTGCATCGTATACAAAGCAATAATGATGCATCCAATTAGCATGCCAGATACGGTTGTCAATCCACATTTGGTCATATGTGAGCCTTCCAATCGGGAAGTCATTTGGGGCTGGTAAATGGATGTTCTCTCAGCGTCCATTTCATGGTCCTCAAATGGCCTATCAAGATCACAAAATAAGTTAAGTACAAGCAAAAATACTACGCCATTTGTGAGTATTTTTGATGGTTATGCCCCCAATCCGGCGTAACGGCATAAGACAGGTGGTGGTCAAATCACGTCCTTTTCGAATTTAGACGAAGGGAGGTGTATTCTGGATAGTCAAGGAAATCTTCAATCCATAGAAATCCTGAATGCCACGATCGTGTCAGATTGTATTGAGACCGGAAAACCGGCGATCGCTCAAGATCATATTAAGGCCGAGTAGAAATCCAAGATTCCCAGGGCTTCACCGGGTCCTTCCCAGTTGCGAGTATTAAGTCGCATAACATGTCATTGAATAATTCCCTCTCAATGCCTCTTTTGGTCATCGCCATGAGTCACATAGGATGCTTATGATTGGGCATCAATGTCAGTCTTCTAGATGTGACCTTTACTTGTTTTCTACTGTCCTGCTGTTGTTGCGAGTGTGGGCCTCGCGTTCTTGACCAGTTATCCTTTGTAAATCTACAATCAGAAAACAAAGTGGTATTCCAGCAATATCATACATTCACAAGTTTGTTATATATTTCAATCGAATATATTTGTAGTCAGATTACTACTATACTAAGTAGTAAGCAATAAATCACATCACATATAAGATAAGGGTTTTAATTCAATGTCCCTGCAAGTCAAAATTCCTGCAAATAAATAGCACATGATATCACAGCTATCGTAGGGGGTGTGATGTGTGTGTGTATGCCCCCAATCAGTCATAAATAAATTGCCTGGCTAGGGCTTGTTTGGGATTGATTATGATCGACAATGCATTGCCCCCCATATCCGGAAATGAGGGGTTCAGGCTCAGCTTTCATTCTTACCCCCGATCCTGCAGTGGGGTAGGAGCCCTTTCGTGGCATTTAATCGCAATGCCTTTATACTCTCCTATCGTATGCCCAGGATAGAGTTCGAACTCAGCTTTTAGTTTGTCACTACACCATGTATGCCAATTAAACTGTGCTTTTAGCCGTATCTAAAGCTCTTAAACACGGCAAAAAGCTGTATCAGAAAATGGCATGTTAAATTTTTAGATACGTCTATAAACCGTATCTCACTAGTGATAACATACGGCTTATAGCCGTATCTAAATTTTACTTAGACACGGCCTTTGACCATATCTAATTATATCAGTGCACACACACACACACACACACACACACACATATATATATATAAACAGAAACCGTAGCACATATTTTTCATAACACACTATATATACCACAATTTATACACAAGAATAACACAATATATATATATACACTCAGAGCATTACAAGATTTTTCATAACACGAACAATATGTATAACATACAAGCATATACAAAGGAAACTGTCAAAGATTTTCATAACAGTATGAACTAAAAAAAAGTTAAAAACATATGATCAGCCTGATATAACTCCAGTCGAGGCCGAGAAGATTGAGCGTACGTGCTGATCATGCCGATGAAATCCATGTGTTTGTTGTAAATCAAACCAGTATGAGAATAAGCTAGCTCATGATGCTGATAAAGTTTATTTTTCATTCTCCAAAATCTGCGCAAACATGATTTTCACGTAATGAATCACTAATTTTCTCTAAAAGTATTAAACCACAAACTTATTATAATTCTCCTTATCACTTGGCTGCAATGTAGATATAACATTGCTATATCCTTGCCCTTTATATTCTATCACCCTTATCTAATGTAGTGTATCCAAGATAAGGGGATGGAAAAAAGAGAGATATTACTAGAAGTTTATATCAAATGCTCTGATTTTTCCTACTAAGTACCATGACAGAAATCCCAATCTAGTAGACCCTGCACAATTATGGTTTTACTGCATAGTTATAACCTATACATTTCAAAACACTAACAACTTCTCGTATTACATGAGGGTTAATTGTACCATGACTGAATTACCTGAATAAAAATATTATTGAAATAGACATCGCCAACAAAATGACCATATTGATCGCTACCATAGATATTAACCTTGAGCCTCCTTCCTTCCACTAATTTTACCAATTACTCCTTCGACTTCTTCCCATATGGCATTGCACTCTCAGCTCATCACCCCACAGGTTCAACAAAAAGCCATAGAAAGCATAAGTAATAAGTAAGAGTGTTCTAATAAGCATGCATATATCCCATCATCATTACTACATGAATGGAAGTATCTCATTAAGCATCGAACTAGAAACCTCTGTAAGTATGTTGAGATATGAACAAGTAACAAAATCAAAAGCTAGAGTGACACATTAAGAGATATGAACAAGTAAAAATAATTACCTGAATGTAACGATACAAATTAAGAATAAGTTGATCTTTTTCATGACTCATACCGTTTCTGAAGTGTTTTACATAAAAGTCCACAATCTTCAGATTACCTATGATATTGATAAGGCAAGCGTTGAATAGCATAAAATTTAGGAATCTTCCTAATTTCTATACTATTCAACTCAATTGCCTCATCAATATCATTTAGACCTTATACCACAGTGACAACATCTGTATTTCACTTCAGTCAAGCCTGTGATTAGAATTATAGAGTAAACCTCATCATTAGGTCTAAGCTTTGCGCTGGTTAGATCATTGGCATCATTGACATTTACAGTGGCTATTGTGATGTAAGGTCCCCTTGAGAAGCCTGTTTGTCAAATCAAATTCCACTTTATAGATGAATTAGGTAAAGCACATCTACTTATAATTAAACCTAGGACTTTGATGAAGGCTGATTAGCACACTGGAATGATGCCAATGATCTAACCAGCGCAAAGCTAGAGATACAAATCGAATCATCATCTTCGGATCACAAGGGTTGCCGCGTTTCTGTCAAAGGATAGGGTTGTTCATCTATGCTGGAGGAGGAGATTCCAAAGAAAGGTGGAAGCATGATTTGGTGACCGAAAACCCTAATTTGGGTTTTGATTTTTGGTCACCATTTAATTAAATAAAAGGAAAAGGGAGTGTCCAAAATTTGTGTTCGGGGTGCCTAATGGGATGCACAATATGATACGCATTAGATTTGGCCAAAGGCCGTGTTAAATTAACTAATCCGAAGCTTCCCCAATGGACGGTCATATTTGGGGTGTTGAGGGTGGCGTAGATCGCAAAATGTTGTTTGATACGGATCTAAGCACTATCAAATATGATATGGCTATATTCCTTATTTTATCTCTGCAGCGTTGTGTGCCAAATTGGCTATTATGGTGTAGTGTGTCCCCCAATCCTTCAGTAGGGTAGGAGTTCATTTGTAGCGCATAGTCCCTAGTGTCTTTATACTCTCCCGTTGAATACCAAAGGTAGATTGGAATCAAGGCGGTCTTTTAATTGTGGTGCACCTACAACCTTGTGGACTTTATCTTCTCGTCCTTTATACTCTCTCTCTCGGATCATGAGAGTTAGAGTTTTCCAAGAAAACAGTCGTATCATTTGCCTCGGCGTTCCTTCTATATTCTAGTTCAAAGACCAGGATTCTGTCGCCTCAAGTGTCGTTCTCGAACTCGGTTGTAGCCCATACTCCATGCTTCACTCTGGCGGATGGAGCTTTTCGAGCAAGCGGTCGGAACACACTCGCCAATGTGCTTCCTCATAATCTACGATTCATGGGTAGAGGTGGCCATTTGCAATAATAAAGTCTCTCTCGTCCCGTCGACTCGTGGGATGGAGTTTGGTCGGACATCGTGATATCATCCTTTATACTTTCTCTCGAGTCGTGAGAGTTAGGGTCACGGATCGAGTGGTCTTTAATCATGGCGCGCCCATCACACTCATCCTAGGTCTATACTTCTATCTAAGCTCTGAGGATTAGAGTCAGTTGGGAAAACAGTTGAAAGACGTTTGCCAAAGCTTTGCATTCCTTCGATCGATCTACAGGAGGAGTGGTTGGCACTGATCTTTGGGTACCTGCATCATTCATATCGCATGAGTGAGTCATGTCAATAACTCGGGAATCATGTAAAAGTAAATTGAATGGTTGAAAAGTAAGCATATCAAGGGACAATGCTGCCTCTTTTGTTTGGATTCATGTAATCTGGTGGCGTCCATCATGGAATCGAGCCGAGTAGACGGTCAAACTGCAACCATCTAGAGTCGGATTTCGACCTTGCAATTCAAAGATCAATGCACAATTGTCTTGAGACCTGCCACATGTGAGCCAAGGAGAGGATGGCCGTCTCAGATCCACCTTTAGCTATACAACTTTCCTCAAACGGAGGGCGTGGCTTTGTAAATGAGCAGTTCAACTAGGCTCATTGTAGTATTTCTCCATAACTCTGTATGTGGGTGACAGGAATCTAATCGGTATCAAATCTTGGGTATCTACGCCATCAACATATTAATTCATCCAAGTTAATTATATCAATAACTCACAAAGCATGCAAATATAAGAGCCATGGTTAAAGAATAGTCATGTTAAAGGAATGAATATCATTGTGAGTAGAAATGGCATTGCATGCTCTTTGCCGATTCATTCTGCCTTATCCCGTCACTGCCAGGGGATGGCTGCCAAAATCTTTAGCTGATGATGAATTTCTTTTAAGACCGTCATGGGACAACGATCCCAAGAATAAATAGACCTTGATCGGGGTCTTGGAGTGATAAGAGCATTTGAGCAGACACTATAAGCGAATGATGGGGTCGCATCTCCTTTGAATCGCCTCCTTGCCCCCATGCCAAGGGCAAGGATTGAGTGTCAGGGATTCCCGTCTATACCCTTAATGATAGCACATCATCACATTGCTACTAAGATTGTAATTGGTAGGAGAACAGAGGACCCATGCTTATAGAAGCTTTTGTACTTTCCATGCTAGGAAATAGGATATTGCTGCCGGTGAGATAGTCATATCTCATTAAATTGCTGATATGCCTTCGATCCCATATCGGGGACAAGGGTTGGTGCACAGAAAATCAATCAGCATTGAGGCATAAGCGTTCTAAACCTTCAACTCGCTAACCTTCTGGAAAGACTAAGGCAGTCGGCCACGCAAACTCCTGATGTATCAGCTTTGAATTAGATGATGTAATCTCGAGCCATTCATTCTTAATTCTCCATTTACCCCTAGCGCCTGGGGAATGAGTTAGTTGGAAAATAATTGGTGAAAGGAGTGGAAGTGCGAATCTTCACTTTCTAATTCCAAAACATCGCTCATTAGATGTTTCATTCGCATATATCTCCCTTCAAGCGGGAAGCTAATTAGTGATTTTGTCAAATCATTTAGGGCAGTATTTTGGAATTAGTGATTTCATCGTGAATTCAGCAATGTGATTCATTGATGTCTATCTTGGGACAACCCTCCAGGGGAAAAAAGCCATATTGGCTGGCATGACATATCTTAAGGCATAACGAACGATGTCATGCCTTCACTTCTCCTTGCTTAATGCATTCCATGTTGCAGGATTTTTTTCTTATGGATGTCGTCAATGATTCTCTTTCGGGTTCAGTCTCCCACACTGGATCAACTTCCATCTGATCAATGATCAGAGTTTGTAGTGTCTTAATTGGGATCATCTCCATCTCTTCTATATTCTCGGAACTTTCTAACTTGGCCAGATTATCCACCTTCTGATTTTCTGCATGCTGAATACAAGACATGTTGTAACGTTCCCATTCATCCAATAGCTCCTGTACCCGTTCTAGGTAAGCTGCGAGTCATGGCGCCTTTATCTGAAATCCCCTTCTAAACTTCCTTTGGGAGTTATCAATACGACTCCGGCGCCGAACCATCGATCATTCTTTGCACAGTCTGTATACAAGTACTGGGTGCTTGTATTCATTTTTCGTTTTGGAGGGCCATCTTCTTCATCTGACACATCCTCTTTGGGAATGGTGGATTCAACGAAGAAGTCGACAAATGCTCGGCTCCGTATGGGCTTCTTTGGGAGGAAATTGAAATCAAATAGGTTCAGCTTGATGTTCCGTTCGAGCAATCTTCCAGGTGCCTCAGGTCGCGGTAGGACTCGTCGTAGTGGCTAATCAGTGCCTATCACAATCATATGAACTTGGAGATAGTGGCAGAGTTTTCTCGAAGAAATCAACAGGCTATGAGCGAGCTTTTTAATCTTTGGGCAGTTGCTTCGTTGGATGTCGTCCTCCTGCATCCCGAATCTTCGTCCTCTCTAGGATCTATGTCTTCGGGTAAATCATCAGGCAACTCTTCCTATGACGTCTTCCTTGCTTGCTAAGCCTATGCTTCCTTCACACTCCATCCCATTGGGAGGGGAAGCATTGTTGGGTTCCATGCGATCTCTGTTGTGTAACATATTTCATTCAACCAAATAACAAGTTCCTCCAGTTACTTGATTGTCCAAACCATTCCCACTCCAACTTCGGTTAGGATATTTAGCAGTAGACACCAAGGTGTTATGTAAGCTCTGAATTCTGCTAGAGATTCTATCATAACTGTTGTTTTAAGTGGAGAGCTAATGGTTGATTCATATTTGTGTTGTTCTCGAGCTCCCATCTCTTGACCGAGGTCGTATGGTGGCTGGTGGGCAGTCAATGTTGCTATCATCTAGGAAAGGATCCCTAGGTCCAATCATGGCCTATGGTGGTTTAACTGATACCTAACTCTGGGCACCAAAATATATGTAGATCTAACCCTTATTTGATGGAAATCAATCTCCCTCAAAAAGATTAAAAGCAAATAGGCATTGCAAAGGTTAGCTAAGCTATTCAGGGAACAAACCACAAGATTTATGTCCGCCACCACGTCATTCAAGTGAGGTGTAGCTTTGTAGTGCTAGGATCCTTAGTTGCTTTTTGATATCCCATCATTGAAAGTCATGATCGCTAGGATCATATGAACTACCTTCGGAGTAGCGCTTGTACTACTTCCTACAACCGTCATTTCGGACTCCGCCGATTGGATAGGTTTGAGTCACATAGACGAGGTGATCACTACTCGTTCGGGAACAACATTGGATGCATTGGTGAAATCTACACACCATAGGCGCAATACCGGTAGGGGTCTGGTGCCCCCACCGTCCCGGTAGGCACCACACAACTTCTTCGATTTTGGAAGATGGAGCCTTTTTTGAAATGATACGAAAAATGTAATTTCGTGAAAATGACCCTAACTCGGGCCGAGTCGAGACTCTTGTTCGTCAAAGTTTTTCTGGGTCGTAGATCGCGGTTGAATGTGTTCAAACATGTCTTCGGTTCGTGGTTCGCTGAACTTCTTTGGTTCGTAATTTGGTAAGCTCATTCGGGTCGCGGTTCTCTAAGCAATTTCGGGTCGCGGTTCGCTGAGCTCCTTCAGGTCATGGTTCGCTGAGCTCCTTCAGGTCGCGGCTCGCTGAACTCCTTCAGGTCGCGGTTCGCACTGCAATTTTATCGCTCTTTGGAATCAGGTCGGGTACGTCTCCACGAGCCGGTGGGATATGTCTTCATGAGCTAAGCAATCATGGCTTGAGCGATCTGTCTATTAGTACTATGACTTGCGCCATTTTACAAAAGCTCATCGATCCATCTAATAATGTCGAGATCGTCCCAATTTAATAATGGGGCTCGCAATCATGCATTGTTTCAAATTTGTAAATCTGCTCATGAATAAGGTATAATATTCACAACTGGATTGGCTCGTGAAAATGCGTTGGCTCGTGGGTAAAAGCCACAGTCCAACCATGAATACACGTTGCCTCAACCCCACTCGAGAATACGCATTGTCTCAGTCCACTCGTGAATTCACATCATACATCCCACTCGTGAGCAACAAAAGCAAGCTTCAATTCATTGTACATGAAATAAGCATACTGCATAGATGGTTAGCAAGGCCGATAGTGGTACCATGATTTAACGATGTTTGTTACAACCGAGATGGATGTTATTTTGAATTGTTTGTTACGAACGAGATATTTTTTATGACCGAGATGTTTTTTACAGCCGATAATGGTACCATGATTTGCTGAGCATGTATTACATATTGCAATTTATTTGTTGTGTATATAAGTTAGAGTCCATATGCAAAATAAATAGTTGGATTTCAATGGAAGCATATAATTTTTGAGTATGTACATCTCTATTTATGATGACCGGAGTGAGGTAGGCTTGCTTCCATTGGCTTCGTCAGACTTATGGCGCCATTTGTTACTGTAGTAGTTGCGGCTTAAATGTGGAGCATGTGAATGAACGTAAATGCCTTTAAAGCTTCATGAAGGAGAATACAGTATTCCTCTTGAATTAGTCTTGCGTATGATTCTAATCCTCCTCCTCTGAACGACTTCTACCATCATGTAGCATTGTGGTTGTACCACATTCATAATCATGCAATATTAATAAAATATAGCATTGATCAACGGCTCACAAGATGCGTTTAGTCTATATTCTTTATGGAATTGATGATGGGTGACATTATTAAAGCATGGCGTAGACACTCCTGAGCAGGCCTCTTCCAGTCCCACTCGTTAATAAGTTCAACTCGCACATTCAGTAACCCGGTCACCTTGTGTTCTCTGAACTAAAGGATAACAACGATCCAGTTATTGCGGTCCATACGTAGCGAACAAGTTTCCCAACTTCAGAGAAGGCAGAGTACATAATTGACGATCGACTCCTGGACTATGTTAAATGATGCTGAATGGCGTGGAGGTGTCTTCATGTCGGGTGATCTCCACGATTGCGAAGTCAATATAAAATTATTAGGATTTCCACATTGGACTAGGCGATCCAATAAGTAAACCGGAAAATCTTTAAACGCCGAGTATCTTCAATCCTTAGTGAAAGCACCAAAATATTGGACCAAAAATTAGTTCTAACACCCAAATTATCTTGATTCATAAAGAATTAAAGCTAGAAATGAAAGAAAATGCAACAAACACACCAAATTTATAGTGGTTCGGCGACAAAGAGCCCTATGCCCACTTCATATTTTCTCATTTCATTCATTGATTACAATTACAAGGAATATTGTCTCTCGATCACTCGAATTCAATGAATAATTCTCTTTGAATCCATTGAATTTTATTGAATAAGATGGTGATTATCTATGAAGGAGTGTTAGCCATTGCAGCCATGGACGTTGAGATGCCAAAAGTCCCCTCAATTTGCCATGCAGTGGGGTATTTATAGCTATAGGAAAGCTAATGTGGAGACCGGGTCATGGTAGGACACTTTGAGCCCGATCCGGAAAAGTAAGAGAGGTCATAGACTCGAGAATAGGTCAAGATCTACATGTGCAGTAGTAGGTGTGACGGCAAGGAATTTCGCTCGGTCCGAACCAGTCGTTAAACCGACCCCGACCGCTCGAAACGCCCTATCGTTGAGAACACGACAAAACAGAACGCATACGAAAGAACATTTCATTGTATATTACAGCAATGCATCAGATTACAAGAATATATAGAGTAAAAATGAATAAATATTACACAGAAAATATCAGAGATTTAAATTACATTTAAATACATAGCAGCAGAAAATAATACAATACACAACTAGAAGAGATATACGGATACAAAGCTTTCCGGATATCGTTCCAGCTGTAAACCAGGATCCTGTGAATATAAATCTGCAAAACCCAAAACTACTAGCTGCCCGTGTCAAAATAAGGGCACCCAGAGTTTAGGTTAAAACAATAAACTCCAGGTCAGTCATGTGACTGGTGTGAGAACTAAAACAGTTATAAATCTTTATTTTAAAGTTAGGTAAATCAAGGGACCACGCCGTATAACACGGAACGGGTTTCCTCCCAAGAATACCAGTGCATAACACCAACAGCGCAATGCTAAGTAAAGAAAAATGAAGCTGTTATAAGACCCAGGTCCTATCACACAATGCAACGCAAGCCGGGGGATAGGGTTTTCCCTTATAACAGCCAAAGAATGCTTGATACGTTTAAAACAAATCATTTGATACTATTATAAGTGCATAGTGTATAAAACAACTTCAAATCATAAGTATCAATCCTAGGCGGCATGAGCGTCCCATGCCACTATGTCGCCATATATAGGTTCTACAAATAAAACCGCAAAGGTCGTATTGGAAGTTGGGTTTCCATCTATGAACCGAGGCAAAAGATAGTCCTCACCGAATTCGAGACAATCAAGCCCATGTCTCAGGCAAGCGCGCAGGCAAGCCTTGGAGCGACAGGGCCGGTCCACCGATGTGGATTATTATGCCTGAACACTACGTTTCCCCGCCCTTTGGGGCGTAAATGAGCCAACTAAATGACTCCATCAATCCGAGGCGCCTCGCAACAGCAACAACCACATAAGTAAAACTCGTCAGGGCGTGTAAAACCACTGACGCCACTTTTTAGCTAGAAGGAAACGCATGCCCTCCCTGAGGTCCGTCTCCCGTTTTTGTTTCATACCGGGTGTGAAACACGCGAGGTAAACGTTACACAAAGCTACGCCACAAAGGCCGTGCTTTGATCATCACCACAAGACTTTGCTTTTCAACAGAAGCCTCGATCAATTGTCACTTAGGCATGCCACACAGGCAATTCACTCTATGCGTTTGATATCCATCAGTATATAACCCCTGAGCTCGTACGTCTCAGAGAAGGGCGTTAAGCAAGAGAATAAATTCTCCGCCGCCAAACAGATATATATTTAATAGAAATCAATCACACAGACTAAGATCCCATGTCAGACACACAGTCCATTTACAAGTCCGTTCTGGGTCTGAACGAAACCGGAGGCACCTAGTACCCCGCATATCCATCGATCTCCAAGTACGTCTGGACGATCACCAACTGTTTCCATCTTCTTGGGTGTACAGCCCAATCAAGATCATCAGTTATCACCCAAACGACGTGAAGACTTCCGGTCTTCGACCATCGTCTTCATCTTCGACTTATCGTCGTATCAGTTATTCAGAATGGGATAAACCCGGTCTTTCCGAATAACTCGCGTATATTTTAAGTAAGTGTTACACAAACACAACATACGCCTCATTCCAATCCATTAGTCACTAACCGTAAATTAATCAAGAGAATAATTCCCCAAATATTAACCCCGAAGGCCGAAACGAACATCAGATCAATATCCAGAAAACCATTCTGCTTGGCTAACCGACAGTTAGTTTCTAAATTTCACATTCATAGGGAAAGGTTCCCATTAATTTTATTCAAGATAAATTCCTTGAATTTATTCTTTAATCTATTTTTGAATATCAATTCAAACTAGTCGGGATTAGCGAACCTTACCGAAGTAATCATTTATTTTAATTTCCCCATCCCAACCTATTCATCCCATGAAGTAAAACTGGTAATACTTCATATCTAACACCACAGTGTTATCGGTAAATTCAATTACCATTTCACGTTCAAATCTAATTAAAGATTTAACTATCGCCTGGAGCAAAACTGGTGCTACTCCATTCTCGGTCATTTCAATCTAATTAAAGATTCATTAAAACTCCACTTAGTTTTAATCTTTGACTGGGTTAAAGAATCAGTGTCATTTAAAAACACGGTTCACGGTAAACCCAAAATCACATTCATTAATTATCGGGTTAAAGAACGAGTGTTATTTAAAACACTGTCCACGATAAACCCAAAAATCAATATCAATTCAATTCCAATTAAATATTATTTAATTGGTACAATTCATTAAATCTAAATAAAAAGATTTAATCTTTTCTCAACTGGGTTCAAGAACAGTGTTAGTGAAGACACCATTCACGACAAACCCAAATCACATTTGATATTCAATATAAGGCTCTGAATAGAAAATATATCGGCTTATATTCAATATCAAATTCTACGATTAACAAATGTCGTATTGGAAATAACGATATAAATATATATCTTTCAAATTTCCATAACAACATCTGTATAATCACGAATTCCAACATCGAAATATTCCGAAGACAATTTCGATTCAAATCCACTCCAATGCAATCATTGGAAATTCTGGTTATTTTTAAAACCCTTTTCAAATTCAATTTATTTATTTAAAAATAAATAGAATTATATTTCTAGTTCAAAACTAGTTCATTTCGATAAAAATCTATTTTTATCTTTTCAAATATGGAGTTTTTCATCCCAAATCTTTCTAAATCATTTCTTATGATTTTACACAAATTATTGCTATTTTTAATAATTTTATCAAGGCCCGTACAGTCGATTTCCATCAACGGCCATCGAACTACACTTACAGCGACCTTTTTCAAATTTGATTTGGACATAATTCCAAATCCAACCGTTAGATTTCAAATTTCTAACTTTCGTTAGAAAGCTCTTTTCGATACGAACCCAACGGTTCCGGTTTTTGGAGAATCCGACGGTCGGATCTCCCGTAATGTCCGTTTGAAATAAATGATCGAAATTCACGAACTGCCGCGGCGCGGCGCGTTCTATTCAGGCCATTATATTATATATATTATATATATAATATATATATCATCGATTTCTATTTAAAACGAATTATATGAATAGTTTTAAAATCGTTTCAAAAGCAATTTCAACTTCCATTTCAATTCAAATCAAAATTGAATTCTTCTTTATAAATTCGTTTCAAAATTCATTTCTATTCAATTCGAATTTCAATTTAATTTGAATTCATTTCAATTCGCTTTCAATTCAATTTGAATTCGTTTTCAATTCAATTCATTTCGAAATTGTTTTCAATTCAATTCATTTCGAAATCGTTTTCAATTCAATTCATTTCGAAATCGTTTACAATTCAATTCATTTCGAAATCGTTTTCATTTCAATTCATTTCGAAATCGTTTTCAATTCAATTCATTTCGAAATCGTTTTCAATTCAATTTATTTCGAAATCATTTTCAATTCAATTCATTTCGAAATCGTTTTCAATTCAATTTATTTCGAAATCGTTTAAAATCGATATAAATATCGTTCACGTCAAAATGGCGTCAAACTAATCAACACGGCTTCATAAATCTCTATTTTCAAATATTCTATTTCAAATATTTCTTTTTTTCAAAATAGTTGTTATTATCAAAATATTTCGTTCAACACATGACCAATCTCAATGGATGAGTACTGTCAACACATGAACTTTTATTTTATAATATAAAGATGTAGACTTTATTATTAAAATATTTCGTTCAACACATGACCAATCTCAATGGATGAAACTGTCAACACATGAACTTTTATTTTATAATATTCTTTATTTTTCAAATTGGAATGAGGCCCAATCAATTACCATATAAAGTTAATTATATGGATTTTCATACAACACATGTATATCATAGCATTGAAAAATAATCAACCATCAACCAAAGTGCACTATACTGTATAAGCATCAAATATAGTTATTCAACGCTTATAACAGCCTGTCAATCAATCGATCGACATATTCAATCAATCAGGATGAGTGAACTTCAAATTTCATCCCAACACCCGTGTGGGGTTTTCAAACAATCAAACAAAGATTTTATTTGTGCAGTTGGGCGATGTGTAAAATTTATCGACCCAATCAATGTCATTCAAATTAGTGTATATAAACAAATCGGCCGATCTGTTTATAAATATTTATTCATTCATATTCACGTTAAAATTTATATTTTTAACGATAAAACATTTTATTCCAACACATGAATTTCTATTATTCATTTACACAATAAAATGATATTTATATTTTTCTAACATGTTTTAGAAAATTTCGACAGCATAACGGCACGATACTAGAAACGGGACGAGGCCTAGCCTTATCCCCGGTCTAGTGAAGGCCCACGCCATTCACACATCAATCAATTCATTCATTTCACCAAACAATTCAATTTCAAATCAAATCATCTAACTAATCTATGCAACCAAACAAACAAGTCCATGGTCTGTGGACGATTGTGTCGGGTGCTACTAAACACCGTCTACATCCTAGTATATATATATATAACTAGAAAAAGAATTTTGAGTGAGAAGTTCTCACAGATAGCTATCCTAGCTCCACGGCACTTCATTGATAGAAATCTTCATCGCTATCGCATCTTCGTCATCTTCGTTGCCCGTAGCCACTACATATGTAAAAATCGAATTTTTACTTCGCTATTCAATATATAAAAATTGAATTTTTACTTTGCTATTCAATATATAAAAATCGAATTTTTACTTTGCTATTCAATATATAAAAATCGAATTTTTACTTTGCTATTCAATATATAAAAATCGAATTTTTACTTTGCTATTCAATATATAAAAATCGAATTTTTACTTTGCTATTCAATATATAAAAATCGAATTTTTTACTTTGCTATTCAATATATAAAAATTGAATCTTTTACTACTATGTTATATAGATAAAAATTATATTTTTATCACGCTATTTTCCATATAAAGATTTCGCCTTTTCTAAAATAAAGATTTCGCCTTTTCTAAAATAAAGATTTCATCTTTATAAAAATCTCATTTTTATTTTTCTACACATATAAAGATGATATTTTTAATATTCCTATCATGTAAAAATTATATTTTTAATTCTCTACCTAACCAAACATCATATTTTTACATCTTCTATATAGTAAAGATTATATTTTTAACACTTTAAAAATATAAAAATCATATTTTTATTACTTAAAAAAAATATAAAAATCATATTCTTATGTCTAAAATCATTTCCTATGAAAACCATATTTTATTTACATAGATAAATAAAAATAGAAATAAAGACTCACCTTTTTCCATTAAAAAAAAAATCAATTTGCAGATGGAGAGGGGCCTACGGCTGCCAAGGCGGCTGTCCATTTGTAGTGGTTGCTGATTTAGACCTCGTATCACAAAGGGATGGTGATTATTACATGTGATAATTTAAACAAGGTATTAAATTAATTAATTCATTAATAAATTCACTAATTACATTGACTAATCACCCTCTTCTTCACGTTTCTCCCTGTAACAAATGAGCCACCGAACAAACCCATCGCAACGCCGGAATTTCCTTCCACCGCGCCTCCTCAAGTCGACCTGCTCGAGATCAGACGCCGCCACCTTAACCGGCTCCGACCACTCTCCCCGCGCCCACAACCACCATCAATTCGAACCACCCCTGGCCCCGCAGAACTCGCCCAATCGTAGCACCTTTAGGGCCCCATTCTGGCCAAAATACAGGGTTAATTCTGATCACGCCTGTGCCACACTAAAGATCTAAGAAAGGTCTTTGATTTTTGGTTTATAGGTTCTTGAAATTATAGAAGGGATTGGGCGAAAATTGAAAGAAAATTCTGTGCATTTTCCGTCGTTGAGGATGAAAGAGGCGGCTTTAACTAACTAAGAAACGCGGTTAGGGTTTTGACCCTTGAAAATAGAATATATATAATATTTCTTTTATATTATTTAATTTACGAAAAAGGAGATTTTGCATTCGAACTTCAAATCAAACCCAACGACTACCGCCCCTAGCTAATTACCCCCATTTTGAACGAAATGGGATATGTTTCGTAACCCAATTTGGCTGTTACGATCATTTTTTCTTTAAATTAAATTATAAATCAATATATATTTAATTTAAACGTACATTTTAATTTACCGGGGCCACATACGGACTCTAAAAATTCCCGAAAAATATTTTCTAACTTCGTATTGGCGATACGGTCCTAACAAAACTAGTTTCATCGAATTCTGAGACCGTTAGAAAAATGGCCAATTTCCAGTCGATTAAAATCAACTAAAACTGGTCAAACGCGTTTTCCTATGCCACGCTCACATATTGAATCAGAAAATTATGAAATTTGAAACCTAGCAATAACCTGACACTGCGGACCCAACAAGACTGGTTTCGTCGGAATCCGAGGTCGTTTGCAAAATGTCTATTTTTAAGGGCCTGAATTCTATAGCGACTATTCTGAAATTTCAACTGGACATATCTTTTGATTCCCGCTATGAAATTTTGATTTTTCGGATTCGTTGGAAAGATATTATCAATTAGATCCTAATGTTTTTGGTTTCACTAAAATCCGGATTGTTTTGCACCCGGTACATTCAATTGAAGTTTGAAATCGAATTATCGAACTACCGCGCCATTTTCAATTCTATTTATAATTATATATAAATATTTATATTCTAACGACGACGTATATAAATATATACGTCGAATTCTATTCAAAATAAATTTATCGTCGATATTATTTAAAATAATCAATTTTAAATAATCAAAATTCGCTAAAATGGCCAAAATAAAAAATTTAAACTGGCCCAGATTTTCGGGTTGTTACAGTAGGTCTTGGTCGCGGTTCATGGTCACGGTTCATGAGCCGGGATGGTGAGCTGAGGTGAGGGTCTGGTGGGGATGATCAGGTCAGGTCTGGTGGTTATGGTCAGGTTGGGTCATGGTCCCGTGGGTCACGAACCGCCCTCAGGAAGGGTCACGAACTGCCCTCGGGATGGGGTTACGAACCGCCCTCAGGAGGGGGTCACGAACCGCCCTCAGGAGGGGGTCACTAACTGCCCTCATGATGGGGTCAAGAACTGATAGGGGCGAGCCGGTAGGGGAGAGCGGGTCTTCACAAATGCTAAAATCCAAGTTGTTCCATATTCCGCCACTTCATCCGAATGATTGCTGATCAATGTATGTTCATATTCAAGTCCTTTGCTTTGGGAAGCCTGGTCGCAAAGCAGGCTAACAATCTTACTCATAGACCAATCTTATACAGATAAAATGTTTTTCTTTCTGTAATATACTTGATATAAAATGTTAAATTAATCTATTTAATTAAAAGTATGTTTAATTGGAAATAAAAAATTGGCATATTTTATGATAGTAGTTACAAAGTGTCATAATTGTGAGTAATTTATCTTATGAATATAAACATAACAGTTAAAATATTCCAAGAAAAAGTGCATTGAGGTTGGATATTCAATTCATACTAGAGTACCTAACACTCTCCATATGTTAGGTAATGAATTACTCACGACTTCTTGATAGCAACTACGTGTTACATACTGATAGTTATCTGATAAATATGAATCACTTGACTATTTTATATTGGTTAATATAACTAAGGTCAAACAAAAAATATTGATATGACAAATTTATATGGTTTCCTCAACTTGAGAATACCGTCTTTTATATGAATGCTTTTAGTTTGATTATAGTCAAATCAAAGCATAAAGTCCATCGAGCGATTATAATTGGGTCGAGTGGAATTGAATGTAAAGCATTATTCAAGTAAGGATTCATCTCCCCGCTTTTTTGAGGTTAGTATCATGGTAAATAAAAATTAGAAGTCGCTGGCTATAACATTTTTCTTAATAAATAAATCTTATTATCTTGCTAAGGATGATTTTAGAAATTAATATCGTTATATATATAGTAGTTGTAAATTCATTGATTGATTTGATATATTGATAACAAACTAAATTGGATTAATTAAATGTATTTAATTAGGGTTAAATAGGTAATGGTCCATGTTGTTTGAGGCATGGATCAACTACAGTAACATAGAGCAGAGTAGGCAAATATGTAACAAGCTGTATTTATAGTGCATGCTTGATATTAGGTGAGGAAAAATAGGAGATGTTGTCTTATTTTCTCATTAGTTCAATAATTATAAACCGTCTCTAAACCAAAATAAAAAATACATTTGCTACCTCCTTCATTCTAATGGAGACTGAACCATACCTGAAAAACCTTAATTGGATCTCAAATCAAATCACTTCAAATCGATATTTATTTGATGTCAAAGTGTCTGCAGTTCAAAGGATTAACGATATGACAAATAGAGGAGCCAAAGTGTAACAACCCGTATTTTCAAGACCAATTTAAAATTTTAATTTAATTTATTTCAACGAATTTTGGATATAAATTGGTTATTTTTGTTAGATTAAATTTGAGAATAATTTTAAAATTAGTTTTATATTTTATTTGACTTAAAACAAGCTCAGTAAAATTACTAATTTGATTTATAAGTATGAATTTAAAAATGGATAATTTTAAAAGCTATATCGATCACTTGAACAGGACCATTTTTCTAATAATCTCGAGATTCAACGAAACTAATTTTATTGGATCCAGAATATCGAAAAATGGTAGGATCCAAAATTTCAAGTCCAACGGAGTTCGTATGTGAGAGAATGGTATATAAACGTAAGCTGAAAATTCAGTCAGTTTTCAGTTTAAGCTGAAAATAAGGCCATTTTTCAAACGGTTTCCAAATTCGACGCGGTAAGGATCATTGGAACCGTGATTCCATAATGTAGAGAGAATCCAAATTTCGTAATTTTTGAATTTAACGTGTGGCCGTGAGACAAGAATGAAATTTGCACGTTGGAATTAATACACCGTCAAAACAAGTCAATTCATGAATAGTAACCAATCAATTAAAATTAGAAATCTCACTCTCTCTCCTACACCTAGCTTGCTCTCCACCTTTGGTGTTTCCATGATATGATATAGGGTTAAGTGAGTTTTAGTTTGGTTTTAATTCAATTTCATTTGCTAAAGCACCTTCTCTTGAGCATAAAAGCTTATTAATGACATCCTCTCCATCCCTCCTCCATTCACCACCCAGTGCCACCATTAGGGCCCACCACCTCGGTCCTCCTGCGCTGCAGCAGGCCGCCGGCCTTCCCCAGGTCAGACCGGCGCTAGTCTCCCCCTCCCCTCCCCCTCGCTCCACCTTGAACCCTTCCACTTGGCTAAAGTTTGTTCCTTTAGCATCTTACACCACTTCCATCACCACATACCTCCTCCCCGTGATCCCTGCTAGCCACGTCAAGCCCCGCCATGCCAAGTCAGGCCTCTCACTCCGCTGTGCAGTGTCAGGAAGCAAGCCCCGTGGGCCCCACGTGCCCGCAAACCCGTAAAAATCGCATTTTCCTCAAAACACATCTTGCAAAAACCACCCCCATCCTTCTTTGCTTAATAATTTTCAATCCGTGTATTTCTGGCCGAGGCCCTACAAACGAAAGTAATAGATTTCGATTTTATCTAATCATTTAATATATCACAATCAAATTTTGGAGTTCGGAGCTGCTCGGAAAATGCGATCCAAGTTGGCAGACCTGATGCAAAGTTTGGCGAGTTCTGGCGAATTGGAGCGTTTCAGGAAGAAAGTCCACTAGGAAAAACTTTTCTGGAATAACGTTTTAGTGCTAAAAGCATGGTTTGGTGAAGGTTGTATCCAAATTCTAGAGCTAGAATGGTGAATTCGAGTAGCGGAGAGCGACAAACGGTGAGTCGTTACGAGAGTTCTACTTGAGAAGTGTCGTGACGATTGGTTTTGCTTGGGTGAGAACTCTCTCACTCAAATATTTTGTACAATCAGTTTTATCTATTGCATGTGATATCTTTTGAGTTCGACACATGAACTATTCAAAAATCATTTGCATTAGAAGCATTGCATGAATATGTGACAGTCGCATTTCATACTCCGTATTATCTAGCCAATTATTTGAATAGTTGAGTATTTATTTATTTATGACTACAGTGTGTGCATTGTATGCCAGTAATGATTCATTAAACAAAATTGTTGGTTGAAAATCCCATATGGGTATTGGGATGATATTTGTGTAACGTCCCGTATTATCTAGCCAATTATTTGAATTATTTTATTATTTAAAATATTGATTTGAATTTAAATAATTGAATTTAACTATATTATTTTGAATATTTATTTATATTAATAATATAATAATATTTTAATTCCAGGATATTTGGAAAAATGTTCAATTTGCAATATAATGTGAACGGGCAATTTAAAATGGTTAAATATTGTTTATATTGAAATTATATTAACAATTCGTTTATTAATCGACATTAGAATGTTCAATTTATAATTATATTATAAAATGAGCTGCCGCGACGTGGTAGTTCGTAATATTACGTTTTGAACCTTAAATGGATGTACAGGATCCAATATGAGTCGTATTTCCTTAAAACAAGAAACGCCTGAATCTATTGTATAATATTTTCTAATGAAAGAGAAAAATCCAGTTTTCGTATTATAGATTTTGTTTTATGTCCAAATCAAATTTTAAAATAATCGCTATGGAATTCCTTTATAAATTATAATGGTTATTTATGTTAAATAAAGGGGTTTTAAACATTTATAATATCATTTAAGTTGGAATTCAACCCGAGATATTCTATTTTGGTAGTGTATGAAATTCTGCTCGTGTATGGCCGATAACAATATTTTATTAATATTATATTGAGGTATTTTGAAATTGGTTTATTTAATTTAAATTGGGCTGTTAAAAATGGACATTATTCAAACGACCTACGTTTTCAACGAAACAAATTTTATTGAGACCGTAACAGCTAATTATTGCTAGATTTCAAATTGCACGTAAATTAGAGTTATTCTGTTAGCGTGGCAAAATAAAATGCAAATAAAATGATCATTTGGACTTGAACGAGCGCCGTTTGAGCAAATGGACTCGGAATTCGATGAAACAAGTTTCATTAGGATCGTAACGTTAAATTATACTATGCCTTCCATATTTATCGCAAACGAAGTTTGTATGTAACCACAGTAACCAACAAACAACGTTCATAAATAACGATAGGCACAAAATGCAAATCGTTAGTCGTTGTCAGTAAAATATCCTAAGTCAAATAAAATATATTAATTATATTTTCTCCCTACATATACCCATCCACCCCAAACCAGTTTTTCAGCAGCCTCCTCTCAAATTCGTATGTAAATTTGCATTCAAACCCAAATTCATAAAATAATTTATTTCCACAAATCTGTAAGGAATTTTCTGACGTAATCAAAAGGGAAGATGTAGATCTGGTCAAGGGCTAGCTACGATTACAATTTGGTGAGGTTTAGTCGAGTGTGATGGCCAGAAATCGTAAGGAACAACGAAAAACTGATTTCGTTTTTATGGGATTTGGAGGGGATTGGGTTGTCAATAGGTAATGGAGTCAAAGGAGAAGTTGTTCAGGGAAGTCTGGGCTACGTTTTCTCTTTGGGGTCAAAGGTCTGATATTGTGTGTGGTGGTCAGTGTGCTTTGTTGAATGAAGATGGTGTTTTTGGGTGTTTTGTTTGAAGTGACGATGGATTTTTGTGGTTTTCACGGTGGTCGATGGCGATTCAACTTCGGGGTCCTGAAGGAGGAAGGTATTGGAAGGTGACGAGTTCAAGATGGAGGTGGTCCGATGGTCTGAATCGGTCGAAGGTGTTCGAATTTGGTGATTTAGTGGTTTCCGCTCATTCAGGGATTCACGGCGGACGGAGCAACCCTGGAGCATGGCGTCGCCGGCGATGGGGCACGAGGGAGAGGCGATTATAGCGGTGTATGGCACGGCTGGTCTAGGCAATCACAGGCGGCACTAGGATTGATTCATGTGATCATGTTATGGGGATATTTAGGGTTCAAGAAGGAGGAACATCGGGTTTGAGAACCTAAGGAAAACGAAAACGCGTGAGATTAGCTGACGTGGACCATGTTTTGATTAAGGTAAAACAAGCTAATTAGTTAATAATTAATAATTTAGTTAGTTAATTAATAATCAAATTTATATATAAAAACTTTGAATTAGCGTATCTTGGTCATTCTTTAACGAAATCACATGAAACAGGATCCGTTGGGATCGCAGAGACAAAGGCTAGATAATGGTGCTGATTGGGCATCGTTTGGAGCTGCTTGGAATTTCAGATAATTTTAAATGATCATTAAAAATTAAATGAAACAAACGCGTCGACCATCAACCGAAATAAAATTGGTGAGTTAATTCTCATGATTTCTAGAATTATATGACGTGTTAAATTCATTGGAAAATATAATTTACCATTAACAGTATAAATTGGATGATTGGCTGCTATGGATGCTATTGGTCGTTTATTATTTGATTGGCTGCCGCTATTTATATTTCATCATTTTAAATGCATTATATTATTGAAATTCAATTCGTATATTATTATCAAATGTTATCTGTAATGCAAGGAAGGACAAGTTGGAGGGATCCGACCGGATTCCTCAAATATTATATATGTTTTTGTTTTCATATTATTTGTAAATGAACTGATTGAACCCCAAATAATATTAAAACCCATTTGAATACTGATTGTTGAATGGATTTTCATCATTGTTGTGATTATAATCAATCGACAATACTGATTTAGTGGTTGAAAGTGAATATCCTAAAATGTAGTGTTTTTAGACGTCGTTCTATCTTCAGGTGAATGGATGTAGTTTTAAAGTTATATATTTTTTTATAACTGAATTGAAGTTTTTCAGTTATTTTATATAAGTAATTAAATTAGAAATTTATAAATATATATTTTAATCGAGTTTAAAAAATAATTTATTTAAATGGTTTATGTAATAAAATCTTATGATTTATACAAGTTCTACAAGCAGAAAGCCAAAGAATATTCCTACGGGTTGGTAAAATGAAATAATTGTCTTTAAAACAATTAAATAGTCTTTTTTAATTAATTAAGTTATTTAATTAATTTAAAAGGGGAAATGACAATGAAAATCGGTTAATGGTTAACTGATATGTACGGTTGGCAAAATCAACCATTTTTAATTAAAATTGGTAATTGAATTAATTTAATTTAAATTTTCTGAATATTCATTAAATTTAACGAAGAGTGTTAAATATTATTTAATCTTCGATTAACTATAAATTAAGGAAATTATTGAATTGTTTAGTGTTAATAAAGTTAAATTTTACTTTCAAAATGATAATAATTCTTTTTTTTATTTATATCGAAGTTAACCATTTTTAATGTAGTTAATGTTAAACTCAATTATTAATTTAATTAATAATAATTTAAAGAAATAATTTTTAATTGGAATTCAACCAAGAAGTGATTAAGTTGTGATAAGGTTTGATCAAAGGGGTAACAAGGATTTTATAAAGGGATTTATAATCCAAATTTTCAAACGAGATGGGTAAATGGGTTTTGTAAGTGAATGAAGGGATTTAAATAAGATTTTACTTAATTGTTAAATTAAGTAGAGTGAATTCAAATGGAATGGAACTTTCAAGGGAGATGTATAATATATTAGTAATAGGCTGAAATATAGTGATGGTTTTAGAATAAAATCTAAGAAGATCGCAAACGGATTAGTATAAATGATTTGGAAGAAATCCGGGCAAGGTTTTAAAAAGGGGTTTTCAAACCAAAACGATGACTTTAAAATGTTAAAGAATTGGAATAAGGCTTTCAACCGCAAAGATAAATACATACAACATTTTGTGTTAAATATTGGAAAATGGATTTTTGAAAATAAAAATCCAAGTTAATAGTCTTATTGTAAAGAAGGTGGTAAGTAGTTGTTTGTTATGAATCCAAGATAGGGTTATTATAAGGATGTCTAATAGATTGAAGCAAATTATTTGACAAGGGATTTTTATTATAAATTCCGAAGTCATAAGTGAAATTATGTTTTAGGTTAAAGGTTGTGTTTTAGTGAATATTTACTTAATTAAAGGATCTAAGTAAAGGGACTATATTGAAAGAGGACTTCAAATGTAAGAAATGGTTTATAAAACCAGAATTGAAATCAAGATGGTAAATAAGATTTTTATGATGGTTAAATATGAGCTCTTAAATTACAAACTATTATTTATTATGAGATAAGAACGTTGTTGATCAAGGACTGAGAGGTAAATAAAATACCCCAACTTGAACAGCTTCACTATTATCGAGGAATGGTATTAGTTTGAAAGGAGTAAAAGGTGTTGAAATTGGTTTATTGCCCCATATAAAGAATACTGAACACGAGTCCGAGATTTTGGAATATAAATAATAATACAATGTTAGTTACAATATAAATAAGAATATTTGGTTTTAAATTATATAATTTGGCATTTGCTTTACTGTATCAAAATCGGTAATTTGTTTTATACCATTAAGTATAATACATATATGTATATCACGAGATGCACGAATATAAGGGAAAAAGGGGAAAAGGGTTTTGAAGAAATATATCGATATGCCCAAAGGAAATGGAAAGTTGGGTATATATATACATACTTGAAACTCAAATAAAATAGTTTTTTTTTTGAGAATTCTATTATAATAAAATAAGAATAAATATAATGTTTTAAATATATCGGAAGAACTAGAAGTTGATTAACCATTTTTATAATTATTTTTTAAAATAGGCCAAGTCGTGCTAAGTACTGAATCAATGAACTCATTTTATTCACACGATTGTTGTTTGATTGTTAAATAACCGACTATCAAACCTTACACGTACGATTGTTGGTACGAAAAGACCAGGATCGAATTTATATTCGAAAAGCATTCCGAACCAATAAATACGTGAAGATGTTGCTTTAAGATGGAGCCATTGAAGACGGTGGATCTTCATAAGCGGAAGGATTACTTGTCGAATATTTTCTATGTTGCAACGCAGAGGTATTCTGACGTGAATCGGTCATGGTTGAGATTTTGCGGATTGCAAGGACTACTCACAACTGATCCTTGGGGTGATTCCTATATAAGGATGCAGTAGGAGGGTGTCTTCAGTTCGTTATGTTCCTGGATGACTTGTATGGACGAATGTCTGACAGAGTATTTCCTAAAAACCGCGTACGTTGATTTTTACAAATACACCGAGTTGGTGGCGAAGAGGGGCACTTCTTTTGTACCCAGAGTATATTTGTGGACGTCAATTAGTGATTAGATGAATCTGACAATGTAGCATTCAAAGTTAATGATGACCAGATGTTCTCAAGGTAAATTCAAACCTCAAGCCTCATCAACTGAGAAATGACAAAAATCGGGCAGGCAACATGGCAATGTGGGTCGCTCCCATTGGGGTGTATAATTACCTATCTAGAGAAATTCCATTTGCTTCTTTAACCTATTTTGATGTTTTCCCTTTTCGAAAAACGGTTTCTAATCCCAACCGTTGGTGATATACATTCGATACACTCAAGCGAAATGAGTGGTCGGTCATGTATGGGCCGGGTTGCAAGACGTTCTTGTTGAACCCAATGTATTCCCCTCTAGAGATACACTATCGGTAGATGGTTCCATACCTTGTCATAGTCAGAATCCAATCCCAATAAGCGCATGTGGTTTTGATTGTATACTATATATATGGAGCGTGAGATGCAAGCGTTCCGTGAGATTGTTATTTATTTGTGCTTAGACACTTTTATAATATCAGAGTAAGTTATGATTTCAAAAATTATAGTAAAGTAAAAACCGTCTGTGTTTATGTATGTGCTGGTCTTACTATTATCTTTTTCTTTCGAAAAGGATTTTGCAAAGTTAAACAAGTTGTTTGTGCTGTGAATTTATCACTGAAAGTATTCCAGACTGACCGGTGTTAATTTTTCTTTGCTTCAAATGTGCTCGGGTCAGACCAAATATATTTCCAGGTTAAGTTCGCTTGGAGTTTCAGGAGCTGAAAGCAGGAGGCTTCACCATTAGTTATATAAAGTTATTTCCCGCTGTGACAGACATATGTTGTACTCTGATGATTGGTATGTATATACAGCTTCTTTTTTATAAAGAGATTTGATATATTGTATACTGTTTGGTCAAGGGCTAGCTACGATTACAATTTGGTGAGGTTTTGTCGAGTGTGGTGGCCGAAAATCGTAAGGAACAACAAAAAACTGATTTCGTTTTTATGGGATTTGGAGGGGGTTGGGTTGTCAATAGGTAATGGAGTCAAAGGAGAAGTTGTTCAGGGAAGTCTGGGCTACGTTTTCTCTTTGGGGTCGAAGGTCTGATATTGTGTCTGGTGGTCAGTGTGCTTTGTTGAAAGAAGATGGTGTTTTTGGGTGTTTTGTTTGAAGTGACGATGGGTTTTTGTGGTTTTCACAGTGGTCAATGGTGATTCAACTTCGGGGTCCTAAAGGAGGAAGGTATTGGAAGGCGACGAGTTCAAGATGGAGGTGGTTCGATGGTCTGAATCGGTCGGAAGCGTTCGAATTTGGTGATTTATTGGTTTCCGTTCATTCAGGGATTCACTGCGGTCGGAGCAACCCTGGAGCATGGCGTCGCCGGCGATGGGGCATTGGGGAGAGAAAGCGGTGTATGGTACGGCTGGTCCAGGCAATCACAGGCGGCACTGGGATTGATTCATGTGATCATGTTTTGGGGATATTTGGGGTTCAATAAGGAGGAACATCGGGCTTGAGAACCTAAGGCAAACGAAAACGCGTGAGATTAGCTGACGTGGACCATGTTTTGATTAAGGTAAAGCAAGCTAATTAGTTAATAATTAATAATTTAGTTAGTTAATTAATAATCATATTTATGTATAAAAACTTTGAGTTAGCGTATCTTGGTCGTTCTTCAATGAAATCACGAGAAACAGGATCCGCTGGGATCATAGAGACAAGGGCTAGATGATGGTGCTGATTGGGCATCGTTTGGAGCTGCTTGGAATTTCAGATAATTTTAAATGTTCATTAAAAATTAAATGAAACAAATGCATCGACCATCAACCAAAATTAAATTGGTGAGTTAATTCTCATGATTTCTAGAATTATATGATGTGTTAAATTCATAGAAAAATATAATTTACCATTAACAGTATAAATTGGATGATTGGCTGCTATGGATGCTATTGGTCGTTTATTATTTGATTGGCTGCCGCTATTTATATTTCATCATTTTAAATGCATTATATTATTGAAATTCAATTCGTATATTATTATCAAATGTTATCTGTAATGCAAGGAAGGACAGGTTTGAGGGATCCGACCGGATTCCTCAAATATTACATATGTTGTTTGTTTTCATATTATTTATAAATGAACTGATTGAACCCCAAATAATATTAAAACCCGTTTGAATATTGATGGTTGAATGGATTTTCATCATTGTTGTGATTATAATCAATCGATAGTATTGATTCAGTGGTTGGAAGTGAATAACCTAAAATGTAGTGTTTTTAGACGTCGTTCTATTGTTAGGTGAATGTATGTAGTTTTAAAGTTATATATTTTTTTATAACTGAATTGAAGTTTTTCAGTTATTTTATATAAGTAATTAAATTAGAAATTTATAAATATATATTTTAATCGAGTTTATAAAATAAATTATTTAAATGGTTTATGTAATAAAATCTTATGATTTATACAAGTTCTACAAGCAGAAAGCCAAAGAATATTCCTACGGGTTGGTAAAATGAAATAATTGTCTTTAAAACAATTAAATAGTTTTTTTTAAAATTAATTAAGTTATTTAATTAATTTAAAAGAGGAAATGACAACGAAAATCGGTTAATGGTTAACTGATATGTACGGTTGGCAAAATCAACCGTTTTTAATTGAAATTGGTAATTGAATTAATTTAATTTAAGATTTCTGAATATTCGTTAAATTTAATGAATAGTGTTAAATATTAGTTAATCTTCAATTGACTATAAATTAAGTAAATTATTGAATTGTTTAGTGTTAATAAAGTTAAATTTTACTTTCAAAATGATAAGAATTCTATTTTTTTATTTATATCGAAGTTAAACATTTTTAATGCAATTAATGTTAAAGTCGATTATTAATTTAATTAATAATAATTTAAAGAAATAATTTTTAATTGGAATTCAACCAAGAAGTGATTAAGTTGCGATAAGGTTTGATCAAAGGGGTAACAAGAATTTTATAAAGGGATTTATAATCCAAATTTTCAAACGAGATGGGTAAATGGGTTTTGTAAGTGAATGAAGGGATTTAAATAAGATTTTACTTAATTGTTAAATTAAGTAGAGTGAATTCAAATGGAATGGAACTTTCAAGGGAGACGTATAATATATTAGTAATAGGCTGAAATATAGTGATGGTTTTAGAATAAAATCTATGAAGATCGCAAACGGATTAGTATAAATGATTTGGAAGAAATCTGGGCGAGGTATTAAAAAGGGGTTTTCAAACCAAAACGATGACTTTAAAATGTTAAAGAATTGGAATAAGGATTTCAACCGCAAAGATAAATACATACAATAATTTATGTTAAATATTGGAAAATGGATTTTAGAAAATAAAAATCCAAGTTAATAGTCTTATTGTAAAGAAGGTGGTAAGCAGTTGTTTGTTATGAATCGAAGGTAGGGTTATTATAAGGATGTCTAATAGATTGAAGCAAATTATTTGACAAGGGATTTTTATTATAAATTCAGAAGTCATAAGTGAAATTATGGTTTAGGTTAAAGGTTGTGTTTTAGTGAATATTTACTTAATTAAAGGAATTATGTAAAGGGATAATATTGAAAGAGGACTTCAAATGTAAGAAATGGTTTATAAAACCAGAACTGAAATCAAGAAGGTAAATAAGATTTTTATGATGGTTAAATATGAGCTCTTAAATTACAAACTATTATTTATTATGAGATAAGAACGTTGTTGATCAAGGACAGAGAGGTAAATAAAATTCCCCAACTTGAACGGCTTCACTATTATCGAGGAATGGTATTAGTTTGAAAGTAGTAAAAGGTGTTGAAATTGGTTTATTGCCCCACATGAAGAATACTGAACACGAGTCCGAGATTTCGGAATATAAATAATACTACAATGTTAGTTACAATATAAATAAGAATATTTGGTTTTAAATTATATAATTTGGCATTTTCTTTACTGTATCAAAATCGGTAATTTTTTTATACCATTAAGTATAATACATATATGTATATCGCGAGATGCACGAATATAAGGGAAAAAGGGGAAAAGGGTTTTGAAGAAATATATCGATATTCCCAAAGGAAATGGAAAGTTGGGTATATATATATATATACATACTTGAAACTCGAATAAAATAGTTTTTTTTGAGAATTCTGTTATAATAAAATAGGAATAAATATAATGTTTTAAATATATTCGAAGAACTAGAAGTTGATTAACTATTTTGATAATTATTTTTTAAAATAGGCCAAGTTGTGCTAAGTACTGAATCATTGAACTCATTTTATTCACACGATTGTATTTGATAGCTAAATAACCGACTATCAAACTTGACACATATGATTGTTGGTACGGAAAGACCAGGATCGAATTTATATTCGAAAACCATTCCGAACCAACAAATACGTGAATATGTTGATTGAACATGGAGCAATTGAAGACCGTGGATCTTCATAAGCAGAAGGATTACTTATCGAATGTTTTCTTTGTTGCAACGCAGAGGTATTCTGACGTGAATCGGTCATGGTTGAGATTTTGCGGATTGCAAGGACTACTCACAACTGATCCTTGGGGTGATTCCTATATAAGGATGCAGTAGGAGGGTGCCTTCGGTTCGTCATGTTCCTGGATGACTTATATGGACGAATGTCTGACAGAGTATTTCCTAAAAACCACGTACGTTGATTTTTACAAATACACCGAGTTGGTGGTGAAGAGGGGCACTATTTTTTATACCCAGAGTATATTTGTGGATGTTAATTAGTGATTAGATGGATCTGATAATGTAGCATTCAAAGTGAATGATGACCAGATGTTCTCAAGGTAAATTCAAACCTCAAGCCTCATCAACTGGGAAATGACAAAAATCGGGCAGGCAACATGGCTATGTGGGTCGCTCCCATTGGGGTGTATAATTACCTATCTAGAGAAATTCCATTGGCTTCTTTAACCTATTTTGATGTTTTCCCTTTTCGAGAAACGGTTGCTACATCCAACCGTTGGTGATATACATTCGATACACTCAAGCAAAATGAATGGTCGGTCATGTATGGGCCGGGTTGCGAGATGTTCTTGTTGAACCCAATGTATTCCCCTCTAGAGATACACTATCGGTATGTGGTTCCATACCATGTCATAGTCAGAATCCAATCTCCAATAAGCGCCTATAGTTTTGATTGTATACTATATATATGGAGCGTGAGATGCAAGCGTTCCGCTAGATTGTTATTTATTTGTACTTAGCCACTATTATAATATCAGAATAAGTTATGATTTCAAAAATTATAGTAAAGTAAAATCCGTCTGTGTTTATGTATGTGCTGGTCTTACTATTATCTTTTTCTTTCGAAAAGGATTTTGCAAAGTTAAACAAGTTGTTTGTGCTGTGAATTTATCACTGAAAGTAATCCAAAATGACCCGTGTGAATTTTGCTTTGCTTCAAATGTGCTCGGGTCAGACCGAATATATTTCCAGGTTAAGTTCGCTTAGAGTTTCAGGAGATGAAAGCAGGAGGCTTCACCGTTAGTTATATAAAGTTATTTCCCGCTGTAACAGACATATGTTGTACTCTGATGATTGGTATGTATATACAGTTTCTTTTTTATAAAGAGATTTGATATATTATATTTTTTTCGTTCCACTGTGAGATTCTGATGTGTTGTTATTCTTCTTTCTTCTATTCTAATATTTCTTTCTTTTACTTCTAATCCTCTAACTTATTTCTATTAACAATCTGGGTTTTCGATATTGGGCTTTTTGGCAAGTAATACGGGTTTATGTATTATTGTCGAAAATTCGAGCGGAGAATTTTTTTTTGGGTCGTTATAATTTGACTCACACATCTCCCTTGTGTGAAATTGCGGTTAATCGGTAGATTGATGGATTTATTTAAGCGTAGGTTATTTGTTTGAAGCTTATATGAAAATAAAATGCACATTGGATGTCATTTTGGATGTTGATAGTTGTTTGCAACTATCGTTGGACGTAAATTATGATTGTAATCCATATAAATTTATTTATATGGATATTGGTTAAAATTTTATTCCAATCCGGAATAAATGTGAATATTTTTAGAATGTAATGTTCAAGGAAAATTGGAAGTTGATTTTTATTCCTGATTTTGGATGGACACGAAAATATAAAAACGTGAAGCTGAGTTAAGTATATAAACTCTATTTTGACTCGAACGGATTTTTATATCAATTTTATTCATTTTTATAATTAGTATTGAGAAGACTGAATTCCAATATAGGGCATTTTGAAAATATTATCATTTCGAGATCATGATAAATGCAATGTTCAAATTTAATTTAAATTGGTAGTGGAAGTTGGAATCGTTTTTAAAGCAATGTATAAACATTTTATAAAATACGTTTTTGAATGGAAATCAACAAAATATATTATATATATTTAAATGGTTTGAATAGAATGTATTGCACAGCCACCTCTCGCGAATTTCAACCACTAACTTTTAATGGACGTAATAGGAGATCCGACCGTCGGGTTCTCCTAAATCCAGTTCAGTGGCCGATATTGGAAACCGACTGTAAGAGCCTTGATAGAATTATTAAAAGTATGGGAATATTATGTAAAATCATAATAAATGATTTGGAAAGATTTTGGATGAAATATCCCCATTTGAAAAGATAAAATGTATTTTTATCCGAATGAACTAGTTGATAACTAGAATAACAATCCAATGTTTTTTTAGAAATAATAAATTGGATAAGGGAACAATTTTGCCATAACCAGATGTTTCCATCATATAAATTGAAATTAAATGGAGAATGGGTTTTCGGGTTTGTCGTGAATGGTATTTTCATTAATACTGTTCTTAAACCCATTTGTGAATGGAACGAACCTTTTGATTGAGATTTAGAGAAGTTTTCCAGTTTATTTAATTAAATTGGGACTAAATGGAATTTAATTCATAATAATCGAAATGAGCTTCAATGAAGGAAGACATTTACTATTTATGGAATTTAAAAAGACTTCTCCGCTATTCCACTTATAGTATTAGTCTGACACGGAAATTTATGCGGATTTTATATAGTTCAGATTTCTATGAAAAATTCCTTATAAAATGAAGATGATTTTGGGTTTATCGTGAATAGTGTTTTATATGACATTTTTTCTTTAACCCAAGTAAATACAAGATTAATTTCCAATGGTTGAATAATCATTAAGTAATGATTTTAGAGATTAAAACTGAATTAGAGTTTTAATGAATCTTTAAGTAGATTAAAATGAGAATGGAATAATTAAATTTATCAAATTCAAAAATGTTCGAGAATGGAGTACCACCAGTTTTACTCCATGCGATTGTTAAATCTTTAATTAGATCTAAACGTTAAGTGGTAATTAAATTTATCGATAACATAGTGGGTGTTAAATATGGAGTACTGCATGTTTTGCTCCATTGAATGAATAGGTTGGGACTGGGATTAATAAAATAAATGGTAACTTCGGTAAGGCTCGATAATCCCAACTAGTTCTTAAACCTTAATTTGGTTTAAGTTGTGGAAACATAAAATAAAATCTTTTGAATATGATATTCAAATAAAGTTTAAAGAATAAGTTTAAAAGAACTTATCTTTGATAAAATTAATGGGAACCTTTCCCCAAAGATGTGAATATTCGAACAGAAGAATATTCTGGATTGGAATGAGATGTGTGCTATCTTTGTGTATTTACCACATAATTATAAAATGCGCAAGTTATTCGGAAAGAACGAGTTAACCCATTTTGAATAACTGTTACGACGATTAAAAGTCGAAGATATTGAAGACAGTGCAAGACCGACAATCTTCACATCAAATAGATTGCTACAGTTGCCCTAGATGGAGTTGCAGCCTTGAAGGGTTTATAGTGGTAGTTGTCCTGACGTACTTGTTGATTGTTCGGATATGCGAGGGCCTCTTTCCTGTATTGGACATATGGGACGAGGAATAAGGTGCCTCCGGTTTCGTTCAGACCCAGAATAGACTTGTGAATGGATTGTATGTTTGACATTGTACTTCATGCTATATTCGTTAATCTCTGCTAAATATATATCTGTTTGGTGGCGGAGAATTTATTCTCTTGCTTAACACCCTTCTCTGAGACGTACGAGTTTAGAGTTTAAATATTGGTGGAAATCAATGGTATGGTACAGATTGTCAATGTGGCATGCTGAGATGCAATGATCAAGGCTATTGTTGAAAAGCAGGGTCTTGTTGATGTTGATCAAAGAATGGCTTTAAATAGCGCAGCTTTGTGTATAGCGTTGATTCGCGAGCCTAGCACCCGGTATGAGTCAAAAACGGGATAGTGACTGCAGCGAGTGCATGCGTTTCTTTCTATCTAGAAGTGGCGTCATGGTATGGAGCCCAGAAATTTTTACTTATGTGGGTGATGGATTGCGAGGCACCTCACATATATTTGTCGACAATGGCCATTTTGGAGGTCTGATAGGACCGGGAAACGTATTGTTCAGGAATAACTAATCCTCAAAAGTAAGAGAGGACTGGCCCTGAAAATCCAAGGGTTACTAAGGGTGTGATCCTTAGGCATTTTCTAGAGTGTCTCGAAACCAGTGAGGAGACATCCCTTGCCTCGACTCATAGATGGAATCTAATTTGGAATACGTGACTTTTCGGTTTTAGTTGTAAACCTATATGGCGACATAATATATGGTACCTATGCCATCTATTATTGATACATTTATATTTGAAGTTGTTTTTGACACTATGCACTTATATTAATATCAAAGTGATTTTGTTTTAAAACGTACCAAGCATGTTTGGCTATTATAAGGTAAAACTCCATCCTCCTGCTTGCGTTGCATTATGTGATGGGACCTGAGTCTTATAATAGATTCATTATTCAAAAAGCATTGCATTGTTTCTAAATTGTTTTTTTCAAGGTATTCATAGGAGTAAACCCATTCTGTGACATACAACATGGCCCCGTGATTTACCCTATTTCTAAGTAAAAATTTAATTACTATTTTAGGTTATCACACCAGTCCCATGGATGACCTGGAGTTTATTGTTTTCGCCTAAACTCTGGGTGCCCATGTTTTCCACATGGGCAGTCAATAGTTTTGGTTTCGCAGATTTCTATTTAACAGGATCCTGGTTTACAGCTGGAGCTATATTTGGAAAGCTTTGTATCCATGTATTTCTTTTAGTTGTGTTAGTTGATGCATTTCCGCTGTGCATTGTATTTATACATATTTATTTCCGCTGCTATGTAATTTATTCTCTGATATAATTTTTCTTCCGTTGTGTAATATTTATTCGTACTCTGATATTCTTGTACTCTGATGTAAATTTTTGTAAAAGCAATGAAAAGTTCTGTTCTTCTGCGTTTAGATGCATCGTGTTCTCAAAGCAATCCGCCTTTTCGTTCGGTCTAGGCTGGACGGGGATTTTGGGTCGTGTCACAAAGAATGTTTCATTATTACAAGATGAACTTGAAGGCATTTGTTAAAGATAAATATTTATTTTCATATAAGATGTATGGTTATTATATTATCGATTGTTGTTAATATACATACATACATACGTACATATATGTGACGACCCTAAACTCCTGTGCCACGGAAGCAAGGATAATCTTTGGAATATAACACAAAACAATAACAGTAGAACAGAAATATTTCATTACACCAGATAATGTACAATAAATTACATTGGAACAAATATAATCATCAGAGTTACACAGTATAACAGGATCATACTTAGTACAAAATACAGTTTCAGCTTTATATAAAATGTCTGCAGTGGAATCAAACATAATATACATAACAAATTCTGAACAGCAAAAAGAAATGATAGAATCCATCTTCAGCTCCATAGCTATCCAGAATGAGCCTGCTAAAACCTGAACACAAGGCTGGCTGTGTAGAAATAGGGGCACCCGAGTTTGCAAAGTGAAACAAACTACGAGTCAGTCGTAGGACTGGTATGAGAAATCTACTAAACTTATTTGATAATAAGGCCAATCACAGGACCACGCCGCTAACGTGGAATGGGTTTACTCCATTGGATTGCCAGTGCTTAAAACAAATAAATCATTTAAACAACGCAATGCTTTTTTACCAAAAATGAAGCCATTAAAAGACTCAAGTCCCATCACACAATGCAATGCAAACCAGAGGATAGAGTTTTACCTTATAATGACCAAAATATGCTTGATACGTATAAAACAAAATCATTTGATATTATTACTAGTGCATATATGTTTCAAAAACAATTTCAATTATAATATCAATCATAGACGACATAATACCCCATACTACTATGTTGCCATACTAGTTTTACAATCAAAACCCCACACGTTGTATTGGAAGTTGGATTTCCATCATGAACCAAGGCAAGGGATCGTCCTTACCGACTTCGAGACTCTCTAGCCCGAGCCTCAGGCAAGTACTCAGTCAAGCCTTTGGATCGTCAGGAATGGTCCACACGATGTTGATTAAAATACCTGAACAATACATTTCCCCGCCCTATGGGGCGTAAACCGGTCATATATCGACCAAACTATCCATCGGCACCATAGTGATCGATATAACCGAGGCGCCTCGCTTTCCATCATCCACATAAGTGAAAATGTCTGGGCTCCATACCATGACACCACTCCTAGCTAGAAGGAAATGCATGTCCTCCCTGAAGTCCTCTCCCGTTTCTGGTTCATACCCGGGGTGTGAGGCTCGCGAATTAATGCCATACACAAAGCTATGCTATATTAAAGCTGTGCTTTGATCATCAATCACAAGGCTCTGCTTTTCAACAAAAGCCTTGATCACTGCATCTCAGCATGCCACATTGATATTCCACGCCATGCGACTGATGCCTATCGATATATAACCTCTGAGCTCGTACGTCTCAGAGAAAGGTGCTAAGCATGAGAATACATTCTCCACCACCAAACAGATATATATTTAATAGAAATCAATCAGCACAGAATAAAATCCAATGTCAGACACACATTCATTTACAAGTTCATTCTAGGTCTGAACGAAACTGGAGGCACCTTATTCCTCGTCCTGTATGTCCAATACAGGAGAGAGGCCCTTGCATATCCGGTCGATCTCCAAGTACGTCTGGACGATCACCACTTATTACCTTGTCTTGGGATGCCTCCCACTCAAGACATCAGTAATCATCCGAACGATGTGAAGATCTCCGGTCTCTAACCACTGTCTTCATCCTTCGGCTTTTCATCGTCGATTAATTATTTGAAATGAGAATTAACTCGTCCTTTTCAAATAATTCACGCATATATAGAATTCAAATCAATTCTTTCTATGGTTAAACTATTCGACATCCACATTTCAGTTCATTAATATAATTTTCATGTCAAATACATCCAACCATCAAAATATCTGATAAACCAAGTAAAATCGGTTTATCTCTATTCCACATCGTTTAAAATATTTTAAAATGATTTTTCACTATTTTTATTTATTTAACAATATTCCATTTCCAACGAACAACGTTTCAGGTCATTCGATGGCTTTGGCGCTGCTCTCGTCCAAATTTGATTTAAACATTTCGAATATATCGTTGGAAAGATCTGTAATGACCCAACTTTCGAACACATCGGAAGTCGTGTCATTAGTAAGAAATAAGAATAGATAGAAGATAAAATCACATAACATCAGAATCTCACAGGGGAATTTTCACAAAGATACTACTTTATAATATTACATAACAGTACATAATACATTAGATCATCATAGGTCTAGTGATACAACCCATTCATAGTACATCAGTAATTATAACATTCACGACTAGCTGGCAGACTTAATTATACAGTAGATAAGGTAGGTAGTCCAGCACACTTATAATCTTTATTCAGCTTCATAAGTTTCTATATCCTGATTCACTTGTCTATTCATAACAAGTGTTATGAATACCCAAGAGTTTAAGGGAAACACAGAAAAATAAACTCCGGGTCAGTCAGGGGACTGGTATGAGTAAAAAGTTTGAAACAATTAAAAATATCTCATAAGACCATGCCGTAAATACAGATAGGGTTTTTACCTTATGAGAATAAAACACTTTGTATACTTTAAACAGATATTATCATAGTGTCTAGGTGTTTTTCACAAATAAATTAGAATCTAGAGGAATGCTTGCATCTCACATTCTCCTATATAGTATACAAATAAAAATAGCTTGGCGCTTATGGAAATTGGATTTCCACCTATGACAAGGTATGGGACCACCTTCCGATGATGTATCTCTTGAGGCAAATACACCTGGGTTCAACAAGAATGTCTTGCAACCCGGCCCTCACATGACCGACCACTCATTTATCTTGAGTGTATCGAGTGTATATCACCAATGGTTGTGTACGGCAACCATTCCCGAATGGGAAGAATCGATAGATTAAGAAACACAAGGAATTTTTCTAGATAGGTGATGCTACACCCTAATGGGAGCGACCCACTTAGCCATGCTGCCTGCCCGATTTTTGTCATTTACTGGGTGTGAGGCTTGAGGCTAGACTTACGTTTCATCATCACTGGTTCATTTCCTTCGAATGCCACATCGTCCTACCCATCAGAAATACTCATTCGATTTCCCAAATATATCACGGGCAATAAAGCTAAGAGAAACGAATTTCTCCGCCACCAACGTAATACACTTACGAAATTTCGATGTGTAGAATCTGACTGATATACGTTGTCAGACACTTGTCCATTCAGGTTTGTTCTGGGACTGAACAGACCGAAGATTTTTTACAATCATCGTCTTCAATTTGAAAATCTCTGATGCGCGGTGTATAATCAAATCAAAGTGGAAAATTTATCCGGCCTCTTTGAAATGATTCGCGAACATTTTTCTTTTAAATTATTAATCTAACATGATTAAAATCAATTACATATATAGTCAAATCAAACAGTATACGATCATCTTGCTTATATCTGGCATTTTGATCATAACTTAGAATTGGATAATTTTAGTGTGCGCGCTGCACGGTTTTTTTTTCTTTCCATCTTTCCCGTCACTTTTGAAAATGAATACTTACATTATTCTTTCAGAAATTTATTACTCATAATCACTCTTTAATTTAATGATTCATAAATGAGTTAAATTTATGATCTATAGTCTATTTCAGCTTTTACACTTTGTATCGTTTCATCAAATCTCCCTTTTTGATCTCTTATACTCGATTTACTCTTTCTTCTTTTTATATCGATAAAGTTTCTCCTCTTTATTTATCAGTCTAAAATGGTTAAAAATATACTTTGTAGTTTTTATTTCATCAAATACTGAACTGTACTTAACCTGTTTTTTGCATTTTGAATTTACAATTCAAACAGTCCAATTCAGTGTATGCATTACATTCGTTTCTTTACCACTTGTATGTTAAACAAATCTAAACATTTTATTCACAAATAAATGCTAATTTAAATTAAAAACTGAATTTATAATTTATAGTTTCAGTATTGGTTCTCAACTTCTTGACGAAACACAATATCCTGATTCACTTATTCCTTAATTTAATTAAATAAAAATTCCATTTTTATATTTATTTTCTTATTTTATTTAATCCAAAATTAAATTTAAAAACTAGTTTAAATTTAAAACATATTTAAATACTATTGTTTTTAAGCTAAAATATCAAAATACCCATTTGACAAAGTACCAGGTAAGAAAACACTAGCGTGCACTCATGAAATCTAGTCCGGTTCTCACGTTTTTAGCCCCGTACCACTTGGCCGATTATTTTCCTTAGTACCAGGTCTTGGCACCCATGTTTTCTACCCCGATCACAACAAAAATACTATGTGCCCAAGATTACCACTCCTTCTTCTTCTTCCTCCTTCCCTGTGCATAGCTATGCACATGCACAAGCACCCGGGACCCCTCCAGTCTCCGACAGCCCCTGCCACCAGTCGACCTCCGACCCCTGGATGCGCCAACACCCTCCAATGATCCTCCCTCGGCCTGAAGCTAACACTGGCCGTGCACCTCCCTTCCTCAGAAAAAAACAATCATCCAAGAAACCCCTCGCACCTCCTTCCCTCGATCACTGGTCATCACCTCCTCCTGGCCACATCAGCCCATGACCCAGACGCACCAATCCCCCCTGTACCGCACTTCTCTCCCTCCTCCATTTCCGAGCAGTTCCACCATGAAAATGGTGAACCCAAAACAGTTTTTAAACCCTATTTCTATTTAATTTACAAAATCTACTCAATTAAAAATTTAACCAGTATTTTTCCTATCATCTACTCCTTCTTCCACCCCTCCAGGCCAAGCGCCATCACTTCTGGATCCGTGGATCGACGGGAATTCACCCATTTGGATTTTCTAACCATCTCCCTTTCCCTCTCGATTCACTCTTTGCAAAGTCTTGATTTTAGTTTTAAAAATCATTATTTTGTTGCCTTATCATGTTTATATAATCAAAACAAGGTTTAATCAGTTTTGAAAATCATCATTGAAAATGAAGAACAGAGAGCACCTGTTGTTTGTTTTTACAACAACAATAAAGGTTTTTGCAATGGTTCCTTCACTCCTAAACATTTGGATGGAGATATCAAGGTTTTTGGACATAGTTAACCCTTATTCTAAATTTGGTTTTGTCAGGGTTTTACTCAACATGACAGTGTCTAATGAAACAAAGAGCCAATGCACTTTTCTTTATAGGACACTTAAGGTTTTATTTAACAAATCAAGGTTTTCTACTTCATATCACACAACAAACAATACATGATGGTTTACTGGTACAAGATCATGAAAGAAATTCAAGATTACTTCATAGTTCAAACAACCAAAACTGCAGTAATTCAAAACAGAAACTAAAATGCAGGTTTACTCACTTAAAAATGCTATGAACCCTTGCTTTCTCTTGCTGGAAATGCTTTGAATTGCTGTGTGTTTGTGTGAGTGAAATGTGTGCTTGTGTAGGTCCTTATAAAGTGGTGAGAAAATGGTAAAATATTGGTGTATTTAATGCTGATGTGAAACAACAAAACAACTTTTTGCTTGACTCATGAAAGACCATATAAACAACCATTTTCTCTCTCAAAATCTTTGCCAACTTTCCTATATTCACATGGCATACACAGCCTAGATACCACCTCCTAAAAATACCCTATACCTTGTACAAGATTTCCCCCATTGGTCTACAAGAAATATCTCATTAAATGATCTTTGTACCACTATGGTCTTTCTCCATCTTTTCCCTTGGTTTGAACAAAATATTGAGATCATTTATGTACTAAAAAGGTTCAGAATTCCTTGAGTTATCAAGCCATATTTTTCACATGTCAGTTTTGATTTAACAAGAATTTATTAAAAATGCAAACTTGCCTTCCAAGGATGAGTAAAAATCAGAAAATGTTGTACATGAAAATCCATGTCATGTAGTGAAACACATAGAAAAATACTTAGCAATATCTATGATTTGAAATCAACTTGTGTAGACAAAATGATGATGCATATGTATGATCTTATAAATCTTTTGATGCATATGTTTATTTGACAAATTGGCCAAAGTTTTGGAAAAAGAAATAAGAAAGATATTTTCAGAAAATCAATTGAAAAGAAAGAAAAGGATTGTAAAAACTGAAAATACTTTTATTCTAAAATGATTATGTCATGTGCCAAATCTTTGGCTTGAGAATCTTAGTTGATAGCATGATCTAAAGTGTAGTAACTTCATGAATGAGACTATGAGTAAGGAGAGTTTGACAATACATGATCTCTTTTCAATGCATTTGCAAATTCAACAAATTTCTATGAGATCTTATCACCTCTATGGTGTAATGGAAACATGATTTGAAAAGGGGATTTTGACAATACATGCAGATAGAAATTCAAATGAATTTTCATGAGATTTTATTTGCCATCCAATCCATGGTGTAGGTGATGAGATCATGGATGAGAACATGATTTTACAAGAGAACTAGACAATGCATGGTTTTTGATATTAAAATTCACATATTTTCTTGCATATGTTTTTGAGACAAAGAGGTGTTTAAATCATATTTTAGTCACGGTGTTTAGTCATGTTTGAAAACAAGGAGTTTGCCAAACTAAGGTTTTAAAGCTTTTGAAAAATATGAACAAGTGATTTCAAAGAAAATGGCAATTTTACAATTGCTATGCACAAGTGTTATTTATCATACATCAAAAATTATGATTTTAAACAACACTATTTAAATATGCTATCATATACATACATAAGAGAAAAATGCAAAATTTTAGTCTTGACATTTTTTTAACTAAATTTAAAGTCTTGAATTTTAAATTGAAATTGTGGATACATACTCATGATAAAATAATATCTGTGTTCACGATCGAGGTGAAAACTCGGGTCATTACAAGATCTTTCCAAAGCAAACCCAACGGTTCCGGTTTCGGGAAAATCCGACGGGCGTATCTCCCGTAATAATCGTTTAAAATTACGATTTCAAAACACGAACTACAACGGCGCGATTCGTTTTATTTTAATATATATATATATATATATATATTCATTCTGGCGCTGTTTTTCTTCATATTTGATTTAAATATTTCACACAGTCTAACCGTTGGATCTAAACAAGTTCTATATCGTTGGAAAGATATTTTCAAAGAGAACCCAACGGTTTCAGTTTCGGGGAAATCTAATGGTCGGATTTCTCAGTATAGTCGTTTAAAATCACGATTCCAAAACACGAACCGCAGCTGCGCAATTCATTTTATTTTAATATATATATATAATTCATTTGACGATTTCCAAACATTTTCACTTCAAAAATTTGGCTAACGCCTTTAAATTTCGAAAAACTTCGCCATAACCTCCTTTGTACGGGCAGGGGTTTGGAAATTTATTGGGTCGTATTAAGTACCCAATAAATCCAGTATAAACACACACAATTTTTAGTATCCTATCTATGCTAGAGGGAGTGTGTAAAATTACTCTAGAGATAAATCTCGTCACCTCGTCCAGTGTTAGAAAATAAATAATCCATGTGCCGTATTTAATAACTAGAGAGATGTGATTATTGTCCACTCTACACCCATGTGGGGTTTTTATTTAATCTGGCAATTTACCGTTATATATATTTTGTCCATATCAGTCCTCAGTTCAACTTGTAATTCAATCATCGCCATACGAACATCTCGTTCGTATGGTAATCTCAACCTCGTCATACAAGCTCCAGATGCTTATATGGAATTATAATATGCTATGACATCAATAGTGCGTCTTCGGTTCCACCTGAAATACAGTCATCGCCATACAAACATCTCGCTTGTACGGTAATTCCAACCTCGTCATACAAGCTCCAAATGCTTGTATGGAATATGATAGAGTATGCTATCCTCATGAAGTATGCCATGCCATGTAATGTATTTCAAAAATAATTGTTGCTATCCTATGGCAACATTTATAATCTCATACAGAACAACCAGCACACCGCATCCAATGGCATTCACAGGAGTTGATATATAAATAAAATTGTGCAGCCAACTCATTAAGGTTTACCTATTTGTCGGGCACGCAAATGAATTCTTTACTCAACAGCTAATCCATTTAACTTTTTAGCATGTGTATATATATGCATATCTACGCTAAAAATAATTTTTTTAGCGAACAAATATTTATTTCCATACATGACTATTTTTAACACTTCATATACATGTTAAAAATATTATTTTCAATCAACAAATATTTATTTCAACCTTTTGTTATTTTTAACACTTCATATACATGTTGAAAATATTATTTTCAATCAACAAATATTTATTTCAACCTGCGGATATTTTTAAAGGTTCATACATACAATAAAAATGTGATTTTTATTGTTAAAACATTTTATTTCAAACATGAATATTTTTAGGGATTCATATATACAATAAAATGTGATTTTTATTGTTCAAACAATTTATTTCAAACATGAATATTTTTAGCGATTCATATATACAATTAAAATGTGATTTTTATTGTTCAAATAATTTATTTCAAACATGAATATTTTATATACTTCATACATATAAGAAAAATGTTATTTTTATTGTTCAAACAATTTATTTCAAACATGAATTATTTTCTAAAACATGAATATTTCACGAAATTTTGGCATTATAACGGCAGGGTATTTAGCACCGGCACCGTGTCCAACACGGCTCCTCTACTATCCTAGGCCTTGCAGCATTACAATACTTTCATTTCAATGATTTTCACAATATCATTCATTTTCTCAACACAATATTTATACCACAAACTCAACCAATTTTGTTGCTACCACAATCAACATTCACAATCACAAACAAATTTCACAACACAATCATTTTCCACAACACAATCAATTTATATTGTCCATGGCCTATGGATGAGGGGAGTGTATATATGTGTATATATATATGTATGTATGTATGTATAATATATATATATATATATATGTATATAAATATATTTATTTCCATTTCAATTTCATTTCAATTCCATTCAACGCACATATGATTTATACATCGTATATATAACTTATACATTGCATATACAATTTATACAACGCTTGTATGTGAGATATACAACGCTTATATAGTTCATACATCAATTATATAATTTAAACATCGCTATTTCTTTCAAATTTGAATTTAGAAATCTCACATTGGGTTCCACTCCTCCTTAAATTGTAGAAAGCTCCAAAAATACTCCGGTCTCTTCTAGAATGTAGAAGACGTTGTCATGAGTCCAATGTCTCTTGTTTCACTGGATTTCGACAACATAGCTAAAAGATATGATTTTTAGACGATTAACCAACTTTGCAACACTTTTAAGTGTTAAAACCCATTTAATTTAAACAGTCGTATACCTTCCACCAGTGTTCAAAACTAGGTTTGAGATTTGCGCACAATCCGTAGCACTTGTAGATGATCAGAGGGTACCACGTTGTTGGCCTTGGAGAGAGCTTTCCGTCGCTGGTGGGGGTGTGCAGTTCGAGGGAGGTATGGTGTCACGGTAGGTCTTCGAACGGCCAGAGTTTGTGGCGTCGATTCTCACAATGTACATAATGAAAGAGGACCTAGTGGGTATGGATTTGAAGCTTGAGGAGAAATCTACAATATCCTCAACTGGGGCATTCGATTTTATTCAGAGGATTGGCCGGAATCGGGGTTGGAAAGTTTGAATACCTAGCCTCCGTCGAGAATGGGGTTATCGGGGTTTTTTTAATTATTTTTGGAAAATTATTTTATGAAAGAAAAAATGTGATTGGCCCATATTTATATTATTTCCAAAAATAACGTTTTATCATTCGAACTCAAAATCAATCACAAAGACTGACGCCCTTAGCTAAGTACCCCCAATCCGGACATAATGGAATATGTTTCGTATGCCCATTCGACTGTTACAGTCAGTTTTTCTTCAAATTAAAATATAAAACTCAAATTTGGATTTGAACGTACATTTTAATTTGCCGGGGCCACATACTGATTCCATAAATTTCCGAAAAATAAATCTAGCTATGTTGGGACGATACGGTCCTAAAAAAGTTCATTTCGTCGAATTTGGAGACCGTTTGAAAATGGACTTTTTCTAGTTGATCCAATTCAAATTAAAATTACCAAACGCGTTTTCATTTGCCACGCTCACATATCAACTCCAAAAATTATGGAATTTGAAACCTAGCAATGATTTGATATTCTGGATCCAACCAAGGTGGTTTCATCGAAAACGGAGGACATTTGCAAAATGTCTATTTTTAAGGGCAATATTTATATTAAATTTCATTGCGACTTTTCTGAATATTCAACTGGCCATAACTTTTTATTCCCGCTATGAAATTTTGATTTTTCAGATTTGATAGAAATATATTTTTAAATAGATTTTATTATTTTCGGTTTCACTAAAATACGGTTTATTTTGAATCTTGTACATTCAGTCGAAGTTCAAAGTTAAATTTTCAAACTGCCGCGCCATTTCAGGCTCGTTATATCATTAAAATAAATTTAGTTGTGACGACCCCAAACCCCGTACTGACGGTGGCAAGGGTAATCTTTGGAATATAACACATAAACAGATAATATCAAAACAGAAATAAATAAATACACCAGATAATGTACAAATAATACACTGGATAAACATCATCAGAGTTACACAGTATACATGATCATACATAGTACAAATACAGTTCAGCTATACATAAATGTCCACAGCGGAAAACAAACATAATATGTACAATTGGAGACGAACAGCATAAAAGGAGATAAATGATAGAATCCATCTTCAGCTCCAGCTATCCAGAAAGAGCCTGCTAAAACCTGAATACAGGGCTGCCCGTGTAGAAAGAGGGGCACCCGAGTTTGCAAGTGAAACAAACTACGAGTCAGTCATGGGACTGGTATGAGAAATCTACTACACAATTTATAATATGGCTAATCACAGGACCACGCCACTTTCGCGGAACGGGTTTACTCCATTGGATTGCCAGTGCTTTACAACAAGTAAATCTTTTAAACATCGCAATGCTTTTTATAAAAATGAAGCCATTATAAGACTCGGTTCCCATCACACAATGCAACGCAAACCGGAGGATAGAGTTTTTACCTTATAATGGCCAAAATATGCTTGATACGAATAAAACAAAAGCATTTGATATTACTACTAGTGTTTATATGTTTCAAAAACAATTTCAAATCATAAGTATCAGTCATAAACGACATTAATGCCCTATACCACTATGTCGCCATATATAGGTACATAATCAAAACCGCACAGTCACGTATTTGGAAATTGGATTTCCATCATGAACTAAGGCAAAAGATAGTCCTTACCGAATTCGAGACGCTCTAGCCCGCCCCTTAGGATCAGAACGCATCAACCCTTGGATCGTCAGGGTCGGTCCACCGATGTGGATTATTATGCCTGAACACTACGTTTCCCCGCCCTTTCGGGCGTAAATGAGCCAACGAGTGACTCCATCGGTCCCGGATCGACCGATATATCCGAGGCGGCTTGCAACAGCAACAACCACATAGGTGAAAAATAGAATAAATGTCAGCCAGTTTAAGCACTGACACCACCTCTAGCTAGAAAGAAACACATGTCCTCCCTGAGGTCCTCTCCCATTTCTGGCTCATACCGGGGTGTGAGGCTCGCGAATTCACGTTATACACAAAGTTATGCCACACAGACCGTTCTTTGATCATCAACCACAAGACTTTGCTTTTCAACAGAAGCCTTGATCACTGTATCTTAGCATGCCACACAGGCAATTCACACCATGTAACTGACGTCTATCAATCACATAGAATGAAATCCAATGTTAGACATACAGTCCATTTACAAATTCGTTCTGGGTCTAAACGAAACCGGAGGCACTATATACCTCGCATACCCATCGATCTCCACGTACATCTGGACGATCACCACTTATTATCTATATTTCGGGATGCCTCCCAATCAAGACATCAGTTACCATCCAACCGAGGTGAAGATCTCCGCCCTTCAACCACTGTCTTCATCATCGACTTCTTATTGCCGATCAATTATTTGAAATGAGATTTAACTCGGCCTTTTCAAATAATTCGCGTATATTTAGAATTTAAATCACTTCATTTCAATGGTTAAATTATTCGGCACCGATAATTAAATTCATTAATGTAATCTTTACGCCACACACATTCAACCATCAAATATCACATAAACTGAGCAAATTCAGTTTATTTCCATTCCATATCGTTTATAATATTTTATAACGATTTATCGCTATTTTTATTTATTTAAAAATAGCCATTTCATTCAAACGACGCTTCAGGCCATAACGTGGCCGTGGCGTTGTTTTTCTTCAGATTTGATTTAAATATATTTGAAATTCTATCCGTTGGATCTTCACAAATTTTATATCATTAGAAAGATTTTTTCAAAACGAATCCAATGGTTTCAGTTTTGGGAAAATCTGACGGTCGGATCTCCCGGTACACTCGTTTGAAGTTTCGATTTCAAAATACGAACTACAGCGTCATTATTCGATTTAATTTAATTATATATATATATATATAATCGATTCTGGCGCTGTTTTTCTTCAGATTTGAATTAAACATTCCAGACAATCCAACCGTTGGATTTTAACAAAGTGAGTATCTTTGGAAAGATATTTCCGAGACACACCCAACGGTTACAGTTTCGGGAAAATCCGACGGTCGGATCTCCCGCACTAATCGTTTGAAATCACGGTTCCAAAACATGAACTACAGCTTCGTTATTCTATATATTTTAATTATATATATATATATATATATATATAAATATAATCGATTCTTCGACTTCAAAACCATTTTCACTTCACATATTTGATAAAAACTATATTTTTGTCCAACAGATATTTATTTCAACACATTAATTTTGTTTATTTTATTTCCACACAGGAATTTCTATTCAACACATGAATTTTATTTATTTTATTTCCACACAGGAATTTCTATTCAACACAAGAATTTTATTTCAACATTCAACACATGAATATTTTCCATAGTTTATATATATATAATAAAAATGTGATTTTTATTGCAAAACAATTTATTTCAAAACACGATTATTTATTTAGTTTATATATATAATAAAAATGTGATTTTTATTGCAAAACAATTTATTTCAAAACACGATTATTTTATGTAGTTTATATATAAGGTAAAAATGTTATTTTTATTTTTCAAAGAATTTATTCAATACACGAACTCCATTCAACACATGAATTTATTTCAATACATGAATTTCTATTCAACACATGAATTTTGTTTCAACATTCAACACATGACTTTAGTTTCAACATTCAACACATGAATATAAATCAAACATAGAAATATTTCAGAAAATTTCGGAAGCATAACGGCAGGGTAGTTAAAACCGAGACCGTCCCTAGACGGCTCCTCGCTCTACTTTAAAGCCTCACATCTTTTGACAATGGGGATTTCATGCATCTAGTTCGCACGCAGGCGGCATGTTTATTTTTTTCTTTCTTTTCCACAAACTAATTCTATGTGGTTTCAACCAAATAATTCCCAACCACAAACGGGTATTTTTCAACCACAATCAATTCTAATCAACCATTCGCTATTAACCAATTTTCACACCAATCACAACCAATAAATATCATCCATGGTTTGTGGACGAGGGGCGTATATATAAATATATTTAAATAAGTATATTTCACTTCCATTTCAACACATATATAATTTTTACAACGCATATATAACTTATACATCGAACATACAACTTATACAACGCTTATACATGAGGTGTACAATGCTTATATAACTCATACTTCGAATATATAATTTATACATCGTCATTTCCATATCGTTTATAATTCAGAAATCTCACATTGGGTTCCACTCCACCAAAAATAGCAGAAGGCTCAGAAAAATATCTGGTCTCCTCTAGAATGTAGAAGAAGTCCACACGAGTCCACTGTCTCTTGTTTCACTGAATTTCGTCAACAAATGAAAAAGATATGATTTTTACAGTGAAATCATAAACCGTAGCGCTTTAAAGTGTTATTAATTAGTTTAATATAATTTCAGCCGTACCTCTATAAACCTGTTCAAAACTAGGTTTTGATCTTACACCTAAACCATCGCATGATAGGACAATCGGCCTCTTCCACGTCGTAGAGCTTGGAGAGGCGCCTCCAGAGGGACCCACCGCTCTGAACTCGGTTGTCGGAATTCGCCCCGGCGACGGTCGAAAGTGGCCAACTTCCCGAGCTCGATTCGAGCTTAATACTCCACGAAAAATTTCAAAATTTATATGGATGTGAGCTCATGAGACGATCTACAAAATCCTCAACTGGGGCATGTGATTTTGGTGCATGGATTCGGAGAAAAAGAGGAGGGAAGGAATGAAGAACAGCCGCCGATTGTTTCAGGAGGATTACGGGGAGAGAGAATGTGTGCTGACCAATGAGAGATTTTTATTTTATTTATATATTTTAAAAATCCAAAAATACCCCTCTTCATGTATTAACACCAATCCAAACCCAACGACTGTCGTCCCTAGCTAAATACCCCCATTCCGAACACAATGGGATATGTTTCGTAGGCCCATTCGACTGTTTCAGTCAGTTTCTCTTCAAATTAAAATATAAAACATTCAATATTTGTTTTGAACGTACATTTCAATTTGCCGGGGCCACATACTGATTCTAAAAATTCCAAAAAAATAAATCTAGTTATGTTTTGACGATACGGTCCCAACAAAACTAGTTTCATCGAATTCTGAGACCGTTTGAAAAATGGCCCTTTTCTGGTCGATCCAATTTAATAGAAATCGACCAAACACATTTTCCTTTGCCACGCTCACATACTAGCTTCAAAAATTATGAAATTTGAAACCTAGCAATAATTTGACATCCCGGATCCAACAAAAGTTGTTTCGTCGAATTCTGAGGTCGTTTCCAAAATGGCCATTTTCACGGGCTATATAAACTCTATAGCGACCTTTCTGAAAATTCATTTGGCCATAACTTTTGCTTCCCGCTACGAAACTTCGATTTTTCAGATTCGTTAGAAAGATATTCACTAACAGATTTAAATATTTTTGGTTTCACTAAAATCCGTTTTATTTTGCACCCGGTACAGTCAGTCAAAGTTTGAATTCAAATTTTGAAACTACCACGCCATTTCAGGCCTTGTTTATAGTTAGAATTAATTATATTTATTTTCAAATGTCGATTCAAACTTACTTTTCGTCGTTATTATTTAAAATATTTATTTTAAATATTTTATATTCAATAAAATAGCCAATTAAAATTTTTTAAATTGGTTCAGATTTTACGGGTTGTTATAATCTCCCCCACTTAAAACTTTTCATCCCCGAAAAGGAACAAAGTCGAAAGTGGATTAATTAGCCAACTCTACTTTCAATCTGGCTTCCATTCTTCAACTTTTCAGTTTCTAAGAATTTCCAAATTCTTCAAAAATTTGGCTAACACCCTAAATTTTCGAAAAATTTCGGCATAACCTCCTTTGTATGGGGAGGGGTTTGGAAATTTATTGGGCCGTATTAGGTACCCAATAAATCCTAATAAGCATGCACATATTTATAGTGATATATTACGGTGTCCACAGGGGAGTGTGTATAGATCATAACTCCAGAAAATAAATTCTCGTCACCCTATAAATGGTTTTTGTGCCTTAATGACCAGAGAGGCGTGTTTATTGTCATCTCCAGACCCGTGTGGTTTTTTTTATTAATTTGGCAATTTACCGTTACATTTTATATGGTCCATATCAGTCATCAGTTCAACCTGTAATATATAGTCATCGCCATACAAGCCTCTCGCTCGTATGGTAAATCTTCAACCTCGTCACACAAGCTCCAAATGCTTATGTGGTATATGATGAAGTATGCCTATCTTCAAGAAGTATGCCATGTAGCATAGTTCAAAATTAATTGTTACTATCCTATGGCGACGTTTACTATTACACACAGAACAACCAGCACTCCGCATCCAATGGCATTCACAGGAGTTGATATAGTAATAAAATTGCGCATCCAACTCATTAAGGTTTACCTATTTGTCAGGCAAGCAAATAAATTCTTTACTCAACAGTTAATCCATTAACCTATTCAAACATATATAATGCGCATGTACATATTTCTTTCTATTTTTAAATCAGTTCAATACTTGATTTAATTTCATAAATTTACCATCACTCTCTTCTTGATTAAATTAACTATCGTTCTAATAATTTAATTAATCATATCCACTATCGCACAACACAAACAACAATCAATTTGTTTTTAACTTTTCAAAAATATATATCTTTTATATATTCAAAAATCATATTTCTAAATCCAGACTATATATATAATCAAAAATACATTATTTATAAACATATAACTCTCCACTCGTTCTGGGGCACTTCTGACCCCATCTCTAACGAGTTATTCTGATTCTGCTGTACTCATACTAGGATATTACTGATCCTATCTGTAATGAGTTATTCATCCTAGAACACTACTGGTTCTATCTTTGACGAGTTCGTTAATATGTTATATTTCAGAACTAAGCTTAACCAAAGCTCTGATACCACGTTGTGGTGACCCCAAACCCCGTACTGACGGTGGAAAGGGTAATCTTTGGAATATAACACATAAACAAATAATAGCAGAACAGAAATAAATAAATACACCAGATAATGTACAAATAATACACTGGATAAACATCATCAGAGTTACACAGTATACAGGATCATACTTAGTACGAATACAGTTCAGCTATACATAAATGTCTACAGCGGAAAATAAACATAATATGTACAATAGGAGCTGAACATCATAAAAGGAGATAAATGATAGAATCCATCTTCAGCTCCAGCTATCCAGAAAGAGCCTGCTAAAACCTGAATACAGGGCTGCCTGTGTAGAAAGAGGGGCACCCGAGTTTGCAAGTGAAACAAACTACGAGTCAGTCATGGGACTGGTATGAGAAATCTACTACACAGTTTATAATATGGCTAATCACAGGACCACGCCACTTTAACAGAACGGGTTTGCTCCATTGGATTGCCAGTGCTTTACAACAAGTAATTCTTTTAAACATCGCAATGCTTTTTATAAAAATGAAGCCATTATAAGACTCGGTTCCCATCACACAATGCAACGCAAACCGAAGGATAGAGTTTTTACCTTATAATGGCCAAAATATGCTTGATACGAATAAAACAAAAGCATTTGATATTACTACTAGTGTTTATATGTTTCAAAAACAATTTCAAATCATAAGTATCAATCATAGACGGCATTAATGCCCCATACCACTATGTCGCCATATATAGGTATACAATCAAAACCGCACAGTCATGTATTTGGAAATTGGATTTCCGTCATGAACCAAGGCAAAAGATAGTCCTTACCGAATTCGAGACGATCTAGCCCGCCCCTCAGGATAAGAACGCATCAACCCTTGGATCATCAGGGCCGGTCCACCGATGTGGATTATTATGCCTGAACACTACGTTTCCCCGCCCTTTGGGGGCGTAAATGAGCCAACGAATGACTCCATCGGCCCCGGGTCGACCGATATATCCGATGCGCCTCGCAACTGCAACAATCATGTAGGTGAAAAATAGTATAAATGTCAGCCAGTTTAAGCACTGACACCACCTCTAGCTAGAAAGAAACGCATGTCCTCCCTGATGTCCTCTCCCATTTCTGGCTCATACCGGGGTGTGAGGCTCGCGAATTCACGTTATACACAAAGCTATGCCACACGGGACGTGCTTTGATCATCAACCACAAGACTTTTCTTTTCAACAGAAGCCTTGATCACTGCATCTTAGCATGCCACACATGCAATTCACACCATGTAACTGACGTCTATCAACCACATAAAATGAAATCCAATGTCAGACACACAGTCCATTTACAAGTTCGTTCTGGGTCTGAACGAAACTGGAGGCACTATATACCTCGCATACCCATCAATCTCCACGTACGTCTGGACGATCACCACTTATTATCTATATTTCGAGATGCCTCCCAATCAAGACATCAGTTACCATCCAACCGAGGTGAAGATATCCGGTCTTCAACCACCGTCTTCATCATCGACTTCTTATCGCCGATCAATTATTTGAAATGAGATTTAACTCGGCCTTTTCAAATAATTCACGTATATTTAGAATTTAAATCACTTCATTTCAATGGTTAAATTATTCGGCACCGATAATTAAATTCATTAATGTAATTTTCACGCCACACACATTCACCATCAAATATCACATAAACCGAGAAAATTCAGTTTATTTCCATTCCATATCATTTATAATTTTTTATAAAGATTTATCGCTATTTTTATTTATTTAAAAATAGCCATTTCATTCAAACGACGCTTCAGGCCATAACGCGGCCGTGGCGCTGTTTTTCTTCAGATTTGATTTACACATATCTGAAAATCTAACCGTTGGATCTTCACAAATTTTATATCATTAGAAAGGTCTTTTCAAAACGAATCCAACGGTTTCAGTTTTGGGAAAATCCGATGGTCGGATCTCCCGGTACCCTCGTTTGAAGTTTAGATTTCAAAATACGAACTGCAGCGTCGTTATTCGATTTAATTTAATTATATATATATATATATATAAATGTAATTGATTCTGGCGCTGTTTTTCTTTAGATTTGAATTAAACATTTCAGACAATCCAACCGTTGGATTTTCACAAAGTGGGTATCGTTGGAAAGATATTTCCGAGACGAACCAATAGTTACGGTTTCGGGAAAATCCGACGGTCGGATCTCCCACACTTATCGTTTGAAATCACAGTTTCCAAACACGAACTGCATCTTCGTTATTCTATATATTTTAATTATATATATATATATATAATCGATTCTTCGACTTCAAAACCATTTTCACTTCACATATTTGATAAAAACTATATTTTTGTCCAATAGATATTTGTTTCAACACATGAATTTTGTTTATTTTATTTCCACACAGGAATTTCTATTCAACACATGAATTTCTATTCAACCCATGAATTTTATTTATTTTATTTCCACATAGGAATTTCTACTCAACTCATGAATTTTTATTCAACACACGAATTTTATTTCAACATTCAACACATGAATATTTTCTATAGTTTATATATATATAATAAAAATGTGATTTTTATTGCAAAACAATTTATTTCAAAACACGATTATTTTATATAGTTTTTTTATATAATAAAAATGTGATTTTTATTGCAAAACAATTTATTCCAAAACACGATTATTTTATATAGTTTATATATAAGGTAAAACTGTTATTTTTTTTCAAAGAATTTATTCAATACACGAACTCCATTCAACACATGAATTTATTTCAACACATGAATTTCTATTCAACACATGAATTTTGTTTCAACATTCAACACATGACTTTAGTTTCAACATTCAACACATGAATATAAATCAAACACAGAAATATTTCAGAAAATTTCGGCAGCATAACAGCAGGGTAGTTAAAACCGGGACCGTCCCTTGTACGACTCCTCACAGCTTTTGACAATGGGGATTTCATGCATCTAGTTCGCACGCAGGCGGCATGTTTATTTTTTTTCTTTCTTTTCCATGAACTAATCCTATGTGGTTTCAACCAAATAATTCCCAACCACAAACGGGTATTTTTCAACCATAATCAATTCTAATCAACCAATTTTCACACCAATCACAACCAATAAATATCGTCCATGGTTTGTGGACGAGGGGCGTATATATATATATATATATATATATATATATATATATAAGTATATCTCACTTCCATTTCAACACATATATAATTTTTACAACGCATATATAACTTACACATCGAACATACAACTTATACAACGCATATACATGAGGTGTACAACGCTTATATAACTCATACTTCAAATATATAATTTATACATCGTCATTTCCATATAGTTTATAATTCAGAAATCTCACATTGGGTTCCACTCCACCAAAAATAGCAGAAGGCTCGGAAAAATATCCGGTCTCTTCTAGAATGTAGAAGATGTCCAAATGAGACGACTGTCTCTTGTTTCACTGAATTTCGTCAACAACCGAAAAAGATATGATTTTTACAGTGAAATCATAAACCGTAGCGCTTTAAAGTGCTATTAAATAGTTTAATATAATTTCAGCCGTACCTCTCTAAACCTGTTCAAAACTAGGTTTTGATCTTGCACCTAAACCGTCGCACGATAGGACAATCGGCCTCTTCCACGCCGTAGAGCTTAGAGAGGCGCCTCCAGAGGGACCCACCGCTCTGAACTCGGTGGTCGGAATTCACCCCGGCGGCGGTCGAAAGTGGCCAACTTCCCGAGCTCGATTCGAGCTTAATACTCCACGAAAAATTTCAAACTTTATATGGATGTGAAGCTCATGAGACGATCTACAAAAACCTCAACTAGGGCATGTGATTTTGGTGCGTGGATTCGGAGAAAAAGAGGAGAGAAGATATGAAGAACAGCCACCGATCGTTTCAGGAGGATTACGGGGAGAGAGAATGTGTGCTGACCAATGAGAGATTTTTATTTTATTTATATATTTTAAAAATCCAAAAATACCCCTCTTCACGTATTAACACCAATCCAAACCCAACGACTGTCGTCCCTAGCTAAATACCCCCATTCCGAACACAATTGGATATGTTTCGTAGGCCCATTCGACTGTTACATTCAGTTTCTCTTCAAATTAAAATATAAAACATTCAATATTTGTTTTGAACGTACATTTCAATTTGTCGGGGCCACATACTGATTCTAAAAATTCCAGAAAAATAAATCTAGCTATGTTTTGATGATATGGTCCCAACAAAACTAGTTTCGTCAAATTCTGAGACCGTTTGAAAAATGGCCCTTTTCTGGTCGATCCAATTTAATAGAAATCGACCTAACACATTTTCCTTTGCTACGCTCACATACTAGCTTCAAAAATTATGAAATTTGAAATCTAGCAATAATTTGACATCTCGGATCCAACAAAAGTGGTTTCGTCGAATTCTGAGGTAGTTTACAAAATGGCCATTTTCACGGGCTATATAAACTCTATAGCGACCTTTCCAAAAATTCATTTGGCCATAACTTTTGCTTCCCGCTACGAAACTTCGATTTTTCAGATTCGTTAGAAAGATATTCACTAACAGATTTAAATACTTTTGGTTTCACTAAAATCCGTTTTATTTTGCACCCCGTACAGTCAGTCAAAGTTTGAATTCAAATTTTGAAACTACCGCGCCATTACAGGCCTTGTTTATAATTACAATTAATTATATTTATTTTCAAACGTCGATTTAAACTTACTTTTCGTCGTTATTATTTAAAATATTTATTTTAAATATTTTAAATTCAATAAATTAGCCAATTTAAAATTTTTAAATTGGTTCAGATTTTACGAGTTGTTACATTATTCGTTCTAACTTTGATTCAAATAAATTGTTAGTCGTTACTATTTAAAATAAATTATTTTAAATATTTTAGATTCATTTAAATAGCTAAAATAAAAATTTTAAATTGGTTCTTATTTTCTGGGTTTTTACAATATATATATATATATATATATATATTGCTACTACTTTGTTGGTTAGGTGAGATTTCTATAGGTGATGATGTCATCACTATAATGGTTGGTTATATGCATAAGTTTACATAAAATTCAGATGCATATATTTTATTAATAATATGTTTTTGTTATGACATATTGGTATATTTTATTTTAATGTTACATTTGTTAGTGTGTGTGTGTGTGTGTATAACGTTATTTACATAATTTAACCAAACCATGTATGAGCATCTATTAAATATAAAATTAAATCTTATAATTTTTTGATATATATTTAAGTTAAGTATGACTTTTAAAATCGATTATTTTTTAGATTATTAGATTTCATTATTTAATTACTATAAGATTGATTAAATTCATATATATTTCCATGCCAAAAAAATAAATTCATATAAATTAATTTTTTTAAATTAAATTTTATTTTTTTAAAATTAAATTTTATTTTTTAAAAATTAATGTATCATCGCAAAGCTTTCAAGAAAAATTTAGATTTTCTAAAAGCTTTATACTTTTAAATATTATTTTAAAATTCGATTAAAAATTATTTAATAAACAAAAACCAATATGCAACTCATAAAAATTTCACATTCCTTAAAATATAATTATGTATTTTCAAGAAAAAAGTGTTATATTATATTATTATTTTATGTATTTACTAGTGATAAGTTGACCAATTAAATCATAATAAATATATATTAATATACTTAAGTTCTAATAAATTAGCATCTGTAATGTATTGAAATACGGTATGTTAAATAAATTTTATTTACATAGATATAATTTATTACGATACATATTTAAATTTAGGTATAATATATATACATGCACACACATCCTAATAATTATTTTATTTTAATTCATATGTACATTCATATGATTCAATTATTTAAACTTATAATTTATATAAACTTATTTATGCTTAATTGATATTTATGACATATATAAATAATAGTTATATATATATATGTGTGTGTGTGTGTGTGTATATAATTGGATATATATGTATATATATGCGTGTATGTAAACTATAAGTATATTCAATATTCAGGCAATAAACAATATACATATAGGATGAGCTAATGTGTTGGTGGGATGTATATATGGGCATGTTATACCATGCATGGAATATCATATTATACATGCACAGTATATTAATATGTATAAGACACAAATGTATACTTGTGTGTGTGTGTATCAGATAAATTTCAAACAACAATCTATAATCCCCAATAAAATACATGATTTTGTTTGAAACATATTTAGAAATATTCTAAATAAAGTAGACTTCATATGTCCAATATGTTAGTACCATAGATGAAGGTTTTGGTGAAAACAACCTTAGGAAATAATATAAAGTATAAATACTAATGTTTCTAATGTTATCTAAATATATCTTGTATATAGTGCAGGATATAAACAAGTATTGATGATAAAGATTATACAATATCAAATGAAGATTTAGGATGATGAATCTGATAAAAAGATTGAGTTAGAGAATGAATATTAACGGGAATTAAAGAGATCAAGATGTTTCAAATAAGTTTAGAGTCTTAAAATACAAGTTAAAATTCTTATAGCACTTGATATCATTTCAAAATGGTTTTTAAAAATGATTTTCAAGTAATCTTTGTTTTCAAAATGATATTTTTCGAAGTTTCCTTTATGATTTCATATTGTTTATATATTTTTTATATGTTTACAAGTTGACAAATTGATGGGTTTACATTATTAAATATTTAAAGAATTATTCTGAATTTTTTATTAAGGTTATTATGATTAAAATATGTATAAACTACGTCTAAATGATTTTACAAAGTTTCAAATTATTTTATAAAGAAAAAAAAATTCAAATAATTTAAATAAATTAATTTACAAAATTTAAAGGGATATGTAAACATGTCCTAGAAATGTATACCAACATACTAGCTAGTTTTTTCAAAAAATATTTTTTCAAAAGAAGTGTTTATTCGTCAATAACCTTTCACAAATAGATATAATCGTTTAACCACTATAAATACAAGAGCTTTTGAATAAATTTTCAAGTCATCTTCTTTATTACAAGTTCTCGCTTTATTCTTTTTCATTTTATAAGAAAATTATAATATACTCTGATAAATTTTAACCAGAATCTAATTTGTTTATCTCTGACTTGATTCTCCATAATTCTTTCTCTATCTCTCAAGATCAAAGTGCAATTCAAAGTTATAAGACAAATTTTAATCCAAGATCAAAAAAATATGAGTTCGCAATCTCTTTCAAAAAAAAATCGCTATACATAAGGGTGTGCTTGTAGCTTATAAATAAATTGGGTATGTTAGTAGTCTCGAAAATCCACTGGGCGCGGTTGATCCTAAATATCAATTGGGTGTTCTTAGTAGCCCAAGAAATCTAAGTGACTCTACCCAAAGGTAAAAATTCTGGAGGGTATGTCTCGTATCCTTGAAATCAAGATTATATTTGCAGTCAACAGTGAGGTACTTGGAATAACAGACAAGCATTTCATAGTGGACTGCTGATTGAAAATCAGTTGCATAGAGTAACTCTAAGGCCATGAATATATTGTTCTATTCACTGGATTCAAATAAATTTAGTAGTGTCTATTTGAGTCTACATTTGAAATTTGGAGAACTTTTCAAGTTACACATCAAGACCCAAGTAAACTAAAACAAACTACATTTCCCATGTTAACAAACCAGCTTCGGTTATTTAAAATGTGTCCAAAGGAGTCAGTATCTGACATGTATAGTAGATTTCAAGATATAATATGTTCACATGTTGCATTGGGTAAAAAACTCTAAATAAGATCAAGTTAGATAGCTTTTAAATTCACTTACTCTTGAATGGAACCATAATACCGTAGTGATAGAAGTAGCTAATGATATTAGTACTCCAAAAATTAAAGAGTTAATTAGAAGTTTAAAATCTTTTGGAGAACAAATATCGGGAAGAAGAGAAAGAAAAGCAATATAGAAGAGAACAATAGTCTTCAATACTATGACAAACAAATTTGATTCATAAAGTGATGATGAAGAAGAAATTACATTCATGACAAGGAGTTTTAGGAAATTTATGAAGTATAGAAGGAGGAACAATTTACAAGATATGATAACAAGGATTTAGAAAATGGAAGTGAAATTCAGAACGATATCAAATGTTATAGTTGTCATAAATCTGAAATCGTAAAATGATAGTGTTCATATTTGGATAAACAGAAAATCATACAAAATACCTATTCGTTTAGAAAATAGAAAAGAGCATATACTTCAACATTAGATGATATGGGAATATCCTCAACTAATAATGTTTTATATATAAATACTGCCAACATGTGCTCCACAGCAATATATTATTCAATTAAAGAACAAAAATTAAATCTAAAATAGGTACAATCAAAGAAAAAAAACTGAATCTAAAATAGGTACACAATTTTTTTTTTTAAATTTTGGTTACTTCGGTTTTTGCTTGCTTTAGTTTTTGACTGTTTTGCTATTCGATTGTTTAGTTATATTGAATTTCGAATTGATCAATTGGTTGGTTTTAAACTATATTTAAGCAGTATTATAGTTATTAATGAAATAATAATATAAGATATATATAAAAAGTAAAATTTCGTTAAAAATTGATATTATTTTTTTGTAAATAAATATAAAAAGGTAATAGTATAAATAGATAAATAGGATAAGACAAATTTTCTTCATATACACGCATAAATCGACATACCCACCTACATATGTCGACATCCCTGACAAAACTTTGAAATTCATAAACAAATTCAAAATTTGAATTTTCCTTCACCTTTTCACTAACTCGTATGTCATTAAAAGGCGTCTACTTAACTAGAAAACATGACACTCGAATCTATATTCATTATATGAGTATCTTTTAATTCATTTCATCTTTCCTTTACAAATTTCAAACTTTCTTCTAACTCGTATCTTTCGAAAACACTTCATTAATGGCTTCCTCAATAATTACTATCTCCATGAAACTATCAAAAAGTTCCTAAAAAGTATATCCTTTTCCATGATCAAGAGACTGTTCAAACCAATATAAGCTATATGAATTTGAAAAAGTTCATATAAGAAATTTGTAATATTTATTGATTTTCTTAATTTTCTTTCTCTTGAAACCAATGTTCTTAATCTATTGATGCTTCTTAAAATGATTTTGTTTATTATCCAATTTAGTCTAAATGTTTTTGAAATCCTTCATCAGATACTTGGATGCAAAACAATTGATATTGATCTATCCGATTTTAAAATAAATGAGCATGATCATGAAAATTTTCACCATATTTTCTAAGGGGATGATAACTTTAATTCAAAATTTGAAATTTCGGACCAATCACAACAATTTTGAACCTTCTTATACAACACTCCATCAATCCAAGATTACGAAATTTTAATAACCCTACATTAAGACTATGTAAATATCTTTTTTGCCCTTTATGGTCATCATTGAATAAATTAGACATAAGACATTTCGAATTAATTTTATGATAAAAGACTTTCAACTTTTCCTAAAGTTTATCTTACTGAAACTGGATTTCAAAGGAGAATAATTTTTGTCTTGGAAACCTATTATTCAACCCAATCTCTCTCTTATGATAATTTCATTAATTTTGAGCCTTAACAAACCCTTACCAAAGAGGAAGAGAGACTTACACATGAAGAGGAGGAAGAAATATAAGAAAAGGAGTAAGAGGGAGAAGAGATGGAAAGTGAAGGAGAAGTTGAGGAGGAAAAAGGTCAACTTTCATGAAAAGCATTGATTTCTTGGCCCATCCAACAAACAAAGTTCTTCTCAAAAACCAAAAAAAGATCATTGAAAATCAAAAGATACTTAAAAGACCACTTAGTAAGAAATTAGACAAAATGTCTAACAAAATAGACAAATTATTTAGAGAATTAAGCCAAAAACTTGGATTCTCCTCATCACCATCTTCATCCATGTTTTTCTACTTTTTCTATGAAATTGAAATGGTCGTTGTATTAGTTTGTGAGATAGCTCATCATGAAGTCATGTAGTATTTGAATTCTTTATAGTCGTTGTTTAACTATCAATAAAAATACATGTTTTTTTGTTAATATTCAAAGATGATCTACAGGAATAACAACAAACGTAAACATATAACGAAATAAACATAAAAACATCATAAAAACTAAAACTTGAAATTTTTAATGTATATGTAATTATGCAATGGACAGAATTCAAATTTTTAAAATTTGAATTGTTATAATGTGTCTATCTACCTGAAACAACTTTTGCTCCTATATATATACACACACTTCCAGGCCTGAAAAACAAGAATAAACATTATCTATCTTCTTCCTTTACGTCCTTACTTAATAAATCAAAACAACGACTATTCCTGTCCATAACTTAACTGAACATCTTGAGAAAATGCTAAATATTTCAAAAATAATCTCTCTTATATTATCCAAAATCTGAGGCATTTAGAAATAATCCAAATGCAGATGTTCAAGAAACAAGTGAGGCATTTTGATGCAATTAGATGGATGATTTCTTCCCTCATAAAAGATGAACCAACAAATATTCTTACTTTGTACCATAAACAAAGAAACGAAAATTAAGAGGTTACAAAGGTAGAACTAAACTTTGGTGAAGATGGTTGGGTTGGAGTGCCAAGAAATGTTTAGTTAAATAGGTTTGTTTGAATAATAAATACTTAATTCAATTTAGTTTTTTCTTGATAAAATTGGTTTGATTTGTTTTGTTTGAACCCATCTTTGTTTGAACTCATAATTTATACTTCCCAAGCTTAAAATTATAAACACATTATAATCTATTAACCTCGGGTACTCGAAAACCCAGGTTGTCATAGACTCCCCTCTTAATGAAGTTACATCCTCAAAATTTACTTAGTTTAATACATAACATTTTAAAATTCTAACAACACATCTCAATTAATTTTTAACAGCATGTAGCCATCGATATTTACAGTCTCGTAATCCTACATATTAGGTTTATTAAATTTAGCGCAACCAAATTGATTAGATTGTTTTCACTAGCAACTCTGACTTATTGCGATTTAAAAATATATTTCCCTGATATCAATTTCACTTGATTTATCTTGGATTTAATTCATTTACCCATCCCTATTGTTTTATTGGGGTTTTTACCCTCAAGGACAAAAGGAACAAAAAGTTGTTCCATAAGGACAAGGGGCAAAAATTTATCCTCAAGGACAAAATTTAGTGTAACGGGAGGAATTCAGGGGCCCACTATAATTCCTTCCTTTACACTAACACTTGTCCTTATGGACCAAATTTTTCCCCTTGTCCTTATGGAACAATTTTTTGTTCATTTTGTCCTTCAGGGTATTTTGCTGTATTTTATTTTAAATTAACCAATCAAATAGACGCAAGATGATGGGGTTCAAATTTCCTCAAAAATTTAAACCTAAGATTTAAGCTTTGAAAGGATTTGAGAGGATGGAAATTCCTATAGAAATAAAGTACAAATAATCGGGCTCAACACATAAAATGCTATCGAATAGAGTACATTCCCAGGTGCATGCTTAAAGCTAAGGATTATGCACGACTCGACTGATAGAGAACACGGGATAAGGATAACAATAAAAGTGATAAAAGTAGTCACAGATGTTATCCTTCCGTGTGGTAACACATATATTGTACCAGTTATGTTCCCTTTTTTTTAAATTTTGTTCTGATTTCGCTTTGATATCAAAGTGTAATGCCCCACCTTGATAACCGCCCTAATAAAGAGCATTAACAAGGGATCCAATCTATTAAAATGAATAATCGGGCTGGATAAGGGAGACAATTCATAATCTTGTATTAGACGAGTATTGAATATGTCGATTGGGTGGATAAAATTTTCTTTTCTTACCTTAAGTGGATCGATGTACTCAATTCATAATATAAAACTACGATGCTCAAGGGTCGTATTTAGAACAAATCAAAATATATCACATAGCAGAATACACAATTACAACATCAAAATATGATGAAGGCATGTTCTACAAACTCGAATCATTTACATAAACTAGGTACATATACAACCAGTCTCAAAAGAATACATGTACAATGATATGAGTACATGTATACACAACTAAGGTAATAGCTCCAAAGGAATATCCCAATATATCAGATAACCATGAATCAACTGCAAATATATCCTGAAACAACTTGCTCTGACCCGAGCCATAAATACACAGGTTACTCTAGTTCGAATATATTTGTATAATAGGTAAACGAAGTATACTTCCATTGAGATAATAATTCCTTTTTGCAAGAAAAGGAATCTCATATCGTAAATAAACACATGAACACAAAAAAATGATTCATTTCTCTTAAGGAAGGTATATAATAACTCAAAACAACCAATTACAAAATAGACAAATTCATGAGTTTGTACTCCAATTCCTTGTGAACACAACAAACGCAGATTCAAATGTTTCCATCCACATGGATTACTAAAATTCTGAAATCAAGGTAATTATAATTTAAGGTCAAAATTACATAGGATGGAAGACGAAGAATTTACAGAAATCACACAAAACACTGAAATCTCAGAGTCAGGAACTCAATTAAGAGTAAAATCATAGAAATCACAAAACTCTTAGAATTTAGTTAAGAGTTCATATTACAGAAATCACAAACATGGGAACTCATTTAAGAATTCAAAACACAGAAATGATATCATTATATATATATATATAATGGTCATCTCGAAAAGGAGAAATTATCCATAAACACAATAAAACGCATAAATCACAGGGTAATGGATCTAACCATCAGAGGTAAGCCAAAGCTATACCAGCACATGCTAACATTGGAATGGCTTGAAACCTCGCCAGTCAATCAATATGTATAAGGCACCTTGTAAGAGGACCAAAGGGTCATAACACCATATTGAACCAAAGGTCCACTAAATTGGCCCAAAGATCCACCAATTAACCTAAAGGCTGACCGAATTAACCCAAAGGTCTAGTACCAGCAAACACACAGGAATATGTCACAGACTCTCGGACGGTAACCCGAATTATGGTAGTCGTGTGTCTAGTATCACACGTTCTCATTATTGGTTTACTAACCGCTAGTCAATTCCACACGGGAAAAGAAACACAAAAACACGAAGGCTTTGATTAACGAGTACGGAATTAGCTGCTATAATATATTTTCATGTCCCATACCACAAGATTTACTACACCGCTTAATCACAGCCTCACCTACTTGAAGAGTGCAAAATAGTGTGGTCTTATATAATAAAATACTTCATAGGAAGATCAAAATTTATTTTGGAAAATATTACAAAAAAATGATTTCGAAATTCCTTTATAAATTGTGAAATATATTAACATTTGTATATCTTAATTAGCTTAAAAATATTTCTTTATTTAAGAGAAATTTCTTATAAAATACCCTTAAAGATGATTAGAAAAATGTGCATGTGTACTCGGAATCACAAAGTAGTAAACACAGAATAAATCATTAATAATTCAATGAAACCCAAACAACGAATTTGTGACAATCCGAACTTCTATGTGGTGGAAGAAACCCATAAAAATCACTAATAGCATGGTTTATCGATTGAAAAAAATTATTTAAACAATCAAGACTATATTAGAATTTATCATCAAAACCATGCCCGAACAATCTGTAAAAGTTTATGATTTGACACTAGAGCAAGGATGATATAAAACTCTCAATATGGGTACTGGCATGAGCATTAAGGAAATCTCACGGAATAGCAAAAAATAATTGGGCCAAAGTGGCTCTCAAGATGACACATTACCTGGGCAGTTGGCCCAGGTTGTGTCGACATGGGTAGAGCTTTTGTAAACACATGTGTCGACATAGGTTCTTCCTATGTCGAAATAGCTCATGAATTGGCTACAAGATAGTTCGAACCTCTCGGGTTCATTTTCCAAGCAAAATACAGAGGGAAAAACTACAACGAATGTTGACTTCCTTATATTAGTTAATGTAGGCTATCAGCAGAAATGAGAATTTCAAGAATCCATCAAGGATTGGAGAAGATATGAAAGCACAAACATGGACTCGGGTCATGTTTGCACTAGGCAATTCATGTTGCGGTAAGCAGTTTTAAACCAAATACTAACCCAATCATCAACAAAACGTATGATTCAAACTAGAATGTGTGAGGAAACCCTCACCTTGGCTGGTTTAAAGAGATTTTGGCTAAGTCGATTGCAAGATGAGAGCTTGAGCGCCTAAAACTTGTCTTGAAGAAGAAATAATGACATGCACCAAAAGAGTTACCGTAATTCTACTTTCTAAATTCCAGGAAACAAATTGAGAAGATGATTATCCTACTTTGATATTTTTTTTGATGTATTTGTTAGAACCTTCGCTTTTGGACTAGATTTTGATTACGAAAACTATATATCAATGATATTGTTCACTAATGTCTTTTATTGGAAAAAGGAGAAGAATATAATCTAAATACACGAAGATCCGACAAGACGATATGTTGCAATATAGTCTGAAATCAAGTTAGTGTGTAAATGGTAACTATTGTTAAAATCACTCCGATAAGTAAATATTGATATATATATATATATATATGTGTGTATTATAATTCTATTTTTTAGTAATGATGAAAAGGCATGTGCAGACTGTGTGCATCAGACGTTTAATCTGGAATTTCAGATGTATGAATGCGGAATATTCAAATATTCGGGTTTGAATATCCAGTTGTCTGAAATTCCAATTCAAACATCTGCATAGGCAGACTTGTGCTCTCAAGTATTCAACATGACATGATTATAAATCGCTTTCCTTCTCTATTCTTCGCCTGCTTTCAAATACATATATACAAAAGAGAAGATTATAAGAAGGTTGTACTCAAACTGTGACTTATTAGTGTTATTAAGAATAAAAACTCAGTCAAAACAATTTTTTGTATTTGTTGAAGTCATGTTCTGCTGCTCAGACAAGAAGTCCTCTTCGGCTACTGAGGTGAAACTCTGTTCTACTACTCAGGTCCCTGTTTTGCTACTTAGGAGGCTTAATACATGTTCCTTTGGGTTAAGTGAGGGTGTTGATTAGTGAAATTCCAGAAGGAGTCTGGGACTGGATGTATCATGGTGCTCCGAACATGCATAAAAATTCCTGGTGTTCTTTACTTTATTTATTGCATTTACATTTATTATCTGTGATACAATCTCTAAGTTCTTATCTCATTAAATATTTACTTGCGTATATCAAGAATAATATCACACTTTTGCATATACACATATTTCCATATTACTCGATCCTACTCATTTTCTTTTCATTTGGTATCAGAGCATGACACCTTATAACCATAAAACAGTTATTTGATAACTCGATAATATGGAAAATAACACTACTACCAGCACTAACACAAGTTTCATAAAAGTTCAATTCACTACACGACCTCCACTTTTTAATGGCATGAACTATAATTACTGGACTACACGAATGAAAATTTATATGCAAGTCAATGAATTTGATTTGGAATATTAGTAAAAAAGAACATACTATTCCCACTACCAACTAGTCTGAGTGGTCAAGTTCACAAAAGACTGATGCTACTTCAAATTCTAAAGAAATGAATATATTGCATTGCGTTTTGGATAAAACTAAGTTTAATCATGTTCGTATGTGTAATATTGCATATGATATACGATGAACACTCTAGATAACTCACAAAGGAACTAACAAAGTAAAGTAGAGCAAGATATCCATGCTTGAAAGTCAATTTCAGAACTTTAGGATGAATGAAAATGAATCTATTAATGACATGTACTCTATATTTCAATACATTTATCATTCATTACTGGGCTTAGGATAAAAATACTTTGATTTTGATATTGTATCAAAAATCCTAAACTCTTTATCGGAAGATTCGAAAAGAACGGTCTTGGAAATTGAAGAAGCTAATGATCATTCATCCATGAAACCAGAAGAGTTAATAGGAAATCTAATGTCATATGAAGTAAATTTGCAAGCAAAATGAGTTCATGCACAGAATAAGAAGAATCTAGCCTTTCATGCAGAAAAAGAAGAATAAGATTCAAATGAAGAAGACCTAGTTTTTATTACAAAAAACTTTAGAAAGTTTTTGAAATATATGAAAGGAATCAGAAAAAATGGAAAGAAAAATCTCAAAAACAACAAGACATCCTCATCATTAATTGAGTGCTTTGTTTGACACAAGAAAGTGCATTTTCAAAAAGATTTTCCGAAAAAGAAGAAAGAATATCACAACAATAATAAGAAGGAGATATCCAAAAGATGAGCATTTTCAGTAACATGGGATGACTCGGATTTCTCATCTTCAGAAACGATAGTGAAAGTGATACCAAACAGGCTAACGTATGCTTCATGGCAAAAGATAATAAGGCTAGTGAGTTTACTTTTGAAGATAAGGTAGAAATAAATACAGAATTATTAGAAACTAGAAATAATTTCAAAAGATAATATAAACAAGCTAATGAGGATCAGAAAAAGGTAGAATTCGAAAGTTAAATGTTGAAAGATGAAAAAGAGATGTTAGAAGATAAAATTAGAAAACTTCAAGAATGTAATGACCCGTAATTTTGGTCAATTTAAAGTTTGAATTGTAATCTATTTTAATGGAATTTAAAAAAAATGATGATTCTGACTCGATAAAATTTGAGATTAATTTTATAAATTTGTTTTATGTTTTAATTGACTTAAAACAGGCTTAGTAAACTTTTTAAATCAATTTTAAAGTTAAGATTTTGAAAATCGATATTTTAAAGCTATTTTGATCATCTAAAATAGGACCATTTTAAAGAATGTCTGGTAATCCAATGAATCTACTTCCGTTGGATCGAGAATGTCGAAATATGGTAGAATCCAAAATTTGAAGTCAAACATGATTCGTATGTGAGAGAATGGTATATAAACATAAGCTGAAAATTCAGTCAGAATTCATTTTAAGCTAGAAAAAAGGTGACTTTTCAAACGGTTCCCAAATTCGATGACACTATATTTATTTGAAGCATAATTCCATAACATAGCGATATTTCAAATTTCAGAATTTTTGGAGTTAGTATTTGGTCATGCAGCTAGAACGAGGTTCGCAACGCATAATTAATACATTGACTAAACTAGTCAAGTCAAGCTACAATTCTTAACAAATGGAAACTAATCACCTCCCCACTTACCTCCTCCACTTGTCAAAATCTTCTTAACTTGTCATTCATGAATTAAGGTAAGCTTAAGTAAGATTAATCAAGTTTTAATTAATTTTCATTTACTAAATTATATTTCCTAAGCTTAAAACCATCTTTAATGTCCTCCTCCACCTTTCTACCCAAGCCGCCACCTCCAAGGCCACCATCACTGCCGTGAACTACAGCGCCAACTCCTCCTCCATTGTTCCATCCCTAACCAATGTGCCCCCATCTTCTGGCTCCCAAAACTCACCATTCCCCTCACTTATTTGCAAAACACCACATTTTTATACCCTAAATCAAGTGCAAGCCCCACCATTATCCTCCTTGTGGACCCCACCCTCCACGGCAAGCACCCACAACCCTAACCTTTCCTGCACCACCGATGTCCAACCCCATGCCATTACCCCCTTTCCCTCCTCATGCTCAAACAATCCTAAAAATCCAAGCATTTTACTTAAAACCTTAAGTGTAATTGATTTTGAGTGTATTCGAGTGTTTGTTGATGAGTTTGAGTCAAAAAGGAACAACCTTTAGCTTGTTGCAAGCTTTTCACTCAAAACATTTGATTTGTTTAGTTAAAATCATAGATATGTGGTTAAGTGGTAAATTGTTAAGGGATTAAGTTAATATTAACTTATGAAATGATTTGAAAGCGAAGTTAAGTTAATTAGTAAGTTAAAACATTGCTAATATGTTAATGATAGCTTATATGAGAATTCGAGATTTAATTTGGTTAATTATCACGAAGTATTATATGGTATATGGTAGCTCACATCACTAGTTGTTTGAAAACCATATGGATGAATGAATGATAGGTTATGTTATGATTTGAATGTGATGTTGGATTAATTAAATGTTAAAACAATATTAAAATATTTGTGGTAGTTTATATTGGATTAAACATCCATTTACTTGTCGAACGACTTGTTTATGTTCACCTATTTAAGTGGTATCATTTAGATAGAATAATAACTTGAATTGAATAAGTTATGATTAATTTGAATTGATAATTTATCAATTGATTGTTTGTTGAAAACCCCATACGGGTATTGGGATGATATTTGACCTACACAAATCCCAGGTATGTAGTTTGAATGTGAATCGGTTGATTGAGAGACAAATATAGGCGGTAAATAATTTTTTGAAGCTTATATGATGTAAGTGAACACTGGATGTTAATTGAATATTTTTTAGTTATTTACAACTATTGTTGGATGCATAAAATCCATGCAAATGGAATTATATGATGTTTGGTTGAAATTCATTTCAGTCTGGAATGAATATGAATATTTTAATAATATAATATTCAATGAAAGATCAAAGTTGATTGGATATGGAAATCTGTGATTTTAAAGAGAAACGATTGAAATAGAGTTTTAAAAGATGTTCATCTATAGCTTTATATAATTTATAAAGTTGGATTAGAAAGTATTTTGATTAATTTTTAAATTATAAATCGATTCGGGTTTCGAATAGAACGCGTCGCACAGCGACAGTTCGCCTACGTCAACTCGTAACTTCGAATTGATGTAACGGGAGATCTGACCGTCGGATTCTCCTGAAATTTGAACCATTGGATCCGTAATGAAAAGATATTTTAAACAAATAAGAATTCTTAAGATCCAATGGTTAGATTTTAAAATATGTAAAAAAATCTGTTTTGGAAAAAAGTCGTTATGGAAGCAGTCTGGTGGCCGTATTTGGAAACCGACTGTAAGGGCTTTAATAAAATTATAAAAAGGGTGGATAAATTATATTGAATCATAATTAATGATTTGGAAATACTTTTCGAAGAAATACTCCAAATTTCTAAAATATATAAGATATTTTATTTGAATGAGCCAGCAAACGACTAGAATAAAGAACCAAAAGGAATATGCGATGATTCCTAAGAGTAAATTCTAGTATCACCCATGAGATCTGACTTTAAATTATTATGTTAAGCGAGGGGTGGGAAGAACGAAAGGAACATCGTATATTCGACTAAGATCAGACATTGTTCTCCTAAAGATAAAGAATCCAATTGGTTTAAAGTTACATATTGGATTGTAAATGTTTTTTTATAACCAAAGTTTTCCAACGAATAAATTGGATAGGGTTTGAGTGGAAATAATGTTCAAAAATTTCTATATTGGATTCCGTGATTATACGGATATTGTTTTGAGGAATTTGGAAGATAGAGATATTGTTATTCCCTATACGGTATCTGTTGGTTTCACAATTTGATATTGAATATAAGTCGATACGATTCTATTCAAAGCCTTGTAATTAATATCAAATTGAATTTTGGGTTTGTTGTGAATGATGCCTTTAATAACACTATTCTTAAACCCAGTTGAAGATGAAATTTATGGAAATAATCTTATAATTAAGATTGAATGAAGTCTTCCAAAGTGAAGTTTTTCCAATTAATAAATTTAATTGGGGTTGAACTGAAGTTTGATTTTGGGTTTATTGTGAACGATGTTTTAAATAACATTAGTTCTCTAACCCAATTAGCAGTGAAGTAACGATTTGGAATTTGTAAATCCTTTAATTAAGATTTAATGAAATTTTCCAAAGTAAAGTTCTCCAATTAATATAATAAATTGGAATTGAATGGAATTCAATTTAATAATAATCGAAATGAGCTTCTATGAAGGAAGGCCTTTACTATTTATGGGATTTAAAAGGCTTTGTGTTATTTCGCTTATAGTATTAGTAAAATATGGAAATTTATATCGATTATACATTATTATGATTTTCATGAAAGTTATGTTTTTAATGGAAGTTGATTTGGGTTTATCATGAACAATGTTTTAAATGACAATTGTTCTTTAACCCAGTTAAAGACATGATTAATTTCCCAAAGTTGAATAATCAGTAAATAATGATTTTTGAAGATTAAAATTGTATGGAGTTTTAATGAACCTTTAATTAGATCAAAAATGTGAAGAAGCTAATTAAGTTTACCGTAACACGATGGGTGTTAGATATGGAGTACTACCAGTTTTGCTCCGTGAGACGAATAGACTGGGATGGGATAACAATATGAAATATTATTATTTTTGTGTAAGGCTCGTTGATCCCGATAACAATTATAAATCTTAATTTGGTTTAAGTTTAGAAAAGATATTATAGCATCTTTTGAAATGATTCCAAAGGAAGATTTAAACAACAGTTTATAATTATATTATCTTTGATAAGATTAATGGGAACCTTTCCCAGTGTAAAGAATATTTGAATAAAAGAATATTTTGGATTGGAAGGGGATGTTTTTTATCTTTATCTATATCACATGATTTTAAAGATATGCGAGTTATTTGGAAAGACCGATTTTAACCCATTCTGAATTACTGATACGACGATTAAAAGTCGAAGAATAAAGACGGTGGTAGAAGACCGTAGATCTTTACATTGTTTGGATTATTGCTTATACCTTAGGTTGCTCCCGTTATAAGGTTACAGTGGAGGACATCCAGACATACTTGGAGATCGACCGGATATGCGAGGGCCTCTCTCCTGTATTGGACATATGGGACAAGGAATAAGGTTCCTCTGGTTTCTTTCAGACCCAGAACGAACTTGCAAATGGGTTGTGTGTCTGATATTGTATTTTATGTTGTATCAGTTGATTTCTACCGAATATATATCTCTTTGGTGGTAGAGAATTTATACTCTTAGCTTAACACCCTTCTTTGAGACGTATGAGCTTAGAGGTTCTATATTTGTTGACATCAGTTATATGATATGAATTGACAATGTGGCATGCTGAGATGCATGGATTAATGCTTTTTGTTGAAAAGCAAGGCTTTGTGGTTGATTATCAAAGCATGGATGATATAGAATAGCTTTGTGTTATGGCGTTAACTCACGAGCTTCACACCCCAGTATGAATCGAAAATGAGATGATGGACAGTAGAGAAAGGATATGTGTTTCCTTCTAGCTAGAAGTGATGTTATGGTATGGAGCCCAGGAAATTTACTTATGTGGATGTTGGAATCGAGGTACCTTGGATGTGGTCGCACAAGGCTAAGATGGTCGACGTACTGACTAGATATTAGTTCTGATAGGACCGGGGAACATTATGTTCAGGAGAAACCGGAACTCACCGTGGATAGATGGGTCAGCTATGCCGCTACGGGTGCACGGGCATGTGAGTCCTAGGGAATGTACTTGGGTGTCCCGAATCGGAAGGAAGATCCTTTACCTTGGTTCATGATGGAATCCAATTTCCAATAAGAGACTTTACGATTTCAGTTGTAACCTATATGGCAACATAATAGGATGGGGTATTATGCCATCTATTACCTATATTAGAAAGTAAAATAGATGGATTAGCGTTGTGGCATGCCTAATTTTCTTTTAGATCCAACGTGGCAAAATTGTACTGCCTTAGTTCGCAGTCTTCTTTTTCCGTTCCCTCTATGTAAAAAAGCATTGCCTTCACTTAAATAAACGGAAAAAAAACTGCCATCTTGATTTGCGTATGCGGTTGTCTCCTCCTTCCCCAAATCCAACCCACTAAAATTCATTGATAATTTACAAACCCGATCTACTTTCTGTAGTGACCCGAAAATCCGGTCCAATTTGAGCTGACTAAATAACACAAGTCCAACCCCAAATTGCACTTGAAATTCAAGAAACTAATAGAAAGAAGATAGAGGGTGAGGATAGATAAGGTAGAACTAGTAGAATAGAAGAAGAAGAACTTCATCGTCAGAGTAAACACGAATCTCACAGCGGAATGAATAAAATATAACATAACTTTTGAAATACAAACAGTTATATATACAATAGCACTTATCAGAGTACAACACTTACGACAACAGCGGAAATAATAATAGCTATAGAATCCTGAAGCCTCCTGCTCCAAGCTCTCCAAGTGTATCTGTAAAATCCCGACTACTTGACTGCCCGTACAAAATTAGGCACCCAAGACTTTAGGGAAACAAACAAATAAACTCCGGGTCAGTCATGGGACTGGTATGAGTAAAACAGTTTAAACAGGTATATGAACAAGTAAACGATATCTCATAAGACCACGCCGCAGAACGGAACGGGCTTTTCCCTTATGAGAATCCAAAATATCTTTATATCAAAAACCTTTTGATATTATAATAATGTCTATGTACAAATAGATATCAACTAGCAGAAACGCTTTCATCTCACGTTCTACATATATAGTATACAATCAAAATCGCAAGCACGTACTGGGTAATGGATTTCCAACTATGAAAATGTATGGAACCACCTTCCGATCAGTGTACTCTAGGAACGATACACTGGAGTTCAACAAGAACATCTTGCAACTCAGCCACACATGACCGACCACTCATTTCGCTTGAGTGTATCGAATGTACATCACCAACGGTTGGGATCAGCAACCGTTTCCGTATATATATATGGGACAACATTGATAGATTAAAGAAGCAAATGAATATTCTCTATATAGGTGATTATACACCCTACTTCGGTGCGACCGACTTAGCCATGCTGCCTGCCCGATTTCTGTCATTTACCGGATGTGAGGCTAGAAGCTACGCTTACTTTCCATTCATTTATAACACGATCACTTTGAATGCCACATTATCAGATCCGTAAATCATTAGTTGGTTTATACAAATACCCTGGATGTTATGCTAAGGGATAAATCCGTTGCAACCATATATATTTATACAGACCAACCCATTCGATCTTTGGAAATACTTTGTCAGACATTCGTCCATTTACGTTCGTTCTGGGACTGAACGAAACCGAAGGCACTATTCAGTACATCCATCTTAGTTCATTGTTATCTAAGATTTATACAACAGCCCTTGCACTTTACTCCATCTTCAATATATTCAGCATATATGATTCGCAACGCTTATGCCAATACAGAGTGGTTCTTTGGATAATGATCCAACCGGTCTCTCCATATTAACAACGTTAAAATGGTCAAAACATTGATAGTCTGTGATTTAACTATCAAAGAAAAACTCGTGTGCAAACAACGATATTATTTCCAGACGGAAATTATATCAACCAATCATCATTTAACATTTATCTCTTTAGTTCATTAATTTACTTATCTCCTTTTTCCCTATATTATAAATTTCTTATTTTCTAATTTTAGAAAGTATACTTTATTAACAATGGAAAACATTTCCATTTCCTTGTTTTCTATATTAGAAAACATTTCTGATTTCTTATTTGGAAAACATTACCAAAGTTCCTTCATTGGATTTTAAACTGATGTTTAAATAAACATCGCTATGCCAACTCAAACTATTTACTGAATTCACTTAACCATCATTCACTATCAAACCTTACCATTCCTTAGTTAAGAAGGGAGTCAATCAAGTTGGGGCATAATTACCTCTCAGACCTTAACTGAACAACGTTATAACTTCGAAATAGTAACAGTTTATCTTTTAAACCATTGACAACTTCTTTACGTAACTATCGGATTCAATTTACGAATCCACTTCTTTATTGAAAACATTGATTATAACGATAACGTTATAATCCCTACTTTCGAAATATCTAACTTCAATTATAACTTTTATTCTTTAAATCGAATAATTAAACCTAACCCTAATTTATTAGTGTATACTTTTGATTTAAAAAGCGGAAAGTAAATATTACTTTCCCGAATTCGATATAATTGAATTCGACGTATAATTCTCTTTCGAGTAATCTCTATTTGATTAACTCTTCTTCGAATATCCTATATTCGATTATCTCTCTTCGAATAACTTATATTCGAAATCTCTCTCTTTCGAATAAACTATATTCGATCTCTTTCTTTCGAATACGATATATTCGATAATCTCCTTTCGATTAAACTAATCGATAGCTCCTTCCGATTAAACTATAATCGATAACTCCTTTAACTCTATTCGAATAACCTATATTTGACTAACTCCTTTAACTCTATTCGAATAACCTATATTTGACTAACTTAACTTAATTAACTCGACTTATTTAACTCCACTAGATTAACTCCTGTCGAATAACTAATATTTGATAACTCTATTTAACTCTATTCAACTCCATTCGAATAACTAATATTCGATAACTCTATTTAACTCCATTCGCTTAACTCTAGATCGCAGCGATCACAATGGTTATGCCTGATTCCCTCAGGAAACATCTGACCGCTTTAGGCTATCTGCAGCCCTGCGAATTACGCTAGCAGTCGTACTAAATGGCATCTCATTTGGATTAACTATAATTGTTCAATTCTAACTGTTTAACTCTAACTGATTAACTCTACGGATTTACTCTACCGATTAACTCTACTGTTTAACTCTAACTGGATAATTCTAACTGGTTAACTCTAACTGGTTAACTCTAATCGATTAACTCTATTTGACTTACTCGACTCGACTAACCCCTTTCGAATAACGTATTCGATTAACTAACTTCGAATACCCTATTCGATTAACTAACATCGAATACCATATTCGATTAACTAACATCGAATACCATATTCGATTAACTAACATCGAATACCATATTCGATTAACTAACATCGAATACCATATTCGATTAACTAACATCGAATACCATATTCGATTAACTAACATCGAATACCATATTCGATTAACTAACATCGAATACCATATTCGATTAACTAACTTCGAATACCATATTCGATTAACTAACTTCGAATACCATATTCGATAAACTAACTTCGAATACCATATTCGATTAACTAACTTCGAATACTATATTCGATTTACTAACTTCGAATACTATATTCGATTTACTAACTTCGAATACTATATTCGATTTACTAACTTCGAATACCATATTCGATTTCTCCTTTTTATAACGTTTATCCATTTAAAAAGATCCCCTTTTAACAACGTTTATTCATTTATAAAGATTCACTTTTAACAAAGTTTATTCATTTATAAAGATTCACTTTTTAGTAACGGTTCTTCACTTTATAAATGTCCTTTTAATAACGTTTTCCTTTTTATTAACTCTATTTATTTACTAAATATTCCCTTTTCAATTCTATTTGTAAATGGTTTACAAATATTTCCTTTTTCTATTTTATTCTATTTGCAAATGGTTTGCAAATATTTTCCTTTTTCTATTCTATTCTTAAAAATATTCTAACTCCTTAAATTTCGAGGAAAATTCGCCATAACCTCCTTTGTATCGGGAGCATCGGGAAAATCCCCAAACCCGCCACACAGGCCTTTCCATTCAATAAGAAAAATGGTTTGAATTTATTTCCTTTTTGAATATCTCCTATTTATTTCCAAGTGAAAAAACCCTATTTAATATTTTATTTATTTAACAAATAAATAATCCATTTTATAGTATCTTATCTATTTATTCTAAATAAATAATTCACTTTATAAATATTCCATTTATAAAGATTTCCCTTCATTTATAATTCCACTTAAACGTATTTCCTATTTATAAATATTCCATTTACAAATATTTCTATTTATAAATATTCTATTTTTAAATATTCTCTTTTATAAAATCCTCTGATTTTATAAATATTCTCTTTTCAATATTCAGGTATGTTATGGTGTTTAACATATCAAGTTACGATGTCCAATATCGTCCATACACATAAAATCAACAACGAATTATAAATCACGTCATATTTCACAATATATGAAAACAAATAAAATAACTGTTGAGGAATCCAGTTGGATTCCTCCAACCTGTTTCCCTGCATCCGCAGATGTTACACAATAAAATCAACATCACTTTCAATTCCATATGATATATTCTGTTAAACAGAATCAAATATAGAAATTCTACTAACTGACTAGCAGTTCAATCAAATAGTCAACACACAGTCAATCAACCAACATTTAACAGTTCTAAAAATACAACATGAAATTATAAACTGTTCAGAGTTGGTGAGTTTTACTCACATTTGGACGATCATCGTCAATGACGATAACCATCGCTTGATTCAGACAATTTATTTTGCTATAAATTGTGATGGACTCCAATTGACTCGCGGTCAGTTCCATTGTGGAGTGCTCGTCCATACAATCCTAACGGATCCAACCGTTTGAAATTCTGATCATATATGAGATAGTTACGATATTTTAAAATTATGACACAATTTCATTTTTATTTAAACTAAATTAAAAGCCTTAGTGGGCTTTACCTTTTTAAACTCCCCCGGCCCACTACCTCCCTATACAAAACCCGCTTCCCTCGTTGCTTACCCGAACCGCATCTTCTTTCCACATCCACTTCGCAAGCTTCAGGAAAAACACCTCGTTGACCTCCTCCTTTGACCGACCACCCACCATCACTCCGACCACTGAGCTCGACGCAAAATGCCACCGTTCTCTTCCTCGTTCGAAACCGCACCTCCCCCATACCTTATCATCGAACTCGGTTCCCCTCGTCGATGGCACCTCCACTCCTCAGACTGTCAAAAATCGCCACCGCACCAACCCTAACTCCTCCGCGAGGTGCGGTTCTACCTCCTCAGTCTAAGACCAAGCTCCATTTCACCGATTGAAGCCTCTACCCCCTCCAAGGCCAAACCCTAAACCCACTGTACGAAATTTCAGCTCGTCGAAACCTAAACCGCGACCCATCAAACTTATATCGGCTTGAAGCTCCCACCTTGCCGAATCCATAAGTGTGTATTCTGGGATTTTAGGACTTTTTTTTGAGTTTTGTTTTGATTTTTGGAAGAATGAGTTTTACTGTATATTGAGTTTCTGAGTTGCGGCGCTTTCCTGAAGTTGAAAAATAGGGTTTAGCATTTTTAGATGGGTATTTATAGTGTTTAGGAATTTTTTTTAGATATTTTTAAAATGGCATTTTCTTGGTATATTCTCTTTCTTATATCCATTTTGCTTCTGTGGTCTGTTCTTGACGGGTTTTATACCCTATTTTGGGTTGGTTTTGTTTGTGGTTGAGACCGAAGGCCCAGTGGCCTGTGCTGGATCATAGAAAAATAAAGGGGATATTTCAAATTTGTTTTTCCTATTTTATTTTCTCGTTTTTCTCCTTGTCTTCGGTCCTTTAAAAATCCGTGCGACCACATACGATCCCCTAAAATCACAAAAACTGATATGCCACTAGAGTTTGACATTATGGACCCAACAAAACTGGTTTCGTCGAACTCCGACTTCATTTGCAAAACCGGCTATTTTTAATGCTTTGGATGACCCATTTAAATATATAAATATATTTAAATATTTTTGAATTAAATATAAATAAATTTATATTATCGTATATCTTCACATATGATATCGTACACCTCCAGAATATCATATCAGAATTTACAGTTTGATATTTTCAGATTTATCGATATTCAGTTTATATCGAAAATCCTTTTATAACGTATATAAAGCATCGCAAATTATAAAGGAATTCTACAGCGACTTTTCTGAAATTTGATTTGGACATAACTCAAAATATACACGACGAAATCCCGATTTTTCTCCTCCACTAGAAAGATATACTCCACCAGCTCCACACGTTTCTTGTTTCACTGAAATCCGGCTTAAAACGAATCCTGTACATTCAGTTGAAGTTCAAATCGCCAAATCGCGAACTGCAGCGCCATTTCAAGCTCGATTTTAAATTATAAAATAATTATACGTTCAGACTGTCGTCGATTGAATGTATTCGTCAATATAATTCAACTCTAAGCTGAATTAAACCCAAGGGACGACCCCGTTCACAGAATAATGTGATTTCCAAAATTTTTGATTATTTTTGAATTAAATATATTATTTAATTATTTAATTTAATTAAATATCTACTATAATTTAATTAACGACCATTAAATCCTTTAATTCACCATTTATATAATTAAATAAATTAATTATAATACCTCTGACAATGCGGGTCATTACACTTTCTGTTGTTTACGCGGTTCCCGATTGTAATCCTACTTGCGAACGCTGATGAGTTGTGACAACCCGGATCTCGACAGGCCGATTTTTTTTCTTTCAAAAACCTAATCCATCGAAACCCGTGTTGGTTTGCTCTGGTATCCTACAGAAAAAGACAGAGACATAAAACATGTCAGAGTTTGGAAAACATCTCACAGTGGAAGGAACAAAATATAATATAATCAAAACGTAGCTTTACCTTAATAATAATACTGCCTAGCCAGTATCCAAGCTATAACATCTCTGTCTCCAGCCTAACCCGCAACTGTGTTATGAGGAGGTGATCATAACATAAGTTCTATGTGAATGAATTTAAAGTACACACTTTGGATAATCCTACATATACCGTTCAGTTATATTGTCTTATTTATTAGGTTATTGGTGTCAACAACGCTCCACGCTTACACACACTCGTTGTACCATCTACTCCCTAGTAGATTAACCTAATATAATGTATATGTAGCTATCCCCAAATTAAGGTACATTCCATGGTACCCCACTCGCACGGCCCTCACCGTATCATTGCAGGAATATACACAGTCCCTCATCCTACGTTCGAGTGACGTACTGATCTCTGTATGCTACGTCTACATGGAACCACAATAACTATATTACGTAGGCGTAATGACTACCATCATCGAATAATGCCCTATAGTCTATGATACACCACTCAGACCATACATGTGTGTACCTAGACTTTCCCACATATGTATCGCCAAACGTATTCGATACCTAACCCGCACACCGAGATTTCCTTCTATTTGTGCAGTCCCGCCTTTAAGAGCCTCTCACACAAATATCCCTAGGGTATGTTTTTCTATGGTGGCTATGGCCCCACCTCGGCCCTCTCCCTTAACTAGTAAAGACTACAAGAGCTAAGTGACAAGCCCCTAAACAAACAATTTAAACATCCATGTAGCGTCTACCCTCAACCACCGTCTCGATAGTGAAAGGTCAATGGCCTCTTGGGTTTAGCTCTTGTCTTTCCGCATCTCGCTGGTGGCCGATGACAGGTTCTCGACGACATATACTATCTTTGTTGGTCCTGACCCTCCGCCTCCGAAGTGAGGCAGCCGCCGAGCTACCCCTAATGTCACCACGTCATAGCATTCTGACTGCCCCCTACTTGTGCATTCAAGGCCCACCCACCTGATAGTTACGTGCAAACCCAACCTCTGTAATCCTAGCCTGAAGCTAAACCACCACAGAGGACTATCAGGGGCACCTTTAACGTCTCAAGAAGCCGCGTGCTTCCCCTTCCAGTCCGTTGGAGCTAACAAACAAATCAAATGTACGTGCCCTCCCCTCGTGCCTTATGACACCATGATGATCTACCACGTTTTGTTATTCATCCTCTAACATATGGATCGTCCCAAGCGCCTCAATTTACTATGTCATTAGATCCTATGTCTAATCATTAATTACGCGCTTGCTCTACCTCGACAGATTTCCCGTTAACTTGGTTGTTCCCATTTTCCCTTGACTTCTTATTCAAATTACCAAGTTTCTCTTGCTTACTGACCTCGCTCATAACTTAATTCATTTAAGTTCATTAATAAGCCCACAACATGTTATTCTTTATATTGTAATTCAATATTCATAATTCATTCTCTTTACACTATTCTTTGTCCCATCTCACGGTTACAATAACATGTTCTACTTAATTTATAATTAAGTGCATCTAAATTTACATGTTCATGTTCTACTTAATTTATAATTAAGTGCATCTAAATTTACATGTTTTCTATTAACATGTCATTCAACTTTTATGATTAAATACAACTTACTTATCTCCAAAAGTTTGCCTTCTTCTTTCTCATTTAATCATAATCTCGTCTTACATCGTCATTACAATTTGTCATAATTTACTTGTTAACTTAGTTTTCTTACCTAAGGTTTACTAATAAGTTTCTCTTTTCATTCATATAACTAATGTTATCCTAATTTGTAGATTTATTCTTATTCTCACTTATTACTTAATCTTCGATTAAGTACAACTTTGTTACATAAGTTATTTCATCTTCCCCTATCGTTCATTATAACTTACCTTATTACATAAATTATAATTCCCACTTGTCCCTAGGACAAGCCTACCTATTATCTTTCCTTTTCTTATTCAAGTTCATTCATAATAGGTTATTACCATTTCCCATTTTGGTATTAATTAAGATTAACTTAATCCTTCCCACTTCTTTAACACGTTTACTTAACCCCTACTCAACTGAATTGGTTCGTAACACCGCTACATATTTAATTAGGATAAGTATTCCAATTTAACGAATTATCAATGCTACCTATGTTACCCACTTAACCCTTCATCATTCCCATGTCTAACCACATGTCTTATCTTGGTTAAGTGCTTATTAATTCATTATAACCGCAATCTTGCAAGATCTCCCACATTAGATTACCGTTTGTGGTTGCTGGATATGCCGGGCGGTTCTGGGCAGGCTTATACCGCAATCCGAATCTAACCTCGTGTCTTTGCATTATTACGCATCTAGTTTCTGCCTTTGACCTCTCGCATTAGATTACCAAATTATGGTTTCTGGATATGCCGGGCGGTTCCGGGCAGGCTTATACCGCAATCCGATTCTTACCTCGTGTCTTAGGAGTTCATTTTCACTTTCTTGATTCAAGTCCCAATTTCAAATCTTAGATTATAATATATTCCAATTACCCATAATTTCCAATCTAAATTATGTTTATAATTTTAATCCAAATTATGCCTATAATCCCATGTATACAAGTTATATCAAATTATGCCCAAATCAAATTGCGTTCGTTGTTATTAACAATTTACGCTAAACCTCATATATACAAGTTATACTCAATGATGCCCAAACCAACTTATACCAAATCTCATGTATACAAGTTATATTCAATTATGCCCAATCCATAGTCATCAACAATTTATGCCAAATCTCATTTTATTACATATTTACCAACTTTTACCAATTCAACATATAATCCCAATTTACATTCATAATTCCAGTTTGATTCATATACCCATAGTTATATTTATAATTCCAATCAAAGTTATTCCCAAAACCCTATTATAAGTTATGCCCCCAAACCTCCCAATCACATATAATACCCAAATCAACCTTTTCCCTTTTATTCTCAATATCGTTCAATCACATAAATCCACAATAGACATAGGCTCGTAGATAGCCTAACTATAAAAATAAAAAGGGAAGAATAAAAGGAGGAAACCCAACGTAGGCATAAAATAACTAATCATAATTAAGCATATGATAACACTATTAGGCATAAGTGAACTTTATCAGATTAGATCTTTCAATAGGTTTATTATGTGTGTAAATGGGGAGTGGCGAATGATAGATCCATTATTATACAAAAATGTATTTTAAATCCACTCACTTGTATGTTCTTTAATTCTAGATCTAATCCATGGCTTTCTCCCTTTTTGCGCAGTGTAGATCAAGGCATCTGAAATCTTTTCCTTCATTGTAGCCATGGTTCTCTAGAAGAATTCCTTTCTAGTTTGTATAAACGTGTAATAACCCGGAAATCCGAGCCAATTTAACATTTTTATTTTCGCAATTTTAGCGAATTTGATTATTTAAAATGAATTATTTTAAATAATAACGACGAGAAATTTATTTTCAATAAAATTCGAATGTATATAGTTATATAGATCATCGTTAGAATATAAATATTTATTTATAATTCTAAAAGGAATCAGAAATGGCGCGTAGTTCGAAAATTCGATTTCAAATTTCAAATGAATGTACAGGATCCGAAATAAACCGGATTTTAGCGAAACCAAAAATATTTGAATCTATTTGTGAATATCTTTCCAACGGATCAGAAGAATTGAAATTTCATAGCGGGAATCAAAAGGTACGCCCAGTTGAAAATTCAGAATAGTCGCTATGGAATTCTTGTTCTTGAAAATAGCCATTTTGCAAACGACCTCGGTTTTCAACGAAACCAGTTTTGTTGGATCCGGGATGTCAAATTATTGCTAGATTCCAAAATTCACAATTTTCTGAGTCAATATGTGAGCGTGGCGAAGTTAAACGTGTTTTGACAGTTTCAGTCAATTACGATCGACCAAAAAATGGCCATTTTTCAAACGGTCTCGGAATTCGAAGAAATTAGTTTTGTTAGGACCGTATCGTCAATACGAAGCTAGAAACTATTTTTCTGGAATTTTTAGGGTCCGTATGTGACCCCAGTAAATTGAAATGTGCGTTCAAATTCAGTATTTATTGATTTATATTTTGAATTTGATGGAAACTGATCGTAGCAATCGAATTGGCTTGCAAAATATATCCCATTGTATTCGGAATGGGGGTAATTGGCTAGGGACGACAGTCGGTGGGTTCAATTTTGAGTTCGAATTAAAAGGGTTGCTTTTAGGAGAAGGAAAAAAATATATATTATACACTTTCACAACCCCCCCTCTCTATTTTTCTACACCGTTAGTTGTTTTTAAATTAAAAAAAAATTCGGTCTCTCAAATCGATGGCAGCTACGCCATCGCCAATCGCGATTTCCCCCTCCGGCGATCAGCCTCCGCCGCCTGGCCTGGTGCGCGCACCTCCCTTTCATCTCCAGCCGTCGCTCTCTCTCCCCCTATCTTCATCGAAGCCCATCGCCAATCAACAGAAGCCGCGCCTCCAGGCGTGCTGCCACGAATCGGAGCCCTCTCCGATGAACGCGCCGCCACACCCTAGATGACCCCCCCTCGCCCTCTGTTCCCTTTCCCCCCTCCTGAAGCCACGCACAGGGAAACAACATTGACCGTCCCTCCTCTTCTACCTCAGATCCGCAAAGCCCCCTCCGCTGTGAGTTTTAAACCCTCCTTCGATTTATGATGACTTATTTTTTTTAAAATATAAAGACTTAGTTTTAAAAAAATATAAAGACTTAGTTTTTAAAAATAGAAAAGAAAAGAGTTTTAGATTTGAAAAGAAAGGATTTTTACTTAGGTTAAGATTTAATTTCTATTTACATAAAGTTATAATTTTTTATTATAAAAAAGCTTGTCTTTTTATATATGAAGAAGGAATGATTTTATATATATTAAAATATAATTTTTATATAATGTAGAGAATAAAAATATAATTTTTATATGATGTAGAGAATAAAATATAATTTTTATATAATGTAGAGAATAAAAATATAATATTTATAAAGTATGAAGTTAAAAATATAATTTTTATAAATTATGAAGTTAAAAATATAATTTTTATATAAGTGTGATAATAAAAATATGATTTTTATTAGATGTGAAGATTAAAAATATGATTTTTATATAAGGAGAAGAATAAAAATGTGATTTTTATATGAACAGTTCAAGAATAAAAATGTGATTTTTATTGTAAATAGCATGAAATGGTTGAGTTGGAATGTCAAGCAAATCCAAGCCATTCAGAAATAAAACAATGGAGTGGAACCCCAAGGTGAGAACTCCTCACTTTTAATTTATTTCTAGTTTGAAATATATGCTAGGATGTAAACGGTGTTTAGTAGCACCTGACACCCGTCGTCCACAGACCATGGATGGCTTGTTTGTTTGATTTCTATATTGTGAAATTTGATTGTGTGATGTGGAATAAAATAAAATATTTATAGTGGAAAATATTATATAGTTAAAAATATAATTTTTAACGTGTATATAAAATAAATAGTAATAAACAAATCGGACGATTTGTTTATATACACTGATTTGACTGATATTGATTGGGACAATGAATTTTACACATCGCCCAACTACACAAATAAAATCTGTGTTTGTTGATTTGAAACCCCACACGGGTATTGGGATGATATTTGACGTACACTAATCCCGATTGTTTAGTTGTATGTCAATCGATGGATTGACAGGCTGTGTAAGCGTTAATTATTTATATTTAATGCTTATGCAGTTGTGTGGTGCACTCTGGATGATGGTTGATGATTTATCGTTGCAATTATATACATGTGTTGTAGAAAATCCATATAATTAACATTATATGGTAATTGATTGGGCCTCATTCCAATTTGGAAAATAGAAATATAAATTCATGTGTTGAATAGAAATATATATTCATGTGTTGAATAGAAAAATAAATATTCATGTGTTGAATAGAATAACGAAGTTATTGAAATATATAAGCCGTGTTGGTTAGATGTGCGCCACTTTGACGCGAACGATACTTATATCGATTATATTCGTTTTTATAATGAATATAGAAAAGAAAGTGATTTCAAAAATTTAACGTTTTGAAAATAATATCATTTATATATCGATGATGTGGAATATTCAATTTTGACTAGAAATTGAATATGAAGTTGAAATCGTTTTGAAAACGAATTTAAAACGATTTATAAAATACGTTTTAAAAGGAAATCGATGAAATATATATAATATATATATATATATATTATATATAATGGCCGGAATAGAATGCGCGGCAGTTCGCGAATTTCGACCATTGATTTCGAATGAATATTGCGGGAGATCAGACCGTCAGATTATCCTAAAACCGGAACCGTTGGGTTCGTATCGAAAAGAGCTTTCTAACGAATATTGGAAATTTGAAATCTAACGGTTGGATTAGGAATTATGTCCCAATCGAATTTGGAAAAGGTCGCTGTAAGTGCAGTTTGATGGCCGTTGATGGAAATCGACTGTACGGGCCTTGATAAAATTATTAAAAATAATAATAATTTGTGTAAAATCAAAAGAAATGATTTGTGAAGAATTGGGATGAAAAATTCCAAATTTGAAAAGATAAAAATAGATTTATATCGAAATGAACTGGTTTTGAACTAGAATTAAAAACCATTTATTTTTGAAATAAATAAAGTGGATTTGAAAAGGTTCTGAAAAAAAACCATAATTTCCAATAATTGAATTGGAATGGATTTGAATCGAAATTGTCTTTGGAATATTTCGATGTTAGATTTCGTGATGATACAGATATTGTTATGGGAATTTGAAAGATATATTTATATCATTATTTCCAATACGATATTTGTTGGTCATAGAATTTGATATTGAATATAAGCCGATATATTTTCTATTCAGAGCCTTGTATTTAATATCAAATGTGATTTGGGTTTGCCGTGAATGGTGTCTTCATTAACACTGTTCTTACACCCAGTTGAGAAAAAGATTAAATCTATTTATTTAGATTTAATGAAGTGTACCAATTAAATGGTATTTAATTGGAATTGAATTTGAATTGATTTTTGGGTTTATCGTGAACGGTGTTTTAAATAACACTTGTTCTTTAACCCGATAATTAATGGAATGTGATTTTAGGTTGTCGTGAACGGTATCTTCAATAATACCGTTCTTAGACCCAACGGAATTAAGAAAATCAGAAACTAATTGGAGATTAGTTAAGTTGAATGGTTTCTTGGGTATTGATCTGATATTGGTTTCGGCCTTCGGGGTTAATACTTAGGGAATCGCTCACTTGCTATTTTACGGTTAAAGGCTGATAGAATGGCAGGTGATTTTGGGTTTATCGTGAACCGTGTTTTAAATGACATTGATTCTTTAACCCAGTTAAAGATTAAAACTAAGTGGAGTTTTAATGAATTTTTAATTTGATTGAAAAGATCGAGAATGGAATATCACCAGTTTAGCTCCAGGCGATAGTTAAATCTTTAATTAGATTTGAACATGAAATGGTAATTGAATTTACCGATAACACCGTGGTGTTAGATATGAAGTATGACCAGTTTTACTTCATGGGATGAATAGGCTGGGATTGGGAAATAAAATAAATGAATACTTCGGCATGGTTCGCTAATCCCGACTAGTTGAATTGATATTCAAAAGAAGATTAAAGAATAAATTTGAGGAATTTATCTTTGATAAAATTAATGGGAACCTATCCCTAAGAATGTGAAATTAGAAACTAACTGTAGGTTAGCTTAGAAGAATGGTTTCCTGGGTATTGATCTGATGTTGGTTTCGGCCTTCAGGGTTAATGTTTGGGGAATTATTCTCTTGCTAATTTACGGTTAGTGGCTGATGAATTGGAATGAGGCGTATGTTGTGTTTGTGTAACACTTGATTATTATATATGCGAGTTATTCAGAAAGACCGGGTTTATCCCATTCTGGATAACTGATTCGACGTGGTGTCGAAGAGGAAGACGGTGGTTGAAGACCGGAGGTCTTCACGTCGTTTGGGTGATTACTGATGATCTTGATTGGGCTGTACACCCAAGAGGAAGGAATCAGTTTGTGATCGTCCAGACGTACTTGGAGATCGATGGATATGCGAGGTACAAGGTGCCTCTGGTTTCGTTCAGACCCAAAATGGACATGGAAATGGACTGTGTGTCTGACATTGGATTTTATTCCGTGTGATTGATTTCTATTAAATATATATCTGTTTGGCGGCGGATAATTTATTCGCTTTCTTAACGCCCTTCTCTGAGATGTACGAGCTCAGAGGTTATATATTGATGGATATCAAGCGCATGGAGTGAATTGCCTATGTGGCAATATTATCAAGGCTTCTGTTGAAAAGCAAAGTATTGTGGTTGGTGATCAAAGCACGGCCTGTGTGGCATAGCTTTGTGTAACGTTAATTCGCGAGCCTCACACCCCGGTTGTTAACCAGAAATGGGAGAAGGACCTCAGGGAGGGCATGCGTTTCCTTCTAGCTAGAGGTGGTGTCAGTGCTTAAACCGGCTGACATTTATAATATTTTCACCTATGTGGTTGTTGTTGTTGCGAGGCGCCTCGATTATATCGGTCGATCCTGGACCAATGGAGTCATTCGTTGGCTCGTTTACGCCCCAAAGGGCGGGGAAACGTAGTGTTCAGGCATAATAATCCACATCGGTGGACCGGCCCTGACGATCCAAGGCTTGTCTGCGCGCTTGCCTGAGACATGGGCTAGATTGTCTCGAATCGGTAGAGGACGATCCCTGGCCTCGGTTCATAGATGGAAATCCAATTTCCAGATAGGTGACTTTGCGGTTTTATTTGTAGAGCCTAGTATGGCGACATGATGTATGGTACCCATGCCGTCTATGATTGATATTTATGATTGAAATTGTTTTGACACTATGCACTTATAGTAATATCAAAATAATCTGTTTTTAAATGTATCAAGCATTCTTTGGCTATTATAAGGTAAAACCCTATCCTCCGGCTTGTGTTACATTGTGTGATGGGACCTGGGTCTTATAATAACTTTATTGTTCTTTATTTAGCATTGCGCTGTTGTTTTATGCACTGTTATTCTTGGGAGAACCCGTTCCGTGTTATACGGCGTGGTCCCTTGATTTACCTAACTTTTAAATAAAAATTAATAATTGTTTTACTTCTCACACCAGTCACATGACTGACTGGGAGTTTATTGTTTTAACCTAAACTCTGGGTGCCTCTATTTTTGTCACGGGCAGCTAGTAGTTTTGGTTTTGCAGATTTATATTCACAGGATCCTGATTTATAGCTGGAACAATACTCGGAAAGCTCTGTATCCGTGTGTTACTTCTAGTTGTGCATTGTATTATTTTCCGCTGCTATGTAATGTATTATAATCTCTGATATTTATCAAATGTATATTATTTGTTTATACTCTGTATATTCTTGTATTCTGATGGAAATTGTTGTAATAAGCAATGAAATGTTCTTCTGTTTGTGTTCCAATTTGTCGTGTTCTCAAAACTATCAGGGGTTTCGAACGGTCTTGGTCGGTTAGGCGATCGATTCAGATCGAGGGGAATTCTTTTTCGTTACAGTTGGTATCAGAGCTTTGGTTTACAGAGCTCGGAGAACAAGACACGTTAGAACCAAACGAAAGGATTCATCAGAGATTGGATTAGTAATATCCAGTGAGAATGACTCGTTAGAGATGGGATCAGTAGTATCCTAGAACGAGTGTGAAGAGTATATTTTTCAAATGAAAACAATTTTGTTTTGAAATTTAAATTGTTTTATACATATTTGAATATTTTATTTGTATTGAATTTGGACAATCGAGTATATAAAGATTTTGTATATACGCGTCATGAACGTATATTCGAAGTTTTAATATACTGGATAGATATAGAGTCACTCTCTAGTCGCCCGGAGATGATTCTGATGATTGATATATCATCATCAGAATTTGTGTTCGTGTTTCGAAAGTGAGATAACTATATACTTCCATTGACTGGTGTGAGAACCAAAATTAGATAGGATTATCTGTTGTGATTTGACATCAAAAACATGATTTTCTGTATATATATCAAATTATGAATTTGAAATGATAGTCCACTAATTGATTGATGGTTGTGTTGTTTGATTATTGATTTGAAATTTTGAACCATTTAGCCTAGTGGAACCCAATATTGAACTGTATTGAAAATTGTTTGAAAATGCATGCATATACATGTACTTACTTTGAACAGGTCATAGCAAGGAGGCTAGAGCAGAAGAATAAAATTATTTGCCTGACAAATAGGTACATGTTTATTGTATTTCTTTGGGTTTGGATGATTTTATGAGCCGATTGGCTAGCCGCTTGGCTGTTTCTTTTTCTTTTTGGATTGAAGAAGGCCATGGGAGGCTATATGAAATATACCGAAGTCCACGGTGCAGGGGAAGTTATGGCGAAATTTTTCGAAAATTTAGGGTGTTAGCCAAATTTTTGGAAAAATTTGAAAAGTTCTTAGAAACTAAAAAGTTGAAGAACTTAAGCCGTAAAGAAAATAATGAAAGTTGAGTTGATTTGTGAAACAACTTTCGGCCTCGTTCCTTTTCGGGGACGAAAAGTTTTAAGTGGGGGAGATTGTAATAACCCGGAAATCCAAGCCAATTTAAAAATTTTATTTTGGAAATTTTAGCGAATTTTGATTATTTAAAATGAATTATTTTAAATAATAACGACGAGAAATTTATTTTCAATAGAATTCGAACGTATATAGTTATATAGATCGTCGTTAGAATATAAATATTTATTTATAATTCTAAAAGGAATTGAAAATGGCGCGGTAGTTCGAAAATTCGATTTCAAATTTCAAATGAATATACAAGATTCGAAATAAACTGGATTTTAGAGAAGCCAAAAATATTTGAATCTATTTGTGAATATCATTCCAAAGGATCCGAAGAATTGAAATTTCATAGCGGGAATCAAAAGGTATGCGCAGTTGAAAATTCAGAATAGTCGCTATGGAATTCTGGCCCTTGAAAATAGCCATTTTGCAAAAGACCTCGGTTTTCAACGAAACCACTTTTGTTGGATCTGGGATGTCAAATTATTGCTAGATTCCAAAATTCATAATTTTCTGAGTTAATATGTGAGCGTGGCGAAGTTAAACGTGTTTTGACAGTTTGACTCAATTTCGATCGACCAGAAAATGGCCATTTTTCAAACTGTCTCAGAATTCGAAGAAATTAGTTTTGTTAGGTCCGTATCGTCAATACAAAGCTAGAAACTATTTTTCAGGAATTTTTAGGGTCCGTATGTGACCCCAGTAAATTGAAACGTGCGTTCAAATTCAGTATATATTGATTTATATTTTGAATTTGATGGAAACTGATCGTAGTAATCGAATTGGCTTGCGAAATATATCCCATTTTGTTCGGAATGGGGGTAATTGGCTAGGGACGACAGTCGGTGGGTTCAATTTTGAGTTCGAATTAAAAGCGTTGCTTTTAGGAGAAGAAATAAAATAAAATAAATAATATTGTAAACTTTCACAAACCCCCCCCCCTCTATTTTTCTACACCGTTAGTTGTTTTTAAATTAAAAAAAATATCGGTCTCTCAAATCGATGGCGGCTACGCCATCGCCAGTCGCAATTTCCCCCTCCGGCGATAAGCCTCCGCCGCCTGGCCTGGCGCGCGCACCTCCCTTTCATCTCCAGCCGTTGCTCTCTCCCCCTATCTTCATCGAAGCCCCTCGCCAATCAACAGAAGTCGCACTTCCAAGCGTGCTGCCACCAATCAGAGCCCGCTTCGATGAACGCGCCGCCGCACCCTAGATGACCCCCCTCGCCCTCCGTTCCCTTTTCCCCCTCCTGAAGCCACGCACAAGGCAACAACGTCGACCGTCCCTCCTCTTCAACCTCAGATCCGCAAAACCCCTCCGTTGTGAGTTTTAAACCCTCCTTCGATTTATGATGACTTATTTTTTAAAAATATAAAGACTTAGTTTTAAAAAAATATAAAGACTTAGTTTTTAAAAATAGAAAAGAAAAGATTTTTAGATTTGAAAAGAAATGATTTTTACTTAGGTTAAGATTTAATTTTTGTTTACATAAAGTTATAATTTTTTATTATAAAAAGGCTTTTCTTTTTATATATGAAGATGGAATGATTTTATATATATAAAAATATAATTTTTATATGATGTAGAGAATAAAAATATAATATTTATAAAGTATGAAGTTAAAAATATAATTTTTATAAATTATGAAGTTAAAAATATAATTTTTATATAACTATGATAATAAAAATATGATTTTTATTAGATGTGAAGTTTAAAAATATGATTTTTATATAAGGAGAAGAATAAAAATGTGATTTTTATATGAAAAGTTCAAGAATAAAAATGTGATTTTTATTGTAAACAACTTGAAATGGTTGAGTTGGAACGTAAAGCAAATCCAAGCCATTCAGAAATGAAATGGCGGAGTGGAACCCCAAGGTGAGAACTCCTCACTTTTAATTTATTTCTAGTTTGAAATATATACTAGGATGCAGACGGTGTTTAGTAGCCCCCGACACCCGTCGTCCACAGACCATGGTTGGCTTGTTTATTTGATTTCTATGTTGTGAAATTTGATTGTGTGATGTGGAATAAAATAAAATATTTTACAGTGGAAAATATTATATAGTTAAAAATATGATTTTTAACGTGTATATAAAATAAATAGTAATAAACAAATCAGACGATTTGCTTATATACACTGATTTGACTGATATTGATTGGGACGATGAATTTCACACATCGCCCAACTGCACAAATAAAATCTGTGTTTATTGATTTAAAACCCCACACGGGTATTGGGATGATATTTGACGTACACTAATCCCGATTGTATAGTTGTATGTCAATCAGTGGATTGACAGACTGTATAAGCGTTAATTATTTATATTTAATGCTTATGCAGTTGTGTGGTGCACTCTGGATGATGGTTGATGTTTTATCGTTGCCATTATATACATGTGTTGTAGAAAATCCATATAATTAACATTATATGGTAATTGATTGGGCCTCATTCCAATTTGGAAAATAGAAATATAAATTCATGTGTTGAATAGAAATATATATTCATGTGTTGAATAGAAAATTAAATATTCATGTGTTAAATAGAATTACGAAGTTATTGAAATATATAAAGCCGTGTTGGTTAGATATGCGCCACTTTGACGCGAACGATATTTATATCGATTATATTTGTTTTTATAATGAATATAGAAAAAGAAAGTGATTTAAAAAATTTAACGTTTTGAAAATATTATCATTTGTACATCGATGATGTGGAATATTCAATTTTGACTAGAAATTGAATATGAAGTTGAAATCATTTTGAAAACGAATTTAAAACGATTTATAAAATACTTTTTAAAAGAAAATCGACGAAATATATATAATATATATATTATATACATAATGGCCTGAATAGAACGCGCCACGCCGCGGTAATTCGCGAATTTCGACCATTGACTTCGAATGAATATTGCGGGAGATCCGACCGTCGGATTCCCCTAAAACCGGAACAGTTGGGTTCGTATCGAAAAGAGCTTTCTAACGAATATTGGAAATTTGAAATCTAACGGTTGGATTAGGAATTATGTCCAAATCAAATTTGGAAAAGGTCGCTGTAAGTGCAGTTCGATGGCTGTTGATGGAAATCGACTGTACGGGCCTTGATAAAATTAATAATAATAATAATAATAATTTATGTAAAATCAAAACAAATGATTTGTGAAGAATTGGGATGAAAAATTCCAAATTTGAAAAGATAAAAATAGTTTTTTATCGAAATGAACTGATTTTGAACTAGAATTAAAAACCATTTATTTTTGAAATAAATAAAGTGGATTTGAATTGGTTTTGAAAATAACCAGAATTTCCAATAATTGAATTGGAATGGATTTGAATCGAAATTGTCTTTAGAATATTTCGATGTTGGATTTCGTGATAATACAGATATTGTTATGGGAATTTGAAAGATATATTTATATCGTTATTTCCAATACGATATTTGTTGGTACGTAGAATTTGATATTGAATATAAGCCGATATATTTTCTATTCAGGGCCTTGTATTTAATATCAAATGTGATTTGGGTTTGCCGTGAATGGTGTCTTCATTAACGCTGTTCTTAAACCCAGTTGAGAAAAAGATTATATCTTTTTATTTAGATTTAATGAAGTGTACCAATTTTTGGGTTTGCATTCCAATTTTTGGGTTTATCGTGAACGGTGTTTTAAATAACACTTGTTCTTTAACCCGATAATTAATGGAATATGATTTTGGGTTGTCGTGAACGGTATCTTCAATAATACTGTTCTTAGACCCAACGGATTTAAGAAAATCAGAAACTAACTGGAGATTAGTTAAGTTGAATGGTTTCTTGGGTATTGATCTGATGTTGGTTTCGGCCTTCGGGGTTAATACTTAGGGAATTGCTCACTTGCTATTTTACGGTTAAAGGCTGATAGAATGGAAGGTGATTTTGGGTTTATCGTGTACCATGTTTTAAATGACATTGATTCTTTAACCCAGTTAAAGATTAAAACTAAGTGGAGTTTTAATGAATCTTTAATTTGATTGAAAAGATCGAGAATGGAGTATCACCAGTTTTGCTCCAAGCGATAGTTAAATCTTTAATTAGATTTGAACGTGAAATGGTAATTGAATTTACCGATAACACCGTGGTGTTAGATATGAAGTATGACCAGTTTTACTTCATGGGATGAATAGGTTGGGATTGAGAAATAAAATAAATGACTACTTCGGTGTGGTTCGCTAATCCCGACTAGTGGAATTGATATTCAAAAGAAGACTAAAGAATAAATTTGAGGAATTTATCTTTGATAAAATTAATGGGAACCTATCCCTAAGAATGTGAAATTAGCAACTAACTGTAGGTTAGCTAAGAACAATGGTTTCCTGGGTATTGATCTGATGTTGGTTTCGGCCTTCGGGGTTAATGTTTGGGGAATTATTCTCTTGCTAATTTACGGTTAGTGACTGATGAATTGGAATGAGGCGTATGTTGTGTTTGTGTAACACTTGTTTATTATATACGCGAGTTATTCAGAAAGACCGGGTTTATCCCATTTCGAATAACTGATTCGATGTGGTGTCGAAGAGGAAGACGGTGGTTGAAGACCGGAGGTCTTCACGTCGTTTGGGTGATTACTGATGATCTTGATTAGGCTGTACACCCAAGAGGAGGGAATCAGTTGGTGATCGTCCAGACGTACTTGGAGATCGATGGATATGCGAGGTACAAGGTGCCTCCGGTTTCGTTCAGACCCAGAACGGACTTGGAAATGGACCGTGTGTCTGACATTGGATTTTATTCCGTGTGATTGATTTCTATTAAATATATATCTGTTTGGCGGTGGAGAATTTATTCTCTTGCTTAACGCCCTTCTCTGAGACGTACGAGCTCAGAGGTTATATATTGATGGATATCAAACGCATGGAGTGAATTGCCTATGTGGCATGCCTAAGTGGCAATATGATCAAGGCTTCTGTTGAAAAGCAGAGTCTTGTGGTTGATGATCAAAGCACGGCCTGTGTGGCATAGCTTTATGTAACGTTGATTCGCGAGCCTCACACCCCGGTTGTGAACCAGAAATGGGAGGACCTCAGGGAGGGCATGCGTTTCCTTCTAGCTAGAGGTGGTGTCCGTGCTTAAACCGGCTGACATTTATATTATTTTCACCTGTGTGATTGTTGCGAGGCGCCTCGGTTATATCGGTCGATCCGGGACCGATGGAGTCATTCGTTGGCTCGTTTACGCCCCATAGGGCGGGGAAATGTAGTGTTCAGGCATAATAATCCACAACGGTGGACCGGCCCTGACGATCCAAGGCTTGTCTGCGTGCTTGCTTGAGACATGGGCTAGATTGTCTCGAATCGGTAGAGGATGATCCCTGGCCTCGGTTCATAGATGGAAATCCAATTTCCAAATACGTGACTTTGCGGTTTTATTTGTAGAGCCTAGTATGGCGACATGATATATGGTACCCATGCCGTCTATGATTGATATTTATGATTGAAATTGTTTTGACACTATGCACTTATGGTAATATCAAAATAATCTGTTTTTAAACATATCAAGCATTCTTTGGCTATTATAAGGTAAAACCCTATCCTCCGGCTTGTGTTGCATTGTGTGATGGGACCTGGGTCTTATAATAGCTTCATTGTTCTTTATTTAGCATTGCGCTGTTGTTTTATGCACTGGTATTCTTGGGAGAAAACCCATTCCGTGTTATACGGCGTGGTCCCTTGGTTTACCAAACTTTAAAATAAAAATTAATAACTGTTTTAGTTCTCGCACCAGTCATATGACTGACTGGGAGTTTATTGTTTTAACCTAAACTCTGGGTGCCCCTATTTTTGACACGGGCAGCTAGTAGTTTTGGTTTTGCAGATTTATATTCATAGGATCCTGATTTATAGCTGGAACAATACTCGGAAAGCTCTGTATCCGTGTATTACTTCTAGTTGTGCATTGTATTATTTTCCGCTGTTATGTAATGTATTGTAATCTCTGATATTTATCAAATGTATATTATTTGTTTATACTCTGTATATTCTTGTATTCTGATGGAAATTGTTGTAATAGGAAATGAAATGTTCTTCTGTTTGCGTTCCATTTTGTCGTGTTCTCAAAACAATCAGGGGTTTCGAACGGTCTTGGTCGGTTTAGCGATCGATTCGGATCAAGGGAAATTCCTTTTCGTTACAAAACGGCTCACTTTTTTTTTCGAATGTATACATATATAGTTTTATTTTCTTGATGAAAATATTTGAGAGAGAGAGAGAGAGCGAAATGGAGGCTAGGTTTTTATTTTTGACAAAAGAAATTATGTCAAACCAAGGCTGTATTTATAGGATTTTGTGTGCATTTCGGACCACTAGATTAAGGTTTCCAGAAACTTCTGCTAATAAATTATGAATGCCCTCCTTTATTTGTTAAAGAACATTAATGAAGATTTATTTCGCAAAACCATTACTTTGTTTATACCTTAACCATATAAAATTTGTTTCCCTTTTTCTTTTATTTAAACAAGGCAACAATTTATTTTTCTCTACCTTTTTAACATAACTATTATTTATTTATGTAAATAAATACCATAAGTTTACTTACACTCATGTTCTTATCAAATATGGTATCAACTATGCCTTTATTTTTTAATCGTAGGAAAATATAGTATGTGTTAAATATTTTACTAAAGAGAATTTAATATCTTTTTATTTTTTCCTTCTCATAGCCATTGTTGATGGATATTTATTCATTGTTTTTCTATTCATGTCATATTCGAAACGCCTAAATGCATTTACTACATGTACTCTCTTTTTCCATATTTAATGTAAATGTTATATTATCCTTAAATATAATATTAATGTCTTTAACTTACCAATTTCATTTCTTACCATTAAAACAGATTCCCCTAATCCCAAATTAGAGTTGCCTCTTATATATATATATGTATATGTGTATGTGTATATATATATATACAATACCATATACTTAACATTTAGTCAACCTCAACCCAATTTTTTAATGACATAAATAAGCATATTTTTTTAATTTACATATTTGCTATAAATAATCACATGTGCATGCATCTAGTCTCCAAACAATTAAATCGAGCAATGTTCATATTAAAAAAAACATGCCACATTTATTTCAACCTGTGTCGGTTCCAAAAAGAGTACTTAATGCTTTCTTTTCAAATACATTCAACCTTTTAAGTGCATAATAATTTCTATAATGAACGCACATATGAATTTATTTCCATTCTCCTCTTTAAATGCGCATTCCTTATTGTACATTACTTTTTCTTCCTTAATTATGTCAATGCATATATATATATATATATATATATATATATATAATCTTACACGTATAAATTTCTGCGGCTTACAACTTCTTCATACGTTATCCGTTTTACGCAAACTTGTTGTCCATCTGAACCAGAATTTCGAGGTGAACGCAATGATGACGTCCAGTTTACTTAATTCCTGATATTTAAATTAAGTATCTTTATTTTATTATCTTTTTCTATTACATACATTGTTATCGTACAAATTTTTCTTCCCTTCAACGTATATGTATTGATCTAAACTGCGTATCACCATTATTTTTATATCCATGCATATAAATATATTTAATTACATTAAAAATGCGGGGTCTAACATTCTTCCACCCTTAAAGAATTTCGTCCCCGAAATTCGATTGGGGTAAAATAGATAATCCCTCGCATAATATCCAACCATCAAGTGTGCATCCAATTTTTGCAAACATTGTGCACATGTGCAAAGTGAAATACATCATAGTAATGCATGTATACTTAATTTGGTACCACCTATATGTATGTAAACTTTTAAAAACTCTTTTAAAACATGATGCTCACATCCTAAATATACTTGCAGATCTATATGAATGCAATATTTTTGAAAAATCAAAACAATTTTCACCCAAATTTTCCCACACTCTTACAGAATAAGAGCATAGTTCATCTAATTGTTGTATCCAAAACCCTACCAACCATTATTAAATTCGAAATTTGGAAAAATCTAATTTCCAAATTCGAATTCATATGTTACATATAAAAAGGTATAAAACGGAAAAATTCACATCTTCCTTTTTTCTTTATGTACCTTTTCTAATTGTACTTGGATATTTACATAACTATTCTATAAAGATTTCCTATTTTCCTATCTAAGTACAACCACATAAGAAAATTTTCTTTTCTTTACTTTTTAATTCTTAAAAGTTAACAAATGGGTTAGACTCAAAGTGGGCTTCCAACTTACCTAAGCTTTCCTAGACACCCCCACAAATTCAATTCTCTCAACTATATATATCCCGAATCCATTTTCTAATTTATAAGGTTTCTGTAATAACCCAGAAATCCGAGCCAATTTAAAATTTTGGCAATTTTAATGAATTTTGAATATTTAAAATGATAAGAGAAATTTATTTTGAATAGAAATAGAATGAATATATTTATTTGAATCGAAGTTAGAATATAAATATTTTATTTTAATTATAAAAGGAATGGAAAATGGCGTCGTAGTTTGAAAATTCGATTTCAAAGTTCAAATGAATGTAAAGGATTCAAAATAAACTGGATTTTGGCGAAACCAAAAATATTAGAATCTATTTGAAAATATCTTTCCAACGAATCCGAAAAATTGAAATTTTATAGCGGGAATAAAAAGTTATGCCCAGTTGAAAATTCAGAATAGTCGCTATGGAAAATATAGACCTGAAAAATGGAAATTTTGCAAACGATCTCTGTTTTCGACGAAACCACTTTTGTTGGATCCGGGATGTCAAGTTATTGCTAGATTCCAAATTTGTAATTTTCTGAATCAATATGTGAGCATGGCGAAGTAAAACGTGTTTTAACAGTTTTAGTCAATTTCGATCGACCGGAAAATGGCCATTTTTCAAACGGTCTTAGAATTTGACGAAATTAGTTTTGTTAGGACCGTATCGTCAATACGAAGCTAGAAATAATTTTTTGGGAATTGTTAGAGTCCGTATGTGGTCCCGGTAAATTGAAATGTGCGTTTAAAATTGAATATAAAGATTTATATTTTAATTTCAATCAAAACTAATCGAAACAGTCGAACTGGCTCACGGGACATATCCCATTGTGTTCGGAACGGGGGTAATTAGTTAGGTATGACAGGCGGTGAGTCTCATTTCGAGTTCGAATTTAAAAGTTACCTTTTTTGAAAATAAACTAAAATATATATTATTAAAATTAGTCAACCCCTCTCCTACAACTTCTCTCTCCCTCCCCTTTACGTTTCATATCGAGAATTATAAAAGAAAAAAAACCGTCAGCCCCCCCGTTACCCCAAATCGCGAGCCCCTCCCCCCGTCCACTTCAACATCCGACGCCGACAGGCCATCGCACCCCCTCCCCCAAACCACTCCGCTTCCGATCCCCACCATCGCCCCCTCGACATGAAGAATCATGCCCCCAAGCCCTAGCCTCCAAAAATGGAACTGCCACAGCCTATGCTGGCGCACGCCGCTGGCCTCAGTCGCCGCCTCCGACCCACCCACCTCCTGCACCACCTCTGGCCGCTCTATTCTGGCGCAGCAGCCCCCTTCCCTCTCAAATTCGTGCTTTAAGTGTTTATTCAGATTTATTTTGAAATAACTAGTTTATGTTAATCAAAAAATAGGATTTTTCTTAGGGAAAAAGTATGATTTTGCCTTTGATGAATATATAATGAAAAGATTAAATTTTTAACACGTTAAAAATTGGATTTTTATTATGTATGTACCAAAATAAGAATACGATTTTTATTTGTTTGAATGACATAAAAAGATTTGATTTTGTTCTTTAAAAAGATTTGATTTTGTTCTTTAAAAATATTTGATTTTTCATAGAAGGAAAAAAATTAGATTTTCATTTTGAAAGTAGCGAATATAAAGATTCAATTTATATTATGAAGTAGCGCTATAAAAATATAATTTTTATTACGAAGTAGCGATGTAAAAATATGATTTTTTTATATATAAAAACTGAATAATAAAAATGTGATTTTTACTATGAACAGAGTGAAATAGATTGAGATGGTATCGACTGAAATCAAAACGAAAACCAAACAGTTCAGAAGGAAAGAATGGAGGAGCGGAACCCTCGATGAGAACTTCTCACTTCTATTTTATTTTCTAGTTGAAATATATACTACGATGCAGACACTGCTTAGCAGCACCCGACACCCGTCGTCCACAGACCATGGACGGCTTGTTTGTTTGATTGATTGTGTGGTTAAAATTGATTGTGTGATGTGGAATAGAATAAATATTTTATAGTTAAAGATATATTTTTTAACTTGCATATAAAATAAATATTCATAAACAAATCGGACGATTTGTTATGTACACACATTTAACTGAGATTGATTGGGACGATAAATTTTACACATCGCCCAACTGCACAAATACTATTCTGTGTTTGTTGATTTGAAATCCCATACGGGTGTTGGGATGATATTTGGCGTACACTAAACCCAATTATTTAGTTGTATCTCGATCGATTGGTTGACAGACTGTGTAAGCATTAATTATTTATATTTAATGCTTATGCAGTTGTGTGGTGCACTCTGGATGATGGTTGATTATTTATCATTGCTATTATATACATGTGTTGTATGGAATCCATATAATTAACATTATATGGTAATTGATTGGGCCTCATTCCAATTTGGAAAATAAAAGAATATTCATGTGTTGAATAAAAGAATACTCATGTGTTGAATAAAAGAAAATTCATGTGTTGAATAAAATATATATTCATGTGTTGAATAAAAGAAAATTCATGTGTTGAATAAAATATATATTCATGTGTTGAATAAAAGAATATTCGTGTGTTGAATAAAAGAAATTTCATGTGTTGAATAAAATATATATTCATGTGTTGAATAAAAGAAAATTCATGTGTTGAATAAAATATATATTCATGTATTGAATAAAAGAAAATTCATGTGTTGAATAAAATATATATTCATGTGTTGAATAAAAGAAAATTCATGTGTTAAAGAAAATATTCATTTGTTGAATAGAATAACGAAGTTATTGAAAGATATAAAGCCGTGTTGATTAGATTTGCGCCATTTTGACGCGAATGATATTAAAATAGATTATATTCGTTTTTATAATGAATATAGAAAAGGAAGTAATTTCAAAATATAACGTTTTGAAAATATTACCATATACATACATACATACATATATATATATATATATATATATATCTCGATGATATGGAATATTCTATTTTGATTAGTAATTGAATAGGAAGTTGAAATCATTTTTGAAAACGAATTTAAAACGATTTATAAAATACGTTTTAAATGGAAATCGACAAAATATATAAAATACATATTATATATATAATGGCCTGAATAGAACGCGCTGCGCTGCGGTAGTTCGCGAATTTCAACCACTAACTTCAAACGGACATTACGGGAGATCCGACCATCGGATTCTCCTAAAACCGGAACCGTTGGGTTCGTATCGAAAAGATCTTTCTAATGAATGCAATAAATTAGAAATCTAACAGTTGGATTTGAAATTATGTCCAAATCAAATTTGGAAAAGGTCGCTGTATGTGCAGTTCGATGGCCGTTTGTGGAAATCGACTGTACGTTCCTTAATAAAATTATTAAAAATAGTAATAATTTGTGTAAAATCATAAGAAGTGATTTGGAAAGAATTGGGATGAAAAATTCCATATTTGAAAAGATAAAAATAGATTTTTATCGAAATGAACTAGTTTTGAACTAGAATTATAATCCATTTATTTTTATGTTAAATAAATTGTATTTGAAATGGTTTTAAAAATAACCAGAATTTCCAATATATATTGGAATGGATTTGAATCGAAATTGTCTTTGGAATATTTCGGTGTTGGATTTCGTGATTATACAGATATTGTTATGAAAATTTGAAAGATATATTTATATCGTTATTTCCAATACAATATTAGTTAGTCGTAGAATTTGATATTGAATATAAGCCGATATATTTTCTATTCAGAGCCTTGTATTTAATATCAAATGGGATTTGGGTTTGTCGTGAATGGTGTCTTCATTAACACTGTTCTTAAACCCAGTTGAGAAAAAGATTAAATCTTTTTATTTAGATTTAATTAAGTATACCAATTAAATAATATTTAATTGGAATTGAATTGGAATTGATTTTTGGGTTTATGGTGAACGGTGTTTTAAATAACACTTGTTCTTTAACCCGATAATTAATGGGATGTGAATTGGGTTTGTTGTGAACTTTGTTTTAACGACATTCGTTCTTTAACCCGATTACAGTGAGATGTGATTTGGAATTTATAAATCTTTTGTTAAGATTTAAAGGAGATTTTCCAAAGTAAAGTTTTCCAATTTAATAAAATAAATTGGAATGGAATGGAATTCGATTTGGTGATAATCGAAGTGAATTTCTGTGGATGAGGACGGCTAATATATATGGAATTTAGAAGGCTTTGCCATTATTCCATTTATATTGTTAGTCGGATATGGAAGTTTAGATCGATTATATATATCGATTTTTTTCCATGAAGATTCCATCGTTAATGGAATGTGATTTGGGTTGTCGTGAATGGTATCTTTAATAATACCATTCTTATACCCAACAGAGTTAAGAAAATCAGAAACTAACCGAATATTAGTTAAGTTGAATGGTTTCCCAGGTATTGATCTGATGTTGGTTTCGGCCTTCGGGGTTATTACTTAGGGAATTGTTCACTTGCTAATTTACAGTTAAAGGCTGATGGAATAGAATGTGATTTTGGGTTTATAGTGAACCGTGTTTTAGATGACATTGGTTCTTTAACCCAGTTAAAGACAGGATATGATTTCCCAAGTCAAACAATCATTAATATCGATTTTTGGGAAGATTAAAACCAAGTGGAGTTTTAATGAACCTTTAATTAGATTAAAATGATCGAGAATGGAGTATCACCAATTTTGCTCTAGGCGATAGTTAAATCATTAATTAGATTTGAACGTGAAATGGTAATTGAATTTACCGATAACAACGTGGTGTTAGATATGAAGTATTACCAGTTTTACTTCATGGGATGAATAGGTTGGGATTGGGAAATTAAAACAAATGATTACTTCAGTAAGGTTCGTTAATCCCGACTAGTTTGGATAAACCATAATTTGGTTTGAATTGATATTCAAAGGAAGATTAAAGAATAAATTTAAAGAATTTATCTTTTATAAAATTAATGGGAACCTTTCCCAAAGTATAAGAATATTTGAATAAAAGAATATTCTGAATTGGAATGTGTAACAACCCGTATTTTGATAACGTGTTATAACCTTAAATCAAGGCAGAATTAATTTTTAAAATAAGAATCAAGGGCAACGGGTTACGCCATTACGTTCGTCTCGAAATTCTGCTTGGAAATGAATCCGAGTTTTCGAAAATCGGAGTCCGTATGACAAAGTTATGACTCTTCGAAGTTTTCAGAAATTTTCAAGTTCAAAACAGCGCAGAATTCGAATTCAAATTTTGAATTCAAACCCCAGAAGAGACTGGGCGGGAAATTTCCTGCCTCGGACCAGGTCGACCGGGGGGTCGACCATAGAATCGACCTGCCCAGGACCAGGTCGACCAAAAAGTCGACCTGGTTGCCGAGCCCATTTTTGAGTTAGAATTCACTCTGATGTTTCTAGTCCGATTTCTGTCTAGATTCGTTGGCCTGACCCTATATAAACTGCCCCTAACTCTAGTCTCTCTACACAAAATTCTCTCTGTTCTTATGATGCTAAAACTCTGGTTGAAAAGTTAGAGAAAAGTAATTGCTTCTTCTCCAACAAGGCTACGTGTAGAGTATTGCTGTTTAGGGGATTTCTGTTAGACTCAAGATTCAACATCGCCTCTTTGTTTTCTAATTCTCAAACCACGATCTGTAAGCCCCCGTTACTTTTAGATCTAAACTTTAAACTTAATATGGACATGTTGTAAATTGAAATTGAACATAAGTATGACAATCATCTTGGACCTATCATTGTATGTCTTAGACCTATCATTGTTCATTTTGAATCTAGTATTTTGGATCTAATATTTGTTCACCTTGGATCTATTCATCTTGAATCCTGACTTGTGGTAATATTTATATGAAATTGATTTGGGGCCTAAACATGTTGTAAACCTAAACCCCTCATGTCCATGATGTTAACATGCCTGATGTTGAATTAGTTTGAGGTTATTATCTTATGTCAACTGTTACCATGACTATCACTCTATTTTGCTAGGTTAGATATTTGAGACCACGATTCCATATGCTAGTATTGTTGTAGTCATTTATCTCAAGTTATACCATGCTTGACTTATAATCACTTTTACCACCTTATGCCCGTTCTTTCTATGTTATTCCCTAATTAGATTTGTTTGTATCGATTCGAATTCACGTGCGATGGGAATACGATTTGGGTAGTTTAGGCAAACCTGAATTTACTATAAACTTGAAACGTGAACATTGTTATAACTTGAACCTAGATATGGACATGAACTTGACACGATTTGACATAAACATGACATGAAAACTTGACATGAATTTAGACTCGAAACTTGAACCTGGACATGACACTTAGAATGAATTTGAAAATGGCCAACTCGAGGTTGGGTTGAGTTTGCACTGTAACTCTGCCCGGAACTGCCCGGCGAATCCAGTGACTGCAAAAAATAGGATCCAATGTGGGTAGTTCGTCATATCGCACGTAAAACCCGAGGTTAGACTATGTTGTGGTGTAAATCTGCCCGGAACCGCCCGGCAAATCCAGTAACCATAACAACTAGTCTAATGTGAGAGGTTGGGGTGCATTAATGAATTAATGCCACATGATAGGGTTAAGTCATGAACCACTTGCATACACTTAACCAACTTGATACATGATTTGGATAGGGTTAAGTCACGAATTTGAATGACAACACTTAACCCATTAGAAACCCTAGTTACGCGGTCTTTTTCAGCAGTAACTCACTTAGATGTATCACGATACCCTGGGACTAGGCATGGTGGGGCATGATTACTGGGCTGATTGTAAGCGAGCAGAACGACGGCTGAGTAGGTGCGCCATTGTAGGTTCAGGCGGACTATGGTCGTGCACGTAGTCCGGAGTTGAAAAAGCAGGCATTGGGCACCAGTAGGTTTACACTGTGCGTGCTTGATTCGTGTCGGTGGTTGGCACCCTAGGGCTTGATACACCCTATGGTGGACCTAGCACAGGTGACTTCATTTCATGATTGGGCCGTATGACACAGACACATGACGAGCTAGAACTTGTAGGGAGCCGATCGATTAGTAGATCGTACCGTGGACCCCGTAATGTGTCACTTCATGATATTGGGCCAAGGGATCATTTCATGGTTAAATCTTGACATGGGATAGAATACTAGTACAATTGGTGCAGCGAATCTTGAATATGCGATGCTAGACTTGATTTATCTTGTTATCTTAGTTATCTTGCCAGACTTATTATCATCCCTACGTTTACTTTCCGTTTACTCATGTCTTGTTAACTTTACTAGTTTTTATACTGAAAGTCACTAGGACTTACCAGTCTTTATGACTGACCCTTTTTCTTTCGCTTTCCCCCCAGGTTCTCAGGGAGGAAACACTAGCTCTTAGCTTGGATTTAACTTGCTTTCTGTCATCTCATGTACGGTTTGGTCTTGAGTTATGCTATGGCTGCACTTCTGCTATGTTTGGAGAATAAATTACTTTTGTTATCTTAAGTATATGCTTCTTTATTTAGAACCTGATGTAATGGAATAATTTGTACCTTGGATATATGAGGTTTTGACTCTTTTCTTGAAAGTAATAAAAAATTGGTTTTTAATTTCTACCGCTGCTTTATTTATGTTATGCCTTGTGATATCTCTGTGTATGTTTACCTAGATAATACTCCACCAAAACTAGTGCATTCCCTCTGTGAGTGACCCTAGCGGAGGTGGGGTGTTACATTTGGTATCAGAGCAGAAGGTTACCAGACGGGACAAAAGTTTTAAAAACCTTCTAAAACTATTCTCCAAAACCGTTTATAAAGAAGCATTTTTCAATAGAAGTTTTATGTTTAAAAAAAAGGCTATTCCCCAAAAGCCATTAGCACTTTCCTTTGTTTCCTCGTTTGAATCTTTTTCTTTTCGTTTTTCAGCATGTCTGATCTTAAACTTCCTGAGGGAGTACCCATACCTGGATGGTTCCGAAGATACTTAGAAGCTAGGGCGAAGGGCGCAGGCCCGACAGAGATCCCACCTCCTCTTCCCCCAGTGACCGCGGTTCCTCCTCCTCCCGGTACCGCCTTTGCCAAAATATGCAAAGACTTTAAAGCAATGGGCGGCAAGAACTTCGTTGGAACTGAAACTTTGTTAAGGCACAAAACTGGCTAAAGGAGACTGAAGACTTGTTTATTATCTTCGATGTGGAGGATCATAGGAAAGTTCAATTGGCAGCATGGTTGTTGAAAGAGGAAGCTGCATTTTGGTGGGAAGTCACCAACACTACCAGGCCAGTTGAGACTTGGACAGACTTTAGAGAGAGGTTTGGGCTTAAATTCTTATAGTCAGCAGAAGAGAACCTTCAGATGGAGAGGTTCCTATCACTCAAGCAAGGGGACATGTCTGTTAGGGAGTACGTGAATAAGTTTAATCAGCTTGCTCGGTTCGGTTTGGACTTGGTCAACACGGCCCAGAAAAAGGCTGTACGCTTTGCTCGAGGATTGAACGAGCCACTACACAGTTTGGCCATAACTCATATACACATGGGGGCGACCTTTGAAAGCTTGGTGGACATGGCTCTACTTCATGAGGAAGACAAGAATAGCATGAAGGTGGTTAAGACTAATGAGACTCAGAATAAGAAAGTTGACTTCAAGAAGGGAGGCAACAAGAATAACAAGAATAACAAGAACAACAACAACAATACTAACAAACCACGTGAGACAAGGAAATGCAACTTTTATGGTATTACGGGACATCTAGCTAAAGACTGTAGAAAGAAGAAGAGAAAGTTGGGTGAATGCTTTCATTGCGGGGATACTGGACACTTCAGTAAGGATTGCCCTAAGAAGCAAGGACAGGGGCAATGCAGACTGTAACGACCCGGAAAATCTGAACCAATTTAAAATTTTTAAATTGGCTAAAATAGTGGATTTTAAATATTTAAAATAAATATTTTAAATAATAGCAATGAAAAGTGAGTTGGAATCGACGTTTGAAAAGAATATAATTAATTCTAATTATAAACAAGGCCTAAAAAGGCGCTGCAGTTTCAAAAATTGAATTCAAACTTTGTCGGACTGTACCAGGTGCAAAACAAAACGGATTTGAGTGAAACCAAAAATATTTAAATCTGTTAGTGAATACCTTTCTAATGAATCTGAAAAATCGAAGTTTCATAGCGGAAAGCGAAAGTTACGGCCGAATGAATTTTCAGAAAGGTCGCTATGGAATTTATATAGCCCGTGAAATTGGCCATTTTGCATGCGACCTCGGAATTCGACGAAACCACTTTTGTTGGATCCGGGATGTGAAGTTATTGCTAGATTTCAAATTTCATAATTTTTGAAGCTAGTATGTGAGCGTGGAAAATGAAAACGTGTTTTGGTCAATTATAGTTAAATTGGATCGACCGGAAATGGGTCCTTTTGCAAACGGTCTCAGAATTCGATGAAACTAGTTTTTTTGGGACTGTATCGTCAAAACATAGCTAGATTTATTTTTCTGGAATTTCTCGGATCAGTTTGTGGCCCTGGCAAATTGAAATGTACGTTCAAATTGAATATTGAATGTTATATATTTTAAATCAAAGTAAAACTGACTGAAACAGTCGAATGGGCCTTCGAAACATATCCCATTGTGTTCGGAATGGGGGTAAAATGCTAGGGACAACAGTCGTTGGGTTTGGATTGGTGTTCGTGTGTGAAAGGTGGTATTTTCGAAATTAAAAATTTATAAATATAAGAAAATTCTCTCATTGGCCAGTTAACTCTTTCTCTCTCCCCGATGGATACTACACGTGACGGAAAGCAGGTCGAGACCTTCTCTCTTCGATTTCTCCCCCGTTTCACAATGAAATCGAGTGATTCTTGATTCATTTCAAAGTTCTTCGTCTCCTCTTTATATCCATCTAAGGTTTGCTAGTTATCATCAAGTGTGGAGGGAGATACGAGTTCTCAAAGTCAGCGACTTTGGAGCGCCGCCGAGCTTTCATGGCGCCACCGAACTGAGCGAGACCACTGGTGCGGGGAAGGTGTTTCGAAGCTCTTCGACGCTGTGTGAGCCGATTCTCCTATCGCGCAACAGTTTGATCGAAAGATCAAAACCTAGTTTTGAACCGTCGTGAAAGGTAGGTCCTTTATTGCATCTGAACTTTGAAAAATCATATCTTTTTTGTTTCTTGATGAAATTCGATGAAACAGGAAACATCGTGACCGTGTGGTCGTCTTCTACATTTTAGAAGAGACCGCATATTTTTCTGAGCCTTCTGCTATTTTTGGTGGAGTGCAACCCAATGTGAGATTTCTAATTTATAAACGATATGGAAAACGACGATGTATAAATTATATAGTCGATGTATGAGTTATATAAGTGTTGTACACCTCTTGTATAAGCATTGTATAAGTTGTACGTTCGATGTATAAATTGTATATGCATTGTAAAAATAATATATTTGTTGAAATATAAGTGAATTGCTGTATATATATAAATATAAATATAAATATATATATATATATATACACGCCCCTCGTCCACAAACCATGGACGATATTTATTGGTTGTGATTGGTGTGAAAATTGACTGATAGCGAATGGTTGATTGGAATTGTTTGTGGTTGATATTGATTGATTGTGGTTGAAAAATACCCATTTGTGGTTGAGAAATATTTGGTTGAAGCCACATAGGATTAGTTCGTGGAAATGAAATAAATATACATGCCGCCTGCGTGCGAACTAGATGCATGATTACCCATTGTCAAAAACCGCGAGGTTTTAAGGTAGAGTGAGGAGCCGTACTAGGGACGGTCCTGGTTTTAACTACCCTGCCGTTATACTGCCGAAATTTTGAATAATATTCATGTGTTTGAATTATTTTCATTTGTTGAAACTATGTTTATTCGTTGAATAGAAAACCTTCATGTGTTGAATCGTTATTCATTCGTTAAATTAAAATTCATGTGTTGAATGGTGTTCGTGTTTTAAATATAAAAATCACATTTTTATCATCTATATGAACTATATAAAATAATCTCCTTTTGAAAGAAATTGTTTTATAATTAAAATCCTATTTTTATTACCTATATGAACTATATAAAATAATAGTGTTTTGAAATGAATTGTTTTACAATAAAAATCACATTTTTATTATATACATGAATTGTTAAATATAGTGAAGTGTTGAAATAGAAGACAGTTGGATAAAAATATAATTTTTGTCAAAATTATGAGAAGAATATAGCTTTGAAATCGAAGAATTGATATGGATATATAAATGGAATTGAAATATATCGAAAAACGAAGCTGCATTTCGTATTTTGAAACCGTGATTTCAAACGATTATACCGGGAGATCCGACCATCGGATTTTCCTGAGATCACAACCATTGGGTTCGCTTTGGAAATATCTTTCCAACGGCACCAACTTTGTAAAAATCCAACGGTTGGATTGTCTAGAATGTTTAATTCAAATCTGGAAAAAAACAGCTCCAGAATCGATTATATCTATCTATATATATATAAATATAATTATATTTAATCGAATAACGACGTTGAAGTTCGTATTTTGAAATCGAAACTTCAAACGATTATACCGGGAGATCCGACAGTCGGATTTTCCCGAAACTGGAACCGTTGGATTCGTTTTGAAAAGATCTTTCTAATGATGTAAATTTTGTGAAGATCCAACGGTTAGATTTTCAGATATGTGTACATCAAATCTGAAGAAAAATAGCGCCACGGCCGCGTTATGGCCCGAAACGTCGTTTTGAATAAATTAGCTATTTTAAAATAAATAAAAATAGCAATAAATCGTTATAAAATATTATAAACGATATGGATGTGAAATTTTGAAATTAACTGAAGGTTGGCTAAGTCGAATGGTTTCATGGGTATTAATCTGATGTTGGTTTCGGCCTTCGGGGTTAATATTTGGGAAATCGTTCTCTTACTGATTGACGGCTAGTGACTAATGAATTGAAATGATGCGTATGTATGTCAGTGTTGCACTTTTTTATTATATACGTGAGTTGCTCAGAAAGATCGGGTTTATCCCATTCTGAATAACTGAATCGACGATAAGGAATCGAAGATGAAGACGGTGGTTGAAGACCGGAGATCTTCACCTCGTTTGGATGGTAACCGAGGTCCTGATTGGGAGGCATCCCGAAATATGGATAATGAGTGGTGATCGTCCAGACGTACGTGGTGGTCGATGAGTTGGCGGGGTATATAGTGCTTCCGGTTTCGTTCAGACCCAGAACGGACTTGTAAATGGACTGTGTGTCTGACATTGGATTTTATTCTGTGTTGATTGATCTCTATTAAATATACATCTGTTTGGCGGCGGAGAATTTATTCTTTTGCTTAACGCCCTTCTCTGAAACGCATGAGCTCAGAGGTTGTATATCGATGGACATCAGTCGCATGACATGAATTGCTAGTGTGGCATGCCTAAGTGGCAAATGATCAGGGCTTCTGTTGAAAAGCAAAGTCTTGTGGTGATGATCAAAGCACCGCCTGTGTGGCGTAGCTTTGTGTATAACGTGAATTCGCGAGCCTCACACCCCGGTATGAACCAGAAACGGGAGAAGGACCTCAGGGAGGGCATGCGTTTCTTTCTAGCTAGGAGTTGTGTCGGTGTTTTAACACGGCCTGACATTTTACTTATGTGGATGATGGATAGCGAGGAGCCTCAGATATATTGGTCGATCCGGGACCGATGGAGTCATTCGTTGGCTCATTGACGCCCCATAGGGCGGGGAAACGCAGTGTTCAGGAATTTTAATCCCCATCGGTGGACCGGCCCTGTCGCTCCAAGGGCCCACCTGAGTCTGGGTCCTGAGACACGGGCTAGAGCGTCTCGAATTCGGTAAGGACTATCTTTTGCCTTGGTTCATGACGGAAATCCAATTTCCAAATACGACATCGTGCTGTTTTGATTGTATATATATATGGCGACATGATATATGGTACCCATGCCATCTATGATTGATAGTTATTATTGAAATTGTGTTTGAAACATATAAACACTAGTAATAATATCAAATGCTTTTGTTTTATCCGTATCATTCATATTTTGGCCATTGTAAGGTAAAAACTCTATCCTCCGGTTTGCGTTGCATTGTGTAATGGGAACTGAGTCTTATAATGGCTTCAGTTTTATAAAAAGCATTGCGATGTTCAAATGAAAGATTTGTTTCAAAGCACTGGCAATCCAATGGAGTAAACCCGTTCCACGAAAGTGGCGTGGTCCTGTGATAAGCCATATTATAAATGTGTTGAGTAGATTTCTCATTCCAGTCCCATGACTGACTCGTAGTTTGTTTCACTTTCAAACTCGGGTGCCCCCTTTTCTACACGGGCAGCCTTGTATTCAGGTTTAGCTGGTTCTTTCTGGATAGCTGGAGCTGAAGATGGATTCTATCATTTATCTCTTTTTATGCTGTTCAGCTCCTAGACATTTATGTATAGATGAACTGTATTTGTACTAAGTATGATCCTGTACACTGTGTAACTCTGATGATTACGTTTATCCAGTATATTCTATTGTTCATTATCTGGTGTATTTATTTAATTCTGTTCTGCTATTATCTGTTTCTGTGTTATATTCCAAAGATTACCCTTGCCGCCGTCAGTACGGGTTAGGGGTCGTCACACATGGTATCAGAGCTTTGGTTAAGCTTAGTTCTGGAATATAACATATTAATGAACTCGTCAGAAATAGAACCAGTAGTGTTCTAGGACGAGTAACTCATTACAGATAGGATCAGTAATATCCTAGTATGAGTAGCAGAATGAAATAACACCTAGATAGACGCATGTACATTCAAGTATTTGTCTCTATATTTCGAAATATCTTTTCAGTTGACCTGACACTTGATCTGCTATTTGCAGAAGAACTAGAAAATGAGTGCCAGAAACAGAAGAAGTAATACTGACCCGGACATTGAAGCCCTATATATGAAATATAGAAATCTGGGTGGAAAGCCCTTCACGGGTGAAGAATCAATTATGAAAACACAAGCCTGGATTAGTTCGGCTGAGAAAATCTTTGATGGTTTAAAGCTGAGGGATGACCAGAAAATATTACCGGCATCCTAGGCACTCAAAGATGAAGCTTTGTTCTGGTGGGATTCAGTTATTAAGGATAATCCAGAAGGTGATATCACCTAGGATAGATTCAAAGTGATTTTCCTGGAAAGATTTACTCCTCCTAAAGAGATTGAGCGACTATGTGATGAATTTTCTTATTTGATACAAGGAGATATGACCATTCCCGAATATCATAAGAAATTCAATGAACTTTCTCACTTTGCCCCTCATCTAAATGAAAATCCGAAGTGGAAGAATTTGAGATTTATCAACGGGCTTCAAAGAAAATATCAGAACAGTGTAATGAGGAGCGTGAAGCTTTCCTTTTCTGAAATGATATACATGGCTTACCAGTACGAGGATCTCGACAAGAAAGGTATGTTACAGTACGAAGAGGAAGTCAGCTCTAGTAATAAAATTGAGTCTGAAACTGATCGTCCTGAGGCCAGTACGATGTCTAAGGTCAGTAAGAAGTCCAGTGCTAAGAGAAAAAGGGCTAAATCTGATAAGGAACTAGTAACGACCGCCGTATGCAATAACTGCCACCAGAAAGGGCATTTGTCGATAAATTGCGGACCCTTAAAGAAACGAATCAAGAGTGGATCTAATCTCGACAAGAAGGAATTGCCATGGATCCAAGTAAAATCACAGCTATTCAAAACTGGAAACAGCCCAGTACCCCTACAGAAGTCCGCAGTTTTCTCGGATTGGCTAGTTATTACCGGAAGTTCGTTAAAAACTTTTCAAAGATATCTGGTCACTTAACAAAGCTTACAAAGAAGCAATCTAAATTCAAATGGACTCCAGAAAGTGAAGAGGCTTTTGAAGAGCTAAAGTTAAGATTAACAACCACTCCAGTGTTAACCATCATCGATGGCAATCAGGATTTGAAAGTCTGGACTGATGCTTCTAGAGAAGGCCTTGGCGCAGTGTTAATGCAAAGGGGCCAAGTGATTTCTTATGCTAGCCGTCAGCTGAAGTCGCACGAGAAAAACTACGTCACTCATGATCTTGAGTTATTGGCGATAATATTCGCTTTGAAAATCTGGAGGCACTATCTTCTGGGTGAGAGATTTGAACTGTTTACAGATCACTAGTCGTTAAAGTATCTGTTCACCAAGAAGGACTTGAATCTGAGGCAGCAACGTTGGCTGGAGTTTCTTGCAGCATACGATTTTGAAATTATATATACTCCAGGGAAAGCCAATGTCGTGGCCGATGCGTTAAGCCGAAAGAATGAAATGATCGCCAGTTTTATTATCACGACTTGAATGATATATAAAATATCTGCTCTTCAGAAGGATGATCACTTCATTCAGAAGATCAAAGAGATAATTCAACAAGGCGAACCCTTGAGTTTTCAAGTTGATAATGATGGGATTCTAAGGATGAAAGGTCGAATCTGTGTCCCTAACATTGCTGAGCTCCGCAAGGAAGTTCTGGATGAATGCCACAAGTCAAAACTCAGTATCCATCCGGGAGTAAGCAAAATGTATAATGACATCAAACGCACTTTCTGGTGGAAGTCGATGAAGAGGGACATTTCTCTATATGTTAGCCGATGCCCTACTTTCTAGCTAGTCAAAAGCGACCAACAGAAGCTGGCTGGGTTATTGCAACCGCTAGATGTTCCTGATTGGAAGTGGGAACATATTTCCATGGACTTCATTGATGGTTTTCCCAGAACCAGAAAAGGAAATGATAGTATTTGGGTGATCGTAGATCGCTTCACGAAGACCGCCCATTTCATACCTGTCAGATCAAACAGAACTGCTCAGAGTCTGGCGCAGATTTACTTCAAGGAAATAGTTAGACTACATGGAGTGCCGCTCAGTATAGTCAGTGATAGAGACACAATATTCACTAGAAAATTCTGGGAGGCATTTCAAGTCGAGCTGGGAACGAAGTTGAACTTGAGCACCGCTTATCATCCTCATACGGACGGCCAGACGGAGAGGGTGAATCATATTTTAGAAGATCTATTGCGGGCTTGTGTTCTAGATTTCGGTGGATCATGGGAAGACCATCTACATTTGGCTGAATTCTCATATAACAACAGCTACCAGGCGAGCCTGACAATGTCGCCATTCGAAGCATTGTATGGTAGACCGTGCCGATCCCCTGCTTGTTGGGTTGAACCCGGAAATAGACTTGTGTTAGGGCCTGATATGATCCGAGAAGCAGCCGACAAAGTCGATTTTATCAAGAAACGATTACTCGCCGCTCAAAGCCGACAAAAGAGCTATGCCGATTGGAGAAGAAGAGATATATCCTTTGCTGTTGGCGACTATGTATATTTGAAAGTATCGCCGATGAGAGGAGTTATCCAGTTCGGTAAAACTGGAAAGTTAGCGCCCAAATCCATTGGTCCGTTTCCTATTCTGGAATGGATCGGAACTCTCACTTATAGGGTTAAATTGCCTGATTGGTTGCCTGGAGTTCATGATGTATTTCACATATCTCAACTTCGAAAGCATGTTCATGATCCAGACTTGATCGTGGAAGAAGCAGTGCAACAAGATATTGAATTTACCCCTGAATTAGCTATGAGAAGAGAGCCGCTAAAGATCATCGGTAAAGAAACCAAAGAGTTGAGGAACAAGAAGGTTCACTTAGTCAAAGTTCAATGGAGTGGAGATCCGAGAGATTGTACTTGGGAAACTGAGGAGAGCATTCAGAAGGCCTATCCTAGATGCCGAGTGGATATCTCTGATTGACTCCGGTGCAAGGTACATTTATCGTACTCTGCATTACCAATTAGTTCTCTACTCTGTTGTTATTTTCTTTTCATGGATGTGCACTTTTAATTCTATAGTCTGAATGATTTTAAAAGAGTATAGGAATTGATTAGTATGATTTTAAAAAGTTAAAAACAATTTGATTGTTGTTTGTGTTGTGTGATAGTAAATTAGATTAATTAAAATTATTGAAACGATAGTTAATTTAATTAATAAGAGAATGAGTGGTAGGATTTATTCGATTAACTCACACATTGAACTGATTAGAAAATAGATAGAAATATATACATGTGCATTATATATGTTTGAACAGGTAATTGGATAGCTGTTGGGTAAAGATTTTATTTGCGTGCCCGACAAATAGGTAAACCTTAATGAGTTGGTTGCGAAATATTATTATATCAACTCCTGTGAATGCCATTCGATGCGGAGTGCTGGTTATTCTGTGTGTAAAAAATAAAAGTCGCCATAGGATAGTAACAATTAATTTTAAACTACATTACATGGCATACTTCTGGAAGACAGGAATACGTCATCATATACCACATAAGCATTTGGAGCTTGTGTGACGAGGTGGAAGATTTACCATACGAGCGAGAGGCTTGTATGGCGATGACTATATTTTACAGGTTGAACTGATGACTGATATGGACTATTTAAATTGTAACGATAAAATTGCCAGATTAATAAAAACCCCACACGGGTTTGGAGTTGACAATAATCACGTCTCTCTAGTTATTAGATACGGCACATGGAGTATTTATTTCCCACACGGGACGAGGTGACGAGGATTTATCCTCTAGAGTATTTAAAATACACACTCCCTCAGGCTTTGACAGGGTGACGAGAATTTATTCTCTGGAGTTATTATCAATACACGCTCCCCTACAAACACCAGAATATATCACTATAAATATGTGTATGCTTATTAGGATTTATTGGGTACCTAATACGGCCCAATAAATTTCCAAACCTCTCCCCGTACAAAGGTGGTTATGGCGAATTTTTTCGAAAATTCCGGGTGTTAGCCAAATTTTTGAAGAATTTGAAAATTCTCTGAAACTGAAAAGTTGGAGAATTGAAGCCAGATTGAACGTAGAATAGATTAATCAAACCACTTTAGACTTTGTTCCTTTTCGGGGACGAAAAGTTTTAAGTGGGGGAGATTGTAACGACCCGGAAAATCTGAACCAATTAATTTTTTTTAAATTGGCTAAAATAGTGGATTTTAAATATTTAAAATAAATATTATAAATAATAGCAATGAAAAGTGAGTTGGAATCGACGTTTGAAAACGAATATAATTAATTCTAATTATAAACAAGGCCTGAAAAGGCACTGTAGTTTCAAAAATTGAATTCAAACTTTGTCGGACTATACCAGGTGCAAAACAAAAGGGATTTGAGTGAAACCAAAAATATTTAAATCTGTTAGTGAATACCTTTCTAACGAATCTGAAAAATCGAAGTTTCATAGCGGAAAGCAAAAGTTATGGCCGAATGAATTTTCAGAAAGGTCGCTATGGAATTTATATAGCCCGTGAAATTGGCCATTTTGCATACGACCTCGGAATTCGATGAAACCACTTTTGTTGGATCCGGGATGTGAAGTTATTGCTAGGTTTAAAATTTCATAATTTTTGAAGCTAGTATGTGAGCGTGGCAAATGAAAACATGTTTTGGTCAATTATAGTTAAATTGGATCGACCAGAAATGGGCCTTTTTGCAAACGGTCTCAGAATTCGATGAAACTAGTTTTGTTGGGACCGTATCGTCAAAACATAGCTAGATTTATTTTTCTGGAATTTTTCGGATCAGTTTGTGGTCCTGGCAAATTGAAATGTACGTTCAAATTGAATATTGAATGTTACATATTTTAATTCAAAGTAAAACTGACTGAAACAGTCGAATGGGACTTCGAAACATATCCCATTGTGTTCGAAATGGGGGTAAAACGCTAGGTATGACAGTTGTTTGGTTTGGATTGGTGTTCATGTGTGAAAGGGGGTATTTTCGAAATTAAAAATTTATAAATATAAGAAAATTCTCACATTGGCCAGTTAACTCTTTCTCTCTCCCCGATGGATACTGCGCGCGACGGAAAGCAGGTCGACACCTTCTCTCTTCGATTTCTCCCCCGTTTCACAATGAAATCGAGTGATTCTTGATTCATTTCAAAGCTCTTCGTTCCTCTTTAAATCCATCTAAGGTTTGCTAGTTATCATCAAGTGTGGAGGGAGATACGAGTCCTCAAAGTCAGCGACTTTGGAGCGCCTCCGAGCCTTCATGGCGCCACCGAACTGAGCGAGACCACTGGTGCGGGGAAGGTGTTTCGAAGCTCTTCGACGCTGTGTGAGCCGATTCTCCTATCGCGCAACAGTTTGATCGAAAGATCAAAACCTAGTTTTGAACCGTCGTGAAAGGTAGGTCCTTTATTGCATCTGAACTTTGAAAAATCATATCTTTTTTGTTTCTTGATGAAATTTGATGAAACAGGAAACATCGTGACCGTGTGGTCGTCTTCTACATTTTAGAAGAGACCGCATATTTTTCTGAGCCTTCTGCTATTTTTGGTGGAGTGCAACCCAATGTGAGATTTCTAATTTATAAACGATATGGAAAACGACGATGTATAAATTATATAGTCGATGTATGAGTTATATAAGTGTTGTACACCTCTTGTATAAGCATTGTATAAGTTGTACGTTCGATGTATAAATTGTATATGCATTGTAAAAATAATATTTTTGTTGAAATATAAGTGAATTGCTGTATATATATATATATATATATATATATATATATATATATATATATATATATATATATATATGCCCCTCATCCACAAACCATGGACAATATTTATTGGTTGTGATTGGTGTGAAAATTGACTGATAGCGAATGGTTGATTGGAATTGTTTGTGGTTGATATTGATTGATTGTGGTTGAGAAATATTTGGTTGAAACCACATAGGATTAGTTCGTGGAAATGAAATAAATATACATGCCGCCTGCATGCGAACTAGATGCATGATTCCCCATTGTCAAAAACCGCGAGGTTTTAAGGTAGAGCGAGGAGCCGTACTAGGGACGGTCCCGGTTTTAACTACCCTGCCGTTATGCTGCCGAAATTTTGAATAATATTCATGTGTTTGAATTCTTTTCATTTGTTGAAACTATATTTATTCGTTAAATAGAAAACCTTCATGTGTTGAATCGTTATTCATTCGTTGAATTAAAATTCATGTGTTGAATGGTGTTCGTGTTTTAAATATAAAAATCACATTTTTATCATCTATACGAATTATATAAAATATTCTCCTTTTGAAAGAAATTGTTTTATAATAAAAATCCTATTTTTATTACCTATATGAACTATATAAAATAATAGTGTTTTGAAATGAATTGTTTTACAATTAAAATCACATTTTTATTATATACATGAATTGTTAAATATAGTGAAGTGTTGACATAGAAGACAGTTGGATAAAAATAATTTTTTTATCAAAAGTATGAGAAGAATATAGCTTTGAAATCGAAGAATCGATATGGATATATAAATGGAATTGAAATATATCGAAAAACGAAGCTGCAGTTCGTATTTTGAAACCGTGATTTCAAACGATTATACCGGGAGATCCGACCATCGGATTTTCCTGAAATCGCAACCATTGGGTTCGCTTTGGAAATATCTTTCCAACGGCACCAACTTTGTAAAAATCCAACGGTTGGATTGTCTGGAATGTTTAATTCAAATCTGAAGAAAAACAGCGCTAGAATCGATTATATTTATATATATATATATATATACAATTATATTTAATCGAATAACGACGCTGGAGTTCGTATTTTGAAATCGAAACTTCAAACGATTATATCGGGAGATCCGACCGTCGGATTTTCCCGAAACTGGAACCGTTGGATTCGTTTTGAGAAGATCTTTCTAATGATGTAAATTTTTTGAAGATCCAACGGTTAGATTTTCAGATATGTGTAAATAAAATCTGAAGAAAAACAGCGCCACAGCCGCGTTATGGCCCGAAGCGTCGTTTTGAATAAATTAGCTATTTTAAAATAAATAAAAATAGCGATAAATCGTTATAAAATATTATAGATGATATGGATGTGAAATTTAGAAATTAACTGAAGGTTGGCTAAGTCGAATGGTTTCCTGGGTATTGATCTGATGTTGGTTTCGGCCTTCGAGGTTAATATTTGGGAAATCGTTCTCTTACTGATTGACAGCTAGTGACTAATGAATTGAAATGATGCGTGTGTATGTCAGTGTTGCACTTGTTTATTATATACGTGAGTTGCTCAGAAAGACCGGGTTTATCCCATTCTGAATAACTGAATCGACGATAAGGAATCGAAGATGAAAACTTTGGTCGAAGACCGGAGATCTTCACCTCGTTTGGATGGTAACCGAGGTCCTTATTGGGAGGCATCCCGAAATATGGATAATGAGTGGTGATCGTCCAGACGTACGTGGTGGTCGATGGGTTGGCGGGGTATATAGTGCCTTCGGTTTCGTTCAGACCCAGAACGGACTTGTAAATGGACTGTGTGTCTGACATTGGATTTTATTCTGTGTTGATTGATCTCTATTAAATATACATCTGTTTGGCGGCGGAAAATTTATTCTTTTGCTTAACGCCCTTCTCTGAAACGCACGAGCTCAGAGGTTGTATATCGATGGACATCAGTCGCGTGGCATGAATTGCTAGTGTGGCATGCCTAAGTGGCAAATGATCAGGGCTTCTGTTGAAAAGCAAAGTCTTGTGGTGATGATCAAAGCACCGCCTGTGTGGCGTAGCTTTGTGTATAACGTGAATTCGCGAGCCTCACACCCCGGTATGAACCAGAAACGGGAGAAGGACCTCAGGGAGGGCATGCGTTTCTTTCTAGCTAGGAGTTGTGATGGTGTTTTAACACGGCCTGACATTTTACTTATGTGGATGATGGATAGCGAGGCGCCTCGGATATATCGGTCGATCCGGGACCGATGGAGTCATTCGTTGGCTCATTAACGCCCCATAGGGCAGGGAAACGTAGTGTTCAGGAATTTTAATCCACATCGGTGGACCGGCCCTGTCGCTCCAAGGGCCCACCTGAGTCTGGGTCCTGAGACACGGGCTAGAGTGTCTCGAATTCGGTAATGACTATCTTTTGCCTTGGTTCATGACGGAAATCCAATATCCAAATACGACATCGTGCGGTTTTGATTGTATATATATATGGCGACATGATATATGGTACCCATGCCGTCTATGATTGATAGTTATGATTGAAATTGTGTTTGAAACATATAAACACTAGTAATAATATCAAATGCTTTTGTTTTATCCGTATCATTTATATTTTGGCTATTATAAGGTAAAAACTCTATCCTCCGGTTTGCGTTGCATTATGTGATGGGAACTGAGTCTTATAATGGCTTCATTTTTATAAAAAGCATTGCGATGTTTAAAAGAAAGATTTGTTTTAAAGCACTGGCAATCCAATGGAGTAAACCCGTTCCACGAAAGTGGCGTGGTCCTGTGATAAGCCATATTATAAATGTGTTGGGTAGATTTCTCATACCAGTCCCATGACTGACTCGTAGTTTGTTTCACTTTCAAACTCGGGTGCCCCTTTTTCTACACGGGCAGCCTTGTATTCAGGTTTAGCTGGTTCTTTCTGGATAGCTGGAGCTGAAGATGGATTCTATCATTTATCTCTTTTTATGCTGTTCAGCTCCTATTGTACATATTTTGTTTGTTTCCGCTGTATACATTTATGTATAGCTGAACTGTATTTGTACTAAGTATGATCCTGTATACTGTGTAACTCTGATGATTACGTTTATCCAGTATATTCTATTGTTCATTATCTGGTGTATTTATTTAATTCTGTTCTGCTATTATCTGTTTCTGTGTTATATTCCAAAGATTACCTTTGCCGCCGTCAGTACGGGTTAGGGGTCGTCACACAGACCCACCGAGCAGGACCATCTGGAGGGAAGTTGCATGCTCTCAACACCACTCCAGCTCTTGACCGAGGTAGTAATATTTCTGTAGAAAGCCTTGTTTACATTTATGACTTTACTGTTCGAACCTTATTTGACTCTGGCGCATCGCATACTTTTATTTCTTCTGATATTGTTGAAAATCTACACCTAAGTACTAGTCTAGTTGAGGATCCCGTTGGTGTTTCAAATCCAGCTGGGGGCTCCGCTCATTTATCTATGATTTGTGTGGATTTGAGGATCGCTATCTTAAGCGTAGAATTCGTGTGTAATGCTTATGTTCTCGGATTTATGGGATACGGTTTGATCCTAGGTATGGATTGGCTGTCCAATTATGGAGCCATTCTTTATTGTGAACGAAGGGTAGTGAGGCTCATGACTCGCCTTGGTAATACCCTTGAAATTTCTTGTAACCCTAAGGGTCCGGTCATGTTGTGTTATCTTGAATCTCTTGACTCGTCCATCGACAATTTGCAATATGTAAGAGTGGTCCAAGAATATCCAGATGTCTTTGATGAGGTGAAGGGGTTACCCACTAAACGCGAGATAGATTTCCGTATTTATCTTGTTGATAATGCCAAGCCAGTTTCATTGCCCGTTAGGCACATGGCCCCGCGAGAAAGGAGAGAACTCAGTAAACAAGTTAAGGAGTTGCTTGAGAAAAATTTCATAAGGCGAAGCATTTCTGAATTGGGTGCTCCGGTGGTATTCGCTACTAAGGCGGATGGTTAACTTCGTCTATGCGTAGATTATCGTGAGTCAAACAAGCTAACTAAGAAAAATAGGCACCCACTACCAAGAATCGACGATTTGTTTGACCAACTTGTGGGAGCATCTGTTTTCTCTCAACTCGATCTAGCCACAGGATTCCATCGCTTAGAGTGGCTGAGGATAGCATTGACAAAACTGCGTTTAGGACTCCAGATGGGTTCTTCGAATGGCTCGTCATGCCGTTTGGGTTAACGAATGCACCTGCGTACTTTGTAGATTTGATGAGTAGGGTGTTTCGAGAGTTCCTTAACAAGTTTGTAGTGGTTTTCGTAGACGATATTCTGATCTTCTCAAAGGATGAAGAAGAGCATGCTAGACATCTCAAGGAAGTCATGGATACGCTTAGAGCACACCAGTTAAAGGCTAAGTTCTCCAAATGCCATTTTTGGAGGAAGGAAGGTCGATTTCTTGGACATGTAGTTTCTAAGCAAGGCATAGCCATGGACCCCGCAAAGGTAGATGCGGTGCAAGACTGGAAAATTCCTAAGAATGCAACGGAGGGGAAAAGCTTTCTCGGTTTGGCAGGCTACTATAGGAAGTTCATTAAGGACTTCGCTAAGATTTCAGCCCCTCTTACTAGGTTAACGAAGAAAAACCTAGTGTAACACCCCGTATTTTGGGTTAATGCTAAAATTCACTAATTACAGAATAAATAATCTCAGATGTGGGAAACGGGGGAAACGGGCTGCGTCATTGCGTTCGTCTCGGAAAAATACGCAAAATAGAGTCCGAGTTTTCGAAAATCGGAGTCCGTATGGCCCAGTTATGGCCCGATGAAGTTTGCAGAAAATTCAAAATTAAAAAAACAGAATTAAGAATTTAAAATTTAGATTTTAAATTGGACAAGTGGGGTCAGGCGGGAAAAATCCCGCCCTACCTATGTCGACAGGGCTGTCGACAGGCCTGTCGACAGGGGGTGTCGACTTGCCTGTCGACAGGGGTGCGGCGTCCAGTGAACCTGGGTGCACCAGGTTGGGTTCTAGGCTGGCTTAGAGGGCTGGTTCTAGAGATTTCCTAAATCTAAGGGTCCTAATCTAATCTAGGGTTAATCTAAGGGCCTAAAACACTCACCTAATCCTATAAATAAGACCCCAACCCTACCCTAATTCATTCATAATTAGGTCTTGTAACTAAACTATGGCAAAATGAAATTTGAGCATGGCCTCCACTAGTTCATGAAGGAAGTTGCAAGCAAATCACTCTCTAATCAACCTCTAATCCATTCTAAGCATCTTAATCTTCTTCATTTGGAGTGCAAATTTGCTAGTGGTGAGTTTCTATCACTTTAACATCAATTGTTAAAGTAAGTAGATTGGGTATAATGAGACTTATGGTCTTAAATGCGGATTAGTGAGTTTGAATCATTTATAATGATATGCTACTCTATGTTTTACTATGATTATGCATAATTAATAAGTGGCATTATGCATGTTTGATAAGTTGGTTTATGCATGCTTAATAAGTTGGTTTATGCATGTTTAACAAGTGGGTTTATGCATATTTAATGAGTGGAATTATGCATGTTTAACAAAGTGAGTTATGCAAGTTCATATGCAAGTTAAGTATATGTTTAAATGCAAGTTTAACATGATATGCAAGTTATGCATGCTTATGCGAGTATATGAATGCTTATGCAAGATATGTATATGCTTAAATGACATGATATGCAAGTTATGCATGCTTATGCAAGTATGTGAATGCTTATGCAAGTATGTGAATGCTTATGCAAGTATGTGAATGCTTATGCAAGTATGTGGATGCTTATGCAAGTTATGTGTATGCTTAAATGCATGTTTAACATGTTATGCAAGTTATGAGAATGCTTATATGCAAGTTCAACACGTTATGCAAGATATGTGTATGATAATATGCAAGTTTGGGTTAAATGTAGTTGGGTTAATATATGTTCATATATGCAAGTTGACATCCTCTTAACCCATGACAAAGTTATATGCTAAGCCCATGATATTTGTGATGGATCTTCCCCTTATTTATGTCATGAAGTGAGAACGATTTACGTGGGGAACGATGGGGTTGGAAAATATGTTAATAAATGTATGATTGGGTATGATTAAGCATACCATAAAAATAAATTACCATAAGTGGGAATTTACCTATTGAGTTAGGTCTACCCCATGGGAATTTACCTATTGAGTTAGGTCTACCCATGTTATGGAAAACTTGATATTAATTAGGGATAATTAATATGGGGGTGATTAATTAGGTGTAATTAATCGACTAAGACACGAGGTTGGACCCTTTTGTAGCGTAAGACTGCCCGGAACCGACCGGCAAATCCAGCGGCTACAAATGATTGGCCCAATGTGAGAGGTCTTAGGCATAAATTAAATACGTGATTAAAGTAAAGACACGAGGTTAGACTCTGTTATGACGTAAGACTGCCCGGACCCTACCGGCTTAACCAGGCAGTCATAACAGCCAGTCTAATGTGGGAGGTCTTTAGGGGAGATCACGGTCTTAATTAATTAAGAAACACTTAACCATATTAGCATGTAGTGGGACATGAGGGGTTAAGTGGGTGCCTTGGGTGGCATGTGGAAATTTAGTGGTTGCCTTGGGTGGCATGTGGAATCTAGTGGGTTGCCTTGGGTGGCAATAGAAAATACGATTAGAATACTTAACCAAGTGGAAACATGTAATTAAACGTGATTAAAGGGTTAAGTGGGATACACTAGATATGTGACAAGCTTAGGTGGGTAGCTTGTGGGGGCCCATTTCAACCAATATCCCAAACGTATCTTTGTGGGCTCGACCCATGTCGAGTGACGGGACACGCATATTGGGCTTGATTATAAGAGGCCAAACGGGTTAGCGGTGGCAACGCAAGTCCAACGGGTTTCATATGCGTGTGTGGGCCCGGGCTGGTAGATAAGCCGTTGTTGCATCGTGTAGATATAAAGCCGTGCACCGTTGATAGTATTGGGTTGCCACTTTAGGGGAGTGATACACCCCACTGTGGGACCAGCACGGGTATCTACGGTAGGGAGCCGATCGATGGGGAGTAGTGGGTACACCTAATAAAGATAGGGGCAGACGGCACCTATGTAGGGGTACACGAAACTACTGGGTAAAATTGCTAGGTACACCTAGTGGAGATAGGGGCAGACGGCACCTATGTAGTGGGCTAGGAGTACACGAATTTACTGGGGAAATTTTCTAAGTCCTTGGAGGGATCAACCTTTAAGTAGGAATGACTGGTGTGGTGCAGTGTAGTAATTACCCTTGGGTGGGTAGATGCGTCCTTACGGTTACCTTAGTTTATCCTAAGTCTACCAAGCTGCTTGGTGTAGCCATTCATCCCCAGATATTACCGTAGGTCAAGTTTATGTCTTCTCTGGTTACTTTAATGATTGTATTGTTAAAGTTATAGGACTCACTCAGACTTATGTCTGACCCCGTTGTTTTTATCTTTTTCCCAACCCTCAGGTCCTACGGTGGATCCTAGCAGTAGTGGAGTTTGATCGGATTGTTGTTCCAGTCTTTAGGAGCTTGGGTAGATGAAAAGCTCCAGTTATCCAGTTATCTTTTCTTTTGTCATGGCTATTATTGAGAGTGGGATTATGTATAAATTTATTTGATGGATATTGTACTTGACTTATATTGTGGTTTTATGATGTAACCAGACATGTTTTACTTCCGCTGTTATGAGATGATGTTTTAAAATTTCAAGTACTATTTATATCTGTCTTGTTGTAATTTTTCTGTTCTATATTCACTAAAATACTCCACCGATGCCATGGCATTCCCTTAGCGAATGTCCATAGCGGGTGTGGGGTGTTACACGTGGTATCAGAGCAAAGGTTACCGGAACAGATAAATTTTTTAGAAAACTATTTTTCTAAAAACATTTTCGGAAGAGATATTTTCAAAAACATGTCTTTAAAGAGAAAAGTTTTTGAAAGAAAAGCATAATCCCCAATAGCCATATCTATATCCTTCGAATTCTCCGTTTTGAATCTTTCCTTTTTTCGTTTCAGCATGGCTGAGGATCTTAACTTTCCGGAGGGTGTGACGGTACCAGTATGGTATAGGAGATTGATGGAGGCTAGGGCCACCACTGCGGGTCCAACAAATGTTCCTCCACCAACCGTAGCACCCGATCTTCCTCCTCCCCCTCCTCCTCGCACGGATACTTTTGTTAAGACTTGCAAGGAATTTAAAGCTATGGGAGGGAAACCTTTTCAAGGATCTGAAACTTTTGTGGAGGCTAGAGATTGGCTTAAAGAGGTGGAAGAATTGATAGATATCTTTGAGATGGAAGAAGGAAAGAAAGTCAAGTTGGCTGCTTGGTTAATGAAGGGAGAGGCCTCATTCTGGTGGGAGGTCACTAATGGAGAACGCCCCATTGACTCTTGGGCGGATTTTAGGCAAAGATTTGTGGCAAAGTTTCTCTCAAGGGCGGAGGAAAACTTGTATATGGAAAGATTCTTGACTCTAAAGCAAGGAAATCTCTCGGTGAAGGAGTATGTTAATAAGTTTAATCAATTGGCAAGGTTTGGCCTAGATATGGTGAATACACCAGAGAAGAAGGCTTTGAGGTTCGTGAAAGGCTTGAATGAACCGATGCATGGGTTGGCTATGACTCATATCCCTATGGGGGCCACCTTTGAGAAGCTAGTTGACATGGCACTCATGCATGAAGAAGAGAAGGGTCCCAATGCTAATAAGGCACCCGAGAAGAAGGGAGATCAAAAGAGACCTCAGCAACAACAACAACAAAACAAAGGTGGGAAAGGCAACGGTGGCAAGGGCAAGAAGAAGAAGTGTTTCAATTGTGGGACACCTGGCCACCTAAGCAAAGATTGTCGCAAGAAGAAGAAGACTGGTTGCTTCCACTGTGGCGAAGCGGGGCATTTAGTGAAAGACTGTCCTAAGAAAGGGCAAAGGACGGGATCTACCTCAGGAGGACAGGTGCAAGCTCTTATGGCACCGGGTCAGGCTAGGGGGCAAGTACAGGCTCTCGCGGTTCCACCGATTCAGGAGAGAGGTAGAACTATTTCTGTGGAAAGTCTGGTTTTTCTATTTGATCATCGTGTCCGTACATTGTTTGATTCAGGCGCATCGCATTCATTTATCTCATCATCATTAGTTGAGTCACTGCACTTAGACACCAGTCTGGTAGATGATCCCTTGGTTGTTTCAAACCCAATTGGGGGCTCCACTTATTTGTCCATGATATGTTTGGGTTTGAAGATTTCTATACTTAGCATTGAGTTTAGATGTGATGCTTTTGTTTTGGGCTTCACGGGCTATGGGTTGATTTTGGGCATGGACTGGTTATCCAGTAATGGTGTCGTTCTTGATTGCGAAAGGAGAGTTGTTAGGCTCATGACCCGCTTGGGTAACACTCTCGAGATCTCTTGTAATCCCAGGGATTCTGTTATGCTAAGTTATCTTGAATCGCTTGACGCTTCGGTCGAGAGTTTGCAATCTGTTAGAGTGGTCCGGGAATATCCGGATGTGTTTGAGGAGGTGAAGGGCTTACCTCCGAAACGGGAGATTGACTTCCGAATATATTTGGTGGATAATGCTAAACCGGTATCTTTACCAGTGCGCCACATGGCTCCTCGTGAGAGGAGGGAACTCCATAAGCAAGTAGGGGAGTTGCTTGAGAAGGGGTTCATAAGACGAAGTATATCGGAGTGGGGTGCTCCAATAGTTTTTGCTACGAAGGCGGATGGGTCCCTCAGACTTTGTGTAGACTATAGAGAACTCAACAAGCTCACAAAGAAGAATAGACACCCATTGCCGAGGATTGATGATCTTTTCGATCAGTTGGTTGGCGCTTCAGTATTTTCTCAGTTGGACTTAGCCACGGGGTTTCATCAGTTGAGGGTGGCTGAGGATAGCATAGACAAGACTGCCTTTAGGACTCCGGATGGTTTCTATGAGTGGCTGGTGATGCCATTTGGGTTGATGAACGCCCCTGCATACTTTGTTGACTTGATGAGTAGGGTGTTCAGGGAGTTCCTTAATAAATTCGTGGTGGTCTTTGTGGATGATATCTTGGTATTTTCTAAGAGTGAAGAAGAGCATGCCTTACATCTTGGGGAGGTATTGAAGACTCTTCGAGCACATAGCCTTAAGGCTAAATTCTCTAAATGTCACTTCTGGAGGAGGGAAGTGTGGTTCTTGGGGCACGTGGTCTCCAAGGAGGGGATTGCTGTGGATCCCGCGAAGGTAGTATCAGTCCAAGATTGGAAGGTTCCTAGAAATGCTACCGAAGTAAGAAGTTTCTTGGGTTTGGCGGGTTATTATAGGAATTTTATTAAAGACTTCGCGAAGATATCAGCCCCATTAACCCGCTTAACGAAGAAGAATCTTGTTTTCACATGGGACGTAGATTGTGATGATGCGTTCCGACGGTTAAAGAGAGCTTTAACCACTACTCCAGTTTTAGTGTTGCCAGATGGGAGCAAGCCATTTGTTGTCTATACCGATGCCTGTGGGATAGGACTTGGCGCAGTCTTAATGCAAGAGGGAAGGGTAATAGCCTATGGTGGAAGGCAGTTGAGGGCACATGAGAAAAATTACCCTACCCATGATCTAGAGCTGGCCGCTATTGTTTTTGCGCTTAAGATTTGGCGCCATTATCTTCTTGGTGAGAGATTCGAGTTGTTCACTGACCACAAATCATTGAAGTACTTGTTTTCTCAGAAGGATTTGAATCTGAGACAGCAAAGGTGGATGGAGTTCTTACATCCTATGACTTCGAGATAGAATATACCCCTGGCAAGGGTAACGTGGTGGCGGGCGCCTTGAGCAGAAAAAGGTTGTCTTTGAGTCCATTGTTCGTGGAACGACGAAGCTTGGAATTTATCTCGATGTTTGATTTCAGACCTTCCATTGACTATGTACCCGGTTTGCTAGCTTCTTTGGAAGTTAGACCTACTCTTTTGGGGCGGATTGGAGAAGCACAGAGGGACGACCCACAGTTGGTTGAGTTGATAGAGAAGCTCATAAGGGGGGAGTCGTCCAGCCATTTGAGTAGGTACACCCTAGACGATAGGGGGTGCTTGCGTAGAGACGGTAGACTTTGTGTACCGCAAGACGAGGATTTGAGGAAGGTTATTCTTGATGATGCACACCGTTCTAGGATGACCATTCATCCCGGTGGGGACAAGATGTACCAAGATATGAAGAGGGTTTTCTTCTGGGCCGGTATGAAGAAAGATGTGGCCGAATATGTCGCTCGATGCTTGGTATGCCAGCAAGTGAAGGCGGAGCAAAGGAAACCAGGTGGGTTGCTTCACCCATTGGAAGTTCCGCAATGGAAGTGGGATAGTGTCTCGATGGACTTTATTGACGGGTTACCCAGATCGAGGAAGGGTAATACAGGAATTTGGGTGGTGGTAGACAGACTTACTAAGAGCGCCCACTTCATACCTGTGAAGAGCAAGAGGACTGCTCCATGGCTAGCTTCAGTATATCTTCGAGAGATAGTTCGATTACATGGGGTACCCTCTAGCATAGTGAGTGATCCAGATCCTATCTTCACTAGCGAGTTCTGGAGAAGTTTGCAAGAAGCAGTGGGGACTCAATTGTGTCTGAGCACTGCATATCATCCTCAGACGGACGGCCAGACTGAGAGGGTGAATCGTGTTCTAGAAGACCTTTTGAGGCTTTGTATCTTAGATTTTGGAGGTACATGGGAAGAGCATCTTCCATTGGTGGAGTTCGCATATAATAACAGCTTTCAGTCCAGTATTGGTATGGCTCCTTTCGAAGCTCTCTATGGAAGGCCTTGTCGATCACCTACATGTTGGTGGGAATCTACGGATAAGATCTTGCTTGGACCTGATATGATTAGGGAGACTTCTGAGAAGATTGACTTGGTTCGAAGAAGGATGAAAGCAGCGCAGGATAGGCAAAAATCTTATGCGGACAAGAGGAGGACGGACCTTGAGTTTGAAGTTGGGGACATGGTCTTAGTCAAGGTGTCTCCGTTACGAAATGTGGTTCGCTTTGGATCTGTTGGGAAGTTAGCACCAAGGTTCGTAGGGCCGTTTCCTATTAAGGAAAGGATTGGATGGATGGCATATAGAGTGGAGTTGCCCGACAGACTTAGTGGTGTACATGATGTATTCCACGTATCTCATTTGAGGAAGTGCTTACATAAGACCGCAGAGGTGGTAGAGCCGAGCTTGCTTAAAGAAGTGGAAGTAGAGCGTGATGCTACTATTCGACGAGCTCCTACCCGCATCCTTGGGTCAGAGACTAGGAAATTGAGGAATCGAGAGGTTCATCTAGTCAAAGTGCAATGGGGAGAAGACGAGGGCAACGCAACTTGGGAAACGGAAGCGAAGATGCGTTCATTGTACCCATTTCTTTTTGAGGGTATGTCTTTTAACTTCTCCTTTATCGTTTGTCTAGTACTTATCTTATCTTGAGTATGTCCTCTCATTAGTACCTTTGACCTTTAGATAGGGTAAACCTATGGTTGAAACATGTGTTTGAGACATGTTATGGTTGATGGATGCAAGTGGATGCAAGTGTTTGCTAGTGGTTGCTCGTGGATGCATATACACACACTCTAGGCACTAGATCGGCTCAATCACTTCATATTGCATATTGCATAAAATTGTGTGTAGAAAGCTATATTTATGGATGTCTAATGATTGTGTTATCATATGGATGATGCATTTTGGTGAATGATTGTGCACTCATGTAGATATTGTATGTGTCGATAGGGTTCTTTCGCATACATAATGGATGCATGGCACTATCATGGTTTGCATATGTTCATACATTAGATAGGGAACATATACACACACTCTTTGCATATGCTCATACATCATTAGAAATTGTTCTAAGGACAATGGATGCCCGTGTTTGATGGATTGAGTAGATGGTTGTTTGGATGGTAGGATATGCATTCTCCTTAGCTTAGAGATTTCGGGGACGAAATCCTTTAAGGAGGGGAGAATGTAACACCCCGTATTTTGGGTTAATGCTAAAATTCACTAATTACAGAATAAATAATCTCAGATGTGGGAATCGGGGGAAACGGGCTGCGTCATTGCGTTCGTCTCGGAAATATACGCAAAATAGAGTCCGAGTTTTCGAAAATCGGAGTCCGTATGGCCCAGTTATGGCCCGATGAAGTTTGCAGAAAATTCAAAATTAAAAAAACAGAATTAAGAATTTAAAATTTAGATTTTAAATTGGACAAGTGGGGTCAGGCGGGAAAAATCCCGCCCTACCCATGTCGACAGGGCTGTCGACAGGCCTGTCGACAGGGGGTGTCGACTTGCCTGTCGACTTGCCTGTCGACAGGGGTGCGGCGTCCAGTGAACCTGGGTGCACCAGGTTGGGTTCTAGGCTGGCTTAGAGGGCTGGTTCTAGAGATTTCCTAAATCTAAGGGTCCTAATCTAATCTAGGGTTAATCTAAGGGCCTAAAACACTCACCTAATCCTATAAATAAGACCCCAACCCTACCCTAATTCATTCATAATTAGGTCTTGTAACTAAACTATGGCAAAATGAAATTTGAGCATGGCCTCCACTAGTTCATGAAGGAAGTTGCAAGCAAATCACTCTCTAATCAACCTCTAATCCATTCTAAGCATCTTAATCTTCTTCATTTGGAGTGCAAATTTGCTAGTGGTGAGTTTCTATCACTTTAACATCAATTGTTAAAGTAAGTAGATTGGGTATAATGAGACTTATGGTCTTAAATGCGGATTAGTGAGTTTGAATCATTTGTAATGATATGCTACTCTATGTTTTACTATGATTATGCATAATTAATAAGTGGCATTATGCATGTTTGATAAGTTGGTTTATGCATGCTTAATAAGTTGGTTTATGCATGTTTAACAAGTGGGTTTATGCATATTTAATGAGTGGAATTATGCATGTTTAACAAAGTGAGTTATGCAAGTTCATATGCAAGTTAAGTATATGTTTAAATGCAAGTTTAACATGATATGCAAGTTATGCATGCTTATGCGAGTATATGAATGCTTATGCAAGATATGTATATGCTTAAATGACATGATATGCAAGTTATGCATGCTTATGCAAGTATGTGAATGCTTATGCAAGTATGTGAATGCTTATGCAAGTATGTGGATGCTTATGCAAGTTATGTGTATGCTTAAATGCATGTTTAACATGTTATGCAAGTTATGAGAATGCTTATATGCAAGTTCAACACGTTATGCAAGATATGTGTATGATAATATGCAAGTTTGGGTTAAATGTAGTTGGGTTAATATATGTTCATATATGCAAGTTGACATCCTCTTAACCCATGACAAAGTTATATGCTAAGCCCATGATATTTGTGATGGATCTTCCCCTTATTTATGTCATGAAGTGAGAACGATTTACGTGGGGAACGATGGGGTTGGAAAATATGTTAATAAATGTATGATTGGGTATGATTAAACATACCATAAAAATAAATTACCATAAGTGGGAATTTACCTATTGAGTTAGGTCTACCCCATGGGAATTTACCTATTGAGTTAGGTCTACCCATGTTATGGAAAACTTGATATTAATTAGGGATAATTAATATGGGGGTGATTAATTAGGTGTAATTAATCGACTAAGACACGAGGTTGGACCCTTTTGTAGCGTAAGACTGCCCGGAACCGACCGGCAAATCCAGCGGCTACAAATGATTGGCCCAATGTGAGAGGTCTTAGGCATAAATTAAATACGTGATTAAAGTAAAGACACGAGGTTAGACTCTGTTATGACGTAAGACTGCCCGGACCCTACCGGCTTAACCAGGCAGTCATAACAGCCAGTCTAATGTGGGAGGTCTTTAGGGGAGATCACGGTCTTAATTAATTAAGAAACACTTAACCATATTAGCATGTAGTGGGACATGAGGGGTTAAGTGGGTGCCTTGGGTGGCATGTTGAAATTTAGTGGTTGCCTTGGGTGGCATGTGGAATCAAGTGGGTTGCCTTGGGTGGCAATAGAAAATACGATTAGAATACTTAACCAAGTGGAAACATGTAATTAAACGTGATTAAAGGGTTAAGTGGGATACACTAGATATGTGACAAGCTTAGGTGGGTAGCTTGTGGGGGCCCATTTCAACCAATATCCCAAACGTATCTTTGTGGGCTCGACCCATGTCGAGTGACGGGACACGCATATTGGGCTTGATTATAAGAGGCCAAACGGGTTAGCGGTGGCAACGCAAGTCCAACGGGTTTCATATGCGTGTGTGGGCCCGGGCTGGTAGATAAGCCGTTGTTGCATCGTGTAGATATAAAGCCGTGCACCGTTGATAGTATTGGGTTGCCACTTTAGGGGAGTGATACACCCCACTGTGGGACCAGCACGGGTATCTATGGTAGGGAGCCGATCGATGGGGAGTAGTGGGTACACCTAATAAAGATAGGGGCAGACGGCACCTATGTAGGGGTACACGAAACTACTGGGTAAAATTGCTAGGTACACCTAGTGGAGATAGGGGCAGACAGCACCTATGTAGTGGGCTAGGAGTACACGAATTTACTGGGGAAATTTTCTAAGTCCTTGGAGGGATCAACCTTTAAGTAGGAATGACTGGTGTGGTGCAGTGTAGTAATTACCCTTGGGTGGGTAGATGCGTCCTTACGGTTACCTTAGTTTATCCTAAGTCTACCAAGCTGCTTGGTGTAGCCATTCATCCCCAGATATTACCGTAGGTCAAGTTTATGTCTTCTCTGGTTACTTTAATGATTGTATTGTTAAAGTTATAGGACTCACTCAGACTTATGTCTGACCCCGTTGTTTTTATCTTTTTCCCAACCCTCAGGTCCTACGGTGGATCCTAGCAGTAGTGGAGTTTGATCGGATTGCTGTTCCAGTCTTTAGGAGCTTGGGTAGATGTAAAGCTCCAGTTATCCAGTTATCTTTTCTTTTGTCATGGCTATTATTGAGAGTGGGATTATGTATAAATTTATTTGATGGATATTGTACTTGACTTATATTGTGGTTTTATGATGTAACCAGACATGTTTTACTTCCGCTGTTATGAGATGATGTTTTAAAATTTCAAGTACTATTTATATCTGTCTTGTTGTAATTTTTCTATTCTATATTCACTAAAATACTCCACCGATGCCATGGCATTCCCTTAGCGAGTGTCCATAGCGGGTGTGGGGTGTTACACCTAGCGTTTGCATAGGACATAGAATGTGAGATTGCTTTTCAGAGACTCAAGAGAGCCCTCACCACAGCTCCAGTTTTGGCATTACCCGATGGAGGTAAGATGTTTACTGTGTACACAGATGCATGTGGCACGGGATTAGGCGCAGTCCTAATGCAAGAAGGGAAAGTGATATGCTATGGGGGTAGACAACTTAAAGTTCATGAGAAGAACTATCCCACCCATGACTTGGAGTTGGCGGCGATCGTTTTTGCACTTAAATCTTGGCGCCATTATCTTCTAGGGGAGAGGTTAGAGCTGTATACCGACCACAAATCGCTTAAGTACCTCTTCTCACAGAAAGATTTGAATCTGAGACAACAGCGGTGGATGGAATTCTTAGCATCATATGACTTCGATATAGCTTATACCCCTGGCAAGGGGAACGTGGTGGTAGATGCGCTAAGTAGGAAAAGGTTGACTTTGAGCCCCTTGTTTGTTGAAAGGAAAAGTCTAGAGTTTATAGCAACCTTTGATTTTACACCTGTTATTGAGTCATTGACTGCTACGTTAGCATCTCTTGAGTTAAGACCTACACTTCTAGATCAAGTAGGGACTTCACAGAAGGAAGACCCACAGATAGTCGAAATCATGGACAAGCTGATTAGTGATGAGACGTCAAGTCACCTCAGTAGGTATGCCATAGATGACAAGGGATGGCTAAGGCGTGATGGAAGGCTATGTGTCCCACAAGTGGGAGACTTAGTAAGGAAAGTTCTCGAAGAGGCGCACAACTCGAAGATGACTATACATCCCGGAGGGCATAAGATGTACAGATATATGAAACACATATTCTTTTGGGCTGGGACGAAAAAGGACGTGGCAGAGTTCGTTTCAAAGTGTGTGGTGTGCCAACAAGTAAAGGCCGAGTCAATGAAGCCCGGTGGGCTATTACATCCTTTGGAGGTTCTGCAATGGAAATGGGAGAGTATCTCGATGGATTTCGTGGATGGACTGCCTAGGTCAAGGAAGGGAAATACTAGCATATGAGGTCATAGTTGATTGACTCATGAAAAGTTCTCACTTCATTCCGGTGAAAGGCAATAGGACCGCATCATGGCTAGCGTCTATTTACCTTCGAGATATAGTACGGTTGTACGGGGTTCCTTCTAGTATAGTTAGTGATCGTGACCCGATTTTCACTAGCCAGTTTTCGAATAGTCTGAAAGAAGCAATGGGTACGCGACTGAGTTTAAGCACGGCCTATCACCCACAGACGGATGGACAAACCGAAAGGGTAAATAGGGTACTAGAGGATCTTTTGAGACTATGCATTCTTGACTTTGGTGGTACTTGGGAAGACCATCTTCCTCTCGTGGAGTTTGCATATAATAATAATTACCAAGCTAGCATCGGAATGGCACCGTTCGAAGCCCTGTATGGAAGACCGTGCAAGTCACCAACTTGTTGGTGGGAGACGACAAACAGGCTTATACATGGCCCAAACATGATAAGGGACACTTCTGAGAAGGTTGAGTTGATACGAAGACGGATGAAAACGGCCCAAGATAGACAGAAATCTTATGCGGACAAGAGAAGGACAAACCTAGAGTTCAAAGTCGGAGATATGGTCTTTATAAAAGTTTATCCTTTACGCAATGTGGTTCATTTTGGAGCGGTTGGAAAGGTAGTACCAAGGTTCGTAGGACCGTTCCCTATCACTGAGAGGATTGGGCAGATGGCCTATAAGGTAGAATTACCCGAGAGGCTGGCCGTAGTACACAATGTCTTTCATGTCTCGCATCTCCGAAAGTGCTTACATGAATCAGCCGAAGTGGTTGAGCCAAGCATCCTTGAAGGCGTAAAAGTGGAAAAAGAAGCAACATTGAGGCGAGTTCCGATTCGTATCTTAGGAACGGAGATCAAGAAGCTAAGGAATCGAGAAGTCAAGCTAGTTAAAGTTCAGTGGAGTGAAGCCCAAGAAGACGCAACTTGGGAAACCGAAGAAAAGATACGCGCACTTTACCCATTTCTTTTTGAGGGTACATTCTCGATCTCTTTTCCCTATAAACTTGAAAACCTTTCATAACATGCTTTTACTACCTACGTTTGTCTTGTCATCTTCTCGATCTTATCTTGAGAACCTTAGGTCGAACCATATGGATGTAAACATGTGATTGAAACATGTTATGGTTGATGTTTGCAAATGGTTGCAAGTGTTTGCAAGTGATTGCTAGTGGATGCATGACACACATTAGGCACTAGATCGGCTCAGTCACATTTTCATGTTGCATATGCATGAGTGCTTATACTTGTACATGGATGGAACTTGTTATGCTATCACTTGGATGTTGCATATGAATGAATGTTTGTGCACTCATGTAGAGATTATAAAGTATGTTAGGAATTTTGCATATATGTTGGATTCATTACACTAACATATTTTGCATTAAGGAGGTCTACTGAATCAGTAAACGCCTGATCTTTTGCATTAGATAAGTACATATACACACACTTACTGCATATGTTCATACAACACTAGAAATATTTTAAGGACAATGGTTTCCTGTGAATGATGTTCTGAGTAGATGGATGATTGGATGGTAGGACACATCCTCCCTAACATAGAGATTTCAGGGACGAAATCCTTTAAGGAGGGGAGAATGTAACAACCCGTATTTTGATAACGTGTTATAACCATAAATCAAGGCAGAATTAATTTTTAAAATAAGAATCAAGGGCAACGGGTTACGCCATTATGTTTGTCTCGAAATTCTGCTTGGAAATGAGTACGAGTTTTCGAAAATCGAAGTCTGTATGACCAAGTTATGACTCTTCGAAGTTTTCAGAAATTTTCAAGTTCAAAACAGCTAAGAATTCGAATTCAAATTTCGAATTCAAACCCCAGAACAGACTGGGCGGGAAATTTCCTGCCCAGGACCAGGTCGACCTAGGGGTCGACCATAGAGTAGACCTGGGTGTCGACCTGGTTGCCGAGCCCATTTTTGAGTCAGAATTCACTCTGATGTTTCTAGTCCGATTTCTGTCTAGATTCGTTGGCCTGACCCTATATAAACAGCCCCTAACTCTAGTCTCTCTACACAAAATTCTCTCTGTTCTTATGCTGCTAAAACTCTGGTCGAAAAGTTAGAGAAAAGGAATTGCTTCTTCTCCAACAAGGCTACGTGTAGAGTATTGCTGTTTGGGGGATTTATGTTAGACTCAAGATTCAACATCGCCTCTTTGTTTTCTAATTCTCAAACCACGATCTGTAAGCCCCAGTTACTTTTAGATCTAAACTTTAAACTTAATATGGACATGTTGTAAATTGAAATTGAACATAAGTATGACAATCATCTGGGACCTATCATTGTATATCTTGAACCTATCATTGTTCATTCTGAATCTAGTATTTTGGATCTACTATTTGTTCACCTTGGATCTATTCATCTTGAATCTTGACTTGTGGTAATATTTATATGACATTGATTTGGGTCCTAAACATGTTGTAAACCTAAACCCCTCATGTCCATGATGTTAACATGCCTGAGATGTTGAATTAGTTTGAGGTTATTATCTTATGTCAACTGTTACCATGACTATCACCCTATTTTGCTAGATTAGATATTTGAGGCCACAATTCCATATTCCAGTATTGTTGTAGTCATTTATCTCAAGTTATACCATGCTTGACTTATAATCACTTTTACCACCTTATGCCCGTTCTTTCTATGTTATTCCCTAATTAGATTTGTTTGTATCGATTCGAATTCACGTGCGATGGGAATACGATTTGGGTAGTTTAGTCAAACCAAAATTAACTATAAACTTGAAACGTGAACATTGTTATAACTTGAACCTGGATATGGACATGAACTTGACACGATTTGACATGAAACATGACATGAAAACTTGACATGAATTTAGACTCGAAACTTGAACCTGGACAAGACACTTAGAATGAATTTGAAAATGGCCAACTCGAGGTTGGGTTGAGTTTGCAGTGTAAATCTTCCCGGAACCGCCCGACGAATCCAGTGACTGCAAACAATAGGATCCAATGTGGGTAGTTGGTCATATCGCACGTAAAACCCGAGGTTAGACTATGTTGTTGTGTAAATCTGCCCGGAACTGCCCGGCAAATCCAGTAACCACAACAACTTGTCTAATGTGAGAGGTTGGGGTGCATTAATGAATTAATGCCACATGATAGGGTTAAGTCATGAACCACTTGAATACACTTAACCAACTTGATACATTATTTGGATAGGGTTAAGTCATGAATTTGAATGACAACACTTAACCCATTAGAAACCCTAGTTACGCGGTCTTTTTCAGCAGTAACCCACTTAGATGTATCACGATACCCTGGGACTAGGCAGGGTGGGGCACGATTACTGGGCTGATTGTAAGCGACCAGAACGACGGCTGAGTAGGTGCGCCATTGTAGGTTCAGGCGGACTATGGTCGTGCACGTAGTCCGGAGTTGAAAAAGCAGGCATTGGGCACCAGTAGGTTTACACTATGCGTGCTTGATTCGTGTCGGTGGTTGGCACCCTAGGGCTTGATACACCCTATGGTGGACCTAGCACAGGTGACTACATTTCATGATTGGGCCGTATGACACAGACACATGACGAGCTAGAACTTGTAGGGAGCCGATCGATTAGTAGATCATACCGTGGACCTCGTAATGGGTCACTTCATGATATTGGGCCAAGGGATCATTTCATGGTTAAATCTTGACACGGGTTAGAATACTAGTACAATTGGTGCAGCGAATCTTGAATATGCAATGCTAGACTTGATTTATCTTGTTATCTTAGTTATCTTGCCAGACTTATTATCATCCCTATGTTTACTTTCCGTTTACTCATGTCTTGTTAACTTTACTAATTTTTATACTGAAAGTCACTAGGACTTACCAGTCTTTATGACTGACCCTTTTTCTTTCGCCTCTTTTTCTTTCGCTTTCCCCCCCAGGTTCACAGGGAGGAAACACTAGCTCTTAGCTTGGATTTAGCTTGCTTTCTGTCAGCTCATGTACGGTTTGGTCTTGAGCTATGCTATGGCTGCACTTCTGCTATGTTTGGGGAATAATTTACTTTTGTAATCTTAAGTTTATGCTTCTTTATTTAGAACTTGATGTAATGGAATAATTTGTACCTTGGATATATGAGGTTTTGACTCTTTTCTTGAAAGTAATAAAAATTTGGTTTTTAATTTCTACCGCTGCTTTATTTATGTTCTGCCTTGTGATATCTCTGTGTATGTTTACCTAGATAATACTCCACCAAAACTAGTGCATTTCCTTTGTGAGTGACCTTAGCGGAGGTGGGGTGTTACAGAATGAGGCATATGTTGTGTTTGTGTAACACTTGTTTATTATATACGCGAGTTATTCAGAAAGACCGGGTTTATCCCATTCTAAATAACTGATTCGACGATGTGTCGAGGATGAAGACGGTGGTCAAAGACCGGAGGTCTTCACATCGTTTGGATAATTACTGATGATCTTGATTGGGCTGTACACCCAAGAGGAGGGAATCAGTTGGTGATCATCCAGACGTACTTGGAGATCGATGGATATGCGATGTACAAAGTGCCTCCAATTTTTTTCAGACCCAGAACGGACTTGTAAATGGATTGTATGTTCGACATTGGATATCATTCTGTGTGATTGATGGATATCGATTGCATGGATGGTTTGCCTGTGTGGCATGCTGAGATGAAAATGATCAGGTCTTTTGTTGAAAAGCAAAGTCTTGTGGTTGATGATCAAAGCACAGCCTTTGTGGCGTAGCTTTGTGTAGTGTTAATTCGCGAGCCTCACACCCCGGTTGTGAACCAGAAAGGGGGAGGACATTAGGGAGGGCATGCGTTTCCTTCTAGCTAGGGTGGTGTCAGTGACCTAACAGCCCTGACATTTATATTATTTTCACCTGTGTGGTTGTTGGATTGCGAGGCGCCTCAGATATATCGGTGACTATGTGGAGCCGATGGAGTCATTTGGCTCATTTACGCCCCAAAGGGCGGGGAAACGCAATGTTTAGGCATTTTAATCCACATCGTAGGACCAGCCCTGACGATCCAAGGCTTGACTGAGTACTTGCCTGAGACACGGGCTAGAGCGTCTCGAAGCGGTGCGGACGATCACTTGCCTCGGTTCACAGATGGAAATCTAACTTCCAATATGTGACTTTGCGGTTTTTATTGTAGAACCTATATATGGCCACATAGTGGTATGGGGCACTTATGCCGTCTATGATTGATACTTATGATTGAAATTGTTTTGACACTATACACTTATAGTAATAATAAAAGATGAAGTTTAGCGTATCAAGCATTCTTTGGCTATTATAAGGTAAAACCCTATCCTTCGGCTTGTGTTGCATTATGTGATGGGACCTGGGTCTTATAATAGCTTCATTGTTCTTTATTTAGCCTTGCGCCGTTGTTTTATGCACTGGTATTCTTGGGAGGAAACCCGTTCCATGTTATACGGCGCAGTCCCTTGATTTACCTAACTTTAAAATAAAGATTTATAACTGTTTTAGTTCTTACACCAGTCACATGACTGACCTGGAGTTTATTGTTTTAACCTAAACTCTGGGTGCCCCTATTTCCACACGGGCTGCTAGTAGTTTTGGTTTTGCAGATTTACATTCACAGGATCCTGGTTTACAGCTGGAATGATATTCAGAAAGCTCTGTATCCGTATATTCCTTCAGTTGTGGTTTGTATTGATTTTCCGCTGCTATGTAATTTATTGTAATCTCTAATATTTATCGAATGTATAATATTTATTTATACTCTGTTTTATTCCTGTATTCTGATGAATTGTTGTAATAAGCAATGAAATGTTCTTCTGTTTGTGTTCCGATTTGTGTTGTTCTCAAAGCAATCCGGGCTTTCCTTCACGGGGAAGTTAGGGTCGTCTCAGCTGGAATCAGAGCTTTGGTTTACAGTGCTCGGAGAACAAGACACGTTAGAACCAAATGAAAGAATTCATCAGAGATTGGATTAGTAATATCCAATGGGAATGACTCGTTAGAGATAGGATCAGTAGTATCCTAGAACGAGTGTGAAGAGTGATATTTTGAAAATAAAATTGAAAACAATTTTTGTTTTGAAAATTTAATTCAATTATTCGTATTTGAATATTTATTTGTATTGAATTTGGACAATCCAATATATAAAGATTTTGCATACACGTCTGATCCACGGGTATTCGAAGTTTTAATACACTGGGCCAGTCGCCCGGAGATGATTCTGATGATTGTAGCTACATCATCAGAATTTGTGTTCGAGTTTTGAACGTGTGATATTTATATATTTCCATTAGACTGGTGTGAGAAACAAAACTAGATAGGGCTTATTGTTGTGATTTGGCATCGAAAATATGATTTTTGGACTATGTATCAAAGTTATGAATTTGAAAAGCTAATCAACTAATTGATTGATGGTTGTGTTGGATGATTAATTATTAACCAATAAAACCATTATGTGAATGTAAGGTAAATTTAGCGAAATTATATCAAATATTGGATTGAATTGAAAATTGTTTATAAATGCATGCATGTACATACATATGTGTGAACAGGTCATTGCAAAGAGGCTAGAGAAGAGGAATAAAACTGTTTGCCCGAACAAATAGGTACATGTTTATTATACTTCTTAGGGTTTTTGATGATTTTATGAGCCAATTGGCTGTTTCTTTTTCTTTTTGGATTGGAAAGGCCTGTATGGAAATTTCGGGATTTTCCCGGTGCTCCCATGCACGAGAGCTTATGGCAAAAAAATTCGAAAATTTAGGGTGTTAGCCAAATTTTTGAAAAGTTCTTAGAAACTGAAAAGTTGAAGAACTTAAGCCGTAATGGTAGGAATGAATGTTGAGTTGATTCGTAAAACAACTTTCAGCTACGTTCCTTTTCGAGGACGAAAAGTTTTAAGCGGGGGAGATTGTAATAACCCGGAAATTCGAGTCAATTTAATTTTTTTATTTTGGCAATTTTAATGAATTTTGAATATTTAAAATGATTTATTTTAAATAATAACGACGAGAAATTTATTTTGAATAGAAATAGAATGAATATATTTATTTGAATCGAAGTTAGAATATAAACATTTTATTTTAATTATAAAAGGAATTGAAAATGGCGCGGTAGTTTGAAAATTCGATTTCAAAGTTCAAATGAATGTACAGGATTCAAAATAAACCTGATTTTGGAAAAACCAAAAATATTAGAATCTATTTGAAAATATATTTCCAACGAATCCGAAAAATTGAAATTTCATAGCGGGAATAAAAAGTTATGCCCAGTTGAAAATTTAGAATAATCGTTATGGAAAATATAGCCCTTAAAAATGGAAATTTTGCAAATGATCTCTGTTTTCGACGAAACCACTTTTGTTGGATCCGTGATGTCAAGATTCCAAAATTCGTACATTTCTGAATCAATATGTGAGCGTGGCGAAGTAAAACGTGTTTTAACAGTTTCAGTCAATTTCGATCAACCGAAAAATGGCCATTTTTCAAAACGGTCTCAGAATTTGACAAAATTAGTTTTGTTAGGACCGTATCATCAATACGAAGATATAAATAATTTTTTGGGAATTTTTAGAGTCCGTATGTGTTCCCGGTAAATTGAAATGTGCGTTTAAAATTGAATATATAGATTTATATTTTAATTTCAATCAAAACTGATCGAAACAGTTGAACTGGCTCACGGGACATATCCCATTGTGTTCAGAATGGGGGTAATTAGCTAGGGACGACAGGCGGTGAGCCTCATTTCGAGTTCGAATTTAAAAGTTACCTTTTTTGAAAATAAAATAAATTATATATTATTAAAATTAGTCAACCCCTCTCCTATAAATTCTCTCTCCCTCCCCGTTACTTTTCAAATCGAGAATTATAAAAGAAAAAAAACCCATCAGCCCCCCTGTTACCCCAAATCGCGAGCCCCTCCCCCCGTCGCCTTCAACATCCGCCGTCGATAGGCCATCGCACGCCCTCCTCCAAACCACTCCGCTTCCGATCCCCACCATCGCCCGATCGACATGAAGAACCGCACCCCCAAGCCCTAGCCTCCAAAAATCGAACCGCCACAGCCTATGCTGGCCCACGTCGCTGGCCTCAGGCGCCGCCTCCGATCCACCCACCTCCTGCACCACCTATGGCCGCTCCATTCCGGCGCAGAAGACCCCTTCCCTCTCAAATTCGCGCTGTAACTGTTTATTCAGATTTATTTTGAAATAACTAGTTTAAGTTAATTAAAAAAATAGGATTCTTCTTAGGGAAAAATATGATTTTGCCTTTGATGAGTATATAATGAAAAGATTAATTTTTTAACACGCTAAGAATTGGATTTTTATTATGTATGTAGCGAAGTAAGAATACGATTTTTATTTGTTTGAATGACATAAAAATATTTGATTTTGTTCTTTAAAAAGATTTGATTTTTCATAGAAGGAAAAAATTTGGATTTTCATTTTGATAGTAGTGAATATAAAGATTCAATTTTTATTATAAAGTAGCGTTATAAAAATATAATTTTTATTACGAAGTAGCGATGTAAAAATATGATTTTTTATACATAAAAACAGAATAATAAAAATGTGATATTTAATATGAACAGAGTGAAATAGATTGAGATGGTATTGACTGAAATCAAAACGAAAACCGAACAGTTCAGAAGGAAAGAATGGAGGAGTGGAACCCTCGGTGAGAACTTCCCACTTTTATTTTATTTTCTAGTTGAAATATATACTAGGATGCAGACGGTGCTTAGTAGCACCCGACACCCGTCGTCTACAGACCATGGACGGATTGTTTGTTTGATGGATTGTGTGGTGAAAATTGATTGTGTGATGTGGAATAGAATAAATATTTTATAGTTAAAGATATAATTTTTAATGTGTATATAAGATAAATATTCATAAAAAAATCGGATGATTTGTTTATGTACATACATTTGACTGAGATTGATTGGGACGATAAATTTTACACATCGCCCAACTGCACAAATACTATTCTGTGTTTGTTGATTTGAAACCCCACACGGATGTTGGGATGATATTTGGCGTACACTAATCCCAATTATTTAGTTGTATGTCGATCGATTGGTTGACAGACTTGTAAGCGTTAATTATTTATATTTAACGCTTATGCCATTGTGTGGTGCACTCTGGATGATGGTTGATTATTTATCGTTGCTATTATATACATGTGTTGTATGGAATCCATATAATTAACATTATATGGTGATTGATTGGGCCTCATTCCAATTTGGAAAATAAAAGAATATTCATGTGTTGAATAAAAGAATATTCATGTGTTGAATAAAAGAAAAATCATGTGTTGAATAAAAAATATATTCATGTGTTGAATAAAAGAAAATTCATGTGTTGAATAAAATATATATTCATGTGTTGAATAAAAGAATATTCGTGTGTTGAATAAAAGAAAATTCATGTGTTGAATAAAATATATATTCATGTGTTGAATAAAAGAAAATTCATGTATTGAATAAAACATATATTCATGTGTTGAATAAAAGAAAATTCATGTGTTGAATAAAATATATATTCATGTGTTGAATAAAAGAAAATTCATGTGTTTAATAAAATATATATTCATGTGTTGAATAAAAGAAAATTCATGTGTTGAAGAAAATATTCATTTGTTGAATAGAATAACGAAGTTATTGAAAGATATAAAGTCGTGCTGATTAGATTTGCGCCATTTTGATGCGAACGATATTTATATAGATTATATTCGTTTTTATAATGAATATAGAAAAGGAAGTAATTTCAAAATATAACATTTTGAAAGTATTATCATTTATATATATATATATATATATATATATCGATGATATGGAATATTCAATTTTGATTAGAAATTGAATAGGAAGTTGAAATCGTTTTTGAAAACGAATTTAAAACGGTTTATAAAATACGTTTTAAATGGAAATTGACAAAAAATATATATTATATATATAATGGCCTGAATAGAAAGCGCCGCGCAGCGGCAGTTCGCGAATTTCGACCACTGACTTCAAACGGACATTACGGGAGTTCCGACCGTCGGATTCTCCAAAAACCAGAACCATTGGGTTCGTATTGAAAAGAGATTTCTAACGAATGCAAGAAATTAGAAATCTAACGGTTGGATTTGGAATTATGTCCAAATCAAATTTGGAAAAGGTCGCTGTAAGTGCAGTTCGATGGTCGTTTATGGAAATCGACTGTACGGGCCTTGATAAAATTATTAAAAATAGTAATAATTTGTGTAAAATCATAAGAAGTGATTTAGAAAGAATTAGGATGAAAAATTCCATATTTGTAAAGATAAAAATAGATTTTTATCGAAATGAACTACTTTTGAACTAGAATTATAATCCATTTATTTTTAAATTAAATAAATTGGATTTGAAATGGTTTTAAAAATAACCAGAATTTCCAATATACAAATTGGAATGGATTAGAATCGAAATTGTCTTCGGAATATTTCGGTGTTGGATTTCGTGATTATACAGATATTGTTATGGAAATTTGAAAGATATATTTATATCATTATTTCCAATACGATATTAGTTGGTCGTAGAATTTGATATTGAATATAAGCCGATATATTTTCTATTCAGAGCCTTGTATTTAATATCAAATGGGATTTGGGTTTGTCTTGAATGGTGTCTTCATTAACACTGTTCTTAAACCTAGTTGAGAAAAACATTAAATCTTTTTATTTAGATTTAATGAAGTATACCAATTAAATAATATTTAATTGGAATTGAATTGGAATTGATTTTTGGGTTTATCGTGAACGGTGTTTTAAATAACACTTGTTCTTTAACCCGATAATTAATGGGATGTGAATTGGGTTTGTTATGAACTGTGTTTTAACGACATTCGTTCTTTAACCCGATTTACAGTGAGATTAAATTTGGAATTTATAAATCTTTTGTTAAGATTTAAGGAGATTTTCCAAAGTACAGTTTTCCAATTTAATAAAATAAATTGGAATGGAATGGAATTCGATTTGGTGATAATCGAAGTGAATTTCTGTGGATGAGGGCTGCTAATATATATGGAATTTAAAAGGCTTTGTCGTTATTCCACTTATATTGTTAGTCGGATATGGAAGTTTATATCGATTATATATATCAATTTGTTTTCCATGAAGATTCCATCGTTAATGGAATGTGATTTGGGTTGTCGTGAATGGTATCTTTAATAATACCGTTCTTAGACCCAACGGAGTTAAGAAAATCAGAAACTAACTGAAGATTAGTTAAGTTGAATGGCTTCCGGGGTATTGATCTGATGTTGGTTTCGGCCTTCGGGGTTGTTACTTAGGGAATTGTTCACTTGCTAATTTACGGTTAAAGGCTGATGGAATAGAATGTGATTTTGGGTTTATAGTGAACCGTGTTTTAGATGACATTGGTTCTTTAACCCAGTTAAAGACATGATATGATTTCCTAAGTTAAACAATCATTAATATCGATTTTTGGGATGATTAAAACCAAGTGGAGTTTTAATGAATCTTTAATTATATTGAAATGATCGAGAATGGAGTATCACCAGTTTTTCTCTAGGTGATAGTTAAATCTTTAATTAGATTTGAACGTGAAATGGTAATGAATTTACCGATAACACCGTGGTGTTAGATATAAAGTATTACCAATTTTACTTCATGGGATGAATAGGTTGGGATTGAGAAATTAAAATAAATGATTACTTCAGTAAGGTTCGTTAATCCCGACTAGTTTGGATAAACCATAATTTGGTTTGAATTGATATTCAAAGGAAGATTAAAGAATAAATTTAAATAATTTATCTTTGATAAAATTAATGGGAACCTTTCCCAAAGTATAAGAATATTTGGATAAAAGAATATTCTGAATTGGAATGAGGCGTATGTTGTGTTTGTGTAACACTTGTTTATTATATATGTGAGTTATTCAGAAAGACCGAGTTTATCCCGTTCTGAATAACTTATTCAACGATGTGTCGAGGATGAAGACGGTGGTCGAAGACCGGAGGTCTTCACATCGTTTGTATAATTACTGATGATCTTGATTGGGTTGTACACCTAAGAGGAGGGAATAAGTTGGTGATCATCCAGATGTACTTGGAGATCGATGGATATGTGAGACGACCCGATTTCCCGTTCTCACGGAAACAAGGTTATCTTTGGAATATAACACAGAAACAGATAATAGCAGAACAGAATTAAATAAATACACCAGATAATGAACAACAAAATATACTGGATAAAAATAATCATCAGAGTTACACAGTATACAGGATCTTACTTAGTACAAATACAGTTCAGCTATACATAAATGTCTACAGCGGAAATAAACAAAATATGTACAATAGGAGCTGAACAGCATAAAAGGAAATAAATGATAGAATCCATCTTCAGCTCCAGCTATCCAGAAAGAACCAGCTAAACCTGAATACAAGGCTGCCCGTGCGGAAAAAGGGGCACCCGAGTTTGAGAGTGAAACAAACTATGAGTCAGTCATGGGACTGGTATGAGAAATCTACTCAACACATATATTTTGGCTAATCACAGGACCACGCCACTTTCGTGGAACGGGTTTACTCCATTGGATTGCCAGTGCTTTACAACAAATCTTTCTTTTAAACATCGCTATGCTTTTTATAAAAATGAAACCATTATAAGACTCAGTTCCCATCACACAATGCAACGCAAACCGGAGGATAGAGTTTTACCTTATAATGGCCAAAATATGATTGATACGAATAAAACAAAGGCATTTGATATTATTGCTAGTGTCTATATGTTTTGAAAACAATTTCAAATCATAACTATCAATCATAGACGGCATGGGTACCATATATCATGTCGCCATATATATATATATATATATATATATATACAATCAAAACCGCACGATGTCGTATTTGGAAATTGGATTTCCGTCATGAACCAAGGCAAAAGATAGTCCTTACCGAATTCGAGACTGCCTAGCCCGAGTCTCAGGATCAGAACGCATCGATCCTTGGATCGTCAGGGCCGGTCCACACGGAGTGGATTAAAAATGCCTGAGCACTACGTTTCGCCGCCCTTTGGGGCGTAAGAGAGCCAACAAGTGACTCCATCGGACCCGGATCGTCCGATCTAACCGAGGCGCCTCGCAACAGCAACAACCACATAAGTCAAACTCGTCAGGGCGTGTAAAACCACTGACGCCACTTTTAGATAGGAGGAAACGTAGGCCCTCCCTGAGGTCCGTTCTCCCGTTTTAGGTTCATACCGGGGTGTGAGGCTCGCGAATTCACGTTATACACAAAGCTACGCCACACAGGCGGTGCTTTGATCATCACCACAAGACTTTGCTTTTCAACAGAAGCCCTGATCACTGCATCTTGGCATGCCACACAGAATAAATCCTATGTCAGACACACAGTCCATTTACAAGTCCGTCCTGGGTCTGAACGAAACCGGAGGCACTAAATACCTCGCAAACCCATCGATCACCACGTACGTCTGGACGATCACCACTCATTATCCATATTTCGGGATGCCTCCCAATCAGGACCTCGGTTACCATCCAAACGAGGTGAAGATCTCCGGTCTTCGACCATCGTCTTCATCTTCGACTTTCAATCGTCGGTCAATTATTCGAAATGAGAATTAACTCGGCCTTTTCAAATAATTCACGTATATTTAGAATTTCAAATCAATTTATTTCAATGGTTAAATTATTCGACAACACCAATATTGTTCTTTAATGTAATTTTCACACCAAACACATTCAACCATCAAATACAACCTAAATCAAGCAAATTCAGTTTATTTCCATTCCATATCGCTTATGATATTTTATAACTATTTATCGCTATTTTTATTTATTTTAAAATAGCCATTTTATTCAAAACGACGCTTCGGGCCATAAGGCGGCCGTGGCGCTGTTTTTCTTCAGATTTGATTTACACATATCTGAAAATCTAACCGTTGGATCTTCACAAAATTTACATCATTAGAAAGGTCTTTTCAAAACGAACCCAACGGTTCCAGTTTCGGGAAAATCCGACGGTCGGATCTCCCGGTACAATCGTTTGAAATTTTGATTTCAAAATACGAACTGCAGCGTCGTTATTCGATTAAATATAATTATATTTATATTTATATATATATATATATATATATATATATATATAATCGTTTCTGGCGCTGTTTTTCTTCAGATTTGAATTAAACATTCCAGACAATCCAACCGTTGGATTTTTACAAGGTTGGTGCCGTTGGAAAGATTATTCCAAGGCGAACCCGACGGTTGAGATTTCGGGAAAATCCAATGGTCGGATCTCCCGCACTAGTCGTTTGAAATCACGGTTTCAAAATACGAACTACACGGCTTCGTTTCGTTTTAATTTTATTTATATTTATATATTTATATAAATATAGTTTATTCAATGATTTCCATATCGTTTTCACTTCAAATATTTTTCTAACGCCTTAAATTTTGGAAAAATTTCGCCATAACCTCCCCTGCACCGGGAGCATCGGGAAATCGCAAATAGCTTTCCCGGTCCTTCTAATCTCAAAAAGAAAAAGCCAAGCGGCTAGCCAACAGGCTCAAAATCATCACCCAAACAAATCAGTAAATGTGTACCTATTTGTCGGGCACAAAATTTTATTCCTCTTCTATAGCCCCTTTGCTATAACATGTTCAATGAATATTGCATGTACATATATATACAGTTCTCATCATTCATCAATTTCTATTCGACTTCATATTTGATTTCTATTTGGTTTAAAAAAAAACTCCATTCATTCTAATGTTACATAAATAGGTGCAAATCATTTCATTAGCTAATTAATGAATATTTCAACTCATATATGTTTATTTTGAACAAGTGGCTATTTTTAACACTTCACATTTCAACGATTTATGCATACAATAAAAATGTGATTTTTATTGTAAAACAATTCATTTCAAAACACTACTTTTCTATATAGTTCATATAGTCGATAAAAGGTGATTTTTTTTTATTATCAAACAATTTATTTCAAAATATGAATACCATTCAACACATGAATTTCTAATCAACGAATGAATATCAATTCAACACATGAAGGTTTCCTATGGTTTCTATATATAGATAAAAATGTGATTTTTATTATCGAACAATTTATTTCAAAATATGAATACCATTCAACACATGAATTGCTAAACAACGAATGAATATCAATTCAACACATGAATGTTTTCTATGGTTTTTATATATAGATAAAAATGTGATTTTTATTATCGAACAATTTATTTCAAAATATGAATACCATTCAACACATGAATTGCTAAACAACGAATGAATATCAATTCAACACATGAATGTTTTCTATGGTTTTTATATATAGATAAAAATGTGATTTTTATTATCAAACAATTTATTTCAAAATATGAATACCATTCAACACATGAATTGCTAAACAACGAATGAATATCAATTCAACACATGAAGGTTTTCTATGGTTTCTATATATAGATAAAAATGTGATTTTTATTATCAAACAATTTATTTCAAAATATGAATACCATTCAACACATGAATTGCTAAACAACGAATGAATATCAATTCAACACATGAATGTTTTCTATGGTTTCTATATATAGATAAAAATGTGATTTTTATTATCTAACAATTTATTTCAAAATATGAATACCATTCAACACATGAATTGCTAAACAACGAATGAATATCAATTCAACACATGAATGTTTTCTATACAAGGAATAAATATAGTTTAAGCATATGAAAATAATTCAATCACACGAATATTATTCAAAATTTCGGCAGCATAACGGCAGGGTAGTTAAACCGGCACCGTCCCTAGTACGGCTCCTCGCTCTACCTTAAAACCTCGCGGTTTTTGACAATGGGGATCATGCATCTAGTTCGCACGCAGGCGGCATGTATATATTTATTTCATTTCCACAAACTAATCCTATGTGGTTTCAACCAAATATTTTCCAATCACAAACGGGTATTTTTCTACCACAATCAACCAATATCAATCACAAACAATCCCAAACAACCATTCGCTATCAATCAATTTTCACAACAATTTCAACCAATAAATATCGTCCATGGTTTGTGGATGAGGGGGCGTATATATATATATATATATATTTATATATAGCAATTTATATATAGCTATTCACTTTCATTTCACACATATATAATATATTTTTAAATCAGAAATCTCACCAATAGCTATCCAACTTCACTTAGAGAAATCTTCGCCTTTACGACTCTGTCGCTTCGTTGCCTTTATTCTCTACATATGTAAAAATCGAATTTTTACTATGTTATTCAATATATAAAAAAAATCGAATTTTGACGTCGCTATTCAATATATAAAGATTATATTTTTAATATTTCTATGATGTAAAAATTATATTTTTATTGCTTTAAAAATATAAATTTTCATATCTTACTTCTTTTACTTAATAAAATTTCCGTCTTTTCTATTTTAAAAATATGATCTTTATTTTTTTCCTAAAGTTCTAATCTTTTTCTATTTAAAGTTTAAATCTTTTTTTCTTTTAAGTTTAAACCTTTTTCTTTTTAAAGTTAAAACCTTTTTCTAAAAATCAGTTTTTCTTTTTAAAGTTTAAAAAAATAAAAAAATCAGTTTCTAAATCTATTAAAAATCAGTTTTTACTTCTTTTAAAAATTAGTTTTAAACCCTGTTTAAAATCAATTTTTAAACCTAAAAAAAAACAGTTTTTATCTTTTTACGAAAATCAGTTTTTTCCTTTTACAAAAATCAGTTTTTTTTCCTTTTACGAAAATCAGTTTTTTTTTTTTTTTACTTTTCCTAATATCAGTTTTTTTAAACTCCTATATAAAAATCAGTTTATATAAAATAAAAATAAAATAAAAAAAACTTACAGAGGAGGGGGGGAAAGAAGATGGCGTCGGCGGCAGGTTGGTGGTTCTCGGTGGTGTCGAGGTAAGGGTGGGCTGCTCGATGTCAGGGTCGGCGGCTTCGAGGCTTCGACTGGGGGGCGTCGCGAGCTAGGTTCGAGGGCTTCGAGGGGGCGCGGCGACTTCGAGGTGGGCGGCGATAGGTTCGTCGGCGTCGAGGGTAAGAGGGGCGGCGATGTCTAGGTTAGGTTTTTTTTTTTTTTTCTGTTTAACTGAATCGGGGGGGGGGCAGAAGGAGATAAAGGAGGGAAGAGTATAATTTTTTTTATATTATTTAATTATTATATTTTGCAAAAAGGTTGACTTTTACATATGACCTCGAAACGAGGTCCACCGCCTGTCGCCCATAGCGTTTCACCCCCATTCTGAACACAATGGGATATGTATCGTAAGCTGATTTGATCGTTACAATCAGTTTCCTTTTGAATTTTCATTTAAATCACTATATTGAATTTTAAACGCACATTTCAAATTACCGGGGTCACATACTAACTAGAAAAATTCCAGAAAAATATTTTCTAGCTTCGTATTGACGATACGGTCCTAACAAAACTAGTTTCGTCAAATTCTGAGACCGTTTGAAAAATGGCCAATTTCCAGTCGATTAAAATCAACAGAAACTGGTCAAACTCGTTTTCCTTAGCCACGCTCACATATTGATTCGAAAAATTATGAAATTTGAAACCTAACAATAACTTGACCCTGCGGATCCAACAAAAGTGGTTTCGTCGAAATCCGAGGTCATTTGCAAAATATCCATTTTTAAGGGCCTGAATTCCATAGCGACTATTCAGAATTTTCAACTGGACATATCTTTCGATTCCCGCTATCAAATTTCGATTGGTCGGATTCGTTAGAAAGATATTCACTAACATATTTAAATATTTTTGGTTTCACTAAAATCCGGATTGTTTTGCACCCGGTATATTCAATTGAAGTTTGAAATCGAATTATCGAACTACCGCGCCATTTTCAATTCTATATATAATTATAATTAATTATATTCGTTTTCAATTGTCGATTCGAACTCAGTTTTCATCGCCTTTATTTAAAATATTTATTTTAAATATTTAAAATCCATTATTTTAGCCAATTTAAAAATTTTAAATTGGTTCAGATTTTCTGGGTCGTTACAATCTCCCCAACTTAAAACTTTTCGTCCCCGAAAAGGAACAAAGTCGAAAGTGGTTTGATAAATCTACAATCACAAAATACAACAACCAATTTGTTTTTTAATATTCAGAGTATAGAATAAATAATGCACATCCATGGGAAGAAAATAGCAACAGAATAGAGAATTAAATGGTAATGCAAGGTAGGTTAAATGTACCTTGCACCGGAGTCAATCAGAGATATCTACTCGGCATCTGGGATAAGCTTTCTGAATGCTCTCCTCAGTTTCCCAATTACAATCACGCGGATCTCCACTCCATTGCACTTTGACTAAGCGAACCTTCTTGTTTCTCAGCTCTTTGGTTTCTTTGCCGATAATCTTTAGCGGCTCTCGCCTTACAGCTAATTCTGGAGTAATTTCAATGTCCTGTTGAGCTGCTTCTTCCACGATCAAGTCTGGATCATGAACGTGCTTTCGAAGTTGAGATATATGAAATACATCATGCACTCCAGGCAACCAGTCAGGCAGTTCGACCCTATAAGCGAGAGTTCCAATCCGTTCCAGAATAGGAAACGGACCAATGAATTTGGGCGCTAACTTTCCAGTTTTACCGAACCGGATAACTCCCCTCATCGTCGATACTTTCAAATATACATAGTCGCCAACTTCAAAGGATATATCTCTTCTTCTTCTATCGGCATAGCTCTTTTGTCGGCTTTGAGCGGCGAGTAATCGCTTTTTGATAAAATCGACTTTGTCGGCAGCTTCTCGAATCATATCAGGACCCAACACAAGTCTATTACCTGGCTCGACCCAACAAGCAGGAGATCGGCACGGTCTACCATACAATGCTTCGAATGGCGACATTGTCAGACTCGCCTGGTAGCTGTTGTTATAAGAGAACTCAGCCAAATGTAGATTGTCTTCCCATGATCCACCGAAATCTATAACACAAGCCCGCAATAGATCTTCTAGAATGTGATTCACCCTCTCAGTCTGACCGTCTGTCTGAGGATGATAAGCGGTGCTCAAGTTTAACTTCGTTCCTAGCTCGACTTGAAATGCTTCCCAGAATTTGCTAGTGAATATTGTATCCCTATCACTTACTATGCTGAGCGGCACTCCATGTAGTCTAACTATTTCCCTGAAGTAAATCTGCGCCAGACTCTGAGCAGTTCTGTTTGATCTGACAGGTATAAAATGGGCGGTCTTCGTGAAACGATCTACGATCACCCAAATACTGTCATTCCCTTTTCTGGTTCTGGGCAAACCATCAATGAAATCCATAGAAATATGTTCCCACTTCCAGCCAGGAACTTCTAGCGGTTGCAATAATCCAGCCAATTTCTGTTGGTCGCTTTTGACTAGCTGGCAAGTAGGGCATCGGCTGACATATAAAGAAATGTCCCTTTTCATCGACTTCCACCAGAAAGTGCGCTTGATGTCATTATACATTTTGCTTACTCCCGGGTGGATACTAAGTTTTGACTTGTGGCATTCATCCAGCACTTCCTTTTGAAGTTCAGGAATGTTAGGGACACAGATTCGACCTTTGAGCCTTAAAATCCCATCATTGTCCACTTGAAAACTCGAAGGTTCGCCTTGTTGAATTATCCCTCTGATCTTCTGAATGAAGTGATCATCCTCCTAAAGAGCAGATATCTTATCTAGCAATGAAGTCGTGATAATAAAACTGGCGATCATTACATTCTTTCTGCTTAATGCATCAGCCACGACATTGGCTTTTCCTGGAGTATATATAATTTCAAAGTCATATGCTGCAAGAAACTCCAGCCAACGTTGCTGTCTCAGATTCAAGTCCTTCTGAGTGAACAGATACTTTAATGACTGATGATCTGTAAACAGTTCGAATCTCTCACCGAGAAGATAGTGTCTCCAGATTTTCAAAGAGAATATGATAGCCAATAACTCAAGATCATGAGTTACATAGTTTTTCTCGTGCGGCTTCAGTTGACGGCTAGCATAAGCAATCACTTGGCCTCTTTGCATTAACACTGCGCCAAGGCCTTCTCTAGAAGCATCAGTCCATACTTTTAAATCCTGGTTGCCATCGATGATGGTTAACACTGGAGCTGTTGTTAATCTCAACTTTAGCTCTTCGAAAGCTTCCTCACTCTCTTGAGTCCATTTGAACTTAGAATGCTTCTTTGTAAGCTTCGTTAAGTGACCAGATATCTTCGAAAAGTCTTTAACGAACTTCCGATAATAGCTAGCCAATCCGAGAAAACTGCGGACTTCAGTGGGAGTACTGGGCTGTTTCCAATTTTGAATAGCTGTTATTTTGCTTGGATCCACAGCGATTCCTTCTTTCGATACAACATGGCCCAGAAATTTTACTTCATCTTGCCAGAAGATACATTTGGAAAACTTGGCTTTTAATACATTCCGTCTGAGAATTTCTAACACTTGTTCCAGATGCTTTTCATGTTCGGCCTTTGATTTAGAGAAGATTAGAATATCATCAATAAAAACCAGAACAAATTTATTCAATACTCCTCTGAATACTCTGTTCATCAGATCGACGAAGTAAGCGGGAGCGTTACATAAGCCGAACGGCATTACTAACCACTCGTAGAATAAGTCGGGGCCTCTGAACACTGTCATTGGAACACACTCTTCGGCAATTCGAAGTTGATGGAAGCCCGTAGCTAGGTCCATCCGTGAGAATACTTGCGCTCCATTTAATCGATCCAACAAATCATCTATTCGCGGCAATGGATATTTATTCTTTATGGTCTGCTTGTTTAGATCGCGATAATCCACACATAGACGTAGAGTACCGTCAGATTTTGGGACAAATACCACTGCTGCACCCCAATCAGAGAAACTAGGCCTGATCAGACCTTTCCATACTAGCTATCGTGTTTGATTGTCTAATTCCTCCTTCTCTTTCAAGGACATTCTTCGAATAGCGTGAACTACCGGCCTTGCGTTGGGAATTAAAGCAATTTTGAAATCTATTTCTCTTTGCGGAGGTAAGCGAACAACTTCTTCGAACACATCCGCATAGTTCTTGACGACAGGAATATCTTTGATGAGGTCGGGAATATTCTCTATGACTTCAGGGACATTTTCTATTTGGGCTGGAGAAACATTCAAAGCTGCCCAGAAGTCTTTTCTATTTGCTTTCTGACCTTCACAGGGAATGGTTATATAATCACCTGATTTAATCTTCGCCTTTACGACTCTGTCGGCGCATTTAACTTCAGCTTCATATTTGGTCAACCAGTCTAACCCCAAGATAAGATCAAACTCTTTAAAATTCATGACGACGGCGATGGTAGGAAACCGATAACGAGAGAAAGAAACCGGCACTCCACAAACCCAACTGAGATCAATGGAACCCCCAACCGGATTCTGGACAGTCATTGGTTCCTTGAGCTTTTTCAAATTCAAATCCAGTTTCTTAGCTGCATCTTTGGCAATGAAGCTTCTTGACGCGCCTGTGTCAAACAGTACTTTAACTGGGATGTCTTTGATAGTTAGCGTGCCTTCTAAAACATCTGGTCTTTCTTGGCTAGCTGAGGGCCCAGACGCTTCTGCTACTTCATTCATGTGTACTGTTTTGGACTTCTTAAATTGCCTGCAATCCTTTTCAAGATGGCCAATCCGATGACATTGACAACATTTTCTATTCTCTCGAAACTGGTTATCGGGTTTAGACCCCTTCTTTCGTTTCTTCGAGGTTTTACACTTCCTGGTCAGATGCCCCTGTTTATTGCAGTTGGAGCATGTGGCAGTCGTTGCCCGCTCTTTTTCAGATTTAGCCCCTTTTCGATTTACTTTAGGCTCTTTACTGTCCTCAGACCTTCTACTGGCTTCAGGAATATCCGTTTCCAACTCTGTTTTGTCACTAGAACTGACTTCTTCTTCGTCGCGTAACATTCCTTTCTTATGGAGATCTTCATACTGATAAGCCATATAAATCATTTCAGAAAAGGGAAGCTTCACGTGCCCCAATACTTTATTCTGGTATTTCCTTTGAAGCCCGTGAATAAATCTAAGATTTTTCCTCTTTGTATTCTGAATCAGATGGGGAGCAAAGTGAGCAAGTTCATTGAATTTCTTATGATATTCGGGAATGGTCATATCACCTTGTATTAGATAAGAAAATTCATCACATAATCTCTCGGTTACTTCGGGAGGAGTAAATCTTTCTAGGAAAATCACTTTGAATCTGTCCCAGGTGATATCACCTTCTGGATTATCTTTGATGATTGTTTCCCACCAGATTAAAGCTTCTTCTTTGAGCGCCCAAGATGCTACTAACCGTTTCTGTTCATCTCTCAGCTGGATATGCTCAAAGATTTTTTCGACAGAACTCATCCAAGCTTGAGTTTGAATAATAGATTCATTGCCCGAGAATTTTTCTCCACCCAGATTTCGATATCTCTTGAATAGAGCCTCTAGATCGGGTTCTGTATTCCTTCTGTTTCTGGCACTCATTTTTCTAGTACTTCTGCAATTAGCAGATCAAGTGTCAGGTCACAGAAAAGGTATTTTAAAATATAGAAACACATACTTCAAATGTAAATGTGTCTATCGAGGTGTTATTTCTGCTTTACTCATACTAGGATATTGCTGATCCTATCTGTATAGAGTTACCCGTCCTAGAACACTACTGGTTCTATTTCTGACGAGTTCGTTCAAATGTTATATTCCAGAACTAAGCTTAACCAAAGCTCTGATACCACGTTGAGACGACCCGATTTCCCGTTCTCACGGAAACAAGGTTATCTTTGGAATATAACACAGAAACAGATAATAGCAGAACAGAATTAAATAAATACACCAGATAATGAACAACAAAATATACTGGATAAAAATAATCATCAGAGTTACACAGTATACAGGATCTTACTTAGTACAAATACAGTTCAGCTATACATAAATGTCTACAGCGGAAATAAACAAAATATGTACAATAGGAGCTGAACAGCATAAAAGGAAATAAATGATAGAATCCATCTTCAGCTCCAGCTATCCAGAAAGAACCAGCAAAACCTGAATACAAGGCTGCCCGTGCGGAAAAAGGGGCACCCGAGTTTGAGAGTGAAACAAACTACGAGTCAGTCATGGGACTGGTATGAGAAATCTACTCAACACATATATTTTGGCTAATCACAGGACCACGCCACTTTCGTGGAACGGGTTTACTCCATTGGATTGTCAGTGCTTTACAACAAATCTTTCTTTTAAACATCGCTATGCTTTTTATAAAAATGAAACCATTATAAGACTCAGTTCCCATCACACAATGCAACGCAAACCGGAGGATAGAGTTTTACCTTATAATGGCCAAAATATGATTGATACGAATAAAACAAAGGCATTTGATATTATTGCTAGTGTCTATATGTTTTGAAAACAATTTCAAATCATAACTATCAATCATAGACGGCATGGGTACCATATATCATGTCGCCATATGTATATATATATATATATATATACAATCAAAACCGCACGATGTCATATTTGGAAATTGGATTTCCGTCATGAACCAAGGCAAAAGATAGTCCTTACCGAATTCGAGACTGCCTAGCCCGAGTCTCAGGATCAGAACGCATCGATCCTTGGATCGTCAGGGCTGGTCCACACGGAGTGGATTAAAAATGCCTGAGCACTACGTTTCGCCGCCCTTTGGGGCGTAAGCGAGCCAACAAGTGACTCCATCGGACCCGGATCGTCCGATCTAACCGAGGCGCCTCGCAACAGCGACAACCACATAAGTCAAACTCGTCAGGGCGTGTAAAACCACTGACGCCACTTTTAGCTAGGAGGAAACGTAGGCCCTCCCTGAGGTCCGTTCTCCCGTTTTAGGTTCATACCGGGGTGTGAGGCTCGCGAATTCACGTTATACACAAAGCTACGCCACACAGGCGGTGCTTTGATCATCACCACAAGACTTTGCTTTTCAACAGAAGCCCTGATCACTGCATCTTGGCATGCCACACAGAATAAATCCTATGTCAGACACACGGTCCATTTACAAGTCCGTCCTGGGTCTGAACGAAACCGGAGGCACTAAATACCTCGCAAACCCATCGATCACCACGTACGTCTGGACGATCACCACTCATTATCCATATTTCGGGATGCCTCCCAATCAGGACCTCGGTTACCATCCAAACGAGGTGAAGATCTCCGGTCTTCGACCATCGTCTTCATCTTCGACTTTCAATCGTCGGTCAATTATTCGAAATGAGAATTAACTCGGCCTTTTCAAATAATTCACGTATATTTAGAATTTCAAATCAATTTATTTCAATGGTTAAATTATTCGACAACACCAATATTGTTCTTTAATGTAATTTTCACACCAAACACATTCAACCATCAAATACAACCTAAATCAAGCAAATTCAGTTTATTTCCATTCCATATCGCTTATGATATTTTATAACTATTTATCGCTATTTTTATTTATTTTAAAATAGCCATTTTATTCAAAACGACGCTTCGGGCCATAAGGCGGCCGTGGCGCTGTTTTTCTTCAGATTTGATTTACACATATCTGAAAATCTAACTGTTGGATCTTCACAAAATTTACCTCATTAGAAAGGTCTTTTCAAAACGAACCCAACGGTTCCAGTTTCGGGAAAATCCGACGGTCGGATCTCCCGGTACAATCGTTTGAAATTTTGATTTCAAAATACGAACTGCAGCGTCGTTATTCGATTAAATATAATTATATTTATATATAAATATATATAAATATAATCGTTTCTGGCGCTGTTTTTCTTCAGATTTGAATTAAACATTCCAGTCCAACCGTTGGATTTTTACAAGGTTGGTGCCGTTGGAAAGATTATTCCAAGGCGAACCCGACGGTTGAGATTTCGGGAAAATCCAATGGTCGGATCTCCCGCACTAGTCGTTTGAAATCACGGTTTCAAAATACGAACTGCACGGCTTCGTTTCGTTTTTATTTTATTTATATTTATATATTTATATAAATATAGTTTATTCAATGATTTCCATATCGTTTTCACTTCAAATATTTTTCTAACGCCTTAAATTTTGGAAAAATTTCGCCATAACCTCCCCTGCACCGGGAGCATCGGGAAATCGTAAATAGCTTTCCCGGTCCTTCTAATCTCAAAAAGAAAAAGAAAAAGCCAAGCGGCTAGCCAACAGGCTCAAAATCATCACCCAAACAAATCAGTAAATGTGTACCTATTTGTCGGGCACAAAATTTTATTCCTCTTCTCTAGCCCCTTTGCTATAACCTGTTCAATGAATATTGCATGTACATATATATACAGTTCTCATCATTCATCAATTTCTATTCGACTTCATATTTGATTTCTATTTGGTTTAAAAAAAACTCCATTCATTCTAATGTTACATAAATAGGTGCAAATCATTTCATTAGCTAATTAATGAATATTTCAACTCATATATGTTTATTTTGAACAAGTGGCTATTTTTAACACTTCACATTTCAACGATTTATGCATACAATAAAAATGTGATTTTTATTGTAAAACAATTCATTTCAAAACACTACATTTCTATGTAGTTCATATAGTCGATAAAAGGTGATTTTTTTTTATTATCAAACAATTTATTTCAAAATATGAATACCATTCAACACATGAATTTCTAATCAACGAATGAATATCAATTCAACACATGAAGGTTTCCTATGGTTTCTATATATAGATAAAAATGTGATTTTTATTATCGAACAATTTATTTCAAAATATGAATACCATTCAACACATGAATTGCTAAACAACGAATGAATATCAATTCAACACATGAATGTTTTCTATGGTTTTTATATATAGATAAAAATGTGATTTTTATTATCGAACAATTTATTTCAAAATATGAATACCATTCAACACATGAATTGCTAAACAACAAATGAATATCAATTCAACACATGAATGTTTTCTATGGTTTTTATATATAGATAAAAATGTGATTTTTATTATCAAACAATTTATTTCAAAATATGAATACCATTCAACACATGAATTGCTAAACAACGAATGAATATCAATTCAACACATGAAGGTTTTCTATGGTTTCTATATATAGATAAAAATGTGATTTTTATTATCAAACAATTTATTTCAAAATATGAATACCATTCAACACATGAATTGCTAAACAACGAATGAATATCAATTCAACACATGAATGTTTTCTATGGTTTCTATATATAGATAAAAATGTGATTTTTATTATCAAACAATTTATTTCAAAATATGAATACCATTCAACACATGAATTGCTAAACAACGAATGAATATCAATTCAACACATGAATGTTTTCTATACAAGGAATAAATATAGTTTAAGCATATGAAAATAATTCAATCACACGAATATTATTCAAAATTTCGGCAGCATAACGGCAGGGTAGTTAAACCGGCACCGTCCCTAGTACGGCTCCTCGCTCTACCTTAAAACCTCGCGGTTTTGGACAATGGGGATCATGCATCTAGTTCGCACGCAGGCGGCATGTATATATTTATTTCATTTCCACAAACTAATCCTATGTGGTTTCAACCAAATATTTTCCAATCACAAACGGGTATTTTTCAACCACAATCAACCAATATCAATCACAAACAATCCCAAACAACCATTCGCTATCAATCAATTTTCACAACAATTTCAACCAATAAATATCGTCCATGGTTTGTGGACGAGGGGGCGTATATATATATATATATTTATATATAGCAATTTATATATAGCTATTCACTTTCATTTCACACATATATAATATATTTTTAAATCAGAAATCTCACCAATAGCTATCCAACATCACTTAGAGAAATCTTCGCCTTTACGACTCTGTCGCTTCGTTGCCTTTATTCTCTACATATGTAGAAATCGAATTTTTACTATGTTATTCAATATATAAAAAAAAATCGAATTTTGACGTCGCTATTCAATATATAAAGATTATATTTTTAATATTTCTATGATGAAAAAATTATATTTTTATTGCTTTAAAAATATAAATTTTCATATCTTACTTCTTTTACTTAATAAAATTTCCGTCTTTTCTATTTTAAAAATATGATCTTTATTTTTTTTCCTAAAGTTCTAATCTTTTTCTATTTAAAGTTTAAATCTTTTTTCTTTTAAGTTTAAATCTTTTTCTTTTTAAAGTTAAAACCTTTTTCTAAAAATCAGTTTTTCTTTTTAAAGTTTAAAAAAATAAAAAAATCAGTTTCTAAATCTATTAAAAATCAGTTTTTACTTCTTTTAAAAATTAGTTTTAAACCCTGTTTAAAATCAATTTTTAAACCTAAAAAAAAACAGTTTTTATCTTTTTACGAAAATCAGTTTTTTCCTTTTACAAAAATCAGTTTTTTTTCCTTTTACGAAAATCAGTTTTTTTTTTTTTTTACTTTTCCTAATATCATTTTTTTTAAACTCCTATATAAAAATCAGTTTATATAAAATAAAATAAAATAAAATAAAACTTACAGAGGAGGGGGGGAAAGAAGATGGCGTCGGCGGCAGGTTGGTGGTGCTCGGTGGTGTCGCGTCGAGGTAAGGGGGGCTGCTCGATGTCAGGGTCGGCGGCTTCGAGGCTTCGACTGGGGGGCGTCGCGAGCTAGGTTCGAGGGCTTCGAGGGGGCGCGGCGACTTCGAGGTGGGCGGCGATAGGTTCGTCGGCGTCGAGGGTAAGAGGGGCGGCGATGTCTAGGTTAGGTTTTTTTTTTTTTTATGTTTAACTGAATCGGGGGGGGGGGGGCAGAAGGAGATAAAGGAGGGAAGAGTATATTTTTTATTATTATTTAATTATTATATTTTGCAAAAAGGTTGACTTTTACATATGACCTCGAAACGAGGCCCACCGCCTGTCGCCCATAGCGTTTCACCCCCATTCTGAACACAATGGGATATGTATCGTAAGCTGATTTGATCGTTACAATCAGTTTCCTTTTGAATTTTCATTTAAATCACTATATTGAATTTTAAACGCACATTTCAAATTACCGGGGTCACATACTAACTAGAAAAATTCCTGTAACACCCCGTGTATTCTATAACCGTGAAAGTCATAAATTAAAGTATAATTAATTTCAAATCAAAGAATTAAGGGAAACGGGATATGCCATTGCGTTCGTCTCGGAATTCTGCTTGAGATAGAGTCTGAGTTTGCGTAAAACGGATATCGTATGAAGAAGTTATGGACGAACGAAGTTGGGCGAAAAACTGGAAAACGGGTCAGAATGCACTGGCGCACTTGGGAAGTGCGCCAGAACAAAAATGCACTGGCGCACTTGGGAAGTGCGCCAGTACATTTTTGACCTGGCGCACCTGCCAAGTCCGCCCAGGTCAAAAATGACCTGCTGGCCAGGTCTGGTCTAGCCCTGGCTGGCCAGGTCTGGGTTTGGTCGATTTTCAGAAGCTTGCTTTGTCATTAGGGCTAGGTGGCAGGCTCTAATTGGTCTCTCTTTCGAATGAATGGCTACGATCAATCCAAGCAACATCGATGGTCCTAATCAGTTCATAAACTCTATAAAAATGACCCTAGACTCTACCTAACCTAAGTCTCTAACACAATTCTCTAGCCTCCATTGCTCTCTTCTTCTAATTAAAAATAAAAATGGCGTCGCTACTCTGCTAGAATCAAAACTAGAAGTCAATCAACATCATCCTAAATTCAAATTTGAGATAAAAGCTTCTGCAGCAATTCTGTAACAACTAAAGTTCTTTCTTTAATCCAATCAAGGCAAGTACAGTTATTCTCCGCTATAAACGTTAATTATAATTTTGATATGCATTTAAAATGGAGTTTGAGGTTGTATATATATTCTCTTCTGTTGGATCTGTTTTCTGTGACTGTTCTGTATTCCTTTCTTCTTTTCTGTTTCTATAGCCAGGCTACCACGAGCCTGTGCTCAATCTCATAAAGAGATTAACGTATGAACGCAAAATTTGGGACAATTAATGAATGATGCGAAATTTGACAAGACTGAATTGAACGTATGACTTTAGATCTGAAGCACAAAATATATTGGACATGTGACTTGGGATTGGATGCATAAATTTGACTATGAACATGTAATTTATATATTGCATGCATAGAGTATGTTGTAATTTAGATTTGTAACTAATTAGAGAAATGAACATATGTTATTTAGATCTGTAATTAATTAGAAAAATAAGCATATGTTATAAACTAGTTTTAGACCTATGCATATTCTGTGATAAAAGAAGAAGAGGAACCACTGTAAGATTACATATGATTTGAGACTTTGGACAAAATGCATATAAAAGTCAAGATTTGATTTTTAGAAGATATGATTTAAAGATTTAGATTGTTGAGTATAGTTTGCATAATGATTCATGATTTAAAAAGAAGAAGATATGGAAGCTTAGGTGTAAAAGATTTACATTAATTAGGATATCTATTATTGTGATTACACCTAAATAGGGATTTTTGGATATATGGCATGCATTGGAATTAATGGTTATATTTGGTATAATTTATATGTGAATCTGCTGTAAAATGCTAGTTTAACAAAAATTGGAACATATGTTATAGGGTAAATTATGTCCATATTCTGCGCTATGTAAATGTATGCAAACATGGAAGTATATGATCATATTGTGAATCATGACAATTATTTAGGCATATGAATTTAGGCCTAATTTATGTTTAGGCAAGGCATGTAAATATTTAGAAATATTAAACCTGCTAAATCTGTCATCTACTGAATCCGTTGAAAATGCCTAAAACTGCTAGTTCTGTTATATTGCCTAGACTGCTAATTAGATTGAAATGCCAAATCTGTTAAATTTGTCTGTTGAGATGCCTAACCTGTTATATGCCAAAATCTGCTAAGTTGCTAAAGCTAGTAAATCCGTTAAGTCATATAATCTGGAAAAATCTGCTATCTGCTAAAATCTGTTATCTGCTGTGTTGATATAATCATCCTGTTATTGATATAATCTGAATTGGCATATATATATATATATTGGGCGTGCGCATAAACGGTAAATTATTAATTAATTGGCCGCAAAGATAAACGTGACTAACTCGAGGGTAGAATGAGTTTGCGGCGTAATTCTGCCCGGAACCGCCCGGCACATCCAGTGGCCGCAAACAATAGGTTCTAATGTGAGAAGTTAGTCATAACCTGCTTAAGACACGAGGTTAGGTCTGGCTTGTGGCAGAAGTCTGCCCGGAACCGCCTGGCCCATCCAGCGGCCACAAGCTAGCGACCTAATGTGAGAGGTCTGGGCATTAATAATTAATTAATGCAAATCTAAGATAAGAATGACGTCTAAAACGTATTGGGGGAAAATAGGGTTAAACCAACTGGATTAATAGGTATAGTAAACTCGTCCATGAATCTGTAGGCCCAATACAAAGTTAGACAAATCTGAAAAATCTGTACATCTGATCTGTTAGTCTGAAAACTTGTTAACTTAATCTGTGAACTAGTAAATCTGAATTCTGTATGTCTGAACTTGTAAACAAGTTAATCTGAGATCTGTTAGTCTGGGGACACAAGGTTAGGAGGGGAATTACTTGTGTCATCTGTTGTTTGGGACCCATATTAGTCAGTAACCCTTTCTGGTATCAAAACTTTGACCCAACAGTAGGTAGGGTCCGGGCACGCTTACTGAACTAATTATAAGTGGTTCATTCTAATAATGGCGAGGGGTGTTGATGGTGCGTTCCAACCGGGTCATGTGCGTGCATGGATCCCGGTCTGCCTCTGAGGATGTAAGACGCCGTGACATCTGTAAATAGGTCTGTGCCAATTGGTTGTCACTTTAGGGAGTGATACACCCTACTGTGGGGCCGACACAGGATATTTATGTATTAGGGAGCCGATCGCTTGGGGTAGGGTTTTAGGGTACACTTAGTTCTGTCTGTTTCTGTTGGTACCGTCTGTTTCTGTTGGGTGGTAACACCTGTCTGTTTCTGCGTGGTACCGTCTGTTCGGGTGGTAAAGGCCCATTACTAGTGTACACCTAATTCTACATTCTGTTTCCGTAGGGATAAATCTGTTTCTGCTTCTGTCTGTTTCTGATCGGGTAGTAAAGGCCCATTATTAGCATTCTGTTTCCGTTAAAGTATTCTGTACCCGTTCCTGCTTCAATTTAGACATTAGGGTGACACCTAATTCTGCTATACTAGTATTAGTGCAGAGAAGTGTAAAACAATAGTTTATGTCATTCTGTTTTGCTGTTATATCTGCTGCACCTGTTACAGTTATCTCACATCCAGTTTTATGTTCATATCATATTATTATTATCTGTTCATATGCTGAAAGTCACTGGACTTGCCAGACTTTTTGTCTGACCCTTGTTGTTTCGCCTCCTTTCTTCCGTTTCCCCCCCAAGGTTATCCAAGGAGGGAAATACTTTAGCTTGATCCGGATTTCTCTTTGCTTGAAGTGCTTAAAGTATGGCTTGGCTCTGTATAGCTTCCGTTCCATGGGGATTATGATTTTAAACCATGCATTTTGAAGGCTTTTGTACAAGACTGATATTTTGTACTTGAATTCTGAAATTGAAAGGATGTAACCATATTAATTTCTGTTTCCGCTGTAATAAAGTTAAAAAATTTCAAGTACTGTTTTATCTGTCTTGTAGTTTCTGTTCTGTTTACTAAAATGCTCCACCAAAGTTAAGGCATTCCCTTTGTGAGTGACCTTAACGGAGGTGGGGTGTTACATTTGGTATCAGAGCTGAAGGTTACCAGATTTGATAAAAAGTTTTGAAAACTATTTTCAAAAAGGATTTAAAAAGGAGGTATTTTCAAGGGTAAAGCTTATTTTTGAAAAATAAAATAAATAATCCCTAAAAGCCATATATCTTTCTTTCGATTCTTTGTTTCGAGTTCCTTCCTCTTTCCCTTTTTGAATCTCTTCCTCCGCGTATAGATGCTTTTTCTAAGATATGTAAAGACTTCCGTGCGATGGGAGGAAAACCGCTTTATGGGACTGAGACGTTGTCGAGGCTAGAAGTTGGCTGAACGAAGTAGAGGACTTATTGGTACCTTTGGGATAGATGATGGGAGGAAGGTTCAACCAGCTGCTTGGTTAATGAAGGATGAAGCTTCATTTTGGTGGAAGGTCACGAATGGAGAACGTACATGGAAGACATGGATAGGACACATGATAAGAAAGTGGATCCAAAGAAGGGCACTTGCTTCAACTGTGGTGAGATAGGACACTTCACTAGGGACTGCCCGAAGAAACGAGGACAAGGGAAGAGGGCAGGACCAACTGCTGGAGGGAAGGCGAACACTTTCGAGGCTAGTGGATAGGATAGGATTAGGATAAATTTCTATAGTAGGTTTAATTTCTTTATCTGATTATGGAGTTAAGACTTTTTCTGATTCTGGTATTTTGATTTTGTAATCGATACTCTGCACTTTAATACTAGTATTATTTCTGAATTCCGCTGTAGACTCAGACCCATAAGGGTTATGGATCATCTGTTTGGGATTGGGGTTTGAGGGATATCTGTGTTAGGCGTCAAGTATGACGCAAACATTCTGAGTTTTCGTGGGGTATGATTTTATCATGCTTAACTTCCTAAGAATCATTAGGGAACCTGATCTGTACCAGTAGTCTGTAAATATCTAAATACTTTTGATAGGATTTCCAGTTTTGACATTTTCTAAAGAAGGTAATCCTCTGGGTGTCAATTTGATGTTGGTTTCGGTCTTTGGGGCCGATACTTAGGACCCATGTCTAATGGGAACCAAATTTTCGTTCTATCTGTACTCGCTTCCATCATTCGACTGTATCCTATCGATCGAAGCTTCGAACTTTAGGTAGAAACTAATGGGTGTAAACATGTGTTTGAGACATGTTATGTTTGATGGTTGCAAGTGGATGCAAGTGGTTGCTAGTGGTTGCCCGTGGATGCATATACACACACTAGGCACTAGATCGGCTCGAAAACACTCTCATACTGCATATGGATGTGTGAGCATTTTTCAATTCTTGTGGATGCAAAATGGTTGATTCAGCACATGGATGTTGCATTTGAGTGAATGATTGTGCACTCATATAGAAATAATATATATCATCAGAATTCTATTGCATACATGTTGGACTCATGACACTGACATAATTCGCATTAAGGAGGTCAACTGAATCAGTAGACCGCCTGATCTTTGCATTAGATAAGGAACATATACACACACTTTTGCATATGTTCATACAACATTAGAAGTTTTCTAAGGACAATGGATGCTTGTGGATGATGGTTGAGTAGATGGGTGATTGGATAGTAGGACACATTCTTCTTAACTTGAAGATTTCGGGGACGAAATCCTTTTAAGTGGGGGAGAATGTAACACCCCGTGTATTCTATAACCGTGAAAGTCATAAATTAAAGTATAATTAATTTCAAATCAAAGAATTAAGGGAAACGGGATACGCCATTGCGTTCGTCTCGGAATTCTGCTTGAGATAGAGTCTGAGTTTGCGTAAAACGGATATCGTATGAAGAAGTTATGGACGAACGAAGTTGGGCGAAAAACTGGAAAACGGGTCAGAATGCACTGGCGCACTTGGGAAGTGCGCCAGAACAAAAATGCACTGGCGCACTTGGGAAGTGCGCCAGTACATTTTTGACCTGGCGCACCTGCCAAGTGCGCCCAGGTCAAAAATGACCTGCTGGCCAGGTCTGGTCTAGCCCTGGCTGGCCAGGTCTGGGTTTGGTCGATTTTCAGAAGCTTGCTTTGTCATTAGGGCTAGGTGGCAGGCTCTAATTGGTCTCTCTTTCGAATGAATGGCTACGATCAATCAAAGCAACATCGATGGTCCTAATCAGTTCATAAACTCTATAAAAATGACCCTAGACTCTACCTAACCTAAGTCTCTAACACAATTCTCTAGCCTCCATTGCTCTCTTCTTCTAATTAAAAATAAAAATGGCGTCGCTACTCTGCTAGAATCAAAACTAGAAGTCAATCAACATCATCCTAAATTCAAATTTGAGATAAAAGCTTCTGCAGCAATTCTGTAACAACTAAAGTTCTTTCTTTAATCCAATCAAGGCAAGTACAGTTATTCTCCGCTATAAACGTTAATTATAATTTTGATATGCATTTAAAATGGAGTTTGAGGTTGTATATATATTCTCTTCTGTTGGATCTGTTTTCTGTGACTGTTCTGTATTCCTTTCTTCTTTTCTGTTTCTATAGCCAGGCTACCACGAGCCTGTGCCCAATCTCATAAAGAGATTAACGTATGAACGCAAAATTTGGGACAATTAATGAATGATGCGAAATTTGACAAGACTGAATTGAACGTATGACTTTAGATCTGAAGCATAAAATATATTGGACATGTGACTTGGGATTGGATGCATAAATTTGACTATGAACATGTAATTTATATATTGCATGCATAGAGTATGTTGTAATTTAGATTTGTAACTAATTAGAGAAATGAACATATGTTATTTAGATCTGTAATTAATTAGAAAAATAAGCATATGTTATAAACTAGTTTTAGACCTATGCATATTCTGTGATAAAAGAAGAAGAGGAACCACTGTAAGATTACATATGATTTGAGACTTTGGACAAAATGCATATAAAATTCAAGATTTGATTTTTAGAAGATATGATTTAAAGATTTAGATTGTTGAGTATAGTTTGCATAATGATTCATGATTTAAAAAGAAGAAGATATGGAAGCTTAGGTGTAAAAGATTTACATTAATTAGGATATCTATTATTGTGATTACACCTAAATAGGGATTTTTGGATATATGGCATGCATTGGAATTAATGGTTATATTTGGTATAATTTATATGTGAATCTGCTGTAAAATGCTAGTTTAACAAAAATTGGAACATATGTTATAGGGTAAATTATGTCCATATTCTGCGCTATGTAAATGTATGCAAACATGGAAGTATATGATCATATTGTGAATCATGACAATTATTTAGGCATATGAATTTAGGCCTAATTTATGTTTAGGCAAGGCATGTAAATATTTAGAAATATTAAACCTGCTAAATCTGTCATCTACTGAATCCGTTGAAAATGCCTAAAACTGCTAGTTCTGTTATATTGCCTAGACTGCTAATTAGATTGAAATGCCAAATCTGTTAAATTTGTCTGTTGAGATGCCTAACCTGTTATATGCCAAAATCTGCTAAGTTGCTGAAGCTAGTAAATCCGTTAAGTCATATAATCTGGAAAAATCTGCTATCTGCTAAAATCTGTTATCTGCTGTGTTGATATAATCATCCTGTTATTGATATAATCTGAATTGGCATATATATATATATTGGGCGTGCGCATAAACGGTAAATTATTAATTAATTGGCCGCAAAGATAAACGTGACTAACTCGAGGTTAGAATGAGTTTGCGGCGTAATTCTGCCCGGAACCGCCCGGCACATCCAGTGGCCGCAAACAATAGGTTCTAATGTGAGAAGTTAGTCATAACCTGCTTAAGACACGAGGTTAGGTCTGGCTTGTGGCAGAAGTCTGCCCGGAACCGCCCGGCCCATCCAGCGGCCACAAGCTAGCGACCTAATGTGAGAGGTCTGGGCATTAATAATTAATTAATGCAAATCTAAGATAAGAATGACGTCTAAAACGTATTGGGGGAAAATAGGGTTAAACCAACTGGATTAATAGGTATAGTAAACTCGTCCATGAATCTGTAGGCCCAATACAAAGTTAGACAAATCTGAAAAATCTGTACATCTGATCTGTTAGTCTGAAAACTTGTTAACTTAATCTGTGAACTAGTAAATCTGAATTCTGTATGTCTGAACTTGTAAACAAGTTAATCTGAGATCTGTTAGTCTGGGGACACAAGGTTAGGAGGGGAATTACTTGTGTCATCTGTTGTTTGGGACCCATATTAGTCAGTAACCCTTTCTGGTATCAAAACTTTGACCCAACAGTAGGTAGGGTCCGGGCACGCTTACTGAACTAATTATAAGTGGTTCATTCTGATAATGGCGAGGGGTGTTGATGGTGCGTTCCAACCGGGTCATGTGCGTGCATGGATCCCGGTCTGCCTCTGAGGATGTAAGACGCCGTGACATCTGTAAATAGGTCTGTGCCAATTGGTTGTCACTTTAGGGAGTGATACACCCTACTGTGGGGCCGACACAGGATATTTATGTATTAGGGAGCCGATCGCTTGGGGTAGGGTTTTAGGGTACACTTAGTTCTGTCTGTTTCTGTTGGTACCGTCTGTTTCTGTTGGGTGGTAACACCTGTCTGTTTCTGCGTGGTACTGTCTGTTCGGGTGGTAAAGGCCCATTACTAGTGTACACCTAATTCTACATTCTGTTTCCGTAGGGATAAATCTGTTTCTGCTTCTGTCTGTTTCTGATCGGGTAGTAAAGGCCCATTATTAGCATTTTGTTTCCGTTAAAGTATTCTGTGCCCGTTCCTGCTTCAATTTAGACATTAGGGTGACACCTAATTCTGCTATACTAGTATTAGTGCAGAGAAGTGTAAAACAATAGTTTATGTCATTCTGTTTTGCTGTTATATCTGCTGCACCTGTTACAGTTATCTCACATCCAGTTTTATGTTCATATCATATTATTATTATCTGTTCATATGCTGAAAGTCACTGGACTTGCCAGACTTTTTGTCTGACCCTTGTTGTTTCGCCTCCTTTCTTCCGTTTCCCCCCCAAGGTTATCCAAGGAGGGAAATACTTTAGCTTGATCCGGATTTCTCTTTGCTTGAAGTGCTTAAAGTATGGCTTGGCTCTGTATAGCTTCCGTTCCATGGGGATTATGATTTTAAACCATGCATTTTGAAGGCTTTTGTACAAGACTGATATTTTGTACTTGAATTCTGAAATTGAAAGGATGTAACCATATTAATTTCTGTTTCCGCTGTAATAAAGTTAAAATTTTTCAAGTACTGTTTTATCTGTCTTGTAGTTTCTGTTCTGTTTACTAAAATGCTCCACCAAAGTTAAGGCATTCCCTTTGTGAGTGACCTTAACGGAGGTGGGGTGTTACAATTCTAGAAAAATATTTTCTAGCTTCGTATTGACGATACGGTCCTAACAAAACTAGTTTCGTCAAATTCTGAGACCGTTTGAAAAATGGCCAATTTCCAGTCGATTAAAATCAACAGAAACTGGTCAAACGCGTTTTCCTTTGCCACGCTCACATATTGATTCGAAAAATTATGAAATTTGAAACCTAACAATAACTTGACCCTACGGATCCAACAAAAGTGGTTTCGTCGAAATCCGAGGTCATTTGCAAAATATCCATTTTTAAGGGCCTGAATTCCATAGCGACTATTCAGAATTTTCAACTGGACATATCTTTCGATTCCCGCTATCAAATTTCGATTGGTCGGATTCGTTAGAAAGATATTCACTAACATATTTAAATATTTTTGGTTTCACTAAAATCCGGATTGTTTTGCACCCGGTATATTCAATTGAAGTTTGAAATCGAATTATCGAACTACCGCGCCATTTTCAATTCTATATATAATTATAATTAATTATATTCGTTTTCAATTGTCGATTCGAACTCAGTTTTCATCGCCTTTATTTAAAATATTTATTTTAAATATTTAAAATCCATTATTTTAGCCAATTTAAAAATTTTAAATTGGTTCAGATTTTCTGGGTCGTTACAATATGCTAGGTACAATGTGCCTCCGGTTTCATTCAGACCCAGAACGGGCTTGTAAATGGACTGTGTGTCTGACATTGGATATCATTCTGTATGATTGATGGATATCGGTTGCATGGAGTGGTTTGCCAGTGTGGCATGCTGAGATGCAAATGATCAAGGCTTTTGTTGAAAAGCAAAGTATTGTGGTTGATGATCAAAGCACGGCGTTTATGGCGTAGCTTTGTGTAGCGTTAATTCGCAAGCCTCACACTCCGCTTGTGAACCAGAAACGGGAGAGGACATCAGGGAGGGCATGCGTTTCCTTCTTGCTAGGGTGGTGTCAGTGACCTACAAGCCCTGACATTTATATTATTTTCATCTGTGTGGTTGTTGGATTGCGAGGCGCCTCGGATATATCTGTGACTATGTGGAGCCGATGGAGTCATTTGGCTCATTTACGACCCAAAGGGCGGGGAAACGCAGTGTTCAGGCATTTTAATCCACATCGGTGGACCAGCCCTGACGATCTAAGGCTTGACTGAGTACTTGCTTGAGACACAGTCTAGAGCATCTCGAAGCGGTGAGGACGATCCCTTGCCTTGGTTTATAGATAGAAATCCAACTTCTAATACGTGAATTTGCGGTTTTGATTGTAGAACCTATATATGGCGACATAGTGGTATGGGGAACTTATGTCGTCTATGATTGATACTTATGATTGAAATTGTTTTGACACTATACACTTATAGTAATAATAAAAGATGAAGTTTAGCGTATCAAGCATTCTTTGGCTATTATAAGGTAAAACCCTACCCTACGGCTTGTGTTGCATTGTGTGATGGGACCTGGGTCTTATAATAGCTTCATTGTTCTTTATTTAGCATTGCGCTGTTATTTTATGCACTGGTATTCTTTGGAGGAAACCCGTTCCGTGTTATACGGCATGGTCCCTTGAATTACCTAACATTAAAATAAAGATTTATAACTATTTTAGTTCTCACACCAGTCACATGACTGACCTGGAGTTTATTGTTTTAACCTAAACTCTGGGTGCCCCTATTTCCACACGGGCAGCTAGTAGTTTGGTTTTGCAGATTTACATTCATAGGATCCTGGTTTACAGCTGGAATGATATTCGGAAAACTCTGTATCCGTATATTCCTTCAGTTGTGTTTTGTATTGTTTTTCCGCTGTTATGTAATTTATTGTAATCTCTGATATTTATCGAATGTATAATATTTATTTATACTCTATTTTATTCCTGCATTTTGATGAATTGTTGTAATAAGCAATGAAATGTTCTTCTGTTTGTGTTCCGATGTGTGTTGTTCTCAAAGTAATCCGGGCATTCCTTCACGGGGAAGTTCGGGTTGTCTCAGCTTCACTTCTAAACCCACTAATCTGAAATATTAACATTTCAGTTTCTATCATATGGGATACTTTCTTTTTCCAATACCAAATCATATTGTACACTTTTAACTAAACCACCTAAGGGTCTCAAAATTTCTAGGTTCATTCCTTTAATGCACAAACAGTATCCCAACTCTTTCCATATTTTACTCCTTATATTTAGTGGGCTCCTTATGGATCTAGGTTTATATTTATTTAGATTAATATTTCTGAAATTACAAATACGCTAACTCATTATCTCCCTAAGATCCCTAAACCAAAGCTCTAATAGATCTCGATAGACCGATTTTTTTTTCAAAAACCCAATCCATCGAAACCCATGTTGGTTTGCTCTGGTATCCTGCAGAAAAAGACAGAGACATAAAACATGTCAGAGTTTGGAAAACATCTCACAGCGGAAGGAACAAAATATAATATAATCAAAACGTAGCTTTACCTTAATAATAATACTGCCTAGCCAGTATCCAAGCAATAACATCTCTGTCTCAAGCCTAACCTGCAATTGTGTTATGAGGAGGGAATCAGAACATAAATTCTGTGTGAATGAATTTAAAGTACACACTTTGGATAATCCTACATATACCGTTCAGTTATATTGTCTTATTTATTAGGTTATTGGTGTCAACAGCGCTCCACGCTTGCACACACTCGTTGTACCCATCTACTCCCTAGTAGATTAACCTAATATAATGTATATGTAGATATCCCCAAATTAAAGTACACCCCATGGTACCCCACTCGCATGGTCCTCATCGTATCATTGCAGGAATATACACATCCCTCATCCTACGTCCGAGTGATGTACTGATCTCTGTATGCTGCATCTGCATGGAACCACTATAACTATATTACGTAGGCGTAATGACTTCCATCATCGAATAATGCCCTATAGTCTACGATACACCACCCAGACCAGACATGTGTGTACCTAGACTTTCCCACGCACGTATCGCCAAATGTATTCGATACCTAACCCGCATACCTATCATGTGTACGTGCCCGAGTTTTGTGGTAGGGCTACACACGGAGCTTAGTCGGGAGCTTTCCTTCTATTTGTGCAGTCCCGCCTTTAAGAGCCTCTCACACAAATATCCCTAGGATCTGTTTTTCTATGCTGGCTATGGCCCCATCTCGGCCCTCTCCCTTAACTAGTAAAGACTACAAGAGCTAAGCGTCAATCCCCTAAGCAAACAATCTAAACATCCATGTAGCGTCTACCCTCAACCACCGCCTCGACAGTGAAAGGTCGATGGCCTCTTGGGTTTAGCTCTAGTCTTTCTGCATCTCGCTGGCTGCCGATGATAGGTTCTCGACGACCTATACTATCTTTGTTGGTCTTGACCCTCCACCTCCGAAGTGAGGCAGCCACCAAGCTACCCCTAATGTCACCACGTCACAGCATTCTGACTGCCCCCTACTTGCGTAGTCAAGGCCCACCCACTTGAGAGTTATGCGTAGACCTAACCTCTGTAATCCTAGCCCAAAGCTAAACCACCACAGAGGACTATCAGGAGCACCTTTAACGTCTCAGGAAGCCGCGTGCTTCCCCTTCCAGTCCGTTGGAGCTAACAAACTAATCAAATGTATGTGCGCTCCCCTCGTGCGTTATGGCACCACGATGATCTACCCCGTTTGGTTATTCATCCTCTAACATACGGACCGTCCGAAGCGCCTCATTTTACTATGTCATTAGATCCTATGTCTAATCATCAATTACGCGCTTGCTCCACCTCGACAGATTTCCCGTTAACTTGGATGTTCCCATTTCCCTTGACTTCTTATTCAAGTTACCAAGTTTCTCTTGCTTATTAACCTCACTCATAACTTAATTCATTTAAGTTCATTAATAAGCCCACAACATGTTATTCTTTATATTGTAATTCAATATTCATAATTCATTCTCTTTACACTATTCTTTGTCCCATCTAAATTTACATGTTCTACTTAATCTATAACTTAGTTTTCTTAACTAAGATTTACTAATAAGTTTCTCTTTTCAATCATGTAACTTATGTTATCCTCATTTGTAAATTTATTCTTATTCTCGCTAATTACTTAATCTTCGATTAAGTACAACTTTATTACATAAGTTATTTCATCTTCCCCTATCGGTCATTATAACTTACCTTATTACAAAAATTATAATTCGCACTTGTCCCTAGGACAAGCGTACTGATTATCTTTCCTTTTCTTATTCAATTTCATTCATAATAGGTTATTACCATTCCCCATTTTGGTATTAATTAAGAGTAACTTAATCCTACCCACTTCTTTAACACGTTTACTTAACCCCTACTCAATTGAATTGGTTCGTAACACCACTACAGATTTAATTAGGTTAAGTATTCCAATTTAACGAATTATCAATGCTACCTATGTTACCCACTTGACCCTTTATTATTCCTATGTCTTACCACATGTCTTATCTTTGTTAAGTGCTTATTAATTCATTATAACTGTAATCTTGCAAGACCTCCCATATTAGATTACCGTTTGTTGTTGTTGGATATGCCGGCCGGTTCCGGGCAGGCTTATACCGCAGTCTGAATCTAACCTCGTGTCTTTGCATTATTATGCATCTAGTTTCTGTCTTTGACCTCTCACATTAGATTGCCAAATTATGGTTGCTAGATATGACGGGCGGTTCCGGGCAGGCTTATACCGCAATCTGAATCTTACCTCGTGTCTTAGGCGTTCATTTTCACTTTCTTGATTCAAGTCCCAATTTCAAATCTTAGATTATAATATATTCCAATTACCCATAATTTCCAATCTAAATTATGTTTATAATTTTAATCCAAATTATGCCTATAATCCCATGTATACAAGTTATATCAAATTATGCCCAAATCAATTTGCGTTCATTGTTATTAACAATTTACGCCAAACCTCATATATAAAAGTTATACTCAATTATGCCCAAACCAACTTGTGCCAAATCTCACGTATACAAGTTATATTCAATTTTGCCCAATCCATAGTCATCAACAATTTATGCCAAATCTCATTTTATTACATATTTCCCAACTTTTCCCAATTCAACATATAATCCCAATTTACATTCATAATTCCAATTTGATTCATATACCCATATTTATATTTATAATTCCAATCAAAGTTATTCCCAAAACCCCATTATAAGTTATGGCCCCAAACCTTCCAATCACATATAATACCCAAATCAACCTTTTCCCTTTTATTCTCAATATCGTTCGATCACATAAATCCACAATAGACATAGGCTCGAAGATAGCCTAACTATAAAAATAAAAAGGGATGAATAAAAGGAGGAAACCCAACGTAGGCATAAAATAATTATCATAATTAAGCATGTGATAATACTATTAGTCATAGGTGAACTTTATTAAGTTAGATCTTTCAATAGGTTTATTATGTGTGTAAATGGGGAATGGCGAACGGTAGATCCATTATTATACAAAAATGTATATTAAATCCACTCACTTGTATGTTCTCCAATTCTAGATCTGATCCATGGCTATTTCCCTCTTTGCGCAGCGTAGAACTAGGCATCTGAATTCTTTTCCTTCATTGTAGCCATGGTTCTCTAGAAGAATTCCTTTCTAGTTTGTATAAACGCCTCACTTTTTTTTTGAATGTATACATATATACTTTTATTTTCTTGAAGAAAATATTTGAGAGAGAGAGAGCGAAATGGAGGCTAGGTTTTTATTTTTTACAAAAGAAATTATGTTAAACCAAGGCTGTGTTTATAGGATTTTGTGTGCATTTCGGACCACTAGATTAAGGTTTCCAGAAACTTCCGCTACTAAATTATGAATGCCCTCCTTTATTTGTTAAAGAACATTAATGAAGATTTATTTAGCAAAACCATTCCTTTGTTTATACCTTAACCGTATAAAATTTGTTTCCCTTTTTCTTTTATTTAAACAAGGCAACAATTTATTTTTCTCTACCTTTTTAACATAACTATTATTTATTTATGTAAATAAATACCATATGTTTACTTACACTCATGTTCTTATCAAATATGGTATATAACTATGCCTTTATTTTTTAATCGTAGGAAAATATAGTATGTGTTAACTATTTTACTAAAGAGAATTTAATAACTTTTTATTTTTTCTTTCTCATAGCCATTATTGATGGCTATTTATTCATTGTTTTTCTATTTATGTCATTGAAACACCTAAATGCATTTACTACATGTACTCTCTTTTTCCATATTTAATGTAAATGTTAAATTATCCCTAAATATAACATTAATGTCTTTAATTTACCAATTTCATTTCTTACCATTAAAATAGATTCCCCTAATCTCAAATTAGTGTTGCCTATTATATATATACATACATATATATATAATACCAAATACTTAACATTTAGACAACCTCAACCCAATTTGTTAATGTCATAAATATGCATTTTTTTTAATTTACACATTTGCTATAAATAATCACATGTGCATGCATCTAGTATCCAAACATTTAAATCGAGCAATGTTCATATTAAAAAAACATGCCACATTTATTTCAACCTCTGTCGGTTCCAAAAAGAGTACTTAATGCTTTCTTTTCAAATACATTCAACCTTTTAAGTGCATAATAATTTCTACAATGAACGCGCATATGAATTTATTTCCATTCTCCGCTCTAAATGCGCATTCCTTATTGTACATTACTTTTTCATCCTTAATTATGTCAATGCATATAACATATATAAATATATATATATATATATATATATATATATATATATATATATATTATCCAACGCGTATATAAACTTCTGCGGCTTACAACTTCTTCACACGTTATCCGTTTTACGCAAACTTGTTGTCCATCTAAACCAGTATTTCGAGGCGAACGCAATGATGACGTCTGTTTTACTTAATTCCTGATATTTAAATTAAGTATCTTTATTTTATTATCTTTTTCCATTACATACATTATTATCGTACAAATTTTTCTTCTCTTCAACGTATGTATTAATCTAAACTGCGTATCACCATTATTTATATATCCATGCATAAATATATTTAATTACATTAAAAATGCGGGGTGTTACATGATTTCTTCCTCCTCTTTTCCAGAATGTCTTCTTACGGAAATATTAAATTATACTTTTGTCCAGTTCGTGAAGAGTTACAAATGAATCGCTGGTAAAGGTATTCATAATCGACATTCCACCTTATTTTATCAAATACGACATGTAATATGTTATAATGTTCATTGGCATTTGGATCCTTGGGTTACAACATCTATTTTATTTTAAACTATTCCATTCTTGCATTCTTTATAAATAAAAATACATTGGAGGTAGGGTTGGACGTACGGTGGACGGTAGCTTATCTGCAATTTGAGTTGTTTCGATTTAGATTTGATTTGATCGAATGTTTAAGCTTCTTCCATTGTTCAGATATGACGCAAGACCTGTCATGTTTGGTATTCTCATATCGGTTTGCTCTGGATCCTAAATGACAACTATTACCCTTTTTGTATTTTTTAAATTTTATATGTTCTAAATTAATAATTTAGGTGCCAGCACCGATCAAACCATTTGGGTTGGGATTGAACCTTCCTAAACAGTTTTTTTTTCCAGTTTAAGTCATGCTTATTGGAAGAGCACTGGGGACGTCCAGTTTGTGTCAAATAATTTTTGGATTTGATTATCTAACTTGGTCTAAATTCTGATAATTCCAAGCATGGTTTTCCATCAAACCACAACGAACTAGGTTTAAATTTTCGAAGATTAAACCAATCAAATCATGATAGTATGGATTTTTCCCTTAATTTTTTTTGAATATTATACATCTAAATATAAGGTGTGCCAAAAATTTAGAAACAAAGTGATGGACATGCAAACTGTAGACATTCAAGGTCTGCATCCGAAGATGTGTACTTTATCAGTTCTCAATTGCATTAACATAATTGAAGTTACGCACATTAAATTTTAGCAGCGGCAAAGTTGTCAAAATTTGCAGCGGTTTTGGAGGAGTTAGCAGCATTAAAGAAAAACAGTGGTGCTTTATTATCAAAAAATTTTGATGAAAAAATTTCGCAAATACTTTAAACGATTGGTACACCTCACATCCAGTTTCATGATGACACGACCTTCTCCCGTAAATTTCAGTTCGTTCACTCTTGCGATAAAGTTTATTGGTTCAACAATTTTGAATGGTATTCTTATTTCAGTGTCGGGTTAAATAAAAATTTTGATTATTTTAAATATCAAATCTATAATACATTTATTCGACGAGTTTATAACATTCGTGTATTAGTTTTTCATGATAATACGCCATCGTCTATATGTGCATTCTTATATCTGACTGAAAAAAATACTCCATTTTATTAGAGTTGAAATGCAATCCACATAGCATTTAGTTTAGTATTGGTTTCATCTGTAAAATTGCAATGATTAGTGGCTTTTTTATAGCTACTATGTTAGTTCAAACAAATTAGTCTCATGCATTCTGATTTTGTTCTTTTCCCTCGATAACATACATGCATGAGAATTAAATTTTGATATAAGCTAGGATAATGTTTTGAAAGTGATACAAACTTGGTATGAATTTCTTAGCTGTGGGTCAGTAGTACAAGTCCAACAGTATAACTTACAAGTTCACTTTAAAAAGTTGTCACCGTAAATGTATTTAATTAGTGTTAGGTAGAAGAAAAGTTTGGTTATTGACAAAATATTAATATTATAAGCAGGGTGACAAACAAGTTTAACTTAGTTTTTGTTCTTCAAGGCTGGAAACCGGCAATAGGAATTCAATTATCATCAAAAACAATAATCTACGGCCTTTTAGGTGGCATGTCATATAATTAGATAATGCAAGAGTAAATGATTTATATATATTAACTAAAAATGTAATAACAAATTTGTGCACGATAGATTTATTATCTTCCCAGAGTTATAAGACGTATTATTTTTATCATGAGGGTAAAGAACCATCTTTGCTTGCACCACACCACTATTAAGATTAAACAGATATTTGCATTAAGGAAGCCTGAAATTTATCAATTAAACGCACTATCGATCTTTTCATGTTTTAGTTTTAATAATCTTTACCGAATACGTTTGTATTGTCTCCTAATCACTGCATTTTATCCTTAAGTGTAACGGACTTGCAATGACTGAACTGTTTGATAAGGTAAAGTAGACTAGACTGGTAATATTTGATATCATTGCATTTATAGTTGAATATGCAGTCCGATCATTTTAGACATTTTCTTCTTTTAGTATAATGTTGAAGTCACATCCACGGCTGCCTGCATCTTCTAAGAAGATGGTTTCCAGAAAAATGATTTATATGTTGTGTTGCACGGATATAACCTGCTTTCTAAAACCCTTCTTCTTAGAAGATGCAGGCATTGCTGCCTCTAGCTTTGAACGAGAATTCACCATTATTTGGAACAACTAATGTCTGTAATGACTCAAGTGTGTATTCAACTAAAAATGTCACGACATCAAATATCATCGGCATGATCAACATTATGTTATCAGACAGTCTTGACCTACCAAATATATGATTTATGTACCAAATAGTGCAATAATCATATTTGTTATATTAACATCCTTAGTGCAACATCTTTGGAATTGCATCATATACATGACTGAATCACTAATGCTAACTGATGTTTATTTCATTCATGTTTGTGACGACCTATTCAGGCTATTTACTTCATCATGCATAACACAATATGGTGCAATTTTAACACTTCTGTGACGACCCAAATTTCCGGACTGCTATAACACCAATCCAACTCAACTTGTGCTGGAAACCAAGATGTCAATAGAAAGAAATTAGAGGGTGAGATAAGAAAGAAAGAAATATTATAATAGAAGAATAAGAAGAACCAACACTACACAGAGTCTCACAAAGTAGCGGAACAAAATATAATACATAAATAACTTTATTGAAAGCTTGGAGTAATATTATTATATCCATCAGAGTACACATCCGGGCTGTCATAACAACCTGTCCTCAAATACAACGCACAACGGAATATAGTAGATAAAATCATACGTCTGAACTCCTCCAGCACGTCTTCTGAACTTCGTATTATCCAATGACCTGAACCTGTACAACCCGGTCTAACCCGAGCATTACAAATATCGGGTCAGTCTGGTGAACAAGAGTGAGAAAAACTCGCAAAGTTTAAGGAGAACCATCCATCTTGATTTTTAAGTTCAAAATTTTTTTCTGAAAGAAAAGGATAATCATAAGACCAAATCCACACATCAATACGAACGGTTTTCACCTTATGATAACCCAAAACATTTTGAAATCATATATTATTCTGATATTATAATCGTGTCTAAATACAAGTAAATAGCAATCCAGCGGAACGTTTGCATCTCACACTCTTCATATATAGTATTCAATCAAAACCGCGGGCGCTTATTGGAGATTGGATTCCGACTATGACAAAATGGAACCACCTGTCGATAGTGTATCTCATGAGGCGAATACACTGGGTTCAACAAGAATGTCTTGCAACCTGGCCCACACATAACCGACCACTCATTTCGCTTGAGTGCATCGAATGTATATCACCAATGGTTGGGATCAGCAACCGTTTCCCGAAAGAGTGACATCATCGATAGATTAAAGAAGAAAAAAGAATTTCTCTTGATAGGTGATTGTACACCCTAATGGGAGTGACCCACATAGCCATGCTGCCTGCCCGATTTTTTGACATTTCCCAGTTGTGATGCTTGAAGTCATAACGTATCTTTTGGAACACCTTACCACCATTCACTTTGAATGCCACATCGTCAAATCCGCCATAAATCATTAATTGATTTCCATAAAAATAATCGGGCTGTTAAGTCAAGAGAAGGTGTCTTCTTCGCCAGCACAGAGATACGTTTGAGGAAATCAACGTCTGTGATCCCTTTGGGAATACTCTGTCGAACATTCGTCCATTCAAGTTGTCCTAAGACTGGAAAAACTGAAGGCACTCTCCTACTGCATCATAGGATCTGTAGCAAGTAGTCCTTGCAATCCGTAAATTTTCACTTACGACCGAGTCACGTCAGAATACCTTTAGCTGCAGAGCAGAGAATATTCGACAAATAATCCTTCCGCTTATGAAGATCCACGATATTCAATTGCTCCATCTCGATCAGCTTCTGAACATCTTCACGTTTACGTATTTGCTGGTCGGAATGGTTTTTGAATATAAATTCGATCCCGGTCTTTCTATACCAACAATCGATTTGGCCAGATTTTGATAGTCGAGGTTTTAACTATCAAAATAACAATCATCATCCATAGAAAATAAAATGGATTCACTGGTTCAGTATACAACATCACTTGGCCTCTTTGGTCAAAACAGTTGTTAATCATTATGGTTATACTTTCATGTTATTGCAATAATTAGTATTAATTTTTATTAATCAAAATAGTTTACTTAACAATTGTTACAAATTTTATTTTCAAAACTCTTACTTTATTTACCAATTACACTTGTAAAATCATTAGCGACAATATAATTAGTTGCCTCAAATAAAGTACAACTGATCGTTATAGCTATCTTCTGTTTCCTTAGCCATACCAGACCAACTTATCATATATATTGAAATATTATAAATTCTAATGTTAATAACTTCTTAATTACCTTCTTCGTTAACATTTCGAACTTCGAAATAAACCTCATCTTTGATTAATCATTACGAACTTTGGAATATCATATTCCGAACTTGGGAATAAATCTCACTCAATAAACATTCTGAACTTCAGAATACGATTTAACTTCTAAATCTTTCAACATTTGGAATACCGCGTTTTAAATTCTTATTTCCAAGTTACCCAACTTACAATTTTTCGAATCATAGTTTATAATATCCCTTACAAAAATACTCCTTTAATTCCCTCAACTACCCTCGTTTCTAAACTAATATCATACTTGTATAATCATGAAGTCGTTCAAGTTGGGGTATTATATTTACCTATCAGACATTGAGTCGACAACATTTTTATCTTCGAAATAGATAGAAGTTTATTACCGAATCCCATATTCCAGTAATTAACCCAAGGTTCCATTAGCTATAGAGTTTCTGTTCATGAGCACTTATCTTCGTTTTGTCCAATTAAACTTCATTTCATAACTAAACATTTATCTGTAGATCATATCATTATATCTTCACTTTTATAATCAGAATTAATCCACTTATGCTTCCATTCAATTTCTTCTCCTATTGAACTTATTTGAAAATTTCCTTTTATAGAATCTTTTCTGTAAATAAATCCAAAAATCTAACTCATATAAATATGAGTAAACTTATTAAATATCCCTTTATTCGTAGACAAGGTCCTAAGATCACCTTTGACTTTATTAATCGAGTTCTGGTTACCCGATTGTTTCCTTAAATAATTAACCTTAATTCCTTTTCATTTGAAAAGTTTACTTTGTCATTAACTATTAATTAAATAGTTAATTTGCTTCAAAAGGTTATTTTAAAATAATTAACTTTAATAATAATTAACAATTCAATAATTGTTTATAATTGTCAATTCTCGTTCAAGTAGTTGACTCGGTTATCTCAAAACAAGGTTAATCCGTTAACCAATCCCATTAGCCCTTTCTTTTTATCAATTTAAATAACTTTATTTAATTTAATTAATAATCTAATTAAATAGAATAAATCTCAATTAAACAATAAATTCAACCCTTAACCATTTGATTAATTTTTCCCCACTTGTTTAGAAAACTCATTATCCCACAAATCTCGCTTTATATTCTCGTCTTTATAATTATAAGGTAAAATTAATTATTTATTTCCTTTAATAACTTTATTTAAAAATAATCTATATTAAATAGATTTCAAATCTATCCTTGGTTATAAAACAAATTTTATAACTTTCTTTCTATTGATTTACCTGACGGTGAATCAATCTCTATAACACGATTCATTTACAGGCCATTGTTCCGATAATTACTCAACCAATATACCCCATTGGTTAATATCAAACAAGTGGTGAATTTTGGTTCAACAATCAACAATTGATTTACAGTTTTAATGAACAATATATTTGAGGAATCCTGTTGGATCCCTCCAACCTGTCCTTCCCTGCATCACAATGGGTTATCTTACATTTTATACAACAGTATATTTATTCATTACGATAACCAGAAATAAAAAGTTCATCTAATAACAGTCAACATACGATTTATAACATCCATTCAAGCATCAAATGATTTATTTAATACGTTTATATTATAAACATAACCAATAAGGTAAGTTACCTCGTTTGGAATATAATCGTTAAAATAATGATTTAATTAGATTAAATTAAACAAACGCTTAATTTAATCGTTGAATATTAAAGATATTCAACATTTATAAAATCAGTCATCAAATTATCAACCATCAACAAACATTGCACACAAAATAAAAACCCGGTTTATATAAAATATAAACGGGGTAAACTGAGTGAGTTAAACTCACATGGGTTTCCATCTGTGACCAAATCAGCTTCAAAATGTTACGCTTGTCGTCATGGTTCTACCGTCCTTGGTCTTGTCGTGTTTTGACAATATATGAACCTGTTACAGAATGTATACGTACTTATTTTGAATTAAACAAATTAAATCTTTGCTATCGAGAACACTTTATAAATTTGTATTTTTAAAACTTAAACAACCTATTATTCTCCAAATTTTCTATTAATTATAATTAACTTCAATTGGACACGTTGACGTACACAGCAATGATGATATGTACACATGAACTCACGGTTCCCAAACCTTAGCTAAACTTGAATCACATGAAAATGTATATCATCAACTACTTACTTTAATAAGATCACGCATAGGCATGTAAATACCAATGTAGGCATATTTCAAACTTGTTTAGACACACAATAGCTTTCGTTTGACCAATAAATATGCCCCAGGTCACTTTCGTTAGTATATACATATCAATAATAATTCACTATGTTAACTATAGGGTAATTAGGCAAGTTTAATAGGGTGATAAGTCCTATTAATAGCACCCTAGGACGCGTTGATATAATGTATATGTCTATATTATATGTAGTATATATTTTTCCTCCTACGTGCATTTAGTCGTGATTGACTACCTTAAAATTATTAGTGAATCTAACTATATATCATATATAAGTTAAATACAATATGATAGTTAGGGATTAATTAGGTAATTTAGATAGCAGATTAGGCACGTTTTCAGTCCTTACCCAGAAAGCACTATTCCCTTTCCTTCTTCATTTCAACTTTCTCCAGAAACCGTAAGCCTTCCCTTACACGCACCGCTTCCCCCATTGATCCAATCACCATTCCACCATTGCTTTGACTTCCGCCCTAACCAAAGCTTGCTAACCATTGCTCCTATTTTATAGTAATCATCCCCACTTCGAAATTACAGCACCCAAATATATATCTTCCCCACGTCATGCAACCTCCCCCCATACACCAAGCCTCCTTTTGCAACACAAAGGCATGCTTTAACCCTATGTATGTGCTTAAACGTTCCCATGTATGCAAACTTCGGCCATCGCCAGTTCATGTCAGCTGCACCACCATCCATACTTCTTCACAACTTCCACCACTGCAACTTTCTTCACTTCCATAAACTCACCGTCCATCCCACTTCTAGCGGCGCCAAGGACCACCGATCTCCCTCTTGGTCTATCGCCGACCCATGCACGGCACCTACGCCACCTCTTCTTTCAGTTTTGCTCTTCCCTCTCTACCTTATAATTTTCGAACAAGTTGTTCCCATCAGATTATGCATGCTCACACTCGTTCAAACAAACTCTTCCCCATGCCTTCACAAATTGCTCGAGCGATTCGCTCACTTCCCAGTCGTAAACAAATGCACGCACAAAACCATGGTTATGCTATTTACATGCACTTCCCCATTTATTTTCAAGAAATGCTTCCTTCATTGTTTGAGTGCACTGTCCCTTGTTCCAAACTACAAATCAATATACCCTCGCTTCCTACTCACGTTATTCACCTTGAAAATACACAGACACAACTTCCCCCATTATATAAACAACACTTAAATGAGTTTACCAAAAATCATCAGTCTTTGTTTTATCTCCCACGCCAACAGTTTCCACGCTTTCACAACTATTGCCACACGCCTTCTTCCCATTCTCAGATCAGTTCGCCACCCCTGTACATGCTCCGACATCACCCGTATTTTCCTTAGATCAGAGTTTCTCCGGCTTGTTTTGTTTTACAAGAATGGAGGGCTTCAGTTTCTTTTTTCTTTCTTTAAGTTGGAGCTTTTTGTTTTAAAGCTCTATTCGGGAATGAAGTTGCAGCACACCCATTTATAGGGGTGAAGTTTCGTGATGGCCACGTTTTATAATATATATTTTATTTTTATTTTACATATAGGCCTGTGTATACGTGCATAGGCTTGATTGAAAGAAGGGGTAGGCTCATGGGTTATTCAAAATATCAACTGATTCACGGTCGTATCGTACAAAGTAAGGTGGTAGGCTATAGGTTCGATCGACTGTTCAGAGAGCGCGGTCGGCAAGGAAAATAAAGTAGGTGGCTATGATGTTTTAAGATAGTTGTGTACGACATATTTTAGTATAAGCTATTGATTCAACAATATATACGTTGTCTTCTTCGGTTGGAATGGGGTTGATTGATATGCTGGCAATGGCATGTACATGATTTAACATATGGCTGCTTAACTTCATGGTTTGGAGGGGTTCTTGGTAGGTGTATTGAATTGGAAAGTCAGTACAAAACATAGGGTGTGCGCTGCAGTAAGGCTCTTTTAATGTAATGCATAGCTTAGGCCATGTAAATATTTATCTGATGCGGACAAAAGAAGCTATAGGCAATGATTGAGACTATTAGGCCATGCGTTTCCGATTTTAGTGCGCACGAATTTGTTTGGCCATTTTTCTTTTGTTTTATATGGTTATTAATCCCTACCACATAAAACCGTTAACTGTTAAATATACACACGCTAAACAAAATCTCTAAATTTAATGAAAATAAATACACCGCTCTTTCTCAACGCTCTGGTCCCAATAATATGAATTTCATCGGAAACGGACTCCGTTTGCACGACGACGTTATTTTAATTCATCTGTTCACCTCTAAATATCGCCTACTGATAAAACATCTACGATTGGCTCCAAACTGGGAATCTAGCACTAATTATTTGTACGCATTCCTATAAAATTCGTTTCGTCAAAAACGGAGATCGTTTGAATAGGAAAAAGATTTTTTTAAAGCCTAGAATATATCGATAAAATTCATTAATATTACCAAATCGATATTTAAACTGATTTAAATATTCAAATTAAAATGGCCAAAAATATGGGATGTTACATTCTTCCCCCTTAAAAGAATTTCGTCCCCGAAATTACATGGCAAGAAGAATATTCCGAACCCAATTAATTTAAATTATTTATTCTTGAATTATTATCAAAACAAATTCTAACTCTTTAAAATTTCTCCTGCACGTCCTCTGCGTGGTTTCATCGATACAACTACAACTGCGACTCCAGGCCTCAACTTCTCCAAAATAAAACCAAAATCCAAATGGCTAGCCAAATCAGGGGTATAAAATCAATCACTCCAATCAATACATATTAAGGTTTACCTATTTATCGGGCCATTCAATTCTAATTTTGAAGCAAGTCAACTAACTGCTCTTTGTCTTCTCATCTATACTTCCAACCCTTATATCCAATAATCTTCACAGCCTTCAGGATTCTGCACTTAACTCCACTTATAATGCAAATAACAAATACAGGTTTAAATGATTCAATTTCATTTCAAAACCGATTTTATTCCAAATCCATTATACTGGAATTTATATCCAATTCATTCGCCTTCATTATTGGCCCGTTTGATGAATTTCGTTCAACCACTCGACGTCCAAATAACAAACAACCAAATATCTGAATTATATTCAATCACTGATACTTACTCATCAACATTCACTTTCATTAACGCATATTAATAATAATTAATTAATACCCGATTGATTTTCATTGTTATCCATTCGAAATATCGAATCCCAAGTTTATTTAATTCCATTAATTCAACTTAACCAAGTTAAGTTTTATTTTCATATCCTATTCACCAATTGGTTTCTAACCAATTCAATAATTCAATTTGAATCCCAATCAAATCAAACAATACAACTAAACCATCAACATTACTATAATATAGAAAATTTATTCCTTTTTCTATAAAAATATAATTTTAGGTAAATTATTTCACTTACCCTCTTTATAAAACAATATTGTGTCCATGGTCAGTTCAATATGGTTTTTCAACACTTGAACCGATCAATTTACACAATAAAAAATATTTTTATATAAAATCTACAAATACGCTCTCTCATATAAACACTCAACTCAGTCTAGGGTATTACTAACACCGTTTCTATCGAGTTACGCAAAAGAGCCAAGATTACAACTCAACTTGGCTCTGATACAAATTGTGATGACCTAAATTTCTGATACCTTTTGAGCTGATCGAACAACACTAATCCAACCGAAATTGTACTGGAAACCCATACGTCAATAGAAAGAAATTAGATGGTAAGGTAAGATTGAAAGAAATATTAGAATAGAAGAAGAACAAGAACCAACACTACACAGAGTCTCACATTGCAGCGGAACAAAATATAATACATAAATAACTTTATTGAAAGCTTGAAGTAATATTCTTATATCCATCCGAGTACACATCTGGATAGTTATAACAACACGTCCTCAAATACAACACATAGCGGAATATACTAGATAAAATCAAACGTCTGAACTCCTCCAGCACGTCTTATGAACTTCGTATTATCCAATGACCTGAACCTGTACTAACCCGAGCATTACAAATACCGGGTCAGTCTGGTGAACCAGAGTGAGAAAAACTCGCAAAGTTTAAGGGGAATCATCCATCTTGATTTTTAAGTTCAAAATTTTTTTCAAAAGAAAAGGATAATCATAAGACCAGATCCACACATGAATATGAACGGGTTTTACCTTATGATAACCTAAAACATTTTGAAATCTTATATTATTCTGATATTATAACAGTGTCTAAATACAAGTAAATAGCAATCTAGCGGAAACCTTGCATCTCACGCTCCACATATATCGTATACAATCAAAACCGCGGGCGCATATTGGAGATTGGATTCCGACTATGACAAGGTATGTAACCACCTGTCGATAGTGTATCTCTAGAGGCGAATACACTGGGTTTAACAAGAACGTCTTGCAACCCGGCCCACACATGACTGACCACTCATTTCGCTTGAGTGTATCGAATGTATATCACCAACGGTTGGAATCAGCTACCGTTTCCCAAAAAAGGGACAACATCGATTGATTAAAGAAGCAAAAGGAATTTCTCTAGATAGGTGATTACACACCCTATTGGGAGCGACCTACATAGCCATGCTGCCTGCCCGATTTTTTGTCATTTCCCGGTTGTGATGCTTGAAGTCATAACGTATCCTTTGGAACACCTGGCCACCATTCACTTTGAATGCCACATCGTCAAATCCACCAGAAATCATTAATTGATTTCCATAAAAATACTCGGGCTATTAAGCTACGAGAAGGTGTCTTCTCCGCCACTACAGAAATACGTTTGAGGAAATCAACGTCCATGATCCCTTTGGAAATACTCTGTCGGACATTCGTCCATACAGGTTGTCCTGAGACCGGACAAACCAAAGGCACTCTCCTACCGCATCATAAGATTAGTAGCAAGTAGTCCTTGCAATCCGTAAATTTTCACTTACGACCGAATCACATCAGAATACCTCTAGCTGTAGACCATAAAATATTCGACAAATAATCCTTCCTCTTATGAAGATCCATGATCTTCAATTGCTCCATCTCGATCAGCTTCTGAACATCTTCACGTTTACATATTTTGCTGGTCGGAATGGTTTTCAAATATAAATTCGATCCCGGTCTTTCTATACCAACAATCGATTTGGCCAGATTTTTTTACTCGCTATTTTAACTATCAAAATAACAATCATCATCCATAGAAAATAAAATGGATTCACTGGTTCAGTATACAGCATCACTTGGCCTCTTTGGTCAAAACAGTTGTTAATCTTGATGGTTATACTTTCATATCATTGCAATAATTAGTATTAATTTTTATTAACATAATAGTTTACTTAACAATTATTACAAATTCTATTTTCAAAACTCTTACTTTACTTACCAATTACATTTATGAAATCATTAACGACAATATAATTTGTTGTCTTAAATTAAGTACATCAGTTCGTTATAGCTATCTTCTATTTCCTTAGCCATATCAGGCCGACTTATCATTTATGTTGAAATACTATAAATTCTAATGTTAATAACTTCTTAATTATCTTCTTCATTAACATTTCAAACTTCGAAATAAACCACATCTTTGATTAATCATTCCGAACTACGGAATATCGTAGTCTGAACTTAAGAATAAATCTCACTCAATAAACATTCCGAACTTCGGAATACAATTTAACTTCTAAATCTTTCAACATTTGGAATACCGCTTTTTAAATTCTCATTTCCAAGTTACCCAACTCATAATTCTTTGAATCATAGTTTATTATATCCCTTATAAACATGCTCCCTTAATTCCCTCAACTACCCTTGTTTCTAAACTAATATCATCCTTGGATAATCATGAAGTTGTTCAAGTTGGGGTATTTTATTTACCTCTTAGACCTTGAGTCGACAACATTCTTATCTTCAAAATAGTTAGAAGTTTATAACCGAATCCCATATTCCAGTAATTAACATAAGGTTCCACTAACTATAGAGTTTCTTTTCATGACCAATTATCTTCGTTTTGTCCAATTAAACTTCATTTCATAACTAAACATTTATCTGTAGATCATATCATTATATCGTCACTTTTATAATCAAATTCAATCCACTTAAGTTTCCATTCAATTCCAACTCCTATTAAACTTATTTAAAATTTTCCTTTTATAGAATCTTTTCTGTAAATAAATCCAAAATCAAACTCATATAAATATGAGTAAACTTATTAAATATCCCTTTAATTGTAAACAAGGTCCTAAGATCACCTATGACTTTCTTAATCGAGTTCTGGTTAACTGATTATTTCCTTAAATAATTAACCTTAATTCCTTTTCATTTGAAAAGTTTACTTTGTCATTAACAATTAATTAAATAGTTAATTTACTTCAAAAGATTATTTTAAAACAATTAACTTTAATAATAATTAATAATTCAATAAATGTTTCTAATCATCAATTCTCGTTCAAGTAGTTGACTCGGTCATCTCAAAACAAGGTTAATTCATTAACCAATCCCATTAGCCCTTTCTTTTAATCAATTTAAATAAAATTATTTAATTTAATTAGCAATCTAATTAATATAGAATAAATCTCAATTAAACAATAAATTCAACTCTTAACCATTTGGTTAATTTCTGCCCACTTGTTTAGAAAACTCATTATCCCACAAATCTCGCTTTATATTCTCGTCTTTATAATTATAAGGTAAAAATAATTATTTATTTCCTTTAATAAATTTATTTAAAAATAATCTATATAAAATAGATTTTAAATATATCCTTGGTTATAAAACAAAATTTATAACTTTCTTTATATTGATCTATAAAACGATTCATTTACAGGCCATGTGCCGATAACTACTCAACCAATATACCCCATTGGTTAAAATCAAACAAATAGTGAATTTTGGTTCAACAATCAACAATTGATTTATATTTTATATAAACAATATATTTGAGGAATCCAGTTGGATCCCTCCGACCTGTCATTCCCTGCATCACAATGAATTATCTCACATTTAATACAACGGTATATTTATTCATTACGATAACCAGAAATGAACAGTTCAACAAATAATAGTCAACAAACAATTTATAACATCCATTCAAGCATCAAATGATTTATTTAATACATTTGTATTATAAACGTAACCAACAAGGTAAGTTACCCCGTTTGGAATCTAATCGTTAAAATAACGATTTAATTTGATTAAATTAAACAAATGCTTAATTTAATCGTTGAATATTAAAAATATTCAATATTTATGAAATCAGTCATCAAATTATCAACCATCAGCAAACATTGCCCAAAAAATAAAAACCCGGTTTATATAAAATATAAATGTGGTAAACTAAGTGAGTTAAACTCACTTGGGTTTCCATCTGTGACCAAATCAGCTTCAAAATGTTAAGCTTGTCGTCATGGTTCTATCGTGCTTGGTCTTGTCGTATTCTTACAATATATGAACCTGTTACAGAATGTATACGTACTTGTTTTGAATTAAACAAATTAAATCTTTGCTATCGATACCACTTTATAAATTAGTATTTTTAAAACTTAAATAACCTTTTGTTCTCCAAATTTTCTATTAAATTTAACTAACTTCAATTGGACATGTTGACGTACACAGCAATGATGATATGTACACATGAACTCACGGTTCCCAAACCTTGGCTAGACTTAAATCATGTGAAAATGTATATCATCAACTACTTAGTTTAATAAATCACGCACAGGCACGTAAATACCAAAGTAGGCATATTTCAAACTTGTTTAGACACACTGTGGCTTTCGTTTGACCACTAAATATGCCCTAGGCCACTTTCGTTAGTATATACATATCAATAATAATTCACTTATGTTAACTATAGGGTAATTAGGCAAGTTTAATGGGGTGATAAGGCCTATTTATAGCATCCTTGGATGCGTTGATATAATGTATATGTCTATATTATATGTAGTATATATTTTACCTCCTACATGCGTTTAGTCGTGCTTGACTACCTTAAAATGATTAGTGAATCTAACTGTCTATCATATATAAGTTAATTATCAGATGATAATTAGGGATTAATTAGGTAATTTTGATAGCGGATTAGGCATGTTTCCAGTCCTTACCCAAAAAGCGCTGTTCCATTTCCTTCTTCATTTCAACATGCTACAGAAACCGCAAGCCTTCCCTTACACGCACCGCTTCCCCCACTATTCCAATCACCATTCCACTGCTGCTTTGACTTCAGCTCTAACCAAAGCTTGCTAACCGCTGACACAAAGGCATGTTTTAACCCTATGTATGTTCTTAAATGTTCCCGTATATGCAAACTCCGGCCATCGCCAGTTCATGTCAGCTGCACCACCGTCCATACTTCTTCACAACTTCTACCACTGCAACTTTCTTCACTTCAATAAACTCACCGTCCATCCCACTTCTAGCGGCGCCAAGCACCACCGCTCTCCCCTCCTGGTCCGTCGCTGACCCATGCCCAGCACCTACGCCACATCTTCTTTCAGTTCTGCTCTTCCCTCTCTACCTTATAATTTCCGAACAAGTTGTTCCCATCAGATTATGCATGCTCACGCTCGTTCAAACAAACACTTCCCCATGCCTTCACACGCTGCTCGAGCGATTCGCTAACTTCCCAGTCATAAACAAATGCATGCACGAAACCATGGTTATGCTATTTACATGCACTTCCCCATTTATTTTCACGAAATGCTTCCTTCATTGTTTGAGTACACTGTCCCTTGTTCCAAACTACGAATTAATATAACCCCATTTCCTACTCATGTTATTCACCTTGAAAATACACAAAGACAACTTCCCCCATTATATAATCAACATTTAACTGAGTTTAACAAAAAGCACTGGTCTTTGTTTTATCTCCCACGCCAACATTTTCCAGGCTTTCACAGCTATGGCCACAAGCCTTCTTCCCATTCTTAGATCAGTTCTCCACCCGAGTGCATGCTCCGACGTCACCAGTATTTTCCTTAGATCATAGTTTCTTCGACTTGTTTTGTTTTACAAGAATGGAGGGCTTCGGTTTCTTTTTTTTTCTTTTTGCTGGAGCCTTTTGTTTTAAAACTTTGCTTAGGAATGAAGTAGCAGCATACCCATTTATATGGGTGAAGTTCCGTGATGGCCTTGTTTTATAATATATATTTTATTTTTATTTTACATATAGGACCGTGTATACGTGCATAGGCTTGATTAAAAGGGGGGTAGGCTCATGGGTTATTCAAAATTTAAGCTGCTTCATGGTCGTTTCGTACAAAGTAGGGTGGTAGGCTATTGGTTCGATCGACTTTTCAGAGAGCGTGGTCGGCAAGGAAAATAAAGTAGGTGGTTGTGATGTTTTAAGATAGGTGTGTACAACATATTTTAGTATAGGCTACTATTTCAACAATTAATACGTTTTCTTCTTTGGTTGGAACGGGGTTGGTTGATATGCTAGCAATGGCATGTACATGATTTAACATATGGCTTCCTAACTTCATGGTTTGGAGGGGTTCTGGGTAGGTGTATTGAATTGAAAAATCGGTACAAAACATAGGGTGTGCGCTCCAGTAAGGATCTTTTAATGTATATCATAGCTTAGGCCATGTAAATATTTATCTGATGCAGAAAAAGAAGCTATAGGTAATGACTGAAACTATTAGGCCATGCGTTTCAGATTTTAGTGTGCACGAAATTGTTTGGCCATTTTTCTTTTGTTTTATATGGTTTTTAATCCCTACCACATAAAACCGTTAACCTTTAAATATATGCACGCTAAACAAAATCTTTAAATTTAACGAAAATAAATACATTGCTCTGTCTCAACGCTCTGGTCCCAACGATATGAGTTTCATCGGAAATGGACTCCGTTTGCACAACGGCGATATTTTAATTCATCTGTACACCTCTAAATATTTCCTACCGATAAAACATCTCCGATTGGCTCCAAACTGAGAATCTAGCAATAATTATTTGTATGCATTCCAATGAAATTCGTTTCGTAAAAAACGGAGATCGTTTGAATAGGAAACTGTTTTTTTTAAGCCTAAAATATATCCTTAAAATCCACTAATATTACCAAATCGATATTTAAACCGATTTAAATATTCAAATTAAAATGGCCGAAAAATCTGGGACGTTACATTCTCCCCCCCTTAAAAGAATTTCATCCCCGAAAATACACGGTAAAGAGAATATTCCGAACCCAATTAATTTAAATTAATTATTCTTGAATTATTATCAAAACAAACTCTAACTCTTTAAATTTTCGCTAGCACTTCCTCTGCGTAGTTTCATCGTTACTACTACAACTGCCACTCCGGGCCTCAACTTCTCCAAAATAAAACCAAAATCCAAATGGCTACCCAACTCAAGGGTATAAAATCAATCACTCCAATCAATATATATTAAGGTTTACCTATTTGTCGGGCCATTCAATTCCAATTTCGAAGCAAGTCAACTAACTCCTCTTTGTCTTCTCATCTATACTTCCAACCCTTTTATCCAATCATCTTCACAACCTTCAGGATTCTGCACTTAACTCCACTTATAATGCAAAAACAAATACGGGTTTAAATGATTCGATTTCATTTCATAACCGTTTTTATTCCCAATCCATTATACTGGAATTTATATCCAATTCATTCGCCTTTATTATTGACCCGCTTGGTGAATTCCGTTCGACCACTCGACGTCCAAATAACAAATAACCAAATCATCTGAATTATATTCAATCACTGATACTTACTCATCTACATTCACTTTGATTAACGCATATTAATAATAATCGATTAATAGCCGATTGATTTTCGTTGTTATCCATTCAAAATATCGAATCCCAAGTTTGTTCAATTCCATTAATTCAACTTAACCAAGTTAAGTTATATTTTCATATCCAATTCACCAATTCAATAATTCAATTTGAAACCCAATCAAATCAAACAAAACAACTAAACAATCAACATTACTATAATATAGAAAATTTATTCCTTTTTCTATAAAAATATATTTTTGGGTAAACTATTTCATTTACCCTCTTTATAAAACAACATTGTGTCCATGGTCAGTTCAATATGGATTTTCAACACTTAAACTGACCAGTTTACACAATACAAAATATTTTTATATAAAATCTACAAATACGCTCTCTCATATATACACCGAACTCAATCTAAGGTATTACTAACCCCATCTCTATCGAGTTACGCCATAGAGCCAAGGTTACTACTCAACCTGGCTCTGATACCAATTCTGACGACCCAAATTTCCGGTACCTTTTGAGCTAATCGAACAACACCAATCCAGCCCAAATTGTAATTGGAAACCAAGATGTCAATAGAAAGAAATTAGAGGGTGAGGTAAGTAAGAAAGAAATATTAGAATAGAATAAGAAGAAGAAGAAGAACCAACACTACACAGAGTCTAACATCGCAGCGGAACAAGATATAATATATAGATAACTTTATTAAAAGCTTGAAGTAATATTCTTATATCCATCAGAGTACACATCTGGACAGTTATAACAACCTGTCCTCAAATACAACACACAACAGAATATACTAGATAAAATCATACGTCTGAACTCCTCCAGCACGTCTTCTGAACTTCGTATTATCCAATGACCTGAACCTGTACAACCCGGTCTAAGCCGAGCATTACAAATACCGGGTCAGTCTGGTGAACCAGAGTGAGAAAAACTCGTGAAGTTTAAGGGGAATCATCCATCTTGATTTTTAAATTCAAAATTTTTTCCGAAAGAAAAGGATAATCATAAGACCAAATCCACACATGAATACGAACGGTTTTTACCTTATGATAACCCAAAACATTATGAAATAATATATTATTCTGATATTATAGTAGTGTATAAATACAAGTAAATAGCAATCTAGCGGAACGCTTGCATCTCACGCTCCACATATATAGTATACAATCAAAACCGTGGGCGCTTATTGGAGATTGGATTCTTACTATGACAATGTACGGAACCACCCGTCGATAGTGTATCTCTAAAGGCGAATACACTGGGTTCAACAAGAACGTCTTGCAACTCGGCCCACACATGATCAACCACTCATTTCGCTTGAGTGTATCGAATGTATATCACCAACGGTTGGGTTCAGCAATCGTTTCCTGAAAAAGGGACAGCATCGATAGATTAAAGAAGAAAAAGGAATTTCTCTAGATAGGTGATTATACACCCTAATGGGAGCGACCCACTTAGCCATGTTGCCTGCCCGATTTTTTGTCATTTCTCGGTTGTGGTGCTTGAAGTCATAATGTATCTTTTGGAACACCTGGCCACCATTCACTTTGAATGCCACATCGTCAAATCCGCAATAAATCATTAATTGATTCCCCAAAAAATACTCGTGCTGTTAAGTTAAGAGAAGGTGTCTTCTCCGCCACCACATAAATAGGTTTGAGGAAGTCAACATTCATGATCCCTTTGGAAATACTCTGTCGGACATTCGTCCGTACAAGTTGTCCTAAGACCGGACAAACCGAAGGCACTCTTCTACTGCATCATTGGATCAATAGCAAGCAGTCCTTGCAATCCTTAAATTTTCACTTATGACTGAATCACATCAGAATATCTCTAGCTGCTGACCAGAGAATATTCGACAAATAATCCTTCCGCTTATGGAGATACACGATCTTCGATTGCTCCATCTCGATCAGCTTCTGAACCTCTTCATGTTTAAGTATTTGATGGTTGGAGTTCTTTTCGTATATAAATTCGATCCCGGTCTTTCCATACCAACAATCGATTTGGCCAGATTTTGATAGTCGATGTTTTAACCATCAAAATAACAATCATCATCCATAGAAAATAAAATAGATTCACTGGTTCAGTATACAACATCACTTGGCCTCTTTGGTCAAAACAGTTGTTAATCTTTATGGTTATACTTTCATATCAGTGCAATAATTAGTATTAATTTTTATTAATCAAAATAGTTTACTTAACAATTGTTACAAATTCTATTTTCAAAACTCTTACTTTATTTGCCAATTACATTTGTAAAATCGTTAGCGACAATATAATTTGTTGTCTCAAATTAAGTACATCAGTTCTTTATAGTTATCTTCTATTTCATTAGCCATATCAGACCGACTTAACATCTATATTGAAATATTATAAATTCTAATGTTAATAACTTCTTAATTACCTTCTTCGTTAACATTTCGAACTTCAAAATAAACCTCTTCTTTGATTAATCATTCCGAACATCGGAATATCATATTCCGAACTTCGGAATAAATCTCACTCAATAAACATTCCAAACTTCGGAATACGATTTAACTTCTAAATCTTTCAACATTTGGAATAGCTCTTTTTTAATTCTCATTTCCAAGTTACCCAACTTATAATTCTTCGAACCATAATTTATAATATCACTTATGAAAATACACCTTTAATTCCCTTAACTACCCTCGTTTCTAAACTAATATCATCCTTGGATAATCATGAAGTCGTTCAAGTTAGGGGATTTTATTTAGCTCTCAGACCTTGAGTCGACAACATTCTTATCTTCGAAACAGATAGAAGTTTATAACTGAATCCCATATTCCAGTAATTAACACAAGGTTCCATTAACTATAGAGTTTCTTTTCATGACCACTTATCTTCGTTTTGTCCAATTAAACTTCATTTCATAACTAAACATTTATCTGTAGATCATATCATTATATCTTCACTTTTATAATCAGATTTAATCCACTTAAGCTTCCATTCAATTTCAACTCCTATTAAACTTATTTAAAAATTTCCTTTTATAGAATCTTTTCTGTAAATATATCCAAAATCTAACTCATATAAATATGAGTAAACTTATTAAATATCCCTTTAATTATAAACAAGGTCCTAAGATCACCTTTGACTTTATTAATCGAGTTCTGGTTACCCGATTATTTCCTTAAATAATTAACCTTAATTCTTTTTCATTTGAAAAGTTTACTTTGTCATTAACTATTAATTAGATAGTTTATTTACTTCAAATGGTTATATTAAAATAATTAACTTTAATAATAATTAACAATTCAATAATTGTTTCTAATCATCAATTCTCGTTCAAATAGTTGACTCGGTTATCTCTAAACAAGGTTAATCCGTTAATCAATCCCATTAGCCCTTTCTTTTAATCAAATTAAATAACTTTATTTAATTTAATTAACAATCTAATTAAATAGAATAAATCTCAATTAAACAATAAATTCAACCCTTAACCAATTGGTTAATTTCTACCCACTTGTTTAGAAAACTCATTATCCCACAAATCTCGCTTTATATTCTCGTCTTTATAATTATAAGGTAAAAAATTTATTTATTTCCTTTAATAATATTATTTAAAAAAATCTATATAAAATATATTTCAAATCTATCTTTGGTTATAAAACAAATTTTATAACTTTCTTTCTATTGATTTACCTGACGGTAAATCAATCTCTATAAAACGATTCATTTACAGACCATCTGCCGATAATTACTCAACCAATATACCGCATCGGTTAATATCAAACAAGTGGTGAATTTTGGTTCAACAATCAACAATTGATTTACAATTTATATAAACAATATATTTGAGGAATCTGATCGGATCCCTCCAACTTGTCCTTCCCCGCATCACAATGGGTTATCTCACATTTAATACAACAGTATATTTATTCTTTACGATAACCAGAAATAAACAGTTTGGCTAATAATAGTCAACAAGCAATTTATAACATTCATTCAAGCATCAAATGATTTATTTAATACGTTTATATTATAAACGTAACTAATAAGGTAAGTTACTTCGTTTGGATTCTAATCGCTAAAATAACGATTTAATTTTATTAAATTAAACAAACGCTTAATTTACTCGTTGAATATTAAAAATATTCAATATTTATGAAATCAGTCATCAAATTATCAACCGTCAGCAAACATTGCACACAAAATAAAAACCCGGTTTATATAAAATATAAACGGCTTAAACTGAGTGTGGTAAACTCACCTGGGTTTCCATCTGTGACCAAATCAGCTTCAAAATGTTACGCTTGTCATCATGGTTGTATCGTCCTTGGTCTTGTCGTATTCTGACAATATATGAGCCTGTTACAAAATGTATATGTACTTGTTTTGAATTAAACAAATTAAATCTTTGCTATCGATACCACTTTATAAATTAGTATTTTTAAAACTTAAATAGCCTTTTATTCTCCAAATTTTCTATTAATTTTAACAAACTTCAATTAGACACATTAACGTAAACAACAATGATGATATGTACACATGAACTCACGGTTACCAAATCTTGGCTAGACTTAAATCATGTGAAAATGTATATCATCAACTACTTAGTTTAATAAGATCACGCATAGGCACGTAAATACCAAAGTAGGCATATTTCAAACTTGTTTAGACACACTGTAGCTTTCCTTTGACCACTAAATATGCCCCAGGCCACTTTTGTTAGTATATACATATCAAAAATAATTCACTTATGTTAACTATAGGGTAATTAGGCAAGTTTAATAGGGTGATAAGCCCTATTAATAGCATCCTAGGACGCGTTGATATAATGTATATGTCTATATTATATGCAGTACATATTTTACCTCCTACGTGCGTATAGTCATGATTGACTACCTTAAAATGATTAGTGAATCTAACTGTCTATCATATATAAGTTAATTATAATATGATAATTAGGGTTTAATTAGGTAATTTAGATAGCGGATTAGTCACGTTTTCAGTCATAACCCAGAAAGCATTGTTCCCTTTCCTTCTTCATTTCAACTTGCTCCAAAAACCGCAAGCCTTCCCTTACACGCACCGCTTCACCCATTGATCCAATCATCATTCCACCGCTGCTTTGACTTCCGCCCTAACCAAAGCTTGCTAACCGCTGCTCCCATTTTCCAGTAACCATCCCGACTTCGAAATTATCAACGCCCAAATATATATCTTCCCCACGTCATGCAACCACCCCCTATACACCAAGCCTCCTTTCGCAACACAAAGGCATGCTCTAACCCCATGTATGTTCTTAAACTTTCCCATATATTCAAACTTCGGCCATCGCCAGTTCATGTCAACTACATCACCGTCCATACTTCTTCCCCACTTCCACCACTGCAACTTTCTTCACTTCCATAAACTCATCGTCCATCCCACTTTTAGCGGCGCCAAGCACCATAGCTCTCCCCTCCTGGTCCATCGCCGAGCCACGCCCGGCACCTACACTACCTCTTCTTTCGGTTCTTCTCTTCCCTCTCTACCTTATAATTTCCAAACAAGTTGTTTCCATCAGATTATGCATTCTCACGCTTGTTCAAACAAACACTTCCCAAAGCCTTCACATGCTGCTCAAGCAATTCGCTTACTTCCCATTCATAAACAAATGCACGCACGAAACCATGGTTACGCTGTTTACATGCACTTCCCCATTTATTTTCACAAAATGCTTCCTTCATTGTTTGAGTACACTGTCCCTTGTTCCAAACTACGAATCCATACACCCCCACTGCCTACTCACGTCATTCACCTTGAAAATACACAGACACAACTTCCCCTATGAAACACCCCACCTCCATTAAGGTCACTCACAAAGGGAATGCCTTAACTTCGGTGGAGGTTTATAAGTAAAAGTCACAGATAAAACACAAGACAGATATATAAACATATATATATATAAGCAGCGAAAAACAAACGGATTTTTATTTCATAAATACGTGTTCATACAAAACATTTCCATAATTTTCTCATAATAACTTCCAAAACATTACATCATTATTTCTGTCTTGATTATTAAATAAAGAAGCATAAAACATAATAAAAGCTGCATAAATCCCCATAGAACGTGTCCAAAAGCCATATCCAAGGAAAGAGAGTCCAAACCATACATCTACTATCTTGAAGCTTGCAAAGAGTCTGACTAAGCTGGGTTGTTTCCTCCCTGTGGACCTGGGGGAGGGAACGGAAGAAAAGAAGACGAAAGAAAAACAGGGTCAGACATAAAGCCTGGTAAGTCTAGTGACTCTTCAGTATGAGAATAAGAAAAAGGGCTTGATAGGTATAAACTGGAAATAGGAAAGTATCATAACTAAGATAAAGCAGTTTGAACAGAATATACTATCGCACCCCACGCTATATCTCTGCACCTACTTGCATTGTCTCAACTGGCACCCCATGATCGGGGTGAAGTGATCCCCTTTCTAAAGATCGGCTCCTACTCGCAAAATCATACGTGTCATACGACCCCCCAATGATTGTAGTTACCTATGTTGGTCCCACCATAGGGTGTATCAAGTCCCATGGTGGCGGCCCGAAACAATCCTAAAATGCATAGGTTATACTACTGGTGCCCAGTGCCCTGTTTGTCTGCTCTGAAGTGTGTGCACGCCCGCACTCTGTTAGAACCCACACTGTTGCACCAACCGCCGTCGGTTTTGACCGCTTACAATCAGCCCAGTAATCGTGCCCCACCCTGCCTAGTTTCAAAGTACCATGATACCTAATTGGGTTACTGCAGGAATGGGTCCCCGTTACTAGGGTTTTCTAGTCAAATAGGTTAAGTGGTTAAGTGTCCGTATTTACCTGACCCCACCCATCAGTTTAATTAACATGTTGAATCGGTTAAGTGTTTTAGTTAACTTAACCCTACCATCCTGACTTGTCTGTCCTTAGCTTTTTAAAGCACCGACCACTCACATTAAACAAGTATTGTTACTGTTACTGGATGTGCCGGTCGGTTCCGGGCAGGTTTACACCGTAACTCAGTCTAACCTCGGGTCCTTATTGGGCTCAATGCTTAACCGCTCACATTGGATAGGTATTGTTGTGACTACTGGAATACCGGGTGGGTCCAGGCAGGTTTACGTCACAACTCAATCCAACCTCGGGTTAAGCATACTCGTATTTTCTGAATTTACATATTTGTCTCTATTACTTGTTATATGTAAATTTTTTAACAATTGAATGTTGTGGCCCACTTTCCAAGTTCATCATTTTTGGTATAAGGATTTATACCATTTAAATGCCACCAATTTTTGGCATGTGACAAACATGCCAATACATATATTTTTCATCAATTTATGTTAAATTACCAATTTTTCCCAACGTTGCCCCGTCAAAATATTAGGCTAACAATCTTAGACTAATTTTTCATCCGCATGATTTTTAACATATAATATTAAGCTAAAAACTTAGCCTAATTTAGCGTACACAAAATTGGCATTCATTAACATAAACATGACATAGGTGTAAACTTGGCATTTTCAGCGTAGTCAATATGAACATCATAGGTGTGAACCTGCAATGTAGACTAAATCAACATACATATATATGAATTTGCAACATAGGCTAAATCAACTTACATATATGTGAACTTGCATTGCAATAGGTATATAACTAAATAGGTGTCACATGAATTAGCATATGATTCAGACAACATAAGCCTAAACATGTTTAAATCTAGGCATAACATCGAACATCACTAGCATATGGCAAGAATGTGGCATGTCCGTAAAGTATGTATAATTTTATCACATGTGTGAACTAGATCCAATCATGTTTACTAGTATAACATGGAACTTGTTTTAAAATGGATCTTGGCATGGATCCAAATATGAACTTGCAACTTTTGTATAAACATATGTGCATGTATATGAACTTAAACATTTAGGCATAGAAGTTCTATTGTACATCATATAACTTGTCATAATCACCTAAACATATAGGTGTAGATACGAACTAAATAACTTGTATGTGAATTTGAATAGATCCAACATCAACTAGATTAATCCACAAACATTCTAATGGATCCAACATCAACTCAATTATACCACAAACATCCCAATACCATTCACAACACAATCGTTGCAACACATAGATATGAATTAACATCGTCGTCATACAATAGCACAATTCCATTTCCATTTTACATCGAATCAAATCTTTATTTTATTCCCATCAGAAAAATCACTATACTTACAACAAACGACGAACTTGAATTCTGGATTCTGAGTTCTGAATTTGCAATGCTTTCCTTTGGGTAGACAAACGTTGTTTGAATCTTGATTTTACTTTAGTTTTGCTCGTCTCTAATCTTTCTTCAAGTGGAGGCTACTCTTGGCTTCCTTCCAGCAGCATGAAGGCTCTAGCTCTATTTTATTTGTGTGAATTTAGGTTGAGACTAAGGTTGTTTATATAGGATTTCAAACTAATTAGAGCCGTCGATGAAGCTAGAGTTAATCAAGGCCATCTGTCTCAAGAGAAGCAAATCAGAAAGTGACAAGTCAGCCCTAGTGACACAACCAAGCCCCAGAAACTGAGCTAGGACCAGACCAAGCAGGTCAAGTCGACCAGGCAAGTCGACCTGTAGATCGACCCCCAGGTCGACTACATAGTCGACCTGGGTACCCAGTTCGACTCCCAGGTCGACCCCCTGGTCGACCTGGGTCCTGGGCGGGAAAATTCCCGCCCAGCCCAGTTCTGGCCCAGATTTGAATTTTGAGCTTGTTTTTGGGCTGTTTGAATTTTAAATCGAATTCTTAAATTTCCGGAGGTCATAACTCCTTCGTACGGAGTCCGATTTACGCAAACTCAAACTCTATCACAAGCAGAATTCCGAGACGAACGCAATGCGTAACCCGTTTCCCTTAATTCTTTCATTTAGAATTAATTATACTTTAATTTGTTAATTTACTATTAACAGAAAATTTGGGGTGTTACATTCTCCCCTCCTTAAAGGATTTCATCCCCGAAATCTTCAAGTCTTAAAGAACGTATATCCTAACATCCAATCGTCCATCTACTCAACCAACAAACACAAGCGTCCATTGTCCTTAAAAGACTTCTAATGCTTCATGATCATATGCATAGTGTGTGTATATGTCCTTATCTAATGCAAAAATTAGGCGGTCTACTGATTTAGTTGACATCCTTAATGCGAATCATGTAAGTGTCATGAATCCATTATGTATGCAAATTTTCCCTACTCATAATTCTACATGAGTGCGCAATCATTCATACAAATGCGACATCCATATGACAACATATCAAGTTTCAACCACATACAAATATGAATACATATATGAATAAGCAATATGAAGTGACTGAGCCGATCTAAAACCTAGGTTGTGTGTGTATATGCATCCACGAGCAACCACTAGCAACCACTTGCAACCACTTGCAGCCATCAACCATAACATGTTTCAATTACATGTTTACGTCCAAAGGGGTTTCTACCTAAGGATAAAGGATAATATCGAGGAGATATACCTAAAAAGATAGATACAAGCACAAATTAAGGAAAAAGAGAAATCAAAGATGTACCCTGAAAAAGAAAAGGGTAGGCCGCACGTATGCTGTCCTCAGTTTCCCAAGTCGCGTCTTCCTCGGCGTCGCTCCACTGAAATTTGACAAGCTTGACTTCGCGGTTGCATAGCTTTTTCACTTCAGTTCCTTAGATGCGGGTTGGAACTCTCCTCACAGTTGCTTTGCGTTCCACTTCGGCTTCTTCTAGAATGCTTGGCGCCACCACTTCCGCAGATTCATGTAAACATTTCCGGAGATGAGAAACATGAAAGACATTGTGAATTCCAGCCAACCTTTCTGGCAGCTCTACTCTATAAGCCATATTCCCAATCTTCTCGATGATAGGGAACGTTGCTACAAATCTTGGTGCTAGCTTTCCGGCGGATCCAAAGCGAACAACGTTCTTTAAAGGAGATACATTAAGGAAAACCCTGTCCCCAACCTCAAACTCAAGGTCGGTCCTTCTTTTGTCTGCGTAGGATTTCTGTCTATCTTGGGCAGTCTTCATTCTCCTTCATATCAAGTCCACTTTTCTGAAGTATCTCTAATCATGTCTGGCCCAAGTATATGCTTGTCTGTAGACTCTCACCAACAAGTCGGTGATCGGCACGGTCTTCCATACAAAGCTTCGAAGGGTGCCAAGCCGATAGTGGATTGGTAGCTGTTGTTGTAGGCGAATTCCACTAAAGGAAGATGATCCTCCCACGTCCCTCCAAAGTCAAGAATGCACTGTCTCATAAGATCTTCTAATACTCTGTTCACCCTTTCCGTCTAACCATCAGTTTGGAGGTGATAGGCCGTGCTCAAGCATAACTGTGTGCCTACAGCTTCTTGCAGACTCTACCAAAATTCGCTTGTAAAGATAGGATCTCGGTTACTCACTATGCTGGAGGGTATTCCATGGAGTCGAACTATTTCCTTGAGATAAAGAGACGCTAGAGATGAGGCAGTCCTTCTAATCTTGATGGGTATAAAGTGGGCGCTTTTTGTGAGCCTGTCCACTATTACCCAAATGCTAGTATTGCCCCTTCTTGACCTAAGAAACCCATCAATGAAGTCCATTGTAATGCTATCCCACTTCCATTGTGGGACTTCTAGAGGATGAAGCAGTCCTCCAGGCTTCTTTTGTTCCGCCTTGACCTGTTGGCATATCACGCACTTAGAAACGAAATCTGCCACATCATTTTTCATGTCGCTCCAAAAGAAAACTCTCTTTACGTCCTTGTACATCTTGTCTCCACCAGGGTGTATTGTCATCTTGGAATGATGTGCTTCCTCGAGAACCATCTTTACTAAATCCCTTGCTTGTAAGACGCATAGTCCTCCATCTCGCCTCCGCAAACCCTTATCATCGATGGAGTACCTATTGAGGTGACTGGAAGTTTCACCCCTAATTAGTTTATCAATCACATCCACAAGCTGAGGGTCTTCACGTTGTGCGGCCCCTATTGAGTCTAAAAGAGTGGGTCGTACTTCTAGTGATGCCAACAAACCAGGTACAAAATCAGAGGAGGGCCTAAAGTCAAAACTTGCTATATATACTCCAAACATTGCCTTTCTACAAAGAGAGGGCTTAAGGCCAGCTTCTTTCTACTCAAGGCATCTGCTACTACGTTGCCCTTACCAGGAGTATAGGAAATCTCAAAGTCATACGAGGCAAGGAACTCCATCCACCTTTGCTGCCTCAAGTTAAGATCATTCTGCGAGAAAAGATACTTCAACGATTTATGGTCAGTATATAATTCAAACTTCTCACCTAGGAGATAATGGCGCCAAGACTTAAGCGCAAAGACGATGGCGGCTAACTCAAGATCATGGGTTGGGTAGTTCTTTTCATGAACTTTCAATTGTCTTCCACCATAAGCTACTACCTTCCCTTCTTGCATTAGAACAGTGCCTAGTCCCGTACCACAAGCATCCGTGTATACTGTGAACATCTTGCTTCCATAGGGAAAAGTCAGAACTAGGGCTGTTGTAAGAGCACTTTTTAAGCGTTGGAAAGCAATATCACAATCCAAATCCCAAGCGAACGCTAGATTCTTCTTTGTTAGCCTTGTGAGTGGAGCTGAGATTTTCGCGAATTCTCTAATGAACTTTCGGTAAAAACCGGCTAGCCCAAGAAAGCTTCGGACTTCGGTTGCATTTCTTGGTGTCTTCCAATCTTGCACTGCCACCACTTTCGCGGGGTCCACAGCTAACCCTTCTTTGGGAACTATATGTCCAAGAAACCTTACTTCTTCTCTCCAAAAGCACTTGGAGAATTTGGCTTTTAGCTGATGAACTCGAAGAGTTTCCATGAGCTCCTTCAGATGCTGAGCATGTTCTTCCTCAGTCTTTGAGAAGATCAAAATATCGTCTACGAAGACAACCACAAACTTGTTGAGGAATTCTCTGAACACCCTGCTCATTAGGTCTACGAAATAAGCGGGTGCGTTTGTCAAGCCGAAAGGCATGACAAGCCACTCGAAGAAACTGTCTGGGGTTCTAAACCCCATTTTATCAATGCTATCTTTAGCTACCCTTAGCTGATGGAACCCAGTAGCCAGATTAAGTTGGGAGAAGACCGATGCACCTACAAGTTGATCAAACAAATCGTCTATTCGGGGAAGCGGGTGTCTATTCTTCTTAGTCAGCTTGTTTAGCTCCCTATAGTCCACACAAAGACGTAGTGAACCATCTGCTTTGGTGGCGAACACCACTGGAGCACCCCATTCCGAGATACTCCGCCTTATAAACCCCTTCTCGAGAAGCTCCTTAACTTACTTACTGAGCTACTTTCTCTCCTTTAGAGCCATGTGTCTGACAGGTAAAGCTACGGGCTTTGCATTATAAACAAGATATATGCGGAAGTCTATTTCCCGCCTCGAAGGTAAGCCCTTTACCTCTTCAAAGACATCCCGATATTCCCGGACCACTCTAACCGATTGCAAATTCTCAGCAGAAGCATCAAGCGACTCTAGATAACTAAGCATAATAGCATTCAAGGGATTACAAGAAATTTCTATAGTGTTACCGAGCCGAGTCAAGAGTCTAACCACTCTTTTCTCACAATCAAGAATGGCAACATTACCGGATAACCAGTCCATGCCTAAGACCAGTCCATATCCCGAGAAGCCCAAAACAAAGGCACTACATCTAAACTCAACGCTTAGAATAGAGATTTTCAAATCCACACAAACCATTGACAAATAAGCTGAGCCCCCAATTGGATTTGAAACAACCAAGTGATCTTCTATCATACTAGTGTCTAGGTGCAGAGATTCTACTAAAGCAGATGAAATAATGGAGTGTGATGCACCGGAGTCAAAGAGAGTGCAAACTGGATGATCATAGAGATAAACTAAGCTTTCTACAGAAATATTTCTACCTTGTTCCCGCGGAGGTGCCACCACCGCGTGAACCTGTCCCCTGAAGTGGATCCATTTCTCTGTCCCTATCCTCGCTTCTTTTTGCATTCCTTAGCCATGTGTCCAGTCTTGCCACAATGGAAACAACCACAATTCATCTTCGCCTTCTTCTTTCTGCAGTCTTTCACACCTTCTCTTTTCACAGGGTTTGTTGTTCTTCCTGCCTTTCTTTGAATCAGCCTTCTTGTTCTATGACCTTTCCCCCTTCTTGTCTTGAGGCACTTCTGCTTTTTCCTCTTTCTTGCCTTTATCTTCCTCGTGTAGTTGTGCCATGTCCACCAAGATTTCATAAGTCGCTCCCATGGGTATATGGGTCATAGCAAGGCTGTGTAGAGGCTCATTCAAACCTTTGACGAAGTGAAGGGCCTTCTTGTGTTGGGTGTTTACTAAATCCAGCCCAAATCTTGCCAGCTAATTAAACTGATTGACGTACTCCCTGATCGTCATACTCCCTTGTTTAAGAGTTAGGAACTTCTCCATCTGTAGGCTTCTTTCAACTTGGGAGAGGAATTTCATCTCAAACCTCATCCTGAAATCTTCCCAAGTTTCTACAGGCCTCTCAGCATGGGTAACTTCCCACCAATAGGAAGCTTCATCTTTAAGAAACCACACTGCTAGCTGTATCTTTTGCCTTTTGTCAACTTCGAAGATGACAAACAAATCTTCGGTCTCCTTCAGCCAGTTCCTTGCTACCACAAAGGATTCAGTTCCATAAAAGTCCTTTCCACCTATAGCCTTGAAGTCTCTACACATCTTAGCGAAAGTATTTTCACGAGGAGGAGGAGGAGGTGGAGGAGGAACCGCTGCCACTGTGGGAGGAGGAATGCCTGCTGGGCCTGAACCATTGGCCCTAGCCTCTAGGTACCTTCGGAACCAGCCAGGTATCGGTACTCCTTCTGGAAGGTTAAGATCTCCAGACATGCTGGAACAAAAAGGAAAGTATTCAAGACAAAAGGGTAGAGAGATAGTGTATATGGCTTTGGGGAATTATGCCTTTTAAAAACAACGCTTTTCCTTGAAAAAAATAATATGCTTCTTTAAACTTCTTTTTGAAAATAGTTTCAAAAACCTTTATCTAATCTGGTAAATCTATGCTCTGATACCAAGTGAAACACCCCACCTCCATCAAGGTTACTCACAAAGGGAATGCCTTAATTTCGGTGGAGGTTTATAAGTAAAAGTCACAGATAAAACACAAGACAGATATATAAACACATATTTATAAGCAGCGGAAAACAAACGGACTTTTATTTCATAAATATGTGTTCATACAAAACATTTCCATAACTGTCTCATAATAACTTCCAAAAGATTACATCATTATTTCTGTCTTGATTATTAAATAAAGAAGCATAAAACATAATAAAAGCGGCATAAATCCCCATAGAACGTGTCCAAAAGCCATATCCAAGGAAAGAGAGTCCAAACCATACATCTACTATCTTGAAGCTTGCAAAGAGTCTGACTAAGCTGGGTTGTTTCCTCCCTGTGGACCTGTGGTGGGGCGGAACGGAAGAAAAGAAGACGAAAGAAAAACAGGGTCAGACATAAAGCCTGGTAAGTCTAGTGACTCTTCAGTATGAGAACAAGAAAAAGGGCATGATAGGTATAAACTGGAAATAGGGAAGTATCTTAACTAAGATAAAGCAGTTTGAATAGAATATACTATCGCATCCCACACTATATCTCTACACCTACTTGCATTGTCTCAACTGGCACCCCATGATCGGGGTGAAGTGATCCCCTTTCTAAAGATCGGCTCCTACTCGCAAAATCATATGTGTCATACGGCCCCCCAATGATTGTAGATACCTATGCTGGTCCCACCATGGGGTGTATCAAGTCCCATGGTGGCGGGCCGACACAATCCTGGAATGCATAGGTTATACTATTGGTGTCCAGTGCCCTGTTTGTCTGCTCCGAAGTGTGTGCACGCCCGCACTCCGTTAGAACCCACACTGCTGCACCAACCGCCGTCGCTTTTGACCTCTTACAATCAGCCCAGTAATCGTGCCCCAACCTTCCTAGTATCAGGGTACCATGACACCTAATTGGGTTACTGCTGAAATGGGTCCCCGTTACTAGGGTTTTCTAGTCAAACATGTTAAGTGGTTAAGTGTCCGTATTTACCTGGCTCCACCCATCAGTTTACTTAACATGTTGAATTGGTTAAGTGTTTTAGTTAACTTAACCCTACCATCCTGACTTGTCTGTCCTTAGTTTTTTAAAGCACCGACCACTAACATTAGACAGGTATTGTTACGGTTACTGAATGTGCCGGTCAGTTCCGGGCAGGCTTACACCATAACTCATTCTAACATCGGGTCCTTATTGGGCTCAATGCTTAACCTCTCCCATTGGATAGGTATTGTTGTGACTACTGGACAACCGGGCGGGTCCGGGAAGGTTTACGTCATAACTCAATCCAACCTCGAGTTAAGCATACTCGTATTTTCTAAATTTACATATTTCTCTCTATTACTTGTTATATGTAAATTTGTTAACAATTGAATGTTGTGGCCCACTTTCCAAGTTCATCATTTTTGGTATAAGGATTTATAACATTTAAATGCCACCAATTTTTGGCATGTGACAAACATGCCAATACATATATTTTTCACCAATTTATGTCAAATTACCAATTTTTCCCAACGTTTCCCCATCTAAATATTATGCTAACAATCTTAGCCTAATTTTTGTCTACATGATTTTTAACATATAATATTAGGCTAAAAACTTAGCCTAATTTAGCGTACACAAAATTGGCATTCATTAACATAAACATGACATAGGTGTAAACTTGGCATTTTCAGCATAGTCAATATGAACATCATAGGTGTGAACTTGCAACGTAGACTAAATCATCATACATATATGTGAATTTGCAACATAGGCTAAATCAACTTACATATATGTGAACTTGCATTGCAGTAGGGATCTAACTAAATAGGTGTCACATGAATTAGCATATGATTCGGACAACATAAGCCAAAACATGTTTAGATCTAGCCATAACATCGAACATCACTAGTATATGACAAGAATGTGACATGTCCATAAAGTATGTATCATTTTATCACATGTGTGAACTAGATCCAATCATGTTTACTACTATAACATTGAACTTGAATTAAAATGGATGTTGGCATGGATCCAAATATGAACTTTCAACTTTTGTATAAACATATGAGCATGTATATGAACTTAATCATTTAGGCATAGAAGTTCTATTGTAGAGCATATAACTTGTCATAATCACCTAAACATATAGGTGTAGATTGTAACACCCCGTAAATCTGTTAATATTAATATTCACAAATTAAAGAATAACTAATCTCAGACGTGAGAATTGGGGTAAACGGGTTGCGCCATTGTGTTCGTCTCTGAATTCTGGTCGAAATAGAGTCCGAGTTTGCGTGAATTGGACTTCGTATGAAGAAGTTATGGCCATCGGAAGTTTCAAAAAATTCAAAAAAGATTTCAGAAAATTTAAAATTCAAAATTCGGAGTCAAATAGGCTAGGTGGGAAAATTCCCGCCCAGCACCCCAGGTCGACGGGGGAGTCGACTGGGTAGTCGACCCCCCCCCCCAAGGACGACTGGTGAGTCGACCTGGGTGTCGACCTGTCCAGGCGGCTAGGGTTTGGCAGATGTGTTTTTAGGGCTGAGTTGGCAAATTGAACGGTTCAGTTTAGTTCTGAGTTGATCTGACGGTCTAAATAAATCCTAAACTCTATAAATACCTAGGTAATCTCTCACTCAAATTCACATGAAAAATAGAATAGCTACCGTCATACCGCCGCCATGGAACTCAGTGGAGCCGCCGCCAACTAAGAAGGAAGAAAGCTAATCAAACCCTAATTCTACTCAACTCTAAAGCAAATCAAGACTCTCTTTCTTCTCTAAATTGTGAGTATGATGATCTTAACAAGATTATTGTTAAACTAATTAAATTCAGTCATGAATGGATTATAAGTGAATGATGTGGATTATCACGTATGTTGTTGTAAATCTTATGCTATCATATATGTTGTAAATCCTACGTTATGTGATGATGATATCTTATATGTTGTAAATCATGCTATGATGATATTGTATAGGTTGTAGTTTTCTATGCTAAATTGTGATGAATCATACATGTTAAAGTCATGATGCTATTATCTATGCTAATTAGTTTAGGTTAATCAAATCATGATGTTTGGGCTATGTTGATCTACATGACAAACCATGTATGCAAGTTTAGATTAATTTGTAAAGGTTATGAACATATGCCATGACATCTATTTAGATCTAGAATTATGACATCTAGAATTATGCTATGACATATGTGAATTCTATGTATTAGATGCTAGTTCACACCATCATTATGTTGCATAAAACCCCATATGCAAGTTTATACACGAATTTGGATCATATCATGTAAATTGTGACATTTAACAAGTTGACACCTTTAGATCCTTAACATGTGTTGTGTTATGCAAGTTTCACCCCTATATGATTAGACTCATTTTAATTATCTATATGTTGTGATAATTTATCTTTGTGCTATGAGTTAGACTATTTGAGTCTAACGTATACTTTGCGTTGAATAAGCGAACGTACAACGTGGGGTAGGGGTAATATTAAGGATTTTATATTAAGAAGTTGGGGTGCAATTGATATGATTTTGCATGCCATGAATGGATGGCCATAATTGAGTCAATTATGGGCATCATTAAAATTGGAGTTAATTAATAATTTGAATAGGGAATTATTAAAACTGGGGTAAAAGATTATAAGTGATAATCAATGCTTAGGACACGAGGTTGGACTCATTTATGACGTAAACCTGCCCGGACCCGCCCGGCAAATCCAGTGGTCACAAATGTCAGCCCAATGTGAGAGGTCCTAGGCCTAAACTAAAGCATAACAGTTGTAAAGACACGAGGTTAGACTCTTTTATGGTGTAAGACTGCCCGGACCCGCCCGGCAAATCCAGCTGCCATAAATGCCAGTTTAATGTGAGAGGTCTTTATGAGGTTATGGCCTGAATGAATTAAGAAATACTTAACCAGATAAACGTGTAAGTTGGGACATGGGGGTTAAGTAGGTGCCTTGGGTGGCATGAGGAATCTAGTGGGTGCCCTTAGTGGCATGTGAAATACGATTAGTAAGACTTAACCAAACACACATGTAAACGAACATGACTAAGAGGGTTAAGTGGGATATACTAGTGGTGACAAGCTTAGGTGGGTAGCTTGTGGGGGCCTATTTCAACCAGTAACCCAAAACATATATTTGTGGGCTCGACCCAAGTCGAGGACGGGATACGCATACTGGGCTTGACTATAAGAGGCCAAAATGGGGTAGTGGTGGCAACGTAAGTCCAACGGGTTTCATATGCGTGTGTGGACCCGGGCTGGTAGGTAAGACGTTGTTGCATCGTGTAGGTATAAGCCGTGCATTCTCAAGTTGTATCGGGTTGCCACTTTAGGGTAGTGATACACCCCACTGTGGGGCCAGCATGGGTACCTACGAGTAGGGAGCTGATCGAAAGTGGGTAGTGGGGTACACCTAGTGGAGATAGGGGTAGACGGCACCTATGTAGTCAGCTAGGTATACGCAAGGCAATTTATATAGTTTCTGTGTGAAGCAAGTGGGATCAACCTTTAGGGTAACTGGTGCGGTGCAGTGCAGTAATGTGCGGTGCAGTGTAGTAATTATTCGTTAGTAATTGGGTGTGCCTTTAACGTTATCTTTAACGTTATCTTTATCTGCTCATTCCATACCTAATAGTTCATAGGCATTTACTTGTCTTCCAGCTTATGCCTTAGTCTAGTTATTTTGATAGTAGTATTGTTAGAATTATCATACTCGCCAGACTTTATGTCTGACCCCCTCCATTTCTATCCTTTTTCCCCCTCCAGGTCCTCAGGTTGGACCCAGCTCTAGTGGAGTTTGATTGGATTGCTTTATCTACCTTGGAAAGCTTGGACCGTTGAAGGAAAGTCCAGCTTGTTATCTTCTTTAATGGCTATTTGTGTAATGGTATTATGTATTTTGTTTATCAAGATGGATATTGTACTTGACTGTGATTTATGGTTTTATGATGTAACAAACATGTTTAATTTTCGCTACAATAAAATGAAGTTTTAGGTTTCCATGTACTACTTATTATCTATCGTGTTGTAATTTTTCTGTTCTATATTCACTTCTAACTCCTTGGAAGTTAATGCATTCCCTTTGTGAGTGACATTAATGGACGTGGGGTGTTACACATGGTATCAGAGCTTAAGGTTACCAGAACAGATAATTTTTTTAGAAAAACTATTTTTCTAAAGTATTTTTGGAAAAAGTGCTTTCAAAAACATGTCTTAAATGAGTTATTTTAAAGAGGAAAGTTTTTAAGAAAAACATAATCCCCAATATCCATATCTTTATCTTTCGAATTCTCCATTTTGAATCTTTCCTTTTCGTTTCAGCATGGCTGAAGATCTTAACCTACCTGACGGTGTAACGATATCAGGATGGTATAGGAGGTTATTAGAGGCTAGGGCCGCTGCAGGTCCAGCCAATGTTCCTCCACCACCAGTTGCACCCGCTCCTCCTCCTCCTCCTCGCGTTGATACTTTTGCAAAGACGTGCAAGGAATTTAAGGCTATGGGTGGAAAACCCTTTCAAGGGTCAGAAACGTTTGTGGAAGCTATTGGCTTAAGTAGGTGGAAGAATTGCTAGAAATATTTGAAGTGGAAGAAGGGAGGAAAGTCAAATTAGCCGCTTGGTTGATGAAGGGAGAGTCCTCGTTTTGGTGGGAGGTCACTAATGGGGAGCATCCTGTTGATTCTTGGGCGGATTTCAGACGTAGGTTTGAGGCGAAGTTTCTCTCGAGGGAAGAAGAGAATCTATATATGGAAAGGTTCTTGACATTGAAGCAAGGAAGCTCATCAGTGAAAGAATATGTCAACAAATTTAATCAGTTAGCAAGGTTTGGCTTGGACTTAGTGAACACGCCGGAGAAGAAGGCTCTGAGGTTCGTAAATGGATTGAATGAACCATTGCAAGGGTTGGCTATGACCCACATCCCTATGGGGGCCACCTTTGAGAAGCTAGTAGACATGGCACTCATGCACGAGCAGAAAGGCACTAAAGCTGATAAGGCACCCGAGAAGAAAGGGGATCAGAAGAAACCACAACAGCAAAACAAGAAGGGTGGTAAAGACAATAATGGCAAGGGAAAGAAGAAATGCTTTAACTGTGGGACACCAGGCCATCTCAGCAAGGATTGCCAAAAGAAAAAGAAGACTGGCTGTTTTCATTGTGGTGAAGCGGGACATCTAGTGAAGGATTGCACAAAGAAGGGGCAGAGGGCAGGAGCTACCTTAGGAGGACAGGTGCAGGCTCTTATGGCACCAGGGCAGGCAAGGGGACAAGTTCAGGCTCTCGCGGTCCCACCGCTGCAAGAACGAGGTAGAACCATTTCTGTTGAAAGCTTAGTTTTTCTGTTCGATCATCCTGTCCGTACCTTATTTGACTCGGGCACATCGCATTCGTTTATCTCTATGTCATTAGTTGAATCACTGCACTTAAACACCAGTTTAGTAGAGGATCCCTTAGTTGTTTCGAATCCAATTGGGGGCTCAGCTTATTTGTCCATGATATGTTTGGATTTGAAAATTTCTATACTTAGCTTTGAGTTTAGATGTGATGCTTATGTGTTGGGCTTCACGGCCTATGGGCTAATTTTAGAAATGGATTGGTTATCCAGAAATGGGGCCGTTCTTGATTGTGAAAGGAGAGTAGTTAGGCTCATGACTCGCCTTGGTAACGCTCTCGAAATCTTTTGTAGTCCCATAAATTCCGTTATGCTAAGTTATCTAGAATCGCTTGACGCGTCTGTGGAACATCTACGATCTGTTAGAGTGGTCCGAGAATATTCGGATGTGTTTGAGGAGGTGAAGGGCTTGCCTCCAAAGCGGGAGATAGATTTTCGAATATATCTTGTGGATAATGAGAAACAAGTATCTTTGCCAGTACGCCACATGGCTCCACGTGAAAGGAGGGAACTCGATAAGCAAGTGAAGGAGTTGCTTGAGAAGGGGTTCATAAGACGAAGTATATCAGAGTGAGGTGCTCCAGTAGTATTTGCCACGAAGGCGGATGGGTCCCTTAGACTTTGTGTGGACTATAGAGAACTTAATAAACTTACTAAGAAGAACAGACACCCACTGCCGAGGATTGACGATCTCTTCGATCAGTTAGTTGGCGCCTCAGTGTTTTCGCAGTTGGACTTAGCCACTGGTTTCCATCAGTTGAGAGTGGCTGAGGATAGCATAGACAAGACTGCCTTTAGGACTCCGGATGGTTTCTATGAATGGCTAGTGATGCCCTTCGGTTTGACAAACGCCCCCGCATACTTTGTTGATTTGATGAGTAGGGTGTTTAGGGAGTACCTTAACAAATTCGTGGTAGTCTTTGTAGACGACATCTTGATCTTTTCTAAGGATGAAGAAGAGCATGCCCTACATCTTAGGGAAGTGTTGGAGACCCTACGAGCGCATAACCTTAAAGATAAATTTTCTAAGTGTCACTTCTGGAGGAAGGAAGTACGATTCTTAGGGCACGTGGTTTCCAAAGAAGGGATAGCTGTGGATCCCGTGAAGGTGGTGGCCATCCAAGATTGGAAGGTCCCTAAAAATGCTACCAAAGTGAGAAGTTTCTTGGGGTTGGCTGGCTACTATAGGAAGTTTATTAAAGACTTCGCAAAGATATCAGCTCCATTAACACGCTTGACGAAGAAGAACCTAGTCTTCGAGTGGGACGTAGATTGTGATGATGCGTTCCAACGTTTGAAGAGAGCTTTGACTTCAGCCCCAGTCTTAGTATTGCAAGACGGGAGTAAGCCATTTACTGTTTATACTGACGCTTGTGGGACCGGACTAGGTGCAGTCTTAATGCAAGAGGGAAGGGTAATAACCTATGGTGGAAGGTAGTTGAGAGCGCATGAGAAGAATTACCCCACGCATGACCTAGAGTTGTCCGCTATTGTTTTCGCGCATAAGTCTTGGCGTCATTATCTTCTTGGGGAGAGATTCGAATTATTCACTGATCACAAATCTTTAAAATAATTGTTCTCTCGGAAGGACTTGAACTTAAGGCAGCAAAGGTGGATGGAATTCTTAGCATCCTACGACTTCGAGATAGCATATACCCCTGGCAAGGGTAACGTAGTGGCAGATTCCTTAAGTAGAAAAAGATTATCCTTAAGTCCTTTGTTTGTTGAGCGGCGAAGTTTAGAGTTCATCTCTATGTTTGATTTTAGACTTTTCGTTGACTTTGTACCGGGTTTGCTAGCATCCTTGGAGGTCAGACCTACGCTTTAGGGACGGATTGGCGAGGCACAGCGAGACGACCCACAGTTGGTTGAGTTAGTGGAAAAGCTCAAAGGAGGGGTGTCATCAAGCCATCTCCGTAGGTATACCCTAGATGATAAGGGTTGGTTACGTAGGGACGGTAGACTTTGTGTACCAAAAGACGATGACCTAAGGAAGACTATTCTTGACGATGCACATCGTTCGAAGATGACCATTCATCCCGGCGGGGACAAGATGTACAAAGACATGAAGCGAGTTTTCTTTTGGGGCGGTATGAAGAGGGATGTGGCCGAGTATGTCGCTAGATGCTTGGTGTGCCAACAAGTAAAAGCGGAACAAAAGAAACCCGGTGGGTTGCTTCATCCATTGGAGGTCCCACAACGGAAGTGGGAAAGCGTCTGGATGGACTTTATTGACGGATTACCAAGATCAAGGAAGGGTAATACATGGATTTGGGTTATAATAGATAGACTTACTAAGAGCGCCCATTTTATTCCCGTGAAGAGTAAGAGGACTGCTCCATGGTTAGCTTCTGTATATGTCCGAGAAATAGTTCGTTTGCACGGTGTTCCTTCTAGCATAGTGAGCGACCACGATCCTATTTTCACTAGCGAATTTTACAGATGCTTACAAGAGGCGGTAGGGACTCAGTTATGTTTGAGCACCGCAAATCATCCTCAGACGGATGGCCAGACCGAGAGGGTGAATCGCATTCTAGAGGATCTTTTGAGGCTATGTATCCTAGACTTTGGGTGTACATGGGAAGATCATCTTCCATTGGTGGAGTTCGCATATAATAACAGCTTTCAATATAGCATTGGCATGGCACCTTTCGAAGCTCTTTATGGACGACCTTGTCGTTCACCTACATGTTGGTGGGAATCTATGGATAAGATCTTACTTGGGCCCGATATGATTAGGGAGACTTCGGAGAAGATCGACTTGATTCGAATGAGGATGAAAGCAGCGCAAGATAGGCAGAAATCTTATGCGGATAAGAGGAGGACGGATCTTGAGTTTGATGTTGGGGACATGGTCTTTATCAAAGTGTCTCCATTGCGGAACGTTGTTCGCTTTGGGTCTGTTGGGAAGTTAGCACCAAGGTTCGTAGGACCGTTTCCTATTAAGGAGAAGATTGGACAGATGGCGTATAGAGTGGAGCTGCCAGAGAGACTTAGTAGTGTACACGACGTATTCCATGTATCACATTTGAGGAAGTGCCTACACGAGACCGCGGAAGTGGTAGAGCCGAACTTGCTTAGAGAGGTGGAGATAGAGCGTGATGTGACGATTCGACGAGCTCCTACGCGCATTCTTGGGTCAGAGATTAAGAAGCTGAGAAATCGAGAGGTCAGACTAGTCAAAGTACAATGGGGAAATGATGAGAGCAACGTTACTTGGGAGACGGAAGAGAAGATGCGTTCGTTGTACCCTTTTCTTTTTGAGGGTATGTCCTTTAATTTCTCCTTTATCGCTTATCTTGTACTTATCTTACCTTTAGAGTATCCTCTCGCTAGTATCCTTGACCTTTAGTTAGGATAATCCTATGGATGAAACATGTGTTTGAGACATGTTATGTGTGATGGATGCAAAGTGGATGCAAGTGTTTGCTAGTGGTTGCTCGTGGACGCATACACACACACTATTAGGCACTAGATCGGCTCAGTCACTTCATATTGCATATTGCATATATATGGTTGTATTTAGTAAAATGGATGTATGATAATTGTATTATCATATGGATGATGCATTCAGATGATGATTGTGCACGCATGTAGAGATAATATGTAGCATTAAGGAACTTTTGCATACATAATGGACGCATGGCACTATCATGAATTGCATTAAGGAGGTCAACTGAATCAGTGGACCGTCTGATTTTGCATTAGATATGGACATATACACACACTGTGCATTTAAACATGAAAGCATTAGAAGTCTATAAGGACAATGGATGCCTGTGTTTGATGGTTGAGTAGATGGTTGTTTGGATGTTAGGATATACATTCTTCTTAACTTGAAGATTTCGGGGACGAAATCCTTTAAGGAGGGGAGAATGTAACATCCCGTAATTCTATTAATATTCACAAATTAAAGAATAACTAATCTCAGACATGAGAAATGGGGGAAACGGGTTGCGCCATTGTGTTCGTCTCGGAATTCTGGTCGAAATAGAGTCCGAGTTTGCGTGAATTGGACTTCGTATGAAGAAGTTATGGCCATCGGAAGTTTCGAAAATTTCAAAACAGATTTCAGAAAATTTAAAATTCAAAATTCGGAGTCAAACAGGCTAGGCGGGAAAATTCCCGCCCAGCACCCCAGGTCGACTGGGGAGTCGACTGGGTAGTCGACCCCCCCCTCCAGGTCGACTGGTGAGTCGACCTGGCATTCGACCTGGGTGTTGACCTGTCCAGGCGGCTAGGGTTTGGTTGATGTGTTTTTAGGGCTGAGTTGGCAAATTGAACGGTTTAGTTTAGTTCTGAGTTTATCTGACGGTCTAAATAAATCCTAAGCTCTATAAATACCTAGGTAGTCTCTCACTCTAATTCACATGAAAAATAGAATAGCTACCGTCATACCGCCGCCATGGAACTCAGTGGAGCCGCCGCCAACTAAGAAGGAAGAAAGCTAATCAAAACCTAATTCTACTCAACTCTAAAGCAAATCAAGACTCTCTTTCTTCTCTAAATTGTGAGTATGATGATCTTAACAAGATTATTGTTAAACTAATTAGATTCATTCATGAATGGATTATAAGTGAATGATGTGGATTATCACGTATGTTGTTGTAAATCTTATGCTATCATATATGTTGTAAATCCTACGTTATGTGATGATGATATCCTATATGTTGTAAATCATGCTATGATGATATTGTATAGGTTGTAGTTTTCTATGCTAAATTGTGATGAATCATACATGTTAAAGTCATGATGCTATTATCTATGCTTATTAGTTCAGGTTAATCAAATCATGATGTTTGGACTATGTTGATCTATATGACAAACCATGTATGAAAGTTTAGATTAATTAGTAAAGGTTATGAACATATGCCATGACATCTATTTGGATCTAGAATTATGAAATCTAGAATTATGCTATGACATATGCGAATTCTATGTATTAGATGCTAGTTCAAACCATCATTATGTTGCATAAAACCCCATATGCAAGTTTATACACGAATTTGGATCATATCATGTAAATTGTGACATTTAACAAGTTGACACTTTTAGATCCTTAACATGTGTTGTTTTATGCAAGTTTCACCCCTATATGATTAGATTCATTTTAATTGTCTATATGTTGTGATAATTTATCTTTGTGCTATGAGTTAGACTATTCGAGTCTAACGTATGCTTTGCGTTGAATAAGCGAACGTACAACGTGGGGTATGGGTAATATTAAGGATTTAATATTAAGAAGTTGGGGTGCAATTGATATGATTTTGCATGCCATGAATGGATGGCCATAATTGAGTCAATTATGGGCATCATTAAAATTGGAGTTAATTAATAATTTGAATAGGGAATTATTAAAACTGGGGTAAAAGATTATAAGTGATAATCAATGCTTAGGACACGAGGTTGGACTCGTTTGTGACGTAAACATGCCCGGACCCGCCCGGCAAATCCAGTGGTCACAAATGTCAGCCTAATGTGAGAGGTCCTAGGCCTAAACTAAAGCATAACAGTTGTAAAGACACGAGGTTAGACTCTTTTATGGTGTAAGACTGCCCGGACCCGTCCGACAAATCCAGCTGCCATAAATGCCAGTCTAATATGAGAGGTCTTTATGAGGTTATGGCCTGAATGAATTAAGAAATACTTAAGCAGATAAACATGTAAGGTGGGACATGGGGGTTAAGTAAGTGCCTTGGGTGGCACGAGGAATCTAGTGGGTGCCCTTAGTGGCATGTGAAATACGATTAGTAAGACTTAACCAAACACACATGTAAATGAACATGACTAAGAGGGTTAAGTGGGATATACTAGTGGTGACAAGCTTAGGTGGGTAGCTTGTGGGGGCCCATTTCAACCAGTAACCCAAAACGTATCTTTGTGGGTAGTGGGGTGCACCTAGTGGAGATAGGGGCAGACGACACCTATGTAGTCAGCTAGGGGTACGCAAGGCTATTTATATAGTTTCTGTGTGAAGCAAGTGGGATCAACCTTTAGGGTAACTGGTGCGGGGCAGTGCAGTAATGTGCGGTGCAGTGTAGTAATTATTCGTTAGTAATTAGGTGTTCCTTCAACGTTATCTTTAACGTTATCTTTATCTGCTCATTCCATACCTAATAGTTCATAGGCATTTACTTGTCTTCCAGCTTATGCCTTAGTCTAGTTATTTTGATAGTAGTATTGTTAGAATTATCATACTCGCCAGACTTTATGTCTGACCCCTCCATTTCTATCCTTTTCCCCCCTCCAGGTCCTCAGGTTGGACCCAGCTCTAGTGGAGTTTGATTGGATTGCTTTATCTCTCTTGGAAAGCTTGGACCGTTGAAGTAAAGTCCAGCTTGTTATCTTCTTTAATGGCTATTTGTGTAATGGGATTATGTATTTTGTTTATCAAGATGGATATTGTACTTGACTCAATTATACCACAAACATCCCAATACCATTCACAACACAATCAGTGCAACACATAGATATGAATTAACATCGTTGGTATACAATAGCACAATTCCATTTCCATTTTACATCGAATCAAATCTTAATTTTATTCCCATCGAAAAAATCACTATACTTACAACAAACGACGAACTTGAATTCTGGATTCTGAGTTCTGAATTTGCAATGATCCCCTTTGGGTAGACAAACGTTGTTTGAATTTTGATTTTACTTTAGTTTTGCTTGTCTCTAATCTTTCTTCAAGTGGAGGCTACTCTTGGCTTCCTTCCAGTAGCATGACGGCTCTAGCTCTATTTTATTTGTGTGAATTTAGGTTGAGACTAAGGTTGTTTATATAGGATTTCAAACTAATTAGAGTCGTCGATGAAGCTAGAGTTAATCAAGGCCATCCGTCTCAAGAGGAGCCAATCAGAAAGTGACAAGTCAGCCCTAGTGACACAGCCAAGCCCCAGAAACCGAGCCACGACCAGACCAAGCAGGTCAGGTCGACCAGGCAGGTCGACCTGTAGGTCGACCCCCAGGTCGACTTCATAGTCGACCTGGGTACCCAGGTCGACTCCCAGGTCGACCCCCTGGTCGACCTGGGTCTTGGGCGGGAAAATTCCCACCCAGCCCAGTTCTGGCCCAGATTTGAATTTTGAACTTGTTTTTGGGCTGTTTGAATTTTAAATCAAAATTTGAAACTTCCGGAGGTCATAACTCCTTCGTACGGAGTCCGATTTACGCGAACTTGGACTCTATCTCAAGCAGAATTCCGAGACGAATGCAATGGCGTAACCCGCTTCCCTTAATTCTTTCATTTAAAATTAATTATACTTTAATTTGTTAATTTACTGTTAATAGAAAATTCGGGGTGTTACTCCCCATTATATAATCGACACTTAACTAAGTTTACCAAAAGGCATCGGTCTTTGTTTTATCTCCCACGCCAACAGTTTCCAGGCTTTCACAACTATTGCCACACTTCTTCTTCCCATTCTCAGATCAGTTCACCACCCTTGTACATGCTCCGACGTCACCAGTGTTTTCCTTAGATCAGAGTTTCTCAGGCTTATTTTGTTTTACAAGAATAAAGGGCTTCGGTTTCTTTTTGTTTCTTTAAGCTGGAGCTTTTTGTTTTAAAACTCTGCTGAGGAATGAAGTAGCATCGCACACATTTATAGGGGTGAAGTTCCATGATGGCCACGTTTTATAATATTTTTTTTTACATATAGGCCTGTGTATACATGCATAGGCTTGATTGAAAGGAGGGGTAGGCTCATGGGTTATTCGAAATATAAGCTGCTTCACGCTCGTGTCGTACAAAATAGGGTGGTAGGCTATAGGTTCGATCGACAGTTCAGAGAGCATGGTCGGCAAGGAAAATAAAGTAGGTGGCTGTGATGTTTTAAGATAGGTGTGTACAACATATTTTAGTATAGACTACTGTTTCAATAATCTATACCTTTTCTTCTTCGGTTGGAACGGGGTTGATTGATATGCTGGCAATGGCATGTACATGATTTAACATATGGCTGCCTAACTTCATGGTTTGGAGGGGTTCTGGGTAGGTGTATTGAATTGAAAAGTCAGTACAAAACATAGGTTGTGCGCTCCAGTAAGGCTCTTTCAATGTATTGCATAACTTAGGCCATGTAAATATTTATCTGATGCGGACAAAAGAAGCTATAGGCAATGACTGAAACTATTAGGCTATGCGTTTCGTATTTTTGTGTGCATGAGTTTGTTTGGCCATTTTTCTTTTGTTTTATATGGTTAATAATCCCTACCACATAAAACCATTAACTGTTAAATATACGCACGCTAAACAAAATCTCTAAATTTAACGAAAATAAATACATCGCTCTATCTCAATGCTCCGGTCCCAACGATATGAATTACGTCGGAAATGGACTCCGTTTGCACAACGGCGATATTTTAATTCATCTGTTCACCTCTAAATATCGCCTACCAATAAAGCATCTCTGATTGGCTCCAAACTGAGAATCTAGCAATAATTGTTTGTATGCATCCCAATAAAATTCGTTTCGTAAAAAACGGAGATTGTTTGAATAGGAAGCAGTTTTTTTAAAAGCCTAAAATATATCGATAAAATCCATTAATATTACCAAATCGATATTTAAACCGATTTAAATATTCAAATTAAAATGGCCGAAAAATCTGGGACATTACAACTTCCGTGATCGTTCCACAAAAAAAGAAAAATTACAATCCTTCATTTCAAGGGCTGACACTTGCTGTATGAATTTCAATATGATGATTGAATTTGTTATGGATAAATTTTTGCAATAACTAATATAGGCAAACATGTTAATTTTCTGAAATGATATTTCAATATTAGGCTGACACCATGGCTGCTGTAAATAATTTTTTAGCTCAATATGCTTGCCTAATTAACTTCTTATCCATGCTGGTCACCTTTCCCTAATCTTATCTTCATGAATATCCAAGTTTATAAAGTATTTTCTTACGGGACAATTAACGACAAGGACAAAATTAAGGGCTTTTTTATTCATAAGGACAGCCCACTAAAATTTTACTTAAAAGGACAATACAGTAATTGTAGTTTAATTCCCTAAATCACGAGCCTGTTTCATCTTGACGTTCCTATCTCGCGAGTTTCTCGTTCTATTTTCCTCGAACGTAGTTTTTTCCTCTCGATCTCTAATTCTCTTCTCCAGCGCGTTTTTTTCTTCTCAAGCGCGTTTTTTTTTCTTCTGATTCAAATTGCAAAATCACTCTCGAGCGTATTGATCTCTCAATTAGATCTGATCTCGACATCTGTCAAAATTGCCGCGGATTTTGATTTTGATTCGATAGGCAGTAAAGATGATTTCATGATTTTGATTTTGTGAATTCGTCGTAGAAAATCGAACGATAAATACGAACGACAGAGATGAACAACAGAAGTTACTTTTTTGGATGGTGAATTTAGTAGTAGTTCGTAGGTATCAGTTTCCCATTTTTTTAAGGTATCATTTTTCTTGGTATTACAGTGTTATGCTTCTGTGTTAATTTGTTTTTGTGATATATTAGTTTTGTACTTGTACTGTTGCATTTACTTTGCAACTCAATCGAAATTACATCAATTTAATCAATCAAAGTGGGATGTAAACCTTTTTATTCATTAGTTTTCCTTTAAAATATCAAAGCAGTTTTAAGGTATCATTTTTATATATTTTTTTTTTTTTGAAAAGCAGACATATTATTACACTTAAAGATTACAAAGAACAGTTCTTACACCTTACATGACAGTAAACAACAACTATACATCATAGTGATTAGAGAAAAAAAACTATAACAAAGGAAAAGAAAAAATAGAAAAAACTCTAGTCACTAAAACATGAATTACAATAACACTTCACTCTAAAGATGCAACTGCCAACATATCAAATCCTGCCATACTTCAAATTCCTCAAAATTTTCCTATGAATTAAAGCATAAAGCTCTGCAGCATTCAAAGAAACCGAGCTGAAAATCCTTCTATTCCTCTCAGACCATACTTCATAAATCAAAATCTTCAAAATTTTCAACAAAATAATACACTTATCTGTTCTCCACCGAGTGGATTTGAAGATATTGAACAATTCTGTTTTGCTTACCACAGATGGCCGATGATATCCTCCATTAAGAAGTTGCATATACCAGATTTGAAAGACATAACTACACTCAAAGAAAAGATGAGTGTTGCACTCAGAATTTGAATGACACATCTCACAAACATCATTCTGTATAATACCAAGCCTGTGAAGTTTATCCTTTGTATTCAAGGCATTGGACATTACCTTCCATAATAGAAAATTTAATTTTGCTGAGCTCTTCATATTCCATATACGGTAAGACCTTGGAAATAATTCTCTGTCAACTTGAATAAGATCATATGCAAGCTTAGTCGAATGACTGCTACCATTCCACATCAAAGAAACATCAGAATGCACTTTAAATGTATCTTTGATCTCCTTCCATACATTCCTCAACTGAGCTGAACTACAATAAGGTAACTGCAAATCACCTTCCTGAATGTAATCGTCAGCTAATGCATTATCAGGTATACCACTAAGCCTTCAAAGATCATAGCCAACTTTATTACTTAGAATCAAACCCCTACTAGACCAAGGAGAGTGCCAAAATGATACCTGCTTCATCTTGTCAACATTGATCTGAATAAAAGGCAAGAAAGTACTCCTCAATGTCAATATCTGCCTCCAACTCCAACTACAAAATTGAGGGATAGGCATAGTCCAGAAATATTTCTTCCCAATCAATTTATTTCTAACAAACATTGACCATAGACTTTTGTCATCCGAGATAATCTTGTCAATATGACCAGAGATGGCTGCTTTATTCCAAAGTTTCAAGTTTATAATTCCTAAACCACCTTTATCTTTCCTATCATAAAGTTTACTGAATGCAATTGGTGTAAGCTTCTTTGCAAAACGATCCCCATGCCACAAATAGCTATTCATTGCACTAATAACCATATTAACCAGTTTCAAAGGGAGAATAAAGTGACGAGCATAATAATTGGTCATAGAAACAACGATTGATTGAAGAATTGTGTGCCTACCAGCTTGTGAAACTATACTAGCTGGCCACTGTAAAAGCTTTCCAATGATCTTTTCAAACATAGGTAGACAATTATCCTTAGTAATTCTAGAACTACACAGTGGAAGAACCAAATATGAAGCGTTAATGGGCAGTTCATTTAATCCTGAAGCACCAATTATTTCCATTTTCTTGTCATAAGGTAATCCAGCAATCTTTATGTGAGATTTATTAACATTTATTTGCAACCCAGTGATCTCATAAAATGTTTGCAATGTAGACAGAATAAAATTGATATTATTCATTGTAGGCTTAGTAAAAATGATCAAATCATTGGCAAATAGTAAGTGAGTAATTAAAGGATCCTTACTGCGAGGATGAAGCTCCAAATTCTTAACTTTGACCTGCTCCAAAATTAATGCATTCAGCAATTCCATAACTATAATGAAGGGATAGGAAGAGATTGGGTCACCTTGCCTAACACCTCGATTACCACTGAAAAAACCATGCTGACGTCCATGTCTTGAGACAGAAAAAATTGGTAATGATATACATGTATAAATCCAGGCAAGGAATGGCTTTGGAAAATACATTCTAGACATGATGGCAAGTATAAAAGCCCAAGATACAGTATCAAAAGCCTTCTTAATATCAAATTTGACCATACATCTAGGAGAGATAAACTTCCTATCATAACCAAGCAACAACTCTTGGGTGAGGAGAATATTATCACTGATTGACCTCCCAATTATAAAGGCTGATTGGTTATTTGATATCAAAAAGGAATCACTGTTTGAATTCTGTTGGCTATGATCTTAGAAATAATTTTATAAAATACACTACAACTGGAAATGGGTCGAAAATCGGAAACAGAATTGGGATTATCAATCTTGGGAATCAAGGCTATAAAGTTTGCAGCTAAACTCTTAGGCAAGTAATTCATTTTGAAGAAGAATAAGATTGCCTCATTAATATCCTTACTAACAACTTGCCAACTTTTCTGTTAAAAATGAGCATTGTACCCATCCGGTCCACCACAACTGTTAGCATCTAAGCTAAAAACAACAATCTTAATTTCATCCTCAGATATTAAATCAATTAGTCCATGATGATAATGAATAGGAATGGTTGGTAAAGCTATTTGAAAGAGAGGCATGACATTGGGTGTAGTAGAATTATCAGGGGATAGAATGGACTTGAAATAATTAACAAAAGCATCATCAATATCACTCTCATTAGTATGAACATTACCTTCTAAATCTTTTATGATGAGAACTTTTTCTTTATGCTTCTGCAGCCTTAAGGAATTGTGAAAAAACTTCGAATTCCTATCTGCATCAAGTTCCTTCTTAAAGTAAAAAATTTGTTTGGCCATGTTCAACTCAAAGTCAAGAGTGTATTTCAACTTGTTAACCAAATTCCTTTCCACATTAAGCAATTGCTCATCAAAAGGCTTTAAATTCAAAGCATTCTGCACCCTAAATAAATCATTTCTAACCAAGGAGGATTGCTTTGAGCCATTTCCAAATTGAGAAGAAGACCAGCTTTTAAGATGTTGCCTTAAAAATTTCAATTTATTTATCAACTTATCCATAGGATTTCATCCTGTACAGCTGAACCATACCTATAACAAAATGCTAGAGAAATCTTTATGGCTAGTACAAAAATTAAAAATTTTAAAAGAGGATTTCCTATTACCAATTTTGACATCAATTCCCCAATTTAAAAGTAAAGGAGTATGGTCTGAAATTGAAGGAGGAAGAACAAGATAGTAAGATTTAGGCCAGGTTTGAAGAAACACAGAATTAACAAATATGTGATCCAATTTGCACATTGTAGGATTTCCAGTATGACTCCTGTTCGACCAAGTGAAATCAGAGCCAAAGTATTTAAGTGGAGAGAGATAAGATTGAAGAAGAGCCTGATTAAGAGGGGCAATATTTTTAACGAATAAAGCACAACCTCCTAATTTTTGAAATGATGATGACATACAATTAAAATCTCCTCCAATAATCCAAGGTCAAGAGGTAGAACCAAGAGAGTACAAATTTGAAAGAAAATTCTGCCTTTGAATAGTAGAATTGTGAGCATAAACTGAAGTTAGAAGAAATGATGAATTAGAGGGAAGATGAAGACAATTGTAATGGATGAATTGATCAGATGAGGATAATTTACTCAAAGAGAAAAATGAAGGGTTCCATAAGGTTAGGATACGACCAAAACTAGCTTGATCCAAATTATGATCAAATTTCCAAATTGGAGAAACGAGAGCAACAGATGTGGTTGTTGACTGAATATCCAGTTTGGTTTCAGACAAGCACAACAAATGTATCTTCTGGTCATTAATAAGAGCTTTAATTTCACTTTGTTTTGATGATAAATTCATTCCTCTCACATTCCCAAAGGCAACATTATGCATCATCATTTATGATTTGCTGAATCAACCAGAGGAGCAGGATGCTTCCTCGTATGCCTTTTAGACTGACATTTTAGGTCACTAGCAGGCTGAACTTGATCAGGAATAAAGTCAACACCACCATCTAGGTCATCTGCCAATTGATTCTTCTTTTCCTTCTTTTTCCTGCCCTTGCCAGATTTCTTAGCTGATTTTGACTGTGAATTATTCTCTTTCTCCACTTCAGAGCCAATACCAATTAAACCAGAATCTAAACAAGAAGGCATGTCTTGATTGACAGGTTGAAAATTAGAGGAAAATGTGGAAGTGAAATTAGAAAGAGGAGGAAGAATAAAATGATTGGGAGGTGAAAGATGAGAATAAGGAGATGAATTAACATTGGAAGTTACATTACTGTTTAATGAGGAGTGAGTTGGAAGATGTAAACTGAAAGAAGAATCACTTGATAAGGATTGCTTAGAGGACATGGAACTTAAAGATGCAGAATTGGATGTAGCAATTTGAGGATTTGAGCTAGTAGAAGTCACATTTGAAGATTCAGCCAAAATATCAAAAGGATTTGAGACAAGAAGTTCCTTTTCAAGAGTCTGATTTAAAGTAGCATCAAAAATTTTCCCATTAGAAGATTCATCAATATGAACTGATTTCCCTTTGCTCTCTTTAGAGTTTATCAGAGTACAATTGACCAATTCATCCACAATCACCACTTCTTTATTATCCCTTCCAAGAATAGAAATATCATCTACTTCCATCTGCTCTTCATTATTTATCTCATCATTTAACCTAAAAAAATCATTTCCTGATACATCAATTACTTCATTCAATGACTTATCCACTTCCTTTTCCACATCAGATTGAAAGAAATTCCCAGTTTTCCTCCAAACTTGTTTTCTTTTATTAGACACTTTTGTCCATTCATCCTGATGTTTGTATATGCCTGCTACTTGTTTAGTGTTATTCTGCTCCAATGAAACATTAGCTTGATTATAAAAGGCAGGAGTATCATGATTCCAGACTTTCTTAACACTGAAACCTTTTGCAAAATCATCACAATAAGATGTTGCATGCCCACACACCTTACACTTTGTACAAATTGCAGGTCTCCAATCATTAGACACCAGAACAGGAGGATATTTTTCTTCAAACCCACCAATTTCAATGCAATCTGGCAGTTCCTGATCAGGTGATATTTCAACTAACACTTTAGCATATCTTATTCTGTGCATTTTCTCTGTATTACTATCAAAGCATATTAGCTTACCAACGTGGCATGCTAACCAATTAATCCCTAATAAGGTCCAAAGAAGAACTGGAATTCGACTCAGATGAATCCAAATAGGTACTTTCTTAATTTGAAGTTGTGCATTACCAATTGAGGGATTACAAGAAGTAATGATGAACATTCTACCATTTATGAATAATGGATCTGCCTTCAAAATATTATCTCTCTCCATATCATTTGAGAACTTAAAAAAGAAATTTCCACCATCATATTTGATATCAACTTCACCAAATAACTTCCATCTATTGCATAAAAAATTAACCACAGTTAAGTAAGAGAGAGTACCATCTAAGAAGAATCCAACAAGATGAGATTGCTAGTATTTGATGCCCTCTTGCTTAACAAGATCTAGAGGAATATTCGGTGAACCATTCCTTTCAACAACAAAATCAATTGGTTTAAATCTACCAGCAATACGAGGCAAGGAGTTAAAAAGAGAGAGGTAATCAAATTTAGGAATTTGAAGATGTGACGCAGATGAACTTGTTAAATTGGAATTCAAAGCATGAGATTGATGTGGAGCAGAAAGAGGATTATTAGATTGATGAGGAACATTCTTATCAAGATTGAGATTAATGATATTATCTTGTGACAAAGATGCAGATGAAATATTCGACGAAATTCCCTTGATGGAATCAGAAATCAAAGAATTATCAACAACAGACGAGATTTAAAGAGAATCAAAAGAATGCATATTCGATTGTTCAGACGGACCATCAACCATACCAGATGGTAGATCTGAAAACTTATCAGTACCAGGATTTACAAGATTTACAGAAGAATCAATTGAATTGACTTGTTTATTACTCAAAGCATTCAAAGAAGATTGACTAACAGAGTAATTCACAATCTGAGCAGTTAGAGATCTAGAGTTCAAACCCAAAGTGATAGAACCACCAGAATTAACAATTGAAGAAGAGGACAATGTAGGAGGATCAGGTGGAACAGGTGGAGGAGGACGAAATGGAAGAGGGGGGAAAACAGACGAAGAAGAAGCAAGAAAGGGCGAGGGAAGAGAGGATGAGGAAGAGACAACCACCATTAGCAACAGGATGAGGAAGAGTCAATTGAGTTTAACTTTAATTACATATGAATTTACATCATAGCAGTTTTAAGGTATCATTTTAATATTTTTTTAGGTATTAGTTTAATATTTTCAACATGAATTTGCATCATAGCAGTTTTTAGGTATAATTTTTATATTTTTTTAGGTATCAGTTTTATATTTTCAACATGAATTTACATCATAGCAGTTTTTAGGTATCATTTTTAAATTTTTTTAGGTATCAGTTTTATATTTTCTTGATGAATTTCCAGTATTATGTTGGTATAAGTTTTGATTGTGTATGAAATACTTGCAGACACTGCATGTTGCTGGAGATTACTTGAAATCAAGACTGGATTGAGTACAAGTAAAAGTAAATGCATGAATGCATGCTTGGAATGGGGAGCAGTGTTGTATGTACTTATATTATGTAGGAAAACAATGTATACTATTATATCAGTTATGTATAGTTGTAGGTATCATATGATACAAGTGGGTATTGTTGTGTATTATTGAGAATAATCTCATTTTTGTGATAATTGAATTGAATCGATTGCTATTATTTTTTAAATCAGTTGGTATTATTGAGAATAAATATTATTTTTGTGAGATTTGAATTGACTAGATGGGCGCTATTTTTTTATCAGTGGGTATCGGTTAGAATTAATATTATGTATCAAAAAAAGTCAATTGCCAAAGTAAACAACACAAATCTACCTACTTGCCACAGTTCTCATACACAAAGCCATAAAAATGATACCTAAAAAAATATAAAAATGATACCTAAAACCTGCTTTAATATTTTAACGACAAAAGTAATACAAAAAATGTTTGAATCACAATTTGATTGATTAAAATGAAATAAATTCGTTTGAGTAGCAAAATTAATGCATCAGTACAAGAATAAAAGTAAAATAGCACCAAAACTATATACAAAACAGCATAACGCTATTAATACAATAAAACTGATACCTTAAAAAATATAAAAATGATACCTTAAAACTGCTACAACGTTTTAAAGAAAAATTAATGCAAAAAATGTTTTCATCACAATTTGATTTTTTAAAATGACATAGGTTCGACTGTAATACATAGATAATGCAACAATACGACTACAAAATAAATACAACATTAAAATCACATCAAACGAATATAAAACAATGGTAAATAAACAAAAATAATACCTAGAAAAATATAAAAATGACACCCAACTGCTGAAAAGTTGAACATTAAAATTGCAGAACCAAAAAAAACATGAATCACCTTGCGAAATAAAAAAAGCTATTCGGCAGAAATGAACAAAAATTATAATGAATATAACAACAACAAAAATTCAGTCGAGGTTGATTGTTGAGATCGATTTCATGCCCTAAATTTTGCTGTTCTATTTTGATTGAGGTTCGACTGTAAGATAGTAGGCGAATTTGATTTGATTCGATTTCCAGTTGAGATGATCTCGTTAATTTTGATTTGCTGATTTCGTGGGAGAAGAAATCGGAGAAGAGAGAAAGGAGCAGAAGAAGAAATCCGGGAAGGGAGAAAGGGGCGACGAAATTTTTTAGGGTTATGTCCTTTTGGATAAAAATTTAAGCGCGTGTTCTTATGGATAAAATAATAATACCGTTTGTCCTTGTAAGTAGTTTCCTGATTCCTTATTTTTTATATCACTTTACCAATCTCACCTAAAAGAACATAACTTGACATACACACACACACAAAAAGTTGTCTATTTAGGAAAAATATACCGCTATAATTGAAAAAAAGGAAAAATTGGACCAGGCTTTGTGATATAAAGCATATTCGCTACGACGTCCTTGGAATTTACTTGAATGTTTCCAATATACGATGCCTATAGTTCTGTTTAAATCATGAAATAAATAGGCAAGCATCAATATCATGGTATCATAAACATAACTAATGAAAATTGTAAATTTTCGAACGTATCCTCTTCCCTTTTATTGTTCATACTAATTTTTTTATTTGAAAATCTAATAAGTGGGAAATTGAATTTTTGTTATGTAGATAAAAATCAAAGTAGTAAAGAAGATTACAAATGAAAGTTTGAATGGTTATATCGCATGTATAATTTAGATGATAAAAGGTTATTAAATGTTGTAAAACAAGTTTTGTTCATTTGATATGCCCGAGGTCTCTAATTCTTTCACGGCCTAAGAGGAGAGAATTTCAAAAAGTAGACAACATATGGCACATTTAGTATCTATAATGTATGTAGTGTGCATCCCAAAAATAGTAGAATTATAAGCTTTATAGTCTGTTCTCACCATGTAATAGAAGGCACGTGGATAGATGTGTCATAAAGAGACAAAAGTTTTGAGTACCCATTGTAGAAAGAAAATCTATATAGCACTAGATCATTCACATTTGTAAAGAATGCACAAAGGCAAAAATATTGGAACAAACTATATGTTATAGTTAGACATGGGTGATTCCGTAGGCTCATAGAAACACTAAGTGTGTCATCTTTGTAGATGTAGGAATGTAAATGATGCAAGTACGACTTATTAAACTAACAATGATTTTAGCATTTTCTCTCCATATTCTAAAATATATACAATATGAACTTACAAAACTTCACTACACTTTGCATTGGGTATAAATGTTTCATCTGTGTAGTTGTAAGATGGTAGCATGACGAAAACTTTGTTTTCGGAACTTCAGAATTTGATAACTAATATCCAGAGTTTAGAATATAATGTTGTGTAATAGAACATGAATTTACTATAATTCTTTGCTTACAAATATGAAGCAGTTACTATTCCCCAAACCCACTTCCGAATACATCCAAAACTGAATTAATAATGGTAGTTCGTCTGAATATTGAATCAATCGTAGAATCTTCACAAATTCCGTCCAACACTAAGGCGAAGCAATAAAACAATAAATTATATTGGCTTTATCGATGATGGCTCGAGCGGATCTACGATTTCATCATGGTTGGCTATTGAAAGGTACTTTCTATTGGAATTGGTAATCTATGAGTTCAGTTCAATTTGATTTTCTACAAAGCCATAAACTTATTTTTCAAGCTTTCTACTAATTTTGGGGAAGAAGTTGAATAGATAAATGAATTTGTTTCCAATAGTTAATTCCCATCTTACTGCTATGTATGCCAACATTTTACTTCCTTTTTACTCTTGGTAGAGGTATTAAAAAGGGTTTTCCATGTTTGTTTAGGAATCAAAATAATATTTTAATGATTCATACAATATACAAAGTATGTTCTGTGACCTCTTTCATGGCACAACTGTAAGAAAATGCATTTGAAAGAATCAAAATTTAGTTATATCTATTTTTGCTTATGAAAGTTGGTCTGACACTATGCATGATTGTAATGCATTTTTTATGTTCAAATGAACGTCCATTTTTTCATAAATTTCATTTATGACTATAATTGTGGTAGTGAAAGAAATAATTAGTGAATTATGGGAATGTAATGGTGTGGGTGTCCGTATAAATTAGAAAAATATGATATTTAGGCAGTGTGCACAGCGTGAAAAATGCAAATATATAAAGTATTTGCTAGAAATATGATGCCAGAGTACATGGAAAACCAGCAGAATTTGTAAGAGAAGAGTAATTTTGTTTTGTCCTTATAAGTCCATCAATACACACAACTAGTTTAATTCAAAAAGGTTGGTGCTTATATAAGAAGTAAACTAATTTTTAAACATTCATATAGGTAAAGAATTAAAACAGTTTCATTTATATATGTATAAATAATATTTGCTTGTTTATATTCTATTTCTGTTTAGCTACATTCATATATGTAGAAGATTTTTTTTCTTACAATTTATGAATGTTAACTTAAGGCTTATTCAATGTCATAACATTATATTTCTTGCAAAAGCAAGACTAAATCAAAATTAGGGAAAATAGTTTGTACACAAGAGAGTTATTTCAAACTCATAGTTCTAGAGACAATGTAAAATCACAAGTTTTAAATGTTCACATACCAGTACCTACGTAATTTATAGACACAAACTTACTTTTTCCAAAACTAATGCAGGTGAAAAAAAATATGTTTTAATTTTTTTGTAATCATAGTTAGATTTTGTTTTGGAATCATAGATTATATGAAATGATAATAATTTTGTTCCAGAAAGGATCAACTCAGTAATATGCGTATAGGTCGAATTTAGATTTTTTTTTGTACAATATTCATAACTAAGTATAGCTTAGTCAACTTTAATGCTTTGCTTTACAATGATGAGATGCACATACTACTCCATGGGAAAGTGGAATCAAATCTCATAGTTATACAATTATTTGATTATTCCTATTATTATGTTGTTTCCTTTATATCATTAAAAACGTTCAAAAAATAATACTTATATTTCACTGTATGGGAAAGGACCAAGAAAATCTCACCTGTTGTATTTTACATTGCCTAATATTTTTGAACACATTTGTGACCATAATGGTTTAGAAAAAGATGTAACCGTATTTACTGATATTGTGCTATATCAATTTTAAATATTTACTGATATTGTGCTATATCAATTTTAAAATTTCCTTCTTAATAGTAAATTATAGCTATGCTTAATTGGTTAGGTCGACAACTTATTTTCAATCGTGCTAGGAAAGTAATTTACAGTTAACAGCCAAAATTACCTTCTCTAGCTCTTTGAAGCTACCATCAACGTATTATCCTATTTTATAACTTACTAAAAGATAATTCTTTTGGGAAAATTATATATTTTATTGCTTTAATTTTGGTTGGAATTTCCATTAGTTGGCTTTAGTGAGGAAGGTTAAGTCATAGTCATTTACCATACTTCAAATTACAGTTATTTTATTCCATGTACAATTGATATGTTTCCAATGATTCCTGCTTATGTTCAGTATCCATATAACTAATGAATAAAATTATACGTTTATCACCTTCATTACTGTTGCTTTGGGACATTGAAAAGTTATATTTTGGACAATTTGATGTTAAGCCATTTACGAAAATCTTGGAGTAGATAAGCTTGAGTCTAAGTCTTATAATCCACAAAAATGTGTTAGTGATATTCATCATTTTTGCTGGATTTATTCGGCTAATAAGAAATATTCATGCTAACTATCAACTTCAATTTTTACTGGTTGGTTCATCCCATAAATAAACTCAACAAAAAAAATGAAAAACATAGTGTAACAATTCTAAAGGAGTTACATTATTTCAAAATGAGTGATTTTTCATCGCAGTTACCTTTTACTGGAAACTGAAATAATTTGAACTATGCTTCGCCATGCCTTTGGCTTGAATATTTATGATCTATCATTTCTCTTAAGAAAGTTATCTTCATTTCTCATAAGTAATTATTGTCTATTTCAAAAAATCTTTACCTATTGGCTGTTTTTCTTATAATGTTGTAATCTATGTTATTGCGATTATCAATTCAATAAGGATTCCACATTTGTTGTTATTTTAAGGTTTGTCCATGGTTTTATTTTTTTATTTTTTTATATATAATTCCATATCATTTGGAAATTTGTCATAAACCCATGACTCAAATTCTAACATTTGTGATTTGACTTTAGTTGTCATTAGATAAAATTTTATTTTGAACAGTTATTTTTGTAATAAGCAATATAAAGATAATCGTATTATCTTTGACGCAGGTTTGGTATTCATATGTTCAAGATGAGGTAATATAGTTTTCAATCCAATGTCAATTGTAGTTTCCTCTGGCATTATGTATTTTATTTCAATAGAAGGGTACCAACACCGCTGGTAGATAGCAATACAGCTGAATATTATATGAAGAATATGGTGAAATCAAATGATCGCCAGGTTGATAATTAAACCAAAAATTGCACTGATAAACCAAGGATGTAACACTCAACATGAAGAAACATTACAAATTGAACACGGTGACAAATTTACATAAGTGAGACGATCTGAAAATAGCATAACCGCACTAATTAAAGCTAATTCCACCACAAAATCCGTATCTATAAAGAATCGGATTTGTATTCTGGTGCAGAAAGTGTTACGAAAATATAGAAATGTATGACTATTGTCCGCCAAGCTATTTTGTTAGAGATAATAATAATTCATTTATTTCTTTGGTTGGTTTGCTATGATTTCGCTATCAAATTGTGCAACTGGTTTTTAGAGTCAAATTGTTGCTTTACAACTTGCTAAGCTTATAGGATGATAATACAAGGATAATTATTTACTATTGTGCCTGCTATGGTTTTCCCAGTTACGAACATGAATTTAAAAAATAGGAATGACCACAGTGAATATATTTTTTGTTCACTATATAAACTGTCAAAATTTTCCAATGCTAATTTTCACACTTCTTAATATGACATTGTTTACACTGGTAGGGTATATTGAATGGTTCACCATTGTATACTTATGGAGGAATTTTCATTTATGGTAACCTTTTTGGTAGCCAACCATTCGAGCTTGGGCATGTCCTATGATATTTAAATCGTACATAATTTTTATCTAATCTACTATGTAAGCTCAAATTTATAAAACCAAAGAATATTCAATCTAAACCTTAATTCTAAGCACAAAAGTTGTACTTAATAATATAAAGGGAAAATTACTTACCCATTTTCTATAGTTCATTATTACATATTTGACTGATGATTTATTGGTCGAGTAATTTATGTTTAAGTACTATTGTGATTCAATTTGTTTTGGTTGTTGCTATGTATATATCTTTGATATTCATGGATGGTGGATAGTTCATTCCATATTAGTTACCATTTCTTCACTCCAAATTCGAGGTATATAGCCATGGATTTCACAGTTAAAGTAGAAACTGAACTTAGTGATTAAGTACTTTAACTTTGATTAAACATCGTCAAATAATTGGTGAAGAAAGAAAACTCCTTTTCGTATTTGTCTTGTAACATGTAATAATTTAATACTAGATTTATTTTTATAACTTGAAAAATTACTCTGTGACGTTCTTAGAATTTCTGAAAATGTTATGAAGTATACTTTGGTTCTATTAACATTAACAGTATACTGAATCTTGCTAAATCTCGTTCTTTAGAATAAACACCATAATTACATGTGACAACCCGGATTCCGACAGACCGGATTTTTTTCAAAAACCCAATCTATCGAAAACCGAGTTGGGTGCTCTGGTATCCTGCAGAAAACGACAGAGATAAAGAAAACATGTCACAATTCGTAAGCATCATACAGCAGGAGGAATTCAAAGTATAATATACTTTAAATATAGCTTTACCTTATAAAACATATTGCCTAACCAGTATCCAATGCTTATACCATCTCTATCATGAACCTAACCTGGAAGTATGTAATGAGGAGGGGGTCAGAACATAAGTTCTGTGTGAGTGGACTTAGAATAAACTTCTGTATAATCCTACATATGTCGTTCAGTTATATTTCTTGCTTATTAGGTTATTCGCGATATTAGCTCTCTAGGCTATACTCATGTCCCACTAGTGGATTAACCTAATACAACGTATATGTAGATACCCCCAACTCGTATAATCCTTTCCATGTATATATACAGTCCCTTGTCGTATGTCATACGGGCTTCATCATGTAAATCTATACTACTTTAGTGTAGTGCCACCATTCTCAAAATCGTTTGGACTACCACTCTAGATCTTGCAAGATTTCGTTTATTACCTAGATCTAATCTAGGGTTTTCTATCCAGCGCTTCCTAGATTCAACCAGGGTTTACGCAACCTAGGGCCACTAGTGTTTATGCAACCTATTGAACGCTTTCTAGATCCGACCAGGGTTTATGCCACCTAGGGCCACTAGGGTTTATGCTACCTATCGAACAATGCCCCCTAGTCTAGGACACACTACCCATAACGATATTTGTTCCTAGACTTTACGTCCTAATCGTGTCGTCAAACATACCAGATATCTAGTTGCACATGCCCTCTATATGTGCGGCCCGAGTCCCGTGGCAGGGCTAGTCAAGGAACACGGAACTCCGTCGGGAGCTTTAAGTTATATGCCGATGCAGATGCTAAGGTCTGTTTTATTTGTATGTGGCTATGGTCCCACTTGACCCCTCCCTCAACTAATGAAAGGCACCCAAGAAAATCAAGAATGAAAACTATACGCAGGCCCTCTATGCCCCCACAAACCTGTTGGCCACACTCACCCATAACTAGATAGCAAGGTATATGGTCTTTTGGAGTTCTCTGCCTTTCCGCTTGCATATCACGATTGACTCAAGATGGTAGGTAGACGACGACGTGCTATCACAGGGCTAAACAAGATATCGCCGCCTCACGCTGGTCCATCCTAGTCTTTAGGTTGCTTATATTGCAACCAAGGCATACTCTTGGTTCTTCTAACGCAGACCTTAACCTCTGTGAGCCCAGGAGGATCGTCTGCAACCTCATAGAGAGATACCAAGAGTACCCTCACGTCCCCTCGAAGCCGCGTGCTTCGTAACCCAGACCGTTGGAGACTTCTTCATGATCAGACGGACGTTCGCTCCTTCTCGTGTTCTACTTGGCTTCCTTGACTAAGATTCACTACTTAGTTCTCTTAACTAAGGTTTACAACTTAGTCCTCTTAACTAAGGTTTATTACTTAGTTCTCTTTCTCATTATTTACTTAGTTCTCTTAATAAGGTTTATTACTTGGTTCTGTTAACAAAGGTTTGATACTTAGTTTCTGTTACTTAGTTCTCTTTAACTAAGGTTTACTACTTGATTCTCTTAACCAAGGATTGATACTTAGTTTCTCTTACTTAGTTCTCATTAACTAAGGTTTGTTACTTAGTTCCTTTTAACTAAGGTTTACCAATGAATTCAAGCATGACTTAAGTTCTCTTTATCAAATGATAGCGTACAAGTATTTTCCCACATTTCCAGCTTAGATTAACTTATTTCATGGTATAAGTCGTCCCACCCTTCGAGTCTTGTTTTACATCTTAAGTCATATTCATTTCTTATCCCTAGGATAATTTATCTATTATTTAATCTTCTCATTCCCCACTTTTCCTTACTTTGATACTGTTATATTGGTTAAGTTTGCCCATGTGTCCAAGTTACTTAACCCCCAATCACATATTCAATTCAGCCCATGTACCTTGCCAAATTGGTTAAGTGTTCTCTATCAGTTCATGTTGACTTAGCCCACCCATATATCTTGTCAAATTGGTTAAGTGTTATCTCATCTTCCTTATCGTTTTCTATAACTTATCTTGTCCTATAAGTTATAATTTCCACTTATTATCCTTTCTTGCCTTATTCAAGTTTATTCTTCATAGGTTATTTATCATTCCCCATTTCTTGTTATTAATTTTCGACTTGACTTAACCCTTCCATTTACTTAACCCGTTACTTAAACTTTACCCGATTCAATTAATTTATGATACCGTTACGGGTCCCATTTGGTTAAGCATATCTAAATTTTTGTTTCACATGTCACCCGTGTCCCACTTAACCCCCTTTATTATAGTTTCCATGTCTTACACATGTCTTACTACGGTTAAGTCTACCTTAGTCATGTTTTACATCACATGTCTTACAACAGTTAAGTCCACATTAGTCATGCTTTACATGTCATTTATATCACCCACTTAACCCTCTTACCATACCCATGTCACCCACATGTCTTATTATGGTTAGTATTTCTTAATTTATTTATTATGCCGAAACGATGTATGACCTCTCACATTAGACGTCCATTCGTGGCTACTGGATTTGTCGGGCGGTTACGGGCAGTCTTACACCACAAACGCGCCTAACCTCGTGTCATAAACCGTTACGCCTCTAGTTCTTGCCGTTGACCTCTCACATTAGACGTCCGCTTGTGGTTGCTGGATTTGCCGGGCGGTTCCGGGCAGTCTTACACCACAAACGCGTCTAACCTCGTGTCATAGGCATTCATTAACAATCGTCTTTCACCCAAACCCTAATTTCATGTCATGTGTTCTAAATTTAACTTAAGTACAATTCATTTTTATGCCTATTTCCAATTTGTCATTAACTACACCAATTACATAATAGTTAGCCAAATTTCATATTACCCAAATTATCCAATTATAGCCAAATTCACCAATTACATGTTATTCATACCGAAACATGCCAATTTCCAATATCCAATTATACCCAATTTCATATAATCAAAATTCATTGCTGCGCACAATTCAGCATAGATTCATGTTCCCAAATCATACCCAAAGATTCATTATGAATTACGCCCCAAAATTATCAATTCAAACTTTATTTCATTGAATAATCCCCATATACAATTTGCCAATTTTCCCAATATTTGCAATAATAATTGTTACGCGCCACTCCCAAATTACAGATTATATCCCTCGATTGCATAAAATAAATTATACCCAATATTTGCAACAACAATTGTTATGCCACAAAGCCCAAATTACAGATTATATTTCTCCATTGCATAAAATAGATTATGCCCAACATTTCCATATTCCAACTGCACGTATGCATAATAAGATTTTCGTCTAGGTTCGAGATAACCTAGATTCAAAAATAAAAAGGGAAAGGAGGATAAAAGGGACAACTATTATAACATGAATCTTGAATTAAATTAATAACTGGGGAATGATGAACAATAATAATACTATTATACAACAAATTTATTAAAATTCCACTCACCTTGACTGGATTAGGGAAAGTAAACGATTTGTTGATGTAGAACGCTGATTTAATCTTCTTATTTGATTGTGGGTGAAGAGCTTGAATCGTTGATGAAGAATTTTTCTTCTTGATTTGATTAAACTCCAAAGTTGAAGAAGAACCTGCAATTTAGTGTAGGATTTTGGGGCGGCGGCCATGTTTGGTCGAAGTTTGGCGGCATGGAGGCATCAGAAGGAATTGTTTATGAATTAGGTTAGGTCTAGGCACTATTTTATAGGTGTAGAGAGTGTTTTAGAGCCATTAGATCGCCCTAAAAGCCATCCGGTCCGTCCAACACATCAAAAATCGTCACTGACCAGATCTGGAAAAATCAGGGGGGTGTTCGACACTAAGGTCGACCCCCAAGTCGACCTCCCTAGGTAGGTCGACCCCCAGGTCGACCTGCCTGGGTAATTTCGTATGTAAATTCTGAATTTTTGTTGAATCTTCGGCAGGCCATAACTCTTTCATACGGAGTCCGATTTTCATAAACTTGGACTCTATTCCAAGCAGAATTTCGTGACGAACGCAATGGTGATGTCCGTTTACTTAATTCCTGATATATAAATTAACTATCCTTATTTTTTCATATCTTCGATTACACACATTATTATCGCATTAATTTCCTTACTCTTCAATGTATGAATTAATTTTTCATTATACATCACCATTATTTACCTATCTATGCATATATACATATTTGTACATTTTTAATTATATTAAAAATGTGGGGTGTTACATTCTCCCACCCTTAAAGAATTTCGTCCCCGAAATTCGATAAGAGTAAAATAGATAATACCTCGCAATATCCATCCATCCAGTGTGCATCCAATTGTTGCAAACATTGTGCAATTGTGCGAAGTGAGATACATCATAGTAAAGTATGTATGACTAATTTGGATCCACCTATATGTATGTAAATTTTAAAAACCCTTTCAAAACATGATGCTCACATCCTAAATATACTTGCAGTTCTATATGAATGCAATATTCTTGAAAAATCAAAATATTTTTCATCCAAGTTTTCCCATACTCTTATAGAATAAGAGCATGGTTCACCCAATTGTCGCATCCAAAATCCTACCAACCATCATTAAATTCGAAATTTAGAAAAATCTAATTTCCTAAATTCGATTTCTTATGTTACAAAAATATATAAAATGGAAGAATTTACATTTTCCGCGGTACCTTTTATAATTGCACTCGGATTTTTATATAACTATTCTATAAAAACTTCCTACTTTCCTATCCAAGCACAACCACATAAGAAAACTTTCCTTTCTCTTTCATTTTATCTTGGAATAATTTCATATTTATTCATCTTTTTCTTAAGATTTCCATTTTCTTTTCCCATCACATTTGTTGCCTTACTGAATTTGTTGTCTCTTGTAAGCTTAGGCTTTTCTCTTTCGTAGCTTATTTGACTTAATACAATTACCTAAGTTTATTATTTGAAATAAGCTTTTTCTATTTTCAACTCAAACAGCATCCTACACAGCTACTACTATGGGCCAAGAATCTTAGGACTTTGTCATCTCATAAAATTGCGAGTCCACACAATAGGTTCTACCCACTAACTTGCCCTTTACTACTTAGTAGTCACTACTAGTCCTTGCTGTGCATTACTAGCCTATACTTTTTTCTCTCTTTCTCAAGCAAGAAACCTAGGTTTCTCAATGCATATGCATTCTAAGGGAATTTTCCATTAGTTTAACATTAGCTAATCCCTACCTATAAATTGGCAAGAGAGTAACTCCCTAAATATCAACCCCGAAGACCGAAATCAACATCAGATTGACACTCAGAGAATCCTTCAACTCAACCAATCTCTAGTTGGTTCCAATTGTTTAATTCATAGCTTTAACTTTCTCTCGTCCTTTTCTAGGCACTAATCCTTACCTACTCCATTTTTTTAAAACATGGTTTGGCCTCCTTTCTTTTCATTACATTTTTCTTTCAAAAATTAAAAGTGTTAAAACTTTGTTTTCTTCTCCAAAACTTGTTTTCGCCAAACCATAAAAACATGTTACAGAATAAAATGCAAAACATTTTTTTTTCAAATCACAAAACTGGAGTAGACAAGGACAACTATCGGGCTTACATTGTTTCTACAATGTTAATTTAACTACTTGCTATAAGGTGTAGACATCTATTCTATTCCTACACTCTATCGCTTATTTTGTTCATCCAACAAAAATTTCTTTTTAAAACAATAATCAGATTTTATTATTAACAGAATATAATTTCTTTTACAAAACGCAATACTTTCTTTTCAATCATTTCATATACTATAATATGAAAACTAGCGATGCTCTATATTATGCACCTTTTTAATGAGAGAATTCTTTTAAAACAAGAAATCGTTGTTTTACAAAATATACCCCGCTTTAGTCTAAAAACCCAACATGCACCAAATAATTTTTCAAACATCAAAAATACTTTTAAGATTAAAACTAGAAAAACACCACAAACTCTTTTACAGATTAAAATTCTTAAAAGTTTATTATTTGGTTAGACTCAAAGCGGGACTTCAACTCACTAGGCTTTTCCTAGGCACTTTCGCGAATTCAATTCTCTCGACTATATATATTCTTAATCCATTTTTCATTTTTCAACCTTTTCTAGTTTCTAAGGTTACACTTCTAAACCCACTACTTTCAAATACTAATATTTCAGTTTCCATCCTATGGGATATTTTTCTTTCTCTAGCTTCAAGTCATATTGTATACTTTCCCAACACCCTAATGGTTTCCAAATTCCTATGTTCATTCCTTGAGTGTACGAACTAGATATCCCAACTCATTTCATGTCTAGTGGGTTACTATATGGATTTAGGTTTATATACACAATATATTTATATTTTAGAAAATACAAATACGTTCACTCATTATCTCCCTAAGATCACTAAACCGAAGATCTAACACCAGATGTGAGAACCCGGATTCCGACAGACCGAATTTTTTTCAAAAACCCAATCTATCGAAACCCAAGTTGGGCACGCTGGTATCCTACAGAAAAAGACAGAGATAAAGATAACATGTCATAATTCGTAAGCATCTTACAGCGGAAGGAATTCAATGTATAATATACTTTAAATATAGCTTTACCTTATAAAACATACTGCCTAACCAGTATCCAAAGCTTATACCATCACTGTCATGAACCTAACCTGGAAGCATGTAATGAGGAGGGGGTCAGAACATAAGTTTTTTGTGAGTGGACTTAGAATAAACTTCTGTATAATCCTACATATACCGTTCAGTTATATTTTCTTGCTTATTAGGTTATTCGCGATATTAGCTCTCTAGGCTATACTCATGTCCCACTAGTAGATTAACCTAATACAACGTATATGTAGATACCCCTAACTCGTATAATCCTTTCCATGTGTATATACAGTCCCTTGCCGTATGTCGTACGGGCTTCATTATGTAAATCTATACTACTTTAGTGTAGTGCCACCATTCTCGAAATCGTTTAGACTACCACTCTTGATCTTGCTAGATTCCGTTTATTAACTAGATCTAATCTAGGGTTTTCTAACCAGCGCTTCCTAGATTCAACCTGGGTTTACGCTACCCACCACTGGGGTTTATGCTACCTATTGAACGCTTTTTAGATCCGACCAGTGTTTATGCTACCTAGGGCCACTAGGGTTTATGTTACCTATTGAACAATGCCCCCTAGTATAGGACACACTACCCAGAGCGATATATGTTCCTAGACTTTACGTCCCAATCGTATCGTTAAACGTGCTAGATATCTAGTTGCACATGTCCTCTCTATGTGCGGCCCGAGTCCCGTGGTAGGGCTAATTAAGAAACGCGGAACTCGGTCGGGAGCTTTAAGTTATCTGCCGATGCAGATGCTAAGGTCTGTTTTATCTGTATGTGGCTATGGTCCCACTTGACTTCTCCCTCAACTAATGAAAGGCACCCAAGAAAACCAAGAATGAGAACTGTACGCAGGCCCTGTATGCCCCCACAAACCTATTGGCCACGCTCACCCATAACTAGATAGCAAAGTATATGGTCTTTTGTAGTTCTCTGCCTTTCCGCTTGCATATCACGATTGACTCAAGATGGTAGGTAGACGACGACATGCTATCACAGGGCTAAACAAGATATCGCCGCCTCACGCTGGTCCATCCTAGTCATTAGGTTGCTTATATTGCAACCAAGGTATACTCTTGGTACTTCTAACGCAGACCTTAACCTCTGTGAGCCCAGAAGGATCATCTGCAACCTCACAAAGGGCTACCAAGAGTACCTTCACGTCCCCTCGAAGCTGCGTGCTTCGTAACCCAGACCGTTGGAGCCTTCTTCATGATCAGACGGACATTCTCTCCTTCTCGTGTTCTACTTGGCTTCCTTGACTAAGATTTACTACTTAGTTCTCTTAACTAAGGTTTACAACTTAGTCCTCTTAACTAAGGTTTATTACTTAGTTCTCTTTCACATTATTTACTTAGTTCTCTTAACTAAGGTTTATTACTTGGTTCTCTTAACTAAGGTTTGATACTTAGTTTCTGTTACTTAGTTCTCTTTAACTAAGGTTTACTACCTGGTTCTCTTAACCAAAGTTTGATACTTGGTTTCTGTTACTTAGTTCTCGTTAACTAAGATTTGTTACTTAGTTCCTTTTAACTAAGGTGTACTAATGAATTCAAGCATAACTTAAGTTCTCTTTATCAAATGATAGCGTACGGATGTTTTCCCACATTTCCAGCTTAGATTAACTTATTTCATGGTATAAGTCATCCCACCCTTCGAGTCTTATATTACATCTTAGGTCATATTCATTTCTTATCCCTAGGATAATTTTATCTATTATTTAATCTTATCATTCCCCACTTTTCCTTACTTTGATATTGTTATATTGGTTAAGTTTTCCCATGTGTCCTAGTTGACTTAACCCCCAATCACGTATTCAATTCAGCCCATGTACAATTCCAAATTGGTTAAGTGTTCTCCATCAATTCATGTTGACTTAACCCACCCATATATCATGTCAAATTGGTTAAGTGTTATCTCATCTTCCTTATCGTTTCCTACAACTTATCTTGTCCTATAAGTTATAATTTCCACCTATTATCCTTTCTTGCCTTATTCAAGTTTATCCGTCATAGCTTATTTATCAATCCCCATTTCTTGTCATTAATTTTAGACTTGACTTAACCCTTCCATTTACTTAACCCGTTACTCAACTTTACCCAATTCAATTAATTTATGATACCATTACGGGTCCTATTTGTTTAAGCATATCTAAATTTTTGTTTCACATGTCACCCGTGTCCCACTTAACCCCCTTTATTATAGTTTCCATGTCTTACACATGTCTTACTACGGTTAAGTCTACCTTAGTCATGTTTAACATCACATGTCTTACAACTGTTAAGTCCACATTAGTCATGCTCTACATGTCATTTATATCACCCACTTAACCCTCTTACCATACCCATGTCACCCACATGTCTTATTATGGTTAGTATTTCTTAATTTATTTATTATGCCATAACGATGTATGACCTCTCACATTAGTCATCCGTTCGTGGCTGCTGGATTTACCGGGCGGTTACGGGCAGTCTTACACCACAAACGCGCCTAACCTCATGTCATAAACCGTTACGCCTCTAGTTCTTGCCGTTGACCTCTCACATTAGACGTCCGCTTGTGGTTGCTGGATTTGCCGGGCGGTTCCGGGCAGTCTTACACCACAAACGCGCCTAACCTCGTGTCATGAGCATTCATTAACAATCGTCTTTCATCCAAACCCCAATTTCATGTCATGTGTTCTAAATTCAACTTAAGTACAATTCATTTTTATTCCTATTTCCAATTTGTCATTAACTACACCAATTACATAATAGTTAGCCAAATTTCATATTACCCAAATTATCCAATTATGGCCAAATTCACCAATTACATGTTATTCATACCCAAACATGCCAATTTCCAATATCCAATTATACCCAATTTCATATAATCAAAATTCATGGTTGCACACTATTCAGCAAAGATTCATGTTCCCAAATCATGCCCAAAGATTCATAATGAATTACGCCCCAAAATTATCAATTCAAACTTTATTTCATTGAATAATCCCCATATACAATTTGCCAATTTTCCTAATATTTGCAATAATAATTGTTACGCCCCAATTCCAAATTACAGATTATATCCCTCGATTGCATAAAATAAATTATGCCCAATATTTGCAACAACAATTGTTATGCCACAAACCCCAAATTACAGATTATATTTCTCGATTGCATAAAATAGATTATGCCCAACATTTCCATATTCCAACCGCAAGTATGCACAATAAGATTTTCGTCTAGGTTTGAAAAAACCTAGATCCAAAAATAAAAAGGGGAAGGAGGATAAAAGGAACAACTATTATAATATGAATCTTGAATTAAATTAATAACTGGGGAATGATGAACGATAATAATACTATTATACAACAAATTTACTATAATTCCACTCACCTTGATTGGATTGGGGAAAGTAAATGATTTGTTGATGTATGTGACAACAAGGAATTTCGCTCGATCCGAATCAGTCGCTAAACCGATCTAGGCCGTTCGAAACGCCTGATTGTTTTGAGAACACGACAAAATAGAATGCAGACGGAAGAACATTTCATTGTATATTACAACAATTCCATCAGAATACAAGAATATACAGAGTATAAATGAATATTGAAAAGAAATATCAGAGATTTAAATTACATTTAAATACATAGCAACGGAAAATAATACAATACACAACTAGAAGAGATATACGGATACAAAGCTTTCTGGATATCATTCCAGCTGTAAACCAGGATCCTGTGAGTATAAATCTGCAAAACCAAAACTACTAGCTGCCCGTGTCAAAATAAGGGCACCCAGAGTTTAGGTTAAAACAATAAACTCCAGGTCAGTCATGTGACTGGTGTGAGAACTAAAACAGTTCTTAATCTTTATTTTTGAAGTTAGGTAAATCAAGGGACCACGCCATATAACACGGAACGGGTTTCCTCCCAAGAATACCAGTGCATAAAACAAACAGCGCAATGCTAAATAAAGAAAAATGAAGCTGTTATAAGACCCAGGTCCTATCACACAATGCAACGCAAGCCGGGGGATAGGGTTTTCCCATATAACAGCCAAAGAATGCTTGATACCTTTTAAAACAAATCATTTGATACTATTATAAGTGAATAGAGTATAAAACAACTTCAAATCATAAATATCAATCATAGACGGCATGGGTACCATATCTCATGTCGCCATACTAGTTCTACAATTAAAACCGCAAATGTCACGTATTTGGAAATTGGATTTCCATCTATGAACCGAGGCAAAAGATAGTCCTCAACCGATTCGAGACAATCTAGCCCATGTCTAAGGATCAGAGCTCGAGTGACCCTTGGAGCGATAGGGCCGGTCCACCGATGTGGATAAAAATGCCTGAACACTGCGTTTCCCCACCCTTTGGGGCGTAAATGAGCCAACGAATGGCTCCATCGGACCCGGATCGTCCGATCTAACCGAGGCGCCTCGCAACAGCAACAACAACACAGGTGAAAAGTATATAAATGTCAGGGCTAGTAGGTCACTGACACCACCCTAGCTAGAAGGAAACGCATGCCCTCCCTGAGGTCCTCTCCCATTTCTGGTTCACAACCGGGGTGTGAGGCTCGCGAATTCACGTTACACAAAGCTATGCCACACAGGCGGTGATTTGATTATCAACCACTAGACTTTGCTTTTCAACAGAAGCCTTGATCATTTTCCACTTAGGCATGCCACACAGGCAATTCACTCTATGCGTTTGATATCCATCAGTATATAACCCCTGAGCTCGTACGTCTCAGAGAAGGGCGTTAAGCAAGAGAATAAATTCTCCGCCGCCAAACAGATATATATTTAATAGAAATCAATCACACAAACTAAAATCCAATGTCTGACACACAGTCCATTTACAAGTCCGTTCTGGGTCTGAACGAAACCGGAGGCACTTTCCTCGCATATCCATCGATCTCCAAGCACATCTGGACGACCACCGACTGATTCCCTCATCTAGGGTGTAAAGCCCAATCAAGATCATCAGTAACCACCCAAACGATGTGAAGACTTCCGGTCTTCAACCAGCGTCTTCATCTTCGACACCACGTCGAATTAGTTATTCAGAATGGGATAAACCCGATCTTTCTGAACAACTCGCGTATATATATATAATAAACACGTGTTACACAAACACAACATACGCGTCATTCCAATTCAGAATATTCCTTAGTTCAAATATTCTTATATTTTGGGAAAGGTTCCCATTAATTTTATCAAAGATAAATTCTTTAAATTTATTCTTTAATCTCCATTGAATATCAATTCAAACTAGTCGGTATTAGCGAACCACACCGAAGTAATCATTTATTTTAATTTCCCAATCCCAACCTATTCATCCCATGACGTAAAACTGGTTATACTTCATATCTAACACCACGGTGTTATCGGTAAATTCAATTAACATTTCACGTTCAAATCTAATTAAAGATTTAACTATCGCCTGGAGCAAAACTGGTGATACTCCATTCTCGATCATTTCAATCTAATTAAAGATTCATTAAAACTCCACTTAGTTTTAATCATTAACTGGGTTAAAGAATCAGTGTCATTTTAAACACGGTTCACGATAAACCCAAAATCACATTCCATTAATTATCGGGTTAAAGAACAAATGTTATTTAAAACACTGTTCACGATAAACCCAAAAATCAATGCCAGTTCAATTCCAATTAAATATTATTTAGTTGGTACACTTCATTAAATCTAAATAAAAAGATTTAATCTTTTCTCAAATGAGTTCAAGAACAGTGTTGATGAAGACACCATTCACGACAAACCCAAATCACATTTGATATCAAATACAAGGCTCTGAATAGAAAATATATCGGCTTATATTCAATATCAAATTCTACGACCAACAAATATCGTATTGGAAATAACGATATAAATATGTATATCTTTCAAATTTCCATAACAACACCTGTATAATCACGAAATCCAACCTCGAAATATTCCGAAGACAATTTCGATTCAAATCCATTCCAATGCAATTATTGGAAATTCTGGTTATATTTCAAAACCATTTCAAACTCACTTTATTTATTTTAAAAATAAATAAATTACTATTCTAGTTCAAAACTAGTTCATTTCGATAAAAATCCATTTTTATCTTTTCAAATATGGAGTTTTTCATCCCAATTCTTCAAAAATCATTTCTTATGATTTTACACAAATTATTACTATTTTTAATAATTTTATCAAGGCCTATACAGTCGATTTCCATCAACGGCCATCGAACTGCACTTATAGCGACCTTTTCCAAATTTGATTTGGACATAATTCCAAATCCAACCGTTAGATTTCAAATTTCTAATATTCCTCAGAAAGGTCTTTTCGATACGAACCCAATGGTTCCGGTTTTAGGAGAATCCGACGGTCGGATCTCCCGTAATATCCGTTCGAAGTCAATGGTCGAAATTCGCGAACTGCCGCGGCGTGGCGCGTTCTATTCAGGCCATTATATTATATATATAATATATATAATATATACTTCGTCGATTTCAATTCAAAACGTGCTTTATAAATCGATTTAAATTCATTTACAAAACGGTTTCAACTTCATATTCAATTTCAAATCAAAATTGAATATTCCAATATAAATTCGTTTTAAATTCATTTCAAATTGATTTCGATTTTAATTCGATTTGAATTCATTTTCTTTTCAATTCAATTCAATTCGAATCCGTTTTAAATTCAATTCAATTCGAATTCATTTTATATTCAATTCAATTCGAATTCGTTTTACATTCAATTCAATTCGAATTCGTTTTACATTCAGTTCAATTCGAATTCGTTTTATATTCAATTTCAATTCGAATTCCTTTCTATTCAATTTCAATTCAAATTCATTTCTATTCAATTTCAATTCGAATTCATTTCTATTCAATTTCAATTCGAATTCATTTCTATTCAATTTCAATTCGAATTCATTTCTATTCAATTTCAATTCGAATTCATTTTTATTCAATTTCAATTCGAATTCATTTCTATTCGATTCCAATTCGAATTCATTTCTTTTCAAAATATCAGATTTTGAAATCACTTTCGATATTCATTATAAAATGAATAAAATCAATATAACTATCGTTCAAGTCAAAATGGCGTCAATCTAATCAACACGGCTTCATATATTTCTATTTTCAAATATTTCTATTTCAAATATTTCTATTTCAAATATTACCTTTTCAAATATTTCTATTTCAAATATGGAACGAGGCCCAATCAATTACCATATAATGTTAATTATATGGATTTTCTACAACACATGTATACAATAACAACGATGAATAATCAACCTTCATCCAAAGTGCATTCTACACTGTATAAGCATCAAATATAAATATTCAACGCTTATAACAGTCTGTCAATCAATCGATCGACATACAACTAATTATTGGGATTAGTGTATGTCATATATCATCCCAATACCCGTGTGGGGTTTCAAACAATCAAACACAGATTTTATTTCTGCAGTTGGGCGATGTGTAAAATTTATCGTCCCAATCAATATCAGTCAATGTGTGTATATAAACAAATCGTCCGATCTGTTTATTTTTATTTCATTTCATATACACGTTAAAAATTATATTTTTAACTATAAAATAATTTATTTCATTTCACATCACATCACACAATCAACTACACATCAAAATCAAACAAACAAGCATACAAGCCGTCCATGGTCTGTGGACGACGGGTGTCGTGTGCTACTAAACACCGTCTGCATCCTAGTACATATTTTAACTAGAAATAAATTAAAGAGTGAGAAGTTCTCACAGAATTGCTAACCCAAACATCTCGATTCTTCAAATGTAGAAGTCTTCGCCGTTCTTGCCTCTTGTCACTTTCGTTGCCCGTATTCTCTACATATATAAAAAATCACATTTTTACTATGCTATTCAATATATAAAAATCGAATTTTTACTTCGCTATTCAATATATAAAAATCGAATTTTTACTATGCTATTCAATATATAAAAATCGAATTTTTACTATGCTATTCAATATATAAAAATCGAATTTTTACTATGCTATTCAATATATAAAAATCAAATTTTTACTATGCTATTCAATATAAAAAATCGAATTTTTACTTTGTTAAAAATCAAATCTTTAATACCTCTATAATATAAAAATCCTATTTTTAACCTTTTACTAATATAAAAATTATATTTTTAATACTCTAACTATATTTAAAACTGAAATAAAATCGAAATACATATAAAAACTTACTGCCGAAGGGGATAGTGCTGCGCTCGCAGAGGTGGCATCTCGTCGGGGTCTGGAGGCTTCTTCTGGTGGCAGGCGGCTGAAGGGGGGGGGGGGGGGGGCGTCGGCTAAGTGACGAGGGGGGTGGCGGAGCTGAAAGGGGGGTTGGCGTCTCAGCAGGGAAAGGGGAGGGGGGTAGTTGCGACTCAGCAGGAAGGGGGGGTCGATCTCCGGCGGCGCAGGTGGGGGGGTGGGGGGCGTGAGGCTCGGCGGTGGCTCGAGGGCCCAGGGCGGCGGCGCGATCCGTTCTTTCTTTTTTTTATTTTGGGAATGAACGGTAGGGGAGAGAGAGAGAAGAGGGAAATAAGGGGGGGCTTTTATACAAATATATATATTTTTATTTTATTTTAATCCAAAAAGTGAGTTTTTATTTCGACCTCGAAACGAGACCCACCGCATGTTGTCCCTAGCTAATTACCCCCATTCCGAACACAATGGGATATGTATCGCAAGCTGATTCGACAGTTTCGATCAGTTTTCGTCAAAGTCAACATATAACTCTATATATTGAATTTCAACGTACATTTCGATTTACCGGGGCCACATACTAACTCAAAAAATTCCAGAAAAATATTTTCTAGCTTCGTATTGACGATACAGTCCTAACAAAACTAGTTTCGTCGAATTCTGAGACCGTTAGAAAAATGGCCATTTTCCAGACGATTAAAATCAACTGAAACTGGTCAAACGCGTTTTCCTTTGCCACGCTCACATATTGATTCGAAAAATTATGAAATTTGAAACCTAGCAATAATTTGACATCGCGGATCCAACAAAAGTGGTTTCGTCGAAATCCGAGGTCGTTTGCAAAATGACCATTTTTAAAGGCCAAAATTCCATAGCGACTATTCTAAAATTTCAACTAGACGTATCTTTTGATTCCCGCTATGAAATTCCGATTTTTCGGTTTCGTTGGAAAGATATTCACAAATAGATTCTAATATTTTTTTGTTTCACTAAAATTCGGTTTATTTTGCACCCGGTATGTTCAATTGAAGTTTGAAATCGAATTATCGAACTACCGCGCCGTTTTCAATTCCTTTTATAAATATAAATAATTATTTATATTCTAATGACGAACTATATAATATATACGTTCGAATTCCATTCGAAATAAATTTCTCGTCGGTATTATTTAAAATAATTCATTTTAAATAATCAAAATTCGCTAAAATCGCCAAAATAAAATTTTTAAACTGGCCCAGATTTCCGGGTTATTACAATCTCCCCCACTTAAAACTTTTCGTCCCCGAAAAGGAACAAAGCTGAAAGTTGTTCCACAAATCAACTCAACTTCCAGTGTTTTCACTACGGCTTAAGTTCTTCAACTTTTCAGTTTCTAAGAACTTTTCAAATTTTTCAAAAATTTGGCTAACACCCTAAATTTTCGAAAAATTTCGCCATAACCTCCCCTGCACCGGGAGCACGGGAAAATGCCGAAATTGCCATACAGGCCTTCTGATCTCAAAATGAAAAAGAAAAAGCCAAGCGGCTAGCCAATCGGCTCATAAAATCATCATCACCCAAACAAAACAGTAAATTATGTTAAACATGTACCTATTTGTCGGGCAAACAAATTTTATTCTTCTGCTCTAGCCTCTTTGCTATGACCTATTCAATGTAAGTACAAGTATATGCAAACAAATGCGACCAAATTTCAATACAATTCACTATTTGATACAATTAGGCGTAATGGTTCAAAATTATCAAACAAATAAACAAACAACACAAACATCAATCAATTAGTAGATTAACGTTTCAAATTCATAATTTTGATACATATACATATACAGAAAATATTGTTTTTGATGCCAATTCACAACGATAAGCCCTATCTAATTTCGGTTCTCACACTAGTCTAATGGAAATATAGAAATCTCACTTTCGTTACTCGAAAATAAATACTGGCGATAGTGCCCCATCACCAGAATTATCCCCGGGCAACTAGATTATGATTCTATAACCATCCAGTATATTAAAACTTTGAATACACGTTTGCAAGACATATATGCAAAATCTTTATATATCGGATTCTCCAAATCAATATAAATAAATAATCAAATACGAATAATTTATTTAAATTTCAAAACAAAATTTGTTTTAACTTTAAAAATATACTCTTCACGGTCGTTCTAGGATACTACTGATCCTATCTCTAACGAGTCATTCCCATTGGATATTACTAATCCAATATCTGATGAATTCCTTCGTATGGTTCTAACTTGTCTTGTTCTCTGAGCTTTGTAAACCAAGCTCCGATACCAAATGTGACAACAAGGAATTTCGCTCGATCCGAATCAGTCGCTAAACCGATCTAGACCGTTCGAAACGCCTGATTGTTTTGAGAACACGACAAAATAGAACGCAGACGGAAGAACATTTCATTGTATATTACAACAATTCCATCATAATACAAGAATATACAGAGTATAAATGAATATTACACAGAAATATCAGAGACTTAAATTACATTTAAATACATAACAGCGGAAAATAATACAATACACAACTAGAAGAGATATACGGATACAAAGCTTTCCGGATATCATTCCAGCTGTAAACCAGGATCCTGTGAATATAAAACTGCAAAACCAAAACTACTAGCTGCCCGTATCAAAATAAGGGCACCCAGAGTTTAGGTTAAAACAATAAACTCCAGGTCAGTCATGTGACTGGTATGAGAACTAAAACAGTTGTTAATCTTTATTTTTGAAGTTAGGTAAATCAAGGGACCACGCCGTATAACACGGAACGGGTTTCCTCCCAAGAATACCAGTGCATAAAACAAACAGCGCAATGCTAAATAAAGAAAAATGAAGTTGTTATAAGACCCAGGTCCTATCACACAATGCAACGCAAGCCGGGGGATAGGGTTTTCCCTTATAACAGCCAAAGAATGCTTGATACGTTTTAAAACAAATCATTTGATACTATTATAAGTGCATAGAGTACAAAACAACTTCAAATCATAAATATCAATCATAGACGGCATGGGTACCATATATCATGTCGCCATACTAGTTCTACAATTATAACCGCAAATGTCACTGAAACACCCCACCTCCGTTAGGGTCACTCTCAAAGGGAATGCCCTAATTTTGGTGGAGGTTTATAAGTATAACTCACAGATACACAAGACAGATATAAATACACATATTTTTGAACAGCGGAAAACAACAGCAATTTTTATTACAGCAAAATACGTGTTACACAAAACATGTCATAATTGTCTTACAATACTTCCAAAAACCATTACATTTTCATAACTGTCTTGATTTCATAACTTAAAGAAGCATAAAAACAAAATTAAACTACATAAGTCCCCATAGTTGCAATCCAAAGCCATAGTCCAAAACGAAAGAGATCCAAACAATACATTCTTTCTCTTCAAGCTGGATGTGAAAACTGGTCAAGCTGCGGTATTCGCTCCCTGTGGACCTTGGGGGGGGGGGGGGACGGAAGAAAAGAAGATGAAAGAAAAGTAGAGTCAGACATAAGGCCTGAGTAAGTCTAGGACTATTCAGTCTATGAATAAAGAACTGGGCATGATAAGTATAAACTGGAAATGGGAAAGCACCATAAACTAAGTTAGGTTGTCTAGAGTCGAATATACTTATCGTACCCCATATTAATCTCCGCATCCATATAAACTAGTTCCCAACAGGCACCCCATAATCAGGGTGAAGTGATCCGTTTCTAATGATCGGCTCCTACTCGCATAGTTACATGTGTCTTACGGCCCCCGATGTTGTAGTTACCTATGTTGGTCCCACCATGGGGTGTATCAAGTCCCATGGTGGCGGCCCGACACAATTCTAGAATGCACACGTATACTACTGGTGCCCAGTGCCTTATTTTCTGCGCCAGAGTGTGTGCACGCCCGCACCCCGTTAGAACCTACACTGCTGCACCACCACCGTCGATTTGACCTCTTACAGTCAGCCCAGTAATCGTGCCCCACCCTGCCTAGTTCAGGGTATCCTGATACACCTTATAGGGTTACTGCTGAAAGGGGTCCCACGCTACAAGGTTTTCTATTTCTAGCCAACATGCTAAGTTGGTTAAGTGTTTTGTAAACCTAACCCCCAATCAGTATGTATAGTTTAGCATGTTCCATTTTTGATTAAGTATTAATTCAATTTACTTAATCCTACCAATCCTGACTCAGCTTTAATTGTCTTATTAAAGCCTCGACCTCTCACATTAGACAAATATTGTTGTGGCTGCCTGTTGCCGGTTGGGTCCGGGCAGTCTTACGCCACAACTCAGTCTAACCTCGGGTCCTTATTGGGCTCTGTGTTTAACCACCCACATTGGATAGGTATTATTGTGACTACTGGACAGCCGGGCGGTTCCGGGCAGGTTTACATCACAACTCAATCCAACCTCGGGTTAAACACATCGTATTTTCTAAATTTACATATTTTGTCTCTTTTCTTTTTATATGTAAATATTTGCGGCCCATTATTCAAATTCATCTTTATTGGGTAAAATTAATTTACACCACTTAGTTGTTTTTCAAGGTCGTTGGCATGCGTCAAACATGCCAACACATATGTTCTATATTTTAACCCAAACGTCATTACCCCCGTTTTATACGTTCGCTACAATATAACATATGTTGGGTTTAACATTTAAACCCAACTTAGCCACATGAAAAAGGGGAGGCTTAGAACATGGTGTTTATATATTCTAAGTAACATAAAAAGGGGAGTGTGAACGCATGAACTTGCAACATAGCGAACTAATTAACATAAATTTGGCACTTGTGAACTTGCATTGTAATAGCATATAATCGTGGCACAAACATACCTAAACATGAAATCATGGTTTTTGATCTATTCATATAATCATGGCATAAACATACCTAAACATGAAATCATGGTTTTTGATCTATTCATATAATCATGGCATAAATATACCTAAACATGAAATCATGGTTTTTAATCTATTCATGCAAAGTTGCAATTGGAATGTAAATCTAACTTAGCTATGTGTCACATATATTATCATATGATTTTGATATCAATATAGGCCTAAAACATGTTTTCCAATTAGGCATAACACCAAACATAGTCTAGTCATGTTCATAGAGTCAACACAAGTTCACAAAGATGCTTACTTTTGTCTCTAATACAAAAGTATGGTTTTACACTTGAATCATGATGCCAATTCCAACATAAATTCACATAAGTCATAATACCCAAATGGATCCAACTACACTAAAAGTGATTATAATATATATTATGTTGGCATAATAGTGAATCATATACTTGCACGAATCTCAAATAAACTACCACAAACATGTAGTTGTTAATTTTCAACATGAATCACATACTTGCAAATATCCAATCGTTATACCACAACATCCCAAATCATCTAGAATCAAAGCAACATACAAATATGAATTATTATCACCACAAATCAAATACAATTCTATTTCTCATTTTACACAAATCAAAACACAGTTCTTTATTCACATCGGAATAGCACTCTACTTACAACGTATGACGAATCTTCAATTCAGGAATCTTAATTCTGAATTTGGAGATGCTATCCTTTGTTGTAGGCGTTGTTTTGATTTAGTGGTCGTTGCTTTAAGCTTTTGAATTGTCTCCTAATCGTCTCTCAATTTTTACGGCTATTTCTAGTCCTTCCTCAGCAGCATGATGGTCTCATTCTTATTTTTGTTTATATGAATTAGGTGGAGTCTTAGGTCCTTTTTATAGAGTTTGTGAATTGATTAGGACCGTCGATGGAGCTTGGATTAATATTAGCCATTCATTTGAAGGAGAGACCAACCAGGAGCTGACACCTAGCCCTAGTGACAAGGCAAGGCTCAGGAATGCGGCTAAGCACAGACCAGGCCAGAAAATACAAGCAGGTGCACCAGGCCAAAAATGGCCCGACCGGGGAGGTCGACCCCCAGGTCGACTCTAGAGTCGACCTGGCCTGGGGCAGGTCGACCCCCAGGTCGACTCCCAGGTCGACCCTAGGGTCGACCCCCAGGTCGACCTGGTGGGTTGGGCGGGAACTTTTCCCACCTACTCTGATTGGGCTGAAATTCAAATCTGTTTTCGAAATTTGAATTTTCTGAAACTTCATCGAGCCATAATTGGGTCATACGGACTCCGATTTACAAAATTTCGGACTCTATTTCGCGTATTTTTCCGAGACGAACACAATGGCATATCCTGTTTCCCTAAATTCTTTGATTTGAAATTAGTTATACTTTAATTTGTTAATTTCACTGTTATAGAATACACGGGGTGTTACATTCTCCCCCACTTAAAAGGATTTCGTCCCCGAAATCTTTAAGTTTAGGAAGAGTGTACATCCTAACATCCAAACATCCATCTACTCATCCATCAAACACGAGCATCCATTGTCCTTAAAAGACTTCTAATGCTTCATGATCATATGCGAAGTGTGTGTACATGTACTTATCTAATGCAAAATCAGTCGGTCTACTGATTCAGTTGACCTCCTTAATGCAAATTATGTAAGTGTCATGAATCCATTATGTATGCAAATTTTCGTATTCATGATTCTACATGAGTGCACAATCATTCATATATAAATGCAACATCCATATGGCAACACATTAAACTTCAACCATATACAAATATAAATACATATATGCATATGCAATATGAAGTGACTGAGCCGATCTAAAACCTAGATTGTGTGTGTATATGCAACCACGAGCAACCACTAGCAATCACTTGCAACCACTTGCAACCATCATCCATAACATGTTTCAATTACATGTTTTCATCCAAAGGGTTTCTTCCTAAAAGTTAAGGTCGAGGAGATATACCTAAAAAGATAGATAAAAGCGCAACTTAAGGAAAAAGATCAAAGATGTACCCTCGAAAAGAAAAGGGTAGGCTGCGCATATTCTAGCTTCAGTTTCCCAAGTTGCGTCTCTCTCGGCGTCGCTCCACTGAACTTTGACGAGCTTGACTTCACGGTTGCGTAGCTTCTTCACTTCCGTTCCTAATATGTAGGTTGGAACTTTCCTCATGGTTGCTTCGCGTTCCACTTCAGTTTCTTCTAGGATATTTGGCTCTACCACTTCAGTAGATTCATGTAGACATTTTCGGAGGTGCGAAACATGGAAAACGTTGTGAACTCCGGCCAGCTTTTCGGGTAGCTCTAATCTATAGGCCATTTTCCCAACATTCTCGATAATAGGAAATGGTCCTACGAACCTTGGTGCTAGCTTTCCTGTGGTTCCAAAACGAACGACGTTCCTTAGCGGAGATACCTTAAGAAAAACTCTGTCCCCAACCTCAAATTCAAGGTCGGACCTCCTCTTGTCGGCGTAGGATTTCTGTCTGTCTTGGGCTGTCTTCATCCTTCTTCGTATCAAGTCTACTTTCTTTGAAGTCTCTCGGATCATATCTGGCCCAAGTATGAGTTTATCAGTAGACTCCCACCAACAAGTGGGCGATCGGCACGGTCTTCCATATAAAGCTTCGAAGGGCGCCATTCCGATGGTGGCTTGGTAGCTGTTGTTGTAGGCAAATTCCACCAGAGGAAGATGGTCTTCCCACGTCCCTCCGAAGTCAAGGGCGCACAGTCTTAAAAGGTCCTCCAAAACTCTGTTCACCCTTTCTGTCTGGCCGTCGGTCTGGGGATGATAGGTTGTGCTCAAGCATAACTGTGTGCCTACCGCTTCTTGCAGACTCCGCTAAAACTCACTTGTGAAGATAGGGTCTCGGTCACTAACAATGCTGGATGGTATTCCATGGAGTCGAACAATTTCCTTGAGATAAAGAGATGCTAGGGATGAGGCAGTTCTTTTAATCTTGACAGGTAAGAAGTGGGCGCTTTTAGTAAGCCTATCCACTATTACCCAAATGCTAGTGTTGCCTCTTCTAGACCTAGGTAGCCCATCAATGAAGTCCATTGAGATGCTATCCCACTTCCACTGCGAGACCTCTAGAGGATGGAGTAGACCGCCAGGCTTTTTCTGTTCCGCTTTAACCTGTTGGCACACCATACACTTAGAAAGGAAATCTGCCATGTTCTTCTTCATGCCGTTCCAAAAGAAAGTTTTCTTTATGTCCTTGTACATTTTATCTCCGCCTGGGTGTATCCTCATCTTGGAGTGATGTGCTTCCTCGAGAACCGTCTTTACCAAATCCCTTGTCTGTGGGATGCATAGTCTTCCATCTCGCCTTAGCCAACCCTTATCGTCAATGGAGTATCTGCTGAGGTGACTTGAAGTCTCACCCCTAATTAGCCTATCAATCGTCTCCACAAGCTGAGGGTCTTCGCTTTGCACTGTCCCTATTGAGTCTACTAAAGTCGGGCATACTTCGAGAGATGCTAGCAAGCCCGGTACAAAATCGGAGGAGGGCCTAAAGTCAAAACTGGCTATAAACTCTAGGCTTTGTCTTTCAACAAACAGCGGGCTTAGGGTTAGTTTCTTTCGGCTCAACGCGTCTGCCACTACGTTGCCTTTGCCCGGAGTGTAGGAGATCTCGAAATCGTACGAGGCAAGAAACTCCATCCATCTCTGTTGCCTCAAGTTAAGGTCCTTCTACGAGAAAAGATATTTCAACGATTTATGGTCAGTGTAAAGTTCGAACTTCTCACCTAGGAGATAGTGTCGCCAAGACTTGAGTGCAAAGACGATGGCAGCTAACTCAAGATCGTGGGTCGGGTAGTTCTTTTCATGCGCTTTCAACTACCTTCAACCATAAGCTACTACCCTTCCTTCTTGCATTAAGACAGCGCCTAGCCCTGTCCCACATGCATATGTATAAACTATGAACATCTTGCTTCCATCTGGCAACGTCAAAACTGAGGCTGTTGTAAGAGCCCTTTTTAGTCGTTGGAAAGCAAACTCGCAATCCAAGTCCCAATTGAACACTAGATTCTTCTTGGTCAGCCTTGTGAGCGGAGCTGATATTTTCGCAAAATCCCTTATGAATTTCTGGTAGAAACCTGCTAGCCCTAGAAAACTTCGGATCTCAGTTGCATTTCTTGGTGTCTTCCAATCTTGCACCGCTACTACTTTAGCAGGGTCCACAGCTAACCCATTTTTGGATACTATATGCCCAAGAAATCTTACTTCCTCTATCCAAAAGTGGCATTTGGAGAATTTGGCTTTTAGTTGATGGACTTGCAGAGTTTCCATGATTGCCCTTAAGTGCTGAGCATGCTCTTCTTCACTCTTTGAGAAGATCAAGATATCGTCTACGAAGACCACTACGAACTTATTGAGGAAATCTCTGAACACCCTACTCATTAGGTCCACGAAGTAAGCGGTTGCATTTGTCAACCCGAAAGGCATGACAAGCCATTCAAAGAAGCCGTCTGGGGTTCTGAATGCTGTCTTATCGATACTATCTTCAGCCACCCTTAGCTGATGAAATCCGGTCGCTAAATCGAGTTGGGAGAAAACAGACGCTCCTACAAGCTGATCAAACAGATCGTCAATTCTGGGGAGAGGGTGCCTATTCTTTTTCGTTAGCTTGTTGAGCTCCCTATAGTCAACACATAGACGGAGTGAACCATCTTCCTTTGTAGCGAACACCACTGGAGCGCCCCATTCTGAAATACTCCTCCTAATGAACCCCTTCTCTAGAAGCTCTTTAATCTGTTTACTGAGCTCTTTCCTTTCCCGTGGAGCCATGTTTCTAACGGGCAACGCAACGGGCTTTGCATTATCTACAAGATATATGCGGAAGTCTATCTCCCGCTTCGGAGGTAAGCCCTTCACCTCTTCGAAGACAACCGGATATTCCCGGGCCAGTCTAACCGATTGCAAACTTTCAATAGAAGCATCTAGCGATTCAAGATAACTAAGCATAACCGCATACGAGGGATTACAAGAAATTTCCAGAGTGTTACCGAGTTGGGTCAGAAGCCTAACCACCCTTTTCTCACAATCCAGGATGGCACCATTACTGGATAACCAATCCATGCCCAAAATCAAACCATATCCCGAGAAGCCCAAAACAAAGGCACTACATCTAAATTCTACGCTTAGAATAGAAATTTTCAATCCCACACAGATCATAAACAAATGAGCTGGGCCCCCAATTGGGTTTGAAACAATTAAGGGGTCCTCTACCATACTAGTTTCTAGGTGCAGAGATTCTACTAAAGCAGACGAGATAAAGGAGTGTGATGCGCCAGAATCAAACAAAGTGCGAACTGGGTGATCATAAAGATAAACTACACTTTCTAGAGAAGTATTTATACCTCGTTGTTGCAGAGGTGGCGCTTCTAGCACATGAACCTGTGCCCCTGAGGTGGATCCAGCCCTCTGCCCCTGCCCTCGTTTCTTCGGGCAATCCTTAGCCATATGGCCTATTTCACCGCAAGAAAAGCACCCACCATTCATCTTGGCCTTCTTTTTCCGGCAATCTTTCACCAAGTGCCCCACTTTGCCACAAAAATTACACTTCCTCTTCTCTTTGTTTTCTTTCCCGCCCTTCTTAAAGTCTGTCTTCTAAGGATGTAAACCCTCTTTCTTCCCTTGAGAGCTTTCTGCCTTTGTCTCCTTCTTGCCCTTATCCTCTTCGTTCAGCAATGCCATCTGCACCAACCTTTCATACGTAGCCCCCATGGGTATATGGGTCATGCCCAAACTGTGTAATAGCTCATTCAATCCTTTGACAAAGCGGAGAGCCTTCTTGTGCGGAGTGTTGACTAGGTCCAGTCCGAACCTAGCCAGCTGATCGAACTGATTAACATACTCTTTGACTGTCATATTCCCTTGCTTAATAAATAAGAATTTTTCCAACTGAAGACTCCTTTCACCTTCTGAGAGAAATTTAGCTTCAAACCTTGCCCTAAAGTCCTCCCATGTTTCCACTGGCCTTTCTGCATTGGTGACTTCCCACCAGTAGGAAGCCTCACCTTTAAGTAGCCATACTGCCAGTTGTACTTTCTGCCTATCTTCTACCTCAAAGATGACGAATAAGTCTTCGGTTTCCTTCAGCCAATTCCTAGCTGCCACGAAGGACTCGGTTCCATGAAAGTCCTTCCCTCCCATAGCTTTGAAATCTTTACATATCTTAGCAAAAGTATTACCACGTGGAGGAGGTGGAGGGAGAGGTGCTGCTGCAGCTGGATGATTTCCTACAGCTGGGGGAGGAGGAACCGTGGGACCTGGCTGATTGGCCCATGCTTCTAAGAATCGTCTAAACCAACCAGGTATTGGTACACCCTCTGGCAAGTTAAGTTCTTCGGACATGCTGAAACAAAAAGGATAGATTCAAAACGAAGGATAAAAGATAGTACTTATGGCTTTGGGGGACTTCGCCTTTTTAAAATAAAATAACATTTTATCTTTAAAAAAATGCTTCTTTAAATTTTCTTTTGAAAATAATTTTTCAAAACTTTGTATTTTATCTGGTAAACCTATGCTCTGATACCAAGTGAAACACCCCACCTCCGTTAGGGTCACTCTCAAAGGGAATGCCCTAATTTTGGTGGAGGTTTATAAGTATAAGTCACAGATACACAAGACAGATATAAATACACATATTTTTGAATAGCGGAAAACAACAACAATTTTTATTACAGCAAAATACGTGTTACACAAAACATGTCATAATTGTCTTACAATACTTCCAAAAACCATTACATTTTCATAACTGTCTTGATTTCATAACTTAAAGAAGCATAAAAACAAAAGTAAACTGCATAAGTCCCCATAGTTGCAATCCAAAGCCATAGTCCAAAACGAAAGAGATCCAAGCAATACATTCTTTCTCTTCAAGCTGGATGTGAAAACTGGTCAAGCTGCGGTATTCCCTTCCTGTGGACCTAGGGGGGAAATGAAAGAAAAGAAGACGAAAGAAAAGTAGAGTCAGACATAAGTCCTGAGTAAGTCTAGGACTATTCAGTCTATGAATAAAGAACTGGGCATGATAAGTATAAACTGGAAATGGGAAAGCACCATAAACTAAGTTAAGTTGTCTAGAGTCGAATATACTTATCGTACCCCATATTAATCTCTGCATCCATATAAACTAGTTCCCAATAGGCACCCCATAATCAGGGTGAAGTGATCCGTTTCTAATGATCGTCTCCTACTCGTATAGTTACATGTGTCTTACGGGCCCCGATGTTGTAGTTACCTATGCTGGTCCCACCATGGGGTGTATCAAGTCCCATGGTGGCGGCCCGACACAATTCTAGAATGCACAGGTTTACTATTGGTGCCCATTGCCTTATTTTTCTACGCAGGAGTGTGTGCACGCCTGCACCCCGTTAGAACCTACACTGCTACACCACCGCCGTCGATTTGACCTCTTACCGTCAGCCCAATAATCGTGCCCCACCCTGCCTAGTTCAGGGTATCCTGATACACCTTGTAGGGTTACTGCTGAAAAGGGTCCCCCGCTACTAGGTTTTCTATTTCTAGCCAACATGCTAAGTTGGTTAAGTGTTTTGTAAACCTAACCCCCAATCAGTCTGTATAGTTTAGCATGTTCCATTTTTGATTAAGTATTAATTCAATTTACTTAATCCTACCAATCCTGACTCAGCCTTAATTGTCTTATTAAAGCCTCGACCTCTCACATTAGACAAATATTGTTGTGGCTGCCTGTTGTCGGTTGGGTCCAGGCAGTCTTACGCCACAACTCAGTCTAACCTCGGGTCCTTATTGGGCTCCGTGTTTAACCACCCACATTGGATAGGTATTGTTGTTACTACTGGACAGCCGGGCGGTTCCGGGCAGGTTTACATCACAACTCAATCCAACCTCGGGTTAAACACATCGTATTTTCTAAATTTACATATTTTGTCTCTTTTCTTTTTATATGTAAATATTTGTGGCCCATTATTCAAATTCATCTTTATTGGGTAAAATTAATTTAGTCCACTTAGTTGTTTTTCAAGGTCGTTGGCATGCGTCAAACATGCTAACACATATGTTCTATATTTTAACCCAAACGTCATTACCCCCGTTTTATACGTTCGCTACAATATAACATACGTTGGGTTTAACATTTAAACCCAACTTAGCCACATGAAAAAGGGGAGGCTTCGAACATGGTGTTTATATATTCTAAGTAACATAAAAAGGGGAGTGTGAACGCATGAACTTGCAACATAGCGAACTAATTAACATAAATTTGGCACATGTGAACTTGCATTGTAATAGCATATAATCATGGCATAAACATACCTAAACATGAAATCATGGTTTTTGATCTATTCATATAATCATGGCATAAACATACCTAAACATGAAATCATGGTTTTTGATCTATTCATATAATCATGGCATAAATATACCTAAACATGAAATCATGGTTTTTAATCTATTCATGCAAACTTGCAATTGGAATGTAAATCTAACTTTATGTGTCACATATATTATCATATGATTTTGATATCAATATAGGCCTAAAACATGTTTTCCAATTAGGCATAACACCAAACATAGTCTAGTCATGTTCATAGAGTCAGCACAAGTTCACAAAGATGCTTACTTTTGTCTCTAATACAAAAGTATGGTTTTACACTTGAATCATGATGCCAATTCCAACATAAATTCACATAAGTCATAATACCCAAATGGATCCAACTACACTAAAAGTGATTATAATATATATTATGTTGGCATAATAGTGAATCATATACTTGCATGAATCTCAAATAAACTACCACAAACATGTAGTTGTTAATTTTCAACATGAATCACATACTTGCAAATATCCAATCGTTATACCACAACATCCCAAATCGTCTAGAATCAAGGCAACATACAAATATGAATTATTATCACGACAAATCAAATACAATTCTATTTCTCATTTTACACAAATCAAAACACAGTTCTTTATTCACATCGGAATAGCACTCTACTTACAACGTATGACGAATCTTCAATTCAGGAATCTGAATTCTGAATTTGGAGATGCTATCCTTTGTTGTAGGTGTTGTTTTGATTTAGTTGTCGTTGCTTTAAGCTTTTAAATTTTCTCCTAATCGTCTCTCAATTTTGAAGGCTATATCTAGTCCTTCCTCAGTAGCTTGACGGTCTCATTCTTATTTTTGTTTATATGAATTAGGTGGAGTCTTAGGTCCTTTTTATAGAGTTTGTGAATTGATTAGGACCGTCGATGGAGCTTGGATTCATATTAGCCATTCATTTGAAGTAGAGACCAACCAGGAGCTGACACCTAGCCCTAGTGACAAGGCAAGGCTCAGGAATTCGGCTAAGCACAGACCAGGCCAGAAAACACAAGCAGGTGCACCAGGCCAAAAATGGCCCGACCGGGGAGGTCGACCCCCAGGTCGACTCTAGAGTCGACCAGGCCTGGGGCAGGTCGACCCCCAGGTCGACTCCCAAGTCGACCTGGCCTGGTAGGTCGACCCTAGGGTCGACCCCCAGGTCGACCCGGTGGGTTGGGCGGGAACTTTTCCCGCCTACTCTGATTGGGCTGAAATTCAAATCTGTTTTCGAAATTTGAATTTTCTGAAACTTCATCGGGCCATAATTAGTTCATACGGACTCCGATTTACAAAATTTCGGACTCTATTTCGCGTATTTTTCCGAGACGAACGCAATGGCGTATCCCGTTTCCCTTAATTATTTGATTTGAAATTAGTTATACTTTAATTTGTGAAATTCACTGTTATAGAATACACGGGGTGTTACAGTCACGTATTTGGAAATTGGATTTCCATCTATGAACCGAGGCAAAAGATAGTCCTCAACCGATTCGAGACAATCTAGCCCATGTCTCAGGATCAGAGCTCGAGTGACCCTTGGAGCGACAGGGCCAGTCCACCGATGTGGATTAAAATGCCTGAACACTGCGTTTCCCCTCCCTTTGGGGGCGTAAATGAGCCAACGAATGGCTCCATCGGACCCAGATCGTCCGATCTAACCGAGGCGCCTCGCAACAGCAACAACCACACAGGTGAAAAGTATATAAATGTTAGGGCTGGTAGGTCACTGACACCACCCTAGCTAGAAGGAAACGCATGCCCTCCCTGATGTCCTCTCCCGTTTCTGGTTAACAACCGGGGTGTGAGGCTCGCGAATTCACGTTACACAAAGCTATGCCACACAGGCGGTGCTTTGATCATCAACCACAAGACTTTGCTTTTCAACAGAAGCCTTGATCATTTGCCACTTAGGCATGCCACACAGGCAATTCACTCTATGCGTTTGATATCCATCAGTATATAACCCCTGAGCTCGTACGTCTCAGAGAAGGGCGTTAAGCAAAAGAATAAATTCTCCGCCGCCAAACAGATATATATTTAATAGAAATCAATCACACAGACTAAAATCCAATGTCAGACACACAGTCCATTTACAAGTCCGTTCTGGGTCTGAACGCAACCGAAGGCACTTTCCTCGCATATCCATCGATCTCCAAGCACATCTGGACGACCACCGACTGATTCCCTCATCTTGGGTGTACAGCCCAATCAAGATCATCAGTAACCACCCAAACAATGTGAAGACTTCCGGTCTTCAACCACCGTCTTCATCTTCGACACCACGTCGAATTAGTTATTCAGAATGGGATAAACCCGGTCTTTCTGAACAACTCGCGTATATATATATATAATAAACACGTGTTACACAAACACAACATACGCCTCATTCCAATTCAGAATATTCCTTAGTTCAAATATTCTTATATTTTGGGAAAGGTTCCCATTACTTTTATCAAAGATAAATTCTTTAAATTTATTCTTTAATCTCCTTTGAATATCAATTCAAACTAGTCGGGATTAGCGAACCACACAGACGTAATCATTTATTTTAATTTCCCAATCCCAACCTATTCATCCCATGAAGTAAAACTGGTTATACTTCATATCTAACACCACGGTGTTATCGGTAAATTCAATTACCATTTCACGTTCAAATCTAATTAAAGATTTAACTATCGCCTGGAGCAAAACTGGTGATACTCCATTCTCGATCATTTCAATCTAATTAAAGATTCATTAAAACTCCACTTAGTTTTAATCGTTAACTGGGTTAAAGAATCAGTGTCATTTAAAACACGGTTCACGATAAACCCAAAATCACATTCCATTAATTATCGGGTTAAAGAACAAATGTTATTTAAAACACTGTTCACGATAAACCCAAAAATCAATGCCAGTTCAATTCCAATTAAATATTATTTAATTGGTACGCTTCATTAAATCCAAATAAAAAGATTTAATCTTTTCTCAACTGGGTTCAAGAACAGTGTTGATGAAGACACCATTCACGACAAACCCAAATCACATTTGATATCAAATACAAGGCTCTGAATAGAAAATATATCGGCTTATATTCAATATCAAATTCTACGACCAACAAATATCGTATTGGAAATAACGATATAAATATGTATATCTTTCAAATTTCCATAACAACACCTGTATAATCACGAAATCCAACCTCGAAATATTCCGAAGACAATTTCGATTCAAATCCATTCCAATGCAATTATTGACAATTCTGGTTATATTTCAAAACCATTTCAAACTCACTTTATTTATTTTAAAAATAAATAAATTACTATTCTAGTTCAAAACTAGTTCATTTCGATAAAAATCCATTTTTATCTTTTCTAATATGGAGTTTTTCATCCCAATTCTTCACAAATCATTTCTTATGATTTTACACAAATTATTACTGTTTTTAATAATTTTATCAAGGCCTGTACAGTCGATTTCCATCAACGGCCATCGAACTGCACTTATAGCGACCTTTTCCAAATTTGATTTGGACATAATTCCAAATCCAACCGTTAGATTTCAAATTTCTAATATTCATCAGAAATCTCTTTTCGATACGAACCCAACGGTTCCGGTTTTAGGAGAATCCGATGGTCGGATCTCCCGTAATATCCGTTCGAAGTCAATGGTCGAAATTCGCGAACTGCCGCGGCGCGGCGCGTTCTATTCAGGCCATTATATTATATATATAATATATACTTCGTCGATTTCAATTCAAAACGTGCTTTATAAATCGTTTTAAATTCATTTTAAAAACGGTTTCAACTTCATATTCAATTTCAAATAAAAATTGAATATTCTAATATAAATTCGTTTTAAATTCATTTCAAATTGATTTCGATTTTAATTCGATTTGAATTCATTTTCTTTTCAATTCAATTCAATTCGAATCCGTTTTAAATTCAATTCAATTCGAATTCGTTTTATATTCAATTCAATTCGAATTCGTTTTACATTCAATTCAATTCGAATTCGTTTTACATTCAATTCAATTCGAATTCGTTTTATATTCGATTTCAATTCGAATTCATTTCTATTCAATTTCAATTCGAATTCATTTCTATTCAATTTCAATTCGAATTCATTTCTATTCAATTTCAATTCGAATTCATTTCTATACAATTTCAATTCGAATTCATTTCTATTCGATTTCAATTCGAATTCATTTCTTTTCAAAATATCAGATTTTGAAATCACTTTCGATATTCATTATAAAATGAATAAAATTGATATAACTATCGTTCACGTCAAAATGGCGTCAATCTAATCAACACGGCTTCATATATTTCTATTTTCAAATATTTCTATTTCAAATATTTCTATTTCAAATATTACCTTTTCAAATATTTCTATTTCAAATATGGAACGAGGCCCAATCATTTACCATATAATGTTAATTATATGGATTTTCTACAACACATGTATACAATAACAACGATGAATAATCAACCTTCATCCAAAGTGCATTCTACACTGTATAAGCATCAAATATAAATATTCAACACTTATAACAGTCTGTCAATCAATCGATCGACATACAACTAATTATTGGGATTAGTGTATGTCATATATCATCCCAATACCCATGTGGGGTTTCAAACAATCAAACACAGATTTTATTTGTGCAGTTGGTCGATGTGTAAAATTTATCATCCCAATCAATATCAGTCAATGTGTGTATATAAACAAATCGTCCGATCTGTTTATTTTTATTTCATTTCATATACACGTTAAAAATTCTATTTCTAACTATAAAATATTTTCCACTATAAAATATTTTATTTCATTTCACATCACATCACACAATCAACTACACATCAAAATCAAACAAACAAGCATACAAGACGTCCATGGTCTGTGGACGACGGGTGTCGGGTGCTACTAAACACCGTCTGCATCCTAGTATATATTTTAACTAGAAATAAATTAAAGAGTGAGAAGTTCTCACAAAATTGCTAATCCAAACATCTCGATTCTTCAAATGTAGAAGTCTTCGTCGTTCTTGCCTCTTCTCACTTTCGTTGCCCGTATTCTCTACATATACAAAAATTGAATTTTTACTATGCTATTCAATATATAAAATCGAATTTTTACTTCGCTATTCAATATACAAAAATTGAATTTTTACTATGCTATTCAATATATAAAAATCGAATTTTTACTATGCTATTCAATATATAAAAATTGAATTTTTACTTTGCTAAAAATCAAATCTTTAATACCTCTATAATATAAAAATCCTATTTTTAACCTTTAACTAATATAAAAATTATATTTTTAATACTCTAACTATATTTAAAACTGAAATAAAATCGAAATACATATAAAAACATACTGCCGAAGGGGATAGTGCTGCGCTCGCGGAGGTGGCATCTCGTCGGGGTCTGGACGCTTCTTCTGGTGGCAGGCGGCTGAAGGGGGGGCGTCGGCTAAGTGACGAGGGGGGCGGCGGAGCTGAAAGGGGGGGGGGGTTTGCGAGTCTCAGCAGGGAAAGGGGGGGGGGTTTGCGAGTCTCAGCAGGGAAAGGGGGGGGGGGGGTAGTCGCAACTCAGCAGGAAGGGGGGGTCGATCTCCGGCGGCGCAGGTGGGGGGGGGGGGGTGCGTGAGGCTCGGCGGTGGCTCGAGGGCCCAGGGCGGCGGCACGATCCGTTCTTTTTTTTGATTTTGGGAATGAACGGTAGGGGAGAGAGAGAAGAGGGTAATGAGGGGGGGCTTTTATATAAATATATATACTTTTATTTTATTTTAATCTAAAAAGTAAGTTTTTATTTCGACCTCGAAACGAGACCCACCGCCTGTCGTCCCTAGCTAATTACCCCCATTCCGAACACAATGGGATATGTATCGCAAGCTGATTCGACTGTTTCAATCAGTTTCCGTCAAAGTCAACATATAACTCTATATATAGAATTTGAACGTACATTTCAATTTACCGCGGCCACATACTAACTCGAAAAATTCCAGAAAAATATTTTCTAGCTTCGTATTGACGATACGGTCCTAACAAAACTAGTTTCATCGAATTCTGAGACCGTTAGAAAAATGGCCATTTTCCAATCGATTAAAATCAACTAAAACTGGTCAAACGCGTTTTCCTTTGCCACACTCACATATTGATTCGAAAAATTATGAAATTTGAAACCTAGCAATAATTTGACATCGCGGATCCAACAAAAGTGGTTTCGTCGAAATCCGAGGTCGTTTGCAAAATGGCCATTTTTAAAGGCTGAAATTCCATAGCGACTATTCTAAAATTTCAATTGGACGTATCTTTTGATTCCCTCTATGAAATTCCGATTTTTCGGTTTCGTTGGAAAGATATTCACAAATAGATTCTAATATTTTTGGTTTCACTAAAATCCGGTTTATTTTGCACCCGGTATGTTCAATTGAAGTTTGAAATCGAATTATCGAACTACCGCGCCGTTTTCAATTCCTTTTATAAATATAAATAATTATTTATATTCTAACGACGAACTATATAATATATACGTTCGAATTCCATTCAAAATAAATTTCTCATTGATATTATTTAAAATAATTCATTTTAAATAATCAAAATTCGCTAAAATCGCCAAAATAAAATTTTTAAACTGGCCTAGATTTCTGGGTTATTACAATGTAGAACGCTGATTTAATCTTCTTATTTGATTGTTGGTGAAGAGCTTGAATCGTTGTTGAACAATTTTGCTTCTTGATTTGATTAAACTCCAAAGTTGATGAAGAACTTGCAATTTAGTATAGGGTTTTGGGGCGGCGGCCATGTTTGGTTGAAGTTTGGCGGCATGGAGGCGTCAGAAGGAATTGTTTATGAGTTAGATTAGGTCAAGGTACTATTTTATAGGTGTAGAGAGTGTTTTAGAACCATTAGATCGCCCTAGAAGCCATCCGGTCCGTCCAGCATATCAAAAATCGTCACTGCCCAGATCTGGAAAAATCAGGGGGGGGGTCGACACTAAGGTCGACCCCCAGGTCGACCTCCCTGGGTAGGTCGACCCCCAGGTCGACCTTCCTGGTTACTTTCTTATGTAAATTCTGAATTTTTGTTGAATCTTCCGCAGGCCATAACTCTTTCATATGGAGTCCGATTTTCAAAAACTTGGATTCTATTCCAAGCAGAATTTCGAGACGGACGCAATGGTGATGTCCGTTTACTTAATTCCTGATATTTAAATTAAGTATCCTTATTTTCTCATCTCTTCGATTACACACATTGTTATCGCATTAATTTCCTTACTCTTCAATGTATGAATTAATTTTTCATTATACATCACCATTATTTACCTATCTATGCATATATACATATTTGTACATTTTTAAATATATTAAAAATATGGATTGTTACATTCTCCCACCCTTAAAGAATTTCGTCCCTGAAATTCGATAAGACTAAAATAGATAATCCCTCACAATATCCATCCATCCAGTGTGCATCCAATTGTTGCAAACATTGTGCACATGTGCAAAGTGAGATACATCATAGTAAAGTATGTATGACTAATTTGGATCCACCTATATGTATGCAAATTTTAAAAACCCATTCGAAACATGATGCTCACATCCTAAATATACTTGCAGTTCTATATGAATGCAATATTCTTGAATAATCAAAATATTTTTCATCCACGTTTTCCCATACTCTTATAGAATAAGAGCAAGGTTCACCCAATTGTCGCATCCAAAATCCTACCAACCATCATTAAATTCGAAATTTAGAAAAAACTAATTTTCTAAATTCGATTTCTTATGTTACAAAAATATATAAAATGGAAGAATTTACATTTTCTGTTGTACCTTTTATAATTGCACTCGGATTTTTATATAACTATTCTATAAAAACTTCCTACTTTCCTATCCAAGCACAACCACATAAGAAAACTTTCCTTTCTCTTTCATCTTATCTTGGAATAATTTCATATTTATTCATCTTTTTCTTAAGATTTCCATTTTTTTCCCGTCACATTTGTTGCCTTGCTGAATTTATTGTCTCTTGTTAGCTTAGGCTTTTCTCTTTCGTAGCTTATTTGACTTAATCCAATCACTTAATTTTATTATTTCAAATAAGCTTTTTCTGTTTTCAACTCAATCAGCTCCCTACACAACTACTACTATGAGCCAAGAATCTTAGGATTTTGTCATCTCAGAAAGTTGCGAGTCTACACAACAGGTTCTATCCACTTACCTGCCCTTTACTACTTAGTAGTCAATACTAGTCCTTGTTGTGCATTACTAGCCTATACTTTTTCTCTCTTTCTCAAGCAACAAACCTAGGTTTCTCAATGCTTATGCATTGTATGGGAATTTTCCATTAGTTTAATATTAGCTAATCCCTGACTATAAATTGGCAAGAGAGTAACTCCCTAAATATCAACCCCGAAGACCGAAATCAACATCAGATTGACACTCAGAGAATCACTCAACTCAACCAATCTCTAGTTGGTTCCAATTGTTTAATTCATAGCTTTAACTTTCTCCCGTCCTTTTCTACGCACTAATCCTTACCTACTCCATTTTTTTAAAAACTTTGGCCTCCTTTCTTTTCATTACATTTTTCTTTCAAAAATTAAAAGTGTTAAAACTTTGTTTTCTTTTCCAAAACTTATTTTCGCCAAACCATGAAAACATGTTACAGAATAAAATGCAAAACATTTTTTTTCAAATCACAAAACTGGAGTAGACAAGGACAACTATCGGGCTTACATTGTTTCTAATTACAATGTTAATTTAACTACTTGCTATAAGGTGCGAACATCTATTCTATTCCTACACTCTACCGCTTATTTTGTTCATCCAACAAAAATTTCTTTTTAAAACAATAATCAGATTTTATTGTTAACAGAATAGAATTTCTTTTACAAAACGTAATACTTTCTTTTCAATCCTTTCATATACTATAATATGAAAACTAGCGATGCTCTATATTATGCACCTTTTTAATGAGAGAATTCTTTTAAAATAAGAAATCATTGTTTTACAAAATATACCCCGCTTTACTGTAATAACCCAACATGCACCAAATAATTTCTCAAACATCAAAAATACTTTTAAGATTAAAACTTGAAAAACACCACAAAATCTTTTACAGATTCAAGTTCGTAAAAGTTTATTATTTGGTTAGACTCAAAGCGGTCTTCAACTCACTAGGATTTTCCTAGACCACCAAACACTACCGTCCGCCCATCATCCGCTCTAACTGTCACCAAAAAGCCCTCACAGTCTACCACCACCCCGTATCTTTGGAGCCAATCGACTTCCAAAATAATGACAAACCCAATAAAGCCCAAAACAAAGCAATCACAAACATGCATCCATGACTAGATAAGACCACATTACGACAAATCATGTTAAGGCTAGTCGAAACACCAATCGGGTTCGTCACTACTAAAGGTCTATCAACAATCTCGGGCTCCAATCCCAACCTATCTACCAGGTCACTAGATATGAAGGAACTGGAAGCTCCGGTATCAAACAATACTCGAACAGGAACATCATTAACAGAAAGCATACCTTGAATAACAACATTCTTTCCTTTCTCCGCCGCAGTTGGGGCATTCGACGAAGAAGGAACAACATTGATAGCATATGCTTTCATAATCTGTTTTTCTTTAGGGTGTTGCGGACACTTATCCTTGTGATGTCCCACTTGGCCACAGTTGAAGCACTTCCTGTCCGCTAACTTGGCCCGACATTCTTTGGCATAATGGCTCTTCTTAGCACAGTTGAAGCACTCAACATCTTTCTTATTCTTTTTCTTCTAGCCATCCTTGGTCTAATTCTGCTTTCTCTTATTCTGAGAACCATTCTTGCCTGCACCGCTTGATTGCGGCTTTGGCTCCTCTACAGATGCAACCTCAGTCTTCGACTTAGGGTAAAGACTCTCTAACCTCAATGCTTTCCCCACAATCGATTCAAACGTCTCATCGATGTGGTTAATAAGCCTTTCCCCCAAGTATTGATCCAAACCTGTTATAAACTTCTCATTCTTCTTCTTGGGAGTGTCAATGAGGGATAATCCATACTTCGATAAAGTATCGAACTCAGCAATATACTCCGAGATAGCTCTACCATTCTGCTTTAGCTCCAAGAAATTCCTAAATAATTCTGACTTCTGAGCAGCTGGGATAAATTTTTCTCCGAATCGAGCCTTAAACTGATCCCATGTAACTTGGTCCTCTGGAGTAGCTACCTTACTAGCATTCCACCAATTCATCGCCCGTCCTTGCAGCTAACGGGACGCTAGCTTTCTCTTCATTGCATCCTCGATACCCAAATCTTCAAAGATTCGCTCACAACTATCCAACCAATCTTGAACATCCGTGGCCGATTCCGTTCCGTGGAACGGCTTTCCACCAAGACTAGTGTAGTCCTTACAGAGCTTGGCGAATTCAGCCCTAGGCGCCTGCACCGCTGCACCACCACCATTAGCAGCATTAGGAACTGCCCTTTGAACGTCCCTAAGCATCTCTCTCATGAAGTCAGTGAACATAGTTCTCATGTCAGGAGCACTCCCATTGTTGGCTCCTTTACCAGCACCCCTCGTATATCGTCTCATCGTTCAATCTGTAAAGAGAAACGATTAACCATCCTCTTTGTGGTGTCAGTGCAGTGCGACTTCATCCTTAGCTATACTAATAGTATATATATAGCTTTTGAAAACCAAAATAGTCACAAATACGCACTCTCATATACGTATTATCTCTCCTTGGTGTCTTTCCCTAGGTTAACTACGCAACCAAGAGCTCTGATACCAAGTGTGACAGCCCGCCCCACACCAGCCAACATTTCCCATAAAAATGCGCTGTGCCGATGTCCAACCAGCATGGGACGATCGCCAAGGAAAGGAAAAAAAGAGAACTTACTTGTGAACTAACAAAGAACCTGTAGAATGTCTCACAGCGCATGGAATAAAATATAATAATAACATACTTGACATAAACACGTGAGACAGTGCATAAGCTGAAATTTAAACATCATAGCAGCGGAAAATCCAAATACAGCTTATGTTCCACATCATCATTATTACAACTTTAAAACTATCTCTAAAGCAAAAGAGAGGAAAGGTACACCACTAAAGCCCAAAACAGTGACCAACAGCGACACAGGGAGAATATCTATATATATCATACCTGGGAGCCTCCTGCTCGTCTCCAATACAGCTACCCGTCCATACCACTTAACCTGTCTCTAGTCTGCCCGTTTAAGAGCACCCTGAGTAATAAGAAGAGACATAAAACTCTGGGTCATACAAAAGTCTGGTATGAGCGATAAGCATCAAAATAGAACAATAACAGGTATACTAAACCATACCTGAACCTGGACCTGCAACCAAAGAGTTAGCACAACATACCGCTCAATACTCTAAGGTGCCACTAACATATGGTGTAAATAATATGGGGGTGGGGGTGTGTATGTCATAGTGAAAGAAAACAACCAAACGTAGCAACCATCCTCACATCTCTCATTCAGTGCGTAAAGCATACGACATCCACCACATTGATCACCCTATCCCTTGCTATGATCACTCTGCCACATGGAATCATGATGACACCACTGCACTGATCCATAGCCACTAGTCTTTGTTATGTCCACTCTGCCCCACGAAGTCATAACAACTCCACTGCACTGGCTCATAGCCTTGCTACGATCACTCTGCCCCATGGAGTAGTAACTACCCCACTGCACTAATACGTAGCCTAACATCCATATTTGTGGTGAATCAAAGCTATAGACGTCGATAACCCCTTAGCACACGTCCCGTAGCAAAGCAAAACTCATGAAGTTGACTCGTTGGTTCCCAACTGGATCCTGGGTTCAAACTTCCCATTTGGACTACCTTTGCATCTCGGGTTTTAGCCTCCTCCGGATCGGCCTTCCTCCTTGCCTTTGGTTCGGTTCAGTCTCCTTCCCAAGCGTTGGGTCGGTTCGGCTCATGAACCCCTTTCGGTTCGGGCTACCCGTTCATGGTGCAAGCAACTCGAGTTCTCCTCCACCAGTTCGGATCGGAGCATTTCACCGGGTCGGTTCAGAGAAGCACTCCACGATCTATCGGTTCGGATGGCACCCCGGGTCGGGTCGGAGTACATATCTCGTGGTGGCTAGGCTTTGGTCTTCTTCCCCAACGTTGGATCGGTCCGGTCGTAGTCTCCTCCAAGCTTCAAGTCATCTCATGGCGTACTTGTTCGGTTCGGGTGCAAGGTGCGGCTCGTGGATGGGCTACATGAACGGGTCAGTTCGGGCCTCCCCATCCGATCCGATCCGGTTCGGGTCACAGCCTGCACTTTTCCTGCAACTTCTAGCGACTGTTTACATGCCACTCAATGGTGTTTTCGACCATTCTAACTATTCTAAACAATCACAATTCATGCCAAACAGTCATAGCAACATATAATATCAACCACAAACACCAAAATGACAACTTGATAGGTTAAAACGGATCAAATATAACCAAAACCCCATATTTTCCCTTAAGCATGTTTAAGCAAAACTAATGATAGGATTAGTAAAACTTAACAAAATTTTCTAACAGAGGCCTAAAACAATATTTCGAAATTTATCAATATTTTTCCAGATTTTTAACATGTATAAATTCGCTAATTATCACTAATTACCCTTAATTAGCCATTATTAGTGAGGAACTATGCAGATCACTCAACTTAGCAACAAATAAAATATCAAATCTGAAATGATTCTCTATTTGGCGCTATTGCCAATGCTATACAGCAGTTCTACCTCGATTCTTGTCCTAATCGTCTTTGATTTGGCTTAATTAGCGATTAGAAGGTGATTTGGGGTGTTTTAGATGTTGGAGGCCATTACTAGGGTTCCAAGAATGAAAGTGGCGGCTGTGAAAGTGAGAAAAAGGGTGTTCTGTAAACCCTAACAGTCTTAAATACTCCAAATCCCGAAATTCTCCTTTGGGCCTAACTGTTAATCACCCGGTTAAGCCCAATTAAGCTGTTTTTCACTACTTGAAAATTGTTTCAGCCATATCTCCCAAAGGTGAGTCCGTTTGGCTAATGTGACCACTCTACGAAAAGGTAAACCGTCATCCGGGTCTAATGGAAGTGGTTTCAGATCAAAACTCCTTTCCACTAAAAAGTTATGGCCGAAACAAGATCAGCTAGGGGCAAAACGGTCATTTAAAAATCGGTAAAAACCATGAACATGGGAAATGTCCTCAATAGTCGTCTCCTAGAGTTACATGACCATTCGACTTCGCATGTGAAAGAAATAAATATTCTATGATCCTTCGATGCGTAGAATGCAGGTCGTTACATTCTCCACCCCTTAGGAAATTTCGTCCCCGAAATTCCTTAACCCAAAACATACAAAGGATCCCGCATGCCTACCAGCCACATACAACAATCAAACATGCAAAACAAACAAAACAAGCCTATCCTAGCATGCGGAAAGACTGAATCGAAACTGAAATCTTACTAGGTGAAGAGTTCTGGATACATCTTACTAATGCTCTCCTCTGTCTCCCAAGTACAGTCATTCTCGTTCTCGCCCAACTGGACTTTGACTAATTTCACCGCCTTCCTTCGAAGTTGCTTCGTATCATTCCTAACAATACGCATAGGCTTGCGGTTTCCAACCGCCTCGGGTTCAACCTCGATGTCATCCAACTGATCAGGTGAAATAGTCACATCGGGGTCGTGCACGAACTTCCTCAACTGGGAAACATGAAATACGTTGTGAACTCCTTCCATCTTCTCTGTTAATTCAACTTTATATGCCAAATTCCCAATTTGCTCGAGAACTGGGAATGGTCCAACAAATCTTGGTGCTAACTTGCCTCTCCTGCCAAATCGTATCATGCTCTTCAACGGAGAAATCTTACAAACACCAAGTCGTCAATGGAGAACTTAAATTCTCTTCTCCTCTTATCGGCATAACTCTTCTTCCTATCATGGGCAGCCTTCATTCGTTGTTGGATAACCTTAACCTTAGCTGAAGTTTCTCTTATCACATCTGGTCCAAGCACAAACTTCTCACCAGTTTCTAACCAACATGATGGTGAGTTACATGGTCTTCCATACAAAGCTTCATATGAAGCCATACCAATACTGGATTGATAACTATTATTATATGTAAACTCTACTAGATGCAAATGGTCATCCCATGATCCACCAAAATCCAATACGCAAGCCCTCAAGGGATCTTCTAATATACGATTCACACTCTCTGTCTGACCGTCAGTTTGAGGATGATACGCGGTACTGAGATGTAATTCTGATCCTAACGCCTCTTGTAAGCTCTTCCAAAATCCACTAGTGAACAATGGATCTCGGTCACTCATAATGCCTTTGGGTATTCCATGAAATCTCACTAACCACTTTACATATAGTTCAGCTAACTTAGCTGCCATTCTATTCGACTTGACGGGTATAAATCTTGCACTTTTGGTCAATCGGTCCACAATCACCCAAATGCTATCATGGCCCGATCTAGTCCTTGGTAACCCATCAATGAAATCCATTGAGACTTGTTCCCATTTCCATTTTGGAATCTCTAATGGTTGTAACAAACCACTAGGCTTCTTTTGCTCAGCTTTAACTAGCTGGCAATTCATGCATTTGGATATAAACGTACCAACGTATCTTTTCATCCCTTCCCAGTAGAAGGTCTGCTTCATGTCTCGATACATCTTGTTACCACCGGGGTGTATAGTCAGTTTTGAGTGATGACATTCTCTAAGCACTTCATTTCTCAATCCATTGACATTGGGTATAACTAGTCTTCCTTTCTTTCTAAGCCATCCATTTCGATTAAGCCCATACTTGCTCATCTCTTCGTCGATTCCCATCTCTAACTTTGAGAAGATTTCCAATAGGTTAGGATCGTCGCTCTGACTGGAACCAATCCGCTCAATCAAAGTGGGTCTGATCGTCAAACTTGCTAACATTTCTGGATCCAATTTGCACTTTGGTCTGAAATCATACCCAGCGATGTACTCTAGTTGCTTCCATTCTAGAAATATCGCCCCTAAACTGGCATGTCTTCTACTCAATGCATCAGCTACCGCGTTGCCCTTTCCTAATGTCTTTGCGATATCGAATTCGTAGGAAGCCAAGAATTCTAACCACCTTTGCTTGTCTGAGATTTAGATCTTTCTGAGAGAAAAGATACTTTAATGATTTATGATCGGTAAACAACTCGAACCTTTCTCCCAAGAGATAATGTCTCTACATCATCAGCGCGAACACGATCGCTGCTAATTCCAAATCATGGGTAGGGTATCTTTTCTCATGCGGTTTCAGTTGCCGACTTACATAAGCTACCACCCTACCTCCCTGTATCAACACAGCACCTAGTCCGGTACCACATGCATCCGTATATACCATCATCTCTTCATTCCCCTTAGGAATGAATAACACTGGTGCACATGTCAACTTTTCCTTTAGACTCTTTAATGCATCCTCGCACTTTTCGTCCCAGTCGAAAGCTTGATTCTTCTTAGTCAACTGAGTTAACAGTGCTGCCATCTTGGAGTAGTCTTGGATAAACTTACGATAATATCCAGCTAATCCCAAGAAACTTCTTATGTCCATTGCATTCTTGGGCGTAGACCAATCTTGTACCGTAGCCACCTTTGTAGGGTCCACGGCCATACCATTTTCTGAAACAACATGGCCCAAGAATCTCACTTCCCTTCTCCAGAAGTGACACTTAGAAAACTTTGCTTTCAATTGGTGTTTTCTCAACACCTCCTTCACTATTCTTAAATGTTCCTTGTGTTCTTCCTCTGTCCTCGAGTAGACCAAAATATCATCCACGAACACAAGGACAAACTTATTCAATTGATCCCTGAATACTCTATTCATAAGATCCACAAAATATGCTGGTGCATTGGTCAACCCGAATGGCATGACCAACCACTCATAGAATCCAGACGGCGTCCGAAATGTCGTTTTAGCTATACTTTCAGCTTCCAGTCTAAGCTGATGAAAACCTGTCGCGAGATCCAACTGGGAGAATACTCTCGCGCCACTCAACTGATCAAATAAATCATCTATCCATGGTAGAGGATACTTATTCTTCCTCGTCAACTTATTCAATTCGCGGTAGTCCACACACAATCGAAGGGAACCATCTGCCTTGGTAGCAAACACAACTGGTGCTCCCCACTCAGAAACACTACTTCTGATAAATCCCTTCTTCAAAAGAACGCTCACTTGCACCCGAGCTCTCGCTGCTCCCTTGGTGCCATACATCGAAGTGGCATCACTATAGGTCTGGGATCCTTCACCAAATCAATACGGAACTCAATCTCTCGGTGTGGTGGAAGTCCGGTCACTTCCTCGAAGACGTCCGTATATTAGCCAACCCCAGGCACATCTGACAACTCATCATGCGGGATGTCGAGGGAATTTAGAAAACTAGCCATTACCCCATCATTAGGTAGACCACCAAACACTACCCTCCGCCCATCATCCGCTCTAACTGTCACCAAAAAGTCCTCACAGTATACCACCACCCCATATCTTTGGAGTTAATCGACTCCCAAATTAATGCCAAACCGAATAAAGATCAAAACAAACCAATCACAAACAAACATGCATCCATGACTCGATATGACCACATTACGACAATTCATGCTAAGGCTAGTCGAACTACCAATCGGGTTCGTCACTACTAAAGGTCTATCGACAATCTCGGGCTCCAATCCCAACCTATCTACCAGGTCACTAGATATGAAGGAACTGGGAGCTCCGGTATCAAACAATACTCGAACATGAACATCATAAACAGAAAGCATACCTTGAATAACAACATTCTTTCCTTTCTCCGCCGCAGTTGGGGCATTCGACGAAGAAGGAACAACATTGATAGCATATGCTTTCACAATCTGCTTTTCCTTAGGTGGTTGCGGACACTTATCCTTGTGATGTCCCACTTGGCCACAGTTGAAGCACTTCATATCCGCTGGCTTGGCCCGACATTCTTTGGCATAATATCCCTTCTTACCATAGCTGAAGCACTCAACATCTTTCTTTTTTTTTTCTTCTGGCCATCCTTGGTCTGATTCTGCTTTCTCTTATTCTGAGAACCATTCTTGCCTCCACCGCTTGCTTGCGGCTTTGGCTCCTCTGCAGATGCAACCTCAGTCTTCGACTTAGGGTAAAGACTCTCTGACCTCAATGCTTTCCCCATAATCGATTCAAACGTCTCATCGATGTGGTTAATAAGCCTTTCCCCCAAGTACTGATCCAAACCTGTTATAAACTTCTCATTCTTCTTCTCGGGAGTGTCAATGAGGGATAATCCATACTTCGATAAAGTATCAAACTCAACAATTTTCTCCGAGATAGCTCTACCATTCTGATTTAGCTCCAAGAATTTCCTAAATAATTCTGACTTCTGAGCGGCTGGGATAAATTTTTCTCTGAATCGTGCCTTAAACTGATCCCATGTAACTTGGTCCTCTGGAGTAGCTACCTTAATAGCATTCCACCAATTCATCGCCCGTCCTTGCAGCTGACGGGATGCTAGCTTTCTCTTCATCGCATCCTCAATACCCAAATCTTCAAAGATTCGCTCATAGCTATCCAACCAATCTTGAACATCTGTGGCCGATTCCGTTCCATGGAACGGCTTTCCACCAAGACTAGTGTAGTCTTTACAGAGCTTGGCGAAATCGGCCCTAGGCACTTGCACCGCTGCACCACCACCATTAGCAGCATTAGGAACTCCCCTCTTAACGTCCCTAAGAACCTCTCTCATGAAGTCAGTGAACATAATTCTCATGTCAGGAGCACTCCCATTGTTGGCTCCTATACCAGCACCCCTCGTATATCGGCTCATCGTTCAATCTGTAAAGAGAAACGATTAACCATCCTCTTTGTGGTGCCAGTGCAGTGCGACTTCATCCTTAGCTATACTAATAGTGTATATATATAGCTTTTGAAAACCAAAATAATCACAAATACGCTCTCTCATATATGTATTATCTCCCCCTGGTGTCTTTCCCTAGGTTAACTACGCAACCTAGAGCTCTGATACCAAGTGTGATGGCCCGTCCTGCACCAGCCGACATTTCCCATAAAAGTGTGCTGTGTCGATGTCCAACCAGCACGGGACGATCGCCAAGGAAAGGGAAAAAAAGAGAATTTACTAGTGAACTAACAAAGAACCTGTAGAATGTATCACAGCGCATGGAATAAAATGTAATAATAACATACTTGACATAAAATAGGTGAGACAGTGCATAAGCTGAAATTTAAACTTCATAACAGCGGAAAATCCAAATACAGCTTATGTTCCACATCATCATTATTACAACTTTAAAACTGTCTCTAAAGCAAAAGAGAGGAAAGGTACACTACTAATGCCCAAAGTAGTGACCAGCAGCGACACAGGGAGAATATCTGTATATATCATACGTGGGAGCCTCCTGCTAGTCTCCGGTACAGCTACCCGTTCAGACCATCTAACCTGTCTCTAGTCTGCCCGTTTAAGAGCACCCAGAGTAATAAGAAGAGACATAAAACTCTGGGTCATACAAAAGTCTGGTATGAGCGATAAACATCAAAACAGAACAATAACAGGTATACTAAACCATACCTGAACCTGGACCTGCAACCAAAGAGTTAGCACAACATACCGCTCAATACTCTAAGGTACCACTAACATATGGTGTAAATAATATGGGGGTGGGGGTGTGTATGTCATAGTGAAAGCAAATAACCAAACATAGCAACCATCCTCACATCTCTCACTCAGTGCGTAAAGCATACGACATCCACCACTTTGATCACCCTATCCCTTGCTATGATCACTCTGCCCCATGGAGTCATGATGACACCACTGCACTGATCCATAGCCACTAGTCTTGGCTATGTCCACTCTGCCCCACGAAGTCATAACAACTCCACTGCACTGGCTCATAGCCTTGCTGCGATCATTCTGCCCCATTGAGTAGTAACTACCCAACTGCACTGATACGTAGCTTAACATCCGGCTTGGTGGTGAATCAAAGCTATAGACGTCGATAACCCCTTTGCACACGTCCCACAACAAAGCAAAACTCATGAAGTTGACCCGTTGGTTCCCACCTGGATCCTTGGTACAAACTTCCCATTTGGATTACCTTTGCATCTCGGGTTTTAGCCTCCTCCGGATCAGCCTTCCTCCTTGCCTTTGGTTCGGTTCGGTCTCCTTCCCAAGCATTGGGTCGGTTCAGCTCATGAACCCCTTGGCGGTTCGGTTCGCGCTCCCCTTTAATGGTGCAACCAGCTCGAGTTCTCCTCCACCAGTTCGGATCGGAGCATTTCACCAGGTCGGTACGGATAAGAACTCCACGATATATCGGTTCGGATGGCACCGCGGGTCGGGTCGGAGTACATGTCTCGTGGTGGCTTCACTTTGGTCTTCTTCCCCAACGTTGGATCGGTCCGGTCATAGTCTCCTCCAAGCTTCAAGTCAACTCATGGCGTACTAGTTCGGTTCGGGTGCAAGGGGCAGCTCGTGGATGGGCTACATGAACGGGTCGGTTCGGGCCTCCCCATCCGATCCGGTTCGGGTCACAGCCTGCACTTTTCCTGCAACTTCCAGCGACTGTTTACACGCCACTCGACGGAGTTTTCGACCATTCTTACTATTCTAAACAATCACAATTCATGCCAAATAGTCATAGCAACATATAGCATCAACCACAAACACCAAAATGACAACTGGATAGGTTAAAACGGATCAAACATAACCAAAACCCCATATTTTCCCTTAAGCATGTTTGAGCAAAACTAATGATAGGATTAGTAAAACTTAACCAAATTTTCTAATAGAGGCCTAAAACAATATTTCGAAATTTATCAATATTTTTCCAGATTTTTAACATGTATAAATTCGCTAATTATCACTAATTACCCTTAATTAGCCATAATTAGTGATGAACTATGCAGATCACTCAACTTAGCCACAAATAAAATATCAAATCTAAAATGATTCTCTGTTTAGCGCTGTTCCCAAAGGTATACAGCAGTTCTACCTCGATTCTTGTGCTAATCCTCTTGGATTTGATGTGGATTTAGCTTAATAAGCGATTAGAAGGTGATTTGGGGTGTTTTAGATGTTGGAGGCCATTACTAGAGTTCCAAAAATGAAAGTGGCTGCTGTGAAAGTGAGAAAAAGGGTGTTCTCTAAACCCTAACAGCCCTTAAATACTCCAAATCCCGAAATTTTCCTTTGGGCCTAGCTGTTAATCACCCGGTTAACCCCAATTAAGCTGTTTTTCAATACCTGAAACTAGTTTCAGCCATATCTCCCAAATGGTGAGTCCCTTTGGCTAATGTGACCACTCTACGGAAAGGTAAATCATCATACATATCTAATGGAAGTGGTTTCAGGTCAAAACTCCTTTCCACTCAAAAGTTATGGCCGAAACAAGGTCAGTTAGGGGCAAAACGATCATTTAAATATCGGTAAAAATTATGAACATGGGAAATGACCCAAATAGTCGCCTCCCAAAGTTACATGACCATACGACTTTGCATGTGAAAGAAATAAATATTCTATGATCCTTCGATGCGTAGAATGCGGGCCGTTACAGGAAGAGAGAGGCAAAGATGGAAGAACCTCTAGACAAGAAAGTGGAGGGATCGCAGAATAAGAAGACGAATTCCAAGAAGGGCGGGAAGTGTAACACCCCACATCCGTTAAGGTCTCTCACAAAGGGAATCCCGTATCTTCGGTGGAGAGTTATAGGTAAAAGATACAGATAAATTACAAGACAGACAAAATTAAAATAGCGGAAAATAGGACTTTACTTTATTGATAAAATAGTTTGTACAACAATTGTTTTCCAATACCAGAATATCTGTCTTAAAAAATAAAGAAGCATAAAATAACATTCATATTCCCCAATGTAGCGTGAGCCAGCCATAGCAATGGAAAAGAGAATCCCAGCAAAACTTCGACTAATCTTCAGCTTGGAAAGAAAACAGGACTAAGTAGTAATTTTCCCTCCCTACGAACTGAGGGGGGGAACGGAAGACAAGAAAGCGAAAGAAAACAGATTCAGACATAATGTCTGGTAAGTTCACTAATTTTCAGCATGTGAACAGGTAAAAGCAACATGACATGAATTTAACTGAATACAAGACAACACCATGATGACGGGAATCACAAGGTTAGCACAAGATATGATAAGGTAAGATAAACCGGATGCACTTCTATACTTTCTCTGCTTCGCTACTACCTTGTTATTCTAATTTCTATATCTCTGTACCATCTAACTAGTAATCTGTATAAACTGATAAGAACAGATACGTGGTCCCAATTCCCGCAATTGTGATTGTTTCAGGTGTACATCTATTATTTATTACCTAGATCTAATCTAGGGTTTTCTATCAAGCGCATTCTAGATCCAAACAGGGTTTACGCTACCCAGGGCTACTGGGGTTTATGCTACCTATTAAACGTTTCTCGGAATTTAGGGTTTACGCGACCTAGGTCCAACTAGGGATTATGCTACCTATCCAACGATGCCCCTAATGTAGGACACACTACCCAGAGTGGTATATGTTCCTAGACTTTCCCCACGTATGTGTCGTGGATCGTTATCGCCGTCTAGATGCACATGTCCTCTATATGTGCGACCCAAGTCTCGTGGCAGGGCAAATCAAGAAGCATGGAACTCGGTCAGGATCTTTCAGATATCTGCCGATGCAGATGCTAAGGTCTGTTTTTCCGGTGGCTATGGTCCCGCTTGACCCCTCCCTTAACTAATGAAAGGCACACCTTGAAAAATGAGAACTATACGCAGGCCTTCTATGCCCCCACTAACCTATGGCCATCCACACCCATAACTAGATAGCAAGTATATGGTCTTTTCGAGTTCTCCGCCTTTCTGTTGTACGTATCTCGACTGACTCAAGATGGTAGGTAGACGACGAGTTGCTATCACAGGGCTACTGGTCTCGCCGAATCACGCTGGTCCATCCTAGTCTTTAGGTTGCCTTATATTGCAACCAAGGCATACCCTTGGTTCTTCTAACGCAGACTTTAAGCTCTGTGAGCCCAGACGGATCATCCGCAGCCTCACAGAGGGATACCAAGCATACCCTCACGTCCCCTCGAAGCCGTGTGCTTCGTAACCAGTTTGTTGGAGCCTTCTTTAAGATCAGATGGACGTTTGCTCCTTCTCGTGTTCAACTAAGGTTTACTACTTAGTTCCCTTAACTAAGGTTTACTACTTATCTCCTGAATCGTCGTTTTCTTAACTAAGGTTTACAACTTAGTCCTCTTAGCTAAGGTTTACTACTTAGTCCTTTTTTTCGTCAAGTTGGATTGGTTAAGTGTCATTAGTTAATTCAAGTTAACTTAACCCATTCTTTTGTCATGTTAAACTGGTTAAGTGTTATTAGTAGTTCATGTTGACTTAATCCTACCACAAATCAAGTTATATTGGTTAAGTATTTCTTATTTCTTAACCCCACCCCTTCATCTTGTATTGGTTAAGTGTTCCCTTTAACATAAACCCGCCTAACTGTTTAGCTAACATGTTATAACGGTCAAGTGTTCTCTTAGTTAACTTAACCCTAACATCTGTTTAATTCACATGTCCTAATGGTTAAGTATTGTCCCTTCATGTTTTAACTTAAACTTGTTCATTTGGCACACTATGATGGCTAAGTGTTCTAAGTTTACTCAACTCCACCTTCTAGTCTAGTTAACATGTTAAATTGGCTAAGTATATTTTACTTAACCCCGCCTTCTAGTCTAGTTAACATGTTAAATTGGCTAAGTGTTCCTGTGGACTTAACCCTCCCATTCTAGCTTAACTATTTCTTAGCTTTAAATTATTCATTTAAAGCACCAACCACTCACATTAGAAAGATATTGTTGCGGTCACTGGATGTGCCTGTCGGTTCCGGGCAGATTTACACCACAACTCAGTCTAACCTCGGGTCCTTTTGGGCTCAATGCTCTAACCAACCACATTAGATAGGTATTGTTACGGTTGCTGGATTTGCCGGGCGGTTCCGGGCAGTCTTATACCGTAACTCAATTTAACCTCGGGTGAGGCATATTCGTCTTTCCTAGATTTACATATTTATCCTATTTGTCTATATGTAAATTGCTAACGACTCTTTTAAACAAATTTGGCCTGTATCATATTCATTTGTCATGCCAACTAACATACCTATATTCTAGGCCCTAATCTTGATTTACCTATCATTTTACCCAACCTGTAGTTTTATGCCAATTTAGATCTAGTATTCCCATTTATAGTTCATGTCAAAACTAGATTTGATACTCTAGTTTACAATTTATGCCTAAAGCTTAGGTGACTAGCCAAAACTAGATTCAATATATCAAATTACATCTTCTATAATTCACGTCAAAATACCCCAGTTTTCATCTAATAGTCATGTTATAATACATGTTCTAAATTATGCCAAATAATATAGATTTCATGTTATACCCAAATAACCCCGCATTCATAACGTACGTATACCATGATTTCACAAGTTTTCTAAATACTCATGAAATGAAACTAAAAGTGAATAGAGGATAAACATGATAATTGACATAAAAGAATAGGCATGCAAAAGCGAGCCAAATATAAGGATAATGGATCCAATGGTTTTGGTGTACATAATAGCGAATAGGAATAAACTAAGCAAGTCACACCCTAGGTATGAGATCCAACAAAATGCCAGTTCGGTGTACAACATGGTTTGTAACTATAGTGTTATGTGCATAAACAATTAACCATAATAGTCTTAGGCAATTAACCATAATAGTCATAGTCCTGGTCATAGGTAGAAATCTCATAGTTATGAATCATAGGTGATTAACCACAATAGTCATGGATAATTAACCAAAATAGTCCTAGGCAATTATCCTAAATAGTCATAGGCAATTAACTGTAATAATTTCAAAGTCATAATCATAGACAATAGTCTTATGTTCATAATCATAGGCAATAATCTCATAGTCATGAATCATGGTCATAGGCAATGGTCTTATGTTCATAGTCAAGGTCATAGGCATAGTCTTATGTTCATAGTCATAGTCTTAGGCCATTAACGGTAGTTTTCAACGTCATATGCATAGGCACAATCTCATCGGTAATTAATCACAATAGTTCTTAATTAGATCCAAACGCATATACAAGCACAGATTCAAATGAGAGGATAAGATATATTCTTATATCCATTTAATTACATGCCAAAAAAAAATTCTAGATGTTCAAATCTAAAAAGTAACTATTTACAACAAACGGTGAACTTGAATTCTGGATTCTGAGTTCTGGAATTGAGATGCTTTCCTTTGGGTAGATAAACGTTGTTTTGATTTTTAGTTTTGAATTAGATTTGTTCATCTCTAAGCTTTCTTCAAGTGGAGGCTATTCTTGGCTTCCTTCCAGTAGCATGTCGGCTCTAGGTTCTATTTCTTATGTGAATTTAGGTTGGAGACTTGAGTTGTTTATATAGAATTTCAAACTAATTAGAGCCGTCAGATGATCATAGATGAATCTAGACCATTCACATCGAGAAGAGCCAACAAGAAAGTGACAAATCAGCCCTAGTGACACACCAGAACTCAGAAAATCACTCAGAACCCGACCAGGCCAGCCAAGACCTAACCAGGTCGACCGGGTAGATCGACCCCCAGGTCGACCCCTTGGTCGACCTGGGTCCTGGGCGGGAATTTTCCCGCCCTGCCCAATTCTGGTCCAGTTTTCAATTTTTGAACTTGTTTCGGGCTGTTTGAATTTTTAAATCGAATTCTGAAACTTCCGAAGACCACAACTTCTTCATACGGAGTCCGATTTACGCAAACTTGGACTCTATCTCAAGCAGAATTTCGAGACGAACGCATTGGCATAACCCATTTTCCTTAATTCTTCTTCTAAAAATTATTTATACTTTAATTTGCGAAACTTAGTGTTACAGAATTACGGGGTGTTACATTCTCCCCCTCTTAAAAGGATTTCGTCCTCGAAATCTTCAAGTTAGGAAGAATGTATCCTACCATCCAATCACCCATCTACTCAACCATTCAATCACAGGCATTCATTGTCCTTAAAAAGATTTCTAATGCGTTCATGTTCATATCCATAGTGTGTGTATATGTCTTTATCTAATGCAAAATCAGGCGGTCTACTAATTCAATTGACCTCCTTAATGCGAGTTATATTAGTGCCATGCGTCCAATCATGTATGCAAGCATCCCTAGTTATGTAAATACTACATGTGTGCATAGCCATTCATCAATATGCAACATCCATATGCTAACATATCAAGTTAAATCTGTTAAGCAAATACATATATGTGAATGCAATATGAAAGTGACTGAGTCGTTCTAGCGCCTATGGTGTGTATATACATCCACGAGAAACCATTTGCAACCATCAATCATAACATGTTTCAAATACATGTTTCAAATACATGTTTCAAATACATGTTTCAAATACATGTTTACATCCATTGGCTTCTACCTAAGGATCGATGATACGCCCTAGAGGATATACCTTAAAAGCTAGATAGTATGCATAAAATTCCTAAAAAAAGAGATCAAGGATGTACCCTTAAGAAAAAGGGTATGATGCGTGTATCTAGTCTTCAGTCTTCTAAGTCGCATCTTCTTGAGCTTCACTATTCTTTACCTTATCTAATTAATCTTCATGATTGCGAAGCTTCTTGACCTCTATTTTCAAAGCTGTCGTTGATCGGATAGCTGGCTTTTCATTGTCAACTAGATACATGCGGAAGTCTATCCCACGTTTTAGGGGTAAACTCCTAACCTAATCAAAAACATTTGCGTACTCATAGACTACCCTAACGGATTGCAAATCGTCGATAAATGCATTAAGCGATTCTAGCTAGCTAAGCCTAACTGATTCTTTACACGAAATCTCGAGGGTATTTCCAAGGCAAGTCAAAAGCCTAACTACCCTCCTTTCAGAACTACTAGCCAACCAACCCATGCCTAGAATCAACTCATAGCCCATGGAACCCAAAACATAAGCATTACGCTTAAACTCAACACTTAATATAGTTATTCTCAAATCCTTACAAACCAAAGGTAAACAGGTCGAGCCACCAATTGGATTTGAGACACTAATGGGATCTTCTACTATACAAGTACTAAGGTGCAGAGACTCAACTATGGAAGTAGATATGAACAAATGCGAAGCGCTAAGATCAAAAGAGTACTAACTGGTTGATCAAAACGACAAGCTAAACTTTTCAAACAGGGACTTTTACTATCTCTCTCTTAGGTATTCTGGTGGTGAAAGCATGTACTCGCCCTTCTGAAAATCCTGTCCCTCGTCCTTGCCCTATTATACCATGGAAAAGATACTTCCTCTTGTCTTAGGTTTTATAATTCCTTCTTTCTTCGTGAGTCGAGTTTATATCCATGAATTTCTCATCCTTGCGTTGAGCTCCCTAGACAAACTCCCTCATCCTCATTTTTACCTTCCCTGTGTAATTAGATTCACAAGTTTCTCAAAAGATGCCTCCTTCGCACGGAAAACCCTTCAAAGCTTGAAAGAAAATTAGCTGCAGGTGAAACTACTATGGCTATAGATGGAAGTCGGGCACTACTTTGCCCTTTGATAGGTATCGTAGTCTTATCAAGCCCACGGAACCGTGCCTCGATGAGGTTACCTCCCAGAAAGCCAGGAGCCCCAAAGACTCAAGAAAGAAGGGGATAAGAATTCAAACAGAAGATCAGAAGATAGTTCGTATGGCTTTTGGGGAATACGCCTTTAAAACAAAACTTTTCTTTTGAAAATGCTTCTCTTAAAACCGTTGAAAATAATTTTTCAAATCTTTTATCTGATCCGGTAACCTTCAGCTCTGATACCACGTGTAACACCCCACATCTGTTAAGGTCACTCACAAAGGGGATGCCTTAACTTCGGGGGAGAATTATAGGTAAAAGATACAGATAAATTACAAGATAGACAAAATTAAAATAGCGGAAAATAGGACTTTACTTTACTGATAAAATAGTTTGTACAACAATTGTTTTCCAATACCAGAATATCTGTCTTACAAAATAAAGAAGCATAAAATAACATTTATATTCCCCAATGTAGCGTTAGCCATCCATAGCAATGGAAAAGAGAATCCCAGCAAAACTTCAACTAATCTTCAGCTTGGAAAGAAAACTGGACTAAGTAGTAATATTCCCACCCTGCGAACCTAGGGGGGAAATGGAAGACAAGAAAGCGAAAGAAAACAGAGTCAGACATAAAGTCTAGTAAGTTCAGTTACTTTCAGCATGTGAACAGGTAAAAGCAACATGACATGAATTTAACTGAATACAAGTCAACACCATGATGACGGGAATCCCAAGGTTTGCATAAGATATGATAAGGTAAGATAAACCGGATGCACTTCTATACATTCTCTGCTTCGCTACTACCTTGTTATTTCAATTTCTATATCTCTGCACCACTTAACTAGTAATCTATATAAACTGATAAGAACATATACGTGGTCCCAATTCTCGCAATTGTGGTTGTTTCAGGTGTACATCTAGTATTTATTACCTAGATCTATTCTAGGGTTTTATATCGAGCGCATTCTGGATCCAACCAGGGTTTACGCTACCTAGGGCTACTGGGGTTTATGCTACCTATTGAACGTTTCTTAGATTTTAGGGTTTACGCGACCTAGGTCCAACTAGGGATTATGCTACCTATCAAACGATGCCCCTAATCTAGGACACACTACCCAGAATGGTATATGTTCCTAGACTTTCCCCACGTATGTGTCGTGGATCATTATCGCTGTCTAGATGCACATGTCCTCTATATGTGCGACCCGAGTCTCGTGGCAGGGAAAATCAAGAAGCACGGAACTCAGTCGGGAGCTTTCAGATATCGGCCGATGCAGATGCTAAGGTCTGTTTTTCCGGTGGCTGTGGTCCCACTTGACCCTCCCTCAACTAATGAAAGGCACACCTTGAAAAATGAGAACTATACGCAGGCCCTCTATGCCCCGCTAACCTATGGCCATCCGCACCCATAACTAGATAGCAATTATATGGTCTTTTGGAGTTCTCCGCCTTTCCGCTGTACGTATCTCGATTGACTCAAGATGGTAGGTAGACGATGAGTTGGTATCACAGGGCTACTGGTCTCGCCGAATCATGCTGGTCCATCCTAGTCTTTAGGTTGCCTTATATTGCAACCAAGGCATACCCTTGGTTCTTCAAACGTAGACCTTAACCTCTGTGAGCCCAGGCGGATCATCTGCAGCCTCACAGAGGGATACCAAGAGTACCCTCACGTCCCCTCGAAGCCGCGTGCTTTGTAACCCAGTTTGTTGGAGCCTTCTTTAAGATCAAATGGACGTTTGCTCCTTCTCATGTTCTACAAAGGTTACTACTTAGTTACCTTACTAAGGTTTACTACATAGTTCCTGAATCGTCGTTTTCTTGACTATGGTTTACAACTTATTACTCTTAGCTAAGGTTTACTACTTAGTTCTTTTTCTCGTCAAGTTGGATTGGTTAAGTGTCATTCGTCAATTCAAGTTAACTTAACCCATTCATTTGTCATGTTAAACTGGTTAAGTGTTATCAGTAGTTCATGTTGACTTAACCCTACCACAAATCAAGTTTTATTGGTTAAGTATTTCTTATTACTTAACCCCACCCCTTCATCTTTTATTGGTTAAGTGTTCCCTTTAACTTTACCCCACCCATCTGTTTAGCTAACATGTTATAACGGTTCAGTGTTCTCTTAGTTAACGTAACCATAACATCTGTTTAATTCACATGCCCTAATGGTTAAGTATTGTCCCTTCATGTTTTAACTTAACCTTGTTCATTTGGCACACTATGATGGCTAAGTGCTCTATGTTTACTTAACTCCACCTTCTAGTCTAGTTAACATGTTAAATTGGCTAAGTGTATTTTACTTAACCCCACCTTCTAGTCTAGTTAACATGTTAAATTGGATAAGTTTTCCTATGGACTTAACCCTACCATTCTAGCTTAACTGTTTCTCAGCTTTAAATTATTCATTTAAAGCACCAACCACTCACATTAGACAGTTATTGTTGCAGTCACTGGATGTGCCGGTCAGTTCCGAGCAGGTTTACACCGCAACTCTGTCTAACCTCGGGTCCTTTTGGGCTCAATGCTCTAACCACTCACATTAGATAGGTATTGTTACGGTTTCTAGATTTGTCGGGCGGTTCCGGGCAGTCTTATACCGTAACTCAATCTAACCTCGGGTGAGGCATATTCGTCTTTCCTAGATTTACATATTTATCCTTTTTGTCTATATGTAAATTGCTATGACATTTTAAACAAATTTGGCCTATATCATATTCATTTGTCAGGCCCACTAACATACGTATATTCTAGGCCCAAATCTTGATTTACCTATCATCTAACCCAACCTGCAGTTTTATGCCAATTTAGATCTAGTATTCTTATTTACAGTTCATGTCAAAACTAGATTTGATACTCTAGTTTACAATTTATGCCTAAAGCTTAGGTTACTAGCCAATACTAGATTTAATATATCAAATTACATCTTCTATAATTCACGTCAAATTACCCTAATTTGCATCTAATAGTCATGTTATAACACATGCTCTAAATTATGCAAAATAATATAGATTTCATGTTATACCCAAATAACCCCGCATTCATAACGTACGTATACCATGATTTCACAAGTTTTCTAAATACTCATGAAACGAAACTAAAAGGGAATAGAGGATAAACATGAGAATTGACATAAAAGAATAGGCATGCAAAAGCGAGCCAAATACAAGTATAATGGATCCAATGGTTTTGGTGTACATAATAGCGAATAGGAATAAAGTAAGCAAGTCACACCCTAGGTATAAGATCCAACAAAATGCCAGTTCGGTGTACAACGTGGTTTGTAACTATAGTGTTATGGGCATAAACAATTAACCATAATAGTTTTAGGAAATTAACCACAATAGTCATAGTCTTGGTCATAGGTAGAAATCTCATAGTTATGAATCATAGGCGATTAACCACAATAGTCATGGATAATTAACCAAAATAGTCCTAGGAAATTATCCTAAATAGTCATAGGCAATTAGCTGTAATAATTTCAAGTCATGGTCATAGACAATAGTCTTATGTTCATAATCATAGGCAATAATCTCATAGTCATGAATCATGGTCGTAGGCAATGGTCTTATGTTCATAGTCATAGGCATAGGCATAGTCTTATGTTCATAGTCATAGTCTTAGGCCATTAGCAGTAGTTTTCAACATCATAGGCATATGCACAACCTCATCGGTAATTAATCACAATAGTTCTTAATTAGATCCAAAGGCATATACAAGCACAGATTCAAATGAGAGGATCACGCATATTCTTATATCCATTTAATTACATGCCACAAAATGATCTAGACGTTCAAATCTAAAAAGTAACTTACTTACAACAAACGATGAACTTGAATTCTGGATTTTGAGTTCTGGAATTGAGATGCTTTCCTTTGGGTAGATAGACGTAGTTTTGATTTTTAGTTTTTAATTAGATTTGTTCGTCTCTAAGCTTTCTTCAAGTGGAGGCTATTCTTGGCTTCCTTCCAGCAGCATGACGGCTCTAGGTTCTATTTCTTGTGTGAATTTAGGTTGAAGACTTGAGTTGTTTATATAAAATTTCAAACTAATTAGAGCCGTCATATGATCATAGATGAATCTAGACCATTCACATCGAGATGAGCCAATCAGAAAGTGACAAATCAGCCCTAGTGACACACCAGAACTCAGAAAATCGCTCAGAACGCGATCAGGCTAGCCAAGACCTGACCAGGTCGACTGGGTTGGTCGACCATCATGTCGACCCCCAGGTGGACCTGGGTCCTGGGCGGGAATTTTCCCGCCCAGCCCAATTCTGGTCCAGTTTTCAAATTTTGAACTTGTTTCGGGCTGCATGAATTTTTAAATCCAATTCTGAAACTTTCGAAGACCACAACTTCTTCATACGGAGTCCGATTTACGCAAACTCGGACTCTATCTCAAGCAGAATTTCGAGACAAACGCAATGGCGTAACCCATTTCCCTTAATTCTTCTTCTAAAAATTATTTATACTTTAATTTGCGAAACTTAATGTTACAGAATTACGGGGTGTTACAGGAAGAATAAGAAACCCCGTGACAAGAGGAAGTGTAATTTTGGTGGCATACCTGGACATCTGGTTAAGGACTGCAGGAAGAAGAAGAGGAAGATGGGTGGTTGTTTTCAATGCGGCGAGACATGACATATGGCTAAGGACTGCCCAAGAAGGCAAGGGCAAGGGCAGAGGACTGGATCTACTTCTGTAGGGCAGATTCACGCTCTCACAGCATCTACGCAAGAAAGAGGTAGAAACATTTCTGTTGAGAGTTTAGTTTATCTTTCTGATCATCCTGTTCGTACTCTTTTTGATTCTGGCGCTTCACACTCTTTTATATCTACTACTTTAGTTGAATCTCTGCACCTAGATACCAGTACAGTAGAGGATCCTATAGTTGTTTCAAATCCAATTGGGGGTTTGGCTTATTTATCGATGATTTGTTTGGATTTGGAAATTTCTATACTAAGCATTGGGTTTAAATGTAACGCTTATATTTTGGGTTTCACGGGCTATGGGTAGATTCTAGTCATGGATTGGTTATCCAGTAATGGTGACATCCTTGATTGTGAAAAGAGAGTGGTTAGACTTATAACTCGCCCCTGTAATACTCTCGAAATCTCTTGTAATCCTATGAATTCTTTTACGCTTAGCTACCTAGAATCTCTTGATGCGTCTGTTGAAAATTTGCAATCTGTTAGAGTAGTCCGTGAGTACTTGGATGTCTTTGAAGAAGTGAAGGGTTTACCTCCAAAGTGAGAGATAGATTTCCGCATATACCTAGTTGATAATGCAAAACCAGTTGCTTTACCTGTTAGACACATGGCTCCAAGGGAAAGGAAGGAGCTCAGCAAGCAAGTTAAAGAGTTGCTCAAAAAGGGGTTCATAAGGCGGAGTATTTCTGATTGGGGTGCTCCAGTAGTGTTCGCAACCAAAGCGGATGGTTCACTTCGCCTATGCGTGGATTATGGGGAGCCAAACAAGACGACCAAGAAGAATAGGCACTCACTTCCAAGAATAGATGACTTGTTCGACCAACTCGTAGGCGCATCTGTTTTCTCCTAACTAGATCTGGCCACCGGATTTCATCAGCTAAGAGTGGCTGAAGACAACATAGATAAGACCACGTTCAGGACCCCGGATGATTTCTTTGAATGGCTTGTCATGCCTTTAGGCTTGAAAAACGCACCCGCCTAATTTGTAGACTTGACGAGTAGAATGTTTAGGGAGTTCCTTAATAAGTTTGTAGCGGTCTTTGTGGACAAAATTTTGATTTTCTCAAAAAGTGAGGAAGAATAAGCTTTGCATTTAAGGGAAGTTATGGATACTCTTCGAGAACATCGGTTGACAGCAAAATTCTCCAAATGCCATTTTTGGAGAGAAGAAGTAAGGTTTCTTGGACATGTGGTTTCCAAAGAGGAAATAGCTGTGGATCCTGCAAAAGTAGTTGTGGTGCAAGATCGGAAGATTCCACGGATTGCAACCGAAGTACAAAGTTTTCTCGGACTAGCAGGCTATTACAGAAATTTCATTAAAGACTTTGTGAAGATCTCAGCCCCACTTACAAGATTGATGAATAAGAACCTTACTTTCGCATGGGGATTTGGACTATGATGTTTTTTTCCGGTGATTGAAAAGGGCTCTAACAACAGCCCAGTCCTGACATTGCCTGATGGGAGTAAGATGTTTACAGTATACACAAACGCATGCGGTACAGGATTAGGCGCTGCCTTGATGCAAGAAAGAAAGGTAGTCTGTTATGGGGGAAGACAGTTGAAGGTACATGAGAAGAACTACCCAACTCATGATTTAGAACTAGCTGCCATTGTTTTCACTCTTAAGTCATGACGTGATTACCTACTAGGAGAAAGGTTTGAATTATTTACTGATCATAAATCATTAAAGTACCTTTTCTCACAAAAAGATCTTAACTTAAGACAACAAAGGTGGATGGAATTTCTTTCCTCATACGATTTTGAGATTGCTTATACCCCTGGCAAGGGAAATGTGGTAGCAGATGCCTTAAGTAGGAAAAAGTTGACCCTAAGTGCTCTCTTTGCGGAAAGGAAAATCTTGGAGTACATAGCAACCTTTGACTTTAGACCCTCGTTTGAGTTTGTACCTGTTTGTTAGCAACGCTAGAGGTGTGGCCTATGCTTTTGGACTCAACAGGAACCACGCAACGTGAAGACCCTCAGATAGTTGATATGATGGATAAGTTAATTAGAGGTGAGACTTCTAGTCACCTCAATAGATACTCCATAGATGACAAGGGTTGGTTGAGACAGGATGGAAGACTGTGTGTCCCACAAGTAAGGGATTTAGGGAAGACAGTTCTTGAAGAAGCACACCATTCTAAGTTGATCATACACCCAGGTGGAGACAAGATGTATAAAGACATAAAAAGGGCTTTCTTTTGTAATGGCATGAAGAAGGATGTAGCTAAATTCGTCTCGAAATGCTTGATATGCCATCAAGTCAAGGCAGAGCAGAAGAAGCCTGGTGGTCTGCTTCATCCTCTAAAGGTCCCACATTGGAAATGGGATAGCATTTCGATGGACTTTATAGATGGGTTGCCTAGGTCAAGAAGGGGCAATACCAGTATTTGGGTAATAGTTGACAGGCTCACTAAAAGCGCTCACTTTATACCTGTTAAGAGTAGGAGGACTGCCTCATCACTAGCACCCATTTATCTTAAAGAGGTAGTTCGACTGCATAGGATACCCTCTAGCATAGTAAGTGATCGAGATCCTATCTTTACGAGTGAGTTTTGGAAGAGTTTGCAAGAGGCTGTAGGCACACAACTATGCTTAAGCACTGCCTATCACCCTCAAACCGATGGTCAGACTGAAAGGGTGAACAGAGTATTAGAAGATCTTTTAAGACTGTGCATTCTTGATTTTGGAGGAACCTGGGAAGATCATCTTCCATTGGTGGAGTTCGCCTACAATAGTAACTATCAAGCCACCACAGGCATGACACCCTTTGAGGCTTTATATGGAAGACCATGCCGATTACCAACTTGTTGGTGGGAATCTACAGACAAGCTCGTACTTGGGCCCGCCATGATAAGAGAAACTCCAAAGAAGGTGGACTTGATACGAAGACGAATGAAGACCGCACAAGATAAACAGAAGTCCTATGCGGATAAAAGAAGGACCGACCTTGAGTTTGAGGTTGGAGACAGGGTTTTCCTTAAAGTGTCCCCTTTGAGGAATGTCGTTCGCTTTGGATCCGTAGGAAAATTGGCACCAAAATTTGTAGGGCCATTCCCTATCATTGAAAGGATTGGGACGATGGCTTATAGAGTAGAGCTGCCCAAAAGATTGGCTGAAGTTCATAATGTTTTTCATGTTTCTCATCTACGAAAGTGCTTACATGAGTCTGTGGAAGTTGTGGAGCCGAGCATACTAGAGGATGTAGAAGTGGAACAAGAAGTGACGATGAGAAGATTTCCAACTCGTATCTTGGGAACAGAAGTTAAAAAGCTACGCAATCGTGAGGTCAAGCTAGTTAAAGTACAATGGAGTGACGGTGAAGGAGACGCGACTTGGGAGACTAAAGACAAGATACGCATAGCCTACCCTTTTCTTTTTGAGGGTACATCCTTGATCTCTTTTTCCATAAGTTTATGCATGCTTGTATCTATCTTTTAAGTATATCTCCTCTGTCCTATTCTTGATCCTTAAGTAGAAACCAATGAATGTAAACTTGTATTTAAAACATGTTATGATTAATGGTCGCAAGTGGTTGCTCGTGGATGCATATACACACATTAGGTACTAAATTAGCTCAGTCACTTTCATATTGCATATGCATGTATGTATTTGTATATGTATTGAAACTTGATGTGTTATCATATGGATGTTGCATTTGTATGAGTAATTGTGCACTCATGTAGGGATTATAAAGTATGATTAGGAATAATTGCATACATGATGGACTCATGGTACTGACATAATTCGCATTAACGAGGTCAACTGAATCAATAGACCACCTGATTTTGCATTAGATAAGGACATATGCACACACTATGCATATAATCATGAAAGCATTAGAAATATTTTTAAGAACAATGGATGCCTGTGATTGATGGTTGAGTAGATGGATGTTGGATGTCAGAATACATTTTTCTTAACTCAGAGATTTCGCGGACGAAATCCTTTAAGGAGGGGAGAATGTAACACCCCGTATTTTCTATGAATACTAAATTTTGAAAAATGATGAATACTTAATTTTTAGAAGAAGAATTAAGTAAAATAGATTATACCCTTGCGTTCATCTCAAAATTCTGGTCAAGGTGGACCTAAAGTTTGCGTTAAATGGATAATGTATGAGAAAGTTATGGACCATGGAAGTTTGTATACATATATGGGAAATGTATGTGTATATATATATAAATTAATAAAATAAAATCAACTTAAAATTCAAGAAAAAATTCAAAACAGTGGAAGCAGGAAGGAAAAACGCCGAACCGACCTATTTTTTGGGTTGACCCGAGGCCTGCTGGGGCGACCGGGGTCGACTCAGGGTGTTTGGAGTCGGTCCCATCGGCCCAGAATGGCCTGTGATGAATTCTTGTGTTTTAGGGCATACGTGGCATTCTGTAATTGGCCTGATGACGCATTTACTTGGACTAGACGGTTTGGATGGATCCTATGTTGATCTAAAGACTCTAATTAATCCCACACATCTACAAATACATATCTAAACTTAACCCTAACCGCATAACCCTATTCTATGATGCCACCATACTGTCCATCTCTAAACTAGCCAAGCCTCCTCCTTCTTCTCCAAACTAGAAATCAAATTGGAGAGCTTCAAATTAAAGTAAAGGTTTTCCGCTTCAATCAACAAAGAGAGATTAAAATCGCTACAATGTCAAATAATTCTCTTTTTCTAATCCTATCCCTGTAAGTTTAGTTATTATTCAGATTTGAACCCATAATAGGAATCATGACTGTAATGAATCGAATCTAGAACCATGCCTAATTGTAATGATAACCAATTCTGATTCATTCTTATTCTTTTGTAAAATCTGAGATTACCTATGCCTGTGAGACTATTACTAGTGATATAATTGAATCTATCTTATTGTACATCAAATTGGTGATTCTTTTATGTTCAGTTCTATCGAATCTTTGTGCCTATGATATAACTTCCTCAGTTTGCTCATGTTTATTGTTAATGTACAAAAAATCAATTAGAACCATGATTGTTGTGTTTAGCACACCTTTACATGGTTATTCTCTTTTGTCAATTCTTGTGTTTCTTCTCTATTCCCATTTTGGTTTTATTTTATGAATACTAGGTTCAATTGGAAGCCTAGTTTGAATCTTGTAGTACGTATGATTGTAACCCGGGGAATTGGGTATAACTTATTGGAGTAATTTTGGACTGTAATGGCCCGCAAATCTGTACTACCTGAGTTGACTAATAACACCACACGTCCAACCCAAATTGCATAGAAATACGAATCATTATTAGAAAGAAGTTAGAGGATGAGAAATAGAAAGAAAGAAATATTAGAATAGAAGAAAACGAAGATCAAAACTCACAGCGGAACGAATAAAATATATTAGGTAACATAAACTTTGAAATACAATTCGGTAACTTTATATACATACCATCATCAGAGCACAACAACTATTCCTGGAACAGTTATAAACACATGTTTCCAGATACAGACGTGGTACACAGTGGAATATATAACAGTCTATAGCTAACTGGTGAAGCCTCCTGCTTCCAGCTCTTCTAAGTGAATATGAAAAATCCTGATTACTTGACTGTCCGTACAAATTTGGGCAACCAAGAGTTTAGGGAAAACAAACAAAATAAACTCAGGGTCAGTCATGGGACTGGTGTGAGTAAACTCCAACCATTTGTTTAACTTTCAAAATCCTTTCAAAAGAAAAGATAATAGTAAGACCAGCCCACACATAAACATGGACGGTTTCTACCTAACTATAACCCAAAACACCTTGATACGAAAATCCAGTGATATTATAATAGTGTCTAAATCAAATAAATAACAATCTAGCGGAACGCTTGCATCTCACGCTCCATATATAATATAAAATCAAAAACCACAGGGCGCTTATTGGAGATTGGATTTCCAACATGACAAGGTATGGAACCACCTTCCGATCAGTGTACTCTAGAGGGGATACACTGGGGTTCAACAAGAACATCTTGCAACCTGGCCCATACATGACCGACCACTCATTTCACTTGAGTGTATCGAATGTATATCACCAACAGTTGGGATCAACAACCGTTTCCCAAAAAGGGGCAACATCGATAGATTTAAAGAAGCAAATGGAATTTCTCTAGATAAGTGATTATACACCCTAATGGGAGCGACCGACATAGCCATGCTGCCTGCCCGATTTTTATCATTTCCCGGTTGTTAAGGCTTGAGGCTACGATTACTTATCATTCATTGATTGCATAATCACTTTGAATGCCACATTGTCAGATCCATTAATCATTAATTGATTTGCACAAATATATTCTGGATATTATGCTAAGAGAATAAATTCTCCACCACCATATATACCTATACAGACCAACAAATGCGATCATTGGAAATACTCTGTCAGACATTCGTCCATACACTTCATTCTAGGACTGAACGAAACCGAAGGCACAATTTCTATTAATATCCTTGCACTTTACTCCGTCTTTGATTATCTTCATATAATCTGATTCGCAAAGCTACTGCCAATAATGAGTGGTTCTCGGATAATAATCCAACCGGTCTCTCCATATTGACAACGATATTGGCAAATACTTCGATAGTCGATTATTTAACTATCGAAGAAAAACAAACAAACATTCATCTATAACATCAAACCATCACTCGGCTCGTTAATTAATATTTCATTAATTGAATCATCCTTCCCATTTCCTTATCAATATTTGTTAAACAAAAATTTTCAATTATCATCTTGTCCTTTTCGCAATTTGGAAAACATTTCCGTATATCGCCTTCTTTTATTTTCGGTACTTAGAAAATATCCTTTACTTATAATTAGAAACATTCCAATTATTTATCTATTCCACGACCGTTCATTTCTTCACTCAGGAAATATTATATTTCCAAAATTCCACTTATTTGGGTTAAAACGAATGTTGTGTAAAACATCGTTACGACAACCCATAATACTGCATTCAACTAAACTCTTTTAAACATTTATCTTCGAGACTGGATCCTGCTATTTATTGGTTAAAAATGAAATCAAACAAGTTGGGGTATAACTACCTCTCAGACCTTGACTGAAAACATCCTTAACTTCAAAACGGATAAGACTACTTACCTCGAATAATCAACATCATACAAACCAATTATTCATTTTTAAACCCGTATACGTTTCGCTTTCTAATTTTACCTGATTTTATTATAGATTTTCTTTTTGTTTATAGAATTCAATTTTTAAGTTCATTTCCTTATCAAATTCTATATATATCGATACATTGATTTCTAACTATCAAATTTTCTTAAAAATATTCTAACTCCTTAAATTTCTGAAAAAATTCGCCATAACCTCCTTTGTACCGGCAAATAGTTCAAACCTCACCTCGCCTCTCTAGGCCTTTCCCATTCAAAAAGAAAATCAAAAAGCCAAGTGGCTTGCCGATTCGACGCATAAAACCCCATATGGAATTTAAGCATGTACCTTATTGTCGGGCACACAAATTATAATCTTCATATACTTCATTCCATACCCGCTTAACACATGTTCACCTATTTTCAATTCAATTCAACTCAATTCAATCGTTTGAATTCAGTTAGGCCCATTTATTCTTTAATTAGCTTCTTAGCCTATTTCACTTGTTATTTGAACATATCATGTTCGTATGTATTTTAGTTTGCTTATAAATCAATTGAATATCATTTTCATTTCAGGTTTCATATTCGATTTCGAATATGAAATTCACAAGTCTCATTTACTTATCAAAAGAAATATCTCGATCTAAAATTCGATTAACAAATTATCCCTCCACTTAGCTAATTCTATTCAAAAATAAATAACTTATTTTGTTTCAAAAATCAATCCATTTACGCCACTCGAGTTCATATTTATTTTATAACTCAAGTCCAGATTTTTCAAATGGAAATTCGAATTTTATTTATATAAACCATTATGGTTTTTAAATGATTTTGGCGCTACTTTTCTGAAAATTTGATTTTGACATAACTCAAAATCTATCAAACGAAATCTTGATTTTTCTCTTTCATTAGAAAACTATTATTCAACCGGTCCTGACGATTCTTGTTTCAAAGAATTCCTACTTAATTTGAGTTTTATATACTCAATTGAAGTTCGAAACGCCAATTCACGAATTGCCACGTTGCGGCGAATTCATTTTAATTATATTTAAATATAAACTTCTTTTATATATAAATTTCAATCTCATTCTAATATATATCTTAATATATATTCAATCCAGTTTTCAAATCCCAGTTAACATTTCTGGTTTTCTCTAATTGTCGATTTTTCATTACTCGGTTATAAATTTATTTATAACTCGATTTGCTATATTAAATTCTAATTCTCTTTACAAATAAATTATTTACAAAATTCAATATAATCGAATTTCAAATTATAAATCCTTCTGATTTATCTCCTCTCAGTTTATATTCTGAATTCCAGAAATAAATCCGCCGTCCCCTTTTTGAACAATTTCCAATTCACGGTTAAATTCATATTTGAATTCAAATTTCTAAATCATCAAATGATAATTTAGTTTCTTTAATTTATAAACGTTGTTTATAAATTTAATTTCCTTATTTTTTAATTAAAACAATTTACATTTCGATTCCATTTCAAATTCTATTTTTCAAATTCAAACTTGAATTTAAACCTCTAAATTATCTAATGATAATTTATTTTACTAGATTTATAAATATCGTTTATAAATCCAACTTTCTTGTTTTGTATATTAAAACAAGTTTCATTTCAGAAGCTGTTTGAAAACCAAACCTTATTTTGGAATATTTTATTTATTATAACTTATCTATATAAATATAGAATCTATTTTCATATTTAACTTTAAACTTCTATTAAATAAAATCCTAATATTTTTTTCTGAAAGTATTTTATTTAAATAAATTCGATCTAATCGAATTTAAATCATAATTCAATACGGATTTATTTTAATTCACTTTACATTCTGGATATCAGAATAGATTTATCGTTTCTTTTTTAAACTAATTTCAATTCCCTTTTTAAATTCACCTTGGATTTATATTTTCCAAATTATCCAAATGATACTTCATTTATAAACATCGTTTATAAATTCACTTCAGTTTCCATATTTTCCAATGATGATCGTTCCATTTTATTTATAAACACCGTTTATAAATTTACTTCAATTCCATGATTTTTAATTTATAAAAATTGTTTATAAATGCAATACTCATTTTTATTTATTTTCAAAACAAGTAAATATCTTTAGCCCATTCTAAATTCAATTTCTATTTTAGAAAAATAGAATTTCCCTTTTTAAATTTCAAAACCCTATTTACGATATTTCCATAAATTACCATTTAGGCCCAGTGATATTTCAAACCTCCAAAATACCAAATTATCAAATCACGTGTTTTTCTAACACATCATGTAAGATAACATACAATAAACCAAACAAATGATAATATTTTTGAGGAATCCAGTTGGATTCCTCCAGCCTATTTTCCTGCATCTACAGACGTTAGTCACATAAATAATACCCATCCTGCTTCGAGGCAGGATATCGCGGTATAGAAGGTCATCCACTATCATAGCATAGGGCGCATAGGGTCATCCGCTAATGATACTGCGGGCATCCGCTAATGGTACTGCGGGAATCCAACCACCAATATATATATAATAGCCACAAACACCAATCCTAAATAACTAATATATATTTTTAATAGCCACAATAATATATTCAAGCATCCAAGCAACCATCAAATTTATTTTTAACATAAAAAAATATATTTAAATAAAATATGAGTGAGATTTACTCACCGTGATTTTTATTGTTGAAATCATGATTCATTTCTGATTACCGAAAATCCAAACTAGCTCCAGACTTATCTCAATCCAAATCCATCACGAATAATTCTATCTGTACCTATGATTATTTAATTTATTTAATGTGGATGATTATTAAATTAATTTAACATATAAATAAATTAATTTCTATGTATTTTAAATTTCTAAAAAAAAAGAAAAGAACATATACCTTATTGCTTAACAAATCCTCTTTCTACCAACTCCAGCTCACCTTTTCCTATACGAACTCAATGCAGAATTTACCAACGTTCTCCATCTCCGACCTCGATCTCTCACGCACTAGAAAGTCATGATCTGTAGCCTCCCAATTACTACAGTAAAAATCACGCAATCTTCAACAGGCATCTCCTCCTCTGATTTTTTTCACGCGAGTGCAAAATTCCCTGCAAACCTGGATCCAACTTCTGCTGCCGTCATCGTTACTTTCACGAACTACCTTCTCCATGTTCGGTTCCTTTGAACCAGTTGAAGTCGAAAAAAACCAAAAGAAAATCAGAACCCTAAATTCAAGCGTCTTGCCAAAACCAAGCAGCGCTCAGCCCTAACATCACCTCGTTCAATATCCGCTCCGTCAAATTTCAACCGACGCATCAAGATTCTGGCGATCGAACCTCCCCTCCATGATGTAAGCAGGCTCGCTCTACTTCCACGTGGTCAAATCCTACCATGATTTCAACTCCGGCCTCGCGTTTTAATTTGGATCATAGTTCCTTCTTCTTTTTTTCATCGCAACTCAATTCGAACAAATGAAGGATTGTAAAGGAAGAAACGATTTTCCAGACTTTGATTTAATTTGATTATTAAAAGAGGAATGAACGGGGTTTTTAATTGGTTGGGAAAAATGAAAAACTTAGGTGAACAGTTTGCGTTTATTGTGTTGATTTCAAAATGGAGAGAAAGAATAGGTTCGATTCATTTCAGAGGAATCAAAAATGAAAGGATTACAAAGGGAGGTCCATTATTTTATAGATGAGAAGCATACTTCACGTAGAAGGAGTAGGTCTGAGGTCGGGTACAGTGTAGCTGATGTAAACTAGTGTAGGCTAATTTAATGTGATCTGATTTAAAGAGATCGTTATTCTTTTAAAATGGATTCTGATTTGATTTCGATTTGATATCGTATTTAATACGATTTGATATAAAGCGATTTTTATTCCTTTTAGATGGATATCGATTTGATTTCGAACCTATCCACAATCAAATATCTTGGGGTCCAGTAATTTTAATCACGAACCGCTATTCTAGCATACCGACCGACATTTCAATATAATAACCCTATTCTAAACTCAATAGTAAATATTCTGAAATTTAATTTCAACATATATACCATATTAAATTAATATAATTTAAATTCGAAAACCACAAATTCTTTAATAATAAATTATTATTTATTATCGTATACATCAAATAAAATTTCTACTTATCATCTGAATCATTTTGATTCAGTTTTTAACTTCGATTTCAATTATATTTCGAATTACAATAATTCAAAATATTCTAAATTAAATTATATTTGATTATTAAATCGATAACTCAATATAAAAATTAATTTATATTATCAACTAAATATTTAAAACCATATTAAATATTTCAAATCAATCAACCAAAAATCCGGGTTGTTACATTCTTACCCCCTTAAAAGAATTTCGTCCCCGAAATTACTAAGGTAGGAAAAATGCTTCAGAACCATTATCTTTTCATAAACTCATTTATGTTGAACTCAACACTTCATATTTCTACAACTTTTAGTTCTACCAAAACTTTTGGTTTTCATTCATTTAATTTTAATGATCTACAATCAATACATTCACATTTGATTCATATTCCATTCCAATTGATTTTACTCAATTTATTCATTTCGATCTATTTAACTTGCTTAAGTTAAATTTTTAAAATTTTAGAATTCAAATCCCAGGGATTTCATTCCAAATCTTTTCGAAATCACACACATATATATATATATTTACAACCATTTCCAATTCAAAACATTTTAATTTTTCCAAACTATTTGTTTTCTTCCAAACAAATTTCCATCAAAAACTTTTCGAAGGTAGCAATCCATCACTTAGAAACTCGAAAATGAACACTAATGAAGCTACAGTCATCATCAGAATTATTTTCCAGCCGCTTAAGTGAGTTTAGTGCTTTAACACTTTCATAATCCATTCAAAATGATTTTTATTCAAAAATCCTTTCAAACAATGCTATACTATTTTAATATAATTCAAAAATATTTTTCTAAACACCCAGGGTTTAAATTTCAAACTTTGATTTAAATCCAATTCCAGATCATTTCATTTGTATATTTTATTCATATACAAGTTATATTTGGTTATAGATAACAATTAAATCTTATAATCTCATTTGATTATAAAAATAACAAATCAACACATCCAGGTATTATAAAAATTTCAAAAAAAATTATTACATCTATATCAAAAATTGAATTTTGGGTAAAATGATTTCTTTTACCCACTTAAAAACTTTATCGTGTTCAATCTTCTGTTCATGTATTTACAAAGTCTTATCGACATCGTGGCGTCCCATGGTTCGATCAGAATTTATAAGCCACTCAACAGACTAGCCAACACAATATAAAATAGTTTTTATATCAATTAACAAATACGCTCTCTCGTATATATACACTCAACTCATTGTAGGGTACTACTGACCCTATCTCTAATGATCACAAGCCCACCAAAGCCTAGGTATTCGCTACACCTAAGCTCTGATACCAACTGTAATGGCCCACAAATCTGTCTATCTGAGTTGACTAATAACACCACACGTCCAACACAAATTGCACAGAAATACGAATCATTATTAGAAAGAATTTTGGGGATGAGAAATAGAAAGAAAGAAATATTAGAATAGAAGAAAACGAAGATCACAACTCACAGCGGAACAAATAAAATATATTAGGTAACATAAACTTTGAAATAAAATTCGGTAACTTTATATACATACCATCATCAGAGCACAACAGCTATTCCTGGAATAGATATAAACAACTGTTTCCATATACAAACATGGTACACAGCGGAATATATGATAGTCTATAGCTAACTCGTGAAGCCTCCTGCTTCCAGCTCCTCCAAGTGAATCTGAAAAATCCCAACTACTTGATTGCCCGTACAAATTTGGGCACCCAAGAGTTTAGGGAAAACAAACAATATAAACTCTGGGTCAGTCATGGGACTGGTGTGAGTAAACTCCAACCATTTGTTTAACTTTCAAAATCCTTTCTGTAACGACCCGTATTTTTACGGTATATAAATAATTTATTTAATTATTTAAATAATGGTTTGGTTATTTAAAATGAACAGGATTAAATAATATTGAATATTTAATTAAAATAAATAATATAATAATATATTTAATTTCTGAAATAGTCAGAAATAGTGGAATACACAAAATGGTGTGAATTGGATCATCTGTGATATTTAATTCAGTTTAGAATTGAATTAGAATAACGAATATATTATTTGAACGGCAGTTCGACGTATAATTATAATATAATTATAATCGAGCTCAAAATGGCGCGGCAGTTCGCTATTTGGCAATTTGAACTTCAACTGAATGTACAAGGTCCGTTTTAAATCGGATTTCTGTGAAACAAGAAACGTTCGCAGCTGGTAAAGTATATTTTTCTATTAGAAGAGAAAAATCGAGATTTCTTTGGAAATTCTTTTGAAAATTATAATTATATATTAATATTATAAAAGGATTATATATATATATATATATATAATTCGAATATCGATATAACCGGGAACTTTGAAATATCGAGTTATAAATCCAATTGGAGCTGTATGGTATTCTATTGTGAACATATACAATAATATTTATTTTTAAATATTAAATTTAATTGTTTTTAAATATATTTATATATTTAAATGGGTTATTTAGAGCTTTAAAAGTAGCCAGTTTTTCAAACAACCTCCAAATTTGACGAAACCAATTTTTTTGGATTTGTAATGTCAAATTATTGTTAGATTACAATTTTCATGATTTTTGAAGTCAATATGTGGCCGTGTGAAATTTTAATGTGAAAAACAGTCAGTATTTTGATGGTTAAAAATATGTTGTGTGAGCAAACGAAGTCGAAATTCGACGAAACCAGTTTCGTTGGGTCTGCAATGTCGAACTGTAGCTGCATGTCCAGTTTCGTGATTTTTGGGTATCGTACGTGATCAAAGGAATTTTAGAGGACGAATAAAAACAGCGATTGCTTAAAATAAAATAGAATAATCGAATAAAAAAATAATATAACCTACCTATAAGTAGCCTAACATCCTTATAACCCTAAGAAAAATCTTTCTCTGGTCAAAAACATTGCGCCGCCACGAGAATTAAAATCTACAGCAAAAGTTCGTGAGTTCGAAAATCAAAAAGAAATAGAAATAAATTCCTATAATTTTCAAAACAAGTTCCATTGAATCCCTAAAAGCTAAAGCTTCCTCTCCATAACCGTTTGATCAGGTGCAACGCAAGAAATCGTGATGGGGGTTTTACAGTGAATATTAGGGTTCGAATTATCGAGATGGAGCAGCAGGAATATACGAATTGGATGATGTATATGAGTTTATGGTAACATTTGGAGTTGTGCGTACCCATTTAGTGAAATTCCGAGATGAAAAAATGACGATCGACGTGCTGAGAGAGCAGAAAAACTGAGTTCGACGGAAATGAACTGGTGTGATGGAGTGTTTGTTTGAGGAGATAGTTTGGTAGAGATTTCAACGAGAAGGGAAATGGGGAAGTCGATTCTCGAATTCGTTTAGGAGTGAAGGAGCGGTGGAGGTGTAAACTTTGGCAATAGTGTGGTTTAAAGGGGAGCATCATTCTGGTTTGGAAAGTGGAGGAAGAAGGGAAAACGGGTGTGGGCTTTTGGGATAAGTGTGTGGGCCGGAATGAATGGGCGAGGCCCAAAACACATAAAATTAAGTTTAATTTTATTTTAAATAATGTATAGAACTTATAATTTTTGTATCTTGGACATACATAATCAGAATTTCGAACGGTCAGATCCGTTGGGATCGTAAGGACGGACACTACAACATGGACTTGACAGGGAGTGGATTGGAGCTCATTACAATTTATAGCAAAATAAATTGTCCGTCTGAATCAAGCGATGGTTATCGTTATTAGTGGTGATCATCCAAGGTGAGTAAAACTCACTAACTCTTCTCAGTTATATTTTTATAATGTATTTTTGTAACTGATAAATGATGGTTGTCTGCTGTGTGTTGACTGTTTGGTTGAATTGTTAGTTAATTGGTTGAAAATATAGATAATGATATATAAATATAAATCGTTAATCGAATATTAATTCTGTTTACTAGTATATTTCATATTCGTGTTATTCATGTAATTAACATCTGTGGATGCAGGGAAACAGGTCGGAGGGACCCAATTGGGTTCCTCAACATTTATTTTACTGTTTTTCATATATTTTGATATATGATGTGATATATAATCTGTTGTTGATTATATGGGTTTGAATGATATCTATCATTGTTATTTGGTATTTTAAATACCGTGAGAAATACTGGGATGGAAAAAGAGGGATATTTAAAGTATATTTGAAAATAAATTATTTATATAAAATCAATGGATTTTATATATAAAAGGAAAAGGGTTTTATAAAAGAAAATAACTATAAAACCAAAGAAATATAAAGGAAAATATTTGTATAACAAATAGTGAAGGAAAATATTTGTATAACAAATAGAAAAGGGAAATATTTGTATAACAAATAGTAAAGGAAATATTATTTAGAAAATAAATAAGATCTTTTAAAAGTGTATATTAGAAATAAAATATTTATAAAATCAAAGGATTTTATAAAAGGAATATTTATCATTTGATAAATAAAATAAAATAAAAGTGATATTTATTTAGAAAATAAATAGACTATAAAAGGAGATACTTGAAAAATGAAGAAGTGTATAAAAAGAGAATTTTACACTAGGAAAGTGTAATGTCCCGGGTTTTTGGCCATTTTATTGAAATATTTAATTTATTTAAAATCTTGATTTGAGTTTATATAATCGATTTTGACCATTTTAATTTGAATATTTAAATTATACTAATAATATAATAATATTTTATTTTCGAAATATATGGGGAAAATGTTGAATTTGCAGTTTAATGTGAACGGGCAATTTAAAATGGTTTAATGTTGTTTGTATTAAAATTATAATATCGATTTCATTTATAAAACGACGTTAGAATGTTTAATATATAATTTAATTATAAAACGAGCTGCAGCAGCGCAGTAGTTCGTAATTTGGCGCTTTGAACTTTAAACGGCTGTATAGGGCCCAAAATGAGTCGGATTTTCTCGAACAAGAAATGCTAGAATCTGTTTGATGGTATTTTTCTAATGGAAGGGAAAAATCTAGTTTTCATACCGTAGATTTGATTTATGTCCAAATCAAATTTTGAAATAGTCGCTATGGAATTTCATTATATATTATAACGTTAATTTATGTTAAATTAAGGGTTTTTAAATATTTATAATATCGATTTGGCTTGGAATTCAACCCGGGATATTTTATTATGGTAGTATACGAAATTCTAGTCATGTATGGCCAATAAAAATATTTTATTATTATTATATTGAGGTACTTTAAATTTGGTTTATTTTATTTAAATTGGGCAGTTATAAAAGGGACTTTATTCAAACGACCTTTGTTTTTGACGAATCAAATTTTATTGAGACCGCAACAGCTAATAATTGCTAGATTTCAAGTGGCGTGTCAATTGGGGTTATTTTGTGAGCGCAGCAAAATAAAATACAAATAAAACGACCGTTTAAACGTGAACGAGCGCCATTTGAGCAAACGAACTTGGAATTCGACGAAACAAGTTTCATTAGGACCGTATCGTCAAATTATACTATGCCATCCATTCGCGTCACGAACGGGGTTTGTATGTGAGCCCATGAGCCAATAAACAGTGTTCGAAATTGCGATAGACACGAAATAAAAATTGTTAGTCAGCATCGCTTGTCACGTCGACTTAAAATATATTATTTCCACACTATACAAACACTTATAATCAGAAATTTCCAGCAAAAACCAAATTTCCGTCCATCATTTTTGCAAATAAGCCCTCGGGTACATTTTAATTTATTTCTTCGATTTGGTGGTGAAATTGAGGGGGGTTTCAAAGGGAAAGTTGTAGATCGGGTCAATGGCTACTTGCAGCAAAAAGTTTGGGTGGATCGGTGGACTGTTGTGACACCCCGGATTTTTGAATAATTGAATTAACTAAATTAAAGAATAATTAATATCAGACTTGAGAATTAAGGGAATGGGGTTGCGCCATTGTGTTCGTCTCGGAATTTTGGTTGAGATAGAGTCCGAGTTTGCGCGTAACAGGTACCGGATGAAGGAGTTATGGACGAATGAAGTTTAGTGGCAAAACAAGAAAAAAAATATTTGCACTGGCGCACTTGGGAAGTGCGCCAGTAAAAATTTGCACTAATGCACCTGCCAAGTGCGCCCAGGCCGAGGCAGTAGGCCTGCACAGTTTTCTGGTTCAGTCTGACCTATGTTGTGGAGTCCTTCTGACTCCTTGCTGAGTCATTAGGGCTGAGGTGTCACCCTATCCCGACTGAATGGTTTTGATTAACCCTAAGATCATCCGACGGCTTAAATTAATTCAAAACTCTATAAAAATACCCATAGACTCAAACCCTAAATCAGAATTAAAACTAAAACTATGGCTGTTATGCTGTCGTCTTATAACCTAGAGTAGCTGCCACCAATTAGAGAGGAAGAACAACAAATCAAATCAGTTCTATTCAACCCTAACAACGAATCTTCTTCAAAGGAAAACTAATTCAACTTCAGAAATCAGAATTCAGAACTCAAGACCTTCTTTGAGTTGTGAGTTCGATAATTTTAATAAAATAATTAGCAATTTAATTGGATTAAGTTATGATGCGGACTGTATGGATGTGATGTGAATTATTGATCGCATGTTGTAATTATGTTGTAGAATTGTGCTGAAATCTCTATGACGTTATGTTGTGATGCTATCATTTATGATGTAAAGTTATAATACTATCACCTATGTTGTAATTCTATGATTGGCTCATGTATAATCAAATCATCAGGTTGTTCATATGCTAGTTTGGTTATGTTGATTTATATGATAGATCACAAGTATGTATGCAAGTTTAGATATTGATTTAGACATGAATCATATGCAAGTTAGTATAACCTTACATGTTCTGTGAAATCAATTTTAGATCTAAAGTTAGGCTATGACATGTGTGAGTTATATGATAAATTCTACATGATAATTTACATGTTATATGCAAGTTTACACCATTGTTATGATGCATAAATCACATATGCAAGTTTATAAAAATATATGAGTTTGGAATATGAATCATGTTATGCAAGTCTAGGATTATTGCCTATCCAAGTTTACACCTTTAGATGTAGATCTATGACATACATGATTTAGAAAGTTTGTGATCATTATCCCAACAAGTTCACACCTTTAGATTTGGATCTATGACATATGTAATTTTATGCAAGTTGTAACTTTGGCCTATGCAAGTTTTAGATGTAGAACATCATTCACACATGCAAGTTCACCCCTATGTTTAGATCTATGTTTTAATTATGTATATATTGTGATGTTTTCTTTTTATTCCATGAGTTAGACTATTCGAGTCTAACGTATATTTTATGTTAAACGAACAAACGTACAACGTGGGGTAAAGGGGATAATATTAAAACGGTTTAATTGGCATAAATGCCTTAAAAGGCATAAGATAAATTTGTGATGAAAATTGGTATGATTTTACATACCATAAATAGATGGACATAATTGAGTCAATTATGGCCATAGTTAAATTTGGAATTAATTGATAATTTGAATAGGGAAAGTAATTCAAATTGGGGAATGATTAATTAGGAATAATTAATCATCTAAGACACGAGGTTAGGCTTTTTTGTGGTGTAAGACTGCCCGGACCCGCCCGGAAAATTCAGCTGCCAAAAATGTCAATCTAATGTGAGAGGTCTTAGGCTTAAATTAAATACGTAACAATTGTAAAGACACGAGGTTAGGCTCTTTTGTGGTGTAAGACTGCCCGGACCCGCCCGGCAAATCCAGCTGCCACAAATGCCACTCTAATGTGAGAGGTCTTTATGAGGTTACGGTCTTAATGAATTAAGAAACACTTAACCAGATAAACATGTAGTGGGACATGAGGGGGTTAAGTGGGTGCCTTGGGTGGCATGTGGAATCTTGTGGGTGCCTTGGGTTACATTGGAAATACGATTAGAAACACTTAACCAAAATTGAAACATGTAATTGAAACATGAATAAGAAGAGGGTTAAGTGGGATGTACAAGAGGGGACCAAGCTTAGGTGGATAGCTTGTGTCAAGTAATGGGTGCCCGTTTCAACCAGTAACCCATACGTATCTTTGTGGGCTCGACCCAAGTCGAGGACGGGACACGCATACTGGGCTTGACTGTAAGAGACCAAAACGGGTTAGCGGTGGCAACGCAAGTCTAACGGGTTCATATGCGTGTGTGGACCCGGGCTGGTAGGTAAGACATTGCATCGTGTAGGTATAAGCCGTGCATTGTTGGTTGTATCAGGTTGCCACTTTGGGGAGTGATACACCCCACTGTGGGGCCAGCACGGGTATCTGCGAGTTAGGGAGCCGATCGCTTGGGGGTAGTGGATACACCTAGTGCAGATAGGGGCAGGCGGAACCTATGAAGGCAGCTAGGGGTGCACGAAACTACCAATATCATTATTAAGTTCTATAGGCGGGATCAACCTTAGGGTGACTAGTGGTGGTGCAGTATAGCAATTATCCTATAGTGTTGGTGTATTTAGTAATTATCTTATAGTGGTTTAGGGGCGCTTTATCGATATCGTTGTTCATCTTGTTTCCTTATTTACTCTGCCATATTCAATGGTTCATGGTCATTCCCTTATTTTCCAACTTATGCCTTAGCCTAGTTACTTTGTTAATTATATTGTTAAAGTTATCGCACTCGCCAAACTTTATGTCTGACCCTCTTTGTTTCCTCCTCTTTTCTTCCTCCCCCCAAGGTGCTCAGGTCGGAACTAGCACCAGTGGAGCTTGATTTTGGACTGCTGTTTCGCTGCTTTTAGAAGATTGCTTGGATCACTGAAGTAAAGTTCAGCCTCTCTTTTATTTATGGCTATTTTGTTTTGGGGATTATGTCTTTCCATTTATGTACTTTTGGTAGTCAAGATGGATATTATGTACTTTGACTCTGGTTTTTGATGATGTAATAAAACATATGTGTTTTCCGCTGCAATGAAATAAAGTGTTAAATCTTTTTATATCTGTCTTGTTGTTAAGTTTCTGTTCTATACTTACTTAAAGCGCTCCATAGAAGTTGATGCATTCCCTTTGTGAGTGACATTAATGGACGTGGGGTGTTACACGTGGTATCAGAGCTGAAGGTTACCAGAAAAGATATGAATTTTGAAAAACTATTTTTCAAAACAATTTTTATAAAGAAGTACCTTCAAAAGTACGTTTTAAGGAAAGTATTTTCAAGAGAAAAGCTTATTTTAGAAAGCATAACCCATAGGGCCATATATCTTACCTTTGGTTCTTTTGTATTGAATCTTTCCTTTTTCGTTTCAGCATGTTTGAAGCATCTGAGATACCAAAGGGTGTTCATGTACCCGGTTGGTTTCATCAATATCTCGAGGCTAGGGCCGCCACCGCCGGTCCAGCAAATGCTCCTCCTCCTCCTCCTCCCCCTCCTCCTCGCGTCGATACTTTTGCTAAGATACGTAAGGACTTTAGAGCAATGGGTGGAAAACCTTTTCACGGGATGGAGACATTTGTTGAAGCTCGAAAATGGCTAAAGGAAGTGGAAGAATTATTTGGAATCTTTGAAGTGGATGATGGAAGAAAGGTCCAACTAGCTACCTAGCTAATGAAGGATGAGGCCTCGTTTTGGTGGGAGGTCACTAATGGGGGACGTCCAGTCGATACATGGCCAGATTTTAGGCAGAGGTTTGAGGCGAAGTTTCTCTCACGGGCTGAAGAGAATCTATACATGGAAAGGTTTTTGGCGCTGAAGCAAGGGAATCTATCGGTGAAATAATACGTCAACAAGTTCAACCAGTTGGCAAGATTTGGCTTAGACTTTGAGAATACGCTAGAAAGGAAGGATCTGAGGTTTGTTAAGGGTTTGAACGAGCCGCTTCATGGGTTAGCTATGACCCACATCACCATGGGGGCTACCATTGAAAGACTAGTTGACATGGCACTTATGCACGAAGAGGAGAAGGGCGCCAATGCTAATAAGGCACCCGAGAAGAAAGGGGATCAAAAGAAGCCGCAACAGCAACAACTGAACAAGAAAGGAGGTAAAGGCAACAATGCTAAGGGAAAGAAAAGATGCTTTAACTGTGGCACACCCAGCCATCTAAGCAAAGATTGTAGGAAGAAGAAGAAGACTGGTTGTTTCCACTGTGGCGAAGCGGGACATCTTATTAAGGACTGCCCAAAGAAAGGGCAGAGGGCAGGGTCTACCTCGGGAGGACAGGTGCAGGCTCTTATGGCACCAAGGCAGGCAAGGGGACAAGTTCAGGCTCTCGTGGTCCGACCGCTGCAAGAACGAGGTAGAGAAATTTCCGTTGAAAGTTTAGTTTTTCTGTTTGATCATCATGTCCGTACTTTATTCGATTTTGGCGCATCACATTCGTTTATTTCTACATCATTAGTTGAAACACTGCACCTTGATACTAGTCTAGTTACGGATCCCTTAGTAGTCTCAAATCCTATCGGTGGTTCAGCTCATCTTTCTATGATTCGTCGGGATTTGAGAGTGTTTATCTTGGGCGTTGAGTTTGAGTGCAACGCTTTTGTTCTTGGCTTCATAGGCTATGGTTTAATTCTAGGTATGGATTGGCTAACTAGATATGGGGCCATCCTAGATTGTGAAAGAAGGGTAGTTAGATTGTTGACTCGTTTTGGAAAGACCCTTGATATTTCTTGTGACCCTAAAGGTCCATTAATGCTTAGCTACCTAGAATCCCTTGACGCATCCGATGATGATTTACATTCTGTTCCCATAGTCCGTGAATATGTTGATATCTTCGATGAGGTGAGGGGTTTACCCCCAAAACGTGATATAGACTTTCGAATATATCTAGTAGATAATGCAAAGCCGGTTGCATTGCCAGTGCGCCACAGGGCTCCAAGAGAGAGAAGAGAACTCAGTAAGCAAGTGAAGGAATTGCTTGAGAAGGGGTTCATCAAACGTAGTATATCGGAGTGGGTGCTCCAGTGGTGTTTGCCACGAAGGCGGATGGGTCCCTTATGCTTTGTGTTGACTATAGAGAACTTAATAAGCTTACTAAGAAGAATAGACACCCACTGCCGAGGAATGACGATCTCTTCGATCAATTAATTAGCGCCTCAGTGTTTTCGCAGTTGGACTTAGCCACGGGTTTCCATCAGTTGAGAGTGGCTGAGGATAGCATGGACAAGACTGCCTTTAGGACTCCAGACGGTTTCTTCGAGTGGCTTGTGATGCCCTTCGGTTTGACAAACGCCCCCGCATACTTTGTTGACTTGATGAGTAGGGTGTTTAGGGAGTACCTTAATAGATTCGTGGTAGTCTTTGTGGACGACATCTTGATCTTTTCTAAGAACGAGGATGAGCATGCCCTACATCTTAGGGAAGTGTTGGAGGCTCTTCGAGCACATAGCCTTAAAGCTAAATTTTCTAAATGTCACTTTTGGAGGAAGAAAGTGCGATTCTAAGGGCACGTGGTTTCCAAAGAAGGGATAGCTGTGGATCCCGCGAAGATAGTGGCCATCCAAGATTGGAAGGTTCCTAAAAATGCTACTGAGGTGAGGAGTTTCTTAGGGCTGGCTGGCTACTATAGGAAGCTCATCAAAGACTTCACAAAAATATCAGCCCCATTAACACGTTTGATGAAGAAGAACTTAGTTTTCATGTGGGATGTAGATTGTGATGATGCGTTCCAACGTTTAAAGAGTGCTTTGACCACAGCCCCAGTCTTAGTGTTGCCAGATGGGAGTGAGCCATTTACCGTTTATACCGATGCTTGTGGGACAGGACTAGGCGAAGTCTTAATGCAAGAGGGAAGGGTAAAAGCTTATGGTGGAAGGCAATTGAGAGTACATGAGAGAAATTACCCTGCACATGACCTAGAGTTGGCCGCTATTGTCTTCGCGCTTAAGTCTTGGCGTCATTATCTTCTTGGCGAAAAATTCGAATTATTCACTGACAACAAATCGCTAAAATACTTTTCTCTCAGAAGGACTTGATCTTAAGGCAGCAAAGGTGGATGGAATTCTTAATGTACTACGATTTCGAGATAGCATATACCCCTGGCAAGGGTAACGTGGTGGCAGACGCCTTAAGTAGGAAGAGGATGTCCTTGAGTCTGTTGTTTGTTGAGCGGCAAGCTTAGAGTTCATCTCTATGTTTTACTTTAAACCTTTCGTTGACTTTGTACTTGGTTTCCTAGCATCCTTAGAAGTTAGACCTACGCTTTTGGGACGGATTGGTGAGGCGCAGCGAGACGACCCACAGTTGGTTGAGTTAGTAGAAAAGCTCAAAAGAGGGGAGTCATCGAGCCATCTCCGTAGGTATACCATAAATGATAAGGGTTGGTTATGTAGGGACGGTGGACTTTGTGTTCCACGGGATGGGAATTTGAGGAAGACCATTCTTGATGATGCACATCGTTCGAAGATGACCATCCATCCCGGCGGGGACAAGATGTACATGGACATGAGACGAGTTTACTTTTGGGCCAGCATGAAGAAGGACGTGGCAGAGTTTGCTGCTATATGCTTGGTGTGCCAACAAGTAAAAGCAGAGCAAAAGAAGCCCGGTGGATTGCTTCACCCATTGGAGGTCCCACAATGGAAGTGGGAAAATGTTTCGATGGACTTTGTTGACGGATTACCAAGATCGATGAAGGGTAATACGGGGATTTGGGTCGTGGTAGACAGACTTACTAAGAGCGCCCATTTCATCCCCGTAAAGAGTAATAGGACTGCTCCATGGTTAGCCTCCGTATACATTCGAGAGATAGTTCGTTCGCACGGTGTTCCTTCTAGCATAGTGAGCGACCGCGATCCTATCTTTACTAGCGAATTTTGGAAAAGCTTGCAAGAGGTGGTAGGGACTCAGTTATGTTTGAGCACCGCATATCATCCTCAGACGGACCGCCAGACCGAGAGGGTGAATCGTATTCTAGAGGACCTATTGAGGTTGTGCGTCTTAGACTTCGGAGGTACATGGAAAGAACATCTTCTGTTGGCAGAGTTCGCATATAATAACAGTTTTCAGTCTAGCATTGGCATGGCACCATTCGAGGCTCTTTATGGACGGTCGTGTCGTTCGCCTACATGTTGGTGGGAGTCTACAGACAAGATCTTGCTTGGACCCGATATGATTAGAGAGACTTCGGAAAAGATCAATTTGATTCGAAGGAGGATGAGACGACGCAAGATAGGCCGAAATCTTATGCGGACAAGAGGAGGTCAGATCTTGAGTTTGATATTGGGGACATGGTCTTTGTCAAGGTGTCTCCATTACGTAACATCGTTCGCTTTGGGTCCGTTGGGAAGTTGGCACCAAGGTTCGTAGGGTTGTTTCCTATTAAGGAGAGAATTGGACAGATGGCGTATAGAGTGGAGTTGCCCGAGAGACTTAGTGGTGTACACGATGTATTCCATGTATCACATTTGAGGAAGTGCTTGCACGAGACCGCGGAAGTGGTAGATCCGAGCTTGCTTAGAGAGGTGGAGATCGAGCGTGATGCGACGATTCGACGAGCTCCTACGTGCATTCTTGGGTCGGAGATTAAAAAGTTGAGGAATTGAGCGGTCAAACTAGTCAAAGTGCAATGGGGAGATGATGAGAGCAACGCTACTTGGGAGAAGGAAGAGAAGATGCGTTCATTGTACCCTTTTCTTTTCGAGGGTATGTCTTTTAATTTCTCCTTTATCGCTTACCTTGTACTTATCTTATCTTTAGCATGTCCTCTCGCTAGTGTCTTTGACCTTTAGATAGGGTAGTCCTATGGTTGAAACATGTGTTTGAGACATGTTATGTATGATGGATGCATGTGGATGCAAGTGTTTGCTCGTGGTTCCTCGTGGATGCACATACACACACTTTAGGCACTAGATCGGCTCAGTCACTTCATATTGCATTTTGCATATAAATGTGTGTACATATTTACTAATGGATGTATAATGGTTGTACCATCATATGGATGTTGCATTTTGGTGAATGGTTGTGCACACATGTAGAAATAATATGTATCAATAGGGTTCTTTCGCATACATAATGGACGCATGGCACTATCATGGTTTGCACTAAGGAGGTCAACTGGATCAGTAGACCGCCTGATTTTGCATTAGATAAGGAACATATACACACACTTCTTGCATATGTTCATACAACATTAGGAATTTATAAGGACAATGGATGCCTGTGTTTGATGGTTGAGTAGATGGTTGTTTGGATGTTAGGATATGCATTCTCCTTAACTTGGAGATTTCAGGGGCAAAATCCTTTAAGGAGGGGAGAATGTAACACCCCGGATTTTTGAATAATCGAATTAAATAAATTAAAGAATAATTAATCTCAGACATGAGAATTAAGGGAATGGGGTTGCGCCATTGTGTTCGTCTCGGAATTCTGGTTGAGGTAGAGTCCGAGTTGCGGGAAACAGGTACCGGATGAAGGAGTTATGGACGAACGAAGTTTGGTGGAAAAACAAGAAGAAGAAAAATTACTTGCATTGGCGCACTTGGGAAGTGCGCCAGTACAAATTTGCACTGGCGCACCTGCCAAGTGCGCCCAAGCCGAGGCAGCAGGCCTGCACAGTTTTCTGGTTCAGTCTGACCCATGTTGCTGAGTCCTTTCTGACTCCTTGCTGAGTCATTAAGGCTGAGGTGTCACCCTATCCCGACTGAATTGTTTTGATTAACCCTAAGATCATCCGACGGCTTAAATTAATTCAAAACTCTATAAAAAGACCCATAGACTCAAACCCTAAATCAGAATTAAAACTAAAACTATGGTCGTCATGCTGTCGTCTTATAACCTAGAGTAGCCGCCACCATTTAGAGAGGAAGAACAGCAAATCGAATCAGTTCTATTCAACCCTAACAATGAATCTTCTTCAAAGGAAAGCTAATTCAACTTCAGAAATCAGAATTCAGAACTCAAGGCCTTCTTTGAGTTGTGAGTTCGATAATTTTAATAAAATAATTAGCAATTTAATTGGATTAAGTTACGATGCGGATTGTATGGATGTGATGTGAATTATTGATCGCATGTTGTAATTATGTTGTAGAATTGTGTTGAAATCTCTATGTCGTTATGTTGTGATGCTATCATTTATGATGTAAAGTTATAATACTATCACCTATGATGTAATTCTATGATTGGCTCATGTATAATCAAATCATCATGTTGTTCGTATTCTAGTTTGGTTATGTTAATTTATATGATAGATCACAAGTATGTATGCAAGTTTAGATATTGATTTAGACATGAATCATATGCAAGTTAGTATAACCTTACATGTTTCGTGGCATCAATTTTAGATCTAAAGTTAGGCTATGACATGTGTGAGTTATATGATAAATTCTACATGATAATTTACATGTTAGATGTAAGTTTACACCATTGTTGTGATGCATAAATCATATATGCAAGTTTATACAAATATATGAGTTTGGAATATGAATCATGTTATGCAAGTCTAGGATTATTGCCTATGCAAGTTTACACCTTTAGATGTAGATCTATGACATACATGATTTATTCAAGTTTGTGATCATTATCCCAACAAGTTCACACCTTTAGATTTGGATCTATGACATATGTAATTTTATGCAAGTTGTAACTTTGGCCTATGCAAGTTTTAGATGTAGAACATCATTCACACATGCAAGTTCACCCCTATGTTTAGATCTATGTTTTAATTATGTGTATATTATGATGTTTTCTCTTTATTCCATGAGTTAGACTATTCGAGTCTAACGTATATTTTACGTTAAACGAACAAACGTACAACGTGGGGTAAAGGGGATAATATTAAAAAGGTTTAATTGGCATAAATGCCTTAAAAGGCATAAGATAAATTTGTGATGAAAATTGGTATGATTTTACATACTATAAATAGATGGACATAATTGAGTCAATTATGGCCATAGTTAAATTTGGAATTAATTGATAATTTGAATAGGGAAAGTAATTCAAATTGGGGAATGGTTAATTAGGAATAATTAATCGTCTAAGACACGAGGTTAGGCTCTTTTGTGGTGTAAGACTGCCCGGACCCGCTCGGTAAATCCAGCTGCCACAAATGCCAGTCTAATGTGAGAGGTCTTAGGCATAAATTAAATACGTAACAATTGTAAAGACACGAGGTTAGGCTCTTTTGTGGTGTAAGACTGCCCGGACCCGCCCGGCAAATCCAGCTGCCACAAATGCCAGTCTAATGTGAGAGGTCCTTATGAGGTTACGGTCTTAATGAATTAAGAAACACTTAACCAGATAAACATGTAGTGGGACATGAGGGGGTTAAGTGGGTGCCTTGGGTGGCATGTGGAATCTAGTGGGTGCCTTGGGTGGCATTGGAAATACGATTAGAAACACTTTACCAAAATTGAAACATGTAATTGAAACATGAATAAGAAGATGGTTAAGTGGGATGTACTAAAGGGGACTAAGCTTAGGTGGATAGATTGTGTCAAGTTATGGGGGCCCCGTTTCAACCAGTAACCCATACGTATCTTTTTGGGCTCAACCCAAGTCGAGGACGGGACACGCATACTGGGCTTGACTGTAAGAGGCCAAAAGGGGTTAGCGGTGGCAACGAAAGTCCAACGGGTTTATATGCGTGTGTGGACCCGGGCCGGTAGGTAAGACGTTGTTGCATCGTGTAGGTATAATCCATGCATTGTTGGTTGTATCAGGTTGCCACTTTGGGGAGTGATACACCCCACTATGTGGCCAGCACGGGTATCTACGAGTTAGGGAGCCGATCCTTTGGGGGTAGTGGGTACACCTAGTGGAGATAGGGGCAGGCGGCACCTATGAAGGCTGCTAGGGGTGCACGAAACTACCAATATAATTATTAAGTTCTGTAGGCGGGATCAACCTTAGGGTGACTAGTGGTGGTGCAGTATTGCAATTATCCTATAGTGTTGGTGTAGTTTAGTAATTATCTTATAGTGGTTTAGGGGCGCTTTATCGATATCGTTGTTCACCTTGTTTCCTTATTTACTCTGCCATGTTCAATGGTTCATGGTCATTCCCTTATTTTCCAACTTATGCCTTAGCCTAGTTACTTTGTTAATTATATTGTTAAAGTTAGCGCACTCGCTAGACTTTATGTCTGACCCCCTTTGTTTCCTCCTCTTTTCTTCCTCCCCCCCCCCAAGGTGCTCAGGTTGGAACTAGCACCAGTGGAGCTTGATTTTGGACTGCTGTTTCTCTGCTTTTAGAAGATTGCTTGGATCGCTGAAGTAAATTTCAGCCTCTCTTTTATTTATGGCTATTTTGTATTGGCGATTATGTCTTTCAATTAATGTGCTTTTGGTAGTCGAGATGGATATTATGCACTTTGACTCTGGTTTTTGATGATGTAATCAAACATATGTGTTTTCTGCTGCAATGAAATAAAGTTTTAAATCTTTTTATATCTGTCTTGTTGTTAAGTTTCTGTTCTATACTTACTTAAAACGCTCCATAGAAGTTGATACATTTCCTTTGTGAGTGACATTAATAGACGTGGGGTGTTACAACTGTGGTGGCCGGAATCGGCCTGGAACCATGGATTTTCATTTTCGTTTTTCATGGTTTTTGAGGAGATTGGGTCGACGATTGACGGAGCTATCAAAGGTGAGTGTAGAGGAGGAGTAGAGCTTCGATTTGGCACTTGTCGGAGGGTCTGTAATGGTGTGTGTTGGTCGTGGGAGGTAGATGATCGGAAGTCTTGTTTTTGGGTTTGGTTTTTAAAGTCATGAATAGTTTTGGCCAAAATCACGGCGATGGGGGCCGAGTTGGTGTCGGGTTTGAAGGGGGAAAGTTGCGAGGTGTCACAGCGGTCAGAGTGGTGGTGGTCTCATGATCTGGAAGTGCCGATGGTGGTGGAATTTTGTTGATGAATGGAATTAGGGAAGAGGGTTTTTCCTGCGAGATGATGGCGAGGTGGGGGTCCAACGTGAGGGTATGGCGGCTGCTCTCTGGCGTGGTGGCGATGGGGTATAGGATCGGCGCTCCGGTGGCCCATGACGACGGTGATTGTAACAACCCGGATTTTAATAACATGCTATAATCATAAATCAAGGCAGAAATAAATTTTAAATTCTGAATCAGGGGAAACGGCCTATGCCATTGCGTTCGTCTCGGAAAAATACGCGAAATAGAGTCCGAAATTTTGTAAATCGGTGTCTGTATGACCCAATTATGGCCCGATGAAGTTTCAGAAAATTCAAATTTCGAAAACAGATTTGAATTTCAGCCCAATCAGAGTAGGCGGGAAAAGTTCCCGCCCAACCCACCATGTCGACCTGGGGGTCGACCCTAGGGTCGACCTGCCAGGCCAGCTCGACCTGGGAGTCGACCTGGGGGTCGACCTGCCCCAGGCCAGGTCGACTCTAGAGTCGACCTAGGGGTCGACCTCCCCGGTCGGGCCATTTTTGGCCTGGTGCACCTGCTTGTGTTTTCTGGCCTGGTCTGTGCTTAGCCGAATTCCTGAGCCTTGCCTTGTCACTAGGGCTAGGTATCATCTCTTGATTGGTCTCTCCTTCAAATGAATGGCTAATATTAATCTAAGCTCCATCGACGGTCCTAATCAATTCACAAACTCTATAAAAAGGACCTAAGACTCCACCTAATCCATACAAACAAAAATAAGAATGAGAGACCGTCATGTTGCTGAGGAAGGACTAGAAATAGCCGAGAGACGATTAGGAGACAATTCAAAAGCTTAAAGCAACGACAACTAAATCAAAACAACGCCTACAACAAAGAATAGCATCTCCAAATTCAGAATTCAGATTCCTGAATTGAAGATTCGTCATACGTTGTAAGTAGAGTGCTATTCCAATGTGAATAAATAATTGTGTTTTGATTTGTGTAAAATGAGAAATATAATTGTATTTGATTTGTGGTGATAATAATTCATATTTGTATGTTGCTTTGATTATAGACGATTTGGGATGTTGTGGTATAACGATTGGATATTTGCAAGTATGTGATTCATGTTAAAAATTAACAACTACATGTTTGTGGTAGTTTATTTGAGATTCATGCAAGTATATGATTCACTATTATGCCAACATAATATATATTATAATCACTTTTAGTGTAGTTGGATCCATTTGGGTATTATGACTTATGTGAATTTATTTTGGAATTGGCATCATGATTCAAGTGTAAAACCATACTTTTGTATTAGAGACAAAAGTAAGCATCATTGTGAACTTGTGTTGACTCTATGAACATGACTAGACTATGTTTGGTGTTATGCCTAATTGGAAAACATGTTTTAGGCCTATATTGATATCAAAATCATATGATAATATATGTGACACATAGCTAAGTTAGATTTACATTCCAATTGCAAGTTTGCATGAATAGATTAAAAACCATGATTTCATGTTTAGGTATATTTATGCCATGATTATATGAATAGATCAAAAACCATGATTTCATGTTTAGGTATGTTTATGCCATGATTATATGCTATTACAATGCAAGTTCACAAGTGCCAAATTTATGTTAATTAGTTCGCTATGTTGCAAGTTCATTCGTTCACACTCCCCTTTTTATGTTACTTAGAACATATAAACACCATGTTCTAAGCCTCCCCTTTTTCATGTGGCTAAGTTGGGTTTAAATGTTAAACCCAACATTTGTTATATTGTAGCGAACGTATAAAACTGGGGTAATGACGTTTGGGTTAAAATATAGAAAACATGTGTTGGCATGTTTGATGCATGCCAACGACCTTGAAAAACAATTAAGTGGTGTAAATTAATTTTACCCAATAAAGATGAATTTTAATAATGGGCTGCAAATATTTACATATAAAAAGAAAAGAGACAAAATATGTAAATTTAGAAAATACGATGTGTTTAACCCGAGGTTGGATTGAGTTGTGATGTAAACCTGCCCGGAACCGCCTGGCTGTCCAGTAGTCACAACAATACCTATCCAATGTGGGTGGTTAAACACGGAGCCCAATAAGGACCCGAGGTTAGACTGAGTTGTAGCGTAAGACTGCCCAGACCCAACCGGCAACAGGCAGCCACAACAATATCTGTCTAATGTGAGAGGTCGAGGCTTTAATAAGACATTTAAGGCTGAGTCAGGATTAATAGGATTAAGTAAATTGATTTAATACTTAATCAAAATGGAACATGCTAAACTATACAGACTGATTGGGGGTTAGGTTTACAAAACACTTAACCAACTTAGCATGTTGGCTAGAAATAGAAAACCTAGTAGCGGGGGACCCTTTTCAGCAGTAACCCTACAAGGTGTATCAGGATACCCTGAACTAGGCAGGGTGGGGCACGATTACTGGGCTGACTGTAAGAGGTCAAATCGACGGCGGTGGTGCAGCAGTGTAGGTTCTAACGGGGTGCGGGCGTACAAAGACTCCAGCGCAGAAAAATAAGGCACTGGGCACCAGTAGTATACCTGTGCATTCTAGAATTGTGTCGGGCCGCCACCATGGGACTTGATACACCCCATGGTGGGACCAGCATAGGTAACTACAACATCGGGGGGGTGCGTAAGACACATGTAACTATGCGAGTAGGAGCCGATCATTAGAAACGGATTACTTCACCCTGATTATGGGGTGCCTGTTGGGAACTAGTTATATGGATGCTGAGATTAATATGGGGTACGATAAGTATATTCGACTCTAGACAACTTAACTTAGTTTATGGTGGTTTCCCATTTCCAGTTTATACTTATCATGCCCAGTTCTTTGTTCATAGACTGAATAGTCCTAGACTTACTCAGGCTTTATGTCTGGCTCTACTTTTCTTTCGTCTTCTTTCCTTTCGTTCCCCCCCCCCCCCAGGTCCACAGGGAGGGAATACCGCAGCTTGACCAGTTTTCACATCCAGCTTGAAGAGAAAGAATGTATTGCTTGGATCTTTTTCGTTTTGGACTATGGCTTTGGATTGCAACTATGGGGACTTATGCAGTTTACTTTTGTTTTTATGCTTCTTTAAGTTATGAAATCAAGACAGTTATGAAAATGTAATGGTTTTTGGAAGTGTTGTAAGACAATTATGACATGGTTTGTGTAACACGTATTTTGCTGTAATAAAAATTGCTGTTGTTTTCCACTGTTAAAATATATGTGTATTTATATCTGTCTTGTGTATTTGTGACTTATACTTATAAACCTCCACCAAAATTAGGGCATTCCCTTTGAGAGTGACCCTAACGGAGGTGGGGTGTTTCACTTCGTATCAGAGCATAGGTTTACCAGATAAGATAAAAAGTTTTGAAAATTTATTTTCAAAAGAAAATTTATAGAAGCATTTTTAAAGATAAAATGTTATTTTATTTTAAAAAGGCAAAGTCCCCCATAGCCATAAGTACTATCTTTTATCCTTCGTTTTGAATCAACCCTTTTTGTTTCAGCATGTCCGAAGAACTTAACTTGCCAGAGGGTGTACCAATACCTGGTTGGTTTAGTCGATTCTTAGAAACAAGGGCCAATCAGCTAGGTCCTACCGTTCCTCCTCCCCCAGCTGCAGGAAATCATCCAGCTGCAGCAGCACCTCTCCCTCCACCTCCTCTGCATGGTAATACTTTTGCTAAGACATGTAAAGATTTCAAAGCTATGGGAGGGAAGGACATTCATGGAACTGAGTCCTTCGTGGCAGCCAGGAATTGGTTGAAGGAAACCGAAGACTTATTCGTCATCTTTGAGGTAGAATATAGGCAGAAGTTACAACTGGCGGTATGGCTACTTAAAGGCGAGGCTTCCTACTGGTGGGAAGTCACCAATGCAGAAAGACCAGTAGAAACATGGGAGGACTTTAGGGCAAGGTTTGAGGCTAAATTTCTCTCAGAAGCTGAAAGGAGTCTTCAGTTGGAAAATTTCTTATTTCTTAAGCAAGGGAATATGACAGTCAAAGAGTATGTTAATCAGTTCGATCAGCTGGCTAGGTTCGGACTGGACCTAGTCAACACTCCGCACAAGAAGGCTCTCCGCTTTGTCAAAGGATTGAATGAGCCATTACACAGTTTGGCCATGACCCATATACCCATGGGGGCTACGTATGAAAGGTTGGTGCAGATGGCATTGCTGAACGAAGAGGATAAGGGCAAGAAGGAGACAAAGGCAGAAAGCTCTCAAGGGAAGAAAGAGGGTTTACAGCCCAAGAAGACAGACTTTAAGAAGGGCGGGAAAGACAACAAAGAGAAGGGGAAGTGTAATTTATGTGGCAAAGTGGGGCACTTGGTGAAAGATTGCCGGAAAAAGAAGGCCAAGATGAATGGTGGGTGCTTTTCTTGGGTGAAACAGGCCATATGGCTAAGGATTGCCCAAAGAAACGAGGGCAGGGGCAGAGGGCTGGATCCACCTCGGGGGCACAGGTTCATATGCTAGAAGCGCCACCTCTGCAACAACGAGGTATAAATACTTCTGTAGAAAGTGTAGTTTATCATTATGATCACCCAGTTCGCACTTTATTTGATTCTAGCGCATCACACTCCTTTATCTCGTCTGCTTTAGTAGAATCTCTGCACCTAGAAACTAGTATGGTAGAGGACCCCTTAATTGTTTCAAACCCAATTGGGGGCCCAGCTAATTTGTCTATGATCTGTGTGGGATTGAAAATTTCTATTCTAAGCGTAGAATTTAGATGTAGTGCCTTTGTTTTGGGCTTCTTGGGATATGGTTTGATTTTGGGCATGGATTGGCTATCCAGTAATGGTGCCATCCTGGATTGTGAAAAAAGGGTGGTTAGGCTTCTGACCCAGCTCGGTAACACTCTGGAAATTACTTGTAATCCCTCGTATGCGGTTATGCTTAGTTATCTTGAATCGCTAGATGCCTCTGTTGAAAGTTTGCAATCGGTTAGAGTGGTCCGGGAATATCCGGATGTCTTCGAAGAGGTGAAGGGCTTACCTCCGAAGCGGGAGATAGAATTCCGCATATATCTTGTAGATAATGCAAAGCCCGTTGCGTTTCCCGTTAGACACATGGCTCCATGGGAAAGGAAAGAGCTCAGTAAACAGATTAAAGAGCTTCTAGAGAAGGGGTTCATTAGGAGGAGTATTTCAGAATGGGGCGCTCCAGTGGTGTTCGCTACAAAGGAGGGTGGTTCACTCCGTCTGTTTGTTGACTATAGGGAGCTCAACAAGCTAACGAAAAAGAATAGGCACCCTCTCCCCAGAATTGATGATCTGTTTGATCAGCTTGTAGGAGCGTCTGTTTTCTCCCAACTCGATTTGGCGACCGGTTTTCATCTGCTAAGGGTGGATGAAGATAGCATCGATAAAACGACATTCAGAACCCCAGACGGCTTCTTTGAATGGCTTGTCATGCCTTTTGGCTTGACAAACGCACCCGCTTACGTCGTGGACCTAATGAGTAAGGTGTTCAGAGATTTCCTCAATAAGTTCGTAGTGGTCTTCGTAGACGATATCTTGATCTTCTCAAAGAGTGAAGAAGAGCATGCTCAGCACCTAAGGGCAATCATGGAAACTCTGCGAGTCCATCAGTTAAAAGCCAAATTCTCCAAATGCCACTTTTGGAGAGAAGAAGTGAGGTTCCTTTTGCACATAGTATCCAAAGAAGGGTTAGCTGTGGACCCTGCTAAGGTAGTAGTGGTACAGGATTGGAAGACACCAAGGAATGCAACTGAGGTCCGAAGTTTTCTAGGACTAGCAAGTTCCTACCGAAAATTCATAAGGTATTTTGCGAAAATCTCAGCTCTGCTCACAAGGCTGACCAAGAAGAATCTAGTGTTCAATTGGGACTTGGATTGCGAGTTTGCTTTCCAACGACTAAAAAGGGCTCTTACAACAGCCCCAGTTTTGACGTTGCCAGATGGAAGCAAGATGTTCACAGTTTATACAGATGCATGTGGGACAGGGCTAGGCGCTGTCTTAATGCAAGAAGGAAGGGTAGTAGCTTATGGCGGGAGACAATTGAAAGTTCATGAAAATAACTACCCGACCCACGACCTTGAGTTAGCTGCCATCGTCTTTGCACTCAAGTCTTGGTGACACTATCTCCTAGGTGAGAAGTTCGAACTTTACACTGACCATAAATCGTTGAAATATCTTTTCTCGCAGAAAGATCTTAACTTGAGGCAACAGAGATGGATGGAGTTTCTTGCCTCGTACGATAGTGGCAGACGCGTTGAGCCGAAAGAAACTAACCCTAAGCCCGCTGTTTGTTGAAAGACAAAGCCTAGAGTTTATAGCCAGCTTTGACTTTAGGCCCTCCTCCGATTTTGTACCGGGCTTGCTAGCATCTCTCGAAGTACGCCCGACTTTAGTGGACTCAATAGGGACAACACAACGCGAAGACCCTCGGCTTGTGGAGATGATTGATAGGCTAATTAGGGGTGAGACTTCAAGCCACCTCAGCTGATACTCCATCGACGATAAGGGTTGGCTAAGGCGAGACGGAAGACTATGCGTCCCACATACAAGGGATTTGGTAAAGACGGTTCTCGAGGAAGCACATCACTCCAAGATGACGATACACCCAGGCGGAGATAAAATGTACAAGGACATAAAGAGAACTTTCTTTTGGAACGGCATGAAGAAAGACGTGGCAGAGTTCGTTTCTAAGTGTATAGTGTGCCAACAGGTTAAAGCGGAACAGAAAAAGCCTGGCGGTCTGCTCCATCCTCTAGAGGCCCCGCAGTGGAAGTGGGATAGCATCTCAATGGACTTCATTGATGGGCTTCCTAGGTCTAGAAGAGGCAACACTAGCATTTGGGTAATAGTGGATAGGCTTACTAAAAGCGCCCACTTCTTACCTGTCAAGAGTAAAAGAACTGCCTCATCCCTAGCATCTCTTTATCTCAAGGAAATTGTTCGACTCCATGGAATACCATCCAGCATTGTCAGTGACCGAGTCCCCATCTTCACAAGTGAGTTTTGGCGGAGTCTGCAAGAAGAGGTAGGCACACAGTTATGCTTGAGCACAGCCTATCATCCCCAGACCGACGACCATACAGAAAGGGTGAACAGAGTTTTGGAGGACCTTTTAAGACTGTGCGTCCTTGACTTCGGAGGGACGTGGGAAGACCATCTTCCTTTGATGGAATTTGCCTACAACAATAGCTACCAAGCCACCATCGGAATGGCGCCCTTCAAAGCTTTATATGGAAGACCGTGCCGATCGCCCACTTGTTGGTGGGAGTCTACTGATAAACTCATACTTGGGCCAGATATGATCCGAGAGACTTCAGAGAAAGTAGAATTGATATGAAGAAGGATGAAGACAGCCCAAGACAGACAGAAATCCTATGCCGACAAGAGGAGGACCGACCTTGAATTTGAGGTGGGGACGGAGTTTTTCTTAAGGTATCTCCGCTAAGGAACGTTGTTCGTTTTGGAACCACAGGAAAGCTAGCACCAAGGTTCGTAGGGCCATTTCCTATCATCGAGAAAATTGGGAAAATGGCCTATAGATTAGAGCTACCCGAAAAGCTGGCCGGAATTCACAATGTTTTCCATGTTTCGCACCTCCGAAAATGTCTACATGAATCTGCTGAAGTGGTAGAGCCAAATATCCTAGAAGAAGCTGAAGTGGAACGCGAAGCAACCTTGAGGAAAGTTCCAACCCGCATATTAGGAACGGAAGTGAAGAAGCTATGCAACAGCGAAGTCAAGCTCGTCAAAGTTCAGTGGAGCGACGCCGAGGGAGACGCAACTTGGGAAACTGAAGCTAGAATACGCGTAGCCTACCCTTTTCTTTTCGAGGGTACATCTTTGATCTTTTTCCTTAAGTTGCGCTTTTATCTATCTTTTTAGGTATATCTCCTCGACCTTGTCTTTTAGGTAGAAACTCTTTGGATGAAAACATGTAATTGAAACATGTTATGGATGATGGTTGCAAGTGGTTGCAAGTGATTGCTAGTGGTTGCTCGTGGTTGCATATACACACACAATCTAAGTTTTAGATCGGCTCAGTCACTTCATACTGCATATGCATATATGTATTTATATTCGTACATGGTTGAAGTTTAATGTGTTGTCATATGGATGTTGCATTTACATATGAATGATTGTGCACTCATGTAGAATCATGAATAGGAAAATTTGCATACATAATGGATTCATGACACAAACATATTTTGCATCAAGGAGGTTTACTGAATCAGTAACAGCCTGATCTTCGCATTAGATAGGTGCATATACACACACTTTTGCATATGTTCATACAGCATTAGAAATCTTTTAAGGACAATGATTACTTGTGGATGATGTTTTGAGTAGATGGATGATGGATGGTAGGATACGTTCTTCCTAACTTGGAGATTTCGGGGACAAAATCCTTTAAGGTGGGGAGAATGTAACAACCCGGATTTTAATAACATGCTATAATCATAAATCAAGGCAGAAATAAATTTTAAAATCTGAATCAGGGGAAACGGGTTGTGCCATTGCGTTCGTCTCGAAAAAATACCCGAAATAGAGTCCGAAATTTTGTAAATCGGAGTCCGTATGACCCAATTATGGCCCGATGAAGTTTCAGAAAATTCAAATTTCGAAAACAGATTTGAATTTCAGCCCAATCAGAGTATGCGGGAAAAGTTCCCGCCAACCCACCAGGTCGACCTGGGGGTTGACCCTAGGGTCGACCTGCCAGGCCATGTGGACGTGGGAGTCAACCTGGGGGTCGACCTGCCCCAGGCCAGGTCGACTCTAGAGTCGACCTGGGGGTCGACCTCCCCGGTCGGGCCATTTTTGGCCTGGTGCACCTTCTTGTGTTTTCTGGCCTGGTCTGTGCTTAGCCGAATTCCTGAGCCTTGCCTTGTCACTAGGGCTAGGTGTCAGCTCCTGATTGGTCTCTCCTTCAAATGAATGGCTAATATTAATCCAAGCTCCATCAACGGTCCTAATCAATTCACAAACTCTATAAAAAGGACCTAAGACTCCACCTAATTCATACAAACAAAAATAAGAATGAGACCGCCATGCTGCTGAGGAAGGACTAGAAATAGCTGTCAAAGTTAAGAGACGATTAGAAGACAATTCAAAAGCTTAAAGCAACGACAACTAAATCAAAACAACGCCTACAACAAAGGATAGCATCTCCAAATTCAGAATTCAGATTCCTGAATTGAAGATTCATCATACGTTGTAAGTAGAGTGCTATTCCGATGTGAATAAATAATTGTGTTTTGATTTGTGTAAAATGAGAAATAGAATTGTATTTGATTTGTGGTGATAATAATTCATATTTGTATGTTGCTTTGATTCTAGACGATTTGGGATGTTGTGGTATAACGATTGGATATTTGCAAGTATGTGATTCATGTTCAAAATTAACAACTACATGTTTGTGGTAGTTTATTTGAGATTCATGCAAGTATATGATTCACTATTATGCCAACATAATATATATTATAATCACTTTTAGTGTAGTTGGATCCATTTGGGTATTATGACTTATGTGAATTTATGTTGGAATTGGCATCATGATTCAAGTGTAAAACCATACTTTTGTATTAGAGACAAAAGTAAGCATCTTTGTGAACCTGTGTTGACTCTATGAACATGACTAGACTATGTTTGGTGTTATGCCTAATTGGAAAACATGTTTTAGGCCTATATTGATATCAAAATCATATGATAATATATGTGACACATAGCTAAGTTAGATTTACATTCCAATTGCAAGTTTGCATGAATAGATTAAAAACCATGATTTCATGTTTAGGTATATTTATGCCATGATTATATGAATAGATCAAAAACCATGATTTCATGTTTAGGTATGTTTATTCCATGATTATATGCTATTACAATGCAAGTTCACAAGTGCCAAATTTATGTTAATTAGTTCGCTATGTTGCAAGTTCATGCGTTCACACTCCCCTTTTTATGTTACTTAGAATATATAAACACCATGTTCTAAGCCTCCCCTTTTTCATGTGGCTAAGTTGGGTTTAAATGTTAAACCCAACATTTGTTATATTGTAGCGAACGTATAAATCGGGGGTAATGACGTTTGGGTTAAAATATAGAACACATGTGTTGGCATGCTTGACGCATGCCAACGACCTTGAAAAACAATTAAGTGGTGTAAATTAATTTTACCCAATAAAGATGAATTTGAATAATGGGCCGCAAATATTTACATATAAAAGAAAAGAGACAAAATATGTAAATTTAGAAAATACGATGTGTTTAACCCGAGGTTGGATTGAGTTGTGATGTAAACCTGCCCGGAACCGCCCGGCTGTCCAGTAGTCACAACAATACCTATCCAATGTGGGTGGTTAAACACGCAGCCCAATAAGGACCCGAGGTTAGGCTGAGTTGTGGCGTAAGACTGCCCGGACCCAACCGGCAACAGGCAGCCACAACAATATCTGTCTAATGTGAGAGGTCGAGGCTTTAATAAGACAATTAAGGCCGAGTCAGGATTGATAGGATTAAGTAAATTGAATTAATACTTAATCAAAATGGAACATGCTAAACTATACAGACTGATTGGGGGTTAGGTTTACAAAACACTTAACCAACATAGCATGTTGGCTAGAAATAGAAAACCTAGTAGCGGGGGACCCTTTTCAGCAGTAACCCTACAAGGTGTATCAGGATACCCTGAACTAGGAAGGGTGGGGCACGATTACTAGGCTGACTGTAAGAGGTCAAATCGACGGCGGTGGTGCAGCAGTGTAGGTTCTAACGGGGTGCGGGCGTGCACACACTCCGGCGCAGAAAAATAAGGCACTGGGCACCAGTAGTATACCTGTGCATTCTAGAATTTTGTCGGGCCGCCACCATGGGACTTGATACACCCTATGGTGGGACCAGCATAGGTAACTACAACACCGTGGGGGGCGTAAGACACATGTGACTATGCGAGTAGGAGCCGATCATTAGAAACGGATTACTTCACCCTGATTATGGGGTGCCTGTTGGGAACTAGTTATATGGATGCAGAGATTAATATGGGGTACGATAAGTATATTCGACTCTAGACAACTTAAATTAGTTTATGGTGCTTTCCCATTTCCAGTTTATACTTATCATGCCCAGTTCTTTATTCATAGACTGAATAGTCCTAGACTTACTCAGGGTTTATGTCTGACTCTACTTTTCTTTCGTCTTCTTTCCTTTCGTTCCCCCCCCAGGTCCACAGGGAGGGAATACCGCAGCTTGACCAGTTTTCACATCCAGCTTGAAGAGAAAGAATGTATTGCTTGGATCTTTTTCGTTTTGGACTATGGCTTTGGATTGCAACTATGGGGACTTATGCAGTTTACTTTTGTTTTTATGCTTCTTTAAGTTATGAAATCAATACAGTTATGAAAATGTAATGGTTTTTGGAAGTATTGTAAGACAATTATGACATGGTTTGTGTAACACGTATTTTGCTGTAATAAAAATTGCTATTGTTTTCCGCTGTTCAAAAATATGTGTATTTATATCTGTCTTGTGTATCTGTGACTTATACTTATAAACCTCCACCAAAATTAGGGCATTCCCATTGAGAGTGACCCTAACGGAGGTTGGGTGTTTCAGTGATGAGTGGATTTTTGGTTCGTGTTTTTCAAAAGCGAAGAGGGATAGAAGACCGTCGGGTTCAGGCAAGGAAGAAAGTGAAAAACGTGTTTTTGTTTTAGCAGATGATGACGTGGCAGCCGTTATTAAAGGTAGTTAAGGTAAGTAATTATTTATTTAATTAATTATTTAGTTAATAGCCATTTAAATTATACAAACTTTAATCGATCGTAACTTTTACATACGTTAACGAAATTCAGTGAAACTGGATCCGTTGGGATCGCAGGAACGAGACCGAGACGATAGCACTGACTAGGCACTGATGTGACGTAGCTGAAATTTCAGTTAATTTTGAATGTCCGTTCAAGATTAAAAGGAACAAACGCGTCAACCGTCAACCGAAATGAACTGGTGAGTTAATTCTCACACCTTCTGGAATTCTGTGATGTGGTAAATTCATATTAAAATATAATTTACCATTTAAAAATATAAATTGGTTGATTGGTTGCTATTGGCTGTTTATTGTTTGATTGGTTGCTGTTATTTATCGTTTTAAAATTTATAGATGATTGAAATTTATTTCATATATTATTATGAAATCTATAACGAGCTATGATGCAGGGAAGAATAGGATGGAGGGATCCTACCAGATTCCTCAAATATTATATATGTTGTTTGTTTTATATTGTTGATATTTGAACTGATTGAACCCCATATGGTCGAAAAACCTATTTGAGCGTGATGGATGAATATTCACTTGAGTTGTGTTTAAAATCAAGCGACAGTGTTGATTTGGTAATTGGCAGTGAATGGCCTAAAATGTGTTGTTTTAGACGTCGGTTTACCGTTCGGTGAAACGACGTAGTTTTAAAGTTAAAAATTATTTTATAACTGGACTGAAGCTCTTCAGTCATTTTATATAAATAATTAAAGTAGAAATTTGTAAATAAATAATTTAATCGAGTTTATAAGAGAAATTATTGAAATGGTTTATGCAAGTTAAAGGTAGCAAAAACCCAAAGATTTATATACGGGTTGGAAAAATAGAATAGTTGTTTTTAAACAATTAAATAGTGATTTTAAAGTAATTAAGTTATTTGATTAACTTAAAAAGGGGAAAAGACAAAAGGATAACCAGTTAACAGCTAAGTGAGTTGTACGGTCGACAAAAATCAACCGTCTTTATTTGGAATTGATAATCAAAGTAATTTGATTTAAATATTTTGAATATTCGTTAAAGTTTAACGAGTGGTGAAAAGTAATTAGTTAATCTTCGATTAACTATAAATTAAGGAAATTATTGAATTATGTTAATGAAGCTGATTATTATTAATTAAGCTTTTAAAAATGATAATGATCTTATTAATAGCAAGGTCAACTATTTATAATATTAAAATTATTATTTTAAATAATAATAAATAAAGCAATGATTTTAATTTGGACTTCAATGTAGAAGTGAGTAAGTGACGATAAGTTTGATCAAAAGGCGATAAGAGTGTGATAAAGGGATTTATAATCTAAGCTATCAAAACAAGATTTACGAATAGAATTGGCAAGTGAATGGGGAGATCTAAATAAGATTTTTACTTAATTGCCAAATTAAGTAAAGAGGATTCAATTCAAATGAAATGATTAAAGAAGATGATTTATAGATTAATAATGGACTAGAATATGGTAATGGTTTTAGATTGAAATCAAATTGGTGAAAAGAGGATAATTGGACGTGTATAAGTATTTAAGAAGAAATCCAAGCGGAGTTTTGAAAAGGTTTTTAAACCAAAATGATAAGTTAAAGGTTGTGTTTTGAATGAGGTTTTTCCTTAATCAAACAAATTAAGTAAAGAGGTAATATTAAAAGAAGATTTCAAATATAAGAAACAGTTTATAAAACCAGGTTTGAAATCAAGGTGGTAATCGAGATTTTAAGATCAATGGTTAAGTGAAAAACTAATATTATTCTAAGGTAAGGACGTTGTCGATCAAGGTCTGAGAGGTAAATAAAATACCCCAACTTGAACGGCTTCACTATTATCGAGGAATGATATTCGTTTGTGGTGGGTGCAAAGTGTCTCATGCAAGAAATATTGAAATGAGTACGAGGTTTTTGAATATAAATGTTGGTTACCAGGTAAATAAGAATTAAAGGTTGATTTTACATTTATTTATTTTAAATAGGCCAGGCAATGCCAAGTACTGAATCAGCAAACTCAATTTATTCACACATTTGTTATTTGATAGTTAAATCACCGACTATCGAACCTGACCAATTCGATTATTGGTATAGAAAGACCGGGATCGAATTTAGATTCAAAAACCATTCCGACCAGCAAATACACGAAGATGCTGATCAAGATGGAGAAATTGAAGATCGTGGATCTTCATAAACGGAAAGACTACTTGTCGAATTTCTTTGGCTTACAAATAGAGTTATTTGATTTGTGATTCTGTCACAGTTGAAATCTACGAATTTGCAACAACTACTCGCTATTGATCCTTGAGGGGATTCCTATGTTGGATGCAGTAGGAGGGTGCCTTCGGTTCATCCTGTTACTGGATGACTTGTATGGATGAATGTATGACAGAAAATTTCTTAAGAATCACGTACATTGATTTTTACAAACGTACTTCTGTCAGCTGCAGAGTATATTTGTGGACGTCAATTAGTGTTTTGACAGATATGACAATGTGGCATTCAAAGTGAATGATGATCAGATGTTCTCAAGATAAATTCTAGCCTCAAGCCTCATCAACTGGGAAATGACAAAAAATTCGGGCAGGCAGCATGGTTCTTTGGGTCGCTCCCATTAGGGTGTATAATCACTTGTCTAGAGAAATTCCTTTTGCTTCTTTAATCTATCGATGCTGTCCCTTTTTCTGGAGGCAGTTGCTGATCCCAACAGTCAGTGTTATACATTCGATACACTAAAGCGAAATGAGTGGTCAGTCATGTATGGGCCGGGTTGCAAGACGTTCTTGTTGAACCCAGTGTATTCGCCTCTAGAGATACACTATCGGCAGGTGGTCCCATACCTTGTCAAGGTCGGAATCCAATCTCCAATAAGTACCCGCGGTTTGGGTTTGTATACTATATATGTGGAGCGTGAGATGCAAGCGTTTCACTAGATTGTTAATTATTTGTATTTATGATAATATCAGAATAAGTTATGATTTCAAAAACGGATTGGGTTATAGTAAGGTAAAAACCGTCCGTGTTTATGTGTGGGCTGGACTTACTATTATCCTTTGATTTCAGAAAGGATTTTCCAAAGTTAAACAAGTTGTGTGTTCTGTGAATTTATCACTGAAGGTATTCCAGACTGACCCGGTGAATTTTTCTTTGCTTCAAATGTGCTCGGGTCAGACCGAGTGTATTTCCAAGTTAGGTTCGCTTGGAGTTCAAGAGCTGGAAGCAGGAGGCTTCACCGCTAGTTATATAAAGTTATATTTCCGCTGTGACTGATATATGTTGTACTCAGATTATTGGTATGTATATACAATTCTTGTAACACCCCGTGATTCTGTAACATTAAGTTTTGCAAATTAAAGTATAATTAAATTTTAAAATAAGAATCAAGGGAAACGAGTTGCGCCATTGCGTTCGTCTCGAAATTCTGCTTGGAAGCGAGTCCGAGTTTTCGAGAAACGGAGTCCATACGAGGGAGATATGACCCTCCGAAGTTTCAAGGATTTTCAGAACAGAAAAAGAGCTCGAAATTCAAATTCGAATTCGAATTCAAAACCCAAAACAAGCTGGGCGGGAAATTTCCCGCCCAAGACCAGGCCGACCTGGGGGTCGACCATAGTGTTGACCTCCCAGGGACCAAGTCGACCATAGTGTCGATCTGGGGGTTGACCTTGTGCTAAAACCCAGTTTTGAGCCTGGGTTCAGTCTGATGTTTCTGGTCTCGTTTTCAGTCTAGATTTGTCCGCTTAATCCTATATAAACAGCCCCCTAGCCCCATTCTCTTTACACCATTTTATTCTCTCCTTATGTTGCCTCTGGAATAATTGAAATAAATAAATTAAAATAAAACACGAAGACTATTCTCGAAGACTACAGCTAGGAATTGCATATTGGAGATTCAAATAAAGTTAAAGCTTCAAGAAGGGAAGCAAAGGCTAATTCAACGGCTTCGAGCAACGTCGCGCGAATCATAGCAAATCACCTCAACGTTATCTTATTATCCTTTTCTAAAACCAATCAATGTAAGTCAGTTATTTTTAGATTTGAACGTCTAGATCTATTTTGTGGCATGTAATTAAATGGATATACGAATATGCCTGATCCTCTCATTTGAATTTGTGCTTGTATATGCCTTTGGACCTAATTAAGAACTATTGTGATTAATTACCGATGAGACTTTGCCTATGCCTATGACGTTGAAAACTATTGTAAATGGCCGAAGACTATGGCTGTGAACATAAGACTATGCCTATGACTGTGAACATAAGACTATGCCTATGCCTGTGACTATGAACATAAGACTATTGCCTACGACCATGATTCATAACTATGAGATTTCTACCTATGACCATGACTACGACTATTGTTGTTAATCGCCTAAGACCATTATGGTTAATTGTTTATGCCCATAACACTATAGTTACACCGAACTGGCATTTTGTTAGATCTTATACCTAGGGTGTGACTTGCTTAGTTTATTCCTATTCGCTATTATGTACACCAAAATCATTGGATCCATTATCCTTGTATTTGGCTCGCTTTTGCATGCCTATTCTTTTATGTCAATTTTCATGTTTATCCTTTATTCCCTTCTAGTTTCATTTCATGAGTATTTAGAAAACTTGTGAAATCATGGTATACATACATTATGAATGCAGGGTTATTTGGGTATAACATGAAATCTATATTATTTGGCATAATTCAGAGCATGTATTGTAACATGACTATTAGATGCAAATTGTGGTAATTTGATGTGAATTATAGAAGATGTAATTTGATATATTGAATCTATTATTGGCTAGTAACCTAAGCTTTAGGCATAAATTATAAACTAGAATATTAAATCTACTTTTGACATGAACAGATCTAATTTGGCATAAACTGCAAGTTTGGTTAATTGATAGGTAAATCAAAACTTGGGCCTAGAATATAGGTATGTTAGTGGGCATGACAAATGAATATGGTATAGGCCAAATTTGTTTAAAAGAGTCGTTAGCAATTTACATATAGACAAAAAGAATAAATATGTAAATCTAGGAAAGACGAATATGCCTAACCCGAGGTTAGATTGAGTAACGGTATAAGACTTCCCGAAACTGCCCGACAAATCCAGCAACCGTAACAATACCTATCTAATGTGGGTAGTTAGAGCATTGAGCCCAAAAAGGAACCGAGGTTAGACTGAGTTGTGGTGTAAATCTGCCCGGAACCGACCGGTACATCCAGTGACCGCAACAATATCTGTCTAATGTGAGTGGTTGGTGCTTTAAATGAATAATTTAAAGCTAAGAAACAGTTAAGCTAGAGTGGGAGGGTTAAGTCCATAGGAACACTTAACCAACTTAACATGTTAACAAGACAAGACTTGTAGGGGTTAAATAACCGTTATAACATGTTGACTAGACAAGTGGGTGAGGTTAAGAAATGGTTTAACCGTAATAACATGTTAACTAGACTAGAAGGTGGGGTTAAGTAAAACACACTTAGCCAATTTAACATGTTAACTAGACTAGATGGTGGAGTTAAGTAAACTTAGAACACTTAGCCAAATGAACAAGGTTAAGTTAAAACATGAATGGACAATACTTAACCATTAGGGCATGTGAGTCAAACAGATGTTAGGGTTAAGTTAAAGGGAACACTTAACCAATACAAGATGAAGGGGTAGGGTTAAGTAATAAGAAATACTTAACCAATATAACTTGTTTTGTGGTAGGGTTAATTCAACATGAACTACTGATAACACTTAAACAGTTTAACATGACAAATGAATGGGTTAAGTTAACTTGAATTGACTAATGACACTTATCCAATCCAACTTGACGAGAAAAAGAACTAAGTAGTATACCTTAGATAAGAGGACTAAGTTGTAAACCTTAGTTAAGAAAATGACGATTGAGGAACTAAGTATTAAACCTTAGTTAAGGGAACTAAGTAGTAAACCTTAGTAGAACACGAGAAGGAGCGAACGTCCATCTGATCTTAAAGAAGGCTCCAACAAACTGGGTTACGAAGCACGCGACTTCGAGGGGACGTGAGGGTACTCTTGGTATCCCTCTGTGAGGCTACAGATGATCCGCCTGGGCTTACAGAGGTTAAGGTCCGCGTTAGAAGAACCAAGGGTATGCCTTGGTTGCAATATAAGGCAACCTAAAGAGTAGGATGGACCAGCGTAATTCGGCGAGACCAGTAGCCCTGTGATAGCAACTCGTCTTCTACCTACCATGTTGAGTCAGTCGAGATACGTACAGCGTAAAGGCGGAGAACTCCAAAAGTCCATATACTTGCTATCTAGTTATGGGTGCGGATGGCCATATATTAGTGGGGCATAGACGACCTGCGTATAGTTCTCATTTTTCAAAGTGTTCCTTTCATTAGTTGAGGGAGGGGTCAAGTGGGACCATAGCCACTGGAAAAACAGACCTTAGCATCTGCATCGGCAGATATCTGAAAGCTCCCGACCGAGTTCCGTGTTTCTTGATTTGCCCTGCCACGAGATTCGGGTCGCACATATAGAGGACATGTGCATCTAGACAGCGATAACGATCCACGACACATACGTGGGGAAAAGTCTAGGAACATATACCACACTATGTAGTGTGTCCTAGACTAGGGGGCATCGTTCGGTAGGCAGCATAATCCCTAGTTGGACCTTGGTCGCGTAAACCCTAAAATCCGAGAAATGTTCAAAAGGTAGCATAAACCCCAGTAGCCATGGGTAGCGAAAACCCTGGTTGGATCTAGAATGCGCTCGATAGAAAACCCTAGGTTAGACCTAGGTAATAAATAATAGATGTACACCTGAAACAACCACAATTGCGGGGATTGGGATCACGTATCTGTTCTTATCAGTTTATATAGATTACTAGTTAGGTGGTGCAGGGATATAGAAATTAGAATAACAAAGTAGCAGCGAAGCAGAGAAAGTATAGAAGTGCATCCAGTTTATCTTACCTTATTATATCTTGTGCTAACCTTATGATTCCCATCATCATGGTGTAGTCTTGTATTCAGTTAATTCATGCCATCTTGCTTTTTACCTGTTCACATGTTGAAAGTTACTGAACTTACCAGACTTTACGTTTGACTCTGTTTTCTTTTGCTTTCTTGTCTTCCATTCCCCCCCCCAAGGTTCACAGCGAGGGAATATTACTACTTAGCCCAATTTTCTTTCCGAGCTGAAGATTAGTCGAAGTTTTGATGGGATTCTCTTTTCCATTGCTATGGCTGGCTCACGCTACATTGGGAATAAAAATGTTATTTTATGCTTCTTTATTTTGTAAGACAGATATTCTGGTATTGGAAAACAATTGTTGTACAAACTATTTTATCAATAAAGTAAAGTCCTATTTTCCGCTGTTTTAATTTTGTCTGTCTTGTAATTTATCTGTATCTTTTACCTATAACTCTCCACCGAAGTTAAGGCATTCCCTTTGTGAGTGACCTTAACGTATGTGGGGTGTTACACATGGTATCAAAACTGAAGGTTACCGGATCATATAAAAGATTTGAAATAAATTATATTTTCAAAACGGATTTTAAAGAAGCATTTTTCAAAAAAAAGTTTTGTTTTAAAGGCATATTCCCCAAAAGCCATACGCATTATCTTCTGATCCTCTGTTTGAATTCTTGTCACCTTCTTTCTTGAGTCTTCGGGGCTCAAGGCTTTCTGGGAGGTAACCTCATCGCGGCACGGTTCTGTAGGCTTGATAAGACTACGATACCTATCAAAGGGCAAAGTAGTGCCCGACTCCCATCTATAGCCATAGTAGTTTCACCTGCAGCTAGTCTTCTTTCAAGCTTTGAAGGGTTTTCCGTGCGATGGAGGCAGCTTTTGAGAAACTTGTCAATATGATTACACAGGGATGGTAAAGATGAGGATGAGGGAGTTTGGCTAGGGAGCTCAACGCAAGGATGAAAAATTCATGGATATAAACTCGACTCACGAATAAAGAAGGAATTATAAAACCTAAGACGAGCGGAAGTATCTTTTCCATGGTATAATGGGGCATATAATTAAGGACAAGGGCAAGGAAGAGGTACAGGATTTTCAGAAGGGAGAGTGCATGCTTCCACCACCAGAATACCTGAGAGAGAAATAGTGAAAGTCTCTGTTGGAAAAGTTTATCTTTTCGTTTTGATCAACCAGTTAGTACTCTTGTGATCTTAGCGCTTCGCATTTGTTCATATCTACTTCCATAGTTGAGTCTATGTACCTTAGTTCTTGTATAGTAGAAGATCCCATTAGTGTCTCAAATCCAATTGGTGGTTCGGCCCGTTTACCTTTGGTTTGTAAGGATTTGAGAATAACTATATTAAGTGTTGATTTTAAGCGTAATGCTTATGTTTTTGGTTCCATGGGCTATGAGTTGATTCTAGGCATGGGTTGGTTGGCTAGTAATTCTAAAAGGAGGGTAGTTAGACTTTTGACTTGCCTTGGAAATACCCTCAAGAGTTCGTGTAAAGAACCAGTTAGGCTTAGCTAGCTAGAATCGCTTAATGCATTTATCGACGATTTGCAATCCGTTAGGGTAGTCCATGAGTACGCAGATGTTTTTGAGTAGGTTAGGAGTTTACCCCTAAAACGCGGGATAGACTTCCGCATGTATCCAGTTGACAATGAAAAGCCAGCTATCCGATCAACGACAGTTTTGGAAATGGAGGTCAAGAAGCTTCGCAATCGTGAAGATTAATTAGATAAGGAACAGAATAGTGAAGCTCAAGAAGATGCGACTTAGAAGACTGAAGACTAGATACACGCATCATACCCTTTTTCTTAAGGGTACATCCTTGATCTCTTTTTCTAGGAATTTTATACATACTTTCTAGCTTTTAAGGTATATCCTCTAGGGTGTATCATCGATCCTTAGGTAGAAGCCAATGGATGTAAACATGTATTTGAAACATGTCATGATTGATGGTTGCAAACGGTTGCTATTGGATGCATATACACACCATAAGCGCTAGAACGACTCAGTCACTTTCATATTGCATTCGCATATATGTATTTGCTTAACGGATTTAACTTGATATGTTATCATATGGATGAATGGCTTTGCACACATGTAGTATTTACATAACTAGGGAGCTTGCATATATGATTGGACGCATGGAACTGACATAATTCGCATTAAGGAGGTCAACTGAATCAGTAGACCGCCTAATTTTGCGTTAGATAAAGACATATACACACACTATGCATATGAACATGAAAGCATTAGAAATCTTTTTAAGGACAATGAATGCCTGTGATTGAATGGTTGAGTAGATGGGTGATTGGATGGTAGGATACATTCTTCCTAACTTGAAGATTTCGGGGACGAAATCCTTTTAAGAGGGGGAGAATGTAACACCCCGTGATTCTGTAACATTAAGTTTCGCAAATTAAAGTATAATTAAATTTTAAAATAAGAATCAAGCGAAACGGGTTGCACCATTGCGTTCGTCTCAAAAATTTTCTTGGGATCGAGTCCGAGTTTTCAAGAAACGGAGTCCTTATGAGGCAGATATGACCCTCCGAAATTTCAAGGATTTTCAAAATAGAAAAACAGCTCGAAATTCGAATTCAAACCCCAGAACAGGCTGGGCGGGAAATTTCCCGCCCAGGACCAGGTCGACCAGGGGGTTGACCATAGTGTCGACCTCCCAGGGACCAGCTCAACCATAGTGTCGACCTGGGGATCGACCTGGTGCTAAAACCCAGTTTTGAGCCTGGGTTCATTCTGATGTTTCTGGTCTCGTTTTCAGTCTAGATTCGTCCGCCTAATCCTATATAAACGCCCCCCTAGCCCCATTATATTTACACCATTTTATTCTCTCCTTATGCTGCCTCTGGAATAATTGAAATAAATAAATTAAAATAAAACACGGAGACTATTCTCGAAGACTACGGCTAGGAATTGCATATTGGAGATTCAAATAAAGTTAAAGCTTCAAGAAGGGAAGCAAAGGCTAATTCAACGGCTTTGAGCAACGTCGCGCGAATCATAGCAAATCACCTCAACGTTATCTTATCATCCTTTTCTAAAACCGATCAATGTAAGTCAGTTACTTTTTAGATTTGAACGTCTAGATCTATTTGTGGCATGTAATTAAATTGATATAAGAATATGCCTGGTCCTCTCATTTGAATTTGTTCTTGTATTTGCCTTTGGATCTAATTAAGAACTATTGTGATTAATTACCGATGAGACTATGCCTATGCCTATGATGTTGAAAACTACTGTTAACGGCCTAAGACTATGACTGTGAACATAAGACTATGCCTATGACTGTGAACATAAGACTATGCCTATTCCTATGAACATAAGACTATTGCCTACGACAATGATTCATAACTATGAGATTTCTACATATGACCATGACTATTGTGGTTAATCGCCTAAGACCATTATGGTTAATTGTTTATGCCTATAACACTATAGTTACACCGAACTGGCATTTTTTAGATCTCATACCTAGGGTGTGACTTGCTTAGTTTATTCCTATTCGCTATTATGTACACCAAAACCATTGGATCCTTTATCCTTGTATTTGGCTCACTTTTGCATGCCTATTATTTTATGTCAATTTTCATTTTTATCCTCTATTCCTTTCTAGTTTCATTTCATGATTATTTAGAAAACTTGTGAAATCATGGTATACGTACGTTATGAATGCAGGGTTATTTGGGTATAACATGAAATCTATATTATTTGGCATAATTCAGAGCATGTATTATAACATGACTATTAGATGCAAATTGGGGTAATTTGACATGAATTATAGAAGATGTAATTTAATATATTGAATCTATTATTGGCTAGTAACCTAAGCTTTAGGCATAAATTGTAAACTAGAATATTAAATCTAGTTTTGACATGAACTGATCTAATTTGGCATAAACTGCAAGTTGGGTTAATAGATAGGTAAATCAAGATTTGGGCCAAGAATATAGGTATGTTAGTGGGCATGACAAACGAATATGGTATAGGCCAAATTTGTTTAAAAGAGTCATTAGCAATTTACATATAGACAAAAAGGATAATTATGTAAATCTAGGAAAGACGAATATGCCCAACCCGAGGTTAGATTGAGTTACGGTATAAGACTGCCCGGAACCGCCTGGCAAATCCAGCAACCGTAACAATACCTATCTAATGTGGGTGGTTAGAGCATTGAGCCCGAAAAGGACCCAAGGTTAGACTGAGTTGCAGTGTAAATCTGCCCGGAACCGACCGCCACATCCAGTGACCACAACAATATCTGTCTAATGTGAGTGGTTGGTGCTTTAAATGAATAATTTAAAGCTAGGAAACAGTTAAGCTAGAATGGGAGGGTTAAGTCCATAGGAACACTTAACCAACCTAACATGTTAACATGACAAGACTTGTAGGGGTTAAATAACCGTTTTAACATGTTGACTAGACAAGTGGGTGAGGTTAAGAAAAGGTTTAACCATAATAACACATTAACTAGACTAGAAGGTGGCGTTAAGTAAAATACACTTAGCCAATTTAACATGTTAACTAGACTAGAAGGTGGAGTTAAGTAAACTTAGAACACTTTGCCAAATAAACAAGGTTAAGTTAAAACATGAAGGGACAATACTTAACCATTAGGGCATGTGAATTAAACAGATATTAGGGTTAAGTTAAAGGGAACACTTAACCAATACAAGATGAAGGGGTGGGGATAAGTAATAAGAAATACTTAACCAATATAACTTGATTTGTGGTAGGGTTAAGTCAACATGAACTAATGATAACACTTAACCAGTTTAACATGACAAATGAATGGGTTAAGTTAACTTGAATTGACTAATGACACTTAACCAATCCAACTTGACGAGAAAAAGAACTAAGTAGTAAACCTTAGATAAGAGGACTAAGTTGTAAACCTTAGTTAAGAAAACGACGATTCAGGAACTAAGTAGTAAACCTTAGTTAAGGGAACTGAATAGTAAACCTTAGTAGAACACAAAAAGGAGCGAACGTCCATTTGATCTTAAAGAAGGCTCCAACAAACTGGGTTACGAAGCACGCGGCTTCGAGGGGACATGGGGGTACTCTTGGTATCCCTCTGTGAGGCTGCAGATGATCCGCCTGGGCTCACAGAGGTTAAGGTCTGCGTTAGAAGAACCAAGGGTATCCCTTGGTTGCAATATAAGGCAACCTAAAGACTAGGATGGACCAGCGTGATTCGGCGAGACCAGTAGCCCTGTGATAGCAACTCTTTGTCTACCTACCATCTTGAATCAGTCGAGATACGTACAGCGGAAAGGCCGAGAACTCTAAAAGACCATATACTTGCTATCTAGTTATGGGTGCGGATGGCCATAGGTTAGTGGGGGCATAGAGGGCGTGCGTATAGTTCTCATTTTTCAGGGTGTGCCTTTCATTAGTTGAGGGAGGGGTCAAGTGGGACCATAGCCACTGGAAAAATAGACCTTAGCATTTGCATCGGAAGATATCTGAAAGCTCCCGACCGAGTTCCGTGTTTCTTGATTTGCCCTGCCACGAGACTCGGGTCGCACATATAGAGGACATGTGCATCTAGACAGCGATAACGATCCACGACACATACGTGGGGAATAGTCTAGGAAAATATACCGCTCTAGGTAGTGTGTCCTATACTAGGGGGCGTCGTTCGGTAGGGAGCATAATCCCTAGTTGGACCTAGGTCGCGTAAACCCTAAAATCCGAGAAATGTTCAAAAGATAGTATAAACCCCAGTAGCCCTGGGTAGTGAAAACCCTGGTTGGATCTAGAATGCACACAATAGAAAACCCTAGGTTAGACCTAGGTAATAAATAATAGATGTACACCTGAAACAACCACAATTGCAGGGATTGGGATCACGTGTCTGTTCTTATCAGTTTATACAGATTATAGTTAGGTGGTGCAGGGATATAAAAATTAGAATAACAAGGTAGCGGCGAAGAAGAGAAAGTATAGAAGTGCATCCAGTTTATCTTACCTTATCATATCTTGTGCTAACCTTATGATTCCCATCATCATGGTGTAGTCTTGTACTCAGTTAATTCATGCCATGTTGCTTTTTACCTGTTGACATGCTGAAAGTTACTGAACTTACCAGACTTTATGTCTGACTGTGTTTTCTTTCGCTTTCTTGTCTTCCGTTCCCCCCCCCAAGGTTCACAGGGAGGGAATATTACTACTTAGCCCAGTTTTATTTCCAAGCTGAAGATTAGTCGAAGTTTTGCTGGGATTCTCTTTTCCATTGCTATGGCTCGCTCACGCTACATTGGGGAATATAAATGTTATTTTATGCTTCTTTATTTTGTAAGACAGATATTCTGGTATTGGAAAACAATTGATGTACATACTATTTTATCAATAAAGTAAAGTCCTATTTTCCGCTGTTTTAATTTTGTCTGTCTTGTAATTTATCTGTATCTTTTGCCTATAACTCTCCACCGAAGTTAAGGCATTCCCTTCGTGAATGACCTTAACGGATGTGGGGTGTTACAGCTCTTCTGTATAAAGAGACTTGTTATATTATATTTTATTCGTTCCACTGTGAGATTCTGATGTGTACTTCTTTTTACTTCTTTTCTAATATTTCTCTCTTTCTTTTCTCACCCTCTAAACTCTTTCTAATAACATCTGGTGTTTTCGGTGCTTGGAAGATCGACAGTAGATATGGTAATTGTATTTATGTCGATTTTCGAGGCCGAAAATCCGTCGGGTCGTTATAGTGGTATCATAGCTATTGGTTTAGTGATAACCTTGGATTTGTGGCGTGACTCGATAGAGATGGGGTTAGTAATACCCTAGATTGAGTTTGATTATATTTATGAGAGCGCGTATTTGTAATTTGATATAAAATTATTTTTGAAATTTGTTTTGCCTAATTTATTTTATAAAATACTAAAAGTAATAATTTTCACAAACTATTACGATATGGGCAAATTATTTGGATTTGTTAATGTTGATTTGGATGATATGTTTGGATTGTGTGTATGATATGGATGATGTGGATATTGGAACCTAATTAACATTGTTTTGATGACTAATGAAGTTCATTGAAGTTGAGAACAGGTGCAGAAGTGCCAATTCATCTTTATAATTCATCCAAGAGAAATTATGGGGTTAATTGAACCCAGTTTGAGTAGAGATGCATAATAACTAAGCAAGCTTGAATATAAATTATCGCTTATCGCGTAATAACGCTTGCAAAAAGGTACGCCTACGAAAATATGAAATTTTGGATTTTGTTTGGGTTTTGAGTTTGGATTTTGATTTTTATGATCGTGTTGGTCGAGGCATATTTATTTCTTGAACCTGCGATATTGCAGATGTCCTCCGTACAGGGGAGACTCTGCCAAAATTTTTCCAAAATTTAAGGTGTTAGAATTTTTTTGAAGATTTTTGGAAAATTCTTCAACTTGAATTAATTTGGCTTTACAACAATTTAGATTTGTTTTGGGAATAAATCGAATTTTAAATTTATTATTTTGGGTTGTAGCGTTCTTTCTACCTTAGCAATTTCGAGGACGAAATTATTTTAAGGGGGAAGGAATGTAACGTCCCGTGTTTATGGCCATTTTATTGAAATATTTTATTTATTTAAAATATTTATTTGAGTTTAAATAATCGATTTTGACCATTTTAATTAGAATATTTAAATTATATTAATAATATAATAATATTTTATTTTCGAAATATATGGGAAAAATGTTTAATTTGCAGTTTAACGTGAACGGGCAATTTAAAATGGTTTAATATTATTCGTAATAAATTATAATATCGATTTCATTTATAAAACGACGTTAGAACGTTTAAAATATAATTTAATTATAAAACGAGCTCTAGCGGCGCGATAGTTCGTAATTTGGCGCTTTGAACTTTAAACGGCTGTACAAGGCCCAAAATGAGTCGGATTTTCTCGATATAAGAAACGTTAGAATCTGTTTGACGATATTTTTCTAATGGAAGGGAAAAATCCAGTTTTCATAGCATAGATTTTATTTTAAGTCCAAATCAAACTTTGAAATAGTCGCTATGGTATTTCGTTATATATTATAATGTTTATTCATGATAAATTAAGGGTTTTCAAATATTTGTAATATCGATTTGGCTTGGAATTCAACCCGGGATATTTTGTTGTGGTAGTATATGAAATTTTGGTCGTGTATGACCAATAACAATATCTTATTATTATTATATTGAGGTACTTTAAAATTGGTTTATTTTATTTAAATTGGGCAGTTATAAAAGGGACTTCACTCAAACGACCTTCGTTTTCGACGAAACAAATTTTATTGGGACCGCAACAGCTAATTATTGCTAGATTTCAAGTGGCGCGTCAGTCGGGGTTATTTTGTGAGCGCTGCAAAATAAAATACAAATAAATGACCGTTTAAACGTGAACGAGCACCATTTGAGCAAACGAACTCGGAATTCGGCGAAATAAGTTTCATTAGGACCGTATCGTCAAATTACACTATGCCATCCATTCGCGTCACGAACGGGGTTTGTATGTGAGAACAAGAGCCAATAAACAGTGTTCGAAATTGCGATAGACACGAAATAAAAATCGTTAGTCAGCATCGCTTGTCACATCGACTTAAAATATATTATTTCCACACTATATAAACACCTATAATCAGAAATTTCCAACAAAAACCAAATTTCCGTCCATCATTTTTGCAAATAATCCCTCGGGTACATTTTAATTTATTTCTTCGATTTGGTGACGAAATTGAGGGGGGTTTCAAAGGGAAAGTTGTAGATCGGGTCAGTGGCTACTTGCTGCAAAAAGTTGGGGTGGATCGGTGGACTGTGGGGGTCGGAATCGGCCTGGAACCATGGATTCTCATTTTCGTTTTTCATGGTTTTTGAGGAGATTGGGTCGACGTTTGACGGATCTGTCAAAGGTGAGTGTAGTGGAGGAGTAGAGCTTCGATTTGGCACTGGTCGTAGGGTCTGTAATGGTGTGTGGTGGTCGTGGGAGGTAGATGATCGGAGGTCTTGTTTTTGGGTTCGGTTTTTAAAGTCATGAACGGTTTTGGCCAAAATCACGGCGACAGGGGCCGAGTTGGTGCCGGGTTTGAAGGGGGAAAGTTGCGGGGTGGCACAGCGGTCAGAGTGGTGGTGGTCCCGTGATCTGGAAGTGCCGATGGTGGTGGAATTTCGTTGATGAACGGAATTGGGGAAGAGGGTTTTTCCGGCGAGATGACGGCAAGGTGGGGGTCCAGCGTGAGGGTGTGGCGACTGCTCTCTGGTGCGGTGGCGATGGGCTATAGGGTCGGCGCTTCGGTGGCCCACGGCGACGGTGATGAGTGGATTTTTAGTTCGTGTTTTTCAAAGGCGAAGAGGGATAGAAGACCGTTGGGTTCAGGCAAGGATGAAAGTGAAAAACATGTTTTTGTTTTAGCAGATGATGACGTGGCAGCCGTTATTAATGGTAATTAAGGTAAGTAATTATTTATTTATTTATTTAATTAATTAATTAATAGCCATTTAAATTATACAAACTTTAATCGATCGTAACTTTTACATACGTTAACGAAATTCAGTGAAACTGGATCCGTTGGGATCGCATGAACGAGAACTAGACGATGGCATTGGCTAGGCACTGATCTGGCGCAGCTGAAATTTCAGTTAATTTTGAACGTCCGTTCAAGATTAAAAGGAACAAACGCGTCAACCGAAATGAACTGGTGAGTATTTATAGATGATTGAAATTTATTTCATATATTATTATGAAATGTATAACGAGCTGTGATGTAGGGAAGAACAGGTTGGAGGGATCCGACCGGATTCCTCAAATATTATATATGTTTTTTGTTTTATATTGTTGACATTTGAACTGATTGAACTCCATATGGTAGAAAAATCTGTTTGAGCGTGATGGATGAATATTCACCTGTGTTTTGTTTAAAATCAACCAACAGTGTTGATTTGGTAATTGGCAATGAATGGTCTAAAATGTGTTGTTTTAGACGTCGGTTTACCGTTCGGTGAAACGACGCAGTTTTCAAGTTATTTATTATTTTATAACTGGACTGAAACTCTTAAGTCATTTTATATAAATAATTAAAGTAGAAATTTATAAATAAATAATTTAATCGAGTTTATAAGAGAAATAGTTGAAATGGTTTATGCAAGTTAAAGGTAGCAAAAACCCAAAGATTTATATAAGGGTTGGAAAAATAGAATAGTTGTTTTTAAACAATTAAATAGTAATTTTAAAGTAATTAAGTTATTTGATTAACTTAAAAGGGGAAATGACAAAAGGATAACCAGTTAACTGCTAAGTTAGTTGTACGGTCGACAAAAATCAACCATCTTTATTTGGAATTGATAATCGAAGTAATTTGATTTAAATATTTTGAATATTCGTTAAAGTTTAACGAGTGGTGAAAAGTAATTAGTTAACCTGCGATTAACTATAAATTAAGGAAATTATTGAATTATGTTAATGAAACTGATTATTATTAAATAAGCTTTTAAAAATGATAATGATCTTATTAATAGCAAGGTCAACTATTTTTAATATTAAAATTATTATTTTAATTAATAATAAATAAAGCGATGATTTTAATTTGGACTTCAATGTAGAAGTGAGTAAGTGACGATAAGTTTGATCAAAGGGCGATAAGAGTGTGATAAAGGGATTTTTAATATTAAAGTTATTTTATTTCGAAAGTATGGGTTTATAACACCATCGTTATAATCAAATGATTTGGTAAAAGAATTGGATTCGAAAATAGAATCTGAGTTATGTAAGGAAGTTGGTTAAAAGATTTAAAAGGTTTAACTTTGTCTATTTCCAGGTTAGAAATATTGTTCAGTTAAGGTCTGAGAGGTAATTATACCCTAACTTGATTGACTTCGTTTTTAACTAAGGGATGTGTAAGGTTCGATAGTGAAGGTTGGTTAAGTGAATTTAGTTAATGAGTATAATGGTTTGAATTGGCTTAGAGATGTTTTATTTAAACATCTGTTTAGAACCAATAAAGGAGTTTTGGGAAATGTTTTTCCAATAAGAATCAGAAATGTTTTCTAATTCAGAAAACAAGAAAGGGAAGTAAATATGGAGATGTTTTCAAATGATTAATAAAGTACATTTTCTAAATTTAGAAAATAGGATTTTACAAATGTATAGAAATGGTAAATGAATAGATTAATGATAAATTTAATTAAAGGAGATTAATGTTGATTGATGATTGATCGATCAAATTTCTATCTGGAAATAAGATCGATTGGTTGTGCACCTATTTTTCTTTGATAGTTAAATCACCGACTATCGAAGTTTTTGACCATTTTTCCGTCGTCAATACGGAGAGACCATGATCAGATTCATTATCTGAAAACCACTATGTATGGACGTTAGCGTTGCAATCAAATATGATGGAGATAATGAAGACGGAGTTATTCAAGGGCTATCCTGTATATAGAATAGTGCCTTCGGTTTGTCCAATCCCAGGAAAAACGTGAATGGACGAATGTCTGACAAAGTACATCTAATGGATCGCGTAAGTTGATCTCTTCAAACGTACTTACGTTTGGTGGCGGAGGAATTCGTTTCTCTTAGCTTTATACCCGTGGTATTTTTGGGGAAATCAATTTGTGATTTGGCGGGTATGACGATGTGGCATTCAAAACGAAGGGTGGTCAGAAGTTCCAAAAGATACGTTATGTGTAACACCCCACATCCGTTAGTGTCACTCACAAAGGGAATGCACTAAGTTCTGTTGAGCATTTTAAGGTAAAAGATGTAGATAAATTACAGACAGACAAAAATTAAACAGCGGAAAATAAAACTTTGCTTTATTGATAAAATAATTTGTACAACGATTTCTTTACAATATCAGAATATCATCTGTCTTACAAAATAAAGAAGCATAAAACAACATTTATATTCCCCAATGTAGCAAGAGCAAACCAAAGCATCTGAAAAGAGAATCCAAGCAAAACTTCGACAAATCTTCAAGCTGGGAAAGAGTGACAGTCCAACTTAACCTGAGCTATACTATTCCCTCCTTCAATACCTGGGGGGAACGGAAGAAAAGAAGACGAAAGAAAAACAGAGTCAGACATAAAGCCTGAGTAAGTTCAGTTACTTCTAGCATGTGAACAAGGAAAACAGAACGACATGAATTAACTGAATACAAGATAATACCATGAAGATAGGGCTAACAAGATAAGATAAGATTAACGCATGATATGCTAAGGCAAGATAAACTGGATATACTTTATACTTTTGCCGCTTCGCTATTTCCTTGTTATACTGGTTTCTATATCTCTGCACCACCTAACTAGTGTCCCGACTAGTAACGATAACGTGATCCCAATCCCTGTAGTTTCCGTTGCCTTCAGGCATACATTTATTATTTATTACCTAGATCTAATCTAGGGTTTTCTATCAAGTGCCTTCTAGATTCAACTAGAGTTTACGCTATCTGCTGAACTCTTCTCGGATTCAGGGTTTATGCCACCTAGTCCAACTAGGGATTATGCTACTTGTCGAACGATGCCCCCTAATTTAGGACAAACTACCTAGAGTGGTATATGTTCCTAGACTTCCCCACACATGTATTGCGAATCGTTATCGCTTGTCTAGATGCACATGTCCTGTAATGTGCGGCCCGAATCCTGTGGCAGGGCAAATCAAGAAACACGGAACTCAGTCGGGAGCTTTTAGTTATCTGCTGATGCAGATGCTAAGGTCTGTTTTTATTCCAGTGGCTATGGTCCCACTCGACCCCTCCCTCAACTAATGAAAGGCACACCTTGAAAAATGAGAACTATACGCAGGCCCCCTATGCCCCACTAACCTATGGCCATCCTCACCCATAACTAGATGGCAAGTATATGGTCTTTTGGAGTTCTCGGCCTTTCCGCTTCACGTATCTCGATTGACTCAAGATGGATGGTTGACGACGAGTTGCTATCACAGGGCTACCGGTTTCTCGCTGAATCACGCTGGTTCATCCTAGTCTTTAGGTTGCCATATTTTGCAACCAAGGCATACCCTTGGTTCTTCTACCGCAGACCTTAACCTCTGTGAGCCCAGGAGGATCATCTGCAGCCTCAAAGAGGGATACCAAGAGTACCCTCACGTCCCCTCGAAGCCTTGGACTTCGTAACCCAATTCGTTGGAGCCTTCATTTTAATCAGACGGATGTTCGCTCCTTCCCGTGTTATACTAAGAATTACTACTTAGTTTTGCTAACTAAGGTTTACCACTTAGTTTCCAGAATCGTTGTTTTCTTAACTAAGGTTTACTACTTAGCTCCTTTTAACTAAGGTTTACTACTTAGTTCTCTTTCTCGTCAATTTGGATTGGTTAAGTGTCCTTAGTCAATTCAAGCTAACTTAACCCTCTTCATTTATCCTGATAAACTGGTTAAGTGTTATCAATAATTCATGTTGACTTAACCCTACCACAAAACAAGTTATATTGGTTAAGTATTTCTTATTACTTAACCCTGTTCATTCATCCTGTATTGGTTAAGTGTTCCTTTTTAACTTAACCTTGCCCATCTGTTTTAATTAACACTTTATTAATGGTTAAGTATTGTCCCTTCATGTTTTAGACTTAACCCTATTCATTTATCACAATCTGATGGTTAAGTGTTCAAGTTTACTTAACCCTACGGTCTAGTCCAGCTAACATATCAAAATGGCTAAGTGTATTAAATTTTACTTAACCCCAACCTCTTGTCTAGTTAACATGTTAATTTGGCTAAGTGTATTAACTTTACTCAACCCCACCTTCTAGTCTAGTTAACATGTTAATTTGGATAAGTGTTTTCTTAGTTACTTAACCCCTACAAATCTTGTCTTGTTACGATGTTAAGTTTGGTTAAGTGTTCCTATGGACTTAAGCCTCCCATTCTAGCTTAACTGTGTTAAGTTGGTTAAGTGTTCCTATGGACTTAACCCTCCCATTCTAGCTTAACTGTGTTAAGTGTCTTTATGAACCTAACCCCACCCATCGGTTTGGTTATCATGTTGAATTGGTCAAGTGTCTTAGTTAACTTAACCCTACTATTCTTGTTCTAGCTTTAACTAAATAAATTAAAGCCACGACCACTCACATTAGACAGATATTGTTGCGATTACTGGATGTGCCGGTTGGTTCCGGGCAGGTTTACATCGCAACTCAGTCTAACCTCGGGTTAGGCATATTCGTATTTTATAAGTTCAAAAGGGTTTTGATTAATTTTCACATTCAGGTTTTGAAAGTAACCATCCCTTCCGTCGGACAAGTTAGGGATAGCCGGGGAGAGCAGGAAACTTGTATTTTCCAAACCCAATCCTAGACACTATCCTCTCTGTCACCCTAGAACTTTCTGGTGTGTTATTAAAAGAGATGTCGTTAATAAACCTTTAATTTGTCTAAATTTACATTTTCTCATTTAGGACAAATTCTATAAGTAAATTATTCCTAATTTACTTATTTCATAATTACTCTTTTAATGTAAATTGTCAACGTTTATTATTATGGCCCATTTTCCCCTCTATATCATATTTATGCTTTTTGGTATGTAAACTATACCAAATTAAGTGTCACTAACCATGATTTTGCTAAACATGACAATTACTCACAATTATGGCCAATTTCAAATTTATGCCAATATACTTATTATGTCAAATTAGCTAACCCAATTCTGATTTTACATTCAAATTACAGTTCATGTCAAACTAGACTTATTATCCTAGTTCACAGTTCATGTAAATGCTAGATTTACAAGTCAATACTAGATTCAAATTACACATCCTATAATTCATGTCAAATTTATCCAATTTGCATTTTTATAAACATGCCATAATAAATGTTCCCAATTTATGCCAATTTCCAAGTTTATAACCACGTTTTAGTAAATTTCATATTTTGCCCAAATTGTATTCCCATCGTTCGTATAATCGTGATTCAATCTAGATTATAGATAAATCTAGATTCGTATATAAAAAGGGAATGAACCAAAGATGCTATGAAAAAGATAGACATAATAACTGGCATAAAATGATAATTTACTAATTACAGACCTAACGAATTACACTGAAATAAATTGATCTAAAACATCGAAGGCCTATAGATCTGAAAATGACATAAAAAGGGTTGAATAACGATGTAGGTTCAAGAACATGGGTAGACCTAACTTAATAGGTAAATTCCCAAGATCAAAATCCAAAGAAAATCAAGAATAGACAGAATAGATAATCAGGTTTAGTCACAAAACTTAAGCAACACTTTCCTAGTCATGAATCATAGGTGTTTAGTCACAGTTGTCCTTGTTATGTCATAGGCAATAGTTCATGTTTCCTAATCAAAGGCATAGGCTTGTGTTCATAGTCAAAGGAAATAATTCTCATAGTCATGAGTCACAGTCATAGGCAATGTTCATAGTCATAGGCAATGTTCATAGTCAAAGAGGCATATGGTTTTAAGGTCCATAATTTCATAGTCACAGTCTTATTGGTCATCGAATCATAACAGTTCTTAATTAGGTCCAAAGATATAAGCACTGATTCGAATAGAAAGATTTGGAATATTCTTTTATTCCTTTAATTTCATGTCACGAATAGAGAAAACGTTCAAATCTAAAAAGTAACCGACTTACAGAGATTCGTAGAAAAACAGTCATTGAAGTCGTTTGAATCTTCACTTGAATCCTAGCTTGTTTTGAATCTCCTCTTGAAAGTCTTGAGCAGCATTTCCTCGTCTTGATTTATTTTACATATTATTTTATTTATTATTTAATTAAGAGGAGGAGAAGAAGCCATGTTCACCAAGAATCTTTGCAGCATAAGGTTAGAGAAGATTTGTGAATAGTGAAGGAGACTAGGGGCTGTTTATATAGAATTAGACGGATGAATCTAGGCAGAAAACGAGACCCGGTACATCAGAATGCATCCAGTCCCAAAAGTGGGTTTTTGCACCCAGGTCGACACCCATGTCGACTGGGCAGTCGACCTGGTCAGGGGGGGTCGACTACCCAGTCGACTCCCCAATCAACCTGGTTCCTGGGCGGGAATTTTCCCGCCCAGCCCGCTTCTGGGTTTGAATTCGAATTTCGAGCTTTTTCTGTTCTGAAAATTCCTGAAACTTCGGAGGGTCATATCTCCCTCATACGGACTCCGATTCTCGCAAACTCAGACTCGTTTCCAAGCAGAATTTCGAGATGAACGCAATGGCGCAACCCGTTTCCCTAGATTTTGATTTTAAAATTTAATTCTGCCTTGATTTGTGAATCTTAGTGTTATAAAATTACGGGGTGTTACATTCTGCCCCACTTAAAAGGATTTCGTCCCCAAAATCTTCAAGTTAGGAGGAATGTGTCCTACCATTCCGTCATCCATCTAATCAACCATTCAATCACAGGCATTCATTGTCCTTATAAGATTTCTAATGCTTTCATGTTCATATGCATAGTGTGTGTATATGTCTTTATCTAATGCAAAATCAGGTGGTCTACTGATTCAGTTGACCACCTTAATGCGAATCATGTTAGTGCCATGCGTCCAATCATGTATGCAAGCATCCCTAGTTATGTAAATACTACATGTGTGCATAGCCATTCACCCATATGCAACATCCATATGATAACATATCAAGTTCAACTTACAAACAAATACATATCTGTAAATGCAATATGAAAGCGTCCAAACTGATCTAGTGCCTAATACGTATGTATATGCATTCACGAGCAACCATTAGCAACCACTCGCAACCATCAACCATTATATGTTTCAAATACATGTTTACATCCAAAAGGGTTTCTACCTAAGGATCGATGATATGTCCTAGAGGATATACCTTAAAAGCTAGAAACTAGTATGCATAAAATTCCTAGAAAAAGGAATCAAGGATGTACCCTTAAGAAAAAGGGTATGAGGCGCGTATGCCTTATCTTCAATCTCCCGTATCACGTCTTCTTGATCTTTACTCAACTGTACCTTAACAGATTCAACTTCACGATTGGGAAGTTTCTTGACCTCCATTTCCAAAATAAACAAATGTCAACCATGATACTGAGTGTATATACTACGATGATCAGAGGTCTCTCCTCTTAGCTTACCCATCATGCCATAACTATGAGGGTCAAAAGGTCACTACGTACTTTTTACCTCTCTTAAGGTTAGTCCTTCTCTATATAGAGTGCCTGCCACAACTATTCATCTCTCAAGCAAACCATCCTAGTCAAACTCGACATTCCTCAAGTACAAGCCCCAAAGGCCTAAACCAATATCAGACAAGCACCCAAGGAATATCTCCTCCGAATTTAGACGATCTACGTGAGATGATATAAGCAAAATCGATAGTTATTCTCAAATCTCTACTAACCAAAAATAAACTGGTCGGACCACCAACTGGATTTGAGACTCTAGTGGGATCTTTCTACTATACAAGTACTATGGTGCAGAGCCTCAACTATGGAAGTGGATATGAACAAATGCGAAGCTCTAAAACCAAAGGAAAGAGTACGAAAAACTAGACTCTTCCAACAGAACTTTACTACCTCTCTCCTAGGTACGCTTGGTGGTGAAAGCATGTACTTGCCCTTCTGAAAATCTTGTCCTTTGTTCTTAATTATATGCCCTATTCTGCCATAGTAAAGATACTTCCTTTTGTCTTAGGTTTTATAATCCCTTCCTCCTTCGTGAGCCAAGTCTACATCCATGAATTCCTCATCCTTGGGTTGTGCTCCTTAGCCAAACTCCACATCCTCTTTCGTGTGTAATCATGTTGACAAATCTCTCGAAAGCTACTTCCATCGTACAGAAAACCCTATAAGCTTGAAAGAAAACTTGCCATATGTGAAACTACTACGGCTATAGACGGAAGTCGGGTACACTTCGCCCTTCGATGAGGTTATCTCCCAGAAAGCCAGGAGCCCCAGAAACTCAAGAAAGAAGGGGACAAAAATTCAATAGAGAATCAAAAGATAGTGCATATGGCTTTGGGGAATATGCCTTTAAAACAAATCTTTTCTCTTGAAAATGCTTCTTTTAAAACCGTTTTGAAAATAATTTTTCAAATCCTTTATCTGATCTGGTAACCTTCATCTCTGATACCACGTGTAACACCCCACATCCGTTAGTGTCACTCACAAAGGGAATGCACAAAGTTCTGTGGAGCATTTTAAGGTAAAAGATGCAGATGAATTACAGATAGACAAAAATTAAACAGCGGAAAATAAAACTTTGCTTTATTGATAAAATAGTTTGTACAACGATTTCTTTACAATATCAGAATATCATCTGTCTTACAAAATAAAGAAGCATAAAACAACATTTATATTCCCCAATGTAGCAAGAGCCAACCATAGCATCTGAAAAGAGAATCCAAGGAAAACTTCGACAAATCTTCAAGCTGGGAAAGAGTGACAGTCCAACTTAACCTGAGCTATACTATTCCCTCCTTTAATACCTGGGGGTGGGGAAACGGAAGAAAAGAAGACGAAAGAAAAACAGAGTCAGACATAAAGCCTGAGTAAGTTCAGTTACTTCTAGCATGTGAACAAGGAAAATAGAACGACATGAATTAACTGAATACAAGATAATACCATGAAGATAGGGCTAACAAGATAAGATAAGATTAACGCGTGATATGCTAAGGCAAGATAAACTGGATATACTTTATACTTTCGCCGCTTCGCTATTTCCTTGTTATACTGGTTTCTATATCTCTGCACCACCTAACTAGTGTCCCAACTAGTAACGATAACGTGATCCCAATCCCTGTAGTTTCTATTGCCTTCAGGCATACATTTATTATTTATTACCTAGATCTAATCCAGGGTTTTCTATCAAGTGCCTTCTAGATTCAACTAGAGTTTACGCTATCTGTTGAACGCTTCTCAGATTCAGGGTTTATGCCACCTAGTCCAACTAGGGATTATGCTACCTGTCGAACGATGCCCCCTAGTCTAGGACACACTACCTAGAGTTGTATATGTTCCTAGACTTCCCCACGCATGTATTGCGAATCGTTATCGCTTGTCTAGATGCACAGGTCCTGTAATGTGCGGCCCGAGTCCTGTTGTGACGGCAAGGAATTTCGCTCGATATGAATCAGTCGTTAAACCGATCTAGACCGTTCGAAACCCCTGATCGTTTGAGAACAGGACAAATCAGAACTCAAACAGAAGGACATTTCATTGTATATTACAACAATTCCATCATATACAAGAATATACAGAGTATAATGAATAAATTACATTCGATAAATATCAGAGATTACAATAAATTACATAGCAGCGGAAGAAAATATACAAAACACAACTGAAAGTGATACACGGATACAGAGCTTTCCGAGCATCGTTCCAGCTGTAAATCAGGATCCTGTGAATATAAATCTGCAAAACCAAAACTACTAGCTGCCCGTGTCAAAAATAAGGGCACCCAAAGTTTAGGTTAAAACAATAAACTCCAGGTCAGTCATGTGACTGGTGTGAGAACTAAAACAGTTATTTAAAACTTTACTTTAAAAGAGAGTAATTCAAGGGACCACGCTGTATAACACGGAACGGGTTTTCTCCCAAGAATACTAGTGCATAGAATAAACAACGCAATGCTTTTTCGAAAAATGAAGCTATTATAAGACCCAAGTCCCATCACACAATGCAACGCAAGCCGGAGGATAGGGTTTTCCCTTATAATAGCCAAACATGCTTGGTACGTTTAAAACAAATCATTTGATACTATAATAAGTGTATAGTGTCAAAACAATTTCAATCATAAATATAAATCATAGACGGCATAGCATCCCATGCTACTATGTCGCCATACTAGGCTCTACAAATAAAGCCGAAATATCTCGTATTGGAAATTGGATTTCCGTCATGAGTCGAGGCAAGGGGCAAGCTCCTCTCCGCGTTCGAGACACTCTAGCAAATGTCTCAGGGCTACGCACTCTGGGCAACCCTGGATCCTCCAAGGCCGGTCCTCACTTACGTTAGAGGATTAGTTATTCCTGAACACACGTTTCCCGGCCGTACAGACCTATAATCAAGGCGCCTCGCATTCCAACAACCACATAGGTGAAAAGTATATAAATGTCAGGGCTGGTAAGTCACTGACACCACCATAGCTAGAAAGAAACATCATGCACTCCTTGGGTCCTTATCCCGTTTTTGACTCATACCGAGGTGTGAGGCTCGCGAATCCACGCTATACACAAAGCTACGCCACGTAGGCCGTGCTTTGATCATCAACCACAAGTCTTTGCTTTTCAATAGAAGCCTTGATCCATGATACTCAGCGTGCCACACAGGCAATTCATGCCATGCGATTGATATCTATCGATATATAACCTCTAAGCTCGTACATCTCAAAGAAGGGCGTTAAGCAAGAGAATAAATTCTCCGCCGCCAAACAGATATATATTTAACAGAAATCAATCAACACAGAATAAAATCCAATGTCAGACACACAATCCATTTACAAGTTCGTTCTGGGTCTGAACGAAACCGGAGGCTCTTTCCTCGCATATCCATCGATCTCCATGTACGTCTTGACGACCACTAACTGATTCCCTCATCTTGGGTGTACAGCCCAATCAAGATCGTCAGTAATTATCCAAACGATGTGAAGACTTCTGGTCTTCGACCACCGTCTTCATCTTCGACATATCGTCGAATCGGTTATTCAGAATGGGTATAGACCCGGACTTTCCGAACAACCCGCGTATATTAAAAACAAATGTTACACAAACACAACATACGCCTCATTCCAATTCAGAAAATTCTTTTATTCACAAAATCACATTTTTAGGGAAAGGTTCCCATTAATTTTATCCAAGATAAATTCTTTAAAATTTACCCTTTAATCTTCCTTTGGATGACATTTCAAACCAAATTATGGTTTTTCAATACTAGTCGAGATCAGCGAACCACATCGAAGTAATTATTTGTTTTATTTCCCAATCCCAACCTATTCATCCCATGAAGCAAAACTGGTAATACTCCATATCTAACACCACAGTGTTGTCGGTAAAATTAATTACCATTTCACGTTCAAATCTAATTAAAGATTTAACTATCGCTTTGGAGAAAAACTGGTGATACTCCATTCTCGCTCAATTTCTAAATTTGATAATTTAGATTATCAATTCACATTTCAATCTAATTGCAGATTCATTAGAACTCCTTTTACTGGGTTAAAGAACTAATGTCATTTAAAACACAGTTCACGACAAACCCAAATCATCTCTATTTAATACCGGTTAAAGAACAAGTGTCATTTAAAACACCTTTCACGATAAACCCACAAATCAATCCTATTTAAACCCATTTCAAATTCAATTTATTTGTTTAAAAATAAATGGGTTTTAATTTCAGTTCCAAACTAGTTCATTTCGATAAAAATCTATTTTTATCTTTTCAAATATGGATTTTTTCATCCCAATTTTTCCCAAATCATTTCTTATGATTTTAGATAAATTATTACTATTTTTAGTAATTTTATCAAGGTCCGTACAGTCGATTTCCATCAACGGCCATCGAACTGCACTTACAACGACCTTTTTCAAATTTGATTTGGACGTATCTCCAAATCCAACCGTTAGATTTCAAATTTCTAATATTTAGAAAGCTCTTTTCGATACGAACCCAATGGTTCCAGTTTTAGGAGAATCCGACGGTCGGATCTCCCGTAATGTCCGTTTGAAATAAACGGTCAAAATTCACGAACTGCCGCGGCGCGGCGCGTTCTATTCAGGCCATTATATTATATATATATATATAATATATATATTTCGTCGATTTCTATTTAAAACGAATTATATAAATAGTTTTAAATTCGTTTCAAAAACAATTTCAACTTCCATTTCAATTCAAATCAAAATTGAAATTTTCCTTATAAATTCGTTTTAAAATTCACTTCTATTCAATTCAAATTTCAATTCAATATGAATTCGATTCAATTCGTTTTCAATTCAATTCGAATTCATTTTATATTCAATTCATTTTGGTTTTCTATTCGATTCAATTCAAATTGGTTTTCTATTCGATTCAATTCAAATTGGTTTTCTATTCGATTCAATTCAAATTGGTTCTCTATTCGATGCAATTCAAATTGGTTTTCTATTCGATTCAATTCAAATTGGTTTTCTATTCGATTCAATTCAAATTGGTTTTCTATTCAAATAAAATCCATTTTCTATTCAAAATATTCGATTTCGAAATCACTTTTCAATATTCATTTTAAAATGAATAAAATCGATATAAATATCGTTCACGTCAAAATGGCGTCAATCTAATCAACACGGCTTCATATATTTCTATTTTCAAATATTCTATTTCAAATATTTCTTATTATCAAAATATTTCTATTTCAAATATTTCTTATTTCAAATATTTCTATATTCAAATATTTCTAAATTCAAATATTTCTAATTTCAAATATTTCTTAATTCAAATATTTCTAATTTCAAATATTTCTTAATTCAAATATTTCTAATTTCAAATATTTCTTATTTCAAATATTTCTATATTCAAATATTTCTAAATTTCAAATATTTCTTAATTCAAATATTTCTAATTTCAAATATTTCTTATTTCAAATATTTCTATATTCAAATATCTATATCAAATATTCTATTTCAAATATTCCTTATTTAAAATAATTCATTTTAAATGTTCAAAATTCACTAAAATTGCCAAAATAAAAATTTTAAATTGGCCCAGATTTCCGGGTTATTACAATCTCCCCCACTTAAAACTTTTCGTCCCCGAAAAGGAACAAAGTCGAAAGTGGTTTGATTAATCAACTCTACGTTCGATCTGGCTTCCATTCTCCAACTTTTCAGTTTCTGAGAATTTTCAAATTTTCAAAAATTTGGCTAACACCCTAAATTTTCGAAAAAATTCTCCATAACCTCCCCTGCACCGGGAGCCATGGGTAAAATCCCAAAATTGCCATACAGGCCTTCTAATCTCAAAAAGAAAAAGAAAAAGCCAAGCGGCTAGCCAATCGGCTCATAAAATCATCATCACCCAAACAAAACAGTAAATTATAGTAAACATGTACCTATTTGTCGGGCAAACAAATTTTATTCTCTACTCTAGCCTCCTTGCTATGACCTGTTCAATGTAAGGACGTGTATATGCAAGCAAATGCAACTAATTTTCAATACAGTTCAATATTTGATTCAATTAGGCATAATGGTTCAAAATTATCAAGCAAATAATCAAACAACACAAACATCAATCAATTAGTGGATTAACGTTTCAAATTCATAAATTTGATATATATACAAAAATCACATTTTTGATGCCAATTCACAACAATAAATCTATCTGTATTAGTTTTTGGTTCTCACACCAGTCTAATGGAAATATATAGATATCACATCTTCGAAACACGAACATAAATATTGATGATGTGGCCACATCACCAGAATTATCCCCGGATGTCTAGAATGTGATTCTATATCTATCCAGTATATTAAAACTTCGAATATACGTTCATGACGCGTATACGCGAAATCTATATATACTCGATTGTCCATATTCAAAATAAATAAATTATTCAAATACGTATAAAACGATTTAAATTTTCAAAACAAAATTGTTTTCATTGGAAAAATATACTCTTCACACTCGTTCTAGGATACTACTGATCCTATCTCTAACGAGTCATTCTAATTGGATATTACCAATCCAATATCTGATGAATTCTTTCGTATGGTTTTAATGTGTCTTGTTCTCGAGCTCTGTAAACCAAAGCTCTGATACCAAATGTGACGGCAAGGAATTTCGCTCGACCCGAATCAGTCGTTAAACCGATCTAGACTGTTCGAAACCCCTGATCGTTTGAGAACAAGACAAATCAGAACACAAACAGAAGGACATTTCATTGTATATTACAACAATTCCATCAGATACAAGAATATACAGAGTATAATGAATAAATTACATTCGATAAATATCAGAGATTACAATAAATTACATAGCAGCGGAAGAAAATATACAAAACACAACTGAAAGTGATACACGGATACAGAGCTTTCCGAGCATCGTTCCAGCTGTAAATCAGGATCCTGTGATTATAAATCTGCAAAAGCAAAACTACTAGCTGCCCGTGTCGAAAATAAGGGGACCCAAAGTTTAGGTTAAAACAATAAATTCCAGGTCAGTCATGTGACTGGTGTGAGAACTAAAACAGTTATTTAAAACTTTACTTTAAAAGAGAGTAATTCAAGGGACCACGCCGTATAACACGGAACGGGTTTTCTCCCAAGAATACCAGTGCATAGAATAAACAACGCAATGCTTTTTCGAAAAATGAAGCTATTATAAGACCCAGGTCCCATCACATAATGCAACGCAAGCCGGAGGATAGGGTTTTCCCTTATAATAGCCAAACATGCTTGGTACGTTTAAAACAAATCATTTGTTACTATAATAAGTGTATAGTGTCAAAACAATTTCAATCGTAAATATAAATCATAGACGGCATAGCATCCCATGCTACAATGTCGCCATACAAGGCTCTACAAATAAAGCCAAAATATCTCGTATTGGAAATTGGATTTCCGTCATGAGTCGAGGCAAGGGGCAAGCTCCTCTCCACGTTCGAGACACTCTAGCAAATGTCTCAGGGCTACGCACTCTGGGCAACCCTGGATCCTCCAAGGCCGGTCCTCACTTACGTTAGAGGATTAGTTATTCCTGAACACACGTTTCCCGGTCCATACAGACCTATAATCGAGGCGCCTCGCATTCGAACAACCACATAGGTGAAAAGTATATAAATGTCAGGGCTGGTAAGTCACTGACACCACCATAGCTAGAAAGAAACGTCACGCACTCCTTGGGTCCTTATCCCGTTTTTGACTCATACCGAGGTGTGAGGCTCGCGAATCCACGCTATACACAAAGCTATGCCACATAGGCCGTGCTTTGATCATCAACCACAAGACTTTGCTTTTCAACAGAAGCCTTGATCCATGCAACTCAGCGTGCCACACAGGCAATTCATGCCATGCGATTGATATCTATCGATATATAACCTCTAAGCTCGTACGTCTCAGAGAAGGGCGTTAAGCAAGAGAATAAATTCTCCGCCGCCAAACAGATATATATTTAACAGAAATCAATCAACACAGAATAAAATCCAATGTCAGACACACAATCCATTTACAAGTTCGTTCTGGGTCTAAACGAAACCGAAGGCTCTTTCCTCGCATATCCATCGATCTCCAAGTACATCTGGACGACCACTAACTGATTCCCTCATCTTGGGTGTACAGCCCAATCAAGATCGTCAATAATTATCCAAACGATGTGAAGACTTCCGGTCTTCGACCACCGTCTTCATCTTCGACATATCGTCGAATCGGTTATTCAGAATGGGTATAAACCCGGACTTTTCGAACAACCCGCGTATATTAAAAACAAATGTTACACAAACACAACATACGCCTCATTCCAATTCAGAATATTCTTTTATTCACAAAATCACATTTTTAGGGAAAGGTTCCCATTAATTTTATCCAAGATAAATTCTTTGAAATTTACCATATAATCTTCCTTTGGATGACATTTCAAACCAAATTATGGTTTTTCAATACTAGTCGAGATTAGCGAACCACATCGAAGTAATTATTTGTTTTATTTCCTAATCCCAACCTATTCATCCCATGAAGCAAAACTGGTAATACTCCATATCTAACACCACAGTGTTGTCGGTAAAATTAATTACCATTTCACGTTCAAATCTAATTAAAGATTTAACTATTGCTTTGGAGAAAAACTGGTGATACTCCATTCTCGCTCCATTTCTAAATTTGATAATTTAGATTATCAATTCACATTTCAATCTAACTGCAGATTCATTAGAACTCCTTTTACTGGGTTAAAGAACTAATGTCATTTAAAACACAGTTCACGACAAACCCAAATCATCTCTATTTAATACCGGGTTAAAGAACAAGTGTCATTTAAAATATCTTTCACGATAAACCCACAAATCAATCCTATTTAAACCCATTTCAAATTCAATTTATTTATTTAAAAATAGATGGGTTTTAATTTCAGTTCAAAACTAGTTCATTTTGATAAAAATCTATTTTTATCTTTTCAAATATGGATTTTTTCATCCCAATTTTTCCCAAATCATTTCATATGATTTTAGACAAATTATTACTATTTTTAATAATTTTATCAAGGCCCGTACAGTCGATTTCCATCAACGGCCATCGAACTGCACTTACAGCGACCTTTTTCAAATTTGATTTGGACGTATCTCCAAATCCAACCATTAGATTTCAAATTTCTAATATTCGTTAGAAAGCTCTTTTCGATACGAACCCAACGGTTCCGGTTTTAGGAGAATCCGACGGTCGGATCTCCCGTAATGTCCGTTTGAAATAAATGGTCGAAATTCACGAACTGCCGTGGCGCGGCGCGTTCTATTCAGGCCATTATATTATACATATATATAATATATATAATATATATTTCGTCGATTTCTATTTAAAACGAATTATATAAATAGTTTTAAATTCGTTTCAAAAACAATTTCAACTTCCATTTCAATTCAAATCAAAATTGAATTTTTCCTTATAAATTCGTTTTAAAATTCACTTCGATTCAATTCAAATTTCAATTCAATTTGAATTCAATTCAATTCGTTTTCAATTCGAATACGTTTTATATTCAATTCATTTTGGTTTTCTATTCGATTCAATTCAAATTGGTTTTCTATTCGATTCAATTCAAATTGGTTTTCTATTCGATTCAATTCAAATTGGTTTTCTATTCGATTCAATTCAAATTGGTTTTCTATTCGATTCAATTCAAATTGGTTTTCTATTCGATTCAATTCAAATTGGTTTTCTATTCGATTCAATTCAAATTGGTTTTCTATTCGATTCAATTCAAATTGGTTTTCTATTCAAATAAAATCCATTTTCTATTCAAAATATTCGATTTCGAAATCACTTTTCAAAATTCATTTTAAAATGAATAAAATCGATATAAATATCGTTCACGTCAAAATGGCGTCAATCTAATCAACACGGCTTCATATATTTCTATTTTCAAATATTCTATTTCAAATATTTCTTATTATCAAAATATTTCTAGTTCAAATATTTCTTATTTCAAATATTTATATATTCAAATATTTCTAAATTCAAATATTTCTAATTTCAAATATTTCTTAATTCAAATATTTCTAATTTCAAATATTTCTTAATTCAAATATTTCTAATTTCAAATATTTCTTATTTCAAATATTTCTATATTCAAATATTTCTAAATTTCAAATATTTCTTAATTCAAATATTTCTAATTTCAAATATTTCTTATTTCAAATATTTCTATATTCAAATATTTCTATATCAAATATTCTATTTCAAATATTCCTTATTTAAAATAATTCATTTTAAACGTTCACAATTGACTAAAATTGCCAAAATAAAAATTTTAAACTGGCCCAGATTTCCGGGTTATTACACCTGTGGTATGGCAAATCAAGAAATACAGAACTCGGTCGGGAGCTTTTAGATATCTGCTGATGAAGATGCTAAGGTCTGTTTTTATTTCAGTGGCTATGGTCCCACTCGACCCCTCCCTCAACTAATGAAAGGCACACCTTGAAAAATGAGAACTATACGCAGGCCCCCTATGCCCCACTAACCTATGGCCATCCTCACCCATAACTAGATAGCAAGTATATGGTCTTTTGGAGTTCTCGGCCTTTCCGCTTCACGTATCTCGATTAACTCAAGACGGATGGTAGATGACGAGTTGCTATCACAGGGCTACCGGTTTCTCGCCGAATCACGCTGGTCCGTCCTAGACTTTAGGTTGCCATATTTTGCAACCAAGTCATACCCTTGGTTCTTCTACCGTAGACCTTAACCTCTATGAGCCCAGGAGGATCATCTGCAGCCTCACAGAGGGATACCAAGAGTACCCTCACGTCCCCTCGAAGCCTCGGACTTCGTAACCCAATTCGTTGGAGCCTTCGTTTTAATCAGACGGACGTTCGCTCCTTCCCGTGTTATACTAAGAATTACTACTTAGTTTTGCTAACTAAGGTTTACCACTTAGTTTCCAGAATCGTTGTTTTCTTAACTAAGGTTTACTACTTAGCTCCTTTTAACTATGGTTTACTACTTAGTTCTCTTTCTCGTCAATTTGGATTGGTTAAGTGTCCTTAGTCAATTCAAGCTAACTTAACCCTCTTCATTTATCCTGATAAACTGGTTAAGTGTTATCAATAATTCATGTTGACTTAACCCTACCACAAACCAAGTTATATTGGTTAAGTATTTCTTATTACTTAACCCTGTTCATTCATCCTGTATTGGTTAAGTGTTCCTTTTTAACTTAACCTTGCCCATCTGTTTTAGCTAACACTTTATTAATAGTTAAGTATTATCCCTTCATGTTTTAGACTTAACCCTATTCATTTATCACAATCTGATGGTTAAGTGTTCAAGTTTACTTAACCCTACGGTCTAGTCCAGCTAACATATCAAATTGGCTAAGTGTATTAAATTTTACTTAACCCCAACCTCTAGTCTAGTTAACATGTTAATTTGGCTAAGTGTATTAACTTCACTTAACCCCACCTTCTAGTCTAGTTAACATGTTAATTTGGATAAGTGTTTTCTTAGTTACTTAACCCCTACAAATCTTGTCTTGTTACGATGTTAAGTTTGGTTAAGTGTTCCTATGGACTTAACCCTCCCATTCTAGCTTAACTGTGTTAAGTTGGTTAAGTGTTCCTATGGACTTAACCCTCCCATTCTAGCTTAACTGTGTTAAGTGTCTGTATGAACCTAACCCCACCCATCGGTTTGGTTATCATGTTGAATTGGTTAAGTGTCTTAGTTAACTTAACCCTACCATTCTTGTTCTAGCTTTAACTAAATAAATTAAAGCCGCGACCACTCACATTAGACAGATATTGTTGTGATTACTGGATGTGCTGGTTGGTTCCGGGCAGGTTTACATCGCAACTCAGTCTAACCTCGGGTTAGGCATATTCGTATTTTCTAAGTTCAAAAGGGTTTTGATTAATTTTCAAATTCAGGTTTTGAAAGTAACCATCCCGTCCGTCGGATTAGTTAGGGATAGCCAGGGAGAGCAGGAAACTTGTATTTTCCAAACCCAAGCCTAGACACTATCCTCTCTGTCTCCCTAGAACTTTCTGGTGTGTTATTAAAAGAGATGTTGTTAATAAACCTTTAATTTGTCTAAATTTACATTTTCTCATTTAGGACAAATTCTATAAGTAAATTATTCCTAATTTACTTATTTCATAATTACTCTTTTAATGTAAATTGTCAATGTTTATTATTATGGCCCATTTTCCCCTCTATATCATATTTATGCTTTTTGGTATATAAACTATACCAAATTAAGTGTCACTAACCGTGATTTTGCTAAACATGACAATTACTCACAATTATGGCCAATTTCAAATTTATGCCAATATACTTATTATGTCAAATTAGCTAACCCAATTCTGATTTTACATTCTAATTACAGTTCATGTCAAACTAGACTTATTATCCTAGTTTACAGTTTATGCAAATACTAGATTTAAAAGTCAATACTAGATTCAAATTACACATCCTATAATTCATGTAAATTTATCCAATTTGCATTTTTATAAACATGTCATAATACATGTTCCCAATTTATGCCAATTTCCAAGTTTATAACTACGTTTTAGTAAATTTCATATTTTGCCCAAATCGTATTCCCATCGTTCGTATAATCGTGATTCAATCTAGATTATAGATAAATCTAGATTCGTAGATAAAAAGGGAATGAACCAAAGATGCTAGGAAAAAGATAGACATAATAACTGGCATAAAATGATAATTCACTAATTACAGACCTAACGAATTACACTGAAATAAATTGTTCTAAAACATCGAAGGCCTATAGATCTGAAAATGACATAAAAAGGGTTGAATAACGATGTAGGTTCAAGAACATGGGTAGACCTAACTTAATAGGTAAATTCCCAAGATCAAAATCCAAAGAAAATCAAGAATAGACAGAATAGATAATCAGGTTTAGTCACAAAACTTAAGCAACACTTTCCTAGTCATGAATCATAGGTGTTTAGTCACAGTTGTCCTTGTTATGTCATAGGCAATAGTTTATGTTTCCTAATCAAAGGCATAGGCTTGTGTTCACAGTCAAAGGAAATAATTCTCATAGTCATGAGTCACAGTCATAGGCAATGTTCATAGTCATAGGGAATGTTCATAGTCAAAGAGGCATATGGTTTTAAGGTCCATAGTTTCATAGTCACAGTATTATTGGTCATCGAATCATAACAGTTCTTAATTAGGTCCAAAATATAAGCACTGATTCGAATAGAAAGATTTGGCATATTATTTTATTCCTTTAATTTCATGTCACAAATAGAGAAAACGTTCAAATCTAAAAAGTAACCGACTTACAGATATTCGTAGAAAAACAGTCATTGAAGTCGTTTGAATCTTCACTTGAATCCTAGCTTGTTTTGAATCTCCTCTTGAAAGTCTTGAGAAGTATTTCCTCGTCTTGATTTATTTTACATATTATTTTATTTATTATTTAATTAAGAGGAGAAGAAGAAGCCATGTTCACCTAGAATCTTTGCAGCATAAGGTTAGAGAAGATTTGTGAATAGTGAAGGAGACTAGGGGCTGTTTATATAGGATTAGGCGGATGAAACTGGGCAGAAAACGAGACCAGGTACATCAGAATGCACCCAGTCCCAAAACTGGGTTTTTGCACCCAGGTCGACACCCATGTCGACTGGGCAGTCGACCTGGTCAGGGGGGGTCGACTACCCAGTCGACTCCCCAGTCGACCTAGTTCCTGGGCGGGAATTTTCCCGCCCAGCCCGCTTCTGGGTTTGAATTCGAATTTCGAATTCGAATTTCGAGCTGTTTTCTGTTCTGAAATTTCCTGAAACTTCGGAGGGTCATATCTCCCTCATACGGACTCCGATTCTCGCAAACTCGGACTCGTTTCCAAGAAGAATTTCGAGACGAACGCAATGGCGCAACCCATTTCCCTTGATTTTGATTTTAAAATTTAATTCTGCCTTGATTTTTGAATCTTAGTGTTATAAAATTACGGGGTGTTACATTATGACTTCAAGCCTCATCAACCGGGAAATGACAGAAATCGGGCAGGCAGCATGGCTAGGTGCGTCGCTCCCATTAGGGTGTATATCACCTATCTAGAGAAAATCCATTTCATTCTTTTATCTATTATTGATGTTGTCCCTTTCCGGGGAACGATGGGTAGCTCCCAACCGTTGGTGATATAGATTCGATACACTCAAGCGAAATGAGTGGTCGGCCATGTGCGGACCGGGTTGCAAGACGTTCTTGTTGAACCCAGTGTATTCGCCTCTAGAGATACACTATCGGTAGGTAGTCCCATACCTTGTCATGGTCGGAATCCAATCTCCAATAAGCGCCCACGGTTTTGTTTGTATACTATATATGTGGAACGTGAGATGCAAGCGTTCTGCTAGATTGTTATTTACTTGTGATTAAACATTATTATAATATCAGAAAAGTATTGATTTCCAAAACTGATTTGGGTTATCGTAAGGTAAAAACCGTCCGTGTTTATGTGTGGATTGGTCTTACCATAATCTTTTCTTCTGAAAAGGATTTTGAAAAGTTAAACCAAATGATTTGAGTTTACTCACACAAGTCCCATGACTGACCCAGAGTTTATTTTGTTTTGTTTTCCCTAAACTCTTGGGTGCCTAAATTTGTACGAGCAGTCAAGTAGTTTAGGTCTTTACAGATATACTTGGATGAGCTTGAAGCAGGAGGCTTCAGGATTATATAACTATTGATATTTCCGGTGTGTGTAAGTGTCGTACTCTAATAATGTTATTGTATATATATATATACTGTTTTATTTCAAAGTTATGTTATAATATATTTTATTCCTTCCGCTGTGAGATTCGTATTACTCTGATTTTGTTCTGTGGTGATCTTCTTCTTCTATTCTAATTTTCTATCTTATCTATTCTCACCCTCTAACTTCTTTCTATAAATGATCAGGTATTTCCGATGTCTGAATAGTCAACATGGTAGTTTGTGTTGATTTTCGGAGTCGAAAATCCTAGTTCGTTACAATGGTATTAGAGCTTAAGGTTAAGTTATTACCTTGGCTCTATGGCATGACTCAGTAGAGATGGGGTTAGCAATACCTTAGATTGAGTTTGAGTATATATATACGAGTGAACATATTTGTAGATTTTATAAAAATATGCTTTATATTGTAGAGATTTATTGGTTGAGTTGTTTATGAATGCTGGTCTTTCAGTTTGATCCACTGTATCGATAAGGGTTTCTAGACATTCAAGTACGATAAACCGCACAGTATGTTTTGAAAAAGGGTAAATGAAATTTTACCCAAAATATATTTTGATATAAAAGAAGGGTATATATTGGAATTAATATCATATAATGGATGCGTTGGTTGATTATAATTGAATTGGTTATATAAATAACCAATTTGAGTTCGCATAATTTAAAAATAAATTAATTAAATCTTAATTAAATTAGAATTGGAATTAAAATTCTGAAAACTGGGAGAAGTGGTTGTAAGTGGATTTGTGTTAAGTATAAGAAAATTTTAAAATCCTGGGAGATTTTAAATTGGTTCCAAGTATCGTGAATGATATTTTGAAAGGATTTCAAAATGAAAGTGTTTAGAAATGGTTTTAAAAGGAATATTGTATTGAATTCAGTTAGATCGCTGGAAAATAGATTATGACGATGACAGCTGCATCATCGGTGTTCATTTCCGAGTTCTAAGTGATGGATTGGTACCAAAATTACTATTTTGAATTGTTTTGAGAAAAGGAAGTTGTTTTGAATCCTGAAAAGGAATATTTTATTTTTGTGAAAAGCAAAGTTATTTATGTAACGACCCGGATTTCGCCCGACCCCAATCGATCGCAAGACCATTCAAAACCCGCGTACGTTAACTTTGGGCATACAACACATCAGAACCACAACACAGACTTTTATAACATCAATAATAAATGTTACATCAGAGTACAGAATATATCAGAGTACATCGATAAATAATACAGCGGAAGATAAATTACAATAAATTAATACATTGCAGCGGAACTAATCTCAGCGGAATGCCATCAATATTCTGGACCCAGCTTTAGACTTCAATCCAGGATCTTGCTTAACTATATCTGCAAAAAGCTACTCGACTGCCCATGTGGAAAGAGGGCACCCGAGTTTGCAAAGTGAAACAAACTACAGGTCAGTCGTGGGACTGGTGTGAGAATTCTTAATTTAACCTATCTAATAAGTAGGCTAATCATAGGACCACGTCGCGAATGTGGAACGGGTTTACTCCATTGGATTGCCAGTGCATAAATAAAGTAAATCGTCAAATATCGCAATGCTTTTTTTAGAAAAAATGAAACCATTATAAGACCCAGGTCCCATCACACAATGCAACGCACACCAGAGGATAGGGTTTTACCTTATAATGGTCAAAAGATGCTTGATACGTAAAAACAATATTATTATTAGTGTGTATATATATATATATATATATTCAAAACATTTCAATATAAATGTATTAATATTAAACGACATAGGTACCATATACTATGCCGCCATATATAAGTTTATAATCAAAATCGTAATGTCGTATTGGAAATTGGTTTTCTGTCATGAAATCGAGGCTAGGGATCGTCCTCTCCGATTCGAGACACTCTAGCAAATGCCTCAGGATCCCCCGCAGTGAACACTTGGATCTTCAGGGCCGGTCCCTACCTGACGGTAGTGGATTAATTATGCCTGAACACACGTTTCCCGGTTCCTATGAACCTATAGTATGACCACTTCCGGCCTATAAAAACCCAAGGTACCTCAATCCAAAATCCACATAAGTAAAATGCCGGGCCGTGTTAAAACCCAAACACTGCTGGCTAGAAAGAAACGTGTGCACTCCATGCAGTCCTAATCCCGTTTTTGACTCATACCGGGGTGTGAGGCTCGCGAAGTCACGATATACACAAAGCTATGCCTAAGGAGACTGTGCTTTGATCATCAACCACAAGGCCTGCTTTTCAACAAAGCCTTAATCATTTGCATGTTAGCATGTCACATTGTCAGACCCTACCATATTATTGATCATCTACCAATATATATAACCTCTAAGCTCATACGTCTTAGAGAAGGGTGATAAGTAAAGAATAAATTCTTCACCACCAAACAGAAATATATAATCAGTAGCGTTCAACAAATACAGCAGGAAGGAATACAATGTCAGACACACAATCCATTTACAAGTCCGCTCTGGGTCTAAGCGAAACAATGTGTCCGTCGATCTCCAAATGCGTTTGGACGATCATTACCAAATACCTTACCTTGGAAGGCCAATCCCAATTCAAGATACCAGTCATCATCATCCCAACGATGTGAAAACCTTCGGTCTTCAATCACCGTCTTCATCTTCGACTCTTGATCGTCGTGATGATTATTCAGAATGGGTTAAACCCGGTCTTTCTGAATAACTCGCGTATTTTGGGATTAAAAAGCAAATATTGGAAAATCACACATTACGCCACATTCCAACTCCGAGTATTCTTTTAATAAGATATTCGTTTTAAAGGATTCTCATTAATTTTATCAAAGATAAACTCTAAAAATAAAATCTATAAATCAATTTCCAAAATATGGAATTCCACAGAAATCAAATCAATAAATAATCGATATAAATTTCTGTACCGGACTAATAATATAAATGGAATAACGGCAAAGCCTCTTAAATTCCATATATAATATCGGTCTTCTTTTACAGAAGTCCATTTCGATTATTACCAATCGAATTTCCACTTAATTCCAATTTAATATATTAACTTGAAAAACTTGATTTTTAGAAAATTCCCTTTTTAAATCTATAAAATAGATTCATAAGTTCCAAATAATAATTTCAATGTAAATTGGATTAAAGGACAAATGTCGTTTAAAACGTCGTCCATGATAAATCCACTTCACACCTCAATTTATTTCATATCACAAAATATAATTGCAAATGCTAGTAATCTTTTAAAAACATATTTATTTTAATAATCATAAAAATATTCTATATATAAAGACTCTAAATGAAAGGTATTCTTTATATTACAAATTCTTTATCTTTTACAAATATTCCTTGTTTTAACATATACTTAATTAACAATCTATATTTTGAAAATATATATACTTTATATAAAAAGGATTTCTAATGTAAAAATATTCTTATTTAAAAGGACACCTGAATCGAAATGCGACTCAAACATTTACCATCTAATTTGGGTTACACGAATTTCACACACATCATCAAATCATCCATTTACATCCAAAGTGTAAATTCCACTGTGTAAGCGTTAAAATTAAATAATAACGCTCCTCACAGCCTGTCGATCTAACGATCAACAAACAATTAAATATTGGGATTAATGTATATAAATTTTCATCCCAACACCCGTGTGGGGTTTCAACCAACAAACAAATGATAAACTAATTTGTGCACTTGGGCGATGTGTGAAAATTGTCGTCCCAATCACATACACAAGTCGGGTAACTTGTGAATGGAAGTGTAATACACAATACATATAATGATGACTAGAAAATATCTCTATTGCAATGAATGAATAAGCATAATAACTTTGTCCCTATTGATAATTTCGATTTTGCTAATTTAAACTCTAAACAAAAATGGTTATTTTGTTTTGGCAATTCTAATGAGGCAAAATGATAAATATTTTGATTTAACTAACCTATCTTGACAAGTATATATCTTGCCAAACATATATATATATATATATATATATTGCTTCAACTAATTCATTTTGACAAAAATGAATATTTCTGAAAAAATGTATAATTTGGTTTAACTAGTATAAATTGACTAAAATGAATAATTATTTTAACTAATGTAAATTAACAAAAATGAATAATTGTTTTTAACTAATATAAATTTACCGAAATGAATAATTTGTTTTTCAATTCTAATAAAATACGCCAATGCTATATTTTGTTTTATTCTTTTTATTTAGACAAATGAGTGTTTTTGTCTAGTTTACTCTAATGATAAAAATGTAGATGTTTAGTTATTAAAATGTAACTTTTAAATTCTAAACTTTATTTCAAACAATCTTTATTCATATCAAAATTATAAATCAAGAATAAAATTTTAAATCTGATGGTTTCTTTGCATTAATGAATTGCAAACAAAGATAAACTTTATTTTAACGTTTTGTTTGCAACAAGGAATGCAAATAACAAATGTAACTTTTACTATTATTTAAAGGTATATTGAGTGAATGTAAAAAGAACCTCATTTCCCAAGTGTATTTACATTATTGAATGTAAATAAAAGAAACAAATTTTATTCAAAAAAAGAGTATTTGCATTTATGAATGCAAACAAAAAATAGTTTTGTTTTTAAATTATATTTACATTAGTGAATAAAAATAAAAGAACAAAATTTATTTTCAAAGTATAATTTAAACAAATTCTGTTAAATGTATAAAAGTGTGTACATTTGTATCGGTAATTATAGATAAAGAAAATAGACTATAGTTTCATTGAATATTTGCATTGATAGCAAATGAAAGAAATAAACTTTATTTTCAATATATGTATGTATTTGCATTGGCGAGTGCAAATAAAAGAATAAATTTTAATTTCAAAATATATTTACATTTTTGAACACAAAATAAAGAACAAAACTTTATTTTCAATATATGTTTTATTTTCTAGTTTTATTTGTGTTATCGAGCACAAATAAAAATGAACTTTTATTTTCAAGTTATATTTGCATAGGTAATTCCAAATAAAAGAACAAACTTTATTTACTATGTAACTTCTGAAAATAATTTCTTATTTACATAAAAATGGAAACAAAATTGTTACTTTTATTTTCAGTAATCATGTTTTGACAAAAATGATACTTTCAATTCAATAATCAGATTTTGACAAAAATGAAAATTTCAATTCAATAGTCAAGTTTTGACAAAAGTGTTATTTTCATTTCACTAATAAAGTTTTGGCCAAAAATGTTCACTAATAAAGTTTGGCCAAAAATGTGATCTCTTTTTCTACAATACTTATGCTTTAACCAAAATGTTATTTCTATCTCAATATTAATTATATTGAAAATGTAATCATTCTACTTCAATTTTAATTACATTAAAAAAATGTAATCATTTTATTTTAATTTTGATTACATTGAAGAATGTAATCTTTTTTAATTTATTTCTAATTACATTGAGAATGTAATCTTTTTGATTTATTTATAACATTTCAACAAAAACAAATAAAAAGGATAACTTTGTTTTTCGATAATTCTATCATACACAATTTTCATATGAATCATTCTTTACATTAAAATTTGATTTTTCAATGTTTCATGTTTTCATTCCAAATAGACGAACATTTTTAACCTATTCTATATATACGATAAAAATGTAAATTTTATCGTTAACAAGGTTTCAATTCAAACAAATGAACGTTTTATGTTTTTATTGTAATTCATAAACCGTGTTCCAAATGTAAACAAACAAAAATAGGATTTTTATTAGTTAGCCAAATTCTGTCGTATTAAAAACATATTCTATTTGTTGTTCATATTCTATTGTAAATAAACAAATAAAAAGAATATTTTATTTGTCGTCCAAATCTTATTGCAAAGTAAACAAATAAAAGTAAGGTTTTATTTGTTGTTCATTTTCTGTTGCAAAGTAAACAAATAAACAAAAGTAAAGTTTTTATTTTGTCGATCAAATACTATTGTTATACAAACAAATAAAAATTAGTTTTTATTTGTCGATCAAATTCTATGGTTCATCTCAGAATAATAAAAATAATATATTTTTTTAAATAAACTAGAATAAACAGATCTGAATAAAATATGATTTAAATCTAAATTTAGATTTTTTTCTAATTACAAATAAAATTCACCCATATATTAAATTCAACGCCGATCTAGCATATCATGCACAACAAATAAACCACCAACCATAAATCAACCATTCATCAATCACAGAACATTACAGATCTGAATTACATCATAATACAATTATTTTTAACGCAAGAAAATAATTTATAATTAATTAAATAATAAAATTCAGAATTCTCACATTGATTTTTGCTGAAAATTTGACTGTCTCGGAATCAGCTCTGGTCTGCGCCATCGCGAAGCTCTCGCAAAGATGAGTCCAACGCAACTGACGGTTCAGCCGAACCCAACTTCGTCTTCCAACCCTTCTGCGCGCGCCACCGACCGCAGATCAGACCCCGCCACTCCGACGCTCCGCCCGCGAGCCACCAACGCCCAGAAGGCTACCCAACTCGGCCTCCACATCGTCTCGAAAATCCAACCCGAACCCGCCAAGTTTCAGCCCAGAATTCGTGAAATCCGTGAACCAAAACCCGATCTTGACCGTATGGATTGAAAGATCTCTCCGAAAGCTTCGATTTGGTACCAAGTTTGTCGATTTTCGTTGAGCAGATCAAAAGTTATGACCGTTTGAAATTGGAGAAATTCTGGCCTTCGGTTTAGGTGGCGGCTGAAATTAGTGTTAGGGTTTCGGCCTGAAAATTTTAATAATATTTTAATATTAAATCTCGAAAATTGTGCTTAAAAGGTGGATTTTCGGACTTTCTCTGATTTGGGCCTGCTTACTGTCGTTCTTAAGGTTTTGACACCTTCTGAACGCAATGTGATAGATCCCGTGGCCCAATTCCGAAATCTGTATGATTTTTATTTAAAATTGCATTAAAAATTAATTAATTAAATATTGACCGTACATTAAAATATGCCGGGGCCACATACGACCTCAAAAAATTCTAAAAAATATATTTTTAGCTTTCTTATGACGATACGAATCCAACAAAATTAATTTCGTCGAATTCTGAGACTGTTTGAAAAATGGCTATTTTAAGGCGATTAAATTTAACTTAAATAGTCAAAACACATTTTCTCTCGCCACGCTCACATATTAATTCGAAAAATTCTGAAAATTGAAACCTAACAATAATTTGACATTCCGGTTCCAACAAAAGTGGTTTCGTCGAAAACGGAGGTCGTTTGAAAAATGACTATTTTCAAGGCCAATATATTTAATATTAAAAATACATTTTTAAACAAATAATTTTCGAAACTCAAAATATATAAGTGTTTACTGTTTTTCAATGCAGAAACGTCATTTCGAACTCAATGGAACTGGTTTCGAGTCGAAATTCCTTCATATGTGAAAAGTAGCCTTTCGGGCGATATACATAATATAAATATAAATTCTATAGCGACCTTTCTAAAAATTGAATTGGCCATAACTTTTGATTTCCGCTATGAAATTTCAATTTTTCAGATTCGTTAGAAAGATATGGTTAAACAGATTTAAATATTTCTGGTTTCACTCAATTTGGTTTATTTTGAGTCCTGTACATTCAGTTAAAGTTCAAAATCAAATTTTCAAACTACCGCGCCATTTCTAACTCCTTTTATATTTAAATTAAATTTATTCGTTCTGACTTTGATAAAAATGAATTCTAGCCATTATAATTAATAATAAATTATATTATATCCTCAAAATTCATTAGATTTTCTAAAATAAATTTTTTAAATTGGTTCAGAATTTGCGGGTTGTTACAATTTAAAACTTCCAGGAAAAGATTGTTTTAATAAAAACAAATTTAAAGTAATTTGAGAAAGCAAAGTTATTTAAAATTCCTAAAAGAGATTTGTTTAATTTAAAACCAAATTGAATTGAAATTTGCAAAAGCAAATTGGAATTAAATTGAAGTCAATTATGTAAATATTGAATTGAATTAGATTATAATGAAATCAAGTAGGTTGGATTGATGTCGTAAGAATTTGGAATTGATAATGGAATTTGAGTTCAGAATGGAAATTGGCTTAGTTATAAGCGGATGGTTGGATTTGTGGATAAAAACAGATTGGAATTTGATTGGGATGACCCCTGTATCTGCTGAATTGATAACAGGTGGAAAGGATGTAATGATATGCGCGACAAAAAGGTACACATTTATTTTTATAGATTTGGTGATTTATGGGCCGATTTGGCAAGCCGCTTGGGTATTTGATTTTCTTTTGGACTAGAGAAGGCCTAGAGAGGCGAGTTGGGGTTTGAACTATTGACCGGTAAAAAGGAGGTGCTGGCGAAATTTTCCGAAAATTTAGAGTGTTAGAAAAATTTTAGGATTTTAGAAAATTATCGTCGATAAGAATTAATTAATATTTTAATTGAAATTAAATTGGTTCAGTTGAAAATACGGTTGGTAAGTAAACAAATAAATTTGTACTAGTCAATAGGGTTTGTTCTCTTCCTTAGCAATTTCGAGGACGAAATTATTTTAAGGGGGGAAGAACGTAACGACCCGTATTTTTACGGTATATAAATAATTTATTTAATTATTTAAATAATGGTTTGGTTATTTAAAATGAACAGGATTAAATAATATTGAATATTTAATTAAAATAAATATTATAATAATATATTTAATTTTTGAAATAATCAGAAATAGTGGAATTCACAAAATGGTGTGAATTGGATCATCTGTGATATTTAATTCAGTTTAGAATTGAATTAGAATAACGAATATATTATTTGAAATGCAGTTTGAACGTATAATTATAATATAATTATAATCGAGCTCGAAATGGCGCGGCAATTCGCTATTTGGCGATTTGAACTTCAACTGAATGTACAGGGTCCGTTTTAAATCGGATTTCTATGAAACAAGAAACATTCGAAGCTGGTGAAGTATAATTTTCAAGTGGAAGAGAAAAATTGGGATTTCATTGTGTAGATTTTTATTTATGTCCAAATCAAATTTTAGAAAAATCGCTATGGAATTCTTTTGATAATTATAAATATATATTTATATTATAAAAGGATTTTATATATATAAATCGAATATCGATATAGCTGGGAACTTTGAAATATCGAGTTATAAATCCAATTGGAGTTGTATGGTATTCTATTGTGAATATATACGATAATATTTATTTTTAAACATTAAATTTAATTGTTTTTAAATATATTTATATATTTAAATGGGTTATTTAGAGCTTTAAAAATAGCCAGTTTTTCAAACGACCTCCAAATTTGACGAAACCAATTTTGTTGGATTCGTAATGTCAAATTATTGTTAGATTTCAATTTTCGTAATTTTTGAAGTCAGTATGTAGCCGTGCGGAATTTTAATGTGAAAAACAATTAGTATTTTGACGGTTAAAAATAAGTTGTGTGAGAAAACGAAGTCTGAGTTCGACGAAACCAGTTTCGTTGGGTCCGCAATGTCGAACTTTAGCTGCATGTCCAGTTTCGTGATTTTTGTGTATCGTATGTGATCACAGGAATTTTAGAGGACGAATACAAACAACGATTGCTTAAAATAAAATAGAATAATTGAATAAAAAAATAATATAACTTACCTATAAATAGCCTAAATCCTTCTAACCCTAAGAAAAATCTTTCTCTGGTCAAAAACATTGCGCCGCCACGAGAAATAAAATCTATAGCAAAAGTTCGTGAGTTCGAAAATAAAAAAGAAATAGAAATAAATTCCTATAATTTTCAAAACAAGTTCCATTGAATCCCTAAATGCTAAAGCTTCCTCTCCATAGCCGTTTGATCAGGTGCAACGCAAGAAATCGCGATGGGGGTTTTCACAGTGAATATTATGGTTCGAATTATCGAGATAGAGAAGCAGGAATATACGAATTGGATGTTGTATATGAGTTCATGGTAACATTTGGAGCTGTGCGTACCCATTTAGTGAAATTCCGAGATGAAAAAATGACGATCGACATGCTGAGAGAGCAAAAAAACTGAGTTCGACGGAAATGAACTGGTGTGATGGAGTGTTTGTTTGAGGAGATAATTTGGTAGAGATTTCAACGAGAAGGGAAATGGGGAAGTCGATTCTCGAATTCGTTGAGGAGTGAAGGAGCAGTGAAGGTGTAAACTTTGGCAATGGTGTGGTTTAAAGAGGAGCATCATTCAGGTTTGGAAAGTGGAGGAAGAAGGGAAAACGGGTGTGGACTTTTGGGATAAATGTGTGGACCGGAATGAATGGGCGAGGCCCAAAACACATAAAATTAAGTTTAATTTTATTTTAAATAATGTATAGAACTTATAATTTTTGTATCTTGGACATACATAATCAGAATTTCGAATGGTCAGATCCGTTAGGATCTTAGGGACGGACACTACAACATGGAACTGACTGGGAGTGGATTGGAGCTCGTTACAATTTATAGCAAAATAAATTGTCCGTTTGAATCAAGCGATGGTCATCGTTATTAACGATGATCGTCCAAGGTGAGTAAAACTCACTAACTCTTCTCAGATATATTTTTATAATGTATTTTTATAACTGATAAATGATGGTTGTCTGCTGTGTGTTGACTTTTGGTTGAATTGCTAGTTAATTTGTTGAAAATATAGATAACGATATATAAATATAAATCGTTAATCGAATATTAATTTTGTTTATCAGTATATTTCATATTCGTGTTATTCAAGTGATTAACATCTGTGGATGCAGGGAAACAGGCCGGAGGGACCCAACTGGGTTCCTCAACATTTATTTTACTATTTTTCATATATTTTGATATATGATGTGATATATAATATGTTGTTGATTATATGGGTTTGAATGATATCTATCATTGTTATTTGGTATTTTAAATACTGTGAGAAATAATGGGATAGAAAAAGGGGGATGTTTAAAGTATATTTGAAAATAAATTATTTATATCAAATCAATGGATTTTATATATAAAAGGTAAAGGGTTTTATAAAATAAAAAACTATAAAATCAAAGAAATATAAAGGAAAATATTTGTATAACAAATAGTAAAGGAAAATATTTGTATAACAAATAGAAAAGGGAAATATTTGTATAACAAATGGTAAAGGAAATATTATTTAGAAAATAAATAAGATCTTTTAAAAGTGTATATTAGAAATAAAATATTTATAAAATCAAAGGATTTTATAAAAGGAATATTTATCATTTGATAAATAAAACAAAAGTGATATTTATTTAGAAAATAAATAGATTATAAAAGGAGATACTTGAAAAATGAAGAAGTGTATAAAAAGAGAATTTTACACTAGGAAAGTTTAGACCCGTGCTTCGCACACGGGTATAGTTGAATATGAATTTAAAATAGATTTTTAATAGAAATCTATTTTAACAGATAAGTAGAGGAGATAAATTTATAAATAATATTTATAAATAAAATAAAATGTTTATCATTGTATAAATAAAATATATAAGTCAGGACTTATATAGAGAAGTAAGAATCGATTTCAACGTCGATAATTGAAACTGAATATGGACGTAGAGTTAATCAAAGGAGTTAATCAAAATGTGTTAATCAAATTGTAAGAGAGTTAATCGAATATTAGTTATTCGAATAGAGTAAATTGATAAGAGTTAAATCAAAGGAGTTAATCGAATTATAGTTAATCGATTAGAGTTAGATTTAATCGATTAGAGTTAGAATTAATCAATTAGAGTTAGAGTTAATTGATTAGATTTAATTGATTAGAGTTAACCAGTTAGATTTAATCAGTTAGAGTTAACTAGATAGAGTTAATTGAACATAATTAATCGAATTAGGATTAATTGAATATTAGTTATTCAATTAGAGTTGATCGAATATAGTTATTTGAGATAGAGTTAGTCAAACATAGTTATTTAGGATGTGTTGCCATTTCGTACGACTGCTAGCGTAATTCGCATAGCTTCGGATAGCCTATGGCGGTCGGATGTTTTCCTGAGGGAATCAGGCGTAACCATTGTGATCGCTGCGATCTAGAGTCAAGCGAATGGAGTTAAATCGAATATTAGCCATTCGAAATAAAGTTAAAACAGACATAGTTATTCGAATATAAGTTAATCGAATATTAGTTATTCGATAGGAGTTAAATAAGTTGAGTTAAATAGGTTGAGTTAATCAAGTAAGTTAATCAAGTTGAGTTAATCGAGTTGAGTTAGTCAAGATGAGTTAATCAAACCGGTTTAATCCAAATGAGTTAATCCAAAGGAGTTATTCGAAATATTTTATTCGAATAGAATTAAAGGAGATTAATCAAATGTAAATCATTCGAAGAGAATTAATCGAATGTAAATCATTCGGAGAAAGAGTTATCGAATATGGTTATTCAAAGAGAGTTAATCGAATATAGTTTATTCGAAATGAGTTATCGAATAGAGATTTTTCGAAAGAGAATTATATGTTGAATTCGATTATATCGAATTAGGGAAAGTACTATTTACTTTCCGTCTTTAAATCAAGATTTATATTATTATTCAATTAGTTATTTGTTATTTATTCAAAATAAGAAATAAGAGTTATATTTAAGTTATTTTATTTCGAAAGTATGGGTTTATAGCACCATCGTTATAATCAAATGATTTGGTAAAAGAATTGGATTCGTAAATAGAATCCGAGTTACGTAAGGATGTTGGTTAAAAGATTTAAAAGGTTTAACTTTGTCTATTTCCAGGTTAGAAATGTTGTTCAGTTAAGGTCTGAGAGGTAATTATACCATAACTTGATTGACTTCGTTTTTAACTAAGGGATGTGTAAGGTTCGATAGTGAAGGTTGGTTAAGTGAATTTAGTTAATGAGTATAATGGTTTGAATTGGCTTAGAGATGTTTTATTTAAACATCAGTTTAGAACCAATAAAGGAGTTTTGAGAAATGTTTTTCCAATAAGAATCAGAAATGTTTTCTAATTTAGAAAACAAGAAATGGAAGTAAATATGGAGATGTTTTCAAATGATTAATAAAGTACATTTTCTAAATTTAGAAAATAGGAATTTACAAATGTATAGAAATGGGAAATGGGAAATGAATAGATTAATGATAAATTTAATTAAAGGAGATTAATGTTGATTGATGATTGATCGATCGAATTTCTATCTGGAAATAAGATCGATTGGTTGTACACCTATTTTTCTTTGATAGTTAAATCACCGACTATCGAAGTTTTTGACCATTTTTCCGTCGTCAATACGGAGAGACCAGGATCAGATTCATTATCTGTAAACTAATCTGTATGGACGTTAGCGTTGCAATCAAATATGATGGAGATAATGAAGACGAAGTTATTCAAGGGCTATCCTGTATATAGAATAGTGCCTTCGATTTGTCCAATCCCAGGACAAACGTGAATGGACGAATGTCTGACAAAGTATATCTAACGGATCGCGTAAGTTGATCTCTTCAAATGTACTTACGTTTGGCGGCGGAGGAATTCGTTTCTCTTAGCTTTATACCCGTGGTATTTTTGGGGAAATTAATTTGTGATTTGGCGGGTATGATGATGTGGCATTCAAAACGAAGGGTGATCAGAAGTTCCAAACGATACGTTATGACCTCAAGCCTCATCAACCGGGAAATGACAGAAATCGGGCAGGCTGCATGGCTAGGTGGGTCGCTCCCATTAGGGTGTATATCACCTATCTAGAGAAAATCCATTTCATTCTTTTATCTATTATCGATGCTGTCCCTTTTCAGGGAACGGTGGGTAGCTCCCAACCGTTGGTGATATACATTCGATACACTCCAGCAAAATGAGTGGTTGGTCATGTGTGGGCCGGGTTGCAAAACGTTCTTGTCGAACCCAGTGTATTTGCCTCTAGAGATACACTATCGTCAGGTGGTCCCATACCTTGTCATAGTCGGAATCCAATCTCCAATAAGCGCCCGTGGTTTTGTTTGTATAGTATATATATGGAATGTGAGATGCAAGCGTTCTGCTAGAATGTTATTTACGTGTGATTAAACATTATTATAATATTAGAAAAGTATTGATTTCTAAAACTGTTTTGGGTTATCGTAAGGTAAAAACCGTCCGTGTTTATGTGTGGAATGGTCTTACGATTATCTTTTCTTTTGAAAAGGATTTTGAAAAGTTAAACCAAATGATTTGAGTTTACTCACACCAGTCCCATGACTGACCCAGAGTTTATTTTGTTTTGTTTTCCCTAAACTCTTGGGTGCCCAAATTTGTACGGGCAGTCAAGTAGTTCAGGTCTTTACGGATATACTTGGAGGAGCTTGAAGCAGGAGGCTTCAGGATTATATAACTATTGATATTTCCGCTGTGTGTAAGTGTTGTACTCTGATAATGTTATTGTATATATATACTGTTTTATTTCAAAGTTATGTTATAATATATATTTTTCGTTCCGCTGTGAGATTCATATTACTTTGATTCTGTTCTGTGGTGATCTTCTTCTTCTTCTATTCTAATTTTCTATCCTGTATATTCTCACCCTCTAACTTCTTTCTATACATGATCAGGTATTTCCGATGTCTGAATATTCAACATGGTAGTTTATGTTGATTTTCGGAGTCGAAAATCCTTATTCGTTACACTTCCGAAAGAAAAGACAATCGAAAGACCAACCCACACATAAACATGGATAGTTTTTACCTTACTATAACCCAAAACACTTTGATACGAAAATCCAGTGATATTATAATAGTGTCTAAATCAAATAAATAACAATCTACCGGAACGCTTGCATCTCACGCTCCATATATAATATAAAATCAAAAACCGCAGGGTGCTTATTGGAGATTGGATTTCCAACATGACAAGGTATGGAACCACCTTCCGATCAGTGTACTCTAGAGGGGATACACTGGGGTTCAACAAGAACATCTTGCAACCCGGCCCACACATGACCGACCACTCATTTCGCTTGAGTGTATCGAATGTATATCACCAACGGTTGGGATCAGCAACCGTTTCCCGAAAACGGACAGCATCGATAGATTTAAAGAAGTAAATGGAATTTCTCTAGATAGGTGATTATACACCCTAATTGGAGTGACCCACATAGCCATGTTGCGTGCCCGATTTTTGTCATTTCCCGGTTGTTGAGGCCTGAGGCTACGATTACTTATCATTCATTAATAGCACAATCACTTTGAATGCCACATTGTCAGATCCGTTAATCATTAATTGATTTGCGCAAATATATTCTGGATATTATGCTAAGAGAATAAATTCTCCGCCACCATATATACCTATACAGACAAACATATGCGACCATTGGAAATACTCTGTCAGACATTCGTCCATACACTTCGTTCTGGGACTGAACGAAACCGAAGGCACAGTTTCTATTAATAGAAAAAGTCCTTGCACTTTACCCCGTCTTTGATTATCTTCATATAATCTGATTTGCAAAGCTACTGCCAATACGGAGTGGTTCTCGGATAATAATCCAACCGGTCTCTCCATATTGACAACGATATTGGCAAATTCTTCGATAGTCGGTTATTTAACTATCGAAGAACAACAAACAAACATTCATCTTTAACATCAAACCATCACTGGGCTTGTTAAATAATATTTCATTAATTAAATCATCCTTCCCATTTCCTTATCAATATTTTTTAAACAAATATTTTCAATTATCATTTTGGCCTTTTTGCTATTTGGAAAACATTTTCGTATATCGCCTTCTTTTATTTTCGGTACTTAGAAAATATCCTTTACTTATAATTGGAAACAGTCCAATTATTTATCTATTCCACGATCGTTCATTTCTACACTCAGAAAATATTATATTTCCAAAATTCCACTTATTTTGGTTAAAACGAATGTTGTGTAAAACATCGTTACGACAACCCAAAATACTGCATTCAACTAAACTCTTTTAAACATTTATCTTCGAGACTGGATCCTGCTATTTATTGGTTAAAAATGAAATCAAACAAGTTGGGGTATAACTACCTCTCAGACCTTGACTGAAAACATCTTTAACTTCAAAACGGACAAGACCACTTACCTCGAATAATCAACATCATAGAAACCAATTATTCATTTTTAAACCCGTATATGTTTCGCTTTCTAATTGTACTATATTTTATTATTGATTTTCTTTTTGTTTATAGAATTCTATTTTTAAGTTCATTTCCTTATCGAATTCTATATATATCGATATATTGATTTCTAACTATCAAATTTTCTTAAAAATATTCTAACTCCTTAAATTTCCGGAAAAATTTGCCATAACCTCCTTTGTACCGGCAAATAGTTCAAACCTCAACTCGCCTCTCTAGGCCTTTCCCATTCAAAAAGAAAATCAAAAAGCCAAGTGGCTTGCCGATTCGGCGCATAAAACCCCATATGGAATTTAAACATGTACCTTATTGTCGGGCACACAAATTATAATCTTCATATACTTCATATACTTCATTCCATACCTGCTTAACACATGTTCACCTGTTTTCAATTCAATTCAACTCAATCCAATCGTTTGAATTCAGTTTCGCCCACTTATTCTTTAATTAGATTCTTAGCCTATTTGACTTGTTATTTGAACATATCGTGTTCGTATGTATTTTAGTTTGCTTATAAATCAATTGAATCTCATTTTCATTTCAGGTTTCATATTCGATTTCGAATATGAAATTTACAAGTCTCATTTACTTATCAAAAGAAATATCTCGATCTAAAATTCGATTAACAAATTATCCTTCCACTTAGTTAATTCTGTTCAAAAATAAATAACTAATTTTGTTTCAAAAATCAATCCATTTACGCCACTCGAGTTCATATTTATTTTATAACTCAAGTCCAGATTTTTCAAATGGAAATTCGGATTTTATTTATATAAACCATTATGGTTTTTAAACAATTTTGGCACTACTTTTCTGAAAAATTGATTTTGACATAACTCAAAATCTATCAAACGAAATCTAGATTTTTCTCTTTCATTAGAAAACTATTATTCAACCGGTCCTAACGATTCTTGTTTCAAAGAATTCTGACTTAATTTGAGTTCTATATACTCAATTGAAGTTCGAAACGCCAATTTACGAACTGCCACTCTGCGGCGAGTTCGTTTTAATTATATTTAAATATAATTTGTTTATAAATAAATTTCAATCTCATTCTAATATATATCTTAATATATATTCAATCCAGTTTTCAAATCCAAGTTAACATTTCTGGTTTTCTCTAATTGTCGATTTTTCATTACTCGGTTATAAATTTATTTATAACTCGATTTGCTATATTAAATTCTAATTCTCTTTACAAATAAATTATTTACAAAATTCAATATAATTGAATTTCAAATTATAAATTCTTCTGACTTATCTCCTCCAGTTTATATTCTGAATTCCAGAAATAAATTTTCGTCCCCTTTTTGAGCAATTTCCAATTCACGGTTAAATTCATGTTTGAATTCAAATTTCGAAATCATCAAATGATAATTTATTTTCTTTAATTTGTAAACGTTGTTTATAAATTTAATTTCCTTGTTTTATAATTAAAACAAGTTTCTGTTTCGATTCCATGTCAAATTCTATTTTTTAAATTCATACTTGAATTTAAACCTCTAAATTATCGAATGATGATTTATTTTACTAGATTTATAAATATCGTTTATAAATCCAACTTTCTTGTTTTATATATTAAAACAAGTTTCATTTCGGAATTTGTTTGAAAACCAAACCTTATTTTGGATTATTTTATTTTTTATAACTTATCTACATAAATATAGAATCTATTTTCATATTTAACTTTAAACTTCTATTAAATAAAATCCAAATATTTTCTTCTGAAAATATTTTATTTAAATAAATTCATCTAATCGAATTTAAATCATAAATCCATACGGATTTATTTTAATTCACTTTACATTCTGGATATCAGAATAGATTTATCGTTTCTTTTTGGAACTAATTTCAATTCCCTTTTTAAATTCACTTGGATTTATATTTTCCAAATTATCCAAATGATACTTCATTTATAAACATCGTTTATAAATTCACTTTAGTTTCCAGGTTTTCCAATGAAGATCATTCCATTTTATTTATAAACACCGTTTATAAATTTACTTCAATTCCATGATATTTAATTTATAAACATTGTTTATAAATGCAATACTCATTTTTATTTATTTTCAAAACAAGTAAATATCTTTAGCCCATTCTAAATTCAAATTCTATTTTAGAAAAATAGAATTTCCCTTTTTGAATTTCAAAACCCTATTTACGATATTTCTATAAATTACCATTTAGGCCCAGTGATATTTCAAACATCCAAAATACCAAATTATCAAATCACGGGTTTTTCTAACACATCATGTGAGATAACATTTATTAAACCAAACAAATGATAATATTTTTGAGGAATCCAGTTGGATTCCTCCAACCTGTTTTCCTGCATCCATAGACGTTAGTCACATAAATAATACCCATCCTGCTTCGAGGCAGGATATCGCGATATAGAAGGTCATCCACTATCATAGCGTGGGGTGCATAGGGTCATCCGCTAATGATACTGCGGGAATCCGCTAATGGTACTGTAGGAATCCAACCACCAATATATATATATATATATATATATATATATATATATATAATAGCCACAAACACCAATCCTAAATAACAAATATATATTTTTAATAGCCACAATAATATATTCAAGCATCCAAGCAACCATCAAATTTATTTTTAGCATAAAAAAATAAATTTAAAAAAAATATGAGTGATATTTATTCACCGTGATTTTTATTGTTGAAATCATGATTCATTTCTGATTACCGAAAATCCAAACTAGCTCCAGACTTATCTCAATCCAAATCCATCGCGAATAATTCTATCTGTACCTATGATTATTTAATTTATTTAATGTGGATGATTATTAGATTAATTTAACATATAAATAAATTAATTTCTATGTATTTTAAATTTCTAAAAAAAAGAAAAGAACATATACCTTATTTCTTAACAAATCCTCTTTCAACCAACTCCAGCTCCCCTTTTCCTATATGAACTCAGTGCAGAATTTACAAAAGTTCTCCACTCCCGACCTCGAGCTCTCACGCATTAGAAAGTCATGCTTTGTAGCATCCCAACTACTATAGTAAAAATCACGCAATCTTCAACAGGTATCTCCTCCTCTGATTTTTTTCATGCGAGTGCAAAATGCCCTGCAAACCTGGATCCAACTTCTGCTGCTATCATCGTTACTTCCACGAACTACCTTCTCCATTTTGGTTCCTTTGAACCAGTTGAAGTTGGAAAAAAACCCAAAAGCAAACCAAAACCCTAAATTCAAGCGTCTTGCCAAAACCAAGCAGCGCTCAGCCCTAACATCACCTCGTTCAATATCCGCTCCGACAAATTTCAACTGACGCTTTAAGATTCTGGCGACCGAACCTCCGTTCCATGGTGTAAGCAGGCTCGCTCTACTTCCACGAGGTCATGTCCTACCATGATTTCATCTCCGGCCTCGCGTTTTAATTTGGATCATGGTTCCTTCTTCTTTTTTTCATCGCAACTCAATTCGAACAAATGAAGGATTGTAAAGGAAGAAACAATTTCACATAATTTGATTTAATTTGATTATTAAAAGAGGAATGGACGGGGTTTTTAATTGGCTGGGAAAAATGAAAAACTTAGATGAACAGTTTGCGTTTATTGTGTTGATTTCAAAATGGAGAGAAAGAACAGGTTCGATTCATTTCATAGGAATGAAAAATGAAAGGATTATAAAGGGAGGTTCACTGTTTTATAGACGAGAAGCATACTTCACGTAGATGCAGTAGGTCTGAGGACGGGTACAGGGTAGCTGATGTAAACTAGTGTATGTTAATTTAATGTGATTTGATTTAAAGAGATCTTTATTCTTTTAAAATGGATTCTGATTTGATCTCGTATTTAATACGATTTAGTATAAAGCGATTTTTATTCTTTTTAGATGGTTATCGATTTGATTTCGAACCTATCCACAATCAAATATCTCGGGGTCCAGTAATTTAAATCACGAACCACTATTCTAGTGTACCGATCGACATTTCAAAATAATAACCCTATTCTGAACTCAACAGTAAATATTCTAAAATTTAATTTCAACATATATACCATATTAAATTAATATAATTTAAATTCGAAAACCACAAATTCTTTGATAATAAATTATTATTTATTATCGTATATATCAAATAAAATTCCTACTTATCATCTGAATCATTTTGATTCAGTTATTAACTTCGATTTCAATTATATTTCAAATTACAATAATTCGATATATTCTAAATTAAATTACATTCGATTATTAAATCGATAACTCAATATAAAAATTAATTTATATTATCAACTAAATATTTAAAACCATATTAAATATTTAAAATTAATCAACCAAAAATCTGGTCGTTACATGGACATAACAAGTAAATGAGACATAACTTGAATTGACTACAATTGTGGATAATTGGCATACAAAAATCAAGACTTGGACATGTATGGTAAATATGTAAATTGGCTAAAAGATGAACATGCCTAACCCGAGATTAGATTGAGTTGCGGTGTAAGGCTGCCCGGAACCTCCCGGCACATCCAGCGACCGCAGTAACAGATCTAATGTGGGAGGTTAGCGCATTAAGCTCAAAAACCCGAGGTTAGAATGAGTTTGCGGTAGAAGTCTGCCCGGAACCGCCCGGTACATCCAACAATCGCAAATAACAGTTCTGATGTGAGAGGTTGGTGCATTAATGAATGAATTAATGCTAATGAACATATATGCTAAGAATGGTAAGGTTAAGTAACATATGAATAAGCGACACTTAACCAGTACAACATGTTAATTAAACAAATGGGTGGGGTTATGTTAAATTGAGAACACTTAACCATTATAACATGTTGATTAGGAAACCCTGGTAACGAGAACCCGTTTCAGCAGTAACCCACATAGATTTATCATGGTACCCTGAACTAGGCAGGGTGGGGCACGATTACTAGGCTGATTATAAGCAGTCAAAATAGCGACAGGTGGTGCGTCAGTGTAGGTTCCGACGGCACATACTTTGGAGTGGAAAAAATCAGCCACTGGGCATCAGTAGTTATACACTGTGCATCTCGAATTGTGTCGGATTGCCATCATAGGGATTAATACACCCCATGGTGGGACCAGCGCAGGTATCTACAAACAAGCAAGGTCGAATGACACAAGTAATAAATACGTGCGAGTAGAAGCCGATCGATAAAGGGATCATTTTATTATGAACACATGAGGCTAGTTAAAACAATTGTTAGTGGGTGTAGAGAAATAGAATTGAGTTTCAGTTTATCTTGCCTTACCTTGTCTTATTTTATCTTGTTACTGTGGTATTGTCTTATTTTCAGTTTATTCATGTCATGATCCTTTTTTTTGTTTACAAGCTGAAAATCACCGGGCTTACCAGGCTTATGTCTGACCCGTTTTCTTTCGTCTTCTTTTCTTCCCTTCCCTCCCCCCAGGTTCACAAGGAGGGAATACTTCAGCTTAGTTCAGACCTTTTCCGGCTTGAAGAGAGTAGATGTATTGCTTGGATTCTCTTTTCTTGGGCTATGGCTGTGGTTACACTTTTATTGGGGATTTATGCCGCTTACTACTGTTTTATGTTTCTTTATGTATTTGTAGTTTTTAATCTAGACAGAGGTTTTATTGTAATGACTTGGGAGTTGGGTTTTGAGACAATGGTTGTAATGTTTTGGCTAAACCACGCTGCTTATGAAATAATTCCAGTTTTCCCGCTATTTGTATGTCTGTCTTGTAAATTATCTATATCTTTTTCCTATAATGCTTCACCGAAGTTAATGCATTCCTTTTGTGAGTGACCTTAACGGAGGTGGAGTGTTTCACTATGAGAGAAAGGATTATGGTAGAGAGGTGGTTTTGGTAAAGATGGGGTGAAATGTGAAATGGACGTGGTGAATATGAATGTCTGGTTGATGAGGGCTTGTATGGCAGGAGAGAAACAACACGACAATAACTCAAAACAGGAGGTACAAAGGAAATATTGCAAAAAAAAGACTTGTAAAAGAAGAAATGTAAGGATTGGGAAGGGATTAATAAAAAATGAATGAAATCTGAAAAAGAAGTAAGTTTTTTTTCTTTTATTATAGAGATTGCAATATCAACAAGTAATACCAAATCAACCAATCAAGAGGTTTTTTTTCAAAAAAACTAAGGAAAAAATAATAATAAAATAAAGATTAACACGAATCGGAAATTAAATAAATAATAAAATTTAATTATTGCCTCCCCGGCAATGGCGCCAAAAACTTGTTCGTCGCTTTCTAAGCAATTGAAAAGCACGAATTTATTATAATAACTACAAGCGCACAGATCGTGTAATATGCTGGTCGAACACACGGAGGAATTTTAAATTTTATTACTTATATAATTCTTGGGCGAGTTAGACAATATTTGGAGATGTTTTTGAATTAATGTTATTGGATTTACTATGGATCTGAACATAATCAAATCAATACCAAATTCAACAACTAAAACAAAAGGACAAATTACCAGAAAAGAAACAACAAACAAAAACAACAAAAAATTTAAATTAGTATTGCCTTTGAATCTAATCGAACAGTCAATCCTAATATGCAATAAAAAATAACAATAACAATTCGTGTTCTACCAAAACTAATTGATTAGAAAACACGTATTATTATGAAGATAATAATAAACTGAAAAGAAGAAATTTTTTGTTAAGAATAAACGAGAATACAGAAAAAATGGAACATCTTTTCACAATGAATACAATGGGTATTTATAGGAGAGTAGTCTCCTATCAATTAGAATAACTGGGCTAAGAGTAAATCTCTTGAAATAATATGTTTACAAATAAAAGAGATATGATATTATGGTTGAGATATTCGTTGAAGATCTTCCTCCTTGATTATTGACATGTGGCGGCTTGATTGGATTTTCTTTGGCAATAACTCATTCAAATCTTTTTTTATATGCAAGTTGAAAATGAATGATTTGATTTGAGAAGAATATGCCTATTCCTTAAAATCTTTATTAGTGTATACATTTTATATATACATATGAATATGTATGTATATTGTAACACCCCGTCATATTAAAATTAACAAATTAAAGATTACTTAATTTTAAATGTGAGTATTAAGGGAAACGGGTTACGCCATTGTGTTCGTCTCGGAATTCTGCTTGAGATAGAGTTCGAGTTTGCATGAATTGGACTCCGTATGAAGAAGTTATGGCCCTCAGAACTTTCAGAAATTTATATAAAACAATTCAGAAAATTAAATACCAAGGCAGGTTGACCTGGGGGTCGACCTACCCTAGGCCAGGTCGACCAGGGGGTCGACCTCCCTATATACAGGTCGACCTAGGGTCGACTTGGCGGTCGACCTGGGGCCGACCTACCCTCCGGGCAGATCTGAAATATGACAATGTTATGACCCATTGTTGAGTCATTAGGGCTGAGGTGGTTATTCTATCTTGTCTGGATGGTCTTGATTTCTTCTAGGTTTATCTGACGGCTCTTAATTAATTAAAATTCTATATAAGCAACCTAACCCTCAACCTAAAATCACACTAATTCATACTAAGAGCCATCATGTTGTCAATGGTGAACCCAGAGTAGCCGCCGTTCTCTTTCAACTCAAAAGCAAGATAGAAGCAAGAATCAAAATCAAATATAATCTAAATTAGAATAACAATTAGTCTACATCAAAGTCTAGCAATTCAGTTTCAGGATACAGATCCCAGAAAAACAAGACTGTTCTTTTGTTGGTGAGTATAATTTCTTTCACAAAATAATTAATAAATTAATTATGATGGGTCATGACTTGGATTACGAGAACATGTCTGTTGAATTATGTGACATTACTTGATTTTGTTTATGAATATATGATTGTTTTGTTAACTTATATTTGTAGATCTAAATCATACATGAATCTGATGTAAGTTTGGGATGTTAAATTATATACGAATCTTATGTAAGTTTGGGATGTTAAAACATATGTGAATCTTACGCAAGTTTGTTTCTACATATGCTAATTTGTATATAAATTCTATGCAAGTTTGGGATGTTAAATCATACGCTTGTTGTATATGAATCTTATGCAAGATTGGGGATGTTAAATAATATGCTAGTTTATGAATCTTATGCAAGTTTGGGATGTTAAAACATATGTGAATCTTATGCAAGTTTAGGATGTTAAAGCATATGCGAATCTTATGTAAGTTTAGGATGTTAAATTATATTTGAATCTTATGCAAGTCTGTAGGTGGATTATACACAAGTCATTTGTGAATCAAGTATATACATATGCTAGTTTATATGCAAAACATGTGACATTAATTTACATGTTTAGATCCATATGCAAGTTCACATTTTTATGTTTAGATCTATATTTAGATCCATGGCAGTACATAGTTATGCAAATTTATGTTCTATATGCCCATTGCCTATGCTAGTTTTGTATGTGAATCATATGCTCGTTTTGTATGAGAATCATATGCTAGTTTTGTATGTGAATCATATGCTAGTTTGAATGTAAGTTGTATGAAATTCATGTGCAAGCTATAGGAAAACCATATCCGTATATGCAAGTTCACGATTACATGTTTAGATCTATATTTAGATCCATGATAGTTTATGCAAATTTATGTTATATATATATATATATATATATATATATATATCCATTGCCTATGAAAGTTCTTGGCTATGCAAACTTATGTTATGATCTATTTTATGTGTTATGCAAGTTGTGATGTTGCTTTTCTTTTTATAGGTTAGACTATTTTCGAGTCTAACATATATCGTATTAAAACGAACGAATAGCGTGGGGACAATGGGAAAATATTAATTTTGCTAAATTGGGAATTGGCGTAAAATGACTTTAAAGGCATATAATTGAATTGAGACATTAATTGGTATAATTTATATACCTAAAAAGTATGGACGTAATTAAGGTGACAATTATGGACATGGATTAAAATTGGAAGTTATTGGAAATTTGAAATAGGGATATTAATTCAAATTGGGGTTGAATAATAATAATGCATAATAAATGCCTCAGACACGAGGTTAGACTTGTTTGTGGTTTAAGACTACCTGGACCCACTCGGCAAATCCATCAACCACAAACGGTAGTCTAATGTGAGAGGTCAAAGGAATAAATTAAATGAGTAGTAAAGGCCTAAGACACGAGGTTAGACTCGTTGGTGGTATAAGACTGCCCGGATCCGCCCGGCAAATCCAGCAACCACAGACGGTAGTCTAATGTGAGAGGTCAAAGGCATAGATAAAATGATGCTTAGACACGAGGTTAAGTTTGGCTTGTGGTAGAAGTCTTCCCTGAACCGCCCGGCATATCCAGCAGCCACAAGCAATCGACTTAATGTAAGAGGTCTGTGCATTAATAATTAATTAATGCTGATCAAAGACGAATATGAATGACAAACGGAAGTTTGGTTGAGTGAATTATTTCTGAGCACCAAGCTGATGTTGATTTCGGTCTTCGGGGTTGATACTTAGGGAGTTATTCTCTTAACCAATGTATCAGTGAACTTAGATGTACTTAATCATAGATTAAGTAAAACATGATAAGTGGATAGGGTTAAGACAAACTTAACCAATAATATGTATTGATCTGATAGGGTTAAGACAAACTTAACCAATAATATATATTGATTTGATAAGCGAGTAAGGTTAGGACCAACTTAACCAATAATATAAGTGGACAGGTTTAAGACAAACTTAACCAATAATATAAGTGGATAGGGTTAAGACCAGCTTAACCAAATATATATATATATATATATATATGTATATTGATCTGATAATCAGATAAGGTTAAGGCAAGCTTAACCTATAACACATGTTGATTTGATAAGTGGGTAACATGGATGACATGTCAGAAATAATTAAAAACACTTAACCAAGTTGAAACATGTAAGGAGACATGAATAAGAGGGGTTTAGTGGGAAATCCCAGTGGGGACCAAGCATAGGTGGAAAGCTTTTGTCAAGCGTTGGGACCCTTTTCTACCAGTAACCCATTTAGTATCTAAGTGAGCTCGATCTAGATCGAGGACAGGACATGCTTACTGGGTTTGATTGTAAGAGGTCAAAACGGGTTAGCGGTGGCAACGCAAATTCAATGGGGTCATGTGCGTGCATGGGCCTGGGCTGGTAGGCAAGACGTTGTTGCATCGTGTAGGTATAAGCCGTGCATCTTTAGTGGTATCGGGTTGCCACTTTGGGAAGTGATACACCCCAATGTAGGACTAGCATGGGTATCTACGAGTTTGGAAGCCGATCGAATGGGGAAGGTAGTGGGTACGACTAGCGGAGATAGGGGCAGGCAGCACCAATGACAGCAGCTAGGAGTACAAGAAACTACCATATTACGAATAAATGTTGTAACTAGACTGAGGAGGGTAGTGGGTACAACTAGTGGAGGTAGGAGCAGGCGGCACCTACGATAGCAGCTATGAGTACACGAAACTGTTATTATTATAATTATGATTAGTAAGAGGGATCAACTTTCAGTATGGGACTAGTAATGGTCCGGTGTAATTAGCATTGGTGCAGTATAGTAATTATCCTATCGCGATTGGGAACAAGATTAACACTAGAATATTCCTCTTGTTTGTTTTGACTTGCCCACTTGTTTCACAGTCGTTCCTTGTTTTACCGGTTTATGCCTTATCATAATTAATTTAATAATTATATTGTTAAAGTTATTGTACTCACCAGACTTTGTGTCTGACCCCCTTGTTTTCACCTCTTTTCTTCCTCCCCCCCCCCCCCAGGTTCTCAGGGTGGGACTAGTACTAGTGGAGCTTGATTTGGATCTCTTTCTCTCTCTTTTGGAAGTGCTTGGATTTCTGAAAGTAAAGTTCAGATCATCTCTTTTATGGCTACTTATGTTGGGGTTGTGCTTTTTTACTTTATGTACTCTAAAAACAATTTGTCAAGAAGGATATTAAGTGTACTTGGTTTATGAAGTTGTTGTAATCAAACTGTTTCTCCACTGCAATAAAAATTGTTTTAAAATTTTCAAGTACCTATATATGTATCTGTCTTGTTATATTCTGTTCTATACACTAATAATACTCCATGAAAGTTAATGCATTCCCTTTGAGAGTGACATTAATGGACGTGGGGTGTTATACGTGGTATCAGAGCTGAAGGTTAACAGAACAGATAAGAGATTTTCAAAAACTATTTTTCAAAAGCATTTTTATAAAGAAATACTTTCAAAAATATGTTTTAAGGAAAGTATTTTCAAGAGAAAAGTTTGTTTTAACCCCTAAGAGCCATATATCTTTCCTTCGGTTCTCCGTTAGGAATATCTTCCTTTTTCCTCCTTGAATTTCTTCCTCCACGTATAGACGTTTTTCTAAGATATGTAAGAACTTCCGTACGGTGGGCGGAAACCCGCTTCATGGGACTGGGGCGTTTGTCAAAGCTAGAAGGAAGCGGAGGACTTGTTGATACCTTTAAGATAGGCGACAGGAGGAAGGTTCAATTAGCTACTTGGTTAATGAAGGATGAAAACCTCATTTTGGTAGGAGGTCACGAATGGAGAATGTGCAGGAGAGACATGGATAGTACACACGATAAGAAAGTAGATCTAAGGAAAGGCGGTAAGGATAACAAGGGGCCAAGAGAAAAGGAAGGGCCACACTTATGAAATACATGACTACTTAAACAAAGACGTTAGAAAGAAGAAGAAGAAGAAAACTAGTTGTTATAGTTACGGAGAAACACGACATCTTATTAGGATCGTCCAAAGAAGCAAAAGGCAAAGGAAAGGGCAAAGTACAGGATCTTCTAGAGGGCAGTCGCATTCCCTCACGGCTGGCATACCTGATACAGGTAGAAATATCTTGGTTGGAAGTTTGGTTTTTCTTTTTTTTGATCATCCTATTCGTAACTTGTTTGAATTCTGGTGCTTCACACTCGTTTGTATCTGCTTTGTCAGTTGAAAACACTGTACCTAAATACTAGTCTAGTTACGGATCCTATAGTAGTCTCAAACCTATTGATGATTCGGCTCATCTTTCGATAATTTGTCGGGATTTGAGAGTATCTATCTTGAGTGCTGAGTTTGAATGCAACGCCTTCGTTCTTGGCTTCATGGGCTATGGATTAATTCTAGGCATGGATTAGTTATCCAGTAATGGTGCCATCCTCGATTGTGAAAAGAGAGTGGTTAGACTTATGACTCATTGGGGAAAGACCCTTGATATTTCTTGTGACCCTTGAGGTCCGGTGATGCTTAGCTACCTAGAATCTCTTAACGCGTCCAACGGTGATTTGGAATTTGTTCGTGTGGTTCTGAATATGGTGACGTCTTCGATGAAGTTTGGGGTTTACCCGAAGGCGCGAGATAGACTTTCGTATATACCTTATAAATAATGCAATGCCAGTTGCGTTACCGGTGCGCCACATGGCTCCGAGAAAGAAAAGAGAACTCAGTACGCAAAGGAGTTGCTTGAGAAGGGGTTCATAATAGGAAATATTTCCGAATGGGGTGCTCCAGTTGTTTTTGCTATGAAGGCTGATGGTGCACTTAGACTGTGCATGGACTATAGAGAACTGAATAAGCTCACCAAGAAGAATAGACACCCATTGCCGAGGATAGACGATTTATTCGATCAGTTGGTCGGTGCTTCGGTTTTCTCGCAACTGGATTTCGCTACAGGTTTTCATTAGCTAAGAGTGGCTGAAGACAGCATAGATAATGAGTAGGGTGTTTAGGGTGTTTAGGGAGTAGGGTGTTTAGGGAGTTTCTAAACAAGTTTGTGGTAGTCTTTGTGGAAGATATCTTGGTTTTCTCTAGAAGCGAGGAAGAGCGTGCCCTACATCTTAGGGAAGTCTTAGAGACCCTACGAGCGCATCAGCTCAAAGCTAAGTTCTCCAAGTGCTATTTTTGGAGAAAAGAAGTGAGGTTCTTAGGACACGTGGTCTCTAAGGAAGGGATAGCTGTGGATCCGGCAAAGGTGGTGGCAATCCAAGATTGGAAAATTCCTAAGAACGCAACAGAAGTAAGAAGATTTTTAAGGCTCGCTGGTTAATATTGGAAGTTCATTAAGGACTTCGCAAAGATATCAGCCCCACTTACTCGATCAATGAAGAAGAACTTGACTTTTGCTTGGGATGTTGACTATGATGATGCTTTCCAGCATTTGAAGGGGACGTTGGCGACAACTCCAGTTTTAGTTTTTCTAGAAGGAAGTAAGCCATTCACAGTGTATACCAGTGCTTGCGGGACAGGGCTTGGAGCAGTTTTCGATGCAAGAGGAAAAGGTGATATGCAAAAGGTGGCAAGTACAAGCATTGTTTATCATCCACAGACGGATGGACGGACAGAAAGGGGTGAATAGAATCCTTGAAGATCTTTTGAGGTTATGTATCCTAGATTTAAGAGGGACATGAGAAGAGGCAACGAGCTTAGTGGTGTTCAAGACAAGTTTCACGTATCGCATTTGCGGAAGTGTTACAAGATACCGCGGAAGTAGTGGAGCCGAACATGCTTAGAGAAGTGGAAGTAGAGTGATATGCCACGATTAGACGAGCTCCTACATGCATCCTTAGGTCGGAGGTATAAAAGCTATGCAACAAAGAGGTCAAGTTGGTCAAAGTGCAATGGGGAAATGATCAAGGAGACGCGACTTGGGAAACGGAAGACAAGATGCGTACGCTGTACCCTTTCCTTTTTTAGGGTATGATTTTTAACTTCCCCTTTTTTATACTACTTTGTCGATACTTGTCCTATCTTCGCGAGTATATCTTCGATCTATAATTAGGAAAAACCCTATGGTTGTAAACATGTGTTTAAGACATGTTATGTTTGGTGGATGCAAATAGATGCAAATGGATGCAAGTGGTTGCTAGTGGTTACTCGTGGATGCATGTACACACACATTAGGCACTAGATCGGCTCAGTCACTTTCATATTGCATATAAATATGTATGCATATTAAATGGATGTATAATGGTTGTGTTATCATATGGATGCTACATTTTGATGAATGGTAGTGCACACATATAGAAATAATATGTATCGTTAGGATTCTTTCGCATACATAATGGACGCATGGCACTGTCATGATCTACATTAAGGAGGTCAATTGAATTAGTAGACCGCCTGATTTTGCATTAGATAAGGAACATATACACACGCTTTTTGCGTATGTTCATACGGCATTAGAAATCTTGTAAGGACAATGGATGCCTGTTTTTGATGATTGAGTAGATGGATGATTGGATGTTAGGATATACATTCTCCTTAACTTGGAGATTTCGGGGCGAAATCCCTTTAAGGAGGGGAGAATGTAACACCATGTGATTTTAAATATTAAAATTGACAAATTAAAGAATACTTAATTTTAAATGTGATAATTAAGGGAAATGGGTAACGCCATTGCATTCGTCTCGGAATTTTGCTTGAGATAGAGTCCGAGTTTACGTGAATTGGACTCCGTATGAAGAAGTTATGACCCTTAGAACTTTCCGAAATTTATATAAAACAATTCAGAAAATTAAATACCAAGGCAAGTTGACCAAGGGGTCGACCTACCCCAGGCCAAGTCGACCAGGGGGTCGACCTCCCTACATACAGGTCGACCTAGGGGTCGACCCCCCCCCCCCCCGGGGCAGATCTGAAATGTGACGATGTTTTGACTCACTACTAAGTCATTAGGGCTGAGGTGGTTATTCTATCTTGTCTGGATGGTCTTGATTTCTTCTAGGTTAATCTGACGGCTCTTAATTAATTAAAATTCTATATAAGCAACCTAACCCTCAACCTAAAATCACACTAATTCGTACAAAGAGCCATCATGCTGTCAATGGTGAACCTAGAGTAGCCGCCGTTCTCTTTCAACTCAAAAGCAAGATAGAAGAAAGAATCAAGATCAAATATAATCTAAATTAGAATAACAATTAGTCTACATCAAAGGCGAGCAATTCAGTTTCAGAATATAGATCCCAGAAAAACAAGACTATTCTTTTGTTGGTGAGTATAATTTCTTTCACCAAATAATTAATAAATTAATTATGATGGGTCTTCACTTGGGTTATGAGAACATGTCTATTGAATCATGTGACGTTACTTGATTTTGTTTATGAATATATGATTGTTTTGTTAACTTATGTTTGTATATCTATATCATCCATGAATCTTATGTAAGTTTGGAATGTTAAATTATATACGAATGTTATCTAATTTTGGGATGTTAAAACATATGTGAATCTTTTGCAAGTTTGTTTCTACATATGCTAATTTGTATATGAATCGTATGCAAGTTTGGGATGTTAAATCATACGCTAGTTGTATATGAATCTTATGCAAGATTGGGGATGTTAAATCATATGCTAGTTTATGAATCTTATGCAAGTTTGGGATGTTAAAACATATGTGAATCTTATGCAAGTTTAGGATGTTAAAGCATATGCGAATCTTATGTAAGTTTGGGATGTTAAATTATATATGAATCTTATGCAAGTCTGTAGGTGGATTATACACAAGTTCATATGTGAATCAAGTATATACATATGCTAGTTTATATGCAAAACATGTGACATTAATTTACTTGTTTAGATCCATATGCAAGTTCACATTTTTATGTTTAGATCTATATTTAGATCCATGGAAGTGCATAGTTATGAAAATTTATGTTCTATATGCCCATTGCCTATGCTAGTTTTGTATGTGAATCAAATGCTAGTTTTGTATGTGAATCATATGCTAGTTTTGTATGTGAATCATATGCTAAATGTAAGTTTGTATGAAATTCATGTGCAAGCTATAGGAAAACCATATCTATATATGCAAGTTCACGATTACATGTTTAGATCTATATTTAGATCCATGATTGTTTATGCAAATTTATGTTATATATATATATCCATTGCCTATGAGAGTTCTTGGCTATGCAAGCTTATGTTATGATCTATTTTATGTATTATGCAAGTTGTGATGTTGCTTTTCTGTTTATAAGTTAGACTATTTTCGAGTCTAACATATATCGTATTAAAACGAACGAATAGCGTGGGGACAATGGGAAAATATTAATTTTGCAAAATTGTGAATTGGTATAAAATGGCTTTAAAGGCATATAATTAAATTGAGACATTAATTGGTATAATTTATATACCTAAAAAGTATGGACATAATTTAGGTGACAATTATGGACATGGATTAAAGTTGGAAGTTATTGGCAATTTGAAATAGGGATATTAATTCAAATTGGGCTTGAATAATAATAATGCATAATAAATGCCTAAGACACGAGGTTAGAATCGTTTGTGGTGTAAGACTGCCCGGACCTGCCCGGCAAATCCAGCAACCACAAACGGTAGTCTAGTGTGAGAGGTCAAAGGCATAAATTAAATGAGTAATAAAGGACTAAGACACGAGGTTAGACTCGTTTGTGGTATAAGACTTCCCGGACCCGCCCGGCAAATCCAGCAACCACAGACGGTAGTTTAATGTGAGAAGTCAAAGGCATAAATTAAATGATGCTTAGACACGAGGTTAAGTCTGGCTTGTGGTAGAAGTCTGCCGGGAACCGCCCGACATATCTAGCAGCCACAAGCAATCGACTTAATGTGAGAGGTCTGTGCATTAATAATTAATTAATTCTGATCAAAGACGAATATGAATGACAAACAGAGGTTTGGTTGAGTGAATAATTCTCCGAGTACCAATCTGATGTTGATTTCGGTCTTCGGGGTTGATACTTAAGGAGTTATTGTCTTAACCAATGTATCAGTGAACTTAGATGTACTTAATCATAAATTAAGTAATACATGATAAGTGGATAGGGTTAAGACAAACTTAACCAATAATATGTATTGATCTGATAGGGTTAAGACAAACTTAACAAATAATATATATTGATTTGATAAGCGGATAGGGTTAGGACCAATTAACCAGTAATATAAGTGGACAGGGTTGAGACCAACTTAACCAATAATATAAGTGGATAGGGTTAATACCAGCTTAACCAAATATATATATATATATATATATATATATATATATTGATCTGATAAGCAGATAAGGTTAAGACAAGCTTAACCAATAACACATGTTGGTTTAATAACTGGGTAGCATGGGTGACATATGGGAAAAAATTATAAACACTTAACCAAGTTGAAACATGTAAGGAGACATGAATAAGAGGGGGTTAAGTGGGAAATCTTAGTGGGGACCAAGCATAGGTGGAAAGCTTGTGTCAAGCGTGGGGACCATTTTCAACCAGTAACCCATTTAGTGTCTAAGTGAGTTCGATCTAGATCGAGGACGGGACACGCTTACTGGGTTTGATTGTAAGAGGTCAAAACGGGTTAGCGGTGGCAACGCAAGTCCAACGGGGTCATGTGCGTGCATGGGCCCGGGCTGGTAGGTAAGACGTTGTTGCATCATGTAGGTATAAGCCGTGCATCTTTAGTGGTATCGGGTTGCCACTTTGGGAAGTGATACACCCCACTGTGGGACCAACATGGGTATCTACGAGTTTGGAAGTCGATCGAATGGGGAAGGTAGTGGGTACGATTAGCGGAGATAGGGGCAGGCGACACCAATGACAGCAGCTAGGAGTACAAGAAACTACCATATTACGAATAAATGTTGTAACTAGACTGAGGAGGGTAGTGGGTACAACTAGTGGAGGTAGGAGCAGGCGGCACCTACGATAGCAGCTATGAGTACATGAAACTGCTATTATTATAATTATGATTAGTAAGAGGGATCAACTTCCAGTATGGGACTAGTAATGGTGCGGTGTAATTAGCATTGGTGTAGTATAGTAATTATCCTATCGCGATTGGGAACAAGATTAACACCAGAATATTCCTCTTGTTTGTTTTGACTTGCCCACTTGTTTCACAGTCGTTCCTTGTTTTACCAGTTTATGCCTTATCACAATTAATTTAATAATTATATTGTTAAAGTTATTGTACTCGCCAGACTTTATGTCTGACCCCCTTGTTTTCGCCTCTTTTCTTCCTTCCCTCCCTCCCCCCAGGTTCTCAGGGTGGGACTAGTACTAGTGGAGCTTGATTTGGATCTCTTTCTCTTTCTTTTGGAAGTGCTTGGATTTCTGAAAGTAAAGTTCAGCTCATCTCTTTTATGGCTACTTATGTTGGGGTTGTGCTTTTTTACTTTACGTACTCTAAAAACAATTTGTCAAGATGGATATTAAGTGTACTTGGTTTATGAAGTTGTTGTAATCAAACTATTTCTCCGTTGCAATAAAAGTTGTTTTCAAATTTTCAAGTACCTATATATGTATCTGTCTTGTTATACTCTGTTCTATACACTAATAATACTCCATGAAAGTTAATGCATTCCCTTTGAGAGTGGCATTAATGGACGTGGGGTGTTACATATATAATATATCACTATTTTATATACTCTTTAGAGCAAAGAAGGCGGTGTGTGTATAAATCCATGCTCCCTTCTTCAGCAAAAATAGAGCTTGCCAAAGATCGAACTAAGGCCACTCTGTACAAATTTCTATGCCTTTACCAGTGAGCTACAACTTCTTTTGCAATTCAGATAGCTTTGATATGGGGAAGTAGCTTTTTTCCTTTGTAGTTGGCCTTTAATTGAAATGAAGGAGACATTAATTGACACTCTGTAAAAACACATAAAAATACCCAAAGTATCATTTATTTATTTACAAAAGATAAAATGTAAAAGCATAAAATAAACACATTTACATATTAATCAATGATCTTAATAATTATGATGATGATGCCACTATGTGGTAATTGAATGTTAATAGTCGTTAATGAAATACCCCACCTCCGTTAAGGTCACTCACAAAGGGAATGCCTTAACTTTGGTGGAGGGTTATAGGTACAAGTGACAGAAAAATTTACAAGACAGACAAATTTAAGCAGCGGAATTCAAACAATTATTGCATACGTAGTTCAATACAAAAGCGTTACATCAAATTGTCTCAAAATAATTTCCAAAACATTACAACATAATCTCTGTCTTGATTATTTAATAAAGAAGCATAAACCAAAAGTAAAAGTGCATAAATCCCCAAGGATAATGTCCAAGAGCCATAACCAAGGTAGGAGAGAGTCCAAATCATACATCTACTTTCTTGAAGCTTGCAAAGAGTCTGACTAAGCTGCAGTATTCCCTCCCTATGGACCTTCGGTGGGGGGAACGGAAGAAAAGAGGACAAGAGAAAATGGGTCAGACAACAAGTTTGGTAAGTTCGGTGATTACTAGTATTTAAACAAGGAAAGGGCTCATGACAGTGATAACAGAACATAGGACAATACCCTAATATAGGATAAGAGGAACATGTGATCGCACCCATTACTATAGTCTCTGCACCTACTTAACCATTGGTTCAACCAGCCCCATGTGTTTATAACAAACGATCCCCTTAATGATCGGCACCTACTCGCATGCATTCATATCCTGCGTCATTTGGCCCCGCTTGACTGTAGCTACCTGTGCTGGTTCCACCATGGGGTGTATCAGTCCCTCTGGTGGCAACCCGACATGATTCAAGATGCATATTGTACACTACTGATGCCCAGTGCCTGATTTTTCCACTCCGGAGTACGTGCTTGCCCATACTCCGTCGGAACCTACACTAGCCCACCAACCGCCGACGTTTTGACTGCTTATAATTCATCCCATTAATCGTGCCCCACCCTGCCTAGTTTCAGGGTACCATGATACATCTATGTGGGTTACTGCTTAATTGGGTCCCCGTTACTAGGGTTTTCTAATCAACATGTTTATTTGGTTAAGTGTCCAAGTTTACCTAACCCCACCCATTCGCTTAGTTAACATGTTGAATCGGTTAAGTGTTTCCCTAAATTGACATAACCCTACCAATCCTGACATAGCTTTAATTTATTAAAGCACGAACCACTCACATTAGACAGGTCTTGTTGTGGTCACTGGATGTGTCGGTCGGTTCCAGGCAGATTTACACCACAACTCAGTCTAACCTCGGGTTCTTTTTGGCCTTGTTGCACTAACCACCCACATTAGACAGGTCTTGTTGTGGTCACTGGATATGCCGGTCGGTTCCGGGCAGATTTACACCACAACTCAGTCTAACCTTGGGTTAGGCATATTCGTCTTTTCTAAAATTCATATTTTTTCAGTATATGTCAAATTTCTTTATGTAGATTAAATTTAATTTAATCACGCCATAATTATCCTTTGATTATGCTCAACATAAATGGTATATCAAGTATACCATTTAATGAACAAATCTATGCCATGAATTTTCATATTTCCCATCGCTACACCCGTGGAACGTATGCATGAATCACATAAAATGTTGGGCTAGTAAGTTAGCCCAACCCATAACCAAGAAAAGGGGTAATAAATATGAGACATGAAATAAACTTAAAATAACATACATTTCAACTTGTCATGTGTAACTTGGCATAGAGATATCATTAACTTTAATTAAATGGGTAAAGGTGAACTTGTGACTAAGTTGGGTCTAATGGTCATGTAAACTTGACAAAGGTCTAGGATGGAAGTTTAACATATAATCACAGTTTCAATCCACAACTTAGCATATAATCTTATGTATGTCAAAACATAAGAAAGCTATTATAATCATTTTTAATCACAATTTAGCATGATGTTAAAAACATAAGAGGACTACAATTCCACTTTTACAACATAATTAGATTCAACCTAACATGAATATACATAAGTGTTGATCTAACATATAAGAATGTGTTTTAGATCACAAACTTGCAAATAACCACCAATTTATAGCATTACATGTTTTACCATTTAATTGGCAAAATAAATCCATTACCCAAATCATAATAGATTTTAATAACATACAATATGTTCATCACCACAAGCATATAGGCATGATTAATATACAACATGTTCATCGCCACAAGCATATAGACATGAAATATACAACATGTTCATTGCCATAATCATATAGACATGATTAATTACAACGATACTTTAAGATAAACGAGAATCAAATCCTATACATAAGCATCATTCTATATCCCAATTACAACATGTCATGATTAAATCGAAAGAATGTTTAAATCTACGTAATAACCAACTTACAAACTAAAAGGAATTCTTGCATTCTGAAATCTGAATTCTAAAATTGGAGATGCGCGCCTTTGATGAAGATCGTTGAATTAGACTCGTTTTAATTTGATTTTAGATGTAATCTTTTAACTTGTCATTCAATTGAAAACGGTGACGGCTACTCCAAGTTCTCTACTGACGGCATTTCAGTTCTAGGATTATTTTTCTGTGTGTTTTTAGAATGAGCATTGAGTTGTTTATATAGAGTTTCAGTTTAATTATAGCCGTCGGATGAACCTAGGGTTAATCACAGCCACTCAGACCAGATCAGGACCATCCAGAAACCCTAGTGACTCAGTAGCAAGTCATCAGTCGTTCAAAATTCAGATCTGGCTGGGGACCAGGTTGACCCCCAGGTCGACCTCTAGGGGGGAGGTCGACACTAGGGTCGACCCCCTGGTCGACCTGGGAGGCAATTTTCCCGCCCAGCCCGCTTCTCAATTCTATTTGAATTTGAATTCGTTTTCGAGCTGTTTAAATTTATTTGAGTTTTTTGGAAACTTCTGACAGCCATAACTTCTTCATACGAAGTCCAATTTATGCAAACTCGGACTCTATCTCAACCAGAATTCTGAGACGAACACAATGGTGTAACCTGTTTCCCTTTTTTCTCAAATTTTAAATTAAGTATTCTAGGATTCGTTATTATAATGTTAATAAAAAGTACGGGGTGTTACATTCTCCCCTCCTTTTAGGATTTCGTCCCTGAAATCTTCAAGTCGAGAAGAACTTATATCCTACCATCCAATCACCCATCTACTCAACCATCAAACACAGGCATCCATTGTCCTTAAAAGATTTCTAATGCTTCATGATCACATGCATTGTGTGTGTACATGTCCTTATCTAATGCAAAATCAGGCGGTCTACTGATTCAGTTGACCTCCTTAATGCAAATTATGTCAGTGCCATGAGTCCATTATGAATGCAATTTTTCATACTCAAAATTTCTTACATGAGTGCACAATCATTCATACAAATGCAACATCTGTATGATAACACATCAAGTTTTAATCCATAAACCAATAAATATATGCATATGCAATATGGAAGTGACTGAGCCGATCTAATGTGTGTGTATGCATCCACGAGCAACCACTAGCAACCACTTGCAATCACTTGCAACCATCAACCATAACATGTTTTAATTACATGTTTACATCCAAAAAGGTTCCTACCTAAGGATAAAGGATAGGATCGAGGAGATATACCTAAAAAGATAGATACGAACATAAACTTGAGGAAAAAGAGATTAAAGACGTACCCTCAAAAAGAAAAGGGTAGGTCGTGCGTATTCTATCCTCAGTTTCCCAAGTCGCGTCTTCCTCGGCATCGCTCCATTGAACTTTGACAAGCTTAACTTCACGGTTGCGTAGCTTTTTGACCTATGTTCCCAAGATACGGGTTGGAATTCTCCTCACAGTTGCTTCTCGTTCAACTTCAACTTCTTCTAGCATACTTGGTTTTACCACTTCCGCAGATTCGTGTAAGCATTTCCGCAGGTGAGAGACATGAAAGACATTATGAACCCAGGCCAACCTTTCAGGGAGCTGTACCCTATAAGCCATCTTCCCAATCTTCTCGATGGTAGGGAACGGCCCTACAAATCTTGGTGCTAACTTCCCTGCGGATCCAAAGCGAACGACGTTCCTCAAAGGAGATACTTTAAGGAACACCTTGTCTCCAACTTCAAACTCAAGGTTAGTTCTTCTTTTGTCTGCGTAGGACTTCTGTCTGTCTTGGGCAGTCTTCATTCTTCTTCGTATCAAGTCTACTTTCTCTGAAGTCTCCCGAATCATATCTGGTCCACATATGAGCTTGTTTGTGGACTCCCACCAGCAAGTTGTTGACCTGCACGGTCTTCCATATAAAGCTTCGAAAGGTTCCATGTCTATGGTGGCTTGGTAGCTATTATTGTAAGCGAGTTCCACTAAAGGTATATGATCCTCCCATGTTCCTCCGAAGTCAATAATGCATAACCTCAAGAGGTCTTCTAATACTCTGTTGACTCTTTCCATTTGGCCATCGGTTTGAGGGTGATAGGCTGTGCTTAAGCATAACTGTGTGCCTACAGCTTCTTGTAAACTCTTCCAAAACTCGCTCGTGAAGATATGGTCTCGATCACTCACTATGCTGGAGGGTATCCCATGGAGTCGAACTATCTCCTTAAGATATATGGATGCTAGAGATGAGGCAATCCTTCTACTCTTGACGGGTATAAAGTGGGCGCTTTTTGTGAGCCTGTCCACTATTACCCAATTGCTGGTATTGCCCCTTCTTGACCAAGGCAACCCATCTATAAAGTCCATCGAGATGCTATCCCATTTCCACTGTGGGATCTCTAGAGGATGGAGCAGACCACCAGGCTTCTTCTGCTCCGCCTTGACTTGTTGGCATATTAAACACTTAGAAACAAATTCAGCTACGTCTCGCTTCATGCCATTCCAAAAGAAAACTCTTTTGATGTCTTTATACATTTTGTCTCCGCCTAAGGGTATGGTCAGTTTGGAATGGTGTGCCTCTTCTAGAAATGCCTTTACCAAGCCCCTTGCTTGTGGGACACATAGTCTTCCATCTCGTCTCAACCAGTCCTTGGCTTCAATGGAGTATCTATTGAGGTGACTAGAAGTCTCACCCCTAATTAACTTTTCCATCACTTCGGCTAGCTGAGGGTCTTCTCTTTGCGCGGCTCCGATTGAGTCTAATAGAGTTGGCCGCACTTCTAACGTTGCTAGCAAGCCAGGTACAAAGTTAGTGGAGGGTCTGAAGTTAAAGCTTGCTATGAACTCCAAGCAATGCCTTTCCACAAGGAGAGGGCTTAAGGTCAGTTTCTTTCTACTCAAGGCGTCTGCTACTGCATTTCCCTTGCCAGGAGTGTAGGAAATCTCAAAATCATACGAGGCAAGAAACTCCATCCATCTCTGCTGCCTCAAGTTGAGATCTTTCTACGAGAATAGGTATTTCAATGATTTATGGTCAGTATACAATTCAAATTTCTCACCTAGGAGATAATGGCGCCAAGACTTAAGCACAAAAACGATGGCTGCTAACTCTAGGTAGTGGATTGGGAAGTTTTTCTCATGTACTTTCAACTATCTTCCACCATAAGCTACTACCTTCCCTTCTTGCATCAGAACAACACCTAGTCCCGTTCCGCAAGCATCTGTGTATACTGTAAACATCTTGCTTCCATCAGGCAATGTCAGAACTGGGGCTGTTGTTAGAGCCCTTTTCAAACGTTGGAAAGCAATATCGCAATCCAAATCCTAATTGAAAGCTAGTTTCTACTTTGTCAATCTTGTTAGTGGAGCTGAGATTTTTGCAAAATCTTTGATGAACTTTCTATAAAAGCTTGCTAGCCCGAGAAAGCTTCGGACTTCGATTGCGTTTCGAGGAACCTTCCAATCTTGCACAGCAACCACTTTCGCGGGGTCCACAGCTATCCCCTCTTTGGACACCATGTGTCCAAGGAACCTAACTTCTTCTCTCCAGAAATGGAATTTGTAGAATTTCGCCTTCAACTGATGTGCACGGAGATTATCCATGACTTCCTTTAGATGCTGAGCATGCTCTTCCTCATTCTTTGAGAAGATCAAAATATCGTCTACGAAGACTACCACAAACTTATTGAGGAACTCTCGGAACACCCTGCTCATTAAATCAACGAAATAAGCGGGTGCGTTTGTCAAGCCAAAGGGCATGACAAGCCACTCGAAGAAACCATCGGGAGTTCTGAATGCAGTCTTATCAATGTTGTCTTCAGCCACTCTTAGCTGATGAAACCCGGTAGCTAAATCTAATTGGGAAAAAACCGACGTACCTACAAGCTGATCGAACAAATCATCTATTTTTTGGAGTGGGTGTCTATTCTTCTTAGTCATCTTGTTTAGCTCCCTATAATCAACGCACAGGCGAATCAAACTATCATCTTTTGTCGCGAACACTACCAGAGCACCCCATTCAGAAATACTACGTCTTATGAACCCCTTTTCAAGCAGCTCTTTGATTTGCTTGCTGAGCTCCTTTCTCTCCCTTGGGGCCATGTGCCTAACGGGTAAAGCAACGGGCTTTGCATTATCAACGAGGTATATGCGGAAGTCTATCTCCCGCTTCGAAGGTAAACCCTTTACCACTTCAAACACATCCGAGTATTCACGGACTACCCTTACATCAAGTGATTCTAGATAACTAAGCATGACGGAGTTCATGGGATTACAAGAAATTTCGAGAGTGTTACCGAGGCGAGTCATGAGTTTAACCACTCTCTTTTCACAATCGAGGACGACACCATCACTGGATAGCCAGTCCATGCCTAGAATCAACCGATAGCCCGTGAAACCCAAAACAAAGGCATTACATCTAAACCCAAAGCTTAGTATAGATAATTTCAAATCCAAACAAACCATTGACAAATAAGCCGAGCCCCCAATTGGATGTGAAACAACCAAGGGATCCTCTACTATACTGGTGTCTAGGTGCAGAGATTCCACTAAATCAGAAGATATAAAAGAGCGTGATGCTCCAGAATCAAATAGTGTACGAACAGGATGATCAAAAAGATAGACTAAACTTTCGATAGAAATATTTCTACCTTGTTCTTGCGTAGGTGCCGTGAGAGCGTGAACTTGTCCTCCAGAAGAAGGTCTAGCTCCCTTCCCTTGTTTCTTTGGGAAGGCCCTAGCCATGTGTCCTGTCTCACCACAGTGGAAACAGCCACCCATCTTCCTTTTCTTCTTCTTGCAGTCTTTGATCAGATGCCCGAGAATGCCACAGAAATTACACTTTCTCTTTTCATAGGGTTTGTTGTTCTTCCCACCTTTCTTTGAATCAGCCTTCTTGTTCTGCAACCCTTTCCCCTTCTTATCTTGAGGCACTTCCACTTTTGCCTCATTCTTGCCCTTGTCTTCCTCATGTAAGAGTGTCATGTCCACTAACCTCTCGTAATTAGCCTCCATAGGTATATGGGTCATAGCCAAGCTGTAAAGTGGCTCATTCAATCCCTTGACAAAACGGAGAGCCTTCTTATGAGGAGTATTCACTAAGTCCAGTCCAAATCGGGCCAACTGATTGAAATGATTGACGTACTCCTTGACCATCATACTTCCTTACTTAAGGGATACGAACTTTTCCAGCTGTAAACTTCGTTCAGCTTGTGAGAGGAATTTCATCTCAAACCTTATTCTGAAATCCACCCATGTTTCAACAGGTCTTTCAGCGTTAGTGACTTCCCACCAATAGGAAGTTTCGTCTTTGAGCAACCACACTGCCAACTGTATCTTTTGTCTATCATCCACCTCGAAGATATTGAATAGATCTTCAGTTTCTTTGAGCCAATTCCTTGCTTCTACAAATGATTCAGTTCCCTTGAAATCCTTTCCGCCCATGGCCCTAAAGTCTCTACAAATCTTTGAGAAAGCATTTGTACGCGGAGGAGGAGGAGGGGGAGGAGGAACTGCTGCAGCTGGAGGAGGAATATCTGCTGGGCCTGCGTCATTGGCCCTAGCCTTTATGTATCTCCTGAACCAGCCAGGTATCGGTACACCCTCTGGAAGGTTAAGATTCCCAGACATGCTAAAACGAAAAAGAAAAGATTCAAAACAAAGGATAGAATGATAGGGCATATGGCTTTAGGGGATTATGTCTTTAAAATAAAATAACACTTTTTCTTGTAAAATGCTTCTTTATATTTCATTTTGAGAAATAGTTTTCAAAAATTCTTATCTGATCTGGTAAACCTTTTGCTCCGATACCAAGTGAAACGCCCCACCTCCGTTAAGGTCACTCACAAATGGAATGCCTTAACTTTGGTGGAGGGTTATAGGTACAAGTCACAGAAAAATTTACAAGACGGATAAATTTAAGTAGTGGAATTCAAACATTTATTGCATACGTAGTTCAATACAAAAGCATTACAACAAATTGTCTCAAAATAACTTCCAAAACATTACAACATAATATATGTCTTGGTTATTCAATAAAGAAGCATAAACCAAAAGTAAAAGTGCATAAATCCCCAAGGATAACGTCCAAGAGCCATAGCCAAGGTACGAGAGAGTCCAAATCATACATCTACTTTCTTGAAGCTTGCAAAGAGTCTGACTAAGCTGCAGTATTCCATCCCTGTGGACCTGGAGGGGGGGAAACAGAAGAAAAGCGGATGAGAGAAAATGGGTCAGACAATAAGTCTAGTAAGTTCGGTGATTACTAATATTTAAACAAGGAAAGGGAGCATGACAATGATAACAAAACATAGGACAATACCCTAATATAGGATAAGAGGAACATGTGATCGCACCAATTACTATAGTCTCTACACCTACTTAACCATTGGTTGAACCAGCCCCACGTGTTTATAACAAACGATCCTGTAACGACCCGGATTTTCGGCGACTTTGGTTATCGACATAAGCTCGATGTGGATAACCAAAACATCGAAAAATCCCGGTAATTAATGAAAGAAATTAGAAGGTGAGAATAGATAAGATAGAAACTTAGAATAGAAGAAGTAGAAGAACACAACATCAGAGTAACACGAACCTCACAGCGGAACAAATAACATATAATAGATAACATATCTTTGAAATATATCAGTTATGTATACAATAGCACTTATCAAAGTACATCACTTACAACACGGCGGAAATAACTATAGCTATATGATCCAGAAGCCTCCTGCTCCAGCTCTTCAGGTATATCTGTAAATCCCGACTACTTGACTGCCCGTACAAAATTGGACACCCAAGAGTTTAGGGAAAACAACAAAGTAAACTCCGGGTCAGTCATGGGACTGGTGTGAGTAAAACAGTTTAAACAGGTATATGAACAAGTAAACGATATCTCATAAGACCACGCCGCAGAACGGAACGGGTTTTTCCCTTATGAGAATCCAAAATATCTTTATATCAAAAACCTTTTGATATTATAATAATGTTTATGTACAAATAGATATCAACTAGCAGAAACGCTTTCATCTCACGTTCTACATATATAGTATACAATCAAAATCGCAAGCACGTATTGGATAATGGATTTCCAACTATGACAAGGTATGGAACCACCTTCCGATCAGTGTACTCTTGGAACGATACACTGGAGTTCAACAAGAACATCTTGTAACTCAGCCACACATGATCGACCACTCATTTTGCTTGAGTGTATCGAATGTATATCACCAACGGTTGGGATCAGCAACCGTTCCCGTATATATATGGGACAACATTGATAGATTTAAGAAACAAATGAATATTCTCTAGATAGGTGATTATACACCCTACTTCGGTGCGACCGACTTAGCCATGTTGCCTGCCCGATTTCTGTCATTTACCAGATGATGAGGCTAGAAGTTACGCGTTATCATCACATCAGATTCACTTCAAATGTCACATTGTCAGATCCATCAGAATCACTAATTGACTTTCACAACAATACATTATGTGTTAGCTAAAGAAGTTTCCTTCTCCGCTTCCACTCTTGGTACGGTTGAAGAAATCAATGTATGTGGCCCTTCTGGAAATACTCTGTCAGACATTCATTTATACAAGTCATCCTCGTTCACTTAGAATGTCACATCATCATACCCGCCAAATCACAAATTGATTTCCTCAAAAATACAACGGGTATACAGCTAAGAGAAACGAATTCCTCCGCCACCAACGTATATACGTTTGAAGAGATCAACTTATGCGATCCATTGGATATACTCTGTCAGACCTTCGTCCATACAAGTTGTCCTGGGACTGGACAAACCGAAGGCACTATTCAGTATATCCATCTTAGTCACTGTTATCTAAGACTTATACAACAGCCCTTGCACTTTACTCCCTCTTCAATTATCTTTGGCATAAATGATTCGCAATGCTTATGCCAATACAGAGTGGTTCTTTGGATAACAATCCAACCGGTCTCTCCATATTAACAACGTTAAAATGGTCAAAACTCCGATAGTCTGTGATTTAACTATCAAAGAAAAACAAGTGTACAAACAACGATATTATTTCCAGATGGAAATTATATCGATCAATCATCAACATATATCTATATATATATATTCATATTGCCTTATTTTCTATGTTTAGAAAATATATGTTATTAACACTGGAAAACGTTTCCATCTGCTTATTTACAAATCACTACTCTTCCCCAACTATCAGTCCCCGACTGTAAACTAGTATGAGAACAATCCCCTAAGTATAAATCCCGAAGGCCGAAACCAACATCAGATAGGCACTTAGAAAACCATTCAATTTACTAATCTCTAGTCAGTTCAAATTTTACTTAACTCTATTTGATTAACTCTGATTGATTAACTCTAACTGGTTAATTCTAACCGATCAACTCTAACTGGTCAACCTTAATTAATTAACTCTAACTGGTTTTACTTGGTTTGACTAACTCAATTTATTAACTTGACTGACTAATTCAACTCGATTAACCTAACTTGATTTACTTATCTCGATTAACTGAACTAATCACTTTGATTAACTCGACTAATTCACCTTGTATAACTTAACCAATTCACTTTACTCCTCTCGAATAAACTATATTCGATAACTCCTCTAACTCTATTCGAATAAACTATATTCGATTAACTCATTTACTCTATTCGAATAAACTATATTCGATTAACTCCTTTTCACTATTCGAATAAACTATACTCGATCAACTCATTTGATTTAACTCTAATCGATTAACTCCATGGAATAAACTATATTCGATTAACTCCTCTAACTCTATCTGAATAAACTATATTCGATTAACTCCTTCACTATATTCGAATAAACTATATTCGATTAACTCCTCTAACTCTATTCGAATAAACTATATTCGATTAACTCCTTTGATTTAACTCTAATCGATTAACTCCATCGAATAAACTATATTCGATAACTCCTTCGATTTAACTAATATTCTATAACTCACTTCGATTAACTAATATTCTATAACTCCTTCGAATAACTATATTCGATAATCTCCTCTCAAATAAACGATATTCGATAATCTTCCCTTTCGATTTAACAAATCGATAACTCCTTTTCGAATAACTAAATTTGACAACTCCTTTCGATTTAACTAATCGATAATTCCTTTCGATTAAACTATAATCGATAACTCCTTTCAATTAACTAATATTCTATAACTCCTTCGAATAACTATATTCGATAACTCCTTCGAATAACTATATTTGATAATCTCCTCTCGAATAAACGATAATCTTCCCTTTCGATTTAACAAATCGATAACTCCTTTTCGAATAATTAAATTTGACAACACCTTTCGATTTAACTAATCGATAACTCCTTTCGATTAAACTATAATCGATAACTTCTTTCGATTAAACTATAATCGATAACTCCCTTTGATGAAATTAACATCGATTTACTCCTTTCGATGAAACTAACATCGATTAACTTATTCTCGACGAACTTAACTCGATTCACTTATCTCGATAATCTAACTCAAGAACTTAACTCGATTAACTTATCTCGATAATTTAACTCAAGAACTTAACTGGATTAACTTATCTCGATAATCTAACTCAAATCGATTAACTCCAACTGATTAACTCTGCCTGGTCAACCCAACTGATTAACTCTACTGATTAACTCTAACTGGTTTTACTTGGTTTGACTAACTCAATTGATTAACTCGACTGACTAATTCAACTCGATTAACCTAGCTTGATTTATCTTATCTCGATTAACTGAACTAATCACTTTGATTAACTCGACTAATTCACTTTGATTACCTTAACCAATTCACTTTGATCAACTTAACCAATTCACTTTGATTAACTTAACCAATTCACTTAGTTTAACTAATCAATTTACTTTGATTAACTAACCTGATAACTCAATTTGATTAACTTACTCGCTAATAACGTTTATTCCTTTTTAAAGATTTTCTTTTATAATCTATTTATTTCCTAAATAAATATTTCCTTATAATCCTATTTATTTAACAAATAAATATCTCCTTTATTCTATTTATTCTAACAAATAAATATTCCTTTATTTTATTTATTCCCTAAATAAATAAATCATTTAAATTTATTTATACCCTAAATAATAAATTCTTTTACCTTTATTTATTTCCTAAATAAATAAATCCTTTTTATCTATTTGTAAATGGTTTACAAATATCCCTCTTTCTATTGGTTTTGACAATATTTTCCCTTATATATATTGTTATACAAATATTTTCCTTTATATTTGATTTCACAAATATATCTACTCTATATTTGTTTAACAAATAAAATCCCTTTATATTTGATTAACAAATATAAATTTCCTTTATATTTGATTTACAAATATAATTCTTTTATTCAAAATCCTTTTTCTTGTATAATATAAAATCCATTGATTTTATATAAATAAATTATTTTCAAAATATATTTTGAAAATCCCTTTTCCACATTCTGGTATTTCTTATGGTATTTAACACACCATATAACAACGATAACTATCGTCCAAAGCACACATAATCAACGTCAGATTATATATCACAATATATAAATCATAGTAAAATAACTGTTGAGGAATCCATTTGGATTCCTCCAACCTGTTTCCCTGCATCACAGATGTTACACAGTATAATCAACATCACTTCCAGTTAAATATGAAATATTCTGTTAACAGAATCAATATATAACTATTTAACTGTTTATATATATATATATATTTATATATATGTAATATTTTTTTACAGATCTAATCCATTTTAATGGCGGAAAAAGTAAATCCATCATCTTCTACATTTTCATTTACAAAACCTCAATCAAACTTTCCCCAATCAAATCCTAACTCTAATCTCAGATCTGAATCCAGATCTGATATACTAGATCCAAATGTAGCTTCTGAAGCAAAGTCGTTTCCAGATCAATCTTCAAGAACAAAAAGCAGAAAGCTCGAATACATTAAGCCGTCGCTGGATCACATTTTTGTGCCTGAAAAAGTATACAAACAATCAGAGTTTGTATGGATCAATACGATTGCGCTAATGCCTATTTTTTCAGATTATCCACAATCAAGTTAAAGGAGTATATATCAAAGGTATGGAAACCTCTGGGTTCTTTCAATATTCATGTATCTCCAGACTATGACTATGTGATTCAATTTGAAAGAAATGATGATTTTCAACGTATTACTGAAAGCACAACTTATTCATACTTTGGGAGATTGTTATATATTGAACCATGGCATCCAGGATTTATTTTTAAAGGGAAATTCTGTAATCAGGTTCAGATCTGGATCAGATTAATAGATCTACCCTTAGAATTATGGTCAAAAGATGCAATACAGATGTTATCCAGTTTTATCTCTAAACCACTACTGATTGATGAAAACACAGCAGAGAAAAAGTTCACAAAGTATGCGAGAGTTTTAATTGAAATTGATACTCAAACAGTGTTATTAAATGAAATTCCTACATTGCTTCATAATGGTGAGAAGTTTAATATATCTGTTGAGTATGAATTCATACCTTCAAAGTGTAATCAGTGCAAAGTGTTTGGTCATGAAGATGAGTATCATGAAGTTATAAAAGATCCAAGGTGGATTCCTCCTGATATACATGAAGAAAATCAAAATAATATTGATGGTCACTCTGAATCAGAAAATGCAGAAAATATAGATCCAGGAAATAATAGTTCAAAAGCTCAAACTCAACCTGAAGTAGAATCTGCAGCAGACATTTCCTCAATCAATTTAGATTCCTCAAATGAAATCCAGGACAAAGATGTTTTGTCATTTTTAAATCCTAAACTTCCTGACAATGTTACTTCAAATGATTTAAATAACATAGCAGATGTAATTGAAGAGAGTGATAGAGTTAATAATTTAGAGAAAGGTAAACAAGTAGATGTGTCTGCTTTTGTAAAGCCAAACTCAAGTTATTTACAGGCTGCAAAATCAAAAATACCATCTCCTGCTAAAAGAGCTACCAGGAGCACTTCTTTTGTTAAATGACTCTATTAGCTTGGAATGTAAGGGGAATGAACACTTCTTTTAGAATGAAAGAAGTGCTCAAACTCCTTATTTATACTAAATCAACTCTTGTTGGTTTAGTAGAAACAAAGTTAAATCCAACTAATTTAGGTTTTTTTTCATCTCTCCTACCTACTGATTGGAAATTTCAAACAAATAATTCTTCAATGTCCTCTGGAAGAATACTTTTAATCTGGAATTCTAATATATGGGATCTGGATGTGATTTTTTCATCACCTCAACACTTGACAGTTATTGCAAAAAATAAGGGTGGCTTTATTATGACTTTCACAGTGATATATGGAAGTAATACTTTTGGTGAAAGGATTAATTTGTGGAATCAACTTGTAAATGAATCAAGTGCTATTCTAAATTCTTGGATTCTAATGGGAGATTTTAATAATGTTTTGTCTCCATATGATAAAAAAGGTGGGTTGCCAGTGCCTTATTCACATATTAGAGAATTTCAGAAATTTTTAATTCAGACCAGTTTATCTGAAATAAAACCTTTGGGTTTTCAATTTACTTGGCGTAGAAAAGGAATAGCAACCCATATTGATAAAATATTGGTGAACAATATTTGTATGCATCAATTTCTAAATATGAAGGCATTATCAATTTCCCAGAAGTCAAGTGATCATAATCCTATTCTGTTGGATTTAATCCCTTCTCCAGAAATCAAAGGTTATCCTTTTAGATATAAAAATGATTGGCTACTTCAAGAAGGTTACAATGATGCTATTATAAAAGGTTTAAAAGGTTCAGCTTGGGGTTTTAAAAGTTATCAATTTTTGCAAAAGCTGAGCAATTGCAAAAGAGAGCTTAAAAACTGGAATAAACTGAGAAGTAGAAATACATCTAACCTTGAACAAGCAGAACATGAAGTAGCAACTTTGGAAGAAGCTGTAGATCTGGATCCAGAAGATGTTCATATTTTTGAAGATTATCTGCATGCAAAGAAGAATCTTCAGTGTTTGCAAAGAATATATTTCAATGGCCTTAAGCAACAGGCAAAAATCTCTTGGCTTCAACAAGGTGATACAAATTCCAAATTTTTCTACTCTAGAATGTCAAATAGGAGATACTTTAATCATATTAGAGCTCTTATTGATTCTAGTGGTAATTTGTTGTTTAAACCTGAAGAGATAGAACAAGAGGCTATCAAATATTTTCATGACATGTTTAATGGTTCAAAAGTATCTGCATTCCCTGCCTTTCAACCAATTTCAACAATTAATGAGCAAGGTCACAATTTTCTTTTAAGGAAAATTGAATTGTCAGAAATAAAAGAGGCAGTTTTTTCAATCCATGATGATTCAAGTCCAGGTCCAGATGGAATTAGTGCTAAATTTTTTAAATATCATTGGGAAGAGATAAAAGTAGATTTATTAGAAGCAATTTCAGACATTTTCCAATCAGGAAAGCTTCCAAAATCCCTAAATCATACTTTTATTACTCTAATTCCAAAGAATGATAGACCATCTGAAATTTCTCATTACAGACCAATATCATGTTGCAATGTCTATTATAAAAAAATTTCAAAAATTTTATGTAATAGACTGAAGCCCTTTTTACCATCCATGATATCAGCAAATCAGAGTGCTTTTATACAGGAGAGATATATTGGGGACAATATTCTCTTGGCACATGAATTATTAAGAGACTTCAGAAAAGTAGGAATGCCAAAAATGTGTGTAAAAGTTGATCTCCAGAAAGCTTATGATAAAGTTAATAGGAAATTCATCTGTTTTTTAATGTCTAAGATGAATTTTCCTGTTCATTTTATAAATCTGATTTTTGAATGCATGGATACTGCTACTTTTTCTGTTATAATACAGGGTGTCCCTAAAGGTTTTATATCATCTTCAAGGGGTTTGAGGCAGGGTGATCCTTTGTCACCATATCTTTTTGCAATTGAAATGCAGTTCTTTACATTCATGATGGATAAAGCAACATATGAAAAGAGTTTTCAGCCAAGTAGTCAAGTGCAACCTATCATTTCACATCTTCTATATGCAGATGACTTAATGATATTTGGAAAAGCTTCAATTCAAAATGCAAATTCTTTAAAAGATATCTTTCAGAATTTAAGTCACTATGCAGACTTAAGTGTGAATGCCTCAAAGACAAAGATATTTTTCAGTAAATCAGTGACAAATGCAGATGACATTTTGAATATCCTAAGGTATGAACAAGGAACACTTCCAATTAAATACCTTGGAGTTCCTTTATCCTCTAATTACCTGCATTATTCAGAATGTAATTCTTTGATTCAAAGAGTGCAAAGTAAGATTCAAGGTTGGGAATCAAAGCTACTTAGTTTTGCAGGTCGTGCAGAATTAATCAATTCAGTCATTACTCCAATTATTTTATATTGGCTATGCATATATCAAATTCCAGAGTATACTTTGAGTAAACTACAGACATTATGTGCTGATTTTTTCTGGGGTGGTACATCTCATAAAGTTGCATGGGCAAAATTATGCAAACCTAAGAGTGAAGGGGGTATAGGATTGAAGAATTTCAGTGACCTAAAGAAAGTAGCATGTATAAAATTGATGTGGAATTTTTTGTCAAACAAATCATTATGGAGTCAATGGGTTCATAATAAATACTGCAAACATGATTTCTTCTGGACAATGGCAATGGATATAAATTCATCAAGTACTTGGAAATCAATACTAAGATTAAGATCCAGATCAAAGCAATATTTCAACAAAATAATATCTAAAGGGCAAAACACTTATCTTTGGATGGATCCTTGGATAAATTGTAAGTGCATGGTAGATCTACTTGGCTTTGATAGACTGCACATCATTGGTCAAGCAAATGAAAAGGTATCAGAAATTATTAGGAATGAGGAGTTTCATCCTTTAATTCATCCTGCAACAAGAGAATTATTGGAAGAAATTAGTTCTGTTCATACTCATCCTAATTTAAAACAAGACAGTTATGAATGGTGTGAAGGGGGAGATTTTGTTTTTCACAAAGTTTGGGATAATATTCGAACACATGAAGAAACAGATCCAATATATTCCGTAATATGGCATAAGAAGAATAGTAAAAGAATGTCTTTTATATCATACCTTGCGATTTTGAAGAGATTGAATACAAAAGACAGGATTTTGCGGTATAATTCTGAAGTAAATCCTCTATGTCCCCTTTGTGAAAATCATCCAGAATCCTCAGAGCATTTATTCTTTCAGTGTGACTTTGCAGCCTTCATTTGGTTATCCCTGAAACAAAAATTGGAACTTCCATTAACAATATGCTCAGATTTGCAACAAGAAGCAAGATTATTACATACGACATTCAAAGCAAAAGATCAATTGAGGGACTTAGCTTTTGGATCTTTAGTAACTGCCATCTACTTCATTTGGCGAGAGCGGAACTTGCGAATCTTCCAAGGCCGTAAAAATTATTCGTCTTCCACTCTAGTCAGAATTGAGCGAGAGATAATTCTGCTGGTTCAAAATAATGGTTCTAGATCTAATCGTTCTCCAAGGAATGAATGTTTTCTCCAGAGATGGGGTATTGAGCTTCGGGATACAGGATGATGTGTCGGTTTGAAGCTTAGCTGTCGGTTATGAAGAGAAGAGATGGGCCAGATCAATGGGCCGAGGAGTTTGGTTTTAATTTGTGCTGATTTTTAAGTGTTTCTTTTGTATTTTCTTTGTATATGACTCTAGTTATTTCTACGTCTTGTATACCAAATTTATAAGTACTCTTTTTCCCTATAAAGTACCCACTAGGGGGGTTATGGGGTTTTAACGAGGCTTATAAAGGCGGTTTTATTGGTTTTAGCAATAAAGTGAACCAATTTTCAAAAATATATTTATATATATATATATATTTATATATATATATATATAATATTCACTAACTAACTAGCAGTTCAATCAAACAGTCAACACACAATCAAACAGACAATATTTAACAGTTCTAAGAATACGTTGTAAAAATAGAACTGTACAGAGTTGGTGAGTTTTACTCACAGTTGCGGGTTAACTGTTGAATAACGGTTTGCGTTATTTGATTGAGTCGGACAATTTATTTCACCATAAATTGTAATGAGTCCGGATTCGCTCCAAGTCAGTTCCATTGTGTTGCTCCCGTCCATACGGTCCCAACAGATCCTGTTTCGCTGAGTTTCGATCACGTATGAATAAGTTACAACATTTATAAGTTAGCACGCTATTTATTTAAATTAAACCTAACTTAAATTGGACTAAAATCAGTTGGGCCTCACCTCAGCCCGTTTAAACCTCACCAACCCAAGACCCGCTACAGTTAGATTTCTTCTTCCCCGAATTATGTTGTCGTGACCTGCTTGAACTCCAAACACCATTTCGATCCCTTCCTCCTCCCTTATTTCACTCGTTAAAACACGATTCCAAAAACCAATACCACTGACGTACTCACCTCCGCGACCTCTCTGTCCTTGTCACCAAAACCGAAAGCTCGAACTCCCCTTCTGACTTCCGTCGTTCGTACCACTCGACGAGGCAACGACCAATTTCTGCGCCGATACCCTCTAATTCATCACAACCGAACCTCCTATACACCCTGACCACCATTATAAACACCAACTCCCATATTAGTGCTCCAATCACTCGATTTTCTTAACCATAGTCTACTGTTGCAAAAACCCATCGACAGCGGAGGAACCGAACATCACCATACTCATCTCAGAATGAAGAGCAAGTCCCATAGATCTCAAATATACTAACTACAGGATTTATAGAGTTTTATTTCTATATGTTTTGATTTTTTGAAAATCCAGATATTTCACTGGAAAAAAAGAATTCAACGGCGCAAATATTGGTTTGACCGTGAAAAGAGATGAATTAGGTTTAGGGTGTTAAGGTAGTGGTATTTATAGAAAAATTTAGATATATTCTTTTGAATATTATATTAAAATATAATCAACTGTTGTGTTTATTTATCCTTTAAAATTCCTGTGATTACATATGATACCTAAAAATCACAAAACTGGACATGTAGCTAGAGTTCGACACTACGGTCCCAACGAAACTGGTTTCGTCGAATTCCGACTTCGTATGCTCACACAGCTTATTTTTAATGGTCGATTTATCGACTGTTTTTCACATTAAAATACCGTACGGCCACACGGTGACTTCAAAAATCGCGGAACTTGGAATCTAACAATAATTTGACATTGCGGATTCAACAAAATTAGTTTCGTCGAATTCCGACTTCGTTTGCAAAAGTGGCTATTTTTAACACTCTAAATAACCTATTTAAATATATAAATATATTTAAATATAACTAAATTTAATATTTAAAAATAAATATTATCGTCTATATTCACAGTGGAATACCATACAGCTCCAGAATATTCCTGTATGAATTTACAACTCGATATTCACTCTGGGTCAACCCGATATTCGATTTATATTGAAATTTCTTTTTTAAAATATAAATAATTCCTTTATAAATTGTAAAGGAATTCTACAACGACTTTTCTAAAATTTGATTTGGACGTGAATCAAAATCTACACGACAAAATCCCGATTTTTCTTTTCCACTAGAAAGATATACTGCACCAGCTCCACACGTTTCTTGTTTCACAGAAATCCGGCTTAAAACGAATCCTGTACATTCAGTTGAAGTTCGAATCGCCAATTTACGAACTGCAGCGCCATTTCGAGCTCGATTTTAATTATATTATAATTCTACGTTCAAACTGTCGTTTATATAATATATTCGTTATTCAAATTCAATTCCAAGCTGAATATAATATCACAGATGATCCAGTTCACATCATATCGTCATTTCAGCCAATTCTGATTATTTCAGAATTAAATATATTTATTTAATTTATTATTTTAATTAAATATTCACCGTTATTTAATTTCACAACCATTAAATCCTTTTAATCACCTTTTAATTAATTAAATAAATTAATTATTATACCTCTGCCAATGCGGGTCATTACATTCTTCCCCACTTAAAATAATTTCGTCCTCGAAATTGCTAAGGTAGAGGACGACCCTATATGTTGGAATTCCTAAGATTTGTTTACCACTTATTTCTGATTTCAACTGAACCAGTTAATATCGATTAAAATATTAATTCCTTCCGACTAACTAAAATTTCCAAAAATTTTGAAAATTTTCTAACACTTTAAATTTTTGAAACATTTTGCCATAACCTCCTTTGTACAGCCCTATCGGTAAAACTCCAACTCGCCTCTCTAGGCCATCTCCAACCCAAAAGAAAATCAAACAGCCAAGCGGCTTGCCAATTCGGCTCATAAATTCCAAACTCATATCAAATATAAACTTGTACCTTTTTGTCGGGCGTTTCATTATCTCATTTCCATATGCTATCGATTTAGCAGATACCAATGCCGCCCCAATCAAATTCCAATCAGTTTTAGCACCAACACAACCATTCGCTTATATCCAAGCCAATTATCATTTCAACTCGAGTTTGATTCTCGATTTCAAACTCTTAACTCATCAATACAAGACCATTTCAGATTATTCTCTTATCACCCCAGTTTTACTTAACTTAACAAGTTAAATTTAAATTTTAGAATTTAAATTCCTGGGCTTTTACTTCAAGTAAATTTGAAATCATAATACCAATTCAAAAAATTTGAATTCTTAAACACTTGTTTTCGCAAAACAGATTTGAAAATAAAATCTTGGGTAGTAATCCGTCACTTAGCAACTTGAAAATGAGCACTGATGATGTCGCGATTCATCATCAGGGTTATTTCCCAGTTATCAAGGTGAGTTCAATACTATATCACTTTCAAAACCCATTTTTAAACATTTCCACCTTGAAATCAATTCCAAATATCCTTTTACAATGTTGTAAACAAATTTAAAATCTCCTAGGATCTTAAAATTCACATATATTAAATCCAGATTCATTTACAAACACCTTTCCCATTTCTGGGATTTTTAATTCCAAATCTGATCTAAATTCAGATTTAATTCGTTTCAATTACATATAATTCACTTGTATATATTCTGGTTGGTTATATATAACCATTTCACATTTTATAATCTTATCTGATTATAATTACTACCAACACATCCTATATATGATAATATATCACATATCCATACTGTGTTGGTCCATCGTATTCAAGTGTTTATTTACTCCTACCGATACAGTGGATCAAACTGATCGACCAGAACTCATAAACAACTCAGCCAACGAATCTCCACAATATAAAACGATTTTATATAAAATACAAATACGCACTCATATATATACACTCAACTCAATCTAGGGTATTACTAACCCTATCTCTACCGAGTCACGCCACAGAGCCAAGGTAATTCATAACTTAAGCTCTGATACCAACTGTAACGACCTGGATTTTGAGTTAAGTAGGCTTTGCAACCATCCTCTCCCCATCCTCCAAAGCAGCAGGTAAAACCCACTGTGGCTTACACTGCTACCCCAATACCATATTTTACGGCCAGCCTTTCGACTTCACAACCAACCCTACCAAAGGGACATGTAGGAGTAAGAGTCTCCCGTTCGCCACCTAACGAAAAGCGAGAACCCCCTATCATGCGACACAAGCAAAGCACGCAACATGGACCCGGATTTTCGGCGACTTTGGTTATCGACATAAGCTCGATGTCGATAACCAAAACATCGAAAAATCCCGGTAATTAATGAAAGAAATTAGAAGGTGAGAATAGATAAGATAGAAACTTAGAATAGAAGAAGAAGAAGAACACAACATCAGAGTAACACGAACCTCACAGCAGAACGAATAACATATAATAGATAACATAACTTTGAAATATAACAGTTATGTATACAATAGCACTTATCAGAGTACAGCACTTACAACACGGCGGAAATAACTATAGCTATATGATCCAGAAGCCTCCTGCTCCAGCTCTTCAGGTATATCTGTAAATCCCGACTACTTGATTGCCCATACAAAATTGGACACCCAAGAGTTTAGGGTAAACAACAAAGTAAACTCCGGGTCAGTCATGGGACTGGTGTGAGTAAAACAGTTTAAACAGGTATATGAACAAGTAAACAATATCTCATAAGACCACGCCGCAGAACGGAACGGGTTTTTCCCTTATGAGAATCCAAAATATCTTTATATCAAAAACCTTTTGATATTATAATAATGTCTATGTACAAATAGATATCAACTAGCAGAAACGCTTTCATCTCACGTTCTACATATATAGTATACAATCAAAATCGCAAGCACGTACTGGATAATGGATTTCCAACTATGACAAGGTATGGAACCACCTTCCGATTAGTGTACTCTAGGAACGATACACTGGAGTTCAACAAGAACGTCTTGTAACTCAGCCAGACATGACCGACCACTCATTTTGCTTGAGTGTATCGAATGTATATCACCAACGGTTGGGATCAGCAACCGTTCCCGTATATATATGGGACAACATTGATAGATTTAAGAAACAAATGAATATTCTCTAGATAGGTGATTATACACCCTACTTTGGTGCGACCGACTTAGCCATGCTGCCTGCCCGATTTCTGTCATTTACCGGATGATGAGGCTAGAAGTTACGCGTTATCATCACATCAGATTCACTTCAAATGTCACATCGTCAGATCCATCAGAATCACTAATTGACTTTCACAACAATATATTATGTGTTAGCTAAAGAAGTTTCCTTCTCCGCTTCCACTCTTGGTACAGTTGAAGAAATCAATGTACGTGGCCCTTCTGGAAATACTCTGTCAGACATTCATTTATACAAGTCATCCTCATTCACTTAGAATGTCACATCATCATACCCGCCAAATCACAAATTGATTTCCTCAAAAATACAACGGGTATACAGCTAAGAGAAACGAATTCCTCTGCCACCAACGTATATACGTTTGAAGAGATCAACTTATGTGATCCATTGGATATACTATGTCAGACCTTCGTCCATACAAGTTGTCCTGGGACTGGACAAACCGAAGGCACTATTCAGTATATCCATCTTAGTCACTGTTATCTAAGACTTATACAACAGCCCTTGCACTTTACTCTGTCTTCAATTATCTTTGGCATAAATGATTCGCAATGCTTATGCCAATACAGAGTGGTTCTTTGGATAATAATCCAACCGGTCTCTCCATATTAACAACGTTAAAATGGTCAAAACTCCGATAGTCTGTGATTTAACTATAAAAGAAAAACAAGCGTGCAAACAACGATATTATTTCCAGATGGAAATTATATCAATCAATCATCAACATATATCTATATATATATTCATATTGCCTTATTTTCTATGTTTAGAAAATATATGTTATTAACACTGGAAAACGTTTCCATCTGCTTATTTACAAATCACTACTCTTCCCCAACTATCAGTCCCTGACTGTAAACTAGTATGAGAACAATCCCCTAAGTATAAATCCCGAAGGCCGAAACCAACATCAGATAGGCACTTAGAAAACCATTCAATTTACTAATCTCTAGTCAGTTCAAATTTTACTTAACTCTATTTGATTAACTCTGATTGATTAACTCTAACTGGTTAATTCTAACCGATCAACTCTAACTGATCAACCTTAATTAATTAACTCTAACTGGTTTTACTTGGTTTGACTAACTCAATTTATTAACTCGACTGACTAATTCAACTCGTTTAACCTAACTTGATTTACTTATCTCGATTAATTGAACTAATCACTTTGATTAACTCGACTAATTCACTTTGGTTAACTTAACCAATTCACTTAACTCCTGTCGAATAAACTATATTCGATAACTCCTCTAACTCTATTCGAATAAACTATATTCGATTAACTCATTTACTCTATTCGAATAAACTATATTCGATTAACTCCTTTTCTCTATTCGAATAAACTATATTCGATCAACTCATTTGATTTAACTCTAATCGATTAACTCCATCGAATAAACTATACTCGATTAACTCCTCTAACTCTATCCGAATAAACTATATTCGATTAACTCCTTTACTATATTCGAATAAACTATATTCGATTAACTCCTCTAACTCTATTCGAATAAACTATATTCGATTAACTCCTTTTCTTTAACTCTAATCGATTAACTCCATCGAATAAACTATATTCGATAACTCCTTCGATTTAACTAATATTCTATAACTCACTTCGATTAACTAATATTCTATAACTCCTTCGAATAACTATATTCGATAATCTCCTCTCGAATAAACGATATTCGATAATCTTCCCTTTCGATTTAACAAATCGATAACTCTTTTTCGAATAACTAAATATGACAACTCCTTTCGATTTAACTAATCGATAACTCCTTTCAATTAAACTATAATCGATAACTCCTTTCGATTAACTAATATTCTATAACTCCTTCGAATAACTATATTCGATAACTCCTTCGAATAACTATATTCGATAATCTCCTCTCGAATAAACGATATTCGATAATCTTCCCTTTCAATTTAACAAATCGATAACTCCTTTTCGAATAACTAAATTTGACAACTCCTTTCGATTTAACTAATCGATAACTCCTTTCGATTAAACTATAATCGATAACTCCTTTCGATTAAACTATAATCGATAACTCCCTTCGATGAAATTAACATCAATTTACTCCTTTCGATGAAACTAACATCGATTATTTATTCTCGACGAACTTAACTCGATTCACTTATCTCGATAATCTAACTCAAGAACTTAACTCGATTAACTTGTCACGATAATCTAACTCAAGAACTTAACTCGATTAACTTATCTCGATAATCTAACTCAAATCGATTAACTCCAACTGATTAACTCTGCCTGGTTTACCCTAACTGTTTAACTCTACTGATTAACTCTAACTGGTTTTAATTGGTTTGACTAACTCAATTGATTAACTCGACTGACTAATTCAACTCGATTAACCTAGCTTGATTTATCTTATCTCGATTAACTGAACTAATCACTTTGATTAACTCGACTAATTCACTTTGATTACCTTAACCAATTCACTTTGATTAACTTAACCAATTCACTTTGATTAACTTAACCAATTCACTTAGTTTAACTAATCAATGTACTTTGATTAACTAACCTGATAACTCAATTTGATTAACTTACTCGCTAATAACGTTTATTCCTTTTTAAAGATTTTCTTTTATAATCTATTTATTTCCTAAATAAATATTTCCTTATAATCCTATTTATTTAACAAATAAATATCTCCTTTATTCTATTTATTCTAACAAATAAATATTCCTTTATTTTATTTATTTCCTAAATAAATAAATCATTTAACTTTATTTATACCCTAAATAATAAATTCTTTTACCTTTATTTATTTCCTAAATAAATAAATCCTTTTTATCTATTTGTAAATGGTTTACAAATATCCCTCTTTCTATTGGTTTTGACAATATTTTCCCTTATATATATTGTTTTACAAATATTTTCCTTTATATTTGATTTCACAAATATATCTCCTCTATATTTGTTTAACAAATAAAATCCCTTTATATTTGATTAACAAATATAAATTTCCTTTATATTTGATTTACAAATATAATTCTTTTATTCAACATCCTTTTTCTTGTATAATATAAAATCCATTGATTTTATATAAATAAATTATTTTCAAAATATACTTTGAAAATCCCTTTTTCACATTCTGGTATTTCTTATGGTATTTAACACACCATATAACAATGATAACTATCGTCCAAAGCACACATAATCAATGTTAGATTATATATCACATTATATATCACAATATATAAATCACAGTAAAATAACTGTTGAGGAATCCATTTGGATTCCTCAACCAGTTTCCCTGCATCACAGATGTTACACAGTATAATCAACATCACTTCCAGTTAAATATGAAATATTCTGTTAACAGAATCAATATATAACTATTTAACTGTTTATATATATTTTTATATATATATATATAAAATATTCACTAACTGACTAGCAGTTCAATCAAACAGTCAACACACAATCAAATAGACAATATTTAACAGTTCTAAGAATACGTTGTAAAAATAGAACTGTACAGAGTTGGTGAGTTTTACTCACAGTTGCGGGTTAACCACTGAATAACGGTTTGCGTTATTTGATTGAGTCGGACAATTTATTTCGCCATAAATTGTAACGAGTCCGGATTCGCTCCCAACTAGTTCCATTGTGTTGCTCCCGTCCATACGGTCCCAACGGATCTTGTTTCACTGGGTTTCGATCACGTATGAATAAGTTACAATATTTATAAGTTATCACGCTATTTATTTAAATTAAACCTAACTTAAATTGGACTAAAATCAGTTGGGCCTCTCCTCAGCCCGTTTAAACCTCACCAACCCAAGACCCGCTCCAGTTAGATTTCTTCTTCCCCGAATTATGTTGTCGTGACCTGCTTGAACTCCAAACACCATTTTGATCCCTTCCTCCTCCCTAATTTCACTCGTTAAAACACAATTCCAAAAACCAATACCACCGACGTACTCACCTCCGCGACCTCTCCGTCCTTGTCACCAAAACCGAAAGCTCGAACTCCCCTTCTGACTTCCGTCGTTCGTACCACTCGACGAGGCAACGACCAATTTCTGCGCCGATACCCTCTAATTCATCACAACCGAACCTCCTATACACCCTGACCACCATTATAAACACCAATTCCCATATTAGTGCTCCAATCACTCGATTTTCTTAACCATAGTCTACTGTTGCAAAAACCCATCGACAGCGGACGAACCGAACATCACCATACTTATCTCAGAATGAAGAGCAAGTCCCATAGATCTCAAATATACTAACTACAGGATTTATAGAGTTTTATTTCTATATGTTTTGATTTTTTGAAGATCCAGATATTTCACTGGAAAAAAAGAATTCGGCGGCACAAATATTGGTTTGACCATGAAAAGAGATGAATTAGGTTTAGGGTGTTAAGGTAGTGGTATTTATAGAAAAATTTAGATATTTTCTTTTGAATATTATATTAAAATATAATCAACTGTTGTGTTTATTTATCCTTTAAAATACCTGTGATTACATATGATACCTAAAAATCACGAAACTGGACATGTAGCTAGAGTTCGACACTACGGTCCCAACGAAACTGGTTTCGTCGAATTCCGACTTCGTATGCTCACACAGCTTATTTTTAAGTTCGATTTATCAACTATTTTTCACATTAAAATACCATACGGCCACACGGTGGCCCCAAAAATCACGGAACTTGGAATCTAACAATAAGTTGACATTGCGGATTCAACAAAATTAGTTTCGTCGAATTCCGACTTCGTTTGCAAAAGTGGCTATTTTTAACGCTCTAAATAATCTATTTAAATATATAAATATATATAAATATAATTAAATTTAATATTTAAAAATAAATATTATTGTCTATATTCACAGTGGAATACCAAACAGCTCCAGAATATTCCTGTATGAATTTACAACTCGATATTCACTCTGGGTCAACCCGATATTCGATTTATATTGAAATTCCTTTTTTAAAATATAAATATTTCCTTTATAAATTATAAAGGAATTCTACAGCGACTTTTCTAAAATTTGATTTGGACGTGAATCAAAATCTACACGACGAAATCCCGATTTTTCTCTTCCACTAGAAAGATATACTCCACCAGCTCCACACGTTTCTTGTTTCACAGAAATCCGGCTTAAAACGAATCATGTACATTCAGTTGAAGTTCGAATCGCCAATTTACGAACTGCAGCGCCATTTCGAACTCGATTTTAATTATATTATAATTCTACGTTCAAACTGTCGTTTATATAATATATTCGTTATTCAAATTTAATTCCAAGCTGAATATAATATCACAGATGATCCAGTTCACACCATATCGTCATTTCAGCCAATTCTGATTATTCCAGAATTAAATATATTTATTTAATTTATTATTTTAATTAAATATTCACCATTATTTAATTCCACGACCATTAAATCCTTTTAATCACCTTTTAAATAATTAAATAAATTAATTATTGTACCTCTGCCAATGCGGGTCATTACAGATCCCCTTAATGATCGGCTCCTACTCGCATGCATTCATATCATGTGTCATTCGGCACCGCTTGATTGTATCTACCTGTGCTGGTCCCACCATGGGGTGTATCAGTCCCTCTGGTGGCAACCCGACATGATTCAAGATGCACAGTGTACACTACTGATGCCCAGTGCCTTGTTTTTCCACTCCTGAGTACGTGCACGCCCATACTCCGTCGGAACCTAACTGGCCCACCAACCGCCAACGTTTTGACCGCTTATAATTCAGCCCAGTAATAGTGCCCCACCCTGCCTAGTTTCAGGGTACCATAATACATCTATGTGGGTTACTGCTGAAATGGGTCCCCGTTACTAGGGTTTTCTAATCAACATGTTTATTTGGTTAAGTGTCCAAGTTTACCTAAACCCACCCATTCGTTTAGTTAACATGTTGAATCGGTTAAGTGTTTCCCTAAATTGAATTAACCCTACCAGTCCTGACTTAGCTTTAATTTATTAAAGCACCAATCACTCACATTAGACAGGTCTTGTTGTGGTCACTGGATGTGCCGGTCGGTTCCGGGCAGATTTACACCACAACTCAGTCTAACCTCGGGTTCTTTTTGGGCTTGATGCACAAACCACCCACATTAGACAGGTCTTGTTTTGGTCACTGGGTATGCCGGTCGGTTCCGGGCAGATATACACCACAACTCAGTCTAACCTCGGGTTAGGCATATTCGTCTTTTCTTAAATTCATATTTTTTTCTATATATGTCAAATTTCTTTATATAGATTAAATTTAATTTAATCACGCCATAATTATCCTTTGATTATGCTCAACATAAATGGTATATCAAGTATACCATTTAATGAACAAATCTATGCCATGAATTTTCGTATTTCCCATCGCTGCCCCCGTGGAACGTATGCATGAATCACATAAAATGTTGGGCTAGTAAGTTAGCCCAACCCATAAACAAGAAAAGGGGTAATAAATAAGAGACATGAAATAAACATAAAATAACATACATTTCAACTTGTCATGTGTAACATGGCATAGAGGTATCATTAACTTTAATTAAATGGGTAAAGGTGAACTTGTGACTAAGTTGGGTCTAATGGTCATGTAAACTTGACAAAGGTCTAGGATGGAAGTTTAACATATAATCATAGTTTCAACCCACAACTTAGCATATAATCTTATGTATGCCAAAACATAAGAAAGCTATTATAATTGTAACGACCCGCGTTCTACGCACCATAGGATCGTAGAATATTTATTTCTTTCACATACGAAGTTGTATGGTCATGTAACTTTGGGAGACGACTATTGGGGTCATTTCCCATGTTCATGATTTTTCCCGATTTTTAAATGACCATTTTACCCCTAGTTGGCACTGTTTTGGCCATAACTTTTGACTGGAAATGAATTTTGACCTGAAACCACTTCCATTGGCTTTGAATGATAGTTTCTCTTCCCGTAGAGTGGTCACATTAGCCAAACGGACTTACCGTTTGGGAGATATGGCTGAAACAAGTTTCAGATGGAGAAAGACAGCTTAATTGGGCTTAACCGGGTAATTAGCAGCTAGGCCCAAGGGGAATTTCGGGTTTAGAGGTATAGGAGGTCTGATTAGGGTTAGGTTATCACTTTCATTTCAGTTTTGAGCAGCCACAAACCTTCTTGACACCTTAGTAATGGCTTCCTACATCTAAAACACCCAAAATCACTCTCTAATTGAAGATTAGGCTTAGCAACACCAAATTAAGGAGAAAAAGCACCAAAGTAAGGTTGGAACTGCTGTTAGACACCAGTTTTCGCCCCAAATCAGAGGAGTTTCAGTTCTGAGAATTTCATTTGTGGCCAAGGTGAGTGATAACATCATTTTGACACTAATTACGGTTAATTAAGGGTAATTAGTGAAGATTAGCGAATTTATACACCAATAAATTCTGGAAAAATTCTTAAAATTTTAAAATAAGGTTTTAAGGCTCTGTTAGAAATTTGGGTTAATTTCGATGTGTTTTGCTAATCGTATGCTTAAACATGATTAGGAGGGATTATAAGGAAATGTGAGGTTTTGGCCACTTTTGATCCATTTTGATTCATTTAAATTGTTGTTTGTTGTTTGTGGTTGCTATTACATGTTACTATGACTCCATGGTATGTTTCATGATTGATTAGAATAGTTAAATTGCTCGAAAACGTCGTCGAATGGCGTAGAAAGCTTGCTGGAAAGTTGCAGAAGTGTGCAGGCTCCGAACCGGTTCGGATCGGAGAAAGGGGTCGGATCGGACTAGGGAACTGACCAAGGGAATCCGAACTGGATGAGGACTTGCCACTGGAAGGAGTTTGGCAGGAAGGAAGGCCATTGCTTAGAGTTGGAGTTGGACAGGAGAACGGATCGGAGCGGTGGAGCGGATCGAATCGGAGTAAGTTAGGGAGCGGATCGGATCGGAAGAGAGATTGGAGGCCAGATCGGATCGACTTGGAGATGCAGGGCTCGGATCGGAAGCAAAGAAGAAATAAGCTAGGGATTGGAGCGCTGGAGAGAAGGACACCCGACCCGACCTGGAGGAGGACCCCGACCCGACCCGGAGCGAAGTGCCCGACCCGAAGAGGCAAGGAGAAGGACTCGAACCGAGCATGGGTGACCGAACCGAACCGAGCATGGGTGACCGAACCGAACCGAATTCTAGAGCTGCTGCTGCACGACAACTTTTCTGAAGACCCACTTCAATTCGACCAAACCCGAGATGCAAAGGAAGCTCAAATGAGAAGTTAGAGCTTAAGATTCAGATAGGAATCAACAAGTTCGCTTCATGATTGGGCTTTGCTGCGGGACGCGTGCTAAGGAGTTATCGACACCTATAACTTTGGACCACTATGGTAGGAGGTACGAAGGCGGATTCAGGGCCATTATGGCATCGGTAGAACCAAGGGCTATGACCAATGAAGTGGGTCATTGAAATGTTTGGTCATGACTCCAAGTGTTGTCTTGGTCACAGCAGGGTTTCTACAAGTCGGGATTCGTCGTTGCCTCAGTTTGTCTAGTGTTCCGAAGTGGTAGATGTCGTACGCTTTACGCACTGAGTGAGAGATGCGAGGATGGTTGCTATGGATGATTTTTTGGCTATCATTATGACATACACACCCCACCCCCGTATTCTTACACTATTTATTATGGCACCTTGGAGTATTGTACGGTATGTGGTACTAACTCTTTGGTTGCAGGTCCAGGTTCAGGTATGGCTTAGTATACCTGTTATTATTCTGTTTAGATGTTTATCGCTCATACCAGGCTTTATGTCTGACCCAGAGTTTTATGTCTCCTCTTATTACTCTGGGTGCTCTCACGAGCAGACTAGAGACAGGTTAGCTGGTGATGCACGGGTAGATGGTCCGGAGACGAGCAGGAGGCTTCCACGTAATATATATATAGTATTCTCCCTGTGTTGTTGAAGATCACTGCTTGGGCATTGTTGGTGTATCTTCTATTTTAGCTTTCTTTTGTTTAGAGACAGTAAATTTGGAAAGTTGTAATAAGCTGTATTTGGATTTCCGCTGCTTTGAGATTGATGTTGGTTTTAGTTATCAGCTTATGCACTGTCTCGTCTGTTTTGTGTCAAGTATATTATTATTATATTTTATTCCATGCGCTGTGAGACATTCTACAGGTTTCTTGATTAGTTCATTCCCTTCTTTTCTTTCTTATGGCGACCGTCTTGTGCTAGTCGGGCATGTGTACAGCGCACTTTTGGAGGAAATGCAGGCTGGTGCGGGGCGGGCCGTCACACTTGGTATCAGAGCCCGGTTGCGTAGTTAACCTAGGGAAGTTATCAGGGAGAGATATTATACGTATACGAGAGAGCGTATTTGTGATTACTTTGGTTTTTAAAAGCTATATATATATACTATTAGTAGTATAAGGATGAAGTCGTACTGCACTAGCACCACTATGGAATCGTTAATCATTTCCTTTTTCAGATTGACGATGAGCCGAGATACTAGAGGTGCTGGTAGGGGAGCCAATAATGGGATTGCTGCTGACATGAGGACGATGTTTACTGACCTCATGAGAGAGATGCTTAGGGATGTGCAGAGGGCAGCTCCCAATGGTGGAAATGGTGGTGGTCCAATAGTGCAGGCGCCAAGAGTCGACTTCGCCAAGCTGAATAAGGATTATACTAGTCTTGGTGGGAAGTCATTCCATGGAACGGAGTCGGCTACGGACGTTCAGGATTGGTTGGATAGTTGCGAACGTATCTTCGAGGATTTGGGTATCGAGGATGCGATGAAGAGGAAGCTAGCGTCCCGTCAGCTGCAAGGGCGGGCAATGAATTGGTGGAATGCTATAAAGGCAGCTACTCCCGAAGACCAGATTACTTGGGAGCAGTTTAAAGTTCGCTTTAGTGAGAAGTTCATTCCAGCTGCTCAGAAGTCAATGTTGTTTAAGAAATTCTTGGAGCTCAAGCAGAATGGCAGGGCTGTCTCGGAGTATATTGCTGAATTTGACACTTTGTCAAAATATGGGTTATCTCTTATTGATACTGCCGAGAAAAAGAATGAGAAATTCATAACTGGTTTGGATCAGTACTTGGGGGAAAAACTTATTAACCACATCGATGAGACGTTTGAATCGATTGTGGGGAAAGCATTAAGATCAGAAAGTCTCTACCCTAAGTCGAAGACTGAGGTTGCATCTGCAGAAGAGCCAAAGCCACAAACAAGTGGTGGAGGCAAGGGTGTTTCCCAGAATAAGAGGAAGCAGAACCAAGCTAAGGATGGCCAGAAGAAAAAGAATAAGCAAGATGTGGAGTGCTTCAGCTGTGGTAAGAAGGGCCATTATGCTAGTAATTGTCGGGCCAAGCCAGCGGATAGGAAGTGCTTCAACTGTGGCCAAATGGGACATCACAAGGACAAGTGTCCGCAGCCCCCTAAGGAAAAGCAAATGGTGAAAGCATATGCTCTTAATGCTATTCCTTCTTCGTCGAATGCCCCAACTGCGGCGGAGAAGGGAAAGAGTGTCGTCATTCAAGGTATGCTTTCTGTTTATGATGTTCCTGTTAGAGTTTTGTTTGATACCGGAGCTTCCAATTCTTTCATATCTAGTGACCTGGTAGATAGGTTGGGATTGGAGCCCGAGATTGTCGATAGACCTTTAGTAGTGACAAACCCGATTGGTGGTTCGACTAGCCTTAGCATGATTTGTCGTAATGTGGTTCTATCGAGTCATGGATGCATGTTTGTTTGTGATTGCTTTGTTTTGGGCTTTACTGGGTTTGGCATTATTTTGGGAGTAGATTGGCTCCAAAGATACGGGGTGGTGGTAGACTGTGAGGGCTTGTTGGTGACAGCTAGAGCGGATGATGGGCGGAGGATAGTGTTTGGTGGTCTACCCAGTAAGGGGGTATTGGCTAGTTTTCTAAACTCCCTCGACATTCCGCATAGTGAGTTGTCAGGTTTGCCCGTGGTTGGCCAGTATCCGGATGTTTTCGAAGAAGTGACCGGACTTCCACCACACCGAGAGATTGAATTTCGTATTGATTTGGTAAAAGATGCCAGGCCTATAGTGATGCCACTCCGTCGAATGGCACCAAGAGAGCAGCGAGAGCTCGAGGTGCAAGTCAGCGATCTTTTGAAGAAGGGATTTATCAGAAGGAGTGTTTCTGAATGGGGAGCACCAGTTGTGTTTGCTACCAAGGCGGATGGTTCCCTTCGTTTGTGTGTAGACTACCGCGAGTTGAATAAAGTGACGAGGAAGAACAAGTATCCTCTACCGCGGATAGATGATTTGTTTGATCAGTTGAGTGGCGCGAGAGTATTTTCTCAGTTGGATCTCGCGACAGGTTTTCATCAGCTTAGAGTGGAAGCTGAGAGTATAGCTAAAACGGCATTTCGAACGCCGTCTGGATTTTATGAATGGTTGGTTATGCCATTTGGGCTGACTAATGCCCCGGCATATTTTGTGGACCTTATGAATAGGGTATTCAGAGATCAGCTGAATAAGTCTGTCCTTGTGTTCGTTGATGATATTTTGGTCTATTCAAGGACAGAGGAGGAACACAAGGAACATTTAAGAGTAGCGATGGAGGTGTTGAGAAAACACCAATTGAAAGCAAAGTTTTCTAAGTGTCACTTCTGGAAAAGGGAAGTGAGGTTCTTGGGCCATGTTGTATCAGAGAGTGGTATTGCCGTGGACCCAGCAAAGGTGGCTACGGTACAAGATTGGCCTACGCCCAAGAATGCAACAGATGTAAGAAGTTTCTTGGGATTAGCGGGATATTATCGTAAGTTTATCCAAGGTTTCTCCAAGATAGCAGCACCGTTGACTCAGTTGACAAAGAAGAATCAAGCTTTTGTCTGGGATGAAAGGTGCGAGAATGCATTCAAAAGTCTAAAGGACAAGTTGACAAGCGCACCAGTGTTAGTCATTCCTAAGGGGGATGAAGAGATGACGGTATACACGGATGCCTGTGGTACCGGACTGGGTGCTGTATTGATGCAAGGCGGTAGGGTTGTAGCTTATGCAAGTCGGCAATTGAAACCGCACGAGAGAAGATACCCTACCCATGATTTAGAATTGGCAGCAATCGTGTTCGCGTTAAAGATGTGGAGACACTATCTCTTGGGAGAAAGATTTGAACTGTTTACAGATCATAAGTCGTTGAAGTACCTGTTCTCCCAGGAGGATTTAAATCTCCGTCAGCAGAGATGGTTAGAGTTCTTAGCTTCCTATGATTTTGACATCGCATACACACCAGGAAAGGGCAATGCGGTGGCTGATGCATTGAGTAGAAGACATGCCAGCTTAGGGGCCATGTTCCTTGAATGGAAGCAACTGGAGTTTATCGCGGGGTTTGATTTCAGACCAAAGTGCGAATTGGATCCAGAAATGTTAGCGAGTTTGACGGTCAGACCCACTTTGATTGAGCGGATCGGCTCTAGTCAGAGGGACGATCCTAACCTATTGGAAATCATCTCCAAGTTAGAGATGGGTATCGATGAGGAGGTGAACAAGTATGGGCTTGATCGAGAAAGGTGGCTTAGAAAGAATGGAAAGCTTGTTGTACCCAATGTCAATGGATTGAGAGATGAAGTGCTTAGAGAATGTCATCACTCAAAGCTGACTATACACCCCGGTGGTAATAAGATGTATCGAGATATGAAGCAGGCCTACTACTGGGAAGGGATGAAACGAGACGTTGGGAAGTTTATATCCAAATGCATGAATTGCCAGCTAGTTAAAGCCGAGCAAAAGAAGCCTAGTGGGTTGTTACAACCATTAGAAATTCCCGAATGGAAATGGGAGCAAGTCTCGATGGATTTCATCGATGGGTTACCAAGGACTAGATCGGGATATGACAGCATTTGGGTAATTGTAGATCGCCTGACCAAAAGTGCAAGGTTTATACCAGTTAAATCGACTAGAACGGCGGCTAAGTTAGCAGAATTGTATATGAAGTGGGTAGTGAGATTTCATGGAGTACCTAAAAGCATTGTGAGCGACCGAGACCCGTTGTTCACTAGTGGGTTTTGGAAGAGCTTGCAAGAGGCGCTAGGGTCAGAGTTACATCTCAGTACCGCATATCATCCTCAGACCGACGGTCAGACGGAGAGGGTGAACCGTATTTTGGAAGATCTCTTGAGAGCATGTATATTGGATTTTGGAGGATCATGGGATGACCATTTGCATCTAGTAGAGTTTGCATACAATAATAGCTACCAATCCAGTATCGGTATGGCTCCGTTTGAAGCTTTGTATGGAAGACCGTGCAACTCACCATCATGTTGGATGGAAACTGGCGAGAAGTTTATGCTTGGACCAGATGTGGTGAGGGAAACTTCAGATAAGATCAAGATCATTCAGCAACGAATGAAGGCAGCCCAAGATAGGCAGAAGAGTTATGCTGATAAGAGAAGAAGAGACTTAAAATTCTCCGTTGGTGACTTGGTGTTTGTCAAGATTTCTCCGTTGAAGAGCGTAATACGATTTGGCAGGAGAGGTAAATTAGCACCAAGATTTGTTGGCCCATTCCCTGTTCTTGAATTAGTCGGGAATTTGGCATATAGAATTGACTTACCAGAGAAGATGGCAGGAGTTCACAACGTATTTCATGTTTCCCAACTAAGGAAGTTCGTTCACGACTCAAATATGACTATTCCACCTGATCAGTTAGAGGACTTCGAAGTAGAACCCGAGGCGGTTGGGAACCGCAAGCCGGCCCGTATTGTCGAGTACGACATGAAACAACTTCGAAGGAAGGCGGTGAGGCTAGTCAAGGTACAGTGGAGCGAGGACAAGAGTAATTGTACTTGGGAAACAGAGGAGGACATAAGGAAGAAGTATCCAGAACTCTTTGTCTGGTAAGATTTTGACTTCGATTTAGTTTTCCGCATGCTAGGATAGGCTTGTTTGCTTGTTTTGCATGTTTGATTGTTATATGTGGTTGTTAGGCATGCGGGATCCTTTGTATGTTTTGGGTTAAGGAATTTCGGGGGCGAAATTTCTTAAGGGGGGGAGAGTGTAACGACCCGCGTTCTACGCACCATAGGATCGTAGAATATTTATTTCTTTCACATACGAAGTTGTATGGTCATGTAACTTTGGGAGACGACTATTGGGGTCATTTCCCATGTTCATGATTTTTCCCGATTTTTAAATGACCATTTTACCCCTAGTTGGCACTGTTTTGGCCATAACTTTTGACTGGAAATGAATTTTGACCTGAAACCACTTCCATTGGCTTTGAATGATAGTTTCTCTTCCCGTAGAGTGGTCACATTAGCCAAACGGACTTACCGTTTGGGAGATATGGCTGAAACAAGTTTCAGATGGAGAAAGACAGCTTAATTGGGCTTAACCGGGTAATTAGCAGCTAGGCCCAAGGGGAATTTCGGGTTTAGAGGTATAGGAGGTCTGATTAGGGTTAGGTTATCACTTTCATTTCAGTTTTGAGCAGCCACAAACCTTCTTGACACCTTAGTAATGGCTTCCTACATCTAAAACACCCAAAATCACTCTCTAATTGAAGATTAGGCTTAGCAACACCAAATTAAGGAGAAAAAGCACCAAAGTAAGGTTGGAACTGCTGTTAGACACCAGTTTTCGCCCCAAATCAGAGGAGTTTCAGTTCTGAGAATTTCATTTGTGGCCAAGGTGAGTGATAACATCATTTTGACACTAATTACGGTTAATTAAGGGTAATTAGTGAAGATTAGCGAATTTATACACCAATAAATTCTGGAAAAATTCTTAAAATTTTAAAATAAGGTTTTAAGGCTCTGTTAGAAATTTGGGTTAATTTCGATGTGTTTTGCTAATCGTATGCTTAAACATGATTAGGAGGGATTATAAGGAAATGTGAGGTTTTGGCCACTTTTGATCCATTTTGATTCATTTAAATTGTTGTTTGTTGTTTGTGGTTGCTATTACATGTTACTATGACTCCATGGTATGTTTCATGATTGATTAGAATAGTTAAATTGCTCGAAAACGTCGTCGAATGGCGTAGAAAGCTTGCTGGAAAGTTGCAGAAGTGTGCAGGCTCCGAACCGGTTCGGATCGGAGAAAGGGGTCGGATCGGACTAGGGAACTGACCAAGGGAATCCGAACTGGATGAGGACTTGCCACTGGAAGGAGTTTGGCAGGAAGGAAGGCCATTGCTTAGAGTTGGAGTTGGACAGGAGAACGGATCGGAGCGGTGGAGCGGATCGAATCGGAGTAAGTTAGGGAGCGGATCGGATCGGAAGAGAGATTGGAGGCCAGATCGGATCGACTTGGAGATGCAGGGCTCGGATCGGAAGCAAAGAAGAAATAAGCTAGGGATTGGAGCGCTGGAGAGAAGGACACCCGACCCGACCTGGAGGAGGACCCCGACCCGACCCGGAGCGAAGTGCCCGACCCGAAGAGGCAAGGAGAAGGACTCGAACCGAGCATGGGTGACCGAACCGAACCGAGCATGGGTGACCGAACCGAACCGAATTCTAGAGCTGCTGCTGCACGACAACTTTTCTGAAGACCCACTTCAATTCGACCAAACCCGAGATGCAAAGGAAGCTCAAATGAGAAGTTAGAGCTTAAGATTCAGATAGGAATCAACAAGTTCGCTTCATGATTGGGCTTTGCTGCGGGACGCGTGCTAAGGAGTTATCGACACCTATAACTTTGGACCACTATGGTAGGAGGTACGAAGGCGGATTCAGGGCCATTATGGCATCGGTAGAACCAAGGGCTATGACCAATGAAGTGGGTCATTGAAATGTTTGGTCATGACTCCAAGTGTTGTCTTGGTCACAGCAGGGTTTCTACAAGTCGGGATTCGTCGTTGCCTCAGTTTGTCTAGTGTTCCGAAGTGGTAGATGTCGTACGCTTTACGCACTGAGTGAGAGATGCGAGGATGGTTGCTATGGATGATTTTTTGGCTATCATTATGACATACACACCCCACCCCTGTATTCTTACACTATTTATTATGGCACCTTGGAGTATTGTACGGTATGTGGTACTAACTCTTTGGTTGCAGGTCCAGGTTCAGGTATGGCTTAGTATACCTGTTATTATTCTGTTTAGATGTTTATCGCTCATACCAGGCTTTATGTCTGACCCAGAGTTTTATGTCTCCTCTTATTACTCTGGGTGCTCTCACGAGCAGACTAGAGACAGGTTAGCTGGTGATGCACGGGTAGATGGTCCGGAGACGAGCAGGAGGCTTCCACGTAATATATATATAGTATTCTCCCTGTGTTGTTGAAGATCACTGCTTGGGCATTGTTGGTGTATCTTCTATTTTAGCTTTCTTTTGTTTAGAGACAGTAAATTTGGAAAGTTGTAATAAGCTGTATTTGGATTTCCGCTGCTTTGAGATTGATGTTGGTTTTAGTTATCAGCTTATGCACTGTCTCGTCTGTTTTGTGTCAAGTATATTATTATTATATTTTATTCCATGCGCTGTGAGACATTCTACAGGTTTCTTGATTAGTTCATTCCCTTCTTTTCTTTCTTATGGCGACCGTCTTGTGCTAGTCGGGCATGTGTACAGCGCACTTTTGGAGGAAATGCAGGCTGGTGCGGGGCGGGCCGTCACAATAATCATTTTTAATCACAATTTAGCATGATGTTAAAAACATAAGAGGACTACAATTCCACTTTTACAACATAATTAGATTCAACCTAACATGAATATAAATGAGTGTTGAACTAACATATAAGCATGTGTTTTAGATCACAAACTTGCAAATAACCACCAATTTATAGCATGACATGTTTTACCATTTAATTGGCAAAATAAATCCATTACCCAAATAATAATATATTTTAATAACATACAATATGTTCATCACCACAAGCATATAGTCATGATTAATATACAACATATTCATCGCCACAAGCATATAGACATGAAATATACAACATGTTCATTGCCATAAGCATATAGACATGATTAATTACAACGATACTTTAAGATAAACGAGAATCAAATCCTATACATAAGCATCATTCTATATCCCAATTACAACATGTCATGATTAAATCGAAAGAATGTTTAAATCTATGTAATAACCAACCTACAAACAAAAAGGAATTCTTGCGTTCTGAAATCTGAATTCTAAAATTGGAGATGCGCGCCTTTGTTGAAGATCGCTGAATTAGACTCGTTTTAATTTGATTTTAGATGTAATCTTTTAACTTGTCATTCAATTGAAAACGGTGACAGCTACTCCAAGTTCTCTACTGACGGCATTTCAGTTCTTGGATTATTTTTCTGTGTGTTTTTAGGTTGTGCATTGAGTTCTTTATATAGAATTTCTGTTTAATTATAGCCATCGGATGAACCTAGGGTTAATCACAGCCACTCAGACCAGATCAGGACCATCCAGAAACCCTAGTGACTCAGCAGCAAGTCATCAGTCGTTCAAAATTCAGATCTGACCGGGGGCCAGGTCGACCCCCAAGTCGACCCTAAGGTCGACCCCCAGGTCGACCTCTGGGGGGGGAGGTCGACACTAGGGTCGACCCCCTGGTCGACCTGCCTGGGCGGGAATTTTCCCGCCCAGCCCGCTTCTGACTTCTGTTTGAATTTGAATTCGTTTTCGAGATGTTTGAATATATTTGAGTTTTCTGGAAACTTCTGACAGCCATAACTTCTTCATACGAAGTCCAATTCATGCAAACTCGGACTCTATCTCAACCAAAATTCCGAGACGAACACAATAGCGTAATCCGTTTCCTTTAATTCTCATATTTTAAATTAAGTATTCTAGGATTCGTTATTATAACGTTAATAAAAAGTACGGGGTGTTACAGTTAATGACTGTTATTGGATGTTAATGATGTGTGAAATCCATAATATGGTGAATAATTGAATTTTATTCCAATTTGGAATTAAATTGAATATTTTATTAATAAAATATTCAATGAAAAATAAAAGTCTGAATTTTAAAGCCAAAATAATTTGAAAACATAATTTAAGTAATTACGAATATTTTTCGTAATAGTAAGAAATTGATTTGAATTAATTTTTAATTAATAAAGGCATGTTTTCCAATTGAAATTTTGAATGAATAGTAACTTTAAAAAGTGAAGTTTGGTTTGGTTAACTAGAAGATGTTTCAATAAGATATTACTTTCCAAATTATCTTATTTATTTTTATAATGGACTTTAGGAAAATTTAGATTTCAAATAATAAGTTTCGAAAATAATATTATTTTAATGATTTGAATAATATTAAAATAATTAAATAATGGAATATTCAATTTTAAAGAGAAATAAATGAAATATAGTTTCCAAAAATAATTATTTATTTTGTATAATTAATAAATTATTTTGACAGTGTTTCTGTTTAATTTTAATTATAAATCAAATTTGATCTGAATAGGACATGTACCAAGCGGTAGTTCACGAAGTTCAACCGTTAACTTTAAATTGACGTATTGGGAGACCCGACCGATAGATTCTCCCAAAACAAAAAACATTAAAGTCAAAATAAAGAGAGATTTCAAATGAAATAGAAAGTTTTAAAATCCAGCAGCTAGATTTTAAAATAATTTCAAATCGATTTTTAAAAAGGTCGCTATAAAAGCAGGTCAGTGGTCGAAATTGGAAACTAAATGAAATGGCCTTACAAAAATTATTAAAAATCTAGGAAAATTATGATAATCATTGCTAATGATTTTAAATTGACTTAAGTAAGGATTGTCAAGTTTTGAACTATAATTTGAAAAATATTACTTTTGAGCTTGATTTACTTAAGATAGTAAATAGATATTTTAAAATTTTAGTTTAAAACTGAACTAAGGGTTTTCAAATCCAAGTTCATTAGATTTGAAGAGAAATAATGATCGGATATTTCGACGTTGGATTCCATAATTATATTGATATCGTTTGAGGAATTTGGAAGATGGTTATATCGTTATTCCATATATGGTATTTGTTGATTTCAGAATTTGATGTTGGATATAAGTAGATATGATTTCTATTTAAAACCTTATATTTAATATCAAATTTGATTTTGGGTTTGTCGTGAATGATGTTTTGAATAACATCAATTCTTTAACCCAGTTAAAGACAAGATTGGCATCCAAAAGTTAAGCAATCATTAAAGAATGATTTTGAAGATTAAAACTAAGTTAGAGTTTTAATGAAATCTTTGAGCAAAGATTGGAATGAATGGAAAGGAAAAGGGATTAACGGAAGTAATTAGAACTTACCAAAATGAATGTAGATATGGGTTAGAGGTAAGGAGCTAGTCACATTCTATCGTAGGTAGAAATTGCCCTAAACCAATAGAATGAGAATGGTGTCTTCCTCTGTGCTACAATAAATAAAATGGGAATGAGATTTTGATTTGGGTAATAAACTATGTATTAAGGTTTAAATTGAACTTAAAATAATAATCCAAAATTGTATAAAACTAGGATATCTCTGTGCATGCTTCACACGTTTAAAAATGCGCTAGTTATTTGGAAAGATCGGGTTTTCCACACATTCTGAATAACTATAAGGCGATTTTTTTAAAGTTATCGAAGACGATGGTTGAAGACTGGGAATCTTCACATCATTTGGATTGTTTCTGATGTCTCGATTACGCCGTACACCCAAGACGCGATTATTAGTGGCAGTCATTCGAACGTACTTGGAGATTGTCCGGATTTCAATGGCCTCTCTCCTTAATTGGATGAGGAATAACGTTTCTTTGGTTTCGTTCAGATCCGAAATGGACTTGTAAATGGATGTTTGTCTTATGTTGTAATTTATGGCATAACCAATTGGTTTCTATTGATGTTATGTTAGTTGGTGGCGGACAATTTATTCTCTTAGCTTAACACCCTCCTCTGAGACTTATGTACTCATAGGGTTATATATTAATAGATATCGATTATATGTTATGAATTGACAATGTGGCATGCTAAATGATGAACTATTGACGATCATAGCAGGGCTTAGTTAAGTGTAGCTTTGTGTAATGAGACTTTGACAAGCCTCACATCCAGAAGATGACCGAAACAAGAAAGTATGCATCAAGGTTATGAGGGTCGCGCCCCTTAGGGGATGACCATTTCCTTCTAGATTTTTTTAAAGCAACATTATGGTATGGAGCCCAGGTATTTTCTATATGGGTATTATGTGGTAGTGCTATAGTACAGAGTCTTGTCATTTTACTGTTGTGGTTTTGTTGGAAATTATGGATAACATAGAGAAAGGTCGATAACGACCGGGAAATGGCATACTCGTGCGACATGGCATTGAATAGCACCGACATCCTTGTGTTGGCAGAGAAGGGTTTACTTCTCGAGACGTCCCTCTAGAGCCATGCCTATTCGGTAAGGAAGTTCCTTAGCCTTGGTCATTTGTTGGAAGAACACATTTTGTGAATGGTTTAAGTCGGTATATGATTCTGAACCCCGATCATCCGCTATGTGCCCATACAATTTTTTTTATTGTAGATACTACGTAACACATAGGAGATCAGTATAATATTATGGTACCTATGCTGGCTAGATTTGATACATTTAATTGTGAAAGTGAATTTCATATTAGGCACTAATAAAAATAAAAGAGATTTTTACGTATCAAGCATATTTTTGCTATTATAAAGGAAACCTCGCCCAAGTGTACATTTGCATTGTGTTATGGAGGGAGACCGTATGGTAGTTTCATTTTCTAAAGAGCATTGCGAGTTTTGATATTGAATGGGGAAAACTCGTTTTATGTTATATGACGTGGTCCTGTGATTAATCTTACCTTAAAAATGAGTTAAAAACTATTTTAGTTCTTATAACTGTCCCAGGACTGACTCAGAGTTTATTGTTTTTCCCTAAACTCTGGGTGCCTATATTTTCCACATGGGTAGCCGATAGTTACAATTTTGCAGTTAATTTTAGAGCATTGCATGTCTGGAGCTTGGATAGAGTTCATGGCATTTCAGTCTTCCGCTGAGCATTTTATTTATTCCACTATGTTTATTTTTCTGTTGTGCATTGGTTTTCTGTACTCTAAGATATACTTGTACTCTGATGTAACATTGTTTTAATGATAATGGGAATTTTTTTTTTTGTTTGTTCCAATGTGTAAGTACTCTTAACAATCCACCTTTGAAAACGATTGAAGTCGGTTTAATTACCGGTTTGAACAAGACCCAAAAGTGGAATGTTATAATGTTATCGAGTGTTTGGTCATTACTTTTCATATATTGGTTATCTGTTACTGTTCTGTGACAAGTTATTATTCTTTTAGTTATAATGTTTTCTTCTGATAGATCCATAGCCATCCATAGCTTTGTATCAAGTATTTATTTAACACATGGATTAACTTGAGAATATATATATATATATGGCATCCATCGACGTGTTCAGTAGATAATTGAGATACGGTTATAGTTGGTCCATAACCATCCCCATTCTTCGCATCGGCAGATGGAATTACTATGTAATTATCTTTGTTAATGTGGGTCTTAGGGTGGGGCATTGCATTATTCCGATGTTTAGAATGTGAATGAGTTGAGATAAATCCGAATGATTTATAGTTGGAATCCGATTATGTTGGATTTTATATGAATAATTTATTTCAAAAAGTAAATTTGAATAGTAGAAACTATAATTTAAAATTTAATATTTTAAGAAGTTAGCATTTTCAATATTTTAAAATATTAATTAGATTCTATTTATATATATTTATATATAATTAATAATAAAATATTTCCTTAAAATGGAATTATTAAAAGAGGAAGTTATGAAGAGTTAAAATAAATATACAATAAAACAAGACAAGTGGAATTATATTGGTTATGACCAATATTTTATAAATAGGCTGAAGTCAATATTGGATTATAAACCATATTATAAGCAATGTTGGTCCTTAAATTGAATTTGAGCTTATAATAGAATTTTATAAGTAAAAAAAATTCTATAAATAAAAGTTTGTAATGATAAAAGGAAATTGGTTACGTTTATAAAAATATTGGAGTTGATTTGCTTATAAGAACAGAATGCAGGTTTAAGTTAAACAATTCGATTTCAACTCTAATCATGTAAGTATGTGATGAAGTATTTATTAAAAAATGAACTTAAATAAGTTTGAGATAAACATATCAGGAGTTTTATGAAGAAATTCTATTTATAATAGAATCAAGCCTCGTATAAAAGATAGAAATGATGTTTAAAATTAATATATTTGACTTACTTAATAATTTTTAAGTAAATGAATGTGAAATAAGAGTTTGAAAGGAAGGATATGGTTTTTAAAACCATAAATTAAATTAAATGTGATATCTACTGAATATCGGGATTTTTAAGTTAGATTTGGTAACATGGCTTATTTTGTTAAGATATCAAAGAATGAGATTGGAATCTATTTTATTAACGAAGTTTAACTGTTTATATATATATATTTAATTAAAACGAACTGGCCGCGACGCGGTAGTTTGCAGTTTTATATTTTGAACTTCAATTGAGTGTATAGAACTCAATATAAGTTGGAATTCTTTGAAATAAGAATCTTTTAAAGCTATTGAATGATAATTTTTTAATGAAAGGGAAAATTCTGGATTTCATCTTATATATTTTGAATTATGTTAGAATCTAATTTCTAGAAAAACAGTGGTATAATCGTTTATAAAATGTAATGATTTATTTAATAAAGGCGAAGGATTTTACGTAGGTGAAATTAGGATTTTTCGTTATACAAATCCAGATTTGAGTTCTTAAATAAATATGAACTCAAGTGGAGTGAATGAATTGATTTTCGAAATAAAAATCAGATTTTGGATTATAAAATGATGGTAAGGAATTAGAAATTAATTAGTTAATGGAGTTTTTTGTTCGAATTTGACTTGGGTTAAGTAAATTCGATTTGTGGATTTAAATCTGAAATCGAATATGAAACTCGAGTTAAAATGGAATTCGAATTGTGTATACGAAAATTAAAAATATATTTGAACAAGACATGTTCAATTTAAAAGGCGATTAGGCAAACAAGCTAATTAGAGAATAAATTAGCGAATTAAGTTAAAAACGATTGGATTGATTTGAAATAAATTGGAAATGGTTGAATTTAAGAAGGTACAGAACGAAGCTAATGGAAGAAATAAATTGAATGCTTAGCGAAAAAATATATATTTAATTCAATATGATATTTTATGAGTCTATTGGGCAAGTGTCTTAGCTTTTTGATTTTCTTTTCGAATGGAAAAGGCATAGAGAGGCGATTTGTAGTTGTACTGATTGAGCAACACAAAGGAAACGCTGGAAAAAAATTCGAAAATTGAAGGAGATAGAAAATTTTAAGAAAAAATGGAAACTAGAAATTGTTGGATCTGGATTAACCCTAGAGGGGGAGCGAATAAGGTTTATTGAAGATTAAACGCAAACAAATAATAATAAAGATATTGCAGAAAAGATAAATCACACACAAGAATTACCCAGCTTCAGCAAACCCTACCTATTGCTGCATTCCCAAGATTTCTACTAGGTATTAAAACAAATTCTCGGTTACAAGACTCTGTATACTCACAAACCCAGCTACTACTCTAATCCTACGCTCAAAACCTTGAAACGACTTTAAATCCGAAGTTGTGATTTTCTTAACTACAAAATCCTATAGCTAAAGCTCTCTAGTTTAGAAAACTAGTAAACATATGAATCATTTTACAATAAATAAAAAACAACTCAATAACAAAATAAAATAAAACTGCAAAATGAATAAGAGAAAGAAAAGCTCTCTTTTTATTTCTTTATCCCTTGTAAAATTTGGTCATCCTCTTTCTTTCATTGTTGCATAAAAAAGTGTAACAACCTGGAAAATCTGAACCAGTTTAAAAATTTTAAATTGGCTATTTTTGTAGATTTTAAATATTTAAAATAAAATATTTTAAATAACAACAACGAAAGTGTGTTTGAATCGATGTTTGAAAATAAATATAATTATTTTGAATTATAAACAAGGCCAGAAATGGCGCGGCAGTTTCAAAATTGAAATTCAAACTTTGACTGACTGTACCGGGTGCAAAATAAAACGGATTTTAGTGAAAACAAAAATATTTAAATCTGTTAGTGAATATCTTCCTAACGAATCTCAAAAATCGAAGTTTCATAGCGGGAGTCAAAAGTTATGGCCAAATGAATTTTCAGAAAGGTTGCTATAGAGAATATATCGCCCTTGAAAATAGACATTTTGCAAATGACCTCAGAATTCGACGAAACCACTTTTGTTGGATCCGGGATGTAAAATTATTGCTAGGTTTCAAATTTCATATTTTTTGAAGTCAATGTGTGAGCGTGGCAAAAGAAAATGTGTTTGGTGAATTTCTGTTAAATTGGATCGACAAGAAAATGGCCATTTTTCAAAGTCTCAGAATTCGACCAAACTAGTTTTGTTGGGACCGTATCGTCAAAACATAGCTAGATTTATTTTTCGGGAATTTTTAGAATCAGTATGTGGCCCCGGCAAATTGAAATGTACGTTCAAAACAAATATTGAATGTTTTATATTTTAATTTAAAGGGAAACTGACTGAAACAGTCGAATGGGCCTACGAAACATATCCCATTGTGTTCGGAATGGGGGTAATTAGCTAGGGACGACAGTCCTTGGGTTCGATTGGAGTTCGTATGAGATTAGGGGTATTTTAGAATTTTAAAAATATATAAATTAAATAAAAAAATCTGATTGGGCCTTACTCTCTCTCTCCCCATTTTCTCTCTCCCCGACATCCGATTAAAGGTGGAAACCCCTTCAATCCTTCCCATCCATTTTCCGGCCAAACCACTTCGATTCAGACCTCGACCCAGTTGAGGATTTTGTAGCCCTCGACGAGAGCTTCGAATCCATACCCACCACCCTCCGTCTCGTCGCCTGTAGCTCACGAATCACCTCCAGGAAGTCGCCGTCTTCAAGCCGCCGCCGCCATCGCCAGAGGCGATCAATCGCCGTCGCACCACCACGCGCGGGTGCGCCCCTCCTTCCTCTTCGACGCTGCGCCGCCCGATCCTCATATCGTTGCACGGATTGGATTATAAATCAAAACCTAGTTTTGAATGAATAGCTGAGGTAACAGTTTATTTTATTTTAAACTGTTCTATAGCACTTTAAAGCGCTACGGTTTACGATTTCACTGTAAAAATCATATCTTTTTCGTTTGTTGACGAAATTCAATGAACCAAGAGACAGTGGACTCGTGTGGACATCTTCGACATTCTAGAAGAGACCGCATATTTTTCTAAGCCTTCTGCTATTTTTGGGGGAGTGGAAACCAATGTGAGATTTCTAAATTATAATCGATATGGAATACAACGATGTATAAATTATATAGTCGATGTATGAGTTATATAAGCGTTGTACACCTTATGTATAAGCATTGTATAAGTTATATGTTCGATGTATACGTTACATATGCATTGTAAAAATTATATATGCATCTAAATGATCGAAATGAAGTGAAATGAAATTGAAATATATTTATATACGAATATATATATATATATACACACACTCCCCTCGTCCACAGACCATGGACGATATTTATCGGTTGTGATATTGTTTGGATTATTGGTTGATGTGAAATTTGGTGAAAATCATGAGTGATTGATTGTGGTTGAAAAATACCTGTTTGTGGTTGAGAATTATTTTGGATGAAACCACATAGGATTAGTTTGTGGAAAAGAAAAATAAACATGCTCGTCTGCGTACGAATTAGATGCATGAAATCCCCATTGTCAAAAACTGAGAGGTTTTAAGGTAGAGCGAGGAGCCGTACTAGGGACGGTCCCGGTTTTAACTACCCTGCCATTATGCTACCGAAATTTCCAATGATATTCATGTGTTAGAATTATTTTCATGTGCTGAAACTATATTCGTGTGTTGAATAGAAATTCATGTGTTGAGTAGAAATTCATGTGTTGAATGAGTTCATGTGTTGAGTAAATTATTTGAAAGATAAAAATCATATTTTTATTATATATATAGTATATATAAAATATTAGTATTTTAAATAAATTGTTTTAACACTAAAAATAACATTTTTACCTTATGTATAGACTATATAAAATAATCGTGTTTTGAAATAAATTTTTTTACAATAAAAATCACATTTTTATTATATATATCAACTATAGAAAATATTCATGTGTTGAATAAAGGACTAGAACGATAAAAATCATATTTTTATCGTATGTGTGAAGTCGAAAACGTTCATGTGTTGAATATATAGATTGAACAATAAAATCTACATTTTTATTGTGAATACGAAGTGTTAAAAATGGTGACGTGTTGAATAAATATTTTTGATGATAAAAATAGCATTTTTATCAAATATATGAAGTGGATATGGTTTTGAAATCGAAAAATGAATTATATTTATATTTATTTATATAAATATAATTAAATATAGTGAATAACGAAGCTGCAGTTCGTGTCTTGGAACCGTGATTTCAAACGATTAGTGCGGGAGATCTGACCATCGGATTTTCCAAAAACCGAAACCGTTGGGTTCGCCTTGGAAATATCTTTCCAACGACACACACTTTGTGAAGATCCAACGGTTGGATTGTCTGTAATGTTTAATTCAAATCTGAAGAAAAACAGTGCTAGAATCGGTTATATATATATATAAATATAATTAAATTAAATCAAATAACGACGATGTAGTTCGTATTTTGAAATCGTAACTTCAAACGATTGGTGCGGGAGATCCGACTGTCGGATTTTCCCAAAACTGAAACCGTTGGATTCGTTTTGAAAAGATTTTTCTAATGGTATAAAATTTGTGAAGATCCAACGGTTATATTTTCAGATATGTGTAAATCAAATCTGAAGAAAAACAGCGCCAACGCCGCGTTATGGCCTGAAGCGTCGTTTGAATGAATTGGCTATTTTTAAATAAATAAAAATAGCGATAAATCGTGATAAAATATTATAAACGATATGGAATGGAAATAAACTGAATTTGCTCGGTTTATTTGATATTTGATGGTTGAATGTGTTTGGTGTGAAAATTACATTAAAGAACAGAATTAGTGATATCGAATAATTTAACCATTGAAATGAATAGATTTTAAATTCTAAATATACGTGAATTATTTGAAAAGGCCGATTTTATTCTCATTTCAAATAATTGATCGACGATTGAAAGTCGAAGATATGAAGACGGTGCAAGACTGATGATCTTCACGTCGAATGGAGGGGTGCTACTGATGCTCATGATAGGAGTAACTACCTTAAAAGGGCTGAAGTAGTAGCCATCCGGACGTACTTGCTGATTGTATGGATATGCGAGGTATTGAGTGCCTCCGGTTTAGTTCAGACCCAGAACGAACTCGTAAATGGACTGTGTGTCTGACATTGGATTTTGTTCTGTGCTGATTGATCTCTATTAAATATATATCTGTTTGGTGGCGGAGAATTTATTCTCTTGCTTAACACCCTTCTCTGAGACGTACGAGCTCAGAGGTTATATATGGATAGAAATCAGTCACATGGGGTGAATTGCCTATGTGGCATGCCTAAGTGGCAGATGATCAAGGTTTCTGTTGAAAAGAAAATTCTTGTGGTTGATGATCAAAGCACGACCTGTGTGGCATAGCTTTGTGTATAGCATTGTTTCGCGAGCCTCACACCCCGGTATGAGCCAGAAACGGGAGAGGTCGTCTGGGAGGACATGCGTTTCCTTCTAGCTAGGAGTGGTGCTTTGGGTTTTGCACTCCCGGGTATTTTACTTATGTGGATGATGGAAAGCGAGGCCTCGGTTAGTTCGGTCTCTTTGGAGCCGATGGTGTGGTCGGATATGACCAGTGACGCCCCATTGGGCGGGGAAACGCAGGGTTCAGGAATTTTAATCCACATCGGTGGACCGGCCCTGACGATCCAAGGGCCCACCTGAGTCTGGGTCCTGAGACACGGGCTAGAGCGTCTCGAAGTCGGAAAGGACTATCTTTTGCCTTGGTTCGTGGTGGAAATCCAATTTCCAAATACGACACCATGCGGTTTTGATTATATATATATATATATATATATATATATATATATATATATATATGGCGACATGATATATGGTACCCACGCCATCTATGATTGATAGTTATGATTGAAATTGTTTTCGAAACATATAAACACTAGCAATAATATCAAATGATTTGTTTTGCTCGTATTAAGCATATTTAGGCCATTGTAAGGTAAAACTCTATCCTCTGGTTTGTGTTGCATTGTGTGATGGGAACTGAGTCTTATAATGGCTTCATTTTTATAAAAAGCATTGCGATGTTTAAAAGATTTACTTGTTTTAAAGCACTGGAAATCCAATGGAGCAAACCCGTTCCACAAGAGTGGCGTGGTCCTGTGATTAGCCATATTGGAAAATGTGTTAAGTAGATTTCTCATACCAGTACCATGACTGACTCGTAGTTTGTTTCACTTGCAAACTCGGGTTCCCCTTTTTCTACATGGGCAGCCTTGTATTCAGGTTTTAGCGGGCTCTTTTTGGATAGCTGGAGCTGAAGATGGATTCTATCATTTATCTCTTTTTATGCTGTTCAGCTTTTGTTGTACATATTATGTTTTTTTTCCATTGTAGACATTTATGTAAAGCTGAACTGTATTATGTACTAAGTATTATCCTATATACTGTGTAACTCTGATGATTATGTTTATCCAGTGTATTCTATTGTACATTATTTGGTGTATTTAATTATTTATGTTCTATTGTTATCTATTATGTGTTATATTCCAAAGATTTCCCTTGCCACCATCGTACGGGGTTTGGGGTCGTCACAAACGTGGTATCAGAGCTTTGGTTAAGAATAGTTCTGGAATATAACATATTAACGAACTCGTCAGAAATAGAACCAGTAGTGTTCTAGGACGAATAGCTCATTACAGATAGGATCAGTAAGGTCCTAGTATGAGTAAAGCAGAATGAGATACACCCTGATAGACACATTTACATTCAAGTATATGTCTCTATGTTTTAAAATTACCTTTTCTGTTGGCCTAACACTTTGTATGCTATTTGCAGACATTGAAAAATGAGTGACAGAAGTAGAAGAGGTAGGTTGGAACCATATGTTGAAGCTCTACTTAAGAAATATAGAAACATGGTTGGAGTACCATTCTTGGGCGAAGAATCTATTATTAAAACACAAGCTTGGATTCGTTCTGTTGAGAAAATCTTTGAAGGTTTAAAACTAAGGGATGACCAGAAAAGATTACTGGCATCTTGGGCACTCAAAGACGAAGCTTTGTTCTAGTGGGATTCGATTGTTAAAGATAATCCAGAAGGTGATATCACCTGGGATAGATTCAAAGAGATTTTCAACGAAAAATTTATTCCTCCAGAAGCAACTGAGCGGTTATGTGATGAATTCTACTATTTGATACAAGGAGATATGAATATCCCAGAATATCATAAGAGATTCAATGAACTTTCTCATTTTGCCCCTCATCTAATTCAAGATCCAAAGAGGAAGAATCTGATGTGTATTAATGGTCTACAAAGAAAATACCAGAATAAAGTAATGGGACATGTGAAGCTTCCTTTATCTGAAATGATATACATGGCTTATCAGTATGAAGATTTAAATAATCGAGGTCTTTTAGTCAATGAAGAGGAAGATAGTTCGAGAAACAAAAGGAAATTTGAAACCGACAGCCCAGAGACGAGTACACAGCCTGAGGCCAGTACGAAGTCTGAGTTCAGAAAGAAGCCTAGAGTCGACAAGAAAAAGGTTAAGTCTGAAGAAGTACCAATAACGACTGCCACATGTTCGAACTGCAAGAAGCCCGGGCATTTGGCGATAAACTGCGGACCCTTAAAGAAGCGATTGAAGAGTGGATTTAAATCGAAGAACAAGCTTCAACAGGGTAGGGAATGCCATAAGTGCCACCAAGCTGGTCATATTGCGAAAAATTGCCGACTATCAAAGAAATCTGAAGTAGTCAGGTAAATGAAGTGGCAGAAACTTCTGCACCCTCATCCGATCAGGAAAGGCTAGATGTTTTAGAAGGCATGCTTAATGTCAAAAACATTCCAGTTAAAGTACTTTTTGATACAGGCGCATCGCGAAGCTTTGTTGCAAAGAATGCGGTTAAGAAACTAGATTTGAATTTGAAAAAGCTCAGAGAACCCATGATTGTTCATAATCTGGTTGGGGGTTCTATCGATCTTTGTTGGGTTTGTGGGGTCCCAGTTTCTTTTTCCTGCTATCGATTCCCTACTATCGCGATCGTCATGAATTTTATAGAGGTTGATCTTATTCTGGGAATGGGTTGGTTAACCAAATATGAAGCTGAGGTTAAATGCGCCGACAGAGTCGTAAGGGCGAAGATTAAATCAGGCAATTATATAACCATTCCATGTGAAGGTTCGAATTCTGATAGAAAGGACTTCTGGGAAGCTCTAGATGATTCTCCTGCTCAAATAGATCCTATTCTTGTCGTTCCTGAGAATATTTCGGTCGACATTGAAGATATTCCTGTCGTCAGGAACTATGCGGATGTGTTCGAGGAAGTTGTTAGCTAACCTCCGCAGAGAGAAATTGATTTTAAAATCTCTTTAGTTCCAAATGCAAGGCCAGTAGTTCACGCTATTCGAAGAATGACCTTGAAGGAAAGAGAAGAGTTAGACAATCAAACTCGACAGCTAGTATGGATGGGTCTGATCAGGCCTAGTTTCTCTGTTTGGGGAGCAGCAGTGGTATTTGTCCCGAAGTCAGACGGGACTCTCAGACTATGTGTAGATTATCGTGACTTGAATAAGTAGACACTGAAAAACAAATATCCATGGCCGTGGATTGATGATTTGTTGGACCGATTGAATGGAGCACAATTGTTTTCACGAATGGACCTAGCTACAGGTTTCCATCAGCTTCGTATTGCCGAAGAGTGTGTTCCTTTGACAGCATTCAGGGGTCCAGGCTTATTCTACGAGTGGTTAGTAATGCCGTTCGGCTTATGTAACGCTCCAGCTTATTTTGTCGATCTAATGAATCGGGTATTCAGAGGAGTATTGAATAAATTCGTTCTGGTTTTCATTAATGATATATTGATCTTCTCTAAGTCAGAAAGCGAGCATGAAAAACATTTGGAATGGGTGTGGCTGATGCACTCAGCAAAAAGAATGTAATTATCGCCAGTCTTATCATCACGCCTTCATTGATTGATAACATATCTTCTCTTCAGAAGGATGATCACTTCATTCAGAAGATCAGAGAGAGAATTCAGAAAGGCGAGCCCTCGAGTTTCCAGATAGATAACGAGGGGATTCTGAGGTTGAAAGGCCGAATATGTGTGCCAAACATTCCTGAACTCTGGAGAGAAGTATTAGATGAATGTCACAAAGCCAAGCTTAGTATCCATCCACGGGTGAGCAAAATGTATAATGACATCAAACGCACTTTCTGGTGGAAATCTATGAAAAGAGACATATCTTTACATGTTAGCCGGTGTTCTACTTGTCAGCAAGTCAAAAGCGATCAGCGGAAGCTCGCTGGATTGTTGCAACCTTTGGAAGTTCCAGGTGGGAAGTGGGAACAGATTTCTATGGATTTCATAGATGGTTTTCCCAGAACCAGGAAAGGAAATGACAGTATTTGGGTGATCGTAGATCGATTTACAAAGACCGCTCATTTCATACCTGTTAAATCGAATAGAACTGCTCAGAGTCTGGCGCAGATTTATTTCAAGGAAATTGTTAGACTGCACGGAGTTCCCATGAGCATCGTTAGTGATCGTGACCCGATTTTTACTAGTAAATTCTAGGAAGCATTTCAAGCAGAATTGGGAACAAAACTGAACTTGAGCACCGCATATCATCCTCAAACATATGGCCAAACTGAGAGGGTGAATCATATTCTTGAAGATCTATTGCGGGCTTGTATTATTGATTTTGGCGGGTCATGGGAAGACCATTTGCATTTGGATGAATTCTCATATAATAACAGCTACTAAGTGAGCCTGACAATGTCACCATTTGAAGCATTGTATGGTAGACCATGCTGATCTCCTGCTTGTTGGGTTGAACCCGGCAATAGACTTGTATTGGGGCCTGATATGATTCGCGATGCTGCGGACAAAGTCGATTTCATTAAGAAATGATTACTCGCCGCTCAAACCCGACAGAAGAGCTATGTAGATAAGAGAAGAAGAGATGTATCATTTGTTGTTGGCGACTATGTATATTTGAAGGTATCTCCGATGAGAGGAGTCATCCGATTCGGTAAAACGGAGAAATTGGCACCCAAATTTATTGGTCCGTTTCCTATTCTTGAACGGATTGGAACTCTCACATATAGGGTTCAATTGCCTGATTGGTTGCCTGGAGTGCTTGATGTATTTCACGTATCTCAACTGCGAAAGCATGTGCATGATCCAGATCTCGTTGTAGAAGAATCCACACAACAGGATTTGGAAATCACTCCAAAATTGGCAGTTAGAAGAGAGCCGATGAAGATCATTGGCAAAGAAACAAAAGAGCTGAGGAACAAAAAGGTTCACTTAGTCAAAGTGCAATGGAGTGGAGATCCACGAGATTGTACTTGGGAAACAGAGGAAAGCATTAAGAAAGCCTACCCTAAGTGCAGGGTGGATGTCTCTGATTGACTCTGGTGCAAGGTACATTTACCATATTTTGTATTTCCATTCTGTTCTTTACTTTGTTGTTGTCTTTTTTGCATGGATGTAAACTATTAATCATATAGTCTAAATGATGTTAAAAGAGTATATGAATTATTAGTATATTTTTGAATGTTAAAAACAAACTGATTTTTGTTTGTGTTGTGTGATTATGAATTTGATTAATTGAATTATTAGAATGATAGTTAATTTAATCAATGAAGGAATGGTAAATTTATGCAATTAAATCACACATTGAACTGGTTTAAAAATGGTTAGAAATATATACATGTGCATTATATATGTTTGAACAGGTAAATGGATTAGCTGTTGAGTAAAGAATTTATTTGCATGACCCGACAAATAGGTAAATCTTAATGAGTTGGATGCGAAATTTTATTATTATATCAACTCCTGTGAATGCCATTAGATGCGGAGTGCTGGTTGTCCTGTGTGTAATAATAAACATCGCCATAGGGTAGTAACAATTAATTTTGAACTACACTACATTGCATACTTCTTGACTATAGGCATACTTCATCATATACCACATAAGCATTTGGAGCTTGTGTGACGAGGTTGAAGATTTACCGTACGAGTGAGAGGCTTGTATGGCGATGACTATATATTACAGGTTGAACTGGTGACTGATATGGACCATATAAAATGTAATGGTAAATTGCCAGATTAATAAAAACCCCACACGGGTCTGGAGATGACAATAAACACGTCTCTCTGGTCATTAAGGCACAAAAACCATTTATAGGGTGACGAGAATTTATTCTCTAGAGTTATTATCTATACACACTCCCCTGTGGACACCGGAATACATCACTATAAATATGTGCGTGCTTATTAGGATTTATTGGGCACCTAATACGGCCCAATAAATTTCCAAACCCCTGCCCGTACAAAGGAGGTTATGACGAAATTTTTCGAAAATTTAGGGTGTTAGCCAAATTTTTGAAGAATTTGAAAAATCTTAGAAACTGAAAAGTTGGAGAATGGAAGCCAGAATGAAAGCTGAGTTGATTTGTAAAACAATCTTCAACTTTGTTCCTTTTTGGGGACGAAAAGTTTTAAGTGGGGGAGGTTGTAACAACCCGGAAAATCTGAACTATTTTAAAAATTTTAAATTGGCTATTTTAGTAGATTTTAAATATTTAAAATAAAATATTTTAAATAATAACGACGATAAGTGTGTTTGAATCGATGTTTGAAAATAAATATAATTATTTTGAATTACAAACAAGGCCTGAAATGGCGCGGCAGTTTCAAAATTGAAATTCAAACTTTGACTGACTATACCGAGTGCAAAATAAAACGGATTTTAGTGAAACCAAAAATATTTAAATCTGTTAGTGAATATCTTTCTAACGAACCTGGAAAATCGAAGTTTCATAGCAGATGTCAAAAGTTATGGCCAAATGAATTTTCTGAAAGGTCGCTATAGAGAATATATCGCCCTTGAAAATAGACATTTTGCAAATGACCTCAGAATTCGACGAAACCACTTTTGTTGGATCTGGTATGTAAAATTATTGCTAGGTTTCAAATTTCATAAATTTTGAAGTCAATATGTGAGCGTGGCAAAAGAAAATGTGTTTGGTGAATTTCTGTTAAATTGGATCGACCAGAAAATGGCCATTTTTCAAACAGTCTCAGAATTCGACGAAACTAGTTTTGTTGGGACCTTATCGTCAAAACATAGCTAGATTTATTTTTCGGGAATTTTTAGAATCAGTATGTGGTCCCGGCAAATTGAAATGCACGTTCAAAACAAATATTGAATGTTTTATATTTTAATTTAAAGGAAAATTGACTGAAACAGTCGAATAGGCCTATGAAAAATATCCCATTGTGTTTGGAATGAGGGTATTTAGCTAGAGACGATAGTCGTTGTGTTCGGACTAGAGTTCGTATGAGATATGGGGTATTTTAGAATTTTAAAAATATATAAATTAAATAAAAAAATCTGATTGGGCCTCACTCTCTCCCCCCATTTTATCTCTCCCCGACATTTGATTAAAGGCGGAAACCCCTTCAATCCTTCCCATCCATTTTCCGGCCAAACCACTTCGATTCAGACCTCGACCCAGTTAAGAATTTTGTAGCCCTCGACGAGAGCTTCGAATCTATACCCACAACCCTCCGTCTCGTCGCCTGTAGCTCACGAATCACCTCTAGGAAGTCGTCGTCTTCAAGCCACCGCCGCCATCGCCAGAGGCGATCAATCGCCGTCGCACCACCACACGCGGGTGCGCCCCTCCTTCCTCTTCGACGCTGCGCCGCCCGATCCTCATATCGTTGCACGGATTGGAGTATAAATCAAAACCTAGTTTTGAATGAATAGCTGAGGTAACAATATATTTTATTTTAAACTGTTCTATAGCACTTTAAAGCGCTACGGTTTATGATTTCACTGTAAAAATCATATCTTTTTCGTTTGTTGACGAAATTCAGTGAAATAAGAGACAATGGACTCGTGTGGACGTCTTCTACATTCTAGAAGAGATCGCATATTTTTCTGAGCCTTCTGCTATTTTTGGTGGAGTGGAACCCAATGTGAGATTTCTTAATTATAATCGATATGGAAAACAACGATGTATAAATTATATAGTCGATGTATGAGTTATATAAGCGTTGTACACCTCATGTATTAGCATTGTATAAGTTGTATGTTCGATGTATAAGTTATGTATGCGTTGTAAAAATTATATATGCATTGAAATGATCGAAATGAAGTGAAATGAAATTGAAATATATTTATATACGATTATATATATATATACTCCCCTCGTCCACAGACCATGGACGATATATATTGGTTGTGATATTGTTTGGATTATTGGTTGACATGAAATTTGGTGAAAATCATAAATGATTGATTGTGGTTGAAAAATACCTGTTTGTGGTTGAGAATTATTTTGGATGAAACCACATAGGATTAGTTTGTGGAAAAAAAAATAAACATGCTCGTCTGCGTACGAATTAGATGCATGAAATCCCCATTATCAAAAACCGCGAGGTTTTAAGGTAGAGCGAGGAGTCGTACTAGGGACGGTCCCGGTTTTAAATAGCTTGCAGTTATGCTGCCGAAATTTTCAATAATATTCATGTGTTAGAATTATTTTCATGTGTTGAAACTATATTCATGTATTGAATAGAAATTCATGTGTTGACTAGAAATTCATGTGTTGAATGAGTTCATGTGTTGAGTAAATTATTTGAAAGATAAAAATCACATTTTTATTATATATATAGCCTATATAAAATATTAGTATTTTAAATAAATTGTTTTAACACCAAAAATAACATTTTTACCTTATGTATAGACTATATAAAATAATCGTCTTTTGAAATAAATTGTTTTAAAATAAAAATCACATTTTTATTATATATATCAACTATAGAAAATATTTGTAATGATCCGCATTGGCAGAGGTATTATAATTAATTTATTTAATTATATAAATAGTGATATAGTGAATTTAATGGTTGTTTAATTAAAAATAATAGTAAATATTTAATTAAAATAATAAATTAAATAATATATTTAATTTTGAAATAATCAGAATTGGCTGAAATAGCTATAGGGTGTGAACGGGATCATCTGTGATATTTAATTCAGTTTAGAATTGAAATAGAATAACGAATATATTATATAAATGACAGTTTGAACGTAGAGTTATAATATAATTAAAATAGAGCTCGAAATGGCGCGGTAGTTTGCTATTTGGCGATTTGAACTTCAACTGAATATACAGGGTTCGTTTTAAATCGGATTTCTGTGAAACAAGAAACGTGTGGAGTTGGTGGAGTATATCTTTATAGTGGAAGAGAAAAATCGGGATTTCGTCGTGTAAATTTTGATTTATGTCCAAATCAAATTTTAGAAAAGTCGTTGTGGAATTCCTTTATAATTTATAAAGGAATTAATTATATTTTTAAAAGGAAATTCATTTTAAATCGAATATCGATTTAATCGGGATTTGAAATATCAATCCAGAAATTCACAAAGGAATATTCTAGAGCTATATGATATTCTGTTGAGAATATATACGATAATATAAATTAATTTATATTTAATTTAATTATATTTAAACATATTTATATATTTAAATGGGTCATCCAGAGCTTTAAAAATAGCCAATTTTGCAAACGACCTCAGAATTCGATGAAACCAATTTTGTTGGATCCGCAACATCAAATTGTTGCTAGATTCCAAGTTCCGTGATTTTTAGAGTCACTGTGTGGCCGTACGGATTTTTAGAGCGAAAAACATTCAGTATTTTGATGATTAAAAATACGCTGTGTGAGCAAACGGAGTCGGAATTCGACGAAACCAGTTTCGTTGGGACCGTAATGTCGAACTCTAGTCGTATGTCCAATTTCGTGATTTTTGGGTATCGTATGTGACCTCAGAAATTTTTGAATGAGATAAATTAATAAAATAAATTACTTAGCTTAAAATCTAAGCCAATATGTTTTGCTATAAATACCCACTCTCACCCTCCCCTAAAACCTAATTCATTTTCCACCGTCAAAGAAAATGGGCCGCCACTCTTATCTCTTCAGCAAAATAAAACATAAGAAATGGATCTCCTAAAATCCATATAAACTCCAATAAAATCGTATAAATCAAAATATATATATATATATATCGATTTCTGAAAGTGTCCTCCTCGATTACATACTGGTTTCACATGGTTCGAACGAAGTTCAGTTCCGCTGTGTTTTTCATTCAGCAGCTAGGGTTCGAAGTTCAAATCGATTTGGGTTTTAATTCGAATAACGGATAAAGGAGTGATTTTGGTGACGTTGTAGAGGTTCGGTTCTGGGAATCTGGAAGGATTCGGTCACCATTTGGGTCGATGTCCGTACAGAGATGGCACGCCAGAACTGTTAAAGTCGATGAGAATGACGATGTCGAGTTGGAGTCCAGTGAGAGAAGTAGACAGGGAGATCGAAGAAACGAACTTCGGTGACCTCGTTTTGGTGGATGGATGTGTAAAGCGAAGAAGACGGGAGGGTTAGAGCATTGAAAATGGCTGAGTGAAGCAACGGGTTACAGTATTGATTCATTTACAGGGTGTGTTCGGTGGTTACTGTGAGTTGTTCATGGCTGTGCAAAGAGAATCGCAAGATTTGGTTCGAGTTCTCTGAAGTTGTGTCGGGAAGGTAAAGCATGGAAGGAGGGAAATTTTTGGTGGTCTTTGTGTCGGTATTCGTGAAGGAGTGATGGTGAGGAGAAGAGTGAAGGTGGGCTCATCGGTCTCGAACTGTGGAAGAGCATGCGAAGTAACGAAGTAATACATGGTATGATTAAGGTCAACGCCCATTTAGAATTTGCTAATGATCCAAGTTTAAATAGTTAATTATTTGTTAAATTAATTAAGCTAATAAGGCCTGTTATGTTTAAATGTGAGATGACTTTGGAATTGTACAGGGATACTTCGAACTGAGGAAAATAAATGAGGAGTGGGCTATAGTGTTAAGGTTGGAAACGTTTGGTATTGGTAAGTGGTGTGTTTTCGTAAAAAGGGAAAGCATGGTTGAAAAGGTGTTGGTAGAGGAAGTAAGGTTGGAACTTGTTAGCAGTTTCAAGTTTCAAAAATCCAAATGGTGGGAGTGTAATGTACAGTGAAGTTCATTTGGTTTTTGGTACTGAAGGGTGGAGTTATGGGGGAAGAAGGTCTTTAGGCGGGCTGGACTAAATGGGTAGTGGGCTGCGGAAACAAAGAAAGGTTAAAACCCAAATTAATTATAAAGGAAATTCAATTATTTCTAATATAAATTTGTACAAACTTATAAACTGTACAACTATTCCATACTATATCAGAATTTTGAACGGTCAGTAATGTTGGGATCGTATGAACAGACGCTACACCTTGTAACTGACTTGGAGTGAATTCGAGCTCGTTACAATTTAGAGCAAAATAAATTGTCCGTCTGAATCGAGCGATGGTTATCGTTATTAACGATGATCGTCCAATGTGAGTAAATCTCACAAACTGAACAGTTTATAATTTCATGTTGTATTTTTAGAACTGTTAAATATTGGCTGATTGACTGTGTGTTGACTGTTAGATTGAACTGCTAGTCAGTTAGTTGAATTTCTGTATTGATTCTGTTTAACAGAATATATCATATGGAACTGAAAGTGATGTTATCTATATTGTTTAACATCTGTGGATGTAGGGAGACAGGTTGGAGGAATCCAACTGGATTCCTCAACATTTATTTTACTGTGATTCATATATTGTGATATATGATGTGATATATAATATGTGGTTGATTATGTGTGTTTGGACGATATTTATCGTTGTTATATGGTATGTTAAATACCATAACATACCGGAATGGTGAAAAGGGGATTTTCAAAATGAATATTGAAAATAGATTATTTATAAAATCACAGGATTTTATAAAAGAGATAATATTTATAACAATCAAAGGAGATTTTATAAAAAGGAAATATTTAGAAAATAAATATAGTTATAAAAAGGAAATTTGTTTATAACCGAATAGGGTGTTATAAAAATGAAAACGTTATAAAAAGGAAAACGTTACCAAAAGGGAAATCATTTGTAAAGTGAAGAATTGTTACTAAAAGTAAATCTTTATAAATGAATAGTTTATTCAAAAAGGAGTTAGTCCAAAGGAGTTATCGACTAGAGTTAATCAAATATAGTTATTCGAAAGAAAGGTTAAGTAAGGAAGTTAGTTAAAGAAATTTAAAGTAAACTTTGCCTATTTCAAGGTTAGAAATGTTGTTCAGTTAAGGTCTGAGAGGTAGTTCTACCCCAACTTGATTGGCTTCATTTTTAACTAAGGAATGGTTAAGGTTCGGCAGTAAAGGATGGTTAAGTGAATAAGTATGATGTTTTGAGTTGGCATAGCGATGTTTTATCTAAACATCTGCTAAATCCAAACGTAGGAGTTTTGGAAATGTTTCCAAACAAGAACCAGAAATGTTTTCCAACATAGGAAACAAAAAATGGAAATATTTTCCAGTGTTAATAAGATATATTTTCTAAATTTAGAAATTAGCAAATGTTGAATATAGGCAAACAGGAGATAAGTAAATTAATGAAATAAGGAGATAAATGTTAAATAATGTCTAATTGATAGAATTTCCATATGGAAATAATATCGGTGTTTGCACACGTGTTTTTCTTCGATAGTTAAATCATAGACTATCGAAGTTTTTAACCATTTAACGTTGTTAATATGGAGAGACCGGTTGGATTATTATCCAAAGAACCACTCTGTATTGGCATAAGCGTTGCGAATCATATATGCCAAAGATAATTGAAGACAGAGTAAAGTGCAAGGGTTGTTGTATAAATCTTAGATAACAGTGCCTAAGATGGATATACTGAATAGTGCCTTCGGTTCATCCTCTTCCTGGATGACTTGTATGGACGGATGTCTGACAAAGTATTTCCATACGATCACGTATATTGATTTCTCCAACCGTACCAAGAGTGGAAGCGGAGAAGGAAACTTCTTTTAGCTAACACATAATGTATTGTTGAGGACGTCAATCGGTGATTGAATGGATTTGACGATGTGACATTCAAAGTGAATCTGGTGCGATGATAAAGCGTAGCTTCTAGCCTCACATCCGGTAAATGACAGAAATCGGGCAGGCAGCATGGCTAAGTCGGTTGCTCCGAAGTAGGGTGTGTAATCACCTGATCTAGAGTTTCATTTATTTCTAAAAATCTATTGTCGATACTGTCCCATTCGGGAAACGGTTGTTGATCCCAACCGTTGGTGATATACATTCGATACACTCAAGCGAAATGAGTGGTCGGTCATGTGTGGCCAGGTTTCAAGATGTTCTTGTTGAACCCAGTGTATTCCTTTCTAGAGATACACTAGCGAAAGGTGGTTCCATACCTTGTCATAGTTGAAAATCCATTACCCAATACGTGCTTGCGGTTTTGATTGTATACTATATATGTAAAACGTGAGATGAAAGCGTTTCTGCTAGATCATTATTATAGTTGTGGTCGACAGACATTATTATAATATCAAAAGGGTTTTGATATAAAGATATTTTAGATTCTCATAAGGGAAAAACCTGTTCCGTTATACGGCGTGGTCTTATGAGGTATCGTTTACTTGTTAGAACTGTTTTAAACCGTTTTACTCATACCAGTCCCATGACTGACCCAGAGTTTATTTTGTTTTGTTTTCCCTAAACTCTTGGGTGCCTAATTTGTATGGGCAGTCAAGTAGTCAGGATTTACAGATATACTGGAAGAGCTTGGAGCAGGAGGCTTCAGGAATATATAGCTATAGTTATTTCCGCTGTGTTGTACTTTGATAATGATGTATATTCAAGTACAGATGTATATTTCAAGATATGTTATATATATTATATGTTATTCATTCCGCTATGAGGTTCGTGTTACTCTGATGTTGTGTTCTTCTTCTTCTTCTATTCTAAGTTTCTATCTTATCTATTCTCACCCTCTGTTTTCTTTCTATTAATTTCCTGATTTTTAGTTTAATTTGGGGTTGGACTTGTGTTTTTGGTCAGCTCAAATTTGACCGGATTTTCGGGTCATTATAGTTTGTATCAGAGCTTAAGTAAAGTGATTTACCTTGGCTCTGTGGCGTGACTCAGTAGAGATAGGGTTAGTAATACCCTAGACTGAGATTGAGTGTATATATACGAGTGGACGTATTTGTTATTGATATAAAAATCATTTTATATTGTGGGGATTTATTGGTTGAGTCGTTTATGAGTTCTGGTCGATCAGTTTGATCCACTGTACCGGTAGGAGTTACTAAACACTCGAATACGATGGGTCGTCACGATATGTTTTGAAAAGAGGGTAAATTAAAATAAGTTTACCCAAGGTATATCTTGATATAGAGAAGATATATATATCAAAATTATAATATAGTGGATATATTGGTTGTTATTATAATCGAGTAAGATTATAAGTGAAATGGTTATGTAAATAACCAATCAGAATTCATATAAGTGAAATATGTGAAATTAGATGAGTTAAATCGGAAATTTAAACCATAAATTGAATTAAAACTCTGGAGAATTGGATAAGTGTTTGTAAATGGATTTGGATAAAAATAAGGAAGATTTAAGATTATGGGAGATTTTAAATTGTTTACAAGCAGTGGGAATTATATTTTGAAATGAATTTCAAAGTGGAAATGTTTAGAAATGGTTTTATAGTATTGAACTCACTTCGATCGCTAGAAAATAGATTCCGATGATGACAGCTGCATCATCAGTATTCATTTTCGAGTTGTAAGTGATGAATTACTACCAGAGATACTGTTTTGAATTTGTTTTGGGAAAGACAAGTTGTGTTGAATTTCAAAATGGGATTTATAATATAGAATTTGAAAAGAATTTGAACATATAGAATTTGAATATAGAAATTCAAATGGGATTTATAATATAGAATTTGAATACAGAAATTCAAATGGGATTCATAATATAGAATTTGAATAATAGAATTTGATATATAGATTTGAATAAAAGAAGTGATATAAAATTTGAATAGAAATTGAATAGAATTAACTAAGTCGAAGAGAAATTAGTTAATCGAGTTTTGAATTTGAAGTTGAACTTTGAAAGGTGAATTGGATTTGTAAATGGATATTCAAAATCGAATATAGAACTTAAATTTGAAATTTGGATTCAAATTAGTTAATAAGCAAGTTAAAATATATTTAAACATGTCATGTTCAAATATAAAGGTAAAATAGACTAAAGAGTTAATTAACGAATTGAGTTAAAACGATCAGGTATAGTAAAATAGATTGGACAGGTATAAATATACAGGAGACAGGTTTGGAATATAGTATAGAAGTGGAATAGATAGAATGCTCGACGAAAAGGTACGTATTTAATTCATATATGAGATTTTATGCGCCGTATCGGCTAGCCGCTTGGCTTTTTCTTTTTCTTTTGGATTGGTGAGGTCCATGGGAGGCTATTTGAAATATCCCGATGCTCCTGGTACAAAGGAGGTTATGGAGAATTTTTCCGGGAATTTAAGGAGTTAGAATATTTTTAAGACAATTTGATAGTTAGAAATCAACGTATCGATATATATAGAAGTCGATAAGGAAACGAACATAGAAATAGAGTAGTAAAATCAAAAAGGAAGACTAAGAATAAAATCTAGTAAGAATAGAAAGAGGAAGCGTATACGTGTTTAAAAGTGAAGAAGTAGTTGTATGGTATTGATTATTAGAGTAAGTAGTCATATCTGTTTTGACATTATAAATGTTATTCAGTCAAGGTCTGAGAGGTAGTTATACCCCAACTTGATTGATTTCATTATTAACAAATAAATAGTAAGATTTCAGGCTCGAAGATCAATGTGGAATAAGAGTTAGTTGAATATAGTATTTGGGTTGTCGTAACGATGTTTTACACAACATCCGTTTTAACCCAAATAACTGTAAGCTTGGAAATATAATAAAGAATATTTCCTAAGTATAGAAATAAACGAGATCGTAAAAGAGATAATTAATTGGAATATTTTCCAATCATAAATAGCATATATTTTCTAAAGTTTAGAAAATAAAGGAAGGCGATATTCAGAAATGTTTTCCAAATAACATAAAAGGCTAATATGGTTATTGAAAATATTTGGTTAACAAATATTGATAAAGAAATAGAGAAGTGATTTAACTAATGGATTATTAATTAAGGGCTCAGTGACATGTTCAAAAGGAAATTTTGATTTTTGAAAAGAGTAAACTGTTTGAAAACTCCCAGGGAAAGACTGTTTGAATTAAAACAAATTTAACAAAAATTTGTGAAACCAAAATTTGAATTAAAGTAAAGCCAGTAAAGTGGTAACCGAGATTGAATTAGAATGATATCAAGACAAATTGGATTTGTGAGATTCAAATTTGAAGTGTGATGGGATAATCAAGTTAAGAGTTGGGAATCGAGAAGAAACTCGAGTTGAAATGATATTTGGCTCGGCTATAAGCGAATGGTTGTGTTGTGGATAAAAGCAGATTGGAATTTGATTGGGATGACCCTTGTATCCGCTGAATTGATAATAGGTGGAAATGATATAATGATATGCCGACAAAAGGTACAAGTTTATATTCCTATTGGATATAAGATTTATGAGCCGAATTGGCAAGCCGCTTGGCTGTTTGATTTGCTTTTGGGTTGGAGAAGGACCAGAGAGGCAAGTTGGAGTTTGACCGATTGACCAGTATAAAGGAGGTGCTGGCGAAATTTTTCGAAAAGTTAAGGTGTTAGAAAATTTTTAGGATTTTTGAAAATTTTCGTTGATAAGAATTAATTAATATTTAATTGAAATTAAATTGGTTCAGTTAAAACCGAAGTTAAGAAGTGAACAAATAAGTTCTAACCAGTAGATAGGGTCGTCTTCTAGCTTTAGCAATTTCGAGGACGAAATTATTTTAAGTGGGGAAGATTGTAATGACACGCATTGGCAGAGGTATTATAATTGATTTATTTAATTATATAAATAGTGATATAGTGAATTTAATGGTGGTTTAATTAAAAATAATAGTGAATATTTAATTAAAATAATAAATTAATTAATATATTTAATTCTGAAATAATTAGAAATGGCTAAAATAGCGCTAGGTGTGAACGGGATCATCTGTGATATTTAATTCAGTTCGGAATTGAAATAGAATAACGAATATATTATATAAACGATAGTTTGAACGTAGAGTTATAATATAATTAAAATAGAGCTCGAAATGGCACGTTAGTTCGCTATTTGGCGATTTGAACTTCAACTGAATATACAGGGTTCGTTTTAAATCGGATTTCTGTGAAACAAGAAACGTGTGGAGCTGGTGGAGTATATCTTTCTAGTGGAAGAGAAAAATCGGGATTTCGTCGTGTAAATTTTGATTTATGTCCAAATAAAATTTTAGAAAAGTCACTGTGGAATTCCTTTATAATTTATAAAGGAATTAATTATATTTTTAAAAGGAAATTCATTTTAAATCGAATATCGATTTAATCGGGATTTGAAATATCAAGCCAGAAATTCACATAGGAATATTCTAGAGCTGTATGATATTCTGTTGAGAATATATACGATAATATAATTTATTTATATTTAATTTAATTATATTAAAATATATTTATATATTTAAATGGGTCATCCAGAGCTTTAAAAATAGCCAGTTTTGCAAACGACCTCAGAATTCGACTAAACCAATTTTGTTGGATCCGCAACATCAAATTATTGCTAGATTCCAAGTTCCATGATTTTTAGAGTCACTGTGTGGCCGTACGAATTTTTAGAGTGAAAAACAGTCAGTACTTTGACGATTAAAAATACGATGTGTGAGCAAACGGAGTCGGAATTCGACGAAACTAATTTCGTTGGGACCGTAATGTCGAACTCTAGTCGTATGTCCAATTTCGGGATTTTTGGGTATCGTATGTGACCTCAGAAATTTTTGAATGAGATAAATTAATAAAATAAAGTACTTAGCTTAAAATCTAAGCCAATGTGTTTTGCTATAAATACCCACTCTCACCCTTCCCCAAAACCTAATTCATTTTCCACCGTCAAAGAAAATGGGCCGCCACTCTTATCTCTTCAGCAAAATAAAACGTGAGAAATGGATCTTCTAAAATCCATATAAACTCCAATAAAATTGTATAAATCAAAATATATATATATATCGATTTCTGAAAGTGTCCTCCTCGATTACATACTGGTTTCTCGTGGTTCGAACCAAGTTCAGTTCCGCTGTGTTTTTCATTCAGCAGCTAGGGTTCGAAGTTCAAATCGATTTGGGTTTTAATTCGAATAATGGATAAAGGAGTGATTTTGGTGACGTTGTAGAGGTCCGGTTGTGGGAATCTGGAAGGATTCGGTCACCATTTGGGTCGATGTCCGTACAGAGATGGCACGCCAGAACTGTTAAAGTCGATGAGAATGACGATGTCGAGTTGGAGTCCAGTGAGAGAAGTAGACAGGGAGATCGAAGAAATGAACTTCGGTGACCTCGTTTTGGTGGATGGATGTGTAAAGCGAAGAAGACAGGAGGGTTAGAGCGTTGAAAATGGCTGAGTGAAGCAACGGGTTACAGTATTGATTCATTTACAGGGTGTGTTCGGTGGTTACTGTGAGTGGTTCATGGCTGTGCAAAGAGAATCACAAGATTTGGTTCGAGTTCTCTGAAGTTGTGTCGGGGAAGGTAAAGCATGGAAGGAAGGAAATTTTTGGTGGTCTTTGTGTCGGGATTTGTGAAGAAGTGATGGTGAGGAGAAGAGTGAAGGTGGGCTCGTCGGTCTCGAACTGTGGAAGAGCATGCGAAGTAACGAAGTAATACATGGTATGATTAAGGCCAACGCCCATTTAGAATTTGCTAATGACCCAAGTTTAACTAGTTAATTATTTGTTAAATTAATTAAGCTAATAACGCCTGTTATGTTTAAATGTGAGATGACTTTGGAATTGTATAGGGATACTTCGAACTAAGGAAAATAAATGAGGAGTGGGCTATAGTGTTAAGGGTGGAAACGTTTGGTATTGGTAAGTAGTGTGTTTTCGTAAAAAGGGAAAGCATGGTTGAAAAGGTGCTGGTAAAGGAAGTAAGGTTGGAACTTGTTTGCAGTTTCAAGTTTCAAACATCCAAATGGTGGGAGTGTAATGTACAGTGAAGTTCGTTTGGTTTTTGGTACTGAAGCGTGGAGTTATGGGGGAAGAAGATCTTTAGGCGGGCTGGACTAAATGGGTAGTGGGCTGCGGAAAAAAAGAAAGGTTAAAGCCCAAATTAATTATAAGGGAAATTCAATTATTTCTAATATAAATTTGTACAAACTTATAAACTGTATAACTATTCCATACTGTATTAGAATTTTGAACGGTCAGTAACGTTGGGATCGTATGAACAGACGCTACACCTTGGAACTAACTGGGAGTGAATTCGAGCTCGTTACAATTTATAGAAAAATAAATTGTCCGTCTGAATCGAGCGATGGTTATCGTTATTAACGATGATCGTCCAATGTGAGTAAATCTCACAAACTCTGAACAGTTTATAATTTCATGTTGTATTTTTAGAACTGTTAAACATTGGCTGATTGACTGTGTGTTGACTGTTTATAAAATCACAGGATTTTATAAAAGAGATTATATTTATAACAATCAAAGGAGATTTTATAAAAAGGAAATATTTAGAAAATAAATAGGGTTATAAAAAGGAAATTTGTTTATAACCGAATAGGGTGTTATAAAAAGGAAAACATTATAAAAAGGAAAACGTTATAAAAAGGAAAACGTTACTAAAAGGGAAATCATTTGTAAAGTGAAGAACCGTTACTAAAAGTAAATCTTTATAATTGAATAGTTTATTCGAAAAGGAGTTAATCCAAGGAGTTATCGACTAGAGTTAATCGAATATAGTTATTCGAAAGAAAGGTAAAGTAAGGAAGTTAGTTAAAGAAATTTAAAGTGAACTTTGCCTATTTTAAGGTTAGAAACGGTGTTCAGTTAAGGTCTGAGAGGTAGTTCAACCCCAACTTGATTGGCTTCGTTTTTAACTAAGGAATGGTTAAGTGTAACACCCCGAATTTTTAGTTAATACTAGAATTAACTAATTACAGGATAAATAATCTCAGATGTGGGAATTAGGGGAAACGGGCTGCGTCATTACGTTCGTCTCGGAAAAATACGCGAAATAGAGTCCGAGTTTTCGAAAATCGGAGTCCGTATGGCCCAGTTATGGCCCGATGAAGTTTGCAGAAAATTCAAAACTAAAACAGATTTAAAAATTTAAAAATTCAGATTTGGAATGGGCCAGGCGGGGTCAGGCGGGAAGTCTCCCGCCCAACCCATGTCGACAGGACTGTCGACAGGCCTGTCGACAGGGGTGTCGACATGCCTGTCGACTTGCCTGTCGACAGGGTGGCACCGTTCTGTGAACCTGGGTGCACCAGGTTGCACCAGGTTGGGTTTCAGGCTGGCTAGGAGGGCTGGTTCTAGAGATTTCCTAAATCTAAGGGTCCTAATCTAATCTAGGGTTAATCTAAGGGCCTAAAACACTCACTTAATCCTATAAATAAGACCCCAACCCTACCCTAATTCATTCATAATTAAGTCTTGTAACTAAACTATGGCAAAATGAAATTTGAGCATGGCCTCCACTAGTTCATAAAGAAAGTTGCAAGCTAATCCCTCTCTAATCAATCTCTAATCATCATTATCTTCATAGTTTGCAACTAATTCTACTTCATAAGGTTGCTAATCTTAAGTTTGGTGAGTTTCTATCACTTTAACATTGATTGTTAAAGTAAGTAGATTGGGTGTAATGAGACTTATGGTCTTAAATGCGGATTAGTGAGTTTGAATCATGTATAATGATATGTTACTCTATGTTGTTCTATGTTTATGCATATTTGATAAGATTGGTATGCATGCTTAATAAGTTGATTTATGCATGTTTAACAAGATGGTATATGCATGTTTAGCAAGAGGATTTATGCATATTGAATGAGTGGAATTATGCATGTTTAACAAAGTGAGTTATGCAAGTTAAGTATATGTTAAAATGCAAGTTTAAAGTGATATGCAAGTTATGCATGCTTATGCAAGTATATGGATGCTTATGCAAGTCATGTATATGTTTAAATGCAAGATTTATGTGATATGCAAGTTATGCATGCTTATGCGAATATATGAATGCTTATGCAAGATATGTATATGCTTAAATGACATGATATGCAAGTTATGCATGTTTATGCAAGTTATGTATGCTTATGCAAGTATGTGAATGCTTATGCAAGTATGTGAATGCTTATGCAAGTTATGTGTATGCTTAAATGCATGTTTAACATGTTATGCAAGTTATGAGAATGCCTATATGCAAGTTCAATATATTATGCAAATCATGTGTATGATAATATGCAAGATCATAAGTAACATGTTATGCAAATCATATGTATGATAATATGCAAGTTGAGTTAAATGTGGTTGGGTTAAAATGTGTTCATATATGCAAGTTGACATCCTCTTAACCCATGACAAAGTCATATGCTAAACCCATGATATGTGTGATGGATCTTCCCCTTTTATTATGTCATGAGATGAGAACGATTTACGTGGGGAACGATGGGGTGGGTAAATATGTTAATAAATGAATGATTGGGTATGATTAAGCATACCATAAAAATAAATTACCATAAGTGGGAATTTACCTATTGAGTTAGGTCTACCCCATGGGAATTTACCTATTGAGTTAGGTCTACCCATGTTATGGAAAACTTGATATTAATTAGGGATAATTAATATGGGGGTGATTAATTAGGTGTAATTAATCGACTAAGACACGAGGTTGGACTCATTTGTAGTGTAAAACTGCCCGGACCCGACCGGCTTAACCAGTTGCTACAAATGTCAGCCCAATGTGAGAGGTCTTGGCCATAAATTAAATACGTGATTAAGGTAAAGACACGAGGTTAGACTCTGTTATGACGTAAGACTGCCCGGATTCTACCGGCTTAACCAGGCGGTCATAACAGCCAGTCTAATGTGGGAGGTCTTTATGGAAGATCACGGTCTTAATTAATTAAGAAATACTTAACCATAGTAGCATGTAGTGGGACATGAGGGGTTAAGTGGGTGCCTTGGGTGGCATGAGGAAATTTTGTGGTTGCCTTGGGTGGCATGTGGAATCTAGTAGGTTGCCTTGGGTGGCAATAGAAAATACGATTAGAATACTTAACCAAGTGGAAACATGTAATTAAACATGATTAAAGGGTTAAGTGGGATACACTAGATATTAGACAAGCTTAAGTGGGTAGCTTGTGGGGGCCCATTTCAACCAATATCCCAAATGTATCTTTGTGGGCTCGACCCATGTCGAGTGACGGGACACGCATATTGGGCTTGATTATAAGAGGCCAAAACGGGTTAGCGGTGGCAACGCAAGTCCAACGGGTTTCATATGCGTGTGTGGGCCCGGGCTGGTAGATAAGCCGTTGTTGCATCGTGTAGATATAAAGCCGTGCACCGTTAGTATTGGGTAGCCACTTTTGGGGAGTGATACACCCCACTGTTGGACCAGCATGGGTATCTACGGTAGGGAGCCGATCGATGGGGAGTAGTGGGTACACCTAATAAAGATAGGGGCAGACGGCACCTATGTAGGAGTACACGAAACTACTGGGTAAGAATTACTGAGTACACCTAGTGGAGATAGGGGCAGACGGCACCTATGTAGTGGGCTAGGAGTACACGAAACTACTGGGGAAATTTTCTAAGTCCTTGGAGGGATCAACCTTTAAGTGGGAATGACTGGTGTGGTGCAGTTAGTAATTATCCTTGGGTGGGTAGATGCGTCCTGACGGTTATCTTAGTTTATCCTAAGTCTTCTAAGCTACTTAGTGTAGCCATTCATCCCCAGATATTACCGTAGGTCAAGTTTATGTCTTCTCTGGTTACTTTAATGATTGTATTGTTAAAGTTATAGGACTCACTCAGACTTATGTCTGACCCCGTTGTTTTTATCTTTTTCCCAACCCTCAGGTCCTACGGTGGATCCTAGCAGTAGTAGAGCTTGATCGGATTGCTGTTCCAGTCTTTCGGAGCTTGGGTAGATGTAAAGCTCCAGTTATCCAGTTATCTTTTCTTTTGTCATGGCTATTGTACGAGAGAGTGGGATTATGTACTTCTTTATTTTGACGGATATTGTACTTGACTTTTATCATGGTTTTATGATGTAACCAGACATGTTTATTTCCGCTGTTATGAGATGATGTTTTAAAATTTCAAGTACTACTTATATCTGTCTTGGTGTAATTTTTCTGTTCTATATTCACTAAAATACTCCACCGATGCTATGGCATTCCCTTTGTGAGTGACTATAGCGGGTGTGGGGTGTTACGCGTGGTATCAGAGCAAAGGTTACCGGAACAGATAAAATTTTTAGAAAATTATTTTTCTAAAACATTTTTGGAAAAGATATTTTCAAAAACATGTCTTTTAAAGAGAAAAGTTTTTGAAAGAAAAGCATAATCCCCAATAGCCATATCTATATCCTTCGAATTCTCCGTTTTGAATCTTTCCTTTTTCGTTTCAGCATGGCCGAGAATCTTAATTTTCCGGAGGGTGTGACGATACCAGTATGGTATAGGAGATTGATGGAGGCTAGGGCCACCACTACGGGTCCAGCAAATATTCCTCCACCAACCGTAGCACCCGATCTTCCTCCTCCCCCTCCTCCTCGCACAGATACTTTTGCTAAGACTTGCAAGGAATTTAAAGCTATGGGAGGGAAACCTTTTCAAGGATCTGAAACCTTTGTGGAGGCTAGAGATTGGCTTAAGGAGGTGGAAGAGTTGATAGATATCTTTGAGATGGAAGAAGGGAAGAAAGTCAAGTTGGCTGCTTGGTTAATGAAGGGAGAGGCCTCATTCTGGTGGGAGGTCACTAATGGAGAACGCCCCGTTGACTCTTGGGCGGATTTTAGGCAAAGATTTGTGGCAAAGTTTCTCTCAAGGGCGGAGGAAAACTTGTATATGGAAAGATTCTTGACTCTAAAGCAAGGGAATCTCTCGGTGAAGGAATATGTCAACAAGTTTAATCAGTTGGCAAGGTTTGGCCTAGACATGGTGAATACACCAGAGAAGAAGGCTTTGAGGTTCGTGAAAGGCTTGAATGAACCAATGCATGGGTTGGCTATGACTCATATCCCTATGGGGGCCACCTTTGAGAAGCTAGTGGACATGACACTCATGTATGAGGAAGAGAAGGGTCCTAATGCTAATAAGGCACCCGAGAAGAAGGGAGATCAAAAGAGACCTCAGCAACAACAGCAAAGCAAAGGTGGGAAAGGCAACGGTGGCAAGGGCAAGAAGAAGAAGTGTTTCAATTGTGGGACACCTGGCCACCTAAGCAAGGATTGTCGCAAGAAGAAGAAGACTGGCTGCTTCCATTGTGGCGAAGCAGGGCATTTAGTGAAGGATTGCCCTAAGAAAGGGCAAAGGACGGGATCTACCTCAGGAGGACAGGTGCAAGCTCTTGTGGCACCGACTCAGGCTAGGGGGCAAGTACAGGCTCTCGCGGTTCCACCAATTCAGGAGAGAGGTAGAACTATTTCCGTTGAAAGTCTGGTTTTTCTATTTGACCATCCTGTCCGTACATTGTTTGATTCAGGCGCATCGCATTCGTTTATCTCATCATCATTAGTTGAGTCACTGCACTTAGACACCAGTCTGGTAGATGATCCCTTGGTTGTTTCAAACCCAATTGGGGGCTCCACTTATTTGTCCATGATATGTTTGGGTTTGAAGATTTCTATACTTAGCATTGAGTTTAGATGTGATGCTTTTGTATTGGACTTCACGGGCTATGGGTTGATTTTGGGCATGGACTGGTTATCCAGTAATGGTGCCGTTCTTGATTGTGAAAGGAGAGTTGTTAGGCTCATGACCCGTTTGGGTAACACTCTCGAGATTTCTTGTAATCCCATGGACTCTGTTATGCTAAGTTATCTTGAATCGCTTGACGCTTCGGTCGAGAGTTTGCAATCTGTTAGAGTGGTCCAGGAATATCCGGATGTGTTTGAGGAGGTGAAGGGCTAACCTCCGAAGCGGGAGATTGACTTCCGAATATATTTGGTGGATAATGCTAAACCGGTATCTTTACCAGTGCGCCACATGGCTCCTCGTGAGAGGAGGGAACTCCATAAGCAAGTAGGGGAGTTGCTTGAGAAGGGGTTCATAAGACGAAGTATATCGGAGTGGGGTGCTCCAGTAGTATTTGCTACGAAGGCGGATGGGTCCCTCAGACTTTGTGTAGACTATAGAGAACTCAACAAGCTCACAAAGAAGAATAGACACCCATTGCCGAGGATTGATGATCTTTTCGATCAGTTGGTTGGCGCTTCAGTATTTTCTCAGTTGGACTTGGCCACGGGGTTTCATCAGTTGTGGGTGGCTGAGGATAGCATAGACAAGACTGCCTTCAGAACTCCGGATGGTTTCTATGAGTGGCTGGTGATGCCATTTGGGTTGACGAACGCCCCTGCATACTTTGTTGATTTGATGAGTAGGGTGTTCAGGGAGTTCCTTAATAAATTTGTGGTGGTCTTTGTGGACGATATCTTAGTATTTTCTAAGAGTGAAGAAGAGCATGCCCTACATCTTGGGGAAGTGTTGAAGACTCTTCGAGCGCATAGCCTTAAGGCTAAATTCTCTAAATGTCACTTCTGGAGGAGGGAAGTGCGGTTCTTGGGGCATGTGGTCTCCAAGGAAGGGATAGCTGTGGATCCCGCGAAGGTAGTATCAATTCAGGATTGGAAGGTTCCGAAGAATGCTACCGAAGTAAGAAGTTTCTTGGGGTTGGCGGGTTATTATAGGAAGTTTATTAAAGACTTCGCAAAGATATCAGCCCCATTAACCCGCTTAACAAAGAAGAATCTTGTTTTTGCATGGGACGTAGATTGTGATGATGCGTTCCGACGGTTAAAGAGAGCTTTAACCACTGCTCCAGTTTTAGTGTTGCCAGATGGGAGCAAGCCGTTTGTTGTCTATACCGATGCCTGTGGGACAGGACTTGGCGCAGTCTTAATGCAAGAGGGAAGGGTAATATCCTATGGTGGAAGGCAGTTAAGGCCGCATGAGAAAAATTACCCTACCCATGATCTAGAGCTGGCCGCTATTGTTTTTGCGCTTAAGATTTGGCGCCATTATCTTCTTGGTGAGAGATTCGAGTTGTTCACCGACCACAAATCATTAAAGTACTTGTTTTCTCAGAAGGATTTGAATCTGAGACAGCAAAGGTGGATGGAGTTCTTAGCATCCTATGATTTCGAGATAGCGTATACCCCTGGCAATGGTAACGTGGTGGCGGACGCCTTGAGTAGGAAGAGGTTGTCCTTGAGTCCATTGTTCGTGGAACGACGAAGCTTGGAGTTTATCTCGATGTTTGATTTCAGACCTTCCATTGATTATGTACCCGGTTTGCTAGCTTCTCTGGAAGTTAGGCCTACTCTTTTGGGGCGGATTGGGGAAGCCCAGAGGGACGACCCACAGTTGGTTGAGTTGATGGAGAAGCTCATAAGGGGGGAGTCGTCCAGCCATTTGAGTAGGTACACCCTAGACGATAAGGGGTGCTTACGTAGAGACGGTAGACTTTGTGTACCGCAAGATGAAGGGTTGAGGAAGGTTATTCTTGATGATGCACACCGTTCTAGGATGACCATTCATCCCGGTGGGGACAAGATGTACCAGGATATGAAGAGGGTTTTCTTCTGGGCCGATATGAAGAAAGATGTGGCCGAGTATGTCGCTCGATGTTTGGTATGCCAGCAAGTGAAGGCGGAGCAAAGGAAACCAGGTGGGTTGCTTCACCCATTGGAGGTTCCGCAATGGAAGTGGGATAGCGTCTCGATGGATTTTATTGACGGGTTACCCAGATCGAGAAAGGGTAATACAGGAATTTGGGTGGTGGTAGATAGACTTACTAAGAGTGCCCATTTCATACCTGTGAAGAGCAAGAGGACTGCTCCATGGCTAGCTTCAGTATATCTTCGAGAGATAGTTCGATTACATGGGGTACCCTCTAGCATAGTGAGTGACCGAGATCCTATCTTCACTAGTGAGTTCTGGAAAAGTTTGCAAGAAGCAGTGGGGACTCAATTGTGTCTGAGCACCGCATATCATCCTCAGACAGACGGCCAGACTGAGAGGGTGAATCGTGTTCTAGAAGACCTTTTGAGGCTTTGTATCTTAGATTTTGGAGGTACATGGGAAGAGCATCTTCCATTGGTGGAGTTCGCATATAACAACAGCTTTCAGTCCAGTATTGGTATGGCTCCTTTTGAAGCTCTCTATGGAAGGCCTTGTCGATCACCTACATGTTGGTGGGAATCTACGGATAAGATCTTGCTTGGGCCTGATATGGTTAGGGAGACTTCTGAGAAGATTGACTTAATTCGAAGAAGGATGAAAGCAGCGCAGGATAGGCAAAAATCTTATGCGGACAAGAGAAGGACGGATCTTGAGTTTGAAGTTGGGGATATGGTTTTTGTTAAAGTATCTCCGTTAAGGAATGTTGTTCGCTTCGGATCCGTTGGGAAGTTAGCACCAAGGTTTGTTGGGCCGTTTCCTATCAAGGAAAGGATTGGACGGATGGCATATAGGGTGGAGTTGCCCGACAGACTTAGTGGTGTTCATGATGTATTCCATGTATCACATCTGAGGAAGTGCTTACATGAGACGGCAGAGGTGGTAGAGCCGAGCTTCCTTAGAGATGTAGAGGTAGAGCGTGATGCGACTATTCGACGAGCTCCTACTCGCATCCTTGGGTCGGAGACTAGGAAATTGAGGAATCGAGAGGTTCAACTAGTCAAGGTGCAATGGGGAGAAGATGAGAGCAACGCAACTTGGGAGACGGAAGCGAAGATGCGTTCATTGTACCCATTTCTTTTTGAGGGTATGTCTTTACTTTCTCCTTTATCGCTTGTCTAGTACTTATCTTATCTTTAGTATGTCCTCTCGTTAGTACCTTTGACCTTTAGATAGGGTAAAACCTATGGTTGAAACATGTGTTTGAGACATGTTATGGTTGATGGATGCAAGTGGATGCAAGTGTTTGCTAGTGGTTGTTCGTGGATGCATATACACACACTCTAGGCACTAGATCGGCTCAGTCACTTCATATTGCATATTGCATAAAATTGTGTGTAGGAAAATATATTTATGGATGTATAATGGTTGTGTTATCACATGGATGATGCATTTTGGTGAATGATTGTGCACTCATGTAGATATTGTATGTGTCGATAGGGTTTTCTCGCATACATAATGGATACATGGCACTATCATGGTTTGCATATGTTCATCATTAGATAGGGAACATATACACACACTTTTTGCATATGCTCATACATCATTAGAAATTGTTTTAAGGACAATGGATGCCAGTGGTTGATGATTTGAGTAGATGGTTGTTTGGATGGTAGGATATGCATTCTCCTTAGCTTAGAGATTTCGGGGACGAAATCCTTTAAGGAGGGGAGAATGTAACACCCCGAATTTTTAGTTAATACTAGAATTAACTAATTACAGGATAAATAATCTCAGATGTGGGAATTAGGGGAAATGGGCTGCGTCATTACGTTCGTCTCGGAAAAATACGCGAAATAGAGTCCGAGTTTTCGAAAATCGGAGTCCGTATGGCCCAGTTATGGCCCGATGATGTTTGCAGAAAATTCAAAACTAAAACAGATTTAAAAATTTAAAAATTCAGATTTGGAATGGGCCAGGCGGGGTCAGGCGGGAAGTCTCCCGCCCAACCCATGTCGACAGGACTGTCGACAGGCCTGTCGACAGGGGTGTCGACATGCCTGTCGACTTGCCTGTCGACAGGGTGGCACCGTTCTGTGAACCTGGGTGCACCAGGTTGCACCAGGTTGGGTTTCAGGCTGGCTAGGAGGGCTGGTTCTAGAGATTTCCTAAATCTAAGGGTCCTAATCTAATCTAGGGTTAATCTAAGGGCCTAAAACACTCACTTAATCCTATAAATAAGACCCCAACCCTACCCTAATTCATTCATAATTAAGTCTTGTAACTAAACTATGGCAAAATGAAATTTGAGCATGGCCTCCACTAGTTCATAAAGAAAGTTGCAAGCTAATCCCTCTCTAATCAATCTCTAATCATCATTATCTTCATAGTTTGCAACTAATTCTACTTCATAAGGTTGCTAATCTTAAGTTTGGTGAGTTTCTATCACTTTAACATTGATTGTTAAAGTAAGTAGATTGGGTGTAATGAGACTTATGGTCTTAAATGCGGATTAGTGAGTTTGAATCATGTATAATGATATGTTACTCTATGTTGTTCTATGTTTATGCATATTTGATAAGATTGGTATGCATGCTTAATAAGTTGATTTATGCATGTTTAACAAGATGGTATATGCATGTTTAGCAAGAGGATTTATGCATATTGAATGAGTGGAATTATGCATGTTTAACAAAGTGAGTTATGCAAGTTAAGTATATGTTAAAATGCAAGTTTAAAGTGATATGCAAGTTATGCATGCTTATGCAAGTATATGGATGCTTATGCAAGTCATGTATATGTTTAAATGCAAGATTTATGTGATATGCAAGTTATGCATGCTTATGCGAATATATGAATGCTTATGCAAGATATGTATATGCTTAAATGACATGATATGCAAGTTATGCATGTTTATGCAAGTTATGTATGCTTATGCAAGTATGTGAATGCTTATGCAAGTATGTGAATGCTTATGCAAGTTATGTGTATGCTTAAATGCATGTTTAACATGTTATGCAAGTTATGAGAATGCCTATATGCAAGTTCAATATATTATGCAAATCATGTGTATGATAATATGCAAGCTCATAAGTAACATGTTATGCAAATCATATGTATGATAATATGCAAGTTGAGTTAAATGTGGTTGGGTTAAAATGTGTTCATATATGCAAGTTGACATCCTCTTAACCCATGACAAAGTCATATGCTAAACCCATGATATGTGTGATGGATCTTCCCCTTTTATTATGTCATGAGATGAGAACGATTTACGTGGGGAACGATGGGGTGGGTAAATATGTTAATAAATGAATGATTGGGTATGATTAAGCATACCATAAAAATAAATTACCATAAGTGGGAATTTACCTATTGAGTTAGGTCTACCCCATGGGAATTTACCTATTGAGTTAGGTCTACCCATGTTATGGAAAACTTGATATTAATTAGGGATAATTAATATGGGGGTGATTAATTAGGTGTAATTAATCGACTAAGACACGAGGTTGGACTCATTTGTAGTGTAAAACTGCCCGGACCCGACCGGCTTAACCAGTTGCTACAAATGTCAGCCCAATGTGAGAGGTCTTGGCCATAAATTAAATACGTGATTAAGGTAAAGACACGAGGTTAGACTCTGTTATGACGTAAGACTGCCCGGATTCTACCGGCTTAACCAGGCGGTCATAACAGCCAGTCTAATGTGGGAGGTCTTTATGGAAGATCACGGTCTTAATTAATTAAGAAACACTTAACCATAGTAGCATGTAGTGGGACATGAGGGGTTAAGTGGGTGCCTTGGGTGGCATGAGGAAATTTTGTGGTTGCCTTGGGTGGCATGTGGAATCTAGTGGGTTGCCTTGGGTGGCAATAGAAAATACGATTAGAATACTTAACCAAGTGGAAACATGTAATTAAACATGATTAAAGGGTTAAGTGGGATACACTAGATATTAGACAAGCTTAAGTGGGTAGCTTGTGGGGGCCCATTTCAACCAATATCCCAAACGTATCTTTGTGGGCTCGACCCATGTCGAGTGACGGGACACGCATATTGGGCTTGATTATAAGAGGCCAAAACGGGTTAGCGGTGGCAACGCAAGTCCAACGGGTTTCATATGCGTGTGTGGGCCCGGGCTGGTAGATAAGCCGTTGTTGCATCGTGTAGATATAAAGCCGTGCACCGTTAGTATTGGGTAGCCACTTTTGGGGAGTGATACACCCCACTGTGGGACCAGCACGGGTATCTACGGTAGGGAGCCGATCGATGGGGAGTAGTGGGTACACCTAATAAAGATAGGGGCAGACGGCACCTATGTAGGAGTACACGAAACTACTGGGTAAGAATTACTGAGTACACCTAGTGGAGATAGGGGCAGACGGCACCTATGTAGTGGGCTAGGAGTACACGAAACTACTGGGGAAATTTTCTAAGTCCTTGGAGGGATCAACCTTTAAGTGGGAATGACTGGTGTGGTGCAGTTAGTAATTATCCTTGGGTGGGTAGATGCGTCCTGACGGTTATCTTAGTTTATCCTAAGTCTTCTAAGCTACTTAGTGTAGCCATTCATCCCCAGATATTACCATAGGTCAAGTTTATGTCTTCTCTGGTTACTTTAATGATTGTATTGTTAAAGTTATAGGACTCACTCAGACTTATGTCTGACCCCGTTGTTTTTATCTTTTTCCCAACCCTCAGGTCCTACGGTGGATCCTAGCAGTAGTAGAGCTTGATCGGATTGCTGTTCCAGTCTTTCGGAGCTTGGGTAGATGTAAAGCTCCAGTTATCCAGTTATCTTTTCTTTTGTCATGGCTATTGTACGAGAGAGTGGGATTATGTACTTCTTTATTTTGACGGATATTGTACTTGACTTTTATCATGGTTTTATGATGTAACCAGACATGTTTATTTCCGCTGTTATGAGATGATGTTTTAAAATTTCAAGTACTATTTATATCTGTCTTGGTGTAATTTTTCTGTTCTATATTCACTAAAATACTCCACCGATGCTATGGCATTCCCTTTGTGAGTGACTATAGCGGGTGTGGGGTGTTACGTTAAGGTTCGGCAGTAAAGGATGGTTAAGTGAATAAGTATGATGGTTTGAGTTGGCATAGCGATGTTTTATCTAAACATCTGCTAAATCCAAACGTAGGAGTTTTGGAAATGTTTCCACACAAGAACCAGAAATGTTTTCTAACATAGAAAACAAGAAATGGAAATATTTTCCAGTGTTAATAAGATATATTTTCTAAATTTAGAAATTAGCAAATGTTGAATATACGGAAACAGGAGATAAGTAAATTAATGAAATATGGAGATAAATGTTAAATAATGTCTGATTGATAGAATTTCCATATGGAAATAATATCGTTGTTTGCACACGTGTTTTTCTTCGATAGTTAAATCATAGACTATTGAAGTTTTTAACCATTTAACGTTGTTAATATGGAGAGACCGGTTGGATTATTATCCAAAGGACCACTTTGTATTGGCATAAGCGTTGCGAATCATATATGCCAAAGATAATTGAAGACGGAGTAAAGTGCAAGGGCTGTTGTATAAATCTTAGATAACAGTGCCTAAGATCGATATACTGAATAGTGCCTTCGGTTCATCCTGTTCCTGGATGACTTGTATGGACGGATGTCTGACAGAGTATTTCCATACGATCACGTATATTGATTTCTCTAACAGTACCAAGAGTGGAAGCGGAGAAGGAAACTTCTTTTAGCTAACACATAATGTATTGTTGAGGATGTCAATCGGTGATTGAATGGATTTGATGATGTGACATTCAAAGTGAATCTAGTGCGATGATAAAGCGTAGCTTCTAGCCTCACATCTGGTAAATGACAGAAATCAGGCAGGTAGCACGGCTAAGTCGGTCGGTCCGAAGTAGGGTGTGTAATCACCTGATCTAGAGTTTCATTTATTTCTAAAAATCTATTGTCGATACTATCCCATTCGGGAAACGGTTGCTGATCCCAACCGTTGGTGATATACATTCGATACACTCAAGCGAAATGAGTGGTCGGTCATGTGTGGCCGGGTTGCAAGATGTTCTTGTTGAACCCAGTGTATTCCTTTCTAGAGATACACTAGCGAAAGGTGGTTCCATAACTTGTCATAGTTGGAAATCCATTACCCAATACGTGCTTGCGGTTTTGATTGTATACTATATATGTAGAACGTGAGATGAAAGCGTTTCTGCTAGATGATTATTATAGTTGTTCTTGATAGACATTATTATAATATCAAAAGGGTTTTGATATAAAGATATTTTGGATTCTCATAAGGGAAAAACCCGTTCCGTTATACGGCGTGGTCTTATGAGGTATCGTTTACTTGTTCGAACTGTTTTAAACTGTTTTACTCATACCAGCCCCATGACTGACCCGGAGTTTATTTTGTTTTGTTTTCCCTAAACTCTTGGGTGCCTAATTTGTACGGGCAGTCAAGTAGTCAGGATTTACAGATATACTGGAAGAGCTTGGAGCAGGTGGCTTCAGGATTATATAGCTATAGTTATTTCCGCTGTGTTGTAAGTGTTGTACTTTGATAATGATGTATATTCAAGTACAGATGTATATTTCAAGATATGTTATATATATTATATGTTATTCGTTCCGCTGTGAGGTTCGTGTTACTCTGATGTTGTGTTCTTCTTCTTCTTCTATTCTAAGTTTCTATCTTATCTATTCTCACCCTCTGTTTTCTTTCTATTAATTTCCTGATTTTCAGTTTAATTTGGGGTTGGACTTGTGTTTTTGGTCAGCTCAAATTGGACAAGATTTTCGGGTCATTACAATATTCATGTGTTGAATAATGGCCTAGAACGATAAAAATCGTATTTTTATTGTATGTGTGAAGTCGAAAACATTCATGTGTTGAATATATAGATTGAACAATAAAATCTACATTTTTATTGTGAATATGAAGTGTTAAAAATGGTGATGTGTTGAATAAATATTTTTGATGATAAAAATAGCATTTTTATCAAATATATGAAGTGATATGGTTTTGAAATCGAAAAATGAATTATATTTATATAAATATAATTAAAATATAGTGAATAACGAAGCTGTAGTTCGTGTTTTGAAACCGTGATTTCAAACGATTAGTGTGGGAGATCCGACCATCAGATTTTCTCGAAACCAAAACCGTTGGGTTCGCCTTGGAAATATCTTTCCAACGACACCCACTTTGTGAAGATCCAACAGTTGGATTGTCTGGAATGTTAAATTCAAATCTGAAGAAAAACAGCGCCAGAATCGATTATATTTATATATATATATATATACAATTAAATTAAATCGAATAACGACGCTGCAGTTCGTATTTTGAAATCGTAACTTCAAACGATTAGTGCGGGAGATCCAACCGTCGGATTTTCCCAAAACTGAAACTGTTGGATTCATTTTGAAAAGATCTTTCTAACGGTATAAAATTTCTGAAGATCCAATGGTTAGATTTTCAGATATGTGTAAATCAAATCTGAAGAAAAACATAGCCACGGCCGCGTTATAGCCTGAAGCGTCGTTTGAATGAATTGGCTATTTTTAAATAAATAAAAATAGCGATAAATCATGATAAAATATTATAAACGATATGGAATGGAAATAAACTGAATTTGCTCGGTTTATGTGATGTTTGATGGTTGAATGTGTTTGTTGTGAAAATTACATTAAAGAACAGAATTAGTGATATCGAATAATTTAACCATTGAAATAAATTGATTTGAAATTCTAAATATACCTGAATTATTTGAAAAGGCCAAGTTGTTTCTCATTTCAAATAATTGATCGACGATTGAAAGTCGAAGATATGAAGACGGTGTAAGACCGATGATCTTCACGTCGAATGGAGGGGTACTACTGATGCTCATGATAGGAGTAGCTACCTTAAAAGGGGTGAAGTAGTAGCCGTCCGGATGTACTTGTTGATTGTACGGATATGCGAGGTATTGAGTGCCTCCGGTTTCGTTCAGACCCAGAACGAACTCGTAAATGGACTGTGTGTCTGACATTGGATTTTGTTCTGTGCTGATTGATCTCTATTAAATATATATCTGTTTGGCGGCGGAGAATTTATTCTCTTGCATAACGCCCTTCTCTGAGACGTACGAGCTCAGAGGTTATATATCGATAGAAATCAGTCACATGGAGTGAATTACCTATGTGGCAGATGATCAAGGCTTATGTTGAAAAGCAAAGTCTTGTGGTTGATGATCAAAGCACGGCCTGTGTGGCATAGCTTTATGTATAGGGTTGTTTCGCGAGCCTCACACCCCGGTATGAGCCAGAAACGGGAGAGGACATCAGGGAGGACATGCATTTCCTTCTAGCTAGGAGTGGTGCTTTGGGTTTTGCATGCCCGGGTATTTTACTTATGTGGATGATGGAAAGCGAGGCCTCGGTTAGTTCGGTCTCTTTGGAGCTGATGGTGTGGTCGGATATGACCAGTGACGCCCCATAGGGCGGGGAAACGCAGTGTTCAGGAATTTTAATCCACATCGGTGGACCGGCCTTGACGATCCAAGGGCCCACCTGAGTCTGGGTCTTGAGACACGGGCTAGAGCGTCTCGAATTCGGAAAGGACTATCTTTTGCCTTGGTTCATGGTGGAAATCCAATTTCCAAATACGACACCGTGCGGTTTTGATTGTATATATATATATATATATGGCGACATGATATATGGTACCCATGCCGTCTATGATTGATAGTTATGATTGAAATTGTTTTTGAAACATATAAACACTAGCAATAATATCAAATGATTTGTTTTGGTCGTATCAAGCATATTTTGGCCATTATAAGGTAAAACGTTATCCTCTGGTTTGTGTTGCATTGTGTGATGGGAACTGAGTCTTATAATGGCTTCATTTTTACAAAAAGCATTGCGATGTTTAAAAGATTTACTTGTTTTAAAGCACTGGCAATCCAATGGAGCAAACCCGTTCCACAAAAGTGGCGTGGTCCGGTTTTTAGCCATATTGGAAAATGTGTTAAGTAGATTTCTCATACCAGTACCATGACTGACTCGTAGTTTGTTTCACTTGCAAACTCGGGTGCCCCTTTTTCTACACGAGCAGCCTTGTATTTAGGTTTTAGCAGGCTCTTTCTGGATAGTTAGAGCTGAAGATGGATTCTATCATTTATTTCTTTTTATGTTGTTCAGCTCCTGTTGTACATATTATGTTTTCTTTTCCGCTGTAGACATTTATGTATAGTTGAACTGCATTTTGTACTAAGTATGATCCTATATACTCTGTAGCTCTGATGATTATGTTAATCCAGTGTATTCTATTGTACATTATTTGGTGTATTTAATTATTTTTGTTCTGCTGTTATCTGTTATGTGTTATACTCCAAAGATTACCCTTGCCACCGTCATACAGGGTTTGGGGTCGTCACAAAAAGCATCACCTAGGGTTTTTGAAATCACTCCAAATCATGGATGTTGATTTGATTTGTCTCTTGCCTATCTTCGAATTGATGCTGGTAGTCTTCACGTATTTGGATTCCAATCTCTCGATCGATCAAAAATAGTAAGTTCTTTGAAATTTTATGCTCGAATACTTGAGTTTGTTTATTTCAATTGGGTGTTTTTTCCGATGAGGAAATAGGTAAAATATACAGGGTTTTCATTCCCTAGAGTCTCTGATTTCGTTTATGACTTTCCCTATTTGAAAATGATGATTTCTGGAAAGATTTTGAATTTTGAAGTTATTTCTTTCCAAACATTGTTCCTTTGATTTTTTCGATGAATGCTTTCTCGAATCTTTTGATACATTTGGTTGAGTTTGGGGTACACAGTGTATTTGGAGAAAGAATCAAATCGTGTTGATTCTTAGGCGAATGCTTAACTTATGTATGTTGCCGAAAATTGAATTTTGTTATAGTTGATTCATTCCATGTTTGCACCAATCCATGCAGATTCTGTATTTGCACATATTTTAATTTCATTTGGCTCTGCTTTGTTCTTGGAGATATTTTTATACCATGTCCAACTTTGAATATGCAGACTAGTTCATAACATTATATATGTTTGAAAACATATATCTGTGTTTATATATATAGATATATACAAACATAAGTGTGTGCATGTGTATATATATATATATACATATATATATATATATTGATGCTTGTTTCCTAAGCACGCTTGATATATTGTTTTTATCTATGCACAGATACATTTATTTGAACAAACTGCTTTTGTGTAGCCTGATTAGCTCCTTCTTGGTTCTTGTAATGAACTTTGGTCCTTTGTGTGTCCTTATGGTTCTTTAATCTTGTTGCACTGTCACATTTGGTTATGCATTGCTTTAAAAAAGTACATGCTTGCACCATTTTTGCTTGTTTGTGCACCTTCTATATATATATATATATATATATATATATGTGTGTGTGTGTGTGTGTGTGTGCGCGCGCGCGTGTGTGTTGTTTCACAAGCTCCTATGTGCACTTGCTTGTCATTTATTCCATGTTGTTACTTCATGTTGCATTGCCATGTTGCATCAGTGTGCTTGTGCTTTTGTTACTGGACTTTGCTTCCTGTTGCATTGCCTTGTTGCATCAATGTGCTTGAGCTTTTGTTGTTGGACCTTGTTTTTGCTTGATACCATTTATTTCCTCTGTGTTGCAGCCTACTTGTTGCTGAGTACATTCATTATTCCATCCCACATTGGCCTGTGCTTATTGGCTTGTTATCTTGTTTACTTTTGACCATTTTTGTATGCTTCTGGTTTGTGTGAGTTCAGTTTGGCTTTTGCCCAATATACGTTGTATGTGAGAACTTGTGCATGAATCATATCTGTACACTTGCATTATTGTTGTGTTGAGTTACCATGTATGCAGTAGTACTCCCCCCTATTCTGTACATACATGTATGTGTGCATGAATTCCTGAAAGCTTGTGCATGTATGTCATGCCTTGTACTTCTATATATACAACATGCATATATACACATATGTGTGTGTGTGTGTGTATATATATATATATGCATATGTTTGTGTATAAGTGCTACTAGAAGTATTTGATTTTGTGTTGAAATGTGTTTGACCAGAATGCCCGGTATACCCAAAAAAATTGTGTATATACATACACATGTATGTGCATACATGTATTGTGCATTGGAATAATAGTCTTCACATGGTATTTACAGTGAAGCAGTGTAGGTATTATAAGCAGTATAGACTCAGATGGATGTATATACATATTAGACCAAGTAAAGAAATATGATGAGAAACACACCGTAAGGCAAATAAAAATTTAAAATAAATTTATATTTACTAGAATGTAAAACAATTTTTGTTCCAGATTACTCTATGTGTTTCTGTGATAGGTATGCTGGTGACTGGACAAGATCTGAAGCACATAAAGATTTAGTAAGAGAGAATAGATGTATGTGTGTGTGTGAGAGAGAGAGAGAGAGTGTGTGTGTGTGTATGACTGAGTGAGAGTGAAATGTAGTGAGGATTAAATGTAAGTAAATGTGATAATTGAATATATATAAGTGAGTTCTGGAAAGATGTACTCTTCTGAATGTGAAATAAAATTCATTATTGAATAATAAATACTTGTGTGAATATTTGAATTTTTTGTAGTAGTATCAATAATAATTTTTATTCTTGTATGAGTGAAATATAGAATAGTACACATTCAAAAACATTTATAGAATAAAATATGTTTGTTATCAGCAAACAAAAAAAATCACATATTCAACAATCTTCCCCTTTTGATGATGACAAACATACACTTAAGATTTTGAATATAACAAATGTGTTTGACTGTGAAATATTAGAACTCCCCCTATATATGTTCTCCCCCTGCAACTGACAAACACACTTAACGAATTTGTATGAAATCTGAGAAATATAGAAATCAATTAAACATTTAACAGATCTAAAAAAAAATCTATAGATCTCTGCGTACTTATCAAAATCTTAACGCTTCTCCCCCTTTTGTTATTATTAAAAGATGGACAAAATTGGAAAAATAGCGAATGATTTGGACTATAATTATAGATTCAAATCAAGTGACAAAATCAAATATTGCCAACCCCAACATAATCAAACAAAAAATCATAAGATAAAAACGCATTTCACAATTCAGAGGGTGGATCGAAGGGTTAGGTATTACATACCAAGGAGGATTTCATATATATATATATATATATATATATATATATATTGGGAGCACACTAACTATGCATAGCCTATTAGGACTTTTAAATGGGATCAATCACAACTTAAAATATAATCAATCTCTAACCATGCATGACCATATCTAAATTTTTTAAATGAGGTTAGAGAAACTAGTTATACACAAAATCTCCTTAATATACAGAACTATAATGGATGATAGAAAAATGGTAGAGATAGAAATGGTTATGAAATAAATTTCTAAATTAATCATATTATGAAATATATTCAATCATATCAGGATGTTTTGGAATTTTCAATTATCTCATATTCTGAAAAATAGTACAGTCACAATTCTATCACAAAATTTAAAAACTGTTCTTTCCTTAATGGTTTCCAAAAAATGGTTTGACTTGTCAGAATATGAATCAGATAATAAAACACCCAAGAAAAATTTAAACAAAATGCAGAGGGGATAATCAATTTCTATAATCCCCAAATACAAGTGTAATCTGGAAAATTATCTTCAGAAAGGGGTTTAGCAAAATTATCAGCAACTAGAGATTCAATTGGAATAAATTCAATACAAATGTCCTCACTAGCAATATGATCTCTAATGAAATGGTGTCTCATGTCAATGTGTTTTGTACATGAGTAACGGACAGGATTATTTGATAAATATATTGCACTCTTACTATCACATTTCAGAGGTAACTGCTTATAGAATAAGCCAAAATCAGAGAGCATTAACATCATCTATAAAATTTGTGCACAACAACTTTCTAAGGCAATATATTCAGCTTTAGTGGTGGACAGTGCAACACAATTTTGTTTTCAACTTGTCCATGAAACTAGAGAGTGTCCTAACATGAAAGAAGATCCACTAGTGCTTTTCCTATTAGTGATTGAACCAACATAATCAGCATCAGAAAATCTAGCTAGATCAAAGTTATCACAAGAGGGATACCACAAGCCAAGTTTTTGTGTGTGCAACCAATATCTCAAAATTCGTTTTATGGCTTTTAAATGATATTCTTTCGGGTTAGACTGAATACGAGCACACAAACAAACATAAAATATAATATCGGGTCTAGAAGCAGAGAGATAGAGAAGTGAACTAATTATACCACGATATTTTTTCTGATCAACAACAATACCCTTTTTATCTTTGTCAAGCTTGGTTGTTAGGCTTATTGGTGTTCTCATTGGTTTTGCATCTTAAACTCCAAATCTTTTCAGCAACTCCATCATGTACAATGTTTGAGATATGAAAATTCCTTTTCTTCTTTGCTTGATTTAAAACCCAAGGAAATACTTCAGTTAACTTACCAAGCTTATCTCCAATTTTTCTCGTATAACTCTTTCAAATTTCTTACACAAAACATCATTAGTCGCCCCATAAATGATGTCATCAACATAAATCTGAACAATCAAGAAATCATTACCATCATGTAATAGAAACAGAGCTGTATCATCACATCCTTTTTAAAACCATTTTCCAAAAGGTATTTACAGATACATTTATACCATTTTTTACTACTTAAAAACATGTATATATAAAAGAAATAAAGAATGAGAAAAATGAGAGAGTGATTCAGTGGATTGGAGAAGGGCACGGTTTTTAAGGATGGGTCTTATTCCTTTGTTTTAACGGCCACTTGTCCTCCCCTTTGTTTGTTCTACTTGAATGGATTTGCATGCCAGGGAATAGTACGCACCACCTTTTTTACTAACGCTTGTTTTAGTGCCACCATTCTCCCCTCATTGAAAGTACAGAAATGCATGCACGCTAACCGACGTTCTCCCCTAAATCTTTACCTAACGGTTATTCGCCGTTGATGCAGTTTAAGTCAATCAGGTGTTGCTAGTATTTTTGAAGAGGAAATGAATTATAATATTTACAATAACATGCTGTTGGAACGCATAGCTGAAAGGGCAGTGCTACAGTGCCCGAAAATATAGGTGTGAAAAAGTGCGGAAGTCCATATTGAAAAAGTGCGGAAGCCCTAAAATCCAACATTCATCGTTAAGAGCAACATCCTAAGAACTTGGTTCAATTTCAGAAATAAAAGCATTGTAATACAGAAAGCACAAACATTCTTATTGAGAGAGGAATGAGTGCGAACACCTATTGTTGGACTTCCAATTACCAATTCTGGAGGATGATTGGGTCTAAATTTCAACTTTCCAGCTTCAATTGTTGCTTCTTTGACCTCATCCCTGCTAGATTCAACTTCATGGCTTTCCTTTTCACCCTCTTGCACAACACCGTCATCATTTTCCTTTCCATAAGTCATCTCCAAGTCCGATTCATCAAATTTCGCATTAATTGTTTCAACAATCGTTCTTGATCGCTTATTGAAGATTTTGTAAGCTTTGCTCCTTAAAGAGTAACCCTAGAAGATTCCATCATCTGTTTTCGATTCAAAATTTCCAAGTTGGTTTCCTGTGTGAAGAATATAACAAGGGCATCCAAAAAGTCTAAAATATGAGATGTTAGGCTTTTTGTCAGACCATAATTCATATGAGATTTTATTAAGTATTGGTCTGAACATAATTCTATTCATTACATAAAAAGCAGTATTAACTGCCTCTGCCCAGAAGATTAGAGGAAATTTATACTCACCCAACATAGATTTTGTCAATTGTTGTAATGTACAATTTTTTCTTTCGGCCACCCAATTTTGTTGAGGTGTTCGAGGAGCGTAAAATTCATATTTAAAACCATCTTCTTCACAAAAAAATTCAAAGTCTAAATTTTCAAATTCACCTCCATGATCACTTCTCAAAGTATCAATTGAAACACTTTTTAAATTTGAACTAGTTTTGAACACTGTAGAAAATAATCAAATGTTTCAGACTTTTTGGCTAGAAATTAAAACTATGTGAATCCAGAATAATCACCAACCAATACATAACAATAACGTTTTCCATTTAAACTTGCAATATCATTTGGTCCAAACAAATCCACATGAGTTAACTTAGGAACCCGAGAAGTACAACAACATTTTTTGGACGAAATGGTGAACAACTAAGTTTACCTATGGAACATGCTTTACACACTATATTATTTATAAATTTCTGATGTTGTAGACCCCTAGCAAGGTCTTTTAATTCCAGGTTTTCCAACAGTCCCATACTAGCATGTGCTAGTCTCCGATGCCACAAAACTGCCTCTTCTTCTGTGGCTACCAAACATTTAGAGAGATTTGCATCGTCGAATGAAAGTGTGTAAATATTTCCTTTTCATTTACCTGTGATAATAGTGTTGCTAGTGGATGTTTCAATGATTTTGCAAATCTCACTATTAAAGACCACATTCGTACCTTTACCACACAGTTGGCTTATAGATTTGAGATTTTGATATAAATTGTCAACATATTGTTAGGGATACGGAATGCGAATCTTAAAGCAAAACAAACACTATAGGGGGGTGAATACTATTTATAAGAAATTTATGAAAATCTTAAACTTATTTGATCTACTATATGAATCGCACAATGACTATCACACCAAAGATGATCACAAACACATAATCAAACATAGACACAGAAAAAGATAAATATAAAATGCAGAAAGGAAAGAACACACCGAATTTTATACTAGTTCGGATTACTCCTACGTCCAGTCCCACGCGATGCTGGATTTCGCAAAGTTTATCATTATCAATATCCAAGTATAACCCCTTAGTTTCACGGCTACAAGGTTAACACCGCTTCAAACACCCTTGATTTCACGGCTACAAGTTTAACACTGCTCCCTTTCCTTGATGTCAAGGCTACAAGGAACACATCCTTTCGAAAAAAATCCCAAATGATTACAATAGCCCTAGAACTCTTCAATAGCACTTCAATTCAGAGATTACTTGATAGAGATTGAGAAGAGAAGAAGTTTGATATAATTTGAGTAGAAATCGGCAAAGTATAAATGTAGTAATCAAGAAAATGCTGTATATTAATGGTGGTATGTAAGTGGGTGAAGATGGAGAAGAAGAATGATAAAAAAATTGAAATCATCCCCTATTTATAGTGTCTGAATGGTTGTAACGTTTCAAAAACGTTACAAATAATGAAAAAACACATCCTTTGAAAATTGAAATTATAGCAATTGTATATCGACATAGCCATAAATGTATGTCGGCATATGTGTAGTATTTTGATTTTTAAAACTATTTTTCAAGTGTTTAAACATATATATTAGTCTGGAAATTCTTGAATCAAAACTTAGTTATTTAAATAAATATTCTAAAGTGTAAAATCATATGGAAACATGGTAATATATTATATAAACATATTTATAAATTTATAAGAATTAAAACTATAAAAGAATATATTATAAACTTATATATGTTAAAAACTTGTATATGTTAAAACTTTATAAACATATATGTGTGAAATCATATGCAAGATAATAGTTTAAAAATAATTTGAAATCAGAATTTGAATTTTGAAAATAGAATTTGAAATTTGAAAATCAGAATTTAAACTTGGAGTGCTATTCAGAATCTTGCATATACACTAGATTCAGTTAATATTTCTTTCTTGAACTCTTGAAATCCTGATATCTTGATAACTTGACAACTCATGAGTCCTGAATCTCTTTTGAATCCTGAATCTTTTGGAATTCCAAAACTGTACAGTCTTTGGTATTTAAGTTCTATATACAAACCCTGCATATATATATATATATTCTAGATAGAAATGTTAGTATATATTTTATATTTTATATTCTTAACTGAAATAAGGTTATTGTCATTAAAACTCCATTCTCCAACAATCTCCCCCTTTTTGATGATGACAACCTTAATTTACAAAATTTTCATACCTGTTCATAGCATTTGATAATTTTTGATTTGGGCCTTCGAATACTCCCTTTTTTCACCGTAAATCCTACATACTCCCCCTAAAACTATGCCTAACTAATCTTATTTTATAATTCCACACTCCCCTTTTGTCATCAACAAAAAGAACCTCTAAATATACTCCCCCTAAATTTATACCATAAATAACTATATCGTATATCTGTCTATATATTCTAAGGTTACAATACTTAATTCTATTCAAATATAAATGTCTCCCCCTAAATTCATGCCTAAATAATATCCTTATTACTACTCTAATACTTATTCAAAAATATACGAAAATTAGATAGAAAACAAACATTGTATGAACTAAATAATTTGTACATTGTTTTACAGGACAATCAATTCAAACCATAAAAGTTACAACGTTTTACGAGATCACGGATATACTATAATTGTACGTATTACATCGCATGTACGAATAAATGTAAAACTAGACGTCTAATGATTCTTGACGATTGCGAATTTATGAATTATGCAATTGGGATAATGGAGACAAAATTTTCCATTTTGCTCAACTATATCGCCTTCTCTATCGAAGCATACTTCGCCAACGTAAATGACTTGATCGCCTTCCTCCATCCTTTAGTTTGTGTCTCTTCTTCCTCCTCTTTCACCATTTCTTACCCTTCCCGTTCTTCCTCTTCCTTTACTTGATTATCATCTTCGATGGTATTCAGATTTGTGTGATTATCCATAACAAACTTTTGTAGATTTCGCATGATTTTTCCTTGTTCTACATGCTCTTGATTTATCCTTATTTGTAGAACTTAGATTTCAGCGAGCATTTGCAATACATTCTCCATTTTTTCCTCAAATTTCATCACACAAGCGAACGTAGTACGTTGAAATGGACCTTCGGATGGTCCGGCGGACGAATCGGGATTGATTTAATTGTTATGATTAGTGGAGGCCATTGTTTTGATGATTTAGAATTTTTCCAGAAATGAAATGAGAAGATAAAGAAGAAAATTCAAAATAAGAAGTTTAAATAGTTGTTGTAACTAACTTTTGGTGGGAATTAATTTTTGAAATCAGGCAGTTATATGTCGACATGTCGAAAAATGTATGTCGACATATGTTTGTTTTTTATTTTATTTTTCTTATTTTTCTTGTTATACTTATATATATTAATATATTTAATTAATTTAATTCACTGAATGAACACATACCTAATTCTCTTCTAAATTAAGTAAATGTTGCTTCGTTTAATGGTTTTGCTAATATATCTGCTATTTGTTATTTTGTTTCTATAAATTCGAGTGAAATTTTCTCTTTACTTACATTATCGCTTAGAAAATGATGTCGAATATCAATATGTTTAGTTCTTAAATGACGATTTGGATTTTTAGACATATTTATACTACTTGTATTATCGCAGTATATTGGTGATTTATTCATATTTAATCCAAAATCTTTTAAAGTTTGTTGCATATATATTACTTGTGAACAAGCCAAAGCAGCAGATATACATTCTGCTTCAGTTGTTGACAAAGATACTGTATTTCTCTTTTTACTAAACCACAAAACTAGTGAATGTCCTAAGAAAAGACATGTTCCACTAGTTCTTTTATTATCGGATTTACATCCTGCATAACTAGCGTCACAATAAGAAATTAAATAAAACGAATCATCCTTAGGATAAAATATCCCAAAATCTAATATATGTTTTACATATCTTAGAATACGTTTTACGACTTTTAGATTAGTTTCCTTAGGTTATGATTGATATCTTGCACAGAGACATACACTATGCACTATATTTGGTCTACCAGCGGTTATATATAATAATGATCCTATCATACCTCTATATAATTTTTGGTCGACGACTTTTGACATATCATTTTTACTTAAGGCTATACTATTTGCCATTAGTGTTGGTCTCCCATTATTTGTTGTCAAATTATATTTATTAATTAAATCTCTTGCGTATTTTTCTTGATTAATAAATATTCCATTATTTAATTGACGAATTTATGAACATAATAAGAATGTTAGTTCTCCCATATGACTCATCTCAAATTCTTGGGTCATAATATATGAAAATTCTTCATTCGTTTTATTATTTGTTTGATCTGAAGATTATATTGTCAACATATATTTCTACTAATTGTATATCATCATTATTTATTTTAATAAAAAGTGTATTATCTGTTTTACTAATTTCAAAGTTAGATTGTAATAAATAATTTCGTAATCTATCATACCAAACTCCAAGGATTGTTTTAATCCATATAACGTTTTCTGTAATTTATATACGTTGAAACACCCCACCTCCATTAAGGTCACTCACAAAGGGAATGCCTTAACTTTGGTGGACAATTATAGGTAAAAGACACAGAAAATTTACAAAACAAACATATATAAGCAACGGAAAAACTAAATTTATTTGATACGTGGTTCAAAATAAAAACATTCTAGCAAACTGTCTCAAAACAACTTCCAAATCATTACATCAAAATATCTGTCTTGATTATAACATAAAGAAGCATAAAAAACAATAAAACTGCATAAATCCCCAAGTAGTAGTGTGTCCAAAGCCATAGCCAAAGATATGAGGTTTAGAGCTATACATCACAGAGTCTTCAAGCTTGCTAAGATGAACGGTCCAAATTAAGCTGAGCTATTCCCTCCCTGGCTACCTGAGGGGGGGAACGGAAGAAAAGAGAGCGAAAGAAAAATGGGTCCGACATGAGTCTGGTAAGTCCAGCGATTATTCAGCATGTAAACTGGTAAGAGAATCATGACATGAATAAACTGGACGCAGGATAATAACAAAGAAATAAGGCAACATAGGATAAGGCAATATAAATTAGGCAAGATAAACTAATCATACTATCGTATTCATATCCATATTCTCTGCACCTACTAGATATTTCAACCATCATCGTGAGTTCAAACCCAGTGATCCCATTTTATCGATCGGCTCCTACTCGCACGCATTTACTACTTGTGTCATACGGCTCCCGCTCGATTGTAGATACCTGTGTTGGTCCCACCATGGGGTGTATCAAATCCTATGGTGGCAACCCGACACAATTCAAGATGCACAGTGTATAAATATGGATGCACAGTGCCAGCTTTTTCCACTCTGGAGTACGTGCATGCACATACTCCATCGGAACCTACACTGACGCACCAACCGCCGTTGTTTTGACCGCTTATAATCAGCCCAATAATCGTGCCCCACCCTGCTTAGTTCAGGGTACCATGATACATCTATGTGGGTTACTACTGAAATGGGTCCCCGTTACTAGGGTTTTCCTAATCAACATGTTAAATTGGTTAAGTGTCGAAGTTAACCTAACCCCACGCCTCAGTTTAGTTAACATGTTGTATTGGTTAAGTGTTTCCTTAATTAACTTAGCCCTACCATTCCTGACTTAGCTTTAATTCAATCATTAAATTACCAATCATTCACATTAGACAGGTATTGTTGCGGTCACTGGATGTGCCGGTCGGGTCCGGGCAGTTTTACACCGTAACTCAGTCTAACCTCAAGTTCTTTTGGGCTCAATGCACTGACCTCTCACATTAGATATTGTAACGACCCGTATTTTCATCTATATAATATTTAATTTATTTAATTATTTATATAGTGAATTAGAGAATATAAGGTTGTTTAATTAAATTATATGGAATGTTTAATTAATATAATAATATATTTAATTTCTGAAATAGTCAAAAATAGTGGAATTCACAATATGGTGTGAATTGGATCATCTGTGATATTTAATTCAGTTTAGAATTGAATTAGAACAACGAATATATTTAAATAACGACATTTTGAACATATAATTATATTATAATTATAATCGAGCTCGAAATGGCGCGGTAGTTCGCGATTTGGCGATTCGAAATTTAAACGAATATACAGAAGCCGTTTTAAATCGGATTTCTGTGAAACAAGAAACGTTCAGAGCTGGTGAAGTATATTTTTCTAGTGGTAGAGAAAAATCAGGATTTCGTCATGTAGATTGTAAGTTGTGTCCAACTCAAATTTTAAAATAGTCGCTATAGAATCGTTTATCGACCGTAACGGTTTATTCGATATAACTAGAGATCGGTTTCGAATTTAGGCTAGGTTCTTTTGAGACGTAGTGATAATTTAATTTTTATAATTTTACTGTAATTTTTAATTAAATAAATACGCGAATTTTTATTTGAAGTGTTTTGCACCCTGTAACAATATTTTTGGGGTCTCACAATATGAGTTGAACTACCGATATTATTATATTTTTGGGATCGTGAGACATTGCTCGTCTCACCGGTGTTTTTATTTCTGTTCGTAGCAGCTCATATATGAACATAATTATAAATAAGGTACGTTAAATATTACAACTCAAAATAAAAATAGCCTAACTTCTTTCTATGATCAGAAGGGAGACCACATTTTCATCCCCTTCAGCCGCACAAAAACAAAGAGACGTGGAAGAAGCTCTTCGTTTAAAAAAATCAAAATAAAAATCCCTATAAATACTTATCCTTATAACCCTAACTGGAAAGTTTTCTTGGTCAACAACAACAAGGAAATCACGCCGCCACTATTGAAACCTAAACCGCGGGTTTAGAAATGAAATCAATTCGAACAAAAACCCATAAATCCATATACATATATTTATAAAATCGTTATTCAATCCTCTTCTTCCTAGTATGCATTTGTTGAGGTTCGAACAAACGTTGTTCACTGGCCTTTTTGGTTTAGCAGCTAGGGTTGTCAATGTGAGGTCATTGGATGCATCGGGTTGGATTTTGTGAGTTGGCTGATGGATTCAAGTTTGTGAAAGTGTTCGGTTGTTTACTGTATGAAGCCAGAGGAGGTCGTCGTCAGTTTCACATCTAGCCTTCGAGCGTTGTAGTGAGGGTATGGGGAGATTATGAGAGAAGGAGAAAAATTAATTCGAGTCAGACGTTATTGTGTGAACAGAAGTTGTTTTTTTGTGTTTATACTGGAGGAGTATTCCTGTTCGTTGAGAGGACTGGCACCGTGAGTGAAGAAGGGAAGCCAGCAGCAAAAGGGTTCAGGTGTATGTTGAACTATGGCAGTTAGAAATTGATAAGGAAATGGTGGAGTTCAAAGTATGGAGGAGACCGAAACATTTAAGTGAAGGAATTGGTTTGCAAGTTCATTACTCCAGGTTCCTGCATCAAGATGGTGATGAGAAATCATCAGTTATGGTGTTTAACGTGGTCAACATGGAAATCCAGTTTGAGCTTCTTGGAAATAGGAATGGAATTTGGCAAGAAGGATCGAAATGAAAGAAGAGTGGAACGGTTTCCTGGAGTGTGATTTTTGTGTATCGGGGAAGAAGGCAAATTCCTGGAGCGGGTTGAGTTTAAAGAATCAGGCGAGGTAAATAGCATGGGAATCGTAACGACGATATATACGTTATGGAACTGAGTTGGAATCTATTGGAGCTTATTACAATTTATGACAAAATAAATTGTCTGGTCAGAATCAACGACCATAAATCGTCATTTAACGATTACGGATAATGTGAGTAAATCTCACTAACTCTGTTAAGTTTATATTTCTATAAACTATACTTTATTTTTGATAAATATTGATTGATTGCTGTGTATGGACTGTTTAGATGGACTGTTAAATAATTGATTGAAAACACAGTAATGGTTACATATATACATACATACATATATATATATATATATATATCATTATTAAATATTAATTCTGTCGATCGGAATATTTCTTCTTGAAATGAAAGTGATGTTATCTATATTGTTTAACATCTGGGATGCAGGGAAACAGGTCGGAGAATCCGCCTGGATTCCTCAACATTTATTTTACTGTTTTTCATATATTTTGATATATGATGTGATATATAATCTGTTATGAATTATGTGTGTTAGAATGATGTTGATCATTGTTATTCGATATTTTTAATATCATAAGAAACCCTGGGATGTAAAAAGAAATATTTCAATGTATGATGAAATAAAGTAATTTTATAAAATCAATTGATTTTATAAAAGGAAATATTTTTTGAAAATAAAGTATTTATAAAATCATAGGACTTTATAAAGAGGAATATTTATTTAGAAAATAAATAGAACAAAGGAATATTTATTTAGAAAATAAATAGAATTAATAAAGGAATATTTATATAGGAAATAAATAGAATAAAGGGATATTTATTTAGAAACTAAACAGAATTATAAAAGGAATATTTATTGGGAAAATAAACAGGATTTATAAAAAAGGAAGTTGACAAGATATAAAAAGAGTTAATCGAATTTAGTTATTCGAAGTCGAGTTAATTGAATATGGTTAGTCGAATAGAGTTAGTCAAACATAGTTATTCAGGATAAGTTGCCATTTTGAACGACTACTAGCGTAATTCGCAGGGCTGCAGGTAGCCTACGACGGTCGGATGTTTCCTGAGGGAATCAGGCGTAACCATTGTGATCGCTGCAATCTAGAGTTAAGCGAATGGAGTTAAATCGAATATTAGTTATTCCAATAAGAGTTAAGCAACTAGAGTAAATCGAATATTAGTTATTCGAATAAGAGTTAAGCAAATAGAGTTATTCAATTAGAGTTAATTGAAATAGAGTTAAACAAGATTAGAAACTGACCAGAGATTGGTTAAGTTGAATAGTTTTCTAAGTATCGATCTGATGTTGGTTTCGACCTTCGGGGTTTATACTTAGAGAATTGTTCTCTTACTAGTTTACGGTTTGGGACTAATAGTTGTGGAATGGTAGTGATGCATGAATAAGCTATGGATATGTTTCCAATGTTAATAACGTATATTTTCTAAATATAGAAAATAAGGAAATATGAATATATATATATGGTTGATGATTGATCGATATAATTTCCATTTGGAAATAATATCATTATTTGCACACGTGTTTTCCTTTAATAGTTAACTCATCGACTATCGAAGTTTTCAACCATTTTAACGTTGTTAATATGGAGAGACCGGTTGGTTTATTATCCGAAGAACCACTCCGTATTGGCATAAGCGTTGCGAATCATATATGCCAAAGATAATTGAAGACGGAGTAAAGTGCAAGGGCTGTTGTATAAATCTTAGGTAAAGATTGCCTAAGATGGTTGTACTGAATAGTGCCTTCGGTTTGTCCAGTCCCAGGACGATCTATATGGAAGAATGTCTGACAGAGTATATCTAATAGATCGCATAGTTGATCTCTTCAAACATATTTATGTTTGGTGGCGGAGTAATTCGTTTCTCTTAGGGGTATACCCGTGGGATTTTTGGGGAAATCAATTTGTGATTTGGCGGGTATGACGATGTGACATTCAAAGTGAATAGATGTGTGATCTGTCAGAGATAAGTGTGGCTTCTAGCCTCACAACCGGGAAATGACAAAAATCGGGCAGGCAACATGGCTATGTAGGTCGCACCTATTAGGGTGTATAATCACCTGATCTAGAGTTTCATTTACTTCTAAAAGTATATTTTCAATGATGTCCCATTCGGGAAACGATTGTTAATCCCAACCGTTGGTGATATACATTCGATACACTCAAGCGAAATGAGTGGTCGGTCATGTGTGGCCGGGTTGCAAGATGTTCTTGTTGAACCCAGTGTATTCCTCTCTAGAGGTACACTAGAGAAAGGTGGATCCATACCTTGTCATATTTGGAAATCCATTACCCAAATGTGCTTGCGGTTTTGATTGTATACTATATATGTAGAACGTGAGATGAAAGCGTTTCTGCTAGATGATTATTATATTGTGGTTGATAGACACTATTATAATATCAATGAGTTTTGGTATAAAGATCATTTTGGATTCTCACAAGGGAAAAACTCATTCCGTTATACGGCGTGGTGTTATGAGATATCGTTTACTTGTTTAAACTATTTTAAACTGTTTTACTCACACCAGTCCCATGACTGACTCGGAGTTTATTTTGTTTTGTTTTCCCTGAACTCTTGGGTGTCCAATTTTGTACGGGCAGTCAAGTAGTCGGGATTTACAGATTCTTGAAGAGCTGGAGCAGGAGGCTTCAGGATCATATTGCTATTGTTCATTTCCGCTACGTTGTAAGTGTTGTAATTTGATAATGATGTATATTCAAGTACAGATTTATATTTCAAAGTTATGTTATATATATATATATGTATATATGTATATGTATATATATATTATATGTTATTCGTTCCGCTGCGAGATTCGTGTTACTCTGATGTTGTCTTCTTCTTCTTCTATTCTAAGTTTCTATCTTATCTATTCTCTCCCTCTAATTTCTTTCATTAACTACCGGTATTTTTCGATGTTTGGTTAGTCGTCATTGAGTTTATGGCGATAATTAAAGTCGACAAAAACCGGGTCGTTACAGTTGGTTACAAAGCATAAGGTTAAGCGATTTACCTTGGCTCTGTGGCGTGACTTGGTAGAGATGGGGTAAGTAACACCCTATATTGAGTTGAGTGTATATATACGAGTGAACGTATTTGTTATTTGACATAAATGGTTTTATATTGAGTAGATTTATTGGTTGAGTTGTTTACGGATTCTGGTCGATGGTGGGGCACCACAATATCGATAGGGGTTTCTAAAACACTCGAATACGATGAACCGACACTGTATGTTTTGAAAAGAGGGTAAACGAAATAATTTTACCCAAAGTATATTTTGATATAAAGGATTTATATCGAAGTGATTATATTATATTGGATATATTGGTTGATATTATAATCGAGTAAGATTATAATGGAGATGGTAATATATATATAACCAAATAAAATTCATATAGGTATTACAAAGTGAATTAGATCTGAAATTTAAATCAGAATTGAAATTAAGACCTTGGAAATTTGAAAAAGTGTTTGTAAATGGATTAGATTAAATATATGAGAATTTTAAGATCCTGGGAGATTTTAAATTGTTTACAAACATTGGAATGATATTTTGAAGTGATTTCAAAATGGAAATGGTTTAAGAAATAGTTTGGAAAAGTGATGTAGTATTGAACTTACTTTGATCGCTTGGAAATAAATTCCGATGGTGCATCATCGGTGTTCATTTTCGAGTTTCTAAGTGACGGATTACTACCAAAGGTTTTGTTTTTGAATTGATTTGAGAAAAGCAAGTTGTTTTGAATCCTGAAAAGGAAAGTTGATTTTCAATACGATAAAGTTGTTTAAAATTTCCAGGGAAAGATTGTTGAATTAAAACCAAATTGAATTGAAATTTGGAAAAGCAATTAGAATTAAATTGAAATCAATTATGTAAAAATTGAATTGAATTAGAGTATAATGATGTCGAGTAAGTTGGATTGATGTCATAAGAATTTGGAATTGGTAATGGAATTTGACTTGGTATAAGTGGATGATTGTGTTGAGGATGAACTGATTGGAGTTTGATTGGGATGACATTGGTATATGCTGAATTAATAGCAGATTGAAATGATATAATGATATACCCGACAAAAAGGTACATGTTTCATTCAGTATGAGATTTATGAGCCTGTTTGGTAATCCGTTTGGCTGTTTGATTTTCTTTTGGGTTGGAGATGGCCCAGAGAGGCGAGTTGGAGTTTGAGCTATTGACCAGTACAAAGGAGGTGCTGGCGAAATTTTTCGAAAAGTTAAGGTGTTAGAAAATTTTCAAGATTTTTGAAAATTTTCGATAATAAGAATAAATAATTTAATTGAAATTAAATTGTTTCAGTTAAAATTGAAGTTAAGAAGTGAACAAATAAGTTCTAACCAGTTAATAGGGTTGTTTTCTACCTTAGCAATTTCGAGGACGAAATTATTTTAAGTGGGGAAGATGTAATGACCCGTATTTTCAGCTATATAATATTTAATTTATTTAATTATTTATATAGTGAATTAGAGAATATAAGGTTGTTTAACTAAATTATATGGAATATTTAATTAATATAATATAATAATATAATAATATATTTAATTTCTGAAATAGTCAGAAGTAGTGGAATTCACAATATGGTGTGAATTGGATCATCTATGATATTTAATTTAGTTTAGAATTGAATTAGAATGACGAATATATTTAAATAACGACATTTTGAACGTACAATTATATTATAATTATAATCGAGCTCGAAATGGCGCCGCAGTTCGCGATTTGGCGATTCGAACTTTAAACGAATATACAGAAGCCGTTTTAAATCGGATTTCTGTGAGACAAGAAAATTTCAGAGCTGGTGAAGTATATTTTTCTAGTGGAAGAGAAAAATCAGGATTTCGTCGTGTAGATTGTGAGATGTGTCCAAATCAAATTTTAAAATAGTCGCTATAGAATCGTTTATCGACCGTAACGGTTTATTCGATATAACTAGAGATCAGTTTCGAATTTAGACTAGGTTCTTTTGAGACGTAGTGATAATTTAATTTTTAGAATTTTACTGTAAATTTTAATTAATTAAATATGCGACTTTTTATTTGAAGTGTTTTGCACCCAATAACAATATTTTTGGGGTCTCACAATATGAGTTGAACTACCGATATTATTATATTTTTGGGATCGTGAGACACTGCTTGTCACATCGGTGTTTTTATTTCTGTTCGTAGCAGCTCATATATGAACATAATTATAAATAAGGTATGTTAAATTTTACAACTAAAAACAAAAATAGCCTAACTTCTTTCTATGATCAGAAGGGAGACCACATTTTCATCCCCTTCAGCCGCACAAAAACAAAGAGACGTGGAAGAAGCTCTTCCTCTAAAAATATCAAAATAAAAATCCCTATAAATACCTATCCTTATAACCCTAACTGGAAAGTTTTCTTGGTCAACAGCAACAAGGAAATCATGCCGCCGCTATTGAAACCTAAACCGCGGGTTTAGAATATGAAATCAATTCGAACAAAAACACATAAATCCATATACATATATTTATAAAATCGTTATTCAATCCTCTTCTTCCTGGTATGCATTTGTTGAGGTTCGAACAAACGTTGTTCACTGGCCTTTTTGGTTTAGCAGCTAGGGTTGTCAATGTGAGGTCATTGGATGCATCGGGTTGGATTTTGTGAGTTGGCTGATGGATTCAGGTTTGTGAAAGTGTTCGGTGGTTTACTGTATGAAGCCGGAGGAGGTCGTTGTCAGTTTCACATCTAGCCTTCGAGCGTTGTAGTCAGGGTATGGGGAGATTGTGACGTGAAGGAGAAAAATGAATTCGAGTCAGGCATTGTTGTGTGAACAGAAGTTGTTTTTTTGTGTTTATACCGGAGGAGTATAACTATTCGGTGGGAGGACTGGCACCGTGAGTGAAGAAGGGAAGCCAGCAGCAAAAGGGATCAGCTGTGTGCTGAACGTTGGCAGTGATAAAGTGAGAAGGAAATGGTGGAGTTCAAAGTATGGAGGAGACCGAAACATTTAAGTGAAGGAATTAGTTCGCAAGTTCATTACTCCAGGTTCCTGCTTCAAGATGGTGATGAGAAATCGTCAGTTCTGGTATTTAACGTGGTCAACATGGAAATCCAGTTTGAGCTTCTTGGAAATAGGAATGGAATTTGGCAAGAAGGATCGAAATGAAAGAAGAGTGGAATGGTTTCCTGGAGTCTGATTTTTGTGTATCGGGGAAGAAGGCAAATTCCTGGAGCGGGTTGAGTTTAAAGAATCAGGCGAGGTAAATAGCATGGGAATCGTAATGACGATATATACGTTATGGAACTGAGTTGGAATCTATTTGATCTTATTACAATTTATGACGAAATAAATTGTCTGGTCAGAATCAATGACCGTAAATCTTCATTTAACGATTACGGACAATGTGAGTAAATCTCACTAACTCTGTTCAGTTTATATTTTTATAAACTGTACTTTATTTTTGATAAATATTGATTGATTGCTGTGTATGGACTGTTTAGATGGACTGTTAAATAATTGATTGAAAACACAGTTATGGTTATATATATATACATATATGTATATCGTTATTAAATATTAATTCTGTCGATCGGAATATTTATTCTTGAAATGGAAGTGATGTTATCTATATTCTTTAACTTCTGTGATGCTGGGGAACAGGTTGGAGGAATACGACTGGATTACTCAACATTTATTTTACTGTTTTTCATATATTTTGATATATGATGTGATATATAATATGTTATGAATTATGTGTGTCAGAATGATGTTGATCATTGTTATTCGATATTTTTAATATCATAAGAAACCGTGGGATGTAAAAAGAAATATTTCAATGTATAATGAAATAAAGGAATTTTATAAAATCAACCGATTTTATAAAAGGAAATATTTTGAAAATAAAGTATTTATAAAATCATAGGATTTTATAAAGAGGAATATTTATTTAGAAAATAAATAGAATAAAGGAATATTTATTTAGAAAATAAATAGAATTAATAAAGGAATATTTATTTAGGAAATAAATAGAATAAAGGGATATTTACTTAGAAAGTAAATAGAATTATAAAAGGAATATTTATTGGGAAAATAAATAGGATTTATAAAAAAGGAAGTTGACGAGACATAAAAAGAGTTAATTGAATTTAGTTATTCGAAGTAGGGTTAATCGAATATGGTTAGTTGAATAGAGTTAGTCAAACATAGTTATTCAGGATAAGTGTAACACCCCGTAATTCTGTTAATATTAGTATTCACAAATTAAAGAATAACTAATCTCGGTCGTGAGAGTTGTGGGAAACGGGTTGCGCCATTGTGTTCGTCTCGGAATTCTGGTTGAAATAGAGTCCGAGTTTGCGTGAATTGTTCTTCGTATGAAGAAGTTATGGCCATCGGAAGTTTTTGAAAATTCAAAACAACTCGCAGAAAATTTAAAATTCAAACAGAAAGTGCAGAGGCGGGCTGGGCGGGAATTTTCCCGCCCAGGCAGGTCGAATGGGGGGTCGACACTAGTGTCGACCGCCCAACCCCCCAAGTCGACTATAGTGTCGACCTGGGTGTCGACCTGGGTCTGGCGGCTAGGGTTTTTGGCTGACCTGTTTTTAATTGGGTAATGACCCATTAGGGTTTCTGACCTAATCTGGTTGGCTAGGATTAGTTCTGAGTTGATCTGACGGTCTAAAATAAATCCTAACTCTATAAATACCTAGGTAGTCTCTCACCCTAATTCATAAGAAAAATAGAATAGTTACCGTCATACCGTCGCCATGGAAATCAATGGAGCCGCCGCCAACTAAGAAGGAAGAAAAGCTAATTCAATTCTAATTTTCTCTCAACTCTAAAGCAAAGAAAAACTCTCTTTTCTTCTCTAATTTGTGAGTATGATAGTCTTAGCAAGATTAATATCATTTTAATTAGGTTAAGTCACGAATAGATTATGAGTAGATGATGTGAATTGTCGTATATGTTATCATGTATGTTATTAATCCTATGCTATGTGGTGATGATATCCTATATGTTGTAAATCATGCTATGATGATGTTATGTATGTTGAAGTTTCTATGCTAAGTTGTGATGAATCATACATGTTAAAAAACCATGATGTTACTATCTATGCTAGTTAGTTCATATTAATTAAATCATCATGTTTGGGCTATGTTGATCTATATGACAAGTCACATATGCAAGTTAGATTGATTAGAAAGGTTATGAACATATGCCATGACATCCATTATGACATCTAGAATTATGCTATGACATATGTGATATCCTATGCTAGTTCACACCATCATTATGTTGCCTAAAAACCCCATATGCAAGTTTATGTATAGATTTGGGCTATGATCATATCATGTAAATTATGACATTTAACAAGTTGACACCTTTTGATCCTTAACATGTGTAGTTTATGCAAGTTTCACCCCTATTATGATTTGATTTATTTTAATTGTCTATATGTTAATTTATCTTTGTGCTATGTGTTAGACTATTCAAGTCTAGCCTATATTATGCGTTGAATAAGCGAACGTATAAACGTGGGGTAGGGGTAATATTAAGGATTTAATAATAAAGATTTTGGGGTGCAATTGATATGATTTTGCATGCCATGAATGGATGACCATAATTGAGTCAATTATGGACATCAATAAAAGTGGACTTAATTAATAATTTGGATAGGGAATTATTAAAACTGGGGTAAAAGGTTATAAGTGATAATCAATGCTTAGGACACGAGGTTGGACTCGTTTGTGACGTAAACCTGCCCGGACCCGCCCGGCAAATCCAGTGGTCACAAACGTCAGCCGAATGTGAGAGGTCCTAGGCCTAAACTAAAGCATAACAGTTGTAAAGACACGAGGTTAGACTCTTTTATGGTGTAAGACTGCCCGGAACCGCCCGACAAATCTAGCTGCCATAAAAGCTAGTCTAATGTGAGAGGTCTTTATGAGGTTATGGCCTTAATGAATTAAGAAATACTTAACCAGATAAACATGTAAGGTGGGACATGGGGGTTAAGTAGGTGCCTTGGGTGGCATGAGGAATATAGTGGGTGCCCTTAGTGGCATGTGAAATACGAGTAGTAAGACTTAACCAAACACACATGTAAATGAACATGACTAAGAGGGTTAAGTGGGATATATTAATGACAAGCTTAGGTGGGTAGCTTGTGGGGGCCCATTTCAACCAGTATCCCAAACGTATCTTTGTGGGCTCGACCCAAGTCGAGGATGGGACACGCATGCTGGGTTTGACTATAAGAGGCCAAAACGGGGAGCGGTGGCAACGCAAGTCCAACGGGTTTCATATGCGTGTGTGGACCCGGGCTGGTAGGTAAGACGTTGTTGCATCGTGTAGGTATAAGCCGTGCATTCTCAAGTTGTATCGGGTTGCCACTTTAGGGGAGTGATACACCCCACTGTGGGGCCAGCACGGGTGTCTACGAGTAGGGAGCCGATCGCAAGTGGGTAGTGTGGTACACCTAGTGGAGATAGGGGCAGACGGCACCTATGTAGTCAGTTAGGGGTATGTAAGGCTATTTATATGTTTCTGTGTGAAGCAAGCGGGATCAACCTCTAGGGTGACTGGTGCGGTGCAGTGTAGTAATGTGCAATGCAGTGTAGTAATTATTCGTTAGTAATTAGTTGTGCCTTTACTGTTATCTTTAACGTTATCTTAAACGCTATCTTTATCTTCCTAATAGTTCATAGACATTTACTTGTCTTCCAGCTTATGCCTTAGTCTAGTTATTTTGATAATAGTATTGTTAGAATTATCATACTCGCCATACTTTATGTCTGACCTCCTCCATTTCTATCCTTTTTCCCCTCCAGGTCCTCAGGTTGGACCCAGCTCTAGTGGAGTTTGATTGGATTGCTTTATCTCTCTTGGAAAACTTGGACCGTTGAAGTAAAGCCCAGCTTGTTATCTTTTTAATGGCTATTTGTGTAATGGGATTATGTATTTTGTTTTATGAAGATGGACAATGTACTTGACTCTGATTAATGGTTTTGTGATGTAACAAACATGTTTCCACTGCAATAAAATGAAGTTTTAGATTTCCAAGTACTACTTATTATCTGTCATGTTGTAATTTTTTTGTTCTATATTCACTTATAACCTCCATGGAAGTTAATGCATTCCCTTTGTGAGTGACATTAATGGACGTGGGGTGTTACACGTGGTATCAGAGCTTAAGGTTACCAGAACAGATAAAATTTTTAGAAAAAATATTTTTCTAAAGTATTTTTGGAAGAAGTGCTTTCAAAAACATGTTTTAATGAGTAATTTGCAGAGGAAAGTTTTTTTTAAGAAAAACATAATCCCCAATAGCCATATATCTTTATCTTTCGAATTCTCCATTTTGAATCTTTCCTTTTTCGTTTCAGCATGGCTGAAGATCTTAACCTACCTGACGGTGTAACGATACCAGGATGGTATAGGAGGCTATTAGAGGCTAGGGCCGCCGCAGGTCTGGCTAATGTTCCTCCACCACCAGTTGCACCCGTTCCTCCTCCTCCTCGCGTAGATACTTTTGCAAAGACGTGCAAGGAATTTAAGGCTATGGGTGGAAAACCTTTTCAAGGGTCAGAAACGTTTTTGGAAGCCAGAGATTGGCTTAGGGAGGTGGAAGAATTGCTAGAAATCTTTGAAGTGGAAGAAGGAAAGAGAGTTAAATTAGCAGCTTGGTTAATGAAGGGAGAGGCCTCGTTCAGGTGGGAGGTCACTAATGGGGAGTGTCCTGTTGATTCTTGGGCAGATTTTAGGCGTAGGTTTGAGGCGAAGTTTCTCTCAAGGGCAGAAGAAAATCTATATATGGAAAAGTTCTTGATATTAAAGCAAGGAAGCGCGTCAGTGAAAGAATATGTTAACAAATTTAATCAATTAGCAAGGTTTGGCTTGGACTTAGTGAACACGCCGAAGAAGAAGGCTCTGAGGTTCGTTAATGGATTGAATGAACCATTGCAAGGGTTGGCTATGACCCACATCCCTATGGGGGCCACCTTTGAGAAGCTTGTAGACATGGCACTCATGCACGAGGAGAAAAGCGCTAAAGCTGATAAGGCACCCGAGAAGAAAGGGGATCAGAAGAAACCACAACAGCAAAACAAGAAGGGTGGTAAAGACAATAACGGCAAGGGAAATAAGAAATGCTTTAACTGTGGGACACCAGGCCATCTCAGCAAGGATTGCCGAAAGAAAAAGAAGACTGGCTGTTTCCACTGTGGCGAAGCGGGACATCTAGTGAAGGACTGCCCAAAGAAGGGGCAGAGGGCAGGAGCTACCTCGGGAGGACAGGTGCAGGCTCTTATGGCACCAGGGCAGGCAAGGGGACAAGTTCAGGCTCTCGCGGTCCCACTGCTGGAAGAACGAGGTAGAACCATTTCTGTTGAAAGCTTAGTTTTTCTGTTTGATCATCATGTCCGTACCTTATTCGATTCGGGCGCATCGCATTCGTTTATCTCTACATCATTAGTTGAATCACTGCACTTAAACACCAGTTTAGTAGAGGATCCCTTAGTTGTTTCGAATCCAATTGGGGGCTCAGCTTATTTGTCTACGATGTGTTTGGATTTGAAAATTTCTATACTTAGCGTTGAGTTTAGATGTGATGCTTATGTGTGGGGCTTCACGGGCTATGGGCTAATTTTAGGAATGGATTGGTTATCCAGAAATGGGGTCGTTCTTGGTTGTGAAAGGAAAGTAGTTAGGCTCATGACTCGACTTGGTAACGCTCTCGAAATCTTTTGTAGTCCCATAAATTCCGTTATGCTAAGTTATTTAGAATCGCTTGACGCGTCTGAGGAAAATCTACAATCTGTTAGAGTGGTCCGAGAATATTCGGATGTGTTTGAGGAGGTGAAGGGCTTGCCTCCGAAGCGGGAGATAGATTTTCGAATATATCTTGTGGATAATGCGAAACCATTATCTTTGCCAGTACGCCACATGGCTCCACGTGAAAGGAGGGAACTCGATAAGCAAGTGAAGGAGTTGCTTGAGAAGGGGTTCATAAGATGTAGTATATCGGAGTGGGGTGCTCCAGTAGTATTTGTCACCAAGGCGGATGGGTCCCTTAGACTTTGTGTGGACTATAAAGAACTAACTAAGCTTACTAAGAAGAACAAACACCCACTGCCGAGGATTGACGATCTCTTCGATCAGTTAGTTGGCGCCTCAGTGTTTTCGCAGTTGGACTTAGCCACTGGTTTCCATCAGTTGAGAGTGGCTGAGGATAGCATAGACAAGACTGCCTTTGGGACTCCGGATGGTTTCTATGAATGGCTAGTGATTCCCTTCGGTTTGACAAAAGCCCCCGCATACTTTGTTGATTTGATGAGTAGGGTGTTTAGGGAGTACCTTAATAAATTCGTGGTAGTCTTTGTAGACAACATCTCGATCTTTTCTAAGGATGAAGAAGAGCATGCCCTACATCTTAGGGAAGTGTTGGAGACCCTACGAGCGCATAAACTTAAAGCCAAATTTTCTAAGTGTCACTTCTGGAGGAAGGAAGTACGATTCCTAGGGCACGTGGTTTCCAAGGAAGGGATAGCTGTGGATCCCGCGAAGGTGGTGGCCATCCAAGATTGGAAGGTCCCCAAAAATGCTACCGAAGTGAGAAGTTTCTTGGGGTTGGCTGGCTACTATAGAAAGTTTATCAAAGACTTCGCAAAGATATCAGCTCCATTGACACGCTTGACGAAGAAGAACCTAATTTTCACATGGGACGTAGATTGTGACGATGCGTTCCAACGGTTGAAGAGAGCTTTGACCTCAGCCCCAGTCTTAGTATTGCCAGACGAGAGTAAGCCATTTACTGTTTATACTGACGCTCGTGGGAAAGGACTAGGCGCAGTCTTAATGCAAGAGGGAAGGGTAATAGCCTATGGTGGACGGCAGTTGAGAGCGCATGAGAAGAATTACCCCACACATGACCTAGAGTTGGCCGATATCGTTTTCGCGCTTAAGTCTTAGCGTCATTATCTTCTCGGCCATAGATTCGAATTATTCACTGACCACAAATCGCTAAAATACTTATTCTCTCAAAAGGACTTGAACTTAAGTCAGCAAAGGTGGATGGAGTTCTTAGCATCCTACGACTTCGAAATAACATATACCCCTGGCAAGGGTAACGTGGTGGCGGACGCCTTAAGTAGAAAAAGATTATCCTTAAGTCCTTTGTTTGTTGAGCGGCGAAGTTTAGAGTTCATCTCTATGTTTGACTTTAGACCTTCCGTTGACTTTGTACCCGGTTTGCTAGCATCCTTGGAGGGCAGACCTATACTTTTGGGACGGATTGGCGAGGCACAGCGAGACGACCCACAGTTGGTTAAGTTAGTAGAAAAGCTCAAAGGAGGGGAGTCATCAAGCCATCTCCGTAGGTATACCCTAGATGATAAGGGTTGGTTACGTAGGGACAGTAGACTTTGTGTACCAAAAGACGATGACCTAAGGAAGACTATTCTTGACGAAGCACATCGTTCGAAGATGACCATTCATCCCGGCGGGGACAATATGTACAAAGATATGAAGCGAGTTTTCTTTTGGGCCGGTATGAAGAAGGACGTAGCCGAGTATGTCGCTAGATGCTTAGTGTGCCAACAAGTAAAAGCTGAGCAAAGGAAACCCGGTGGGTTGCTTCACCCATTGGAGGTTCCACTATGGAAGTGGGAGAGTGTCTCGATGGATTTTGTGGATGGATTACCGCGATCGAGGAAGGGTAATACGGGGATTTGGGTTATAGTAGATAGACTTACTAAGAGCGCCCATTTTATTCCCATGAAAAGTAAGAGGACTGCTCCATGGTTAGCTTCTGTATACGTTCGAGAAATAGTTCGTTTGCACGGTGTTCCTTCTAGCATAGTGAGTGACCGCGATCCTATTTTCACTAGCGAATTTTGGAGAAGCTTACAAGAGGCGGTAGGGACTCAGTTATGTTTGAGCACCGCATATCATCCTCAGACGGACGGCCAGACCGAGAGGGTGAATCACATTCTAGAGGATCTTTTGAGGCTATGTATCCTAGACTTTGGGGGTACATGGGAAGAGCATCTTCCATTGGTGGAGTTCGCATATAATAACAGCTTTCAGTCTAGCATTGGCATGGCACCTTTCGAAGTTCTTTATGGACGACCTTGTCGTTCACCTACATGTTGGTGGGAATCTACGGATAAGATCTTACTTGGGCCCGATATGATTAGAGAGACTTCGGAGAAGATCGACTTGATTCGAAGGAGGATGAAACACCGCAAGATAGGCAGAAATCTTATGTGGATAAGAGGAGGATAGATCTCGAGTTCGATGTTGGGGACATGGTCTTTGTCAAAGTGTCTCCATTACGGAACGTTGTTCGCTTTGGGTCCGTTGGGAAATTAGCACCAAGGTTCGTAGGGTCGTTTCCTATTAAGGAGAGGATTGGACAGATGGCGTATAGAGTGGAGTTGCCCAAGAGACTTAGTGGTGTACACGACGTATTCCATGTGTCACATTTAAGGAAGTGCTTGCACGAGACCGCGGAAGTGGTAGAGCCGAGCTTGCTTAGAGAGGTGGAGATAGAGCGTGATGCGACGATCCGACGAGCTCCTACGCGCATTCTTGGGTCGGAGATCAAGAGGTTGAGGAATCGAGAGGTCAGACTAGTCAAAGTGCAATGGGGAGATGATGAGAGCAACGCTACTTGGGAGACGAAAGAGAAGATGCGTTCACGATACCCTTTTCTTTTTGAGGGTATGTCTTTTAATTTCTTCTTTATCGCTTAGCTTGTACCTATCTTATCTTTAGTGTATCCTCTCGCTAGTATCTTTGACCTTTAGTTAGGATAACCCTATGTTTGAAACATGTGTTTGAGACATGTTATGTATGAAGGATGCAAAGTGGATGCAAGTGTTTGTTAGTGGTTGCTCGTGGACGCATACACACACACTATTAGGCACTAGATCGGCTCAGTCACTTCATATTGCATATTGCATATAAATGGATGTATTTAGTAAAATGGATGTATGATGATTGTATTATCATATGGATACTGCATTCGGATGATGATTGTGCACGCATGTAGAGATAATATGTAGCATTAAGGAATTTTTGCATACATAATGGACGCATGGCACTATCATGGTTTGCATTAAGGAGCTCAACTGAATCAGTGGACCGCCTGATTTTGCATTAGATATGGACATACACACACTGTGCATTTAAACATGAAAGCATTAGAAGTCTATAAGGACAATGGATGCCTGTGTTTCATGGTTGAGTAGATGGATGATTGGATGTTACGATATACATTCTTCTTAACTTGAAAATTTCGGGGACGAAATCCTTTAAGGAGGGGAGAATGTAACACCCCGTAATTCTGTTAATATTAATATTCACAAATTAAAGAATAACTAATCTCAAACGTGAGAATTGTGGGAAACGGGTTGCGCCATTGTGTTCGCCTCGGAATTCTGGTTGAAAAAAGAGTCCGAGTTTGCGTGAATTGGACTTCGTATGAAGAAGTTATGGCCATCGGAAGTTTCTGAAAATTCAAAACAGCTCACAGAAAATTTAAAATTCAAACAGAAAGTGCAGAGGCGGGCTGGGCGGGAATTTTCTTGCCCAGGCAGGTCGACTGGGGGGTCGACACTAGTGTCGACCATCCCTCCCCCTCCCCTCCCCCAGGTCGACTATAGTGTCGACCTGGGTCTGGCGGCTAGGGTTTCTGGCTGACCTGTTTTTAATTGGGTAATGACCCATTAGGGTTTCTGACCTAATCTGGTTGGCTGGGATTAATTCTGAGTTGATCTGACGGTCTAAAATAAGTCCTAACTCTATAAATACCTAGGTAGTCTCTCACCCTAATTCATAAGAAAAATAGAATAGTTACCGTCATACCGTCGCCATGGAAATCAATGGAGCCGCCGCCAACTAAGAAGGAAGAAAAGCTAATTCAATTCTAATTCTCTAAATGCTAAAGCAAAGCAAAACTCTCTTTTCTTCTCTAATTTGTGAGTATGATAGTCTTAACAAGATTATTATCATTTTAATTAGGTTAAGTCATGAATAGATTATGAGTAGATGATGTGAATTGTCGTATATGTTATCATGTATGTTATTAATCCTATGCTATGTGGTGAGGATATCCTATATGTTGTAAATCATGCTATGATGATGTTATGTATGTTGAAGTTTCTATGCTAAGTTGTGATGAATCATACATGTTAAAAAGCCATGATGTTACTGTCTATGCTAGTTAGTTCATATTAATTAAATCATCATGTTTGGGCTATGTTGATCTATATGACAAGTCACATATGCAAGTTAGATTGATTAGAAAGGTTATGAACATATGCCATGACATCTATTATGACATCTAGAATTATGCTATGACATATGTGATATCCTATGCTAGTTCACACCATCATTATGTTGCCTAAAAACCCCATATGCAAGTTTATGTATAGATTTGGGCTATGATCATATCATGTAAATTATGACATTTAACAAGTTGACACCTTTTGATCCTTAACATGTGTAGTTTATGCAAGTTTCACCCCTATTATGATTAGATTTATTTTAATTGTCTATATGTTAATTTATCTTTGTGCTATGTGTTAGACTATTCAAGTCTAGCCTATATTATGCGTTGAATAAGCGAACGTATAAACGTGGGGTAGGGGTAATATTAAGGATTTAATAATAAAGATGTTGGGGTGCAATTGATATGATTTTGCATGCCATGAGTGGATGACCATAATTGAGTCAATTATGGACATCAATAAAAGTGGACTTAATTGATAATTTGGATAGGGAATTATTAAAACTGGGGTAAAAGGTTATAAGTGATAATCAATGCTTAGGACACGAGGTTGGACTCGTTTGTGATGTAAACCTACCCGGACCTGCCCGGCAAATCCAGTGGTCACAAACGTCAGCCCAATGTGAGAGGTCCTAGGCCTAAACTAAAGCATAACAGTTGTAAAGACACGATGTTAGACTCTTTTATGGTGTAAGACTGCCCGGAACCGCCCGGCAAATCCAGCTGCCATAAAAGCCAGTCTAATGTGAGAGGTCTTTATGAGGTGATGGCCTGAATGAATTTAGAAATACTTAACCAGGTAAACATGTAAGGTGGGACATGGGGGTTAAGTAGGTGCCTTGGGTGGCATGAGGAATATAATGGGTGCCCTTAGTGGCATGTGAAATACGAGTAGTAAGACTTAACCAAACAAACATGTAAATGAACTGACTAAGAGGGTTAAGTGGGATATATTAATGACAAGCTTAGGTGGGTAGCTTGTGGGGTCCCATTTCAACCAGTATCCCAAACGTATCTTTGTGGGCTCGACCCAAGTCGAGGACGGGACACGCATGCTGGGTTTGACTATAAGAGGCCAAAACGGGGAGCGGTGGCAACGCAAGTCCAACGAGTTTCATATGCGTGTGTGGACCCGGGCTGGTAGGTAAGACGTTGTTGCATCGTGTAGGTATAAGCCGTGCATTCTCAAGTTGTATCGGGTTGCCACTTTAGGGGAGTGATACACCCCACTATGGGGCCAGCACGGGTATCTACGAGTAGGGAGCCGATCGCAAGTGGGTAGTGTGGTACACCTAGTGGAGATAGGGGCAGACAGCACCTATGTAGTCAGCTAGGGGTACGTAAGGCTATTTATATGTTTCTGTGTGAAGCAAGTGGGATCAGCCTCTAGGGTGACTGGTGCGGTGCAGTGTAGTAATGTGCGGTGCGGTGTAGTAATTATTCGTTAGTAATTAGGTGTGCCTTTACTGTTATCTTTAACGTTATCTTAAACGTTGTCTTTATCTTCCTAATAGTTCATAGACATTAACTTGTCTTCCAGCTTATGCCTTAGTCTAGTTATTTTGATAATAGTATTTTTAGAATTATCATACTCGCCAGACTTTATGTCTGACCCCCTCCATTTCTATCCTTTTTCCCCTCCAGTTCCTCAGGTTGGACCCAGCTCTAGTGGAGTTTGATTGGATTGCTTTATCTCTCTTGGAAAGCTTGGACCGTTGAAGTAAAGTCCAGCTTGTTATCTTTTTAATGGCTATTTGTGTAATGGGATTATGTATTTTGTTTTATGAAGATGGATAATGTACTTGACTCTGATTAATGGTTTTGTGATGTAACAATCATGTTTCCGCTGCAATAAAATGAAGTTTTAGATTTCCAAGTACTACTTATTATCTATCTTGTTGTAATTTTTCTGTTCTATATTCACTTATAACCTCCATGGAAGTTAATGCATTCCCTTTGTGAGTGACATTAATGGACAAGGGGTGTTACAATAAGTTGCCATTTTGCACGACTGCTAGCGTAATTCGCAGGGCTGCAGATAGCCTACGGCGGTCGGATGTTTCCTGAGGGAATCAGGCGTAACCATTGTGATCGATGCGTTCTAGAGTTAAGCGAATGTAGTTAAATCGAATATTAGTTATTCGAATAAGAGTTAAGCAACTAGAGTAAATCGAATATTAGTTATTCGAATAAGAGTTAAGCAAATAGAGTTATTCAATTAGAGTTAATCAAAATAGAGTTAAACAAGATTAGAAACTGACTAGAGATTAGTTAAGTTGAATAGTTTTCTGAGTATCGATCTGATGTTGGTTTCGGCCTTCGGGGTTTATACTTAGAGAATTGTTCTCTTACTAGTTTACGGTTAGGGACTAATTGTTGTGGAATGGTAGTGATTCGTGAATAAGCTATGGAAATGTTTCCAATGTTAATAACATATATTTTCTAAATGTAAAAAATAAGGAAATATGAATATATATATATGGTTGCTGATTGATCGATATAATTTCCATTTGGAAATAATATCGTTATTTGCACACGTGTTTTCCTTTGATAGTTAACTCATCGACTATCGAAGTTTTCAACCATTTTAACGTTGTTAATATGGAGAGACCGGTTGGATTACTATCCGAAGAACCACTCCATATTGGCATAAGTGTTGCGAATCATATATGCCGAAGATAATTGAAGACGGAGTAAAGTGCAAGGGTTGTTGTATAAATCTTAGGTAAAGATTGCCTAAAATGATTGTACTGAATAGTGCCTTCGGTTTGTCCAGTCCCAGGACGACCTGTATGGAAGAATGTCCGACAGAGTATATCTAATAGATCGTGTAAGTTGATCACTTCAAACGTATTTACGTTTGGTGGCGGAGGAATTCGTTACTCTTAGCGGTATACCCATGGTATTTTTTGGGAAATCAATTTGTGATTTGGTGGGTATGACGATGTGACATTCAAAGTGAATAGATGTGTGATCTGTCAGAGATAAGCGTGGCCTCTAGCCTCACAACTGGGAAATGACAAGAATCGGGCAGGCAACATGGCTATGTAGGTCGCACCTATTAGGGTGTATAATCACCTGATCTAGAGTTTCATTTAATTCTAAAAATCTATTGTCGATGCTGTCCCTTTTGGGAAACGGTTGCTAATCCCAACCGTTGGTGATATACATTCGATACACTCAAGCGAAATGAGTGGTCGGTCATGTGTGGCCGGGTTGCAAGATGTTCTTGTTGAACCCAGTGTATTACTCTCTAGAGGTACGCTAGCGAAAGGTGGTTCCTGTAACACCCCACATACGTTAGTGTCACTCACAAAGGGAATGCACTAAGTTCTGTGGAGCATTTAAGGTAAAAGATGAAGATAAATTACAAGACAGACAAAATTAAAACAGCGGAAAATAAAACTTTACTTTATTGATAAAATAGTTTGTACAACAATTGCTTTCCAATTCCAGAGTATCATCTGTCTTACAAAATAAAGAAGCATAAAATAACATTTATATTCCCCAATGTAGCATAAGCCAGCCATAGCAGCAGAAAAGAGAGTCTGAATCGATATATCCAAGAGTCTTTAAGCTTGGAAAGAGTAACAGTCCATACTAAGCAGAGCTATTCCCTCCCTAACTACCTGGGGGGAACGGAAGAAAAGAAGACGAAAGAAAAACAGAGTCAGACATAAAGCCTGAGTAAGTCTAGTGGCTTTTAGCATGTGAACAAGATAAAGTTCACGACAGGAGTAAACTGGAAAAAATGGGACAGTACCAGAATAACAGACTAATATAAACCAAAGCAAGATAGTTTAAACCGAATATACTATCACACCCCATTCTATATCTCTGCACCACCTAACTAGTATCCCAACTAGTAATCTGTATAAAGATGATAACGTGATCCCAATCCCTGTAATTGCGGTTGCCTTTAGGTGTACATCTATTATTTATTACCTAGATCTAATCTAGGGTTTTCTTATCGAGCGCTTCCTAGATTCAACTAGGGTTTATGCGACTTATCTAATACTTCTCGGATTCAGGATTTAAGCCACCTAGGTCCACTAGGGATTATGCTACCTGTCAAACGATGCCCCTAGTCTAGGACACACTACCTAGAGTGGTATATGTTCCTAGACTTTCCCCAAGTATGTGTCGCGAATCGTTTATCGCTGTCTAGATGCACATGTCCTGAAATGTGTGACCCGAGTCCCGTGGCAGGGCTATTCTAGAAACACGGAACTCGGTCGGGAGCTTTCAGGTATCTGCCGATGCAGATGCTAAGGTCTGTTTTTCTAGTGGCTATGGTCCCACCTAACCCCTCCCTCAACTAATGAAAGGCAATCCAAGAAAATCAAGCACGAGAACTATACTCCTGCCACCTATGCCCCACTTTCCTATTGGCCAGCCTCACCCATAACTAGATAGCAAGTATATGGTCTGTTGGGAGTTCTCTGCCTTTCCGCATGCGTATCTCGACTGACTCAAGATGGTAGGTAGACGACGGGTCGCTATCACAAGGCCATTTGTCCCACCGAATCACGCTGGTCCATCCTAGTCTTTAGGTTGCCTTATATTGCAACCAAGGCATATCCTTGGTTCTTCTAACGCAGACCTTAACCTCTGTGAGCCCAGGCGGATCATCTGCATTCTCACAGAGGGATACCAAGGGTACCCTCACGTCCCCCCGAAGCCTCGGGCTTCGTAACCCAATTTGTTGGAGCCTTCTTTAAGATCAGATGGACGTTCGCTCCTCCTCGTGTGATACTAAGAATTACTACTTAGTTTTCCTAACTAAGGTTTACCACTTAGTTTCCTGAATCATTGTTTTCTTAACTAAGGTTTACTACTTAGCCCTCTTTCTCGTCAAGTTGGATTGGTTAAGTGTCATTAGTCAATTCAAGTTAGCTTAACCCATTCCTTTGTCATATTAAACTGGCTAAGTGTTATCAATAGTTCATGTTGACTTAACCCTATCACAAACCAAGTTATATTGGTTAAGTATTTCTTATTACTTAACCCTACCCATTCATCTTGTATTGGTTAAGTGTCCCTTTTTAACCTAACCTTGCCCATCTGTTTTAACTAGCATGTTATAACGGTTAAGTGTTCCCTTAGTTAACTTAACCCTAACATATGTTTAATTAACATGTCCTAATGGTTAAGTATTGTCCCTTCATGTTTCAACTTAACCCTGTTCAATTTATCACACTATGATGATTAAGTGTTCTAAGTTTACTTAACCCTACCCTCTAGTCCAGCTAACACATTAAATTGGCTAAGTGTATTTACTTAACCTTACCCACTTATCTAGCTAACGTGTTATAATGGTTAAGTATTCTAAATTTACTTAACCTCACCCACTTATCTAATTATCAGGTTATAACGGTTAAGTGTCCTGAATTTACTTAACCTCACCCTCTAGTCTAGTTAATATGTTAAATTGGTTAAGTGTATTAACTTTACTTAACCTCACCTTCTAGTCTAGTTAACATGTTAAATTGGCTAAGTGTTATCTTAGTTACTTAACCCCTACAAGTCGTGTCTTGTTAACATGTTAAGTTGGTTAAGTGTTTTAGTTAACTTAACCCTACCAATCCTAACTTAGCTTTAATTGTCTTATTAAAGCACCAACCACTCACATTAGACAGGTATTGTTGTGGCTGCCTGTAAGCCGATCAGTTCCGGACAGTCTTACGCCACAACTCAGTCTAACCTCGGGTCTTTATTGGGCTCAATGCCTTAACCTCTCACATTGGATAGGTATTGTTGTGATTACTAGACAGCTGGGCGGGTCCGGGCAGGTTTACATCACAACTCAATCCAACCTCGGGTTAAGCATATTCGTATTGTCTAAATTTACATTTTAATTATGTAAATTATTCAAATTCAAGTTACTACCAAATTTGTCTCCAATCAAACTCATTAGTTTAGGTATATAATTGATACCATTTTATGCCATAAATCACTTATGTGATTTTTAACCAATTTATGTCAAGTTTCCTATAATTACCAATTTTACCCAACGTTACCCCATCTAAATATTAGGCTAACAATCTTAGCCTAATTTTCCGTCTGCATGATTTTGACATATAATATTAGGCTAAAAACTTAGCCTAATTTAGCATATACATAATTGGCATAAACATAATTCATTAACATAAACATGTCATAGGTGTAAACTTGCAAAATAATCGACATGAATATCATAACATTGCATAACATGCCACAAACTTGAATATAAACATTGGTCCTTGTTAAATAGGTGTCACATGAATCATATAGTTTTAGCCTAACATAAAGGTATAACATAGTATAACCTAATAGGTGTCATATGAATCCACTAAAACATGGTATAACATGTTAATGCATAGGTCTAGGCATAACCTCAAACATAAAACTGGCGTAAGACAAAACTATATGTATAACTTTGACAACCACTTAAGGGTGTGAGCTTGCAACACATATGTATAAACATAGATCTAACAATAAACTTTCATATGAATCCTAAACGGATCTTGACATGGATCCGATTATAAGTTCTCACTTGCATAAAAACATGTGAATATAGATCTATTCTAGTCATGTAGGCACAATTGGTTTAAACATATATACATAGAGCCTACATGAATTATATAAATATTTGTGTAAATCTAACTTGCAACCTATAACTTGCATAAACATATATTTAGATCTATTTGTATACATACAATTCGCATAAGGTGTTGATTATCTGATTCACAATACATAAAAGATTCAATCACCACAATCATTCAAATTATCACAAATAAAAAATATAAAACAACATCGTTAATACTTATATAATTCCATATTACAATTCACAACAAATCATGTCTTTATCGCATTCCCATCTAAAGAGCCACTATACCTACAACGCAAGACGGTTTTGTTTTTCTGAGATATGAGGTTCTGAAATTGAGATGCGTTCCATTGGGTAGATGTAACACCCCGTAATTCTGTTAATATTAATAATTACAAATTAAAGAATAACTAATCTCAGACGTGAGAATTGTGGGAAACGGGTTGCGCCATTGTGTTCGTCTCGGAATTCTGGTTGAAATAGAGTCCGAGTTTGCGTGAATTGGACTTCGTATGAAGAAGTTATGGCCATCGGAAGTTTCAGAAAATTCAAAACAGATTTCAGAAAATTTAAAATTCAAAATTCGAAGTCAAACAGGCTAGGCGGGAAAATTCCCGCCCAGCACCCCAGGTCGACTGGGGAGTCGACTGAGCAGTCGACACCCCCCTCCCCCAGGTCGACTGGGGAGTCGACTGGGCAGTCGACCTGGGTGCCGACCTGGTCCAGTCGGCTAGGGTTTGACTGAGCCCAATCTTGAGTTGCTGATGTGTCTTTAGGGCTGAGTTAGTAAGTTTAACGGTTCAGTTTAGTTCTGAGTTGATCTGAAGGTCTAAATAAATCCTAAACTCTATAAATACCTAGGTAGTCTCTCACTCTAATTCACATGAAAAATAGAATAGCCACCGTCATACTGCCGCCATGGAACTCAGTCTAGCCGCCGCCAACTAAGAAGGAAGAAAGCTAATCAAAACCCTTATTCTACTCAACTCTAAAGCAAATCTAGACTATCTTTCTTCTCTAATTGTGAGTATGATGATATTAACAAGATTATTATTAAACTAATTAGATTAAGTTATGAATGGATTATAAGTGAATGATGTTGATTGTCATATATGTTGTTGTAAACCTTATGCTATCAAGTATGTTGTAAATCCTATATTATGTGATGATGATATCCTATATGTTGTAAATCATGCTATGTTGATGTTATATATGTTGAAAGTTTCTATGCTAAGTTGTGATAAATCATAAATGTTATAAAGTCATGATGTTATTATCTATGCTAATTAGTTCATGTTAATCAAATCATAATGTTGATATTATTTGGGCTATGTTAATGACAAATCATGTATGCAAGTTTAGATTGATTAGTAAAGATTATGAACATATGCCATGACATCTATTTAAGTCTAGAATTATGCTATGACATGTGTGAGTTCTATGTGTTAGATTCTAGTTCACAACATCATTATGTTGCATAAACCACCATATGCAAGTTTATACATGAATTTGGGTTATGATCATATCATGTAAATTGTGACATTTAACCAAACAAGTTGACACCTTTAGATCCATAACATGTGTAGTTTTATGCAAGTTTCACCCTTATTATGATTAAATCTATTTTATTTGTCTATATGTTGTGATAATTTATCTTTGTGCTATGAGTTAGACTATTCGAGTCAAACATATATTTTGCGTTGAATAAGCGAACGTATAACGTGGGGTAGGGGTAATATTAAGAATTTAATATTGAGAAAGTGGGGTGCAATTGATATGATTTTGCATGCCATAAGTGGATGGCCATAATTGAGTCAATTATGGAGATCATTAAAATTGGAATTAATTAATGATTTGAATAGGGAATTATTAAAACTGGGGTAAAGATTATAAGTGTTAATCAATGCTTAGGACACGAGGTTGGACTCGTTTGTGACGTAAAACTGCCCCGACCCGCCCGGCAAATCCAGTAGTCACAAATGTCAGCCCAATGTGAGAGGTCCTAGGCCCAAATTAAAGCATAACAGTTGTAAAGACATGAGGTTAGACTCTTTTATGGCGTAAGACTGCCCGGACCCGCCCGGCAAATCCAGCTGCCATAAATGCCTGTCTAATGTGAGAGGTCTTTATGAGGTTATGGCCTGAATGAATTAAGAAATACTTCACCAGATAAACATGTAAGGTGGGACATGGGGGTTAAGTAGGTGCCTTGGGTGGCATGAGGAATCTAGTAATTGCCTTTAGTGGCATTTGAAATACGAGTAGTAAGACCTAACCAAACACACATGTAAATGAACATGACTAAGAAGAGGTTTAAGTGGGATACACTAGTGGGGACAAGCTTAGGTGGATAGCTTGTGGGGGCCCATTTCAACCAGTAACCCAAACGTATCATTGTGGGCTCGACCCAAGTCGAGGACGGGACACGCATACTGGGTCTGACTATAAGAGGCCAAAACGGGGTAGCGGTGGCAACGCGTGTCCAACGGGTTTCATATGCGTGTGTGGACCCGGGCTGGTAGGTAAGACGTTGTAACACCCCATGTCCATTAATGTCACTCACAAAGGGAATGCATTAACTTCTATGGAGCGTTTTAAGTGAATATAGAACAGAAAATCACAACAAGACAGATATGAAATAGTACTTGAAAATTTAAAACTTTATTTATTGCAACGGAAGGTAAATATGTTTGGTTACATCACCAAAACCCAAAGACTAAAGTCAAGTACATAATATCCATCTTGACAAAATCAGAGTACATAATATAAAAAGCATAATCCCATAAATAGCCATAAAAGAGATAGGTTGAGCTTTACTTCAGCAATCCAAATCCAAGTGCTCCCAAAGAGATCCAAATCAAGCTTCCCACCCTAAGAACCTGGGGGGGGGGAAGGAAGAAAAGAGGTGGAAACAAAGGGGGTCAGACATAAAGTCTGCCAAGTCCGATAACTCCAACAATATAATTATCAAAGTAACTAGGATAAGACATAAGCTTGGTAAATAAGGAAATGACTGTGAATTAATGGCAAGACCAAGCAACCCAAAATAATAGGATGAGCAAAGATAACGTTAAAGGCGCTTCCTAATCAATATAGGGTAATTACTATACTCTACCGTACTGTACTATACTAACACTAACTGCACCCATACTAGTCACTCTAGAAACTTGATCCCTCTTGACTAAATAGAATGATGATAGCTTCGTGTACTACTAGATGTACCCACTATCCCCACTAGATGTACCCCTTCAATGGTAATTCCATGTACTCCTAGCTGACGTCATAGGTGTCGCCTGCTCCTATCTCCACTAGGTGTACCCCATTAATGATTAATTAATAATGGTAGCTTCGTGTACCCCTAGCTGACTACATAGGTGCCGTCTGCTCCTATCTCCACTAGATGTACCAACTACCCTGCCCCATTCGATCGGCTCCCTAACTCGTAGATACCTGTGCAGGTCCCACAGTGGGGTGTATCACTCCCCAATATGGCAACCTTATACTATGCAAGGAATGCACGGCTTATACCTACATGATGCAACAACGTCTTACCTACCAGCCCGGGCCCACGCACGCACATGACCACGTTGGACTTGCGTTGCCACCGCTAACCCATTTTGGCCTCTAACAATCAGGCCCAGTAGGCGTGTCCCGTCCTCGACTTGGGTCGAGCTCACAAAGATACTTAATGGGCTAATGGACTGAAAAGGGCCCCCACCAAGCTTCCCACCTAGGCTTGGTCCCCTCTAATACATTCCACTTAACCCCATGTCCACTTACATGTATAAATTTGTTTAAGTGTTTTCTAATTTAACCTAGTCTCACCCTTTTGTTTAATTAACAGGTTGTATTGGTTAAGTCTATGGGCTTATATACACAAATATTACCCACCTACCCAAGATTTACTTAACCCTCTCACTGATTCGGACATATTTAATTTACGGTTAAGTTTGTGGGCCTATATGTACTAATATTACCCACCTACCCAAGATTTACTTAACACACTCATTCCGTATAATCCAGTTTACTTAACCCCCAACTTAAACTTAAGTTCTTACAATCCCTAGGGATCAGATTTGGTTAAGTAGTCCATTTCTTTTACCATGTCCATTTTTAATTAATTAATCAATTAATTAAAACCTTTCCCTTCATAGGTGTCAATACCTATTTTATCCAATAATTTGAATTACATGTCATAATTGTTTATATTCAAATTACTCCATTTTTCTAATCGTATTTCTCATGACATCCACATGTCACCCACTAGATTCCTCATGCCACCCAAGGCACCCACTTAACCCCCTCATGTCCCACTACATGCTTATCTGGTTAAGTATTTCTTAATTCATTAAGGCCGTAACCTTATAAAGACCTCTCACATTAGACTGACATTTATGGCAGCTGGATTTGCCGGGCGGGTCCGGGCAGTCTTACACCATAAAAGAGCCTAACCTCGTGTCTTTACAACTGTTATGCTTTTAATTTGGGCCTAGGACCTCTCACATTGGGCTACCATTTGTGACTACTGTATTTGCCGGGCAGGTCCGGGCAGTTTTACGTCACAAATGTGTCCAACCTCGTGTCCTAATCATTGATTATCTCTTATAATCCTTTACCTCAATTTGAATTATTTTCCCTATTCAAATTATCAATTAATTCCAAATTTAACGATGTCCATAATTGAATCAATTATGTCCATCCATTTATGGTATGCAAAATTATACCAATTTCGTCACAAATTTGTTATATGCCATTAAAGGCCTTTTATCTCACTATTTAATATCCCTATTCAAATTCAAATTAATTTACATATATGACTCATTTACATTCCAATTCACATTTATTAACATAATATTTTCATCCCATATTTGGATTAATTATTCCTAATCAAATATGTTAATAAAATTCCAATTATCTTTATGACCATAATTCACATTAATTATGTCCATATATCACTTTACCAATTAATATTTCAATTTACATATATGCCTCTTTTAAGGCCATTACATGCCAATTCACATTTATTAACATAATCAATATTTTCCCCATAACCCCCGCGGCGTCCATTCGCATAGAATATATGATAGACTAAGACATAGTCTAACACATGGAAAAGGGAAAAACACCACATATTCACATAACTTACAAAATAGGCCTAACTTGCATATGAGAATTTACCACATAACCTGCATAAAATCATCGATCTAAACATAGGCCTAAAAGTATGAACCTACATGTTATGAACAAGATTTTCATCACAAAACTTACGTAGGCAATAACCAAAAACTTGCATAACATGATTCATATTCCAAACTCATATTTTTATATAAACTTGCATATGTGATTTAGCAATATAACAATGGTGTAAATTTACCTCTAAATATACAAACTAGCATGTACAGATTTGGCATGTAACTTATGCATATCATAGCCTAACTTTTGATCTAAAATAGATGTCATAATATTTACTAACTTGCATGTGATTTACGTCTAAATCAACATCTAATCTTGCATACACACATATGATCTATCATATGAATCAACATAACCAAACTTGCATTTAAACAACATGATGATTTAATTACACGTAAGCCAATCTAGAATTACAACATAGATCATAACATTACAACATAGATGACAACATAAAATCATAGAATTTATAACATGTATGATAACATCACAATTTAACAACATAATTATATCATACGGTCAATAATTCACATCATATCCATATAATCCACAATTATATCTAATCTTACTTAATTTAATAATTGTCTTGATTAGAGAAATCGAACTTGCCTTTCGTGGTTAAAGAATTATGAACAATTGATCAAACTTGATGCAGAATTGTTGTAGCGACGTTAGTTGATTCGTTGTTGAAGCTCTAAGCTTGAATTAGGTTGAATTGATTAGCTATCTTCCTCTTTAGTTGGCGACGGCTACACTGAGTTCCATGGCGATGGCATAACGGCTTTGGTTCCAATTTTAATTAGGTTTAGGTTTATCATTAGGATGTATTTATAGGTGTAGGAAGTTATTTAGGACCATTAGATTAACCTTGAACCATGACAACCAATCAAATGCAAAATCTGCATTTGAGCGAATCGGCCCACAGGTTGACAGCCAAACACCCTGGATTAACCCCTAGTCGACCCAGCAGGGCTCGGGTCGACCTCAAAAATGGGCTGGTTCGGTTATTCCCCCTCCCAATTCGCTGTTTTGAACTTTTTCGCATATTTATTTATTTATTTTTTAATTTTTTTATATATATATCAATATATATATATATATATATATATATCTGCGCAACCCATTTCACTTAATTCTTTTCTAAAAATTAAGTATACTTTAATTTGTGAATTTTAATGTTATAAAATTATGGGGTGTTACATTCTCCCCTCCTTAAAGGATTTCGTCCCCGAAATCTCCAAGTCAAGAAGAATGTATGTCCTACCATCTAATCGTCCATCTATTCAACCATCAAACACCAGCATCCATTGTCCTTAAAAGACTTCTAATGTTTTAATGTTTATATGCACAGTGTGTGTATATGTCCATATCTAATGCAAAATTAGGCGGTCTACTGATTCAGTCGACCTCCTTAGTGCAATTCATGATAGTGCCATGCGTCCAATATGTATGCAAAAGATTCCTAATGATACATATTAATTCTATATGCGTGCACAACCATCCACCCGAATGCAGCAACCATATGATAATACAACCATTATACATCCATTTTACTAAATACATCCATATATATGCAATATGCAATATGAAGTGACTGAGCCGATCTGGTGCCTAATAGTGTGTGTATATGCATCCACGAGCAACCACTAGCGAACACTTGCATCCACTTTGTATCCATCATACATAACATGTCTCAAACACATGTTTCAACCATAGGATTTCCCTAACTAAAGGTCAAAGATACTAGCGAGAGGACATACTAAAGATAAGATAAGCACAAGCTAAGCGATAAAGGAGAAATTAAAAGACATACCCTCGAAAAGAAAAGGGTACAATGAACGCATATTCTCTTCCGTCTCCCAAGTAGCGTTACACTCATCGTCTCCCCATTGTACTTTGACTAGTCTGACCTCTCGATTTCTCAACCTCTTGATCTCCGACCCAAGAATGCATGTAGGAGCTCGTCGAATTGTCGCATCACGCTCTATTTTCACCTCTCTAAGAAAGCTCGGCTCCACTACCTCCGCGGTCTCGAGTAAGCACTTCCTCAAATGCGATACACGGAATACGTTGTGTACACTACTAAGTCTCTCAGGCAACTCCCCTCTATATGCCATCTAACCAAACTTCTCCTTCATAGGAAACGGCCCTACGAACCTTGGTGCTAATTTCCCAACAGACCCAAAGCGAACAACATTCCGTAATGGAGACACTTTGATAAAGACCATGTCCCCAACCTCAAACCCAAGATCTGTCCTCCTCTTATCCGCATAAGATTTCTGCCTATCTTGCGCTGCTTTCATCCTTCTTCGAATCAAAACAATCTTCTCCGAAGTCTCTCTAATCATATCGAGCCCAAGTAAGATCTTATCCGTAGATTCCCACCAACATGTTGGTGAACGACAAGGTCGTCCATAAAGAGCTGCGAAAGGTGACATGCCAATGCTAGACTGAAAGCTACTATTATATGCGAACTCTACCAATGGAAGATGCTCTTCCCATGTACCTCCAAAGTCTAGGATACATAGCCTCAAAAGGTCCTCTAGAATACGATTCACCCTCTCGGTTTGGCCGTCCGTCTGAGGATGATATGAGGTGCTCAAACATAACTAAGTCCCTACCGCTTCTTGTAAGCTCCTCCAAAATTCGCTAGTGAAGATAGGATCGCGGTCGCTTACTATGCTAGAAGGAACACCATGCAAACGAACTATCTCTCGGACGTATACAGAAGCTAACCATGGAGCAGTCCTCTTACTCTTTACGGGAATAAAATGGGTGCTCTTAGTAAGTCTATCTACTATAACCCAAATCCCCGTATTACCCTTCCTCGATCTTGGTAATCCATCAACAAAATCTATCGAGATACTATCCATGTGAACTCATCGCAACTATCCATCTCCCACGCAAGCCATCCTATTCAAACTCGATATCCCCCAAGCACAATCCCCAAAGGCCTAAACCAATATCAGACAAGCACCCAAGGAATACCTCCTCCGATTTCAGACAGTCTACGTGAGATGATACTTGCAAAACAAATAATTGGGCACGTAACCGACTCTGGCTGTCCTCGCCAGTCTTGCTTCAAAACCATCACTAATCACCTAACTGACTTTGCATTATCCCCTAGACACACACGAATACCTCGTGCCTCTAGGTAAACCCCGCACTTCATCGAAGACGTCACTATATTCACGAACCACACGAAAAGATTCCAAATCACTGTTGGATACGTCAAGAGATTCTAGACAGCTAAACGTCACTGAACCCTTAGGGTCACAAGAAATATGAGGGTCTTTCCATAATGAATCAATAGTCTAACTACCCTCCTTTCACAATCTAGGATGGCACCCCGCCTGGGTAGCCAATCCACCCCTAGAATCAAACTATAGCCCGTAAAACCAAGGACGAAGGCGTTGCATTCAAATCCAACGTCCAAGATAGACATTCTCAAATCCCGACAAACCATTGAAGGATGAGCCGAACCACCAAAAAGATTTGAGACTAGGATGGGATCCTTAACTAGACTAGTATTTAGGTGCAGTGTTTTCAACTAACGAAGCAGATACTAACGAGTATGAAGCGCCAGAATCAAACAAAGTTCGAATAGGATGATAAAGGAAACCAAATTTCTACCTGGACGGTCCTACCCCTATCAGGTATACCAGCCGTGAGGGAATATAACTACCCTCCAGAAGATCCTGTACTTTGCCCTTGCCTCTTTGGACAATCCTAATAAGTTGTTCTATTTCTCCGAAAGGATAACTACTAGCCTTCTTGTTCACATTCCCCATTCGTGACCTTCCACCAAGATGAGGTTTCGTCCTTCATTAACCAACAGCTATTTGAACCTTCCTCCCATCGTCTACCTTAAATGTAACAACCCGTATTTCGATAACATGATTGAGACGAGAATCAAGGCAGAATTTAATTTTAAATTCTGAATCAGGTAAAACGGGCTATGCCATTGCGTTCATCTCGGAAAAATACGCGAAATAGAGTCCGAGTTTTCGAGAATCGGAGTCCGTATGACCCGATTAAGGCCCAACGAAGTTTTCAGAAAATTTCTAAGTAAAAACAGATTTCAAATTCAAACTTGAATTTGAAAATTTGGGCCAGTTGGGCCAGGCGGGAAAAATTCCCGCCACAGTACCCAAGTCGACAGCCCTGTCGACTTGGGAGTCGACTTGGTTTGTACCAAGTCGACAGCCCTGTCGACTTGGCTGTCGACACGGGTGGCCGAGCCATCTTGGCTTGGTGCACCTGCACTGGTCTCTGGTCTTGTTCTGGAAGCTTCTGACGTGGTTTGATGGTTCAGATCTATCCTAGGGTTAATCTAATGGCCTAAAACTATCCTAATCTCTATAAAAATACCCTAAACCTAACCTAAATCCCTAAAAATCAAACCTAGCAACTAAGTGCAGCCAAAATCAATCTTGATCATGGCCTCCATCTCCAATCCCTAGAGCCTATGCATTCAAATCAAGTTCAAATCAAAAGGTGCAAGCTTGCTACACCAAATCAAGGCCAAATCAACATTGCTATGCGAGTTTCATGACGGATCTTCATCAAAGGAGCCACCTTTCTTCGTCAAAACGATTCATGCTCCTAGTCCTCTTGCCACGCTAGGTAAGTTCTAGCTACTTGTAGATTTAAACGATGATCTTGATGTGACATGGGATAAAATGCAAAGTAACATGAGTATGTTAGCCTATGGGAACCTAGTTTGCCCCTTTATCATGAACATATGGCTTTGGGTTATGTTGTAGCGACTAAACCATGCTATTCATGTTACATTGGACCTAGTTTGCCATGCAAGATTGGACCTTTGCTTGTGGTATGTTAGCATGCACACTTGAAACCCCTTTGACTCATGAAACATGTGCATGAATGTGACTTTGAGGCTATGCAAGTATATGAACCCAAAAGATAATATGCAAGTTTACTTTTGTTTATCACATGATTAACATGGGCATGTTCATCCCTTCATGATAGGTTTATGACATGAATACTTATGCAAGTAATCCCCTTTTATGCTATGCATGTTTGTGGCCAAATCCCCTGGAGATACTATGCATGTTTGTGGCCAAATTTCCTTGTGATAGAATGCATGTTTGTGGCCAAATCACCTTATGACACTATGCATGTTTTTGGCCAAGGTTGTGCATGTGGAAGCCAATCCCTTTTTGGCATCATGCATGTTTTGAGGCCAATATGTGACGTAGTATCCTTACTATGTTGACTCGCTTTTGCTTGCGTTGGAAAACCCGACTTTGGGGTAGTTAGATAAACATGAACATGATGCGAAATCTTGAATTGAATATGACATGAAAACTTGACTTGAGGTTACATGTGAACACGACATGTAAGTTGAACCAAAATGGGGGCATGACACGTGGGGTAAACTTGGGACTTGAAACTTGACAAGTTTAGGTTGTAAGTGTAATATAACACTAGACCAAACATGAAAGTGGCCAACTCGAGGTTGGGTTGAGTTTGTAGCATAAATCTACCCGGACCCGCCCGGCTTAACTAGTAGCTACAAACAATAGGATCCAATGTGAGAAGTTGGTCATGTCGCGCTTAAGACCCGAGGTTAGACTAGGTTGTGGTGTAAATCTACCCGGACCCGCCCGGCTTAACTTGTAACCACAACAAGGTCTAATGTGAGAGGTTGAAAGTGCATTAATTAAATTAATGCCACTTGATAAGGTTAAGTAAATTTGACTAATGACACTTAACCGATATGACACGAATGGGTAGGTTAAGTGGGACCGGACTTGATTTCTTAATGACACTTAACCATGCAAGATGATTAGGGGATGAGGTTAAGAAATTTACACTTAACTAATCCGACTTGGTAATTAGATGGGGTTAAGTAATTAAGACTTAACTAATCTAAACACGGTAATTAGATGGGGTTAAGTAAATGACACTTAACTAATCTAACCACGGTAATTAGATGGGGTTAAGTAATCCACACTTAACTAATCTAAACATGGTAATTCGATGGGGTTAAGTTAAACACTTAACCAATTTAAACTTGGTAATTCAATGGGGTTAAGTAACCAATACTTAACCAACTTAACGTGATAATTTAATGGGGTTAAGCAACTTATACTTAACCAATTATACATGATGATTTGATGGGGTTAAGTAACCTACACTTAACCAATCTAATACGCGGACCTGATAATGTTAAGTCACAAGACCTTTTTAGAATATACTTAACCATTGTAGTACGATTAGAGGATGGGGTTAAGCCCACCTATACTTAACCAATCCGACTCGATAATTTGATGGGATTAAGATAATCTATGCTTAATCGATCTAGCAAGATAATCCGATAGGATTAAGGTAAGCTAGTACTTGACCAATTTGACTTGATAGGGTTAAGTCATGAGCCTTTGGGTACACGTAACCAACTTGTAGGGATAAGTCTTGAACTTAAATACTTAGCCAATCTTGACGTGATTCGTGGGCGGGTTAAGGCATGGACTTGAATGATAACACTTAACCCAATAAGACAAACCCTAGTTAGAGGAACTAGGTAGAGAATCGTGGTTAATCAAGGATAACGGGAAAGGAAGCTAAGTGGTAAACCTTAGTTAAGGGTAACTAAGTAATAATTCTTAGCTAAGGACATAGGATTAATTCACAAAGCGATGAGTAACCTGATACGGTAGGCCATCGCTTAGTATACGAGGAGGAGCAAGTTATCTGACTTGGATAAAAGCTCCAGCGCACTGGGTGCCGAAGTGGAAGCTTCGGGGGACGTGAGGATACTCTTGGGATCCCTCTGTGGGCTGCCAGGTAATTATACTAGGCCCATGAGAGGTTAAGGTCTGCGTTAGAAGGACCAAGAGTATGCCTTGGTTGCTATGCGAGCGACCAAAAGACTGGGATGGATTAGCGTGGAGTCGACGATTCTTGGTTTTTGCCCTGGATAGCACATCGCCGACTACCTACCATCTTTAGTCAATCGTGTACGTGCGGAAAGGCAGGGAACCCCCAACAGACCATGTGCTTGCTATCGAGTCATGGGTGAGGTTGGCCCGTAGGAAAGTGGGGCTATAGTGGGGCCGTGGAGTGTTTCTTATACATGATTTTTCTTGGATTGCCTTTCAGTAGTTGAGGGAGGGGTCACGTGGGACCATAGCCACGGGTACAAAAACAGACCTTGATATCTGCATCAGCAGACAATTTAAAGCTCCCGACCGAGTTCCGTATTTCTTGATTTGCCCTGGCACGGAACTCGGATGGCACATTGGGGAACATGTGAATCTAGACATGGAAAACGATTCACGATATATACGTGGGATCAAGGGCGCGGTTGACGGGTGGCGTAATCCCTAGTGGTCCTAGGTGGCCAAGACCCAAACCGAGACACGAAAACGTTCATTAGGTAGCATAATCCCTAGCGGTCCTAGGTGGCATAAATCCTAAGTGGGCGCACGATAGTTCATGGTAAGGAAACACAACTAGATCAAGGGTTGCAGTCCAAAACAACTTCAAGGATAAAACGTTTACATGGAAAAGCCCGTATGGCCTACGGCAAAGGACTGAACTTATACATGGAAAGAAACATACGAGTGGGGAAAACCTACATATGCTATATATTAAGTTGACATGGACCATTACATGACATTGGGCAAGGGACATTCATGGTTAACACATGACGCGGGTTGGGATACTAGTACGAGAGGTGCAGAGCAAATATACATGTTAGAACCAAAAAAAAATACATAATAGACACCGGGGGATGTTAGACAGGATAGATACCTTGGGATAGTATACTTGATAGAAACCTGACGATGTGATGCCTTGATTTATCACGACACCGTAGTTTATCACGATATCTTAGTTTACCTTGCTACAGTAGTTCAGCCTGTTACCCTGGTTTAGTTTATCTATCTTGTAGTCATCCTTATGTTTACTTTCAGTTTATGCATGTCATGTTACTTTTACCTGTTTTTATACTGGAAGTAGATAGGACTTACCAGTCTTTATGACTGACCCCGTTTTCTTTCGCCTCTCTGTCTTCCGTTTCCCCCCCAGGTTTCAGGGAGGAAATGATGTTGTTTAGATCGGACTACTTCTGTTGAAGGTCATCATGTATGGCTTGATGTATAGCCTGGTCTTCTCTTGGCTATGGCTGCCTCACCGCTTTACTTTGGGGAGTAATTTATTAAAAGGTTTTTATGCTTCTTTATTACTGCAAGACAGGTTTTGATGTACTCTGATGTAAAAGGCTTTAGACCTTAATTAATGTTTATGAAAGTTCGATTTTACTTCCGCTATTTTATATGTTCTGTCTTGTGATATTTCTGTGCATGTTTACCAATAATGCCGCTCTAAAGCTAGTGCATTCCCTTGTGAGTGACCCTAGCGGAGGCTGGGTGTTACATTTGGTATCAGAGCAGAAGGTTACCAGACTGGGCAAAAGTTTTTAAAACCTTCTGAAAACTATTTGAAAAACCGTTTATAAAGAAGCATTTTTCAAGAAAAGTTTGTTTTAAAAAAAGGCTATTCCCCAAAAGCCATTAGCACCATCCTTTGATTCCTTGATTAAATCTTGTTTCCTTTCTTTTCTCCATCCGTGGTCACAGTAGTTCTCACTGTGACTAATCTTTGTCTAGCCACGTAGGTGTTTCCCGTACGATGGAGGTGGTTCTCAAGGGACCCATTGCCGTGTTACAAGAAAGGATAATAGGAGTAAGGATAAAGGATACCAGCTTAAGGATAAGCAACTGTTGTTAGGGCTTAGTCCATCAAAAAGGACAAGGACAAGATCAGCAGAGAGGGAAATAGTACACTCCCATTTCTAGGGTGCCTAAAAGTAATGGTGCCGTTTCTGGTAAAGGTTTAGTTGTTCTTTTCTATCATCCCGCCCAGACTTTGTCTTGATCATCGTATCATTTAAGTCTGCTTGGATAGTGAGTCTCTGCACCTTAGTACTAGCATAGAAGAGGATTCTATTTTGTCCCAAATCTTGTTAGAGTTGGTCCATTTCTTCATGACTTGTTGGATTTGGAAATGACAGGTCTCAGCTATGGATGGATTCTAGGGGTAAAGTGGTTACCCAGTAAGGGATACCATTCTCGGTTTTAGAAAGAGGGTGGTTGGATTCTTGACTTGCCTTGGTGATACCCTCGAAGTCTCGTGTAACCCTTTTTGGGTTCTGTCATGGTTAGTTACCTAGAATCCCGGGATGCAGTTGTTGGTAATCCGTTCAAATAGGATTCGCCGCTAAGGCGGATGGTTCGTTTCGATTATGCATGGGTTATGGCAATCACCCTAGTAAGAACTCTTGGCAACATGGATTGGAATCGGAAAGAGAGATCCAGAATTCACTAGTGAATTTTGGATAGCTGGCATGAGTACGTAGATATGGTTGAGCCAAGTATACTAGGGAAAGAATAAATGGAAGTGGAATGAGAGGCGACAGTGAAAAGAGTTCCGACTCATACTTTGGAAATAGGAATCAAGGAGCTACGAAATCATGAAGTCAAAGGCGGTCAAGGCATGATGGAATTAAGCTCATGGAAATGCGGCTTGGACGAGCGCATCACGTCTCTTTTTAAGAGCATATCTTTGATCCTTGGTTCACCTGTAAAGCTTACTTGCATGCTATCGCTTGGTGGATATCCTCTCGGTCCTGTTTCCGTTACAAACCCCGTAAGGAGTTTGTCTTGTTATCTTCTCGATCTTATCTTGGGAACCTTAGGTAGAACGCTATGGATGTAAACATGTATTTGAGACATTTTATGATTGATATGGTTGCAAATGGTTGCAAGTGGTTGCTCGTGGATGCGCGAATACACGTTAGATACTAGATTGACGCGATCACGTTTCATGTTGCATATGCACGAGCATTTATACTTCTTTATGGATGAAATTGAATGTGTTGTCATGTGGATGTTGCATATGAATGAATGGTTGTGCATGCATATAGCACTTATATGACTAGGACTATTTGCATACATGTTGGATTCATGGCACTTAACATATCTTGCATAAGAAAGATCATTCAGGCCTGATCATTAGCATTAGCTAAGGAGCATATACACACACGTTTTGCATATGTTCATACAGCATTAGAAACCATCTAAGGACAATGGTCGCTTGTGGATGATGTTTCGAGTAGATGGATGATGGATGGTAGGATATGTTCTTCCTAACTTGGAGATTTCGGGGACGAAATCCTAAAAGGTGGGGAGAATGTAACAACCCGTATTTCGATAACATGATTGAGACGAGAATCAAGGCAGAATTTAATTTTAAATTCTGAATCAGGTAAAACGGGCTATGCCATTGCGTTCGTCTCGGAAAAATACGCGAAATAGAGTTCGAGTTTTCGAGAATCGGAGTCTGTATGACCCGATTAAGGCCCAACGAAGTTTTCAGAAAATTTCTAAGTAAAAACAGATTTCAAATTCAAAATTGAATTTGAAAAATTGGGCCAGTTGGGCCAGGCGGGAAAAATTCCCGCCACAGTACCCAAGTCGACAGACCTGTCGACTTGGGAGTCGACTTGGTTTGTACCAAGTCGACAGCCCTGTCGACTTGGCTGTCGACACGGGTGGCCGAGCCATCTTGGCTTGGTGCACCTGCACTGGTCTCTGGTCTTGTTCTGGAAGCTTCTGACGTGGTTTGATGGTTCAGATCTATCCTAGGGTTAATCTAAGGGCCTAAAACTATCCTAATCTCTATAAAAAGACCCTAAACCTAACCTAAATCCCTAAAAATCAAACCTAGCAACTAAGTGCTGCCAAAATCAATCTTGATCATGGCCTCCATGTCCAATCCCTAGAGCCTATGCATTCAAATCAAGTTCAAATCAAAAGGTGCAAGCTTGCTACACCAAATCAAGGCCAAATCAACATTGCTATGCGAGTTTCATGACGGATCTTCATCAAAGGAGCCACCTTTCTTCGTCAAAACGATTCATGCTCCTAGTCCTCTTGCCACGCTAGGTAAGTTCTAGCTACTTGTAGATTTAAACGATGATCTTGATGTGACATGGGATAAAATGCAAAGTAACATGAGTACGTTAGCCTATGGGAACCTAGTTTGCCCCTTTATCATGAACATATGACTTTGGATTATGTTGTAGCGACTAAACCATGCTATTCATGTTACATTGGACCTAGTTTGCCATGCAAGATTGGACCTTTGCTTGTGGTATGTTAGCATGCACACTTGAAACCCCTTTGACTCATGAAACATGTGCATGAATGTGACTTTGAGGCTATGCAAGTATATGAACCCGAAAGATAATATGCAAGTTTACTTTTGTTTATCACATGAGTAACATGGGCATGTTCATCCCTTCATGATAGGTTTATGACATGAACACTTATGCAAGTAATCCCCTTTTATGCTATGCATGTTTGTGGCCAAATCCCCTGGAGATACTATGCATGTTTGTGGCCAAATTTCCTTGTGATAGAGTGCATGTTTGTGGCCAAATCACCTTATGACACTATGCATGTTTTTGGCCAAGGTTGTGCATGTGGAAGCCAATCCCTTTTTGGCATCATGCATGTTTTGAGGCCAGTATGTGACGTAGTATCCTTACTATGTTGACTCGCTTTTGCTTGCGTTGGAAAACCCGACTTTGGGGTAGTTAGATAAACATGAACATGACGCGAAATCTTGACTTGAATATGACATGAAAACTTGACTTGAGGTTACATGTGAACACGACATGTAAGTTGAACCAAAATGGGGGCATGACACGTGGGGTAAACTTGGGACTTGAAACTTGACAAGTTTAGGTTGTAAGTGTAATATAACACTAGACCAAACATGAAAGTGGCCAACTCGAGGTTGGGTTGAGTTTGTAGCATAAATCTACCCGGACCCGCCCGGCTTAACTAGTAGCTACAAACAATAGGATCCAATGTGAGAAGTTGGTCATGTCGCGCTTAAGACCCGAGGTTAGACTAGGTTGTGGTGTAAATCTACCCGGACCCGCCCGGCTTAACTTGTAACCACAACAAGGTCTAATGTGAGAGGTTGAAAGTGCATTAATTAAATTAATGCCACTTGATAAGGTTAAGTAAATTTGACTAATGACACTTAACCGATATGACACGAATGGGTAGGTTAAGTGGGACCGGACTTGATTTCTTAATGACACTTAACCATGCAAGATGATTAGGGGATGAGGTTAAGAAATTTACACTTAACTAATCCGACTTGGTAATTAGATGGGGTTAAGTAATTAAGACTTAACTAATCTAAACACGGTAATTAGATGGGGTTAAGTAAATGACACTTAACTAATCTAACCACGGTAATTAGATGGGGTTAAGTAATCCACACTTAACTAATCTAAACATGGTAATTCGATGGGGTTAAGTTAAACACTTAACCAATTTAAACTTGGTAATTCAATGGGGTTAAGTAACCAATACTTAACCAACTTAACGTGATAATTTAATGGGGTTAAGCAACTTATACTTAACCAATTATACATGATGATTTGATGGGGTTAAGTAACCTACACTTAACCAATCTAATACGCGGACCTGATAAGGTTAAGTCACAAGACCTTTTTAGAATATACTTAACCATTGTAGTACGATTAGAGGATGGGGTTAAGCCCACCTATACTTAACCAATCCGACTCGATAATTTGATGGGATTAAGATAATCTATGCTTAATCGATCTAGCAAGATAATCCGATAGGATTAAGGTAAGCTAGTACTTGACCAATTTGACTTGATAGGGTTAAGTCATGAGCCTTTGGGTACACGTAACCAACTTGTAGGGCTAAGTCTTGAACTTAAATACTTAGCCAATCTTGACGTGATTCGTGGGCGGGTTAAGGCATGGACTTGAATGATAACACTTAACCCAATAAGACAAACCCTAGTTAGAGGAACTAGGTAGAGAATCGTGGTTAATCAAGGATAACGGGAAAGGAAGCTAAGTGGTAAACCTTAGTTAAGGGTAACTAAGTAATAATTCTTAGCTAAGGACATAGGATTAATTCACAAAGCGATGAGTAACCTGATACGGTAGGCCATCGCTTAGTATACGAGGAGGAGCAAGTTATCTGACTTGGATAAAAGCTCCAGCGCACTGGGTGCCGAAGTGGAAGCTTCGGGGGACGTGAGGATACTCTTGGGATCCCTCTGTGGGCTGCCAGGTAATTATACTAGGCCCGTGAGAGGTTAAGGTCTGCGTTAGAAGGACCAAGAGTATGCCTTGGTTGCTATGCGAGCGACCTAAAGACTGGGATGGATTAGCGTGGAGTCGACGATTCTTGGTTTTTGCCCTGGATAGCACATCGCCGACTACCTACCATCTTTAGTCAATCGTGTACGTGCGGAAAGGCAGGGAACCCCAAACAGACCATGTGCTTGCTATCGAGTCATGGGTGAGGTTGGCCCGTAGGAAAGTGGGGCTATAGTGGGGCCGTGGAGTGTTTCTTATACATGATTTTTCTTGGATTGCCTTTCAGTAGTTGAGGGAGGGGTCACGTGGGACCATAGCCACGGGTACAAAAACAGACCTTGATATCTGCATCAGCAGACGATTTAAAGCTCCCGACCGAGTTCCGTATTTCTTGATTTTCCCTGGCACGGAACTCGGACGGCACATTGGGGAACATGTGCATCTAGACATGGAAAACGATTCACGATATATACGTGGGATCAAGGGCGCGGTTGACGGGTGGCGTAATCCCTAGTGGTCCTAGGTGGCCAAGACCCAAACCGAGACACGAAAACGTTCATTAGGTAGCATAATCCTAGCGGTCCTAGGTGGCATAAATCCTAAGTGGACGCGCGATAGTTCATGGTAAGGAAACACAACTAGATCAAGGGTTGCAGTCCAAAACAACTTCAAGGATAAAACGTTTACATGGAAAAGCCCGTATGGCCTACGGCAAAGGACTGAACTTATACATGGAAAGAAACATACGAGTGGGGAAAACCTACATATGCTATATATTAAGTTGACATGGACCATTACATGACGTTGGGCAAGGGACATTCATGGTTAACACATGACGCGGGTTGGGATACTAGTACGAGAGGTGCAGAGCAAATATACATGTTAGAACCAAGAAAAATATACATAATAGACACCGGGGGATGTTAGACAGGATAGATACCTTGGGATAGTATACTTGATAGAAACCTGACGATGTGATACCTTGATTTATCACGACACCGTAGTTTATCACGATATCTTAGTTTACCTTGCTACAGTAGTTCAGCCTGTTACCTTGGTTTAGTTTATCTATCTTGTAGTCATCCTTATGTTTACTTTCAGTTTATGCATGTCATGTTACTTTTACCTGTTTTTATACTGGAAGTAGATAGGACTTACCAGTCTTTATGACTGACCCCGTTTTCTTTCGCCTCTCTGTCTTCCGTTTCCCCCCCATGTTTCAGGGAGGAAATGATGTTGTTTAGATCGGACTTCTTCTGTTGAAGGTCATCATGTATGGCTTGATGTATAGCCTGGTCTTCTCTTGGCTATGGCTGCCTCACCGCTTTACTTTGGGGAGTAATTTATTAAAAGGTTTTTATGCTTCTTTATTATTGCAAGACAGGTTTTGATGTAATCTGATGTAAAAGGCTTTAGACCTTAATTAATGTTTATGAAAGTTCGATTTTACTTCCGCTATTTTATATGTTCTGTCTTGTGATATTTCTGTGCATGTTTACCAATAATGCCCCTCTAAAGCTAGTGCATTCCCTTGTGAGTGACCCTAGCGGAGGCGGGGTGTTACATTAAAGGCATCAACAAGCCCTCCACTTCCTTGAACTAACTTCTAGCCCGACAAACGTCTAAGTCCCTTGAAGTGGTTTTTCGTCCTTTGTATGGAAGTCCCTATTTATCTTAGAAAAAGCATCTATACGCGGAGGGGGAAATTCAAAAAGAGAAAGAGGAAGAGATTCAAAACGGAGAATCGAAGGAAAGATATATGGCTATTGGGGATTATGTTTTTAAAACAAACCTTTCTTTAAAAAATACTCTTCTACAAACATATATTTGTGAGTATTCTTTATAAAAATGCTTTTGAAAAATAGTTTCTCAAAATATCTTATCTGTTCTGGTAACCTTAAGCTCTGATACCACATGTAACACCCCATGTCCATTAATGTCACGCACAAAGGGAATGCATTAACTTCTATGGAGCGTTTTAAGTGAATATAGAACAGAAAATCACAACAAGACAAATATGAAATAGTACTTGAAAATTTAAAACTTTATTTATTGCAACGGAAGGTAAATGTAAAAACCCCACACCCGCTAAGGTCACTCACTAAGGGAATGCCTTAACTTCAGTGGAGTATCTTAAGTGAATATAGAACAGAAAAATTACAACAAGACAGATATAAGTAATACTTGAGAATTTAAAACATCATTTCATTGCAGCGGAAAGTAAAACATGTTTGGTTACATCACAAAACCATAAACAAGAGTCAAGTACATAATATCCGTCTTGATAAAACAAAAGCACATAATCCCACTACATAACTAATAGCCATAATAGAAAAGATAAGCTGGGCTTTACATCACGGTCCAAGCTCCAAAAGGTAGATAAAGCAATCTGATCAAAGCCCACTAGTGCTAGGCCCACTCTGAGAACCTGAGGGTTGGGGAAAAAGATAAAAACAACGGGGTCAGACATAAGTCTGAGTGAGCCCTATAACTTTAACAATACAATCATTAAAGTAATTAGGGTATGATATAAACCTGGTATGGTACAACTAGGGATAAATGACTACACTAAGCAGCCAACTAGACTTAGGATGAACTAAGATAACGGTAAAGACGTGCCTATCCACCCAAGGATAAATACTACACTGCACCACACCAGATCTACCCACCCAAGGGTAATTCCTATACTGCACCACACCAGATCTACCCACCCAAGGGTAATTCCTACACTGCACCACACCAGATCTACCCACCCAAGGGTAATTCCTACACTGCACCACACCAGATCTACCCACCCAAGGGTAATTCCTACACTGCACCACACCAGTCATTCCTACTTAAAGGTTGATCCCACCCAAGGACTTAGAAAATTTACCCAGTAGTTTCGTGTACCCCTAGCTGACTACATAGGTGTCGTCTGCCCCTATCTCCACTAGGTGTACCCACTACTCCCCAAGCGATCGGCTCCCTACCGTAGATACCCGTGATGGCCCCACAGTGGGGTGTATCATTCCCCAAAGTGGCAACCCGATACAACCAATGGTGCACGGCTTATACCTACACGATGCAACAACGTCTTACCTACCAGCCCAGGTCCACACACGCATATGAAACCCGTTGGACTTGCGTTGCCACCGCTAACCCGTTTTGGCCTCTTATAGTCAAGCCCAGTACGTGTGTCCCGTCCTTGACATGGGTCGAGCCCAATAAGATACATATGGGTTACTGGTTGAAATGGGCCCCCACAAGCTACCCACCTAAGCTTGTCCCTTTTTCTAGTGTATCCCACTTAACCCTTTTGAATAATCATGTCCACTTACATGTTTAAAGTTTGGTTAAGTCATCTAATCATATTTAAATTGCCACTCATGGCACGCACTAGATTTCCCATGCCACCCAAGGCACCTACTTGATTTCCACATGCCACCTAAGGCACTTACTTAACCCTTTAATCATGTTTAATTACATGTTCCACTTTGGTTAAGTATTCTAATCGTATTTTCTATTGCCACCCAAGGCAACCCACTAGATTTCCACATGCCACCCAAGGCACTAACTTGATTTCCACATGCCACCCAAGGCACCCACTTAACCCCTCATGACCCACTACATGCTTATCTGGTTAAGTGTTTCTTAATTGATTAAGAACGTAACCGTTGTAAAGACCTCTCACATTAGACTATCTTTTATGGCAGTTGGATTTGCCGGTCGGGTCCGGGCAGCCTTACGCCATAACCGAGTCTAAACTCGTGTCTTTACACTTGTCACGTATCTAGTTAATGCCTAAGACCTCTCACATTGGGCCAATCATTTGTAGCCGCTGGATTTGCCGGTCGGTTTCGGGCAGTCTTATGCTACAAAAGGGTCCAACCTCGTGTCTTAGTCGATTAATTACACCTAATTAATCACCCCCATATTTTGAATTAATTTTCCCTAATTAATTCCAATTTAATGATGTACATAATTGACTCAATTATGTCCATCCACTTTATGGTATGCATAATCATACCAACTTCACACCATTTTATTAACATGAATGTTAACCCCATCGTTCCCCACGTAATTCGCTAACATGACATAAAAAGGGAAGATTCATCACAAATACAATGGGTTCAACTTGCATAACATTAGCATCAACATGGGTTTTAAAGGTGTCAACATGCATATAGCATCAAACCCAACTAGCATAAATAATCAACCCAAACTTGCATGAATCACATATGTCATAAAGAGGGTAACTTGCATAAGCTACTTATGTCATACAAAGGGGTAAACTTGCATATGTATGTATGACATACAAAGGGGTTAACTTGCATATGTATGAATATCATACAAAGGTGTAAAATTGCACATGTTACTTGCATATAATCAAACACCAAACTTGCATAACATGTCATATATGAACTTGCATATAATCAAACACCAAACTTGCATAACATGTTATATATGAACTTGCATATAATCAAACACCAACCTTGCATAACATGGTGTCATAATGGATCAATGTTTATCATAGTGATTTGCATAACTAGAATCATGAACTCATAGCATATGACTTGCATAACTTGCATAACATCATGATCACATAGCACATGACTTGCATAACTTGCATAACATCATGAACACATAGCATATGACTTGCATAACTTGCATAACATCATGATAACATAGCATATGACTTGCATAACTTGCATAACATCATGATCACATAGCATATGACTTGCATAACTTGCATAACATCATGATCACATAGCATATGACTTGCATAACTTGCATAACATCATGAACATATAACATCAAACTTGCATAACTATCATCATGAACACATAGCATATGATAACATAACTTGCATTGATCCACATTCATAGACATAACCTCATTATATCCTATCATAATCATTTCAAAAATTGGTCATTAAGGATATAGTACTCACAACTTGTTGATTAGCACTCCTATGAAGAAGATTAAGTTGCTAGAGTTGATTAGAAGTTGATTTGAGAAGCTATCTTCCTCTTTAATTTGTTGGTGGCTCCTTCTAGTTGCATTTTGACGGCATAACGACGTTGTCTCCAATTTTAGTATGAATTAGGGTAGTCTTAGGGTGTATTTATAGATTAGTTAAGTGTTTTAGGCCATTAGATTAACCCTAAATCAGATTAGAGCCGTCAGATCTCGTCACTAGCCACCCACCATAGCCCAAACTCAAATCAGTACACCTAGGTCACACAGACCGACAGGGGGGGTCGACCCCTGGGTCGACCCCTAGGGAGGGGGTCGACACCCATGTCGACCCTAGGGTCGCCACCCTCTGCCTGGCGGGAATTTTCCCGCCTCTTCTGAAATGTGAAATTTTTATATTTAAATCTGTTTTGAATTTTCTGAAAACTTCTTCGGGCCTTAACTGGGTCATACGGACTCCGATTTTCGAAAACTCAGACTCTATTTCACGTATTTTTCCGAGACGAACGCAATGGCAGAGCCCGTTTCCCCTAATTCAGATTTTAAAATTTAATTCTGCCCTAATTTATATTATAGCAAGTTATTCAACATACGGGGTGTTACATTCTCCCCTACTTAAAGGATTTCGTCCCCGAAATCTCTAAGTCAAGAAGAACGTATCCTACCAACCAAACAACCATATACTCATACCATCAACCACTGGCATCCATTGTCCTTAAAGTTTCTAATGCTGTATGAACATATGCAAAGATTGTGTGTATATGTTCCCTATCTAATGCAAAATCAGGAAGTCTACTGATTCGGATGACCTCCTTAATGCAAACCATGATAGTGCCATGCATCCAATATGTATGCGACAGAACCCTATCGACATATACTATTTCTACATGTGTGCACAACCATACACCAAAATGCATCATCCATATGATAACACAACCAATATACATCCATTAATATAGCTACCTACACACAATTATAAGCAATATGCAATATGAAGTGACTGAGCCGATCTAGTGTCTAAAGTGTGTGTATATGCATCCACGAGCAACCACTAGCAACCACTTGCATCAACACACATCCATCAATCATATCATGTCTCAAACACATGTTTCAACCATAGGTTTACCCTATCTAAAGGTCAAAGATACTAATGAGAGGACATACTAAAGATAAGATAAGTACTAGACAAACGATAAAGGAGAAGTAAAAAAACATACCCTCAAAAAGGAATGGGTACAGTGAACGCATCTTCGCTTCTGTCTCCCAACTAGCATTGCTCTCATCTTCTCTCTATTGCACTTTGACTAGTCAAACCTCTCTGTTTCTCAACTTCCTAATCTCTGACCCAAGGATGCAGGTAGGAGCTCGTCGAATAGTCGCATCACGCTCTACCTCCACTTCTCTAAGCAAACTTGGCTCCACCACCTCTGCGGTCTCATGTAGGCACTTCCTCAAATGTGACACATGGAATACGTCATGTACTCCACTAAGTCTCTCGGGTAAATCCACTCTATATGCAATCCGTCCAATCCTTTCCTTAATAGGAAACGGTCCTACAAATCTTGGTGCTAACTTCCCAACGGACCCAAAGCGAACAACATTCCGTAATGGAGATACTTTGACAAAGACCATGTCCCCAACCTCAAACTCAAGATCCGTCCTCCTCTTATCCGCGTAAGATTTCTGCCTATCTTGCGCTGCTTTCATCCTTCTTCGAATCAAATCAATCTTTTCCGAAGTCTCTCTAACCATATCGGGCCCAAGCAAGATCTTATCCGTAGATTCCCACCAACATGTAGGTGATCGACGCGGCCTTCCATAAAGAGCTTCGAAAGGAGCCATACCAATACTAGACTGAAAGCTGTTATAATATGCGAACTCCACCAATGGAAGATGCTCTTCCCATGTACCTCCAAAATCTAAGATACATAGCCTCAAAAGGTCTTCCAAAACACGATTCACCCTCTCGGTCTGGCCGTCCGTCTGAGGATGATATGCGGTGCTCAAACACAACTGAGTCCCTACCGCCTCTTACAAACTCTTCCAAAACTCGCTAGTGAAGATAGGATCTCGATCGCTCACTATGCTAGAAGGTACACCATGCAACCGAACTATCTCTCGAAGGTAAACTGAAGCCAGCCATGGAGCAGTCCTCTTACTCTTCACGGGTATGAAATGGGCACTCTTAGTAAGTCTGTCTACCACAACCCAAATTCCCGTATTACCCTTCCTCGATCTCGGTAACCCATCAATGAAATCCATCGAGACACTATCCCACTTCCATAGCGGAACTTCCAATGGGTGAAGCAACCCACCGGGTTTCTTTTGCTCCGCTTTCACTTGTTTGCACACCAAGCATCTAGCGACATACTCGGCCACATCTTTCTTCATACCGGCCCAAAAGAAAACTTGCTTCATGCCTTGGTACATCTTGTCCCCACCGGGATGAATGGTCATCTTTGAACGATGTGCATCATCAAGAATAGCCTTCCTCAAACACTCGTCTTGCGGTACACAATGTCTACCGTCTCTACGCAAGCACCCCCTATCGTCTAGGGTGTACCTACTCAAATGGCTGGATGACTCCCCCCTTATGAGCCTCTCTACCACCTCAACCAACTGTGGGTCGTCCCGCTGTGCCTCGCCAATCCATCCCAAAAGAGTAGATCTGACCTCTAAGGATGCTAGTAAACCGGGTATAAAGTCAAAGGAAGGTCTGAAATCAAACATCGAGATGAATTCCAAGCTTCGTCGTTCCACGAACAATGGACTCAACTACAACCTTTTTCCGCTCAAGGCGTCCGCCACCACGTTACCCTTGCCAGGGGTATACGCTATCTCGAAATCATAGGATGCTAAGAACTCGATCCACCTTTGCTGTCTTAAGACTATGCGTTCGAAGAGTCTCTAACACTTCCCTAAGATGTAGGGCATGCTTTTCTCCACTTCTAGAGAAAACCAGGATATTCTCCCATGCAAAATCGTCACAACTATCCATCTCTCTCGCAGACCATCCTAGTCGAACTCGACATTCCCCAAGTGCAAGCCCCAAAGGCCTAAACCAATATCAGACAAACACCCAAGGGATACCTCCTTCGAATTCAGACGACCTACGTGAGATGATACTAGTAAAAACGGATAAATAATTAAGCCCTTGTCCAACTCTGGATGTCCTTGCCAATCTCGCTCCAAAACCACCGTTGATCAAATAACTGGCTTTGCTTAACCTATTAAGCACATACGAAAACTTATTTCGCTCTTAGAAAAGACCAAGATGTCATCCACAAAGACCACCACGAACTTATTTAGGTACTCCTTGAACACCCTACTCATCAAATCAACAAAGTATGCGGGGGCGTTCGTCAAACCAAATGGCATCACAAGCCACTCATAGAAACCATCCGGAGTCCTAAAGGCAGTCTTCCCTATACTATCCTCAGCCACTCCCAACTGATGAAACCCCGTGGCCAAGTCCAACTGCGAAAACACTGAGGCGCGAACCAACTGATCAAAGAGATCATCAATCCTTGGCAATGGGTGTCTATTCTTCTTTGTGAGCTTGTTGAGTTCTCTATAGTCTACACAAAGTCTGAGGGACCCATCCGCCTTTGTGGCAAAAACTACTGGAGCACCCCACTCCGATATACTTCGTCTTATGAACCCCTTCTCAAGCAACTCCCCTACTTGCTTATGGAGTTCCCTCCTCTCACGAGGAGCCATGTGGCGCACTGGTAAAGATACTGGTTTAGCATTGTCCACCAGATATATTCGGAAGTCTATCTCTCGCTTCGGAGGTAAGCCCTTCACCTCCTCAAACACATCCGAGTATTCCCGGACCACTCTAACAGATCGCAAACTCTCGACCGAAGCGTCGAGCGATTCAAGATAACTTAGCATAACAGAATCCAAGGGATTACAAGAGATCTCGAGAGTGTTCCCCAAGCGGGTCATGAGCCTAGCAACTCTCCTTTCGCAATCAAGAACGACACCATTACTGGATAACCAGTCCATGCCCAAAATCAACCCATAGCCCGCGAAGCCCAACACAAAAGCATCACATCTAAACTCAACGCTAAGTATGGAAATCTTCAAACCCAAACATATCATGGACAAATAAGTGGAGCCCCCAATTGGGTTTGAAACAACCAAGGGATCATCTACTAGACTGGTATCTAAGTGCAGTGACTCAACTAACGATGATGAGATAAACGAATGTGATGCGCCAGAGTCGAATAGAGTTCGATCAGAATGATCGAGAGAACCAAATTTCAACCTAGACGGTCCTACCCCCATCAGGTATACCAGCCGTGAGGGAATACATCTTACCTCCAGAAGATCCTGTACTTTGTCCTTACCTCTTTGGACAATCCTAATAAGGTGTCCTATTTCTCCAAAACAACTTGCCTTCTCCTTCACATTTTCCTTTCGTGACCTTCTCGCCACGATGAGGTTTCGTCCTTTATTTACCTAACAGCTATTTGAACCTTCCTCCCTCGTCCATCTTAAAGGTACCCACAAGCCCTCCACCTCCTTGGACTAACTTCTTAGCCCGACAAGCGTCTTAGTCCCTTGAAGTGGTTCTTCCGTCCTTCATACGGAAGTCCTTATTTATCTTAAAAAGACATCTATACGCGGAGGGGAAATTCAAAGAGAAAGAGGAAGAGATTCAAAACGGAGAATCGAAGGAAGGATATATGGCTCTTGGGGATTATGTTCTTTTCTTTCAAAAACTTTTCTCTTAAAAGACATGTTTTTGAAGATACTTCTTCCAAAATGTTTTTAGAAAAATAGTTTTTCTAAAAGTTTTATCTGTTCTGGTAACCTTCAGCTCTGATACCACGTGTAAACACCCTACACCCGCTAAGGTCACTCACTAAGGGAATGCCTTAACTTCGGTGGAGTATCTTAAGTGAATATAGAACAGAAAAATTACAACAAGACAGATATAAGTAATACTTGAGAATTTAAAACATCATTTCGTTGCAGCGGAAAGTAAAACATGTTTGGTTACATCACAAAACCATAAACAAGAGTCAAGTACATAATATCCGTCTTGATAAAACAAAAGTACATAATCCCACTACATAAACTAATAGCCATAATAGAAAAGATAAGCTGGGCTTTACATCACGGTCCAAGCTCCAAAAGGTAGATAAAGCAATCTGATCAAAGCCCACTAGTGCTAGGCCCACTCTGAGAACCTGAGGGTTGGGGAAAAAGATAAAAACAACGGGGTCAGACATAAGTCTGAGTGAGCCCTATAACTTTAACAATACAATCATTAAAGTAATTAGGGTATGATATAAACCTGGTACGGTACAACTGGGGATAAATGACTACACTAAGCAGCCAACTAGACTTAGGATGAACTAAGATAACGGTAAAGACGCGCCTATTCACCCAAGGATAAATACTACACTGCACCACACCAGATCTACCCACCCAAGGGTAATTCCTATACTGCACCACACCAGATCTACCCACCCAAGGGTAATTCCTACACTACACCACACCAGATCTACCCACCCAAGGGTAATTCCTACACTGCACCACACCAGATCTACCCACCCAAGGGTAATTCCTACACTGCACCACACCAGTCATTCCTACTTAAAGGTTGATCCCACCCAAGGACTTAGAAAATTTACCCAGTAGTTTCGTGTACCCTTGCTGACTACATAGGTGTCGTCTGCCCCTATCTCCACTAGGTGTACCCACTACTCCCTAAGCGATCGGCTCCCTACCGTAGATACCCGTGTTGGCCCCACAGTAGGGTGTATCACTCCCCAAAGTGGCAACCCGATACAACCAATGGTGCACGGCTTATACCTACACGATGCAACAACGTCTTACCTACCAGCCCGGGTCCACACACGCATATGAAACCCGTTGGACTTGCGTTGCCACCGCTAACCCGTTTTGGCCTCTTATAGTCAAGCCCAGTACGCGTGTCCCGTCCTCGACATGGGTCGAGCCCAATAAGATACATATGGGTTACTGGTTGAAATGGGCCCCCACAAGCTACCTACCTAAGCTTGTCCCTTTTTCTAGTGTATCCCACTTAACCCTTTTGAATAATCATGTCCACTTACATGTTTAAAGTTTGGTTAAGTCATCTAATCATATTTCAATTGCCACTCAAGGCACCCACTAGATTTCCCATGCCACCCAAGGCACCTACTTGATTTCCACATGCCACCCAAGGCACTTACTTAACCCTTTAATCATGTTTAATTACATGTTCCACTTTGGTTAAGTATTCTAATCGTATTTTCAATTGCCACCCAAGGCAACCCACTAGATTTCCACATGCCACCCAAGGCACTTACTTGATTTCCACATGCCACCCAAGGCACCCACTTAACCCCTCATGCCCCACTATATGCTTATCTGGTTAAGTGTTTCTTAATTGATTAAGAACGTAACCGTTGTAAAGACCTCTCACATTAGACTATCTTTTATGGCAGCTGGATTTGACGGTCGGGTCCGGGCAGCCTTACGCCATAACCAAGTCTAACCTCGTGTCTTTACACTTGTCACGTATCTAGTTTATGCCTAAGACCTCTCACAATGGGCCAATCATTTGTAGCCGTTGGATTTGCCGGTCGGTTCCGGGCAGTCTTATGCTACAAAAGGGTCCAACCTCGTGTCTTAGTCGATTAATTACACCTAATTAATCACCCCCATATTTTGAATTAATTTTCCCTAATTAATTCCAATTTAATGATGTACATAATTGACTCAATTATGTCCATCCACTTTATGGTATGCATAATCATACGAACTTCACACCATTTTATTAACATGAATGTTAACCCCATCGTTCCCCACGTAATTCGCTAACATGACATAAAAAGGGAAGATTCATCACAAATACAATGGGTTCAACTTGCATAACATTAGCATCAACATGGGTTTTAAAGGTGTCAACATGCATATAGCATCAAACCCAACTAGCATAAATAATCAACCCAAACTTGCATGAATCACATATGTCATAAAGAGGGTAACTTGCATAAGCTACTTATGTCATACAAAGGGGTAAACTTGCCTATGTATGTATGACATACAAAGGGGTTAACTTGCATATGTATGCATATCATACAAAGGTGTAAACTTGCACATGTTACTTGCATATAATCAAACACCAAACTTGCATAACATGTCATATATGAACTTGCATATAATCAAACACCAAACTTGCATAACATGTTATATATGAACTTGCATATAATCAAACACCAACCTTGCATAACATGGTGTCATAATGGATCAATGTTTATCATAGTGATTTGCATAACTAGCATCATGAACTCATAGCATATGACTTGCATAACTTGCATAACATCATGATCACATAGCATATGACTTGCATAACTTGCATAACATCATGAACACATAGCATATGACTTGCATAACTTGCATAACATCATGATAACATAGCATATGACTTGCATAACTTGCATAACATCATGATCACATAGCATATGACTTGCATAACTTTCATAACATCATGATCACATAGCATATGACTTGCATAAGTTGCATAATATAATGAACATATAACATCAAACTTGCATAACTATCATCATGAACACATAGCATATGATAACATAACTTGCATTGATCCACATTCATAACCATAACCTCATTATATCCTATCATAATCATTTCAACAATTGGTCATTAAGGCTATAGTACTCACAACTTGTTGATTAGCATTCCTATGAAGAAGATTAAGTTGCAAGAGTTGATTAGAAGTTGATTTGAGAAGCTATCTTCCTCTTTAATTTGTTGGTGGCTCCTTCTAGTTGCATTTTGACGGCTTAACGACGTTGTCTCCAATTTTAGTATGAATTAGGGTAGTCTTAGGGTGTATTTATAGATTAGTTAAGTGTTTTAGGCCATTAGATTAACCCTAAATCAGATTAGAGCCGTCAGATCTCGTCACTAGCCACCCACCATAGCCCAAACTCAAATCAGTGCACCCAGGTCACACAGACCGACAGGGGGGGTCGACCCCTGGGTCGACCCCTAGGGAGGGGGTCGACACCCATGTCGACCCTAGGGTCGACACCCTCTGCCTGGCGGGTGTTTTCCCGCCTCTTCTGAAATGTGAAATTTTTATATTTAAATCTGTTTTGAATTTTCTGAAAACTTCTTCGGGCCTTAACTGGGTCATACGGACTCCGATTTTCGAAAACTCGGACTCTATTTCGCGTATTTTTCCAAGACGAACGCAATGGCATAGCCCGTTTCCCCTGATTCAGATTTTAAAATTTAATTCTGCCCTGATTTATATTATAGCAAGTTATTCAACATACGGGGTGTTACAGTAAATATGTTTGGTTACATCACCAAAACCCAAAGACTAAAGTCAAGTACATAATATCCATCTTGACAAAATCAGAGTACATAATATAAAAAGCATAATCCCATAAATAGCCATAAAAGAGATAGGTTGAGCTTTACTTCAGCAATCCAAATCCAAGTGCTCCCAAAGAGATCCAAATCAAGCTTCCCACCCTAAGAACCTGTGGGGGGGAAAGGAAGAAAAGAGGTGGAAACAAAGGGGGTCAGACATAAAGTCTGGCAAGTCCGATAACTCCAACAATATAATTATCAAAGTAACTAGGATAAGACATAAGCTTGGTAAATAAGGAAATGACTGTGAATTAATGGCAAGACCAAGCAACCAAAAATAATAGGATGAGCAAAGATAACGTTAAAGGCGCTTCCTAATCAATATAGGGTAATTACTATACTCTACCGTACTGTACCGTACTGCACTGTACTAACACTAACTGCACCCATACTAGTCACTCTAGAAACTTGATCCCTCTTGACTAAATAGAATGATGATAGCTTCGTGTACTACTAGATGTACCCACTAACCCCACTAGATGTACCCCTTCAATGGTAATTCCATGTACTCCTAGCTGACGTCATAGGTGCCGCCTGCTCTTATCTCCACTAGGTGTACCCCATTAATGATTAATTAATAATGGTAGCTTCGTGTACCCCTAGCTGACTACATAGGTGTCGTCTGCTCCTATCTCCACTAGATGTACCTACTACCCTGCCCCATTCGATCGGCTTCCTAACTCGTAGATACCTGTGCAGGTCCCACAGTGGGGTGTATCACTCCCCAATATGGCAACCTTATACTATGCAAGGAATGCACGACTTATACGTACACGATGCAACAACGTCTTACCTACCAGCCCGGGCCCACGCACGCACATGACCCCGTTGGACTTGCGTTGCCACCGCTAACCCATTTTGGCCTCTAACAATCAGGCCCAGTAGGTGTGTCCCGTCCTCGACTTGGGTAGAGCTCACAAAGATACTTAATGGGCTAATGGACTGAAAAGGGCCACCACCAAGCTTCCCACCTAGGCTTGGTCCCCTCTAATACATCCCACTTAACCCCATGTCCACTTACATGTATAAATTTGTTTAAGTGTTTTCTAATTTAACCTAGTCTCACCCTTTTGTTTAATTAACAGGTTGTATTGGTTAAGTCTGTGGGCTTATATACACAAATATTACCCACCTACCCAAGATTTACTTAAACCTCTCGCTGGTTCGGACATATTTAATTTACGGTTAAGTTTGTGGGCCGATGTGTACTAATATTACCCACCTACCCAAGATTTACTTAACCCACTCATTCCGTATAACCCAGTTTACTTAACCCCCAACTTAAACTTAAGTTCTTACAATCCCTAGGGATCATATTTGGTTAAGTAGTCCATTTCATTAACCATGTCCATTTTTAATTAATTAATCAATTAATTAAAACCTTTCCCTTCATAGGTGTTAATACCTATTTTATCCAATAATTTGAATTACATGTCATAATTGTTTATATTCAAATTACTCCATTTTTCTAATCGTATTTCTCATGACATCCACATGTCACCCACTAGATTCCTCATGCCACCCAAGGCACCCACTTAACCCCCTCATTTCCCACTACATGCTTATCTGGTTAAGTATTTCTTAATTCATTAAGGCCGTAACGTTATAAAGACATCTCACGTTAGACTGACATTTATGGCAGCTGGATTTGCCGGGCGGGTCCAGGCAGTCTTACACCATAAAAGAGCCTAACCTTGTGTCTTTACAACTGTTACGCTTTTAATTTGGGCCTAGGACCTCTCACATTGGGCTACCATTTGTGACTACCGGATTTGTCGGGCGGGTCCGGGCTGTTTTACATCACAAATGAGTCCAACCTCGTGTCCTAAGCATTGATTATCACTTATAATCCTTTACCTCAATTTGAATTATTTTCCCTATTCAAATTATCAATTAATTCCAAATTTAAAGATGTCCATAATTGACTCAATTATGTCCATCCATTTATGGTATGCAAAATTATACCAATTTCGTCACAAATTTATTATATGCCATTAAAGGCCTTTTATCTCACTATTTAATATCCCTATTCAAATTCAAATTAATTTACATATATGACTCAATTACATTCCAATTCACATTTATTAACATAATATTTTCATCCCATATTTGGATTAATTATTCCTAATCAAATATGTTAATAAAATTCCAATTATCTTTATGACCATAATTCACATTAATTATGTCCATATATCACTTTATCAATTAATATTTCATTTTACATATATGCCTCTTTTAAGGCCATTACATGCCAATTCACATTTATTAACATAATCAATATTTTTCCCCATAACCCCCGCGACGTCCATTCGCATAGAATATATGATAGACTAAGAAATAGTCTAACACATGGAAAAGGGAAAAACACCACATATTCACATAACATACAAAATAGGCCTTACTTGCATATGAGAATTTACCACATAACCAGCATATAATCATCGATCTAAACATAGGCCTAAAAGTATGAACCTACATGTTATGAACAAGATTTTCATCACAAAACTTACATAGGCAATAACCAAAAACTTGCCTAACATGATTCATATTCCAAACTCATATTTTTATATAAACTTGCATATGTGATTTATGCAACATAACAATGGTGTAAATTTACCTCTAAATATACAAACTAGCATGTACAGATTTGGCATGTAACTTTTGATTTCATAGCCTAACTTTTGATCTAAAATAGATGTCATAATATTTACTAACTTGCATGTGATTTACGTCTAAATCAACATCTAATCTTGCATACATACATATGATCTATCATATGAATCAACATAACCAAACTTGCATTTAAACAACATGATGATTTGATTACACGTAAGCCAATCGTAGAATTACAACATAGATCATAACTTTACAACATAGATGACAACATAAAATCATAGAATTTACAACATGTATGATAACATCACAATTTAACAACATAATCATATCAGATGGTCAATAATTCACATCATATCCATATAATCCACAATTATATCTAATCTTACTTAATTTAATAATTATCTTGATTAGAGAAATCGAACTTGCCTTTCGTGGTTAAAGAATTATGAACAATTGATCAAACTTGATGCAGAATTGTTGTAGCGACGTTAGTTGATTCGTTGTTGAAGCTCTAAGCTTAAATTAGGTTGAATTGATTAGCTATCTTCCTCTTTAGTTGGCGGCGGCTACACTGAGTTCCATGGCGACGGCATAACGGCTTTGGTTCCAATTTTAATTAGGTTTAGGATTAGCATTAGGATGTATTTATAGGTGTAGGAAGTTATTTAGGACCATTAGATTAACCCGGAACCATGAGAACCAATCAAATGCAAAATCTGCATTTGAGCGAATCGGCCCACGGGTTGTCAGCCAAACACCCTGGATTAACCCCTAGTCGACCCAGCGGAGCTTTGGTCGACCTCAAAAATGGGTCGGTTCGGTTATTCCCCCTCCCAATTCGCTGTTTTGAACTTTTTCGCATATTTATTTATTTATTTTTAATTTTATATATATATATATATATATCAATATGTATATATATTTCTCTGCGCAACCCATTTCACTTAATTCTTTTCTAAAAATTAAGTATACTTTAATTTGTGAAATTTAATGTTATAAAATTACGGGGTGTTACAGACGTTGTTGCATCGTGTAGGTATAAGCCGTGCATTCTCAAGTTGTATCGGGTTGCCACTTTAGGGGAGTGATACACCCCACTGTGGGGCCAGCACGGGTATCTACGAGTAGGGAGCCGATCGAAAGTGGGTAGTGGGGTACACCTAGCGGAGATAGGGGAAGGCGGCACCTACGTAGTCAGCTAGGGGTACACGAAGCTATTTATATAATTTCTAAGTGAAGCAAGTGGGATCAACCTTTAGGGTGACTAGTGCGGCGCATTGTAGTAACTATTCGTTAGTATTAGGTATGCCTTTAACGTTATCTTTTTCTGCTCTTCCATACCCAATAGTCCATAGACATTTCCTTGTTTTCCAGCTTATGCCTTAGTCTAGTTATTTTGATAATAGTATTGTTAGAATTATCATACTCGCCAGACTTTATGTCTGACCCCCTCTATTTCTATCCTTTTCCCCCTCCAGGTCCTCAGGGTGGGCCCAACTCTAGCGGAGTTTGATTGGATTTCTTTTTCTTTCTTTGGAAAGCTTGGACCGCTGAAGTAAAGTCCAGCTTGTTATCTTCTTTAATGGCTATTTATGTAATGGGATTATGTATTTTGTTTTATCAAGATGGATATTGTACTTGACTCTGATTTATGGTTTTATGATGAAACAAACATGTTTAATTTCCGCTACAATAAAATGAAGTGTTAGATTTCCAAGTACTACTTATTATCTGTCTTGTTGTAATTTTTCTGTTATATATTCACTTAAAACCTCCATGGAAGTTAATGCATTCCCTTTGTGAGTGACATTAATGGACGTGGGGTGTTACACGTGTTATCAGAGCTTAAGGTTACCAGAACAGATAATTTTTTTAGAAAAACTATTTTTCTAAAGTATTTTTGGAAGAAGTGTTTTCAAAAACATGTCTTAATGAGTAATTTAAAGAGGAAAGTTTTTAAGAAAAACACAATCCCCAATAGCCATATATCTTTATCTTTCGAATTCTCCATTTTGAATATTTCCTTTTTCGTTTCAGCATGGCTGAAGATCTTAACCTTCCTGACGGTGTAACGATACCAGGATGGTATAGGAGGTTATTAGAGGCTAGGGCCGCCGCAGGTCCAGCCAATGTTCCTCCACCACCAGTTGCACCCGCTCCTCCTCCTCCTCGCGTTGATACTTTTGCAAAGACATGCAAGGAATTTAAGGCTATGGGTGGAAAACCTTTTCAATGGTCAGAAACGTTTGTGAAAGCTAGAGATTGGCTTAAGGAGGTGGAAGAATTGCCAGAAATTTTTGAAGTAGAGGAAGGGAGGAAAGTCAAATTAGCAGCTTGGTTAATGAAGGGAGAGGCCTCGTTTTGGTGGGAGGTCACTAATGGGGAGCGTCCTGTTGATTCTTGGGCGGATTTCAGACGTAAGTTTGAGGCGAAGTTTCTCTCAAGGGCAGAAGAGAATCTGTATATGGAAAGGCTCTTGACATTGAAGCAAGGAAGCTCATCGATGAAAGAATATGGCAACAAATTTAATCAGTTAGCAAGGTTTGGCTTGGACTTAGTGAACACGCCGGAGAAGAAGGCTCTGAGGTTCGTTAATGGTTTGAATGAGCCATTGCAATGGTTGGCTATGACCCACATCCCTATGGGGGCCACCTTTGAGAAGCTAGTAGACATGACACTCATGCACGAGGAGAAAGGCACTAAAGCTGATAAGGCACCCGAGAAGAAAGGGGATCAGAAGAAACCACAACAGCAAAACAAGAAGGGTGGTAAAGACAATAATGGCAAAGGAAAGAAGAAATGCTTTAACTGTGGTACACCAGGCCATCTCAGCAAGGATTGCAGAAAGAAAAAGAAGACTGGCTGTTTTCACTGTGGTGAAGCGGGACATCTAGTGAAGGACTGCCCAAAGAAGGGGCAGAGGGCAGGGTCTACCTCGGGAGGACAGGTGCAGGCTCTTATGGCACCAGGGCAGGCAAGGGGACAAGTTCAGGCTCTCGCGGTTCCACCGCTGCAAGAACGAGGTAGAACCATTTCTGTTGAAAGCTTAGTTTTTCTGTTTGATCATCTTGTCCGTACTTTATTCGATTCGGGTGCATCGCATTCGTTTATCTCTACATCATTAGTTGAATCACTGCACTTAAACACCAGTTTAGTAGAGGATCCCTTAGTTGTTTCAAATCCAATTGAGGGCTCAGCTTATTTGTCCATGATGTGTTTGGATTTGAAAATTTCTATACTTAGCGTTGAGTTTAGATGTGATGCTTATGTTTTGGGCTTCATGGGCTATGGGCTAATTTTAGGAATGGATTGGTTATCCAGAAATGGGACTGTTCTTGATTGTGAAAGGAGAGTAGTTAGGCTCATGACTCGCCTTGGTAACGCTCTCGAAATCTTTTGTAATCCCATAAATTCCGTTATGCTAAGTTATCTAGAATCGCTTGACGCGTCTGTGGAGAATCTACGATCTGTTAGAGTGGTCCGAGAATACTGGCATGTGTTTGAGGAGGTGAAGGGCTTGCCTCCGAAGCGGGAGATAGATTTTCGAATATATCTTGTGGATAATGCAAAACCAGTATCTTTGCCAGTACGCCACATGGCTCCTCGTGAAAGGAGGGAACTCAATAAGCAAGTGAAGGAGTTGCTTGAGAAGGGGTTCATAAGACGAAGTATATCGGAGTGGGCTGCTCCAGTAGTATTTGCCACGAAGGCGGATGGGTCCCTTAGACTTTGTGTGGACTATAGAGAACTTAATAAACTTACTAAGAAAAACAGACACCCACTGCCGAGGATTGACGATCTCTTCGATCAGTTAGTTGGCGCCTCAGTGTTTTCACAGTTGGACTTAGCCACTGGATTCCATCAGTTGAGAGTGGCTGAGGATAGCATTGACAAGACTGCCTTTAGGACTCCGGACGGTTTCTATGAATGGCTAGTGATGCCCTTTGGTTTGACAAACGCCCCCGCATACTTTGTTGATTTAATGAGTGGGGTGTTTAGGGAGTACCTTAACAAATTCATGGTGGTCTTTGTAGACGACATCTTGATCTTTTCTAAGAATGAAGAAGAGCATGCCCTACATCTTAGGGAAGTATTGGAGACTCTACGAGCGCATAATCTTAATGCTAAATTTTCCAAATGTCACTTTTGGAGGAAAGAAGTGCGATTCTTAGGGCACGTGGTTTCCAAAGAAGGGATAGTTGTGGATCCCGCGAAGGTGGTGGCCATCCAAGATTGGAAGGTCCCTAAAAATGCTACCGAAGTGAGAAGTTTCTTGGGGTTGGCTGGCTACTATAGGAAGTTTATCAAAGACTTCGCAAAGATATCAGCTCCATTAACACGCTTGACGAAGAAGAACTTAGTTTTCACATGGGATGTAGATTGTGATGATGCGTTCCAACGTTTGAAGAGAGCTTTGACCTCAGCCCCAGTCTTAGTGCTGCCAGACGGGAGTAAGCCATTTGCTGTTTATACCGATGCTTGTGGGATAGGTCTATGCGCAGTCTTAATGCAAGAGGGTAGGGCAATAGCCTATGGTGGAAGGCAGTTGAGAGAACATGAGAAAAATTACCCTACGCATGACCTAGAGTTAGCCGCTATTGTTTTCGCGCTTAAGTCTTGGCGCCATTATCTTCTTGGCGAGAAATTCGAATTATTCAATGACCACAAATCTTTAAAATACTTGTTCTCTCAGAAGGACTTGAACCTAAGGCAGCAAAGGTGGATGGAGTTCTTAGCGTCCTACGACTTCGAAATAGCATATACCACTGGCAAGGGTAACGTGGTGGCAGATGCCTTAAGTAGGAAAAGGCTGTCCTTGAGTCCGTTGTTTGTTGAGCGGCGAAAATTAGAATTCATCTCTATGTTTGACTTTAGACCTTCCGTTGATTTTGTACCCGGTTTGCTAGCATCCTTGGAGGTCAGACCTACGCTTTTGGGACGGATTGGGGAGGCACAGCGAGACGACCCACAGTTGGTTGAGTTAGTAGAAAAGCTCAAAAGAGGGGAGTCATCAAGCCATCTCCATAGATATACCCTAGATGATAAGGGTTGGTAACGTAGGGATAGTAGACTTTGTGTACCTCGCGACGAAGGTTTGAGGAAGGCTATTCTTGAAGAAGCACATCGTTCGAAGATGACCATTCATCCCGGCGGGGACAAGACGTACAAATACATGAAGCGAGTTTTCTTTTGGGCCGGTATGAAGAGGGATGTGGCCGAGTATGTCGCTTGATGCTTGGTGTGCCAACAAGTAAAAGCGGAGCAAAAGAAACCCGGTGGGTTGCTTCACCCATTGGAGGTTCCACAATGGAAATGGGAAAGTGTCTCGATGGACTTTGTGGATGGATTACTGCGATCAAGGAAGGGTAATACGGGGATTTGGGTTATAGTAGATAGACTTACTAAAAACGCCCATTTTATTACCGTAAAGAGTAAGAGGACTGCTCCATGGTTAGATTCTGTATACGTCCGAGAGAAAGTTCGTTTACATGGTGTTCCTTCTAGCATAGTAGGCGATCACGATCCTATCTTCACTAGCGAATTTTGGAGGAGCTTACAAGAAGCGGTAGGGACTCAGTTATGTTTGAGCACCGCGTATCATACTCAAACGGACGGCCAAACCGAGAGGGTGAATCGTATTCTAGAGGACCTTTTGAGGCTATGTATCCTAGACTTTGGGGGTACATGGGAAGAGCATCTTCCATTGGTGGAGTTCGCATATAATAATAACTTTCAGTCCAGCATTGGCATGGCACCTTTCGAAGCTCTTTATGGACGACCTTGTCGTTCACCTACATGTTGGTGGGAATCTACGGATAAGATCTTACTTGGGCCCGATATGATTAGAGAGACTTCGTAGAAGATCGACTTGATTCGAAGGAGGATGAAGACGGCGCAAGATAGGAAGAAATCTTATGCAGACAAAAGGAGGACAGATCTTGGGTTTGATGTTGGGGACATGGTCTTTATCAAAGTGTCTCCATTACGGAACGTTGTTCACTTTGGGTCCGTTGGGAAATTAGCACCAAGGTTCGTAGGGCCGTTTCCTATTAAGGAGAAGATTGGACAGATGGCGTATAGAGTGGAGTTGCCTGAGAGACAGTGGTGTACACGACGTATTCCATGTATCACATTAAAGGAAGTGCTTGCACGAGACCGCGGAAGTGGTAGAGCCGAGCTTTCTTAGAGAGGTGGAGATAGAGCGTGATGCGACGATTCGACGAGCTCCTACACGCATTCTTGGGTCGGAGATTAAGAAATTGAGGAATCGAGAGGTCGGACTAGTCAAAGTACAATGGGGAGATGATGAGAGCAATGCTACTTGGGAGACAGAAGAGAAGATGCGTTCACGATACCCTTTTCTTTTCGAGGGTATGTCTTTTAATTTCTCCTTTATCACTTAGCTTGTACTTATCTTACCTTTAGAGTATCCTCTCGCTAGTATCCTTGACCTTTAGTTAGGATAATCCTATGGTTGAAACATGTGTTTGAGACATGTTATGTATGATGGATGCAAAGTGGATGCAAGTGTTTGCTAGTGGTTGCTCGTGGACGCATATACGCACACTATTAGGCACTAGATCGGCTCAGTCACTTCACACTGCATATTGCATATAAATGGATGTATTTAGTAAAATAGATGTATGAGGATTTTTTTTATCATATGGATGCTGCATTCGGATGATGATTGTGCACGCATATAGAGATAATATGTAGCATTAAGGAACTTTTGCATACATAATGGACGCATGGCACTATCATGATTTGCATTAAGGAGGTCAACTGAATCAGTGGACCGCCTGATTTTGCATTAGATATGGACATATACACACACTGTGCATTTAAACATGAAAGCATTAGAAGTCTATAAGGACAATGGATGCATGTGTTTGATGGTTGAGTAGATGGACGATTAGATGTTAGGATATACATTCTTCTTAACTTGAAGATTTCGGGGTCGAAATCCTTTAAGGAGGGGAGAATGTAACACCTCGTAATTCTGTTAATATTAATATTCACAAATTAAAGAGTAACTAATCTCAGACGTGAGAATTATGGGAAACGGGTTGCGCCATTGTGTTCGTCTCGGAATTTTGGTTGAAATAGAGTCCGAGTTTGCATGAATTGGACTTCGTATGAAGAAGTTATGGCCATCGGAAGTTTCAGAAAATTCAAAACAGATTTCAGAAAATTTAAAATTCAAAATTCGAAGTCAAACAGGCTAGGCGGGAAAATTCCCGCCCAGCACCCTAAGTCGACTGAGGAGTCGACTGGGCAGTCGACACCCCCCCTAGGTCGACTGGGGAGTCGACTGGGCAGTCGACCTGGTTGTCGACCTTGTCCAGTCGGCTAGGGTTTGACTAAGCCCAATCTTGAGCTGCTGATGTGTCTTTAGGGCTGAGTTGGCAAATTTAACGGTTCAGTTTAGTTCTGAGTTGATCTGACGGTCTAAATAAATCCTAAACTCTATAAATACCTAGGTAGTCTCTCACTCTAATTCATATGAAAAATAGAATAGCCACCGTCATACCGCCGCCATGGAACTCAGTCTAGCCACCGCCAACTAAGAAGCAAGAAAGCTAATCAAAACCCTAATTCTACTCAACTCTAAAGTAAATCAAGACTCTCTTTCTTCTCTAATTGTGAGTATGATGATCATAACAAGATTATTATTAAACTAATTAGATTAAGTTATGAATGGATTATAAGTGAATGATGTGGATTGTCATATTTGTTGTTGTAAACCTTATGCTATCATGTATATTGTAAATCCTATGTTATGTGATGATGATATCCTATATGTTGTAAATCGTGCTATGATGATGTTATATATGTTGAAAGTTTCTATGCTAAGTTGTGATAAAACATACATGTTATAAAGTCATGATGTTATTATCTATGCTAATTAGTTCATGTTAATCAAATCATAATGTTGATATTATTTGGGCTATGTTAATGACAAATCATGTATGCAAGTTTAGATTGATTAGTAAAGATTATGAACATATGCCATGACGTCTATTTAGATCTAGAATTATGCTATGACATGGGTGAGTTCTATGTGTTAGATGCTAGTTCACACCATCATTATGTTGCATAAAACACAATATGCAAGTTTATACATGAATTTGGGTTATGATCATATCATGTAAATTGTGACATTTAACCAAACAAGTTGACACCTTTAGATCCATAACATGTGTAGTTTTATGCAAGTTTCACCCCTATTATGATTAAATCTATTTTAGTTGTCTATATGTTGTGATAATTTATCTTTGTGCTATGAGTTAGACTATTCGAGTCTAACGTATATTTTGCGTTGAATAAGCGAACGTATAACGTGAGGTAGGGGTAATATTAAGGATTTAATATTGAGAAATTGGGGTGCAATTGATATGATTTTGCATGCCATAAGTGGATGGCCATAATTGGGTCAATTACGGACATTATTAAAATTGGAATTAATTAATGATTTGAATAGGGAATTATTAAAACTGGGGTAAAAGATTATAAGTGTTAATCAATGCTTAGGACACGAGGTTGGACTCGTTTGTGACGTAAAACTGCCCGGACCCGCCCGACAAATCCAGTAGTCACAAATGTCAGCCCAATGTGAGAGGTCCTAGGCCCAAATTAAAGCATAACAGTTGTAAAGACACGAGGTTAGACTCTTTTATGGCGTAAGACTGCCCGGACCCGCCTGGCAAATCCAGCTGCCATAAATACCAGTCTAATGTGAGAGGTCTTTATGAGCTTATGCCTGAATGAATTAAGAAATACTTAACCAGATAAACATGTAAGGTGGGACATGGGGGTTAAGTAGGTGCCTTGGGTGGCATGAGGAATCTAGTAATTGCCTTTAGTGGCATTTGAAATATGAGTAGTGTGACTTAACCAAACACACATGTAAATGAACATGACTAAGAAGAGGGTTAAGTGGGATACACTAGTGGGGACAAGCTTAGGTGGATAGCTTGTGGGGGCCCATTTCAACCAGTAACCCAAACGTATCTTTGTGGGCTCGACCCAAGTCGAGGACGGGACACGCATAATGGGTCTGACTATAAGAGGCCAAAACGGGGTAGCGGTGGCAACGCAAGTCCAACGGGTTTCATATGCGTGTGTGGACCCGGGCTGGTAGGTAAGACGTTGTTGCATCGTGTAGGTATAAGCCGTGCATTCTCAAGTTGTATCGGTTGCCACTTTAGGGGAGTGATACACCCCACTGTGGGGCCAGCACGGGTATCTACGAGTAGGGAGCCGATCGAAAGTGGGTAGTGGGGTACACCTAGCGGAGATAGGGGCAGGCGGCACCTATGTAGTCAGCTAGGGGTACACGAAGCTATTTATATAATTTCTAAGTGAAGCAAGTGGGATCAACCTTTAGGGTGACTGGTGCGGTGAAGTGTAGTAATTATTCGTTAGTATTAGGTATGCCTTTAACGTTATCTTTATGTGCCCTTCCATACCCAATAGTCCATAGACATTTCCTTGTTTTCCAGCTTATGCCTTAGTCTAGTTATTTTGATAATAGTATTGTTAGAATTATCATACTCGCCAGACTTTATGTCTGACCCCCTCTATTTCTATCCTTTTCCCCCTCCAGGTCCTCAGGGTGGGCCTAGCTCTAGCGGAGTTTGATAGGATTGCTGCTTTATCTCTCTTTGGAAAGCTTGGATCGCTGAAGTAAAGTCCATCTTGTTATCTTCTTTAATGGCTATTTATGTAATGGGATTATGTATTTTGTTTTATCAAGATGGATATTGTACTTGACTCTGATTTATGGTTTTATGATGAAACAAACATGTTTAATTTCCGCTGCAATAAAATGAAGTTTTAGATTTCCAAGTACTACTTATTATCTGTCTTGTTGTAATTTTTATGTTCTATATTCACTTAAAACCTCCATGGAAGTTAATGCATTCCCTTTGTGAGTGACATTAATGGATGTGGGGTGTTACAGTAGATGTTGTTTTGATTCTTAGTTTTGAATTAGATTTGTTCTAGCTTTCTTTGTCTTTATGCTTTAGGCGGCGGCCATTCCAAGCTATCTTACAGAAGCTTGACGGCTCCAAGTTTAATTGTGTGAATTATGTTAAGAGCTAGGTTGTATATATAGAATTTTAGGATTAATTTAGGCCGTTTGATTAACCCAAGAAATGACCACAACCGTTCAGTCAAGATAGAATTATCCTATTGACTCAGCAATGAGTCAGAAATGACTCAGCATTGACTTAGCATATTAAATGTTCATTTTTTTCGTAAATGACACATTGGTTCTTTCCTAACATATCATAACCAAAAGGACATTTTTTTATTTAAACCAAAACATTAGCTAAATGAACATTTCTTAACTGAAATGTCAATTTAATCCAAATAAAAATTTTAATCTAAATATACATTTCTTAACGAAATGTTATTCTAATGTTAACATAACAAAAGTGATATTCTAATGTTCATCTTTTCTTTTTATTATTTATTGTCTTCAAACGTAAATACGTATTTAATAGATACATTTTCCCTTTACCGTTTACATTAATTACCCATATATAAATATTTATATATATATGAATAAATATTTTCTTACTTTTAATTTGTCATAAATCCAATTGGGGAAGGCCATTTAAAAAAACACAATCCTTGACAACCAAAAATGCGCAACGTACGCTACATGATGCGTACACGTCACACACACACACACACACACACATATATATATATATATATATATATATATATATATATGCGTATATATATATTATATATATATTCATCATTTTTTTATCTATCTATCAATTACCCATTTTCACACTAAACCACTTTTTGAACTGCGTTCACACTAGGCTATTTTAAGCCATTCCCCTAAAACAAAAATAGGGCGCTGGCGGGGATCGAACTCTGTACCTCTTGTATGCAAGTCATGTGTTCCAACCAAATAAGCTACTAAGTCTTTTGCTTACAAAAGTTAGAACAATGCTAAACATTATTCTTTTCTCAATCCTCTTTTTCATGTTTTGCTGTAATATTTAATTTAAGGATATCTTTTTCATACGGAGTCCAATTTACGCAAACTCGGACTCTATCTCAAGCAGAATTTCAAGACGATCGCAATGGCGTAACCCGTTTCCCTTAATTCTTCTTCTAAAATTTAATTGTACTTTAATTTGTGAAACTTAATGTTACAGAATTTCGGGGTGTTACAGTTCCATACCTTGTCATAGTTGGAAATCCATTACCCAATACGTGCTTGCGGTTTTGATTGTATACTATATATGTAGAATGTGGGATGAAAGCATTTATGCTAGATGATTATTATATTATGGTTGATAGACACTATTATAATATCAATGAGTTTTGAAATAAAGATCATTTTGGATTCTCATAAGGGAAAAACCCGTTCCGTTATACGGCGTGGTCTTATGAGATATCGTTTACTTGTTTAAACTGTTTTAAACTGTTTTACTCACACCAGTCCCATGACTGACCCGGAGTTTATTTTTTTTTGTTTTCCCTGAACTCTTGGGTGTCCAATTTTGTATGGGCAGTCAAGTAGTCGGGATTTACAGATACTTGAAGAGCTGGAGCAGGAAGCTTCAGGATCATATAACTATTGTTTATTTCCACTATGTTGTAAGTGCTGTACTTTGATAATGATGTATATTCAAGTACAGATTTATATTTCAAAGTTATGTTATATATATTATATGTTATTCGTTCCGATGTGAGATTCATGTTACTCTGATGTTGTCTTCTTCTTCTATTCTAAGTTTCTATCTTATCTATTCTCAACCTCTAATTTCTTTCATTAACTACCGGTATTTTTTGATGTTTGGTTAGTCGTCATTGAGTTTATGGCGATAACCAAAGTCGACAAAAACTGGGACGTTATAGATATATATTGTTATGGTTGCTGGATGTGTCGGGCGGTTCCGAACAGTCTTACACCGTAACTCAATCTAACCTCGGGTTAGGCATGTTCGTCTTTTCTAAATTTACATATTTACCTCTTTATATTTATATGTAGATTATTGTCATCCAAGTCAAGCCCCACTTTCCCTTTAAATCAAGTTCATAATTTTGGGTATAAAAATTAATACCACTTTATGCCGTAAAACATTTACATGTTTATAGCCAAATATGCCAATTATATGTAATTTCATGTTTTTCCCCAACGTTACCCCCGTTAATCGTTCGCATAAACCACAAAAAATGTTAGGCTCGCTACATAGCCTAATTCATACACAAAAAGGGAAAACGAGGAACATGTAATATTCCAACATCATAAAAATATGGATCTAACAACACATGTGTCATATGAACTCGGCATAGAACAATATACATGAACTTGCAAATTTAGATCTACTCAACATGAATCGTAAAATAGGGGTTTTACATAGAACTACATAAACTTAAATTAGGCATGCGGTTGTGAACTTGCAAATTAGCATGTAGTTCTAGTCATATATGTGAACATGGTTGAACTTGCATAAACATAGCAAAATTCCCAAATTGACATACAACATATAGGTGTCATCACCAAATTATACAACATGATATGTCATCGCCAAATAATACAACTTGATATGTCATCGCCAAATTATACAACATGATATGCCATTGCCAAATTATACAACATGATATGCCATCGCCAAATTATACAATCATGATATGTCATCGCCAAATTATACAACATGATATGTCATCGCTAAATTATACAACATACAGGTTCATTGCCAAGAAATTAACATGGTAGTTTTATCAACAAATTACATACAACATGATCACAAACTTAACATGATAAGAGTCATAGTCTTAATCAATTCAGTTTTAACAAAAAAGGATATGCATAAATTTACATTAGGCTTTGTTCTACATCCAGTTATTTAGTCACGATTCTAATACCATTTAGGTCTAAATGATAGCTGGACTTACAAAAAGGAGACTAGTCTTGTAACACCCCACCTCCGTTAAGGTCACTCACAAAGGGAATGCCTTAACTTTGATGGAGCATTTTAGTAGACAGAACAGAATATTACAAGACAGACAAGTAGTACTTGAAAAATTATAACTTTATTACAATAGAAGCAGAAATAAGTTTGGTTACATCTTTCTAGATCACAATACCAAAACTCAAGTACACAATTATCAGTCTTATACAAAATCCTTCGAAATGTAAAATTTCAAAGCCATAATCCCCAACATAAACTGCCATGAATAGATAGAGTCAATGCCAAGCAATATTCCAAGCACTTCAAGCATAGAGAATCAGAATCAGAATCAAGCTCCTATGTTTCCACCCTGAGCACCTAGGGGGAACGGAAAGAAAAGTGGCGAAAACAAACGAGGTCAGACATAAAGTTTGGCGAGTCCAGTGACTTCAAGCATATAAACAGATAATATTATCATGACGTGTAAATAAAGTTGGATGAGAGATTACATCAACAGGAATAACAGATATACTTTAAGTTAACAGAAGAAACAGAATGATGTAAACCAAGTTATGTTCCTTACTTACATCTTACTTCTCTGCACTAATACTAGTATAACAGGGTTAGGTGTTACCCTAATGTCTAAACTGAAACAGAATCGAAACAAAATAATCTATACAGAAACACAATGCTAGTAATGGGCCTTCACAACCCCAACAGATGGAAGGTAAAGAAGCAGAATACTAATAATGGACCTTTACCACCTCAACAGACAGAAGGTACGGAAACAGAATACTAATAATGGGCCTTTACCACCCAACTAATGCGCCTTTACCACCTCAACAGACAAAAGGTACGGAAACAGAATCGGAAACGGAATCAGAGACAGAAACAGAATAATCCCTACGGAAATAGAATGTTAGAATTAGGTGTACACTAGTAATGGGCCTTTACCACCCCCAAAAGACGGTGCCACGCAGAAACAGACAGGTGTTACCACCCAACAGAAACAAACGGTACCAACAGATACAGATAGAACTAAGTGTACCCTAAGTCCTACCCCAAGTGATCGGCTCCCTAATACATAAATACCCTGTGTCGGCCCCACAGTAGGGTGTATCACTCCCTAAAGTGGAAACCTATTGGCACATACCTATTTACAGATGTCACGGTGTCCTACATCCTCAGAGCAGACCGGATCCACGCACGCACATGACCCGGTTGGAACTCACCATCAACACCCCTCGCCATTATCAGAATGAACCGCTTATAATTAATTCAGTAAGCGTGCCCGTACCCCTACATAGCGTGGAGTCAAAGTTTTTGATACCAGAAAGGGTTACTAACTAATATGGGTCCCAAACAATAGATGACACAAGTATTTCCCCTCCTAACCTTGTGTCCCCAGACTAACAGATTTCAGATTAACTTGTTTACAAGTTTCAGACATACAGATTTCAGATTTACTAGTTCATAGATTAGACAATCAAGTTAACAAGTTTTCAGACTAACGGATCAGACGTACAGTTTTAACAAACTTACAGATTGTCTAACTTTGTATTGGGCCTACAGATTCACGAAACGGGTTTGTTAAATTCATCAGTCCAGTTGGTTTAGCCTTATCCACCCAACACGTTTTAGACATCGTATTTATCTCAGATTTGCATTAATTAAATATTAATGCACAGACCTTTCACATTAGGTCGGTAGCTTGTGGCCGCTGGATATGCCGGGCGGTTCCGGGCAGGATTCTGCAACAAGCCAGACCTAACCTCGTGTCTAAGCATATTTTAGTTATGCCTACGACCTCTCACATTAGACTAATAGTTTGCGGTCGCTGGTTAAGCCGGTTGGTTCCAGGCAGGCTTCTACCGCAAACGGAGTCTAACCTCGTGTCATAGACACTTTATTCCATTACAGAAAATATCAAACTAATTATGTCCATTTAGCAGATTTAACTTCTTTACAAGTTACGGCAGATTATCCAAAGTTCTATTAACATGATTTGCTCAATTTTAGATCGAGCCTCCAAATTACAATTATTCATCTTTCAACAGGTTAAGCAATTCAACAGATTTAGCAGATAACAGATCTAGTAGATTAGGAAATTCAGCAGATTAGCAGAACAGGCAATTCGACAGATTTAGCAGATTCAGCAGATTTAACATTTCTTAAAAATTCTATTAACATATCTTTCCTAATCATAAATTAAACCTACACTTACATGCTCAAATCATGGTCATAATTCATAATACAATATATGCCCCTAAATTTTCGTTAAACTTTGCACAGTACAAAACACTCTCTAAAAGCCCCAAATCATGATATGAATTATGCCAAATTATAGCCTTTAATGCCAATATACAAAAATCCATATTTAGGCACATTAACATTAATAGTTATCCTACTTTAATATAGGTCTTTATGCCTAAGTTTCATATTCCTTTTTCAAGTCATGAATCGTTATATAAAATATACCCAAAAATCTAGATCTTTAAATTATATCCTCTCAAAATCAGATCTGAATTTTTGAATGCATTATGTCCCCAAGTTTCAAGTCATATGTTATCATTCAATGATTTCTCTTCTTCCAAATCACAGAGTATGCACGGATCTAGACCTAATTTACAACATATGTCCTTTTCTCAAATCAGTCACAGATCAGTCAGGTCCAATTATGCATTATTCATTATTTACCCCAAAATTTAGCGTTCGTGCGTTAATCTCTTGTGAGATTTGGTGCAGGCTCGTAGTAGCCTGCCTATAGAACAGAAAAAAGAAAGAGAATAGTCATAGAAAAACAGATCTGACAGACAAGAATATGCATAACCTCAGATTCAGATTTATAACCATATCAAGATCATACTTAAAGTTCATACCTGAAAATAACTGTACTCACAAAAAGGGAACGATTCTTGTATTCTGGAATCTGTATTCTGACACTGAATAGCTCTCCTTTGGCGTAGACTATCGATTAGATTAGAAAATAGTTGTTCTCTTTTAATTCTATTTATATTGGAAGAAGATGCACTAGTTCTAGCTTAGAATTCAGCAGAGTAGCGATGCCATTATTTTATTTTAATTAGAATAGAGGAAGAGTATAGGCAGAATGAAATTGTGTGGAGAGAAAGTGAGGTTTGGGGGTATTTTTATAGGAGAATAGGGTGATTTAGAGCCTTCAGATCAGTCCAGAAGTCATCAGAACCACCCAGCTCGAAGACAGGTCATCCAGCCACTCAGAAGAAGACACATAATCACAGAACACTCCAGAATTCTGTGCTGGATCGGTTTGGGCGCACTTGGCAGGTGCGCCAATGTATTTTTGTACTGCTGCACTTCACAAGTGCGCCAGCGTATTCTGGATTGTTTCCGGTTTTTCGGCCTAACTTTGTTCATCCATATCTTCTTCATATGGTATCCGTTTTACGCAAACTCGGACTCTATATCAAGCAGAATCTCAAGAAAAACGCAATGGCGTAACCCTTTTCCCTTAATTCTTCGACTAAAAATACGTATATTTTAATTTGTTACTTATACGTTCACAGAAAATACGGGGTGTTACATTCTCCCCTCCTAAAAGGATTTCGTCCCCGAAATCTTCAAGTTAAGAAGAATGTGTCCTACCATCCCATCATCCATCTACTCAACCATCATCCACAAGCATCCATTATCCTTAGAAAACTACTAATGTTGTATGAACATATTCAAAAGTGTGTGTATATGTCCCTTATCTAATGCAAAGATCAGGAGGTCTACTGATTCAGTTGACCTCGTCAATGCGAAGAATGTTGGTGCCATGAGTCCAATTATGTATGCAAGAAATCCTATTTGATACACATCATTTCTATCTGTGTGCATAACCATTCATCCAAATGCAACATCCATGTGATGAGTCAATCAATTTGCATCCACAAAGATTGAAAAATGCACACACATCCATATGTAGTATGAGAGTGTTTTTGAGCCGATCTAGTGCCTAGTGTATGTATATGCATCCATGAGCAACCACTAGCAACCACTTGCATCCACTTGCAACCATCAAGCATAACATGTCTCAAACACATGTTTACACCCATTAGTTTCTACCTAAAGCTCGAAGACTAGATCGATAGGATACAGCTGAGTGATAAAAGCAAGTATGATTAAAACAAGAGTTCTGTTCCTATTAGACATCAGTTAAGAAAATAATTCCCTAAGTATCAACCCGAAGATCAACATCAGATTGACACCCAGTGAATTACTCCCATTAAACAATGCCAAATTTGAAATCTACTTCACGCTTCGAGTAAAAACTCCTATCCTTTTCAGAAATATTCAGATACTTACAGACTACTGGTACAGATCAGATTATCAAATGATTTTTAGGAAACTAAGCATGATAAAACCCTACCATATCCCACAAAAACAAAAATGTATGTGTCATAGTCAACTTAACGCCTAACACAGATACCCTCAAACCCCAACCTATAACAAACAGATGAGTCGTAACCCTCATGGGGTTGGAGACTATAGCGGGATTAGAAACAAGACTAGTATTAAAGTGTAGAGTCTCAATTACAGAATCAAAATGCCAGAATCAAAGAGAGTTTTAACTCAATAATCAGATAAGGAAATTAAACCTTCTACATAAATTTTTCCTATCTCTATCCTATCCACCAGCAACGAGAGCATTTGCTTGCCCTCCAGAAGTAGGTTCTGCCCTCTGCCCTTGCCTTCTGGAGCAATCCTTGATCAGATGTCCTATCTTACCGCACTAAAAACAACTAGTCTTCTTACATGTTAACAAGTCTTTCTCTAAAGTTGCCACCATCGCGCGGAAAACCCTACGTAGCTCGAAAGAGGATTAGCCGTAGGTGAAATGACTGCGGCTACAGATGGAAGTTAGGCACTTCTTTGCCCTTTGACAGGCACCGTAGTCTCATCATGCCTACGGAATAATGTCGCGATGAGGTTACCTCCCAGAAAGCCAGGAGCCCCGGAGACTCAGAAAACAAGGAAATAAGAATTAAACAGAAAATCAAAAGATAGATATATGGCTTTGGGACTATGTTTTTCAAAATAACTTTCCTTTTGAAAATACTTCCGTTATAAAACCTTTTTGAAAATAGTTTTCAAAAACTTTTTATCAAATCTGGTAACCTTCAGCTCTGATACCAAGTGTAACACCCCACCTCCGTTAAGGTCACTCACAAAGGGAATGCCTTAACTTTGATGGAGCGTTTTAGTAGACAGAACAGAATATTACAAGACATATAAGTAGTACATGAAAAATTATAACTTTATTACAACATAAGAAGAAATAAGTTTGGTTACATATTTCTAAATCACAATACCAAAACTCAAGTACACAATTATCAGTCTTAAACAAAATCCTTCAGAATGTAAAGTTTCAAAGCCATAATCCCCAACATAAACTACCATGAAAAGATAGAGTCAAAGCCAAGCACTTCAAGCAGAGAGAATCAGAATCAAGCTCCTATGTTTCCACCCTGAGAACCTGGGGGGAAACGGAAAGAAAAGGGGTGAAAACAAACGAGGTCAGACATAAAGTCTGGTGAGTCCAGTGACTTCCATCATATAAACAGATAATATTATCATGACATGTTAATAAAGCTGGATGACAGATTACATCAACATGAATAACAGATATACTTTAAGTTAACAGAAGAAACAGAACGACGTAAACCAAGTTATGTTCCTTACTTACATCTTACATCTCTGCATTAATACTAGTATAACAGGGTTAGGTGTTACCCTAATGTCTAAACTAAAGCAGAATGGAAACAGAATAATCTATACAGAAACAAAATGCTAGTAATGGGCCTTCACCACCCCAACAGACGTAAGGTACAGAAGCAGAATACTAATAATAGGCCTTTACCACCCCAACAGACAGAAGGTACGGAAACAGAATACTAATAATGGGACTTTACCACCCTACTAATGGGCCTTTACCACCCCAACAGAAAGAAGGTACGGAAACAGAATCGGAAAGGGAATCAGAGACGGAAACAGAATAATCCCTACGGAAACAGAATGTTAGAATTAGGTGTACATTAGTAATGGGCCTTTACCACCCCCAACAGACGGTACCACGCAGAAACAGACCGGTGTTACCTCCCAACAGAAACAGACGGTACCAACAGAAACAGACAGAACTAAGTGTACCCTAAGTCCTGCCCTAAGCGATCGGCTCCCTAATACATAAATTCCCTGTGTCGACCCCACAATAGGGTGTATCACTCCCTAAAGTGGCAACCTATTGGCACAGACCTGTTTACAGATGTCACGGTGTCTTACATCCTCAGAGCAGACCGGATCCATGCACGCACATGACCCGGTTGGAACGCACCATCAACACCCCTCGCCATTATCAGAATGAACCACTTATAATTAGTTCAGTAAGCGTGCCCGATCCCCTACATATCATGGGGTCAAAGTTTTTGATACCAAAAAGGGTTAATGACTAATATGGATCCCAAACAACAGATGACACAAGTATTTCCCCTCCTAACCTTGTGTCCCCAGACTAACAGATTTCAGATTAACTTGTTTACAAGTTTCAGACATACAGAGTTCAGATTTACTAGTTCACAGATCAGATAATCAAGTTAACAAGTTTTCAGACTAACGAATCAGATGTACAGTTTTAAGAGACTTACAGATTGTCTAACTTTGTATTAGGCCTACAGATTCACGAAACGGGTTTGTTAAATTCATCAGTCCAGTTAGTATAACCCTATCCACCCAACACGTTTTAGACGTCATATTTATCGCAAATTTGCATTAATTAAATATTAATGCATAGAACTCTCACATTAGGTCGGTAGCTTGTGGACGCTAGATGTAACACCCCGAATTTTCTATTAACACTAAAGTTGCTAAAATATTAATAAGTGTGTAAGAGAGGGGATGTATCTAATATGAATATAAAAATATTAATAAGTGTGTAAGAGAGGGGATGTATCTAATATGAATATAAAAATATTAATAAGTGTGTAAGAGAGGGGATGTATCTAATATGAATATAAAAATATTAATAAGTGTGTAAGAGAGGGGATGTATCTAATATGTATATAAAAACAATAATAAGTGTGTAAAAGGGGGGATGTATCAAATGTGTACATTGCAGAATATATATATATATATATATATATATATATATACGGGCAGTTAATGCAAACATGAATAGAAGTTTATTAATTTGCTGAGTGTTTGCTGAGTCACTTCTGACTCATTGCTGAGTCAACAAGATAAACCCCATCTTGTCTGAACGGCTGCGGTTATTTCTAGGTTAAATCTAATGGCCTAAATGCATTCTAAAATCTATAAATAAGTGGGTAGACCCTAAACCTAAATCACTTGTAAAATTAGAGAAGCTACCGTCATGCTGCTGCCATGGAGTTCAGCGTAGCCGTCACAAACTAAGAAGAGGAAGCCTAATCTACTACAACTAAATTCTACTCAACAAAACAAATCAAACCAAAGAACTCTCTCTCTAATTCTCTTCTTTTTTTGGTGAGTATGATGATTCTCACAAGACTATTACAAACTAATTTGACTCAGTTATGAATGGATCACAAGAAAGTGATGTGATTTGTAATTGTAAATTCTATATATTGTGGATCTCTTATTATGTTATTATGTTGTCGTATGATGTAAATTATATATGCTATGTCATGCTATGTTGTAAATTCTCTTATGCTATGTCGTGCTATGTTGAGAATCATGTCAAGCTATGTTATACTATCATACTATGCCATGTTATAAATCATGCTATATTATGTTGAAAAATCATGATGTTGTTGGATCATGCTTAAAGTTATGTTTTTTTTTCTTAATTTAAATGGATCTTGTTTATGGGAATTTGCCTATTAGGTTAGGTGTACCCATAAACTTGAAACTATAATTAAATAAAACTTGATTATGGGAATTTGCCTATTGAGTTAGGTGTACCCATATAAAACCATGTTGTTAAAAAATTAGATGATGTTGATTCACACATGTTCATATGTAAGTTTATGAAAATTGATTGAGATCATATTAGGTGAATTTTGAACAAGTTGACACCTTTAGATCAATGACATGTATAATCTATGCAAGTTGGACATATGCAAGTTTCACCCCTTTTTATGATTCATTTGGTCACATATACATGTTGTTATTATGATAATCTCTTTTATGCTATGAGTTAGGCTATTCGAGTCTAACATATATTTTGCGAATAAACGTTCAAACGTGGGGTAGGGGTAATATTAGGAATTAATAAATTGGGTGCAATTTTGTAAGATGTTGCATACCATGAATGAATGTCCATAATTGAGTCAATTATGGACATTGTTAAAAATTGGAAGTAATTAATAATTCAAGTAGGGAATTATTAAAATTGGGGGAAAGTGGATTATTATTAATAATCAATGCTTAGGACACGAGGTTGGACCCGTTTGTGATGTAAACCTGCCCGGACCCGCCCGGCAAATCCAGTAGTCACAAATGTCGGCCCAATGTGAGAGGTCCTAGGCCCAAACTAAAGCATAACAGTTGTAAAGACACGAGGTTAGACTCTTTTATGGTGTAAGACTGCCCGGACCCGCCCGGCAAATCCAGCTGCCATAAATGCCAGTCTAATGTGAGAGGTCTTTATGAGGTTATGGCCTTAATGAACTAAGAAATACTTAACCAGATAATCATGTAAGGTGGGACATGGGGGTTAAGTAAGTTCCTTGGGTGGCATGAGGAATCTGGTGGTTGCCTTTAGAGGCATTTGAAATACGATTAGACTTAACCAAACACACATGTAAATGAACATGACTAAGTGGGTTAAGTGGGATGGACTAATGGGGACAAGCTTAGGTGGAATGCTTGTGGTAAATAGTGGAGGCCCATTTCAACCAGTATCCCAAAACGTATCTTTGTGGGCTCGACCCAAGTCGAGGACGGGACACGCATACTGGGTTTGACTATAAGAGGCCAAAACAGGGAGCGGTGGCAACGCAAGTCCAACGGGTTTCATATGCGTGTGTGGACCCGGGCTGGTAGGTAAGACGTTGTTGCATCGTGTAGGTATAAGCCGTGCATGTTCGTTGTATCAGGTTGCCACTTTAGGGGAGTGATACACCCCACTGTGGGGCCAGCACGGGTATCTACGAGTTAGGGAGCCGATCGAATAATGGGAAGTAGGGTACACCTAGTGGAGATAGGGGCAGGCGGCACCTATGTAGTCAGCTAGGGGTACGTAAAGCCATTGGGAAAGTTTCTAAGTGAAGCTAAGTGGGATGAATCTTTAGGGTGACTGGTGTGGTGCAGTATAGTGTTTATCCTTTAGTATTTAGGAGCGCCTATAACGTTGCCTTTAGCGATTGTCTATGTCCTTAATCTGCTCTTCATAGACATTTTCTTGTTTTCCAGCTTATGCCTTAGTCCAGTTATTTTGGTAATAGTATTGTAGAATTATCATATTCACCAGACTTTATGTCTGACCCCCTCTTTTCCATCCTTTTTCTCCCTTCAGGTCCGCAGGTTGGGCCAAGTTCTAGTGGGGTCTAGTTGGATCGCTTATCTTCTGGAAAGCTTGGACTGCTGAAGTAAAGTCCAGCTTGTTATCTTTCTTTTTAATGGCTATTCATGTAATGGGATTATGTACTTGTTTTATCAAGATAGATATTGTACTTGACATTGAATATGGTGTTATGATGTAATCAAACATGTTTTGACTTCTGCTACAATGAAATAAAGTTTTTGAATTTCCAAGTACTATTTTATATCTGTCTTGTTGTAATTTTACTGTTCTATATTCACTTAAAACCTCCATGGAAGTTAATGCATTCCCTTTGTGAGTGACATTAATGGACGTGGGGTGTTACACGTGGTATCAGAGCATAAGGTTACCAGAACAGATAAAAAAAAATTTTAGAAAAATATTTTTTTTCTAAAGTATTTTTGGAAGAAGTGCTTTCAAAAAAAACATGTTATTTAAAGAGAGTTTTTATGAAAAACATAATCCCAAATAGCCATATCCTTATCTTTATCTTTCGAATTCTCCATTTTGAATCTTTCCTTTTTCGTTTCAGCATGGCTGAAGATCTTAATCTCCCAGAAGGTGTGACGATTCCAGGGTGGTTTAGGAGATACTTGGAGGCTAGGGCCACCACTGCAGGCCCAGCGGATACTCCTCCACCCCTAGTTGCACCCATTCCTCCTCCTCCTCCTCCTCCTCCTCCTCGTGTTGACACTTTTGCAAAGACGTGCAAGGAATTCAAGGCTATGGGAGGAAAAACTTTTCAAGGGACTGAGACGTTTGTGGAGGCCAGAGATTGGCTTAAGGAGACTGAGGAATTGTTGGATATCTTTGAAGTGGAAGATGGGAGGAAAGTCCGTTTAGCTGCTTGGTTAATGAAGGGAGAGGCCTCGTTTTGGTGGGAGGTCACTAACGGGGAACGTCCAGTTGATTCATGGGCGGATTTCAGAAGAAGGTTTGAGGCAAAGTTTCTTTCAAGGGCAGAGGAGAACTTAAATATGGAAAAATTCCTGGCACTAAAGCAAGGGAGCTCATCAGTAAAGGAATATGTCAATAAATTTAATCAGTTAGCAAGGTTTGGCTTGGAGTTGGTGAACACGCCAGAGAAGAAAGCTTTGAGGTTCGTTAGAGGCTTGAATGAACCGTTGCAAGGGTTGGCTATGACCCACATCCCTATGGGAGCCACCTTTGAAAAGCTAGTAGAAATGGCACTTATGCATGAGGATAAGGCAGTTGAAAAGAAAGGGGATCAGAAGAAACCCCAACAGCAAAATAAGAAGGGTGGTAAAAACAATAATGGCAAAGGGAAGAAGAAATGCTTCAATTGTGGGACGCCTGGCCATCTCAGCAAAGATTGTAGAAAGAAAAAGAAGACTGGTTGTTTTCATTGTGGAGATGCGGGACATTTAGTGAAGGATTGTCCAAAGAAGGGGCAGAGGGCAGGGTCTACCTCGGGAGGACAGGTGCAGGCTCTTATGGCACCAGGGCAGGCAAGGGGGCAAGTTCAGGCTATTGCGGCCCCACCGCTGCAAGAAAGAGGTAGAACAATTTCTGTTGAAAGCTTAGTTTTTATGTTTGATCATCCTGTCCGTACCTTATTCGATTCTGGCGCATCTCATTCGTTTATCTCTGCATCATTAGTTGAATCACTGCACTTGAACACCAGTTTAGTAGAGGATCCCTTGGTCGTTTCAAATCCAATTGGGGGTTCGGCTCATTTGACCATGATATGTTTGGATTTGAAAATCTCTATACTTAGCGTTGAATTTAGATGTGATGCTTATGTATTGGGCTTCACGGGCTATGGGCTAATTTTAGGAATGGATTGGTTGTCTAGAAATAGGGCCATTCTTGATTGTGAAAGGAGAGTAGTTAGGCTTGTGACTCGCCTTGGTAATGCTCTCGACATCTTTTGTAATCCCATAAATTCCGTTATGCTAAGTTATCTTGAATCGCTTGACGCGTCTGTAGAGAACCTGCGATCGGTAGAAGTGGTCCGGGAATATCCGGATGTGTTTGAGGAGGTGAAGGGCTTACCTCCAAAGCGGGAGATAGACTTTCGAATTTATCTTGTGGATAATGCTAAACCTGTATCTTTGCCAGTGCGCCACATGGCTCCTCGTGAAAGGAGGGAACTCAATAAGCAAGTAAAGGAGTTGCTTGAGAAGGGGTTCATAAGACGTAGTATATCGGAGTGGGGTGCTCCAGTATTTTTTGCCACAAAGGCGGATGGGTCTCTTAGACTTTGTATGGACTATAGAGAACTAAACAAGCTTACTAAAAAGAACCGACACCCACTGCCGAGGATTGACGATCTCTTTGATCAGTTAGTTGGCGCCTCAATGTTTTCGCAGTTGGACTTAGCCACTGGCTTTCATCAACTGAGAGTGGTTGAGGATAGTATAGATAAGACTGCTTTTAGGACTCCTGACGGATTCTATGAATGGCTAGTGATTCCCTTTGGTTTGACAAACGCCCCTGCATATTTTGTTGATTTGATGAGTAGGGTGTTTAGGGAATACCTTAACAAATTCGTGGTAGTCTTTGTGGATGACATCTTAGTCTTTTCTAAGAATAAAGAAGAGCACTCCCTACATCTTAGGGAAGTGTTGGAAACCCTTCGAGCGCATAACCTTAAGGCAAAATTTTCTAAGTGTCACTTCTGGAGGAAGGAAGTACGGTTCTTAGGGCACGTGGTTTCCAAAGAAGGGATAGCAGTGGATCCCGCAAAGGTGGTGGCCATCCAAGATTGGAAGGTCCCTAAAAATGCAACCAAAGTAAGAAGTTTCTTGGGGTTGGCTGGCTATTATAGGAAGTTTATCAAAGACTTCGCAAAAATATCAGCTCCATTAACACGGTTAACGAAGAAGAACCTGGTTTTTACGTGGGACAAAGATTGCGATGATGCGTTCCAACGTTTAAAGAGAGCCTTAACTTCAGCCCCTGTCTTAGTGCTGCCAGACGGGAATAAACCGTTTACCATCTATACTGATGCTTGTGGGACGGGACTTGGCGCGGTCCTCATGCAAGAGGGAAGAGTAATAGCCTATGGTGGAAGGCAGTTGAGGGTTCATGAAAAGAATTACCCCACGCATGACTTAGAGCTAGCCGCAATTGTTTTCGCGCTTAAGTCTTGGCGTCACTATCTTCTTGGTGAGAAATTCGAACTGTTCACTGACCACAAATCATTAAAATACTTATTCTCTCAGAAGGATTTGAATTTAAGGCAGCAACGGTGGATGGAATTCTTAGCCTCCTACGATTTTGAAATAGCATATACCCCGGGCAAGGGTAACGTGGTGGCAGACGCCTTAAGTAGGAAAAGGTTGTCCTTGAGTCCGTTGTTTGTTGAACGACAAAGCTTAGAATTCATCTCTATGTTTGACTTTAGACCCTCCGTTCACTTAGTACCCGGTCTGTTAGCATCCTTGGAGGTTAGACCTACACTTCTAGGACGGGTTGGTGAGGCACAGCGAGACGACCCACAGTTGGTTGAGATAGTAGAAAAGCTCAAAAGGGGGGAGTCGTCAAGCCATCTTCGTAGGTATACCCTAGACGATAAGGGTTGGTTACGAAGGGATAATAGACTTTGTGTACCACAAGACGAAGACTTAAGGAAGGCCATTCTTGATGATGCTCATCGCTCAAAAATGATCATTCATCCCGGCGGGGATAAGATGTACAAAGATATGAAGCGGGTTTTCTTTTGGGCCGGTATGAAAAAGGATGTGGCCGAGTACGTCGCTAGATGCTTGGTGTGCCAACGATTTGAAGCAGAACAAAAGAAACCCGGTGGGTTGCTTCACCCATTAGAAGTTCCACTATGGAAATGGGAAAGCATCTCAATGGATTTTGTGGATGGATTACCAAGATCAAGGAAGGGTAACACGGGGATTTGGGTTATAGTAGATAGACTTACTAAAAGCGCCCATTTTATTCCCGTGAAAAGTAAGAGGACTGCTCCGTGGTTGGCTTCTGTATACATTAAGGAGATAGTTCGTTTGCACGGTATTCCTTCTAGTATAGTAAGCGACCGTGACCCCATCTTTACTAGCGAATTTTGGAAGAGTTTACAAGAGGTGGTAGGGACTCAGCTATGTTTGAGCACCGCATATCATCCTCAGACAGACAGCCAGACCGAGAGGGTGAATCGCATTCTAGAGGATCTTTTAAGGCTTTGTATCCTAGACTTTGGGGGTACATGGGAAGAGCACCTTCCGTTAGTAGAATTCGCATATAATAATAGCTTTCAGTCTAGTATTGGCATGGCACCTTTCGAAGCTCTTTATGGAAGGCCTTGCCGTTCGCCTACATGTTGGTGGGAATCTACCGATAAAATCCTACTTAGGCCCGATATGGTTAGGGAAACCTCGGAGAAGATTGAGTTGATTCGAAGGAGGATGAAAGCAGCACAAGATAGGCAAAAATCGTATGCTGATAAGAGGAGGACAGATCTTGAGTTTGACATTGGGGACATGGTTTTTATCAAAGTATCTCCGTTACAGAATGTTGTTCGCTTTGGGTCCGTGGGGAAATTAGCACCAAGGTTTGTAGGGTCGTTTCCTGTAAAAAACAGGATTGGGAAGATGGCATATAGGGTGGAGTTGCCTGAGAAACTTAGTGGAGTACACGACGTATTCCATGTATCACATTTGAGGAAGTGTTTGCACAAGACCGCGGAGGTGGTAGAGCCGAGCTTGCTTAAAGAGGTGGAAATAGAGCGTGATGCAACAATTAGACGAGCTCCTACATGCATTCTTGGGTCGGAGATCAAAAAGTTGAGGAATCGAGAGGTCAGACTGGTTAAAGTGCAATGGGGAGATGATGAGAGCAACGCAACTTGGGAGACAGAAGAGAAGATGCGTTCGTTGTACCCTTTTCTTTTTGAGGGTATGTCTTTTAATTTCTCCTTTATCGCTTAGCTTATCTTATCTTTAGTATGTCCTCTCATTAGTATCTTTGACCTTTAGTTAGGATAATCCTATGGTTGAAACATGTGTTTGAGACATGTTATGTATGATGGATGCAAAATGGATGCAAGTGTTTGCTAGTGGTTGCTCGTGGATGCATATATACACACACTTTAGGCACTAGATCGGCTCAGTCACTTCATATTGCATATTGCATATATATGGATGTATTTAGTATAATGGATGTATAATGGTTGTACCATCATATGGATGCTGCATTCGGTTGAATGGGTGTGCACGCATATAGAAGTAGTATGTAAGCAATTAGGATCTTTTGCATACATAATGGATTCATGACACTTACATAATTTGCATTAAGGAGGTCAACTGAATCAGTAGACCGCCTGATTTCGCATTAGGTAAGGACATGTACACACACTTGCATATGATCATAAAGCATTAGAAGTCTTTTAAGGACAATGGATGCCTGTGTATGATGGATGAGTAGATGGACGTTTGGATGGTAGGATATACATTCTTCCAGACTTGAAGATTTCGGGGACGAAATCCTAAAAGGAGGGGAGAATGTAACACCCCGAATTTTCTATTAACACTAAAGTTGCTAAAATATTAATAAGTGTGTAAGAGAGGGGATGTATCTAATATGAATATAAAAATATTAATAAATGTGTAAGAGAGGGGATGTATCTAATATGAATATAAAAATATTAATAAGTGTGTAAGAGAGGGGATGTATCTAATATGTATATAAAAACAATAATAAGTGTGTAAAAGGGGGGATGTATCTAATGTGTACAATGTAGAATATATATATATATATATATATATATATATATATATGGGCAGTTAATGCAAACATGAATAGAAGTTTATTAATTTGCTGAGTGTTTGCTGAGTCACTTCTGACTCATTGCTGAGTCAACAAGATAAACCCCATCTTGTCTGAACGGCTGCGGTTATTTCTAGGTTAAATCTAATGGCCTAAATGCATTCTAAAATCTATAAATAAGTGGGTAGACCCTAAACCTAAATCACTTGTAAAATTAGAGAAGCTACCGTCATGCTGCTGCCATGGAGTTCAGCGTAGCCGTCACAAACTAAGAAGAGGAAGCCTAATCTACTACAACTAAATTCTACTCAACAAAACAAATCAAACCAAAGAACTCTCTCTCTAATTCTCTTCTTTTGTTGGTGAGTATGATGATTCTCACAAGACTATTACAAACTAATTTGACTCAGTTATGAATGGATCACAAGAAAGTGATGTGATTTGTAATTGTAAATTCTATATATTGTGGATCTCTTATTATGTTATTATGTTGTCGTATGATGTAAATTATATATGCTATGTCATGCTATGTTGTAAATTCTCTTATGCTATGTCGTGCTATGTTGAGAATCATGTCAAGCTATGTTATACTATCATACTATGCCATGTTATAAATCATGCTATATTATGTTGAAAAATCATGATGTTGTTGGATCATGCTTAAAGTTATGTTTTTTTTTCTTAATTTAAATGGATCTTGTTTATGGGAATTTGCCTATTAGGTTAGGTGTACCCATAAACTTGAACCTATAATTAAATAAAACTTGATTATGGGAATTTGCCTATTGAGTTAGGTGTACCCATATAAAACCATGTTGTTAAAAAATTAGATGATGTTGATTCACACATGTTCATATGTAAGTTTATGAAAATTGATTGAGATCATATTAGGTGAATTTTGAACAAGTTGACACCTTTAGATCAATGACATGTATAATCTATGCAAGTTGGACATATGCAAGTTTCACCCCTTATTATGATTCATTTGGTCACATATACATGTTGTTATTATGATAATCTCTTTTATGCTATGAGTTAGGCTATTCGAGTCTAACATATATTTTGCGAATAAACGTTCAAACGTGGGGTAGGGGTAATATTAGGAATTAATAAATTGGGTGCAATTTTGTAAGATGTTGCATACCATGAATGAATGTCCATAATTGAGTCAATTATGGACATTGTTAAAAATTGGAAGTAATTAATAATTCAAGTAGGGAATTATTAAAATTGGGGGAAAGTGGATTATTATTAATAATCAATGCTTAGGACACGAGGTTGGACCCGTTTGTGATGTAAACCTGCCCGGACCCGCCCGGCAAATCCAGTAGTCACAAATGTCGGCCCAATGTGAGAGGTCCTAGGCCCAAACTAAAGCATAACAGTTGTAAAGACACGAGGTTAGACTCTTTTATGGTGTAAGACTGCCCGGACCCGCCCGGCAAATCCAACTGCCATAAATGCCAGTCTAATGTGAGAGGTCTTTATGAGGTTATGGCCTTAATGAACTAAGAAATACTTAACCAGATAATCATGTAAGGTGGGACATGGGGGTTAAGTAGGTGCCTTGGGTGGCATGAGGAATCTGGTGGTTGCCTTTAGAGGCATTTGAAATACGATTAGACTTAACCAAACACACATGTAAATGAACATGACTAAGTGGGTTAACTGGGATGGACTAATGGGGACAAGCTTAGGTGGAATGCTTGTGGTAAATAGTGGAGGCCCATTTCAACCAGTATCCCAAAACGTATCTTTGTGGGCTCGACCTAAGTCGAGGACGGGACACTCATACTGGGTTTGACTATAAGAGGCCAAAACAGGGAGCGGTGGCAACGCAAGTCCAACGGGTTTCATATGCGTGTGTGGACCCGGGCTGGTAGGTAAGACGTTGTTGCATCGTGTAGGTATAAGCCATGCATGTCCGTTGTATCAGGTTGCCACTTTAGGGGAGTGATACACCCCACTGTGGGGCCAGCACGGGTATCTACGAGTTAGGGAGCCGATCGAATAATGGGAAGTAGGGTACACCTAGTGGAGATAGGGGCAGGCGACACCTATGTAGTCAGCTAGGGGTACGTAAAGCCATTGGGAAAGTTTCTAAGTGAAGCTAAGTGGGATGAATCTTTAGGGTGATTGGTGTGGTGCAGTATAGTGTTTATCTTTTAGTATTTAGGAGCGCCTATAACGTTGCCTTTAGCGATTGTCTATGTCCTTAATCTGCTCTTCATAGACATTTTCTTGTTTTCCAGCTTATGCCTTAGTCCAGTTATTTTGGTAATAGTATTGTAGAATTATCATATTCACCAGACTTTATGTCTGACCCCCTCTTTTCCATCCTTTTTCTCCCTTCAGGTCCGCAGGTTGGGCCAAGTTCTAGTGGAGTCTAGTTGGATCGCTTATCTTCTGGAAAGCTTGGACTGCTGAAGTAAAGTACAGCTTGTTATCTTTCTTTTTAATGGCTATTCATGTAATGGGATTATGTACTTGTTTTATCAAGATAGATATTGTACTTGACATTGAATATGGTGTTATGATGTAATCAAACATGTTTTGACTTCTGCTACAATGAAATAAAGTTTTTGAATTTCCAAGTACTATTTTATATCTGTCTTGTTGTAATTTTACTGTTCTATATTCACTTAAAACCTCCATGGAAGTTAATGCATTCCCTTTGTGAGTGACATTAATGGACGTGGGGTGTTACACTAGATATGTCGGGCGGTTCCCGGAAGACTTATGCCACAAGCCAGACCTAACCCCGTGTCTAAGCATATTTTAGTTATGCCTACGATCTCTCACATTAGACTGACAGTTTGCGGTCACGGGTTAAGCCGGTTGGTTCCGGGTAGGCTTCTACTGCAAACGGAGTCTAACCTCGTGTCACAGCCACTTTATTCCATTACAGAAAATATCATACTAATTATGTCCATTTAGCATATTTAACTTCTTTACAAGTTACGGCAGATTATCCAAAGTTCTATTAACATGTTTTGCTCAATTTTCGATCGAGCCTCCAAATTACAATTATTCATCTTTCAACAGATTAAGCAATTCAACAAATTTAGCAGATAACAGATCTAGCAGATTAGGCAATTTAGCAGATTAGCAGAACAGGCAATTCAACAGATTTAGCAGATTTAGCAGATTAGCAGATTTAACATTTCTTAAAAATTCTATTTACATATCTTGCCTAATCATAAATTAAGCCTAAACTTACATGCTCAAATCATGGTCATAATTCATAATACAATATATGCCCCCAAATTTTTGTTAAACTTTGCACAGTTCAAAACACTCTCTAAAAGCCCCAAATCATGATACGAATTATGCCAAATTATAGCCTTTAATGCCAATATCCAAAAATCCATATTTAGGCGCATTCACATTAATAGTTATCCTATTTTAAAATAGGTCTTTACACCTAAGTTTCATATTCCTTTTTCAAGTCATGAATCATTATATAAAGTATACCCAAAAATCTAGATCTTTCAATTATATCCTCCCAAAATCAGATCTTAATTTTTATATGCATTATGTCCCCAAGTTTTAAGTCATATGTTATCATTCAATGATTCCTCTTCTTCCAAATCACAGAGTATGCACAGATCTAGATCTAATTTACAACATATGTCCTTTTCTCAAATCAGTCACAGATCAGTCATGTCCAATTATGCATTATTCATTATTCATTATTTACCCCAAAATTTAGCATTCATGCGTTAATCTCTTATAAGATTTGACTCAGGCTCGTAGTAGCCTGGCTACAGAACAGAAAAAAGAAAGAGAATAGTCACAGAAAAACAGATCTGACAGATCAGAATATGCATAACCTCAGATTCAGATTTATAACCATGTCAAGATCATAATTAAAGTTCATATCCAAAAATAACTGTACTCACAAAAAGAGAACGATTATTGTATTCTGGAATCTGTATTCTGACACTGAATAGCTCTCCTTTGGCATAGACTATCGATTAGATTAGAAAATAGTTGTTCTCTTTTAATTCTATTCAGATTGGAAGAAGATGCACTAGTTCTAGCTTAGATTTCAGCAGAGTAGCGACGCCATTATTTTATTTTAATTAGAATAGAGGAAGAGTATAGGCAGAATGAAATTGTGTGGAGAGAAAGTGAGGTTTGGGGGGTGTTTTTATAGGAGAATAGGGTGATTTAGAGCCTTCAGATCAGTCCAGAAGTCATCAGAACCACCCAGCTCGAAGACAGGTCATCCAACCACTCAGAAGAAAACACGTCATCACAGAACACTCTAGAATTCTGTGCTAGATCGGTATGGGTGCACATGGCCGGTGCGCCAGTGTATTTTTGTACTGGCGCACTTAACAAGTGCACCAGTGTATTCTGGCTTGTTTCCGGATTTTCTGTCTAACTTCGTTCGTCCATATCTTCTTCATACGGTATCCGTTTTACTCAAACTCGGACTCTATCTCAAGCAGAATTTCGAGACGAACACAATTGCACAGCACGTTTCCCTTAATTCTTCTCCTAAAATTATGTATACTTTAATTTGTTACTTATACGTTCATAGAAAATACGGGGTGTTACAAGTCTTGTGTTCCGGGATCTGTATTCTGAAACTGAATAGCTCTCCTTTGTTGTAGACGTTGAATTCTCTTAGTTAAATTAGATTTGATTTATAATTTCTAACTTCCTTTCTAGTTGAAGGAGAATGGCGGCTACTCTAGGTTGAGTATTGACAGCATGACAGCTCTAGGAATATTTTTGTGTGGCTTAGGGTTTAGATTTAGGTTGCTTATATAGAAGTTTGATTTAATAGGAGCTGTTAGATCAACCTAGGGCCAATCAAACCCATTCAATCCTAAGAGAACCAACCAGAATTTTCTACACAAGCCCTTATGACTCAGAAATCGTCACACAATGAAACATGTCTGGTTTCAGATCTTGGCCGAGGGTGAGGTCGACCCCTGGGTCGACCCCCTGGTCGACCTATGTGACCCAGGTCGACCCCCTGGTCGACCTGATTTCTGGGCGGGAAATTTCCTGCCTAGCCTGCTCCGGGGTTTTTGAATTTCGAAACTTGAATTTGAATTTTGGGCTGGTTTTATTATTTAAATTCTTGAATCTTCTGAAGGTCATAACTCCTTCATACGAGTCCGATTTACGCAAACTCAGACTGTATCTCAAGCAGAATTCCGAGACGAACGCAATGGCGTAACCCGTCTCCCTTATTTCTCATATTTGTAATTAATTATTCTTTAATTCGTTACTTTAATGTTTAAAGAAAATACAGGGTGTTACATTCTCCCCTCCTTAAAGGATTTCGTCCCCGAAATCTTCGAGTCAAGAAGAACGTATATCCTACCATCCAATTGTCCATCTACTCATTCATCAAACACAGGAGTCCATTTTCCTTAAAAAGACTTCTAATGCTTCATGATCATATGCATAGTGTGCGTACATGTCCTTATCTAATGCAAAATCAGGCGGTCTACTGATTCAGTTGACCTCCTTAATGCAAGTCATGTCGGTGCCATGAGTCTATTATATATGCCATCATTCCTGATCATACTTTCTACATGAGTGCACAATCATTCATACAAATGCAACATCCACATGATAACACATCAGTTTTCAATCATATACAAGTACAAATATGCATATGCAATATGAAAGTGACTGAGCCGATCAAACACCTAATGTGTGTGTATATGCATCCACGAGCAACCACTAGCAATCACATGCAACCACTTGCAACCATCAATCATAACAAGTTTCAAATACATGTTTACATCCATTAGTCTCTACCTAAGGATCGAGAATAGCACTGAGGAAATACTAAAAAAAAGATAGATACGAGCATGAATAAACCTAAGGAAAAAGATGTACCCTCAAAAAGAAAAGGGTAGGCTGCGCGTATCTTGGCCTCAGTCTCCCAAGTCGCGTCTTCTTCAGCGTCACTCCATTGAACTTTAACAAGTTTGACTTTGCGGTTGCGTAGCTTTTTGACTTCTGTACCCAAGATACGAGTTGGAACTCTTCTCATAGTCGCCTCTCGTTCTACTTCTACTTCGTCTAATATGCTTGGTTCCACCACTTCCGCAGAGTCATGTAAGAACTTCCGTAGGTGAGAAACATAAAAAACATTATGAACTCCAGCCAATCTTTTAGGCAGCTCTACTCTGTAAGCCATCTTTCCAATCCTTTCAATGATAGGAAACGGCCCAACAAATCATTGTGCCAACTTTCCAGCGGATCCAAAGCGAACAACGTTCCTCAAAGGAGATACTTTAAGGAAAACCTTGTCTCCAACCTCAAACTCAAGGTTGGTCCTTCTTTTATCTGCGTAAGACTTCTGTCTATCTTGGGCAGTCTTCATTCTTCTTCGTATCAAGTCCACTTTCTCTGAAGTTTCTCTAATCATATCTGGTCCAAGTGTGAGCTTTTCTGTAGACTCCCACCAACAAGTTGGTGATTGGCATGGTCTTCCATATAAAGCTTCGAAGGGTGCCATGCCTATGGTGGCTTGGTAACTATTGTTGTAGGCAAACTCCACCAAAGGAAGATGATCCTCCCATGTTCCTCCAAAGTCAATAATGCATAATCTCAAGAGGTCTTCTAATACTCTGTTCACCCTCTCTGTCTGACCATCGGTCTGAGGATGATAGGTCGTGCTGAAGCATAGCTGTGTGCCTACGACCTCTTGCAAGCTCTTCCAAAACTCGCTCGTGATAGGATCTCGGTCATTCACAATGCTGGAGGGTATCCCATGGAGTCGAACTATCTCTTTAAGATAAATGGATGCTAAAATGAGGCAGTCCTTCTACTTTTAATGGGTATAAAATGAGCGCTTTTTGTGAGCCTGTCCACTATTACCCAAATACAGGTATTGCCCCTTCTTAACCTAGGCAGCCCATCAATAAAGTCCACTGAAATGCTAACCCATTTCCACTGTGGGACCTCTAGAGGATGAAGCAAACCACCAGGCTTATTTTGCTCCGCCTTGACTTGCTGGCATATTAAGGACTTAGAGACGAATTCAGCTACATCCCTCTTCATGCCATTCCAAAAGAAAACCCTTTTTACATCTTTATACATCTTGTCTCCACCTGGGTGTATGGTCAACTTGGAATGGTATGCCTCTTTGAGAACCTTCTTCACCAAATCCCTTGCTTGTGGGACGCATTGCCTTCCATCCCGCCTCAACCAACCCTTATCATCGATGGAGTATCAATTGAGGTGACTAGAAGTCTCACCCCTAATTAGCTTATCCATCACATCAACTAGCTGAGGGTCTTCACATTGTGTGGTTCCTAATGAGTCCAAAAGAGTAGGCCGCACTTCTAGCGATGCTAACAAACCAGTCACATGATCGATGGAGGGACTAAAGTCAAAGTTGGCTATGTATTGCAAGCTCTGCCTTTCTACAAAGAGAGGTCTTAAGGTCAGCTTCTTTCTACTTAAGGCGTCTGCTACTACATTGCCCTTGCCAAGAGTATAGTAAATCTCGAAATCGTAGGATGCCAAGAACTCCATCCACCATTGTTGCCTCAAGTTAAGATCTTTCTATGAGAAAAGGTACTTCAACGATTTATGGTCGGTTTACAATTCAAACTTCTCACCTAGGAGATAATGGCGCGAAGACTTAAGCGCAAAGACGATCGCAACCATTTCTAGATCGTGGGTTGGGTAGTTTTTCTCATGTACTTTCAACTGTCTGCCTCCATAAGCTACTACCTTCCCTTTTTGCATCAAGACAGCACCTAGTCCCATACCACATGCATCCGTGTATACGGTAAACATCTTGCTCCCATCCGGCAATGTCAGAACTGGGGCTGTTGTTAGAGCCCTCTTCAATCGTTGGAAAGCAACAATGCAATCCAAATATCAATTGAAAGTTATGTTCTTCTTCGTCAACCTTGTAAGTGGAGCTGATATTTTCGCAAAGTCTTTAATGAACTTTCGGTAAAAGACCGCTAGCCCGATGAAGCTTCGGACTTCAGTCGCATTCCGTGGAACCTTCCAATCTTGCACGGCAACTACTTTTGCGGGTCCACAGCTAACCCTTCCTTGGACACCACATGTCCGAGAAACCTTACTTCCTCTCTCCAGAAGTGGCATTTGGAGAATTTGGCTTTCAACTGATGTGCTCGAAGATATTCCATGACTTCTTTTAAATGCTGAGCATGCTATTCCTCACTCTTTGAGAAAATCAAAATGTCATCTACGAAGACCACCACAAACTTATTAATTAACTCCCTGAACACACTGCTCATCAAGTCAATGAAATAAGCGTGTGCTTTCGTCAAGCCGAAAGGCATGACAAGCCACTCGAAAAACCATCTGGTGTTCTGAACGTGGTCTTATCAATACTATCTTCAGCCACTCTTAGCTGATGAAACCCGGTAGCTAGATCTAGTTGGGAGAAAACCGATGCTCCTACAAGCTTATCGAACAAGTCATCTATTCGTGGAAGTGGGTGTCTATTATTCTTGGTCAGCTTGTTTAGCTCCCTATAATCAACGCATATGCGAAGCAAACCATCTACTTTGGTTGCGAATACTACTAGAGCACCCATTCAGAAATACTTCGCCTTATAAACCCCTTCTCAAGCAACTCTTTAACTTGCTTGCTGAGTTCTTTCCTCTCCCTTGGAGCCATGTGTCTAACGGGTAATGCAACAGGTTTTGCATTATCAGCGAGGTATATAAAGAAGTCTATCTCCCGCTTCGGAGGTAACCCCTTCACCTCTTCAAAGACATCCGAGTATTCACGGACTACTCTAACAGACTAAAATTTCTCAACAGACGCATCAAGAGATTATAGATAGCTAAGCATAACAGAGTTCATGGGATTACAAGAAATTTCGAGAGTGTTACCGAGGTGAGTCATGAGTCTAACCACTCTCTTTTCACAATCAAGGATGGCACCATTACTGGATAGCTAATCCATGCCTAGAATCAACCCATAGCCCGTGAAGCCCAAAACATAGGCATTACATCTAAACCCAACACTTAGTATAGAAATTTCCAAATCCAAACAAATCATTGACAAATAAATTGAGCACCCAATTGGATTTGAAACAACCAAGGGATCCTCTACTAAACTGGTGTCTAGGTGCAGAGATTCAACTAAAGCAGTAGATATAAAAGAGTGCGATGCGCCAGAATCAAAGAGTGTACGAACAAGATGATCAAAAAGATAAACTAAACTCTCAACAAAAATATTTCTACCTTGTTCTTCCGGAGGTGCCATGAGAGCGTGAACCTGCCCTCCAGAAGTAGATTGAGCTCTCTTCCGTTGCCCTTGCTTTCTTGGGCAGTCCTTAGCCATGTGTCCCGTCTCGCCGCAATGGAAACAACCACCCATCTTCCTCTTCTTCTTTCTGCAGACCTTAACCAGATGTCTAGGAATGCCACAAAAATTACACTTCCTCTTGTCACGGGGTTTGTTGTTCTTCCCGCCCTTCTTGGAATCTGTCTTCTTGCTCTGCGATCCCTCCACTTTCTTATGTTGAGGTACTTCCACCTTTGTCTCTTTCTTGCCAACCTTATCTTCTTTTTGTAACAGTGCCATGTCCACCAGTCTCTCATAAGTCACACCCATAGGTATATGGGACATAGCTACGCTGTGCAGTGGCTCATTCAATCCTTTAACAAATGGAGAGCCTTCTTATGTGGAGTGTTCACTAACTCCAATCCGAACCTAGCCAGCTGGTTAAATTGGTTAACGTATTCCTTGGCCGACATACTTCCCTGTTTGAGAGCTAAGAACTTCTCCATCTGTAGGCTTCGTTCAGCTTGTGAGAGGAATTTCATTTCAAACCTCATTCTGAAATCCATCCAAATTTCAACTGCTCTTTCAGCGTTAGTAACTTCCCACCAATAGGAAGCTTCATCTTTAAGAAACCATACGTCCAATTGTATCTTCTGCCTATCGTCCACTTCGAAGATAACAAACAAATCCTCAGTTTCTTTGAGCCAGTTTCTTGCTTCCACGAAGGATTCATTTCCATTGAAGTTCTTTCCACCCATGGCTCGAAAGTCAATACATATTTTTGAGAAAGCATTTGCACGTGGAGGAGGAGGAGGAGGAGCGACCGCTGCAGCTGGGGGAGGAGGAACGTCTGCTGGGCCTATGATATTAGCCCTAACCTCTAGGTACCTTCTGAACCAGCCAGGTACCGGCATGCCCTCTGGAAGGTTAAGATCCCCAGATATGCTGAAACGAAAAAGGAAAGATTCAAAACAAAGGATAGAAAGATAGTGCAGATGGCTTTGGGGGATTATGCCTTTTTTAAAATAAAACAACACTTTTTCTTGAAAATTGCTTCTTTAAACTTCTTTTTGAAAAACAGTTTTCATAATTTTTATCTGATCTGGTAAACCATTGCTCTGATACCAAGTGAAACACCCCACCTCCATTAAGGTCACTTACAAAGGGAACGCCTTAACTTTGGTGGAGCATTATAGGCAAAAGACACAGATAATTTACAAGACAGACATATATAAGCAGCGGAAAAACTAAATTTATTTCATACGTGGTTCATAACAAAAACATTATAGCAAACTGTCTCAAAACAACTTCCAAATCATTACATCAAAATCTCTGTCTTGATTATAACATAAAGAAGCAAAAAACACAATAAAACTGCAAAAATCCCCAAGTAGTAGTGTGTCCAAGCCATAGCCAAAGATAAGAGGTTCCAAGCTATACATCACAGAGTCTTCAAGCTTGGAAAGATGAACGGTCCAAATTAAGCTGAGCTATTCCCTCCCTGGCTACCTGAGGGGGGGGGGGAAACGGAAGAAAAGAGAGAGAAAGAAAAATGGGTCAGACATAAGTCTGGTAAGTCTAGTGATTATTCAGCATGTAAGCTGGTAAGAGAACCATGACATGAATAAACTGGACGCAGGACAATAACAAAGAAATAAGGTAAAATAGGATAAGGAAAGATAAACTAATCATACTATCGCACTCATATCCATATTCTCTGCACCTACTAGATATTTCAACTATCATCATGAGTTCAAACCCAATGATCCCTTTTTATCGATCGGCTCCTACTCGCAAGCATTTACTACTTGTGTCATATGGCCCTCGGTCGATTGTAGATACCTGTGCTGGTCCCACCATGGGGTGTATCAAATCCTATGGTGGCAACCCGACATGATTCAAGATGCACAGTGTGTAACTACAAATGCCCAGTGCCTGCTTTTTCCACTCCGGAGTACGTGCACGCCCGTACTCCGTCGGAACCTACACTGTCCATCGGAACCTACACTGACGCACCAACCGCCGTTGTTTTGACCGCTTATAATCATCCCAGTAATCGTGCCCCACCCTGTCTAGTTCATGGTACAATGATACATCTATGTGGGTTACTGCTGAAATGGGTCCCCGTTAATAGGGTTTTCCAAATCAACATGTTAAATTGGTTAAGTGTCCAAGTTAACCTAACCCGACCCCTTAGTTTAGTTAACATGTTGTATTGGTTAATTGTTGCCTTAATTAACTTAACCGTACCATTCCTGGCTTAGCTTTAATTCATTCATTAAAGCACCAACCACTCACATTAGACAGGTATTGTTGCAGTCACTGGATGTGCTGGTCGGGTCCGGGCAGTTTTACACCGCTACTCAGTCTAACCTCGGGTTCTTTTGGGCTCAATGCACTAACCTCTCACATTAGATATATATTGTTATGATTGCTGGATGTGCCGGGCAGTTCCAGGCAGTCTTACACCGTAACTCAATCTAACCTCGGGTTAGGCATATTCGTCTTTTCTAAATTTACATATTTACCTCTTTATATTTATATGTAAATTATTGTCATCCAAGTCAAGCCCCACTTTCCTTTAAATCAAATTCATAATTTTAGGTATAAAAATTTATACCACTTTATGCCAAAAAACATTTACATGTTTATGAGCAAAATATGCCAATTATATGTAATTTCATGTTTTTCCCCAACGTTACCCCCGTTAAACGTTCGCATAAAACACCTAAAATGTTAGGCTCGCTACATAGCCTAACTCATGAACAAAAAGGGAAAAAGAGGAACATGTAATATTACAACATCATAAAAATATGGATCTAACTACACATGTGTCATATGAACTCAGCATAGAACAATATACATGAACTTGCAAATTTAGATCTACTCAACATGAATCGTAAAATAGGGGTTTTACATAGAACTACATAAACTTAAATTAGGCATGCGGTTGCGCACTTACAAATTAGCATGTAGTTCTAGTCATATATGTGAACATGGTTGAACTTGCATAAACATAGCAAAATTCCCAAATTGACATACAACATATAGGTGTCATCACCAAATTATACAACATGATATGTCATTGCCAAATTATACAACATGATATGCCATTGCCAAATTGTACAACATGATATGCCATTGCCAATTTATGCAATCATGATATGTCATCGCCAAATTATACAACATGATATGTCATCGCTAAATTATACAACATATAGGTTCATTACCAAGCATTTAACATGGTAGTTTTATCATCAAATTACATACAACATGATCACAAACTTAACATGATAAGAGTCATAGTATTAATCAATTCAGTTTTAACAGAAAAGGATAGGCATAAATTTACATTAGGCGTTGTTCTACATCCAGTTATTTAGTCATGATTCTAATATCATTTAGGTCTAAATGATAACCGGACTTACAAAAAGGAGACTAGTCTTGTGTTCTGGGATCTGTATTCTGAAACTGAATAGCTCTCCTTTGTTGTAGACGTTGAATTCTCTTAGTTGAATTAGATTTGATTTTTAATTTCTAACTTCCTTTCTAGTTAAAGGAGAATGGCGGCTACTCTAGGTTGAGTATTGACAGCTTGACTGCTCTAGGAATATTTTTGTGTGGCTTAGGGTTTAGATTTAGGTTGCTTATATAGAAGTTTGATTTAATAGGACCCGTTAGATCAACCTAGGGCCAAACAAAGCCATTCAATCCTAAGAGAACCAACCAGAATTTGCCACACAAGCCCTTATGACTCAGAAATCGTCACACAAAGAAACACGTCAGGTTTCAGATCTGGCCCGAGGGGGAGGTCGACCCCTAGGTCGACCCTCTGGTCGACCTATGTGACCCAGGTCAACCCCCTGGTTGACCTGATTTCTGGTCGGGAAATTTCCCACCCATCCTGCTCCGGGTTTTTGAATTTCGAAGCTTGAATTTGAATTTCGGGCTAGTTTTATTATTTAAATTCTTGAATCTTCTGAAGGTCATAACTCCTTCATACGGAGTCTGGTTTACGCAAAGTCAGACTCTATCTCAAGAAGAATTCTGAGACGAATGCATTGGCGTAACCTGTTTCCCTTAATTCTCAAATTTGTAACTAATTATTCTTTAATTCGTTACTTTAATGTTTACAGAAAATGCGGGGTGTTACATACGTGGTCTGGAAATTTCTCATCTTCAAAAGGAGGTGGTTGTTCAACATATACGTCTTCTTTAACATATCCGTTTAGAAAAGCACTTTTAACAACCATTTGATATAATTTGAAATTATTATGATTTGCAAAAGGCTAATAATATCCTAATTGCTTCTAATCTTGCTACGGAGGCTAACATTTCATCATAATCTATTCCCTCTTCTTGAGTATAACCTTGTGCTAATAATCGTTCCTTATTTCTTACGACTTCCCCATGTTCATTCATTTTATTTTTATAAACCCATTTAGTTCAATTATAGTTTTATCCTCTGGTCTAGGAACAAGTTCCCGTACATCATTCCGGGTAAACTGATTCAATTCTTCATGCATAGCAAGGACCCATGAATCATCAGATTATGCTTCCTTTGGATTCTTAGGTTCAATAGTTGAAACAAATGTTGAATTACTCATATTATTTAATTGGTTTCAAGTCCTAACGACAGATTCAATATCTCCTAAGATATTTTTTATAGGGTGGTCGCTTAGTAATTTAATTCTTTTATTTGGTTGATGAGTTTCATTATTTACTTCATCAATCTCATTTTCTTATTTGTCTTCGTTATTTTGTGTTGTGTTCTTATAATTTTCATCAAAAGATACATTTAAGGTTTCTTCTATAGTATTGGTTCTTAAATTAGAAACTCTATAAGCTTTATTTCTTTCTGAATATCGAATAAATATTCCTTTATCTGATTTAGAGTCAAATTTGTCTTAATTTTCTTTAGTATTAAGAATAAAACATTTACTTCCAAATATTTTTAAAATATGATACTTTTGGTTTCTTATTATACAAAATTTCATATGGTGTTTTATGAGTCAAGTGTCTTATTTATATTCTATTTAATATACAACAAGCTGTTGCAACAGTCTCAACCAAAAAAAATCTAGGTAAATTACTATCTGATAACATGGTTCACGCACACTCTTGAATTGACCTATTTTTACGTTCAACTACTCCTTTTGTGAGGGGTTCTTGGGAAAGAAAAATTATGGGTTATCCCCTTATTATTACAAAACTTTTCAAAATTTCATTTTTGAACTCTAAACCGTGATCGCTACGTATTTTTTTTGATTTTTAAAGAAAATAAATTTTGAATTCTTTTAGCATAGGTTTTATATTGATTAAAAGCATCACTTTTATTTTTAAGAAACAAGGTCCATGTAAATCTAGAAAAATCATCGATTATTACGTAAACATATCTATTGTGATTTATTGACTATGTTTGGGATGGATCGAATATATCCATGTGAATTAACTCTAATGGTTTCAAGGTTGTAGTTTCTCTTTTGATTTAAACGAACTACTTTTTAATTTTCCGAACTAACATGCGTCGCATAATTATTTACTCTAAATTTCATTTTCGGTAATCCCCTAATTGAATCTAACTTTGAAATCCTAGAGATGTGTTTGAAATTTATATGACCGAATCTCTTATGCCAAACCCAAGGGTCACTTGTATTGGCCATAAGACATACATATCGTTGGAGATTTTCATAATTAATATATATTTTTCTTTTTATCTCCTTCGAATATTATTTTTGAATTCCTATCTTCTATAAATCATTTATCATTTTAAAAGTTTATTATATTTCCTTTATCGCAAAGTTGACTTATACTTAGTAAATTATGTTTTCGATTCCTAACTAATAAAGCATTAGAAATAGTAGGAGTGCCAGAATTACCGACATTGTCGATGCCAACTATATATCCTTTAGAGTTATCTCCGAAGTTGACCATTCATCCATCTTCATATACTAGATTATTCAGTAATTCTGAATTTCCCATCATATGTCTTGAACAACCACTATCCAATATCCATTTTTCCTTTTTGATTTCCACTATTTGTCCATCAGAATTTGAATTCTCAACAGCCATGTAACACACCATTTCAGAATTTGAATTTTCAACCGCCATGTAACCCTTCTTTTCAGAATTTGAATCCCTAATAGCCATGTAGCACATCTTTTCCTGTATTGGACGATAATTCAGTAGACCACTTGAATTTTAAACAAAATTGAATGTAGACTCTTTTAAAATTGATTCAATGCATGAATTGAACTAGTGTTATAAATCATTTCAAAATTTCCCATTTAATATTTTCAAAAATCAGATTACGAACTTTTTGAAAACTTATGCTCCGATACCAATTGTTAGGGAATGCGGAATGCAGATCTTAAGGCAAAACAAACACTATAGGGGGTGAATAGTGTTTATAAAAAATTTATGAAAATCTTAAACTTATTTGATCTACTATATAAATCACACAATGATTATCATACCAGAGATGATCACAAACAAAGAATCAAACACCGATACAAAAATAGATAAATATAAAATGCGAAAAAGGAAAGAACACACCGGATTTTATAGTGGCTCGGATTATTCCTACGTCAAGTCCCACGCAATGCTGGATTGCGTAGAGTTTTATTATTATCAATATCCAAGTAAACACTAGATTTCATGGCTACAAGGTTAAAACCGCTCCACACGCCCTTGATTTCACAGCTACAAGGTTAACACTGATTCACACACCCTTGATTTCACGGCTACAAGGTTAACACCGCTCCCTTTCCTTGATTTTAGGGCTACAAGGAACACATCCTTTCCCAAACATTTCCCAAATGATTACAATAGCCCTAGAAATCTTTTAATAGCACTTCAATTCAGAGAGTATTTGATAGAGATTGAGAAGAGAAGAAGTTTGATATAATTTGAGTAGAAATCGGCAAAGTATAAGTATAGAAAACAAGATAACGATGTATATTAATGGTGGTATGTAAAGGGGTGAAGATAGAGAAGAAGAATGATAAAAAAATCGGAATCATCCCCTATTTATAGTGTCTTAATGGTTGCAACGTTTCAGAAATGTCACAAATAGTGAAAAGACACTTCCTTTGAAAATTGAAATTATGAGAGTTGTATGTCGACATAGCCATAAATGTATGCCGACATATGTGTAGTATTTTAATTTTTAAACTATTTTCAAGTGTTTAAACATGTATATTATTATGGAAATTCTTGAATCAAAACTTAGTAATTTAAATGAATATTCTAAAGTGTAAAATCATATGGAAACGTAGTAATATATTATATAAACATATTTTTAAAGTTATAAGATTTAAAACTATAAAACTACATATTATAAACTGATATATATTAAAAAATTGTGTATATTAAAACTTTGTAAACATGTATGTTTGAAATCATAAGTAAGATAATAGTTTAAAATTAATTTGAAATCGGAATTTGAATTTTGAAAACAGAATTTGAAATTTGAAAATCGGAATTTGAACCTGGTGTGATATTCAGAGTCTCTTGTCATATGTCTAGAGCAACTCGAATCTAAATACCATTTCTATTGCTTGTTAGTCCGCTAACATACTTACATAAGAAGAGAAGAAGATGACCCAAAGAAGCCCTTAGGTCCAAGAGTATCAATGACTGAAGCATTATGGATAAAAGAACCTTTTGGAACCCAGATTTGTTTTGTTCTTTTATTTACGTTCCAACAATTATGATAATTGTATGCCAAGTGTTTAGGAATCCAAACTTGAGTGAATTTTCTGGTTTTATTCCTACTCTTACAATTTTCAAAACTATGCCCAATTACTGCACATTTCACACATTCATGAAAGATGCTCCTACCTTTTTCATTATCGGTCACATCAATCTATGTCTTTCCAAAACCCAGTCCCTTTCTATTGTTAGCGAACAACTGATTTCCTAACAACATTTAAAAATATGTTTCTCCTGCCGAAAACTTATTCAAAGTAATCTCTAGATCTTGGACTTTGGTTTTTAGTACTGTGTTTTCAGTCACAAGTGAGGTGCAACGGTTTATTAAATTATTCCTTTTTATGTCATTATTTTCTTTTAAACTCAAATTTTCTTTTTCCGAATCTTCAATGTTTGACTTGGGTTTTGACAGCTCTAGATTCAGGAGGTTACACTTTTCATATTCTAGATTTTGAATATTTGAAACTTTTCCAAGTTTAGATTCTAACCTATTATTATCGTGAACAAGCTTCAAATTATCAGATTTTAGTTTCTCCACTTCTAATTCCGAAGTATCAATAATTTCAGAAAGATTTTGACACATCAAAAGTAAATCGTTATAACTATATACCTCACTAGATTCTTCTCCACTGTCATCTGAAACTGATTGTTCCATAAAACATAGGTTAGCTTCTTCCTCGCTTTTGTCGGCGTCTTCTTCTCCTTCCTCATCATTCCATGTTGTTGCAAAGGCTATTTTCTTTTTGTTTAAAGAGTGGACTGTTTGGTTTCATATGCCTGAGCTTCTTGCACTTGAAGCAGATAGGTTCCTCGTTTGAATTTTCAGAGTTCCTTGGTTTTTTGGCTTTTGGCTTTTGGCCTCTTCCTTCGTGGTTTGAATTTATTCCATTTCATGAGATGTCTCACAGCCATAGCAATCTGTTCGATAGGATCTTTTGTATCGTCATCGCTACCAACAGTATTCGTCAAGGCTACTGACTTCTTCTTGGAGTCCGAGTTATTGCATTCTTCTCTTGCCTTCAACTCCATTTCATATGTCACCAGATTTTCAATCTGCTCTCCTATCCTCAAATTACTCAGATCCTTTGGTTCTAGAATAGCTATGATTTTAGCCACAAAATTCATTGGTAGAACTCGTAAGTTTTTCCCTACTAATTCCACTTCAATATAAGCTTTCCCAAGATCTTTAGCATTGTAGGCCAGCTCAAAGAATCAACCATACATGTCATTTATACTCTCGTCCTTTTGCATTGTGAAGTTTTAGTATTCATTGCATAATAGAGCAAGTCGAGATTCCTTCACTTGATATGTTCCTTCATAAGTGACATCCAAAGTATGCCAGATTTCTTGTACAGTATTACACTAAGTAATTATGTTAAATTCAGTTTTGTCAAGAGCACAGATTATAGCATTCATAGCTTTAGCATTTAACGAAAATAATTTTTTATCAGAGTCATCCCATCTATCAATGGGTTTAGGAAATTCTACATCACTAATGGTCATAGTGGGAGATTTATAACCTGATTGAATAATATTCCCTACTTCATAATCAACCAACAAAAAAATTCTTTATCCTAGCTTTCCAATACGCATAGTCGATTCCATTAAACATAGGTGGCCTAACTATTTACTAACCCTCAGAAAAAGCATAATTAGACGATTTCATGAATCTAGGGTTAATTAAAACTAACTTTGGTACCACTTGTTTGATCTAGATTAACCCTAGAGGGAGGCGAATGGGGTTTATTAAAAAATAAACGCAAACACGGAATAATAAAGATATCGTAGAAAAGATAAATCACATACAAGAATTACCCAATTTCGGCAAACCCTTCATACTGTTGCATTCCCAAGATTTCTACTAGGTTTAAAATAGATTCCTGCTTACAAGACCCTATAACCTCGCAAACCCTACTACTGCTCTAATCCTACGCTCAAAATCTTAACATAGCTTAAAATCATAAGTTCTGATTTTCTTAACTACAAAATCTTATAGCTAAAGCTCTCTAGTTTAGAAAACTAATAAACATATGAATCGGTTTATAAAAAATAAAAAACAACTTAAAAACAAAATTAATTAAAACTGAATAATGAATAAGAGAAAGCAAATCCCCTTTTTGTTACTTTATCCCTTGTAAAATTCAATCGTCCTCTTTCTTTCAATGGTGCCCAAAAAATCATTACCTAGGTTTTTTTAAATCGCTCCAAATTGTGGAAGTTGATTTGATTAGTCGCTTGGCTATCTTTGAATTGATGCTGGTAGTCTTCATGTGTTTGGATACCAATCTCCCCATCGATCAACAACAGTAAGCTCTCTGAATTTTTTTGCTTGAATACTTGAGTTTGTTTATTTCGATTGGGTGTTTCCACCGATGAGGAAACAGGTGCAATAATATATAGCGTTTTCGTGCATTAAAATTTCTGATTTGTTTATGACTTGCCCAATTTGAAAATGATGATTTCTGGAAAGATTTTGAATTTCGAAATTATTTCTTTCCAAACACTATTCCTTCAATTTTGTTGATGAAAGCTTTCCTGAACCTTTTGATACATCTGTTTGAGTTTTGGGTACATAGTGTATTTGGAGGAAGAATCAAATCATATTGATTCTTAGACAAATGCTTGACTTATGTATGTTGCCGAAAATTGTATTTTTTCACAGTTGATTCATTCCATGTTTGCACCAACCATCCATATTCCATATTTGCACATATTTTAATTTCATGTTGTTCTATATTATTCTTGGAGATATTTTTTGTAACGACCCAGGATTTTGGTCGATTAATTTTAAATATTTAATATGGTTTTAAATATTTAATTGATAATATAAATGGAATTTTATATTGAGATATCGATTTAATAATTGATTATTTTATTTCAAGTATATTGAGAAATCGTAATACGAAATGAAGTAGAATTTAATTCTAAGTTCGAACTGAATCAAAATAATTCAGATAGTCAATATAAATTTCATTTGTACATAAGCGATAATAATAGTAATTTATTATCGAAGAATTAATAGTTTTGAATTTAATTTATATCGATTTAAATTAATATCTTCTCCATGTGATCGAGTGAGGCTTCGAAAACCGTACTGGTGTGTTCAGAATAGTGGTATAATCTTAGGAATGCCAGTTGTTGCGCTCAAATAGTGGTTTGAAATTTATGTGATAATTAAATTCACATCGGTTCTTCTGCCCTAAGCAATTTCAAACGCACAGGCCTATCTGTAGCACAGCTACTTCTTTCTTATCGCGTACTATATGTTCCTTTCCTTCACTGCAAAGTAAAACAGGGAGTTAATGATAGTACGTCTGGTTCCCTCGCTACTTATATAAATTTACCATCTTATATATTTCATGGCTAATTTCGAATTCAACTAAAATCGAGTTCAAGGCTATTTTCATTTCTTCTGTTAGTTTCAGTAAAGGGAAAATCAAAACCTGCCAGTTCCTCTTCTAAATATTCTTCAACAAATCAAATTTAAATGGCTGCGCATCTATTCGAAATCGAATCAAATGGAAGATAGGGGATCGCGCACTTCTTCTTGAAGCTTGCATGTAGTTTGCACTATGGTGTGTGACGAGGATGAGCACCATTGGGGATCGTTCGACAAGGTTCAATACAGGAAATTATCGCGTCTGTTGCCTGTGGAGGTCGAGGTCACGAGAGCATAACTGATGTCGGACATGGACTCGAGGAGGGATAAAAAGCGATGGTGATTTTGGGGATTGGTCGATCGCGAATTTACTATTGGGGGAAATTAGAAATCGAGAGGTCACTGTGTACATGGAAGAAGCGAGTTGTCGGGAGCACGTCTAGGAATTTGTTGCGATTCATGGAAAGGGCTTTAGGGATTCGCGAGTTCAACATGGTGATGGGGTTTGGTAGTTTGCGTGGAAAGGGATGACTGGGTGGATCTGATGAAGTCGACAGTAGGGGAAAAGGTGGATCCGGTCTCTATGTTTGGGAAGATCGTGACAGGGTTATAGACTATATCATCGACAGTAGTTCGAGGGAGAGGATTGGAGGGTTATCGACAGTAGATTTCCATGAGTTTTGGGGATGGACAGTAAACAGAAAACGTGGAATATGGATTAAGGTAATCTTATTTCATTTTTAAATTCATAATTTACAAAAAGACTGGTTTATATAATTCATAATTAATTAAAGTAAATTAATTTATATAATTAGTTATATAGAAAGGGAATTAGTCCATAAGGAAATTTAATGTGTAGACTTATCATTTATCAAATTAAGGTACTTATCTTAAGGTAATTAGTTTAAACCATTTGATTTATTTTCAAATGTTTATTATGGAATGAAATTATAAAATCAGTAAGTGATTAAAGTAAGTTAGCTATATAACTAGTTTATAAAAAGGAAATTTGTTGTAAAGAAGTATAAATTGTAAAATAACCATCGAGTATGAAGGTAAGGTTAAGTTTGGAATTTGTTTACATATAGGGGATTTATTAAATTTAATTTGTGAAATTCAATAGCTGGAATTTTTAATATCGTTTTACATTGGAAACAGACAAATGGAGGAATCGCGGTGAATGTACATAATAGACTTCATCGGGTATTCAGCGCAAATAAAATCCGGTGAGTAAATCTCACTCACCTTTTATTTAAAATTATTTTTATCCATTAAAAATAATTGTTGTTGCTTGTTTGAATGCTGTTTGGTTGATTTAAATATATTAGTTATTGAGGGTTGAATATTATATATATATTGGTTTGGTGATTGGATTGATTCCCGCAATATCATTGGCGGATGCCCGCGGTATCATTAGCGGATGACCCTACGCCCACGTATATAAGTGGATCACCTTTTTACCGTGATATCCTGCCTCGAAGTAGGTTAGGTATTATTTCTGTTGACTAACGTCTGTGGATGCAGGAAAACAGGTTGGAGGAATCCAACTGGATTCCTCAAAAATATATTATTTGTTTGCATATATACTGTCACATATGATGGTTTAAAGAACCTGAAATAAATAATTGGTTGATTGGTGTTTAAATATCACTGGGCCTAGGCGTTGATATTTTAAAAATATCGAAAAAGGAAATTTCCAGAGTTAAAAGGGGAAATTCTATTTTCCTAAAATAGAAATTTGAAATTTGAATGGAATAAAAATATTAACTTGTTTTAAAGGAATAAAACAAGAAGTTCATTTATAAACGAAGTTTTAAATGAAGTAAAAAGAATTATCATTGGATAATTCAGAAATAAATTATAAGTCTGAATGTGGGAAAGGGCAAAATATTTTTCCGAAGTAAAAATATTTATTTCAAAGGAAATTGGAAGCGATACTTGTTTTAAAAATATAAACAAGTGAGATAAAAGGGGATTTGAATAAAGGAAATTCAAATAGAATTTGAATAAAGAAATTCAAATAGAAATTGGATATAGAAATTCAATGGAATTTAAATATATAGAATTCAAATAGAAGTAAAATGAGATTTGAATATATAGAATTCAAATAGAAGTGAAATAGAATTTGAATTAAGGAAAATTCAAATAGAGTTAAAATGGAATTTGAATATATAGAATTCAAATAGAGTTGAAATGGGAATTTGAATATAGGCATTTAAGTAGAGTTGAAAAAGGAATTTAAATGGGATTTGAATATATGAAAATTCAAAAGAAAATTCAAACAGAATTTGAATATAGAAATTCAAGTAGATTTTGAATAAAGAAAATTTAATTAGAATTTCAAATAAAGAAATTGAAAAGGGGTTTGAATATAGAAATTCAAGTGGAATTTAAAGAAAGAAAATTCAAATAGAATAAAAGGAATTGAAATGAAATTTGAATATAGAAGATCGAAATATAATTAAAACGAACTCGCCACAGCGCTGCAGTTCGTAAATCGGCGATTCGAACTTCAATTGAATATATAGAACTCAGTTGAAGTCGGAATTCTTTGAAACAAGAACCGTCAGGACCGAATTGATAATAGTTTTCTAATGAAGGAGAAAATTTTGGATTTCGTCGTATAGTTTTTGAGTTATATCAAAATCAAATTTTCAAAAAAACAGCGCCATAACCATTTAAAGACCATAACGGTTTATTTAATTTTATAAAAGGATTTTAAGCAAATAAAATCCGAATTTCTATTTAGAAAATTTCAGATTTTGAGTTGTAATTATATGTGAACTCAAAGGGAGTAATGAGTTGATTTTTGAAACAGAAATCAGATTTTTGACTATTGAATAGAATCAACTAATTTGAATAGAAATTAGTTAATGTGATTTTGAAATGATAATGGGCTTTGAATAAGTGAATTCGATTTGAAAATTTATATTCGAAATCGAAAAGAAAACTAGAATTGAAATTGAAATTCAATTTGGTTATGAGCAAGTTAAATATTTTATTTGAACATGTTATGTTCAAACAAAGAAGTGAAATAGGCAAAATAGATAATTAAAGAAAAAAGTAGCGGAACTGAATTCAAACGATTGGAAAATGTTGAATTGAATTGAAAACAGGGAACAGATATGGGATGAAGTATATGAAGGTTTTAATTTAAGTGCCCGACAAAAAGGTACACGTTTAAATTCATATATGAGATTTTATGCGCCGTATCGGCAAGCCGCTTGGCTTTTCCTTTTTCTTTTGGATTGATGAGGGCCATGGGAGGCTATTTGAAATATCCCGAAGCTCCCGGTACAAGGGAGGTTATGGCGAATTTTTCCGGGAATTTAAGGAGTTAGAATATTTTTAAGATAATTTGATGTTTGGAAATTAACGTATCGATATATATATAATTCGATAAGGAAACGAAGAAAAAAAAAGAATATTGTAAACAAAAAGGGAAATCTATAAATTAGAAATAGAAAGCGAACCATATACATGTTTTACAAATGGATAATTGGGTTTTATGGTGTGTTTATTCGAGGTTAGCGGTTTAGACGTTTTGAAGTTGAGGATGTTTTTCAGTCAAGGTCTGAGAGGTAATTTTACCCCAACTTTATTGATTTCATTTTTAATTGATAAATAGCAGGATCCAGTCTCGAAGAGAAGTGTTTGAAAAAGGGTTGGTTGAATAAAATATCTTGGATTGTTGTAACAATGTTTTATACAACATTCGTTTTAACCCAAGTGATGGAATTTTGGAAATATAAAAGTAAATATTTCCTGAATATAATTAAAGTAGACAGGAAAGAGATAAGTGTTTGAAATTGTTTCAATTTCAGATAGAATATATTTTTTCTAAGTGTAGAAAATAATAGAAGGCGAGATATAGAAATGTTTTCCAAAGAATGTAAGAGACCGTGATGATAATTGAAAATATTTGTTTAACAAATATTGATAGGGAAATGGAGAAAAGATTTAATTAATGAAATATTAATTAAAGAGCCCAGTGATTTGTTTGATATGTTGGATGAACACTTGTTTTCTTAGATAGTTAAATCATCGACTATCGAAACACTTGTTTTACTCGATAGTTAAATCACAGACTATCGAAGTTTTTGACCATCGATGTCAATACGGAGAGACCGGTTGGATTATTATCCGTGAACCACTCTGTATTGGCAGTAGCATTGCGAATCAGATTATATGAAGATAATCGAAGATGGAGTAAAGTGAAAGGGCTTTTTCTATTAATAGAAATTGTGCCTTCGGCTTCGTTCAATCCCAGAACGAACGTAAATGGACGAATGTCTGACAAAGTATTTCCAATAATCTAATGAGTTGGTCTGTATGAATATACATGGTTGCAAGGGATTTATTCCCTTAGCATAACATCCAGAATATTTGTGCAAATCAACTAGTGATTAACGGATCTGACAACGTGGCATTCAAAGTGATTGTGCTATCAATGAATAGAAAGTAATCGTAGCCTCAGGCCTCAACAACCGGGAAATGACAAAAATCGGGCAGGCAGCATGGCTATGTGGGTCGCTCCCATTAGGGTGTATAATCACCTATCTAGAGATTCATTTAATTTCTTATTCTATTCGATGATGTCCCATTCGGGAGACGGTTGCTGATCCCAACCGTTGGTGATATACATTCGATACACTCAAGAGAAATGGGTGGTCGGTCATGTGTGGGCCGGGTTGCAAGATGTTCTTGTTGAACCCCAGTGTATCGCCTCTAGAGTACACTGATCGGAAGGTGGTTCCATACCTTGTCATGTTGGAAATCCAATCTCCAATAAGCACCCTGCGTTTTTTGATTTTATATTATATATGGAGCGTGAGATGCAAGCGTTCCGCTAGATTCTATTTATTTGATGTAGACATTATTATAATATCATTGGATTTGTTATCAAAGTGTTTTGGGTTATAGTAAGGTAAAAAACGTCCATGTTTATGTGTGGGGTGGTCTTACTATTATCTTTTCTTTCGAAAGGATTTTGAAAGTTATACAAATGATTGGAGTTAACTCACACCAATCCCATGACTGACCCAGAGTTTATTTTGTTTGTTTTCCCTAAACTCTTGGGTGCCCAAAGTTTTTACGGGCAGTCAAGTAGTCGGGATTTTACAGATTTACTTAGAAGAGCTGGAAGCAGGAGGCTTCACCAGTTAGCTATAGAATATCATATTTCCGCTGTGAACCATGTTTGTATCTGGAAACAAGTGTTTATAACTGTTCTGGGAATAACTGTTGTGCTCTGATGATGGTATGTATATAAAGTTACCAATTTGTATTTCAAAAGTTATGTTATATAATATATTTTATTCGTTCCGCTGTGAGATTTGTCTTCTTTTTTTTCTTCTATTCTAATATTTCTTTCTTTCTATTTCTCATCCTCTAACTTCTTTCTAATAATGATTCGTATTTCTGTGCAATTTGGGTTGGACGTATGGTGTTATTAGTCAACTCAGATAGTACGGATTTGCGGGCCTTTACATTTTTATACCATGTCCCACTTTGAATATACAGACCAGTTCATAATAGTATATATGTTCGAAAGAAAATATGTACATATACACACACTAGTGTGTGTATGTATATATATGTTGATGTTTGTTTCCTGAGCTTGCTTGATATACTGATTTTACCTATGCACAGATACATTTATTTGAACAAACTCCTTGACCTTGGCCTGATTTTCTCCTTCCTGGCTCTTGTAATGACCAATGGTCATTTGTGTGTCCTTGCTCCTCTTTAATCATGTTGCACTATCACATTTGGTTATGTGTTGCTTTAAAAAAAATATGCTTGCACCATTTTTTCTTGTTTGTGCACCTTATATATATGAATGTTATGTGTGTGTGTGTGTGTATATATATATATATATATCTGTGTGTGTGTGTGTTGCTTCACAAGCTACTATGTGCAGTTGCTTGTCATTTATTCCATGTTGTTACTTCATATTGCACTGCTATATTGCATCAGTGTGCTTGTGCTTTTGTTGTTGGGCTTTGCTTCATGTTGCACTACCCTGTTGCATTAGTGTGCTTGTGCTTTTGTTGCTAGTCCTTGTTTTGGCTTGACTCCATCAATTTCCTCTATGTTGCAGCCTACTTGTTGCTGAGTACATTCATGTATGCCATCCCATACTGACCTGTGCTTGTTGGCTTGTCACCTTGTTTGCTTTTGACCATTTTTGTATGCTTTTGGTTTGTGTGAGTTTAGTTTGGCTTTTTCCCAATATCTGTTGTATGTAAGCACTTGTGCCTGAATCATATTTGTACACTTGCATTGCTATTGTGTTGAGTCACCATGTATGCAGTAGTACTCCTCTTTATTCTGTGCATACATGTGTGTGTGTGCATGAATTATTGAAAGCTTGTGCATTTATATATCCTGCCTTGTACTTCTATGTATACATACATGTATATATACACTTATGTGTGTGTGTATATATATATATATAGATATATGTATGTATGTTTGTATATAAGTGCTACCAAAAATATTTGATTTTGTGTTGAAATGTGTTTGACCAGATTGCCCCTATATACCAAAAAAAATGTGTGTACATACATACACATGTATGTGTATACATGTATTGTGCACCAGAATAATAGTCTACCTTGTGGTATTTACAGTGAAACACTGTAAATATTACAAGTAGTATAGACTTAGATGGATGTATACACATATTAGACGAAGTAAACAAATATGATGAGAATCACACCAAAATTTCTAAGGCAAATAAAAAATTTTAAAAAAATTATATCCATTAGATTGTAAAAAAAAAATTGTTTCAGTTTACTATGTGTATTTCTATAACAGGTGTAAAGACTCAGATTTTTAACCGTTTAGTTTGAACATTTAAATTGGTTTTTATTGTTAATTTGGAAATATAAATTGATTTTATATTTATTAATTAAAGGAAGTTTAAACGTACAATTTATAATTAATTTAAAACGAGCTCATAACGTCGCGGTAGTTCGTAATATTACATTTTGAACTTCAATTGAGTATACAGAATTCATTTTAAGTCCGAATTATGTGAAACAAAAATTTTCCGGATTTATTTGATTATAGTTTTCTAATGAGAGATAAGAATCAAGTTTTCGTGTTGTAGATTTTGAGTTATGCCCAAATTAAACTTTCAAATAGTTGCTATAGAATCGTTTATAAATTATGACGTTTCATTTAATTTAATAAAAAGATTTTCAATAAAATTAAAATCTTTTTAACCTAGATTGTGATAAAAATGATTTTGAACAGTCATATATGCTTTGAGAATATAATAGGAGACCGTCCGGAGCCGTAAAATATTTTATTAAGTGAGCATCGCTTTTAGAACATCACGTTATAAATCTTAGTCGATCCTTAAGCAAAATCTTTGAAAAATAAAAAATTTCATTGTCTTAGATCGCATGGAAATTTATCTCATTGAGATATGTAACTCCATTCCACCGTCTCAACGCACACGCAAACATCCAAACATGATCTTGAAGCCACTACGTGTTTTCTACACACCGACCTTTCAACAAAAACAACTTTGATAAAAAATTCAAAACAAATCTTAGAACTCTGCACTAAGCCGTAGAATTCCAGTTAAACCTTGTGAATTCTTATCTAAACACTGCAGGAATTAAATAAAGCAACATTTCTATTCGTTTAGGTACATCGAGTTAATGAAATGAAAATGATATTTTTTAAAATCCTTCATGTAGCACATGTCTTGGTCAAAACTTTCGGCAAAAACTCTATCCATTCTCGCAGTACACCATTACAAGTCATGTGCAAACGTAATATGTCCAAATACCAACGAATGTTATATTCAAAGAACATATATACGTGGCCCAATCATTTCGAAATATTGCAGAGAGGGTACACTATATTTTTCCAGCTGAACTGCCGACATTATTAAATAAAGATAAAGAAAAGAAGTCGTCCTTATTGTACTGGCAATAGCAGGACCGTTGAGTCAAACTTTGGTTTCGTGCTTTTTTCTATTTCGATAGAAATTGGTTTTACAATTATAAAGGGGCTTTCGTTTTCTTCCATCCCAACGAAGCACAGCAAACAAATGAAATGGACGGTTGAAATCATCTAAAACTCCTACTTTCTTATCCTCTAATCTGCTCACACATTTCAAAAACATCCAACTACATAAGTATTGAGTTCTGCGCGGTCTACCACCTGAACGGTGATGATCGGAAACCTCGATCGCTGGTGTGATAACCCGTAACTTCCCAGGTAAGGAAAGCGCGAATTACTTTGAGGACAAGACGAATCAGAACGCAAACAGAAGATCATTTCATTGTTTATTACAACAATTCCATCAGAATACAAGAATATACGGAGTATGAATAAATATACATTCGATAAATATCAGAGATCACAATAAGTTACATAGCAGCGGAAAAATAAAACAAAACACAACTGAAAGTAATACACGGATACAGAGTTTCCCGAGCATCGTTCCAGCTGTAAATCAGGATCCTGTGAATATAAATCTGCAAAACCAAAATTACTAGCTGCCCGTGTGGAAAATAGGGGCACCCAGAGTTTAGGTTAAAATAATAAACTCCAGGTCAGTCATGTGACTGGTGTGAGAACTAAAACAGTTATTAATCTTTATTTTAAAGTTCGGTAAATCAAGGGACCACGCCGTATAACACGGAACGGGTTTCCTCCCAAGAATACCGGTGCGTAAAACAAACAGCGCAATGCTAAATAAAGAAAAATGAAGTTATTATAAGACCCAGGTCCCATCACACAATGCAACGCAAGCCGGAGGATAGGGGTTTTACCTTATAATAGCCAAAGCATGCTTGATACGTTAAAAACACATTATTTGATATTGTAATAAATGTATAGTGTCAAAACAATTTCAATCATAAATATCAATCATAGACGGTATTAATGACCCATACCAATATGTCGCCATACTAGGTTCTACAAATAAAACCGCAATATCACATTTTGGAAATTGGATTTCCATCATGAGTCGAGGAAAGGGGCAAGCTCCTCTCCGTTTGAGACACTCTAGCAAATGTCCCAGGACCCCACTATGATCCTTGGATCTTCAGGGCCGGTCCTCACCTAACTTTGGAGGATTAGTTATTCCTGAACACACGTTTCCCGGTACTAACAGACCTATATCCGAGGCGCCTCGCATTCCAAAAACCACACAGGTGAAAAGTATATAAATGTCAGCCAGTTTAAGCACTGACACCACCACTAGCTAGAAAGAAACATCGTGCTCTCCCTGCAGTCACTATCCCATTTTTGACTCATACCGAGGTGTGAGGCTCGTGAATTAATGCCATACACAAAGCTGCGCCACACAGGTCGTGCTTTGATCATCAACCATAAGACTTTGCTTTTCAACAGAAGCCTTGATCATTTGCCACTTAGGCTTGCCACATAGGTAATTCACTCCATGCGACTGATGTCCATCGATATACAACCTCTGAGCTCGTACGTCTCAGAGAAGGGCGTTAAGCAAGAGAATAAATTCTCCGCCGCCAAACAGATGTATATTTAATAGAGATCAATCAACACAGAATAAAATCCATTGTCATACACACAGTCCATTTACAAGTTCGTTATGGGTCTGAACGAAACCGGAGGCACTTTCCTCGCATATCCATCCATCTCCAAGTACGTCTGGACGATCACCAACTGATTCCCTCATCTTGGGTGTACATCCCAATCAAGATCATCAGTAATCGCCCAAACGATGTGAAGACTTCCGGTCTTCAACCACCGTCTTCATCTTCGACATATCGTCGAATCGGTTATTCAGAATGGGTATAAACCCGGACTTTCCGAATAACCCGCGTATATAATAAACACGTGTTGCACAAACACAACATACGCCTCATTCCAATTCAGGATATTCTTTTATTCAAAATTTCACATTCTTAGGGAAAGGTTCCCATTAATTTTATCAAAGATAAATTCTTCTAAATTTATTCTTTAATCTTCCTTTGGATATCATTTCAAACCACGTTAAGGTTTTCCAAACTAGTCGGATTAGCGAACCACACTGAAGTAATTATTTATTTTATTTCCCAATCCCAACCTATTCATCCCATGGAGCAAAACTGGTAATACTCCATATCTAACAGCACGGTGTTATCGGTAAAATTAATTACCATTTCACGTCCAAATCTAATTAAAGATTTAACTATCGCTTTGGAGCAAAACTGGTGATACTCCATTCTCGATCACTTTTCTGATTTGATAATTTAAATTATCAATTCCCATTTCAATCTAATTAAAGATTCATTAAAACTCCACTTAGTTTTTAATCTTCACAAAAATAAATATCTTGTCTTTAACTGGGTTAAAGAACCAGTGTCACCAAAAACACGATTCACGATAAACCCAAAATCACTTTCTATTGTTAATCGGGTTAAAGAACGGGTGTTATTCAAAACACCGCTCACGATAAACCCAAAAACCAATTTAAATTCAACTCCAATTAACATTATTTAATTGGTACACTTCATTAAATATAAATAGAAAGATTTAAACTTTTTCTCAACTGGGCTTAAGAAAAGTGTTAATGAAGACACCATTCACGACAAACCCAAATCACATTTGATATTAAATACAAGGCTCTGAATAGAAAATATATCGGCTTATATTCAATATCAAATTCTACAACCAACAAATATCATATTGGAAATAACGATATAAATATATCTTTCAAATTTCCACAACCATATCTGTATAATCACGAAATCCAACATCGAAATATTCCGAAGATAATTTCAATTCAAATCCTTCCCAACTCACGTATTGGAATTCTGATTATTTTTAAAACCACTTCAAATTCAATTTATTTATTTCAAAAATAAATTGATTTTTAATTCTAGTTCAAAACTAGTTCATTTCGATAAAAATCTATTTTTATCCTTTCAAATGTGGAATTTTTCATCCCAGTTCTTCACAAATCATATATTATGATTTTACACAAATTATTAATATTTTTAATAATTTTATCAAGGCCCGTACAGTCGGTTTTCAATAACGGCCACCGAACTGCACTTACAGCGACCTTTTCCAAATTTGATTTGGACATAATTCCAAATCCAACCATTAGATTTCAGATTTCTAATATTCATTGGAAAGCTCTTTTCGATACGAACCCGACGGTTCCGGTTTCAGGAGAATTCGACGGTCGGATCTCCCGCAACGTCAATTCGAATTCAATGGTCGAAATTCACGAACTACCGCGGCGCAGCGCTTTCTATTCAGGCCATTATATATATAATATGTGTATATTATATATATTTCGTCGATTTCCTTTTAAAGCGTATTTTATAAATCGTTTTAAATTCGTTTTCGAAACGATCTCAACTTCATATTCAATTTCGAATCGAAATTGATTATTCCACATTATCGATACACAAATGATAATATTTTCAAAACGTTATATTTTGAAATCACTTCTTTTTTTATTATTATAAAAACGAATATAATCGATATAAATATCGCTCACGTCAAAATGGCGCATCTCGAATCAACACGGCTTTATATATTTTAGTAAATTCGTTATTCTATTCAACAAATGAATATTTATTCTATTCAACACATGAATATATATTTCTTTCAACACATGAATATTCTTAACACATGAGCACTGTCAACACATGACTATTTTTGTTATTTAATATATTTTATAAAATTATGGTATCTATCGTTTGATTTTTAAATCAGACTCCAACCGTAAAGTAGTAAGAGAATGATTCCCTAAGTATTAACCCCGAAGGCCGAAACCAATATCAGATCAATACCCAGGAAACCACTCATCTTATCTATTTTCCAGTTAGTTTCTAACTTTAAATATGATAAAGATGTAAATTTTATTGTTAAAATATTTCTTTCAACACATGATTATTTTCAACACATGATCATTTTCAACACATGATTATTTATATTTTATAATATTCTTTATTTCCCCAAATGGAATGAGGCCCAATCAATTACCATATAAGGTTAATTATATGGTTTCCATACAACACATGTATATAATAGCAACGATAAATAATCAACTGTAACACCCCACCTCCGCTAGGGTCACTCACAAAGGGAATGCACTAGTTTTGGAGGGGTATTATCGAGATAACATCACAGAATTATCACAAGATAGTACATAAATAAATAATTAAGTAAACAGCGGAAGAATTTAGTGCAAAACAGAGCTTCATTTTATTCCAAAGCAAACCATGTCTCTTACAAACATTTCAAATAACAACTTCATTACAACTGTCTTGTAATAATAACCAAAGAAGCAATAACTTAAAACAGAAAAACAACTTGTTCCCCAAGTGCAGTAAAAAGAAGCAGCCATAGCAAACCATACATGCTGAGCCAAAGCAAGTGATATCCAGGCTAAGAGCTAGTGTTTCCTCCCTGAGAACCTGGGGGGGAAACGAAAGAAAAAAAGGCAAAAGGAAAAGGGTCAGTCATAAAGACTGAGTAAGTCCTAGTGACTTTCAGTGTAAAAACGGTTAAAACAACATGTCATGTATGAACTGGAACTAAACTTAAGAATGGTGTCAAGGTGGACAAGATGGACTAAGGTGATCATGATAAGTCAAGACAAGTCAAATAAAGCATCACATGTTCAAGATTCGTTGCATCGACTGTACTAGTATACTAAGCCCATGTCACAAGTTAATCACGAAATAAATCCCACGGCTCAATATCATGAAATGACCCTGAAACGGGGTCTGACCCAAGTACGGGGTCCTACGGAGCGCTTATCTAGTCGATCGGCTCCCTACAAGTTCTAGCTCGTCAAGTATCCATGTCATACGGCTAGTCACGAATGTAGTCACCTGTGCTGGGTCCACCTTCGGGTGTATCAGCCCTAGGGTGTCAACCCCTGACACGATTCAAGATGCACAGATAAATCTACGAATACCCAGTGCCTGCCCCAGAATACGTGCACGACCATAGTCCACCGAACCTACACTGGCGTACCCCACTGTCGTCGTTTACCTCTTACAATCAGCCTAGTAATCGCGCCCCACCCGGCCTAGCCCCAGGGTACCTTGATACATCTAGAGGGTTACTGCTGAAAAGGGTCGTGTCTAGGGTTTCGCCTAACAGATAGGTCATGTAATTCATGACCTAACCCGCCTAACCGATTAAGTCATGTAATTCGTGACTTAATCCTTTTCCAGTCTAGTCATGTCAAGTTGGTTAAGTATGTCATTTAAATTCGTGAATTAACCCGCCTACGTGTCATGTAAAGTTGGCTAAGTGTTGTCGTTTCAAGTTCATGACTTAGCCCTACAAATCGTGTTCAAGTTGGTTAAGTTGTCTTTTCATGTTCATGACTTAACCCTAATTGGCATTAATTGATTCGTTAATGCACCGAACCACTCACATTGGATCCTATTGTTCGTAGCCACTGGATTTGCCGGGCGGTTCCGGGCAGGTTTACGCTACGAACTCAACCCAACCTCGGGTTTCAAGCGCGATGTGACCAACTATCCACATTGGATCCTATTGTTTGTAGCAACTGGATTTGCCGGGCGATTCCGGGCAGATTTACACTACAAACTCAACCCAACCTCGAGTTGGCCACTTTCTTGTTTTCTAAAGTCATGCCCATGTTCTTATCAGATTCGTGCTATTTCCATAGCATGTTCATATGTCAATTTCGTGCCCAACTAAGGCATGTTTCAAGTCAAGTTATGGCATGTTCAAGTCAAGTTTTCGTGCCATATTTCATGTTCTACTTATGCCAAATTTCACGGTTTATGATTATAATCAGTTCAAGTTTTGCCTATTCTACCCAATCGTATCCCCAACGTATATAAACGTACTTCGTTCACAAGCATAAACGATTCAAGAGATAAAGGGGAATAACACCAAACATGTGATAGGCATATGTGACAATTCCAACATCACTTGCATAATAAACAGGCTATAACATATCACATGGTTTCAATACTAGCATGATGATAACTTGGCATAGTAATGGTTCCAACTTAGTTTAACATGATGATTTCAACTTTACATCATAGGCATAATAATCATTGCGGGCATAATAATAATTTTATTACAAACATGAAACATTAAAGGCATGGTAATTCTAATAGGCATAGTGGATTCCAATTTAGCATTTTTAACATAATGATTCTCATCTAGCATTATAAACATAATGATTCCAACTTTTCATCATAACCTAGCAATTCCCAATTTGTCATTAACATGATAGGTATATTAACATCACAGGCATAGTTCCATCAACATCATAGACATGGTTTAATTAGCATCATAGGCATGGTTTAATCAACATAAAGATTTCAATAAACATAGTGATTCCATGGACATCTATTAGTCCAACTTGCCATACAATTAAGCCCAAGTGATTCATAACAACATCAAAATCATGATAAGTTTAACTTGCAACATTGACATAGCAATATTCCCAAATTATGATTCAAAGTTAAACAATATAAACATGGATTAATGATAGTTCCTAAATCCGGTTTCAATTCATAGCATGTCCATGTTATTTTAGCGTTTTTGCCTAAAAAGTGACATGGAACTTACAATATGAAGCAAGTAATCCAAATCAAAATTCCAAATCAAATAGCCCCAAATCCGTTGTCTAAAGCGTCGTAGTTGTTGTAGCTTCTAGTTGTAGCCTTCAAGAATCGTCCTTCGTCTTCTATAATTTTGTTCTTTGTATTTTTAATTTAGAGTTCTAGGTTTAATGGCGGCTGCATGAGGCTAAAATGAAATAGTACGATTTAGGCTAGGTCTTAGGGTCTTTTTATAGTGTTTGTGAGTTGATTAGGACCGTCGATGGAGCTTGGTTTAATAATAGCTGTTCGTTTGAAGGAGAGACCAACCAGGAGCTGACACCTAACCCTAGTGACAAGGCAAGGCTCAGAAAATCGACCAAACACAGACCAGGCCAGCCAGGGGGCTGGGTTCGACCTGGCTCAGGGGCCAGGTCAACACGCCAGTCGACACCGTGTCGACTTGGCAGTCGACGCGGGTGACCCAGGTCGACTACCCAGTCGACCTGTGTAACAACCCGTATTTTTGAATAACATGTTATAACATAAATCAAGTTAGAATTAAATGTTAAAATCTGAATCATGGGAAACGAGCTGTGCCATTGCGTTCAGCTCTGAAAAATACGCGAAATAGAGTCCGAGTTTTCGAAAATCGGAGTCCGTATGACCAAGTTATGGCCCATCAAAGTTTTTAGAAAATTTCAAGTTCAAAAACAGTTCAAATTTGAATTTAGAATTCAAATTCAGCCAAAACAGACTGGGCGGGAAATTCCCGCCCAGGCAGGTCGACAAGGGGGTCGACACTAGGGTCGACCTCACCCCAACCAGGTCGACACTAGGGTCGACCTGGGGGTTGACCTCCCTGGTCGGCCAGGTCGGCCTGGTGCACCTATTTTGGCTGTTTGGACCTGTTTTGGAGGCTAGTGACGTGAATTGATGGCCCAGATCTGAATTAGGGTTAATCCTATGGTCTAAATTAACCTAATCATCTATAAAAAGACCCTAATACCTAGCCTAAATCATCATAAATCAATCCTATAACTAAACTATGCCAAAATGTTTAATCTTGGCCTCCACCCTCTTGTCATAGCCTCCATCTTCATTCATATGAGAGTTCCTAAGCTTATTTGAGAGTTTCTAAGCTTGATTTAAGGCCAAAATTCAATCTTTCTTCATCAAAGCAAGGATCTTTTGCTTGTTTCTCAAGGGTTTTCATTGGAGCTTATCATTTGGGAGTGTTTAGAGTTGCTAATGGCTTCGTCTCAATCTTATTTTATTTTATAAGTCTTCATAGCATTGTAAGCCCTATACTACTCTTAGATTCTTACTATGAAGTTAAATGTGACATGTTGCAAGTTTGAGTTTGGGCCTAAGTATGATATGTGCTTTGATTCTAACATGTTATGCATAGGTTTATTCTATGCATGTTTGTAAAGCTATCACCTTGACCTTGTGGGCTAAAAGCTATAAGCTTTATGTTGAAATGTTGCATTATGCAACATGAGAACTCTCATAACCTTTATGATAACTTGCATATAATGTTATATGCGAACTTCTATTCATCATCCTATGTCATCTAGGACCATGTATCACCTATTCGCTAAGTTTGAATGTTATGCATGTAACATGCAAGTTTAAATGAACATATTTATGCCTCATATGCCACCATGTTTAACTTGTGGTCAACCTTATTACCTTATGCCCTTTTGTCATGCTTTTGCCAAGTTCCCTCTTTTGATCTATGTTATGTTATGCGAAACGTACATGCGATGGGAATGCGTTGGGTTTGGGTAATATTAATGACATGAAAACATGGTTTTAAAACATGACATGAACATTAACTTATGATTATGTTTGTAAACATAACGATGGACATGACACTTAGAAAATATGAGTGTGGCCAACTCGAGGTTGGGTTGAGTTTGTAGCATAAATCTACCCGGAACCGACCGGCTTAACTAGTGGCTACAAACAATAGGACCCAATGTGAGTAGTTGGTCATGTCGCACTTGAAACCCGAGGTTAGACTAAGTTGTGGTGTAAAGCTACCCGGACCCGCCCGGCTTAACTAGTAACCACAACAAGGTCTAATGTGAGAGGTTGGGCGCATTAAATTAATTAATGCCACATGATAGGGTTAAGTCATGGACTACTTGAATACTTAACCAATTAAACACGATGGATTGGTAGGGTTAAGTCATGGACTACTTGAATATACTTAACCAATTAAACACGATGGATTGGTAGGGTTAAGACCTAGACTACTTGAATAATTAACCAATTAACCCCGATGTATTGATAGGGTTAAGTCATGATCTACTTGAATACACTTGACCAACTCAATACATGGTTAGGATAGGGTTAACCACACTTAACCCGCTTGAAATCCTAGTTACGTGGTCCTTTTCAGCAGTAACCTACTTGGAAGTATCATGGATACCCTGGACTAGGCTAGGGTGGGGCACGATTACTGAACTGATTGAAAGAGACCAAAAGAGACGGCTAAAGGGTGCACCGGTTGTTCAGGCGGACCATGGTCGTGCACATTAAGTCCGGAGTTGAACATGGGCACCAGTAAGTTTAGACTGTGCGTGCTTGAATTGTGTCTGTGGTTTACACCTTAGGGCTGGATACACCCTGGGGTGGACTTTGCACAGTTAACTACATTCCACGATTAAGCCGTATGACACCGATACACGACGAATTAGGCTTATAGGGAGCCGATCGACTAGACCGAGTAGTTGGACCTCGATTTAGGTCATCTCATGATGTGGGCCAGCTTTGGGCCAAGGGATCATTTCTTGTTTATACTTGACATGGATCGGAATACTAGTACACACCTGGTGCAACTTAACCTTGTATATGCGATGCCACACTTGATCTATCTTGTTAACTTTTCACCATGCCAGTTATCACCCTACATCTCATCTCTGTTTTACATGCTCAGTTAACTTTATTAGTTTTTATACTAATAGTAGATAGGACTTACCAGTCTTTTTGACTGACCCGTTTTCTTTTGCCTCTTTTCTTCCATTCCCCCCCCCGGTTTACAGGGTGGGAACACTAGTACCTAGCTTGGATCTTTAGCTGCTTTTCGGGATAGCTCATGTACGGTTTGGACTTGAGCACGCTATGGCTTTATTCTACTTTGGGGATAGTTACTTTATGATTTTCTTTCCAGTTTTTAGTTGATGTTTCTAGACTATGTTTTGTGTAAAATAATGACCAAGTACTTTGATGTAACTTGACTATGGTTTTGAAATGTTAGTTTTATCCGCTGCTTTATTTACTCTGTTTTTACTTATATGTTCTGTCTTGTGATATATGCATTAATGTTTACCTCATTTAACGCCCCTCCAAAGCCAGTGCCCTTGCAAGAGTGGTACTGGGGGAGGTGGGGTGTTACATTTGGTATCAGAGCATAAGGTTTACAAGATTTGAGCAAAAGGTTTTTAAAACTTACCTTTTGAAAAACTATTTTAAAAACCAATTAAGTATTTTCCAAGAAAAGTCTAGTTATTTTAAAAGGCTATTCCCCAAAAGCCATTAGCACTATCCTTCGTTTCCTCGTTCTGAATCTATCTTTTTCTTTTTCAGTATGGCCGATCTTAACCTTCCCGGGGGAGTAACCATTCCCGGATGGTTCCGGAGGTACTTGGAAGCAAGGGCCAACGATGTGGGCCCAGCAAACACCCCCACCGTAACTGAGGTCCCTCCTCCTCCTCCTCAGAATCCACAAGCAGATTTCGCTAAGGTTTGCAAAGACTTTAATGCAATGGGTGGCAAGAATTTTATTGGGACGGAGACTTTTGTGGAGGCAAGAAATTGGTTGAAAGAAACTGAAGATCTCTTCGCCATCTTTGATGTGGAAGACCATAGAAAAGTTCTGTTGGCAGCGTGGCTATTGAAAGAAGAAGCTGCTTATTGGTGGGAGGTCACCAATGCTACTAGGCCTATAGAGACTTGGGCCGACTTTAGGACGAGGTTTGGGCTTAAGTTTCTATCATCTGCTGAGGCGAATCTGCAATTGAAGAAGTTTATATCTTTGAAGCAAGGGGACATGACAGTGAGGGAGTATGTGAATAAATTTAACCAGCTTGCTCGATTTGGTTTAGACATGGTTAATACTCCCCAGAAGAAGGCTTTACGCTTTGCACGAGGGTTGAATGAGCCATTACAAGGTTTAGCCCTGTCTCATATACCCATGGGGGCCACTTTTGAAGGCCTAGTGGACATGGCATTGCTTCAAGGAGACGATAAGAATGGAAAGAAAGAAGTCAAGCCTAATGAGACTCAAGCCAAAAAGACGGACTCCAAGTGGGGAGGAAATCAGAGCAATCAGAACAACAAGAACAACAAAGGCAATAAGGCCAACAACAACAAGGCAAAGGACCCAAGAAAATGCAACTTCTGTGGGATTGTTGGGCACATAGCCAAGGATTGCAGAAAGAAGAAGAGGAAGTTGGGCGAATGCTTTCACTGTGGAGAGCCTGGATACCTTAGCAAGGATTGCCCCAAGAAGCAAGGACAAGGGCAAGGACAGACTCAGCGTGCAGGACCTTCTGGAGGGCAAGTGCATGCCCTCAACACTGCTCCAGTTCAGGACCGAGGTAGTATTTCTGTAGAAAGCCTTGTTTATATTTCTGATTATCCTGTTCGCACCTTATTTGATTCTGGCGCATCGCATAGTTTTATTTCTTCTAATCTTGTTGAAAGTTTGCACCTAAGTACTAGTCTAGTTAAGGATCCCGTGAGTGTTTCAAATCCAATTGGGGGTTCCGCCCATCTATCTATGATTTGTGTGGATTTGAAGATTTCTATCTTGACCGTAGAGTTCACGTGTAATTCTTATGTTCTTGGGTTCACGGGATACGGGTTGATTTTGGGCATGGATTGGTTGTCCAGTTATGGAGCCATCCTCGATTGTGAGCATAGGGTGGTTAGGCTCATGACTCGCCTCGGTAATACCCTAGAAATTTCTTGTAACCCTAGAGGTCCCGTCATGTTATGTTATCTTGAATCTCTTGACTCGTCCATCGATGATCTGCAATCTGTAAGGGTGGTCTGAGACTATCCTGATGTCTTTGAAGAAGTTAAGGGGTTACCCCCTAAACGAGAGATAGATTTCCGCATTTATCTAGTCGATAATGCCAAGCCAGTATCATTGCCCATTAGGCACATGGCCCCACGTGAAAGAAGGGAGCTCAGTAAGCAAATCAAGGAGTTGCTTGAGAAGAATTTTATTATGCGAAGCATTTCTGAATGGGGTGCTCCTGTGGTATTCGCTACTAAGGCGGATGGTTCCCTTTCGTCTATGTGTTGATTATCGAGAGTTGAACAAGCTGACAAAGAAGAATAGGCACCCGTTACCGAGGATAGACGACCTCTTTGACCAGCTTGTTGGTGCTTCTGTTTTCTCTCAGCTCGATGTAGCCACCGGATTTCATCAGCTTAGAGTGGCTGAGGATAGTATTGATAAAACTGCATTTAGGACTCCAGATGGATTCTTTGAATGGCTTGTCATGCCATTCGGTTTGACTAATGCACCCGCCTACTTCGTAGATTTGATGAGTAGGGTGTTCAGGGAGTTCCTTAACAAGTTTGTAGTTGTCTTCGTGGATGATATTCTGATTTTCTCAAAGTATGAGGAAGAACATGCTAGACATCTCAAGGAAGTGATGGATACGCTTAGAGCTCATCAGTTGAAAGCCAAGTTCTCCAAATGCCATTTTTAGAGAAGGGAAGTTCGATTTCTTGGACATATAGTTTCTAAGCAAGGCATAGCTGTGGATCTCGCGAAAGTGGTTGCGGTTCTAGACTGGAAGACTCCTAGGAATGCAACCGAAGTAAGAATCTTCCTCGGTCTGGCGGGCTACTATAGGAAGTTCATCAGGGACTTCGCTAAGATTTCAGCCCCTCTTACTAGATTGACGAAGAAGAACTTAGTCTTTGCATGGGACTTAGAATGTGAGCTTGCTTTTCAAAGGCTCAAGAGAGCCCTTACTACAGCTCCAGTGTTGGCATTACCTGATGGCAGTAAGATGTTTACCGTGTACACCGATGCATGTGGCACGTGGTTAGGTGTTGTTCTGATGCAGGAAGGAAGAGTGATATGTTATGGGGGTAGGCAACTTAAAGTTCATGAGAAGAACTATCCCACTCATGATTTGGAGTTGGCGGCGATCATCTTTGCTCTCAAATCCTGGCGCCACTATCTTCTAGGCGAAAGGTTTGAGTTGTATACTGATCACAAGTCACTCAAATACCTCTTCTCACAGAAAGATCTGAATCTAAGGTAGCAAAGGTGGATGGAATTCTTGGCATCTTATGACTTCGAGATAGCTTATACCCCTGGCAAGGGTAATGTTGTGGCAGATGCACTAAGCAGAAGTAGGTTGACTTTGAGTCCCTTTTTTGTTGAGATGAGGAGCCTAGAGTTCTTGGCAACCTTTGATTTTACAACAGCTGTTGAGTCGATGACGGGTTCGTTAGCATCTCTTGAGCTTAGACCTATACTTCTTGATCAAATAGGGACTTCGCAGAAGGAAGATCCGCAGATAGTCGAGACCATGGACAAGTTGATTCGTGGTGAGACGTCTAGTCACCTTGCTAGATATACTATTGATGACAAGGGTTGGCTAAGGCGTGATGGAAGGCTATGCGTTCCACAAGTAGGAGACTTGGTGCATAAAGTTCTCGAAGAAGCGCATCACTCGAAGATGACTATACATCCTGGAGGAGATAAGATGTATAGGGATATGAAGCGCGTTTTCTTTTGGGCTGGAATGAAGAAGGATGTGGCAGAGTATGTTTCAAAGTGCATGGTATGCCAACAAGTGAAAGCCGAGTCGAAGAAACCCGGTGGGCTATTACATCCATTAGAGGTCCCGCAATGGAAGTGGGAAAGTATCTCTATGGATTTTGTGTACGGATTGCCTAGGTCAAGGAAAGGGAATACGAGCATATGGGTCATAGTTGATAGACTTACGAAGAGTGCTCATTTCATTCCAGTGAAGAGCAAGAGGACCGCATCATGGCTAGCATCAGTTTATCTTCAAGAGATAGTGAGATTGCATGGGGTTCCTTCTAGCATAGTTAGCAATCGTGACCCTATCTTCACTAGCTAGTTCTGGAATAGTTTGCAAGAAGCGATGGGTACGCGATTGAATCTAAGTACAGCCTATCACCCCCAGACAGATGACCAAACCGAAAGGGTGAATAGAGTGCTAGAAGATCTCTTGAGGCTTTGTGTTCTTGACTTTGGTGGTACTTGGGAAGACCACCTCCCTCTTGTGGAGTTTGCTTATAATAATAGCTATCAAGCTAGCATAGGGATGGCACCATTTGAAGCTTTGTATGGGAGGCCGTGTCGGTCACCATCTTGTTGGTGGGAGACAACGGATAGGCTTATACTTGGGCCCGATATGATACGGGACACATCCGAGAAAGTTGAATTGGTGAGAAGACGGATGAACGCGGCCCAAGACAGACAAAAATCCTATGCTGACAAGCGAAGGACAGATTTGGAATTCGAAGTTGGAGATATGGTTTTCGTGAAGGTTTCTCCTTTGCGTAATGTGGTTTGTTTTGGAGCAGTGGGGAAACTGGCACCAAGGTTCGTAGGACCCTTCCCTATCATAGAAAGAATTGGGAAGATGGCTTATAAGGTTGAATTTCCCGAGAAGCTGGCCGGAGTACATAATGTCTTTCATGTCTCTCATCTCCGAAAGTGCCTACATGAGTCCGCTGAGGTGGTTGAACCTAGCATTCTTGAAGACATGGAGGTGGAGAAAGAGGCAACCCTGAGACGAGCTCCGATTCGTATCATGGAAACAGAGACAAAGAAGCTAAGAAGCAAAGAAGTTAAGCTTGTTAAGGTGCAATGGAGTGAAGCAGAGGAAGATGCAACTTGGGAAACCAAGGAGAAGATGCGTGGGCTTTATCCATTTCTTTTTTAGGGTACATTTTCAATCTCTTTTCCTAGTTGGTATATCTTTCTTTTGCTATCCATGTTTATCTAGTTTATCTTGTTTCGTAAATCTTGTCATGAGAACCTTAGGTAGAAACCCTTGGTTGAAACATGTATTTGAAACATGTTATGCTTGATGTTTGCCCGTGGTTGCAAGTGCTTGCAAGTGGATACTCGTGGATGCATGATACACGTTAGGCACTAAGATCGGCTCACACACTTTCATACCGCATATGCATGAGTGTTTATGCTCATTCATGGATGAAACTTGTATGCTATCACATGGATGTTGCATATGGATGGATGTTATGTGCACTCATGTAGAGACTATAAGTTATGTTAGGGATTCGCATACATATAAACTCATTACACTAACATATTTTTCATTAAGGAGGTTTACTGAATCAGTAACCGCCTGATTTTCGCATTAGATAAGTACATATACACACACCTTTGCATATGTTCATACAGCATTTAGAATCTTTTAAGGACAATGATTACTTGTGGATGATGTTTTGAGTAGATGGATGATGGATGGTAGGATATGTTCTTCCTAACTTGAAGATTTCGGGGACAAAATCTTTTAAGGTAGGGAGGATGTAACAACCCGTATTTTTGAATAACATGTTATAACATAAATCAAGGCAGAATTAAATGTTAAAATCTGAATCAAGGGAAACGAGCTGTGCCATTGCGTTCGTCTCGGAAAAATACGCGAAACAGAGTCCGAGTTTTCGAAAATCGGAGTCCGTATGACCAAGTTATGGCCTGTCTTTTCAGAAAATTTCAAGTTCAAAAACAGTTCAAATTTGAATTTAGAATTCAAATTCAGCCAAAACAGACTGGGCGGGAAAATTCCCGCCCAGACAGGTCGACAGGGGGGTCGACACTAGGGTCGACCTCCCCCCAACCAGGTCGACACTAGGGTCGACCTGGGGGTCGACCTCCCTGGTCGGCCAGGTCGGCTTGGTGCACCTATTTTGGCTGTTTGGACCTGTTTTGGAGCCTAGTGACGTGAATTGATGGCCCAGATCAGAATTAGGGTTAATCCTATGGTCTAAATTAACCTAATCATCTATAAAAAGACCCTAATACCTAGCCTAAATCAACATAAATCAATCCTATAACTAAACTATGCCAAAATGTTTAATCATGGCCTCCACCCTCTTGTCATAGCCTCCATCTTCATTCATATGAGAGTTCCTAAGCTTATTTGAGAGTTTCTAAGCTTGATTTAAGGCCAAAGTTCAATCTTTCTTCATCAAAGCAAGGATCTTTTGCTTGTTTCTCAAGGGTTTTCACTGAAGCTTATCATTTGGGAGTGTTTAGAGTTGCTAGTGGCTTCGTCTCAATCTTATTTTATTTTATAAGTCTTCATAGCATTGTAAGCCCTATACTACTCTTAGATTCTAACTATGAAGTTAAATGTGACATGTTGCAAGTTTGAGTTTGGGCCTAAGTATGATATGTGCTTTGATTCTAACATGTTATGCATAGGTTTATTCTATGCATGTTTGTAAAGCTATCACCTTGACCTTGTGGGCTAAAAGCTATAAGCTTTATGTTGAAATGTTGCATTATGCAACATGAGAACTCTCATAACCTTTATGATAACTTGCATATAATGTTATATGCGAACTTCTATTCATCATCCTATGTCATCTAGGACCATGTATCACCTATTCGCTAAGTTTGAATGTTATGCATGTAACATGCAAGTTTAAATGAACATATTTATGCCTCATATGCCACCATGTTTAACTTGTGGTCAACCTTATTACCTTATGCCCTTTTGTCATGCTTTTGCCAAGTTCCCTCTTTTGATCTATGTTATGTTATGCGAAACGTACATGCGATGGGAATGCGTTGGGTTTGGGTAATATTAATGACATGAAAACATGGTTTTAAAACATGACACGAACATTAACTTATGATTATGTTTGTAAACATAACGATGGACATGACACTTAGAAAATATGAGTGTGGCCAACTCGAGGTTGGGTTGAGTTTGTAGCATAAATCTACCCGGAACCGACCGGCTTAACTAGTGGCTACAAACAATAGGACCCAATGTGAGTAGTTGGTCATGTCGCACTTGAAACCCGAGGTTAGACTAAGTTGTGGTGTAAAGCTACCCGGACCCGCCCGGCTTAACTAGTAACCACAACAAGGTCTAATGTGAGAGGTTGGGTGCATTAAATTAATTAATGCCACATGATAGGGTTAAGTCATGGACTACTTGAATACTTAACCAATTAAACACGATGGATTGGTAGGGTTAAGTCATGGACTACTTGAATATACTTAACCAATTAAACACGATGGATTGGTAGGGTTAAGACCTAGACTACTTGAATAATTAACCAATTAACCCCGATGTATTGATAGGGTTAAGTCATGATCTACTTGAATACACTTGACCAACTCAATACATGGTTAGGATAGGGTTAACCACACTTAACCCGCTTGAAATCCTAGTTACGTGGTCCTTTTCAGCAGTAACCTACTTGGAAGTATCATGGATACCCTGGACTAGGCTAGGGTGGGGCACGATTACTGAACTGATTGAAAGAGACCAAAAGAGACGGCTAAAGGGTGCACCGGTTGTTCAGGCGGACCATGGTCGTGCACATTAAGTCCGGAGTTGAACATGGGCACCAGTAAGTTTAGACTGTGCGTGCTTGAATTGTGTCTGTGGTTTACACCTTAGGGCTGGATACACCCTGGGGTGGACTTTGCACAGTTAACTACATTCCACGATTAAGCCGTATGACACCGATACACGACGAATTAGGCTTATAGGGAGCCGATCGACTAGACCGAGTAGTTGGACCTCGATTTAGGTCATCTCATGATGTGGGCCAGCTTTGGGCCAAGGGATCATTTCTTGTTTATACTTGACATGGATCGGAATACTAGTACACACCTGGTGCAACTTAACCTTGTATATGCGATGCCACACTTGATCTATCTTGTTAACTTTTCACCATGCCAGTTATCACCCTACATCTCATCTCTGTTTTACATGCTCAGTTAACTTTATTAGTTTTTATACTAATAGTAGATAGGACTTACTAGTCTTTTTGACTGACCCGTTTTCTTTCGCCTCTTTTCTTCCGTTCCCCTCCCCCCCCCACCCAGGTTTACAGGGTGGGAACACTAGTACCTAGCTTGGATCTTTAGCTGCTTTTCTGGATAGCTCATGTACGGTTTGGACTTGAGCACGCTATGGCTTTATTCTACCTTGGGGATAGTTACTTTAAGATTTTCTTTCCAGTTTTTAGTTGATGTTTCTAGACTATGTTTTGTGGAAAATAATGACCAAGTACTTTGATGTAACTTGACTATGGTTTTGAAATGTTAGTTTTATCCGTTGCTTTATTTACTCTGTTTTTACTTATATGTTCTGTCTTGTGATATCTGCATGCATGTTTACCTCGTTTAACGCCCCTCCAAAGCCGGTGCCCTTGCAAGAGTGGTACTGGGGGGGTGGGGCGTTACAACCTGGGTAGCCCCAGGTCGACTACCCAGTCAACCTGGGTGCCTTGGGCGGGAAAATTCCCGCCCTGGCCAATCCGGCCCGCTTTTGAATTTTGAATTGGTTTTTCTGAGCTGTTTTGGTCTGTTTGAATTTTAAACTGAATTCTGAAACTTCTGGAGGCCATATCTTCTTCATACGGAGTCCTTTTAACGCACACTCGGACTCTATCTCAAGCAGAATTCCGAGACGAACGCAATGACGTATCTCGTTTCCCTTAATTCTTTGATTTGTAATTTATTATACTTTAATTTGTGAATTTAAAAGGATTTCGTCCCCGAAATCTTCAAGTTCAGGAAGAATGTACATCCTAACATCCAAACTTCCATCTACTCATTCATCAAACATGAGCATCCATTGTCCTTAAAAGACTTCTAATGCTTCATGATCATATGCGAAGTGTGTGTACATGTACTTATCTAATGCAAAATCAGGTGGTCTACTGATTCAGTTGACCTCCTTAATGCGAATCATGTAAGTGCCATGAATCCATTATGTATGCAAATTTTCCTATTCATGATTCTACATGAGTGCACAACCATTCATATATAAATGCAACATCCATATGACAACACACTAAATTTCATCCATATACGAATAAATACATTTATGCATATGCAACATGAAAATGTGTTTGAGCCGATCTAGTGCCTAATGTGTATTCATGCATCCACGAGCAACCACTTGCGACCACTTGCAACCATTTCGCAATCATAACATGTTTCAATTACATGTTTACATCCAAAAAGATTCTACCTATGGTTCTAAAGATAGGATCGAGGAGAGAAACAAGATAAAACAAAGCATCTAGAAGAAGTTAACGATGTACCCCCAGAAGGTCCGGTCTGCTTCTTAGGGCAGTCCTTGCTGATGTGTTCAGTCTCCCCACAATGAAAACATTCAGCTTGCTTTCTCTTCCTTTTTCTACAATCCTTGGCTATGTGCCCTTCCGTACCACAGAAATTGCATTTCCTTTTATCACGTGAGTTGTCGTTCTTGCCTCCTTTCTTGGAGTCTACCTTCTTATTCTGAGAATCGTTGGGCTTGACCTCTTTCTTGCCCTTCTTATCTTCCTCATACAGTAGGGCCATATCCACCAAGCTTTCAAAGGTCGCCCCCATGGGCACATGAGTCATGCCCAAACCATGTAGTGGCCCGTTCAAGCCTTGTGCAAAACGTAGAGCCTTTTTCTGAGGAGTGTTGACTAACTCCAATCCGAAGCGAGCAAGCTGATTGAAACGGTTCACATATTCTTTAACTGTCATATTTCCTTGTTTAAGGGCCAGAAACCGTTCCATTTGGAGACTCTCCTCTGCCGATGACAAGAACTTAAGCCAAAATCTCCCTCTAAAGTCCGCCCAAGTCTCAATGGGCCTAGTAGCATTGGTGACTTCCCACCAATAAGAAGCTTCCTCTTTCATGAGCCACGCCGCCAACTGTACTTTCCTATTGTCCTCTACCTCAAAGATAACAAACAAGTCTTCGGTTTCCTTCAACCAATTCCGTGCCTCAACAAAAGCCTCAGTTCCTAGGAAATCCTTTCCGCCCATAGCCTTAAAGTCCTTGCATATCTTTGAAAAAGCGGTTTCTCGCGGAGGTTGAGGAGGATGAGGAGGAGGATTGGCTGGGCCTGTCACATTAGCCCGAGCCTCGAGGAAACGACGGAACCAAGTGGGTATATTGACACCCTTGGGAAGACTAAGATCGTCGGCCATGATAAGCTGAAAACGAAAAAGGAAAAGATTCAAACGAGGAAACAAAGATAGTGCTAATGGCTTTTTGGGGAATAGCCTTTTAAAATAAACCAACTTTTCTTGAAAATGGCTTCTTTGTAAATGGTTTTGAAAAAAAAATCAAAAGGTTTTCAAAACTTTTTCCCAGTCTTGGTAACCTTCTGCTCTGATACCGAATGTAACACCCCACCTCCGCTAGGGTCACTCACAAAGGGAATGCACTAGTTTTGGAGGGGTATTATCGAGAAAACATCACAGAATTATCACAAGACAGTACATAAATAAATAATTAAGTAAACAGCGGAAGAATTTATGTGCAAAACAGAGCTTCATTTTATTCCAAAGTAAACCATGTCTCTTACAAACATTTCAAATAACAACTTCATTACAACTGTCTTATAATAATAGCCAAAGAAGCAATAACTTATAACAGAAAAACAGCTTGTTCCCCAAGTGCAGTAAAAAGAAGCAACCATAGCAAACCGTACATGCTGAGCCAAAGCAAGTGATATCCAGGCTAAGAGCTAGTGTTTCCTCCCTGAGAACCTGGGGGGGACGAAAGAAAAAGAGGCGAAAGGAAAAGGGTCAGTCATAAAGACTGAGTAAGTCCTAGTGACTTTCAGTGTAAAAACGGTTAAAACAACATGTCATGTATGAACTGGAACTAAAATTAAGAATGGTGTCAAGGTGGACAAGATAGACTAAGGTGATCATGATAAGTCAAGACAAGTCAAATAAAGCATCACATGTTCAAGATTCGTTGCATCGACTGTACTAGTATACTAAGCCCATGTCACAAGTTAATCACGAAATAAATCCCACAGCCCAATATCATGAAATGACCCTGAAACGGGGTCTGACCCAAGTACGGGGTCCTACGGAGTGCTTATCTAGTCGATCGGCTCCCTACAAGTTCTAGCTCGTCAAGTGTCCATGTCATACGGCTAATCACGAATGTAGTCACCTGTGCTGGGTCCACCTTCGGGTGTATCAGCCCTAGGGTGTCAACCCCTGACACGATTCAAGATGCACAGATAAATCTACGGATACCCAGTGCCTGCCCCGGAATACGTGCACGACCGTAGTCCACCGAACCTACACTGGCGTACCCCACTGCCCTCGTTCACCTCTTACAATCAGCCCAGTAATCGTGCCCCACCCGGCCTAGCCCCAGGGTACCTTGATACATCTAGGGGGTTACTGCTGAAAAGGGTCGTGTCTAGGGTTTCGCCTAACAGATTAGGTCATGTAATTCGTGACCTAACCCGCCTAACCGATTAAGTCATGTAATTCGTCACTTAATCCTTTTCCAGTCTAGTCATGTCAAGATGGTTAAGTATGTCATTTAAATCCGCGACTTAACCCGCCTACGTGTCATGTAAAGTTGGCTAAGTGTTGTCGTTTCAAGTTCATGACTTAGCCCTACAAATCGTGTTCAAGTTGGTTAAGTTGTCTTTTCATGTTCATGACTTAACCCTAATTGGCATTAATTGATTCGTTAATGCACCGAACCACTCACATTGGATCCTATTGTTCGTAGCCACTGGATTTGTCGGGCGGTTCCGGGCAGGTTTACGCTACGAACTCAACCCAACCTCGGGTTTCAAGCGCGATGTGACCAACTACCCACATTGGATCCTATTGTTTGTAGCAACTGGATTTTCCGGGCGGTTCCGGGAAGATTTACACTACAAACTCAACCCAACCTCGAGTTGGCCACTTTCTTGTTTTCTAAAGTCATGCCCATGTTCTTATCAGATTCGTGCTATTTCCATAGCATGTTCATATGTCAATTTCGTGCCCAACTAAGGCATGTTTCAAGTCAAGTTATGGCATGTACAAGTCAAGTTTTCATGCCATATTTCATGTTCTACTTATGCCAAATTTCACGGTTTATGATTATAATCAGTTCAAGTTTTGCCTATTCTACCCAATCGTATCCCCAACGTATATAAACGTACTTCGTTCACAAGCATAAACAATTCAAGAGATAAAGGGGAATAACACCAAACATGTGATAGGCATATGTGACAATTCCAACATCACTTGCATAATAAACAGGCTATAACATATCACATGGTTTCAATACTAGCATGATGATAACTTGGCATAGTAATGGTTCCAACTTAGTTTAACATGATGATTTCAACTTTACATCATAGGCATAATAATCATTGCGGGCATAATAATAATTTTATTACAAACATGAAACATTAAAGGCATGGTAATTCTAATTGGCATAGTGGATTCCAATTTAGCATTTTTAACATAATGATTCTCACCTAGCATTATAAACATAATGATTCCAACTTTTCATCATAACCTAGCAATTCCCAATTTGTCATTAACATGATAGGTATATTAACATCACAGGCATAGTTCCATCAACATCATAGACATGGTTTATTTAGCATCATAGGCATGGTTTAATCAACATAAAGATTTCAATAAACATAGTGATTCCATGGACATCTATTAGTCCAACTTGCCATACAATTAAGCCCAAGTGATTCATAACAACATCAAAATCATGATAAGTTTAACTTGCAACATTGACATAGCAATATTCCCAAAGTATGATTCAAAGTTAAACAATATAAACATGGATTAATAATAGTTCCTAAATCCGGTTTCAATTCATAGCATGTCCATGTTATTTTACCGTTTTTGCCTAAAAAGTGACATGGAACTTACAATATGAAGCAAGTAATCCAAATCAAAATTCCAAATCAAATAGCCCCAAATCCGTTGTCTAAAGCGTCGTAGTTGTTGTAGCTTCTAGTTGTAGCCTTCAAGAATCATCCTTCGTCTTCTATAATTTTGTTCTTTGTATTTTTAATTTAGAGTTCTAGGTTTAATGGCGGCTGCATGAGGCTAATATGAAATAGTATGATTTAGGCTAGGTCTTAGGGTCTTTTTATAGTGTTTGTGAGTTGATTAGGACCGTCGATGGAGCTTGGTTTAATAATAGCCGTTCGTTTGAAGGAGAGACCAACCAGGAGCTGACACCTAGCCCTAGTGACAAGGCAAGGCTCAGAAAATCGACCAAACACAGACCAGGCCAGCCAGGGGGGGCTGGGTTCGACCTGGCTCAGGGGCCATGTCGACATGCCAGTCGACACCGTGTCGACATGGCAGTCGACACGGGTGACCCAGGTCGACTACCCAGTCGACCTGGGTGCCTTGGGCGGGAAAATTCCCGCCCTGGCCAATCCGGCCCGATTTTGAATTTTGAATTGGTTTTTCTGAGTTGTTTTGGTCTGTTTGAATTTTAAACTGAATTCTAAAACTTCCGGAGGCCATATCTTCTTCATACGGAGTCCGTTTTACGCAAACTCGGACTCTATCTCAAGCAGAATTCCGAGACGAACGCAATGACGTATCTCGTTTCCCTTAATTTTTTGATTTGTAATTTATTATACTTTAATTTGTGAATTTCACTGTTATAGAATACACGGGGTGTTACATTAACCATCATCCAAAGTGCACCACACAACTGCATAAGCATCTAATGTAAATAATTAACGCTCAGATAGTCTGTCGACCAATCGATCGACATACAATTAAATAATTGGGATTAGTGTATGCCAAATATCATCCCAATACCCGTGTGGGGTTTCAAACAATCAAACACAGATTTTATTTGTGCAGTTGGGCGATGTGTAAAATTTATCGTCCCAATCAATATCAGTGAAATCAGACTATATAAACAAATCGTCCGATTTGTTTATAAATATTTACTTTATATACACGTTAAAAATTATATTTTTAACTATAAAATTTTTATTTCATTCCACATCACACAATCAACTACACATCAAAATCAAACAAACAAGCATACAAGCCGTCCATGGTCTGTGGACGACGGGTGTCGAGTGCTACTAAACACCGTCTGCATCCTAGTATATATTTTTAACTAGAAATTTAAATTAAAGGTGAGGAGTTCTCACCGAGGGTTCCACTCCGCCGTGCTTTACTTTTGAACTGCTGAACCGTCTGGATCTGCTTGAAATTCCAATGCAGTTCTTTTCACGCTGTTCAAAATAAAAATTATATTTTTATCACTTCATTCTAATAAATAAAAATCATATTTTTATTTCTTCTTCATATATATTTTCTTCGACGCTTCATCCTATATAAAAATTATAGTTTTATATTTCTACTTCTTATACAAAGATCGAATTTTTATTTCGTTACATATACAAGAATCATATTTTTATATTCTCTATTATATAAAAATTCTATTTTTAATCCGCTACTCATATAAAAATCGAATTTTTATTTTGCTTATTTAACAATCTCGCCTTTCTTCATTTTCTTCTAACAAAAATCCTATCTTTCTATTTTTAAAAATCTAAACTCTCCTTAAAGATTCAAACTTTACTTCTATATAAAAATAATTCAAACTTTACTTCTGTATAAAAATAATTCAAACTTTATTTCTATATAAAAGTTCAAACTTTCTTTCATTTTAAAGATCTAACCTTTTTAACTTTTAAAAATATAATCTTTATATTTTTAAAAATGTAATCTTTATATCGATAAAAATCGAAACTTTTCAAATTTAAAAATCTCACCTTTCCTATACCAAAAATACGATCTTTTTACTTAGAAAAATATAATCTTTTTAAGTTAATCATATAAATGGAAACCACTTCTAATTTCAATTTTAAAAACAGTGTTCTATCAATGAAATAGTTAAATAAATTACATAGAATAAAAATAAAAAGAAATAAAATAACTAAACAGAAAACTTACTTTAGCTTTCGAAGAGGGAGGGGGCTGTTAAGGCGGCGAAGGAGGTCAGAGCATCAGTTTCAGGCGAGGACGCAGCTGTGGGGGTCGGTTTTGGGCGTTGGCGGCTCGGGACGGAGAGGGGTGGTGGTCTGAGGTGGCGTAGAGGGTTGCGGTGGTCAGGGGTGTGCGTTGGCGGCGGCTACACGAGGGTTTGGGGCTAGGGCGTGGTTTTCGCTGGAGGTGGTCTTCGTGGGTATCGGGTTCGACTAGAAGAGAGGGGGGCGGAGCTCCATCGCGAGGAGGAGAGGGGAACGATGGGAAGGAGGAGCGGAGGTGGAGGCGCGATGGCGATGGCCATCGTGGAGCGGCGCTGAAAGAATCGGGTGGGATTGGGTGTAATCGGTTTTTTTTTGTTTCGTTTTGACTGAAATGAATTTCAAAAAAGGGGGTATTAACATATATTTATTTATTTTAAATTATTTTATCTCTCCAAAAGGTAGCTTACAATTTCGATCTCAAAACGAGACCCACCGCCTGTCGTCCCTAGTGTATTACCCCGATTCTGAACACAATGGGATATGTTTCGCAAGATGATTCGACTGTTTCGATCAGTTTCCGTCAAAATCAACATATAACTCTATATATTGAATTTGAACGCGCATTTCAATTTACCGGGGCCACATACTAACTCTAAAAATTCCCAAAAAATATTTTCAAGCTTCGTATTGACGATATGGTCCTAATAAAACTAATTTTGTCGAATTCTGAGACCGTTGGAAAAATGGTCATTTTCCAGTCGATTAAAATCAACTGAAACTGGTCAAACGCGTTTTCCTTTGCCACTCTCACATATTGATTCGAAAAATTACGTATTTTGGAATCTAGCAATAACTTGACATCCCGAATCCAACAATAGTGGTTTCATCGAAAAAGGAGGTCGTTTGCAAAATTTCCATTTTTAAGGGCTAGAATTCCATAGCGACTATTTTGAATTTTCAACTGGGCATATCTTTTGATTCCCGCTATGAAATTTTGATTTCTTGGATTCGTTGGAAAGATATTCTCAAATAGATTCAAATATTTTTGGTTTCACTAAAATCCAGTTTATTTTACACCCGGTACATTCATTTGAACTTTGAAATCGAAATTTCAAACTACCGCGCCATTTTCAATTCCTTTTATAATTAAAATAAAATATTTATATTCTAACGACGCTCTATATAAATATATACATTCTAATTCTATTCGAAATAAATTTCTCATCGTTATTATTTAAAATAATTCATTTTAAATATTCAAAATTCATCAAAATTGCCAAAATAAAAATTTTAAATTGCCTCGGATTTCCGGGTTATTACAATCTCCCCCACTTAAAACTTTTCGTCCCTCAAAAGGAACGAAGCCGAAAGTTGTTTAACTAATCAACTCAACTTTCATTATTTTCACAACGGCTTAAGTTCTTCAACTTTTCAGTTTCTAAGAACTTTTCAAATTTTTCAAAAATTTTTGGCTAACACCCAAAATTTTCGAAAAATTTCGCCATAACCTCCCCTGCACCGGGGACTTCAGGATATTTCATATAGCCTCCCATGGCCTTCTTCAATCCAAAAGAAAAGGAAAAGGCCAAGCGGCTAGCCAATCGGCTCATAAAATCATCCAAACCCAAAGAAATACAATAAACATGTACCTATTTCTCAGGCAAACAATTTTATTCCTCTTCTTTAGCCACCTTGCTATAACCTTGTAATAACCCGTAAAATGCGAGCCAGTTTGAAATTTTTATTTTGGCAATTTTAATGAATTTTGAATATTTAAAATGGATTATTTTAAATAATATCGACGAGAAATTTATTTTGAATATAATTCGAACGTATATATTATATACGTCGTCGTTAGAATATAATATTTATATATAATTATAAATAGAATTGAAATGGCGCGGTAGTTCGAAAATTTGATTTCTAATTTCAAATGAATATACCGAATTCGTTTTAAGTCGGAATTGAACAAAACAAGAAATATTTGAATCTTCTCAACTATATCTTTCTAACGAAGTTGAGTAACTGAGATTTCACTTAAGAAATGATAAGATATGTCCAGTTGAAAATTCTGAATAGTCGCTATGGAATTCAGGCCCTTAAAAATGGACATTTTGCAAATGACCTCGGATTTCGACGAAACCACTTTTGTTGGGTCCGTGATGTCAAATAATTGCTAGGTTTCAAATTTCATAATTTTTCGAATCAATATGTGAGCGTGGCAAAGGAAAACGCGTTTGACCATTTCAGTTGATTTTAATCGACTGGAAATTGGCCATTTTTCCAACGGTCTCAGAATTCGACGAAACTAGTTTTGTTAGGACCGTATCATCCATACGAAGCTAGAAAATATTTTTTGAGATTTTTTAAAGTTCGTATGTGACCCCGGTAATTTGAAATGTACGTTTAAAATTCAATATAGCGATTTAAATATAAATTCAACGGAAACTGATCAAAGCGATCGAATCAGCTTGCGATGCATATCCCATTGTGTTCGGAATGGGGGTTAAACGCTATGGACGACAGGTGGTGGGCCTCGTTTAGAGGACGTATATAAAAGTCAACTTTTAAAAATAATAAAATAAATAAATAAATAAAAACCCTCTCTCCCTTAAAACCTTCTGCCCCCCCCCCCCCCCGATTAAAATTCATTCAACAGAAAAAAAAAAGAAAAAAAAAAGGAGGAGCTCGTCGCTCCTCCCATCACCGCGCCACCGCGCCTCAGGCGCGGCCTCCACTCCCCTCCGCCTGCTTCTCCTCCGCAACCCTCTTCTTCGCCTCCTCGCCGAATCCACCTCGAGCCCCCCCTAAAACCCACCGCAACTCTCCCCTGGCCCACGCAGGGACCCCCGACGCCACCCCGAGCCTGCGCCACCTCCAGGACACCGCCAATCCACCCCCAGCGAGCCCTCCGACCTCCGACGCTAGCGAACGCCCGAACCCCCCCTGTAAGTCCTTTTTTATCTTTTTATTTATTTTATTTTTGATTTATATAAACTGAAAAAAAAAGATTAAATACTGTTTTTATTTTAAAGTTTAAAACTAATTTCGATTTTAAGTTTAAAAACTGTTTTTTTTTTGTTTGTTTGTTTAAAAACTGATTTTAAAGAGTAATTTAAAACTGATTTTAAAAAGAATTTAAAATAGAAAAGGTTTGAATTTTAAATGGAAAAAGATTAGAACTTTAAAAGGTGAAAAGATAGGATTTTTATTTGATAAAAGGTATGATTTTTATATTTTTAAAGTGATAAAAATATGACTTTTATATTTTTAAAGTATTAAAAATATAATCTTTACTATATAGAAATATTAAAAATATGATTTTTATATTTTTAAAGTATTAAAAATATAATCTTTATAGGATAGAGAATATAAAGATATCATCTTTGTATATGTAGCGAAATAAAAATCTGATTTTTATTTTATATACGTTGGAATAAAGTGATGATTTTTATAAAGATGAAATCTATATTTTTGAAAAGGCGAAATCTTTATATAGAGAATAGCGTTATAAAAATAGAATTTTTATCTATATATTAGCGGTAAGGAAATATGATTTTTATATATTGAATAGCATAGTAAAAATTCGATTTTTAAATATATGAAGTGATTATAAAAATATGATTTCTAAATTGAAAGTGAATAAATAAAAATGTGATTTTTATTTTAAAGACATCAAAATATAAAAATGTGATTTTTAGGTATATAGTGGCTACGGGCAACAAAGATGACGAAGATGGGATAACGAAGAAGATTTATATTAATGAAGAGTCGTGGTATTGGATAGCTTTCGGTGAGAACTTCTCACTCTTCAATTTCTTTTTCTAGTTATATATATATATATATATATGCTAGGATGCAGACGGTGCTTAGTAGCACCCGACACCCGTCATCCACAGACCATGGATGGCTTGTTTGTTAAATTGTTTGGTTGTGTAGTTGGGTAGATTATTTGATTTGAATTGAATTATTAGGTGAATTGAAATTGATTTGATTGATGTGTGAATGGCGTGGGCCTTCACTAGACCGGGGATAAGGCTAGGCCTCGTCCCGTTTCTAGTATCGTGCCGTTATGCCGCCGAAATTTTCTAAAATATGTTAGAAAAATAAAAATATCATTTTATTGTGTAAATGAACTAATAGAAATTCAAGTGTTGAAATAAATATTTTTGACGTTAAAAATATAATTTTTAACGTGAAAGTGAATAAATAAATATTTATAAACAAATCGGCCGATTTGTTTGTATACACTGATTTGACTGATATTGATTGGGTCGATAAATTTTACACATCGCCCAACTGCACAAATAAAATCTGTGTTTGATTGTTTGAAACCCCACACGGGTGTTGGGATGAAATTTGAAGTTCACTCATCCTGATTGATTAGAAATGTTGATCGATTGATTGACAGGCTGTTATAAGCGTCAGATATCTATATTTGATGCTTATGCAGTGTAGTGCACTTTGGTTGATGGTTGATTATTTTTCAATGCTATTATATACATGTGTTGTATGGAATCCGTATAATTAACGATTATATGGAGATTGATTGGGCCTCATTCCAATCGGGAAAATAATGAATATTATAAAAGAAAATTCATGTGTTGAATATAAAAATAGTCATGTGTTGACGATGTTCATGTGTTGAAACTATTCAGGTGTTGAGTAAAATATTTTAAATAAAATAAATTACATCTTTATCACATTTAAAATTAGAACTACTTCCCAGTAGAAGTCTAATTGAAAATCAAACGATAGATACCATAGTTTTATAAAATATTTTACATAACAAAAATAGTGATGTGTTGACAGTACTCATGTGTTGAGATTAGTCGTGTGCTGAAAGAAATATTGATTCATGTGTTGAATGGGATAAATATTCATCTGTTGGATAGAATAAAGAAGTTTTGAAAAATATAAAGCCGTGTTGATTAGAAATGCGTTATTTTGACGCGAACGATATTTATATCGATTTTATTCGTTGTATAATGAATATTGAAAAGTGATTTCAAAATTAAATATTTTGAAATGAAATTCAAATTGAATTAGATTAAAATACGAATTGAATAGGAAGTGAATTTGAATTCGAAAAAAATAGAAATGAATTCAAATTGAATTAAATTGAAATTGAAATTTAAAACGAACTGAAATTGAATTGAAATCAATTTGAAACGAATTCGAATTGAATCAAATAGAAGGTAAATTCGAATTGAAATTGAATTGAAACGAATTTGAATTTGAATTGAATTGAAATGAACTCGAATTGAATTGAAATCAAATCGATTTGAAATTGAATGTAGTGTTGAAATGGTTTTGAAAACGAATTTAAAACGATTTATAAAATTCGTTTTAAAAGGAAATCGACGAAATATATATAATATATATATATTATATATATATAATGGCCTGAATAGAATGCGCCGCGCCGCGGCAGTTCGTGAATTTCGACCATTTATTTCAAACGGACATTGCGGGAGATCCGACCGTCGGATTCTCCTAAAACCGGAACCGTTGGGTTCGTATCGAAAAGAGCTTTCCAATGAATACTAGAAATTTGAAATCTAACGGTTGGATTTGGAATTATGTCCAAATCAAATTCGAAAAAGGTCGCTGTAAGTGCAGTTCGATAGCCGTTTATGGAAATCGACTGTACGGGCCTTGATAAAATTATTAAAAATATTGATAATTTGTGTAAAATTATAATATGTGAATTGGAAAGAATTGGGCTGGAAAATTCCACATTAGAAGGTAAAAATAGATTTTTATCGAAATGAACTAGTTTTGAACTAGAATTGAAATCAATTTATTTTTAAAATAAATAAATTGAATTTGAAAGTGATTTTGAAAATAATCGATAATTCCCAATATGTGGATTGGACTGGAGTTGAATCGAAATTATCTTCGGGATATTTCGATGTTGCATTTCGTGACTATACAAATATTGTTATGGGGATTTGAAAGATATTTTATATCGTTATTTCCAATACGATATTTGTTGGTTTCAGAATTTGATATTGAATATAAGCCGATATATTTTCTATTCAGAGCCCTGTATTTAATATCAAATGTGATTTGGGTTTATCGTGAATCGTGTTTTAGAAGACATTGGTTCTTTAACCCAGTTAAAGACAGAATATTGATTTTTGAGAAGATTAAAACTAAGTGGAGTTTTAATGAATCTTTAATTAGATTAAAAATGTGAATTGATAATTTTAATTATCAAATTTGAAAGGTGATCGAGAATGGAGTACCACCAGTTTTTCTCCAAAGCGATAGATAAATCTTTATTTAGATTTGAACGTGAAATGGTAATTAATTTTACCGATAACACTGTGGTGTTAGGAATGGAGTGTTACCAGTTTTCTCCATGGGATATATAGGTTGGGATTGGGAAATAAAATAAATAATTACTTCGGTGTGGTTCGTTAATCCCGACTAGTTTGAAATGATATCCAAAGGAAGATTATAGGATAAATTTAGAAGAATTTATCTTGGATAAAATTAATGGGAACATTTCCCTAAGAAAGGGATTTTGTGAATAAAAGAATATTCTGAATTGGAATGAGGCGTTTGTTGTGTTTGTGTAACATTCGTTTATTATATACGTGGGTTATTCAGAAAGGCCGGGTTTATACCCATTCTGAATAACCGATTCGACGAGATGTCGAAGATGAAGACGGTGGTTGAAGACCGGAAGTCTTCACATCGTTTGGGTGATTACTGATGATCTTGATTGGGCTGTACACCCAGGATGAGGGAATCAGTTGGTGATCGTCCAGACGTACTTGGAGATGGATGGATATGCGAGGAAAGTGCCTCCGGTTTCGTTCAGACCCAGAACGAACTTGTAAATGGATTGTGTGTCTGACACTGGATTTTATTCTGTGTTGATTGATCTCTATTAAATATACATCTGTTTGGCGGCGGAGAATTTATTCTCTTGCTTAACGCCCTTCTCTGAGACATACGAGCTCAGAGGTTGTATATCGATGGACATCAGTCGCATGGAGTGAATTGCCAATGTGGCATGCGTAAGTGGCAATTGATCAAGGCTTCTGTTGAAAAGCAAAGTCTTGTGGTTGATGATCAAAGCACGGCCTGTGTGGCGTAGCTTTGTGTATAACGTGAATTCGCGAGCCTCACACCTCGGTATGAGTCAAAAACGGGATAGTGACTGCAGGGAGAGCACGACGTTTCTTTCTAGCTAGGGTGGTGTCAGTGACCTACCAGCCCTAACATTTATATACTTTTCACCTGTGTGGTTGTTGGATATGAGGCGCCTCGGATATAGGTCTGTAAGGACCGGGAAACGTGTGTTCAGGAATAACTAATCCTCAAAAGTAAGAGAGGACCGGCCCTGAAGATCCAAGGATCATAGTGGGGTCCTGGGACATTTGCTAGAGTGTCTCGAACGCGGAGAGGAGCTTGCCCCTTGCCTCGGCTCATGACGGAATCCAATTTCCAATACGTGTATTGCGGTTTTAATTGTAGAACTAGTATGGCGACATGATAGATGGTACCCATGCCGCCTATGATTGATATTTATGATTGAAATTGTTTTGACACTATACACTTATAATAGTATCAAATAATGTTTTTAAACGTATCAAGCATGCTTTGGCTGTTACAAGGGAAAACCCTATCCTCCGGCTTGCGTTGCATTGTGTGATGGGACCTGGGTCTTATAACAGCTTCATTTTTCTTTATTTAGCATTGCGCTGTTTGTTTTATGCACTGGTATTCTTGGGAGGAAACCCGTTCCGTGTTTTACGGCGTGGTCCCTTGATTTACCTAACTTTAAAACCAATATTAATAACTGTTTTAGTTCTCACACCAGTCACATGACTGACCTGGAGTTTATTGTTTTAACCTAAACTCTGGGTGCCCCTATTTTCCGCACGGGCAGCTAGTAGTTTTGGTTTTGCAGATTTATATTCACAGGGTCCTGGTTTACAGCTGGAATGGTATCCGGAAAGCTCTGTATCCGTATATTACTTCTAGTTGTGTTTTATATATTTTTCCGCTGCTATGTAATTTATTGTAATCTCTGATATTTATCGAATGTAATTTATCCATTTATACTCTGTATATTCTTGTATCTGATGGAATTGTTGTAATATACAATGAAATGTTCTTCCGTTTGTGTTCATTTGTGTGTTGTTCTCAAAGTATCCGCTCTTTCCTTCACGGGGAAGTTACGGGTTCTTTCAGTTGGTATCAGAGCTTTGGTTTACAGAGCTCGAGAACAAGACACATTAGAACCATACGAAAGAATTCATCAGATATTGGATTAGTAATATCCAATTAGAATTACTCGTTAGAGATAGGATCAGTAGTATCCTAGAACGAGTGTGAAGAGTATATTTTCCAAATGAAAACAATTTTGTTTTAAAATTTTAAATCGTTTTATACGTATTTTGAATATTTATTTATTTTGAATATGGACAATCGAGTATATATAGATTTCGCGTATACGCGTCATGAACGTATATTCGAAGTTTCAATATACTGGGTAGATATAGAATCACATTCTAGACATCCGGGGATGATTCTGATGATGGTGCATCATCATCAGTATTCATATTCGAGTTTCGAAGGTGTGATTTCTATATATTTCCATTAGACTGGTGTGAGAACCAAACTTATATAGTTAGAACACATTGTTGTGAATTGGCATCAAAAACAAGATTTTCCGTATATATATATCAAAATTATGAATTTGAAACTCTAATTCACTAATTGATTGATGTTTGTGTTGTTTGTTTATTTGTTTGCTAATTTTGAACCATTTATGCCTAATTGAACCGAATATTGAACTATATTGAAAATTGGCCGCGTTTGCTTGCATATACATATACTTACATTGAACAGGTCATAGCAAGGAGGCTAGAGCCGAAGAATAAAATTTGTTTGCCCGACAAATAGGTACATGTTTACTACATAATTTCCTGTTTTGTTTGGGTGATGATGATTTTGTGAGCCTATTGGCTAGCCGCTTGGCTTTTTCTTTTTGAGATCTGAAGGACCGGGGAAGCTATTTGAAATTCCCCGATGCTCCCGGTGCAGGGGAGGTTATGGCGAAATTTTTCGAAAATTTAGGGTGTTAGCCAAATTTTTGAAATTTTGAAAATTCTCAGAAACTAAAAAGTTGGAGAAGGAAAGCCGGATCGAACGTATAGTTGAATAATCAAACCACTTTCGACTTTGTTCCTTTTCGGGGACGAAAAGTTTTAAGTGGGGGAGATTGTAATAACCCGTAAAATGCGAGCCAGTTTGAAATTTTTATTTTGGCAATTTTAATGAATTTTGAATATTTAAAATGGATTATTTTAAATAATATCGACGAGAAATTTATTTTGAATATAATTCGAACGTATATATTATATACGTCGTCGTTAGAATATAATATTTATATATAATTATAAATCGAATTGAAATGGCGCGGTAGTTCGAAAATTTGATTTCTAATTTCAAATGAATATACCGAATTCGTTTTAAGTCGGAATTGAACAAAACAAGAAATATTTGAATCTTCTCAACTATATCTTTCTAACGAAGTTGAGTAACTGAGATTTCACTTAAGAAATGATAAGATATGTCCAGTTGAAAATTCTGAATAGTCGCTATGGAATTCAGGCCCTTAAAAATGGACATTTTGCAAATGACCTCGGATTTCGACGAAACCACTTTTGTTGGGTCCGTGATGTCAAATAATTGCTAGGTTTCAAATTTCATAATTTTTCGAATCAATATGTGAGCGTGGCAAAGGAAAACGCGTTTGACCATTTCAGTTGATTTTAATCGACTGGAAATTGGCCATTTTTCCAACGGTCTCAGAATTCGACGAAACTAGTTTTGTTAGGACCGTATCATCCATACGAAGCTAGAAAATATTTTTTGAGAATTTTTAAAGTTCGTATGTGACCCCGGTAATTTGAAATGTACGTTTAAAATTCAATATAGCGATTTAAATATAAATTCAACGGAAACTGATCAAAGCGATCGAATCAGCTTGCGATGCATATCCCATTGTGTTCGGAATGGGGGTTAAACGCTATGGACGACAGGTGGTGGGCCTCGTTTAGAGGACGTATATAAAAGTCAACTTTTAAAAATAATAAAATAAATAAATAAAAAACCCTCTCTCCCTTAAAACCTTCTGCCCCCCCCCCCCCCCGATTAAAATTCATTCAACAGAAAATAAAAAAAATAAAAAAAAATGAAAAAAAGGAGGAGCTCGTCGCTCCTCCCATCACCGCGCCTCAGGCGCGGCCTCCACTCCCCTCCGCATGCTTCTCCTCCGCGACCCTCTTCTTCGCCTCCTCGCCGAATCCACCTTGAGCCCCCCCCCTAAAACCCACCGCAACTCTCCCCTGGCCCACGCAGGGACCCCCGACGCCACCCCGAGCCTGCGCCACCTCCAGGACACCGCCGATCCACCCCCAGCGAGCCCTCCGACCTCCGACGCTAGCGAACGCCCGAACCCCCCCTGTAAGTCCTTTTTTTTCTTTTTATTTATTTTATTTTTGATTTATATAAACTGAAAAAAAAAAGATTAAATACTGTTTTTATTTTAAAGTTTAAAACTAATTTCGATTTTAAGTTTAAAAACTGTTTTTTTTTTGTTTGTTTAAAAACTGATTTTAAAGAGTAATTTAAAACTGATTTTAAAAAGAATTTAAAATAGAAAAGGTTTGAATTTTAAATGGAAAAAGATTAGAACTTTAAAAGGTGAAAAGATAGGATTTTTATTTGATAAAAGGTATGATTTTTATATTTTTAAAGTGATAAAAATATGACTTTTATATTTTTAAAGTATTAAAAATATAATCTTTACTATATAGAAATATTAAAAATATGATTTTTATATTTTTAAAGTATTAAAAATATAATCTTTATAGGATAGAGAATATAAAGATATCATCTTTGTATATGTAGCGAAATAAAAATCTGATTTTTATTTTATATACGTTGGAATAAAGTGATGATTTTTATAAAGATGAAATCTATATTTTTGAAAAGGCGAAATCTTTATATAGAGAATAGCGTTATAAAAATAGAATTTTTATCTATATATTAGCGGTAAGGAAATATGATTTTTATATATTGAATAGCATAGTAAAAATTCGATTTTTAAATATATGAAGTGATTATAAAAATATGATTTCTAAATTGAAAGTGAATAAATAAAAATGTGATTTTTATTTTAAAGACATCAAAATATAAAAATGTGATTTTTAGGTATATAGTGGCTACGGGCAACAAAGATGACGAAGATGGGATAACGAAGAAGATTTCTATTAATGAAGAGTCGTGGTATTGGATAGCTTTCGGTGAGAACTTCTCACTCTTCAATTTCTTTTTCTAGTTATATATATATATATATATATGCTAGGATGCAGACGGTGCTTAGTAGCACCCGACACCCGTCATCCACAGACCATGGATGGCTTGTTTGTTAAATTGTTTGGTTGTGTAGTTGGGTAGATTATTTGATTTGAATTGAATTATTGGGTGAATTGAAATTGATTTGATTGATGTGTGAATGGCGTGGGCCTTCACTAGACCGGGGATAAGGCTAGGCCTCGTCCCGTTTCTAGTATCGTGCCGTTATGCCGCCGAAATTTTCTAAAATATGTTAGAAAAATAAAAATATCATTTTATTGTGTAAATGAACTAATAGAAATTCAAGTGTTGAAATAAATATTTTTGACGTTAAAAATATAATTTTTAACGTGAAAGTGAATAAATAAATATTTATAAACAAATCGGCCGATTTGTTTGTATACACTGATTTGACTGATATTGATTGGGTCGATAAATTTTACACATCGCCCAACTGCACAAATAAAATCTGTGTTTGATTGTTTGAAACCCCACACGGGTGTTGGGATGAAATTTGAAGTTCACTCATCCTGATTGATTAGAAATGTCGATCGATTGATTGACAGGCTGTTATAAGCGTCAGATATCTATATTTGATGCTTATGCAGTGTAGTGCACTTTGGTTGATGGTTGATTATTTTTCAATGCTATTATATACATGTGTTGTATGGAATCCGTATAATTAACGATTATATGGAGATTGATTGGGCCTCATTCCAATCGGGAAAATAATGAATATTATAAAAGAAAATTCATGTGTTGAATATAAAAATAGTCATGTGTTGACGATGTTCATGTGTTGAAACTATTCAGGTGTTGAGTAAAATATTTTAAATAAAATAAATTACATCTTTATCACATTTAAAATTAGAACTACTTCCCAGTAGAAGTCTAATTGAAAATCAAACGATAGATACCATAGTTTTATAAAATATTTTACATAACAAAAATAGTGATGTGTTGACAGTACTCATGTGTTGAGATTAGTCGTGTGCTGAAAGAAATATTGATTCATGTGTTGAATGGGATAAATATTCATCTGTTGGATAGAATAAAGAAGTTTTGAAAAATATAAAGCCGTGTTGATTAGAAATGCGTTATTTTGACGCGAACGATATTTATATCGATTTTATTCGTTGTATAATGAATATTGAAAAGTGATTTCAAAATTAAATATTTTGAAATGAAATTCAAATTGAATTAGATTAAAATACGAATTGAATAGGAAGTGAATTTGAATTCGAATAAAATAGAAATGAATTCAAATTGAATTAAATTGAAATTGAAATTTAAAACGAACTGAAATTGAATTGAAATCAATTTGAAACGAATTCGAATTGAATCAAATAGAAGGTAAATTCGAATTGAAATTGAATTGAAACGAATTTGAATTTGAATTGAATTGAAATGAACTCGAATTGAATTGAAATCAAATCGATTTGAAATTGAATGTAGTGTTGAAATGGTTTTGAAAACGAATTTAAAACGATTTATAAAATTCGTTTTAAAAGGAAATCGACGAAATATATATAATATATATATTATATATATATAATGGCCTGAATAGAACGCGCCGCGCCGCGGCAGTTCGTGAATTTCGACCATTTATTTCAAACGGACATTGCGGGAGATCCGACCGTCGGATTCTCCTAAAACCGGAACCGTTGGGTTCGTATCGAAAAGAGCTTTCCAATGAATATTAGAAATTTGAAATCTAACGGTTGGATTTGGAATTATGTCCAAATCAAATTCGAAAAAGGTCGCTGTAAGTGCAGTTCGATAGCCGTTTATGGAAATCGACTGTACGGGCCTTGATAAAATTATTAAAAATATTGATAATTTGTGTAAAATTATAATATGTGAATTGGAAAGAATTGGGCTGGAAAATTCCACATTAGAAGGTAAAAATAGATTTTTATCGAAATGAACTAGTTTTGAACTAGAATTGAAATCAATTTATTTTTAAAATAAATAAATTGAATTTGAAAGTGATTTTGAAAATAATCGATAATTCCCAATATGTGGATTGGACTGGAGTTGAATCGAAATTATCTTCGGGATATTTCGATGTTGGATTTCGTGACTATACAAATATTGTTATGGGGATTTGAAAGATATTTTATATCGTTATTTCCAATACGATATTTGTTGGTTTCAGAATTTGATATTGAATATAAGCCGATATATTTTCTATTCAGAGCCCTGTATTTAATATCAAATGTGATTTGGGTTTATCGTGAATCGTGTTTTAGAAGACATTGGTTCTTTAACCCAGTTAAAGACAGAATATTGATTTTTGAGAAGATTAAAACTAAGTGGAGTTTTAATGAATCTTTAATTAGATTAAAAATGTGAATTGATAATTTTAATTATCAAATTTGAAAGGTGATCGAGAATGGAGTACCACCAGTTTTTCTCCAAAGCGATAGTTAAATCTTTATTTAGATTTGAACGTGAAATGGTAATTAATTTTACCGATAACACCGTGGTGTTAGGAATGGAGTGTTACCAGTTTTCTCCATGGGATATATAGGTTGGGATTGGGAAATAAAATAAATAATTACTTCGGTGTGGTTCGTTAATCCCGACTAGTTTGAAATGATATCCAAAGGAAGATTATAGGATAAATTTAGAAGAATTTATCTTGGATAAAATTAATGGGAACATTTCCCTAAGAAAGGGATTTTGTGAATAAAAGAATATTCTGAATTGGAATGAGGCGTTTGTTGTGTTTGTGTAACTTTCGTTTATTATATACGTGGGTTATTCAGAAAGGCCGGGTTTATACCCATTCTGAATAACCGATTCGACGAGATGTCGAAGATGAAGACGGTGGTTGAAGACCGGAAGTCTTCACATCGTTTGGGTGATTACTGATGATCTTGATTGGGCTGTACACCCAGGATGAGGGAATCAGTTGGTGATCGTCCAGACGTACTTGGAGATGGATGGATATGCGAGGAAAGTGCCTCCGGTTTCGTTCAGACCCAGAACAAACTTGTAAATGGATTGTGTGTCTGACACTGGATTTTATTCTGTGTTGATTGATCTCTATTAAATATACATCTGTTTGGCGGCGGAGAATTTATTCTCTTGCTTAACGCCCTTCTCTGAGACATACGAGCTCAGAGGTTGTATATCGATGGACATCAGTCGCATGGAGTGAATTGCCAATGTGGCATGCGTAAGTGGCAATTGATCAAGGCTTCTGTTGAAAAGCAAAGTCTTGTGGTTGATGATCAAAGCACGGCCTGTGTGGCGTAGCTTTGTGTATAACGTGAATTCGCGAGCCTCACACCTCGGTATGAGTCAAAAACGAGATAGTGACTGCAGGGAGAGCACGACGTTTCTTTCTAGCTAGGGTGGTGTCAGTGACCTACCAGCCCTGACATTTATATACTTTTCACCTGTGTGGTTGTTGGATATGAGGCGCCTCGGATATAGGTCTGTAAGGACCGGGAAACGTGTGTTCAGGAATAACTAATCCTCAAAAGTAAGAGAGGACCGGCCCTGAAGATCCAAGGATCATAGTGGGGTCCTGGGACATTTGCTAGAGTGTCTCGAACGCGGAGAGGAGCTTGCCCCTTGCCTCGGCTCATGACGGAATCCAATTTCCAATACGTGTATTGCGGTTTTAATTGTAGAACTAGTATGGCGACATGATAGATGGTACCCATGCCGCCTATGATTGATATTTATGATTGAAATTGTTTTGACACTATACACTTATAATAGTATCAAATAATGTGTTTTAAACGTATCAAGCATGCTTTGGCTGTTACAAGGGAAAACCCTATCCTCCGGCTTGCGTTGCATTGTGTGATGGAACCTGGGTCTTATAACAGCTTCATTTTTCTTTATTTAGCATTGCGCTGTTTGTTTTATGCACTGGTATTCTTGGGAGGAAACCCGTTCCGTGTTTTACGGCGTGGTCCCTTGATTTACCTAACTTTAAAACCAATATTAATAACTGTTTTAGTTCTCACACCAGTCACATGACTGACCTGGAGTTTATTGTTTTAACCTAAACTCTGGGTGCCCCTATTTTCCGCACGGGCAGCTAGTAGTTTTGGTTTTGCAGATTTATATTCACAGGGTCCTGGTTTACAGCTGGAATGGTATCCGGAAAGCTCTGTATCCGTATATTACTTCTAGTTGTGTTTTATATATTTTTCCGCTGCTATGTAATTTATTGTAATCTCTGATATTTATCGAATGTAATTTATCCATTTATACTCTGTATATTCTTGTATCTGATGGAATTGTTGTAATATACAATGAAATGTTCTTCCGTTTGTGTTCATTTGTGTGTTGTTCTCAAAGTATCCGCTCTTTCCTTCACGGGGAAGTTACGGGTTCTTTCAGTTGGTATCAGAGCTTTGGTTTACAGAGCTCGAGAACAAGACACATTAGAACCATACGAAAGAATTCATCAGATATTGGATTAGTAATATCCAATTAGAATTACTCGTTAGAGATAGGATCAGTAGTATCCTAGAACGAGTGTGAAGAGTATATTTTCCAAATGAAAACAATTTTGTTTTAAAATTTTAAATCGTTTTATACGTATTTTGAATATTTATTTATTTTGAATATGGACAATCGAGTATATATAGATTTCGCGTATACGCGTCATGAACGTATATTCGAAGTTTCAATATACTGGGTAGATATAGAATCACATTCTAGACATCCGGGGATGATTCTGATGATGGTGCATCATCATCAGTATTCATATTCGAGTTTCGAAGGTGTGATTTCTATATATTTCCATTAGACTGGTGTGAGAACCAAACTTATATAGTTAGAACACATTGTTGTGAATTGACATCAAAAACAAGATTTTCCGTATATATATATCAAAATTATGAATTTGAAACTCTAATTCACTAATTGATTGATGTTTGTGTTTTTTGTTTATTTGTTTGCTAATTTTGAACCATTTATGCCTAATTGAACCGAATATTGAACTATATTGAAAATTGGCCGCGTTTGCTTGCATATACATATACTTACATTGAACAGGTCATAGCAAGGAGGCTAGAGCCGAAGAATAAAATTTGTTTGCCCGACAAATAGGTACATGTTTACTACATAATTTCCTGTTTTGTTTGGGTGATGATGATTTTGTGAGCCTATTGGCTAGCCGCTTGGCTTTTTCTTTTTGAGATCTGAAGGACCGGGGAAGCTATTTGAAATTCCCCGATGCTCCCGGTGCAGGGGAGGTTATGGCGAAATTTTTCGAAAATTTAGGGTGTTAGCCAAATTTTTGAAATTTTGAAAATTCTCAGAAACTAAAAAGTTGGAGAAGGAAAGCCGGATCGAACGTATAGTTGAATAATCAAACCACTTTCGACTTTGTTCCTTTTCGGGGACGAAAAGTTTTAAGTGGGGGAGATTGTAATAACCCGTAAAATGCGAGCCAGTTTGAAATTTTTATTTTGGCAATTTTAATGAATTTTGAATATTTAAAATGGATTATTTTAAATAATATCGACGAGAAATTTATTTTGAATATAATTCGAACGTATATATTATATACGTCGTCGTTAGAATATAATATTTATATATAATTATAAATAGAATTGAAATGGCGCGGTAGTTCGAAAATTTGATTTCTAATTTCAAATGAATATACCGAATTCGTTTTAAGTCGGAATTGAACAAAACAAGAAATATTTGAATCTTCTCAACTATATCTTTCTAACGAAGTTGAGTAATTGAGATTTCACTTAAGAAATGATAAGATATGTCCAGTTGAAAATTCTGAATAGTCGCTATGGAATTCAGGCCCTTAAAAATGGACATTTTGCAAATGACCTCGGATTTCGACGAAACCACTTTTGTTGGGTCCGTGATGTCAAATAATTGCTAGGTTTCAAATTTCATAATTTTTCGAATCAATATGTGAGCGTGGCAAAGGAAAACGCGTTTGACCATTTCAGTTGATTTTAATCGACTGGAAATTGGCCATTTTTCCAACGGTCTCAGAATTCGACGAAACTAGTTTTGTTAGGACCGTATCATCCATACGAAGCTAGAAAATATTTTTTGAGAATTTTTAAAGTTCGTATGTGACCCCGGTAATTTGAAATGTACGTTTAAAATTCAATATAGCGATTTAAATATAAATTCAACGGAAACTGATCAAAGCGATCGAATCAGCTTGCGATGCATATCCCATTGTGTTCGGAATGGGGGTTAAACGCTATGGACGACAGGTGGTGGGCCTCGTTTAGAGGACGTATATAAAAGTCAACTTTTAAAAATAATAAAATAAATAAATAAAAAACCCTCTCTCCCTTAAAACCTTCTGCCCCCCCCCCCCCCCCCGATTAAAATTCATTCAACAGAAAATAAAAAAAATAAAAAAAAATGAAAAAAAGGAGGAGCTCGTCGCTCCTCCCATCACCGCGCCTCAGGCGCGGCCTTCACTCCCCTCCGCCTGCTTCTCCTCCGCGACCCTCTTCTTCGCCGAATCCACCTCGAGCCCCCCCCTAAAACCCACCGCAACTCTCCCCTGGCCCACGCAGGGACCCCCGACGCCACCCCGAGCCTGCGCCACCTCCAGGACACCGCCGATCCACCCCCAGCGAGCCCTCCGACCTCCGACGCTAGCGAACGCCCGAACCCCCCCCCCCCCTGTAAGTCCTTTTTTTTCTTTTTATTTATTTTATTTTTGATTTATATAAACTGAAAAAAAAAGATTAAATACTGTTTTTATTTTAAAGTTTAAAACTAATTTCGATTTTAAGTTTAAAAACTGTTTTTTTTTTTGTTTAAAAACTGATTTTAAAGAGTAATTTAAAACTGATTTTAAAAAGAATTTAAAATTGAAAAGGTTTGAATTTTAAATGGAAAAAGATTAGAACTTTAAAAGGTGAAAAGATAGGATTTTTATTTGATAAAAGGTATGATTTTTATATTTTTAAAGTGATAAAAATATGACTTTTATATTTTTAAAGTATTAAAAATATAATCTTTACTATATAGAAATATTAAAAATATGATTTTTATATTTTTAAAGTATTAAAAATATAATCTTTATAGGATAGAGAATATAAAGATATCATCTTTGTATATGTAGCGAAATAAAAATCTGATTTTTATTTTATATACGTTGGAATAAAGTGATGATTTTTATAAAGATGAAATCTATATTTTTGAAAAGGCGAAATCTTTATATAGAGAATAGCGTTATAAAAATAGAATTTTTATCTATATATTAGCGGTAAGGAAAAATGATTTTTATATATTGAATAGCATAGTAAAAATTCGATTTTTAAATATATGAAGTGATTATAAAAATATGATTTCTAAATTGAAAGTGAATAAATAAAAATGTGATTTTTATTTTAAAGACATCAAAATATAAAAATGTGATTTTTAGGTATATAGTGGCTACGGGCAACAAAGATGACGAAGATGGGATAACGAAGAAGATTTCTATTAATGAAGAGTCGTGGTATTGGATAGCTTTCGGTGAGAACTTCTCACTCTTCAATTTCTTTTTCTAGTTATATATATATATATATGCTAGGATGCAGACGGTGCTTAGTAGCACCCGACACCCGTCATCCACAGACCATGGATGGCTTGTTTGTTAAATTGTTTGGTTGTGTAGTAGGGTAGATTATTTGATTTGAATTGAATTATTGGGTGAATTGAAATTGATTTGATTGATGTGTGAATGGCGTGGGCCTTCACTAGACCGGGGATAAGGCTAGGCCTCGTCCCGTTTCTAGTATCGTGCCGTTATGCCGCCGAAATTTTCTAAAATATGTTAGAAAAATAAAAATATCATTTTATTGTGTAAATGAACTAATAGAAATTCAAGTGTTGAAATAAATATTTTTGACGTTAAAAATATAATTTTTAACGTGAAAGTGAATAAATAAATATTTATAAACAAATCGGCCGATTTGTTTGTATACACTGATTTGACTGATATTGATTGGGTCGATAAATTTTACACATCGCCCAACTGCACAAATAAAATCTGTGTTTGATTGTTTGAAACCCCACACGGGTGTTGGGATGAAATTTGAAGTTCACTCATCCTGATTGATTAGAAATGTCGATCGATTGATTGACAGGCTGTTATAAGTGTCAGATATCTATATTTGATGCTTATGCAGTGTAGTGCACTTTGGTTGATGGTTGATTATTTTTCAATGCTATTATATACATGTGTTGTATGGAATCCGTATAATTAACGATTATATGGAGATTGATTGGGCCTCATTCCAATCGGGAAAATAATGAATATTATAAAAGAAAATTCATGTGTTGAATATAAAAATAGTCATGTGTTGACGATGTTCATGTGTTGAAACTATTCAGGTGTTGAGTAAAATATTTTAAATAAAATAAATTACATCTTTATCACATTTAAAATTAGAACTACTTCCCAGTAGAAGTCTAATTGAAAATCAAACGATAGATACCATAGTTTTATAAAATATTTTACATAACAAAAATAGTGATGTGTTGACAGTACTCATGTGTTGAGATTAGTCGTGTGTTGAAAGAAATATTGATTCATGTGTTGAATGGGATAAATATTCATCTGTTGGATAGAATAAAGAAGTTTTGAAAAATATAAAGCCGTGTTGATTAGAAATGCGTTATTTTGACGCGAACGATATTTATATCGATTTTATTCGTTGTATAATGAATATTGAAAAGTGATTTCAAAATTAAATATTTTGAAATGAAATTCAAATTGAATTAGATTAAAATACGAATTGAATAGGAAGTGAATTTGAATTCGAATAAAATAGAAATGAATTCAAATTGAATTAAATTGAAATTGAAATTTAAAACGAACTGAAATTGAATTGAAATCAATTTGAAACGAATTCGAATTGAATCAAATAGAAGGTAAATTCGAATTGAAATTGAATTGAAACGAATTTGAATTTGAATTGAATTGAAATGAACTCGAATTGAATTGAAATCAAATCGATTTGAAATTGAATGTAGTGTTGAAATGGTTTTGAAAACGAATTTAAAACGATTTATAAAATTCGTTTTAAAAGGAAATCGACGAAATGTATATAATATATATATATTATATATATATATATAATGGCCTGAATAGAACGCGCCGCGCCGCGGCAGTTCGTGAATTTCGACCATTTATTTCAAACGGACATTGCGGGAGATCCGACCGTCGGATTCTCCTAAAACCGGAACCGTTGGGTTCGTATCGAAAAGAGCTTTCCAATGAATATTAGAAATTTGAAATCTAACGGTTGGATTTGGAATTATGTCCAAATCAAATTCGAAAAAGGTCGCTGTAAGTGCAGTTCGATAGCCGTTTATGGAAATCGACTGTACGGGCCTTGATAAAATTATTAAAAATATTGATAATTTGTGTAAAATTATAATATGTGAATTGGAAAGAATTGGGCTGGAAAATTCCACATTAGAAGGTAAAAATAGATTTTTATCGAAATGAACTAGTTTTGAACTAGAATTGAAATCAATTTATTTTTAAAATAAATAAATTGAATTTGAAAGTGATTTTGAAAATAATCGATAATTCCCAATATGTGGATTGGACTGGAGTTGAATCGAAATTATCTTCGGGATATTTCGATGTTGGATTTCGTGACTATACAAATATTGTTATGGGGATTTGAAAGATATTTTATATCGTTATTTCCAATACGATATTTGTTGGTTTCAGAATTTGATATTGAATATAAGCCGATATATTTTCTATTCAGAGCCCTGTATTTAATATCAAATGTGATTTGGGTTTATCGTGAATCGTGTTTTAGAAGACATTGGTTCTTTAACCCAGTTAAAGACAGAATATTGATTTTTGAGAAGATTAAAACTAAGTGGAGTTTTAATGAATCTTTAATTAGATTAAAAATGTGAATTGATAATTTTAATTATCAAATTTGAAAGGTGATCGAGAATGGAGTACCACCAGTTTTTCTCCAAAGCGATAGTTAAATCTTTATTTAGATTTGAACGTGAAATGGTAATTAATTTTACCGATAACACCGTGGTGTTAGGAATGGAGTGTTACCAGTTTTCTCCATGGGATATATAGATTGGGATTGGGAAATAAAATAAATAATTACTTCGGTGTGGTTCGTTAATCCCGACTAGTTTGAAATGATATCCAAAGGAAGATTATAGGATAAATTTAGAAGAATTTATCTTGGATAAAATTAATGGGAACATTTCCCTAAGAAAGGGATTTTGTGAATAAAAGAATATTCTGAATTGGAATGAGGCGTTTGTTGTGTTTGTGTAACATTCGTTTATTATATACGTGGGTTATTCAGAAAGGCCGGGTTTATACCCATTCTGAATAACCGATTCGACGAGATGTCGAAGATGAAGACGGTGGTTGAAGACCGGAAGTCTTCACATCGTTTGGGTGATTACTGATGATCTTGATTGGGCTGTACACCCAGGATGAGGGAATCAGTTGGTGATCGTCCAGACGTACTTGGAGATGGATGGATATGCGAGGAAAGTGCCTCCGGTTTCGTTCAGACCCAGAACGAACTTGTAAATGGATTGTGTGTCTGACACTGGATTTTATTCTGTGTTGATTGATCTCTATTAAATATACATCTGTTTGGCGGCGGAGAATTTATTCTCTTGCTTAACGCCCTTCTCTGAGACATACGAGCTCAGAGGTTGTATATCGATGGACATCAGTCGCATGGAGTGAATTGCCAATGTGGCATGCGTAAGTGGCAATTGATCAAGGCTTCTGTTGAAAAGCAAAGTCTTGTGGTTGATGATCAAAGCACGGCCTGTGTGGCGTAGCTTTGTGTATAACGTGAATTCGCGAGCCTCACACCTCGGTATGAGTCAAAAACGGGATAGTGACTGCAGGGAGAGCACGACGTTTCTTTCTAGCTAGGGTGGTGTCAGTGACCTACCAGCCCTGACATTTATATACTTTTCACCTGTGTGGTTGTTGGATATGAGGCGCCTCGGATATAGGTCTGTAAGGACCGGGAAACGTGTGTTCAGGAATAACTAATCCTCAAAAGTAAGAGAGGACCGGCCCTGAAGATCCAAGGATCATAGTGGGGTCCTGGGACATTTGCTAGAGTGTCTCGAACGCGGAGAGGAGCTTACCCCTTGCCTCGGCTCATGACGGAATCCAATTTCCAATACGTGTATTGCGGTTTTAATTGTAGAACTAGTATGGCGACATGATAGATGGTACCCATGCCGCCTATGATTGATATTTATGATTGAAATTGTTTTGACACTATACACTTATAATAGTATCAAATAATGTGTTTTAAACGTATCAAGCATGCTTTGGCTGTTATAAGGGAAAACCCTATCCTCCGGCTTGCGTTGCATTGTGTGATGGGACCTGGGTCTTATAACAGCTTCATTTTTCTTTATTTAGCATTGCGCTGTTTGTTTTATGCACTGGTATTCTTGGGAGGAAACCCGTTCCGTGTTTTACGGCGTGGTCCCTTGATTTACCTAACTTTAAAACCAATATTAATAACTGTTTTAGTTCTCACACCAGTCACATGACTGACCTGGAGTTTATTGTTTTAACCTAAACTCTGGGTGCCCCTATTTTCCGCACGGGCAGCTAGTAGTTTTGGTTTTGCAGATTTATATTCACAGGGTCCTGGTTTACAGCTGGAATGGTATCCGGAAAGCTCTGTATCCGTATATTACTTCTAGTTGTGTTTTATATATTTTTCCGCTGCTATGTAATTTATTGTAATCTCTGATATTTATCGAATGTAATTTATCCATTTATACTCTGTATATTCTTGTATCTGATGGAATTGTTGTAATATACAATGAAATGTTCTTCCGTTTGTGTTCATTTGTGTGTTGTTCTCAAAGTATCCGCTCTTTCCTTCACGGGGAAGTTACGGGTTCTTTCAAACCTGTTCAATAGATATACATGTACATGTATGCAAATTCTAACAATTTTCAATACAATTCAATATTTGGTTCAATTTGGCTAAAGGTTCAACATTTAATTAATCAAACAATAATCAAACAACACAATCAGCAATCAGTTAGTTGATTAGCTTTTCAAATTCATAATTTGATATATAGTCAAAAATCACATTTTTTATGCCAAATCACAACAATAGGCCCTATCTAGTTTTGGTTCTCACACCAGTCAATTGGAAATATATAAATATCACACTTTCGAAACTCGAACACAAATACTGATGATGTCGCGACATCACCAGAATTATCCCCGAGCGACTACAATGCGATTTTATATCTATCCACTATATTAAAACTTTGAATACATGTGGATCAGACGTATATGCAAAATCCATATATACTGGATTGTCCACATCAATATAAATAATCAAATACGAATAATTGATTTAAATTTTTAAAACAAAACTGGTTTTAAATTTTATTTTGAAAAGTTAACACTCTTCACACTCGTTCTAGGATACTACTGATCCCATCTCTAACGAGTCATTCTCGTTGGATATTACTAATCCAATCTCTGATGAATTCTTTCGTTTGGTTCTAACGTGTCTTGTTCTCTGAGCTTTGTAAACCAAAGCTCTGATATCACTGTGATAACCCGTAACTTCCCCGGTAAGGAAAGCACGAATTACTTTGAGGACAAGACGAATCAGAACGCAAACAGAAGAACATTTCATTGTTTATTACAACAATTCCATCAGAATACAAGAATATACAGAGTATGAATAAATATACATTCGATAAATATCAGAGATCACAATATGTTACATAACAGCGGAAAAATAATACAAAACACAACTGAAAGTATTACACGGATACAGAGCTTCCCGAGCATCGTTCCAGCTGTAAATCAGGATCCTGTGAATATAAATCTGCAAAACCAAAACTACTAGCTGCCCGTGTGGAAAATAGGGGCACCCAGAGTTTAGGTTAAAACAATAAACTCCAAGTCAGTCATGTGACTGGTGTGAGAACTAAAACAGTTATTAATCTTTATTTTAAAGTTCGGTAAATCAAGGGACCACGCCGTATAACACGGAAAGGGTTTCCTCCCAAGAATACCAGTGCATAAAACAAACAGCGCAATGCTAAATAAATAAAAATGAAGCTATTAAAAGACCCAGGTCCCATCACACAATGCAACGCAAGCCGGAGGATAGGGGTTTTACCTTATAATAGCCAAAGCATGCTTGATACGTTAAAAACACATTATTTGATACTATAATAAATGTATAGTGTCAAAACAATTTCAATCATAAATATCAATCATAGACGGCATTAATGACCCATACCACTATGTCGCCATACTAGGTTCTACAAATAAAGCCTCAATATCACGTATTGGAAATTGGATCTCCGTCATGAGTCGAGGCAAGGGGCAAGCTCCTCTCCGTTCGAGACACTCTAGCAAATGTCCCAGGACCCCACTATGATCCTTGGATCTTCAGGGCCGGTCCTCACCTAACTTCGGAGGATTAGTTATTCCTGAACACATGTTTCCCGGTCCGAACAGACCTATATCCGAGGCGCCTCGCATTCCAACAACCACACAGGTGAAAAGTATATAAATGTCAGCCAGTTTAAGCACTGACACCACCACAAGCTAGAAAGAAACGTCATGCTCTCCCTGCAGTCACTATCCCGTTTTTGACTCATACCGAGGTGTGAGGCTCGCAAATTAACGCCATACACAAAGCTGCGCCACACAGGTCGTGCTTTGATCATCAACCACAAGACTTTGCTTTTCAACAGAAGCCTTGATCATTTGCCACTTAGGCGTGCCACACAGGAAATTCACTCCATGAGACTGATGTCCATCGATATATAACCTCTGAGCTCGTACGTCTCAGAGAAGGGCGTTAAGCAAGAGAATAAATTCTCCGCCGCCAAACAGATGTATATTTAATAGAGATCAATCAACACAGAATAAAATCCAATGTCAGACACACAGTCCATTTACAAGTTCGTTCTGGGTCTAAACGGAACCGGAGGCACTTTCCTCGCATATCCATCCATCTCCAACTACGTCTGGATGATCACCAACTGATTCCCTCATCTTGGGTGTATAGCCCAATCAAGATCATCAGTAATCACCCAAACGATGTGAAGACTTCCGGTCTTCAACCACCGTCTTCATCTTCGACATATCGTCGAATCGGTTATTCAGAATGGGTATAAACCCGGCCTTTCCGAATAACCCGCGTATATAATAAACACGTGTTACACAAACACAACATACGCCTCATTCCAATTCAGGATATTATTTTATTCAAATTTTCACATTCTTAGGGAAAGGTTCCCATTAATTTTATCAAAGATAAATTCTTCTAAATTTATTCTTTAATCTTCCTTTGGATATCATTTCAAACCACGTTAAGGTTTTCCAAACTAGTCGGGATTAGCGAACCACACCGAAGTAATTATTTATTTTATTTCCCAATCCCAACCTATTCATCCCATGGAGCAAAACTGGTAACACTCCATATCTAACACCACGGTGTTATTGGTAAAATTAATTACCATTTCACATCCAAATCTAATTAAATATTTAACTATCGCTTTGGAGCAAAACTGGTGATACTCCATTCTCGATCACTTTTTTGATTTGATAATTTAAATTATCGATTCCCATTTCAATCTAATTAAAGATTCATTAAAACTCCACTTAGTTTTAATCTTCACAAAAATCAATATCCTGTCTTTAACTGGGTTAAAGAACCAATGTCACCTAAAACACGATTCACGATAAACCCAAAATCACTTTCTATTGTTAATCAGGTTAAAGAACAGGTGTTATTCAAAACACCGCTCACGATAAACCCAAAAACCAATTTAAATTCAACTCCAATTAACATTATTTAGTTGGTACACTTCATTAAATCTAAATAGAAAGATTTAATCTTTTTCTCAACTAGGCTTAAGAACAGTGTTAATGAAGGCACCATTCATGACAAACCCAAATCACATTTGATATTAAATACAAGGCTTTGAATAGAAAATATATCGGCTTATATTCAATATCAAATTCTACGACCAACAAATATCATATTGGAAATAACAATATAAATATATCTTTCAAATTTCCACAACCATATCTGTATAATCACGAAATCCAACATCGAAATATTCCGAAGATAATTTTGATTCAAATCCTTCCCAATTCACGTATTGGAATTCTGATTATTTTTAAAACCACTTCAAATTCAATTTATTTATTTCAAAAATAAATTGATTTTTAATTCCAGTTCAAAACTAGTTCATTTCGATAAAAATCTATTTTTATCCTTTCAAATGTGGAATTTTTCATCCTAGTTCTTCACAAATCATATATTATGATTTTACACAAATTATTAATATTTTTAATAATTTTATCAAGGCCCGTACAGTCGGTTTTCAATAACGTCCACCGAACTGCACTTACAGTGACCTTTTCCAAATTTGATTTGGACATAATTCCAAATCCATCCATTAGATTTCAGATTTCTAATATTCATTGGAAAGCTCTTCTCGGTACGAACCCAACGGTTCCGCTTTCAGGAGAATCCGATGGTCGGATCTCCCGCAACGTCAATTCGAAGTCAATGGTCGAAATTCACGAACTGCCGCGGCGCGTTCTATTCAGGCCATTATATATATATATATAATATATATATATATTTCGTCGATTTCCTTTTAAAATGTATTTTATAAATCGTTTTAAATTCATTTTTGAAGCGATTTCAACTTCATATTCAATTTCGAATCGAAATTGAATATTCCACATCATCGATACACAAATGATAATATTTTCAAAACGTTATATTTTGAAATCACTTCTTTTTTTATAATTATTATAAAAACGAATATAATCGATATAAATATCGCTCATGTCAAAATGGCGCATCTCTAATCAACACAACTTTATAATTTCAATAAATTCGTTATTCTATTCAACAAATGAATATTTATTTTATTCAACACATGAATATATATTTCTTTCAACACATGAATATTTTCAACACATGAGCACTGTCAACACATGACTATTTTTGTTATTTAATATATTTTATAAAATTATGGTATCTATCGTTTGATTTTTAAATCAGACTCCAACCGTAAAGTAGTAAGAGAATGATTCCCTAAGTATTAACCCCGAAGGCCGAAACCAATATCAGATTAATACCCAGGAAACCACTCATCTTATCTATTTTCCAGTTAGTTCTAACTTTAAATATGATAAAGATGTAAATTTTATTGTTAAAATATTTCTTTCAACACATGATAATTTTCAACACATGATTATTTTCAACACATGATCATTTTCAACACATGGTAATTTTCAACACATGATTATTTATATTTTATAATTTTCTTTATTTCCCCAAATGGAATGAGGCCCAATCAATTACCATATAATGTTAATTATATGGTTTCCATACAACACATGTATATAATAGCAACGATAAATAATCAACCATCATCCAAAGTGCACCACACAACTGCATAAGCATCAAATATAAATAATTAACGCTCACACGGTCTGTCGACCAATTGATCGACATACAATTAAATAATTGGGATTAGTGTATGACAAATATCATCCCAATACCCGTGTAGGGTTTCAAACAATCAAACACAGATTTTATTTGTGCAGTTGGGCGATGTGTAAAATTTATCGTCCCAATCAATATCAGTCAAATCAGTGTATATAAACAAATCATCCGATTTGTTTATAAATATTTACTTTATATACACGTTAAAAATTATATTTTTAACTATAAAATATTTTCCACTATAAAATATTTTATTTCAGTCCACATCACACAATCAACTACACATCAAAATCAAACAAACAAGCATACAAGCCGTCCATGGTCTGTGGACGACGGGTGTCGGGTGCTACTAAACACTGTCTGCATCCTAGTATATATTTTTAACTAGAAATTTAAATTAAAGGCGAGGAGTTCTCACCGAGGGTTCCACTCCGTCGTGCTTTACTTTTGAACTGCTGAACCGTCTGGATCTGCTTGAAATTCCAATGCAGTTCTTTTCACGCTGTTCAAAATAAAAATTATATTTTTATCACTTCATTCTAATAAATAAAAATCATATTTTTATTTCTTCTTCATATATATTCTTCGACGCTTCATCCTATATAAAAATTATATTTTTATATTTCTACTTCTTATACAAAGATCGAATTTTTATTTCATTACATGTACAAGAATCATATTTTTATATTCTCTATTATATAAAAATTCTATTTTTAATCCGCTACTCATATAAAAATCGAATTTTTATTGTGCTTATATAACAATCTCGCCTTTCTTCATTTTCTTCTAACAAAAATCCTATATTTCTATTTTTAAAATTCTAAACTCTCCTTAAAGATTCAAACTTTACTTCTATATAAAAATAATTCAAACTTTACTTCTATAAAAAAGTTAAACTTTCTTTCATTTTAAAGATCTAACCTTTTTAACTTTTAAAAATATAATCTTTATATTTTTAAAAATGTAATCTTTATATCGATAAAAATCGAAACTTTTCATATTTAAAAATCTCCCCTTTCCTATACCAAAAATACGATCTTTTTACTTAGAAAAATATAATCTTTTTAAGTTAATCATATAGATGGAAACCACTTCTAATTTCAGTTTTAAAAACAGTGTTCTATCACTAAATTAGTTACATAAATTACATAGAATAAAAATAAAAAGAAATAAAATAACTAAACAGAAAACTTACTTTAGCTTTCGAAGAGGGAGGGGGCTGTTAAGGCGGCGAAGGAGGTCGGAGCGTCAGTTTCAGGCGAGGACACGGCTGTGGGGGTCGGTTTTGGGCGTTGGCGGCTCGGGACGAAGAGGGGTGGTGGTCTGAGGTGGCGCAGAGGGTTGTGGTGGTCGGGGGTGTGTGTTGGCGGCGGCTACACGAGGGTTTGGGGCCAGGGAGTGGTTTTCACTGGAGATGGTCTTCGTGGGTATCGGGTTCGATTGGAAGAGAGGGGGGCGGAGCTCCATCGCGAGGAGGAGAGGGGAACGACGGGAAGGAGGAGCGAAGGTGGAGGCGCGATGGCCATCGTGGAGCGGCGCTGAACGAATCGGGGGGGCGATTTGGGTGTAATCGTTTTTTTTTCTTTTGTTTCATTTTGACTGAAATGAATTTCAAAAAAGGGGGTATTAACATATATTTATTTATTTTAAATTATTTTATCTCTCCAAAAGGATAATCGTAAGACCGAATCCACACAAAAACATGGATGGTTTTTGCCTTACGATAACCCAAAACAGTTTTGAAAACAATATATTTTCTGATATTATGATAATGTCTATATATAAGTAAATATCAATCTAGTGGAACGCTTGCATCTCACGCTCCACGTATATAGTATACAATCAAAACCGCAGGCGCTTATTGGAGATGGGATTCCAAATCTAATAAGGTATGGGACCACCTGCCGATCGTGTATCTCTAGAGACGAATACATTGGGTTCAAAAAGAACGTCTTGCAACCCGGCCCACACATGACTGACCACTCATTTCGCTTGAGTGTATCGAATGTATATCACCGACGGTTGGGATCAGCAACCGCCTCCCGAAAAGGAACAGCATCGAATATAGATTTAAGAAACAAATGGAATTCCTCTAGATAGGTGATCATACACCCTAATGGGAGCGACCCACATAGCCATGCTGCCTGCCCGATTTTTGTCATTTCCCGGTTGATGAGGCTTGAGGTCAGAATTTCCTTTACAGCACCTGGCCACCATTCACTTTGAATGCCACATCATCAGATCCGCCAGATATCACACTGATTGACGTCCACAAAAATACTCTAGTTTATCTGGCTAGAGAATAACCATTTCTCCGCCATCAACTATGGTACGTTTGGAGAAATCAACACATGTAATTCCATTTTGAAATACTCTATCAGACATTTGTCCATACAAGTCATCCAAGAACAGGATGAACCGAAGGCACTCTCCTACTGCATCCTAGGAATCACCCTACAGATTAGTAGCGAGAAGTCCTTGCAACCCGTAGATTCCAATCACGACAGAATCACTATTGGAATATCTCCGGCCGCTAAACCGGAGAAATCCAATCAGTAGTCCTTCCGCTCGCGAAAATCAACGGTCTTGTACTGCTCTATCTTCAATGATCTTCTTTCATGTACTTACTGGTCGGATGGTTTTCGAATATAAATTCGATCCCGGCCTTTCCGTACCAACGATCGTATGGGTCAACTTTGATCGTTGGTGTTTTAACTATCAAATAAATAACTGTGTGAATAACATGAGTTTACCAGTTCCGTGCTAACACTACAGGGCCTTTTTAAAACGATTAACGATATTTAATCTTAAACTCTTTAAATATTTCATCATTTCAAATATACTCATTTGATATATAAGATTTCATATTTTCAAAACTATTTCACTTTCATATCAAATTCTTTAATTTCTTATCATTTCAAAACCATTTACTATTTTATTCCTTATTAACCATACTGGAAAACGACTCATCTTTTTCAAGTGAACAACATTATGAAATCTTCTTTATTTTATCACCTTGATATAATAACCAACTATCTTAGTATAAACCATTTTCAAAACTTAGCATTTCAAATTTCCTTTTATCTTAAAATTACCATTTCGTATATTCTCTTTTTATTTCCCTTACTTAGGAAATACAATTTATATAGTAAGTCTCGAACATTTTCCCTCCTCCATTTCTTGGGTCGTCCAATTATAAATTCTCGACCCTTTTTCTTACATCCCGTTATCCTTTCTCGTATGGAACCAGATTATCTTCACCTTCTCATGACGAACTAATATCACCCTCAGATAATCCCGAAGTCGTTCAAGTTGGGGTATCTAATTACCTCTCAGACCTTGATCGACAACGTTCCTACCGTGAGGTAGACATCAGTTGTAATTCAACACTCGACATTTTTTTCTAATTTCAGACATGACTCATTTAACCATAAATTTTACTTTACACACTTCTTTCCTTAGGCATTCTTATTCTCAATAATATTTCTAAATCTCTTGATAATGAATTTAAATATTCCGTCTACTTTTTCTTTTTTAAATAATATATTTGCTGCTCGAATTTTTGTAAACCAAATCATGACTATCATATTAACAAACTCCAAATAATTAATTAATGATTAACTTAAATAATTTCCTTTAAATTATCTCCCAAACGACTATTCAAATTTATATCATCAAGTTAATTTCTACTTGCTCGCTTATAAATCTGATAAATCTCGGATTTTCCTTTACAAAACCAATTTATAAGTTCGATAAATAAATAATAAATATATTTTCTTTTTACAAATTCTAATTCAAAATAATATATTTAAAAATCCATTCTTTTTCGTTATAAAACAAATTTTTATAACTTTAACTCGTCGATTTACTTGACGGTAGATCGATATAGGCCCTGTACTGTCAATTACTCCACCAACGGTGCACATTTGTTTAAACCAAACAAATAGTGAATTTCAAATTAATATTCTACCATCCAATCAAACCAATTCAATTCAAATGGATAATGACCTCATAACAATCAAGACTGATAATTCAATGTCAATCAAATTATTTCACACTACCACGGCAATCCACACAATCCATTCGATAGAGCTTACTTTTTAACCTGTCCATTACTTTGGACCAGTGATCAAAATAACGGTTTGGTTTATTGAATTTTAAACAACGATTTATTTCAGGAATTAAATCCATTTATATATATATATGTATATATATATACGCATATATTCACAAACAACCATGAACAACAATAACACAAGATAAAACCAAATTATATAAAATAAAAGTGGATAGATCTGAGTGAGTTTAACTCACCTGGATTGGTTCGTCGATAGATCAGCCCATTTCTATCGAATTAAACTGCGTTTAATTCATTAAAAAAATCCAACTGCTGCATGCCCTGCTCAGTCCTTATCCATCGTGTCGTACTCGTCTTCACGGTCACGGTGTTTTTCGTTTCGTCTGAATCTGATTTCGTGAGTGTTCGAAATCAGTATTTGAAGTTTTATAAATATTTAAACTAACTAAACCTTTAAAACTTCTAAATAATAATTGGGCCTTACCATTAATTAGTCCAGCCCAACCCGCACCCTCTTCATTTAAACCCTAAAACGTCAGTTCCACCTTCATTCTTTCACCCGTAGCCGCTACTAAAATCAGAGCAAACCCTAGAGGAAACGAAAATGGCCTCCCCGTCGCCAACCGGATCTCCTCAAAGCTGCGACGCCTGCTGCCTCGGCCTCCTTCCACTTGATTCAACCCCGACCGAAGCCCAAAAGCTAAGTATTTTTTCCCCTAAATTAATTTCTGTTTTGATTTTCTTTTGCTTTTGAATTCGGTTTAATTCTATGCTGTGTTGATCTAGTTTGTGGTGCGTGGTTATGTATTTATAGTAGAAAGGATTCAGTGATTTACGAATTGTTAAATCGTAGCTTAGATTTAGTGGTACCTAAACCCTAGGTGCTTCGATTCTGCTATGAACTGTTCGTGATTGTTTGCGTGTGATGTCTTATAACAGTGATGGATTTTATGTACTTGTTTACTTAGATCTATGGACTGTTTATACTTCGATTTGGTATAGCTATGACACCCTTGGGTTGTTCATTCACCGCGTCCCTTGTCTGTAAGGATTTGATGGTGAATATATTGATTTCCTTCTAGCTATCGGTATAGTCTGTTCACATTAAAATTTGTATTCGAGTTGTCTTGTTCTTCTTGTAGATTTGAACTGATGTATTGTTTAATCGTATGGCCTTGTCTATGAAATATACAGCTTTTGATATGGTTCGTTCACATGGCCTTGTCTGCTATTTTTAAATTCAATTTCAGATCTACTTTGGGATAGCCGAATAGCTTTTTTTTTCTATGTGATTTCCGATTATATATAACATACGTTATCTGTTTCGATTTTGATGGTGTAAGATTTGATTTCCTTTACTGTACATTGTCTAAGAAATTGGGGTTTCCTACTGTTTTAATTTCAGGCAAGAACATGGCCTTCTGTACTTTAAATAAAGAAAGAATTTTAATAGATTTGATATGGCAGATTTGTTTGTACAGGTTTTTCAATCCCAACTAAATATTTGGCTATATTATTTTGATTCGAAAGATTGGATGGTATATTGTTTTCCTGTTTCTCTTACTTGTGCATTGATGATGCACATGTATAGGCTATTCGGCATTATGGATTTGATGTAGAATATATTCAAGATTTTGTTTTCTTTTAAAGTGTCTGTATACTATTTTTCACTGTTTCCATGTGGTATATTTTTTTCTCATTGGAAATCTTTCAACTTTAAATATATTTTTGCCTATTAGCTGCTCATAGCTTTCTTTTTCTCTCTTCTTCCCAGGTTGATTTTCTGCTGACAATAGTGGCGCTTTGATGGCTGCATTACCAGGCAGTGAGGATTTTGTTGGATCTCCATGCACAAATTTTGTTCCGCAAATTTATGTTGTGACATTGTATGGCCGAACCAGATTTGTATAGGACTTATATATATACATGTGTTATTCTATACTGTTCTGGATTTGGTGAATAGATTTTTATGTTTTACTGTTCAGGATTTTGTGTATAAATGTATACGCTTTACTGATCCTTCAATTGTTTCATGATCAGTGTTACATCTAGATATCACGGATATACTTGTGTAAGTTGAAACAAAATAAATAATCAATCATAGAATATGTTGGATATAAGGAATGTTTGTTCATCAATGGTTTACTTGTATCATAGTAATTTGTTTTATTTTTACATTCATTTATATATAAGTGCATATATATTATAGGAAACTGAGCCTAAACCATGGCCTAATCTGGTTACTCATTCACGCAACCCCCCTAATACATTTATGCTGAGTTCACTTTAAGCTTTAATTGTAGACTTTGAGAGACTTTTTTAAATGTTCACACTAGTTTTATACCAATACAAATCGAGATGCTGATGTTATAAATGATGTATAACCAGTCATGCATACAAGCAAACATCTAATAATAACCACAGTAAAGTTTTAACAGAGATAGTTTGAGGTGTTAGCTACTGTGTTGAGATATTAGTTGATTCTTTTTATTTCTAAAGACTTATTTTGTTTAACATTTCTCTTTATTTGTTATGTCTATTACTTTTCTTTACACCAATGAAATACTATATAACTTCAAACAAGGCTAAGATAAAAAAAATTAATACAAATCTGGTTAAACAATATATATAGATTATAATGTTAAAACTTTGATTTATAAACAGAATATATATTTTAAATCCATTCTAAATAAATATTTAAAATAATTTATATATTTGACTGCCAAAAACACGGGACATTACATTCTTCCCCCCTTAAAATAATTTCGTCCTTGAAATTGCTAAGGTAAGAAAAAATGTTGCAAATCCCATTAACTTTAAAAATATATTTAAATAGCACTTCATTTGTGAAGACCCGTAACTTCCCCGTAAAGGAAAGCGTCGGGTAGTTCGAGAACAAACCACAACAGAACGCATATAGAAGAACATTTCATTGTATATAACCACAATGCATCAGATTACAAGAATATACAGAGTATAAATGAATAATACACAGAAATATCAGAGATTTAAATTACATTTAAATACATAGCAGCGGAAAATAATACAATACACAACTAGAAGGAGATATACGGATACAAAGCTTTCCGGATATCGTTCCAGCTGTAAACCAGGATCCTGTGAATATAAATCTGCAAAAACCAAAACTACTAGCTGCCCGTGTCGAAAATAAGGGCACCCAGAGTTTAGGTTAAAACAATAAACTCCAGGTCAGTCATGTGACTGGTGTGAGAACTAAAACAGTTATTAATCTTTATTCTAAATCATTAGGTAAATCAAGGGACCACGCCGTATAACACGGAACGGGTTTCCTCCCAAGAATACCAGTGCATAAAACAAACAGCGCAATGCTAAATAAAGAAAAATGAAGCTGTTATAAGACCCAGGTCCTATCACACAATGCAACGCAAGCCGGGGGATAGGGTTTTCCCTTATAACAGCCAAAGAATGCTTGATACGTTTAAAACAAATCATTTGATACTATAATAAGTGCATATTGTACAAAACAACTTCAAATCATAAGTATCAATCATAGGCGGCATGGGTACCATATATCATGTCGCCATATATAGGTTTACAAATAAAACCGCAAAGTCACGTATTTGGAAATTGGATTTCCGTCTATGAACCGAGGCAAAAGATAGTCCTCAACCGATTCGAGACTGCCTAGTCCGAGTCTCAGGATCAGAGCTCGAGTGACCCTTGGATCGTCAGGGCCGGTCCACACGGAGTGGATTAAAATGCCTGAACATGCGTTTCTCCGCCCTATGGGGCGTAAATGAGCCAACTAAATGACTCCATCGGTTCGAGAACGACCGATCAATCCGAGGCGCCTCGCAACAGCAACAACCACATAAGTCAAACTCGTCAGGGCGTGTAAAACCACTGACGCCACTTCTAACTAGGAAGAAACGCATGTCCTCCCTGATGTCCCCTCCCGTTTTTGGTTCATACCGGGCGTGAAACTCGCGAAGCAAACGTTACACAAAGCTACGCCACAAAGGCCGTGCTTTGATCATCAACCACAAGACTTTGCTTTTCAACAGAAGCCTTGATCATTTGCATCTTAGCATGCCACACAGGCAAGCCATCCTATGCCACCGATATCAGTCACACAGAATGAAATCCGATGTCAGACACACAGTCCATTTACAAGTCCGTTCTGGGTCTGAACGAAACCGGAGGCACCTAGTACCCCGCATATCCATCGATCTCCAAGTACGTCTGGACGATCACTAACTGTTTCCATCTTCTTGGGTGTACAGCCCAATCAAGATCATCAGTTATCCCCCAAACGACGTGAAGACCTCCGGTCTTCGACCATCGTCTTCATCTTCGACTTATCGTCGTATCAGTTATTCAGAATGGGATAAACCCGGTCTTTCCGAATAACTCCCGTATATTTTATAAAAGTGTTACACAAACACAACATACGCCTCATTCCAATTCATTAGTCACTAACCGTAAATTAATCAAGAGAATAATTCCCCAAATATTAACCCCGAAGGCCGAAACCAACATCAGATCAATATCTAGAAAACCATTCTGCTTGGCTAACCGACAGTTAGTTTCTAAATTTCACATTCATAGGGAAAGGTTCCCATTAATTTTATCAAAGATAAATTCTTGAATTTATTCTTTAATCTATTTTTGAATATCAATTCAAACTAGTCGGGATTAGCGAACCTTACCGAAGTAATCATTTGTTTTAATTTCCCAATCCCAACCTATTCATCCCATGAAGTAAAACTGGTAATACTTCATATCTAACACCACAGTGTTATCGGTAAATTCAATTACCATTTCACGTTCAAATCTAATTAAAGATTTAACTATCGCCTAGAGCAAAACTGGTGATACTCCATTTTCGATCATTTCAATCTAATTAAAGATTCATTAAAACTCCACTTAGTTTTAATCTTCGACTGGGTTAAAGAATCTGTGTCATTTAAAACACGGTTCACGATAAACCCAAAATCACATTCATTAATTATCGGGTTAAAGAACAAGTGTTATTTAAAACACTGTTCACGATAAACCCAAAAATCAATATCAATTCAATTCCAATTAAATATTATTTAATTGGTACACTTCATTAAATCTAAATAAAAAGATTTAATCTTTTCTCAACTGGGTTCAAGAACGGTGTTAGTGAAGACACCATTCACGACAAACCCAAATCACATTTGATATTAAATACAAGGCTCTGAATAGAAAATATATCGGCCTATATTCAATATCAAATTCTACGATTAACAAATGTCGTATTGGAAATAACGATATAAAAATATATCTTTCAAATTTCCATAACAACACCTGTATAATCACGAATTCCAACATCGAAATATTCCGAAGACAATTTCGATTCAAATCCACTCCAATGCAATCATTGGAAATTTTGGTTATTTTCAAAACCCTTTTCGAATTCAATTTATTTATTTAAAAATAAATAGAATTATAATTCTAGTTCAAAACTAGTTCATTACGATAAAAATCTATTTTTATCTTTTCAAATATGGAGTTTTTCATCCCAAATCTTCACAAATCATTTCTTATGATTTTACATAAATTATTACTATTTTTAATAATTTTATCAAGGCCCGTACAGTCGATTTCCATCAACGGCCATCGAACTGCACTTACAGCGACCTTTTTCGAATTTGATTTGGACGTAACTCCAAATCCAACCGTTAGATTTCAAATTTCTAACATTCATTAGAAAGCTCTTTTCGATACGAACCCAACGGTTCCGGTTTTAGGAGAATCCGACGGTCGGATCTCCCGCAATGTCCGTTTGAAATAAATGGTCGAAATTCGCGAACTGCCGCGGCGCGGCGCGTTCTATTCAGGCCATTATATTATATATAATATATATATATAATATATATATCGTCGATTTCTATTTAAAACGAATTATATAAATAGTTTTAAATTCGTTTCAACTTCTATTTCAATTCAAAGCCAAAATTGAATTCTTCTTTATAAATTCGTTTCAAAATTCATTTCTATTCAATTCGAAATTCAATTCAATTTGAATTCATTTCAATTCGATTCATTTCGAAATCGTTTTCAATTCAATTCATTTCGAAATCGTTTTCAATTCATTTTGAATTCGTTTTCAATTCAATTCATTTCGAAATCGTTTTCAATTCATTTTGAATTCGTTTTCAATTCTATTCATTTCGAAATCGTTTTCAATTCAATTCATTTCAAAATATTCGATTTCGAAATCACTTTTCAATATTCATTTTAAAATGAATAAAATCGATATAAATATCGTTCACGTCAAAATGGCGTCAATCTAATCCTCACGGCTTCACATATTTCTAATTTCAAATATTCTATTTCAAATATTTCTATTTCAAATATTTCTATTTCAAATATTTCTATTTCAAATATTTCTTTTTTTTTTTCGAAACTGGAATGAGGCCCAATCAATTACCATATAATGTTAATTATATGGATTTTCTACAACACATGTATGTATCAACAACGATGAATATCAACCATCAACCAAAGTGCACTACACTGTATAAGCATCCAATATAGACATTTAACGCTTATAGCAGCTTGTCAATCAATCGATCGACATATTTAATCAATCAGGATGAGTGAACTTCAAATTTCATCCTAACACCCGTGTGGGGTTTCAAACAATCAAACACATATTTTATTTGTGCAGTTAGGCGATGTGTAAAATTTATCGACCCAATCAACGTCATTCAAATAGGTGTACATAAACAAACCGTCTGGTTTGTAAATGAATATTTATTTATTCACATTCACGTTAAAAATTATATTTTTAACGATAACACATTTTATTTTAACATATGAATTTCTATTCAGTTCATTCGTTAAATAAAATGCTATTTTTATTTTTCTAACTTATTTTAGAAAATTTCGGCGGCATAACGGCACGATACTAGAAACGGGACAAGGCCTAGCCTTATCCCCGGTCTAGTGAAGGCCCACGCCATTCACACATCAATCAAATTCACTTTCGTTATGCAAACCACAAAATTTGGAGTAAGGGTCTAACCTAGCCTTACTCCTTCGCCTTATAACGGCGCACGTCTAATCCTAACCAATTTATCGATTCGATTTTTCACACCACAAACCACATTCAAACCAATATCACAATCAATAACCAAACAGCCAAACAAACAAGTCCATGGTCTGTGGACGATTGTGTCGGGTGCTACTAAGCACCGTCTGCATCCTAGTATATATATATATAACTAGAAATAAAATTGAAAGGTGAGAAGTTCTCACTTATAGCTATCCTAGCTCCACGGCTCTTCATTTGCAGAAGTTTTCGTCGTTTCGCCCTTTTTGAACCTCCGTTGTCCGCTTTCACTACCTATGTAAAAATCGAATTTTTACTTCGCTATTCCATATATAAAAATCGAATTTTTACTTCAAAGTTCAATATATAAAAATCGAATTTTTATTTCAAAGTTCAATATATAAAAATCGAATTTTTATTTCAAAGTTCAATATATAAAAATCGAATTTTTATTTCGAAGTTCAATATATAAAAATCGAATTTTTAGTTCGAAGTTCAATAAATAAAAATCGAATTTTTAGTTCGAAGTTCAATAAATAAAAATCGAATTTTTAGTTCGAAGTTCAATAAATAAAAATCGAATTTTTAGTTCGAAGTTCAATAAATAAAAAAATCGAATTTTTAGTTCGAAGTTCAATAAATAAAAAATCGAATTTTTAGTTCGAAGTTCAATAAATAAAAATCGAATTTTTAGTTCGAAGTTCAATAAATAAAAAATCGAATTTTTAGTTCGAAGTTCAATAAATAAAAATCGAATTTTTAGTTCGAAGTTCAATAAATAAAAAATCGAATTTTTAGTTCGAATTTTTAGTTCGAAGTTCAATAAATAAAAAATCGAATTTTTAGTTCGAAGTTCAATAAATAAAAATCGAATTTTTAGTTCGAAGTTCAATAAATAAAAAATCGAATTTTTATTTCAAATTCTTATATAAAAATCGTGCTTTTATACCTTTCATACATATCAAAGACCTCATCTTTTTTTTCCGCTACGACATTATAAAAATTCCATTCAAACTATAAAAATCAAATTTTTTTATTTTTTTAAACAACACTAATTTTTATTTTCAGAAATAAAGACATTTTTATTTCGAAAACTATATTTTTAAGCAAAGTTCAAAATCGGATTTTTAAATAATGTATATATAAAGAAAAACTGATTTTAAAACTGATTTTATTAATGATTTTAAACTGAATTTAAACATGGTTTTAAACGGAATTTAAACATGGGTTTAAACTGAATTTAAACATGAAAAATAGACTGAATTTAAACTTGAAAAATAAACTGAAAACCTAGATCTAAACTTACTCGGGGTGCTCGGTGGTCGGTGGAGGCAACTGGAGCTGAGGGGCGAGCGGCTAGGGCTTGGCGTCGGAATGGTGGTGCCTGGCCACAGGCGGCGCGATGCGGGTGAGGTCTGGAGGCAGCTGCGAGGGAGGCGTCGCGGTTCGAGGGGGTCTTCGTGTTCGCGGTGGCCAAGGTGAGGCTGGAGGGAGGTGGGTCGGTGGAGGGTTTGGGCGGCGGTAGGCTGTCGCCATCGCGCGATGGCTTTCTCTTTTTTTTTTTTTTTTATTTAAGAACTGAAATTGAAACGGGGGGGGGGGGCCAGAAGAAATAAAGGAGAGTAAGGAATATTTTTTTTTTTTATATTATTTTATTTATTTAATTATTTAAAGGTTGACTTTCACATACGACCTCAAAACGAGGTCTACCGCCTGTCGCCCATAGCGTTTCACCCCCATTCCGAACACAATGGGATATGTATCGCAAGATGATTTGACCGTTTCGATCAGTTTCCGTTGAATTTACATTTAAATCGCTATATTGAATTTTAAATGTACATTTCAAATTACCGGGGTCACATACTAACACTTAAAATTCCAGAAAAATATTTTCTAGCTTCGCATTGACAATACGGTCCTAACAAAACTAGTTTCGTTGAATTCTGAGACCGTTTGAAAAATGGCCAATTTCCAGTCGATTAAAATCAACTGAAACTGGTCAAACGCGTTTTCCTTTGCCACGCTCACATATCGATCCGAAAAATTATGAAATTTGGAATCTAGCAATAACTTAACATCACGGACCCAACAAAACTGGTTTCGTCGAAATCCGAGGTCGTTTGCAAAATTGCTATTTTTAAGGGCCTGAATTCCATAGCGACTATTCAGAATTTTCAACTGGACATATCTTATCATTTCTAAGATGAAATCTCAGTTTGTTAACTTCGTTACAAAGATATAGTTATACAGATTCAAATATTTCTTGTTTCGTTCAATTCTGACTTATATTGAATTCTGTATATTCATTTGAAATTAGAAATCGAATTTTCGAACTACCGCGCCATTTTCTATTCCTTTTATAATTATATATAAATATTTATATTCTAACGACGACGCGTATAATATATACGTTCGAATTATATTAAAAATAAATTTCTCGTCGATATTATTTAAAATAATCTATTTTAAATATTCAAAATTCGCTAAAATTGCCAAAATAAAAATTTTAAACTGGCCCAGATTTTCCGGGTTGTTACAATCTCCCCCACTTAAAACTTTTCGTCCCCGAAAAGGAACAAAGTCGAAAGTGGTTTGATTATTCAGCTCTACGCTCGATCTGGCTTCCATTCTCCAACTCTTTAGTTTCTGAGAATTCTCAAAATTTCAAAAATTTGGCTAACACCCTAAATTTTCGAAAAATTTCGCCATAACCTCCCCTGCACCGGGAGCATCGGGAAATTGCAAATAGCGTTCCCGGTCCTTCAGATCTCAAAAAGAAAAAGAAAAAGCCAAGCGGCTAGCCAATAGGCTCACAAAATCATCATCACCCAAACAAAACAGGAAATTATGTAGTAAACATGTACCTATTTGTCGGGCAAACAAATTTTATTCTCTGGCTCTAGCCTCCTTGCTATGACCTGTTCAATGATATATATGTATATGCAAGCAAATGCGACCAATTTTCAATGCAATTCAATATTCGATCAAATTAGGCATACTAGTTCAAAATTAGCAAACAATTAAACAAACAACACAAACATCAATCAATTATTGAATTAGAGTTTCAAATTCATAATTTTAATACATATACTAAAATCGTGTTTTTGATGCCAATTCACAACAATAGGTTCTAACTATATAAGTTTTGGTTCTCACACCAGTCCAATGGAAATATATAGAAAATCACACCTTCGAAACACGAAGCTAATTACTAATGATGACGCGTCAACCATCAGAATCAGGTCTGTGCGACTAGAGTGTAATTCTATATCTATCCAGTATATTAAAACTTCGAATACACGTGGATCAGACGTATACCCAAAATCTTTATATACTGCATTGTCCAAATCTATATAAATAAATAATCAAATACGAATAGTTGATTTAAATTTTCAAAACAAAGAATGTTTTCATTTGAAAAATATACTCTTCACACTCGTTCTAGGATACTACTGATCCTATCTCTAACGAGTCATCCCATTGGATATTACTAATCCAATTATCTGATGAATTCTTTCGTATGGTTCTAATGTGTCTTGTTCTCTGAGCTTTGTAAACCAAAGCTCTGATACCAACTGTGAAGACCCGTAACTTCCCCGTAAAGGAAAGCGTCGGGTAGTTCGAGAACAAACCAAACAGAACGCATATAGAAGAACATTTCATTGTATATAACCACAATGCATCAGATTACAAGAATATACAGAGTATAAATGAATAATACACAGAAATATCAGAGATTTAAATTACATTTAAATACATAGCAGCGGAAAATAATACAATACACAACTAGAAGGAGATATACGGATACAAAGCTTTCCGGATATCGTTCCAGCTGTAAACCAGGATCCTGTGAATATAAATCTGCAAAAACCAAAACTACTAGCTGCCCGTGTCGAAAATAAGGGCACCCAGAGTTTAGGTTAAAACAATAAACTCCAGGTCAGTCATGTGACTGGTGTGAGAACTAAAACAGTTATTAATCTTTATTCTAAATCATTAGGTAAATCAAGGGACCACGCCGTATAACACGGAACGGGTTTCCTCCCAAGAATACCAGTGCATAAAACAAACAGCGCAATGCTAAATAAAGAAAAATGAAGTTGTTATAAGACCCAGGTCCTATCACACAATGCAACGCAAGCCGGGGGATAGGGTTTTCCCTTATAACAGCCAAAGAATGCTTGATACGTTTAAAACAAATCATTTGATACTATAATAAGTGCATATTGTACAAAACAACTTCAAATCATAAGTATCAATCATAGGCGGCATGGGTACCATATATCATGTCGCCATATATAGGTTTACAAATAAAACCGCAAAGTCACGTATTTGGAAATTGGATTTCCGTCTATGAACCGAGGCAAAAGATAGTCCTCAACCGATTCGAGACTGCCTAGTCTGAGTCTCAGGATCAGAGCTCGAGTGACCCTTGGATCGTCAGGGCCGGTCCACACGGAGTGGATTAAAATGCCTGAACATGCGTTTCTCCGCCCTATGGGGCGTAAATGAGCCAACTAAATGACTCCATCGGTTCGAGAACGACCGATCAATCCGAGGCGCCTCGCAACAGCAACAACCACATAAGTCAAACTCGTCAGGGCGTGTAAAACCACTGACGCCACTTCTAACTAGGAAGAAACGCATGTCCTCCCTGATGTCCCCTCCCGTTTTTGGTTCATACCGGGCGTGAAACTCGCGAAGCAAACGTTACACAAAGCTACGCCACAAAGGCCGTGCTTTGATCATCAACCACAAGACTTTGCTTTTCAACAGAAGCCTTGATCATTTGCATCTTAGCATGCCACACAGGCAAGCCATCCTATGCCACCGATATCAGTCACACAGAATGAAATCCGATGTCAGACACACAGTCCATTTACAAGTCCGTTCTGGGTCTGAACGAAACCGGAGGCACCTAGTACCCCGCATATCCATCGATCTCCAAGTACGTCTGGACGATCACTAACTGTTTCCATCTTCTTGGGTGTACAGCCCAATCAAGATCATCAGTTATCCCCCAAACGACGTGAAGACCTCCGGTCTTCGACCATCGTCTTCATCTTCGACTTATCGTCGTATCAGTTATTCAGAATGGGATAAACCCGGTCTTTCCGAATAACTCGCGTATATTTTATAAAAGTGTTACACAAACACAACATACGCCTCATTCCAATTCATTAGTCACTAACCGTAAATTAATCAAGAGAATAATTCCCCAAATATTAACCCCGAAGGCCGAAACCAACATCAGATCAATATCTAGAAAACCATTCTGCTTGGCTAACCGACAGTTAGTTTCTAAATTTCACATTCATAGGGAAAGGTTCCCATTAATTTTATCAAAGATAAATTCTTGAATTTATTCTTTAATCTATTTTTGAATATCAATTCAAACTAGTCGGGATTAGCGAACCTTACCGAAGTAATCATTTGTTTTAATTTCCCAATCCCAACCTATTCATCCCATGAAGTAAAACTGGTAATACTTCATATCTAACACCACAGTGTTATCGGTAAATTCAATTACCATTTCACGTTCAAATCTAATTAAAGATTTAACTATCGCCTGGAGCAAAACTGGTGATACTCCATTTTCGATCATTTCAATCTAATTAAAGATTCATTAAAACTCCACTTAGTTTTAATCTTCGACTGGGTTAAAGAATCTGTGTCATTTAAAACACGGTTCACGATAAACCCAAAATCACATTCATTAATTATCGGGTTAAAGAACAAGTGTTATTTAAAACACTGTTCACGATAAACCCAAAAATCAATATCAATTCAATTCCAATTAAATATTATTTAATTGGTACACTTCATTAAATCTAAATAAAAAGATTTAATCTTTTCTCAACTGGGTTCAAGAACGGTGTTAGTGAAGACACCATTCACGACAAACCCAAATCACATTTGATATTAAATACAAGGCTCTGAATAGAAAATATATCGGCCTATATTCAATATCAAATTCTACGATTAACAAATGTCGTATTGGAAATAACGATATAAAAATATATCTTTCAAATTTCCATAACAACACCTGTATAATCACGAATTCCAACATCGAAATATTCCGAAGACAATTTCGATTCAAATCCACTCCAATGCAATCATTGGAAATTTTGGTTATTTTCAAAACCCTTTTCGAATTCAATTTATTTATTTAAAAATAAATAGAATTATAATTCTAGTTCAAAACTAGTTCATTTCGATAAAAATCTATTTTTATCTTTTCAAATATGGAGTTTTTCATCCCAAATCTTCACAAATCATTTCTTATGATTTTACATAAATTATTACTATTTTTAATAATTTTATCAAGGCCCGTACAGTCGATTTCCATCAACGGCCATCGAACTGCACTTACAGCGACCTTTTTCGAATTTGATTTGGACGTAACTCCAAATCCAACCGTTAGATTTCAAATTTCTAACATTCATTAGAAAGCTCTTTTCGATACGAACCCAACGGTTCCGGTTTTAGGAGAATCCGACGGTCGGATCTCCCGCAATGTCCGTTTGAAATAAATGGTCGAAATTCGCGAACTGCCGCGGCGCGGCGCGTTCTATTCAGGCCATTATATTATATATAATATATATATATAATATATATATCGTCGATTTCTATTTAAAACGAATTATATAAATAGTTTTAAATTCGTTTCAAATTCTATTTCAACTTCTATTTCAATTCAAAGCCAAAATTGAATTCTTCTTTATAAATTCGTTTCAAAATTCATTTCTATTCAATTCGAATTTCAATTCAATTTGAATTCATTTCAATTCGATTCATTTCGAAATCGTTTTCAATTCAATTCATTTCGAAATCGTTTTCAATTCATTTTGAATTCGTTTTCAATTCAATTCATTTCGAAATCGTTTTCAATTCATTTTGAATTCGTTTTCAATTCTATTCATTTCGAAATCGTTTTCAATTCAATTCATTTCAAAATATTCGATTTCGAAATCACTTTTCAATATTCATTTTAAAATGAATAAAATCGATATAAATATCGTTCACGTCAAAATGGCGTCAATCTAATCCTCACGGCTTCACATATTTCTAATTTCAAATATTCTATTTCAAATATTTCTATTTCAAATATTTCTATTTCAAATATTTCTATTTCAAATATTTCTTTTTTTTTTTCGAAACTGGAATGAGGCCCAATCAATTACCATATAATGTTAATTATATGGATTTTCTACAACACATGTATGTATCAACAACGATGAATATCAACCATCAACCAAAGTGCACTACACTGTATAAGCATCCAATATAGACATTTAACGCTTATAGCAGCTTGTCAATCAATCGATCGACATATTTAATCAATCAGGATGAGTGAACTTCAAATTTCATCCTAACACCCGTGTGGGGTTTCAAACAATCAAACACATATTTTATTTGTGCAGTTAGGCGATGTGTAAAATTTATCGACCCAATCAACGTCATTCAAATAGGTGTACATAAACAAACCGTCTGGTTTGTAAATGAATATTTATTTATTCACATTCACGTTAAAAATTATATTTTTAACGATAACACATTTTATTTTAACATATGAATTTCTATTCAGTTCATTCGTTAAATAAAATGCTATTTTTATTTTTCTAACTTATTTTAGAAAATTTCGGCGGCATAACGGCACGATACTAGAAACGGGACAAGGCCTAGCCTTATCCCCGGTCTAGTGAAGGCCCACGCCATTCACACATCAATCAAATTCACTTTCGTTATGCAAACCACAAAATTTGGAGTAAGGGTCTAACCTAGCCTTACTCCTTCGCCTTATAACGGCGCACGTCTAATCCTAACCAATTTATCGATTCGATTTTTCACACCACAAACCACATTCAAACCAATATCACAATCAATAACCAAACAGCCAAACAAACAAGTCCATGGTCTGTGGACGATTGTGTCGGGTGCTACTAAGCACCGTCTGCATCCTAGTATATATATATATAACTAGAAATAAAATTGAAAGGTGAGAAGTTCTCACTTATAGCTATCCTAGCTCCACGGCTCTTCATTTGCAGAAGTCTTCGTCGTTTCGCCCTTTTTGAACCTCCGTTGTCCGCTTTCACTACCTATGTAAAAATCGAATTTTTACTTCGCTATTCCATATATAAAAATCGAATTTTTACTTCAAAGTTCAATATATAAAAATCGAATTTTTATTTCAAAGTTCAATATATAAAAATCGAATTTTTATTTCGAAGTTCAATATATAAAAATCGAATTTTTAGTTCGAAGTTCAATAAATAAAAATCGAATTTTTAGTTCGAAGTTCAATAAATAAAAATCGAATTTTTAGTTCGAAGTTCAATAAATAAAAATCGAATTTTTAGTTCGAAGTTCAATAAATAAAAAAATCGAATTTTTAGTTCGAAGTTCAATAAATAAAAAATCGAATTTTTAGTTCGAAGTTCAATAAATAAAAATCGAATTTTTAGTTCGAAGTTCAATAAATAAAAAATCGAATTTTTAGTTCGAAGTTCAATAAATAAAAATCGAATTTTTAGTTCGAAGTTCAATAAATAAAAAATCGAATTTTTAGTTCGAAGTTCAATAAATAAAAATCGAATTTTTAGTTCGAAGTTCAATAAATAAAAAATCGAATTTTTAGTTCGAAGTTCAATAAATAAAAATCGAATTTTTAGTTCGAAGTTCAATAAATAAAAAATCGAATTTTTATTTCAAATTCTTATATAAAAATCGTGCTTTTATACCTTTCATACATATCAAAGACCTCATCTTTTTTTTCCGCCACGACATTATAAAAATTCCATTCAAACTATAAAAATCAAATTTTTTTATTTTTTTAAACAACACTAATTTTTATTTTCAGAAATAAAGACATTTTTATTTCGAAAACTATATTTTTAAGCAAAGTTCAAAATCGGATTTTTAAATAATGTATATATAAAGAAAAACTGATTTTAAAACTGATTTTATTAATGATTTTAAACTGAATTTAAACATGGTTTTAAACGGAATTTAAACATGGGTTTAAACTGAATTTAAACATGAAAAATAGACTGAATTTAAACTTGAAAAATAAACTGAAAACCTAGATCTAAACTTACTCGGGGTGCTCGGTGGTCGGTGGAGGCAACTGGAGCTGAGGGGCGAGCGGCTAGGGCTTGGCGTCGGAATGGTGGTGCCTGGCCACAGGCGGCGCGATGCGGGTGAGGTCTGGAGGCAGCTGCGAGGGAGGCGTCGCGGTTCGAGGGGGTCTTCGTGTTCGCGGTGGCCAAGGTGAGGCTGGAGGGAGGTGGGTCGGTGGAGGGTTTGGGCGGCGGTAGGCTGTCGCCATCGCGCGATGGCTTTCTCTTTTTTTTTTTTTTTTTTATTTAAGAACTGAAATTGAAACGGGGGGGGGGGGCAGAAGAAATAAAGGAGAGTAAGGAATATTTTTTTTTTTATATTATTTTATTTATTTAATTATTTAAAGGTTGACTTTCACATACGACCTCAAAACGAGGTCTACCGCCTGTCGCCCATAGCGTTTCACCCCCATTCCGAACACAATGGGATATGTATCGCAAGCTGATTTGACCGTTTCGATCAGTTTCCGTTGAATTTACATTTAAATCGCTATATTGAATTTTAAATGTACATTTCAAATTACCGGGGTCACATACTAACACTTAAAATTCCAGAAAAATATTTTTCTAGCTTCGCATTGACAATACGGTCCTAACAAAACTAGTTTCGTTGAATTCTGAGACCGTTTGAAAAATGGCCAATTTCCAGTCGATTAAAATCAACTGAAACTGGTCAAACGCGTTTTCCTTTGCCACGCTCACATATCGATCCGAAAAATTATGAAATTTGGAATCTAGCAATAACTTAACATCACGGACCCAACAAAACTGGTTTCGTCGAAATCCGAGGTCGTTTGCAAAATTGCTATTTTTAAGGGCCTGAATTCCATAGCGACTATTCAGAATTTTCAACTGGACATATCTTATCATTTCTAAGATGAAATCTCAGTTTGTTAACTTCGTTACAAAGATATAGTTATACAGATTCAAATATTTCTTGTTTCGTTCAATTCTGACTTATATTGAATTCTGTATATTCATTTGAAATTAGAAATCGAATTTTCGAACTACCGCGCCATTTTCTATTCCTTTTATAATTATATATAAATATTTATATTCTAACGACGACGCGTATAATATATACGTTCGAATTATATTAAAAATAAATTTCTCGTCGATATTATTTAAAATAATCTATTTTAAATATTCAAAATTCGCTAAAATTGCCAAAATAAAAATTTTAAACTGGCCCAAATTTTCCGGGTTGTTACATCATTTTTCTCTGGGTTTCAGTTTATTTAACTCTACATTAAACCATGGATGAATTTTATTCAGCCAACCTAGCAAGCACACAACAATCAATCAAGGCATAACAACTCAATCAAATCAGCTAAATTCACATTCAATATTACTATTTGATTTAATTCAATATATTTGAACACAAATCGATTCCTATTCGATTGATTTCTACTTTATTATTATCCATTAAATCTCCAATTTCAAATCAACTTTATTTAATTTCAACATCATTTCTTAATTTATTTTCAAATATCATTATTAATGATTTAATTCGATTTCACTTAACCCAGTTAAGTTCAATTCAAAATCTTAACCAAATTTTGAATTCCATTCAAATCAGTCAACAAACCATATCTAAATAATTTGAGTTTTTTTTTTACAAAAATAAATTTTGGGTAAAATTATTTCATTTACTCTCTTTTCAAAACAATATTGTATCAATCACCAGTTCAACGCTTTTCAACACTTGAACCGATCAACCTACACAATACAAAACATTTGTATATAAAATTTACAAATACGCTCTCATATATATATATATACTCAAACTCTATCTAGGGTGTTACTAACCCCATCTCTATCGAGTTACGCCACAGAGCCAAGGTTATTACTAAACCAATAGCTCTGATACCACTGTAACGACCCAGCAGTTTTCAGCTCCGAAAATCGACATAAATATCTTACCATATCTCATGTCGATCCTCCAAAACACCAAGAACACCGGATTGTTAATGAAATAGTTTAGACGGTAAGATAAGACAGAAAGAATATGATAATAGAAGAAGAAGAAGAACTCAACACAGAGTCTCACATCGCAGTGGAACAAAATATAATATAGAAATAAATCTTTATTGAAAGCTTTAAATAAAACTTACATCATCAGAGTACAACATCACTGGACAGTTATAATAATTTGCCCTTATATACAACACAGTGGAATCATATGTCTGAATTCTTCCAGCCCGTCTCTTCACAGCATTCGATAACCTGAACCTGTACACTCCGGGCTAACCTGAGCATTTACAAAACACTGGGTCAGTCTGGTGAACCATAGTGAGATAAACTCGCACAGTATTAAAGGTAAATCATCCAATCATGATTTTAGAGTTCGAAATCTTTTCAAAAGAAAAGGATAATCATAAGACCGAAACCACACATAAACATGGACGGTTTTTACCTTACGATAACCCAAAACAGTTTTGAAAACAATATCTTTTCTGATATTATGATAATGTCTAGATACAAATAAATATCAATCTAGTGGAACGCTTGCATCTCACGCTCCACGTATATAGTATACAATCAAAACCGCAGGCGCTGACTGGAGATTGGATTCCAACTCTGACAAGGTATGGGACCACCTGCCGATCGTGTATCTCTAGAGATGAATACATTGGGTTCAACAAGAACGTCTTGCAACCCGGCCCACACATGACTGACCACTCATTTCGCTTGAGTGTATCGAATGTATATCACCGACGGTTGGGATCAGCAACCGCCTCCCGAAAAGGGACAACATCGAATATAGATTTAAGAAACAAATGGAATTCCTCTAGATAGGTGATCATACACCCTAATGGGATTGACCCACATAGCCATGCTGCCTGCCCGATTTTTGTCATTTCCCGGTTGATGAGGCTTGAGGTCAGAATTTCCTTTATAACAACTGGCCACCATTCACTTTGAATGCCACATCATCAGATCTGCCAGATATCACACTGATTGACGTCCAAAAAAAATACTCTAGTTTATCTGGCTGGAGAATAACCATTTCTCCGCCATCAACTATGGTACGTTTGGAGAAATCAACGCATGTAATTCCATTTGGAAATACTCTGTCAGACATTCGTCCATACAAGTCATCCAGGAACAGGATAAACCGAAGGCACTCTCCTACGGCATCCTAGGAATCACCCTACAGATCAATAGTGAGAAGTCCTTGCAACCCGTAGATTCCAATCACGGCAGAATCACTGTTGGAATATCTCCGGCCGCTAAACCGAAGAAATCCAATCAGCAGTCCTTCCGCTCACAAAAATCAACGGTCTTCTACTGCTCTATCTTCAATGATCTTCTTTCACGTACTCACTAGTTGAAATGGTTTTCGAATATAAATTTGATCCCGGCCTTTCCGTACCAACGATCGTATGGGTCAACTTTGATCGTTTGTGTTTTAACTATCAAATAAATAACTGTGTGAATAACATGAGTTTACCAGTTCCGTGCTAACACTACAGGGCCTTTTTAAAACGATTAACGATATTTAATCTTAAACTCTTTAAATATTTCATCATTTCAAATATACTCATTTGATATATAAGATTTCATATTTTCAAAACTATTTCACTTTCATATCAAATTTTTTATTTTCTTATCGTTTCAAAACCATTTACTATTTTATTCCTTATTAACCATACTGGAAAACGACTCATCTTTTTCAAGTGAACAACGTTATGAAATCTTCTTTATTTTATCACCTTGATATAATAAACAACTATCTTAGTATAAACCATTTTCAAAACTTAGCGTTTCAAATTTCCTTTTATCTTAAAATTACCATTTCGTATATTCTCTTTTTATTTCCCTTACTTAGGAAATACAATTTATATAGTAAGTCTCGAACATTTTCCCTCCTCAATTTCTTGGGTCGTCCAATTATAAATTCTCGACCCTTTTTCTTACATCCCGTTATCGTTTCTCGTTCGGAACCAGATTATCTTCACCTTCTCATTACGAACTAATATCACCCTCAAATAATCCCGAAGTCTTAAAGTTGGGGTATTTAATTACCTCTCAGACCTTGATCGACAACGTTCCTACCGTTAGGTAGACATCAGTTGTAATTCAACACTCGACATTTTGTTCTAATTTCAGACATGCCTCATTTAACCATAAATTTTACTTTACACACTTCTTTCCTTGGGCATTCTTATTCTCAATAATATTTCTAGATCTCTTGATAATGAATTTAAATATTCCGTCTCCTTTTTCTTCTTTAAATAATATATTTGCTGCTCGGATTTTTTTAAACCAAATCATGACTATCATATTAACAAACTCCAAATAATTAATTAAAGATATGATTAACTTAAATAATTTCCTTTAAATTATCTCCCAAATGACTATTCAAATTTATATCATCAAGTTAATTTCTACTTGCTCGCTTATAAATCTGATAAATCTCGGATTTTCCTTTATAAAACCAATTTATAAGTTCGATAAATAAATAATAAATATATTTTCTTTTTACAAATTCTAATTCAAAATAATAGATTTAAAAATCCATTCTTTTTAGTAATAAAACAAATTTTTATAACTTTAACTCGTCGATTTACTTGATGGTAGATCGATATAGGCCCTGTACTGTCAATTACTCCACCAACGGTGCACATTTGTTTAAACCAAACAAATAGTGAATTTCAAATCAATATTCTACCATCCAATCAAACCAATTCAATTCAAATGGATAATGACCTCATAACAATCAAGATTGATAATTCAATGTCAATCAAATTATTTCACACTACCACGGCAATCCACACAATCCATTCGATAGAGCTTACTTTATAATCTGTCCAATACTTTGGACCAGTGATCAAAATAACGGTTTGGTTTATTGAATTTTAAACAACGATTTATTTCAGGAATTAAATCCATTTATATATATATGTATATATATACGCATATATAAGCAAACAATCACAAACAACCATGAACAACAATAACACAAGATAAAACCAACTTATATAAAATATAAGTGGATAGATCTGAGTGAGTTTAACTCACCTGGATTGGTTCGTCGATAGATCAGCCCATTTTTGTCGAATTAAACTGCGTTTAATTAGTTAAAAAAAATCCAACTGCTGCCCGCCCTGCTCAGTCCTTATCCATCGTGTCGTACTCGTCTTCACGGTCACGATGTTTTTCGTTTCGTCTGAATCTGATTTCGTGAGCGTTCAAAATCAGTATTTGAAGTTTTATAAATATTTAAACTAACTAAACCTTTAAAACTTTTAAATAATAATTGGGCCTTCCCGTTAATTAGTCCAGCCCAATCCGCCCCCTCTTCATTTAAACCCTAAAACGTCGGTTCCACCTTCATTCTTTCACCCGTAGCCGCCACTAAAATCAGAGCAAACCCTAGAGGAAACGAAAATGGCCTCCCCGTCACCAACCGGATCTCCTACAAGCTGCGACGCCTGCTGCCTCGGCCTCCTTCCACTCAATTCAACCCCGACCGAAGCCCAAAAGCTAAGTATTTTTTTCCCCCAAATTAATTTCTGTTTTGATTTTGAATTCGGTTTAATTCTTTGCAGTGTTGATCTAGTTTGTGGTGCGTGGTTATGTATTTATAGTAGAAAGGATTCAGTGATTTACGAATTGTTTAATCCTAGCTTAGATTTATAGTAGAAAGGATTCTGCTATGAACTGTTCGTGATGGTATGCGTGTGATGTCTTATAACAGTGATGGATTTTATGTACTTGTTTGCTTAGATCTATGGGCTGTTTATACATCGATTTGGTATAGCTATGACACCCTTGGGTTGTTCATTCACCACGTCCCTTGTCTTTAAGGATTTGATGGTGAATATATTGATTTCCTTCTAGCTATCGGTATAGTCTGTTCACATTAAAATTTGTATTCGAGTTGTCTTGTTCTTCTTGTAGATTTGAACTGATGTATTGTTTAATCGTATGGCCTTGTCTTCGAAATATACAGCTTTTGATATGGTTCGTTCACATGGCCTTGTCTGCTATTTTTAAATTCAATTTCAGATCTGCATTAGGATAGCCGAACAGCTTTTTTTTCTATGTTATTTCCGATTATATATAACATATATTATCTGTTTCGATTTTGATGGTGTAAGATTTGATTTCCTTTACTGTACATTGTCTAAGAAATTGGGGTTTCCTACTGTTTTAATTTCAGGCAAGAACATGGCCTTTTGTACTTTAAATAAAGAAAGAATTTTAATAGATTTGATAGGGCAGATTTGTTTGTATAGCTTTTTCAATCCCAACTAAATATTTGGCTCTATTTTTTTGATTCGAAAGATTGGATGGTATATTGTTTTCCTGTTTCTCTTACTTGTGCATTGATGATGCACATGTATAGGCTATTTGGCATTATGGATTTGATGTAGAACATATTCAAGATTTTGTTTTCTTTTAAAGTGTCTGTATACTATTTTTCACTGTTTCCATGTGGTATTTTTTTTCTCATTGGAAATCTTTCAACTTTAAATATATTTTTGTGTGACGATCCCAAAATCCGAGGGGCGGTATTAAGGATAATCATTAGGAAATAACACATTAATCATCATAGCAGAGTACAGATAATAGCAGAAACAATAAATAAAATAATTTTACATGGATATGACAGCGGAATCACAACATGTAGGAATATCAGAATAGCATAACGTGGGATATACTTAGTAAAAAGAAAGGGGAGTGATCAGTCATCATCGCCAGAGGCGGAATACATACATGCAGTGACATAATAAGAGTATCAGTCTACATCGCCGAAGGTGGAATACATATACATATAGTGAGAAATACGGAAAGTAAAGCAGTCTGCATCGCCAATGGCGGAATCATAATATAAACATAGGAATGGCGGAAAATATCTAAGTCATCTCTATGAAGTCAGCCTCGCCATGAGCCAAAAGTGCATGCTATGCAGCAGTGCAGAACCAAAAACCACCTGTCACCTGTGTACTAGGCTGCCCGTGTGAAAATAAGGGCACCCGTGTTTGCAAAGTGAAACAAACAACGAGTCAGTCATGGGGACTGGTATGAGGAATCTATTTAACAGTTAAACAACAGTAATAGAAAATCATAGGACCACGCCACTTTCGCGGAACGGGTTTACTCCAGTGATTGCTAGTGCATTTAAAACAAGGTAAATTCTTTTAAAACAACGCAATGCTTTTAGAAAGAATGAAGCTATTATAAGACTCAGGTCCCATCACACAATGCAACGCAAGCCGGAGGATAGAGTTTTACCTTATAATAGCCAAATATGCTTGATACGTATAAAGAGAAATCATTTGATATTATTACTAGTGCATATATGTTTCAGAAACGAATAGCATCATAAATATCAATCATAGGCGGCATAGCTACCATCTACTATGTCTCCATACTAGTTCTACAATCAAATCCGTTATCTCGTATTGGAAATTGGATTTCCGTCATGAGTCGAGGCAAGGGGCAAGCTCCTCTCCGCTTCGAGACACTCTAGCAAATGCCTCAGGACTACGCACACTGGATAACCCCTGGATTCGGCTGGGCCGGTCCTCACTTACGTTAGAGGATTATTTATTCCTGAACACACGTTTCCCGGTCCTTACGGACCTATAATCGAGGCGCCTCGCATTCCAACAACCACAAAGGTGAAAAGTAGATATATATGTCAGGGCTGGTAAGTCACTGACACCACCATAGCTAGAAAGAAACGTCGTGCTCTCCCAGCGGTCCGTATCCCGTTTTTAACTCATACCGGGGTGTGAGGTTCGCGAATCTACGAAATACACAAAGCTAGGCCACGTAAGCCTTGCTTTGATCATCATCCACAAGACTTTGCTTTTCAACAGAAGCCTTGATCACAGCATCTTGGCATGCCACATAGGCAGTCCACTCCATACGATTGATTTCCATCGATATATAACCTCTAAGCTCGTACGTCTCAGAGAAGGGCGTTAAGCAAAAGAATAAATTCTCCGCCGCCAAACAGATATATATTTAACAGAGATCAATCAGTATAGAACAAAGTCCAATGTCAGACACACAGTCCATTTATAAGTCCGTCCTGGGTCTGAACGAAACCGGAGGCGTCAAATTCCTCGTATATCCGTCCAATCAACATATACGTTCAGACGGCTACTACTTCCGTCCCTTTCCGGTAGCTACTCCGGTTAGGAACCTCAGTAGCGCCCATCCAACCGATACGAAGATCGTCGGTCTTGAATCGTCTTTGCATTTTCCAATTCGAATCGCTCGATGAATTATTTGAAATGAGGGTTAGCTCGGCCTTTTCAAATAACTCACGTCATTAGAATTTAAATCGATTCTTTATATGGTTATATTATTCGACATCCATCTTTCAGTTATTTAATGTTATTTTCATGTCATACACATACAACCATCAAATATCAAACAATTCAAGCCCACTTGGTTTATTTGCAACCTATGTTGCTTATAATATTTTATAACGATTTTTCGCCATTTTTATTTATTTAAAAATGGCCATATTTAATTAAACGACGTTTCAGGTCGTTTCGTGTCACTGGCGCTGTTTTTCCCTTAATTTGTTTTACACATATCGAAAAATCTAACCGTTGGATCTTCACAAATTTTACATCATTAGGAAGGTCTTTTCAAAACGAATCCAACGATTCCAGTTTTGGGAAAATCCGACGGTCGGATCTTCCACACTAACCATTTGAAGTTACGATTTCAATTTACGAACTGCAGCGTCGTTATTCGATTAAATTTAATTATATTTATATATATAAATATAATCGTTTCTGGCGCTGTTTTTCCCTAATTTTGAATTAAACATTCCAGACAATCCAACCGTTGGATTTTTACAAGGTTGGTGCCGTTGGAAAGATTATTCCAAGGCGAACCCGACGGTTGAGGTTTCGGGAAAATCCAATGGTCGGATTCCCCGCACTAGTCGTTTGAAATCACTGTTTCAAAATACGAACCGCACGGCCTCGTTTCGTTTTAGTTTTATTTATATTTATATATTTATATAAATATAGTTCATTCGATGATTTCTATATCGTTTTCACTTCAAATATTTTTCTAACACCCTATAATTTTGGAAAATTACGCCATAACCTCCCCTGCACCGGGGGCATCGGGAAATCGCAAATAGCGTTCCCGGTCCTTCTAATCTCAAAAAGAAAAAGAAAAAGCCAAGCGGCTAGCCAACAGGCTCATAAAATCATCACCCAAACAAAGCAGTAAATGTGTACCTATTTGTCGGGCACAAATTTTATTCCTCTTCTCTAGCCCCTTTGCTATAACCTGTTCAATAAATATGCAGGTACATATATATACAGTTCTTATCATTTATCATCTTCTATTCAACTTCATATTTGATTTCCGTTTGGTTTAAAGACACCATTTATTCTAATGTTACATACATAGGTGCAAATCATTTCATTAGCTAATTAATGAATATTTCATCTCATATATGTTTATTTTGAACAAGTGGCTATTTTTAACACTTCACTTTTCAACGATTTATGCATACAATAAAAATGTGATTTTTATTGTAAAACAATTCATTTCAAAACACTATTCTTCTATATAGTTCAAGTTGGTGATAAAAATGGGATTTTTATCATCAAACAATTTCTTTTCAAAACATGAATACCATTCAACACATGAATTTCTAATCAACGAATGAATATCAATTCAACACATGAATGTTTTCCATAGTTTCTATATATAGATAAAAATGTGATTTTTATTATCGAACAATTTATTTCAAAATATGAATATCATTCAACACATGAATTTCTAATCAACGAATGAATATCAATTCAACACATGAATGTTTTCTATAGTTTCTATATATAGATAAAAATGTGATTTTTATTATCGAACAATTTATTTCAAAATATGAATATCATTCAACACATGAATTTCTAATCAACGAATGAATATCAATTCAACACATGAATGTTTTCTATAGTTTCTATATATAGATAAAAATGTGATTTTTATTATCGAACAATTTATTTCAAAATATGAATATCATTCAACACATGAATTTCTAATCAACGAATGAATATCAATTCAACACATGAATGTTTTCTATAGTTTCTATATATAGATAAAAATGTGATTTTTATTATCGAACAATTTATTTCAAAATATGAATATCATTCAACACATGAATTTCTAATCAACGAATGAATATCAATTCAACACATGAATGTTTTCTTTTAGTTTCTATATATAGATAAAAATGTGATTTTTATTATCGAACAATTTATTTCAAAATATGAATATCATTCAACACATGAATTTCTAATCAACGAATGAATATCAATTCAACACATGAATGTTTTCTTTTTCCAATGAATAAATATAGTTTAAGCATATGAAAATAATTCAAACACAAGAATATTATTCAAAATTTCGGCAGCATAACGGCAGGGTAGTTAAAACCGGCACCGTCCCTAGTACGGCTCCTCGCTCTACCTTAAAACCTCGCGGTTTTTGACAATGGGGATCATGCATCTAATTCGCACGCAGGCGACATGTTTATATTTTTTTTCATTTCCACAAACTAATCCTATGTGGTTTCAACCAAATATTTTCCAATCACAAACGGGTATTTTTCAACCGCAATCAACCAATATCAATCACAAACAATCCCAAACAATCATTCGCTATCAATCAATTTTCACAACAATTTCAACCAATAAATATCGTCCATGGTTTGTGGACGAGGGGCGTATATATATATATATATATATATAGATATCTATATATAGCAATTCACTTTCCTTTTCAACATATATAATATTTATATAAAAAGAAATTGAAGAGTGAGAAATCCTCACCAATAGCTATCCAATAACACGTTTTTTCCTTAATAGAAATCTTCGCCTATTTCGCCTTCTTGTTGCTTTCGTTGCCTGTATTCTCTACATAGGTAAAAATCGAATTTTTACTATGTTATTCAATATATAAAGATTGCATTTTGACTTCGCTATTAAATATAAAGATTATATTTTTATCATTCTCATGATGTAAAAATTATATTTTTATTACTTTAAAAATACAAAAATCATGTCTTGCTCCTTCTACATAATAAAAATCCCGTCTTTTCTCTTTTTAAAAATATGATCTTTATTTTTGCAAGTTCCAATCTTTTTCTCTTAAAAGATCAAACCTTTTTCTATTTCAAAGTTTAAACCTTTTTTTCTATTTCAAAGTTTAAAATAAAATCAGTTTTTATTTTCTTTAAAAATCAGTTTTTATAATTCCTTTTCAAATCAGTTTTAAATTCAAAAAAAAATCAGTTTTAAAAATTACTAAAAATCAGTTTTAAAATTCCTAAGAATCAGTTTATGCAACTTCAAAAAAAACAGTTTTTACATCGTTTAAAAATTCAGTTTTTACATCTAAAAAAAAATCAGTTTGTAAATTCGAAAATAAAAATAAAAATAAAATAAAATGGCTCACCGATAGCTTGCGGAAAAAAAAGGAGAAAGGGAAGAAGAAGCGTCGGCGGTGTGGTGTGGTGCTCGGTGGTTCAGGGAGGTGCGGTGTTGCTTCGGGGTGTCGGCGACTTCGAGATGTGGTTCGAGGTCTTCGCTGGAAGGAGGAGGTCGTGCGGAGGGGTGGGCGGCGATAGGTTCGTCGGCGGTGGCTTCCAGGTAAGGCGGCGGCTCGATTTTGAATTAGGTTTTCTTTTTTTTCTTTCCTTTTTCCGATAACTGAATCGGGGGGGGGGGCCAATGAAGAAAAGGAGGGAGTATATTTTTTTTTTTATTATTATTATTTAATTATTTAATTTTTGCAAAAGGGTTGACTTTTACTTACGACCTCGAAACGAGGCCTACCGCCTGTCGTCCATAGCGTTTTACCCCCATTCCGAACACAATGGGATATGTATCGTAAGCTGGTTTGATCGTTACAATCAGTTTCCGTTGAATTTACATTTAAATCCTTATATTGCATTTTAAACGTACATTTCGAATTACCGGGGTCACATACTAACTAGAAAAATTCCAGAAAAATATTTTCTAGTTTCGTATTGACGATACGGTCCTAACAAAACTAGTTTCGTCGAATTCTGAGACCGTTTGAAAAATGGCCAATTTCCAGTCGATTAAATCCAACAGAAACTGGTCAAACGCGTTTTCCTTTGCCACGCTCACATATTGATTCGAAAAATTATGAAATTTGAAATCTAACAATAGTTTGACATCCCGGACCCAACAAAAGTGGTTTCGTCGAATTCCGAGGCCATATGCAAAATATCAATTTTCCAGGCCTATATATTCTATATACCGACTCTTCTGAAAATTCATTCGGCCATAACTTTTGATTCCCGTTATGAAACTTCGATTTTTCAGATTCGTTAGAAAGGTATTGACTAACAGATTTAAATATTTTTGGTCTCACTAAAATCCGTTATATTTTCCATCCTGCACAGTCAAACTTAGTTTGTATTCAAAATTTCAAACGGCCATATTATACACAATTCTATATTTTATGGAAATAGGCTATTTTAATCATTCAAATTTCTTGTTAATAACCTAATTTAAAAATTTTAAACTGGTTCACATTTTTCGGGTTATTACAATCTCCCCCACTTAAAACTTTTCGTCCTCGAAAAGGAAATAATAGTTAAGCAGGAAATAAAATGTAAATGCAAAGTATTGTAAAGGTACCTTGCACCGGAGTTAGTCAGAGATGTCCACTCTGCATTTGGGATAGGCTTGTTTAATGCTTTCCTCAGTTTCCCAAGTACAGTCTCTAGGATCACTACTCCACTGCACTTTGACTAAGTGAATCTTTTTCCTCCTTAGCTCTCTGGTTTCTTTGCCAACTATCTTTAATGGATCTCTTTTGAGTGCTAATTCTGGAGTTATGTCAATATCATGCTGTGCTGCTTCTTCCATAACAAGATCTGGATCATGAACATGTTTTCTGAGTTGAGATACGTGGAACACATCATGTACACCAGGCAACCAATTAGGTAATGATACCCTATATGCAAGAGTTCCAATCCGTTCAAGTATAGGAAAGGGACCAATAAATCTCGGTGCCAACTTCCCAGTCTTGCCAAATCTGATTACTCCTCGCATTGGAGAAACTCTTAAATAAACATAATCGCCAACGGCAAACGATATATCCCTCCTTCTCGCATCAGCATAACTTTTCTGCCGGCTCTGTGCGGTTTTTAATCTCTTCTTAATGAAATTGACTTTATCCGATGCTTCTTGAATCATATCGGGCCCTAACACAAGTCTGTTGCCAGGTTCTACCCAACATGCGGGAGATCTGCACGGTCTACCGTATAGTGCTTCAAATGGGGACATTCCCAAACTTGCTTGATAGCTATTGTTGTAAGAGAATTCTGCTAAATGTAAATGATCTTCCCATGAGCCTCCAAAATCAATAACGCAAGCCCGCAGCAAATCTTCCAAAATTCTATTCACCCGCTCAGTTTGGCCGTCTGTCTGAGGGTGATAAGCGGTGCTTAGATTTAATTTGGTTCCCAATTCTTCTTGGAATGCTTCCCAGAATTTGCTAGTGAACAGGGGATCTCTATCGCTGACTATACTGAGCGGTACTCCATTAAGTTTAACTATTTCTTTGAAGTAAATCTGTGCCAGACTTTGAGCCGTTCTGTTGGATCGGACAGGTACGAAATGGGCAGTCTTCGTGAAGCGATCTACGATTACCCATATACTGTCGTTTCCTTTTCTAGTTCGAGGCAAGCCATCAATGAAATCCATCGAAATTTGTTCCCACTTCCATCCTGGAATTTCTAATGGTTGTAATAATCCAGCCAATTTCTGCTGATCACTCTTAACTAGCTGACAAGTGGAGCATCTGCTAACATATATTGAAATATCTCTTTTCATCGCCCTCCACCAGAAGGTGCGTTTGATATCGTTGTACATTTTGCTCACGCCGGGATGGATACTTAATTTAGATTTGTGGCATTCATCAAGTATTTCTCTTCTGAGCTCGGGGAGGTTTGGGATGCAAATTCTACCCTTTAATCTTAGAACCCCTTTGTCATCAAGTCGAAAACTTGTGGATTCACCTCCTTTGATTCTTTGACTGATTCTTTGAATAAATTCATCGTCTTTCTGAAGAGTCGAGATCCTGTCTATTAATGAAGACGTGATGACAAAACTGGCGATGATTTCATTCTTTCTGCTGAGCGCATCTGCTACAACATTGGCTTTCCCTGGAGTGTATATAATTTCAAAATCGTATGCTGCAAGGAATTCTAACCAACGCTGTTGTCTCAGGTTTAAATCTTTCTGGGTGAAAAGGTATTTCAAGGATTGATGATCGGTGTATAGCTTGAATTTCTCGCCCAATAAATAATGCCTCCAGATTCTTAAAGCGAACACGATAGCTAATAACTCAAGATCATGAGTAGCATAGTTTCTTTCATGCGGCTTTAGTTGACGACTGGCATATGCGATCACTTGGCCTTTTTGCATTAACACTGCTCCTAGCCCTCTAATAGAAGCATCTGTCCATACTGTCAAGTCTTGGTTACCTTCTATTATTGTCAATACTGGAGCGGTTGTCAACTTCAGTTTCAGCTCCTGGAAAGCTTCTTCACATTCGGGAGTCCATTTGAATTTCTCATGCTTCTTTGTAAGCTTTGTCAGTACTCCTGATATCTTTGAAAAATCCTGAACGAATTTCCGATAGTAACTAGCTAATCCAAGGAAACTTCGAACTTCAGTGGGTGTAGTAGGTTGTTTCTAGTTCTGTATCGCTGTAATTTTGCTTGGGTCTACAGCAATTCCTTCTTTTGACACGACGTGGCCAAGGAATTTAACTTCATTCTGCTAGAAGACACACTTAGAAAATTTAGCTTTCAAGACATTTCTTCTTAGAATTTTCAACACTTGTTCTAAATGTTTTGCATGTTCTTCTTCCGACTTAGAGTAGATTAGAATGTCATCGATAAAGACTAGAACAAATTTATTCAACACACCACGGAACACTCTGTTCACAAGATCAACGAAGTATGCCGGAGCGTTGCACAAGCCGAACGGCATTACTAACCATTCGTAGAATAAATCGGGACCCCTGAAGGCTGTCAAAGGAACACAGTCTTCGGCTATACGCAATTGGTGGAAACCTGTAGCTAGGTCCATTCTGGAGAATACGGTTGCTCCATTTAATTGATCTAACAGATCGTCTATTCGGGGCAAAGGATATTTGTTCTTCAGTGTTTGTTTATTGAGATCCCGGTAATCAACGCAAAGTCTTAGAGTACCGTCTGATTTAGGGACAAATACTACTGCGGCTCCCCATGCTGAAAAGCTTGGTCTGATCAGACCTTTCCAAAGTAATTCTCGGGTTTGGCTACTTAGCTCTTCTTTTTCTTTCGGGGCCATTCTTCTTATTGGATGGACTACTGGTCGGGCATTCGGAATTAGATCAATTCTAAATTCAATTTCTCTTTGCGGCGGTAAGTTTTCTACTTCTTCAAACACATCCGCGTAGTTTTTCACGACCGGTATCTTTTCTATTGAAGGGGGAGTAATTTCTAAAGAAGACCAAAATTCGGTTCTATTTATTTCTGAGCCATGGCATGGTATATATATAGGTCCAAGCTTCGTTTCGACTTTAACGATTCTTTCGGCACATCTAACTTCAGCCTTATATTTTGTCAACCAATCAAGTCCCAGAATAATATCAAAGTCGGAAAGGTCCATGACAATTACTTTAAAAGAGAACTTGTATCGAGAGAAGGAAATAGGTACTTTACAATATGTACTGAGACTCACAGAACCTCCTATCGGGTTTTGAACTTTAATTGGTTCCTTAAGTTTTCCTCTTTTCAGTTTTAATTTGTGAATAAGGTTACCAGAAATGAAGCTACGTGATGCACCAGTATCAAAAAGTACAGAAACAGGAATATTTTTAATGGTAAGAGTACCTCCCAAGACATCGGGTTTACCTGATCCATCGGTGGTAGCTGGCGGGGTATTCCCGTCATAAACATGGGCCACTTGTGCGCTCTTCTTCAAAGGACAATTCTTGCTATAGTGCCCCCTCTTGTGGCAATTGTAGCATTCAGCTGAGTCACTGGCCCTTGGCTTCTTTGGGGCTTTGCATACATTAGAGAAATGACCGGGCTTCCCGCAATTATAGCAGTTTCCTTTCGGGATCTTTGCGGGTTTTTGAGTAGCGGCCGCGGTGATGCTAGATTCGGGTTGGTCAGTTGAGGTCTTGCGCTTATTCCCTGCTTGGCTCTTAGCGCGGTCTTGGCTAGCATGTCTCTCATCCATGTCCTCATAGTTGCAAGCCATCTCTACGAGTTCTGTAAAAGAGAGTTTGATGTTGCTCATAGCTCTATCATGGTATTTGCGCTTCAGCCCAAAAATGAATCTCTTATTCTTCGCTTTGTCGGTCAAAACCAACTCTGGAGCATAGCGCGATAGCTGAGTGAACTTATTCAGATAGTCTTGAATAGAGAGGTCTCCCTGTTGGAGATTAGCAAATTGCTCCCGCATCCTCTCAAGAGCTTGTTCTGGCACAAACTTCTCATTGAATAAAGTCTTGAACTGCTCCCAAGTCCGGATAGTACCAGCTGCATCCCCAGAAGTAATGGCATCCCACCACAGCTCTGCCTCTTCCTGAAGAAGCCAAATGCCAAGTCGGGCTTTGTTGTTAGTTCCCATGCCCATACCCTCGAAGATTTTCTCACATGTTTTCAGCCAAGCGATAGCTTCGGTCACTGTGCCAGTGCCAGTAAAAGGTTTTCCTCCAAGATTTCGGTACCTCTTTGCCACTTTATCCAACTCAAAGTCTTCTGGTGCTGGTGGCTGAATAATAGGGATCTCTACGGCTACGGGGATATTCCCCCGTCCTCCTGCTGCATCTCCTCGGCCTCCACGGCCTCCTCTAGCTGCTGCTGCTCGTGTAGCCATCTAAGAGTACTGTATAAGCAAGAAAAGAGTCAAGCTCACAGATTTGATAATTTTCATAAATGATAAAGCAAGGAAATACAAAGAAAGATAATGATGATGTACTGATCAAATTGTTTTGCTAATCTGCTTAGCTCATTCTAGGACATTGCTAATCCTATCTCTAATGAGCTACTCGCATTAGAACTCTACTGATTCTATTCTGACGAGGTGTTTAATGTGTTAGATCCCGGAACTAAGGTTAACCAAAGCTCTGATACCAACTGTGACGATCCCAAAATCCGAGGGGCGGTATTAAGGATAATCATTAGGAAATAACACATTAATCATCATAGCAGAGTACAGATAATAGCAGAAACAATAAATAAAATAATTTTACATGGATATGACAGCGGAATCACAACATGTAGGAATATCAGAATAGCATAACGTGGGATATACTTAGTAAAAAGAAAGGGGAGTGATCAGTCATCATCGCCAGAGGCGGAATACATACATGCAGTGACATAATAAGAGTATCAGTCTACATCGCCGAAGGCGGAATACATATACATATAGTGAGAAATACGGAAAGTAAATCAGTCTGCATCGCCAATGGCGGAATCATAATATAAACATAGGAATGGCGGAAAATATCTAAGTCATCTCTATGAAGTCAGCCTCGCCATGAGCCAAAAGTGCATGCTATGCAGCAGTGCAGAACCAAAAACCACCTGTCACCTGTGTACTAGGCTGCCCGTGTGAAAATAAGGGCACCCGCGTTTGCAAAGTGAAACAAACAACGAGTCAGTCATGGGGACTGGTATGAGGAATCTATTTAACAGTTAAACAACAGTAATAGCAAATCATAGGACCACGCCACTTTCGCGGAACGGGTTTACTCCAGTGATTGCTAGTGCATTTAAAACAAGGTAAATTCTTTTAAAACAACGCAATGCTTTTAGAAAGAATGAAGCTATTATAAGACTCAGGTCCCATCACACAATGCAACGCAAGCCGGAGGATAGAGTTTTACCTTATAATAGCCAAATATGCTTGATACATATAAAGAGAAATCATTTGATATTATTACTAGTGCATATATGTTTCAGAAACGAATAGCATCATAAATATCAATCATAGGCGGCATAGCTACCATCTACTATGTCTCCATACTAGTTCTACAATCAAATCCGTTATCTCGTATTGGAAATTGGATTTCCGTCATGAGTCGAGGCAAGGGGCAAGCTCCTCTCCCCTTCGAGACACTCTAGCAAATGCCTCAGGACTACGCACACTGGGTAACCCCTGGATTCGGCTGGGCCGGTCCTCACTTACGTTAGGGGATTATTTATTCCTGAACACACGTTTCCCGGTCCTTACGGACCTATAATCGAGGCGCCTCGCATTCCAACAACCACAAAGGTGAAAAGTAGATATATATGTCAGGGCTGGTAAGTCACTGACACCACCATAGCTAGAAAGAAACGTCGTGCTCTCCCAACGGTCCGTATCCCGTTTTTAACTCATACCGGGGTGTGAGGTTCGCGAATCTACGAAATACACAAAGCTAGGCCACGTAAGCCTTGCTTTGATCATCATCCACAAGACTTTGCTTTTCAACAGAAGCCTTGATCACAGCATCTTGGCATGCCACATAGGCAGTCCACTCCATACGATTGATTTCCATCGATATATAACCTCTAAGCTCGTACGTCTCAGAGAAGGGCGTTAAGCAAAAGAATAAATTCTCCGCCGCCAAACAGATATATATTTAACAGAGATCAATCAGTATAGAACAAAGTCCAATGTCAGACACACAGTCCATTTACAAGTCCGTCCTGGGTCTGAACGAAACCGGAGGCGTCAAATTCCTCGTATATCCGTCCAATCAACATATACGTTCAGACGGCTACTACTTCCGTCCCTTTCCGGTAGCTACTCCGGTTAGGAACCTCAGTAGCGCCCATCCAACCGATACGAAGATCGTCGGTCTTGAATCGTCTTTGCATTTTCCAATTCGAATCGCTCGATGAATTATTTGAAATGAGGGTTAGCTCGGCCTTTTCAAATAACTCACGTCATTAGAATTTAAATCGATTCTTTATATGGTTATATTATTCGACATCCATCTTTCAGTTATTTAATGTTATTTTCATGTCATACACATACAACCATCAAATATCAAACAATTCAAGCCCACTTGGTTTATTTGCAACCTATGTTGCTTATAATATTTTATAACGATTTTTCGCCATTTTTATTTATTTAAAAATGGCCATATTTAATTAAACGACGTTTCAGGTCGTTTCGTGTCACTGGCGTTGTTTTTCCCTTAATTTGTTTTACACATATCGGAAAATCTAACCGTTGGATCTTCACAAATTTTACATCATTAGGAAGGTCTTTTCAAAACGAATCCAACGATTCCAGTTTTGGGAAAATCCGACGGTCGGATCTTCCACACTAACCATTTGAAGTTACGATTTCATTTTACGAACTGCAGCGTCGTTATTCGATTAAATTTAATTATATTTATAAATATATATAAATATAATCGTTTCTAGCGCTGTTTTTCCCTAATTTTGAATTAAACATTCCAGACAATCCAACCGTTGGATTTTTACAAGGTTGGTGCCGTTGGAAAGATTATTCCAAGGCGAACCCGACGGTTGAGGTTTCGGGAAAATCCAATGGTCGGATTCCCCGCACTAGTCGTTTGAAATCACGGTTTCAAAATACGAACCGCACGGCCTCGTTTCGTTTTAGTTTTATTTATATTTATATATTTATATAAATATAGTTCATTCGATGATTTCTATATCGTTTTCACTTCAAATATTTTTCTAACACCCTATAATTTTGGAAAATTTCGCCATAACCTCCCCTGCACCGGGGGCATCGGGAAATCGCAAATAGCGTTCCCGGTCCTTCTAATCTCAAAAAGAAAAAGAAAAAGCCAAGCGGCTAGCCAACAGGCTCATAAAATCATCACCCAAACAAAGCAGTAAATGTGTACCTATTTGTCGGGCACAAATTTTATTCCTCTTCTCTAGCCCCTTTGCTATAACCTGTTCAATAAATATGCAGGTACATATATATACAGTTCTTATCATTTATCATCTTCTATTCAACTTCATATTTGATTTCCGTTTGGTTTAAAGACACCATTTATTCTAATGTTACATACATAGGTGCAAATCATTTCATTAGCTAATTAATGAATATTTCATCTCATATATGTTTATTTTGAACAAGTGGCTATTTTTAACACTTCACTTTTCAACGATTTATGCATACAATAAAAATGTGATTTTTATTGTAAAACAATTCATTTCAAAACACTATTCTTCTATATAGTTCAAGTTGGTGATAAAAATAGGATTTTTATCATCAAACAATTTCTTTTCAAAACATGAATACCATTCAACACATGAATTTCTAATCAACGAATGAATATCAATTCAACACATGAATGTTTTCCATAGTTTCTATATATAGATAAAAATGTGATTTTTATTATCGAACAATTTATTTCAAAATATGAATATCATTCAACACATGAATTTCTAATCAACGAATGAATATCAATTCAACACATGAATGTTTTCTATAGTTTCTATATATAGATAAAAATGTGATTTTTATTATCGAACAATTTATTTCAAAATATGAATATCATTCAACACATGAATTTCTAATCAACGAATGAATATCAATTCAACACATGAATGTTTTCTATAGTTTCTATATATAGATAAAAATGTGATTTTTATTATCGAACAATTTATTTCAAAATATGAATATCATTCCAACACATGAATTTCTAATCAACGAATGAATATCAATTCAACACATGAATGTTATCTATAGTTTCTATATATAGATAAAAATGTGATTTTTATTATCGAACAATTTATTTCAAAATATGAATATCATTCAACACATGAATTTCTAATCAACGAATGAATATCAATTCAACACATGAATGTTTTCTTTTAGTTTCTATATATAGATAAAAATGTGATTTTTATTATCGAACAATTTATTTCAAAATATGAATATCATTCAACACATGAATTTCTAATCAACGAATGAATATCAATTCAACACATGAATGTTTTCTTTTTCCAATGAATAAATATAGTTTAAGCATATGAAAATAATTCAAACACAAGAATATTATTCAAAATTTCGGCAGCATAACGGCAGGGTAGTTAAAACCGGCACCGTCCAGGACGGCTCCTCGCTCTACCTTAAAACCTCGCGGTTTTTGACAATGGGGATCATGCATCTAACTCGCACGCAGGCGGCATGTTTATATTTTTTTTCATTTCCACAAACTAATCCTATGTGGTTTCAACCAAATATTTTCCAATCACAAACGGGTATTTTTCAACCGCAATCAACCAATATCAATCACAAACAATCCCAAACAATCATTCGCTATCAATCAATTTTCACAACAATTTCAACCAATAAATATCGTCCATGGTTTGTGGACGAGGGGCGTATATATATATATATATAGATATTTATATATAGCAAGTCACTTTCCTTTTCAACATATATAATATTTATATAAAAAGAAATTGAAGAGTGAGAAATCCTCACCAATAGCTATCCAATAACACGTTTTTTCCTTAATAGAAATCTTCGCCTATTTCGCCTTCTTGTTGCTTTCGTTGCCTGTATTCTCTACATAGGTAAAAATCGAATTTTTACTATGTTATTCAATATATAAAGATTGCATTTTGACTTCGCTATTAAATATAAAGATTATATTTTTATCATTCTCATGATGTAAAAATTATATTTTTATTACTTTAAAAATACAAAAATCATGTCTTGCTCCTTCTACATAATAAAAATCCCGTCTTTTCTCTTTTTAAAAATATGATCTTTATTTTTGCAAGTTCCAATCTTTTTCTCTTAAAAGATCAAACCTTTTTCTATTTCAAAGTTTAAACCTTTTTTTCTATTTCAAAGTTTAAAATAAAATCAGTTTTTATTTTCTTTAAAAATCAGTTTTTATAATTCCTTTTCAAATCAGTTTTAAATTCAAAAAAAAATCAGTTTTAAAAATTACTAAAAATCAGTTTTAAAAATTCCTAAGAATCAGTTTATGCAACTTCAAAAAAAAACAGTTTTTACATCGTTTAAAAATTCAGTTTTTACATCTAAAAAAAAAATCAGTTTGTAAATTCGAAAATAAAAATAAAAATAAAATAAAATGGCTCACCGATAGCTTGCGGAAAAAAAAGGGGAAAGGGAAGAAGAAGCGTCGGCGGTGTGGTGTGGTGCTCGGTGGTTCAGGGAGGTGCGGTGTTGCTTCGGGGTGTCGGCGACTTCGAGATGTGGTTCGAGGTCTTCACTGGAAGGAGGAGGTCGTGCGGAGGGGTGGGCGGCGATAGGTTCGTCGGCGGTGGCTTCCAGGTAAGGCGGCGGCTCGATTTTGAATTAGGTTTTCTTTTTTTTCTTTCCTTTTTCTGATAACTGAATCGGGGGGGGGGGGGCCAATGAAGAAAAGGAGGGAGTATATATTTTTTTTATTATTATTTAATTATTTAATTTTTGCAAAAGGGTTGACTTTTACATACGACCTCGAAACGAGGCCTACCGCCTGTCGTCCATAGTGTTTTACCCCCATTCCGAACACAATGGGATATGTATCGTAAGCTGGTTTGATCGTTACAATCAGTTTCCGTTGAATTTACATTTAAATCCTTATATTGCATTTTAAACGTACATTTCGAATTACCGGGGTCACATACTAACTAGAAAAATTCCAAAAAAATATTTTCTAGTTTCGTATTGACGATACGGTCCTAACAAAACTAGTTTCGTCGAATTCTGAGACCGTTTGAAAAATGGCCAATTTCCAGTCGATTAAATCCAACAGAAACTGGTCAAACGCGTTTTCCTTTGCCACGCTCACATATTGATTCGAAAAATTATGAAATTTGAAATCTAACAATAGTTTGACATCCCGGACCCAACAAAAGTGATTTCGTCGAATTCCGAGGCCATATGCAAAATATCAATTTTCCAGGCCTATATATTCTATATACCGACTCTTCTGAAAATTCATTCGGCCATAACTTTTGATTCCCGTTATGAAACTTCGATTTTTCAGATTCGTTAGAAAGGTATTGACTAACAGATTTAAATATTTTTGGTCTCACTAAAATCCGTTATATTTTCCATCCTGCACAGTCAAACTTAGTTTGTATTCAAAATTTCAAACGGCCATATTATACACAATTCTATATTTTATGGAAATAGGCTATTTTAATCATTCAAATTTCTTGTTAATAACCTAATTTAAAAATTTTAAATTGGTTCACATTTTCCGGGTTATTACATTTTGCATATTAGCTACTCATAGCTTTCTTTTTCTCTCTTCTTCCCAGGTTGATTTTCTGCTAACAATAGTGGCGCTTTGATGGCTGCATTACCAGGCAGTGAGGATTTTGTTGGATCTCCATGTACAAATTTTGTTCAGCAAATTTAAGTTGTGACATTGTATGGTCGAACCAGATTTGTATAGGGCTTATATATATACATGTGTTATTCTATACTATTCTGGATTTGATGAATAGATTTTTACGTTTTACTGTTCAGGATTTTGTGTATAAATGTATACGCTTTACTGATCCTTCAATTGTTTCATGATCAGTGTTACATCTAGATATCACGGATATACTTATGTAAGTTGAAACAAAATAAATAACCAATCATAGAATATGTTGGATATAAGGAATATTTGTTCATCAATGGTTTACTTGTATCATAGTAATTTGTTTTATTTTTACATTCATTTATATATAAGTGCATATATATTATAGGAAACTGAGCCTAAACCATGGCCTAATCTGGTTACTCATTCACGCAACCCCCCTAATACATTTATGCTGAGTTCAATTTAAGCTTTAATTGTAGACTTTGAGAGACTTTTTTAAATGTTCACACTAGTTTTATACCAATACAAATCGAGATGCTGATGTTATAAATGTTGTTTAACCAATCATGCATACAAGCAAACATTTAATAACCACAGTAAAGTTTTAACAGAGATAGTTTGAGGTGTTAGCTACTGTGTTGAGATATTAGTTGATTCTTTTTATTTCTAAAGACTTATTTTGTTTAACATTTCTCTTTATTTGTTATGTCTATTACTTTTCTTTACACCAATGAAATACTATATAACTTCAAACAAGGCTAAGATAAAAAAAATTAATACAAATCTGGTTAAACAATATATATAGATTATAATGTTAAAACTTTGATTTATAAACAGAATATATGTTTTAAATCCATTCTAAATAAATATTTAAAATAATTTATATATTTGACTGCCAAAAACACGGGACATTACAGATGTTGATCAAGGTCTGAGAGGTAAATAGAATACCCCAACTTGAACAGTTTCGTTATTATCAAGAGATGATATTAGTTTGTAAAAGGTAAAGAGGTTGGGAAGAATTTGTTATAAAAAGGGATATGTCGAATATAAACTAAGAAGTTTGAAAAGGAATTAGTTTAATTTAAATAAATAATATAAGGGAAATGTTAATGGTATAAGAAATGGAATCCATGACGTTATGTTACAAATGTTAAACATAATTTGTTAATGAGCTTATGTTTTTATAAAAAGAACTTGGTTTCGTTTTTGACAATGAAAAATGATTTTGGCAACCGTTTTGCAAATGACAGTGAATGGGAAATTGGATATGGTTACGTGCTATTTTATATGTATCGAAAATGAAATGTTTTGAGGACATTTTATATTAAATTAAGAAGTGAAATATTATGTTCCAAATATCGAAAGATTTTTAAGTTTTACTTATCAATGGTTTACTAAAAAGGGCCAAGTGATGCTATATATCAAACCAGTGAATTTATTTTATTTTTATAGATTCATGGATGTTTATATGATAATTAAATAACCGATTATCAAATATGGCATATTGTTGTTGGTACGGAAAGACCAAGATCGAATTTATATTTGAAAACCATTCTGACCAGCAAATACATAAACATTGAAGATATAAGAAGACGGTCGAGATGGAGCTTTGAAGAAGGTGGATCTTCATGAGCGGAAGAACTACTCGTTGAATTTCTATGGGTAGCTCCTATAGATATTTTACTTGTGATTCTATCATGATTGAAATCTTCGGATTTGCAAGGACTTCTTGCTTTTGATCCTTAGGGTGATTCCTATATAGGATGTGGTAGGAGAGTGCCTTCGGTTCATTCTATTCCTGCATAACTTGTTTGGACGAATGTCTGACAGAGTATTTCCTAAAGAATCACATACATTGATTTTTACAAATAAACCAAGTTTGGTGGCGGAGAAATTCTTTTGCTTAACACCTAAAGTGTATTTGTGGACCTCAATTAGTGATTTGACGGATCTGACAATGTGACATTCAAAGATATGGAGATGTTCTCTGAAAAAGATAATCGTGACCTCAAGCCTCATCAATCGGGAAATGACAAAAATCGGGAAGGCAGCGTGGCTAAGTAGTTATTCCCAATTAGAGTACATTGTCACTAATCCAGAGAAAGTTCTTATTTGTTCTTCTTTTATTTCTATATCTTCGCGAAATAACGGTGGGCCCGTAAAACCGTTAAGGTGATAATATATTCGATACATTCAAGCTAAATGAGTGGTAACTCATGTGTGGCCGGGTTACAAGATGATCTTGTTGAACCCCAGTGTATCATCTCTAGAGTACATTGATCGGAAAGTGGTCCCATACCTCGTCATAGTTGGAAATCCATTCTCCAATAAGCGTCGTGGGGTTTTTGATTATATAAAATGTATGTAGAGCGTGAGATGCAAGCGTTCTACTATTTGGTTATTTATTTGATATACACACTATTATAATATCACCGAATTTTGATATAAAAATATTTTGGGTTATCGTATGGTAAAAACCATCCGTATTTATGTGTGGATTGGTCTTACGATTATCCTTGTCTTTCAAAAAGAATTTTCTAAATTTAAGAAAGTTGGATGATACTTAAACTATTGAGTTTTACCCATGCTGGTTCTCCAGACTGATCTCTGGCGTTTACAAATGCTCGGGTCAGACCGAGTTTTTTTACAGGTTCAGGTTTAGAGGCTACAAGTTTCAAAAGATAGGATGGACTAGTCCATACGTGTTAATATTTATTCCACTGTGTATTGTATATGATGACAGATCATTATAACTGTCTAGATTTGTCTGTTTTACTCTGATGAAACGTAAGTATTTAAACAATTTCTTTATTTCTATATTATATTTTATCCACTGTGATGTGAGACTTTGTGTTTCTTCTATTATAATATTTCTATCTTTCTTTCTCACCCTCTAAATTCTTTCTCCTAACTATATATATATACACACACACTTTTTTGTGCTATTTCGGTTGGACAGAAGTGTAATTAGTCAGCTCAAAAGGTACGAAAATTCGGTATGTTACAATTGGTATCAGAGCTAATGGTTTAGTAATAACCTTGGCTCTGTGGCATATATCAATAGAGATTGGGTTAGTAATACCCTAGATTGAGTTTGAGCGTATATATATATATATATATATATATATATGTGTGTGTGTGTGTGTGTGTGTGTGTATGAGAGTATGCATTTATAATTGAATATGAAATCATTTTCAGATTATTTTTGTAAAGGGGGTAATTGAAATAATTTTGCCCAAATTATATTTTTGTATAAAAAATGAAGTAATTTTTTTAAATTGTTGATTGATTGTTTGAAGTTAGTATTGGCTTGATTAACTGATTTGAATAGAATTCAAATTGGATTTGGAAATTTAATAAGTAATAACTGAATGAAAATCATTCTGATATAAACCAACTGATGTTAAAGTTAAAATTAATATTGAACATAAATTGGATTTAACCAAACCAATTGTGTTTAAATATTGGATGGCTAGATTAAATTGGTTATGCCTTATTTGTTGATATATGTTTGATAGTTGAACAAAATTCAGCGATAGCTTAATAAAAAGTCAAATGAATTGAAGCTTATAAATGAATTCCAGAATAATAAATTGAGTAGAACAGCATGGGAAATGAAATTAAAAGGTTTAACCCATGTTAGTTCTAAAATTGTATAGCTACACTTGTTAATTCATGGATGATATTTAAATTGCATAAAAATTTTACTTATATGTAAATTGAGCTAAGTACACGTACCCGAAGATTTAAGGGTTGATTTTTGTTGAGTAATTTGATGGTAAGTTGAGCAAGTATGCTCAATGATGCTGGTATAAGGTACGCTTATGCGAAACTAAAAATTTTGGTTTTTGGATTTTTCGTTTTCCGACCGTGTGGGTCGAAGTATAAATATTTAATGTTCCTACAATATTGTAGAAGTCCCTTAATACAGTGGAGACTTTGCCAAAAAAATTCCAAAATTTAAGGAGTTAGAATTATTTTTTTCTTTGAGATTTTTGTTAACAATGATGAATGGGTTTTTAATAAAAACTAGTTTGGTTAGTTAAAAACAAAAGTTCAGAAATTGGATTTTTGAAAAGCTAATGGATTTGTATGATTTTTTCCAAATTTTGGGGGGCAAAATTCTTTTAAGGGGGAGAAATGTAACGACCTGGATTTTTAACCATTTAGTTTGAACATTTAAACTGGTTTTTATTGTTAATTTGGAAATATAAATTGATTTTATATTTATTAATTAAAGGAAGTTTGAACGTATAATTTATAATTAATTTAAAACGAGCTCGTAACGGCACGACAGTTGGTAATATTACGTTTTAAACTTCAATTGAGTATACAGAATTCATTTTAAGTCCGAATTCGGTGAATCAACAATTTTTCGGATAGTTTTCGTGTTGTAGATTTTGAGTTATGTCTAAATAAAATTTTCAAATGGTCCCTATGGAATCATTTATAAATTATAACGTTTCATTTAATTTAATAAAAAGGTTTTCAATCAAATTAAAATCGTTTTAACCTAGACTGTGATCAAAATGGTTTTGAAAAGTCATAGATGTTGTAAGAATATAATATGAGTCCGCCCGGAGTCGTAAAAGAATTTTATTAAGTGAGCATCGGTTTTAGAACATTACGTTATAAATCTTAGTCGATCCTCCAGCAAAATATTTGAAAAATAAAAATTTTCATTGTCCCAGAACACATGCAAATTTATCTCGTTGAGATATGTAACTCCATTCCACTATCTCAACGCACACGCAAACACCCAAACATCATCTAGAAGCCACTATGTGTTTTCTGCACACCGACCTTTCAACAGAAACAACTTTGATAAAAAAGAAAGAAAAATCTAAACAAATCTTAGAAATCTACACTAAGCCGTACAAATCCAGCTAAACATTGTGAATTCTTATCTAAACACTACAGGCATTAAATAAAGCAACATTTCTGTTCGTTGAGGTACAACGAGTAAATGAAATGAAAACGATACTTTAAAATTCCTTCCTGTAATACATGCCTTGGTCAACACTTTCGGCTAAAGCTTTGTCCAATATCGCAGTACACTATTACAAGTCATGTGCAAACATAATATGTCCAAATGTCAACGCATGTTATATTCAAAGAACATATATATGTGGCCCAATCGTTTCTAAATATTGCAAAGAGGGTACGCTGATTTTTTTCCAGCTGAACTGCTGACATTATAAAATAAAGATAAAAAAAGAAGCCATCCTTGTTGTACTGACAATAGCAACACCTTTGACTCAAACTTTAGCTTCCTGCGTTTTCCTATTTCGACAGAAATTGGTTTCACAATTATAAAGGGGTTTCGTTTTCTTCCACCCCAATAAAGCACAGCAAAGAAATGAAACCGGCGGTTGAAATCATCCAAAACTCCTACTTTGTTATCCTCCAATCTGCTCACACATTTTGAAAACATCCAACTATATAAGTATTGACTTATGCGCGGTCTTCCACCTGAACGGTGATGATCGGATATCTCGATCGCTGGTGACCGGAAATTGAGATGAACCCTGCTGCGTTAGAGAGCCAACTACAGGAAATGGAGGGCGTCGGGTTTAAATATACTTGGGTCGAACACAGAGAGCAGGTAACGACGCCGTCCCTAGTCACTGTTGATGACCTTTTGATCGTCGGATGGAGGGAGCTTGACGAATTCTTCTCGGCGTGCGTGTAGGGGTGTTTAGAATGAAGGAGAAGCAGCTGTAAACTCTAGGAATGTTGAACCGTGCTTTGGGTATCAGGCAAAGTTATGAAGGCAGCATATTCGAAGCAATGTATAGCGAGACAAGGGGGAGTTTGTGCGTTGAGCAGTAGATGGGAGAAGGAGGCTCTTTAGCTTGTTGAAGGATCAGTGAAGTGCGGGATTTATTGTTCTTTTGCATGGGACAAGCTGATATTCAGTGCAAACGTGAATAAGGAAGCATTTTGTAACCATACGGCCATACGGGAAATAGCAGAAGTTTAAATCGGCATGCGTTGTAATTTAAATGGTAATTAATGATTAAATTAAACCCTAACTTAAAGTTAATTAATTATATGTAAATTATTAAATAACATATAACTAATTACTAGGTGATTATATGAGATGGAAGACTTGGGTGAGTAGGAAGCAGCGGGGAAGAATGACATCAACCGGTATTCATTGGTCTGAACAGTTGGAAATTAATTAAACATCGGTTAATGTTTAATTAATTACTTAACTATGTTATAAATGTGTAAATGATCGTTAATGTTTAAATCAGGTTAAGGATTTGGTAGTTTTGGGCTATAGAATTAGTGGTCAGAATTTACAAAAGCTGAGTATGTGTGAACGTGTAAAAAAGGGAGCAAAGAAGGAACGTAATCGACCAAGATTTTGTATTAATAAAAATAATTAAAATTTTATTCATTATTAATATATAATTACAGGATTTAACTATGATTTATTAAAAATTGGACTAGTGTTGGTCTTGATCAGGAAATGAACGCCATCAAAGGAAACGGAAAATTGATCGGCCTAAATTCAGTCATAACCCAAGTAATTAGCATGTTAATCAATAATTTTGGGGGTTAATTAAGTTTTAATTTAAATCGTGTATATTTGAATTCGAATAACTTTCGATTGTGTAATTAGAATTGAATGAGAACAATTGCGCTGGGACTGTGGAAATGAATACTACATTATGGAACTGACCTAGACATAGCTGGAACTGACTGAAATTTCGATTAAATAAAATGTTTGTTTAATATAACTGAAAGCCAATCGCTTGACAATAAACGAAAATCAAGGTTAGTATAACTCAACCAGTTTGTCCCACTTATATTTTTATAAGCTGGGTTTTTATTTTTGGTGTGCTGTGGTCGTTTATTTTTGGATGATTGTTGATTATATATTCATATATTGACTGAATGACTTAAATTAAACATTCATTTATTTTAATTGAATCCCAATCATTATTTTAACAATTGTTTCCAATAGAGGTAACTTACCATGTTGGTTACGTTTATAATAATATAAACGTATTAAATTTATAGTTGGATGCTTGGATTGTTGTTATTGGTTGATGTCTAAAATCTATTGAACTGCTTATTTCTATTTATCAATGATAAATATAATGTCGTATTTAATATAAATGATTATTTTGAGGTAACCTATTTGGATGCAGGGAAAGACAGGTTGGAAGGAGCCAACAGGATTCCTCAATTACATTGGTAATGTTTATCATATTTATTTAATATGTTTATTAGGATGTACAATTGGATGAATAAACCCTTATTTCACGAATTGGTGTTTTTAGCAGTAGTTTGGCCCATTAACACCATAGAAAATTTATGCAATCGATTTCAAATAAAATCTGGAATGTTTTTAGACTTATTTATTTTAAGACGTCGTTTTCCATCAGGCGAATCAACGTAGTTTAAGTTATAAAATTATTTTATAACTAATGTAAGATTTTCAAGTATATTTTATAAATTATATAAAATTAGAAGTTCTATAAGTAAATGTTTATAATTGGTTTTATAAAATATTATTAAATGATTTAAATAGTGGTTTCCTATACTTTTAAGGCAAGTAAGTTGAAATTAACCAAAAGATTTAATGATTTTGATAAATGTTTTTGAAAATAATAATTAGGCGAGTCTATATTAAATTAATTATATTTTAATTAATTTAATAATAAGGTTAAAGGAAATTTGTTAAAAATTAACGGTAATTTCAATTGACTTAGCCGACTATCTTTAGTTGAAAGTTTTATGTAATAAAAAATAGTATTTCACAAATGATTGTTATTCTTATAGTTAATTAATCTTCAGTTAACTATATTTAAGGATAACGGTCAAGCGATTTATTGTTTATAAAGTTAATTATCATTTAATGACCTATAAAAGGTACTTATCAAATGTATATATTTAGTTAATGATGAGGTAAATCACTTTTAATTCAGTAAAATATGATTATTATTTTAAATTAATAAATTGATATCATTTATAAAGTAATCGAGTTGTAAAAATTTATGTGAACTTTGTAAATGGGATTTTTTAAAAAAAATAAAGAATTGTTATTAAAAACCACATTTTAAATGAAATGAGGAAGGAGAAACTGATATGATGTTGTTTTTGAATTACGAACTGCTATCTGTCTTGAGATAAGAACGTTGTTGATCAAGGTCTGAGAGGTAAATAAAATTCCCCAACTTGAACGGTTTCATTATTATCAAGAGATGATATTGGTTTGTAAAAGGTAAAGAGTTTGTTATAAAAAGGGATATGTCGAATATAAAATAGGAAGTTTGAAAAGTAATTAGTTTAATCTAAATAAATAAATTAAGAGAAATGTTAATGGTGTAAGAAATGGAATCCATGATGTTATGTTACAAATGTTAAACAGAATTTGTTAATGAACTTGTGTTTTTATAAAAAGGAACTTGGTTCTAGTTTTGACAATGAAAAATGATTTTGGCCACTGTTTTGCAAAAGACAATGAATGGGAAATTGGATATGGTTACGGGCTATTTATATGTATCGAAAATGAAATGTTTTAAGGACATTTAATATTAAATTAAGAACTGAAATATTACGTTCAAAATATCGGAAGATTTTTTAAGTTTTACTTAACAATGGTTTATTAAAAGGGGCAAGTGATGCTATATATCAAACCAGTGAATTTATTTTATTTTTATGGATGCATGGATGTTTATATGATAGTTAAATAACCGATTATCAAATCTGGACTATATGTTGTTGGTACGGAAAGACTGAGATCGAATTTATATTCGAAAACCATTCCGACCAGCAAATATGTAAACGTTGAACATATCAGAAGATGGTCGAGATGAAGCATTGAAGACCATGGCTCTACACGAGCGGAAGAACTACTCGTTGAATTTCTAAGGGTAGTTCCCAAATATATTTTGACTTGTGATTCTGTTGTGATTGAAATCTTCGGATTTGCAAGGACTTCTCGCTACTGATCCTTGGGGTGATTACTATATAGGATGTGGTAGGAGAGTGCCTTCGGTTCATCATGTTCCTGGATGACTTGTATGGACGAATGTTAGACAGAGTATTTCCTTAAGAATCACGTACGTTGATTTTTACAAATATACCAAGTTAGATGGTGGATAAATTCTCTTTCTTAACACCCAGAGTGTAATTGTGGACGTCAATTAGTGATTTGACGGATCTGACGATGTGACATTCAAAGATATGGAGATGTTCTCTGAAAAAGATAATCCTGACCTCAAGCCTCATCAACCGGGGAATGACAAAAATCGGGCAGGCAACATGGCTAAGTGGGTCATTCCCAATTAGAGTATATTATCACTGATCTAGAGAAAGTTCTTATTTGTTCTTCTTTCGTTTCTGTATCTCCGTGGAATAACGGTGGGCCGTTAAAACTGTTAAGGTGACAATATATTCGATACACTCAAGCTAAATGAGTGGTCAGTCATGTATGGCCAGGTTACAAGATATTCTTGTTGAACCCCAGTGTATAATCTCTAAAGTACACTAATCGGAAGGTGGTCCCATACCTTGCCATAGTTGAAAAATCCATTCTCCAACAAGCGTCGTGGGGTTTTTGATTATATACTATGTATGTAGAGCATGAGATGCAAGCGTTCTACTATTTGGTTATTTATTTGATATAGACACTATTATAATATCATCGAATTTTGATATAAAAATATTTCGGGTTATCGTAAGGTAAAAAACATCCGTATTTTTTTGTGGATTGGTCTTACGATTATCCTTTTCTTTCAAAAAGGAATTTCAAAAGTTAAGCAAGTTGGATGCTACTTAAACTAGTGAGTTTTACCCACACTGGTTCTGCAGACTGATCTGCGGCGTTTACAAATGCTCGAGTCAGACCGAGTTTTTTTACAGGTTCAGGTTTAGAGGCTATGAGTTTCAAAAGACAGGATGGACGAGTCCAGATGTATTAATATTTATTCCACTGTGTATTGTATATGATGATAGATCATTATAACTGTCCAGATTTGTCTGTTGTACTCTGATGAAACATAAGTATTTAAACAAGTTCTTTATAAAAAAATTATTTCAATATTATATTTTATCCACTGCGATGTGAGACTTTGTGTTTCTTCTATTCTAATATTTCTATCTTTCTTTCTCACCCTCTAAATTCTTTCTCCTAACTATATATATTCTTTTTTGTGCAATTTGGGTTGGACAGAAGTGTAATTAGTCAGCTTAAAGGGTACAAAAAAGTCGGTATGTTATAATAGGTATGCAGGTTTCTGGATAAGATCGGAAGCACATGAAGATTCAGTAAGAGAGGATAGACATATGTGACAAACTGAGAGTGTGTCCAACCGAGTGAGAGTGAATTGTAGTGAGGATTAAATTTAAGTGAATGTGATAACTGAATGTATATAAGTGAGTTCTGAAAAGATATACTATTTTGAATGTTAAATAAAATTTATTATTAAATAATAAATACTTGTGTGGATATTTAAATTTTGTGCAGTAGTATAATCATTCAATAATAATTTGTATTCCTGTATGAGATGAAATATAGAATAGTATAGGTTCGAAAACATTTATAAAATAAAATATGTTTGTTAACATCAAACAAAAAATCACATATTCAACAGAAATCGATTTATCGATTATATATGGAATTTAATAAGACAACAAACTTATATTGGGATTTTAGAAGTAAAAAGGGAATTTATAGAATTAAATCTTGGGAGGTTGGAAGGAGAAATGTATGCATGTTTAAAAGTGGATAATTGGTCTATTTTGGGTTGTCGTAACGTTTTGTACAACATTCGTTTCAACCTAGTAAGTGTGATTTTGGAAATATAATAACGAATATTTCTTAAGTATAGAAAATAAATGAGTTCGTGGGAAAGATAAGTAATTGGAAATGCTTTCCAATTATAAATAAGATATATTTTGTAAGTATTAAAAATAAAAGAATGTGGAATTTGGAAATGTTTTCCAAATATCGTAAGAGGCCAAAGAGATTTGAAAAATATTTGGGTAATAGATATTGAAAGGAAATTAGGAAATGATTTAATTAATGAATTATTAATTAAAAAGGGCTCGGTGATTTTTTTTGTTGCAAATCAATAGTATTTCCTTTGGGAAATAATATTTGGATGAATATTTGTTTCTTCGATAGTTAAATAATCGACTATCGAAGTGTTGGCTAGTTTAATGTTATCATAGTCAATATGGAGAACCATTTGGATTTATTATCCGAAACCACTCCGTACTGGCATAAGCGTTGCAAATCAGATTATTTTGAAGATAATCAAAGACGGAGTAAAATGCAAGCGATTTTTCTGTTAATCCTAGGTAGAAATTGCATAAGATGGATTAATGGAGATAGTGCCTTCAGTTTCGTTTAGACCCAGAACGAACTTGTATGGGCGAATGTCTAACATTGTATTTCCAATGATTATGTACATTGGTTTTTATAAATATACCGAGTATGGTTGTGGTGAACATAAACTCTCTATGCTTAACACTCAGAGTACATTTGTGCAATAAATTTGTAATTAACAAACCTGACAATGTGGCATTCAAAATTTGAATGTGATGGCCAAAAAGGTCATCGTAGCCCAAGTCTCATTAACCGGAAAGATGACCAAAATCGGCAGGCAACATGGCTATGTAGGTCGCACCAATTATGGTGTATTATCACCCGATCTAGAGAAAATTCAATTGTTTCTTATTCTATCATTGTTGTATGCTTATGGAAATGGTTGTTGATCACAACCGTTGGTGATAATACATTCGGTACACTCAAGCGAAATGAGTGGTCGGTCATATGTGGTTGGGTTGTAAGATGTTCTTATTGAGCCTAGTGTATTCTTCTCTAGAGACACACTATAGGAAGGAGGTTCCATACCTTGCCATAGTTGGATATCCATTCTCCAATAAGCGCCCGCGGTTTTTGATTGTATACGATGCATGTTAAGCGTGAGATGCAAGCGTTCTGCTAGAATGCTATTAATTTGATTAAATACTATTATAATATCAAAAAAGTGTTAATACAAATAATATCGTAAGATAAAAACCATCCATGTTTATATGTGGATCGGTCTTACGATTGTCTTTTCTTTCAGAAGGATTTTCAAAGTAAGTCAAGTAATTAGAGTTTACTCACATCAGTTCGATGGCTGACAAAGAGTTTATTTGTTTTGTTTTACCCTAAAATCTTAGGTACCCAGATTTGTATGGACAATCAAGTAGTTCAGGTATTTATATATACCCTGGGAGGAGCTTGGAGTAGGAGTATTTAGTGTTAGATATCCATAGTTTATTCAACTATGTTGTATATGCGATGTACTCTGATGATGTATGTAAGCATAGATACATTATTGTATTCCAATAGTTATCCTATATATTATATTTTATTCTACTGCGATGTGAGATTCTGTGTTGTTATTTTTGTTCTTCTTCTATCTCTTTCATCTTTACCCATAATGATTTGTATTTCTGTGCAATTTGGGTTGGACGTGTGGTGTATTTAGTCAACTCAAATTATACAGATTTGCGAGCCTTTACAAATTCATTTACTCCACTTGTGTTCATATTTATTTTATAACTCAAGTATGGAATTTTTTAATGAAAAATTAAGTTTTATTCGCTCAAAATCCTTTTATTTTATTAAATAAACTGTTATGATTTATAAACGATTATACTACTGTTTTTTTGGAAATTTGATTTTGACATAACTCAAAATCTAGATTTTTCTCTTTTATTAGAAAGTTATTACTCAATAGGTCCGAATGATTCTTGTTTCAACGAATTTTAACTTATATTAAATTCTATATACCCAACTGAAGTTCAAAACATAAAACTATGAACTACCACGCCGCGACGAGTTCATTTTAATAAATTTATATTTATACGTTTGAATTTTGGTTATTAAATACATTTCAACTCCATTCTTCCATATTTTAATACAATTTAAGCTAGGTTTTCAAATCTAACTTAAAAATTCCAATTATATGAAATTGTCAATTTTTTTCATCTGAATAACTTAGTATAAATTCAACTTTCTATATTCCATTCCATTACAACTTCCTTCCAAATTAAAAAGTTTTATTCCTTATGAATTTCTGCTTACTTAAACATTTAATATTTTCCTATAAAGCCAGCTATCTTCAATATTTCTAAAAATATAACCAATTTCCTTATTATTTTAAAATTTCCATTTATAGAAGTTCTTTTACTTATGATATTCTATTTAAGAAAATATTATATTATAACTAAAACTTATATATGTGTAAAACATAAAACCTATCTTCGTATTTTTAAATACTGGAATTGCTAATCTCTTAAAATATTTAATTTCAAATTATAATTTTTGTGGAATACAATCCAATATCCTTTTTGAAATAAATTATTTTTATAAATTGGACATGTTCGAGTTCCAAAATCACAAATCCATATGGATTTATTTCAATTCAATTTACATTTTGAATATTGGAATAAATTTGAACGTTTCCCTTTGAAACGATTCCCAATTCTGGGGCTGTCAATGGGTCGGGTCGGGTTCAGGTTGATTTGTAAACAGGTCGAGTCAACCTGCTTATTAAACGGGTAATTTTTCCCAAGCCTAACCCGACCTATTTGTAAACGGGTTGACCCGACCTGTGTAACCCATTTAACTAAACATGTCATGTTGGGTTTACCTGTTTGACCCATTGGCAAATATTGCCCACTACTGCAAACAACAAAAAAACCAAATCACCAATAGGAAGCAGTATTATATAATCACCAACAGGCAACAAATTACAAAATCTCCAATAGGAAATAAGTTATAAAATCACCAATAGGCAACACATATATAAAGCATGAAAACACCATATCAAAAAATCATTCTCTAAACATAAGAGTATACGAGCATACTGCATACATAAAAGATTAACAGTATGGAAGAGATACAGTTACTATAAGTAAAATATAACTAATAGCATACAAAAATAAATTATTAAAATTTAACAGCATATACAAGAATATATGAGCATACTGATTACTGCATGCATAAAAGACTAACACTAACAACATACATAAAAGACTAACAGTATGGAAGAGACACAACATATAATCGGGTTTGGCGGGTCAAAATCGGGTTAGCGGGTCAATCCTAAACCCACCCGTTTATAAACGGATCAAATTCGAGTAGACCTGAAAATGACTCGCTTGTTAAATGGCTCGGTTAACCGGCTAATTTTCGAGTCGTGTTGGAAATTGATAGCCTACCCAATTCCCTTTTTAAATTCATACTTGAATTTAAAATTATCCAGTGATAATTTTTCCCTTTCATTTATAAACATTCTTTATAAGTTATATTTCTTGTTTTATATATTAAAACAAGTTTCTGTTTCAAAATCCATTTGAAATTCAATTTCTACTTTAAGAAAATAAATTCCCCTTTTAAAATTCACACATAAATTTACATTCCCAAATTTTCCAATGATAATTATTTCTCTTCATTTATAAACATCGTTTATGAATTTGACTACTTGTTTTTATTATTAAAAACAAGTTCATATTTCCTAGCCCGTTCAAAATTCAAATTTTGTTTCGGGAAATAAATTATTTTCTTTTAGACTCAATTTCTTTTCCCTTTTCATTCGAATATATTTTCATGGTATTTAAATACCAATATTTTAGAGCCAATGCTATTTAAGAATCCAAACACATGATAATCTATCACACATCATATAACACAATATATATGAAAGAAAACAATAATAATTTTGAGGAATCCAGTTGGATCCCTCCAACCTGTTTTCCTGCAGCCAAAGATGTTAGCCAACATAAATAATACCAATCCCGCTTGAAGGTGGGATATCGCGGTATAATGGGTTGTCCGCTATTATGCGGGGCTTGGCTACATCCGCCCCTTATCTACCTAAAGGATTTTCTCTTTTTTACATTCATCATTATTGTATTTATTCTTACCTTCATAATTTGATCGAGATATTCTATTGGACATAGAATGCCAATCTTTAAAATTTAAAAAAGGAGTAATTAACTGTGGCACGTTCACTAAACAAAAAAACCTTTTGTAGCTAATCATTTATAGAGTCTTATCTGCTAAAATGTGCAGGAATATCCAACTATCAACCTTAAATATAACTAATATATAATAGCCACAATTAATCAATAATTCATCAATACATCAAAACAACCAGCATATAAAAATTATAAATGAAACAAATTCATTTATAATAAATTATAATCAAAACAGTGAGTGAGTTTATTCACATCGATTTTTATTCGATGATTTATCGAAATAACCATTGGTCTCTGATTAAATTAAACGAGTGTTTAATTTAATCAAAATACCAATAGGCTCCATGTTCCCATTCAATCCTGGGATGCAGATAATCCTCCTATGATCGTAATGCAACTTATTTTGTTGAATATGTTATTGGACGAGTATGAAATTGGTACTATAAGAAACCAATGTATTTTAAAACATTTAAACACTAATTATTTTTTTAATTAACATATAGTTACCCTTAATCCACGTTTTTAGCCATCAAACGTTCTCTTTCCCGTTCAGTTTCTTCCTGTTTGAAACAGCTAGACACTACCCCCCATTTGATTGCAACGTTGACCTTCACCTGCTTCCACCTCGACCACCAATCATAGCCACAACTACATTTGTCGTACTCACCAAGACGATCTCCAGCTGACAGCCCCCACTATAGCAAACTAGACGCCCTCCACATCATCTTGACCTGAAACTCTCGACTCACGACCATAGAGAGTCACAACTCCCTATAAAGTACCACCCTATACTTAGTCTTTGTTGAACAACCACCTCGACTCTAAGAACTCAACTACCACCTCAAAATAGCCTAATTCTACTCCAACTAAATCTCTAGATTTTATTTTGCCTAAAATCGAACATCCAGTTTTGCATTGCACCCACATTGAAGACCAACAAACTATGGTACAAACTAAAACAAGTTCAATGCATCAAGATTTAGGATTTTCTTTGAGGCTTTGAATGAATTTTGGTTTTCGAAATTTGAGGAAGGGAGCCATTTTGCTCTCCTAAAGCTTTCAATTTTTTTTCCAAATAATGAAGGGGTGTGGTTTTATTTATAGAAGAAAGGAGCAAACAAGTTGATAAGAAAGGGTAGGTCTATGGGATGCGTATAGGGTGGCTGAAGTACACATAGAAAAAATTGATTTGATTTTTCATTAATTTTATTTTGATTTTGAATATGATTTAATTTAATTTGTTTTTTAATTAATGCGATTTGATTTTGATACAGTTTACCATTATAATATTCTCATGAAACTTATGCCTGAAGTTTCAAGTTTAAACGACCACATAAGAGCTCCGATCATGATGGAAAGTGACATCCTACCATAGTTTGATGTCTGTACCCCAATGAAGTTGATTTCATCGAAATCCGAGGTCATTCAAAAAATGGCTATTTCCACATATCAAATTAAATTTATAAAAATAAAAATTATACTCAAAACAATCAAGTTCATTGATAATAAATTATTATTATCATTCTAATTCAAATAAAATTTATATTAATCGATAGAATTATTTCGATTCAGCTTTAACTCCAAATTCGATTATTTGCCGTTTTTGTATATGATAATTCGATATATTCAAATTTAAATCATATTTTGATTACTAAATTGATAAACTCATTATAAAAAATCCAATTATATTTCTAATTCAACATTAAAAACAATATTAAATGTTCAAAATCAATTGACTAAAAATCAGGGTGGTTACACTTTCCAAAAATACTTTCCCACATAAGGCAAAACAAATCGGGAAATGAGAAGGCATTTCCACGGAGACCTACCAGATTCTTGAAGTAAGATGAGATGGCTCGAACAAAAAATCCCTCAAAGAACAGACGGACAAAAGATTCAATATCCTCTAGAAAGCAACATCTCTACGGGGACACAATAGGAATGTCGATCCTACTAAGGTTCGCATCAAGTGGTATTCCAAAATGGAGGATTTTCCATATAAGAATAGAAAAATCGGGTGGCGTGCAGGAATCCCAGATGAAAGCGAAAGCAGGAATTCTGGGATGAGTGGTTCTAGCAGAATTCCATGCCGCTCGTAGGGAGAAAGAAGCGCAATTCCAGCTAATACCACCTCCGTGGTAATCGTAGAAGGACTTCACAAATTGCATCTTTGTCCATGTCTCACTAGCATAAGACGGGATTCCGGAGTAACCCGTAGGTGAAAGGAGACGGTACTTGACATGAAGAAACGACACACAAAGGTAATCGTTTGATCAAAAACGAACCTAGAGCTTAAAAGGGTAAGCCTTGCAAATATCCCTTGGGTTCCGTAGTTCAAGGTCACCCTCGCATTTGGGACGACAAATGACATCCTAAGAAACCCAATGGTGTCGATTGGCATTGTCCTTTTCCCCCCAGAAAAAGGACGATGTCATAGCATGGTAAGAACCAATGACGGAGGAAGTTGGAGTCATAGTTACGAAGAGATGGGACCCAATGGAATCAAGAACCGACTTAATCAACATCAGTCGACATGCCTAGGAATGGAAGGAAGCACTCCAACGAATACTCTTACCCCTCGCTTTTTTAGTAAAGGGATCGAAAATCGTATTGAGCTTGCAACCACGGTAGAGAACAATGCCAAGGTAAGGCAACGGAAGGGTAGCTACTCTATAACCAGAGAAGTTTTCAGTATAAGCAACCATGTCTTGAGTCATAGTCTTGTAAGGAACGAAACGAACTTTTGAAGAGTTGACGAGCTGCCCGAACACCTCTTGTACCGATGAATAAAAGCTATAAGATGACGAAAGGATCAATGATGACCATTAGAGAAAATAATGATGTTATCCGCGAACAATAAAGACGAGATAACATGACAACTATTAGGTAGACCAAAACATTGGATCTGGCCCGTAATCATGAGTGAGTGCACACCTCGAGCGAAGGCCTCCCTAGCGATGACAAACAACGTCGGAGAAAGGGTGTCTCCCTGACGAAACCCCCTCCCGAGCAGAAAAAACCACTAGCTAAGCCGTTGATAAGAACAGAGAAACAACAATCTGAGATGAGCCTCTAAACAAGGTCAATAAGAGGCTTAGGAAATCCAAAGGCATGAAGGACCTTCATGATGAAAAACCAAGACATGCGATTGTAAGCCTTCACCATATCAAATTTAATTACCACATTGGAAGCTCTAACCTTGCGATTAATTTAGGTAATAAGTTCTTGAGATAGAAGGACATTATCAGTAATGAGATGTCCTTTGACAAAGCCTGCTTGGGAACATGAAATAATGCGATTGAGAAACAGAGCAAATCCAGCGACGACGCTGTTGAGATGACCTTGTTCGAGAAGTTACATAGGCTAATAGGTCTGAAATTAGAACACATTCTAGGGTTATCAAATTTCGGGATAAGGACAAGATTGGTGGAAGTTTATCCCATCAGAATTTCACGTCCCGAGAAGGAAGACTAGATAGCTAAACAGAAGTCCAACTGAATAATCGACAAGTCACTACGGTAAAAAAAACTGTTGAATCTGTTCGTCCCACTCACATTATCCTTGCTAAGCGAGAACATGCAAGACTGAACTTCATCTAAAGACGGAGGAGAGAAAAGACCCGCACCTTCGTCGAGTAGAACCAAACGAGGGATAAAAGCCAACAGCGACGGGTCCAAGATAGAGATAGAGGGAGCCAGAGAAAGATCAGGACGAAGAATATAGCTGATAAAAAGGACTTAGTTCTTCTTACGGATAGAAGAATGGAAGAGCTGGAGTTCGAATTACCGTCGACTACCCACTTAAGCCTAGCCTTCTAACGCATGAAATCATTCTCGATGCGCAACTCAAAGGAGAAAGCAAGTTGGGCCTGAACCCAAACTTCCTTATGAGCCTCGGCAGGATCTTCAACGTAATAAAATTCCGCTGAGATAAGACTCTTCCTCTGAACAAACTCTATCGAATATATTTTTGAAAACCGATGTGTTCTACTCCTTAAGACAAACTTTTAGATGTTTTAGCTTTCGAAAGAACAAAACGAAAGGACTACCCACAACAGGAGTAGCCCAGGAATCCCCTACCACTTGAAGAATGAATGATGGGATCTCCACATGGACTGAAAGCAAAAAGATGAAGGATCCGGTAAAATAAAGGGGGAGCAACGCAAAACCATCAGAGCATGGTCCGTTTAGTGCGGTGGAGATGAGCGATCGAGTATGTGAAGGGATAGTTGAACCATCTCTCCGATCTGAATACATGGTCGAGGCGAGAAAGAATACTGTTGGGACATTCTGGCCTATTGTACTAGCTAAAAGCCGAACCAACGAAAGACACCTCGGCCAGCCCAGACTCGATGATAAACGAGTTGAAATCCTGAAATGCTATACGACTAGTAAAGGAACCCCATCGCTTCTCAGCCTAGCATGAGACGGCATTGAAGTCATCACCGATGACTGAAGCTGTATGGCCAAGATCAGAGAGAAAGGATATAGACCCATAAACTCAAATGCTCGATGCGTTCATAGTTGGAGTAAACCACAGGGAAAAGGAAAGGAGAACGAAAAGAGGCAATTAAACATTCCACCGAAAGCAACTAACAAGATCAAAGGTGAGACAAATAGGACATCCTTCGCCCACAAAATCCAAATCTTGTTAGAGACGTTAGAAACCTAACCTCGAAAGCCAACAGAAAGAAAAGAATAGGAAAGCACCTCTGGTCCCATAAGAGGATCCAAAAGTGCCACCAGACAGATGGAACGTTCCTTTCACGATGCAATGAAGCCGAGAAAGGGGAACTTCGTTATAGATTCTACGAATGTTCCAAAAAAAATCACCATGGACGCAAAGGAATAAAACGAACACTAGGAAGAAAAAGAAGTTACCGAACGAAAGACTGGAAGAGAGACAAAAGAAAATCAAGTAAAGTAGAGAGTGTGACGAGTATATCATACGATCTTCTCGGTCGCTGCTATAGAGCGAGTGTGAATGGTGCAGGGAGTTAGAGGTGCAACCCTCGATCTCCTACGCGAAGAGCGAAAAGAAGATATCGAAGATCGATCGGGAGATACATCACCAGTAATATCCAACAAAAAACGAACGTCCTAAGAAGAAGAAGAAGCAGTATACCAATCTCTCGGTCTTACAGCAAAGGAGTTCTTAGTAAGGAGAGATACGCGATCCTTGATGGTCGCAATCTCGGTCTTGTTGAGGATATGAAAAGAATGCAAAAAAGAAAGGAGCGAGGTCGCATCGATAGGCTCTTCTACACCTGCCACTAAAGACAAATCGAAAGGACAATTTAATACCAAAGAAAAAGAGGAAAGGCCAAATGATGTAGAAACATAAGACATGTATGTTCAACCTTGTTGTGTGGACTCTCTCAATGTCAGGTTTTCATCAGATTGACAACCCTACCTTGATGAGAGCATCCTTAAAAAGGTCAGGACAAAAATCCAATGAGAAATAAGAATGGGTGGAGCGATTACCTTCCCAACAAACCCGAAAGCAAAGCAAGATAGACGGGTTTCGGTGTTCAATATATAGTGAATAACAAAGGTGTCCACTATAAGGCGAGCCCCAAGAACCTGCAAGCACAATGCCAAGCAAGAAAAACACCAAACTAGCACAACCAAAAGGACAGACACCCGCTGGCCCATTTCATCACGAACATAGCATAAAAGGCTTTGCACAGCCAAGCCCAACCAATACGAAAATAACCATCGGCCAGGACAAGAAAGACAAAGACAAGGAAGTAAGTCCTTGTCGAGATAACAATGCCAACCAACAGCATGAAAAAAAGGCCCAAACAGTAAACAAACCAGCAATGAACAACACACGGCCATAGCCTAACCGAAACAACAAAACCCAAACCATAAATCATCGATGACAGGAAATTCACCAACAAAGGAACAACCAAAAATAACAATGCTACCGAAGATCAAATGACAAGACTCAGCAGTAGAATAACGTTGCCACAAGCTACCGAAGGCTAGCCGACATAGGTAGAAATGCTGATCAGTATGCACAAAGGCAGGTATACAGCTAACGCACCAACTAGGCTGCCAAACCAAACCCTCGGCCAAGTCGAAACATAGCACACCAAAATCCGAAGACACATGGAGAGAATGTCCCAGGGAATAGATGGGGAAAAGGAACAGGAGTTTTATAACACGACAAATACGGCCCAGCCTCAACAGATGGGCCAAACTGATTAAGAAGCCGAACACACACCATAATAGGTCGAGCAACTAAACAAGGAGCAGCAAGCAATAAGGAACTAGGAAAAAGAACAAGGGGAAATAACGTACCTAACTAGGAATGCCCAAATCAAAGAACATCTTGCGATAACCGACCAGGAAGAAATCAATTGGAGCCAAGGATGCAGTCCTCGCTGCCTCACCGACTCCATTAAAGAGTGGTTGCATATGGAGACTAGAAATATCTCATCGCTCACCAGAATCGACACTGCACACCGCTAGCCATCGCTAGTACCGTCCACCCCATAACCAACACTTGTTGGACATAGGGGGAATAGTAGCCTCATCGCTAGCAATTGCAACCTCATAAACAACGTGCCAAGGCATCTCCACAATTTTTGACAAAGCCTCTAAAACGGTAAAGTTGTTGCTGGTTAAAAGGGAAGGAAGTGCACGAGAATGTGCACTACCCGAACCACTCACAACCCCAACCAAACAAGAACCTACCACCTAAGAAACAATTATAGAAACCTTGGACCCCACCAACTTTCGACGAGAGGTCATACAAACCTAGGAATGTTTAGGAGCTCCCACAAACGCAGCAACCCTCGTCCATTCCAGCACCGGTCTAGAAAGACAAGGTAGCGATTTACGGAGGAAACGCATATGTGGGATCAAATCCCTTGATCCATCACCTCCAACCCTACGCGATGTTGTCACACACAAACCAGAACGAGAACCCAATGAAAGATCATAAGCCAGCAACGGAGACCAAAAAAACCTCCACCCCAACAACCGTTCTTGGAATGTACAGGATATGGGGTCTTAATTCCCCTCTGTGCAGTTACTGCCCTGCTATTACCCTGCCATACCCTACCATATCTCGTGGCGAATTACCGCTGCTACGCTTTTTCCAAATAGCCTTTGATACAGCCTCTCCACTTTAAGCCCTGCTATATTCCGCTATTCCCAATATATCAAGTTATTTCCGCTATATTATTCCCTCTATATCTTTGATGAAAGAAACAAACTAAAAAACAAAATTTATGCATTATAAAAACCGTGAATTTAGGTTTTTTAATCGAATTTTTTACAGTATATTTTTAGAAAAAAAATATGCTCTATGTCCTATAAAATTTAATAAAGTTAAATAGAAATTTATGTTTATTAACAGATATTTGCACATGTTTTTATTTAAAAATAAGAATGTACTAATTATAGTTAAACCGAGCGCTAGTTTTCCATTTAATTATCGTTTTTACAATTGTAAAAACATTAGGAACGAGCTCATGTACTATTTTAGAGTCATCTGTTATATTCTGCTATTTTCTCGCTTTATCCCCGCTATAACTTTTTGGATTTCTGTCACATTCGATCCGCTAAGAGCTTTAACTGCATAGATTCCCCTGCATCAACGGTACTAGAACACGTTGCACGAGGTGAAGTAACACCAACAATAGGGCCATAACAGAGTTCACTCTTAGCAAAAGCGAGAGGCAAACAAACAGGGGTCGACAACTCCTCTACGGAAAAACCCCCAAAATCTGAGAAGATCGGAGCAATACCCATGAACACCTCACCAATAATTAAGAATCGGTGATGCGATAGCGCTGCATATGATGAAAGCGCAGTCAACAGAATAAGAACATATGAGGTGCTAATCACGGCGACGGCCACATGAGCGCCAACAAAGGAGTTGACCGCCTCAATAATCATATAAATCATACGATAAGACCCCCCAAAGGATCCAACAGCACTGTAGAAACTCATCACCAGCGGGGGTCAAAAAAACCCTAAATCAGAATAGAAAATCTGAGAGTAGAGAGATCGAGGCGGCATAACCCACCACACAAAAAAAGCAATGCGTTGAACAAACAAGCAATCACAAGAAATAGAAGAAGCGAAAGTAGACAAATCGCAGAGAGAAGAGAAAATTAGGTCCCCATTAGGGGAAGAAAAGAAACAGTTATTTTTTTGAATTATAAACGCTAATGCTTGAACATTAGTCACACTTTACAGCTTACGCTTGCTTATTACCGTATTATCGTCACTTATATTATATGCTCGAAAATTATTTATAGCTGACAACATATTTTATTCATGCAGGGTAGACTGTGGAATCTATGCCATGATTTTTATAGTGTCAATAAATAGGGTTGAAGTTCCACTAAAAGTTTCTCTAACAGACATGCTAAAAATGAGAGCAAGAATAGTCTATGAAATACTTGTTGATACTGATTTTGTTAGGATTTGATTACCTTAATCTGTGGATTTACTAAAAAAGATTGAATGTAGTGTTGAACTTGAAGTATTGTTTCAGTTACTGATTGAAGTGATGAACTTGAATTATTGTTAGGCTGAAGGTGTTTGAAGTGTTGAGCAACAGTTTTATATGTAAATACACTATGTTGAAACAATATTATATGTCTTGTTTATATTGTTTTAGTTATACTGTATTTCAGATATCTAACGTTAAACATTTCTATCGTTCTAGAGATTAACTGTCTTGTAGAACTATTTTCTATGTTAATTTTTTTTATGTATACATACTATTGTTGCTCCTATATACTTTTATGAATGAAATATTGAAAATGTTGTTGATATGCATGGATAATTATTGAATTGATAACTATTATAATTTAGTACTAATATTGTGCAAATGCATATAGAAACCTTTTTTTAACTGATACCTATTGGGGGTATAAAACTGATATCCAGTTGCTGTGAACATAAAATATCGCTCAAAACTGATACCCAAAGGAGTATAAAATTGATATCTAGCTGTTGTAAACATAAACTAATTTTCAAAACTGATACCTCCATAAGTATAAAACTACTACCCTATTCCTGTAAACATAAAATAACAAATGAACTGAAAACATAGGGGTATAAAACTGCTACTAGTGAGCATAAAAACCTAATATCTTCTTACACCAACAATCAGGGCCGGCCCTGAGTATTTATGGGCCTAGTGCGGGCCAAAAAATTTGGGCCCTTAAATTTTTTTTATGAAGTGAACTTAAGTGAAAATGTGCTTTTTCTACTGTGCATCTCCATTGAGAAAATTGCGTGTTTCAGCAAATTCATAAAGTTTTTACCCACATTTTCAATCTATCAACTAGAGTCCACACAAGCCACATCTCCATTTTAATATATTGATTGATGTCAACAAAGCATACAATCATATCTACTTTTGCATAGATAAATTACAATCAAGTACATGCATCCTGACAAGAAAAAGCAGTTCCAGTAAAGGTAATACAGTTTTTTTTGGGCCCCCTAACCAAATGGGCCCTGTGCGGTCGCATGGCTCGCACTAGGCCAGGGTCGGCCCTGCCAACAATATAACAGTGTAACGATAAAAAAATGTATATTATAATATAAAGAATTTCAATTAAAACTATAAAAGATTCAGCATATTTCTAATGTATCATATGCAGCTCTGCTTATCTATACAAATATATTTGAATATAATCTGAAAATACATGTATGCCCTAAATCAAAACTAAAAAAACACATATTATTGGAAGCTTGACAATTATGCTTATTATGACCGTATTGTTTGCACACGCCACATCTATTTTGTTTGTTTTGAAAGAATGTAAAACCTCCTTTTCATTTTGTAGATGATCTCCTGGCGCCACCTTTATCCTTGGGTAGCTTAATTACTTCATCACTACTAGAATCAGCAATGGACCTATCATCGATATGAATACAATAAACAGTACTATAATACAAAGATCGATAAGTATCTACAGTAAAATAGTATTCAACAAAATCATAAACATTTAATTTCACTCTGTTAATGTATTGTATTGCCTGAGCACAAGGTAATCCCATCACTTTCCCCTGATTATAACTGCAATTCCAATCCTTGAGATCAACACGATGGGCGAACAAATATTTCACTTCAAAAAGAAACTCAGAAGATTTGTAAACATCCCATTCAAAACCTTCTTAAATCAACTTTTTCAATCAATTTTCCATAGTATGACATAAAATCGTATTCCATAAACGACATTCCTTTCTCCTTTTAGCCATTTCTTCCATAATTTTAATATGAATTCCATCCAAGCACGATGTAATAGGTAATGCCATTTCGCCTGAAATCCAACTGTTAAAACTTTTAGTCACGTTAGAGCTATATTCTCCGTACCATTTACCCAAAAAACAAGTCAACCCTTGTCTTTCAAAAAATTCACAGCTGCAATACCATCAATTTTCAAAAACATTATCAAACTCATACACATTAGATGCTCTAGAATATGTCTTAAATAACCCAACAATCGAAATGTTAGCATTCCTTTACTTAACTGCTGAGTGCAAATTTTGTTCCACATGAAGGTAATAACAACTTTGAAAAGTCATAGGAAAAACCTCATGGATGCCTGAAATTAAACCTTGATGACGATCTAACATAAAATCCAAATTCCGATTTACTTAAAGCATTCCCTTCAGTTGGATTAAAAACCATCTCCAATCATCCACATTTTCTGTAGGAACTACGACCATTGCTAAAGGGGAAAAAAATCTATAAAAGTAATTCCAAAACAAAAAATCAAAAAACTTAAATAAAAATTCTTGATCATGATAATAACTGCTACCATCTGAAATTAAGAACTACAACCTAATAGCTGTAACACTAAAAACTAATGCCTTCAAACATATAAAACTACTACCTAATAGTTGTAGCGTAAAAAGTGATACCTTCAAACATACAAAACTGCTACCTAATAGCTGTAATACTAAAAGTTGATACCTTTGAAAATATAAAATTGTTATCTAATAGCTGTAACAAAAAAATGATACCATCCAATATACAAAACTGATACCTAACAAATAATATCTAAAAAACTGATACTACAACACAACAAACTGATATTCACAATAAATATTATATCATAAAAATGTTACAACTAAAAACTTAAAACTAATACTAATGGTCAAATACACTACAAGAAAAAGTATAATAGACATCACTGTTTTAACATCATCGTAAATTCAGCCGATGTCCAAGCATATTTTTAAGATCGCTAGTTTTAAAACTGAGGTGGTTGGTTTCTAAGACATCGATTTATTGAACGACCGATGTCTTAAATACACTTTTAAAAAATTGAACTTAGGCCGCTTGGCTATTACATCACTTGTTGAACGACGGTTTTTAAAGTGATGTTGTTGTCTATTACATCACTTGTTAAATGTATTATTGTTAATGATTAATAACTAGTAAATTATCGTTAATATTTATTAATTATATTTTTTAGTAATTATAGATATTTTTTAATTATATTATAATTTGTAAATTATAGTTAATATTTTTTAGTAATTATAGTTAATATTTATTAATTATAGTTAATATATATTAATTATAGTTAATATTATAACTAGTAAATTATAGTTAATATTTTTAGTAATTATAGTTAATATTTATTAATTACATTTTATAGTGAAATTATGTATTATTGCTAAGATGGATTGTACCCAAAAATTATTAAAATAGTAGTTGTTTATTATGGCTGACGTCCCAGACGGGGGTGTTAGAAATGTTGATCACTTGTTATTTCTTCCGGGGAGGGGTGCAGGTCAGGTCACTTTGTCAATGAACTTCCCTCCTTTAGGTAATACTTCAGTATTGCAAATCCCATTCAACCCTCGACTTTCAAACATCTGAATTTGCTAGATATACATTGTTTTTCGTTTTTTTCAATGAAGAGGATTCTGAACTTTGACTGATTCTGCAGATGCTAGACTGTGGAGAAGGTATATAATTCTTATTTGTTGAGCTGATGAGTTGATTGAGTTGCTTTAATTTAGGTCAATTTTGATGGTTTTACTGAGCAATTTAATTTTAGTTGAGTAAGAATCTGTTCAGCATGTAGTTGGTTGAATCGTTGAAACCCTTTCTAATTAACTGTTGACTTAACTGTTATTTGATAGGGTTTTGAGACCGATCTGAGTTATTATTATTATTGTCACCAATCCAGGCAGTAGTGATATATTTATCAAGAGGTATTGTTTGAGGTTTAAATATGTTTGATTAATATAGCTAATATTATCTGAGTATAAATGTATTGATGAGTAATGGCTTTGATCAGGATAAGTAATCAAGCTTTGGTTTTCTGGGAGATAAACATAATGCATGATGCTGCAAGTTGGATTTATCAAAGATTATCGTCATTCTCATTGTTGTCCTTTTAATCACGTTGATGGGAGGTAGTAATTCTCCATATAAGTCACAATGGAGTTATCACGACTTTGGCTTCTCAAGTTAGTTTACAACCGCAACAACAGCACTTGCCACCTAGTCCGGTTGTGCGTTGGGATAGAATACTCCTTGTTGGAACAATCAAGGTTTTGTTAGTAGAAAGCGATGATTCAACAAGTCAAGTGGTTAGTTCCTTGCCTCGCAATTATAGTTATGAAGGTAAAATTTAATGTTTGAATGTTTTGCTAAGAGTAATTAGTATTTTGATATACTTACATGCTTGGAATGTGGATTATATATCTGATCTAATTATGGTTGATGGAATTTTATGGGCTATCAGTTTCCTTGGTTAAAATAAGTCAACTGGTATCTCAACTTTTTTTTACGGTTATTTGTTTGTTGTTAGCAAAGTCTGCATATTTTCCCATTTCTGCATTACACTTTTCATTTGTTTTTCAGATGTATACAAGTGTACTATAATTTGCCGATAACTTGAATAGAAGGTGTCATGATATGCTTTAAAAGATGATTGGCTTTTTCTGTTGCTGTGCTTTCAGGAAGATGACCACTGCATGGATGTGGATTCAGCGCCTCTGGCATCGCATACCCCAGTCGAGCAACCCTTGCTATAGATTGACATATATTGCTACTTGCTTGTTCTGATATTTTTGATCAACAAAAAAAGATATGATGAGGTGATATTTTTATCTTGGGATTTCTCCTAACATTAATTCGTATAAATACATATTTTATATGGGGATTCCTATATTTCAATAGGCAAAAGCTTGTTCTTTTGCAAGTATCGCTCGCCTTAAGAACCTAAATAGAAGGATTGTTGATGTTTTGGCATCTCGCTTGTATAAGTGTTGAGTGCTGTAGCGAGGATTGTTGATGTTTTGACATCTCGCTTGTACAAGATCAAGTTAGCTAGAGTGATGAGTGTTGTAGCGAGGTGACAATGTAAAAATGATTGTGTAACGTATTGAATTGTGTATGAGAAATGTGAATAAAATATTTAATTAAATAATAATATTGTTTGAATATTAAATTATGTGCAATAGTATTTCATTTAATAAATATTTATTTTTGTATATGAGATGAGAAAACAACATAAACAAGCCATCATGGACATCAATATAAAAGCCATCATAGACATCAGTCAAAAACTGATATGGTAAAATACTTATTACAACAGTTAATTAATTTTTTTATGATGTCTTACTGCTGCTTCGACATCGTTTTTTAACTGATGTAATAAAATTGGCACTTTAGACATCACCGACATCAACATCACTCCAGAAAAATGAATACATCGTTTTTTAGCCGATGTCTATGTGAAATTTTCTTGTAGTGATAAAAATAAAAAAAACTTCAAATCAACAGCTAATAACATCATATCCTGGTTACCCTTTTTTTACAGTAGCATCCATCAATACACCTGACTTGCCCTTTAAATGAATGTCATCTAGAAATATCATAGGTCGACAATACTTGAACCCAAAAGTACAAACATTTGACCGACAAGCACTCTCTCAAATTGATTTGTAGAAGGATTAACATCCATATAAACATAAAAACCCAGGTTATGATTCTTTAATGCCTCTAAAATCCAGCTCAAACCATTATAAGATATTGCATCATTACCGTCCATTAAAGCAAATTGCTCTCCACGGTAGGCAAAAGTGTCAGACAATTGAAGATTGAGCTCTCTACGAAAATCAGCAATGATATCTTTACGTTTCTTGCTTGGACGATCTCGAATCTCATCTATTATCAAATATTTAACAAAATAGCTAGAAAGATGAGAATAGTTCAAATTTCTAAGCCAACCACCAAAAGAATACTCAATAACCTTATTCTGAATTAAAAACCTACTAAGATGCCCGGAATCACAAGAAGCGTGCACTTTAAAGGGACATCCAATTGTAAATGAAAAGCAAACTACCGTAATCCTAGTAAAACTATTCTTTTCATGTCCCATTTGAATTTGGTATGACATTAAAAATTCTCTAAAATCATTGACACCTCCAAAATAAAAACCAATAAAATCGAAAATTTATAATGTAGGACCTCTTTTCATATGTCTTTCAACTAATTTTCCTATGCACAATAATGTTTAAACCCAAAGATCCACTTGACGAAGAATGCATTCATACATTAGCTGAAAGTGAAAGAGAACCATCATTTATGTTTTCCACTTGAAAATCCTTCGTCTTAATAGCAAAACAAAATAAGCACTCTTCTAACATAGTTGAAAACAAACAATACTTTGAAGATCAAAATCAGTGTCAACACTAATATTTTTGTTTTCAATCACATAACTAATCTCAATTGACATATGAGTTAGCTGAGACCAACGCTGTCATATTTCATTCCTCAAATCATGAATTGAGCAATCAATGGACAATCGAGTGCTAAAAGGTGAATCATTGAAGACAACTACAATAAGAAGACTATTTTCACCACTGTAGAAAAAATATAATTAAAAAATTTCAATTAACGCAAACAACTCAAAAATGATACTCACGTAACACTTACCCATAGATATAAAATGATACCAACTTATATAAAACTGATACATGGAAACTGCTATAACCCTAAAATAAAAAAAAAAATAAACGAAACTGATACAAAAACTGTTTATATCACAGTTTGATTGATTAAAATAAAAGAAGTTCGATTCAACAGTTTTTTTAATCGAAAGCAATAATACAAACTACACGATAAATACAACACCAAAACTACAAGAACAAATAGATTACAGAGTTATTGCACCAAAACTGATACCTAAGAAAATAAAAAATTGATACCACAATACTGAGTAAAGCAATTTAAAACAAATCTGCTTGTACTACCAACAAAAACCATTAATCACCGATTGAAACAAAAATACCTGATCGCAATATTTCAGATTAAATTACAACAATATGATAGAAAAAAAAAATTAATCGATACAAAACGAGAAAAAAACATAATCTTAGCCGTCGAGATCGATTTTCCAAGCCGCTATGCGTGATTGATATCAATCTTTGAAGACGATGTTCGAGATCGAGATATGCACGAAAACAAAATTGAAATTTCGAAACGCGCAAGATCGAGAAAAATATGATCGAACAGATTGAGAATGAAAAAAAATATCGTGCACCAGAATTATACTTTTTAAATCGGACAGTGTAATATCCTCATAATTATATTTTTTATGGGTTGTCCTTAATCTTAAAAAGCCTTAATTTTTGTTTTATTCAATATTTTCTGGATTTTGGGTTAAAAGAGATTGGATGTGATTAGCTCCAACCGAGTGAATAGTGGACGACTCTTGCATTGGGGGCCTTATGCGAAATTTACGACTAACCGTCCAATTGGCGCTTCCACTTCCTAAATCCCAAAATTTTCCCTCTTAAATTGCATCTGGAATTATTCGTATTTAGTAGTTCATTTCTAGGGTTTCATAAGGCCTAAAATATTTCCTAAAACCTAAAAGTCCGCGGAAAATTTGCACAAGCCCATCATGAATCTAACGAAAAACGCAATCGCTATGATCTGGAGCAGCGTTGATGTAGTGAAACCGATCCTTCATGTAAACGATGTGAAGTTAATCAACACTTCGCAAAGCTCTACTGAGAGATACAGAATGGTTTTATCAGATGGAGATCATGTGCAGCAGGCCATCCTCGCGACTCAGTTGAATGTTATTGTGAAAGAAGGGAAGTTGAGGAAAGGGTCTATTGTTCAGTTGAATGAATTCATTTGTAACATCATTCAAGGACGCAGGTTTTTAATAAATTTCCTCATTTTTTCCACAAAATTTCGGTAGTGCGTGCTTAAAGATCTGTGTCATTCAGTGTTTCAAAATTCGTATTATTCGACTTTAGTTGTAGCGTGCTATTTAGTAGGGCTTGATTTGTATGATGGAGTCCCAGGTTTAGTTACTTGTTCTTTTAGTTTCCTTATTTTGTTTATTTACCAAATATATGTTTGGAAACAAACGAGGAGTTTAATGGGATTTTGAATCAATGGTAGCTGAGTGCTGGATATGCAATTTATAGCTATGTTCTTAAAGGCTGTTAATTTTAATACTTGGTTTGGTGTCCGTGTTGAGAATAGTGGTTGACTTTTTGGTTGAAATTGCTGCTAATGGTGAAATATGGCTGTGTTTTTGTCAAAACTGCTGTAATCAAATTTAAAAACAATAATAGAGTAAAAAAAAAAAAAAAAAAAAAAAATTACGTGTCTGTGGAGTTGAGTGCTTGATCAGTTCATAATCCTCTTACCATAAGGTCATTTCATCAAATGCATAGGTGTTTGGTGCTCATTAGCATAAGATATACAATTTTGCTGTGGCTTTTGAATGTAACTAATCATAAGAAAATAGAAACCGAAGAGATTTGCAGTGATCTTTCAACTGCGTTTTTAGTACAGTTTGTTATTAAGTGCATTGTTTGATTTTAAACTACTGTCAAAATTTAATCCTTGTAACCTTAATTTCCTTGGTAATAAAGTTATGCGAGTCACTCTATTGGCCACCTGGATTGATCAGTGATGGAGTCAGTGACTATTAGCAGTGCTGTAATGATAATCAACAATTTTCAGTGATCACTAATTAATCTCGTCACAACTTTCTTTAATACTATCGTTATGTCACTGTTATATTGAAAGGATATTGGGGGTGCTTGGGCTATCGAAACTTGCTCATCTGTATATGGCGGTGCTCGGACTATTAACAGTGTGTGTTTGTATACATGAATACTTTGTGGTGAAAAGCCTAAGATTGTATCAATGATGTAACACTGGTCCATGTATTTCAAACAGGTTTTAGAGAGACAAATACAGTTGTGGGTTTATCCGATTTAACAAGCTAACAATTTAATTTTAAAGGACTGCAATTTTGGGTCTATGTACCTAATTTATATGAATAATTCCCAAATAGCGACGCATAGATAAATATGCTGAGATTGCAAGATGAATTTATTTGACATCGACTTAAATTGTGAGAAGTTTTGTGAGACATTCTTCCATGAGTTAGTTTCATCTGGGAATTCTAGAACTGATGTATTCATATGACTCTGTAGTGTACATGCATTAAGCACAGTTAAGTACCTTTCCTGTATTTTATCATTCTGTTTGTTTTATCAGTTATGAAAAATGACAACCTATTTGTTGTTATTCGTTTAGTACATTGTGCTACGTTAATCGATATTTTTAATTCCATCGTGCATAGGATCATAATCGTTATCAGCCTGGACGTTTTAGATGATGAACTGGACCCAAATGGTGATCCAAAAAACTTCGATAACAGCTCGGGTGCTCCTCAGATCAGAACTTCCATGCCTATTTCACCATCCATACCAGATCAACAGCTCCAGGAACAAGATATGCATTCTGCAATCCGCAGCCTTATGTTGAATCACACTCTGCCAGTCCTGCCTCTCAACAAAATATGATGCTAGGCATATCTGTCAATCCAAGGCCTTCGTACAATGGCTCAACCTTTTTAATGCAATTATAGCTATCTATTCATAAAAGTGTTGTTCTGTAAATAAAGCTAGAGATTGTTTTGCCATGTTTGTTAACCACTTATCAAATCTTTGTTGTTTTCGTATATTTGCGCTTATTGTGAATTTCCATACCTAATGCTGGCAGCTTGAGCAGTGTTATGCATCCTATAGTTGGGCTTTTTCTAATGAGTACTTAAATTTTAATGGAAACACGATATGCTAGGAGGTGCAGTTGTGCTAGGAGAAAAGCGATTTATATATGTCAATCCAAGTGGAATTAGTTTTTTATGCAGAACCCTCATATGACATATAATTTGATTATATTTTCCTAAATCTATAATTTGATTAGTTTTTAGCTGTTCAATATCCATGCTCCTCTCCCTTTTTAGGTCCTTACATGAGTGAACTTGTGTCTACATTGTCCTTTTATTTGGACAATTAGTGAAATTTACTGGAAGACTTGTATTGAGTTGGAATTGGTTGATAAAATTCAAAACATCTGCATTTCTATGTTGTGCTAATTACCGTATTAATATCTGTAATAATGTGAAATTCTGGCAGCCATTACAGTCTTTAGTGTTAGAATACTGATTGGTTTAGTTCTGTACTATATTTATTTCGTATTTAGCATTAGGCCAATTATATTGGGCCGTAGCCCACTTTCTCAACGAACTGTATATTAGAACTATAAATAGTTGTACAGACCAACTTTCTTATTATTCAGTCAATTCGAAATATTACAAACAATTCTCATTTACAGTTTCTGTTAATTGTTCATTACGTATTTTTGAGATCAATCATCAATATCTCAAAATTACAATAAAGTTTTTCATTTAGTGTAGTACTGGCTTTTTCTATATGTTGTGAATCTAATGCCTGTGTTCAATTTTGTTATATGCGATTAATGTAGTTTTCTATATTGCCTAGCGTATGGTTTGTAATTTTTTTTTTTTTTTTTTTTTTTTTTTTGTTTTATTTTACAATTAGCTTCAGTTCCAAAAAATGGAACACAAATGGGAGCCTTTCAATCCTATTATAATTACCAGTAAGTTTGGCACATCCATTGTATGTAAAAAAACCGAGAGCAAGCTTACGTATCTTAGCATATGGCCGCATACATAAATGAGACTTGACATGTATAAGTATTTGAATTAATTTCTTTTCTTGTGAAATAATACGCTAGACACATCGGTTGAATGCTTACAAAGAAAATTTCTATATTCAGAAATAATAGTCATATGCATAAACAATAAACCCCCCCCCCCCCCCCCCCCCACACACACACACACACATATATATATATATATATATATATATATATATATATATATATATATATATATATATGAAGGTTATATGGCATTCCTTTTTGTTGGCACCCCATTTGCACCTCTCTAATAGCCACTAGTTTATAGTAAAATAAGTTAATGGGGGGACAGAGAGTTAGTGGATTGAGAGAGAAAGAGGATTGTGTGGTGGAAATTAAGGGGGTAAAGGGGTGCTGCACTATTTGGGGGTGCTCTTGATCACACACACATATATATATATATATATATATATATATATATATATATATATATATATATGAATTTGTTCAGGAGGGAAACCGACCGGAGTCGTAAAACCCTCCCTAGTGTACTTAGCCCGGTCCGTGAGCACCACATAAGTGGTTTATCTTAGCGTATACACACTGTAAACTCTTAGCATGCCATTCTGGGTTTCAAACTCATGCAACTGTTAACATAGCGCAAAGTCCTTAATCACTGGGCTACTGCTGCGGACAAGCCATCACTATATATGTTAGACCAAAAAGTGGTTCTAACACCCAATTGAATAATGATTTTGAATAAAATAGAAAGAAAAAAACAAGGAGAACACCAAATTTATAGTGGTTCGGAGCCTATGTCCACTTTGTACTTCCTTGATTGATGATTCAAATACAAATACATTGCTGATTATCACTCAATCTCACTTATACAATTGATAATCTCTCTTGATTTTGATGGAATATACTCCAAAAGTTGAATATAATCTGAATAAAGCAAAGAAATTCAGTTGTTAAGGAGTTTGAGCCAATAATTTGCCACAAGATCCTTCAAATGGAGTGTTTTGGGGTATTTATAGGCTGAGAAACCATTCAGTTCGGGTGCCACGTGGGGTCCATCCCCTAAACTTCGGATTTTGGGCTTTGAGATCAAGACAACACATCGAGAACGTGGGAAAGTGGGTTGAAACCGCTCCGATCGTGGGGTGTAACTGCCTTGGGCAACAGCTGCCAACTCAAATTCAGTTCAGATCGAAGCTTGGGACTTCTGTTCGGTTTGGTGCTCAGCAACCGAAGCGATCCGAACATTATATTAATAGGACTGGTCTAAGGACTTGAGTGCGAAAGGGGCATGGGTTCGGATATGAGACCGAACTGATCCACAGACCTGCTTGCACTGCTCTCTATCTTTGAACACATCTATTAATTGATTCCTTAGCCTTGTGTAGCCTAACTACAAAATAGGCTAACATTTTGCCCTCTCGAAGTACGCGTTTATTGGAGATGAAGTGTACTTCGAAATGGTCAACTTATTTTCTTCTGAATTTGTATGATTCAATGGTTGCTTCCATTTATCCATAGAGTCGTGACATTTCATGGAGTCGTATCTTTTAGTATTTGTAGAGCCTACAAATACACCGTTGAATGTAGAAATTATTCCTGTTGTTCTCAATAACTTTAAGACTTCGTTTAAGGTTCGAGCAATTCTTCCAGGTAATTTCTGATATTCATACGAAAATTTTGGTACTATTCTTTGAAATTTCCCTTCACGTGTTGAATTGCATTTTTGAATTAAATTCATGCTTGGTTCAAACTAGAAGAATTCGATCTGCATCGCGTTTGGTCCTTTATCACATATTTGGGACGAAAAGGCTTTGAGCTCATTTGGCTTTTTCCTCCGTTCGGGTCGGATTAGACCATCAAGTCCAGTGGAATACGAAGAGCCTTCTTATCTACATATAAATTCACATATCCCTCACCCCTTACTTCTCTTTTTCATTACCGTCTTCCCCAAAAATCAAAAATCAAAACCCTAGTCTTTGGATTTTCATTAATTTCTTCAATCTTCGAATTTAATCCATAGGTGGGTGTAAAATCTTATTTTCCTTGATTTTATCGTTAATTTTGCATAAATCATATTCGATATTCACATCAATTCATGTTAACTCTCCTTCATCAACGTCGACATTTCTTCTGGGGATTTCCAGTTCGCTGTCGCCGTCGTTGGTGGGGCTCTCATCACCTCGAGGTGGCGACGCTGGCGACCTAAGTACTACGTCATGAGTGACGGTTCGTGAGTGTAGGTGGATCTCAATGAATTGAGAATGGTGAGGATGGGATTTCGGTTTGATAGAAGAAGAAGGGAGATGATGAATCTGGAAGAGGAGGGACGCATCGGTTCGGTGTAGAGGATTATGAGTATGAAATTTTTGGAAAAGGAGATTGATTCAGGGTGGAACAGATGAGACTTGAGTAATTGGGATAAAGCAGGTAATCTTGGCTTGGATCGGAGGAGCTGAAGTTAGTTGAAGTCTCTAAACTACTCACTACTACAAAAGTGGGCATATTCGACACTAATTTGTGTGCGTTGTATGGAAAGTGTGGCGAAAGCTATGCTTTCTTTGATCTTTTACAACAACATTCATATGTTGTTGCATTAGATGTGAATGCAGTGTTGCGGTTGGAATCCTTGTGCTATGACGTGCAACACCAATTCAAAGTGTTGCTTTACATAAATACATGTCAGGTCAACGATCCACATTATTAGTTTAAACAAATAAATAACCGTAGATGTTGATTAATCCCACGGTTCAAACGTATCCCGGCTTCAGTTTATTAAATATTTGGTACGATCTTTTCCCTATTCACGAAATACTTCCCCCCAAAACAAATTTCTACCGTACTCTTCCTTCTATATGTTTCTCTGTAACACCTCGCATTTTTAATGACAATTAAAAAGATGCATATATGTATATATTGTATGCATAGACATATTTAAAGGAAAAATTAAATAATGAATATAATTGCATGTAATAAGTTCATGCGGTGAAATGAAGAAAAAGATTAATAAAAGAAATTACATGCAATATATGAAATTAGAAGAAATGCAATTAAAATTGCATGCGAACATTTAAAAAGAAATAAAAGGAAAATTTGAAAAGCTTCCAGAATTTGGTCACGAAATTAGCGTCATTTCGTTCGTAGCGATTTTCTGGTCAATTTAGACCTATGGTTTGTAGAAAACCGATTTAAAATGAAAGAGATATCTTTAATTTAAATAATGTAACAAAACATGAAAAAAAGGAATGAGAAAAAGGATAATATCTAGCATTGTCATAAATCTTGTTAACAAAAGGCTTAGTAGCTCAGTTGGTTAGAACATGTGACTTGTATACAAGAGGTTGAGAGTTCGACTCCCACCAGTGCCATATGTTTATTTTAAGGGGACCAATTAAAAGTGGCTTAGCATGAAAGCGTGAAAGATGATAGTTCTGATGGAGTTTTAAATTAGATCTAAATGCCCATAGCTTGCTACCACACCTATAAATAAACCCCTAGACCTAACCTTAAACCTCACAATTCGGTGGCTACGCTGGAGCTCTGCCATAGCTTCCTCTCTCTCTCTCTCTCTCTCTCTCTCTCTCTCTTCTCAAATCTATTCTGAAATTAAAATATTAGTCTAGGAAAATTAAGGAGAAGATCAACGTTAATAAAAAATTATTCAAAGCAAGGTTGTAAATCGAATTAAAAGAGGAAAGGAAAACCATGGATGATAGAACGGATTAGATCCAAAATTTGGGGAAAGCATGAAATGTGAGTGGATTTGAAATACATTTTTGAATAATAGTATGCATATCATTTGGCAGTTCCCCGATTAAAATGTTCAATTTAATGAAATAATATAGCCTTTATTTTATGTTTATTCTGTTCTTCTTCTCCTTTCCTTTTATTTTTAAGACTAGGCTACCTTCGATCCTAGTCCAAATCTCGTGAAAAAGCATGCGTATAAACAAACTTGAAATAGTGAGGAAAATGTTTGGCTAATTTGAGTATAATCTATGATTGGGGAATTGTTGCATAACTTATGATGAATTTTGGGTATAACTTGAAATTGGGAATTTTTGGGTAATTGGCACATAATCACAGATATTAATTTGGAACATTAATGGAAATATGTGCAATTTAAATTAGAACAATTAGATATGCTTGGGTAATGAATAAGGGGATATAGAAAGAAGCTATTTTTGTGGACCTAAAAATATAGGCTTGAATTGTATGTACATGGGTAAAGCTAGATTGGGAAAATTAAGACATTTTGGGTTGATGTAACCTTAAAAGAAATTATGCGTTGGATAAAACATGCGATAAATGTTAGGCATAATATATAAGAAAAGAATACAGTAAATGTCTGAGAAAAATAAATATGCCTGAAACTGAACTGCGCATGGGCACGAGGTTTGGTTGCATTAGTGGTGGAAGTCTGCCCGGACCCGACCGACATATCCAGCAGCAACCAATGTTGAACCTAATGTGAGGGGTCTAAGTGCATAAATAAAACAAATAGTTGTGCTAAGACATGAGATTAAGTCAACTTGTGGTAGAAGACTAGCCGGACCCGCCCGGCAAATCCAACATCCACGAGTGTAGACTTAGTGTGAGAGGTCTAGTACATATATATATATACATATATGAAAATATGTAAAAGGAAGGACCGATAAATACCATGAATTGTAATTAATGAAAATAAATGAAATTTAATCAAAGATAATTACAAGTATAAAAAAGAAAATGTGAATAAATGGGGAATGATAATAACCTATTATAAATAAATTACATTAATGAGAATGTTATATAATAGGTAGACTTGTCCTAGGGACAAGTAAGAATTATAACGTAGGTTATAATGAACGATAGGGGAAAATGAAATACTTATGTAATAAGGTAAGTTATAATGAACGATGGGGGAAAATGAAATAACTTATGTAATAAGGTAAGTTGTACTTAATTGTAAATTAAGTAATCTGTAAGGACAAGAATAAATCTATGAATGAAGATAACATACATTATATGAATGGAAAGGGATTAGGACCTAACAGGAGATTGGTTGAGTTGAGAGATTCTCTGAGTGTCAATCTGATGTTGATTTTGGTCTTCGGGGTTGATACTTAGGGAGTTGTTCTCTTACCAAGGTATATATGAATTAAGATGTACTTAATTATAAATTAAGTAGAACATGTTATAGTAAGATGGGATAATGAATAAATTATAAGTATAACATGTTATAGGCTTATTAATGAACTTAAATGGATTAAGTTATAAATGGAATTAATAAGCAAGGGTAACTTGGTAAACTTGAAAAGGAAGTCATTATGAATGAGAATAACCAAGTTAATAAGAAAACTGACAAGGTGGAGCATGCACGTAATTAATGATTAGACGTAGGGTCTAATGACATATTAAACTGAGGCGCTTAGAATAGTCTGTACGTTATAGGATGAATAGCCCAACGAGGTAGATCATTACGGTGTCATAAGGCACAAGGGGAGCGCACGTTAATCTGATTATTCTGGCAGCTCCGACGGACTGGAAGGGGAAGCACACATGCTTCCTAAGACATTAAAGATGCTCCTGGTAGTCCTCTGTGGTGGTGTAGTTTCGGACTGTGCTCACAGAGGTTGGGTCTGCGCGTAAATATCAGGTGGGCGGGCCTTGACTGCACAAGTAGGGGAAGTCAGAATGCTATGACGTGGTGACATTAAGGGTGATTCGGCGGCTGCCTCAAAGGAGGCAGAGGGTCAGGACCAACAAGGATAGTAGGTCGTCGAGTGTCTGTCATCGGCATCCATTAGGATGTGGAAAGACTAGAGCTAGACCTAAGATAACCATTAACCAGTCACTATCATGGGACGGTGGTTGAGGGGAAACGCCACATGGATGTTTAGATTGTTTGCTTAAGTGCTTGTCGCTTAGCTCTTGTAGTCTTTACTAGTTAAGAGAGGGGCCGAGGTAGGGCCATAGCCACCATAGAAAATCAGACACTAGGGATATTTGTGTGAGAGGCTCTGAAGGTGGGCCTGCACAAATATAAGGAAAGCTCTCGACCGAGTTCCGTGTGTTGTCTTGCCACGGAACTCGGGCACGAACACATGATAAGTGTGCGGGTTAAGCATCGAATACGTTTGGCGATACGTACACGGGAAAGTCTAGGTACACACATGTCTGCTCTGGGTGGTGTATCGTAAACTAGAGGGCATTATTCGATGATGGTAGTCATTACGCTTACGTAATATAGTTATAGTGGTTCCATGCAGATGTAGCGTCGTTATATACAGAGATCTGTATGTCACTCAGACGTAGGATGAGGGACTGTGTATATTCCTGCGATGATACGGTGAAGGTCGTGCGAGTGGGGTACCATGGGGTATACCTTAATTTGGGGTAGCTACATATGCACTATATTAGGTTAATCTACTAGGGAGTAGATGGGTACGATGTGTGTGTAAGCCTTGAGTGTTGTTAACACAATTAACCTAATAAATAAGAAAATGTAACTGAACGGTATATGTAGGATTATCCAAGATGTGTAGTTTAAATTCAGTCACACAGAACTTATGTTCTGACCCCATCCTCATAACATTCGCAGGTTAGGTTTATGGCAGAGATGTTATAGCTTTGGATACTAGCTAGGCAGTATTCTTACTACGGTAAGGCTATGTTTGATTATATTATATTTTATCCCTTCCGCTGTGAGATGTTTTTCTGAGCTATGATATATTTTATATCTCTGTCTTTTCTGCAGGATACCGGGACAAACCAACACGAGTTTTGGTAGATTGGGATTTTAAAAAAAAAATCGGTCTGCCTGAACCCGGGTTGTTACAATCTCTCTCTACGAAATCTGTCCACGAAGACCTATAATTGCTACTCTGCCTCCGTTACAAACTATAAACCTCTGATTGCTCCTATTTTACAAACTTTACACCTCCGATTTGGATCATTTAGGACAATTACAGGTAGTTAAGGCTTCATCATTTCGATTTTATTTAGATGATTTAATCTTAAACTTATTTTGGTCTACGTTCAAAGTCTCGGGGTGATTTGGGCATACCGATTGCCTTAAATTAGGATCTTTTATACTTGAAGTGTTGTATTTATATGTTTGCATGTGTTGAAATTGTGCAAGTTCTGTATTTTTATATTTGGCAAACCATTGATGTATTGGTAAATAATGGCTATTTCGAAAGGTGAAAACAAAATTTAGAGGATAAAATAAATCCAATTTAAATGTTTAAATGTCTATTTCTGTTTGTAATTACATAATGCATATTTCTCTTCCTACATCGTATGACTATGAAGATACCCTGGGCATGGGTGATCTACGATTGTCAAACCGATCATCACCAGAAACTCCTATTGATTTTTATATAGTGATGCAAGAAAGCCACTACGATGATTTGCGTGAGTAAGAACTAGAGCAATAAGAACTCCGAAGACAATGGCGAGAAGAAGAACGGCGTGAAGAAAGGGCGATGCGTCAAGATAGTCGTGTTGCCTTGCATCGTCAGCATCAGAACAACCAAGTGGTTAACGAACAACATGCTGACTCATCAATCATAATGCGTGATTGTGGGTATGCCGCACTAGAAGATGTTATTTCGATTGGATTCAATATTGGTTGTTGTTATTTCAAATGTCTTGTTTATCCCATAGGGTGTACCTTTTGGCAGTGGATTGACCAACAGTTTCCAAGTCAAGCCGCTGAGTACACAAATGAATTACAACATCAACTTACAATGCTGCAAAATCAAGTTATTGGTTTTCGAATTGACGTTAGTAGACTTAACGACCAACGTCAAGGGCTAAACATTAAAGACAAAATTAAATTATTGCATCGTTCTTTGTATTAGGTACAACTGTATCGTCATTGTATCACCTGTATAGTCATTGTATCTGTACTGTTTGTTTCGGTGCAATCATGTAATGTTATGAATTTGTGTTTAGTATCCTTAGTTGCTTGTTTTATGTATTCTCCTGATATCTCAGTTCCAAAAGTTAGTGATAATTCATATCAAAACATTCGTCTTTGTATCATTACACAGATTATGTATATTTGTAATTTATTAACTTATTTTGTTTTTATTTCTAATTTAATCAAACCTTATAGGGTAGCCCTTGTTCGTGTCTTGAAACTGTTAGTGGTATCAAATTTAGTCTTATTAGGTCGTGGTTAGATTGTGGCAATGGATAGTGAGTATTACATATGGATAGGACTTCCAAGATCGAGTGCAGAATATGTAAGAGGGGTAACAACTTTTCTAAGAAATGCATTTCCCATTTATAAAGTAGGTGATAAGATGAAGGGCCCCTGCAAAAAATGTACAGAATGTAATCGGTATTGTGAAATTATCATATACGATCATCTTATTTTTAATGGCCCTTCTCCATTACATACCGGGTGGATTTGTGAAGTTTCATAGACAAAATTAATAGGTATTGATGACCATATGGATTGTGCAACGGAGATGAATTTTGAGGATAATTTAGATGTGATGTTCAAATGTGTGGGATACAAATTTGGTCAAAATCCCAGGGAATTTGAAGTAGAACCAAATCTAGAGGCCGAGAAATTTTATCGGTATGTTAAAGAAGAAAAAAAAACTGTTATATCCTGGCTGCACTAAATTTCCTCAACTAAGTTTCTTGATCAGGCTTTATCATTTAAAGTGTGCTTATGGAATTAAAAAGTCTGCGTTTGGGGAATTACTAAAGCTTGTAAAAGAAGCCTTTCCTGATGCCCAGTTGCCTTTGTCTTCCTACGCTACAAAGAGTGTCATTAAGGATTTAGGTCTTGATTACCATAAAATACATGTCTTCCCAAACCATTGCATGTTATATTGGGTAGAGAATAAAGATAAAGAGGTTTGTGACATTTCTGGTTTTTCAATGTGTGATGTAAAAGAAAAAGAAGACATTGTTGATAATAATGATCCACCAAAGTCGAAACCCAAAGTGCCGACAAATGTTATGAGGTACGTTCCTGTAAAACCAAGGTTACAAAGGATGCTTATGTGCAAACAATTTTCCAAACTTATGAGATGGCACCAAGTGGAACGAAAATAAGATGGAAAACTAAGACATCCGGTTGATGGTGTGGCATGGAAGATGATGGATGCTCGGTATCATGATTTTTCATCAGAAATCGTAATGTTAGATTGGGCCTAGCATCTGATGGATTTAATCCATATCGTTCAATGAATTCAAGTTATAGTACATGGCCAACTGTGTTGGTAAACTACAATCTTCCGCCTTGGTTATGTATGAAGCAAGAGAATTTGATTCTTTCAACATTAATATCTAGTCCAGATTCTCCAAAGAATAGTATTGACGTATATATACGGCCTTTAATTGCAAAATTGAAAGCGTTATAGAATGTTGGCGTTGAAACTTATGATTCCTTGACTGATGGGAATTTTAATTTACGTGCAAGCGTATTATGCACCATTAATGATTTTCCGGGAAATGCCATGTTGTCTGGTTAGAGCACGAAGGGGAAACTAGTGTGTCCAGTATACCATTATGAAACTTCTTCAAATTATTTGAAGCATAGAAAAATATGTGTTATTTGCACCATAGAAAATTTCTTGATTCGACACATATGTGGAGGCTGGATAAGACGAGATTTAATGGAGAAACTGAAATGGAGAGCACGCCAGAAATATTATCAGGAACAGACATTGAAGAGTTATTGCTGGGGTTCAAAAATCAGTTTGGGGATAAGACGAAGAAACCGGGTAAAAGTGATGGCCCTTTTAAAAATGGTCAATGCTGTTTGACTTACCATATTGTGTCATATTTCCCTTCGACATAACCTGGATGCCATGCACATAGAGAAGAATATATGCAACAAAATATTATGTACTTTACTTAATATAAGTCGCATGTCGAAGGATCATCTAAACACTCGTTTAGATCGACAGGAATTGGGCCTAAGGAAGGCCCTTCATCCTGTTGAATATGGTGATGGAAAGCATGTTGAAATTAGAGGTGCAATATTTGATATGACAAATAAGGGAAAAGAATTCTTTTGCTCTGTATTGAAGAACGCCAAACTGCCCCACGATTGTGCCTCGAATGTTAATCGGTATGTGCACATAAAAGAGAGAACGGTTGTGGGATATAAGAGCCATGTGCTCATTTCATACTCCACTATTTGTTACAATTTGTCGTAAAGAAAGCGTCAAAACCCTAGGTTGCATTATCAATGATCATATTTAGTGCATTCCTTAGAGGACTACGGAGCAAGGTTATCGAAGTGGATGATATCAAGAGGCTGCAAAAAGAAATTGTTGAGGTAGTTTGTCATTTTGAAATGATTTTTCCATGGGTTTTTTTTCGATATAATGGTACACTTGCCTGTTCATTTATGCAGAGAAATTGAATACGACGGGCCTGAACATACTAGATGCATGTATCCAATTGAGCAATATCTAGGAAAGTTGTAATCTTATGTGCGAAATAGAAACAGACCGGAAGGTTTGATTGCAGAAGGTTACTTAGCAGAAGAGTGTCTGACCTTCTATTCAAGATTTTTAATCGTTGATGGAGGAACAGAAAATATGCCGATTGATTTTGGAAGATGTCCAACAGATTTGGAATATCATATTGGAACAAAGAAGAATAAAGATGAAAAGATATTCAATTTGAAAGATGCAGAGTGGAAGGCAACACATCGCTATATTCTGTTCAATTCCTGTAATAAAGAAATTGAGAGTTTGATCGAGTAAATTCTTAAGTTCCTATATCATTTTACTTAACTATAAATTAATATCTGCATTTCGTCGTTTTTTAACCTTAATTATTATTTAAGGTTCATCGAGCTTTTGTGGATGGTCTTGCAAATCTAAGAAGATACAAGAGGGAATGAGAACATTTCGAAGATTTTTCGAATTGGCTTAAAGAAGAGGTTCAGAAAAAGGACAATATTTCAACAGATTCAGAGGTGTTTGCATTAGGTCCTAATCGAGTAGCTAAGAAGTTTACTGGTTATATAGTAAATGGATATATATTCCACACAAAATTTAGATATTCTCGATGTACCACAAAAAATAATGGTGTATTTTTTACTGCCAAAACCACCAGCTTTGCAAGTTCGAAAGACCAAAACCCAATAGTGGGTAATGCCAATTACTACGGATCAACCGAAGAAATTTTTGAGATTGATTATAGGGGAGCTTTCACAATGGTCCTTTTTAAGTGTTGCTGGTATCAAGAGGAAAAAGATTCATATAGTCTTACTCGAGTAAATTTTAGCAAGTGCCATAAAACTGATCCTTATGTCCTGTCTTCCCAAGTGCAGCAAGTATTTTATATGGAAGATGTAGTTGAAAAGAACAGTCATTACGTTATTAAAAAACTGTCGAGAGATTGGTGTGATACTGAAAATCAGAATGCAATGGAAGAATGCATGAGCAATACGCATTCACATGATATGGGCATAGGTGATGAACTAGAATCAGAAGTTGTTGATGGGGGTTAGATTAGGGATGATGTCCCCGTAGTACAACTAGAAACAGAACTAGAAGCAGAAGTTCTGGATCCTGTTCCATCTCGTTAGGATAAAAAATTCCTCTTTCTTATTAGTTTAGTTTGGTCTAATATGTTGTCCAATTTATGATGTATTTGGCACTTTTTGTTTTAGCTTTAAATTATTGTCTTTGATGAATGTATTTGGCACTCTTTTCTCATAATGCAATCTACACTGTTCACATGTTTTATGATTTAATGTCTTTCTTTACTGTCATCTAAATTGGTTATAGGCCAAAATGTTATAGTTGTTGTTTTTTGTCCACTTTAACATGCATGTACCTTGTTCTAATGTATTCATTTTATATAGGGTGGATGAACTTATAAATATCTGACTACACCATGGCGGACAATTTCGAAGGACATGTTACATCAGTGGAGAATCCTTCGTAGTAATAATATATGATGTAGGCCTCTTTTCTTATAGTGTGCTTATGGACTTTATTAAAGATTGTCTCCATTACACTGAAATAGGAGGAGTCTATATCAGCAAAGGAATGAGGGGTGGCTGGCATCTGATATTGAATGGAAAGGACGTAAACGAATACGTACAGGGCTGCAATAAGCAAGAAGAAGTGGGCTTTTACATCGATGTTAGACCAAAAAGTGGTTCTAACACCCAAATTGACTAAAATTGAAATAAAATAAGATCGAAAATAAAAAGGAGACACAAGATTTATAGTGGTTCGGCGTTGAAAAGCCTACGTCCACTTTATAATCACTTTGCTTGATGATGTAGATGAAAATACAATGAGATATTCACTCAATTTCACTCACTTTTCATATACATTCACTTAACTATCTCAATATATACTTTGAATGACGATTTTGGATTGTTTGGAATGCTGGAATTCGGTTTTCTTGGATGTTTGAACTGTACGAGTGCTCCAAAAGATCCTTTCAAATGCCTTTTGATGGGGTATTTATAGGTGAAAATTCACTCAGAATCCGGTTCGGATCGGAGCTACATGGCTCTTATCCCATCATTCTCGGGCTCAGATGGACATCAGTGTTGACAGCGCACCAGATTAGTGGTCAACATGGGTAGGAAATGGTTGTAACTACCCCGAATATCCAGGAGATCGTGGGGTGAAGCAACATGGTATACTGGGTTCGGTTCGGAGGGGCGAGTAGAAGGGGTTCGGATCGGGGCATCCGATCCGGTCCGACCTGTACTGAACTTGAGCTCTTGTCCATTTTGCTATGTTCCGTCCCGATCTGGTAGTAGCCCTCCGATCCGATCCGATGCTTTTTAAGAAGAAGTGTTCTTCAATGATTGACATCTCGACTTTGTGTTGCCTAGTTCACAAAGTAGGCTAACATTTTGCCCCCTCAAAGGATGCTTCTGTTGGATACGGAGCATGCTTTGATTGTCATTTACACAATGCCTTTCTGAAATCGAATCGTTGAAAAGTCGTTTCTATTGACATATAAAGACACGTCGCTTCAGAAAGTTGCATCTCTTGGTGTTTATATATACTTCGCATAGTATGTAAATCCCCTTCTTTATTTTCAAACAGCTTGGAGAACTCTTGTTAACATTCGGTTATCCTTCCAGGTGATTTTTCTTTGTTTTTATTTCCTCTTCGAATTTTAACTCAATTTTGATGCCAAGCTGATGCACGAAATTACGTTCGGTTCGGGCTCCGACCCGAACAGCATTTCTTCCTCTCTCTTGGTTAGCACTGGGTCAGTGGGCTGGAACGCATCATGGGCTTATATCCCGGTCCGAGCGGAGAAAAAGGAGAAGGGAATACGAGTAGTCACCATCGACCTATATAAGCTTATCACCCTTTTCTTTCTTCCTCTCGTTCTTTCCATTTGCTTTTTCTCAGCTGATTGAACACAGAATCCCTAACCCTTTGAAACTCAAAAGTCCCCTTTATTAATCATCAAGTGGCTCTCGTAAGTGGGTTTTAAACTCGATTGTCTTGATAATAATCGATATCAACTAGAATTTACGACTGACTTGACTGATTTGGACACGATTTTGGTTCGAGTTCGTCATCACAGTTTTCTCCTCTGCTACCATCGTCGTTGGTGGCCCAGTCGCCGCCTCGAGGTGTTGGGAGGAGGGGATTAAGACCCACTGTAGGCGATTTGACCAGAAAATAAAAACTTGGTCTTGATTGGGGATATTAGCACAGAATTGGGTTCTAAGTCAGAAAAGGAGGAAGAAGAAGGATATTACAGGGGATCGGTTCGGATGATGGGATGTAGAAAATGGGGAAGAAGAAAAAAGGGAAGAGAAATTTGCAAAACCGGATCGGGTCGTAGTAAAAAGTCATAGAGGCAGGGCTCCCTTGATCGGGTCAGGTCGGACTTGAAATCGGAACAAAGGAAGAAAATAGTGTGGTTGCCTAATCCGATCCGGACCGTTTCAGAAGTCCACCTCCGATCCGATCTGATTTGATACCTGAGCAACAATGTTTATCCCCAAGCCAAGATAAGACTATATTCTCCGATCTGATCCCAATGCATACATCTGAACCGAACCGAAGAAAAACAATCCCGCTCAACACATAAGAACTTGCTTAAGTAGCCCGTTCAATTCTCGATATAATCTTCAACTTAATGGACAGTTAGGATAGTGCCTTGCGAACATACATGAACATCAAGTACTGCCCTAAACATTATTACTTTGCCAAGATTTTGCGTTGCACTTTCGAGCGTTAACTTTACATTTTCTGCATACACTGTTCACACTTTAGTTCATACACATGCACGGGGGGATACGGGCTAATTTACTCTAACTTATGCTATTGCTTCTTCAATAGTTTAGTGACCATGACATCCAGACGTTCATCTAGATTAGCAGAAAAGAAAGAGATCCCAGAGACATCCAACAAAATCACTCTTGAAGACATATCTTCTTCCTCAGATCCAGAATGGGATGATGAGGGCTCAGACTACGAGGTAGAAAATCATGAAAGCGATAATGTGTCTTCTGAGGGTAGAGTTTCCCTGGGCTGTGAAGAGGAAGGAGGGATTGGAGATAATCGAGCTCCTGACGAATTTGAGTCTGCCATCATACTGGAATCACCTCAAGATTCTGTTGAATCGACGATCGACAATGACAGACTTATTCAAATACGCCTAAAGTATGGGATACCCAAAGATGATACCTTGTTGCCATAAAAAGCTGATTGTCCTCACAACCCTCTGGAGGGATTTATGGCAATCACTCGATTGATGTGCATGGTTGGGGCTATCCCTCCATTTTCTCCTTTCGTCGTCGATTTTCTAAGACTAATGCGGATTGCCCCCATGCAGCTGCACCCCAATTCCTATGCTTACCTGTACACCCTATATGTAGCGTACCGCGAGATCTTAGGCATAGAGCTCACTTTTGACGACGTTCATTTCTTTTATAACTTCAAGCACCGGACTCGAGAAACTCCTTCTTTCTGTTACTTCGAGTCTGTCCCAAAGAGGAAAATAATTCCAGCACCGTTCAGTAGTAAAGCGGGTGATTCCAGGATGGAATGGTTTTATGTAAGGCAACAGCCAGGGTGTGCTAGGAGATGGACGAAATCAAGTAAAGCACTGTTTTTCTAAATCTCGACTCTGTACATCCAAGCCACCGCATTAATCCGTTTTCTTTTTGTTTGCAGTTGATAACCCAAAACAAATATCGGATCAAGCGTTCTTTGATCGGATGCACCGGCTCCTTAATAGTGATCAAAAGTTTTTAACTATTGATGAAGTCCTTAAGGACGAATATCTTCATCTTCATGGGTTTCTGTCCATTACCCATAACATTGGTCACGGGACGGGTCCATATGTATATATTTCCCCAGTGGACGTAATCCCAGAAACGGGCGAAAGTTCGAAAGCTCCTACAATGCCTCTTCAGGCTTCACCTTCTCCATCTTCGACTCAAGATGATGAATTGGCTAACATGGCCGAAAAGCACCGTGAGGGGTATATTGTTCCCGAGGATGCCATTTCTCCGGAAAGGTCAACGTCTTCCAAAGAGCTGCCGATTGATGCTTCATAAGGAGACGCCCCTAGTACCGATGACCCAATATTTCAGGGTTTGGGGGATCTCCCCTTACCTGAAACTATTTACACTTCAGAGGATTTTGGGAAGAATTCTTTAGTTTTCACTTCTTCCGAAGAGACCACTCCTGCTAAGGCCAAAGAGCCCGCCCGTACTAGTCTGGCTTCGGACTCGGGTTTGTCGGGGGGAAAGCACCACTTAGGATGCACTTAACACAATAGAACCACATTTCACAGCACTTTTCTTTTGTGAAAACACCGACTCTGAATTTCATTTGCCTTGTTGTGCAGGTACAATGTCCCGTTCCTATTATGATATCAGGAAACTCCGTCGCAGCATGTCTAATCCCCCTCACGATTCTGAGTATGATCGTCGCGAAGATCGCGGTAGGGAGGATAGAAGGCCCTATGATTCTTATCGCTCGCGGTCCTCACGCTCTCGCTCTCCCATCCGGACAGATCCAGAGCGATATAAGGGTTACCAAGGTCGTCGAGAAGAGGACAGGCTGCAACCAAAAGACTCAACCTCTTCTCAAGAAAAGCGCAGTAGGGAGAGGAGCCCGCCAAGAGATACCGAATCACGAAGCAAGCGTAGGGTTCCCGCTAAATGGCCTAGAAGGGATGAAGAGGCCATTGAGCCCTCCACGCACAGGGATACCGAGCTGACATTCCCCGCACCTCCACCGTTGGATGCTGAAACTGCAGTTAAGCGGGCGTATCTGGAGGAGCAATTTCCTGATCATTACTTCGAAAACCTAACTTTTTTACCTGCTCTTGAGCCTATTTCTTCGAGGTGGGCAGATGAGGCCAAAGCAAAAATAGACGCGGTCGAGAAACAATATTTAGAAATGTTCATGTATTCGCGCAGCCTCTCCAGAATCATCCGAACTTTAATCACGAATACCGACTCGATGCAAAAGACCGCAGAAGACGATGCAAGGGCCTTAAAAAATTTAGGAAAAGACCTCGAGGATACACAGGCTCAACTTGCTGTTGCTCAACGGGACGCTGCCAGCTTCAAGCAACAATTTGAGGATCTACAAAAACGCTACCATGATTTACTTGAGTCCCATACCTAAGAGCGTTCGGAATTGAAAAAGCAAGCCGAAGATGCCAAGTCAGATGCTGCCAAAATGCAACTTGCTTACGCTGACCTTGAGCGGGAGAAGGCCGAGTTAGCGAAGAAGAATGCTGAATTGGAGAAGAAAAACATTGACTTGGCTTCCAAACTGGTGGAGGCGGAGAACAAGGCTGCCCTAGCGGAGGGTAACGTCGAAGGTGCTATCAAGTCTGCAGAAGAGGCCCACAAGCAATTGTCAGAGGCTGAGGAAGAGGTGCATGGTTTCGGCGAATTAATGATTGAATTCTTTGCGCATATAATTCGCCGTTGAAACAACTCTTGGATTGAAGATTATCCATCTACTTTGGTCCAAGTATGGAGTCAAATCGTTGAATGGGAGAAAGAGGAACTCAAGGTTGATTCCATTGATGAGGACAAGCTTATGGAGAAATATCTACGAGATGATGAACCAGAACGCCTAGCCGAGGGACGCCGCCTTATTGCTGCTACTATGGAGGAAGAGAAGCGGAGGGCTAAACAAAAGAACATTCCTGAGGCTGGTTCTTCTTCTACTGCCTCTGAAACTTCTGAAGTAGAGGGATATGATCCCGAAAACCCGGGGATCCCTCGGGCATCTCTTTTATCCCCCATAGCCGAAACGGCGTCGGAGACAGCGGTCACTCTAGCTGAGAAGTCATCGAAAGGTATCTCTACCTTTTCACCTCAATTCGTCAAAGCTATCTCTACCTTTCATCACGTAATTGGGCGATCGATGAAGAACCCATTATTTTCTCCTGAGTTGATAACTGTTGCTTCTCACTCTGTAGGTATTGAACCATCCGAAAAGACAGACGTGTCCCAGGGAACCACCGCTGGAGCAGAACCTACGGAGAAGGCTAAAAGGGGAAAGGACAAGGCTGCCACCATAGATCCGGGAGAAGGAACTGAACCGTCTAAGGCTGATACTCCTCATGATGACGAAATGATAGATGCCTTAAAAGATGATGGCGGCAACGAGGGACACGAGGAAGACCCTGAGGTGGCTATAGTTGGGGAGTCGAAAAGCGCCGATGACGTTACTTTAGCTGCACTGAAAGCCGAACAAGATAAACGCATGCAACTTAAAGTTGAAGACCTAGACCCCGAAAGCCTTAAGCCCCTCGCAGTAGTGGATGCTGGATCAAGGTTAGTTGTTAAGCTTTCGACTAGATCTATTACAGAAGAACTTGCTAAAAAGTCTTCTCTTGATTCCAGCGATCCGCCTTCCGGGAAAAAGTCAACTGATTCCAGCACTTCAGCCTCAGGGAAGAAAAAGTCAAAGCGCATCTTGACTGAGGCTGAAAAAGAGGCGAGGGATGCAGAGAAGGCTGCTAAGAAGTCCAAGTCCACTTCGAAGTCTAAATGATTGAGTGTCTTGCTTTATTTTAGCATTTGATTGGCCCATAATTGTTGCTGCAAGTGTGGCCCTCGCACCTTCTTTTTGTCTGTTTTCCTGTACAAGTCCATTCATTTGTAAATAAAAATAATTCATTTCCTGCAATGTCCGTTAGTTGTCAGTTCTGTACTTATGCAAATGCATGTCCTACTATAGTTGTGTAATGGAGTCATAATGGGGGGAAATATGTGTGTACATATATGCCCCCAGTCAGTCTTGAAAAACTATTCAAGATTTAGTCAAAAAGTCTGAATGTCCCCGATTCTCCGACGGGGTCACATTCCTTGTGTCATTGATGCCTGTCCTTTTTCTGGCATTTTTTATACTCTCCCGTCTTATATTCGGGTTAGAGTTCTTGCTGAGGCAGTCTCTTGTCTGGGTGCACCTTCACGCTTCAGAGGACGTCGTCTTCCCGTCCTTTATACTCTCTCTCAATTCTTGAGAGTTAGAGTTAAGAATGTCGTCTTCCCATTCTTTCATGTCTTATTGCACAAACAGTCGTTGTGTTTGTTCCTGCATATAAGCTGTTTTCAACTTTTCAGGTTTTAAATTAACATCTTATATTCCACAATCATAATGGAATAGTAGTTGAAGGTAAAAATAACGCAGGAAAGTAAATGGCACACAATATTTTTATAGTGGTTCGGCTAAGTCGTAGCTTACATCCACTTTATAGTTCTTTGTTCATATCAACAGACTTTTCTAAGGCAAGTCGTGCCTTTTTACAGAGTTCATAAGGAAAACAACAAAAAGTACAACATCCCTAATTCAAATATCGCATCAAGTGTTGGGCATTCCAAGCCCTAGGTACTTCTTTGCCATCTACGGTCATTAACTTGAAGGCTCCTGTTTCAAGTTTCCGTTGGATGACAAAGGGTCCTTCCCACTTTTGACCGAGGTGAGGAAGGGATGGAAAAACTCGCTTTAGCACCAAATCTCCTGGTTCAAAGGTCCTAAAACGAACTTTTTTGTCATAATAGCGTGCCATCTGACGTCGATGTCTTGATGCACGCAAGTCTGCCTCATCCCTTTTCTCTTCGATTTCATCAAGAGACTCAAGGAGGAGTGCCCGATTCGTCATCGGGTCATAATATGTCACCCTGTGAGAGGGAACTTCAAGCTCTACTGGAATTACCGCTTCGAAACCAAATGAGAGAGAGAAAGGAGTATGATCGGTAGCTGTCTTAAACGTTGTCCGATATGCCCACAAAGCTAAGGGCAATTCATCCACCCATTTTGCCTTTGCACGTTCTAATCGCTTCTTGAGGATGGACTTTATGACTTTGTTTATTGCTTCTACTTGCCCGTTTGACTGTGGATGGGCGACTGCAGTGTACCGTTTGTCAATCTTATATTTCTGGCAGAAATTTCTGAATTCGACACCATCGAACTGGGTTCCGTTATCAGTTATAATGGTCCTTGGGATCCCAAATCGGCATATGATAATTTCTAACCACGAAACTTATCACTTTTCTCGCTGTGATTTTGGTTAAGGGCTCAGCTTCCGCCCACTTCGTAAAATAGTCCACGGCGACTATTGCATATTTCGCTCCTCCTTTAGCAATTGGTAGAACTCCGATGATGTCAATTCCCCACATGGCAAACGGCCAAGGACTCACCATTGATTTGAGTTGGGTCGGTGGTGCTCTGGGGATCTTGGCGAATCTCTTGCATTTGTCGCAGCGTCGCGAATAGTCAGCTGCATCTTTATTAATTGTGGGCCAGAAGTATCCATACCGCAATACCTTCTTTGCTAAGGTCTAACCTCCCGTATGATCTCCACACTCACCTTCGTGTACTTCTCTTAGTACACGCTTGATGTCGTCGTGTGCTATACATCGTAACAGGGGCATGGAAAATCCTTGTCTATAAAGAGTATCATCTTGAAGGATGTATCTGGTGGCCTTGCGAACTATGGTCCGCCTCTCACTCTTCTTTGACGGGAGTATCCCATTTCTAAGGAAATTCTTAATTGGGGTCATCCACGACTCCTTCTCCGGTTCTGCTTCGAAAGCTAATTCAATTTCCATCGACTCAAAGCTTGGCGATCCCAACGTTTCAATTGGAATCATTTCGGTTTCCTTCGGATTGTCGGAACTCGCTAGCTTTGCTAGCCTGTCTACCTTCTGGTTTTCGGCTCTTGGGATATGCGTTATGTTATACCGTTCCAATTTCCTCAACAGCTCTTCCACTTTCCCGAGATAGGCGATAAGTCGAGGTCCCCGAGCCACAAACTCCTTCCGCACTTGGCAGACGACTATTTTGGAGTCGCAGAATATATCCAATGCCTTTATTCCGAGTTCCTTAGCAAGTTTCAGCCTGGCAATCAGGGCTTCATATTCAGAGTCGTTATTAGTCGCTGAAAATTCTAATCGTAGAGCATAATATAACGATCGTCCCTCAGGAGTAACTAAGACGACTCCAGCTCCGGACTTTCGGTCGTTCTTGGCTCCGTCTGTGTACAACTTCCATGGATCTAATTTTAACTCCTCCTCTGACTTGACCACCTTGTCATTGATCATTTCCTCCTCTGGAATTGTGAATTCTGCTATAAAGTCAGCCAGAGCTTGCCCCCTGATCGATCTCCGCGGCTGAAAATTTAAATCAAACTGACTTAATTCAATATTCCATTTGATCAAACGTCCTGATGCTTCGGGTCTTTGCAACACCTGCCTCAGAGGCTGGTCAGTGTATATGGTTATTGGGTGAGCTCGGAAATAGTGGCGAAGTTTTCGGGAGGCGATCAGGAGGCTGTAAGTAAGCTTCTCAATCCTTGGGTAGTTGCGTTCTGCAGCTGCCAATTTCTTGCTTACATAATATACCGGCCTTTGCACTTTGTCTTCTTCTCGGACCAAGGCGGTGCTAACAGCGTGAGCCGAAACCGCTAGGTAAACAAATAACTCTTCATGATCCACTGGCTTTGACAAAATCGGTGGTTTCTCTAATAATTCCAATAAATTTCGAACGGCCTCCCCACAGTCCGGAGTCCATTCGAAATTTTTCTTTCCCCTTTTTATCAAGTCAAAAAATGGGACGCATTTGTCCGTTGCTTTGGAGATAAGTCTACTCAACGCAGCTACTTTCCCTGCAAGACTTTGGACATCTTTGATTCTCCTCGGTTCTTCAATGTTTCTTATCACTGCTATTTGGCTGGGATTGATTTCAATCCCTCGAGAGCTCACGATGAAACCTAGAAACTTTCCAGATGCCACTCCAAATGAGCATTTCAAAGGATTTAACCTCATCCGATACTTTCGCAGGATACCAAACATCTCTTCCAAGTCTCGTGTATGGCTGGAGGACTGTTTCGATTTGACAAGCATATCATCCACATAAACTTCCATAGTCTTCCCTATTTGGTTATAAAACATCCTGTTCACCAAGCATTGGTAGGTAGCTCCAGCGTTTTTCAATCCGAACGGCATGACCACATAGCAATACAACCCCAAATTTGTAATGAAGCTCGTGTGCTCTTGATCTGGCACATGCATGGGAATCTGGTTGTACCCGGAATATGCGTCCATGAAAGAAAGAAGTTCATGTCCCGCTGTCGAATCTACAAGCTGGTCAATTCTGGGGAGTGGGAAGCTATCTTTCGGGCAAGCTTTGTTCAAGTCTGAAAAATCAATGCATGTTTGCCACTTTCCGTTTGACTTCTTTACCAAAATAGGATTCAATATCCAGTCAGGATATGTCGAATCTCTAATAAATCCGTTCTCTTTCAGCTTCTCCACTTTCTCTTTCAGAGCTGCCGACCTCTCTGGGCCCAGCACACGTCTCTTTTGCTTTACAAGCGGGTGTTTTGGGTTTACACTCAGTGAATGACTTATGATGGATGGCGATATCCCACACATGTCGGCGTGGGTCTAGGCAAACACATCCAGGTTTGCCTTCAGGAAGTCAGTCAGTTCTTTAGCTCGGTGTGGATCCAACTGGGATCCAATCTTCAAAACTTTTGCTGGATCAGCTTCGTCAATGGGTATGTCCACTGTCGCTTCGTTAGGAGTTGCATTTCTGGCCTCCGGTTCCTCATCTTCTCTGGGATCCAAGTCTTCAGGCGTTCCCTTGGGCAACTCCTTCGGGGCTGATCCCTCTAATTGCTATGCCGAACCCTCCTTTGGAGGAGGTGAGGTACCTTTAATTTCGATGTTGAGTCCCTTCATCAGCATCTTTAACTCGGCAATATAGCAAGCCCGTCCGGAGACTTGATCTCCTCTCATTACTCCTGTTCCGGCTTCAGTTGGGAACTTAAGTTATAAACACCACGGGGCGATACAAGCCCTGAACTCTGCAAGGGCAGGCCTTCCCAAAAATGCGTTGTAGGGCGAATCTACGTCCAGCACTACGAACTGAAGCATTCGTACTCTTCGACGTTCCCCTTACCCCAATGTTACAGGCAATTCTATATACCCCATTGGAGTTGTCGATGCCCCGTTGAAGCCTCGGATCCAACCTTCACAAGGCTTCAAATCTCCAGACTCAAGTTTCATCTGATCAAATGACTTCTTAAACAAAATATTGACAGAGCTTCCATTGTCCACTAGTACCTTATGAACCAGTGCCGGTCCAATGGTAGTGGTAATGACCAACGGATCTTCGGTAGGTGACTGGATTCCGGTATCGTCTCTGCTACGGAACACCACGTCATCGAACATTGTCTTCTGCTGTTTCACAGGGGTAATATCTTCCAAATCGTCGCACTCATCCACATCTACGTGCTTAACTGCATTAACGTATTGGTCTATTGCTCTAAAACTGTGGATAGCTGGGTGGAGCCCACCTACTATGGTGTTAATAACAATTCCCTTGCCTTTCTACTGTGCTGTAGGCTTGGGAGCAGACTGATTCTTGTTTGGGGTCTGTTCTCCTTGCCCCCTGTCTCTTGGGGCAGCCTTATACTCATCCAATTTTCCTTCGCGCAGCAACTTCTCAACCATATCTCTCAAGTGTCGAAATTCATTCGTTGAATGCCTGTGAGTTCCATGAAATAAACAAAATTTTCCAGTTGCGATTTCTTTCTCTGTTGAATCTCGAGGCGGCGGTCTTTTGTATTGCAAAACATTGTATGTATCCAAATAAATGTTCCCTAGAGTGTCATTCAGCAGTGAATAATTCTCAAAGGTCTGGAACCGGGGTCTTTTGTCAGAATTACTTCCTCGGTTCCTATTTCTCCTGTTACCATTCGCATTACGGTTGCTGTTGCCCCCGTTTCCATTATTATTGTTTCCATTCATGTTTCCTACATTTACTTCGACTTTCCCAGAACTTTCTCCAGACTGCTTTACGGCAACATTACTCTGAACAGTTTCTTTTGAAACCGCTTCGGACTTCCTCTTTCTGTTTGCCCTTGCTTCCTCTCGTCTTAACTGAATATTGGCCTTATCATAAAACAACTCTCTTGTGGGAGGTGGCTTCCCAGAAAGATAATCTCCAAACTCGGAATCAAGATCAACTCCTTCCATTAAAGCCATCAAGATGGTGGGCTCGTGCGAGTCATTGACTTCCGTTACAGCTAAGTTAAAACGGTCAAGATATGACTTTAGAGACTCACCTGGCGCTTGCTTAATTCTCGATAATTCAATAACATTCTTAGATTTTCGGGCGTGAAGTCGGAATTGATTCATAAAACGTTCACTCAATTCCTTGAAATTCGATATCGATCGAGGAGGAAGTCGGGTAAACCATAGTAATGCCACGTCTTCTAAGTAAATCGGGAAAGCCTTACACTTTACTGCATCAGGGGCAGCGGCAGCATTCATAAGCCATGCGTATCGCATCAAATGTTGTCCCGGGTCGGTTCTCCCGTTGTACCTGTCCATCTGCGGCAGGTTAAAACGTCGGGGGAACTGAAAGTCAAGGATGTCATCAGTAAAGGGAGTATGGCTTCGCTCAATGCCATAATCTTCATTGGTGTAGTTTTGACTCTCAGACATGATCTGGCATACCATAGCCCATACGTCAGCATTGGTCAAGGGCCATTCAGGCTCCCTGGCTCTGATGTTCGGGTTTCCTCTGGGCTCCTGATCAGGGGACGCCCTCCTTCTTCTAGCCGCTTCTGCTCTGCTTTGCTCCCTACGTTCCCGGTCGATCTCGGGAGGAAGGGGCTGAAGCATTTGTCCCTGAGTGGGATTGGTAAGGTTAGGGTCTCTAGGCAACACATGGGATCCCCGCATTGGTAATAGCATAGGCTCTCTCAAGCTCGGATCATTGGGTCCTAGTACCCGAGCAGCGTCCTCGCGGGACCCCAAAGATCCGAAAGTCATTTGCTCCAAATTCTGAGGTCATTCGAGCGACCTTCTTTCACGGGGCCGTTCTTCCTCAGAAGAAGAAGACTGATCCATTGCAGTGTGATGAACCGGCGATGGAGTTCTTTGTCTGCAGAGTTCGCCAATTTCCCTACACATGATTCTCATATTCTCTTGCATCATAAGATTGGTGCGCTCGTGGATTTTCATAGCCTCCCTAGTGCTTTCAACACTACAACAAAACAGGTCTATTACAACGTCCATTTTACAACGGGCATTTTCAGCCTGTTGTAATAGACTACTATTACATCGGTCATTTTCTAGACCGTTGTAATAGATGCCTGTACAACTGTGATAACCCCAAACTTCCACGAGTGAAAGCAAGGAGTAATCATTTTTGGAATACAACATATATACAATAAAACAGAACACAGATACAATATAGCATAGGAAATTCATAGAGTAACAACATTATAGCAGCGGAAAAATATAATGTCATCAATCACAGAAAATCCACAGTCACAGAATCTAAGCTATTACAACAAGTTTGCAGAAAAGAAATAAGTTTGATGTCTAAGAAGAAAAGAAAAGATGCCATAAAAACAAAAGGTAGATGTCTTCAAGCTCCAAGTCATCACCTCTCCACAAAAGCAAATCCAAGAAAAATGATAAGCGGCTCCAAAGAAAAACTCCAAGCAAAGAATGAACCTGTCTACTTGGCTGCCCGTGTGGAAAAGAGGGCACCCAAGTTTGCAAAAAGGTGAAACAAACTATGGGTCAGTCGTGGGACTGGTGTGAGAATTCTTAGGTAAAATAACTATTAGATATAAGGAAAATCCAAAGACCACGCCGCTAACGCGGAACGGGTTTACTCTAATGGATTGCCGTGCATAATTTAAAGTGTCATAACAAATAAATAAGTACATCGTAAACAACGCAATGCTTTTTGGAAAAAATGGAATCACCATAAGACCCAAGTCCCATCACACAATGCAACGCACACCAGAGGATAGGGTTTTACCTTATGGTGATTAAACATGCTAAATACGGCAAATACGCATCTAATATTATTATTAGTGTATATGAAAGCATTTCAAAGTAAATGTATAAATCTTAGGAAGTATAGGTACCATATACTATGCCTCCGTACTAGTAATACAATCAAATTCGTCGGTTCGTATTTGGATTTTGGTTTCCAACATGAGTCAAGGCTAGAGCGGAGCTCCTTACCGATTCGAGACACTCTAGCTAGTGCCTCAGGATTCCCCGCGGAGAACCCTTGGAAATGGCAGGGCCGGTCCGCAAATACAGCTTAGCGGATTGGCAATTCCTAAGCACACGTTTCCCGGTCCTATAGGACCTATCCGAGGCGCGCCACATTCCATCATCCACATAAGTAAAGTATCAGCGCTGGGAGGTCCCTGACACTACTTCTAGCTAGAAAGAAACGTGCTGCTTTCCCTGCGTTCCCTTCGCCCGTTTTTGACTCAACCGGGGTGTGAGGCTCGCGAAGTCCCGTTACACAAAGCTACGCCTAAACAGGCCATGCTTTGATCATCTCCACAAGGTTCTGCTTTTCAACAAGAAACCTTGATCATTGCATCTTAGTATGCCACACTATCACTCCATGCCATACGATTGCTTCTCCATCAATACATAAATGGGTGTTAAGTAGAGAATAAATTCTCCACCACCAATATTTATATATTAACAGAAAATCAACAATATGATATATAACGAAGTACGATGTCAGACACACCATCCATTTAAACTTATGCTCTGGGTCTGAACAAAAGTCAAATCCGTGAAACCAACACGTACGTCTGGGCAATGACCTTGACCCATAAATTGGTAGCAAGTCAATTCAGGGTCTCGATCGCTGTCCATTCGAGGGAAGATTTACTGTCTTCATACGTCGTCTTCTTACTTCGATCTTTAACGCCGCTGGATTAATTTGGGATGAGAATATCTCGGACTTCCCAAACAATCCTCGTATATATATACATATATATATTTTGAAAATCCTTCTTATTTGTTAATAATTATTTTTATTAACAATTCATTCTATTTTAATTATTTAAAATAGTCAAACTTCTTATTTAACGACGCATTCTCAAAATCATATTTTTATTTACATTAATTAAAATGTAAACTTTCATTACATATCGCATTCTTGTTTTCTTTACATTTAATAAAATGCAAACTTGAAATTACATGTCACATTCTTACTTATTTACAATGAATAAAATGTAAACTTGCATTACATATCGCATCCTTGTTTTAATAAAATGCAAACTTGAAATTACATGTCACATTCTTACTTATTTACAATGAATAAAATGTAAACTTGCATTTACATGTCGCATTCTTACCTATTTACATTGAATAAAATGTAAACTCATCCTACGGTGGAATTCCTTTATTTTAACATTAAAATAATGTAATTTTTTTTCCTATGGTATATACACTTTTTATATTAACATTTAGAATAATGTTAACTCATCCTACGATGCATATTTTCTTAATTTTAACATTAAAGATAATGTTGACTTATCCTACGGTTAAATTACCCTTTATTAACAGTAAAAATAATGTTAACTCACCCTATGGTGTTATTCCTTCTTAATTTCATAAAAAAATGTAACATTCCTACGGTCAATTTTCTTTTATGTTAACATTATAAAATAATGTAAATTTTATCCTACGAAGTAATTCTCTTAATATTAACATTAAAAATAAATGTATATTAACCCTATGGTTAAATTATCCTTTATTAACATTAAAAATAATGTAATCTCATCCTATGTTAAAATACTTTATTACTTTACATTAAAAATAATGTAGCTCGATCCTACAGTTAAGTTACTCTTTAATTTAACATTAAAATTATGTTAATTCAACCTACGGTTGAATTTCCTTTATTTTAACATAAACAAAATATAATGTTAATTCATACTACGGTGGAACTCACTATATATTAACATTAAAAACAATGTTAATTCATCTTACGGTCAAATTTCTTATATACTAACATTATAAATAATGTTAATTACCCTATGGTGAAATCCTTTTATTTAAACATTAAAAATAATGTTAAATCCTTCTACGGTGAAATTCTTTTACTTTAACATTAAAAATAATGTTAATCATCCTACGATGTAAATTCTTTTTATTAAACATTAAATATAATGTTAATCATCCTACGGTGTAAATTCTTTTTATTAACATTAAAAATAGTGTTAATCATCCTACGATGTAAATTCTTTTTATTAACATTAAATATAATGTTAATCTTATCATACGTTGTAAATACTTTTATATTAACATTAAAAATAGTGTTAATCATCCTACGATGTAAATTCTTTTTATTAAACATTAAATATAATGTTAATCATCCTACGATGTAAATTCTTTTTATTAAACATTAAATATAGTGTTAATCATCCTACGATGTAAATTCTTTTTATTAAACATTAAATATAATGTTAATCTTATCATACGTTTAAATTACGCATCATTAACATTAAAAATAAAGTTAATTTTATCATACGGTTAAATTTTCTTTATATTAACATTATAAATAATGTTAACTAAATCCTACGGTTGAAATTTCTAGTTAATTTACATTGAAAATGTCCATTTCATCCTACGGTAAAATTACTATTTAATTGACATTAAAAATGTCCATTTTTCATGCATTGTAAATTACTTATTTTTAACATCAAAAATATTATTAATTCCTCATACAACGTAAATTCTTATTTGTATCATTAACAAAATTGTTAATTTTCATTCGATGTGAATACTTATTTTTAACATTGACACAAAAATGTTAATTTATCATACGTTGTAAATACTTCTATATTAACATTAAAAATATTAATGACATCCTACGGTTAAATTTTTATTATATTAACATTAAAAATGTTAATTACATCATACGGTGTTATCTTTAACATTAAAAATGTTAATTTACACATGCGGTGAAATTACTATTTAATTAACATTAAAAATAATGTTAATTGCTCATGCGGTATAGTTTCTTATTATTAACATTTAAAAAATAATGTTACTTTCTCATACCATGTAAATTCCTTATATTTAACATTAAACAAAATGTTAATTTCTCATCACTTTAATTTTACATAATTCAATGTAAATTTCATGTTAACACAAATTCCTACTTTGGTTTTACATAATTAAATGTAAATTTATGTCATTCCAAATTTCATACCTTAATTTTACATAATTAAATGTAAATTTAATGTTAACACCAATTCCTACTTTAATTACATTGATAAAAATGTAATCTTTTTCCTACGGTGAAGTCCTTGAATATATTACATTAATAAAAATGTAAACTTTATTTACATATCACATTCTTAATAAAAGAAAACGTAAACTTTAGTTACATTTCACATTCTCAATTTGTTTACATAAAATAAAAGGTAAACTTTAGTTACGTTTCTAAAAATTTAAATTTCACCTGCGGAGTAAATTCTTATATATATTACATTAATAAGAATGTATATTGTGCATACAGTTAAAATGACCATTTTATTCACATTACAATTTATTCACATTAATAAAAATGTGTTACATGTCTAATAATTTATTTTATTCACATAAGTAAAAATGTGAAATTTTACATGTCCAATATTTAATTTATAATATTAACATTTAAAATGTTAATGTCATCATACGGTTGAATTTTTATAATATTAACATAAAAAATGTTAATGTACATACGGTTGAATTTTTATAATATTAACATTAAAAATGTTAATGTACATACGGTTGAATTTTTAAAATATTAACATTAAAAATGTTAATGTCCATACGGTTGAATTTTTATAATATTAACATTAAAAATGTTAATGTCATCCTACGTTTAATTTCTTTTTATATTAACATAAAAAAAATGTCAATGTACACTTGCGGTAAAATTACTATTTAATTTACATTAAAAATGTTAATTTTTCATGCATTGAAAATTACTTATTAATAACACCAAAATAAATGTTAATTTTCCATACAACGTAAACATCAAAATAAATGTCAATTTTTTTCCCTATTTCAATTTTTTTAAAAAAAGAATATGTAAATTTCATCACAAGTCGCGTTCTTATTTACATCAAATAAATTGTAAATTCTCATCACATCGCATAACAACATACAAATACAACAATAGGATCAGATTCGATACTAACATCGAGGTAAATTGCAAGATGGGGTTTCACACAGCATATGTAAAATCAACATGGCATGGTTAAATAAATAACACATAATTAATTTTAATTAATTATGAATTCAGATTTAAGCCTAAAATTTCAGATCTAATCACATAGCACTATAGGCAATTTAGATTCCACATCATATGTTATGAACGGTTTAGATCTATGTTTAAACATCGCGTCATATTAATTCTACTGTTAATAATCATGCAAATAATAATTAAATAAATTAAATTAAAAAATAAAATTCTCACAGTGTTTGGTCAGAGAGGTGATTCAGGTTCGATCAGATTTGATGTTCCAATTCAAGACGATTTCAGATCTGGAACGATTCGAATACAAATTCATACACAAAATCAAAAATCAGCTTTTTACAACTGGCTGTGTAACGCTTAAAAGCGTGGGGAAATCTGAAGGAAAATCTACCTTAGAACGTTCAAAACTTCAAATTCGATTTTCTGGAGTTGTAGTTGACGAAACGACGAGCCGTTTGTTAGAGAAGGACCGACTACGAGAGAGCTACGCACGGCCAGAAGGTGGCGAGGTGCGGCGGGACCCACAGGGGGCGGCGGGCTGACATAGGCGGCGGGTTTGAGGGGTTGGTGGCGGCGGCACAGGGCACGGGGAAGGACGGGACTTGTCGGAGATCGAAGAGCTCGCGAAGAGCTTCGAAACGTGTACTCACACGTTAATTTTCGTTGAGAAATGAAAGAGAAATCAAAGAATGAAGAATTTGGCATAATGGGTTCAGCATGAAGAGGAATGTCGGCTGTAGGAAGAGGATGAACAGTGAATTCCGAATTTTATAATATTATATTAGGGTTAACTAATTATGTAATTAGCCCGTTAAGGCCCGTTTTGGTCCGAACTCCGATTTAGACCCGCTTACTGTCGTTCTTAAGGTTTTGAGGCCTTCTGAACGCAATGGAACATGTTACAGGACCCAATTCCGAAATTTATTATGAGTTCTGGAATAATTATATTATTTTATTAATATTTTAATGTATACCGTACGTCAAAATTCACCGAGGTCACAAATTAACTTCAAAAATTCTCAAAAAATATATTTAGCTATGTTTTGATGTTGTGGACCTATGAAAATTAATTTCTCTAAATTCTGAGTCCATATGGATTTTTAATGAATTTTTAAAGTAAAAAATTTGCCCATTTACACTGAAAAATTAATTAAAATTATATTTTAATTCTAAAAATTACCAAAAAATCATTTTTAGCTTTTTTTTGATGATACGAATCCAATAAAATTTATTTCATTGAATTCTGAGACATTTTGAAAAATGGCTATTTTCAAGGCGAATATATTTAATATTAAAAATACATTTTGAAACAAATATGTTCTAAAACTCGAAACATATAAGTGTTTACTGTTTTTCAATGCAAAAACCTCATTTCGAACTCAATGGAAGTGGTTTCGAGTTGAAATTCCTTTATATGCAAAAAGTAGCATTTTTGTCCTATGCAAATTACCCACCGACCTTTCTAAAAATTGAATTGGCCATAACTTTTGATTTCCGCTATGAAATTTCGATTTTTTGGATTCGTTGGAAAGATATTTTTAAATAGATTCTAATATTTTTGGTTTTACTAAAATCCGTTAAATTTTGCATCCTGTATGGTCAGTCAAAGTTCAAGTTTGACTTTTCAAACTACCGCGCTATTTCTAGCCCTTTTTATAATTAGAATTAATTTATTCATTCTAACTTCGATTAAAATAAATAAATCATTAAAAATACTTTAAATTCATTAAAATAAAATTTTAATTTGGCCCTAAAATTCCGGGTCGTTACAACAACACCCCTTTTACATCGGACATTTAATGTCTGTTGTAATAAATTCTATTACAACGGTCATTTTTAGGCCCATTGTAATATATATCTATTTTACAACGGTCATAAAATGTCCGTTGTAATAGACGTTTATTTTACAACAGTCACAAAATGCCCGTTGTAATAGACGCTAATTTTTGACAGTCAATAATTAATAATTACAATGCTTCCATAAATTTAATTTTGATTATTTAATAATTAATCATTAATCATATATTACTTATTATTAAGTATCGTATTATATTACTAATTACTAATCATTCATAATATTATATTATTTATTAATATTTAATAATCAATCATTAATAATATTATATTAGTCATTTATAAATTATAATAATCAATGATTATTAATAAATAATCTCTAATTACTAATTATTATACATAATCAGTATTCCAACAACTTAATTTTTAAATAATTAATAATTTATAATTTATTATAATTGATAATGTGTAATTAAGAACCAATAATAGTTACTCAAAAGTATATCGTAAATTATAAATAATAGTTATAAATATCAACTTATAATTTAATAAATAACAATTTTGATTTAATATTTAGTAGTTTTAGTAAAGAACGATTTTGAATTAGAAATTTTAAAAAACCATTACAATTGATAATTGGTAATTTATAATTAATAAAAGATAACTAATATCTAATTAATTAGTTATAAATGTGGATTTATAATAAATATTTATCAATAAAAATTTATATAAATCATTATTTATAGCTTTTCATAACTAATGATTGCTTTATATTTTCTTTCTCTCTTTGAAAATGGCATTAGCTTCCGTTATTGTTGCACTAACAAAATACATACTTACAAACTAGCCTATGATGGACTAAAACCCAATGCTTAAATCGGATGTCCATGACACAACGTGAGAGAAAATAACGGTTTGAAAAAAAAACCGACTCTGTTTGCCACCCTATTTTCTCCTAATTTTCATTTCCCGCTTACCCATTTTCAGTTAATCTGGATTACCGCCTCCTCTTTCGTCTTCTCAGATCTACTTTGCTTCTTTTACAACGAACAATAAATTAAAAAATATTAAAGAAAAAATAAAATTGAGTGATATGGTCATCACGTTGTATATCATTAATTTCTTATGTATTTGAATGTTTATTTTATAACTAGTTTCTTTGACATGTATAAATAAGATTTCTTTTGGCTCTTATAGAAAATTTTAACTTTGCTTGAAAACTGTTTTGGCTCCACGTACTCAAAATTTTGGCTCCGTAACATGAAATTATTATTTAATACTAAAAATATAATAATTGATTTGAATTAATATTAATTTTATCCAAACCACTCTTATTTTGGAAAATACAATTTTTTTTTTGTTTCAAATGCGACATTGTGGCTTCATACGCAAATTTTGGCTCCAACCCCAAAATTTGGCTCCGTGCTTCTCCCAAATTAGATATGTGTTACTCCAATAAACAATCATCTAGAACTCCCAAATCACCGTCTCCCAACTAAAGGAAAAAAACCTAATTTTTCGATTTCTCTATGGCACGTACAAATCCAATAGCACGCAAGTCGATAGGCGGTAAAGCCCCAAGGAAGCAACAGGCAATGAAAGCCGCTCGCTTATCTGCTCCGGCGACAGATCGATTAGAGATGAATAGTGCTGCTTCGTGTAGTTATTTCAAAGAAGGTAATCCTACCGACTGCGTAGATTTTCTGGCCATTGAATCCCATCGACTTTATAAATCTTTTGGCTATTAAAGTTTATCAGTTTCATAGATTTTATAAATCTTTAATTTGGCAGCAGTTAACATTGAAAGAGAGTCTGTGAGAGAGGCCTTGGGGATAACTGGCTTTTTTCCTGTGTATATTTGGATTGTTATATGGCGGGTTTTGGAGAATTCAGATGAGGAAGAGATTCAACGTTAAAGGGAATACTTTATGTTGTGGTAATGCTTCAGTTACTGACTGTTTAGGATGGTTGTTTTGTTGTTCTTGCTCTCTTGCTATTTATGTGATTGCTTTCATCTTTTTCTTGGTCTAAGAACTTCTCAGTAATGACAGTAGCAAATGCAGCAGATTAGACGAGTATATGTACAGAGGTTTAAAGCATATTAAATTTATGAAAAAATGACAAGTATATAAATTACTTAAATTCTGAGTATACAAGAAAGGCAGTAGCATATTCTTAAATGTATGGATTGGGATGCTTGTACATGTATTTTGATTTTATATCTTCATTTTGAAAGAAAGCCATGGGTTGTGATATGTTACATACTATCCAAATTTGTGTGTGTTTGTGTGTATGCTACCTTGCAATTTGCTTTGCTTTTATATCTTAAATGTATTTTATATGGTTTTGCTTTGTATTTGCAATTTGAATTTTCTTTTGTAACTGCAGGGATTGCCTGAAGGAAACTGGTTTTGCAGCGGTGACTGTAGTACAATTCATCCAGTCAAATCCTAGCATGAATCTTGCCACCTTCTCCTTCTTCTCATTTTTTCGCATTTCCCTATTGCTTGCAGTATACTTGAGCGAGCTACGAAACTGCTCTTTTATCCTTTCATTTGATGGTATTTGTATTACATTTTCAATCTTTTCATGTGCCAACTTTGGACTGTTTTGTCACTTCTGTGTTTAATATCATTTATGTTGAATTGTTGTCATTCATGTTGAAGTATATGCGAAATAAATTAAAATAGTTGAATAGTCGAATTTGCTGAATTTGCTGCTATCATTCATGTTGGTGTCATTCATGTTGCGACTGCAAATTATGTGGCTACTGCAAATTAAACTGCTATGAAATTGTCATTCATGTTTTTATCCTAAATAGTTGAATTTGTTACTATCCCATTTAATTTTTATTTGTTGTTGTTTTGAGTTGTTAAATTTGTTGTTGGTTATGCCATACTTTATCATTTATGTTCATTTTCATTTAAAAATTTCAATTTCATACTTTATAATTGTTTGCTTATTTGATGTTAAAACAATATAAACAAATAGGGCAGTAAAATGTATACTTGCTGCTTAGTTCATTTAAAACTATAAACATGCTGCTGTTCAATTCAAGAAAACATGACATGCTGCTCAATTTGAGAAAATTTAGTCTATTTAGCTAGAACTTGTATTCATGAATAATGCACACACATTTTTGCTTCAGAGAAAATAAAATGCCGAGTGGGACCATCAGCAAAGTTACACAATTAGAAAGCATAAGCAGCCATCTGGAGAAGTGTTGTTCACTTGTTCATATGAAATCCATTATGTCAGGCAGTATTTTTCTTCATATCAGTTCATCTGGCTAAGTCTTTGGTAAGTCTAGTTTCTTGAAATTGAACATCTCGGTGTAATAGTTCATGCACTGACGCTGCATTTGCATATCTCATCTGTAACTGATCAGTACATTTTTCATACATCACATTACACCAGTGCCAGTCATGTTAGTTTAAGAAAATGGTACAATGGGAGGTTAGTTATAATTTTGAAGATGTGTTTAAAAAAAAGTTAATTACAGTATGGAAATTTCTAAAGATTGAATGGTGCAATAATTATAATTTTTTTGTTGTGCAAGAATTAGATATTTGATTTTTTCCTATGGGAACAAAGCAAAATAACTAAACTATCATTTCTATAATCATGTTTTCTTCACATGCATTTGGCCTTTGAAATCAATTTGATTTCTCTTCATCTTCAAACTTAAACCCTGATTTTGTGAAAACATGGTTAAAACATAAGATAATGTAGGAGAACATACATAAATTATTATTTCCTCAGTCATCTTCTAAATCTGCAGTAGCATATGATGATATAAATATTATGCTCTTTCTTCCACACAAATTTCTAATCATGGTTTCGGGAAGGTTAGTAAGATTTTATATTTTGATGGAGTTTCAAAATAAGAAATATAATTATCAAGCTGGGAAGAAAGAAATAAGCAGTGTATTTTTGAAGACGAGTTAACTATTTTATGGATTAATGATTAACAATAATAATTCCTTCTTTGATAATTTTTTAACTCATTTTAAAAAAATTCCCCAATCACAGCAAATACTCAATTCGTCTTTTGAATCACGTCCTATAACCAAGACATTCTACAATTCAGTCTGTAGGTAACCATGGCTCCGAGGGTGAAGGTAGCAGCTTCCAAATTAAAGAAGGCAAAGTCATCTCAGGCGACAGAAGATATAGGTATGAATTAAACGTGCTTTAAATTGAGTTTCGTTTGATTATGTATTCAGTCGATCTTCTGAGTAGGCAATGGATTAAGCTTTTCTTGTCAGAGTGTAGCTTTCATCTAACGCTTAAGTTATTTAGCATAGTGGTGGTTTCTGGTTCTATATAGCAGAGTTATTAGTTTGTGTAGAAAATTTGAATTTTGATTTATCTTCCTTCGGTCATTGCTGATTAAAATAAAATCATCTTTTCCCACTTGACGGTATGTTTTTCAAATCAATATAGTATCAAGTTAGAAAAACAAAAATGATATTTAATTTTATCAAATTCGATTGATAGTATGCTGCTAGCTAACAGTGTACCACCTGTCGAACTGAGTATAATGAAGCACCAAAATTTTTAACTAGTACATTCTAGTGGAAGCTCTGGTGCATTTAGCACTATCTTATATTTACCATGAAAAATAAGGCGAAAAGTGTACATAAAATATTTTATGAAAGTTATACATATTTTTTTAGATACTTTAGATGCATTTTCGTATTTGCTTATTCACATTAGCCATAATCATATTACTTTACTAACCACATTCCAATTAGTCGTGCACATATATCTCAAACTTGTTTTATAAAATGATGGCTGTGCAATTTGTACAGCAATTAGATCGACTCCGATGAACCCAGATGGTCAATTAGTACTTCACTTAACATTAGTTTAATTTTTAATTTTTGATGGATGATGTAAATCCGTTTCTCTCGTTACATATATTATCTAATTTCTTCGTTACATTTGTTGCTTATAGGGCAGCAGAAAACAAGTGTGTTAGTTATTGAAGTATCGGTCAATTTACTCAAACTGCGGTCTGCTGTTGGCATTGCACTTCAAGCATTGGGTATGTGATGTTTTGTGTCTTTCTTCATTTACTTAAGTATTTTTTTGGCCAGGTCTTTAACATTATCTTTATGGTTTTGTAAATGATTATAATTATATGAATTTTTTTCTTTAATTTTTGTTTAGTTGTTGAAAATAATTGGCCTGGCATTTTTTCTTTTGTACATATATTACTTTAGGCAACACATTCAATTGGAGGATTGGAGTATTTGAGAGATTTTTTTGGTTGATGTGTATGCAGTATGCTGATGTGAAAATGCAAGATGTTCTTGATGAAGAGACTACGGCCATTGATAAGTTGGTGGGGCCTGATGATCACGTCATTTGTGCACTACCAGGAGTAGATTCTGCTGTTGCAGCTACGCTTGTTCATAAGGCAATTGGAGGACAACTTCACTGTGTTTTTGTCTACAGTGGCTCACTAAGGTAACCCACCTGACTGAATTTTTGCTCACTCATGATGACATATAGCCTTAGAACTGTGTTTCTTTTATAAAACTGCCAACTCGGCATGCATCAAAATGTTTATATTGATTATGCTTACATTAACTATGCACTACATTCATTTCTAGCTACTTGTTTTTTGGTTTGAGTACAAATTTGAAGAGCTTCATAGGCTTAGCAATTGGTTTTGGGTCAATCACTAAAGATGAAGACATTGAGAGTGAGAGTGAGTGTAACGGAGTGTATGTAGTGCGGCAATACTTGTACAAATGAACATTTTGTATAGTTAGTGTAACAAAGATAAATAGAACTTTGTACTATTTAAAAGTATAATAAAATATTTATTTGATTTGAATAGTTATTGTGTATGGTAGATGGCCTGTTGTAAAGCAGGTTTACAAAGTAGTATAGTAGTATATTACAACGGTCACCGACCGTTGTAATACACTGTATTACAACGGGCAAAAGCCGCTTGTAATTTAATAGCTATTACAACGGGTTTATAACCATTGTCATAGATTCATTGCACGTGACAAAGCAAGTTATTACAACGGTCCTTTACAACAGTCAATGCCCGTTGTCAAATAGTTAGGAGCTATTACAACAACGCATATTCAGACGGGCAGGCGCCCGTTGTGAAATGCATATTACAACGGTTTTTGCCCGTTGTAAAAGGACTGTTTTGTTGTAGTGCAAGCATGTCAAGAAGGCGCGAAAAATCTCCTTGGGTAACAGGCGCAGATGGATTGATCTGGTCGTTGATCCTGGTGGCTGGAGTCGGAGCATTTGGAGGACCTCGAGTAGAGGTTCCAGCATCACCTAGTGACGGATCGGATCGGAGCTGAGCAACCTGATCGGATCGGATCTGAGAAACCTGTTCGAATCGGAGCTGAGCAACCTGTTCAGATCGGTTCGGGTTAGGGGAGTGCACTTCTTCAATTTCTCCTACTCGGTTCGGATCGAAGCTCTCTCCTTGAGGTCGGTTCGGATTTCCTAAACTTGTCCGATCCGCTCCCGAACTCTGCCCACGAGACCTTGTCACGACCGGGTTTTGCTGATCTTCACCAACTCTGTTCCCTCGACTGGTTTGAACTTCCTTGCCTTTTCCTTTGGCCATAGTTCTTCAACAATCAACCAACAAGTACTCAAAAGCGTCGAAAATTGAGGATTAACTTCTTTGAACTCAACGGTCCAAAAAGTAGAACGATAATCCAGAAAAGCAGAGAATTCAAATCTTCTCAGTGAAAGCACCAAAATGTTGACCAAAAAGTGGTTCTAACACCCAAACTGACTAAAATCGAAATAAAATAAGATCGAAAATAAAAAGGAGACATAGGATTTATAGTGGTTCGGCGTTGAAAAGCCTACGTCCACTTTATAATCACTTTGCTTGATGATGTAGATGAAAATACAATGAGATATTTACTCAATTTCACTCACTTTTCATATACATTCACTTACTATCTCAACATATACTTTGAATGACGATTTTGGATTGTTTGGAATGCTGGAATTCGGTTTTCTTTGATGTTTGAACTGTACGAGTGCTCCAAAAGATCCTTTCAAATGCCTCTTGATGGGGTATTTATAGGTGAAAATTCACTCAGAATCCGGTTCGGATCGGAGCTACGTGGCTCTTATCCCATCATTCTCGGGCTCAGATGGACTTCAGTGTTGACAGCGCACCAGATTAGTGGTCAACATGGGTAGGAAATGGTTGTAACTACCCGGAATATCCAGGAGATCGTGGGGTGAAGCAACATGGTATACTGGGTTCGGTTTGGAGGGGCGAGTAGAAGGGGTTCGGTTCGGGGCATCCGATCCGGTCCAACCTGTGCTGAACTTGAGCTCTTGTCCATTTTGCTCTGTTCCGTCCCGATCTGGTAGTAGCCCTCCGATCCGATCCGATGCTTTTTAAGAATAAGTGTTCTTCATTGCTTGACATCTCGACTTTGTGTTGCCTAGTTCACAAAGTAGGCTAACAATCGACAACACCGTTGACAAAGACAGTGAGCTGTTAATTCAACTACAGCCACATGTAATCAAACGGCCAAGGAAAAACATAATTCAAGGTATATGTATATGTAATATAGATCCATTCTTATATATCTCTCTCTCTGTGTGTGTAAAGAACTATGAAGGAGGCCATCGTTATTATTTTTATTGTTACAGGTTCTGCTAAGAAGCTGGTTGCAAAGCGCAGGTATATTACTGCACATAGACTTCAGCAGCAACACAAAATGATGAAAAACAACCCAACTCAAGTAGGTCAGAAGAAACTATCGCCGGAGCCTGATATGAATAATGATGAAGAAGATGTTACTATGACGGACAAAAGGACCAGGAGGAAATTAAATGTAGAAAATGAAACATATAATGATGATGATACCCGAGAGAATGAAGCTGATGTTCAGATATTTTTTTGTATTCATTTCAATTTTATTAATCTGGATGAAATCTTGTATTTAAAACTACTTTTTATTAAAATTCTGCACGTAAAAGCAAGAAATGGATTTTAGTGTTTTCTATTACTGTGTCGATGTCCTATTCCGACCATGAAGGCTACAGCTAATTCAAGTAACTATTTCTTCTTTGTGCATGCATTATGTCAAAATAGCAGGAACTGTTTATATGTCGACTCTATTTGGTTAACTAACTTAAATTTATCATTGATGGTGAGTAATAATGCTAATCTGCTTGCAGTTCTTACAACCATCAGTTTTGACGAAGTATGAATAAGAACGAATCGCGCGAATGTAAGAAAATGATGCAGTTAGTAGATCACTTAGGGTGCCTTTATTGGTTAATTGTATGCAAGAGGCTTCTGCACGAAATAGGAAAGATAAAGGTAACGATGTTGCTGGACGTGATGAATACATCCTAGAAAATGCTGGTGAAGACGTCATTGATGATTCATCGGATTCGGAGGTATAAAAAAGTTATTTGTTTATCACTTATTGTCTTTGCCTTTATGAACGTTAAAAATCTTGAACTTCGATTTAATTGTAGAGAATAAAAATTGTTAAATCAAAGGATCATTTATCTGGGCTGAGAACTCGTTTGCGAACCAATGCAACCATTGAAATTGAGAAAGAAGCGATGACCCGCAACCCCCTCCAAAGAAAGCTGACTCCAACAAGGAGTTGATCATGACACGCACTCCTAGTCCAAAGAAACTTAGTAACCAGGAGAAATTCGCAGAAACATTAAAGAAATTGACTGTAATACCCGTATTTTTGGTGATCAGATATTTAATTTAATTGATTATTTTAAATATTATATTTGGAATATTGATCGATTTTAATACTTATTTCATTAATAAAACAACGATTGAACATATATAAGTTTTATTTAATTAAAAACGAGCTCGAAATGGTGCTGCAGTTCGTAATATGGAGTTTTGAACTTTGATTGGATATACAAGATCCGATATAAGTCGGATTTCTGTGAAACAAGGAACTTTTGAATGTTACTGGTAGTAATTTTCATATAAAAGAGAAAAATCTGGATTTTGTGTTATAGATTGTAAGTTATGGCGAAATCAAATTTTAAAATAGTCGCTATGGAAATAGTTATTAGAATATAACGTTTATTTAATATATTAAAAAGGGAAATTTAAATTGTTTAACTCAAAATTGACAATATTGAGTTGTATAAATTATATTTGGAATTGTATATATATTCTGGTTGGATATATATATATATGATAAAAATAATATATTATTATTTAACTGAATTTATTTGGAATTTATATAACATTTTATTCGATATTACATAAACATTAAAAATAGCCGTTTTTGCAAACAGTCTCGGTTTTCGATGAAATTAGTTTCATTAGAACCGTATCGTTAAATTATTGTCAGAAAATCAAATTTCATGGCAAATGGGTATCGTTTGACTTCGGTGGCCAAAAATGTCTATGTTTCTATTTAGTTGTTTATATAATTTAGATAGGGGTAACTTTTAACGAATAAACGACTGGCCAAACAAACTCCAAATTCAACGAAGCCAGATTCATTGGATCCGTTAGGAAGAGGTCTAGTAAAATGTTTAGGCCTCATATTTATTGGATTTTTTCTGTAATTATAGGAATTTTAAATGTTTGATTTTTCTTCGATATTTATAAAGGACTTCTCACAAACGACCTCCGAATTCGACGAAACCAATCCCATTGGGTCCGGAATATTTTTTTATACTTGGATTAGGGGTTTTATTTCAAATTAGAAATCATATGGGCTGTCAATTTTATGAAAAGCTTCGTGGTAAAGTTGACAATAAAATATTATTATAACCTTCCCACCTCTATATAAATAATGCACGTAACCTAGTTTTGGTCAAAAACGTATTTCGTGGTCAACTAAATTATATTGCGCCTCCACCTGAACGAATGGCCTCCAATTATCATGACTACCTACCTCGATTTCTCCAAATCCTCAACTTAAATCAAAATATCCCCAACTGCAATATTGATCAGCCCAATGAGATGAATGGAATCAACGGTGATGATTATCTGAAGTGTAGTGTGGTGGCCTAGAGCGTTGCTAGAAGCCGCGATGTTTGAACGAGGTTCGCGGGTGATGGAGGGAACCAGGCGTGGTGATTTTAGGGCGTGGCTCATGAACGGTGCGCTGCTTCTTTTGGCGATCTTAGATGTTGTTCCGGTGATCGATCAAAGTTGCAACAGTGGTTTATTGAAGACAACGGGACTGCATGCATGCATGGAAAGGGGCATTTGGCGTGAGAAAAATTAGTGGGAAAGCTTGTGTTTGTCTATGTATTTCCGATGGGTGGTGAAGCAGTAAGAGATGGAGGACGGCGACAACATGTTGAGGACGGGTTGCAATTGTAGGAAGAAACAAAAGGGAGCAGAAAAAGGAAAAAAAAGGACAACGTTCAGCCTATGGGGAAGACATGCAGCGGGCGTAAGGAAGGAAAAACAGTGGGAACGAAAATTGTGCAGTGGAAAGAAGTGTGGAAAGAAGTATGGGGAAGACACAATACACAGTGCTAACGTGGGCTGGTGTAGGAAAGTATAACACTTTGGGCTTAAAAAGAAGGAATATATATATATATATATATATATATCACATGCGTCATGAAGAGCTAGTACTGTTGAACTGACAAGTGCAAACCTGTAAACAATTAGAAGGAAAGCAGACTGTTTCAACATGGGAAATAACTAACCTTATAATGTCTATAATAAAATAAAGAAACCTGAATACATAAGACAACATTACTTAGGTATTAATTTTAATGATTAATTAATAATTAGCTAAAAGTTAATTAGATCGTATAGTTTGAATATTAATAACGTTTTATCGTATTATCAGAATCGAGCCAAATGAGATACGCTGGAATCGTATCGACGAGAATGACGTGATGGAGCTAGTTTGGTCAGCAATGGAAGCTACTGGAATTTTTGATAAAATTAAACAACTGTTTAATTTTGTTGAAATGAACTGTTTAAATTAGCGAATTAATCAAGATGAGTTAAACTCACTCAGCTTTTATTCCCACTTATATTTCAAGTTGGGTTTTTATTATTTGTGTGTTATAATTGCTGATTGTTTGTTGTGTGTTGATTGTTTACATATATATTGTCAGAATTTATTAAATTGCATGTTATTTAAATTTAAATGAAAACAAATCGTTTTAACGATTATTTCTCCAAACGAGGTAACTTACCGTATTGGTCACGGTTATAAAATAATCGTGTTTAACTCAATGAATTGTCTGAATTGTCTGAATTGTTTTGCTAATGTTAAATATATTGATTGATATTAAACTACTGTTATTTTACTATATTAGAATTAAATCGGTAAAATTGAATTGAATGATATCATGTGAAATAACCATTTGGATGCAGAGAAGAACAGGTTGGAGGAATCCAACCGGATTCCTCAAATATATTAGATGTTATTTATATTTATATTATCATTATATGAACTGTTTAAACTCATCTGTTTGGATGATTGATTTGATTGTTGACCATTGACCTGAAATTCAACAATTGTTTTGTTTTAACCAATGGGCAGTATTGGTTGAGTAATTGGCAGCAGTTGGCCTATAAATCAATCGTTTTGAAATAGTGATTTACCATCAGGTAAATCGATAAAAATGAAGTTGTGAAATTTATCTTATAACTGAATGTAGATTTTTAATTTTATTATTTAAAATGAAGTTTATAAAAAGGGAAATCAGCCGTGAGCGAAGCACGTGCCTCCTCTTAACTAATGTAACGATTTATAACTGAGATTAATTATTTTTAGAAACAATTAAAATAGGATTATATTATTATTTATTTAATATTAATTGAAGTAAATGAGATTATTTAAATTAATTTATTAATTAATTTAAATGAAGAAACGAGTTAATATTGATCAACGAGTTAATCATGTTTTATAGTTGACCAAGTCAACTGTTTTAATTGAAACTGATTATTTGATCAAGTTAGTTTGGACCAATTAGAAATGGAATAATTTAGAATATAGTTATTTAACTTAAATACGATTTCAAAAAGAGATTTAATACTAATTCTAGTTAATGATGAAGTAAATTATTATTTTAATAATAATTTAAGTAATTATTTCTTAAATGAATTACATTTAAGTAAGTAAGTTGAGGATTGAAAAGAGGTTAGGAAGCCGAGTTTATAACGAAGTTATAAAAGAGATTTAAACGAATACGATTACTTAAGTAAAAGAAATAAGATGAAAAAGGGGTTTATCTTAAACCTAAGATTTTATAAACAAGGTTTATAAAAAGAAATGAGGAGTCAAAGATTTAATTTGAATGCGCAGTACTTAATAATGAATTAAGATAAATGAGATTGAAATGGGATTTTCAGAGAGGAAAGTGGATTGGTAAAAATGATTTGTATTTGGGTTTAGTAAAAGAAGTTTTAAGAAAATATAATGGGTTAAACAAATGTTGCCTTAACATTTGAATAAAAAAGGAATCGAGGAAAAAGGGTTTTATATTAAACTGGAGGTTTATAAGAAGAGTGTGGAGTAAAACGTTAAGATTAATTTAACATTAAAAGCGGAATGGTTGATTGGTTTGGAAATAAAATAATATAAAGTTAAGATAAGGAATTTCTCGAGATAAAGGAAATAAAGAGATAATGAAAAATTATAACAATATTCTCAAAGTAGAAAGGGAATGAAAGGTTGAGCTTTGAAACGAGTTTATTCTAAATAGAGAAGTGTTGGATTTGTTTCCAAGTAATGAAACAAAGGAGATTCGTAACATTTAGTCTATGAATGATAAGTTAAATCGATTTTCCCAATTATAACTAATGAGTAATGATATAGGAATTGTTTTGAAAATGATAAAAGAATAGAGTATTGGATATGATTATAGAATGTATTAAAGTAAAATAGTTTTGAAATTTTCTTATGTCAAATAAGAGGGGAAAAGCTTTCCTCGTAGTATCGAAATATTTAAAGAATTTGAAGTTAACATTCGTTAATGGTTTAATTAAAAAAGGCTAGGTAATGCCAAGTACTAAACCATTAACTCATTTTATTTTATTTGATAGTTAAATAATCGACTATCAAATTTGGCTAATACGATTGTTGGTACGGAAAGACCGGGATCGAATTTATATTCGAAAACCATTCCGGACCAACAAATTTGTAAAGATAATTGAATGTGGAGCATTGAAGACCGTGGATCTTCATAAGCAGAAGAACTACTCGTTGAAGTTCTCTGGTTAGCTCCCAGAGATATTTCAGTAGTGATTATGTCGTGGTTGAAATCTTCGGATTTGCAAGGACTACCGGCTACTGATCCATAGGGTTATTCAAGGATGTAGTAGGAGGGTGCCTTCGGTTTGTCCAGTCCCAGGACAACTTTGTATGGACGAATGTATGACAGAGTATTTCCAAAGGATTTCATATATTGATTTCTTTAAATGTACTTTTGTTGGTGGCGGAAGAATTTGTTCTTTTTGTGTAAACACCTAGAGTATTTTTGTGGACGTCAATTAATGATTATCTGGTGGATCTAACGATGTGACATTCAAAGTGAATGATAGCCAGATGTTCTTAAATAATAATAAAAGTAAGGTAATTAATTAATTATGACCTCAAGCCTCTTCAACCGGGAAGTGGTATAAAATCGGGTAGGTCGCATGGCTATATGGTTCGCACCCATCAAAAGGGTATATCATTACCTGATATGGAGAAATCAAATGCCTTCAGTTGCCCCTTTTTATTTTTGTATGTATGCTATTAGTTCGGTTGGCTGGCTCCCAACCGTGATAATGATATATTCGGTACTCTTAAGCAAAGTGAAGGGCCGGTCATGTTTAGCCGGGGTTGCAAGACGTTCTTGTTGAATCCCTAATTTATTCATCTCCAGAGGTACATTGTCAGAAGGTGGTCCCATACCTTGCCATAGTTGGAAATACATTCTCCAATAAGAGCCCGCCGTTTTGATTGTATACTATGTATGTGGAGCCTGAGATGCACACGTTCTGCTAGATTGCTATTTACTTGATATTATACATTATTACAATATCAGAAGAATATTTGATTTCAAAAATGTTTTGGGTTATAGTAAGGTAAAAACTATACGTATTTTTGTGTGGATTTGGTCTTACTATTATCCTTTCTTTCAAAAGTATTTTGACTTTAAAATCAACTTGTGTGATACCTATAAACTTAATGTGTTTTTCTCACTTTGGTTCACCAGACTGGCCGGTCATTTGTAATGCTCGGGTTAGACTGGGTCGTACAGGTTCAAGTTATCAGATGCTGTGAACAGACGCGATAAAGATGTTCAAACGTATGATATTCAGTTGTTATTCCACTATGTGTTGTATATGAGGACAGGGTATTATAACGGTCCTGATGTGTGATGTACTCTGATGATTGTAAGTATTTTTAAAGCTCTCAACAAAGATTCATTTCTATATTATAATTTGTTCCGCTGCGATGTAAGACTCTGTGTCGTGTTCTTCTTCTTATTCTTCTATTCTAATATTTCTTTCTTTCTTATCTCACCCTCTATATTCTTTCAATAATGATCTAGTGTTTTCGATTTTTGAATAGTCGACATGATGTTCTATGTCGATTTTCGGGATCAAAAATCTTTAAGGCCGTTACATTGACGAAACCTACACCGTCTTTTTCAGGAGTTTTAAAACCTACAACGTCTCGTTCATCCGTTTTAAAACCTATATTTAGCAAACTATTCAAACAATCAACCAATTCATGTGAAGCTGCTAGTTCAGTTGCTGCTTATTTAGCAATGCGGAAACGTCAAAAGCATAATGTTGAAGTGCTTCTAGCAATGGAAAATCTTACTGATCGATAGAGCAGGAATGGATTGCATTGGAAGATGAAGCACTATTGAGTTGAGTGTGTCTATTTTAAGTTTTGCATGCATATTATGTTTCTGTAATGCCATACATTAATTTTCTATTCATTTTTTTTGAACCTGGTAGATAAAGTACACGGTCCAAAAAAAACTAGAGAGAAGTCAAAAATGACCAAGGTGCATGCTGGAACCCCTGATGATAAAGTAGTCATTGAGTTGAATGAGGATGGTCAGCTAGTATCTGATAAAATTACGAAGTTAAGCAATTATTAGGACACTAGCGAAGGATAATGTGTCTCTTACTCACATCAATTGGCATGTTGTTCCTGATCAATTAAAGCGACAAATGTTGGAATATGCTCTGGTACAATCTATCACCCTAAACCATATATAGTTCAACTGACTTCCTAAATGCTTGGTTTTAATTAATTAGTTTGTTTCCTGAATTTTGTGATTGATATATTGTAGGCTAGGTATGTCATTCCGGAAGGACACAAGTGGAACTTGAACATGCTTAACGACTCTTGGAGGCAGTACAAGTCTCACATCAAAGCAAGGTATAATAATAAATATTCAACTGATGAGGAAAGGCTTGCAAATAGGCCCAGTATAATTCTGTTGGAGGATTTTAAAATGCTCTTGGAATACTGGGGGGATGAAGCAGTTCAGATACGGCTTTAATGTGACCACAAAAGAAAACTAATTTGTACAATGCTAATTAAATAATTAGGCAATAGTGAAAAAATAAATAAAATAAATTAATGATATTCACATTTTCTTGTTTATTGCTAATCTATTCTTGTTTAGTGTTAATCCTTTCTTTAGTAGTTCTCATTATCCTTGTTTAGTGCTATTTTTTTTTTGGATTTCCATGCCCTAGCTGATACTAATTATGTGCATCATAATTCATTAAATGAGATGCATACCATGGGTCCCAAAACTCATGCAGTAGCCAAAGAATAGATAGTACATGTTTTTTTGAACTTAAGTTAATTTTTTCTGTGATTGAGTTGAATTGGCCACATGATAATTCTTATTTTTTGTGTCATTGAATTATATTTTATATCATTGTCACAATGTTCATAGGCAGCAGCTAGATCTGTAAATCTTAACATCGAGTGTTAAAAAATCTGTTTAATTTTTGGTAATCCTAATACTTGATAGAGAAAGAAGGACCCAGAAAAGGCCACCCCATCTGCTGCCTTGGTTTATTTGGAAATGTATAAACGAGAACCGAGGAGAACTTACAAGACTAACACGGATGAACTTAAGGCCAAATACGTGAGTACATTAGATATTGAAATAGCAATACTAGTGTCAGTATAATTGGCACATTGTATGTTTGTTGGAGCTGCTTATTAAATCGACCACATAGTTAGTTTGAAAGAAAACCAGTTCTATTAATAAATTCATTCCTGCCAGCTGCCTGTTTTTTTTTTTATATATATATATGCATGCTTGTCTGGTTTTCATTTTGTAGGCGGAGATTTAAGCAATGGTGGATGCAAGAAACATTGCAGAGGCAGATGCACTTGTTTCTGGTGGGAAGAGCCACATATGGAACTGGCTTGTAGGAAGGCGAGATAAAATGGCTGAAAAGTCTCCAATAACTCCTGGTTCTTCGGATAGTTATGTGCAAGAGTTGACCAAAAAAACATGGAAAGAGCTTGAGGCGGATTTTGAAGAAAAGGTGAATAGAAAAGTGAAAGAGAACATGTCATAGCTGTTAAAAAAGCTAGGTGAAGCCAATACAGATCTTAATTTAGATGTTGGAGACTTTTGTGTCACCACAACAAGTGATGAAGATGACATTGGTACTCTAGCAATCCCGACAATTGAATGAAGTATTTGGATGGTAGGTGTTAGTACTTGTGATATATTCGAATTGTTCTTTTAAATTATGGCACTTGTGGTATGTGTTCGTGATGGCACTTATGGTATGTTTTTGTGATGGCACTTGTGGTATGTATTGGTGATGACACTTGTGAGTTGGTATATATAATTGGTTCGTCTGACTGTGGTGATGAATGTTTTGGGAGGATTTATTGTATGAATATTTTGGTATACATGTATGAATGTGGTACAATGTTTTGGATTGAATATATGTACTGCAGAATTTGTAATTACAGGGTTGTATTACAACTGCAGTTGAATTTCTTTTGGTGTTGCATTTGATTTTCTTACCATTGCAGTTGATATTTTCTGGTGTTGCATTACAGTGTTGTGGTGTTGCATTAGATGGTGTTGTGGTGTCGCATTAGGTTGTTGTAGTGTTGCATTAGATTATGTAGTGGTGTTGCATTAAGTGTAATAATATTAATTCCACAAAGGTACGACACGTGGGGGCCCACAACTTACGTGGTGCTATGTGGATAACTGATGTGGCATGTGATACATGTGCAGCTGACGTGGAGAGATGACGTGGCATGTGACACGTTGGCAGTTGATGTGGAAAGTCCATGTGGATCCCACTGTGACCTGGAAGCTAGGGTCTGGCTTCTGCTTAAGGCAACGTTGTATGTTGTTGCATTACATCATTATGTTGTTGCAATAGGGTTATAATGCAACACTTTCTTTTCGTGGCCGTATATGGGCAAAAGCGTTGCCTTAGATAGCTAATGCAACGGCCGCGGATTCCACGCCCCCTGGTGTTGCCTATTTGAAAAATTGGCCTACTGCAACGCTTTTTTGATCTACAGCACATTAAAATAGTGTCGAATATTCTCACTTTTGTAGTAGTGTACTCAAGTGAAGAAACTAGGATTTAAGATGTTGCTGCGGTTCGGTTCATTGTCTACCAATCCGAATGAAGTTGTCCTTGCAAAAATTCTGCCCGAGTCGGTCCCATTTGACATTCAATTCCGAACCGATCAGAGGTTCTGACGCTTAAGTCTCTGAACCGATACTTCAGTATACGCACTTCTAAGTCACTCCTGTTGTTTTTTCCAGATCGTCGAACTGACCCGATCACTAACCCAAAGGACCCTCGATCCGATCCGATACTTCCATGAAATAGCAAGATCACAACTTAAATGCCCATGAACTTAAACAAAATCAGAACCTTAAGGATGTGAATCTTCCTTACGATCTTGTATATAATTTAACTAAACTCGATTATAGCTTATAATTGATGGACATTTAGGATAGAGCCCTTTAAACAGAATTTTCTGGATTTTACGAGCGCATGACTACTTTTCATACCGCCTTACTTCCTGTTGGTTTTACATTTTCTAATTTCAGCACTGTTCACATTTGCACAGTTTAGCGCACACACACAGGGGACAAATGCAACTACATTCTAATTTTTTGTTATCTCGTGGATAGTATAGCTATCATGGCCATAAGACATTCAGCTAGGCTAGCGTAGAGGAAAGACACAACGGGATCATCTGAAAACCCCATTATTAAATATATACCTTCTACTTCAGATCCGAATTGGGATAGTTTGGGCTCAGATTACGAAGCGGAAATACGTGAGAATGCAGCGTCGTCCAGAGATGATATCTCTTTAGATGAAGAAGAGGAAGGTGGGGAAGAGACAGTTGCGCTCCCGATGAGTTTGAGAATGTTATTGTCTTGGAATCGCTCGGTGACTCTGTTGAATCGACGATTGACGATGCCAAACTCGCACGAATATGCTTAAAGCACGGAATTCTCCGAAGAGACACTGAGTTGCCTACTAAAACAGACTGATCTCATAATCCGCTCGATGGGTATATGGCAATTAATAGGTTAATGTGCACCCCATTTCCACCATTCGTCGTCTACTTTCTGAGATGAATGCACATTGCTCCAATGCAGCTCCAACCCAACTCCTACGCTTATCTGTACATCTTATGTATTGCTTATAGGGAAATTCTGGGTACAGAGCTCATCTTTGAAGATGTACTTTTCTTCTACAATTTCAAGCACCGGACCCAAGACACCCCGTCCTTTGTATATTTTGAATTAGTGCCAAAAAGGAAAATCATTAGCATACCGTTTAGTAGCAAAGTTGGTGATCCAAGACACAAATGGTTCTATATCAAACAACAACCAGGATGTTCTAGTAGATGGCTTAAATCAAGTAAAGATATTAGCCTTCGATTTCTAATTTCAGTCACTTCTATAAATGTATTGACCGTCATTCACTTTTACTTGAAGCCCCTAACCCGAAACAGGAAACACATCAGGTGTACTTCGATCGTCAGAACCAACTGCTTAATGGTGATCAAAATTTCTTGACCAGTAGAGACTGCCTAGTGGATGAATACCTTCACTGCCATCGCTTAGTTATTATCACTCGTAGCATAGGCCACGGAGAAGGTCCTTATGTGTATATACCCCTAGTCAAGAGGACAATAGAAGTTTTACCTGAGAAAGGAGAGAGTTCGAAAAATCCAACGATGCCTCACAAGAGTCCTTCTCCCACTTCGACCCAAGATGATATATTAGCCAACATAGTTGCAAAATATAGGGATGAATACATCACTCCTGAGGGTGTAGCTACTCCTAAACAACTGATTTCCCCAAAGGATCTACCATCAATCACATCTTGCAACGATGATTCCGTCATGGATGATTCTGTATACCGGGGTTTGGGGAACTTCCCCTACCCGACACAATCTATACTTCCGAAGATTTCAGAACAAATACTCTTACTCTTACCTCAGAAGAAGACTTTAATCCTGTGAAAGCCGGGAAAACCACGCATAGAGGCCTAACTCCAGCCTCTGGCCCGTTGGGGGGGAATCACCTAGGATATATGCACTACACTTGCACTTCATGTCACAACACTTGTGTTTTATATCAAATCTTGAATCTAATATGTACTTATATCGTTTTGCAGGAAAAATGACACGTCCATGCTATGATGTCAGGAAAGTTCATTCTATCATGCCTAGTTTTGATTCCGATACCGAATATGATCGGCGTGAAAGCCCTGGCAGAGGTGACAGGAGAAACTATGATTCTAGTCGTCCTTATTCTTCGCGCTCCCTTTTTCCTCGTCAATCAGATCCTGGCAAGCACAAGATCCATTAGGACTGTCGTGAAGGAGACAAACCGCATCCCAAAGATTCGACTCCTCCTAAAGAAAGACATCCTCAAGAGAAATGCAAGTATTGCTATTAAATCCACCGAAGATGCCCATGCAGATCTTTCTGCTACTCAAAATGAATTGGGTGGTTACAGCGAGCTTATGATACAATTTTTTCCTAAGTGATCCGTCATCGGGACATCGCTTAGATCGAAGACTACCCAACAACTTCGGTTTACATGTGGGATCAAATTGTTAAATGGGAGATGAAAGAGCTCAAGGTGGACTCCATTGATGAAGATAAACTTATGAAAAAAAAATTAAGGGGTGAAGAGCCAGCACGCTTGACCGAGGGACGCAAACTCGTTGCTGCTGCTATGGAAGAGGAGAAGCTTCAGGCCAAAGGGAAAGAAAATATTGATGTCGGTTCTTCTTCCGCTGCCCCCGAGGTTACTGAGGTGGAGGGATATGACCCAGAGAATCCAGGAGTTCCCAAGGAATCCTTCTTGTCTCCTATTGCCGAAACAATACCAGAGACTCCTGCCACTCATGTTGAGAAATCATCTGAAGGTATCTATACCTTTTCACCTCAGTTTGTTAGGGCTATCTCAACCTTCCATCATATCGTCGGACAATCAATTGAGGAACATACTTTATCTCCTGAGCAAAAAACTGTTACTTCTCGCCCTGTAGGTTTGAAGACAACTGGGAAGATCGATGAGCAACCATAAGAAGTTACTAAAGAAAAGTCTATTGAGAAGGTGCAGGAGAAAAAGGATGAGGCTACAAACTCTAAATCTACGGGGAAGATTGAGGGAAAAAAGGGTGAGGTCACTGACAAAGTTTTCCTGCCATCTAGGACTGAGACTCCCAAAGACAGGGATATGATAGACGCCTTGAAAGATGATGGCGACAATGATGGATATGTGGAGGAGGATGATGTTGTTATGACTGGAGGCTCGAGGGATGCCGATGACATGACTTTGGCTGATATGAAAGGAAAGCAATATATGCTTTTAAAAGCCAAGGTTGAGATGGAAGATCCCGAGAATCTTAAACCCCTCGCGGTAGTCCCTACTGGGTCAAAGTTAGTTGTCAAACATTCAACCAGGTCAATCACCGAAGAGCTTGCTAAAAAATCTTCTACTGATCCCAGCACTCCAATTTCAGGAAAAAAACCGAAGCGTAGCTTTTCTAAATCTGTAAAGAGGAAAGGGATAAGATCAAGGCTGCCAAGAAAGCTAACTTGTCCTATAGTCCAAATGAAAGTTGGTTTTGTCTTTTGTTTTGATTTTCCATTGGTCCGCTGTTGTTGTAGCGACCACGACCCTCGCATTTCCTTGTTTAATCTTCTTGTATAAACCTGCATTCACGTAAATGAAATAGTTTGCTTCCCACTATGTCAAATACTTGCAAGTTTGTTATTTATTTCGGTTGAGTTCAGTAATGGTCAAACTGTTAAAAACATAAGTAGTAAATAACAATCCACGTCATGATTGAGCTTCCCTGCAGGTGTATAGACAACAAAATATAATGCGCAGAATTCACTGCTTAATTAAACAATCGATAACAGGGGATGTGGTTTTATGCCCCCAATCAATCTTGAATAAAGTGCCTGGCCAGGGCTTGTTCAAGATTGATTAGGATCGGCAGCAGATTTCCCCTACTCGTCAGTGGGGTCAGGTTTTTTTCTTCTCATTGGCTCTTATTCTTAGCACCTTTATACTCTCCTGTCATACTGTCAGGTTAGAGTTCATTTAAGGCGGTCTTTTTTCATGGTACACCTTCACGCCTTACGAACATTGTCTTTCCGTCCGTTATACTCTCTGTCGAATTATGAGAGTTAGAGTTTAGGAAGTCGTCTTCCCATCCTTTTCATTTCGTTGCGCAAATGGTCATATCGTTCGCTTTGGTTTCTCTCTACACATGATTTCTTAAGGTAGAGTTTCATTAGTTAGGTACACAATTTCAGATTTAGTGTCCTATATTTTGATTACAATAATCACAGAATATATATAAAGAGGTTTATGCAGAAAAAGTAAATCACATATGATATTTTTTATAGTGGTTTGGCCAAGTTGTGGCCTTTGTCCACTTTATAATCTTTTGTTTATGTCAATCAGACCTTTCTAGGAAAGTCAAGCCTTTTTACATGGTTCATAAAACAAAGGAAAACAATACAGATCTAAGTCAAGTACTGCCGCAAGTGTTGGGCATTCCAAGCTCTGGGAATCTCTTCACCATCCACGGTCGTTAACTTGAAAGCTCCTATATCAAGCTTCTGCTGGATGGTATATGGTCCTTCACACTTCGGACCTAGATGGACCAAGGGTGGAAAGACACGCTTCTGTACTAAGTCCGCAAGTTCAAAGGTCTGAGGATATACCTTCTATCATAGTAACGTGCCACTTGACGCCTGTGCCTCGAGGCATGAAAGTCCACTTCATCTCTCTTCTCTTCAACCATATCCAAGGATTCAAGGAGAAGCGCTTTGTTTGTCATCAGATCATAATACGTCGCCCTGTAAGAGTGAACTTTAAGCTCCACCGTAATTACCGCTTCTGATCCAAAAGATAGTGAAAAAGGGGTATGACCCATTGCCGTCTTGTAGGTCGTTCAATAAGCCCATAATCCTAATGGTAATTTGTCGACCCACATGGATTTTGCTTGTTCCAATCATTTTTTAAGGATGGACTTAATGGTTTTGTTTATTGCCTCAACTTGTCCATTTGATTGCGAGTGAGCTACTGCAGTGTATCTCTTGTAAATCTTATACTTCTGGCAAAAGTTTCTGAATTATATGCTATCGAATTGGGTTCCATAGTCAGTTATGATGGTTCTTGGTATCCCAAATCGGCAGATGATATTCTTGAACACAAAGTTTATCACCTGCTTTGTTGCGATCGTAGTTAGGGGTTCAGCTTCTGCCCATTTTGTGAAATAATCCATGGCCACGATTGCATATTTAACTCCTTCTTTGGTGATTGGCGGGGTTCCAATGATGTATATCCCCCACATAGCAAACGACCATGGGCTCACCATTGATTTAAGTTGACTCGGAGGTGCCTTAGGAACCTTTGCAAATTTATAGCACTTATCGTAACATCGGGAATAATCAGCTGTGTCTTTATTTATGGTAGGCCAGAAGTAGCCATACCGTAGTACCTTCTTTGCTAGTGTTTGGCCCCCGATGTGGTCTCCACATTCACCTTCATGTACTTCTCCCAATACACGTTTGATGTCGATTTGTGCTATACACCGGAGCAGGGGAATAGAAAATCCCTAGTGGTAAAGAATCTCGTCATGTAAGAATTACATTGCGGCATTACATGTTATAGCTCATCTCTCGCTCTTTTTTGCTGGGAGCGTTCCAATTTTAAGGATGTTCTTAATTGGTGTCATCCACGACTCCCTTTCTAGTTCAGCTTCCAGTACTGGATCGACTTCCATTTGATCAAAGCTTGGCGATTTTAGTACCTCTATTGGAACCATCTCTGTCTCTTCTGGGTTGTCAGAGCTTGCTAACTTAGCTAATCTATCCTCTTTCTGATTTTCTATCCACAGGATGTGAGTTATGCTGTAATGTTCCAATTTATCCAATAACTCCTCTACCTTTTCAAGGTAAGTATCGAGTCGAGGTCCCTTGCCTGAAATTCCTTTCGGACCTGCCAAATAATTATTTTGGAATCATAGAAAATGTCTAGCATGGTCACTCCCAATTCCTTAGCGAGCTTTATCCTAGCAATCAGGGCCTCGTACTCGGAATCATTATTAGTAGCAAAGAATTCCAACCGGTAGCATAGTAAATGGGTCATCCCTCAGGAGTCGTTAAAACAACTCTGGCGCCAGATCTTCGATCATTCTTAGCCCCATCTGTATATAGTTTCCAAGGGCTGAGTTCTAAATTCTGCTCCGAGGGGTTAGCCTTATCATCTAAAACATCCTCCTCGGGGATTATGAATTCAGCGATGAAATCGGCTAAAGCTTGCCCCCTTATCGATCTTCTGGGCTGGAAATTTTAAATCAAACTCGCTCAACACAATGTTCCATTTAAGCGATCTCCCAGACGCTTCAGGTCGTTATAAGACATATCGGAGTGGTTGATTAGTATACACAATAATTGGATGAGCTTGAAAATAATGACGGAGTTTACGGGATGCAATCAGGAGGCTATATGCAAGTTTTTCTATCCTTGGGTAATTACGTTCTGCTACCGCTAATTTCTTGCTTACATAATACACCAGCCTCTAGACTTTATCTTCCTCTCGTACCAGAGCTAAGCTGATGGTATGAGATGAAACTGCCAAATATATGAATAGGTCCTCATGGTCCACTGGCTTAGACAAAACTGGGGGGGGGGGGGGGGTTTCTAGCAGATCCAACAAGTTTTGAAAGGCCTCTACACAGTTAGGGGTCCATTCGATGTTTCGTTTCCTACGCTTAACTAAATCAAAGAAAGGAACAGATTTGTCTATGGCTTTGGAAATGAATCTGCTTAATGCTGCAACTTTTCTGGCCAAACTCTGAACATCTCAAATTTTTCGTAGCTCTTCTATGTTCCTGATTGCTGCAATTTGATCAGGATTAATCTCGATCCCCCGAGAACTGACCATGAACCCAAGGAGTTTTCTTGATGCAACCCCAAATGAACATTTCAGGGGGTTCAATTTCATCCCGTACTACTGTAGAATGTCGAACATCTTTGCCAAGTCTTTCGTGTGACTGGAAGATTGCTGGACTTTACAAGCATGTCATCTACATAAACTTCCATTGTTTTCCTGATCTGCTTGTAGAACATTCGGTTCACCAAGCGCTGATATGTGGCTTTGGCATTCTTTAGTCCGAATGGCATCACCACCTAACAGTACAACCCTAAGTATGTAATGAAGCTTGTGTGGTCATGATTCGGTACATGCATGGGGATCTGGTTGTACCCAGAATATGCGTCCATAAAGGAGAGCAGTTCGTGCCCCGCCGTTGAGTCTACCAGTTGATCAATCCTGGGGAGTGGAAAGTTATCCTTTGGGCAAGCTTTGTTCAAATCATAAAAGTCGATACACATTCGCCACTTCCCATTTGATTTCTTGATCAAGACGGGATTGAATATCCAGTCGGGATATGTCGAGTCTCTAATGAACCCGTTATTCCTTAACTTCTCTACTTCTTCTTTTAAGGTTGCGGACCTCTCCGGACCCAACATATGCCTCTTTTGTTTCACCGGAGGATGCTTTGGGTTTAGGCTTAGTGAATGGCTCATAATCGCAGGTGAAATTCCACACATGTCGGCATGAGTCCAAGTAAACACATCAAGGTTTGCTTTCGGAAAATCAGTTAATTCTTTCATCCAAAAAGAATTCAAATGAGATCCAATCTTCAAGACCTTTGTCAGTTCATCGCAATCAATTGGGATATCAATAGTTTCCTCATTGGGTGTCGACTTTCTAGTTCCTGGCTCCTCATCCTCTCTAGGATCGATATCCTCAGGTTGGTCGTCAGGCGACTCCCTTAGCGGTATTGTCTTTAGTTGCTATGCTGAGTTTTCCTCAGCAGGAGAGGAAGTGTTCTTAGGTTCTGAACTCTTTCTGTTAGGCAACATTTTTAACTCTGCCAGATAGCAAGCTCTTCTAGTAACTGATCGCCTCGAATCATTCCCACTCTAGCATCTGTTTGGAATTTAATTAGAAGGCACCATGGAGCAATGCAGGCCCTGAACTCCGAAAGTGTTGTCCGTCCTAGGAAAGCGTTGTAAGGTGAATCGATGTCCATGATGACGAACTGGAAAATCCCCACTCTTCTACGCTCTCCTTCACCTAACTCTATAGGTAAGTCTATTACTCCAATCGGGGCGGTTGAGGTTCCACTAAAGCCATGAATAAATGCTTCACATGGCTTTATGTTCTTCATTTCCAGATTCATCTGATCGAAATTCTTCTTAAATAGGATGTTAACATAACTCTCATTATCCACAAGGACTTTCTTGACTATTGTGGGTCCAATAACAGTTGTTATCACTAATGGAATAGTGCTTCAACCCCAATACTTTCTCTATATCGGAAGACGATATCATCAGTAGTTGTCTTCTGCTGTTTTATTGGTGCGGTTTCTTCAAGTTTACTACATTCCCTTATTTAGGGATGCTTGGTAGCATAACATACTGTTCCATTGCCCTATTACTAGACCCAGCTGGATGTGGTCCCCCAACTATAGTGTTTATTACTATACCCTTTCCCTACTGCCGAGCTGTGGGCTTAGGAGCAGGTTGGATTTGATTCGGGGCTTGTCCTCCTTGCCTTCTGTCTCTTGGGGCGACCTTATGCTCATCCAACTTCCTTTCTCGAAGCAACTTTTCAACGACGTCTCTTAGACGACGACACTCGTTAGTAGAATGGCCGTGAGTTCCATGAAACAAACAGAGTTTCCTAGTTGCGACCTCTTTCTCAGTGGAGACCCTGGGTGGAGGTTTTTTGTATTGCAAGACATTATAGGTATCAAGGTAAATGTTCTCTAAAGTGTCGCTCAATGGCGTGTAATTTTCAAAGGTTTGGAATTGAGGCCTTTTTCCAAAGTTATTCCCTCGATTCCTGTTTCTTCTACCACCATTCCTATCCAGACTGGTATTTCCTTCATTTTTGTTATCGACGTTTACCTCGACTTTCCCTATATTGTCGCTAGACTGTTTCACAACGACATTAATTTGGATATCTTCTCTGGAAGCTCCATCAGATTTCCTTTTTCGATTGGAGTATATTTCTTCCAACTGCAGGCAAATATTTGCCTTTTCATAAAATGATTCCCTTGTCAACGGCGGCTTTCCAGCCAAATATCCACTGAGCTCCGTGTCTGGATCGACCCCGTCCATTAACACCATCAAAATGGTTGGCTCGTGTGGGTCGTTTACTTCGGTAACTGCTTGGTTAAAGTGCTCTAAATAAACTTCAAAGATTCACCAGAAGCCTGCTTGATTCTGGACAATTCGATGACACTTTTAGATTTCCGGCCATAGAGTCAGAACTGGTTCATAAAAAGTTCGCTTAGTTCTTTAAAGTTTGATACCGATCGAGGAGGGAGTCGAGTGAACCACATCAACGCAACATCTTCAAGATATATTGGGAAGGCTTTACATTTCACTGCGTTAGGGGCTGCTACAGCATTCATATACCATGCATATCTCAACAAATGTTGTCCTGGATCGGTCCTTCCTGTATATCGATCCATTTGTGGCAGATTAAATCGTCGAGGATATTGCAAATCCGGGATGTCATCTATAAACGGGGTGTGGCTACGTTCAATGCCCCAGTCCTTGTTGGTGTAATGTCGACTACTGGCCATGATCTTGCGCACCATCGCTTCTACCTCAGCATTGGTCAAAGTTGGTTCAGGATCCATACTTTTGTCCCTTCTCACATGCCCTGTTCCAGCATCAGGTGAAGTTCTTTGGTTCCGAGCTACAACAGAACTTCCTTTCCCTCTACGATCTCGGTCGTTCACAGGATGATTCGGCTAGAGAAGTTGTCGTTGAGTAGGATTAGTGATATTGGGGTCCATGGAAGGACATGTGATCCTCGCATTGGTAACAACATTGGTTCTCTCAAAATTGGGTCATTAGGTCCTAAAACACGGGCTACATCTTCGTGGGATCCCAACGATCCAAATGTTAATTGGTCCATATTTTCGGGCCTTTTATATGGCCTTCTCTAACGTGGACGTTCTTCGTCTGAAGTGGATGAATGATCCACAACGCGTCATGGGAGGACATTCTTTGTCTTCGAAGTTCACTTATTTCCCTACTCATAGCCATCATGTTTTCTCGCATAAGAACACTATCTCATTTATGGGCCTCTAAAGCATCCCTGGTGTTGTCTAGCATATCAAGTAAGCGTGAGAAATCCATGTGTGTGACGGGCACAGAAGGAGCAGGATGATTACAGGTTGTTGCAGCTGGCATTGGAGCATCTACAGAAGCTTGAGTAGAAGTACCAGCGTCTGCCACATTCGGTTCGGATCGAGTCATAGCTGCACTTCCGGTTCGGATCGGGAGAGGGGAGTATGCCCAGATGCACTCACATTATCGGTCCAGTTAGGGTTGGTACCATTTGAGCGGTTCGGGTCATTGTGATCAGTTTGATTCGGATCACTTCGTTTAGATTGGATCGGGGAACCTCCTCCGGACCGGTTCGGACCTAGACCCTGCACCCGCGACCTGGTTACAACCATAGCTTGTTGATCTTCATTCACTTCGTTTTCCTGAGCAACTTGTGACTCTTTTCCTTTTCCTTTAGTCATGAAATCCAATTCTTTCGAGAGTTCACCAAGAAAAGCTTCAAAGATACTGAAAAGGTGGACTAGATTCTTCGGATTTGAGAATCCAAATAGTAGAATGATAGTCCAAAACACGGAGAATTCGACGACTCTCAATGAAGGCACCAAAATGTTAGACCAAAAAGTGGTTCTAACACCCAATTGAATAATGATTTTGAATAAAATAGAAAGAAAAAACAGCGAGAACACCAAATTTATAGCGCTTCAGCGTTAAAGAACCTATGTCCACTTTGTACTTCCTTGATTGATGATTCAGATACAAATACAATGCTGATTATCACTCAATCTCACTTATACAATTGATACTCTCTCTTGATTTTGATGGAATATACTCCAAAAGTTGGATATAATCTGAATAAACAAAATAAATTTGGTTGTTAAGGAGTTTGAGCCAATAATCTGCTAAAAGATCCTTCAAATGGAGTGTTTTGGGGTACTTATAGGCTGAGAAACCATCTGGTTCGGGTGCCACGTGGGGTCCATCCCCTAAACTTCAGATTTGTGATCTTTGAGGTCAAGACAACACATCGAGAACATGGGAAGGCGGGTTGAAACTGCTCCGATCGTAGGGTGTAACTGCCTTGTGAACAACTGCCAACTCGAATTCGGTTCGGATCAAAGCTTGGGACTACTATTCGGTTTGGTGCTCAGGAACCGATCCGAACACTATATTGTTGGGACTGGTCCAAGGACTTAAGTGCGAAAGGGGCATGGTTTTAGATATGAGACTGAACCGATCCACTGACCTGCCTGCACTGCTCTTTATCTTTGAATACATCTGTTAATAGATTGCTTAGCCTTGTGTAGCCTAACTAGAAAGGAGGCAAACAATATGTATATATATATATATATGTGTGTGTGTGTGTGTGTGTGTGTGTGTGTGTGTGTTTGTGTGTGTGTACATGTACATACACGTGTATTTGTGATGTTTAATTTTTTGTGAATATTTTTTTAATCTCAATGATACATGAAAAAAAAGATAATTAGTGAATATTATTTTTATTGACAATCATACAGGAAACAAAAACTCTTAATATATAATATCATCATTTTGTCAAATACATAAAAAGAAACCATATATGACTTCCATAAATGTGACATATATTGTAACCAAAAAGGATGTCGAAGTTGATATATAAGGAGATCAATATTGACACATCCATGCAAGGACCCAACTCTTGTTACCTTTTTCTAATACAAAGCAAATATGGACTAAAATTATAGTCCATTTCTGCATACCGACCAAAACCAAAAGCAAGATCTCAAATGCAGACATGCTTGTTATATCATAAGAAGACATGTGGACTGTCACCTACTTTATTGCATCTGGAAATAGCAACAACCTATCTTTTCGCCATTGTTCGTTCATTCGATGGCTCAACATTACACCTTTTTATCGTAAACAGTAGGCATATGCCTTCTTTACAACATAGTAATTCATTGAAAATATTATTGTCCAACTTTGCAATTTGTATATATATAGAGATAAATGCAAAGGTCGCACAAGTCAATAACTTTAAAAAACATGAAAAATGCACTTTTTAGAGACAAATCATTTTTCTTTAAAAAATCCAAAAATTAAAGCCATTGTTCTCTCATGCAGGAATGATGGATGGGGGTGCTGAGTTATTTGAAAAAAAAATCATTTCCATTGCCATAATGATTAAGCGCAGAAAGAAAATGGGGAAGAGCAATTATAGATATACGCTTAGGATGTAGTGTAAATTCAAAAGGATTCTATGACCTTTCAAACGAAATATCCAATGATATTTTCATTCATATCAAACTTTCTTCTTTTAGCAACTAAGATTGTTTGGGAAAAGCTAAAAAATAGGCCTTTAAATCAAATAGCATAAATTTATCAATATAGTGTATAAAAGGTGTATGAAAAAAAAGGAACAACTAACACAAAGAGCTGAAACTACAAAATACATCAAAAATCATTTATGTTACCTATGTTCTAAATTATATAAGACAACCTTCAAACATAAAAGTTGATATATTTTCCCAGTGAATAAATATTAAAGAATAGCGAAGCTTTATTCGACCAAATGATTTGAAGTTGTAAGTATTTGGACAATGTTAACAGTGAAAATATTTATTACTCAGTAAACTTTATTATTATTTAGGCTTTCTATATAATTTGATAATCAATACATCATACATACACACATATTTACATATAAAACAATATTAACTCTTAGATTATATGATTCAGCACTACAAATAAATACATTAAAAACGATCGTACAAATTTGACTGGCACTAATGTTGTATATGTGGCACTCAAATGTATGATAGTCCCATAACAATTAAAAAATCTATGTACATACTACATAAACATACAACTAATTTACTATATTTATCAAACTCGCATGGGGGATCACGTCATAATGTGATGCACACGAAATCATAATTTTTTTAATGGAATGGTCATTCTTTTTAAAAGGATCAGGCTCATACGTGCACACATTGAAATCTCATATTATTTTGTCTTTCTTCTATTCTTTTCCTGTTGTTAAACCTAATGTTCTTCCACTTTAGAAAGTATATCTTATGTTTTTAACTTTTTTTGACAAAATTCTGGTATGTAGCTATAAAGAATGAATATTCGTTGCATTATTCCATTTAATTCTTTCCATTCTTTACCTTGAAAATTTTGTCAAAAAATTAAAATCCCTAAATAAATATAAATAGCATTATATATTATACCTAAACAAAGTTTGAAGAAAAATTTGGTATCAACTTATATATCACAATATTTAGAGAAAATAAAATAGAACAGCACCATATCTAATTGTTCTCTTTTCAGTTTTCATGCTTATTGGGTATTCTTTTCTCTTCTACACCTTGTATACATATTCTTGTAATTCTTTAGTGTTAACCACATTGTGAAACGAGGTCCAAAGAATAGTGGTTCGAGCGAGCCACCGTTCTGCTCGGTCAAGCAGACTTGGTCGTTCGAGTAGCAAACACCATGAGTCAAGTATAATGAAAATCCAAAATAAGGGCATGTGACACCCCACGTCCTTTAATGTCACTCACTAAGGGAATGCATTAAGTTTCGTGAAGCGCTATAGGTAAACAGACGTAGAATATTTACAAGACAGATATAAATAAGGCAGCAACGGAAAATTTAAATTCTTATTTCAACCATAAAGCATAATACTGTGGTCACAATTTCATAAGTCACAAAAACCATTATAATAAAATAACTTTTGTCTTGCACCGTCAGAGTACATAAGTAAATAAAAAGCATAATTTTACCTAATTAAAAGAGTTAAGCCATAGTAGAGACAAGAACTTGAGCCATACTTTAGAAGTAGCTCCTAGCAAGATGATATCTGAGTCCTGATTAAGTCTGAGTATTTCCTCCCTGAGAACCTAGGGGGAAATGGAAGAAAGAAGGAGAAACAACAGGGTCAGACATAAAGTCTGGCGAGTCTAGTTACTTTTAGCCAGTAGATAAATAAAATCAACATGATAGGCATATAAAGTGGATAAGAGAGATCACTACATAAATGGCAGGCGTGACAAGATAAGCAAGATAAAGTGGTGCCTCACTAATGATTACTCTGCACTATTACTAGTATAACTAAAATGAGATGATCCCTTCCACTATAAGTTGCTAGACTTAGGGAATACGTCCGAGTGTAACCTAACCACTACCCTAATCGATCGACTCCCTACCCTTTAGATATCCTATGCTAGCCCCACAGTAGGAGGTATCACTTCCTAAAGTGGCAACCAATAAGGTGTGCACAACCATACCTTACTGGTGTCACGGTCGTCTTATCCCCTTCTGCCCTGCTCATGCACGCACATGGCCCGGTCGGTTTGCACTGCCCACACCATTCGTCTTGTTTGGATCTCTTATAATCAATCAGTAAGCGAGCCCCTTCTCCGCCTAGTACAGAGTTCTTTACTTGATACCAACTACGAGTTACTGACTAAAATGGGTCCCACACAATATGATACAAGCTCTCCCCCTTGCCTTGTATCCCGGCTAGGTTTTTCACTGACTATGTATACCCTTAGGTGTCTTTAATTACATAGCCCTATACCAGTTATGCTTACCATAAAGGATGTCTTTAATTACATAACTTTATTACATTATCCACTGGTTATGTATACCACTAGGTGTCTTTAATTACATAACCCTATTGGGTTAAGCTCGTGGGCCTATATATAAATATTACCCACCCCCTCTAATTTACTTAACCCACCCACTACCCATCCAATTTTACTTTACCCTAACTTAAGTTCATAATCATACAATCTTTATGGATTAAATTAGGTTAAGTAGTCCAATACTTTACCATGTTCATTTATGGTTTTATAATGGGCTAGACCTCCCACATTAGGCCTACAACATGTGGATGCTGGATATGCCGGTCGGGTCCGGGCAGACTTATTTCACAATTGGGCCTAACCTCGTGTCTTAGCCCGATTCGTATTTACATACTTAGACCTCCCACATTAGGTTCAACACTAGTGGCTTCTGGATATGCTGGTCGGGTCTGGGAAGACTTCCGCCACTAATGCAACCTAACCTCGTGTCATAAGTACAATTACAATTCCTAATTTTAATTACTAAACATTCCATTTTTATTCAAATCTACCTATCTCATTATAGGTGATTATTTCTATGTTTCCCTATTTGAATTGTATGTCCAGTATTACATAAATTATGCCAATTATAAACCCCTTTTTCCCCGTTTCTTAACTAACATATTCACACATATTTTGGTGGCATCTAGGCTATAAAGTAGGTTATCCACAACAATGGAAAAAGGGAATATGACAAAGAATGATAGTTTTCAACATGTCTTGGCATACACATAAACTTAACATGATAGCAAGGTGAGTGGACATGTAATTTTCATCATAACAAGGTGGACACAAAACTGATGAACTTGTGGGAACTACGATGTAAAAGCAACATAATGAGATCTAGTCCAACTATTTAGATCTAGCATAATTAGGGTGACATAGCAACATGTTTAGATCTAAAAATGTCTTCACATGTCAAGTTTACCACATATTTAAACTAATCACAATATGATAGGTGAAAGGTGATTTACATAAAGAACTAGATCTAGCCAATGTTACAACTGTCCAATAGATGTACATTCACCATAATATAGTTACAAGTTCAGATCCACAGAGACAACATAATAGAATAACCACAATTGTATTAGATCTAGGGAATTAGATCTATCATGACATAGTATATGATTTAACACTTGCATAGAATCATACTTTACAACATATCCAAGCCGTAGTCTTTCACAATTTACTTTCATTTATCTAAACCTAAAAACAACTAGCGCGTTAGGTTTAGAGAATTGAGAAAGAACGGATCTAGGATTTCTAAATTTGATTTGCAAATTATGTTGTTGTAGAAAACGGTTCAGTTTGCACTCCAACAGCATATGACCTCCATGACTTCCAATGAAGAAAATAAGAGATTATTTGAGCACGTATTTATAGCTGCAGAGCCCTCTGAAACCGACTGCCACCTCAGCCTTAGGGGTGTCGATACCCCTGTGGGTGGGTCGAAACCTAGGTTGACACTCCCCTTCAGGGGGGTCGACCCCTAGGTCGACACCCCTCTAGGAGGGTCGACCCCCAAGAGCGGGAATTTTACTGCTCAGACGAATTTTCAAATTCGAACTGTTCTCGATAGAATTCTAACTCAGCTCCAACTCATCTCTGGCTCATGCGTATGTATATAATTTTTCTACGCATATGCAAACTTAAAACCCTCATAACTTCCTCATACATGTCTGTTTTATGCAAACCAAATGTCTATCTTGACCAGAATTTCGAGACCGACGCAATGGTGCAATCTGTTTCCTCTAATTCTGAACATTAAATTAATTATTATTTAATTTATCCTCTTTAATGTTGTTAAAAATTTAGGGTGTTACAGGGCAGCTGTGCATTGGAGATTTGACTTTGTTATTTCATTGAATCACTAAGCAATGATAAGTGGTAAATAATACAACACAATGGATCAGCTCAAATAAAGCTTGAGTACAATTCCATGCAAATAAGTTCATTGAACAACTAACAGTGGACTAGTGACTTGATATGTGCAACAAGATGAACTATGCATTAACAAATAACATGCTGTACAAACATGGTTCAAAGGCCTAAAGGTGTCCAAACAAATTACGAAGTACATGTGATTAAAGGAGCATTATCAGCCAAGAGAAACGATGCGTACATGGGCCATTACATATTTTTGTGAGAGCCTTGCACGTGCTAATAAAGACAATGGACCATGCAAGAGCTTGTACGCGTCAACACATCAATGCATGGTTATCAATTCACTCTCCAGTACGGGTCGCTCGCGCATGTCCCAAAGAGGGGCAGTTGTTCACTAATCCCACTCGAACATTATTCATGGTCATGCACTGTATAAGGGTCGTTCATTATATTTCTGGCCACACAGCACCACGTCAGTAGCACCACAAAACAGATAGTGATCGAGTGATAACATCCGTCGTGGTCGAGCAGTTTCCATGACAAGGGTCTGGTCGTTCATCTCGGATGCCAGGCTCGAGCAACCTTCATGTCATTCCAGTTGAGCATCACTAAGAGGTAGGGTCAAGCAGCACCCATCTGGTTGGTTGTTTACCTCGACAGATTTTGGTCGAGCAAGGAATAGTTGGATCGATCAAGCACCTTGAAGATCCTTGATCGAGTTGTGTTCATCGAAGAGTGGACGAGTATCTTTGAAAGTACAGATTCATGTTAACGAGATAAATAAGGACTGGCACTGTTGTGATTATTGGTCCCATATTATCAACTATGCAAAAAGCATATGCATGAATAAAGTGTAAAGTGGTTGCACAGAAAAGAGAAAATGGTACAGATGTAATAATACAAAGTCATTCACTCACAAATGTTCAGGCTCGCTCATGCATAAATATTTCCAGGTCGCTCGCGCAAGGTTTTTACGGTCGGTTGTGCGTTATTATGGGTCGAGCATGACAGCTGTGTACAGCTGTCCAGTGGCAGTTACGTAAATACCCATACAAACGACCCCTACCCTATACACCGTAATTACATCTTTGACACCTGGTGCCAATTTCTCCTTTAAATACCCCGTTTCACAACCATTCAAGGGACCAATCTTAGCCACCCCAACAAGCTGTCATTTCGGTTTTCCACCTAGGGTTAGCAATTAGAACCGAGAACTGAAAACCCAAACCGAACCGACCCGAAAACACCCAAACCCGAACTGAACTCGATGGGTTTCGGGTTTGGTCTAAGTGATGAAAAATACCATCAAGACCCGATCAAACCCGACCCGCATAGACCCGACCCAAAAGACCCGACCAAAAAACATTGAAATATATGTGTTTTTAGTATTATTATTCAGTCAGACCCGAAACAACCCGACCTGACTCGAGCTTCAACCCGACCCAATCCGAACCGAAGCTCGGGTTGGGTTGGGTCCAGATTTTTGAAATGTACAGTTTAGACCCAACAAAACCCGACCTGCCTCGAACCGAGACCTGCCGGGTCGGGTCTAATTGCCACCCTTATTTCCACCATTCTCAAGCTTCCCAAGCTCAATTAATGGCTTCCTAAGCTCACTCCATCTTCCTCCAACATCAAGTGGATCTCATATTCTCCAAACACCATTAATTCTCACTCAATTTCAATCCAAGTGATCTCCAACCGCCATTACTCCTCTCTAAAGCTCGGATCTATAACTAATTTCATAATGAAATCAAGGAAGATCATCTAATCGTGAGATTTAATCCATTTTTTCCCGAATTCAAGTGAGATCTAAAGCTAAAAGAGAGTAGAAAGTAGAAGATCATTTTTAGAAAGAGAATGAGTGATATAAATGAGATGTATGGAACAATGTACTTTGTAAATTTCTTCACGATAATGAAACGACCTCCAAAGTGGACATAGATCTATTTTACATCGAATCACTAAAAAATTCTTGTGTTTTTACTTACTTTTTTACGATTGTTGTGTCATTATCTATTACTTACCATTTGTTGAAGTACGGTTTACGTACCTTTGGTGTTTGGACCATTTTTGGTTTAAACATTTGGCGCCCACCGTGGGGCCACGTTCGCACTTCTCTCAATCTTAAGAGCCTACCATTGAAGTTCTAAACCTACTTCTACCATAGATTCTACAAGTCTAAGATCTAGGCCAATCGATGAACTCTCTTCCAGATTCAAAGCCTTGTCTGAGATCATGGATAAATCTAAGAAGACCACAAGCAAAATCGTTGGAGAAAACGACAACAGTTGCTAACAACGAAGTTACACTGCTTACTAACCATTTTGAAGTTGGCGAAAACTCGATAGGTGGAGCCTGTGTGACTAAGAATGAGTTGGATGCCGCTATTGCCAACATGAACCAACGGATGGGTGCTTCTACTAAGGCGATGGTGGAAAAACTTGACGCCATCCTTAACGCTCGACCAAATCCACCACCTCGAAAGGTCCTTGTTGATCTTGATGAAAATGCCAATTCATCTGCTTCTAACCATGATCGCAATGACAACATGGAAGATGATAATGAATGGTTGAGTGAAAAAGACGAGGCTAATGTCGAAAACTCGAAGCCAAAAGCTAAGAATCATTCCGAGATGAAAACTTGAAGGGTTACCAGTCCCGTCATGGGGTCACCTCCTCATCGAGAAGGTAAAGGACCTAAGCTCTCTAGCCAAGAACTCAAGCCTAGACGAACATTTGGTAAAGAGCTTAGCTTCGCAGAGCGGCATACCATTGAAGAGTACATCTCGGATATGATAGAACAAATCATGAAGAAGAATCAAGCTCTCAATGATGATGATAAGGAATGAGATTTCTCTCCAGGTAGGACTCTGTTTACCGAGAGAATCCGAGAAACAGAGTGTCCGAAGAAATTCAGTCCTCTAACTTTGCCTTCGTGCAACGGCCTTGTTGATCCTAACTAGTTTCTATTCAAGTACGAATGGCATATGAGTGCTGCAAAGGAAACAGACGAAATGAGCTGCTTATACTTCCCTCTCTACTTAGAAGGTGCTACGTCACTGTGGTTCACAAAGCTACCACCTAAGTCCATAGACCGGTTCACTGACTTGACCAAAAAGTTCAAGGAGTAGTTCCGCCTGTATGCTACCAAAGCCAAGGATGCTATAACACTTTCAGCAATGAAGCAGAATCCAGGGGAATCCGTTAAGGCTTTTTTCACCGATTCAATGTTGCCTTGTCCGAAGTAAGGAATCCAGAGCCTCGCATAATCCTCATATCTCTAATCGGTGCCATAGATGAGAAGAGAAAATTTGGTAGATAGATTAAAATGAAAGAACCAAAAACACTTTAAAAATTCTATAAAAAAGCCGAGGAGTATATGAGAGTGGGCAATAATCCTGTGCCTCTTCAGATTATTGATGCTAACAACTTCTTAAAGCTTCTAAAAATGCTGCTACTTAGTATAATCAGAAGAATACTTAGGGACAGAAGCGAGCCAATGATGGGAATGGCAACAAGGCTAATAAGAAGCCTCACATAATCAAGTCATCAGAGCTGAATCCTTTGAATGACACTCCTGAAAATATCTATCTTGCAACAAAGAATTCTGAAGAATATTGATTGACATAGAAATGTGTTTATTTTATGCTCTTATTTCTTATCTTTTGTATATAAATGAATATTACTTGGGTAATGTTTTGTTACTTTTACAAATATTCCAACCCAGCCCGCATGCAACCAGAAATGTAGAGAAATAGAGATCAATTTGCTGTGAAATTGCAGTTTGAAGAATTGTAGATGAAGATCTCACATCTAGTTGCTGTTGGACAAGAAAAGGATTGATAAAAAAGCTTTGAACATCACAAATCAATGAAGAAATGTCAAGGAAGCAAGAGGAAAAAGAGAAAAGGCCCAAAATTGCTTTAATTATCAAAGGCCCATTTATATTTTTCATTGTAAACTAATTAGTGATGTAATGACCAGGCCCATTTATCATTAGGGTTAGGGTTAGGGTTTGGCTATCTACCCTATATATACCCCTGTAATAACCTTGTAGCCACCATCTCATCTCTTATTCCATTGTTCTAATAAAAGTTCTTTTTTCTCTTTTATTTTCTGCATTTTTTTGTTTTCTTAGCAACTAGTGTTGTCTATACGATTAGATTCGGTAGAACACTATTTGTATTTTGCACTTATTTGCATTAGTGATTTACCGTCTGATTAGATTCAGCGGAAATCCTAATTTTAATTCTTGTTTGTTATTTCAATTTCTGCAATTTCAATTTCTGCTTTTATTATTTTCTTAGGTCAAATTGGATTTGATTAGATTCAAATCTAATTCATAGTTTTATTTCTTTTCCATTGAAATTGTGATCTGATCGTCGGTTCAGTTAGATCTGTTCTGAATCAAATCACAGTTTTAATTTTGTTTTGTTTTATTTTCAAAATCAACCTCCAAAGTTCGTCTAACACGCCCACGAAACATATAAATAATAAAATTTAACTTTCCTCCCTGTGTTCGACCTGTATGCTACACACCTGTATGCTTGCAGAATTTATTACAAATGTCGCGCTTTTCTAATTCATAGACTAGCGTCGATCAAGTTTTTGGCGCCGTTGCCGGGGAGGTAACGATTGAATTTTATTATTTATTTAATTTCCGATTCGTGTTAGTTTTTATTTATATTTTCCCTTTGTTTTTGTGCATATATGGAAAAAAATTCTTGAGTAGCTGATTTGGTATTTCTCAATGATACTATGCAAGAGAAAAAAAAAATCTTGCTAGTTTTTCTTTGATTTCCTTTCTTTTTATTTCTCAATCTCTTCCTTTCTTGTACAAACTCTTCCTTTTTACCAATTCAAAAAAAAAAAACTTGCTTCTTTTTTTCTTTTATTTCTTCCTTTCTTTCCTTCCATTCTTTACATCTACTTTCCTTTCTCTTCTACTTAAAAAAAAAAACACAACAAAAAAAAACATCTTTCCACAATTTCTTTCTTCACTTTATTTCTTCTGCCATCTTTGATCATATTTCCTTCTTCTATAATCCTCTCTGCCGCCATCATTAACACAGGCACATCCCACTCAAATACACAAGCATCTGATCTCCTTCCACCATCTTTCAATCACGGTTTCTTCACCACCAACCACATCAGCTAATCAATATCACAAACCATTCTTGCCTAACCCATCGGCCATTGCTGTCCAAGGCCATAAACTCGCCCCATCAAGCCATAACTGAACAGCAGTCACGCCTGCTCAATACCTTCTTCCACCCTCAAAAATCATCGCAAATTGTGATTAAAAAAAAAAAAAGGAATCTGCCAACAGCTCATCCCCTCATCACATACACGTTACAAGCCAGAGAACTCAACCCAGATCATCACCCTAACGCAAAGCAACCCACAATCCCGTCCGCGAACAAAATTTCCCTACCACACTTTGAAACCACTCTTCCAAAAATCACCACCAGATCAATTTAATTCTCCAAACCCATCTCCCCCATCTCCGTTTTCTGCCATCACTGTCCAATCCGCACTCAAACAAACGCCCCAACCACTACAAGACTTCATCTTCACCCTAGGCTTCAACCCACATCAGAACCTGCGCCCCCCTGTTCGAAAACCCTGACTGCCGTCATTACCAAAACCACATACACAAACCCCCCTAACCACCGTACAACTCATCATACTTCCACCAAACCAAAACCTGAATCGCGATTATAAAAAAAAAAAAAATCGTTGCCGATCTCGCATCATCATTTCGATCAAACCCGAGCCACCCAATTTGATGCGTCGGAACTCGAAGGTCAAGGACCGACATCCAACAGATCGAAATAAACCCTAGAAACTCAACTCGAAGCCCCAAACCGCTTCACATCCGAAACTTCCATCTCCCAGATCCCCAAAAACCTGATTCGAGAAAGAAGAGAGAAAGGAATAATTTGGGTTTATTTCCTGAACTAGGATTGCATGATTGGTGTTATTATTATTTTTATTTTTTTGGGTTCCGATTGTTTTAAAGGAATTAACTGATTTGTTTCCTAATAAACTAAAAGAGGAGATATCTGAGTTTCTTCTTTTCTTGCGAGGAGAAGAGGAAGCTAAATAGTCGATTGAGTGGGTTTGAGGCATTGTCTGGACGCGGCTCCTGTTGGTTTGACTTAGTGTTAGCAATTTTTACTTTTTTGTTTAGCCCAATCTTGTTCTTGTTAATAGTTGTTTGTTTATTTTTATTTTTATTTTATAGTTTAGCTCTTTGTATTTTTTTTCTTTCTTTTCTTTTCTTTTTTTTTCTTTCCTTTTTAATTTCCTTTTAGTCTTGTGCTTTTGTTTGTCATATTGTTTTTTTTTTTAAAAAAAAAGAGGTGAAATCTCCAAAAAAAAAAGGAAAAAAAAATCAAAGGACAAAGAGAAGGAACAGAGTTCAAACAAGCAACAAGAAAGTTAGAGATCAAGCAATTTGCAAACACTGGGATTTGGAACCACTGGCACTACTCAAATTCTCTGGACGGGCAACCATACCCCATGGTAATATTTTTCTAAACTCTACAGGTGCTGAAGCTGTCTTGAAAAAAATAATATAGAAATTGCTTATAAAAATCTTCTGCAGGGGCAGCGGCTTGCTTGTAAAATATTTTAATTTTCTGTTGTTTGACTGTTCTGTCTGTGAAGGTTCTGTTCTGTGACCATTCTGTGACTGTTGTGTTGTTGATATTTCTGAATCTGTGGTGAAGAACGATTTTCCATAACTAATCACTCTCGTCGATTTTCAATTTTAACACGTGATTTTGATTTTCAAAATAATATAACTGAAAAGTGGTGCTTTGTGAAGTTGACTGTCTCGTACAATTGGATCGCGGATATATATTAGCTCAATTTATTGGACTTTTAGCAAAAGAGGTTGCATACTACCCGTAAAACATTGGTCGTATCCCTTAGTTTTATACTATACGTGAACGGCCATAAGACCCTCTTCCCCCTTCCAATTGAGTCAGTTAATTAATAGAGCACAACTCATTATTTTATATTATTTTGAATTGAGAATAATTTCTGTCTTGCCGTGATTTCATTTCAAATGTCTGATTCAAAAAAATCATTGAGAGAATTGTGGGATAATAGTCGAAGTAGACGTCCGCTTGAAGAGTATGATTTTGAATTACAACTCATGGAGCAAAATTTTCCAAAATTTCGCGAGCCAAATGTCAACAATTTTCAATATTTTCAGAATGACCAACAATTTCAAAATCACGATTATAATCGAAATGACGATTTCAATTCAAATTTCAATAGTTTCGATTATGGGCCACATCCGTATCAAAACAGTTTTGAATTCCAAAATAGCTTTGATCCACACCAATATGGGGTTGGAAACCAACTCGAAATTAATTTTGAAAATGATTTTCAAATCGATCATAATTTTGAAAATAACAACCCATATCAACATCTTGAAAATCACCAAAATTGCAATTTTCACTCGAATTTTAACAGTTTTGGTTATGAACAAAATTTCTATGATCAAAATGATTTCCAATATCATTGTCAGTTTTCTGAAAATTCAAACAACTACCACATTGGAAATAATATTGATTGTGAAATTGATGTGGATTATGATTTTGAAAATCAGGAAATTCCAAACGAGAGCTCTCAAATCAACGATCGTCTTAACATTTTTAGAGAGAGGGTAGAAAGGCTAGATAGATAGCTTAATGAAAAAGATAGAAAGATGGATGAACTTCTTTGTTTATTGACATCTTTGAAAGAACAACGAGAGCAACAAAATCAAATTCAAACAAGCGATGAATCAGGAAATAATCCATTCTTTGCTGACATTGAAAATTTTCATATAACGACTTTTGAAATTGAGAATAATCATCTTGATGAAGTTTTTCAAAATTCAACCAATGATTTGAACTTCAACTCTTTTCAGGAAGAAGATTTAAGCTTAAATTTTGATCTTCCTCTTTCAGGCTGTGAGAAACTTGAAATTTTTGAAATTGAACCAAATGAAAATGTTGAATTTTTCAAAAACTCAGAAGTGGAAATGGATTTTAATGAATTTCTTGATTTGTACGAGGATGAATTGCCAAATAAGGAAGAAGGGGATTCATGTCACGAGTTCGAAAATTTTAACTTTGAGAAAATTTCAAACGAACTTGAAATTGTCAGTGTCGAAAATACATTGTCAGTTAATGATGAGAAATGCGATCACATAGTCTTGAACACCACTCAGATGTCAAATTTCACTGAATTTACATACGATCACAAATTTTTGAAAAATTACACTGACAAATTTGTTGAATACATGAATTACTTTTGGAATGCTGGCTTGGTTGAAAAACTTCAGGTTAGGACGACCCTAGATATTTATCTCCTGGACTACAAACCGAGGTATAAAGATAAGATGGTTTTCAAAAACTCTTGCTTGTTAGAAAATATACCTAGACATAGTGGGAATGGGACTCATAGGGCTAGAACCAAGTGTGGGGGGAAACGTTGGTGGAATTCTTTGCATCGCGTGCACCGCAAACACATATATCATTGTACATATGATCCATCCCTACATATAGCTAAACTACATTTCATTTTACAAGTCATTTTACATTTAATCCATCTTTGGGTACGATCTTTCAAATTTAGGAAACGTTACAGTGTGGACACTGTTTAGTTCAAGTGTGGGGGGGGGGGGGGGGGAGTCTGCATTTCATCCATTTTCATTTTTCTTTGTTTTTATTTCTTTTATTTTCATCATTTAAATAGGACCATCATGCATTTTAGACTGTAGTAACATGCCATTTTTTTTTTTAAAACATGACTCATTTTAGTTTGATACAACAAAATAAGTTTACAATTTTTAGCCAGTTGATAGTATTTTTCTCTCTCAACTTAGATCGAATAGGAAATATAATGAAAAGTTTAATTTTGAGGGATAATAGTGTAACCAGTACATAGGGAGATTCTTAGGTGATGGCCATGAAATCTATTCTATATTGTAGACTTTGTTTAAATAAGTGGAGGACTTAAAATACTTATATTGGCTTTTCAAATCTTTAAAACTAAGTTGTGTTAAGTTGAATTCGCGTAACTCTCTTTTGTGCTTATAATTTCGATAATAATAATAGTATTCCAAGGGTATCCAACATTGCTTGTATATCGAGCGTTGGTGTGCAAACCCGCCAAGCTCTATCCGACACGTTGTTGACAAAGTCAAAGTTGGAATATCTTGGTCTCATTTTATGAGATTGGACACCTAAGGATTACCGACATGTTGTTGACAAAGTCAAAGTCGGCCTGCACAATCCGCCAAGCTCTTTACCTACTCTCCGTTAGTCCGCGAGGCAGTGCATGGGTGGTAAACCTTGGTCTTTTTAGTTAGGTGTATGTACTTAATCATAAATCTTAAAATTTTATAGAATAAAGAATAAGCGATGATACCCAAACACTTCTTGACCTTATTGATTTGACTAGCCATACATGAGAAAATTAGAATACCACTTTGCAAACTGTGCCAAGCAAACTAAGAATTTATTTCATGGCTGCACTATGTTATCGACCGAACCAACTGGCCAAACTGGAATTTAACATTTGAAAACTCGATTTATATTGAAAATTTGTGACAAGTCGAGGTATCTAAAATAAAATCAACTGGTTAGAAATTATTAACTTAATTTGTTGTACCACTTTCCTGAAATAAGTCGTGTTGTCATTTTTCGTTTTTATTTTTGCATATGTCCATTGCATTCATGTAGTTTCATTAGAATCATAGCATACTGCATGTGGATTTTGTGGGTAGTATCCGCTGAAAACCCTCACGAGACACCACTCGTCCTACTAGGGACACCTAGAGGTTTAACGGCTTGTTGCATACGCTCAATGCAATCGTGTTTCCTACGAAAGTGTGACCTATCTAGTTAGTTTTTCATTTCTTGTTTTACTCGAGGACGAGTAAAAGATAAGTGTGGGGGTATTTGATTGACATAGAAATGTGTTTATTTTATGCTCTTATTTCTTATCTTTTGTATATAAATGAATATTACTTGGGTATTGTTTTGTTACTTTTACAGATATTCCAACCCAGCCCGCATGCAACCAGAAATGTAGAGAAATAGAGATCAATTTGCTGTGAAATTGCAGTTTGAAGAATTGTAGATGAAGATCTCACATCTAGTTGCTGTTGGACAAGAAAAGGATTGATAAAAAAGCTTTGAACATCACAAATCAATGAAGAAATGTCAAGGAAGCAAGAGGAAAAAGAGAAAAGGCCCAAAATTGCTTTAATTATCAAAGGCCCATTTATATTTTTCATTGTAAACTAATTAGTGATGTAATGACCAGGCCCATTTATCATTAGGGTTAGGGTTAGGGTTTGGCTATCTACCCTATATATACCCCTGTAATAACCTTGTAGCCACCATCTCATCTCTTATTCCATTGTTCTAATAAAAGTTCTTTTTTCTCTTTTATTTTCTGCATTTTTTTGTTTTCTTAGCAACTAGTGTTGTCTATACGATTAGATTCGGTAGAACACTATTTGTATTTTGCACTTATTTGCATTAGTGATTTACCGTCTGATTAGATTCAGCGGAAATCCTAATTTTAATTCTTGTTTGTTATTTCAATTTCTGCAATTTCAATTTCTGCTTTTATTATTTTCTTAGGTCAAATTGGATTTGATTAGATTCAAATCTAATTCATAGTTTTATTTCTTTTCCATTGAAATTGTGATCTGATCGTCGGTTCAGTTAGATCTGTTCTGAATCAAATCACAGTTTTAATTTTGTTTTGTTTTATTTTCAAAATCAACCTCCAAAGTTCGTCTAACACGCCCACGAAACATATAAATAATAAAATTTAACTTTCCTCCCTGTGTTCGACCTGTATGCTACACACCTGTATGCTTGCAGAATTTATTACAAATGTCGCGCTTTTCTAATTCATAGACTAGCGTCGATCAAGTTTTTGGCGCCGTTGCCGGGGAGGTAACGATTGAATTTTATTATTTATTTAATTTCCGATTCGTGTTAGTTTTTATTTATATTTTCCCTTTGTTTTTGTGCATATATGGAAAAAAATTCTTGAGTAGCTGATTTGGTATTTCTCAATGATACTATGCAAGAGAAAAAAAAAATCTTGCTAGTTTTTCTTTGATTTCCTTTCTTTTTATTTCTCAATCTCTTCCTTTCTTGTACAAACTCTTCCTTTTTACCAATTCAAAAAAAAAAAAACTTGCTTCTTTTTTTCTTTTATTTCTTCCTTTCTTTCCTTCCATTCTTTACATCTACTTTCCTTTCTCTTCTACTTAAAAAAAAAACACAACAAAAAAAAACATCTTTCCACAATTTCTTTCTTCACTTTATTTCTTCTGCCATCTTTGATCATATTTCCTTCTTCTATAATCCTCTCTGCCGCCATCATTAACACAGGCACATCCCACTCAAATACACAAGCATCTGATCTCCTTCCACCATCTTTCAATCACGGTTTCTTCACCACCAACCACATCAGCTAATCAATATCACAAACCATTCTTGCCTAACCCATCGGCCATTGCTGTCCAAGGCCATAAACTCGCCCCATCAAGCCATAACTGAACAGCAGTCACGCCTGCTCAATACCTTCTTCCACCCTCAAAAATCATCGCAAATTGTGATTAAAAAAAAAAAAGGAATCTGCCAACAGCTCATCCCCTCATCACATACACGTTACAAGCCAGAGAACTCAACCCAGATCATCACCCTAACGCAAAGCAACCCACAATCCCGTCCGCGAACAAAATTTCCCTACCACACTTTGAAACCACTCTTCCAAAAATCACCACCAGATCAATTTAATTCTCCAAACCCATCTCCCCCATCTCCGTTTTCTGCCATCACTGTCCAATCCGCACTCAAACAAACGCCCCAACCACTACAAGACTTCATCTTCACCCTAGGCTTCAACCCACATCAGAACCTGCGCCCCCCTGTTCGAAAACCCTGACTGCCGTCATTACCAAAACCACATACACAAACCCCCCTAACCACCGTACAACTCATCATACTTCCACCAAACCAAAACCTGAATCGCGATTATATAAAAAAAAAAAATCGTTGCCGATCTCGCATCATCATTTCGATCAAACCCGAGCCACCCAATTTGATGCGTCGGAACTCGAAGGTCAAGGACCGACATCCAACAGATCGAAATAAACCCTAGAAACTCAACTCGAAGCCCCAAACCGCTTCACATCCGAAACTTCCATCTCCCAGATCCCCAAAAACCTGATTCGAGAAAGAAGAGAGAAAGGAATAATTTGGGTTTATTTCCTGAACTAGGATTGCATGATTGGTGTTATTATTATTTTTATTTTTTTGGGTTCCGATTGTTTTAAAGGAATTAACTGATTTGTTTCCTAATAAACTAAAAGAGGAGATATCTGAGTTTCTTCTTTTCTTGCGAGGAGAAGAGGAAGCTAAATAGTCGATTGAGTGGGTTTGAGGCATTGTCTGGACGCGGCTCCTGTTGGTTTGACTTAGTGTTAGCCATTTTTACTTTTTTGTTTAGCCCAATCTTGTTCTTGTTAATAGTTGTTTGTTTATTTTTATTTTTATTTTATAGTTTAGCTCTTTGTATTTTTTTTCTTTCTTTTCTTTTCTTTTTTTTTCTTTCCTTTTTAATTTCCTTTTAGTCTTGTGCTTTTGTTTGTCATATTGTTTTTTTTTTTAAAAAAAAGAGGTGAAATCTCCAAAAAAAAAAGGAAAAAAAAAATCAAAGGACAAAGAGAAGGAACAGAGTTCAAACAAGCAACAAGAAAGTTAGAGATCAAGCAATTTGCAAACACTGGGATTTGGAACCACTGGCAATTTCTGCGGAAATCCTAATTTTAATTCTTGTTTGTTATTTCAATTTCTGCAATTTCAATTTCTGCTTTTATTATTTTCTTAGGTCAAATTGGATTTGATTAGATTCAAATCTAATTCATAGTTTTATTTCTTTTCCATTGAAATTGTGATCTGATCGTCGGTTCAGTTAGATCTGTTCTGAATCAAATCACAGTTTTAATTTTGTTTTGTTTTATTTTCAAAATCAACCTCCAAAGTTCGTCTAACACGCCCACGAAACATATAAATAATAAAATTTAACTTTCCTCCCTGTGTTCGACCTGTATGCTACACACCTGTATGCTTGCAGAATTTATTACAAATGTCGCGCTTTTCTAATTCATAGACTAGCGTCGATCAAATATGCGAAACCAAATCCGATAAGGATAAGCAACAAAGCAGCAAACTCGGGAAAGTTCTGTAGATTTCACAACCAGCCTGGCCATAACACTAATAAGTGTCGACACCTGAAGAACCCCATCGAGGAATTGATCAGGAAAAATAGGTTGCAACAGTATGTAAAGAATCCGCAAGTCATGAATCCTTCTGCAACTCCCCAGGGGCAGGAGGCTTCAAATGATCAGTATGGTCCAAGCAACGGAACTCCTGCTCAAACGAATCCAAGGATGATCATCTATTGACAACCGTTGATGGTGCTCCAATTTCAATGGCTCGAAATAAGCGATCAACATCACCACCGCTTTTCTTCATGCTCTATTTCATGCTTTACTTCATGTTTTACTTTCGGTTATATTCAAAATTTCTTGTAAACAGTCTATAATAAACTGCAAGTGAAGTACTAAACATTACCTCTTTAGATAAGAGCAAATCTACTGGAATAATTTCCTTGCTTGCAAAATTTTATGTCAAATCAAAACTTGCTTAAAAGTTTATTTCATATTGCAGATCATTTGTCGAGCGCTTGTTTCTGTGAAATCTGGCAAACACAACGACCCCTACAACGCTAGTTCAAGTTCCAAATGCTATAAATATCAACGTGCACAAATGCAAAAATAGAGAAGCACCGCCTTGAAAAGTGAATGGTAGGAGTCACAAAGATTCAAACAGCAAGCAAGCGCCATGACAAAAAAATGAGGGAGCTGTAACTTTTGTCGAAGGGGCACTTCCCCAAGTGGGAGGTTCAAAGCCTCAATTCCTAAGCTGAAATAGCCTGCCAAGTCAAGCGTCCGACAAAGGAATTAATGGCTTCCCCCTGGAACAATACAACAACCACCCCAATTCATTTGTGTAGCGTATGGAATCCCAGATGTGAAGAATGACCAATTCATTTGTGTAGCATCTTAAAATCTCAAATGTGAAGTATGACTGATCCATTTGCATAGCATCTGAAAATATCAGATGTGAAGAACGATCAAACCTTTTGCATAGCATTTGAAATATCAGATGTGAAAAATGAAAACTATTTGAGTAACATTTGAAATATCATATGTGAAGAATGAAATTCATTTGTATAGCATCTGAAATATCATATGTGAAGAATGAAATTCATTTGTGTAGCATCTGAAATATCATATGTGAAGAATGAAAACCATTTGCGTTGCATCTGAAAATCTCAGATGTGAAGAATGACCAATCCATTTGCATAGCATCTGAAAATCATGTTAAGAATGACCAATCCATTTGCGTAGCATCTGAAAATCTCAAATGTGACGAATGATCAAACCATTTGCGTAACATCTGAAATATCAGATGTGAAGAATGAAAACCATTTGCGTAGCATCTGAAAATCTCAGATGTGAAGAATGACCAATCCATTTGCGTAGTATCTGAAAATCTCAGATGTGAAGAATGACCAATCCATTTGCGTAGCATCTGAAAATCTCATATGTGAAGAATGACTAAACCATTTGCGTGTCATCTGAAAATCTCAGATGTGAAAAATGACTAATTCATTTGCGTAGCATCTGGAATCTCAAATGTGAAGAATGACCAAATCATTTGTGTAGCGTCTGGAATCCCAGAAGTGAAGAATGACCAGTTCATTTGTGTAGCATCCAAAAATCTAAGATATGAAGAATGAATAATTCATTTGCGTAGCATCTGAAAATCTCATATGTGAAGAATGATCAATTCATTTGCGTACCATCTGAAAATCTCAGATGTGAAGAATGACTAAACCACTTGCATAGTGTCTGAAAATATCAAACACGACAAGTGTTTGATTTTAGCCCTAGCAGGGGCATGAAACCTAACGTACTTCCCATAGAGAAGACTTATAACAACATCTTAATCAGAGGCATGAGTACCGAAGACTTCCTCAAAAGGAAGCAGAAAATAAATCACAGATGCGTATTTCCCGAATGTGAAATGTCATACACCATCATATAAGTCATTGAAAAAATAACGCTTGAAATCCGCAATCGGCTTTAGTAGGTTAGTTAGACTGTAGTGTTAACGCGAATTCGAATCAGAATATCGTGTTTGCGCACATGATATTTGACAAGTTATAAACCTTTGAGTAAAATAGTCCTGTACAAATACTATACTCAAATCAAAATAAAATTCCTTATGATTTATTTTCTAGTGATTTAACTAATCCACTATCAATATGGACAGTTGATGGCAAAGTATGAGTTCAAAATCATGCGAGTGCTTTTTCTAATCATAGAACAGGTGGCGTGAAGCAATTCACACTCCAATGCAATGGTCGGAAAATATGGAGATGTGAACATATGCAGATAGTAATATGCTCTACAAGATCAATTGAGGAAAAGTTCACCCATTACAATATTCAGTTCAAATCCCGCATTTTTCGCAAGCAAAAAAATACAAGCTTCGAGGGGAAAATGTTAACGCCGTTGTGAAACAAGGACAAAGAACAACAGTTAGAGCGAGCCACCATTCTGCTCGGCCAAGAAGGCTTGGTCGTTCGAGTAGCAAACACCATGAGTCAAGTATAACGAAAATCCAAAATAAGGGAAGCTGTGCATTGGACATTCGGCAATGTTATTTCATTGAATCACTAAGCAATGATAAGTGGTAAATAATACAACACAATGGATCAGCTCAAAAAAAGCTTGAGTACAGTTCCATGCAAATAAATTGATCAAACAACTAACAGTGGACTGGTGACTTGATACATGCAACAAGATGAACCGTGCATTAACAAATAACACGCTATACAAACATGGTTCAAAGGCTTAAAAGGGTCCAAACAAATCACGAAGTACATGTGATCAAAGGAGCGTTATCAGCTAAGAGAAATGATGCGTACATGGGCCATTACATATTTGTGTGAGAGCCTTGCACGTGCTAATATAGGCAATGGACTATGCAGGAGCTTGGACACATCAGCAAATCAATGCATGGTTATCAATTCACTCTCCAGTATGGATCGTTCACGCATGTCCCAGAGAGGGGTAGTTTTTCACTGATCCCATTCGCTCATGATTCACGGTCATGCACTGTATAAGCGTCGTTCATCATATTTCTGGCCACACAATGTGTGACGATCCCAAAACCCCATGTCACGAAATTAGGGATAATCATTAGAATATAACATATTAATCATCATTAGCAGAGTACAGATAATAGCATAAACATGAAATAGAATAATTTTACATCAATATGACAGCGGAATCATAAAATGTAATAAACATCAGAGTAACACAGTGCAGGATACAACTTAGTGCATAAAAGGAAATGATCAGTCTACATCAAGATCACTGGGACATATACATCAGAGAGTACATAATAGAAGTAAATCTGTCTACATCGCGATAAGCGGAATCATATACATAAGATACTGGTTGTGGAATGTCAAATAGCAAAAATACTGAGAAATCTAGTCTTCGCCATACAAGCCAAAAGGTGCACTCCATGCTGCAATGCAAAAGCCAAAATACAACCTGTCAACTGTCACTAGGCTGCCCGTGTGAAAATAAGGGCACCCGAGTTTGCAAAGTGAAACAAACTACGAGTCAGTCATGGGACTGGTATGAGAAATCTACTTAACTGGTTAAACAACAATAAGGCAAATCATAGGACCACGCCACTTTCGTGGAACGGGTCTACTCCAGTGATTGCTAATGCATGAGACAAAGTAAATCTTTTAAACAACGCAATGCTTTTTAGAAAGAATGAAGTCGTTATAAGACTCAAGTCCCATCGTACAATACAACACAAACCGCAGGATAGAGTTTTTACCTTATAATGGCCAATATATGCTTAATACGTGTAAAGCAAAATCATTTGATATTATTACTAGTGCATATATATTTCAAAAGCAAATTCAACCATAAATATCAATCCTAGACGGCATAGCTACCATCTACTATGTCGCCACATATAAGTTACAATCAAATCCGTAATTTCGTATTGGAAATTTGGATTCCATCATGAGTCGAGGCCAGGGATGGCTCCTCACTGCTTCGAGACACTCTAGCAAATGTCTCAGGACTGCACACTCTGGGCAACCCCTGGATCTTCAGGGCCGGTCCTCCCTTACGTTTGAGGATTAGTTATTTCTGAACACACGTTTCCCGGTCCTATCAGACCTATCCATCGGCTCCATAGAGACCGATATATCTGAGGCGCCTCACATTCCAACAACCGTAAAGGTAAAAATATAATAATGTCAGGGCTTATAAAACGCTGACACCACCCATAGCTAGAAAGAAATGTCATGCACTCCCTGCAGTCACGATCCCGTTTTTGACTCATACCGAGGTGTGAGGCTCGCAAATTAACGCCAAACACAAAGCTATGCCCTTTAAGGCCATGCTTTGATCATCAACCACAAGACTCCGCTTTTCAACAAAAGCCTTAATCACTGCATCTCTGCATGCCACATAGGCAATTCACGTCATGGGACTGATTTCTATCGATATATAACCTCTAAGCTCGTACGTCTCAGAGAAGGGCGTTAAGCAAGAGAATAAATTCTCCGCTGCCAAACAGATATATTAAATAGAGATCAATCAACACAGAATAAATTCCAATGTCAGACACACATCCATTTACAAGTTCGTTCTGGGTCTGAACGAAATCGAAGGCACCTTATTCCTCGTTCCATATGTCTAATACGGAAGAGAGGCCCTCGCACATCCGGACGATCAACCAGTACGTCCAGAACACTACCACTGTAACCTCGTCAAGGGAGCTACCCATCTCAAAGGCATCAGTAGTAATCTACATGATGTGAAGATCACCGGTCTTGCACCGTCTTTATATCTTCGACCTTTATTCGTTGATCAATTACTTGAAATGAGAATTAACCCGGCCTCTTCAAATAATTCACGTATACTAGAATTCAAAACAATTCTTTCCATGGTTAAATTATTCGACAACCACATTTCAGTTCTTTAATATAATTTTCATGTCAAACACATTCAACTATCAAAGATCAAGAAAACCAAGTAAAATTGGTTTATTTCCATTCCATATCATCTATAATATTTTATAACGATATCTCGCTATTTTTATTTATTTAAAAATAGCTCCATTTAATTAAATAACATTACACGTCGTGCCGTGGCACTGGCGTTGTTTTCCATCAGATTTGATTTACACATATCTAAAAATCTAACCATTGGATCTTAACAAACTTTATATCGTTGGAAAGGTCACTCCAAAGCGAACCCAATGGTTCTGGTTTTGAGAAAATCTGATGGTCGGATCTCTCGATATTATCATTTAAATTTACGATTTCAAAATACAAACTGCCGCGCGCGATTCATTTAATTATATATATATATAATTCATTCTGGCGCTGTTTTTATTCAGATTTGAACTAAACATTTCACACAATCTAACCATTGGATCTTAACAAAATTTATATCGTTCGAAAGATTTTTCCAAAGCGAACCCAACGATTCCGTTTTTGGGAAAATTCCGATGGTCGGATCTCTCGATATAATCATTTAAAGTTACGATTTTAAAACATGAACTGCAGCGTCGTTATTCGTTTTATTCTAATATATATATATATATATATAATTCATTCGACGATTTATATATCGTTTTTCACTTCAAATATTTCACTAATGCCTTTAAATTTCAGAAAATTTTGCCATAACCTCCTTTGTACGGGAAGGGGTTTATAAATTTATTGGGCCGTATTAGGCACCCAATAAATCCTAAAAAGCATGCACGTATTTATAGTATTATATTCCGGTGTCCAGAGGGGAGTGTGTATAGATCATTACTCCGAGGAATAAATTGTTGTCACCCTATAAATAGTTTTTGTGCCTTAATGACTAGAGAGACATGGTTATTTTCATCTCCAGACCTGTGTGGGGTTTTTATTAATCTAACAATTTACCTTTACATTTTATATAGTCCATATTAGTCTTGGGTTCAACCTGAAATATAGTCATCGCCATACAAGCCTCTCGCTTGTATGGTAAATCTCCAATTTCGTCATATAAACTCCAAATGCTTATGTGGTATATGATAGAGTATCCTATCTTCAAGAAGTATGCCATGTAGTGTAGTTCAAAATTAATTGTTACTATCCTATGGCGACGTTTATGATTTCACACAGAATAACCAACACTCTGCATCCAATAGCATTCATAGGAATTTATATAATAATAAAATCGTGCAACCAACTCATTAAGGCTTACCTATTCGTCGGGCACGCTAATATATTATTTACTCAATAGCTGATGCATTCTCCTGTTCAACATATGTATATATATGCAGAACTAAACTAAAAATAATATTTCTAGTGAACAAATGTTTATTTCAACACACGGTTATTTTTAACACTTCATACATAGGATAAAAATGATATTTTTGGCGAACAAAAATATGTTTCAACACATGTGTATTTTTAACACTTCATATTCACAATAAAAATGTAAATTTTATTGTTCATCCTTTTATTCAACACATGAATCCTTTTTAACACATGAATATTTTATATAGTTCATACATATAATAAAAATGTGATTTTTATTATTAAACAATTTATTTTCAACACGAATATTTTATATACTTCATATATATGATAAAAATGTTATTTTTAGCTTTCAAAGAATTTGTTCAACACATGAATGTTATTCAACACATGAATTTCTCAACACATGAATATCTCAACACGTGAATATTTCATATGCATAACAAGAATGTGATTTTTATTATCTAAACAATCTATTCAATACATGAATGTAATTCAACACATGAAAATAATTCAAATACATAGCTATTTCTGAAAATTTCGACAGCATAACGGGAGGGGGATTAAAACCGGCACCGTCCCGAGTATGGCTCCTCGCGCTACCTTAAGCCTCACGGCGTTCCATAAGGGGCTTGTCTAAATGATCTAAGATCAATTTCATATCATATGAATTTTCCACAAACAATTCCAATTCGTTCTCAAAACAATTATTTCAACCAAAATCCATCATTCTCAACCATTCGCATTATCAACCAATTTTCATGCCAATCACATCTATTCATATCGTCCATGGTTTGTGGAGGAGGGGAGTATATATATACACGTATATAAATATATTTCATTTCCATTTCAAAACACGTATCATTTATACAAATCATGTATATTTTATACATCGCTCGTATAACTTATACAAATCACACTGGTTTTTAATCCTTTGGAAATTGTAGCAAGTTCGGAATGCGTTCTAGCTTCTTCTAGAAGGTAGATGACGTCGTTACGAGTCCGATGTTTCCGGTTTCACTGGATTTCGACAACATAGCAAAAAGATATGATTTTTATTTGAAAATCATGATTTGCAACACTTAAAAGTGTTATATTCTATTTAAAATTGAATAGCCGTATACCTTTCACAATGGTTCAAAACTAGATCACGGAATTACTTCAAATCCTAGCACAATATGTAGATCAGGTTTCACTACGGTGTAGAGCTTCGTAAGGGCTTCCCAAGGACCCCCCTCACGTTCAACTCGAGCTCAGATGGCCGGAGGTACTCGATGTCGAACGGCATCCATTCCTGGGGGTGATTCGAGCACAATAGCCAACGATGGAAGGCGAGGGTGGTATGGATTTTGTAACACCCCACTCCCGCTATGATCACTCACTAAGGGAATGCCATAGCATCGGTGGAGTATTTTAGTGAATATAGAACAGAAAAATTACAACAAGACAGATATAAATAGTACTTGAAATTTTAAAACATCATCTCATAACAGCGGAAGTAAAACATGTCTGGTTACATCATAAAACCACAATAAAGGTCAAGTACAATATCCATCAAAATAAAGAAGTACATAATCCCACTCTCATACAATAGCCAAACAAAAGAAAAGATAACTGGATAACTGGAGCTTTACATCTATCCAAGCTCCTAAAGACTGGAACAGCAATCCGATCAAGCTCCACTACTGCTAGGATCCACCGTAGGACCTGAGGGTTGGGAAAAAGATAAAAACAACGGGGTCAGACATAAGTCTGAGCGAGTCCTATAACTTTAACAATACAATCGTTAAAGTAACCAGAGAAGACATAAACTGATATACGGTAACATATAGGGATGAATGGCTACCCTAAGCAGTCAACTAAACGAAGATAAAGGATAAAGACGCATCTACCCTCCCTAAGGTAAATTACTAAACTGCACCACACCAGTCGTTCCTAACTTAAAGGTTGATCCCACCCAAGGACTTATAAAATTTACTAATTAGTACTTGCGTACCCCTAGGTGACCAAGTAGGCGCCACGGGGCCCTACAATCCACTAGGTGTACACACTACTTCCCATTCGATCGGCTCCCTAACGTAGATACCCGTGCTGGCCCCACCGTGGGATGTATCATTCCCCAATGTGGCAACCTGATGAAACTAAAGGTGCACGGCTTATATCTACTCGATGCAACAACGGCTTACCTACCAGCCCGGGCCCACTCACGCATATGAAGCCCGTTGGACTTGCGTTGCCACCGCTAACCCGTTTGCCTCTTACAGTCAAGCCCAGTATGCGTGTCCCGTCCTCGACATGGGTCGAGCCCACAAAGATACGTATGGGTTACTGGTTGAAATGGGCCTCCACAAGCTACCCACCTAAGCTTGTCCCTTTTTCTAGTATATCCCACTTAACCCTTTAATCATGTTTTAATTACATGTTCCATTTTGGTTAAGTATTCTAATCGTATTTTCTATTGCCACCCAAGGCAACCACTAGATTTTCTCATGCCACCCGAGGCACCCACTTAACCCCTCATGTCCCTCTACATGCTAATGTGGTTAAGTGTTTCTTAATTAATTAATTAAGAACGTAACCTTTGTAAAGACCTCTCACATTAGACTGTCTTTTATGACCGCTGGTTAAGCCGGTTGGGTCCGGGCAGCCTTATGTCATAACAGAGTCTAACCTCGTGTCTTTACATTAATTACGTATTTAGTTTGTGCCTAAGACCTCTCACATTGGGCTAACATTTGTAGCAACTGGTTAAGCCGGTTGGGTCCGGGCAGTTTTACGCTACAACTGAGTCCAACCTCGTGTCTTAGTCAATTAATTACACCTAATTAATCACCCTCATAATTTTATATTAATTATCCCTAATTAATCAAGTTTTCTTAACATGGGTAGACCTAACTTAATAGGTAAATTCCCATGGGGTAGACCTAACTCAATAGGTAAATTCCCAACACATAGTATGGGTACACCTAACCAAATAGGCAAATTCCCATACTATGTTTATTTATTTTGTGTTATGCATAATTATATTAATTTCACACAATCTTATTAACTTATGCATTTAATTACCCCATCGTTCCCACGTAATTTCGTTCATGATATAACACATATAAAAGGTGTCAACTTGCATATGAATGAACATGTTTCAAAGGTGCCATCTTGCATATTAACAAACACATAACTTGCATATGAACTTGCATAACATGTCACCTAACTTGCATATAATATGTCACATAACTTACATATTCATTTTGCATAACAAACTTGCATATTAGCTTATAGACTTGCATAATGTGTCATCATGAACTTGCATATTAATAAACATGTAACTTGCATATTTACATACATGTAACTTGCATATTAACAAACATGTAACTTGCATATAAAGAAACATGTAACTTGCATATTTACATACATGTAACTTGCATATTAACAAACATGTAACTTGCATATTAACAAACATGTAACTTGCATATTTACATACATGTAACTTGCATATTAACAAACATGTAACTTGCATATTAACAAACATGTAACTTGCATATTTACATACATGTAACTTGCATATTAACAAACATGTAACTTGCATATTTACATACATGCAAACATAACATACATCATATTAAACTTGCATAAGCTTACATACTCAACATGCATAAACATAAGATTAATGCTAACATCATATCATATGATTCAAAGCTCATTAACCCACATACAAAACCATAAATCTCATCTAATTAGTTTACCAAAAGATCATCAAAGTGATAGAAACTCACAACTAGCAACTTTGAACACCAAATGAAGAAGATTAAGATGCTAAGAAGGGATTAGAAGTTGATTAGAGAGTGATTAGTATGCAACCCTCTTCATAAAATTAGTGGAGGCCATGAGAGCTAGTATTTTGCCATAGTTTAGTTACTAGGTTTAATTATGAATGAATTAGGGTAGGTTAGGGTCTTATTTATAGATTAGGCAAGTGTTTTAGGCCATAGGATTAACCCTAGATTCAATCCAAGCCATCAAAGCATGTCTTGGGGAAGAAGTCAAGTGTAGGAACCATCTAGGGCCTTTAGATTAAAGATGGACCATGAGAACCATTCAAATGCAAAATCTGCACTTGAGCGAATCGGCCCACGGGTTGACAGCCAAACACCCTGGATTAACCCCTAGTCGACCCAGCGGGCTCGGGTCGACTTCAAAAATCGGCCGGTTCGGTTATTCCCCTCTCCCAATTCGCTGTTTTGAGCATTTTTGCATATTTATTTATTAAATTTTCAATTATATATATATATATATATATCAATATATATATATATATATATATATATATCTACACAACCCATTTCACTTAATTAAGTATACTTTAATTTGGGAATTTTTCGTGAAACTTCGCGAGGCCATATCTTGGTCATACGGACTCCGATTTTCGAAAACTCGGACTCTATTTCGCGTATTTTTCCGAGACGAACGCAATGGCATAGCCCGTTTCCCTTGATTCCCATTTTAGAATTAAATTCTGCCTCGATTTATGTTATTACAGGTTATTGAAAATACGGGTTGTTACATTCTCCCCTCCTTAAAGGATTTCGTCCCCGAAATCTTCAAGTTAGGAAGAACGTATCCTACCATCCAATCATCCATCTACTCAAAGCATCATCCACGAGCAATCATTGTCCTTACAAGATTCTAAATGCTGGATGGATATATGCAAAAGTGTGTGTATATGTACTTACCTAATGCGAAAATCAGGCGGTTACTGATACAGTAAACCTCCTTAATGCAAACCATGATAGTGCCATGCATCCAATATGTATGCGAAACCCTATTGACACATACAAATTTCTACATGCGTGCACAACCATACACAAAAATGCATCATCCATATGATAACACAGCCATGATACATCCATCAATCTAACTACCACATCCATTTATGCAATATGCAACATGAAGTGACTGAGCCGATCTAGTGCCTAATGTGTGTGTATATGCATCCACGAGCAACCACTAGCAAACAATTGCATCCATATGCATCCATCAACCATAACATGTTTCAAACACATGTTTCAACCATAGGTTTTACCCTATCTAAAGGTCATAGGTATTAGCGAGAGGATATACTAAAGATAAGATAAGTACTAGACAAGCAATAAAGGAGAAGTTAAAAGACATACTCTCAAAAAGAAATGGATACAAAGAACGCATCTTCGCTTCCGTCTCCCAAGTAGCATTGCTTTCGTCATCTCCCCATTGCACTTTAACTAGCTGGACTTCTCTGTTCCTCAACTTCCTAGTTTCTGACCCAAGGATGCGAGTAGGAGCTCGTCGAATCGTCGCATCACGCTCTACCTCTACATCTCTAAGCAAGCTCGGCTCTACCACCTCCGCGGTCTCATGTAAGCACTTCCTCAAATGTGATACATGGAATACATCATGAACACCACTAAGTCTGTCGGGCAACTCCACCCTATATGCCATCCGTCCAATCCTTTCCTTAATAGGAAACGGCCCAACAAATCTCGGTGCTAACTTCCCAACGGACCCAAAGCGAACCACATTTCTCAATGGAGATACTTTGACAAAAACCATATCCCCAACCTCAAACTCAAGTTCCGTCCTTCTCCGATCCGCATAAGATTTCTGTCTATCTTGCGCTGCTTTCATCCTTCTTCGAATTAAATCAATCTTCTCTGAAGTCTCTCTAACCATATCCGGCCCAAGCAAGATCTTATTCGTAGATTCCCACCAACATGTAGGAGATCGACAAGGCCTTCCATAAAGAGCTTCGAAAGGAGCCATACCAATACTGGACTGAAAGCTGTTATTATATGCGAACTCCACCAAAGGAAGATGTTCTTCCCATGTACCTCCAAAATCCAAGATACAAAGCCTCAAGAGATCTTCTAAGATACGGTTCACCCTCTCGGTCTGACCGTCCGTCTGAGGATGATATGCGGTGCTCAAACACAACTGAGTCCCTACCGCCTCTTGCAAACTTCTCCAAAACTCACTAGTGAAAATAGGATCTCGATCACTCACAATGCTGGATGGTACGCCATGCAATCTAACAATCTCTCTAACATAGACTGAAGCAAGCCATGGAGCGGTCCTCTTACTCTTTACGGGTATAAAATGGGCACTCTTGGTAAGTCTGTCCACCACAACCCAAATTCCCGTATTGCCCTTCCTCGATCTCGGTAACCCATCGATGAAATCCATCGAGACACTATCCCACTTCCACTGCGGAACTTCCAATGGGTGTAGCAACCCACCGGGTTTCCTTTGCTCCGCTTTAACTTGTTGGCACACTAAACATCTAGCCACATACTCGGCTACATCTTTCTTCATACCGGCCCAGAAGAAAACTCTCTTCATGTCTTGGTACATTTTGTCTCCACCGGGATGAATAGTCATTCTTGAACGATGTGCATCATCCAAAATAGCCTTCTTCAAACCCTCATCTTGCGGTACACAAAGTCTACCGTCTCTATGCAACCATCCCTTATCATCTATGGTGTATCTACCCAAATGGCTGGACGACTCCCCTCTTATAAGCTTCTCTACCAACACAACCAACTGTGGGTCGTCTCGCTGAGCCTCGCCAATCCGTCTCAAAAGAGTAGGTCTAACCTCCAAGGATGCCAACAAACCAGGTACAAAATCAACAGAAGGTCTGAAGTCGAACAAAGAAAGAAACTCCAAGCTTCGTCGTTCCACGAACAATGGACTCAAAGATAGCCTTTTTCTACTTAAGGCGTCTGCCACCACGTTACCCTTACCAGGGGTATACGCTATCTCGAAATCATAGGATGCTAAGAACTCCATCCACCTTTGCTGTCTTAAGTTTAAATCCTTCTGAGAGAATAAGTACTTCAATGATTTATGGTCGGTGAACAACTCGAATCTCTCACCAAGAAGATAATGGCGCCAAGACTTAAGTGCGAAAACAATCGCGGCCAACTCTAGATCATGGGTAGGGTAATTCTTCTCATGCACTCTCAATTGTCTCCCTCCATAGGCTATTACCCTTCCCTCCTGCATCAAGACTGCGCCTAATCCTGTTCCACAAGCATCGGTATAAACAACAAACGGCTTACTCCCATCTGGAAGCACTAAAACTGGAGCGGTGGTCAAAGCTCTCTTTAACCGTCGGAAAGCATCATCACAATCTACATCCCATGAGAAAACCAGATTCTTCTTCGTCAAGCGGGTTAATGGGGCTGATATCTTCGCGAAGTCTTTGATGAACTTCCTATAATATCCTGCCAACCCCAAGAAACTTCTTACTTCGGTAGCATTTTTAGGAACTTTCCAATCCTGGATAGATACTATCTTTGCGGGATCCACAGCTATCCCTTCCTTAGAGACCACATGCCCTAAGAATCGCACTTCTCTTCTCCAAAAATGACATTTAGAGAATTTAGCTTTAAGACCATGTGCTCGAAGAGTCTCCAACACTTCTCTGAGATGTAAGGCATGCTCTTCTTCACTCTTGGAAAAGACCAAGATGTCATCCACAAAAACTACTACAAACTTATTCAGATACTCTCTGAACACTCTACTCATGAGATCCACAAAGTATGCAGGGGCGTTTGTCAACCCAAATGGCATCACTAGCCACTCATAAAAACCATCCGGAGTCCGGAAAGCAGTCTTCTCTATACTGTCCTCCGCCACTCTCAACTGATGAAACCCTGTAGCTAAATCCATTTGCGAAAACACTGAGGCGCCAACCAACTGATCAAAGAGATCATCTATCCTCGGTAATGGGTGTCTATTCTTCTTTGTGAGCTTATTAAGTTCCCTATAATCCACACAAAGTCTGAGGGACCCATCCGCCTTCGTGGCAAACACTACTGGAGCTCCCCACTCCGATATACTTCGCCTTATAAACCCCTTCTCAAGCAACTCCCCTACTTGCTTATGAAGTTCCCTTCTCTCCCGAGGAGCCATGTGGCGCACTGGCAAAGACACTGGTTTGGCATTATCCACCAAATAAATTCGGAAATCTATCTCCCGCTTCGGAGGCAAACCCTTTACTTCTTCAAACACATCCGGATATTCCCGGACTACTCTGACAGAATGCAAACTCTCGACCGAAGCATCGAGCGATTCAAGATAACTTAGCAAAACAGATTCCATGGGATTGCAAGAGATCTCGAGAGTGTTACCCAAGCGGGTCATGAGCCTGACAACTCTCCTTTCGCAATCAAGAACGGCACCATTACTGGATAACCAGTCCATGCCCAAGATCAACCCATAGCCCGTGAAGCCCAATACAAAAGCATCACATCTAAACTCAACGCTAAGTATAGAAATCTTCAAACCCAAACATATCATAGACAGATATATGGAGCCCCCAATTGGGTTTGAGACAACCAAGGGATCATCAACTAGACTGGTGTCTAAGTGCAGTGACTCAACTAACGATGATGAGATAAAAGAATGCGATGCGCCAGAGTCAAACAAAGTACGAACTGGATGATCAAACAGAAAAACCAGACTTTCAACGGAAATAGTTCTACCTCTCTGCTGAATCGGTGGAACTGAGAGAACCTGAACTTGCCCCCCTGACTGAGGTGGTGCTATAAGAGCTTGCACCTGCCCTCCTGAGGTAGACCCCGTCTTCTGCCCCTTCTTTGGGCAGTTTTTCACAAGATGCCCTGCTTCACCACAATGAAAGCAACCGGTCTTCTTCTTTTTGCGACAATCCTTACTGAGGTGTCCTGGTGTTCCACAATTGAAGCACTTCTTCTTCGTCTTCTTTTTGTCACCATTGCCTTTTCCGCCCTTGCCTTGTTGTTGTTGTTGCGGTTTCTTCTGATCCCCCTTTTTCTCTGGTGCCTTAGAATTCTTATCATCCTCATGCATAAGTGCCATGTAGACAAGCTTCTCAAAAGTGGCCCCCATAGGAATGTGAGTCATAGCTATTCCTTGCAATGGTTCGTTCAAGCCTCTAACGAACCTCAAAGCCTTCTTCTCCGGTGTATTCACCAACTCTATGCCAAACCTTGCTAATTGATTGAATTTGTTGACATATTCTTTCACCGTGAGATTCCCTTGCTTCAAATTCAAGAACTTCTCCATAAACAGATTCTCTTCCGCCCTTGAGAGAAACTTAGCCCCAAACCTTTGCTTAAAATCTGCCCAAGAGTCAACAGGGCGTTCTCCATTAGTGACCTCCCACCAGAATGAGGCCTCTCCCTTCATTAACCAAGCCGCCAACTTGACTTTCTTTCCCTCTTCCACTTCAAAGATATCTAGCAACTCTTCCACTTCCTTAAGCCAATCTCTAGCCTCTACGAAAGTCTCTGAACCAAGAAAAGGTTTTCCTCCTATAGCCTTGAACTCCTTGCAAACCTTAGCAAAATTATCCACTCTAGGCTGAGGAGGAGGAGCGGTTGTCTCTGGTGTAGTAGCATTGGCCGGACCCGCAGCCGCGGCCCTAGCCTCTTGCAACCTCCTATACCATAGTGGTATAACTAAACCCTCCGGGATGTTAAGATCTTCAGCCATGCTGAAACGAAAGAGGAAAGATTCAAAAAGGAGATTCCGAAAGATAAAGATATGGCTATTGGGGATTATGCTTTTCTTTTTCAAAAACTTTTTCTCTTAGAAGACATGCTTTTGAAAATACTTTCTTCGAAAATACTCTTAGAAAATAGTTTTTCTCAAAAAATTTATCTGTTCTGGTAACCTTAAGCTCTGATACCACGTGTAACACCCCACTCCCGCTATGATCACTCACTAAGGGAATGCCATAGCATCGGTGGAGTATTTTAGTGAATATAGAACAGAAAAATTACAACAAGACAGATATAAATAGTACTTGAAATTTTAAAACATCATCTCATAACAGCGGAAGTAAAACATGTCTGGTTACATCATAAAACCACAATAAAGGTCAAGTACAATATCCATCAAAATAAAGAAGTACATAATCCCACTCTCATACAATAGCCAAACAAAAGAAAAGATAACTGGATAACTGGAGCTTTACATCTATCCAAGCTCCTAAAGACTGGAACAGCAATCCGATCAAGCTCCACTACTGCTAGGATCCACCGTAGGACCTGAGGGTTGGGAAAAAGATAAAAACAACGGGGTCAGACATAAGTCTGAGCGAGTCCTATAACTTTAACAATACAATCGTTAAAGTAACCAGAGAAGACATAAACTGATATACGGTAACATATAGGGATGAATGGCTACCCTAAGCAGTCAACTAAACGAAGATAAAGGATAAAGACGCATCTACCCTCCCTAAGGTAAATTACTAAACTGCACCACACCAGTCGTTCCTAACTTAAAGGTTGATCCCACCCAAGGACTTATAAAATTTACTAATTAGTACTTGCGTACCCCTAGGTGACCAAGTAGGCGCCACGGGGCCCTACAATCCACTAGGTGTACACACTACTTCCCATTCGATCGGCTCCCTAACGTAGATACCCGTGCTGGCCCCACCGTGGGATGTATCATTCCCCAATGTGGCAACCTGATGAAACTAAAGGTGCACGGCTTATATCTACTCGATGCAACAACGGCTTACCTACCAGCCCGGGCCCACTCACGCATATGAAGCCCGTTGGACTTGCGTTGCCACCGCTAACCCGTTTGCCTCTTACAGTCAAGCCCAGTATGCGTGTCCCGTCCTCGACATGGGTCGAGCCCACAAAGATACGTATGGGTTACTGGTTGAAATGGGCCTCCACAAGCTACCCACCTAAGCTTGTCCCTTTTTCTAGTATATCCCACTTAACCCTTTAATCATGTTTTAATTACATGTTCCATTTTGGTTAAGTATTCTAATCGTATTTTCTATTGCCACCCAAGGCAACCACTAGATTTTCTCATGCCACCCGAGGCACCCACTTAACCCCTCATGTCCCTCTACATGCTAATGTGGTTAAGTGTTTCTTAATTAATTAATTAAGAACGTAACCTTTGTAAAGACCTCTCACATTAGACTGTCTTTTATGACCGCTGGTTAAGCCGGTTGGGTCCGGGCAGCCTTATGTCATAACAGAGTCTAACCTCGTGTCTTTACATTAATTACGTATTTAGTTTGTGCCTAAGACCTCTCACATTGGGCTAACATTTGTAGCAACTGGTTAAGCCGGTTGGGTCCGGGCAGTTTTACGCTACAACTGAGTCCAACCTCGTGTCTTAGTCAATTAATTACACCTAATTAATCACCCTCATAATTTTATATTAATTATCCCTAATTAATCAAGTTTTCTTAACATGGGTAGACCTAACTTAATAGGTAAATTCCCATGGGGTAGACCTAACTCAATAGGTAAATTCCCAACACATAGTATGGGTACACCTAACCAAATAGGCAAATTCCCATACTATGTTTATTTATTTTGTGTTATGCATAATTATATTAATTTCACACAATCTTATTAACTTATGCATTTAATTACCCCATCGTTCCCACGTAATTTCGTTCATGATATAACACATATAAAAGGTGTCAACTTGCATATGAATGAACATGTTTCAAAGGTGCCATCTTGCATATTAACAAACACATAACTTGCATATGAACTTGCATAACATGTCACCTAACTTGCATATAATATGTCACATAACTTACATATTCATTTTGCATAACAAACTTGCATATTAGCTTATAGACTTGCATAATGTGTCATCATGAACTTGCATATTAATAAACATGTAACTTGCATATTTACATACATGTAACTTGCATATTAACAAACATGTAACTTGCATATAAAGAAACATGTAACTTGCATATTTACATACATGTAACTTGCATATTAACAAACATGTAACTTGCATATTAACAAACATGTAACTTGCATATTTACATACATGTAACTTGCATATTAACAAACATGTAACTTGCATATTAACAAACATGTAACTTGCATATTTACATACATGTAACTTGCATATTAACAAACATGTAACTTGCATATTTACATACATGCAAACATAACATACATCATATTAAACTTGCATAAGCTTACATACTCAACATGCATAAACATAAGATTAATGCTAACATCATATCATATGATTCAAAGCTCATTAACCCACATACAAAACCATAAATCTCATCACATCTCATCTAATTAGTTTACCAAAAGATCATCAAAGTGATAGAAACTCACAACTAGCAACTTTGAACACCAAATGAAGAAGATTAAGATGCTAAGAAGGGATTAGAAGTTGATTAGAGAGTGATTAGTATGCAACCCTCTTCATAAAATTAGTGGAGGCCATGAGAGCTAGTATTTTGCCATAGTTTAGTTACTAGGTTTAATTATGAATGAATTAGGGTAGGTTAGGGTCTTATTTATAGATTAGGCAAGTGTTTTAGGCCATAGGATTAACCCTAGATTCAATCCAAGCCATCAAAGCATGTCTTGGGGAAGAAGTCAAGTGTAGGAACCATCTAGGGCCTTTAGATTAAAGATGGACCATGAGAACCATTCAAATGCAAAATCTGCACTTGAGCGAATCGGCCCACGGGTTGACAGCCAAACACCCTGGATTAACCCCTAGTCGACCCAGCGGGCTCGGGTCGACTTCAAAAATCGGCCGGTTCGGTTATTCCCCTCTCCCAATTCGCTGTTTTGAGCATTTTTGCATATTTATTTATTAAATTTTCAATTATATATATATATATATATATATCAATATATATATATATATATATATATATCTACACAACCCATTTCACTTAATTAAGTATACTTTAATTTGGGAATTTTTCGTGAAACTTCGCGAGGCCATATCTTGGTCATACGGACTCCGATTTTCGAAAACTCGGACTCTATTTCGCGTATTTTTCCGAGACGAACGCAATGGCATAGCCCGTTTCCCTTGATTCCCATTTTAGAATTAAATTCTGCCTCGATTTATGTTATTACAGGTTATTGAAAATACGGGTTGTTACAGATTTGAAGCTCGGGTTGAGATCTACAAAATAATCCAAGGGGCCGTAGGGTTTTGATGCGCGGATGACGAGGAATTGAAGGGGGAAGTAATTGGTTCTTTCCGTCGTTCGTGATAGCGGCTGTCGGGTTTGGGAGACAGTGATTAGGGTTTGGATTGAATAATATATATATATTTAATTTATTTAATTCTAAAAATGTTTGTTTTCACAACCATACCCTAAATCAGACCCAATGAGTGTTGCCCCAAGCTAAATACCCCCATTCCGGACACAACGGAATATGTTTCGTAAGCCCATTCGACTGTTACAGTCAGTTATTCTTGAAATTAAGATATACAACATTCAAATTCTGATTTGAACATACATTTTAATTTGCCGGGACCACATACTAATTCTAAAAATTCCTGAAAAATAAATCTGGCTATGTTGGGATGATACGGTCCCAACAAAACTGATTTCGTCGAATTCTGAGGCTGTTTGAAAAATGGCCATTTTCTAGTCGATCCAATTTGACTGAAATCAACCAAACATATTTTCCTTTGCCACGCTCACATATTAATCCCAAAAATTATGGAATTTTAAATTTAGCAATAAATTGACATCTCGGATCCAACCAAAGTGGTTTCGTCGAAAATGGAGGTCGTTTGCAAAATTGCTATTTTCAAGGGCTTTAAGATTATTTAAAAATGGAATTTTTAAATTCTGACAAAATTTCTGTTCAAATTATCCAAAATTAAAATTTTAAATTGGCTTTGATTTTCCGGGTTGTTACACAATGCCACATCGGCAGCACCACAAAACAGACTGTGGTTGAGCGCTAGCATCCTTCGTGGTCGAGCAGTCTCCATGACAAGGGTCTTGTCGTGCATCTCGGATGCCAGGCTCGAGCAGTCTCCATGATATTTAATGCAAGTCTCCATTAACGAATGCACAATTTCTGGGAACCTGCAATACATATCCGAGACAAATTCATTCTGATTCATTTTAAATAACCCAAATTGATTAGTTAACATAGATATCTTTGTATATTTAGCTTTATTTGTTCCCTCGTGAGAAACTTGCAAGATTTTTCATATATCATAAGAAGATTTACAAACTAATACTCTATTAAATACATTTCTATCTAATGAACAGAATAAAATATTCATAGCCTTAGAATTATTTTGTGTAGAGGTCTCCTATTCATTAGTTCATTGTGCAAAATTAGTAGTGGGTTCAACATATTCAGTTTGTGTGATATTCCAAGTGTCTAATCCTATAGATTGTAAACATGTTTTTATTCTACATGCCCAATAAGAATAATTACTGCCATTAAATAGTGGTGGTCTAACGGTGGACTGACCCTATATAAAAGAATTATTACTATTAGAAATTCCAGTGTTGGTTGCCATTTAAATTTTCAAAAATTCAAATGATTAATTTTTTGAAAAACTATGCTCTGATACCAGTTGTTAGGGTTGAGGATTAAGGATCTTACGACAAAACAAACACTAGAGGGGGTGAATAGTGTTTTAAAGAATTTATAGAAATCTTAACCAATTATCGATTACTCGAACTATATGAATCACATAATGAATATTATAGCAGAAATGATAACAGATGCAAATATAAACAAAAGTAAAGTGCATTAATTAAAGGAAAGAACACACTGGATTTTATACTCGAACTACTATATGAATCACAAAATGAATATTATAACAGAAATGATCACAGATCCAAATATAAAATATGTAAGGTGCATAAAAGGAAAGAACACACCGGATTTTATATTGGTTTGGATTGCTCCTACATCCAGTCCTGCTCAACGCTGGACTGTGCAAAGTTTTGTTAATATCAATATCCAATTACAACACCCTTGATTTCTCGGGCTACAAGGTTAACACCCCTTCTTTTCTTGATTTCACGGGCTTCAAGGAACACACCCCCACCGTCCCTTGATTTCAGGGCTATGAGGAACACACCCACACATTTCCACACTCTTTCGGATTACAGTTGCCCTAAAGCTCTTGAGTAGCACTTCCAAACAAAGAGTATTTCATAGAGGATGAAAATAGAAGAAGAGTGATATAAATTTTCTTGAAATCGTCGGAGTATAAGTGTATAAACTTAGAATTTTGAGAATAATAATGGTGGTATGTTAAGGGAGGAAGAAGATGATGCTTAGTTATGAATTTTTTTGAATTTAAGGCCATTTTATAGTGCACCAAAGGGTGTAATCGTTTCTGAAACGGTTCAAAAATGAGAAAACACCACTTTTAAAGAAAATAAAAAATATTACAGTTATATATCGGCATACATAAAGGTGGATGTCGACATACCCACTTTATGTTTTCTTTTTAAATGATTTTTAAAGTATTTAAACTAATATATTTATCCTAGAAATTTCTGAAATAAAACTAGTTGTTAAAATATTACTTCTCAAGTATAAAAACATAATAAAATATGATTTAAACATATGATTAAAAACTATATATATGCGTGATATAAAAACTCCATAATATAATTATAAACACATACGACATATATATAAATATATATGTAGAGGAATTTCTAAAGATATATTTATACATATAAACTATATAAACATAAATGGTTCTATTAAAACTTAAAGTTAAATAAGAATATTTGAAGTTGTAATAAAATTTAAACTCAGTATATGTAATATTTATGTAAATTATTTAATATATAAAAATAAAAAATTTGCGACGACCCCAAACCCCGTACTGACGGCGGCAAGGGTAATCCTTGGAATATAACACATAAACAGATAATAACAGAACATAAATAAATACACCACATAATGTACAAATAATACACTGAATAAACGTAAACATCAGAGTTACATAGTATACAGGATCATACTTAGTACAAATACAGTTCAGCTATACATAAATGTCTACAGCGGAAAACAAACAAAATATGTACAATAGGAGCTGAATAGCATAAAAAGAGATAAATGATATAATCCATCTCCAGCTCCAGCTATCCAGAGAAAGCCAGCTAAAACCTGAATACAAGGCTGTCCGTGTAGAAAAAGGGGCACCCGAGTTTGAAAGTGAAACAAACTGCGAGTCAGTCATGGGACTGGTATGAGAAATCTACTCAACACATTTAAAATATGGCTAATCATAGGACCACACCACTTTCGTGGAACGGGTTTACTCCATTGGATTGCCAGTGCTTTAAAACAAATCATTCTTTTAAACATCGCAATGCTTTTTATAAAAATGAAGCCATTATAAGACTCAGTTCCCATCACACAATGCAACGCAAACCGGAGGATAGAGTTTTACCTTATAATGACCAAAATATGCTTGATACGAATAAAACAAAAGCATTTGATATTATTACTAGTGTTTATAGGTTTCGAAAACAATTTCGATCATAACAATCAATCATAGACGGCATGGGTACCATATATCATGTCGCCATATATATACACAATCAAAACCGCACAATTTCATATTTGGAAATTGGGTTTCCGTCATGAACCAAGGCAAAAGATAGTCCTTACCGAATTCGAGACGCTCTAGCCCGTGTCTCAGGCACAGCCGCAACCGTACCTTGGATCGTCAGGGCCGGTCCACACGAAGTGGATTATAATGCCTGAACAATGCGTTCCTCCGCCCTTTGGGGCGTCAATGAGCCAACGAATGACTCCATCGGTCCCGGATCGACCGATATAACCGAGGCGCCTCGCAACAGTAACAACCACATAAGTCAAACTCATCAGGGCGTGTAAAACCACTGATGCCACTTCTAGCTAGAAAGAAACGCATGCCCTCCCTGATGTCCTCTCCCGTTTCTGGTTCATACCGGGGTGTGAGGCTCGCGAATTCACGTTATACACAAAGCTACGCCACACAGGCGGTGCTTTGATCATCACCACAAGACTTTGCTTTTCAACTGAAGCCATGTTCACTGCATCTTAGCATGTCACACAGGCAATTCACGCCATGCAACTGATAGCTATCAATCACACAGAATAAATTCCGATGTCAGACACACAGTCCATTTACAAGTCCGTCCTGGGTCTGAATGAAACCGGAGGCACTATATACATCGCAAACCTTTCGATATCCACGTACGTCTGGACGATCACCACTTATTATCCATATTTTGGGATGCCTCCCAATCAGGACATCAGTTACCATCCAAACGAGGTGAAGATCTCCGGTCTTCGACCACCGTCTTCATCTTCGATTTCTTATCGTCGATTCAGTTATTCAGAATGGGATAAACCCGGTCTTTCTGAGCAACACGCGTATATAAGAAACAAGTGCTACACAAACACTACTACGCATCATTTCAATTCATTATTCACTAACCGTAAATCAGTAAGAGAACGATTTCCCAAATGTTAACCCCGAAGGCCGAAACCAACATCAGATCAACACCTAGGAAACCATTCAACTTAGCCAACCTTCAGTTAGTTTCTAAATTTCACATCCATATCGTTTATAATATTTTATAACGATTTATCGCTATTTTTATTTATTTAAAAATAACCAATTTATTCAAAACGACACTTCGGGCCATAACGCGGCCGTGGCGCTGTTTTTCTTCAGATTTGATTTACACATATCTGAAAATCTAACCGTTGGATCTTCACAAAATTTACATCATTAGAAAGATCTTTTCAAAACGAATCCAACGGTTCTAGTTTTGGGAAAAATCCGACTATCGGATCTCCCGGTATAATCGTTTGAAGTTTCGTTTTTAAAATACGAACTGCAGTGTCGTTATTCGATTTAATATAATTATATATATATATATATAAATATAATCGATTCTGGCGCTGTTTTCCTTCAGATTTGAATTAAACATTCCAGACAATCCAACCGTTGGACTTTTACAAAGTTGGTGCCGTTGGAAAGATATTTCCAAAACGAACCCAACGGTTGCGATTTCGGGAAAATCCGATGGTCGGATCTCCCGCACTAATCGTTTGAAATAATGGTTTCAAAATATGAACTGCAGCTTCGTTATTCGATATATTTCAATTCTATTTATATATATATCGATTCTTCAATTTCAAAACTATATGATTTTCATGCATTTGATAAAAATGATATTTTTATTTAACTGTCTTCTATTTCAACACTTCACTATTTTTAACAATTCATGTATATAATAAAAATGTGATTTTTAATGTAAAACTATTTATTTCAAAACACGATTATTTTATATAGTTCATATAGATGATAAAAATATGATTTTTATTATAAAACAATTTCTTTCAAAACACGACTATTTTATATAGTTCATATAGATGATAAAAATAGGATTTTTATTATAAAACAATTTCTTTCAAAATAGGAATACCATTCAACACATGAATTTCAATTCAACGAATGAATTTCGATTCAACACATGAAGGTTTTCTATAGTTTGTATATATAAAAAGGTGATTTTTATACTTAAAGCATGAATACCATTCAACACATGAATTTCAATTCAACGAATGAATTTCGATTCAACACATGAGGGTTTTCTATAGTTTGTATATATAGATAAAAAGGTGATTTTTATATTTAAAACATGAATACCATTCAACACATGAATTTCAATTCAACGAATGAATTTCGATTCAATACATGAAGGTTTACTATAGTTTGTATATATAGACAAAAAGGTGATTTTTATATTTAAAACACGAATACCATTCAACACATGAATTTCAATTCAACGAATGAATTTCGATTCAACACATGAAGGTTTTCTATAGTTTGTATATATAGATAAAAAGGTGATTTTTATATTTAAAACATGAATACCATTCAACACATGAATTTCAATTCAACGAATGAATTTCAATTCAACACATGAAGGTTTTCTATTTAACAAATAAATATAGTTTCAACAAATGAAAATAATTCTAACACATGAATATTATTCAAAATTTTGGCAGCATAACGGCAGGGTAGTTAAAACCGAGACCGTCCCTAGTACGGCTCCTCGTTCTACCTTAAAGCCTCGCAGCTTTTGACATTAGGGAATCATGCATCTAGTTCGCACGCAGGCGGCATGTATATTTTTTTCATTTCCACAAACTAATCCTATGTGGTTTCAACCAAATATTTATCAACCACAAACGGGTATTTTTCAACCACAATCAATCAATTCCAACCACAAACAATATCAATCAACCATTCGCTATCAATCAATTTTCACACCAATCACAACCAATAAATATCGTCCATGGTTTGTGGACGAGGGGCGTATATATATATATATAGCATTTTACTTATATTTCAACACATATATAATTTTTACAACGCATATATAACTTATACATCGAACGTACAACTTATACAACGCTTATACAAGAGGTGTACAACGCTTATATAACCCATACATCGACTATATAATTTATACATCGTCGTTTTCCATATCGTTTATAATTTAGAAATCTCACCTAGCTCTTTGCTTTGCTAAAAATAGATACGAGCTCAGAAAAATCCACGGACACTTCGAGAATGTAGATGAGGTTGCTACGAGTCCGATGTTTCCTTTTTCATCGAATTTTGTTAACGTAGCACAAAGATATGATTTTTCAAAGTTTGCAACACTTAAAAGTGTAATACTCAGTTTAAATAAAACAAGCCGTACCTCAGTTCAACTCGTTCTAAACTAGGTTTGGATTTTACATCCAAACCATTGCGCGATGGGACAATCGGCTACCGCGACCTGGAAGAGGAAGGAGAGGCGCCCTCGGCGCTGGTGGTTTCACGCCGAACGATGGTCGGAGGAAGGAGATCCGGCGCCGCAAATGGTGCAACTTCGTGGGCTTGAAACTCGAGACTGGGGCGATGAGATGGGGTGCTACTGGTGTTGATTTGAAGAGGGGGAGAAGGACTTCAAAAATTGATATGGGGCTGGGGGTCTCGATGATCGGAGCGACAGGAAAGTGGCCAGGAAGTTTCGAAGAGGTCTCCGCCTTTGATTTGGCGGTTTACGGGAAAATCGGTCAACGCGTGAAGTGGGAGAAAGAATATGATTGGCCGGCCATATATTTTAATTTTTTAATTTATTTTAAATCTGAAAATACCGCTTATCACAAACGAACCCCTATTCAAACCCAACGACTGTCGCCCCCAGCTAAGTACCCCCATTCCGAACACAATGGGATATGTTTCGTAGGCCCATTCGACTGTTACAGTCAGTTATTTTTCAAATTAAAGTATAAAACATTTAATATTCAATTTGAACGTACATTTCAATTCGCCAGGGCCACAAACTAATTCGAAAAATTCCAGAAAAATAAATCTAGCTATGTTTTGATGCTACGGCCCCAACAAAACCAGTTTCGTCAAATTCTGAGATCGTTTGAAAAATGGCCCTTTTTTGGTCGATCCAATTTAACTGTAATTGACCAAAACACATTTTCCTTTGCCACGCTCACATACTAGCTTCAAAAATTCTGAAATTTGAAACCTAGCAATAACTTCACATCCTGGATCCAACAAAAGTGGTTTCGTCGAATTCCGAGGTCGTTTGCAAAATGGCCAATTTCACGGGCTATATAAATTCCATAGCGACATTTCTGAAAATTCATTTGGCCATAACTTTTGCTTCCCGCTATGAAACTTCGATTTTTCAGAATCGTTAAAAAGGTATTCACTAACAAATTTAAATATTTTTGGTTTCACTCAAATCCGTTTTGTTTTGCACCCGATACAGTCAGTCAAAGTTTGAATTCTAATTTTGAAACTACCGCGCCATTTCAGGCCTTGTTTATAATTCAAATTAATTATTTTCATTTTCAACATCGATTCAAACTTACTTTTCATCATTATTATTTAAAATATTTATTTTAAATATTTAAAATCCACTATTTTAGCCAATTTAAATTTTTTAAATTGGTTCAGATTTTCCGGGTCGTTACAATCTCCCCCACTTAAAACTTTTCGTCCCCGAAAAGGAACAAAGTCGAAAGTGGTTTGATTAATCAACTCTACGTTCAATCTGGCTTCCATTCTCCAACTTTTTAGTTTCTGAGAATTTTCAAATTCTTCAAAAATTTGGCTAACACCCGGAATTTTCGAAAAATTTCGCCATAACCTCCTTTGTACGGGGAGAGGTTTGGAAATTTATTGGGCCATATTAGGTACCCAATAAATCCTATAAAGCATACACATATTTATAGTGATATATTCTGGTGTTTACAGGGGAGCGTGTATAGATAATAACTCCAGAGAATAAATTCTCGTCACCCTGTCAAAGCCTGAGGGAGTGTGTATTTTAATTGCTCCAGAGGATAAATCGTCGTCACCTCGTTCCGTGTGGGAAATAAATAATCCATGTGCCGTATCTAATGACTAGAGAGACGTGATTATTGTCAACTCCAGACCCGTGTGGGGTTTTTATTAATCTGGCAATTTTATCGTTATAATTTATATGGTCATATCAATCATCAGTTCAACCTGTACAATAAAGTCATCGCCATACAAGCCTCTCGCTCGTATGGTAAATCTTCCACCTCGTCACACAAGCTCCAAATGCTTATGTGGTATATGATGAAGTATGCCTATCTTCAAGAAGTATGTCATGCAGTGTAGTTCAAAATTAATTGTTACTATCCTATGGCGATGTTTATTATTACACATAGAATAACCAGCACTCCGCATCCAATGGCATTCACAGGAGTTGATATAATAATATTTCGCATCCAACTCATTAAGGTTTACCTATTTGCCGGGCACGCAAATAAATTCTTTACTCAACAGCTATCCAATTACCTGTTCAAACATATATAATGCACAAGTATATATTTCTATCTATTTTTGAATCATTTCAATGTGTGATTTAATCGAATAAATCCTACCATTCATTCTCTTATTAATTAAATTAACTGTCATTTCAATAATTTAATTAATCCAATTTACTATCACACAATGCAAACAACAAGCAATTTGTTTTTAACTCTTCAAAAATATACTAATCAATCTCTATATTATTTTAAAATCATTCAGATTACAGAATTAAAAGTGCACATCCATGGAAAGAAAATAACAACAGAGTAGAGAACTAATTGGTAATGCAAAGTATGGTAGATGTGCCTTGCACCGGAGTTGATCAGAGATATCTACTCGACACTTAGGATAGGCTTTCTGAATGTTCTCCTCAGTTTCCCAAGTACAATCTCGCGGATCTCCACTCCATTGCACTTTGACTAAGTGAACTTTCTTGTTCCTCAATTCCTTGGTTTCTTTGCCGATAATCTTTAGTGGCTCTCTTCTCACAGCTAATTCTGGAGTAATTTCAATATCCTGTTGAGCTGCTTCTTCCACGATCAAGTCTGGATCATGAACGTGCTTTCGAAGTTGGGATATGTGAAATACATCATGTACTCCCAGCAACTAATCAGGCAATTTAACCCTATAAGCGAGCGTTCCGATCCGTTCAAGAATAGGAAACAGACCAATGAATTTGGGCGCCAACTTCCCTGTTTTACCGAACCAGATAACTCCTCTCATCGGCGACACTTTCAGATATACATAGTCGCCAACAACAAATGATATATCTCTTCTTCTCTTGTCGGCATAGCTCTTATGTCGGCTTTGAGCGGCAAGTAATCGCTCCTTAATAAAGTCGACTTTGTCGGCAGCTTCTCGGATCATATCTGGCCCCAACACAAGTCTATTACCGGGTTCGACCCAACAAGCAGGGGATCAGCACGGTCTACCATACAATGCTTCGAATGGCGACATTGTCAGGCTCGCCTGGTAGTTGTTGTTATATGAGAACTCAGCCAAATGCGGATGGTCTTCCCATGATCCACCAAAATCTAGAACATAAGCCCGCAATAGATCTTCTAAAATACGATTCACCCTCTTAGTCTGACCATCTGTCTGAGGATGATAAGAGGTGCTCAAGTTCAGTTTTGTTCCCAGCTCTACTTGAAATGCGTCCCAGAATTTACTAGTAAATATTGGATCTCTATCACTGACTATACTGAGCGGCACTCCATGTAGTCTAACAATTTCCTTGAAGTATATCTGCACCAGACTCTGAGCAGTTCTGTTTGATCTGACAGGTATGAAATGGGCGGTCTTCGTGAAGCGATCTACGATCACCCAAATACTGTCATTTCTTTTTCTGGTTCTGGGCAAACCATCAATGAAGTCCATGGAAATATGTTCCCACTTCCAGCCTGGAATGTCCAGCGGTTGCAACAATCCAGCAAGTTTCTGTTGGTCGCTTTTGACTAGCTGGCAAGTAGGGCATCAGCTAACATATAAAGAAATGTCCCTCTTCATCGACTTCCACCAGAAAGTGCGTTTAATGTCATTATACATTTTGCTTACTCCCGGATGGATACTAAGTTTTGACTTGTGGCACTCATCTAGTACATCCTTTCGGAGCTCAGAAATGTTAGGGACACAAATTCGACCTTTTAGCCTCAGAATCCCATCATTATCAACTTGAAAACTCGAGGGCTCGCCTTTCTGAATTATCTCTCTGATCTTCTGAATGAAGTGATCATCCTTCTGAAGAGCAGATATTTAATCTATCAATGAAGTCATGATAATAAAACTGGCGATCATTTCATTCTTTCGGCTTAACGCATCGGCCACGACATTGGCTTTCCCTGGAGTGTATATAATCTCAAAATCGTATGCTGCAAGGAACTCTAGCCAACGTTACTGCCTCAAATTCAAGTCTTTTTGGGTGAACAGATACTTTAACGACTGGTGATCTGTAAACAGTTCAAATCTCTCACCCAGAAGATAGTGTCTCCAAATTTTCAAGGCGAATACTATAGCTAATAACTCAAGATCATGAGTTACGTAGTTTTTCTCATGCGGCTTCAGCTGACGGTTAGCATAAGCAATCACTTGACCTCTTTGCATTAACACTGCGCCAAGGCCTTCTCTAGAAGCATATGTCCAGACTTTCAAATCCTGATTGCCATCGATGATGGTTAACACTGGAGCTGTCGTTAATCTTAACTTTAGCTCTTCAAAAGCCTCTTCACATTCTGGAGTCCATTTGAATTTTGAGTGCTTCTCTGTAAGCTTCGTTAAGTGACCAGATATCTTCGAAATTTTTTTAACGAACTTCCGGTAATAACTAGCCAATCCGAGAAAACTGCGGACTTCTGTAGGAGTACTGGGCTGTTTCCAATTTTGAATAGCGGTGATTTTACTTGGATCCACCGCAATTCCTTCTTTTGATACGATATGGCCCAGAATTTTCACTTCATCTTGCCAGAATATGCATTTGGACAGTTTGGCTTTCAATACATTCCTTCTTAGAATTTCTAGAACCTGTTCCAAATGCTTTTCATGTTCGGCTTTTGATTTAGAGAAGATTAGAATATCGCCAATAAAAACCAGAACAAATTTATTCAAAACCCCTCTGAACACTTTATTCATCAGATCGACGAAGTAAGCTGGAGCGTTACATAAGCCGAACGGCATTACTAACCACTCGTAGAATAAGTCTAGACCTCTGAATGCTGTCATTGGAACACACTCTTCGGCAATTTGAAGCTGATGGAAGCCTGTAGCTAGGTCCATCCTTGAAAATACTTGTGCTCCATTCAGACGATCCAATAAATCATCGATTCGCGGCAAAGGATATTTGTTCTTTATCGTCTGCTTGTTCAAATCGCGATAATCCACACATAGTTGCAGAGTACCGTCTGATTTTGGAACAAACACCATTGCGCTCCCCAATCAGAGAAACTAGGCTTGATAGCACCCTTCCATACGAGCTGTCGTGTTTGATTGTCTAATTCCTCTTTCTCTTTCAAGGACATTCTTCGAATAGCGTGAACTACCGGCCTTGCATTCGGAATTAAAGCAATTTTGAAATCAATTTCTCTCTGCGGAGGTAAGCGAACAACTTCTTCAAACACATCCGCATAATTCTTGACGACAGGAATATCTTTCACTAGGTCGGGAATATTCTCTGTGACTTCAGGGATATTCTCTATTTGGGCTGGAGAAACATCGAGAGCTGCACAGAAGTCTTTTCTGTTAAAATTCTGAACTTCACACGGTATGGTTATATAATTCCCTGATTTAATCTTAGCCTTAACAACTCTCTCGGCGCATCTAACCTCTGCCTCATATTTGGTTAGCCAATCCAATCCCAAAATAAGATCGAATTCAGTAAAATTCATGACGATAGAGATAGTAGGGAATTTATAGCAGGAAAAAGAGACAGGTACTGCACAAACCCAACTGAGATCGATGGAACCCCCGACTGGATTTTGGATAGTCATTGGTTCTTTGAGCTTCTTCAAATTTAAATCCAACTTCTTAACTGCATTCTTGGCAATGAAGCTTCGTGACGCGCCTGTATCAAACAGCATTTTAACTGGAATGTTTTTGACATTAAGCGTGCCTTCTAAAACATCCGGCCTTTCCTGACAAGCTGAGGGCTCAGAAGTTTCTGCCAATTCATTTACCTGAGCTTCTTTGGTCGTTTTTAACAGCCGGCAATCTTGCTTTACATGACCAAACCGATGGCATTGATTGCACTTTCTATTCTCTTGAAATCCCTTCTTGGATTGAAACCCACCATTTAATCGCTTCTTCAAGGGTCCGCAGTTTATCGCCAAATGCCCTGGCTTCTTACAGTTACTGCATGTGGCAGTCATTACTTGTCCTTTCTCAGATTCAGCCCTTTTCCGATTTGCTTTGGGCTTCTTGCTGACCTCGGGACTATCAATCACAGACTCTGCTTTGTTACTAGAACTGGCTTCCTCTTCGTCCCGCAACATACCTTTCTTATGGAGATCTTCATACTGATAAGCCATGTATATCATTTCTGAAAAAGGAAGCTTCACATTCCTCATCACACTATTCTGATATCTCCTTTGCAGGCCATGAATAAATCTCAGATTCTTCCTTTTTGGATCTTGAATCAGATGAGGAGCAAAGTGAGAAAGTTCGTTGAATTTCTTATGATATTCTGGAATGGTCATATCTCCTTGTATCAAATAAGAGAATTCATCACATAATCGCTCAGTCACTTCAGGAGGAGTAAATCTTTCAAGGAAAATATCTTTGAATCTATCCCAGGTGATATCACCTTCTGGATTATCTTTGATGATTGTTTCCCACCAGATTAAAGCTTCTTCTTTGAGCGCCCAAGATGCCACTAACCTTTTCTGGTTATCTCTCAGTTGGAAATGCTCAAATATTCTTTCTGCAGAGCTCACCCAAGCTTGAGTTTGAATAATAGATTCATTGCCCGAGAATTGTGCTCCACCCAGATTTCGATATCTCTTAAATAGAGCCTCTAGATCTGGTTCTGCATTCCTTCTGTTTCTGACACTCATTTTTCTAGTACTTCTGCAAACAGCAAATCAAGTGTCAGGTCATAGAAAAGATATTTTAAAACATAGAAACATATACTTCAATGTAAATGTGTCTACTGGGGTGTTTTTCATTCTGCTTTACTCATACTAGGACATTACTGATCCTATCTGTAATGAGTTACCCGTCCTAGAACACTACTGGTTCTATTTCTGACGAGTTCGTTAATATGTTATATTCCAGAATTAAGCTTAACCAAAGCTCTGATACCAAATGAGACGACCCCAAACCCCGTACTGACGACGGCAAGGGTAATCCTTGGAATATAACACATAAACAGATAACAGTAGAACATAAATAAATAAATACACCAGATAATGTACAAATAATACACTGAATAAACGTAAACATCAGAGTTACACAGTATACAGGATCATACTTAGTACAAATATAGTTCAGCTATACATAAATGTCTACAGCAGAAAACAAACAAAATATGTACAATAGGAGCTGAACAACATAAAAAGAGATAAATGATAGAATCCATCTCCAGCTCCAACTACCCAGAGAAAGCCAGCTAAAACCTGAATACAAGGTTGCCCGTGTAGAAAAAGGGGCACCCGAGTTTGAAAGTGAAACAAACTACGAGTCAGTCATGAGACTGGTATGAGAAATCTACTCAACACATTTAAAATATGGCTAATCATAGGACCACGCCACTTTCGTGGAACGGGTTTACTCCATTGGATTGCCAGTGCTTTAAAACAAACCATTCTTTTAAACATCGCAATGCTTTTTATAAAAATGAAGCCATTATAAGACTCAGTTCCCATCACAATGCAACGCAAACCGAAGGATAGAGTTTTACCTTATAATGACCAAAATATGCTTGATACGAATAAAACAAAAGCATTTGATATTATTACTAGTGTTTACAGGTTTCGAAAACAATTTCAATCATAACTATCAATCATAGATGGCATGGGTACCATATATCATGTCGCCATATATATATATATATATATATATATATACAATCAAAACCGCATGATTTCGTATTTGGAAATTGGATTTCCGTCATGAACCAAGGCAAAAGATAGTCCTTACCGAATTCGAGATGCTCTAGCCTGTGTCTCAGGCACAACCGCAACCGTACCTTGGATCGTCAGGGCCGGTCCACACGAATTGGATTATAATGCCTGAACAATGCGTTTCTCCGCCCTTTGGGGCGTCAATGAGCCAACGAATGACTCCATCAGTCCCGGATCGACCGATATAACCGAGGCGCCTCGCAACAGTAACAACCACATAAGTCAAACTCGTCAGGGCGTGTAAAACCACTGACGCCACTTCTTGCTAGAAAGAAACGCATGCCCTCCCTGATGTCCTCTCCCGTTTCTGGTTCATACCGGGGTGTGAGGCTCGCGAATTCACGTTATACACAAAGCTACGCCACACAGACGGTGCTTTGATCATCACCACAAGACTTTGCTTTTCAACAGAAGCCTTTTTCACTGCATCTTAGCATGTCACACAGGCAATTCACGCCATGCAACTGATAGCTATCAATCACACAGAATAAATTCCAATGTCAGACACACAGCCCATTTACAAGTCCGTCCTGGGTCTGAACGAAACCGGAGGCACTATATACCTCGCAAACCCTTCGATCTCCACATACGTCAGGATGATCACCACTTGTTATCCATATTTCGGGATGCCTCCCAATCAGGACATCAGTTACCATCCAAACGAGGTGAAGATCTCTGGTCTTCGACCACCGTCTTCATCTTCGTTTTCTTATCGTCGATTCAGTTATTCAGAATGGGATAAACCCGGTCATTCTGAGCAACTCGCGTATATAATAAACAAGTGCTACACAAACACTACTACGCATCATTTCAATTCATTAGTCGCTAACCGTAAATCAGTAAAAGAACGATTTCCCAAATATTAACCCCGAAGGCCGAAACCAACATCAGATCAACACCCAGGAAACCATTCGACTTAGCCAACCTTCAGTTAGTTTCTAAATTTCACATCCATATCGTTTATAATATTTTATAATGATTTATCGCTATTTTTATTCATTTTAAAATAGCCAATTTATTCAAAACGACGCTTCGGGCCATAATGCGGCCGTGGCGCTGTTTTTCTTCAGATTTGATTTACACATATCTGAAAATCTAACCGTTGGATCTTCACAAAATTTACATCATTAGAAAGATCTTTTCAAAATGAATCCAACGGTTCCAGTTTTGGGAAAATCCGATGGTCGGATCTGCCGGTATAATCGTTTGAAGTTTCGTTTTCAAAATACGAACTACAGCGTCGTTATTCGATTTAATATAATTATATATATATATATATAAATATAATCAATTCTGGCGCTGTTTTTCTTCAGATTTGAATTAAACATTCCAGACAATCCAACCGTTGGATTTTTACAAAGTTGGTGCCGTTGGAAAGATATTTCCAAAGCGAACCCAATGGTTGCAATTTTGGGAAAATCCGATGGTCGGATCTCCCGCACTAATCGTTTGAAATCACGATTTCAAAATACGAACTGCATCTTCGTTATTCGATATATTTCAATTCTGTTTATATATATATATATATCGATTCTTCGATTTCAAAACTATATGATTTTCATACATTTGTTAAAAATGATATTTTTATCTAACGGTCTTCTATTTCAACACTTCACTATTTTTAACAATTCATGTATATAATAAAAATGTGATTTTTAATGTAAAACTATTTATTTCAAAACACGACTATTTTATATAGTTTGTATAGATGATAAAAATATGATTTTTATTATAAAACAATTTCTTTCAAAACACGACTATTTTATATAGTTCATATAGATGATAAAAATAGGATTTTTATTATAAAACAATTTCTTTCAAAATAGGAATACCATTCAACACATGAATTTCAATTCAACGAATGAATTTCGATTCAACACATGAAGGTTATCTATAGTTTGTATATATAGATAAAAAGGTGATTTTTATATTTAAAACATGAATACCATTCAACACATGAATTTCAATTCAACGAATGAATTTCGATTCAACACATGAAGGTTTTCTATAGTTTGTATATATAGATAAAAAGGTGATTTTTATATTTAAAACATGAATACCATTCAACACATGAATTTCAATTCAACGAATGAATTTCGATTCAACACATGAAGGTTTTCTATAGTTTATATATGTAGATAAAAAGGTGATTTTTATATTTAAAACACGAATACCATTCAACACATGAATTTCAATTCAACGAATGAATTTTGATTCAACACATGAAGGTTTTCTATAGTTTGTATATATAGATAAAAAGGTGATTTTTATATTTAAAACACGAATACCATTCAACACATGAATTTCAATTCAACGAATGAATTTCAATTCAACACATGAAGGTTTTCTATTCAACGAATAAATATAGTTTCAACAAATGAAAATAATTCTAACACATGAATATTATTCAAAATTTCGGCAGCATAACGGCAGGGTAGTTAAAACCGGAACCGTCCCTAGTACGACTCCTCGCTCTACCTTAAAGCCTCGCAGCTTTTGACAATGGGGAATCATGCATCTAGTTCGCACGCAGGCGGCATGTATATTTTTTTCATTTCCACAAACTAATCCAATGTGGTTTCGACCAAATATTTCTCAACCACAAACGGGTATTTTTCAACCACAATCAATCAATTCCAACCACAAACAATTTCAATCAACCATTCGCCATCAATCAATTTTCACACCAATCACAACCAATAAATATCGTCCATGGTTTGTGGACGAGGGGCGTATATATATATATATATATATAGCATTTCACTTCTATTTCAACACATATATAATTTTTACAACGCATATATAACTTATACATCGAACGTACAACTTATACAACGCTTATACAAGAGGTGTACAACGCTTATATAACACATACATCGACTATATAATTTATACATCGTCGTTTTCCATATCGTTTATAATTTAGAAATCTCACCTAGATCTTTGCTTTGCTAAAAATAGATACGAGCTCAGAAAAATCCACGGACACTTCTAGAATGTAGATGAGGTTGCTACGAGTCCGATGTTTCCTGTTTCATCGAATTTCGTTAACGTAGAACAAAGATATGATTTTTCAAAGTTTGCAACACTTAAAAGTGTAATACTCAGTTTAAATAAAACAATTCGTACCTCAGTTCAACTCGTTTCAAACTAGGTTTGGATTTTACATCCAACTATTGCGCGATGGGACAATCGGCTACCGCGACCTGGAAGAGGAAGGAGAGGCGCCTTCGGCGCTGGTGGTTTCACGTCGAACGATGGTCGGAAGAAGGAGATCCGGCGCCGCAAATGGTGCGACTTCGTGGGCTTGAAACTCGAGACCGGGGCGATGAGATGGGGTGCTACTGGTGTTGATTTGAAGAGGGGGAGAAGTACTTCAAAAATTGATAGGGGGCTAGGGGTCTCGATGATCGGAGCGACGGGAAAGTGGCCAGGAAGTTTCGAAGAGGTCTCCGCCTTCGATTTGGGGGTTTACGGGAAAATCGGTCAACGCGTGAAGTGGGAGAAAGAATATGATTGGCCGACCATATATTTTAATTTTTTTATTTATTTTAAATCCGAAAATACCCCTTATCACAAATGAACCCCAATTCAAACCCAACAACTGTCGCTCCTAGCTAAATACCCTCATTCCGAACACAATGAGATATGTTTCGTAGGCCCATTCGACTGTTACATTCAGTTATTTTTCAAATTAAAATATAAAACATTTAATATTCAATTTGAACGTACATTTCAATTCGCCAGGGCCACAAACTGATTCGAAAAATTCCAGAAAAATAATTCTGGCTATGTTTTGACGCTACGGTCCCAACAAAACTAGTTTCGTCGAATTCTGTGATCGTTTGAAAAATGGCCCTTTTCTGGTCGATCCAATTTAACTGTAATTGACCAAAACACATTTTCTTTTGCCACGCTCACATACTAGCTTCAAAAATTCTGAAATTTGAAACGTAGCAATAACTTCACATCTCGGATCCAACAAAAATGGTTTCGTCGAATTCCTAGGTCGTTTGCAAAATGGCTAATTTCACGGGCTATATAAATTCCATAGCGACCTTTCTGAAAATTCATTTGGTCATAACTTTTTCTTCCCGCTATGAAACTTCGATTTTTCAGATTCGTTAGAAAGGTATTCACTAACAGATTTAAATATTTTTGGTTTCACTCAAATCCGTTTTGTTTTGCACCCGGTACAGTCAGTCAAAGTTTGAATTCAAATTTTGAAACTACCACGCCATTTCAGGCCTTGTTTATAATTCAAATTAATTATTTTCATTTTCAACATCGAATCAAACTTACTTAAATATTTAAAATCCTCTATTTTAACCAATTTAAAATTTTTAAATTGGTTCAGATTTTCCGGGTCGTTACAAAAATAATAAACTTATAAATTAGGAAATATATATTTGAAATCATAAGTTTGAAATGTATGACTATAAACCTTTTTGAGAGGAGTTTGAATGTAATTTGAAAATAGTTTAAAATCAATTTAAAGGTGATAACTAGAAAACAGAGTTTGAGTTCTATTCATAGTTTTACATAATATCTAGACCCTATTACCCTGATAGTCTTGGACTCTTGATATCTTGATATATATAAGTCTTGATTCTCCTTTGAAATCTTGAATCTCCTAACTGTACAGTCTTCAATATCTATTGTCTGCATATACATTATTATTATTTTGAAAATGGGTAAATTTATATTGATTAGCCCAAATAGCAGGCTCGGCCTATAGTTACAAAGCCCATATAACAAACCGGTCAACACATAATACAACATATCACTTTTCCCTTTTCTTAAACATTCTCTGCAAAAGTGAAAAGGAAAACCAAAGTCAAAATTAGGGTTCAACATCTCTTAGGGCGGACGTAAATTCTCTTTGCACCTTCCTTCGATTGCTGCCTTCCAGTTCCACCTCCCCAATTGCAATCATTCTCGTTCCGTTGACGTGGTAAGGAGCTTTGATTTAATTCTTCCTATGCAAATTGCAACTTCCTTGCTGATTGCATTCGAATTTACTAACACATCCTTCATCTTCTTCTTGAAAGCACGGGAATTTCTTTTTCGCTATGTCTGCCACACTGTGGCTGCGAGGCAAATCTTGCCAACCTTTATCATCAGTTACGACACTTGACCCCCATTGTTCAGGTAATTTACCTCATCCTCTAAATCTCCTATTTTTTCATTATTAAAGCATTTTAGGTTTTGTATAACCCATAATCGGCGGCTAAATTGACATTCGAAAAATAGATGATTTAGGGTTTTCGATGCATTATTACATAGCACACATTTTTCATCATCGATTATGCCCCAACCAGAGAGCCTGTCTTTAGTAGGTAGCCTACCCTGCATTGCTTTGTACATGACTTGAGCCATTTTTGGTTGACATGACCGAGACCACACCACCTTACTCCATTCTAAACTTGGGTGCACCTGCCTTATGCTCTCACATACACTTTTGAGTTTGAAATTACCATCTTTCCACTTCCATATGTCTTCTTCTCTATGGGAAAAAATTGGTTTTGTCCTGAGTTCCTCTTCCAAATTCCTTGCAATCATGTTGTTCTCACTATGCCAGGACCCATTCGAAACAATGGTATTAACTGTTATGTTTGGTGCACCAAAAGCAGAGAAACTATCCCATCCATATCTGTCTATCAAGCTTGACCCGTTGAGCCATGGGTCATGCTATAGGTCTGTTGTGGATCCATTTGCAATTTCTCTTTGTATTTTGTCTTTAAGTTCACTCCTTAGCTTTAGACAGTTTTTCCACACTAAAGATGCATTGTTATCAGTATTAGAAGTCCATAAATTATGTTTCATTTATCTAGCCCGCATCCATACAACCCACAAATTCTCAGATGATATAAGTTTCCATGCTAATTTAAGGCCATAGGTATTTTTAAGCTCAAAAGAGATTTTTTTAGCCCAATCCCACCTTCTTTTTTGGGCCTACATAATAGGTTGTAACTAATTTTGTGCAGCCCCCCTTCCAGATAAAATTTGCTCATACAGAATTGATTTTTGCAATCGAGCAATCTAGTATTTGGAAAATTTGCAGCCAAAATTTAACCTTTGATGTGATCACAGTGTGCACCAATTCTACCTTGCCTGCAAAAGACAACAGCTTAGATCTCCAGCCCTATAATTTGTCACGAATGTCATCTATTTTCTTACCGCATTCTGCATCAGTAATTTTATACATTTATATATATATATTATGGATAAAAGTGTTAGTATATATTTTATAATAAATAATGATAATGATTGAAACATGGTTGTTGTCATCAAAATATCATCAACATTCGATTCTCCAACATCTAGATCCCATGTCATGAGAGTCGAATTTGCTATCAACAAAGATTACTATCAGGGATGTAAAAAGGCCATTAGCCATCAAAATGATAATTTTAGAAATAATATGGACAGTAATATGTTTTTTTAACTGACTTTTGCAGATCCTAGACCAACTCCCTCAGTAGTATCCCAAACAGTCTCCGTCTGCTTCATTAGAAGGGAAATTTACAACTTGAAATTAACAATCAGAGAACTAGGGATTCTTACTACAAAAGCTTCTTAAATAATAAAGTATACCATATGATTGGTCTTATGGAGAATCTAGCTACGCAATCCTAATAAACTTAGTTATTTCTTTAGATCTGGCAAGTTTGATTAATGCTAGTTTAGATTGGAAGTATCTCAACTCAGACCTGACTCTCTCGAAATACTAGAGACATCGAAGCATTCTTTCAATGCATGAAATTAAGATATTAGCCATTAACAAATGCTTTGATACTCCGTCCATGGCTATGAAGAAAAATATTACTAATAGAAGAGATTTTGTTGATGAGATTGAAAAGTGGAAGTGAGGAAGCCGCCATGACATGTTTTTCTGGTGAGAATATAGAACAGTTGGGGGATTAGTTGAGCAGTCATTGCCCTATTTTGGTTTTTAGGGTTTTGTTTGTTTGTAGAGTACTTTTGTATTATCTTATGTATTTTATGTTGGGTTTGGTTACCCGTTTTGTTCTTATGTTGGTTTGTTATTGGGCCTTGCCCTTAGGTCAGTTAACATATTTACCTTTTAAAAAAATATAAACTGAAGTAATCAATACTATTGTCTTTTATTCTCAAATGATCTCTAACTAAAACAATCCTTAATCAAAATCCATCTCCAGCTAGCCGTGGAAAGAAATCTCAAGTGTATCATTTCAAAGTGATTTTTTTACATAAAAAATAAGACATGGATAACCAAAATTGAAGAGAAAGTGTCTTCCTCCAGTGGTTCACAAAAGTAAATTGATTTGATGCACTTTCCATTCGCCTATTTCATCATGAAATGGGGTGAAGTTGGATTTTAAAAAGGGCAAAAGATAAATTTTTATCATCTCCAATGATGAGTTCAAGAGATGTTATCCTTATAATCCTAATTTGGGAAAAGTAAAATACCTAGAAATGATGTGTTTGATGAAATAGCCACATGGAATTAGGCGTAAAGCTCTTCATAATTGCCACTTACATTTGAATCTTTCTAGGAAGATGTTTCAAGAGAGGTGTCCAGTATATTAATTGGGGATTGCTCCAGTATACTCAACCGAAGATGTGTAATCTGCATGAACGCATTCGGCTTTGCCCTTATTTATGGAAGATCCACGTTTGTTTCTTCTGCCCGAAAGTACAAGGGGTGTAGCGATGATTCTAGATCTCTCTTGTGACTTCAGCCCTTACCTTAGTGAGTTCGGTTTGTTTCAAAGGTTACCTTATATGTGAACAATAGAGGTGGGGCGAATAATGACATCATTCCCGAGGGCTGCTATTTATCCGGGTAAAACGGACAACATTTAATATTGGATGCCTTGAGTTTTGAATTCATTCGAACTAAATGAATTACTCCATTACGATACGATAACCAATCAGATTTTCTTTGTGTCGTCCAGGTTTTTTTTTTCCAATTTGCCTTGCCGTTTATCAACCTGATATAGCGTGTTTTTTACTATCGTGAACCACAAAATCATGAGCCAACTTCTAAGAAGAAAATTTGGCAAAAACACCTTGAAAAAGGATATTGTTCTTTGAAGTTTTTCATATTTTTTTTTCGAATTGATCGCAAGTACGAAGCGGATCCAAAACGGGTACCAAACATCCAAGATTGGATTATGGGGGCCAATATCCTTGTTAATGGCAGTTGCTAGGATCCAAAGGGAATGATGGGGGTGTTGGTGTCGTTAGAACCATTGATGGATGCCTTCGGATGCGGATAGCGTCATATCCACAACCACATTCGAAATCGTTTTGAAATATCGAATATCCACATTCGTAGATACAAACATAATATGATAATTGTTCAATCCATCAACGATCGACAAATTAAGGAACTTAAATGAATAAAATTTAGTTTAGTTTAGTTTAATTTTTTTTCCAATCCAGTTGATTATTAAAGTATGAAAAATAAACCAATATGATGATAATAAATAATTTTGAGCAATTAATATACGTTTAGTGTGTGTGATATAGACTTTCAACTTAATAAAATATTTAATTATTATATTTTATTATGCTAAAATATACATAATTTAAACAATACTAATTAAAAAAACAAATGGGTAATTATCATATGTGGATGTACCTACATCTGCGTCCTTCTTCCAAATGTCAAATATATTCACTTTTCTTGTTGTTGTTTGAACATAAATTCAAACAACAAACAAGTATAATTGTTGAGATTAAAGTGTTTGTTTGTTCCAATGGGCACACCAAACTACCCGTATATATGTACACTATTGGGAAACAATGGCTGAGTCACGGACTAGGTCGATTTCTTGAAGACGATTCGGCGATCTGGTCGGTGTACTTGTCGCCGCCGCCTCTGGGATAAAACAGCCTTCTGAGAAAAAATAATTGATTTTCTTGCACAATAAACCAATTCATATTTTCACTTTCGATTTAAATTTAACTGCTCATTCTGATTTTGTTTTTTAAGAAATTTTAATGGTGGAGGAAGAAGAAGAGAGAGATAAGAATAAAAAAAAATGAGTAGTTCGGCAATAAATAAACATGTAGAGGAAGTCGGTTCAGATCTAAAAAAATGGATCTCAATTTTTTACCACCTCAAATAAAAAACTGTTTTTTTCCTTTATAGTCTCATGATGTGGGACTATTCATATATAACTCACCTCACACTTATCCAATTTTTTAAATAATTCTTCTTTTAAAAAATGAATCATTTTTCCAACAATCCCCCACTTGAATTTTTTTAAAATATATTTCGAGCAATTTCTAGAAACATACGATTGTGCATAAACAAAGGTGTCATCCGACTTGAACCTTTGCACAGTGAATAAGATTCAGTTTTACTAGAGTAACACGTAGTCCTGAACTCTATTCCTGACATCAGACCACACACAACCTATTCTATAGTGCAATCAAATAAGCCCGTGCATTAATGGCCATGCACGTCTGTCCCAGTTTAGTGAACGCTCTAGAAGTTTTGCCTAAAACTTCATAAGAAACTTCCACATTTCCACATTCACAAAGGTGAGTCTATCAAGAGCACTCCTGAAGGTAGGTACTCCACTCCAAATAGAGTATAGATCTCATTAAGAGTTTTTATTAACTCATCCTCTAATCACTTCAGGAATACATGCTTCTTAATATATAAATTTAGCATGTTCATCTACTATCACTACACAACTTGTTTTTACTCATTGAACCTAGTTCTTGGGATCTCCACTCATTTAGGTCGGGTTACCATTCTGCATGATTCCACAATCTCAGGGCAATAGTCCCATTCTTTTAGAATTATTAAGGACTTTCTTTCTAGTCAGTCCTTTTGTCAAAGGATCTGCCAAATTGCCATCACTTCATATGTGATGTTCTCTAACAATGCTGTGCATACGACTGTCATTTTTTTACTGTTGTAATATCGGTTTTGTTTTTTTCCAATAGTCATCAAGTTTTTTTAATCACTATATATGTGATCTTCTTTTACAGTATTGTGCTTACGACATCGTCTTTTTACCATTGTAATAACGGTTCTATACTTTTTGCAATAGCCGCGATACTATCGCAATCGATTACACCACTGGTGTCGGTTTTTCCCTTATGGGGATCTCAAATAGCAGATTTCTTTAGTTCTCTGCTTCTTAACTAGTTGTGGCCAGTGCTATTATCTCAGTCTCTATAGTAGACTGAGTCAAAATAGTCTGCTTTTTGGGTTTTCAAGAGACAGCTTCTTCAGCGATGCTAAATATATAGCCACTGGTCATTTAGAATCATCATATAAAGTCTTTCAACCTGTATTAGAATATCCTTCAAGTACTGTTGTATATAACGGTGTTGTATACACAATTATATGATTTTTGTTTGACGATAACAACCAAATAAATATTATTTTAATGTGTTTGATATTGTACTGTTATTGTACGTCACAGACTGGAATATAATATTTATATTTAAATAAAATACAACTGTACAGAAATTTAAATATTCACAGTATTTTATTTGAATAGAATATTTTATTTCAATATCAAACAGTACAAATTTTATACTTCTCTATTTGTTCATCTCTGTATTACACTTCATGCCATATCAGATTTCATATATACAGCTCCTCATTACAGATTAAGTCAGTCACTCTTTTTATACATACATTCAGTCTCAACACTCATATTTACATATATACACTAACACTATGTGTTCCTGTCTTCTATTGTTTTTTTCTTGTCTTCAGTTTTCACAGCTTTCTCTGTCAGTCCAGTCATGTACACCTGTCATACACAGAAACACACACACACAGTACATTACAATGGAAATAAAAACAGTACACATGCAAAAAAAAAATTTAAAAAAAAAAAATATTTGCCTCAGTTTTCTGGTGTGTTTCTCATCATTTTTCATGACTTGATCTGATTCATCTGTGTCTAGCAGAAAGTTTGTATATGTACAGGGACAGGAAATTTTCTGAATGACTGCATATACACACGTGTATATATATACACGTGTGCACTGCCACGCCAATTCAGTGTGCAACTGAGGAGTAGCCACGTGGACCTTCTCGACTCAGTGCACATGAAAATAAAGTCAAACACAACTCAATGTAAAGTCAAACAGCAAAGAAAAACATCAATGGCCGAGCGAAAGACAAAACAGCTCAAAATTCAAACAAAGTGCACAAAAACAGTTTCAACAAAAGCAAAGCCAACATAAAGTGTTCAAGCACATGGAGCCGAGTACAAGTCAACAAAGTCAAATCAGTTTGATCAGCATGGTCAACACAGCAAATTGGTTGAAGCACAAAGGAATGGTGAAATTACAATACATGGTGAATGACAACAAATAGATGCAGTATACATTAGTGTACATGACAGGTATACATGGTCGAGACAGCAAAGAGATGAAACTTGGACAAGCCAGGTTCAAGATCAACAAATCAGCATGATCAATATGTGTGCAGCATGAGTTCAGTTTTTTTTTAAATGGTCGAGAGTGTGCAAAGAAGATGCACCCAGCAATGTATGGTCAAGCAAGATTAACATGGCAATTCGAAATGGTCAAGACAAGCATTAACACATGCAGGTTGAGTTTACAAACAAAACTGGTCATGAATGAAACATATGCAAATAGTAAAGGGTCAGTGCTGTTCATCACAAACAGGTTCGACTTGACAAATCCACAATATGAAGACAAGTTACAACATTGGTCAAGCACAGGGCCAAAACACAAGTGCACAGCCAGGATATAGCAACAAGTAAATCTATGGGCATGATGACAGAAAGGTGTAAGAGCCAAGAGGTGAAAGTAAGATTCAGGCAAGAACATGGTGAACCAAGTCAATGCATATTCAAGGACATGACTCAATTCAGCTATAACGTTGGTTCAGCAACAAATTAGTATGCATAGGTTCAACATGAAAGTGGTTGAAACATACAGTCAACAATACAAGTATGCACAGGATCAAAACATGTATACAAGTGTGTAAACAGATGGAAAGAAGGACAACAATACAAATGTATGCATGCAGCGTCACATGCTCAATCAAAGTAACAAGATCTGATCAAGAGTACAAATTCAAAGATGGCATAGTTCAAATCAGTGTTGGCAACAGTAATTAAACTCGACAAACTAATTATTTTTCAAAACTGGAAAACAAATTCAATCAGGAGCAGATATACACATCTCTATTTGGGCAAGTTATTTCAGAAATACAGTGATCAAAGAATGGCAAGATATCATATATTTTTTTCAGAAATCATCAAGCAATTTAAGGCAGTTATATCTCTCCAGAATTGCCACATTCAATTAGGGCCGAAGCTGCTTAATTTCAAAAAGGGAAAATATGTTTTAAAAGCCAAGAACAGGTAAAGATTCACACAGGGACCACTTTCAATTGTGGAAAGTTTTTTTTTAAAAATTGATTTACTCACTTAATGCCAAAGGTTTAAATTTAAATCTGTCTCGAAGAATCAAATTGTGTCCGGATTCATCATTGTCAATCACGCAAGATTTTAAAGCCAAGAATTTTCAAAAGGGGAAACCGAAAAATTATCAAGCCTAGTCATTAAATATGAAATCAGAGTTTTAGGGTTTCAATCCTACCCTATATTAGACACCAATTCATCATCGGCAAAAAAGCATCGATATACCATGCAACAATTCAAAAAGAAATCACTGTAAGCCAAAATCACAAATTCACAGAGCAACATTGAAAATTCAATCAAAGAACCTTACAGGTTTTCGATCGCAAGCAGCGTGGATTGCTCAAATCAGGTTAACCGAGAGTGACAACGAATTCAAGCATTTAGAGAGCCATTTTCTTCATCAATCAAAGCATCGACTTGGGACGAATTCAGAAACCCTAGGAGCGCCGCCATGTTTTGAAGAAGCAAAGTAAACGAGTTTGATAATTTGCAAATGGGCCGGCCAAGAAATGAAAAGGGGCTTTGGTTTTGGTTTTCAAAAAGGGGATGACCCCTTATATTTAAACACCTAGGGTTTTCTTTGTCTATTTAATTTTGTCTTGTTTTTTATTTTCTTCGGTAAACAATTCTGAACAGTTTATCTAGAAGTCTGTAAAATTCTAGAGTTCCAGTCAGGGTGTTGACTGGCAGTCCACTAGAGTCTGTAAAATCCGGTTACGTGTTACTGGTCTGTAATACGGGGAAATCTGATCGAGGGGACATCGATCAGTCTAGGGTTTTGAGCGTAGGGTTAGAACAGGAGCAGGCACTGCGAGTGTACATGGTCTTGTATGCGGGATCTGTTTATAACACCTAGTAGAAACCTTAGGAATGCAGCAGTAGGCAGGGTTTTGCCGAAGCTGGGTATATCTGTGTGTGATTTATTTTCTGCACTTTTATTTCTGCTGCATTCTGTGATCTGTTTAGTATTCTAATATCCTGTCAGTTTTTCAATTCAGTTTCAAAACTGTGATAAACCCTATTCACCCCCCCTCTAGGGTTAATCAAAATCCAACAAGTACAACTGAAAACTTTTCATAATGTAATCCAAGGTTCATAGTTTATTATACGTATCTCATAACCCTCTCATTAGCATGTTAATGCTCTATACTAGGTCTACTGAAAAACAACATAATAATCCCACGACATAGGTAATGTCGGGTATAGTACAATCAGTGGCATCCGAAGGCTGCCAATAATGCTCGCTTAAACAGACTATCCTATACATTCACCAGTGTCCTTAAATAAGTTTACACTGGGGTCATATGGTGTACATGCAGGTCTACAGTCAAAGTAATTGTATTTCTTTAGACTCTTCTCAATTTAATGAGATTGATCCAAAGAAAATCCCACTTTTTACCTAGTAATCTTAATATCAGGGATTACACTCGCCTTACCTAGATCTTTCATATCAAAATTGGCACTTAATAAGGATTTGACTAAGTTTATGGCATGAATATTTGACCCAACGATGAGATGGTCATCTGCATAAATACATATAATAGTGCAAATGTCATTCTCAGACTTGTAATAAATGCATTTGTCACTTTCATTAACTTTAAAACCATAAGAAATGATTAAGTTATCAAATTTTTTCATGCCATTGTTTAGGTGCTTGTTTTAAACCATATAATGATTTATCTAATTTGCATACTTTATGTTCTTAACTATGTACTACAGATCCATCAAGCTGGTCCATATAAATTTCTTCTTCTAATTCATCATTTAAAAAACGTGGTTTTAACATCCATTTGGTGTATTAATAAATAACAAATAGAAGCAAGTGGGATTAATACCCGTATGAATGTAATTTTAGTTACAGGTAAAAAAAAATGTCAAAGAAATCTATATTTATTCTTTGCTTAAAACCTTTAGCTACTAATTCTGCTTTATATTTATCAATAGTGCCATTAGGTTTTAATTTCTTTTTAAGCACCCATTCACAACCTATAGATTTACAACCAAAGAATAAATCTACTAAATGCCAAGTCTTATTGAATTCCAGAAAATCCATCTCATCATTTATAACCTCTAGCCAAAAACAGACATCTAAAAAAGATAAGGCCTCTTGGAGGTTTAAGGGATCCTCCTCTATAGTAAAAGCACAAAAATCCGAACCAATTTTTTTTACGGTGCTTGCTCTGTTACTTCTTCTAGGTTCAGTTTCAGAAATTTTATTAAGTTCTGTTCTAATAGGCATACTTGATGTGCCCCTACTATTCCTTAATTTAAAAAAAAATTGTTTCATAAAAATCGGCATCATTTGATTCAATTATATTATGACATTTAGGTCATAAAATCGGTATGCTTTGCTATTAATAGCATAGCCCATAAATACACATTCATATGTTCTACTTGCCGATTTTATTCTCTTAGGATCTGGAATGCAAACATATGCTAAACAACCCCAAGTTCTAAAGTACGACACATTGGATTTATAATTCTTTAAAATTTCATAAGGTAAAATTTTATTCTTAGATTAGGGGATTCTATTCAGAACATAGCATGCAGTCAATTAAAATATCCCCCCACCAATGGTTTACTGCACCAAAATTTAATAAAATGACAAATACTAATTCGGTAAAGGTCCTATTTTTTTTTCATCTTTACCGTTCATTTCAAGTGAATATGGTGCAGATCTTTCATGTACTATACCATGTAATTTATAAAAAAAAAATCAAAATAAACTAGATTTATATTCTGTTCCTCTATCACTATAAATTCTCTTAATTTTCTTATTTCTCAATTTTAGCTTTTTAATGTTCCAAACATGTCAAATGCACCACAACTTTAAGAAACACTGTCTTCCTAATTGTAAGCTTTATTTTCACATTACCAATCTCTACGGTTTTAGTGGTGTGAGGATCTCCCAACAATACTTTCTGATCATCAGCAGCTGTGTACATTGTGAATATATCACGATCATAGCAGACATGGCGAGAAACACCAGTTTCTACCCACCAACCCTCTAATCCACCATCAAAGTGAATCTCAGTAGTCGTGGCCGTTAAAGGCTTCTCAGTCAGGTTTGCCTGCGGTGCAGGGCTTAGCCTGTTCTGACATTGTCGTGCCATATGACCTGATTTTCCACAGTTGTAATATTGAAACAACTTTCCTGAATCATTCTTTTTGGCTGGTTGCTGCTGTCCTTTATGGTACCCTTGTGGATTCTCATTCTATTCTCAACTGACCGGCTGTGGAGGCTTACTATTACTTGAGATGTTAATATGTTTGAAAATTTATATTTTTCTTATAGAAAAATATCCGTAAACTCATAGACTAACATAAGTTATTCACATAAAATATTATTTTCTGCATTTGTACCATTCCACCACACTTGTGGACTATACTAATGGTAAACAACTTACATAGTAAATTTAATCATCACATATAGAGACTACATAAACCAAGGTAACAAAACACTTGGGTTAAAAAAATACTTAGGTTCAGTCAGTTAACATTGTTCCAATCAAATAATGCACACTCTTAGGACTCAAGCAAAGTGATTAGCGTGACCCAAAACTACAGTACAAGATAATGAGTAGGGTTCATGATTAGTTATCAAATTTCAAAGTTTTATAAACCAATTTCCACCATGCTACCATTTTACAACTACAAAGATGGCATGCTTACAATTCTTTAAGGCTATGGGATCAATGGCAACCAACAGTAACTTATAGTTCGTATCATTTTATGTCCAATGAAATTCATACATATAAGCTTCCTTTTTGCTTCTATTTTTTTTCTAAAGAATTCTGATTAAAACGCAACTTAGAAGGTGACTTAAGCTCGTTGGAAAAAGAAGGCATAGCCAAGAAACCTCTATGTTGGTATTTAACAAGCCAAAATAGAATATGTTAATTACCTAATACCTGATACCTTTCTAGTGAATTTTCCATAATACCAGACACAATCAGCTATCAATTCAAGCATGCATTAGAAAGGGTTTAAAAAATTATATTACCTTTCTCTGATGCTCATCCTGGTGGGTGCCACAACAATAAAGAATACCGCAGCCCATCAATCCATTTCTCACAAACTTGGATTTCATGATGCCAACTACGTAACTGCAGCGCGAAGCCACCTTCCATGCCTACAAAATTGTCTACCTTTTAACCCTAATTTCACGTAGATGACGGCAAATCCGGATTTCACATCAAATCATTCTACTTTTTTCTTCTGACGCCAGTAATAAACATGCGAAGAAGTTCGCTACTTAGTTTCAAAGCACTTGAATTGGTTGTAGTTAATTGATTCCTCTTTGATGTTCCAGTTTCCACTTGCTCGATATCTCGTTGCCAGAGAAGATAGTAGAAGGAGTCGTAGTTTCAAATTGAGTAAGATTTCAAGGCGTTGAGTATTTCAAAGCGTTGAGTAGATATAGGAAGATGGCGGCACCTTCAAGCAAGTTAGGGTTGCAGCCATTGTTTCGAGATCGTCTTTCTTGAAGACGATTCAGCGATCTGGTCGTTGTACTTGTCGCCGCCGCCTTTGGGATAAAACAGCCTTCTGAGAAAAAATAATTGATTTGCTTGCACAACAAACCAATTCAGATTTGCACTTTCGATTTAAATTTAACTGCTCGTTCTGATTTTGTTTTTGAAGAACTTTTAATGGTGAAGGAAGAAGAAGAGAGAGATAAGAATAAAAAGTTGTTGTTTTTTCTGAGTACAATAAATAAACATGGTAATACATGTAGAGGAAGTCGGTTCAGATATAAAAAAATGGATCTCAATTTTTTACCAAGTCAAATAAAAAACTTGTTTTTTTTTTTCTTTCATAGTCCCGTTATGTGGGACTATTCATATATGACTCAACTCACGCTTATCCAACTTTTTAAGTAATTCATCTTTTAAAAATGAATCATTTTTCCAACATACACGACAGTGCTTCGTCAACAAAATACGACTTTTTCGGCTTTTTGAATCAACATATTTATATATGCTTCATATGATCATTTTAAGTATTTTACTGGTTTGCGGATGTGATAAAGGCTTATACAAGACGCGTTCAATGTGTCCTGCAAATTTTTTTTTTTTTTTTTTTTTATGGAAAAACCTTTGTGGTCTGTATAGACGAAGATATTCTTGAATTAAAGCGATTCAATTTAGCCATTGAGTGATATGTCTACATGATTTTACTACAATCGTTGCCATAGAAAAGCGGGTTTACTTGGAAACTTGTAGGTTTACTAAAAGACAAAGGAGTCGTTGACTTGAATTGAAGTGGATCTACAAAACCAAGTTTTATGAAAAAGGAACGGTCCAGAAGCATAATGCAGTCCATTAAGTTGCGAAAGCAAAGTTGAAAATTAGAAATTAAGAAGCGGCGCACTTGAAGTAACCATGGAAAGCTATTGCAAAATAGACATAGATATTAAATGAACAATGAAAAGATATCCTAGAGAATCATACGAAGAAAAGATTCCAGATATACTGCAGATATTTGTTTAAATAAATATGAAATATATTGATTTAGATAACTGATCAGGAAAGAAACATGTAAATGAAATCTAGAGAAGATTTTTAAGGAATTCATTTGATATAAAAAGCTGGGCTATAAATAGCTAAAATATTGTAAGCATTTGCAAATTAAAGAAAATCCCGAGAAGATCAAGCAAATTTAGTAGTAGGAAGCTCTGCTGGAAAAGAACAATCTTTTGTCTCTTGTAATTCTCTACGTATTTTGATTAAAAGTATGCTTTTTAAATCATATATTATGCTAATGGACTCTGCTCTTACAGACTTTAACGGGCTCGACGTTCTTGCACATACAGAAAATACTGACAGAAAGTGTGGTTGTGCACATGTATAAAAATAGTTATCCACATTTCGGTACATGAATTTTTGCACATACACACACATATTAAGAACCTAAAACCAAGGAAAACAACACTTGTTACTGTACACAAATATACAATCTATCATACAATCCAAACCACACAAGAAGCAGCATCAAGAACAATCCTTTTATGGAGCAGCAGTCGTAGTATTGGCAAGTTCATTCACCAAAGCCAGAGCATTACTAGTCAACCGTGCCACACTCAGCACATACTTCCTTACCTCATTCTTAACATTTCCATTGGTAACCCTACTAGAAAACCCATCCATACACGTATCATCATCCGTAAGAGCGGCGCTGGCCCATGTTTGTATGCTGTTGAGTTGGAACTTTATGTCTTTCCCTTTCAGATGTGCGATTGCCACCACCGATTCCTTCAGCTCGGCTACCGAGTCTCCTACTGTCTCCATGCAGTCGCTTAACGCTCCTGTTCATTTCATATTACAAATTCAGCCAACAGTTACAAGTATAATCTCAACAAAAATTTATCATCTAATTACCTTTTACTCTAGGGTTCAGGCCTCTGCTCAAGGGTATTTGGTGTATGGCTTCGGAAGCGGAATGAGTAGCGTTTAAAGCAACCGAAAGAGCGATGTAAGCTAGTTGCCTTGGGTTACTTTGGATGATGTTGGAGTAAGATGAGAGGGAAGCAAAGCAAAGTGTTGGGTACGTTGTGGTGCTGCAAGAAGTCTTTATGAACTCTGTTTTTATTATATTATTATTAGATGGAATGATTCTTGCTTCTATGCATGGTTTCGTATGGATATTTGAAAGGAGAATGAGGGTGAAACATAGTAGGAGTTTGTCTTGCTTTGCCATATTTGCTGGTATTTTTTGACTGTTGCAAGAAGAGATCGATGTTATTTTGTATAGCTATTGTAGTATGGGAGAAGGGAGCATTTTATACTAGTCTCTGGGAACAGCGCAGAAAGCAAACAAGCATGGGTCTATGTTATGCCTTTCAAACCATAAACTCTTTCGTGGTATACACCTTGCATAAACTGAACATCAGTATTTGTTGAATTATCAAAATTATGCATGGTTCACCCAATATACGATTTATAGTATACATATTAGCAAAGGTATAGAAACTGCATAAATATTAACTTCCAAATACACTGGCGGGTAATGCCGTGGACTGATAACCAACTTCAACCCCACCATTTGTCTTTCACACGTGAATGATACAACAACAACAACAGAGTTATGGAGATTACTCCAAGGTATGCTATTGGTGTTTTCCTCAAAATGTTATTTGCCAACTCCACTCATTCAAGCAAAATAAGTGCTTAGAAACCGTAAGAGCACAACCAACAATGGCTTGTTCAGTTACTAAACAAGCCACGGAGCAACCACGTGTGGCTTGTTCACTCACCCGTAGCTGGTCTGTGGCTAGTTTTGAGCTCCTCCGTGGCTGGTTCACCCAACAGAGATTGGTTCTTATAACGGCAAACTGTTTGCCATTATAAGATTATAACGGCAAACACTTTGTCGTTATAAGATTATAACGGCAAAGTTTTTGCCGTTTTATGTTTTCTGATATGTTTTATGTTTATAACGGCAAAGAGTTTGCCGTTATAAACAAAAAATAATTTTTTATTATATTTTTTTAATGTTATTATTTAAGTAGATTCGTGGCTAGTTTTTCTTCTGGGTGTCATGTGGCTTGTTTAGTTGTAAAATAAGAGAGAGAATGAAGTGAACAGAACGGATGGTTGGTTATGGTCTAATAAATCATCTCTTTAGATACAATGAAGTCAAGAATTAACTCTAATTTATTGATTGTGATTGTACTGTTGAAATCTATTCAAACTATCATGTCGACGATTGTCGTAATCCTGGATTTCGGGTTTGTGATATGTAGTATCATGAATCAAATACGTAGTTAATGGATATGAGAAAGGCAGACTGATTTCCAGAATTTTCTGAGTGATTTCTACGACGAAATATTACCTTTGTATAGACGTGAAAATTCCCATAGTTCTCCTCTTGTTAATAATACACCAAATAACCCATGCTACCTCAGCTTAATTATACACCCAAACCGAAGTGTTAATAATATATACTGGCAAATCTACTCTGCCTTGTTACCTCAGCTTAAAAGCCGAATCTTCTCGAATAAATCTAGTTTTCAATGCTGTAATGTATGGTCAGTTCCCACAGTTCTCCTCTTGTCTTTCTCCCCCTCTTCTCCAAAACAAAAATCTTCCCCAAATCGTACTAAAATTGTGACAGTGTTACGACTAGATAAGCTACCCCAGTTATAACCTGACGTTAAGATTTTGCCTTCCATATTGCTTCATGTCTTCAAATTCTTTTTTTTTTTTTTTTTTTTTTACAGGAAAACATAAAATAATAAAAACAGGATATTATAAATAACATGTTTGCTTGCATATCAAGGACATCCCATGCACATACGATGATCATATTTGCATATGCTTCATTACATGCCTGAGTTGAAAAGTTCAAAGAAAAGATGTTTTACTCCATAACTCTCTTTTCCATTACCAGTACGTTTCTAAAGAGATGTGGACGGCATTCACAAGTATCCATCTCAACAAATAATTTATATTACTCAATCCGGTTGAAGATCTGTCTGAAAAATATTTTATATGAATAAAAGATTATAATTTGTTTCTTATCAGTGTTTTCTTATTCGCATGGCCTTATCCATATCCGTCTGTTCTCCCGTAGCACACTACTACAAAAATGAGCACATTCGACACTAATTTGTGTGCGTTGCATGAAAAGTGTGGCGAAAGCTATGCATTCTTTGATCTTCTGCAACAACATTCATTTGTTGTTGCATTAGATGTGAACGCAGTGTTGCGGTTGGAATTCTTGTGCTGTGACGTGCAACAACAGTTCGAAGTGTTGCATTACATAAATACATGTCAGGTCAGCGATCCGCGTTACCAGTTTAAACATAACCTCAACCGTAGATGCATGATTAATCCAACAGTTCAAATCGATTTCTGCTTCCTATCTGAACATTACCCCCATAATCCAATCACCAACAGCCACCTGCTATGTGAAATTTTGGAGCAATCTTTCCCCCTTCACGAAATAATTAAAAATAATCTGGTCAATCTATGTTCTTCTTCTCCAACATCTAAAGGTTCTTTCCCTTTTTTTACTGTTGACAAAAAATTAAACCTCAATTCAAATGGACTTACTCCTGGACCATAACTTTAATTTAATTCCTTTCAGTTCGAGAGCTTGTCAAAAAATTAAACTTGAATTCACATGGAAAGAGGTTCAAGCTTTTCTCCACTCGTTGCTCAGATCGGAGATTGGAAATGGACTCTCCAACAATCGGAGCAGCAAAGAGGGTGGTTCATGGCCGAAAGCTTTGGCAATTGCAGCAGGGGTTCATTAAAGAAAGCAGATCTCACGTCAACTTCTGGGCTCGCCTTTCGCTATCATCGAAGACGGCTAGCTTCAGGTTCGAGCTTGGAACTTCATTTTTAGTCGTGTTTATTTTTTTGTTTGCTTGTAGTTAGGCCTGTCAATGAGCTTTGAAATCCGTTCACATCCTTAGTTAGAAAACTAGAAAATACCCAATCTCTGAAAAACAGATGTGGATATGGTGGTATATGGCTTTGAAAATTATTCATCCAACTTTAATTAAGATAAAAACAGATGTAGATCTTTTTTAGGTACTTAAAGCTAGACTAGATTGTTCCTTTACCAAGTTGAATTCCAGTACAATAAAGTTCGCTCGTTTAGTTGGTATCTTTGTCTGCTCCCTGACCTAATTCTGATAACATGTCTTGAACTGATCATAGTTCCGATTAATTGCAGTTCTACAAGAGAAATTGCCAATTTCTGTTCAAATGTTTACAAGTTACATTCTCATTTAACATATAGAATTTAAAAAAAAAAACATGAACATATCAAGCATAGTCAGCGCTTTTGTAGGCAAATCAAAACTAGCATATTGTACACATACATGTAAGGAGATGCACATGTCATTTAGGTATCAGCAGGTGACCACACTTATCTTCTCTGAATTATGCTATCAAAGCAGCGCTGTCAATGTGGATACTTACACACATCTTAGACGTATATGTTTATTAAATACACATACATTCATTAGATTGGTTTATCAGTCTATTAGTTGGTTGGGTGATTAATCGAGTTTGGTGGTTTAAGCAACGACTAAAGGAATTGAATTCTTTCATTTAAGCAGCTAATGGAGGCAGGGAGAAAAACTTATGAAGCTTTAAAATCAGAGAACACCAGCTTTAAAAACTAATTTTAGCTTTCTTATAAACTAATTAGCATTATTTGTTCACCAAATTTTCTTTACATTAAATATAAGTATAATTTCATTATCTTTATGAATAAATATATAGCGCTAGTCGTAAGTATTCCAATAATATCCAAAATATCTAGTTACAAAACAGAAAGCAATAAAAATAAGCGTACCCGGACAACATACAAGTTATAGTAGCATTGTTTCATTGATTTGTGATGTTATAAAACGTTTTTGTGACAAAATATAGTATTTTTGAAAAGTCTGTGCTGCTTAATCTACTTACTGCGCCAAGCGCCAAATCTTCAAAAAGGTTTTGTGCCTTTGCATGTCATGTGCCACAGCTAACACTCATCTGATTAGTAGCGCAACATTTTGAAAGTGGTGGTTTAAAATGCTTACCATCAACATGTCATATGAAAGAGTTAATGACCAGTTGTGGCTTATTGGCAGTAAACAAATTGTTTTTGACTGTGTTAAAAGGTTCTAACTAACATAAGTTGTGGCTTATTGGCTTATTGCACAGATTCTAAAAATCTGCATAATGACCATTAGCTAATCTTCCATAAGTATGTTGTCAGGTGATACAGAACAACTGCAAAACATAAGACTATGTTTATCCTGCTTTCCGCAACCAACTATGTGCTGCTGCACTTGATAAATTTGACATGGTAAGATTCTAGTAATAATAAATTATTACACTTTGGCTGGTTGATTTATGGTAAGTTTATCTATTCAATTTTTTGTGTGAATTTATTTAGGCACTTAGGGTACAATTTAGGACATAAATGTTATCTTCTTTATGGTAAGATTCTAGTAATAATTCTTCCACTATATTAGTCAATAGGCCAAACGGGGTACTTTCTAGAACCAAACAGACTGTTAATCATCTTCTAGTTGCAGTTACCAGTACACTATATGCTTGTATGTAATAAATCACTTTCTCTTTTTCTTTATATTAATGCAAGATTCATTGCAGAAAGCCTTTTTCAATGTTAAATTGGTTACCCTTAACTGTAATGTATGGGTTCATAAGGGAGGACTTTACTGATTTTCCCTATTCTATTGTAACAGACAACAAGTGGTTCCAAGACAACAAGTGGTTCCCTTAACTGTAAGCGCTGACATCTGTTATTGCAGAATATTTTTGACGGTATGTATTGGATGCAACCGAAGAATGATATGTAGAATATTTTAGATGGTTTGAATGTGATGATGAATATTTCGGATGAGTTTATTTTATGTACAAAACTGGTATTGCAGAATATTTAATTAAACTGTTGTATTTGTTTTTTTCTAATGTAGCATTTGTCGTCTTCTGCTGTTGCATTTACTTTTTTTCTGATGTTGCATTTAAAGATAATGGTGTTGCATTACATAATACAGTGGTGTTGCATTAAATAAAATATTATTAATTCCACATGGCATGTGGACCCCACTGTTGACGTGGCGTGTGACACGTTGGCAGCTGATGTGGTTAGCTGACGTGACATGTGACACATGTGCAGCTGACGTGGAGAGCTGACGTGGCATATGACACGTTGGCTGCTGACGTGGAAAGTTCATGTGGGTCCCGCTACCATGACCTGGAAGCTAGGCTCTGGCTTCTGCTTAAGGCAACGCTGTATGTTGTTGCATTACATGCATATGCTGTTGCAATAGGGTTATATATGGTTATAATGCAACACTTTCTTTCCGTGGCCATAGATGGGCAAAAGCGTTGCCTTAGAGGCCTAATGCAACGGCCGCGGATGCCACGCCCCCCTGGTGTTGCCTATTTGAAAAAATGGCCTACGGCAACGCTTTTTTGATCTACGGCCACAGTAAAATAGTGTCGAATATGCCCACTTTTGTAGTAGTGGCATGTCCAGAGCCACTTATTAGCACGATATCTTCCTCTTCATTCCATACTCTACTTGCATCATCGAAATTAAATTGTATAGTGCTCTTGGTCGGATCAAAGCCACACAAACTGATTTGAATTCGATTACGTTGTTCCAAAACTTCATTAAATCCTGAAAGTGGATAGTTCGATAACCCGTTTGCACCTGGTGAGTTGAACTATTGTCTGAAAGAATATATTACATAGATCCTTGAAGTCAGAAGTAGACATTATCTTCCGTCGCTCAAACCGTAAAATTACCAACAAATTTTCAGAAAATAATCTTCAACCATGAAAGGTTCGACTGCAGCGGTTTGATGGAGACAATTTTACTCGTTGACAAGAGACAATGAAACTCTTTCTAATCACCGTCAAATTGTTCTACATTTTGCAATTGAATTGGAAGTGATACTAGAGGAAACTAGCAAGGATGATGCTACTCTAAAGGAAAAACGTGCGGTAAACAAAGAGAATAATTTTCTATGCAGCGGGCACATTCTGAATGCATTGTCTACTCCGGTCTACAACGCTTATAGGAACTTAGAAACTGCAAAGGCGCTCTAGACTGCACTTGAAAGCAAGTAACTCATATCTAAGACAAGTAATAAGAAATTTCCTGTTTGTAATTTTATGAACTTCAAAATGGTCCCCAACAAGTCCGTAGCTGGACAGTAAGCGAAATGTTACTGTTGGTGAATCAACTTAAAGATGCTGGAATAGATCTCACTGAATCTTTTGTTGTCGGGGTTATTATTTCAAGACTTCCACATTCTTAGAATGATTATAAGAAAAGATTAAAACACACATAAACGAATTATGATTAAGATAGTTTACAGCGTCATTTTCGTATTGAAGATGATTCTCGTAAATGCAAACTAAATGATAATCCACGAACCAGTTGTATTTTTATGGAAGGTAAATAGTAGTCAACGAAGATGGCAATGTGGCATTCAAGATGATGATGATGGATACATGAAAGGTAAACCGTTACCTTTATATAGCCTCACACATCATAAATGACCAAAATCAGATTGATGCAGTAAGGCTATCCAGGCCGCGTCTAGTAAAAGGGTATTATCATATGCTTCTTGATAAATTATTTTAATATGGAGCCTTGGTATATTTTGAATGCCGTATATGGATAAAAGCATGCTCGATTAAAGGCCGGTTACGACCGGAAAATGAGATATTTGGCACCACCAATGTGCAGGTCACAGAGGTGGTTCAGTCTTGTGTTGGCAGATAATCAGTTGGTTGTATCGGTTTCTCGGGACATATCTTTGGAGGTGTACCCAATCGAGGAAAAGGAAAATCTTTAACCTAGTCCACCACAAGAGAGTACAGCTATTCTAACGGCTCGGAGTCGTTGGCGGTCATTTGAAGATGTTGGAATATAAATAATGGATCGAAAAAATTTCCAATGGATCCAACGCTTCACAGCCGTTGGCGGCCATTTGGAGCCGTTGGAATATAGATAACGGATTGAAACGATTTCCAATGAATCCAACGACGTCCAACGGTTATAAGCCGTTGGAATCTGTTTGAAAGTGTTTAAAATATATGACCAATAGGTCATTGGAAACCATTGGAAATCTGGGTAATTTTTTCTATAACAGCAAGCCCATTACCTTCCACCACACCATTTCAATTTCCTTTCCATTTCCGCTTCATTTCCAACCATTCCACACATATAACACACACACACACACACACACATATATATATATACATATATCAATAACAATATAAAAAAAATCAAATAAACACAAATATAAACAAAATAAACCATCTAAACATCAAAAACCAACTAATCAACATCAGATGCCAACGAACCAAGTACATACCGTCAAAATATATCCAAAATATCATTCTCCCCCACTCTAAACCAACATGTACTATTAGGGGTTGAGATGTTGATGATGATGGTTTTGATGACAACAACCTTGTTTCAATTATTATTATTATAAAATATATACTAACACTGTTATCTAGAATATGTATATATAAGAAATCTATTTAGGTAATGATTATTAAAGATTGTACAGTTCAGAGAATCAAGATTTCAATGTAGAAGAGTTCAAGATACAAGACTCGTGAGTATCAAAAATTCAAGAGCTCATGAAATATGAAGTAATTATGTCTAGATATCTTTTTAAAACTCTGGTTAGGACCTATTTCAAACTTTTTCTCACTATTTCCAAATGATTTCAAAATTACATCCTTGTATTTTAAAACTGTATTCAAAATGATTTCAAAATTACTTCCTTATTTTAAATCTATACCTCTTTATTCTTAAATATATTTTTGCTACTGAAATTTTATTTTAATTTATGTTTTAAAATTATACTTAATATATTTTAACTCCTAATTCGATTATTGATTACTTATAGTTTTAATACTAAATTAATAGCTATTTATATTTTTTAAATTTCTTAGTTATATTTATTAAGTTTTAAAGTATTTCTTATATACATAGTTTTAAATATATATATACTTTTATATTTAGTTTTTAATCATTTTTAAATTATCTTAATATATGTTCTTAATATATATTTCTACTTGAAATACTCTATTTTAATATAAAGGAATATAGTTTGTTTAACTCTAAAATCATCATAATTTATTTAATAATTATTTGCTTTGATTTAAAATTTTATATTTTTTGAAAAATACATGTATATGTAGTTATATACATTTATTTATGTCAACATATGTGCTATTGGTTTTATTTTTAAATTTTCAAAAGTTGAGTTTTTTGAATTCAAACATTTTCTAAATGGTTATGGTTGTTGGAAAACTATAAATAGGCTTCAGATTTTGAATTTTTTAAGAACTAATCATCTTCTTCTTCCTTTCTCTTCTTGCCATTATTCTTCTTAAATTCTCAAAATTATACTCTGCCGACTTTCAAAGAGATTTATATCAAACTCTTTCTCTTTCAATTCTCCATCAAAGTCTCTCTAAAATTCAAGTGTTACTCAAGAGTTATAGGCTATTTGCAATCAAAGATTGCAACATCAAGTTCTTTTGGGTCCATACTTCAAAATTGATGCTGAGAAAGGTGCGACTATAGCCCAGAAATCAATTGGGTGTGATTGTAGCACGAAAACCAATTAGTTGTTCTTATAGCCTAGTTAAATATTCAAGAGAGTGCCTTGTGCTCGAAAACAAGTGGTTGTGGACCTCGTGGCCTTTGAAATCGAGGATTGTAATATGAAGATTATATTAAAAATACATCTGCACAACTCAAAGTTTTATGGGAGTGGATGAAGGGTAATTACGAACCAGTATAAAATCCCAGTGTGACTTTCATTTTACTGCTTTTTATTTGTATTTTCTTCCTCTATGATTAATTCTGTGATTGTTGATATCTGTGATTTGCATAACATTATGTTTAATCCAAAAAGATTTCAAGAAATTAATAAAACCTATAAAACGCTATTCACCCCACTCTAGTGTTTTATTTTCCTTAAGATCCTTGATATGCATCTCCAACAATTGATATCAAAGCACTGGTTTTCAAAGTTTTCATAATCTGAATTTTTAAAAGTTTAAATGGCAGTTAACACTGGAATTGTCAATAATAATAGTTTATTTGCAGAGGGTTACTCCCCTGTTAGGCCACCATTATTCAGTGGTAGTAATTATGCATATTGGGCTTGTAAAATGAAACTTTACTTACAAACTTCAGGATTAGAAACTTCGAATATCATACAAACTTAATATGTTGAACCCACTGTTAATTTTGCACAATGGACTAATGATCTAAAAGCCACTGCACAAAATAATTCAAAAGCTATGATTAATTTATTTTGTTCACTATATAGGAATGAGTTTAATAGGGTTTCTGTTTGTAAATCTGCATATTAAATCTGGAAAACTTTGCATTTCACTCATGAAGGAATGAAATCGATGAATTAATCGGTAATCTAATGTCTTTTGAAGTCCAGATGGATGGAAGGAAAGAAAATAAGTCATTAGAAAACAAATCGATAGCATTTAATGCGATGACTGAAGATTCTGACTCAGACAGCGATAATGATGAAGAGAACTTTAATGACAAGGAATTTTAGAAAATTCCTGAGATATAGAAAAAGAAATAATTTCAAAAGGAACGAGCAAAGAAATTCTATAAAAAATAACGAAGTCCCAATTAACGTCAGATGTTTTAACTACGACAAACCAGGCCACCTAAAAAGTTATTGTCCTTATCGGGAGAGACAAAATGAACTTTTAAATGATAATTCATCAAAGAAGAGAAAGAAAGCGTATGCAAAAACTCTAGATGATTCTGATTCATCTTCCAGTGACAAAGAACAAGAAACAAATAATTCGAATATGTGCTTCATAGTGATTCACGAACTAGAACAAATCAAAGAAAGGATCTAAAAATAGGTATGCCTTTATAATAATTTTTTAAATTGTTTGGATGGATGCTTGTTTGTTTGTTTTGTCTGAAAATTTGAATATCAAATTCCAAATTTGAAATTCAAAATTCAAAATTCAAAATAATAATTATTTAATAAAATAATAATATAAAAATTATTTTTATAATAATTATTATTCGAGGAAATAACAGTATAAAATTATAGATAAATCGAATAGTCAAAAATCAAATACCTCTTTGAAAAATTAGAGGGCATGTCAACATGCATGTTTATATATGTCGACATATGTATGAAATTTGAAATTTCAAACTCTTGAATTTTCTTACACCTTTCCACCAAAACCAATGTACTGAAAAGGTGTCCCTTAACCAGAGAATATGTCCTCTGATTCTATTTAATATCAATTCCTATATCATCTCTTTCAACCTTTAATTCAAAATTCGAACTTATCTTCATTTTTCTATACTCTTCAAAACAACTGTCTAATGGCTTCCTCAAGCACACCAAAAACAATGTGGCTGACCAAGACCACAAAAGGCTTCCTTTACGACAACCCGGGTGCTATCAAAGATTACATAAGCTATGTAACCTTTGGTAAAGTGGATACACGAAAATTAGCATTTTTTTGTCATTTTACTACTTATGATCTTGAATTTCTTTTTCATCCAAATGAAATTTTAAGTTTAGTTGATTCTCGAGAAAATGACGCAGTTTGCTACCCGAATCTTGTTAAAATATTTTATGAAAACTTGAATCGTGATTTCTATGAAGGAAGTGAAAATGAAACATAGAGTAGTGCTAAAGGAACCCAAATTGTTTTGAATTGCGATGTTTTGAGTGTTATTTTGGGTTGCCAAAATGTGGGAATGGATATCATGGATTTTAAGATCAATAAAAATGATTTAGAGACATTTCACAATATCTTTGAAATCGATGAAAATATGGAATTCAAAAACCGTTTTTATCATTCAAAAGCAAGAATTGTCAACTTACTTCTCCAGCATACCGTCATTCCTCGTTCCAGAAATTTTAGCAACCAAACTTTGAATGTTTGTAAAGTACTTTTTGCTATTTGTGGAAACTATGACATCAATTGGGCTCAGGTGATTTTAAGTGAGTTTCTACCGAAGGATTTATCGTCAAAAGAAAATACATTATAACATGGAGTTTACTTTACTCGTATTTTTAATATTTTTGGAGTTGATTTCAAAGGAGAAGAGTTTGTTTCTGCAAAGATTTTCAAATCTAGAAATGAATCCCTTATGAAGATTCCACTTACGTTTCCTTCATATGAAACATTCACGGAAAAACAAGCAAGAATGGAACAAGAAGAAGAAACCGAACAAATCGATGTCGAAGAAGTGGAAGAAGATACTTCCTTGGAAAGTATTGAATTCCCTCTAACCCTTCCCAAGAAAATCCTCCTTAAAAACCAAATGATTCTAGCAAAAAACCAAAAGAAACTAAAAAGATCATTTAGTAAGAAATTTGAAAAGATGTCTACTAAAATGAGCAAGTTCTTTGGGAAAGTTGGAAGAAAACTTGGTTTGCCCTCATCCTCATCCTCAACTGAATTCTAAGTCCATTATTATGTTGTTTTTGCTCTTATTTCAATTTCCGTATTTCTATTTCATGTTATGTATTAATCCAATGTATCATTATCATTAGTATGCATGAAGCTTATATATATATATATATATATATATATATATATATATATTTTGCATAGCTAGCGGGGTTGAATGGCCCCTACAATTTTATTAGAAAAACCAAACTATTACATCAAGCTAGCTAAAATACATCAACTACATCTAGTAATAGATCGAACCAATATGTTTTTAGGAATAGAAATACCACTAAACATCCTATTGTTCCGTTCCATCCAAAAAATATATATTGATCTTAAGCAACTTCAAAAGTAAACAACCACTAATGTTTTTCCATCTTGTATTTACAAAAATCAAATACCATTCTTCCTCTGAGTTACGCCTAGGTTCATGAAGAACATAATGCAACAATGCATTTTTCTAAACAAAACCAGTATAACTACACTCGAAGAAGAGATGTCGAACTGTTTCAGAAAAGAGGCCACAAAACAAACATGAATCATCCAAAATCATACCTTCTCCTTCAACTTTCCTCTAGTATGAATACCATTCATCAAAATTCTCCACATCAGCAAATTTTCTTTTGGAACAGAATTACTCATCCACACCCTTATGTTCCAAGGAAACACACTAAGATCAACATTTAAACAATCATACACCGATGCTATACTATGATCATTATCATTCCACAAAGCATGAACACTCTCAGGAACCAGTGGAAGCCTCAATAAGTTATCCTAAATTGTTCTAATCAGAAAAGAACTTCAATTAGGTAGGGATAATAATCTATTAGAACAAACAGCAGCCATTGAAGCATTCTCATCAATGCCACTCATACTTCTTACCGAATACTCAACTATATTTCCAAGATTTTTTCCCTTACCCTCCAAGGATAAAACCAGAAAGAAATGTTTTGTTTAAACTTCAACCCACATTGAAACAGAAGAAGAAAAAAGTCCCTTTGCTTCAACATATTTCTCCACATCCAGCTGCAATTAAGAGGGATTTGCATGGTCCAATAGTGTTGACCCTTAAGAAGATTAACTCTACACAAATTTGACAAAATATTCGAGTCTAAACAATATAATTTGTCGATTCTTGATGAAAGAGCGACTCTATTCCAAGATTTCAAATTCAAGACACCCAGCCCAACATTAGACATAGGAGTGCATACTTTTTTAAAAGACACAGGAATTAACTTTTTTGAATAAGGATTTCCACGCCATAAAAAATGACCTAATGCAGAGTTAATAAAATCTATGATTTTAGTAGGCAATATAAAATTCCTTGCATAATAAATTGCCATTGAAATTGACATATATTTGACAATTACAAGCCTTCCTGCCAACGAAAATTTGGATTCTGGCCCAGATGAGATTTTAGAAATAATGCTTTCAATTAGTGGTAAACATTGAACTGATGATAATCCAAAAGACAAAGAGGAACTCCCAAATAATTTTCAAAATCATCCGTTGGAGACAGACTAGAAAAAGCATGAAGAGAGTCTTTAATAGCTTCAGAAACACCACCACATTTCAATTTAGATTTACTCTTATTAATTGACAAACCAGTTAAGTTCCCAAAAGTTTCAAGAATGTCCATTATCCCACCAATTGATTTAAAATTTGGCTTATTAAAAAGAAGTAAATCATTAGCAAATAAGATTGAGGATATTTTCACCTTGCTGTAGTAAGGATGGAAATCAATTTTCTTACAAATGAAGGCCTTGGCAGATAGTATAGAAAATAATTCCATCACACAAACAAAAAGATATGGAGACATTGGCTCTCCCTGCCTCAACTCCTGTTCAGTTTTAAAATATCCAAAAGAAGAGCCATTGACAGCAAGAGAGACATGTACAGAAGAGATACAAGTGTACACCCACCAGAGAAATAGGACTGGAAAAATCATTTTGTAAAGAATGTAGATAATTGAATCCCACCTAACTATGTCATTATCCTTCTGAATGTCTAATTTCATCACACTTCTTGGAGAAATGGAAGCTCTGTTTTAACCCCTCATCAACTCAGTAGCCATCAGAATATAGTCAGTAATATCACGACCAGGCAAGAAAGCACTTTGATTTGGACTAATAATATCATTAAGAATATGTTTCATTCTACGAGCCATAATCTTAGAGATACATTTGTAAATTAAATTACATTAAGTGATTGGCCCAAACTGAGTAACATTAGAAGGCATTGAAGACTTGGGAATTAAAGCAAGACGAGTAGCATTAATTCCCCCCAACATTTTACTATGAAGAAAAAAGTTATTAATGGCATTTATGACATCCCCGCCAATAATAGACCATCAAACTTTAAAAAAGTGTGCATTAAAACCATTGGGCCAAGGAGCACTTGTTTTCTTCATAGCAAATATAGACTTAATAATTTCATCACCAGATACCTCCCTAATAAGCAGATTCCTCTTATCATTGTGAATGGTTAGGAAGTTAATATGAGAAAAAGACTCAAGATTAATAGGGTTACTCGAAGAGTTACCTAGAAGTGATGAAAAATATTGAAGAAAAGCCGATTGAATCCAATCAGAATCAGAGAATAATCTCCCCGCAACATCATGAATAGAAGTTAAATTAGCAGCAGCTTGTTTGAACTTAAAAAAGTTATGAAAAGTAGAGATATTTTTGTCTCCATGAAGTATGCACTTTGTTTTGTTCTTTTGCTTTGCCATTTTGCCTTCTTAAATAATTTCCTTTTCTAGTTCAAAGGTTAAAGAATTCTCTTGGATTTAAAGGTGAGCCGTTTCTTCTTCATCACTATAGTTCACTGTTGCATTCTGAATCTGGAAAAGATTATTCCTGATTGAATTTGATAAGCTAACTCCATCACCATAATTTTCTCTTGCCCAAACCTTCAGAACCATCTTCAACCTTGTCAATTTTTCCCGTAAATTAAACATTGGATTACCATGAATATGAACCATCCAACAATTAGAAACCAGTGGTAAAAAAATTGGATGTTCAGTCCAATTATTAAAAAATGAAAAAGAGGGATGTATTTTCATGGATGTCTTTCCTCAATCCAAAATCATAGGTGAATGGTCAGATAAAGAAGGAAGAGGAATGTTAGTAGTGAGGTTTGGCCAAGAAGTAATAGCAGCAAAATTCTGATAAGGTCTATCAAATTTACAAAAAGTTCTTATGCTATTTCTAGCATAATTATTCCAAGTGAAATCAGCACCAGTGGAATGAATAGGAATAATATTTGAATCATGAATGGCACAATTTAGAGGTCTTGTTTGTTTGAAAGTAAGAGGAGAACCTCCCTGTTTATCAGTAGATAATTTCATGCAGTTCCAATCACGTGAACAAATCCAGGGATAAGAGCTTTGTTGAAGGGATGGGATAAGATCAAGGAAAGGTTGTCTATTTGCAGTACAATTTTCAGCACAAAAAAAGTAAGATGGAAAGAGATATTGGAGGCTATATGGATGACTTTTGAATGAATGAATTGCCTATGCACTTGAATAGGAAAAATAGAGAAGGTATTCGGATTCCAAATAACAAGTAGTCTTCCAAAAGGAGCTTGGGTTAAGTTATGGAGAGAGGACCAGTTTGGTTTGATGTTTTGAAAAGCTTTGCAAGTAGTAATATGATTCAATTTAGTTTCAGCAATAGTCATAAGATGGATATTGTTAGAATTAATTAGATGACTGGTTTCTAATTTTTTGGCTAGAGGATTTGCACCCCTAACATTCCAGAAGGAAATTTTGTCTATCATTGGGACGAGAGGGATGAAGCAGCTCTGGTTTTAACAGCAGAAGAAGAATTTAAGATTGATATATGAGATGGAAAATTAAGAACAGATTGTTCCATAGATAGAGTAGAAGCATTATCAAGATCTAAGCTAGTGGATTTCTTTGGACGTCCTCTGCTTCTTTTGGTTACCCTATTCCTAGGGATGGGAATAGTAGGAGATTTAGCAGTTTTAGGAGCAGAAGAAGATGGATTTGCTGAGATTATAGGACTTGAAGAGGCAGTAGATATGTTTATGTCACCAAATACATGGTTTGGCAGTGAAAGGGGTTTATAAGGAGATCCAAGTTGAAATGAATTTTGAGGCTTGTTTGAATTAGAGACACACACAGGAGTTTGTAAATCAGCTTGTGCATGACCATGTACAGGAATGTGCACAGGGGAAGCATGTTCATGCAACAAGTCAAATATGGATGGATCAATTGAATCATCATCATAAACTTCAAAGATGCCAAAAGGATTACTAACAAGGGTGGTGTTAATAGTTCGAATGAGTGGACAAGTCACTACATTCTTTGCTCGATTGTGAAGACTTTCCATGGATTTATTTGTTGATTTCTTTTTTCCACTAGCAGCATAAGTGAAAGCAGCTGGAGATTGAGAATGGATATCTTTGCTTTTAATTCCACTTTCCAAATTTTCCTTATTAGGTATCTCCTTATCTTCTGACCTTTCAGAATTCATTACTTCATCATTAATGCCATCAGCTTCTCTATTACCATCTTGAACATTTACTTCCTCTTCTACTTCCTTTTCTACGTCAATAACTGGCTTGGGAATCCTCCTCCATACTTTTTTTAACATTTCTATTTCTTTTCCTTTGTACCATAGTAAATCCACGTTCAGTTGCGTGATCATCATCTTTATAAGTATTTACATTGTCACTTGCACCCTCCCCACTTACTTGATTAACCACATTTTTTTCTAGAACTTCCATCTTTTTTCCTTGTGCTTCTCACAGTTAACTGTTTCATGGCCGAATATTTTACATTTAGAACATATTATTGGTCTCTAAGTGTATTCTACAACAATATTAGGGCAAGTTTCATATCCAACAACCAAAAGATCAGGAAGTTCCTTATCTGGGCTAGCTTCTACTAAACATTTTGCATACTCAAAACATTTCATTTTATTAGTGTTCTCATCATAACATAGAACTTTACCCACATGACATGCAATCCAATTGATCCCAATCAATGACCATAACATAATAGGAATACGTGAGTGTGCACCCAAATAGGAACTAACTTCACAGCTGCTTTAGCCGATGATAGGGAAGGAGTCCAGTTAGCTATTATGAACATCTGTCCACGAATAAACATGGGGTCTTTCTTCAACACCTTAAACTTATCTTCCAGATTTGCAAATTTGAAGAAGTAATTATGTTTGTCAAATTACATTTCATAACCTCTCTTAAGTTTCCAAACTCTGTCCAAATGTTATTTCACAGCCATGTAGTTGACATTTCCTGCCAAGAAAGAACTAACCAAGCAATCTGACCATGATTTAGTACCTTCTTCCAGAACCATTGTAGGAGGAGGGACCGACTGATCTTTGTAACTTACTTCAAACTGAATAGGGACGTATGTCCCTGCATTTCTAGGTTTAGAATAAAATAAAGATGAAATTTTGATAGGATTAGAATAATTGGACGGGGATGAATTCAGATTCAAAGAGATAGAATAAAAAGGAGGAGGAGGAAGGTGGGAAGGGGGATCAGTAGGAGGAGGAGGTAAAGGAAGGGGAGGAATAGGAGGAGGATCAGAGATAGGACAGCTGGTCGGAAGGAGAGATGAGGAAGCGGCGACATTAGGAAAAACGACGCTGCCGCCGGAAAAAAAAGGAAAGAAGAGTCAAAGGACGAGGAAGAACTCCATTGAAAGACATATGTTATCCCTAAAATAACATACACATATGTCATTAGAATAATAAAAACAAGTATATATAAGTCGAATAAATCACAAAATAGTTGAAAAATTGAAAAACATACACATATGTCGAATACATACATGTATATGTTGATATATAACTGTAGGAATTCCAAATTGTTTAAATTTGAAACTGCTTTAACCAACTAGTGTCTATTCAATTCAAATGAATTTCAATGCCTATTTATAACTATTTCTTCCAGAAAACTCATTTATTCATTCCACCTTCATTTTCTTTCACTATTTCTTAATAAAACCAAATCTATGGCTTCCTAAATTCATAATTTGCTTGAAAATTTTGAAGAAATACTTAATTCTTTCAAGAATATTCTCTCTATCATTCTTCGCAATTAGTGTCTCTTAGAATTGAATCGAATACAGATGATAAAACAACAAGAGAAACATTTTGATGCAATTCAATGGATGATTGCTTCTCTTTCCAAAGAAGAAGACAACAACAACATCACCGGAGAGACTCTCACCAAAGACAAAGAAGATTCAGATGTTATAAAGTCTGATCTAATCCTCGGTGGAGATGTTTGGGTAGAAGTTCCTAGAAATGTATGAATTTGTCTTCATAAATTTGTGTGATTTGATTGGATTGTTTTGAATTTAAATTTGTAAATAAATAACTTTGAGTTTGATTTGGTTTGAAATAACTTTGAGTTTGATTTGGTTTGAATTGGATGGCTTAATTAGTATTGTATCTATTGAATTGGTTTGGTTTGAATTATATGCTTTGAAATATTGTTTACAATCATTCAAGTTACTACTTAGAATAAGTAGTTATTATATTCTATCCTAATTTTAAATAGTTAGAATCATGTTAGTCTTAGTTTTTAATTATGCCTTAGTTTTAGGGGCAGTATTATTGTTGTTTAGGAATATATATAATTTTTATTGGTGATAAAGGGGGAGAATTATAAAATAGAGCTTAGATTAAAGGGGAGTTAGTAGTTTAGTAGAAGTTAATGGAGTAAGAGGGAGTAACTGAAGAGTTAGACATCAGGTATGAATATGGTTAAATCAAGAGAGCGCCATGTGCTAGGAAGAAGGTGGTGGTGGACCTCATGGCCATTAAAATCGAGGATTGTAATTTGAAGATTATATTGAAAAGAAATCTGCACAATGCATAGTTGTGTGGGACTAGATGTAGGGTAACTCTGAATCAGTATAAAATCACGATGTGTACTTTTCTTTACTGCTTTTTATTTTTATTTTCTGCATCTGTGATTGTTGATATCTTTGATTTGCATAGAATTCTATTTAATCCAAAAAGATTTCAAGAAATTAATAGAACCCGTAAAACACTATTCACTCCTCTAGTGTTTAATTTTCCTTAAGATCCTTAATCTGTATCCCCAACATATACAACATCGAAGCACAATCCTCATCATATCAATATCAATATATATATATATATATATATATATATATATATATACATCATGCAATTTCAAACACATACACGAAAAACAAACCTCAAGCATCTTTATCGTCTCCATAAGCACCAGACGACAGAGGAAAGGAACCATGTTGTTGCACGTACTCCGCTAGCTTTTGATTCAGCTGCTCCATCTGTATAGCTTAAAGACGATTCTGCTCAGGCAGCTACTGAATCATTGTTCTATTTTATTTCAGGTTTGTGCTGGCTTTTTGAGCTGCTCGAGCCTGCAAATAGAATGAATAGCAAAAGAGTTGTCAGTATGAAAAATATAACATGCAAAATAATTTCAAATTTTGAATCTCCAATCATGTTGACTCGTTCCAATCATGAATATATCTTATCACTTTATTTCTAATTAGGTTGTTAGCATATAAAATATTATAACACTATATATCTACATGCTAATTTGTTGAATATATACAAAAGGATTAATTACCGCTTTGTTCCCGTAGCCATAACGTGTAATCCATATCGTCAGATTCATAACAGCATTGAGTAAGTTATCTTCCTTATCCCACGTCGGATCTAAAGGGCTTGTTTAGCATCATCTAATAAATCATATATTTTTTAGCTCTAACATTTGGTTCCTCTTCTACTAATAACCTCGTCATTATCGCTTTCAACAATAGAGAACATTAATCGTGTTGCATTGTGGACTATATGTGCTATGAGATTCATTGTACTAACTTCATCCAATGAGCTTCACTGACTATTCTTGATTAGGGGCAACAATTTCTTCATGACGATCCCACACAAAATAATTGGGTACGAAACCATATTGGCTCAAATGAACACTGACCATATCCGTATTAGATAGTTACACAATTTGCATCTACTACATGGACAATATATTTCTACGTCATTTCCACTGTTACTTAAAACAAATTCGATGAGCACATGTGCCCCTTTGAGAAAACGTTCACTTATGGAGCAAATAATTTCCCTTCTTTGATACATCCAGCTCTGACTAATAAAATAACTGACCATTTTTCCTACTTTAAACCTATGATGAAAAGTAAAAAAATACATTAATCGTTTGTTTTATATTTTGTTTATATTGTTAATACTGCTTTGGTAAATATATACTAAATTATATAAGAATTTTACAAACTTTATTTTAAATAAACAACTAATAGCTCATTGACATTTATGTGACTCCTGTGATGATTGGTTATCAAAAAATCAGTTATCACAAAAATTACATAAAAGATAAAATAAAATCCACTTCATCATAATCAGTTATCACAAAAATTACATAAAAGAGAAAATAGTAAAAAGCCATGAAACTACATTAGAACTTCGTGATGCTTCTTGGATGATGAATAGAAGTATAGAAACAGAAAGGAGAATTCTTCTCTGCACATTAATAATAATTGATCTATGATCATATATGACAGATAAAGTAAATGTCGGTGGTGGTGAGATAACTGCATGTAAAGCAACAATTACTAATGGAAACAACATGATCACAACATTCACCCACTACCACATCTTCAAAAAAATAGCAATAGCAACCAACCTCATTTCACCTACCCACCTTTGCTATGGTGCTACTGCCTTTAATAGCTAAAACTTTTTCTTCAAATCACATATCCCCTCAACCTGACAAATTCAACCACCTTGACTCTATCACTAACCACAAACACCGATAAATAACCCTAGCAACTCAATAAAACAACTCCCGAACCATTCCACCCTTTTAACTACACCTCACTCTTACTCTAATACCCCAGCGTACAATACATTTACATTTCCTTAGCATCAACACCATCCACATTAATCGCAGCATTGCATCCTTCTAAATTTGTCTCCTACTCCATCAACAAAAACTGCTACAACTTCCTACTTAACATCTTCTTCACCACCAAAATTGCCTTGCTTCCTCCTCAATTTCAATCACAAACCAATACCTATAGTTTCTTATTACCCTACTTCAACCACACTACAGTCAGCCTCAAACCCTCCTCTACATCACCTACTACACTTCTGTTATCATCTGTCCAACCTAAACCATGACGCAATGTAAATTATATACTAGCCAAACACAAACTTCACCATCAAATATTGGACGTAGAATCTTCATCGAACATCAAAACCCACAATCGTTAACCAAATCCCAAAATAAACAAAAAATAATTAAATTTGATTTGATTAGTTTTGTCCCTTGCACTTTCACTCTATCGCCAATTTGTTTTACTAGATCATTGGTTGCCTAAACCACTTCACAATCCCATTTCTACTAGTAACATCAAGTCAGATGCTTGCAGTTGCACAACAACATAGGAAGGCTTATTAATACTACATGGAAAGACATGATAGATTTAGTGAAGTTGAGATTAAAAATAAGTGTGAATTACGAAGATATGAAGAAAATACTTTGCAGTTTGTTGACATGCTTTTTGGTAAAGCTATTACACATCAAGATTTTGGTTAGCGACGCACTCAAATTTCACGAAACTTGTTAGAAAACACAAAGAGATTTGGTCAAAGTCGCGACGTGTTCGGAAAAGGTTCGAAAATGGCATCGATTCGTAAATCATTGTCGATGGACGTGGAAAAACTAGCATGGTAAAAAAACGTGATCGACTCGATTCGATCGGCTCAAAATGCATGAGCGTGTCGGTCCGATTACATGGCAAAACTTATCGTGGAAAAATATATGGATTTTGGTAAAAAAAAAACTGTGTCGCACACTCAAAAACAACTGATCGGTATGGAACGATCATGAAAAATGGCTTGTGCAACTCACGGCATCAAAATTTGGCACTTGGCAAAATCTTGGTTTGGTACGTTCAAAAACTGGAGATCGACACGTGGAAATCATCGACTTTCTTGTGTTTGTGTTTGGCTGATCACGTCTTGCAAAGTGGTCGATAATTGGGACTTAAACACTAATCAACCGATTCCTAATTGGGACTTAAACACTAGGGGAGCCAGTGTCGCTTTGTTTAATCTGAATTAGTTGCTTGCTTTTGGCAATGGATCTTAAATCGCAGATGTAATTCGTCGATTCACTTGAGGTGGTGCCTCTTCTTCGAACTTGGACTGTGTAACTCGTAGTCCATTGTCTATGAATATCAGGAATTATCGCAACCGACCGGACTTTAAACTACCAGTGTTGGAAGCTTATGATGGTCAGAAGGATTCGACTACTCACTTGATGAACTATGTTCGACATATGGAAGTACTCTATACTTTAGAAAGTGTCATGGAAAAGTGCTTGTCGCTTTGATTGACATATATTGCTGTTATGTGGTTCAGGCAATTAGAGACGGACTCTATCACTTCTTGGAATACTTTGGTAAGCAAGTTTATGGAATAGTTCGGAGTCAACACCACTCGTCTGAAAAGCATTATGACTCTAAATGGTATTAAGCAGAAGTCTGGCGAGACTCTACATAAATTCTTGAAGTGGCGTAGCCGTCGCTTCAGTCGACCGAGCTGACCCATTGATGATTTTTATGGCCGTAATTTCTGGTGTTTTAGATAAATCTGACTTTAAAACTTCATTGCATTGGGACCTATCGAGGGATCTCGGTGAGTTCTATTTTGAAGCGAAAAAGATTCCTTCAGGAAGAGGGTGTGAGGATTGACAAAAAAGTTCTTGAGGCTAATGTAATCAAGGATGGGAAACCGTCCGATTCTGGAAAAGCTAAGGATTCTACTGCTAGTAAATCCTCCTTGGGGAATGATCGTAACATGGCCGGGAACCAAAGTTTTAGTCTTATTCAGAACTTACTCACACCATCGAGGAGATTTATCGGGAATTTCATCCCACTACTCCCTTTAAAAAGCCACCCGTCATGAAGCCTACTCAAAAGGAAAGGGATTCTGGCTGACACTGCTTGTTTCATGATCTCGTCGATCATAATACAAATGAGTGTTGTCATCTCAAGAATAAGTGTTAGACATGGAGAGTTGGCATGGTTGTTCTGAATCGGGATGTCGTGCTAGGACAGGCACAACCCCCTCATGGAAATCAGGATAGGCCCGGGACCACCACCTGTTCTGGCGGCCTTGCTATCACTTAAACCTCTTACTGGCTCTGATGTCTCGAATGAAAATCTCCCGGGCATTGGTATATTTTGGCTTATGGCTCTTTGATAATAGACTTCTCACTCTTGGCTTTCTCTAGATTTCGGATATATGGGCCCAGCCCTCTAGATTTACCTCATTTGGCTTTCTAGATTGTGGATAGTTGAGTCAACCAACCCATATAGAGCTATTATAATCCCTAGGCAAGATCTTTGCTCGATAATACACCATTATCCCCTAGTTGTTAATAAAATGGATATGTTTTGGTTTGGTAACTTTGACTTACCTCAGTCGTCTTGCTTCGGCAGGATCGCTTTGAACCCTTCTAGCAACTCTTGGTCGTATTGCTTCGGTACGATCGCCTTGAGAGGATTCTAGTTTTGGAACTGGAATTGCTAAGCTCGCTTACCCATGTACGGGAACAAGCATCCCTAGGCATGCTCTTCATGAATGATAAACCGTATAGTTTCTTTCACAAATGAGTATGAAATCAAAAATGACTAAATCCGCATACCCACGTATGGGAACAGGCATCCCTAGGCATGCTTGTTACGGATGACAAACCATTAAGTTTTCCTTTTGTTTTTACTGGAAACTCCAAGTTTTTATCACTTTAATAAGATTACTTTGCAAAGTAAGTACGCTTTCTTATAGAGTGTGAAATCTAAAATCGGATTGGAAACTTTAAGTAAGGATATGGCAATCCTTGGTTGTCTTGCTTCGGTAAGATTGCTTTAGAAAACAATAGCAACCTTTGGTTGTCTTGTTTTGGCAAGATCGCATAGGGAGAGGATATTGCAAGCCTTGGTCGTCTTGCCCCGGCAGGATCGCCTTGGAAAACATAGGCTACCCTTGGTTGTTTTGCTTCGGCATGATCGCCTTGGAAAACTCAAGCTATGCTTGGTCGTTTTGCTTCGGCAAGATTTCCATGGAAAACTTCGGCTAGCCTTGGTCGTTTTTCTTTGACTGGATCGCCTCGGAAAACTCCTACTACCCTGGCAGTCTCATCGATGACACGACAAGATCACTCACTTATGGCTGTTGGATGTCTGGCTATATGGTTATTGGTTACTTTTGATTTACGGATTTTGGGTTTTTCCTGGTTCCTTGGCTATGGACTATCTGGATATTCGGGTTATTGGACTCCTGTTGTCCTCCGACTATTTTGGCTACTCTGGTTGTTCGGCTATTCTGGCCTTCTGTAAGTTAACGATCTGGAGCAATCATCGATTTTCATTGGATCTTAGGCTTTTTAGTTCCTAAATAATACAATCCAAATTGATCGTGGGTTTCTAGTTTATTGGTTTTGGATTTCTAGTTAATGCAATCTGGCATGATCGTGGCTCTTCAGTTTTCTGGTTATAGAAGTTCACTAAGGACTTCTCCAAGCTCTGGTTTCTAGGTTTCTAGATTTCTTAACTTCTAGTAAAACACATCTTCCTTCGAGCAAGCAAGACATGCTTTGGGAGGCAAAGTGTTAAAACGATTTTTGGTAAAACTATCACACATCAAGATTTAGGTTAGCGACGCGCTCAAATTTCGAGAACGTCGTTAGAAAACCCAAAGCGATATGGTCAAATTCGCGACATGTTCAGAAAAGGTTTGGATATGGCGTTGATTCGTAAAATCATCGTCGATAGACTTAGAAAAATTGGCATGGTAAAAGTACGTGATCAACTCGGTCTGATTGGTTCAAAATGAGTGAGCATGTTGGTCCGATCACGTGGCAAAACTTGTCATGGAAGAATATATGGATTAAGTAAAAAGCTGTGTCATTCACTCAAAAACGGGTAATCGACATGGCAAGATCATGAAAAATGGCTTGCGAACTCCCGACATCAAAATTTGGCACTTGGCAAAATTCTAGTTTGGTGGTTTCAAAAACAGGTGATCAACACACGAAAATCATTTATTTTCATGTGTTCGTGCTTGGCTAATCGTGTTTGGCAAACTGGTCGATCATTTGGTTTAGCATGAAAAAATAGTGTGATTAGCACGAGAAAACATCAAAAACCATGTGTATAACTCGGGCCGATCACGTTGGAAACTTTGGTTTGGCACGTATGGAAATTTCGCATCATAAATTTCGAATCCCTTAGGGATATGAAATCACGATGCGTGACACAACCCCGATCTCTTTTTCTTCGTCTCCGACATGGGGTTCAAAATGTGGCAGGTCACAAGTAATACAAATTTAGCTAAAAAATTACTTGAGCAACCCGAAGGGATTCGAAATCCCACCTCCTCCGCCCATGGATTTTTGATACAATAAATAGCCTAATCAGAGGGATTCGAATTTACAAGCCAAGTGGCAAATGGACTTGGCACCATGCAGATCATCCATTTCTGCAAGATTAACACGCGTTTGCCACATTATTTTAGGATTTGAAATGTTTGAGGCCAGGAAAGTGGCAGATCACCTTAGCATCGATTTGTATTACACATGTTTTGGGCTGATTGACACATGTTTTCACTAGATTTTCAGGATTTCAAGATTTTTCGACTTGCCTTCGGATTTTTGACTTCGTTTTTGGAGTACAAGTACCCCTTAGGGATATGAATTTTGGGCTGAAATACCCAATACTCACCTATAAATACCCCTACGCTAGTCATTCAAAGGGGTTGGCTCATTTTGACTCTTTCTATACATTGAGTTACAGGATTGAAGCTCTCAAGCACCATTAATGGCTTCCTTCATCTTTCCTATGGATTTTAAACTTCTTTGGGACTTTTAAACATTGCACAAATGTTTCCTTGTAACATTTGGACTTTTCCGTGGACAGTTACACTGTTTTGGATATCTTTGGAATTACTTGGACATTGAAGCCACCTTTTGGACGTTGCTTCATATTTTTGCTCAATGAAGAAGAATAAAGTCATTTTGGTCAGAGTTTAGAGTTAAAAAATATTTTGTTGTTCTACTGTAACACTCTACACGTAAATATTATCTGAACTTGTACAACACTTGTAATCATCTATTATATGATGAATGATTACTATAAAGTGGACATGGGCGTTAGTGACGAACCACTATAAAAAGCTGTATTCTCCCTGCATTTCATTACTTCGGATTATTGTTTTTCTACAAAACATACACTCAGGATTGGCATACGTAAATGGCTATAATTCCCCACATCAACAAAATTCGAAGGGTTTTACGAGCAGGGTGAGTCTTATATGGGACATAGTGGTAAATAATAAGTACATGTTGTAAAATAGTTTATGATTTAAAGAATATACTGAAAGCAAGTAAGCAGACCATTTGAATTATAAATGCATTCTAAGAAGATGTATTATGTCAAAGTTTAGGAGATTGTGCAAACAGATTTATCAAAGCACACTTTCCTTATTCCTATTCAAAACAAAATTCACAATAAAGGCTAGATTGAAAATAACAATAAGCCTACCGTTCACTTTCAATTGCAACTCAAACTTAAAAGGTTATGACAACAGAACTAAGTCAACTGTATAGCTAGGAAATGACATGTGAAATCAGACATAACTGGACTAAAATCTGTATATAACACTACTAGAAACATTGAAAATCACGATCATCGTTTGCGACGGTTAGTGTCGACTAAAGTAAGCGGCCAACTCTAACTATTGCTAGCCATTGACTTCCTGAAAAAACTAGAGTACCCAGCTAAAACATTTCATTTTACTCATCTCTCCCCTCGTGTGCAAAATCCCTAGCCACCCAGACAAAAAATCGCCCCTCCCAGCCTTGCCCGCCGCAATGTCTCCGCCTTTACCTTCCTACTCCTCCAATTTGCACTTATTCTCCTTCTATTTGTTATTGGATTTATAAGGTATAATTTCCAATTTCTATTTTGTTTAATGTTGATGATTGTGTGTATGGATATATCAATGTACTATTATTAGATGATAATACTCGATTATTAGATAATTTAGGAATATTATTAAAATCTTATATTATGAAAGTAATTGAATATAAATTGAAAATCAATGAGTATTATGTATTAGTTGATGTTTGTTTATATGTACATGTTATTGAACTGTTATTATATGATAATCATAAATTAATGCTTGATTTTAGAATATGATTAAACCTTTATTTCAGAATTTTTGAATTTAATTAAATGATTACCGACATGAAATCGACCGATATATATTGTAAATTAGTTGAAGATAATTTTAGAAGAAGTTAACAATTTATATTGTGCTAAAATTTATATTGTATTAATTCATATCATGTTAACAATTAAATCAATATTCATTTCTATAGTTTAATTTTGCAAAGTTGATCATATAAATTAAATGTAATTAAAACGAGCTCGTCGCACAGCGGCGGTTCTTAATTTTATGATTTGAATTTGAATTAATGTATATATGATATAGTATAAGTCGAAATTCTTTGAACAAGAATTTTCCGAATCAGTTGGATCATAGTTTTCTAGTAGAAGAGAAAATTTGAGATTTCATCTGGTAAATTTTGGATTATGTCAAAATCAAACTTCTAAAATAATTGTGGTGTGGTAGCTTCTGAACTATAGCGATTTATTTAATAAAATAGAAGGATTTTAAGAAAATAAAATAAGAATTTATAGAAGAATATGTTTAAAAGTTTATAGTTTAGTTAATAAAGATCATATTTGAATCAATTTTCTAAAAAAATAGAAATGAATTCATTAAGAGCACATGTTCTACCAAATTCGTTTTTCCATAAAAAAGTTGAAAATATTTTAACAATAGAAAATATTGTACTAATTATATAGAAGGTCATGTATAAAAGAGAAGTGAAAAAAGTACTATTGAGTTATGATAGTGCTGTGTGTAAAACCTTTAGTTCCAAAAGGTTTTACTTTATTTTTATTTTTTGGAATAGGAACCCCTTGGATGCAACAAATGCGTAGATGAGAAGCGTAGCGAAGCACTATCAAAATTTGACAGATATAATAACCCGTATTTTTCTACTACTTAAATTATAGAATTTAGTAAGATTTTTAAATATTTTATGGTTATAAATAAAATTTAATCATTTAATTATGTAAGTTTATTTGTAAACTTAATCAAATTTATTAAATAACGAAATTCAACTTGTTATAATATTAATGACTTTCATTGATTGTAAATGAAATTTTGATTGTCTTATATTTATAAATATTGAAATTTGAATTTAATATTAAAATATTTAAATGAAATTGATTTAATTTATTTAAAATTAAAAATAAAATTTGAATTTGGTGAATAATCAAAATTTGATTTAATATAAATAAAATTTTGATTTATAAAGTTGATTCGAATTCTATTTTCATTTGAATGAAGTTAATGAAGTTTGAAATTTATTTAAAAAGTGAGTAAATGAAAATTGAAATATTGTATATTTATTTACATGTTATAATTTTTTTTAAATGATCTCATAATTCAATGAAATTGGTTTCATCGGATCCGAAGTTTGTAAGTTATTATAAAATTCCAAGTTTCGTGGTAATCGGAGTTATTTATGACCGTGCGCCATGAAAACGCGCATCGATTAACAATTTGATATTTAAATAATCAATTTTCAAATGACCTCGGACTTTGACGAAACCAGTTCCATCGAGTCTGAAATATTTAAATATAGAAGAATATTTGCGGCGATCGGACGAGATACGTAGTCGTGCGAGCTTAAAATGGTTGACAAAAATTAAGTTAAATTAATAATAAAATGGTATTGCCTATAAATATCTATCTATCTTTTTCTTAAAGCCTAACACTACCTCGTTTCCCTTTCTCCTATGAACGAAAAAGAGAAGCCGCCTCCATTTTTTCTTTCTTTCTTTGATTTATTAGATCTTCTTCAATAATTTATGAAATAACTCAACTCTAGATTTGTTGAGTTTGTAAGATTGAGAGCTTCATCATCATGTGCTTTATATTGGATGCGATTGAACCTTGGTTGTTCGAAATTTCCATAGCGTGACTCGGGCTATAATTTTCTGTCAATCCAACATGATGATGGTACCATTGAATTCCCTTCTGAAAATAGCACCTCCCCTTTTATTTTTGGCAAACACGGTAAGATGCGACATTTTGGGCTGCATCCGTACCCAAACTCGTGATGAAATAGGGGGGCGCCAGTTTCATTTGGGTGGCACTGGATCAGAGAGCATGTGTAGAGAGGGTCAATGGAATTGACGGTGCTGAATTTCATTGAAAATCGAAGGATGTATTGAGGAGAGAAGTCACGTATATTGGTGGGTTTCCATTTCTCGGTATTGCGCTTTGTACAAGGGTTCAAAAGGGAGAAGATGGGAAGAAAGATGACGTGGCTTAATATTTGGGGGTGAGAGTTGTTTTATATTATTTTATTACAATTTGGAATTCAAATCGTAGAACACGTATAACTTTTGCATACAAACTCGGATTTACTCGCGGTTTGTTTCTTTAGGATCGTATCAAAATTCCGAACGACATGGAGCTGGTTTGGTAGGATTTGCAAACTATTCAAATTTTGGGCTCCATTTGGATTTCAAATGCGTTTAAGACCAAAGGTGAGTGATCAAACCCACTAAATTATTCGATTATTAGTTAAATTAATATCGTGTTATGGTATGATTGTATTGATTGATGTTTGATAGTTTAAATTGAATATTTATGTTGATTTGCATTGATAGTGTAGTTTAATTTGATTGTCATATTAAATTTATAGTTAAGTAAAAAATTCGACATTTAATGGCTAGTTTAAAACCCAACATTCGATAACTAGTAAATTTGCATGACATTGAACTGTTTGGATATATTGATTTGATGTCTGACATGGACTAATATGTTTGACATATTAATGTCTAATTGTATGAATTTACCCATTATTCATCTTAGTTATATGGCCATATTAAGTCATAAACTAAAGTTAGAAATGAATTGAATATGAACTGAATCTACGAAAATTAAATTGTTTATCCATCTCTGAAATTTACCTTCAATTGACTTGATTAAAGTGATATTTGAATTATGAACTCGAGGTTTTTAAAAATTAAGATAATTCAAAGAGAGAATTATAATTCAAACTTTAAATATTTGAAACGAATAGTTTTAATTGAATTGAATTTAAAATGGGAAGTTGAATCGATTTGAATTGAGATATCGAAATTTAGTCAACTTTATTTGAAACTGGAATATGAATTCTAGTTTGTTTAAAATTTAGAAGAAACAATTCCAATTCTAATTAATTTATTTAAACCTTATATATACTATTTTTACTTAGCAATTATTTTACTCTATAAACTATGATATTTTTAACTTATAATTAGTAACTATTTTAAGAAATACTTTAATAAATAATTTTTTTGCATTTTTTACTATTTACTATTTACTTATATATACACACACTATTTTAAATAAACTATTTTAATAATCAACTATCTATTTTATAAACTACTTTAATATTTTAACTATATATTTTACTAATTTTTGGTAATTCTATTTTAAATACAAACTATTTATCTTTAAACTATTTCAAATTTATCTAATTTATTTAATATATGTATAGAAATTTAACTGTTTAATATTTTAAAAAAATTAGATTAAAATTATTTCATGATTCTAAGTTTAGTTTAGATGAAGATTTTATTTTGAAAGCATATTCTATTTGAATATGAAACGATTTTAAAGTAAAATGTAATATTTTGATATGAAGCATGAACCGTTTGAAATGTAAAAAATCCGATCTGTGTGAAAAATGTAAACGTTTGGTTGTTGAAGAGACCGAGATCAGATATTGTCATACTCTCTCCCAATACCGAAACCACTTTAACAACTGTGCACATGGCGGAAAATCCATAATGAAGTAGAATGTTTTGGCGGATGATTCTGATATGAGGTACTAACGTGACCCTGACTCCCGTGAGAATGCTTGATGTGACTTAAACAGAAGCTATGCCTAGACCTGTTAGGGATTGCAGAATGGATCATTAAGGAAAAACTAACACTAGAGGGGGGGTGAGTAGTGTTTTTGAGAATTTAAACAAAATCTAAAACTTATATGATCTACTATATAAATTAAACACCACAGAAACAATCACTAACATAGAATCAAACACAAAAATAAAATGCAGAAAAGGAAAGAACACACCGAATTTTATATTGGTTCAGAATTGCTCCTACGTCCAGTCCCACGCAACATTGGATTGTGCAAATTTTAATTACTATATCGATATCCACGTACAACCTCCTTGATTTCACGGCTACAAAGGTAGCACCGATTCCACACACTTGATCAAGTATACTCTTCTTGTTTTCATGGCTACAAGGGTAACACCGCTCTCGTTCCTTGATTTCACAGCTACAAGGAAAACACCAATTACCCAAACACTTCCCAAATGATTACAATAGCCTTATAACTCTTCAATAGCACTTTGATTCAGAGAGTAATGAGTAGAGAGTGATGACAACCTCCATTCTACCACAATCTCCCCCTTTTAGATGATGACAACCTTAGTTTATAAAATACTATAACTTTTCATACCTGTTGATGGTGATCCTTCTAATACTCCCTCTGTCTATACGAATCCTATAAACTAATTCTATATTTTATAATTTCTCCCCCATTGACATTATCAAAAAATAAATCTAAAACTACTCCCCATGACTCCTGTAACTATCTAAATAATTCCTATATCAAAGTAAAATACTCCCCTTTAATCCTAAATATGTCTATATAATCCTATAATAATAGCTTTTCCTAAATTCATGATTACCAATCATCAATACAAATCAATCCAACCATTACATATGGTTGATGTCATATATACAAACCAAATCAAACAAATCAAAGCATACCATACCATATGCTTAATATATACAAGTTTTTGATCCAAATTAAACAAATTCAAATAAATCAATCCAATCAAATTAACCATACCAAACTGTTAAACGTTCCTTGGGACTTATACCCAACCGTCTTCTCCAAAGATTAGATCCTTCTTGATGACTTCCCAATCTTCATCTTCTTTGTTGGGGGTGCCTTAGCAAGATTTTTATCTTCATCTCTGAAAAGAGAAGAGATTAGCCATTGAATTGCATAAAAATGCTTCTCTTACTGCTCAAACATCTTTATTTGGCTTAATTCGAGATGATGCTGGTTTCTTAGAATTATAGAGAGAATGTTCTTGAAGGAATTCATTGTTTCTTCAAGATTTTCGCTTAAGTTATGGATTGGATTTGCCATGGATTTGAGAAGAAATAAATAGAGAAGAAGGAGAAATGGAATAATTATTTTTTCTGGAAGAAATAGGCTTAAATGAGGTCTGGAATTCGTTGGATTTTGAATGGATATGAGTTAGTTATTTAATTTTAAAATTTGAAAAGTTTTGAAAATCTAGGAGTTATACGTCGATATATACAATTATGTATGTCAACATACCCATTAAATTTTTTCGAAAATTTTCAAATTTTGAATCTTTTGATCTTGTATTATATTATAATTAAATATAAAGTTTTTAAAGTAACTTAAGGATGATTTCGACATAAATAAAACTCTAATCTTTACTTTACAGAAAGCAAATACATCCAACTAATTAAGACACACTAAATACGAGATTCGAAAGCAAATTCAAGCAAATATAAGAGAATACATAAAGATAATTAAACTAGATAGAATAGTTTTCAGTGGTTGATGATGAGTAAGTTGAGGTTCCAATCTTTCTTCCAATCTTGACCATGAACTTGGTCATTTTGGAAAAGTTCTTCTTAAGCTTCTTTTGGTTGCTGACAATTTTTACTTGATTTTGAACAACTTTGGAAATGTGTCTAATGTTGGTTGGACACTCAACACTTTCTAAAGAAGTTTCTTCTTCTTCTTCGACTTCCATTGGCGCTTGTTCATGTTGCGTTAGAGCTTGTTTGGCTTCGAATGTCTCATATGGTTGGAAAGTGAGAGGAATTTGTATGAGATGCATGTTTGATGAGTCAAACACTTTTCTAGGAACAAATTCTTCTTCGTGAAGATCAACTCTAGAGTATTTGAAAATGCGGGTGAGATAAACACCATAGTAGAGAGTGTTTTCTCTTGATGACAGTTCTATGGGTTTGATCTCTTTTAAGATCATATCGGCCCAATTGATGTTATGGCCACCCATATTAGCAAAGAGGACTTTTTGGACTTTTAGAGTTGGATTATTAAAGTTTCCAGAATGAAGAGTGATGGTATGTTGGAGGAGAAGGTTGACAATTCTTGTTTTTGGACGGAAAAAGCGATTTTTGAAATCCATTTGAGCATAGCTTTCGAATATGTCGTTTAGGTCTCTAAATCGGTTTCATCAATAACGAAATTCGAAAAATCTGAGCCTATGCTTCTACAATTTAAGATATTTCCCAAGACTACGGCATCGAGAACAATTTGCATGCCTTTGACGCTACTCCAAATTTGGTGTGAAAACCCGTAACTTCCCCGGTTGGGAAAGCGCGGATAGTTCGAGAACAAGCCACAACAGAACACATACAGAAGAACATTTCACTGTATATTACAACAATGCATCAGATTACAAGAATATACAGAGTATAGATGAATATTACACAGAAATATCAGAGGTTTAAATTACATTTAAATACATCGCAGCGGAAAATAATACAATACACAACTAGAAGGAGATATACGGATACAAAGCTTTCCGGATATCGTTCCAGCTGTAAACCAGGATCCTGTGAATATAAATCTGCAAAACCAAAACTACTACCTGCCCGTGTCAAAATAAGGGCACCCAGAGTTTAGGTTAAAACAATAAACTCTAGGTCAGTCATGTGACTGGTGTGAGAACTAAAACAATTATAAATCTTTATTTTAAAGTTAGGTAAATCAAGGGACCATGCCATATAACACGGAACGGGTTTCCTCCCAAGAATACCAGTGCATAAAACAAACAGCGCAATGCTAAGTAAAGAAAAATGAAGCTGTTATAAGACCCAGGTCCTATCACACAATGCAACGCAAGCCGGGGGATAGGGTTTTCCCTTATAACAGCCAAAAAATGCTTGATACGTTTAAAACAAAGCATTTGATACTATTATAAGTGCATAGTGTATAAAACAACTTCAAATCATAAGTATCAATCATAGGCGACATGAGCGTCCCATGCCACTATGTCGCCATATATAGGTTTACAAATAAAACCGCAAATGTCACGTATTTGGAAATTGGATTTCCGTCTATGAACCGAGGCAAAAGATAGTCCTCAACCGATTCGAGACGCTCTAGCCCGTGTCTCAGGATCAGAGCTCGAGTGACCCTTGGATCGTCAGGGCCGGTCCACCGATGTGGATTAAAATGCCTGAACACTGCGTTTCCCCACCCTTTGGGGTGTCAATGAGCCAACGAATGACTCCATCGGACCCAGATCGTCCGATCAAACCGAGGCGCCTCGCAACAGCAACAACCACATAAGTCAAACTCGTCAGGGCGTGTAAAACCACTGACGCCACTTTTTAGCTAGAAGGAAACGCATGCCCTCCCTGAGGTCCGTCTCCCGTTTTTGGTTCATACCGGGTGTGAAACTCGCGAAGTAAACGTTACACAAAGCTACGCCACAAAGGCCGTGCTTCGTTCATCAACCACAAGACTTTGCTTTTCAACAGAAGCCTCGATCAATTGCCACTTAGGTATGCCACACAGGCAATTCACTCCATGCGTTTGATATCCATCAATATATAACCCCTGAGCTCGTACGTCTCAGAGAAGGGCGTTAAGCAAGAGAATAAATTCTCCGCCGCCATACAGATATATATTTAATAGAGATCAATCACACGGACTAAAATCCAATGTCAGACACACAGTCCATTTACAAGTCCGTTCTGGGTCTGAACAAAACCGAAGGCACTTTCCTCGCATATCCATCCATCTCCAAGTACGTCTGGACGACCACCAACTATTTCCATCTTCTTGGGTGTACAGCCCAATCAGGATCGTCAGTAATTATCCCAACGATGTGAAGACTTCCGGTCTTCAACCACCGTCTTCATCTTCGACATATCGTCGAATGGATTATTCAGAATGGGTATAAACCCGGCATTTCCGAACAACCAGCGTATATTAAAAATAAATGTTACACAAACACAACATACGCCTCATTCCAATCCATCAGTCACTAACCGTAAATTAATCAAGAGAATAATTCCCTAAATATTAACCCCGAAGGCCGAAACCAACATCAGATCAATATCCAGAAAACCATTCTGCTTAGCTAACCGACAGTTAGTTTCTAAATTTCACATTCATAGGGAAAGGTTCCCATTAATTTTATCCAAGATAAATTTCTTGAATTTATTCTTTAATCTATTTTTGAATATCAATTCAAACTAGTCGGGATTAGCGAACCTTACCGAAGTAATCATTTGTTTTGATTTCCCAATCCCAACCTATTCATCCCATGAAGTAAAACTGGTTATACTTCATATCTAACACCACGGTGTTATCGGTAAATTCAATTACCATTTCACGTTCAAATCTAATTAAAGATTTAACCATCGCCTGGAGCAAAACTGGTGGTACTCCATTTTCGATCTTTTCAATCTAATTAAAGATTCATTAAAACTCCACTTAGTTTTAATCTTTAACTGGGTTAAAGAATCATTGTCATTTAAAACACAGTTCACGATAAACCCAAAATCACATTCATTAATTATCGGGTTAAAGAACGAGTGTTATTTAAAACACTGTCCACGATAAACCCAAAAACCAGTATCAATTCAATTCCAATTAAATATTATTTAATTGGTACACTTCATTAAATCTAAATGAAAAGATTTAATCTTTTCTCAACTGGGTTCAAGAACAGCGTTAGTGAAGACACCATTCACGACAAACCCAAATCACATTTGATATTCAATACAAGGCTCTGAATAGAAAATATATCAGCTTATATTCAATATCAAATTCTACGACTAACAAATGTCGTATTGGAAATAACGATATAAATATATATCTTTCAAATTTCCATAACAATATATGTATAATCACGAATTCCAACATCGAAATATTCCGAAGACAATTTTGATTCAAATCCACTCTAATGCAATCATTGGAAATTCGGGTTATTTTTAAAACCCTTTTCAAATTCAATTTATTTATTTAAAAATAAATAGAATTATAATTCTAGTTCAAAACTAGTTTACTTCGATAAAAATCTATTTTTATCTTTTCAAATATGGAGTTTTTCATCCCAATCCTTTCTAAATCATTTCTTATGATTTTACACAAATTACTACTATTTTTAATAATTTTATCAAGGCCCGTACAGTCGATTTCCATCAACGGCCATCGAACTGCACTTACAGCGACCTTTTTCGAATTTGATTTGGACGTATCTCCAAATCCAACCGTTAGATTTCAAATTTCTAATATTCGTTAGAAAGCTCTTTTCGATACGAACCCAACGGTTCCTGTTTTAGGAGAATCCGACGGTCGGATCTCCCGTAATGTCCGTTTGAAATAAATTGTCGAAATTCGCGAACTGCCGCGGCGCGGCGCGTTCTATTCAGGCCATTATATTATATATATAATATATAATATATATTTCGTCGATTTCTATTTAAAATGAATTATATAAATAGTTTTAAATTCGTTTCAAAAGCAATTTCAACTTCTATTTCAATTCAAATCAAAATTGAATTCTTCTTTATAAATTCGTTTTAAAATTCATTTCTATTCAATTCAAATTTCAATTCAATTTGAATTCATTTCAATTAGTTTCCAATTCAATTCGAATTCGTTTTCAATTCAATTCGAATTGGTTTTATATTCAATTCAATTCAAATTCGTTATCTATTCAATTCAATTCGAATTCGTTATCTATTCAATTCAATTCGAATTCGTTTCCATTCAATTCGAATTCGTTTTCAATTCAATTCGAATTCGTTTTCAATTCGAATTCGTTTTATATTCAATTCATTTCGAAATCATTTTACATTCAATTCGTTTCGATTTCGTTTCAAAATATGCGTTTTCGAAATCACTTTTCAATATGCATTTTAAAATGAATAAAATCGATATAAATATCGTTCACGTCAAAATGGCGTCAATCTAACCAACATGGCTTCATATATTTCTATTTTCAAATATTCTATTCAACAAATGAATATTTATTCTTGTCAACACACGACTAATCTTAACGAATGAGTACTGTCCACGTGTGACAATTTTTGTTAAATTATTTCGTTCAATACATGACTAATCTCAACGGATGAGTACAGTCAACACATGAACCTTTATTTTATATTGATAAAGATGCAAATTTTATTATTAAAATATTTCGTTCAACACATGACTAATCTCAACGAATGAGTACAGTCAACACATGAACTTTTATGTTATAATATTCTTTATTTTCTAAATTGGAATGAGGCCCAACCAATCACCATATAAAATTAATTATACGGATTTTCATACATCACACGCATATAATAGCATTGAAAAATAATCAACCATCAACCAAAGTGCACTACACTGTATAAGCATCAAATATAGATATATAACGCTTATAACAGCCTGTCAATCAATCGATCGACATATTTAATCAATCAGGATGAGTGAACTTCAAATTTCATCCCAACACCCGTGTGGGGTTTCAAACAATCAAACACCGATTTTATCTGTGCAGTTGGGCGATGTGTGAAATTTATCGTCCCAATCAATGTCCTTCAAATAGGTGTACATAAACAAACCGTCCGGTTTGTAAATGAATATTTTATTTTATTCACTTCACGTTAAAAATTATATTTTTAATGATCAAACATTTTATTTTATTCACTTCACGTTAAAAATTATATTTTTAATGATCAAATATTTTATTTTAACACATGAATTTTTATTCAGTTCATTTACCAAATAAAAATGATATTTTTATTTTTCTAACTTATTTTAGAAAATTTCGGCGGCATAACGGCACGATACTAGAAACGGGACAAGGCCTAGCCTTATCCCCGGTCTAGTGAAGGCCCACGCCATTCACAAATCAATTTCATTTCACCAAACAATTCAATTCAAACCAAATAATCTAACCAACTACACAACCAAACAATTTTACAAACAAGCCATCCATGGTCTGTGGATGACGGGTGTCGGGTGCTGCTAAGCACCGTCTGCATCCTAGTATATATATGTATAACTAGAAAAAGAAATTGAAAGGTGAGAAATTCTCACAGATAGCTATCCAATCATCTTGACTCTTCTATTGTAGGAAATCACCATTGCTTTCACCTTTTTCGCTTTCGTTGCCCGTAGTCACTACATATATAAAAATTGAATTTTCACTTCGCTATTCAATATGTAAAAATCGAATTTTCACTTCGCTATTCAATATGTAAAAATCGAATTTTCACTTCGCTATTCAATATATAAAAATCGAATTTTCACTTCGCTATTCAATATGTAAAAATCGAATTTTCACTTCGCTATTCAATATGTAAAAATCGAATTTTCACTTCGCTATTCAATATGTAAAAATCGAATTTTTATAACGATGTTATATAGATGTCGCCTTTTCAAAAATATCATTATAAAAATCACATTTTTATCTTTCTACACATATAGAGATGATATTTTTAATATTCCTATCATGTAAAAATTATATTTTTAATTCTCTACCTAAACAAAAACCATATTTTTACATCTCCTATATAGTAAAGATTATATTTTTAATACTTTAAAAATATAAAAATCATATTTTTATTCCCTTAAAAATATAAAAATCATATTTTTATCCTTCTACAATATGAAAGATTATATTTTTATTATCTATTAAATATGAAAGTTATATTTTCTATCTTCACATACGATGAAAATTATATTTTTAAACAAATAAAAATCGTATACTTTCAATGTTGAAAATCATATATTTTCAATGTTAAAAATCATATACTATCATAAAGATCAAATATGTTTCAATTGAAATATAATCAGATTTTACAAAAAAAAACAGTAAAAAAAAACAACTTTCACAAATTAAAAACTCACCTTTAACCGATTCTTCCAGAGGAGGGGCCCACTGGTCGGATAACGTGCCGGAGGAGGGGCGCTGGAGTTGATGGTGGTCGGAGGGCAGTGCGGTCGCCTGTCTGGTGGTTAGCAACGGCGGCCTCCAGCGATTTTTGCTCGGTTTGGGGCGAGGGTTTCAATTGGCGGAGGCTGGAGGTGATGGGGGGGACAGGCGGTGGTTGGTGGCAGGGAGCACCGGTCGTGGGGGAGGGTGGTGGGCGGAATGGAGTGCGGTGAGCTGAAATCGAACGGGAGACGAAGAAGAGGAGAGCGCATGAGAGAGAGAGGCGGTGGCGCGCCTGCCACCAGCGGCGGCGGCAAGTCCCTCCCCCCATGCGATCGTCGATCGCGATCTGCTCCTTTCTTTTCTTTTTTTTCCCTAGAAATGAAAACGATTGAAGGGGGGGCCAGGTTAAGGAGGAAGGGAGAATTTTTTTAATTTTTTAATTATTTTATTTTGCAAAAAGTTGACTTTCACATACGATCTCGAAACGAGGCCCACCGCCTGTCGTCTATAGCATTCTACCCCCATTCCGAACACAATGAGATATGTATCGTAGGCTGATTCGGCTGTTACAATCAGTTTCCATTAAATTTACATTTAAATCACTATATTGAATTTTAAACGTACATTTCAAATTACCGGGGTCACATACTAACTAGAAAAATTCCTGAAAAATATTTTCTAGCTTCGTATTGACGATACGGTCCTAACAAAACTAGTTTCGTCGAATTCTGAGACCGTTGGAAAAATGGTCAATTTCCAGTCGATTAAAATCAACTGAAACTGGTCAAACGCGTTTTCCTATGCCACGCTCACATATTGATTCGAAAAATTATGAAATTTGGAAACTAGCAATAATTTAACATCACGGACCCAACAAAACTGGTTTCGTCGAAATCCGAGGTCGTTTGCAAAATTTCCATCTTTAAGGGCCTGAATTCCATAGCGACTATTCAGAATTTTCAACCGGACATATCTTTTGATTCCCGCTATGAAATTTTAATTTTTCTGATTCGTTGGAAAGATATTATCAATTAGATCCTAATGTTTTTGGTTTCACTAAAATCCGGATTGTTTTGCACCCGGTACATTCAATTGAAGTTTGAAATCGAATTATCGAACTACCGCGCCATTTTCAATTCCTATTTATAATTATATATAATTATTTATATTCTAACGACGACGTATATAATATATACGATCGAATTCTATTCAAAATAAATTTCTCGTTGATTTTGTTTAAAATAATCTATTTTAAATGTTCAAAATTCGCTAAAATTGTCAAAATAAAAATTTTAAACTGGCCCAGATTTTCGGGTTGTTACATTTGGTCCTTGTTGCCTTCGTAAAATCCGCGATTAAGATTCGCATAGAACATATTGACAAGCTTAGGATAACACACTTCGTCATTGTCCCATGAGTAAATTAGACTCAAGACTTTGTGGTATTAGAAGAGAGAGATAAGATCATAAGAAGGAAAGACTCCAAAAAGGGTAAAAGCACTCGTATAAACTTTAGCATTTGCTACATAGTTAACATAGGTTTTGATAGCTTCTTTGTCATTATGAAGATAACATTTGATGGTTTTGGTTAACATTAACTTCTGAGATGAACTTGAGGAAGCCATGGAATTGATAGGTTTAAAGAGAATAGATACGAAGAATATTGTTTTGAATTGTGTTGAAAGGTAGAGAGAATAGAAATTGAATGGATATGAATTAAATAGGCATAACTTTTCAGAAGTCAATGACAAATTTTCAGACCTTGGGAGTTGGTGAAAAGTTGGAGGGAAGTTTGAAAGTTTAAACCTTTGAAATTCAAAATTTAAATTTCAAATTGTTGTTCATATATGTCGACATATAGACATATGTATGTCGACATTTGTATCTATTTTCAAAGGAATTTTGATTTTTGTGAAATGTGATTCAAATTATCGATTTATATTTCAGGTTTAACGATTTCCTAAAATAATTCTAATCCTAACAAACATCCAAAAAAATTGTTTTATTATTTTATTTATTGTTTATTATTATATTATTATTTTGAATTTCAAAATTCAAAATTCAAATTTGAATTTGAAAATTTGAATTTTAAAGTTTTAATTTTTAAATTCAAAAACAAGGCGAACAAACAAAGCAACCATTCAGTCAAAGAAAATTTAAAAATTAATTAAGACGTACTCGGTTTTTAGATCCTTTTCTTCGAAATTTTCTGAATTTTGAATTACCGTGAAGCACATATTTAAATTTCCGGTTTCTGGCTCTTCATCACTTGATGATGAAACTGAATCATCTAACGTTGTTGTGTATACTTTCTTTCTCTTCCTTGACGAATTGTTGTTGTCTATTTGTTGACTCGATTTATCTAGATATGGACACATTTCCCTTATATGGCCTGGTTTGTTGCAGTTATAGCATCGACCATCATTTCTTCTTGAATTTCCTTGGTTATCATTTTGAAAATAATTTTTCCTTCTATATTTCTGAAATTTTGTAAAATACCTTGTCATAAGGGTTTTTTCTTCATCATCTTCACTACTCGAGTCAGAATCATTTGTTGTTGCTTAAAATGCAATGGATTTCTTCTCAGTTGGCATGTTTTCTTTTCTTTTCTGTAACTGGACTTTAAAAGACATCAGATTTTCGATTAACTCCTCAATCTTCATTTCACTGACATTATTGGCTTCTTCAATTGCCAAAGTCTTATGATCCCATTTTAGAGTCAATGAACTCAATATTTTTCTGACTTGATCTTCTTCAAAATATGTTTTTCCAAGTCCCATTAATGAATGCACTATCTCTTGAAATCCGCAATATGTATCGGAGATAAACCCATTCTCGTTCATTTTGAATAACTCAAACTGATTAACTAACATTGATATCCTAGTTTGTTTAACTTTACTAGTTCCTTCATGTGTAACTTGTAAAGTTCTCTAATTTCATAAGCAGTTTTACATACTGACACTTTATTAAACTCATTCCTATCTAATGAACAAAATAACATATTCATGGCTTTAGAATTGCTTTGTGCAACAGTCTTTTGTTCATTTGTCCATTGTGCAAAAGCAGTTGTGGGTTCAACAAACTCATTTTGTGTACTATTCCATGTGTTTAATCCTACTGATTGTAAATATATTTTCATTCTACATGCCCAATATGAATAATTACAACCATTAAACAGTGGTGGTCTAATAGTGGACTGACCCTCCACAAAAGAACAACTATTGCTACCAGTGTTTGCTGCCATTATGACTATTTTCAAAAATCAGATTATGGACTTTTTGAAAGACCTTGCTCTGATACCAATTGTTAGGGATTGCGGAATGGATCTTAAGGCAAAACTAACACTAGAGAGGGGTGAATAGTGTTTATGAGAATTTAAACAAATTCTAAAACTTATATGATCTACTATATGACAAACACCACAGAAACAATCACAGACACAGAATCAAACACAAACACAACGATAAACAAAAATAAAATGCAAAAAAAGAAAGAAGACATCGGATTTTTTGTTGGTTCGGAATTGCTCCTACGTCCAGTCCCATGTAACGATGGATTGCGCAGGGTTTTATTTCTATATCAATATCCAAGTACAACCTCCTTGATTTCACGGCTACAAGGGTAACACCGATTCAACACACTTGATCAAATATACTCTCCTTGATTTCACAGCTACAAGGGTAACACCACTCCCATTCCTTGATTTAACGACTACAAGGAAAACACCGATTACCCAAACACTTCCCAAATGATTTCAATTGCCCTATAACTCTTCAATAGCACTTCGATTCAGAGAGTAATGAGTAGAGAGTGAGAAGAGAAGAAGTTTTATGTAAATAGAATTTAATTCGGCAGAGTATAGGCGTAGAAATCATAATAATAAGAAAATATAATGGTGTAAAGAAAGGATATGAAGATGGAGAAGAAGAATGATGTAAAAATTCAAAATCAGCCCCTATTTATTAGATTTGAAGGGTTGCAACGCTTCTGGAACGTTACAAATAGTGAAAAGACACTTCCTTTCAATTTTGAAAAAGTGACAGTTATATGTCGACATGGACATATATGTATGCCAACATATCACTATGTAAATTTTAATTTTGAGCAATTTTCAAGTGTTTAGACATAGTTATATATATATAATTCTGGAAATTCTTGAATTAAAACATAGTGTTATAAATAAGCATTATAAAGTGTATAAACATGTAAAAACATAAATATAAGATATATGAACATATTTATAAAATTATAGAGTTTAAAACTATGTAAATATAAAGTATATAATATAAAAATTATAAACTATAAAACTTGAGTTTAAAATCTAAAGTATGGAAAGTAAAATACAGAAGATAGAGATTGAAGATAGAATTTGAAAATAGAATTTGAAATCAGAAATTAAAAACAGAATTTGAATTTGAACCTGGAGTTCTATTTAGAGTCTTACATAAACTAGACTCTATTACTATATTTATCTTGATCTCTTGAACTTTTGAAATCTTGATTACTCATGAGTCTTGAATCATCTCTGAATTCCGAATCTCTAACATCTTTAAACTGTATGGTCTTCAGTATAAATTCCTATACATAAATCCTGCATATGTATATATATATATATATTCTAGATAAAATTGTTAGTATATATTTTATAATCAATTTATATTGAAATAAGTTGTCCATTCTCCAACAAGACCAAGTTAGGTCATTCCTCCTATCAAGCATACTTCATCAATACATTTATATTACTTTTGTGATAAGATTTGGTGGCTACCGTTCGATTTTTATTATGCGAGTATGTCTCGAGGTAGGTAGTAGTAGTTGCTATGTATTACTATCAGTCTTATTTTGTAAACGGTGCACCCACCCTGGCATTTCTTATTTGTCTTTTCACATACCATAAACGAGCTCACTACGAGTTTGGTTTGTACCGTACCTATGGAGTGCTCCCCAAGTGTCCCACCGATTTGGAGGGGCTTATAGTACTGTATAGACAACGAAAATATATAAATGGTGTAAGGATAATAATGGTAATCCATCTTACACTATTTTATTACTTTACTTTACCGAATAACACTATTATAATAGGGAAATTATATTTTATAGTATCTAGTTAGAGAGATCCTTAAGAGATAGAAATTTCATGTAACGTCTCTTAAGTTATTGCACTCATGAACACATTGGATATGTGATGTGAATTACCATAATCAGCTCTGACGGTGTGACACTCATACTGTTACATGGTTTTTATTTAACTGATATGAGAATATTTTAGTTTTGATCTGAGTATTTTAGTATTTTCATCGATTCTCGGGTCAATCTGAGTTTTTTAGTTAGCGAAGACAACATTATACTGGAGAAGAAGATGAGGCTTAACAGCCGTAATTACTAGTATTATTTTGCGGCATATATTGATATGTTTTATGATAGTTAACTCTGATATACTGTTGTAATGTATAATCAAATGTATAATTTAACAGCTTTATAAATTGTTATTTGATTATTATATTTTGTCCTTCCACTGTGAGAGTCTTTGATTTCTTTCTTCTTTTCCTTATACTAATCCCAATAACTATCTATATTTTTGATTTGTTTGGTCGACATGTGAGGATTATTGTCCATTTGAATGGTAAAAAATGTGAGTCATTACAACAAAATTGTGGTGAGTGTAAAGTCTTTAATCCCAAAAGGCTTTATACTAACATATGTATTTATTGTTGAAATCAATAATATATATTTTTGAATTGGGAAAAATCTTCGATTATTATGTCGATTGTAGCTAGATGTATGAAGCTAGATTGGAATGAAAGATTCGGAGAAAGCACATTTCTACAATGTTGTAAACAAATTTATTAGATTTGTGGTATCACTACTACAAAACAGCTCTGTTGCTTCGGTTGTTTACCCCCTGTTGCTTCGGTTGTTGAACCGAAGCAAATGTATACGACGCAACAGACCTAAATCTATTGCTTCGGTTGTGCAACAGAAGCAATAAAATATTTTTGTTGCTTCCGTTGTTAGAAGAACAGACGCATAAAAAGAAAGTTAATGACTTAAAAAGAGCTTTTTGCTTCGGTTATTATTGTAAACAACTAAAGCAAAAGAACCCTTCTTTTAACAAAAAGTAAAGCAGCTGCAGACCTAAACTATATCCACCACACATCAATTCAGTTATACTGGTATACAAAAATTGTAAAAAGTAACACAAACAACATCATAAATCTAATATAGCAGAAATTAAAGCATAAACTTTATTCTCATATATTTTTATAGAATAATTGTGAAAATTAACTCTAGACACATCATTTCTACAACTTAATTACATAAATATACATTTCTTAATAAATACAACTACGAGAATAGGAATTCCTATTTTCCCAATAAATTTTCAAAATGCAGCAGCAAATCCTGTCCTAGGTGCCTTGTATATACGGTACCTGCAACATTTGGCAGCTGCTGAACAGGATAGCAAAACAGATATATGAATGCGTTCTGTTTATATCTAGCACATAATTGATTAATAAACAATTGTATGCAACTTGTTTTTAAGTATAGCTTATCTAACATGCACACACATGGACAGAGGTTTAAATGGTAGTTATATACAGACCAAAAGTGATGATACAGCCACAACCATGCTAAATAGTAACCAGGTTTTTTCACAGCAACGTTTGTGGAAGTAGGACTATGAGGCAACAAACAGACAATTATATACATGGTAAAAATACAAGAGTTCTGAAAGCTGTAATAAGGTTGATAGCTTATGATACAGGAGTTGTTCAAGAAGGGGAAAAATCACTGTGAATATTTGTAACCTAGAAAAAGAGAAAAATGGTACCAACATCTTTGCCATGCTGTGGAATCACAATTAGAACCTAGCTGATAGCCACGAAGACCAAGATTTCCATAGAAGCTGCAAATAGTCATTTATAGTTTTTTGAATTTACTTTTAAACTGTATATTCATAAATCTGCAACAAAGCCAAAAAAATAATTGTTACCTTTCAGGTGTAAATCAGGTGAACTTGTTTGCACCAGGTATATTACCAACTAAGCTATTGCATGAGATATTTCTGTTTAAAAACAATGCAAACCATAATTTGTTAGGAGTTTGATTGCCTAGATGATGGGCTTGAGCAGAATTACTGAATATTACTTATAACAAAATAAGACTACATATTAGTAAAAAAATGTTCATTGATAACTTGTTATTTTGTAACTTCATAATTATACAACAATCGAAAAGGCATTATAACATAAATCAAGGTTGCATGCTCTTGAGACCTCTGTTGAATAGGAGGTTATTTCTAAATACATAATAAAATGCAAATGATAAATGGATTTTACTTCTTTTTTTTAGTTTGTAATGCAAAGATGTTTCTGCACTTCATCCTAAGTTTCTACATGACATGCTGTGCAGACCAAGACAGTCAATCATCAAATTTTGTAGCAAACCTTAGTACAAATATAATGTAGAATTTTCACTAATTAAATATATCCATTCATTTTATGTTTACTACATATATTACAAAAGAAAAAACTGATGACTGAGTGGTTTGGAGCATATATGACAAGAGTAAAAAGAGTACAAAAAAAAATCTATTCATCAAGTTTTTTTCCAGGTAGAGTAAAAAGAGTACAAAAAAAAATCTATTCATCAAGTTTTTTTCCAGTAATTTGACCATTGATGATTTGGAGAATACTGGACATGAACATCAATTTAACCAAAAGAAGATATGGATTCAGAAATGAACAAAAACATAAGTTAAAAATCTATAATGTTTATAAACCACCATCTACAACGTTTCCAAAAGTCAAAATATAAACCAACTAAACTGAGAAAAATAACACAATAGCAAACATCAAACATTTGTTGCTTGATCAAGAAAGGATAATTTACTAGAATCCATTCAGTAAAGATAAGCACGAGATAATCCCACTTTAAATAGATTTATAGTTTAATTTATTTGCTTATTAACTTGCTTTCTATTATGATAATGATATTCCTACCTACATAAAGCAAAATTCATAATTATATGTCTGGAAAAATATGAGAATTATTTAAGTTAGTTGCTTAGAAAGGATTTGAATTATGTAAAACGCAATGGGAAATTTTCCACTTTTCTCTTACAACCTATACAAGTTTACCATCCATCCTTGCACACCTCAAACTATTGTATTGTTAACTTCTGAGCTAAAAGAAGTTTAACGTGTATGTTAAATAGGAATGTGCTCCCAGGTTTGGAAACGTGGGCTAGAGGTCATAGGATAAAATGAATGAACTCGGTGGCAATATACCATTTTAAACTAAATTCCACATATAAATAAATATCTAAACATAATAATTTAAGTTATACACCTAAAGTGTATATATATACTTAAGGTTAATATATAAACTTATATTATATGTTTGAATGTAAGCATAGACCATAGTTCAATAAATAAAGAAAAGGGAAGCTAGATGTTTAAAGGATGATGGATTGTCTAGGATAGGATAAGCTAATCTATAAATATTGAAGGATATTTCTGTTGCCTTTTATTAATATCAGAATACAAGTAATCTTCTTCCCTATAGGTCTATTAAATAAGAATGTTAATCTCTCAACTACATTTTATTTCGGTTGGGGCTCAAATATATGTCCAAGCTGGAAAATAAAAGACTTATAAGTATGAAAATATTGAATTTCATATGAATGCTAACTTGAATATATTGCCTCAAATACTTTATATATGTGCTTTCAAATTTGAATGATATCATATGAAAATTACTGAATCGATTGTAGTGTCATTACTGAATGCTGGTAGAAAGTCAGTAAAGGTAAACACAAGATAATCCCGGTCTATCAAATACTTTGTATACATTCGATAAGCATCTAGATAAGGGGAAATTTCTGAATAGCAAACAATAAGAGGCAATATAAGGCCGATGTCAGAAGCATTAATTCTATTTCTAGTTGTAAGGAGCAGATTTTACGAAAAGAGTACTGAAAACACTTGTAGCAAATGGAAACTTATCAAGTATAGAAATGAATCAACAACCTGACAATCAAACGAAAATCACGGATAACGATCATATTGAGAAACATACCCTAATCAGAGAAAGGCGGACTACGAGAACCAGCATGAAGGCACCAACAAACTTTTTGTATTCTTTGCCACGATTACCATCGCGAAGACGAGCGATTTTGCTAGTCCAGATCCAGTCGATGTCGAAATAGGAAGAGGATTGAGAAGCATGAAACGTGATGGCGACTGGACTCCTAATATTGGGAAAAAGAGGAATGATTAAGGTTTCGTATTGCCCTGAGGAATGCGCATTGATAACAGCCGCACGAGTGATCCAATGGTCTGAATGGGATTAAAATGAAACTACTGTCCGACTTTATTGATTTACGTTTAAGGGGGAAAATGCGCTAATGGTTCTCCGTACATTGCTCTGCTGCTTTAAAAGAAAGTGAATTTTCCAGACATAATTTTTACATTTGACTGAAATCAATAAAGTCTAGAAAATCATCTATGTAAACCTTAATATTTAGCTATTTCTAAGAAGTTCTCATGTCGTCTTCCTCATATTAATATCTATAGTGTCCAAATATGATTTTGCTTATATTAATTCAAACAATGATAAAAAAAACTCGATAACTCAACTGAAAATAATGATCCATCCAACTTTGACGATGTGGATGAGTATGATGATGATTTCGCTTATAAAACTAAAATTTAATCCTAGTGGTCTTACTTAAAATTATGAATTATAGTTTGAGCCCAGCATGGCGAAAACGAAGTGGGATGAAAGTAATTTCAAGTTGATCTGTTTGATAGGCTGGAAGCAATTGGCAATATATGTAGTATTGACCAATTATAAATTATCAATTGGCAATATATCTTTTATTATTTTTATAACAGTATTGATCCGTTATATATTACTATTTGTAAATCATAAATTATTATCTATAAATTTTCAGGTATAAACTAGAATAAATTTTTAAATCATTATTGTAATAAATTATTATATATTTAATGTACATTATAATTTTGTACAATATACTCATAAATTATTAAATACAATAATAAATTATCAATTATTGAAAATAACGATTAATTAATCTTTATAAATTATTTTTAATAGTCCTAAATATAACATTATGGCGATATAGAAGTATCATCGGTTAACATTTCCTTGGAAGAGAAATACAACTACATTTTAAAAATGAATTATTACATATATTTCTTAATTATTGATTATTGATTTTTTTTTTAATAGTCATTGTTAATTAAGTGATATTTATTGAATAATAAATATAACTTCATAAGTATTAAATGGTACTATTAATTATTAATTATTAGTCCTATGTTTTTTTTGCATGGCAGTCCTACGTATTTTATAGTAATTAATTATTTAATATTAATTAATAATTATTAACTATTACTCATTGGTTATCAAATATTGAGTATTAATAACTATTTGAAAATTTATTTATTAAATGTTTAATGTAATTAATTATATATTAACTATAATTTAATGTTTACTAATAATTAACTATAACAAATAATAAAATATAAAAATAATTATTGATTATTTATATTACTATAAATTATTTATTGATAATCCTTAATTATAATAAATTAGAAGTTACGATAAACATAAGTAGTTATTTATGATTATTAATATGTGCAATCGTTTATAATTATAAATTAAATAATGATATATGCAAATAATGTTATTTGCTTCAGCGCATTTGCTTCGGTTTCTTAGAAATAGATGCAAATAATACTATTTGCTTCTGTTGTATGAGTAACAGGAGCAAATAATGCTATTTTCTTCTGCCCATTTGCTTCGGTTATTAACACAACAGAAGCAAATGATACTATTTGCTTCAGTTGTACTAAAAATGGAAGTAAATAACACCATTGCTTCGGTTGTGTAAAAAACAGAAGCGGATGATGTTATTTGCTTCTGTTGTGGACACAAACGAAGCAAATGAGGTGAAGCAACTGAGCTGTTATGTAGTATCTAATAATTGAAATTATGAGGATATTCATTGTCCGTGTAGTAAGTGCGAACTAATGAGGTATTGGTAAGCAGACATAAAGTACATTTGTATAAATCTGGTTTTATGTCAAATTATTATTTATGGGATTGTCATGGAGAACTTGTTGCACCTACAGTAAATCCTGTAGTGTCAGAGGTGGAATTAGTTACGACGAATCCCATAGAAGATATGGTGGAAGATGTAGCATGGTCAATGTTCCCTATTGGTCAAGTTGACGATGATTGCGTCAATATTGAAGAAGAACCAAATAAGGATGCAAAAAATATATATGATTATTTGGCTTCAGCTAAGAGATCGTTGTGGAGTGGTTGTACAAGTGGAACTGAGTTATAGGTAACCAATGAATACATCACTATGAAATCAAAATTCAACCTTATAGAATCTAGATTTATAGTAGTTGTTCAAGCTGCAAAAAACATATGCCACCCAATAATTTGATATGCGATAGTCATTACAAAGTGAAAATACTAATGTCGGCTTTCGGTCTACCATACCAGGAAATAAATACTTGTATAAGAGGTTGCATGTTAAATTGGAAAGATGATATTAATCTTAGGAACTACAAAATATGTGGTGTGGAAAGGTACAAACCCAGAAAAAAGAAAGGAAATGAAGTTTCATACAAGAAAATGCATTATTTACCGACCACCCTAGACTACAAAGGTTATGGGTGTCCTCAGTCATTGCATGTCATATGCGATGACACAGTGTGGGAATACCAGAAGAAGGAACTTTGACACAACCATCATATGGAGAAGCATGGAAACATTTTGAAAGAACGTATCCTACATTTTCCACAGAGAGCCGTAACGTCAGACTTGGTTTATCTACAGATGAGTTTTCACCATTCTCTTAGTTTGGTAGTAAATATTTATCTTGGCTTATTATAGTTACTCCTTATAATTTACGTCCTTGGAAGTGTATGAAAACTCCATATATGTTTCTCAATATTGTCGTTATTGGCCCTAATGATCCACGCAAGGCATCGATGTTTATCTACAACCATTAATATAAGAGTTGAAAACACTATGGTATAAATGGATTGAAACATATGACATTTCAAAAAAAAAATCGTATGTTCGCTTCATTATTATGAACTATTAGTGATTTTTCTGCATATGGCATGCTTTTAGGTTGGAGTACGGCCGGTCGTCTAGCTTGTCTTCATTGCATGGAAGAAACACGAGCATTTTCCTTACGGTATGAAAGGAAGATTTCTTGTTTTGATTATCATTGTTGTTTTCTACATCCCAATCATACATTTAGAAGAGACAAGAAAAACTTCAAAGCTAACAGAGAAGAGAATATGCTAGCACCAAAAATTTGGTCAGGTGATGAAATATACGAAAATGTAAAGGAGTATCCTAAGATACATGAAACTGGAGTTTATACTGAAATTCTCGACAAATCTAATATTCATAATTGGTGGAAGCAAGGTATATGTTAAGAGTTACCTTATTGGAAAGATCTCTTACTTTGATATAATATCGACGTAATGCACAATGAAATAAACGTATTTGATAACGTGTTTCATACAGTTTTGAATGTTAAAGGGAAAACAAAAGATGATCCAAACTCAAGACGTGACATGGAACACTTCTGTAAACGTCCCTAACTTCATATGAAGCCCAAAGATAACCAAAAACCCAAAGCATTCTATGAACTAGAAAACAAGAAAATAAAACTCATAGATTAATAGGATAAGGGGTTAAATGTCCTGATGGGATTTCTTTTAGAAAATGTGTTACCTATTTTTGTTCGATAATGTTATCTATTTTTAGACAACATGGGCGATATTCTTGAAAATGTGTTGAAATATGGTTAGATGATAGAGATCACTATGCATCACACATATGTTCTTCTAAATTGTGCTAAAGTTGCACCATTTGTTAGGTATTATAAATTTCATATCTATCTCTGTTGTATCTAAATTAGGTGTTAGCTAATAATCATGTATGTTTGTAGTATTTACGAATCGCAAAATCCGTATGAAGATCTCAATTAAGATTTTGCTAAAAGATTTTCAAAATATGTTTACAATCCAATAAACTTCGTCAATGATGAGGGTTTGTGTAACAACCCGCATTCTACGCATCGGAGGATCGTAGAATATTTATTTCTTTCTTATACGAAGTCGTATGGTCATGTGGCTTTGGGAAACGACTATTGGGGTCATTTCCCATGTTCATGATTTTTGCCGATTTTTAAATGACCGGTTTGCCCCTAGCTGATCTTGTTTCGTCCATAACTTTTGATTGGAAAAGAGTTTTGACCTGAAATCACTTCCATTGGATTTGAATGATGGTTTCTCTTTCCGTAGAGTGGTTACATTAGCCAAACGGACTTACCGTTTGGGAGATATGGCTGAAACAAGGTTTAGAAGGTGAAAACAGCTTAATTGGGCTAAACCGGGGGATTAACAGCTAGGCCCAATGGTGGATTTTGGGTTTAGAGGTATTTGAGGGCTGCTAGGGTTTAGAAAAAGATTTTTTTTTCATTCATTTTCCAGCCGCCACAAGCCTCCATTGAGATCTAGCAATGGCCTTCACCTTCTAAATCACTCCCAAAACATCTTTTTTGCTTTCCTAATCACATATTAGCAAGATCTACACCAAATCAAGGCGGATTAGCATCAAATCAAGATAGGAGCTGCTGCTAAGCATTGGAATTCGACACAAACAGAGAATCATTTCAGATCTATAGTTTACTTTATGGCAAAGGTGAGTGATTTGCATTGTTTTTCACTAATTACGGCTAATTATGGTAATTAGCGAAGATTAGCGAAATTATGGCTCATAAAAATCTAGAAAAATTCCTAAAATTCTAAAACATCATTTTATGCCTCTGATATGAATTTGGGTTAATTTCGACTAATTTTGCAAAACCCCGGAATTTGGGGGATTAAGGGGTGATTAGTGGAAATTAGCGAATTTATGCATGTTAAAAATCTGGAAAAATATTCATAAATTCTGAAATATTGTTTTAGACCTCTGATGTGAATTTGGGATAATTTGGTTAAGTTTTGCTAATCATATCATAAGTTTCACCTAAACATGCTTAAGGGAAAATATGGGGTTTGATCCATTTTAGCCTTTCATATTGATGTTTTGGTGTTTGAGGTCACTTCTACTTGTTGCTATGACTTTGTGGTATGCTGTGTGATTGATTAGAATACTTCAAATAGCCGAAAACGTCGTCGAATGGCGTAGAATACTTGCTGGAAAAGTTGCAGAAAGATAGTGCAGGCTTTCGGATCGGATCGGGCAAAGGATCACCGAACCGAACCGTAGCTTAGCACAAGAGAAAGTATGGCAAAAAGTAAGGCCACAAAGGTTGAACTGGGATCGGATCGGGCTAAGGAAGGGGGATCTGATCGGAGCGGATGGGAATAGGAAATGGGGATCAGATCGGAGCGGATGGGAATAAGGAAGGGGATCGGATCGAACCAGAAGGCCAAGCCAAGAGCTAAGAAAGAAGGACAGACCGGATGGTGACAGGGGACCCGAACCGAACCGACGGAGCAATCAAACCCGAACTGAACCGGTTGCAGAAGCACCACACTGAACGAGATGCATACGCCCTAACCGAACCACCAGAAGGGAATATCTATGACCGAACCGAACCGATGGACAAGGGAAGATCCGAACCGATCCGGTGATGACCAAAAACCCGAGATGCAAAGGTAGTCCAAATGGAAGTTAGAGCTCAGGATCCAGTTGGGAACCAATGAGTTCACTTCATGGTTGGGCTTTGCTGCGGGACGTGTGCAAAGGGGTTGTCGGTATTCATAACTTTGGTTCACCATTGAGAGATGGACGGTGGGCTTGTAGTGATAGTTACACGGGATTGGATTCCGTCATGGCCCAAAGTATTAGGCAACCAAAAGTAGTGGATATCGTATGCTTTACGCACTGAGTGAGGGATGTGAGGATGATTGCTATGCTTGATTGTTTGACATCACTATGACATGCACACCCCCACCCCCGTTATCTTTACACCATTTGAAATGGCACCTTAGAGTGTTGTACAGTATGTAGTGCTAACTCTTTGGTTGCAGGTCCAGGTTCAGGTATGATTGGGTTATACCTGTTATTGTTATGTTTTGTTGCTTATCGCTCATACCAGGCTTTATGTCTAACCCAGAGTTTTATGTCTCCTCTTATTACTCTGGGTGCTCACACGAGCAGACTAGAGACAGGTTAGCTGGTGATGCGCGAGTAGCTGATTCGGAGGCGAGCAGGAGGCTTCCACGTATGATATATAGATATTCTCCCTGTGTCGTTAGTGGTCGCTACTTGGGCATTAGTAGTGTACCTCCTTTATCTTGCTTTTGCTTTTGAGATAGTTTGAAAAGTTGTAATAATGTTTAACTTTGGATCATAAGCTGTACTTGAATTTTCCGCTGCTATGTTAGTTGTTTCAGCTTATGCACTGTCTCACCCGTTTTATGTCAAGTATGTTATTATTATATTTTATCCTATGCGATGCGAGACATTCTACAGGTTCCTTGTTAGTTCATTTCCTTCTTCCCTTTCCTTCTGACGACCCGTTCCGTGCTAACTGGACATGTGTACAGCGCACCTTTGGAGTAAATGTCGGTTGGTGTGGGGCGGGCCGTCACATTTGGTATCAAAGCTCTAGGTTGCGTAGTTAACCTAGGGAAAGACACTAGGGAGAGATAGTAAATATATGAGAGCGCGTATTTGTGATTACTTTGGTTTTCAAAAGCTATATATATACTATTAGTAGTATAAGAATGAAGTCGTACTGCACTAGCACCACTATGGGGTCGTTAATCGTTTTCTCTTTACAGATTGAACGATGAGTAGAGACACCAGGGGTGCTGCTAGAGGGACCAACCATGGGAATGCTACTGACATGAGGACAATGTTCACCAACTTCATGAGGAAGATGCTTAGGGATGCTCAAGGGGCAGTTCCCAATCCCGAAAATGGTGGTGGTCCAGTAGTGCTGGCGCCTAGGGTCGACTTCGCCAAGTTGTGCAAGGATTACACTAACCTTGGTGGGAAGCCGTTCCACGGAACGGAGTCGGCCACAGATGTTCAGGATTGGTTGGATAGCTGTGATGGTATCTTCGACGACTTGGGTATTGAGGATGCGATGAAGAGAAGGCTAGCGTCTCGTCAACTGCAAGGGCGAGCGATGAATTGGTGGAATGCCATTAGAACAGCTACTCCAGAAGATCAAGTTACTTGGGATCAGTTTAAGACTCTCTTTTGTGATAAGTTTATTCCAGCTGCTCATAAATCAGAACTGTTCAGGAAATTCTTGGAGCTTAAGCAGAATGGTAGGGCAGTCTCGGAGTACATCGCAGAATTCGATACTTTATCGAAATATGGATGGTCCCTTATCGATACAGTCGAAAAGAAGGACGAGAAGTTCATAACTGGCTTGGATGGGTACTTGGGGGAAAGACTTATAAACCATATCGATGAGACATTCGAGTCTATTGTAGGAAAGGCATTAAGGTCAGAGAGCCTTTTCCCTAAGTCGAAGACTGAGGTTGCTACGGCATCTGCAGAGGAGCCAAAGCCGCAAGCAGGCGGTGAAGGCAAGAAGAATTCTCAGAACCAGAGGAAGCAAAACCCAACCAAGGATGGTCAGAATAAGAAAAATAAGAAAGATGGCGAATGCTTTAGCTGTGGCAAGCAGGGCCACTATGCCAGAGATTGTCGAGAAAAGTCTGGGGAAAGGAAGTGCTTTAACTGCGGCCAGGCGGGACATCACAAGTATGATTGCCCACAACCTCCTAGGGAGAAGCAGATTGTGAAAGCTTATGCTATCAACGCTGTTCCTTCTTCGTCGAATGCTCCAAGTGCGGCGCAGAAGGGAAAGGGTGTGGTTATGAAAGGTATGCTTTCTATTTAAGATGTTTTTGTTCGGGTATTGTTTGACAAACCCGAGATAGTCGATAGACCTCTAATTGTGACGAACCCGATAGGTGGTTCGACTGATCTTAGTATGATTGTTGTGGTTTGGTCTTATCGAGTCATGGATGTATGTTTCCTTGTGATTGTTTTGTTTTGGGCTTTACTGGGTTTAGCATTATTTTGGGGAGTCGATCTACTCTAAAGGAATAGAGTGGTATTAGGTACCTACCTAGTGATGGCGATAGTAACTGGAGTTAAGGAAGCTAAGAGGTTATCGTTGTAATAAGTTCTAGTTGTCTCTAGGAGGCAAATGAGTGCTCCAGTGCTAGATTGTTTTGCTAGTATCACCTCACGTGGATTGTCCGAACTCGGAGGAGATGTTCCTTGGGTGCTTGACTGATATTGGTTTAGGCCTTTGGGGCTTGTGCTTGGGGAATGTTGATTTCGACTAGGATGGTTTGCGTGAGGGGTAAATAGTTGTTGTGATTTTTCATTGGATGATATCTTGGTTTACTCGAGGAGTGATGGGCAGACGGAACATGATAAGACTGTTCAATGGTATAGACTGCCCAGAGTTAGACTCGATAGGGTTATGAGATTGCTCGAGTGGGACTCGAGAAAGATGCAAAGTAATGGATTGTTTAGGATCCTATGTTGATGTTCTCTATTGGATAGTAGAACTTTGAAGGAATAAGATGTGTTCGTTGATCATGGAAGATACAACGAAGATTAGGGCGATTCAAGTTGGACTCGAACTCGTAAAAGGAAAATGGGTGTTCGTTGATCTTGGAGATGCAACGAATAAGGAGACGACGAATCACGTTGGACAAGAGTTTGTCGGTAATGGATACTCAAGACTGGGTCTGAGTTATAGATTGACTCGAGTTGGACTCGAGAAGGCTGCAAGGAATTGGATTCGGCTTGAGTTGGACTCGAGAGGGCAGCAAGATAATGGATAGACTTGGGTTGGACTCAAGTATTTTAGGCGGACTAAAAGCAGGGGTATCTGGGGACACCCGTTACCCTGGATCCGTTGGACGTGATCTAGTTATCCTTGGAGGATAAACGTACGTTGGACGTACGGTAGTCCGTAGGGAGGCGGGGCTTCCATTGGCCTGGGATTGGTTGGACCAGTCAAGTAGGCATCGGTGTATGTATGGAGGCTGGGCTTCCATTAGTTATTGATGTTGGGTGGACCAGACATACTAGAATCGACATATTGGGATTGGTTAGACCAATTATGTAGGTGTTGATGTGTTTATGAATTTAGCAGGTGATAGGTAGGACTTGTTTGATGGATGTTATGGTTGCTATGTTGTTCCTATTTTTCTTCCCTTGAGTAGACTATCACCTGTAGGGTTCCAGCGATGGGGAAACAAAGTGATTGTAGTAGGACTATGAGCCAGTGCAGTAGAGTCGTCATGACTCGAGGGGCAAAGTGGACATAGTAAAGGATTAGTAAGGCTATGAGTCAGTGCAGTGGAGTTGTTATGACTTCATGGGGCAGAGTGGACATAGCAAAGGACTAGTGGCTATGGATCAGTGCAGTGGATTCGCCATGACTCCATGGGGCAGAGTGATCATAGTAAAGGATTTGGGTGCGGTAATAGTTGCGTTGAGTAGGAGACATGCCATTCTAGAGGTTATGTTTCTGGGTTGGAAGCAACTAGAGTATATCACAGGATATGATTTCAGACCCAAGAGTGAATTGGATTCAGAAACGCTAGTAAGCTTGACGATTAGATCGATTTTGATTGAGTGGATTGGTTCCAGTTAGAAGGACGATCCTAACCTATTGGAAATCATCTCTAGGGTAGAGATGGGTATCGATGGAAAGAAAACAAGTCTCAAATGGATTATATTGATAGTTTACCAAGGACTAGGTCAGGTCATGATGGTATTTGAGTGAATTGTATATTAGAGAATGAAGGCTACCCAAGATAGGCAGAAGACTTATCTCGATAAGAGACGAAGAGATTTGGAATTCTTCGTTAACGACTTGGTGTTCGTCAAGATCTCTCCATTGAGACTGTGATTCGGATTGGTTGGAGAGGTAAGTTAGCACCAAGATTTGTTGGCCCATTCCTAGTCCTCGAGCAAGTTGGGAATTTGGCGTATGAAGTAGAGCTACCTGACAAGATGGCGGGAGTTCACAACGTATTTCATGTTTCCCAGTTAAGGAATTTTGTGCAAGACCCTAATGTGGCTATTTCACCAGATCAGTTGGACGATATCGAAGTTGAACCCGAGGCGGTTGAGAACCGCAAGCCTATGCGTATTGTTGGGAACGATACGAAGCAGCTTCGAAGGAAGGCGGTGAAACTAGTCAAAGTCCAGTGGGGTGAGAATGAAAAAGACTGTACTTGGGAAACAGAGAAAGATATAAGGAAGAAGTATCCAGAACTCTTTGCCTGGTAAGGTTTTGGTAGTGACAGTTTCTTCCCTTGTTAGTAAACCGCATGCTAGGATAGACTTGTTTTGCATGTTGATTGTTGTTTTGGAGCTGATAAGCATGCAGGACCCTTTGTGTGTTTTGGTTAGGGAATTTCGGGGGCGAAATTTTTTAAGGGGGGGGGTGGGGGAGAATGTAACAACCCGCATTCTACGCATCGGAGGATCGTAGAATATTTATTTCTTTCTTATATGAAGTCGTACGGTCATGTGGTTTTGGGAAACGACTATTGGGGTCATTTCCCATGTTCATGATTTTTGCCGGTTTTTAAATGACCGTTTTGCCCCTAGCTGATCTTATTTCGTCCATAACTTTTGATTGGAAAGGAGTTTTGATCTAAAACCAATTCCATTGGATTCGAATGATGGTTTCTCTTTCCGTAGAGGGGTTACATTAGCCAAACGGACTTACCGTTTGGGAGATATGGCTAAAACAAGGTTTAGAAGGTGAAAAACAGCTTAATTGGGCTAAACCGGGTGATTAACAGCTAGGCCCAATGGAGGATTTCGGATTTAGAGGTATTTGAGGGCTGCTAGGGTTTAGAAAACGATTTTTTCATTCATTTTCCAACCGCCACAAACCTCCTTTGAGCTCTAGCAATGGCCTCCACCTTCTAAATCACTTCCAAAACATCTTTTTGGATTTCCTAATCACATATTAGCAAGATCTACACCAAATCAAGGCGGATTAGCATCAAATCAAGATAGGAGCTGCTGCTAAGCAATGGAATTCGACACAAACAGAGAATCATTTCAGATCTATAGTTTACTTTGTGGCAAAGGTGAGTGATTTGCATTGTTTTTCACTAATTACGGCTAATTATGGTAATTAGCGAAGATTAGCGAAATTATGGCTCAGAAAAATCTAGAAAAATTCCAAAAATTCTAAAACATCATTTTATGCCTCTGATACGAATTTGGGTTAATTTCGACTAATTTTGCAAATCCCGGAATTTGGGGGATTAAGGGGTGATTAGTGGAAATTAGCGAATTTATGCATGTTAAAAATCTGGAAAAATATTCATAAATTCTGAAATATTGTTTTAGACATCTGATGTGAATTTGAGATAATTTGGTTAAGTTTTGCTAATCATATCATAAGTTTCACCTAAACATGCTTAAGGGAAAATATGGGGTTTGATCCATTTTAACCTATCATATTAATGTTTTGGTAGTTGAGGTCACTTCTACTTGTTGCTATGACTTTGTGGTATGCTTTGTGATTGATTAGAATACTTATAATGGTCGAAAACGTCGTCGAATGGCCTAGAATACTTGCTGGAAAAGTTGCAGAAAGATAGTGCAGGCTTTCCTATCGGATCGGATGGATGGGCTCGGATCGGGCAAAGGATCACCGAACCGAACCGTAGCTTAGCACAAGAGAAAGTATGGCAAAAAAGGAAGGCCACAAAGGTTGAACTGGGATCGGATCGGGCTAAGGAAGGGGGATCAGATCGGAGCGGATGGGAATAGGAAATGCGGATCGGATCGGAGTGGATGGGAATAAGGAAGGGGATCGGATCGGACCAGAAGGCCAAGCCAAGAGCTAAGAAAGAAGGACGAACTGGATGGTGACAGGGAACCCGAACCGAACCGACGGAGCAATCAAACCCGAACCGAACCGGTTGCTGAAGCACCACACTGAACGAGATGCATACACCCGAACCGAACCGCCAGAAGGGAATATCAATGACCGAACCGATGGACAAGGGAAGATCCGAACCGATCCGGTGATGACCAAAAACCCAAGATGCAAAGGTAGTCCAAATGGAAGTTAGAGCTCAGGATCCAGTTGGGAACCAATGAGTTCACTTCATGGTTGGGCTTTGTGCGGGACGCGTGCAAAGGGGTTGTCGGTATTCATAACTTTGGTTCACCACTGAGAGATGGATGGTGGGCTTGTAGTGATAGTTACACGGGATTGGATTCCGTCATGGCCCAAAGTATTAGGCGACCAAAAGTAGTGGATATCGTATGCTTTACGCACTGAGTGAGGGATGTGAGGATGATTGCTATGCTTGATTGTTTGACATCACTATAACATGCACACCCACCCCCGTATCTTTACACCATTTGAAATGGCACCTTAGAGTGTTGTACAGTATGTAGTGCTAACTCATTGGTTGTAGGTCCAGGTTCAGGTATGATTGGATTATACCTGTTATTGTTATGTTTTGTTGCTTATCGCTCATACCAGGCTTTATGTCTGACCCAGAGTTTTATGTCTCCTCTTATTACTCTGGGTGCTCACACGAGCAGACTAGAGACAGGTTAGCTGGTGATGCGCGAGTAGCTGATTCGGAGGCGAGCAGGAGGCTTCCACGTATGATATATAGATATTCTCCCTGCGTCGTTGGTGGTCGCTACTTGGGCATTAGTAGTGTACCTCCTTTATCTTGCTTTTGCTTTTGAGACAGTTTGAAAAGTTGTAATAATGTTTAACTTTGGATCATAAGCTGTACTTGAATTTTCCGCTGCTATGTTAGTTGTTTCAGCTTATGCACTGTCTCACCTGTTTTATGTCAAGTGTGTTATTATTATATTTTATCCTATGCGCTGTGAGACATTCTACAGATTCCTTGTTAGTTCATTTCCTTCTTCCCTTTCGTTCTGACGACCCGTTCCGTGCTAACTGGACATGTGTACAGCGCACCTTTGGAGTAAATGTCGGTTGGTGCGGGGCGGGCCGTCACAGTTTGTAACATCTAACACTTGGAACAAAAAGAAATGTTAAGACTTATTCAGTATTCTTTGTCAGTGGATTCAAATTCAATACCAAAGATCATGGTATTGATAGATTAATATACAATGGTGGTATATTTGTCAAAGGTAGTAATGATCCAGAAGAGCATATAAAAGACTATTATGGCATCTTAACACAGGTTTTACAGTTGACATATTATGTATAACCTATTGATAAAGTTGTTTTATTTAAGTGCAATTGGTTCAGTAATGTTCTTGGTACTGGAATCAATATGCATAAAGATTATTAACATATAGAATTAAAACACACATCACATTACTATAAGAATGTATGATCCTTTTATATTAGCCAAGCAAGCATTACAAGTTTATTTTTCTCTGTATCCATTCGTAAAAAAGGATAAAACAGATTGGTCTGCTTTAATTAAAACAAAGGAAAGATTTACGTTTGAAGGGAATTCTATTCCAAAAGGTGCAGCGTATCAAACAGATGTAGAGCAAAACAATAAAATAACCATAAATGATGATATTGATTTAGTGTCTTTAAATGATGAATCAAATGTATTAATAAAAGCATTGAGAGTATAGAAGATAATGATATAGAGAACGAGACCGAGACTGAATCAGAAAACTAAGAAGACTGATGATATTTTTATAATTTGTTGTTTACATATATACTAAATTTTAACTATGTTGTGTGCTTTGTTGTATAATGATATGTTTTGTAATAATGAACTGATATGATGTGCTAAGTTTATGAATTGATGCAGTGAATCTTTATATTGTATGTTCTAAATTTATGGATGGTGAATTGTATAGTATTATTTTTATTTGATAACAGATATGCTAAATGATATGTGTTATTATTATACAAAATGGTATGTTTATAACAAATATGCCTCCTAGACGACAACCTTCCCACTCTTTAGATGCAGGTGCGAGTGGTACAACACCGGATTTACTCCGGTTGTAGAGCTCATAACCAAGACTGCAGGGTAAGTATCTAATTTAGTAAAGGTTTATTCTTTAAATTTTATTAAATGCTTACATTATATTTTCTGCAGGGATTTTGATGTTTAACCTGCAGGTTCAATTTTATCTATTTCTAGATCAGCCTGGGTAAATGGGCTGACATATTGTTGGCTTCATTGGGATGACATTTCTGCTCACATTAGGAATGCCATCCTTGCAGAGGTTCTGATAAGTGTACATTTTTTTTTCAATTTATATAAAATATGTGATTCAGATAATTTTGTTATATGCAAATTTGCTATTTGGGTTCAGCCGGAAGATATACAGGTCTTTCTTAATCATTGGAATAAGAAAATGAGAAAGAACTGTAAAGACAACATCTATAAAGCAAAAAAGTATATGAAGAAGCCTCCATGGATGAGCGATCAGGTTTGTCGGGTTTTCTTAAGTTTTGGGAGAGTCCCGCAGTGAGGGTAAGTTATTTGAACTCATTTTTAATTTCTGTTTTGTTTCATATTTAATATATCAATTAAGATAATTGTATAATTAAATTTACAGGAGGTTTCAGAGCGAAACCGGGTAAGCAAGAATAAAAATCCTACATTGCACCAGGATGGCCCTAGTTCATTCTCACAGCATCGACGGGAATTGGTACATATGATAAATTGAAATTAGATAAGTAGTTCTAACCTTTTTCTAATTGCATTGGTAAATTTTGACTTATATTGTATAATTTAAGATGCCGACTCTCCAGCGGGAGTGTACGCTTGCTGAGGTGTTTACCAGATGCACACAGTCGACCAAACCGATGAGGAAGGAAACTCCTCCTATACCTGGATGGACGCTAAGTTCGAGCATGCGATGGTAAGTATTCGTAATATTTTTTATTTTTCATTGTTTATTTGAAACCGAATATTTAATTTGTGAAATAATTGTTCGCTATCGCAAGAGATACCAGGCGGAGATCGCTCGAGTGACACAGTCCTCAGGTCGTGAGCCGACCCTATAGGAGTGCAATCGGATTTGGGATGCCATCGTTGACCCTTTTACCTGGAATATACACTACGGTTTCAGAAACTTAGGGGTAAATGGTTTCATTAACTAAGTTATAACTGCTACTTAATCCTGAATAACCTATAAATCCACCACGGTTACATAATCGTTTCATTAGTCGTATAGGTTAAAATCCTCTACGGTTACATAGCCAAAATAACTTATAAATTAAATCAATATTCATGTCTATAGTTTAATTTTGTGAACGTTAAACATATAAATTAAGTATAATTAAAACGAGCTCATCGCACAACGATAGTCTGTAATTTTACGATTTGAACTTTGAATAAGTGTATATGATACAATATAAGTCGAAATTCTTTTAAATAAGAATTTTATGAATCTATTGGATTATAGTGTTCTAATGGAAGAGAAAAAATAAATGAGATTTCATCTGGCAGATTTTGGATTATGTCAAAATCAAATTTCTAAAAAAATTGCGGTGTAGCTTTTGAACTATAGTGATTCATTTAATAAAATGGAAGGATTTTAAGAAAATAAAATAGGAATTTATAGAAAAATATGCCTGGTGGATATATTGACTTATGTTGAATTTGAATTTGAAATAGTTATCTGTTGATTGCTTATGATTATAAGTAATGTTATATTAAATTTGTGTTGTTTGAGATCATTACAACAACCTTGATAGAATAATATAAATCAAAACTCATAATACAAAATATTACATGTAGCGACGACCCAACAGGAGATCACTGCAGGAGGAGGAGATCGCCATGCTCCATTGGTAGATGGCTGAGATGCAGAATTAGAGGAAAAGTGGACCAACTGCTATTCTCGTTGAGCAAATCGCTGCATTTCTATCTCAGCACGGGAGAATGCCTAGGGATTAGGATGGGTCGGGTGATGAGGACGATGATGATGGAGACGAGTAGGTACTTGTCTTTTTTGATTTTTTTGTAGCATATGTAAAATAAACATGATGGTCATGGATTGGGCTTGTGGACATGATGTTTGTGGATATGGTGCTTGTTTGTGGACATGATGTTGTGGATATGGTTTGTTATGATGGCAGTGGATGTGATAGTTTGTTTTGAAATAATTAGTATCGTTTATTTATGGTTTATTAGTTACTTTGTGGTATATATCTTGGTTTATAGTATATAAGTTGGTTTGTGTTATGAATTTGAGTATATATGACACGCTGGGTTGTGGAATTGATCGTATGAGTCGTGGAGTGAATAGTTTTCCATATGGATAGTTTGAGGGAAGCATTTTAAAGGGAAAACAACAAAATAACTTCATATAAGCTATAACTGACGATGGCTAGCTATGGCTTATCATTCACGTAGTGCTATGGATGGCGATGGCTAGTTACGACCTGTGTACCCAGTATAGCTACAATTAGCGATGGTTGGTTACAATTATTTTACTACGTCTTGCGAAGGCTCGTGACGACATAGAGACGGTCCACAAAAAAGCAATGTGTCCAGATTTGTCGTCGCTAACTGTGTGGTGACCAATGTCGTCGCAAGAAATGACGTTATTTTATTAGCATATGCTTATATAGCGACGACTGGTTACGGCCATCGATGGCTAAAAGACTCGCTATATGTAGTCCTTCTTGTAGTGAAGTAAATATATACATCACGCGAACACATACACACACAAAAGACATACCTCAAGTATATTCATCGCCTCTGGAAGCACTGACGACGAAGGAAAGGAACCATGTTGTTACACATACTGAGCAAACTTTTGATTCAGCTGCTCCATCTGTATAGCTTGAAGATGATTCTGCTCCTACAGCTGCTCAATCATTGTTCTAAGTTCTTTTATTTTAGCATTGTTATGGTCTTTTTGAGCTGCCCGCGCTTGCAAATAGAATGAATAATAAAAGCGTTGTCAGTACATGAAAAATAGCCCATGCAAAATAGTATCAAAATTTGAATCTTCAATTATATTGACTCGTTCCAATCATGTTTATATCCTATCACTTTATTTCTAATTGGGTTTCCAGCATATAAAATATTATAACACTATATATCTACATGCTAATTTGTTGTATATATGCAAAAAGGATTAATTACAGCTTGGTTCCATAGCCATAAAGCCTAATTTGCTGTGTCGAATCCATAACAACGTCAAATAAGTTATCTTCCTCATCCCACGTCGGATCCAAAGAGGTTTTTTTTTGAAGCATCCAATAAATCATATATTTTTTTAGCTTCACCATTTGGTTCTTCTTAGACGTTAACATCATCATTATCAATTTCAGCAGTAGGGAACATTGATCGTGATGTATCATAGACCGTATGTTCTATGAGATTTGTCACTAACTTCATCATCAATGACCTCCACTGACTGTTCTTGATTAGGGGCTAAAATTTCTTCATGACGATCCCATACTAAATAATTGGGTACGAAACCGTATTGGCACAAATGAACCCTAACCAGGTCCAAAATTAAGTAGTTCAAAATTTGCGCCTACTACATGGACAACGAGTTTCTACATTGTTTCCAATATTGCTTAAAGAAAATTCGATGAACACATGTACCCCGTTGCGAAAAAGTTCGTTTATAGAGCCCACTAATTTCCTTCTTTTATACATCCACCTCAGATTGATAAAATAATTGACCATTTTTCCTTCTTTAAACCTGTGATGAAAAGTAAAAAATATATTAATCGTTCGTTTTATATTTTGTTTATATTTTAATTACTGCTTTAGTAAACATATACTAAATTATGTATGATTTTTACAAACTTTATTTTAAATAAATAACTAATGGTTCATTGACATTTATGTGTCTTCTGTGATGGTCAGTCATCCTACTTTCCATTCACATTCCGTAAATCATATCATTTTAAACAAATTCCTAAAATTTCGACAGCACTTCCCCCGTGTTTCTTGTACCGTACACAAATGTGTGTACACAAGGAACAAAAAGGAAATGCCATCGAAATTTTATGAACCGTTTAAAGTGATATGATTTACGAAACATAATTACTTTATAGTGTTTGTAACTTATCCAATATAGGGAAAAATCCAACAAATGTTATATCAGATGAATAGAGATGTCTGTTTTATAGAAAAAATGAATATCCATTTACGATCACATACAACACTTGTCAAACCGGACCAAATAATATCTATGGGTTTAAATATTTGTTTATATTTTACCGTTTTGAACATATGTACTAAATTATATATTTTTACTATTTTTCATAATATATAACTCGTTTTTGCTTATATATTGCATTATATACTCAATTAAATATATAATTTGTTTATATACTAAGTTATACTATTTAAGTAATTCTAACTACGATTAATCATAAAAAATCATTCGAAATCATTCAAAACTTATTAAACACCAAATCAATTCACGTGTTCGCATAAATATACAATTTTTTTCTGCATAATTATCCAAACTTACGATCAATTCTAACATAATACATAACTTTGTTCGCATATATTAAGTTGTTTGTAAAACTTATCATATGCATATGATCTATCCAAGCAAAATCATCCTACATATTTACAATATATATAGTTAACCTGGCTATAAGCAATTATTTGAACATTTTGATGATAACAATATTACTTAGCATACAATATGAAGTAAAATACACTCATTCTATTTGGAATAAACATAATACAAATTTAGGCCTTAATTACGAAACTTAAATAATTAGGGCTTAAGTGGAAAAACTTGATTTTAGGAGGCTGGAGAGTGAAGGGGCAACAGGAGAAGCCTAGTGCGGCGCCGGAGGTGATTTGAAGGGGTGCAGCATTGGGGGAGAGATTGAAGGCGGTTTTTTGTTTGTTTTGGGTGGAGGAAGACTAATGGAGCAACTTTCGGTTTTATGGAAAATGCATACAAGCGACTTGCAACGACTTCCAACGGCCGCAAAAGCCATGTATTGCAACGACTTCCAATGGCTAGTTTCAAAATCAATGGACCACTGGAAGTCATTGGTGGTCGTTGGAATATACGCGTTGGAATACACTGTATTTCTAGTAGTGTTCATTTGGATGAAAACTCGTTCTTCAATAAGAACCAACATTTTAGATTATATGGCATAGTAACCTTGGAATTCAATAATGGTAAAAATTTCGGGTACTTGAATATTTATATTCAAAATGATTTCAAAGACTTGACATTAGTAATAATTATAATAGAGTACACCCGTACGTAGATGAATATCTCTAGCTCCTCTAGAAAACTCCAACCAGCTTCAACTATCTTCTCATCAAATAATAAAAACGATTGATTCTCCGAATATGGTTTTACTCCTGAAGACTCTCATAATTTGGAATTCTCATCCTCATCACTGGAGTTTAGTATCTAAACCAACTCTAAAGTCTCATTATAAACCTTAGTATATATCTTTATCACTTAGGTGGGCAAAAATATTTTTAAACCTACCTTTTCCTCTAAAGGTACAAAATTTAATATTTCATTTTGCATTAATTTGTCCTAAGGTCTTAACTACATAGATTACTTATCCTTATTTCTCTTGTATGAAAATTTTACTAAGCGTTTAACTTTCTACTTTCTAATGGCACGATTATCTAATTAACCATCTGACTAACCTCTTTCCTATTTTCTTGACCTTTAATATAATCAAATATCATATAATCAAATCGTGAAACTAAATTCACAAGGCATTGGTATTTTAAACTATTTATCCTAATTAGTTTCCAAAGTCTAATTTATACCTTTTGAATCTCATTCTAAGATGACTTTGCTAAGTGTATAACCTTCTTCCTTTACTAATTTCATTAATCACTTACCTATTAAAGTTCTTGATTTTAAGCTTATCATAACTTAACCAAACACCCTATAGTCAAATCATGAACCTTAATTCACTTTGTTTTTGTTATTCAAATATTTTCATCCAAAAATTTAACCAAATCATTATCCATCAAAACTCCTAAACTTATTGATTATTTTTATGAAATATCTTATAGTAAAACTAGGGGTGGGCATAAACCGAACCGCAATGCGAAAACCGCCCAGACCAAACCATAAAAACGATGCGGAAAACCGCAACGGATTCTCTCTCTAAAGCAAACAGCCCAAACCCAACCGACTCGCAATGATACGGTTCGGTTTGAGCTATTACCAAACCATATTAAACAGAACTAAACCACATAGCTACTCCAGTAATATTATGATAAAAATATTAACAAATTCCTATCTAACTTTTTATTTTAACGATACACATTCTATTTTCAGCGTATGTTGTAGTTATATCAATTCAAGGTAACACTATGTGTTTTAACCTTGAGGTGACACAACGTCATACAATTGTAAATTGATTGTTGATGGAAGTATTTCTTTTGTTTCATATTTAATATGGGTTCAAACTGGACCGAACCAAAACCGGACCGTATTACATCGAAACCGAACCGAAACCGAATCATTTGAACAGTTAGGATAATGGTTTGTATTTTTGAAAAAACGTTTGATGCGGTATGGAAGCGTTTTGAGCTCCAAACCGCACCGAACCGCGCCCACCCCTAAGTAAAACTATGAGATTCTAATCATAAGATCTTCAAATCTTAGATTTAAACCAATTTTCAAATAGTCCTTAATTTCTACCAATGTGGTTTTTTCCAAAATAGATATTTTATATTCAAAATATAATCCTAGGTAAAATTATTTAATTTACCATGTTTTTCAAAACAAAATCCTATGTACAAAATTAACAAATACGCGCATATTTAATACTCTCAAAACTTATTCTAGGGCATTGCTAACACTATTTCTGATGAGCTACTCATTCTAGGATGTTACTAATCCTATCTTTGATGAGTCTTGACCCTCACAAAGCTAAAGTTCTTACTCAACCTTCAGATCAAATACTTACTATTTAAGTTGCGAAATGTTTATACAACTTATTTTGGTTAAAACGTTGATTTTTTGCAAAAACGTTTTCCTGTCATATTTTTACGTTTTATTTAACGAACTCGTTTATGTAAACAAAATTTAAATATGAATTTCTTATATTATTATATTCATTAAAACATGTCTCGTTATTTTTGAAATATCTTTTTAAATTATATTAGAAAGTTACAAATTTCTCTATCTGGAAAAATCTCATTTTCTAACATTATACGAAAAATTGTTTGAAATAGTAAGTTGATAAAACTGATATAAATAACTTATCTGATTGTTATACATTTTAGAATCATATTTAAAGGAAATTGTTAAAGGGACTCCATTTTTTGTTAAGGGGAGAATAAATTTATGGGGACTCCATCTTATTTTTTTAATTTGTTAAAGGGGGTTTGGAATTTTAAAAATGAAATTAAATGTAGACTAAAGTGCTCAGCCTCATCATCCCTTAAACCCAATCGATCAAAATTAAATCTCAGTTCGATCCAAACACGCCGCGAGGTAAAAAAATCAAACGTTGATAAATCCCCTTTTTGAAAATTTAGATTTTGTTGAAAAAGTTGAATACAATTTGTAGAAAGTGGATGAATTTCGTTCATTTGCACAAATGATGAATACAATTCATCATGGAAAGTTTGGATTTTGTTAGAGGGTGAATATAGTGTGTTACAGTTTGGATCTTACGGTTTAATATGAAAAACAACCTCGCTATGAGATGATTTGTCAAAAGTATTTACATTAAAACAGTGTACATGTTCCAATATTAAAAAAAAAAATTTGTTAAGTGAATTTATGCTTATGTTCATGCAGTGTTAAGCGTATGTGTATGTTGTTACTTTTTTTTTTTCATTTATGGCTAGTGTGTTTTGTATGTGTTTATTTGTTGTTATTGTGTTCCATGCTTACTTTGATAGTGAAAGCTAAAGTAAACAATGCTTGAATATGTTATTTTCATGCTTTGGTAATTGATGTTTATAGAGGCAACTTAGACCCTCAGTGGGAATTTTCCTTTGATCATATTTTAGAAGGGAAGGCAGTTTGCCTTATTGAGAGGTAAATTGGCTTTGTATCATTTGGATGATAATGGTGACAATATTTGTTGGAGTCTGGATAAGAGTCTTGTGTTCACTACTAATTCTATGTATAAATTTCTTAATTTTTTGGTGTTTCTATGTTTGTTTTTAAATTTCTTTGGAAGTCTAATTCTCCGCCTAAAGTTAAATTCCTTATGTGATTGATTATTCATAAGAAGCTTAATATGATTGAGCTTTTAAAGAAGAAAAATATTATTTTTTATGTTAAGTGTAGTTTTTGTGGTATTATGGATGAGAATGTTGATCATTTATTTTTCTCTTGCTCTGTTACTAATTATATTTTAAATATGGTTTTGAGAATTTTTGTTTTTAGTTCTCTAAATTATTGTAGTAGTTGTGATTATTATTGGAATTGTGGTAGATTTGTTTTTAATTACAGACAAAGATATGTGTTGGATTCTTTAGTTACTATTATTAGTTGGTGCATCTGGTCGGATAGGAATCAGAGGGTGTTTCATTCTATTTCTGAGTCTGTTGATAAATTAATCATTAGGATTGTTAATTTCTGTCTTGATTGGATGTCTAATTCTCACTATAAGTTAAATAGAGTTTATTGCTTTGACAGTTATTTGTTTTTGGTTAGATGTAATTTGAGTTTGTTTATTAGAATTAATAGATACTTTAGTCGTAATAGTGTTCGCATTTGTTACTGATTTCTGTTTTTTTAGTGTTAAATGTTTGCCTCCTTTTTCTTTTAATTCCTTATCACATATATGTATGATTATATATATATATATATATATATATATATATATATATATATATATATATATATATATAATCATATATATATGTGATTGTTGCTTATGGTTTTTTGGCTGGTTTTCTTTCAGGTCGCAGGTTGTGGATTATAGCTGAGGAGCTTTTTCGGTAAGATGTTTTGGTTGATAGATGATATATGCCTTGGAGTTGTCTAGAGAGCAGATTTGGAGAGCTTTTGTGTTGTTCTGAGATCATATAGTTGTTGTTTTTAGTTTGGAGTGACTAACTTATTGTATATGTGTAGATATACTTCACTATTGGGTGGTGGCCTTGCCGGAATTCGGTAGTGTAGTATGATGGGCGGTGGTTTATCCGGAGCTTATCTATCTACTATCCTATGCATACTTATAGTCATACCTCGATATGCTTTTTGGTTTTCTTTTTGAGTTGTTGATTGTTATTTGTAGTCTTGTATTTGTAGACTCGTTTTTATCTATATTATGTGTGCTCTTTTCATTTTAAATGATCACACATTTTTGCTCAAAAAAAAAGTGTGCAGAATGTTTGTGTTTCATGTATTATTATTTTTCTACGTGTAAAATTAAATTTGAGTTTATGTTTTAAGGTTGCATTAATGAAGAATATAAGGTTAGTATTGAAAATTTTATTAATATGTTTAAAGGAGGCTAATTTATTATAACCTCCTTAACAATTTTAAAATAAACTGAAAATGGTACTCCCCCTAACTAAAAGTGTAGTCCCTTTGACAATCCCCTATTTAAAAATGCGTATATGTATACAGAACCGTGGGCGGTTATTCCAGTTTCTCAAAAAATCGAATTTTCAAATATATCGGAATTTCTGTGTCGTTACATCCTTCCCTACTTAAAATAAATTTTGTTTTTGAAATTGATATGAGAAATATCTGAAAGGAAATAAACTATATAAATAAATAGTGGGTAAGAGATCTTATCATACTATCAGCGAACTTATACATCAATCCTAAATCTAACTAAATATTCATTAATGTATTTATCCATGAATACAGTAATAGACAATAATTTTGTGAAACATAAATATATTCGGTCAAAAAATGATAAAAAATCAACGTTACAAGGAAAAAGACGGTAGAAATTAGTAGCCTAAATCTAAATCAACTATTGAAGACGAGATTAATGCTTGCTTTAATAGGTATAAATTTACCAGCAAACATGTCACATTCAATACGCTAAATCTATAAGAAAACAAATTGCAAAAAAAGAAAGAAAAAAAATTCTTGGAAGTTAACAGCGAATCAACAATTATTGTCGATGGCCCTCAAATGGAATGATTTATGCTAAAATTAAAATCAACATCATGATTTGACTTGTATTTCTTATCATCTGCATGGTGACTTGAACCTAGAAGCATCATCTCTCGACTAATACAATGCTTTACTCAGTACTAATACAATTTATATGTAAATGGAAATACTAATGACATGTTGTAAACTACTAGGAGATCGATAGACATTATAGAAATTAGAAGAAAAATATGATAACACACTAATATATTTTGTGCATCTTTCGCCCGCCAGAACCAGCCCTGAAACACAAAAAATTATAGACAAAATAGAAGTATTAAAGACTTTTGGCTATCAAAAACATTTTCAAGCATACTTAGCAGAGACCGGAGATAATGATATAAGAGATCAATTTTTCTGTATTCAACTCGGGTGTTTCCGTGTACCCGACAAATCACTACCACACATCAACAACACATATTATTAATAATCTAATGAACGGGTCCTACAATCCACTCAAAACCATTAGATTTTGTGTAAATCAATGGATAAGATTGATCCGACACATGGGAATACCGGAATTGGATACATGAGAATTCATTGCATGATATAACTGTAGAATAGAATGTACATAGGGTAACACAGACAATGATATTTGATTACGGCCCTTTCATAGTTATAACTTGATTGATATGTACAGAAGCTGGAATTCCATACTAACACGCTAGCCGCTGGCCAGTTACAATCAAGATGTCGATCACTGTACTAATAGAAGAAGACTGTGGTTGCTAGCGGCATGGCAGACCAAACGCCTTGCTATGGTTGCTTTCTATTATTTCACGAACAGTAGAGTTTGAACGCTACGCATTTTCATTTGGCCTCTCAAATTATAGTCTGTGTAGGGTTCAAGATAGATTTTGTGTCTGGTCAATTTAGGTTGTAGTTATTGGTTTGAAAATTATTTAAATGGACATTTTTGCTTGTATCCACATTTTTAGTGCAAATCTCACATTTTTAATTTTTTTTTTCACCGACTACAACTGCAATGATAAACTCAAGATATATTAAATAGAATAAAAAAGCATTTAATAGACTTGAAAGTATTGTTTGATTATATTCTTGCATAAGTTTTGTGTAGTACTGTTCTCATCAACTTCAAAGTTAAAGATAATCTAAACGCTGGCACTAGCATAAGTCCCTTCCCTTTTGCATGGTAATCTCATTTTCTTTTTTGCCAACAACCAAATTAGTGAGCAATTTCATTTTGTATTGCTAGACCATTTTCTATAAATTTATTCTTAACGTGCCTTCTCATCAAAGTATGGTCACTCAACAAAGAAAGCACAACGTACCTGTTTGCTATATTAGATTTTGTATATGCATTCATGCTTGAATCTTATTTCCAATTCAAACCCAAAAAATCATGCATGAATGATACGTTTGAGCAACTGCACAACTATTCAATGCGCCACGTAAAAGCATGTAATCTACAGATAATGGATGTGTTCAATCAGTTGCCATCCAAAGATAACTTATTTAAAAACTGCACTGCTAAAAACACTCTAAGTTTGTGTTAAAACCATAGCATGGTAATCAAAAACAAAAAATTGGTGTTTTTAATTTTATATGGTGGTGTAATGCTAAAAACACCATGTTTTATGCTTGGGCCTACCACATCATGGTATTAGAAAGCACAAACCAAAGTGTTTTTAGCAGTACACTTTAAAAAAATGTTTTCCTTTGTTCAGTTTATCCTTTTAATCTTATTCTAGGCAAACTTACACGGATAACTTAATAAATATTTTCTTAGCTAGACATAATTTCTTTTTCTCTAATATTGTCATAATTAACTGTTTTTCCATAAATTTTGGGGTAGAACTTTATATTGTATTGATCGCATTACTTGCTTTCAAATGCTTATTAAATGGTAATATCCACGCATAACCTTCTTAACAAGCTACATGTAGTTGTTCCTGAACAGTCTTGAACCAAGATGAAAATTAACACATTGTATTTTCGAAGTATTTAACTATAATAATAATAATAATAATAATAATAATAATAATAATAATAATAATTTGAGCTTCCAACAATCTTCATATCAACAATAAAAATAATGTTGAGATGAAATTTAAGTAATAACAAAAACTGAGAATCATGCCTTGCCAAAAAAAATTGAGAATCTTTCCTTTCTTCTGTATTCATTTGACTCGTATAACGTACATAGTAACATAAATCGCTAGCACTACAAGACTGCAACAAATCATGGGAAAAAAGACGTACAAACTACACTTATTCATTAACTTCTACTGAAAGCGCAATATACTTTAAGTTCAGATTTGAAGAGGCCGAATATCTTCACAGTTAGTTAACTTCAAACAAAATTTTAGCCCTTTGTCCTTATACAATAATTTTTTCTTCATTTTGTCCTTGAGGCTAAAAATCCCTTATTTTTAGCGCAGCGGAAGTTTGACCAAACACCCAGAGAATAAAGCAAACTTTTTTCACTTAATTACTTGAAGATGAATGTGATTGAAAAACAAAGCACAACACAAACAATATTAGAAACATGAACACACAATATTCTAAGCAAACACCTTCTTTATTGAATTAACAAAACATTGTTTAAAACTGATCTCAACTATCGTTACAAACAAGCACAACGTAAACCGATAACTTTATTGAGGAATAGGTAGAGAATATCTAATGGCTAAATAATTTGAAAAGAAAGACAATAAAGAACAATTACAACAACCCTAATCATTCTATTTAATAACCGTCAAATTTTCCACGTCTAATGAAGATGTTAACTATGCATTTTATAGAATGAATTGCTTGATACCCAAGTTTTCCTGACACGCAAGTAAACTTGACATTATAAGTTATCTTCATATTTGTCAAAAATATATTGGATAAGCATCAAATTGTCCTTGCCTTCACTTTAAATATCTCACAAATATAGTAACAAATTTGTCCCCCCAGAAAAAAAGGGATCTACATAGATAATTTATTGCCCATAATTGTGACTTACGTATCACAAATCTCAACACTCCACCTTGATATCAAATCACAATATCTTCTTCACTCAATACACCAACCAACTTAGCTTTTACTTTCAACCTACTTTTCTCAATTAACATCATTAAAAACCTCCACCATCGCCCACTTGTAGCACGTTTTTATCAATTAGAAATCTGTCGTAAAGTGTAATATACCCCAAGCGCACGGCGTACACTTGTAGCACGTTAACAAATTCGAGTCGATCCACGGAAAAAGAAATAATTTTAGATTCTACTCAATCAAATTAAATCGATGCCGAGAGAGATGCTAGCCACAACTACAACTAAACTATATTAACAAACTAAGATAGATAAAAATATGAGAGCTAATTTTCAACTTAGAAGCAAATCTACTTTCTATATCATATAATTCAACAAGTTATGAAATTATGATCTCTCTATTTTGGTAATAAATGTGATTAGTTGATGTGTTTATTTTAAGCATGACATATTTGTGTTATTAATTAGCCCAACATAAGTTATCAAACTTTAACACAACAACCAACCCACTTGTTTAACTCTCATGAAAATGAGAAAAGGATGAGAATCAAATCTATTTTATGTATGACCTATTAACTATTATTTAGAAATATAGGGCATCAAATTTCAATTAAATAATCACTTCTTTGCCATAATCATATTTCCATTAAGCACAAAAAGAGAACACAAAATCAAATAATGATGAAGTTACATGATTAGAGAGCTTCATTACCCCTAAGTTGAAAGGGGTTTAGCTACTCATATTAGTTATCATATAAACAAAAGTAGCTTGCAACATTAAACAAAGGAAAACAAGAGCAAAATAAAGGAAAATCTATTCTACTTGGATAAAATAAATCTAATCTACTTGCATGAAATGTTAATCTATACTATTAATATAAAAGAAAAGAACATGTATATAGAAGATAACTAATAAAAATTGCATTAGAAAAAACGAAAGTTACATAGAAGTGAAAATGACTAAGTAGCCATTAAAGAGAAAAAAGAGCTTTTGATCATCTAAGCTAAACAAACTAAAAAGAGAGGATAAAAAGGGACTATTTACATAACATTAAGGGGGCATACATACATGTTTAAAACCCAAAACCATAATCTATTTTGTTGGAAAATCCACAAAATGTCCACTTCATGAAGCTTCTAATTTTGACTTTAGCCACTAACCCATCATTTAGAATGCGCGCATGAAGCCTTTTTTGTCTCATATAATTAGTGCATTAGTCTCTATAATGAAGCTTAAGAGTAAGTAGGTAACTTGAGATGTAGGGTCCTCCACTTTCTATAGAATGGATTATTTCTTTCCCCCCCTTGTGTGTACGCATGCTTTTCTTCATATCTTTATGTGCATACATCATTTTTGCTCCTAAATTCTTATAAGAGACAACTACAAGTAACAAATAAATGATATCACAAATAAAAACATGCATAATTTACCACTTTAAACCTTAAATGAGTGATGATTTCGAAAACATTTAAATCATGGCTTGATCATATAAAATACCCAAAAATGTCCATTTATTCAACTAAACAAGAATAAGTATAAGAATATAAATGTGCAATTTTACGTACACATCAAATACCCTCAAACTTATCTTTTTATTCGACCTCGAATAAACAAAACAAAAAACTGAAATTAATCTGTTTTCGTAGAGAGTTCGATTGCATTGAGCGTATGCAACAAGTCGTTAAACCCCTGGGTGTCCCCAGTAGGACGAGTGTTGTCTCGTAAGGGTTTTTAGTGGATGCTACCCACAAAATCCAACTGTTAAATGCCAAAAAAAAAAATACAAAATGCAAGATTCGAAAATATTTACAAGATGAATGCAAGTTTTCAAAAGAATATTTATCAATGGATAATTTACTTTTAAACGTGAAAGGAGTGAGCTAAACACAAGTTTGGGTCGTCACTATGAAATTTTAGTCCGTTACTAATCAAAACTTCAAACAAAAGTCAGGTTATCATTATAAACTCCTCCAGCTTGGCCAGTTGTTTCGGTTGAAAACATAGTGCAGATTTGAAAAGAATTATATAATCGACTATCAACAATCGTAAAATAACATCTTTGTTTCCTTTTGGTTAACAAGTTAGGTCAAATAAGTGAAGACAATGCTTGGATTTCAAGTGCTTACTCTTTCTTTATTTTGAAACATATTTACATTATTGTAATATATATGAGTGAATATGTTTTTGTCATATTCTGTTTAGTCCCACATTGTGGGATAAGTTTTACTCCAAGTTTCCATGCTTTTATATAAGGAGCTCATGTATTGTAAATAGTGTACTAATTGATGAATGAATAACGAGTATCCTCTTTCTCCTCTTGTAATGGCTTTCTTATTGTATATTATTTATAACACGTTATCAGCATGAAGCTCTATTAGAGTTATTGTTTGAAATATTGTAGATCTATATCTATGGATCTATCATGTAAGTAATTTTTATTTGAAGATATCAATTCATGAATTTATATATTTATTATATAATTATTTTCTGCTTGAGAATATTAGATCAATGGATCTATGAATTTGTCATATCTTCAGTTCTTTTAGATTTGACTCAAACATCTAAATCTCTTTTCCTATTTTTTTTGTAGATCTAGATTATATTATAATGGATCTAGCTTTTTAGATCTATTTTTTTTCTTGATCCTAAATATGTGTAGATGTATTCCTCTATTTCTTTGCGGACCTAATTTTGAATTTTCCAAATCCAATTTGATGGAGATTCGATTGTATATGTATAAATTACATTATCGACGATGTAGAGGCAGATCTAGTTTTATCCTTTCCGATCTACTATTACTTTTCGTATGTGATTCTTTTGAATAGGCTGAAGATAAAATATGTATGATTTTTTATATACACCCAACAGAATTATGGATATAAAATATGATGATGTAGCATTTAAACTCCATAGAAATATTGATTTATCACTAGAAGTGAAATTGAAAACTCATGATATAAACAAAATATGCAAATAAGGAACCTGAAGTTCATATGCAAATATCATACAAATTTTGCAAATAAGGAACCTGAAGTTCATATGCAAATAAGGAACCTGAAGTTCATATCCAACCTGAAGTTCATTTGCAAATAAGGAGCCTAAAGTTCATATGCAAATGAGGAACCTGAAGTTCATATGTAAATGAAGAACCTGAAGTTCATATGTAAATGAAGAACCTGAAGTTCATATGCAAATGAAGAACCTGAAGTTCATATGCAAATGATAAAGATGAAACAAAAGCCTGAAGCTTTCTTAAAAGTTGTGACATAAAAAGATTGTACTTCCAGAAGAAGTTAAAAGAGACGCACACATTATAATATGTGACAAAAACATTGGATTCAATAGAAAATTTCTAAACATGTTTCATCTAACTGACATCTTTCATGTACAGTTTATATTAACTGAATATCTGTAGCGACCCGAGAATTTCGACACTTGAATCATGACACAAATACATCCTGTGCCCAAAACTCAAGTACCAAAATCCCAGAAGGCTATAAGAAAGAAGTTAGAGGGTGAGGTAAGAAAGAAAGAATATTAGAATAGAAGAATAAGAATAACCAACATAACACAGAGTCTCACATCGCAGCGGAACAAAATATAATATATAAATAACTTTACTGAGAGATTGGAATAAAAACTTACAATCATCAGAGTACATTAATACACTGGAATAGTTATAATAATCTGTCCTCATATACATCACACAGCAGAATAATACTGGATAATATCATACGTATGAACACCTTCAGCTCACTGGACTCCACAGCATCCGATAACCTGAACCTGTACATCTCGGTCTAACCCGAGCATTTATAAAACACCGGGTCAGTCCGGTGAACCAGAATGAGAAAAACTCGCTAAGTTTATAATATCATCCAACTTGATTTTAAAGTTAAAAATCTTTTCGAAGGAAAAGGATAATCGTAACACCAAATCCACACATAAATATGGACAGCTTTTACCTTACGATGACCCAAAACAATTTGAAAACAATATCATATTCTGAAATTATAATGGTGTCTAAATACAAATAAATAGAATCTAGCGGAACGCTTGCATCTCACGCTCCATATATATAGTATACAAACAAAACCGCGGGCGCTTATTGGAGATTGCATTCCGACTATGACAAGGTATGGGACCACCTGCCGATAGTGTATCTCTAGAGGCGAATACATTAGGTTCAACAAGAACGTCTTGCAACCCGGCCCACACATGACCGACCACTCATTTCGCTGGAGTGTATCGAATGTATATTACCAACGGTTGGGCTCAAACCACCGTTTCCCGAAAAGGGATAACATCGAAATAGATTAAAGAATGAAATGAATTTTCTCTAGATAGGTGATTATACACCCTAATGGGAGCGACCCACGTAGTCATGCTGCCTGCCCGATTTCTGTCATTTTCCGGTTGATGAGGCTTGAGGTTATAATCGATTTTTGGAACATTTGGCCACCGTTCACATCGTCCATACAAGTCATCCAGGAACAGGATGAACCGAAGGCACCCTCCTACCGCATCCTAGGAATCACCCTATAGATCAGTAGTGAGTGATCCTTGCAATCTGTAGATTTCAATCCTGATAGAATCATTGTCAAAATATCTCTAGGGATCAGATAGAGAAATCCAACAATAGTCCTTCCATTCATGAAGATTTACGGTCTTCAATTTCTCCATCTTGATCAGCATCTTCCACGTTTTCATATTTATTGGTCGGAATGGTTTTCGAATATAAATTTGATCCCAGTCTTTCCGTACCAATATCGTTGGGTCAGATTTTGATAGTCGGTTATTTAACTATCAAAATAAACAAATATTTCAATAAAATGAAACCATTGGTTTATACAACATCACTTGGCTTTTAAAATAATATATTACTTTTAATATGGTAATATCCTCAAATCATTTCCTTTATATACTTGGAAAAATATCTTAAAATCATGTCTTAAATATCGTTCAAACATTTGCTACATATTATCTACCAATTGGAAAATCGATTCAACTTATCATCGTGAACCATCATTACAATATCTCTCTTGGTTTCGTTATTTAATACCATAATCGTCACTTCCCTTTTGGAATAAACTCAATCCAAACTTTTCTTCTTATTTTCAAAATATCGTTATATTTTCGCAAACCTCTTTTATTTCTTTATTATGAAAATACCATTTCATATCTCAATCCCCCTCTTTATTCTATTTTACTTTAGAATCCTTATATATATATCCTAACTCTTCAAATAACGTTACATTATCATTTCTCTAAATAAATTACTTGTAACATCACCACCATTACAACTAATATCATCCTTCGATAATACTGATGTCGTTCAAGTTGGGGTATTTTAATTACCTCTCAGACCTTGATCAACAATGTTCTTACCTTGAGATAGATAACAGTTGTAATACCAAGACCGATATTCATTCCCAATATCAAATAAAATCCCATTTTAATTCTACCTTGATGAAACATCATCTTTTATTTAAAATCACGGATATATATATTCCGACTTTTATAACTCCATACATTTAACTATTCTAATTCAAACTTGGGTTTTCATTTGATTTCCATTTCAAAACCCAGTTCTAATAATAATATTCACAAAACTCGGTTTGTGACATTGTCAAAATCTTGGATTTCATAAATCCCGTTAAAAAGAATCTCAAATAAGAATTCACTTTAAATCGCAGTTTAAACTTAACTTATTATATCATTAGTATGATTTTCTTTAAAATATAACTTTATTATAAATAAGCCTCCTCGATTCATATACCTAAATTAATACCTTTTAAATCTCATGATTTACCCCTTCGATTATTATTAATTAAATATCAACATTTATAAAAATGTTTTACCTAGCTATTAAATAAATAAATTTAATAAATCCATTTCAGTTGCTAAAGTTGACTTAGTCAACTCTAAGCATCATTAACTCCAATAATCAAATCTCAGATCGTTTTTCTATTTCAATTAATTTCAAATTAAATTACTTTAAATACTTCCATTTGATTATTAATAAATAATAATCAAATCAATATTATCTCATTTTAATTTGTTACTTAAAACAATTTTTCTCAATTATTAAACCTCATATTAGTATTCGCTCACTTGCTTATCAGAGTCTTGTACATATAAGCATCACTCAATTATTGAGATGAAGCACGTGCTTCGCACACGGATAAATTTTGGTATCAAAATGGTGATTAGTGGTTAAATTAATCAATTGTATATATGGTTGGTTTATTTTCTTTTTATAAACCCAATTTAAATAATATATTTAAAAATATATTTTTAGTTATAAATAAACTCCATAACTTCATTCCTTTCGATTCACTTGATGGTAAATCAATCTTTTATGAAACAAATTTGCATTTTGGCCATCTGTTATAATTTCCTAACCAATACCACTATTGGTTAATAACAAAAAAATGTTGAATTCATATTCAACAAAAAATCAAACCAATAATCCAATCATATTGGTTAAACAGTTCATGTAATGATCATATGCAAGTAAATAATCAATTCAACTGATAGTGGCCAACCAATACTAATTCAAGCATCAATTTAATTTAAATACGCTTATATATTATAAACGTAAACAACAAGGTAAGTTACCTTGCTTGGAAATTATCGTTAAAAATAACGATGCCGTTTTACTTAAATTAAACAACGTTTAATTTAAATAATCAGTATAACAATATTTAACAACCATCCAAACAATCATCAAATCAACCAATATTCAACAAACATAGCAAATAAAAATTTAACCCGACTTATAATAAATATAAGTGGGGAACTGGGTGAGTTTAACTCACTTTGGGTTTTACGTTCGTCATCAAAGCGGTTCATTTTACGAGCCTCCAGGTGCGTTCAGCTCCGTTCGTTCAATCTCCCTAATATCCTTCCCGTTGATAGGATTCCAATGCGACTGAGTCTGCTGGGTTCTGATAGTAACAGGAGAGCGTTACACAATTTGTCAGTATACGATTAGAATATAAACAAATATATTATTCCCAATACAACTAATATACTGAACGTTTTATACTATTTTCTTACTGCGACTGAACTAATATAATTGTTTTAATTATATCGATCGGGTAAATCATTAACGTAGGCGTATATAATACTTAAGATTTTGCATATAATAGTATTAGACATATTTAACCTTTTCTTTGAACATGTTAGAGTTAGGCCAGCTTATCAGGAGCTTAGACATTTAAAAATATAAGTTAAACTTAAAAATATATGTATAAATTAAAAATTCAATAAATTCGGCCCTCACCTTTTCTTTGTATACACGCTGAACGCCGATACTTCTCCAAAACGGGATGGCCTCACCTCACGAATCCTCTAACCTATACTGGAAATACCCCTCCCCAAGCACCATGTATTGCCATGCCCACAACCGTACTGTCCTCTCCTCCCATCAACAGTTTCTTTTTTTCCTTTTTTTTATAACTAACGAAACCTGGCCCAAAGCCCCACGTTGGCATACTATCCTTCTCTAGACGGTTTCCTTTTCTGTTTCTTGAACTTGCTACCGTTGTTTAATGCATCCCATACTCTTATCTCTACCACTTTAAACAGTCTCCCCCCGTCACCGCACTTTTGCACAACACCTCCTAGTACTGCCTCACACTGTCCAGTGCCACGGCACCAAAGCAAAACCCTGGACCAACTTCGCTGATGCTCCTACCCCCAGGAAATCGGAACCAACTCCGGTCTTCTTATTCTCACAACTACATTGCACCATCTACAATGTGAGCTCACAGTCTCCAGTCGAAGCCCGCCTACGCTGCTCCGGTATACTAGTATTTCTCCTTCCATTTTTATTTCCTGAACCGATCCTCTCTCTTTCCTTTGTCATCGCAAATCTTTCAAAGCAGCTTACTGGCATTTTTTTATTTAAAAGACCAGTACGCCATATTTTTTTAGTTTACTGGAAACAAATCCCACAACTGCAAGACGAAGATGATCCCTATTTATAGCTGGGAGTTCCTTGGATGCACGGTTCGTGATACCTTGGCCGTGAAGGAATTGGGTAGGCCTGTGTAGAGCAAAGGTAGAGTAGCTGGGTACGCTACGTTTACTTAAATGTGAAGTTTATATAGTATGCAGCAGTTTTAAGATGGCCCAAATATAGTAGGATACGATAGTTGCCGCTTCTTTTCTTTACAACTCAGGAGAATAAAAGTTTGCAGATGTGAAGAGATTTTACAGAGATTAGGATTGCAGAACACAGGCACAGCATGTGCATGAGTTTTCCACTGGTTCGTGACAGGTCTGCATGCTGATTCGATCAGAGCCTTTGAAAATACATGCGCTGTTGATGGCTCAGCACTTGACTTTGTTTGTGTACATATATATATATATATATATATATATATATATATATATATTGCATATATATATATTTTAGTCTGCAGTTACTAGTGCCACCCTGTTTTAGATTTTCGTGTATTTTTATATTGCACTGAGGTGTAAATCTATTGAGATAGCTATGTTTATGTCATTAGCTATCTTACTTCTTTCATGAGCGGTGACATTCGGATTGGTGACAATGTATAGACTGTAGGGTAGCTGAAAGACTGGGAAAAAGGAAAATAGACTGTATATGATAGCTTGGTCATGTTTACAGTTTTAATGGGATTACACAATTAACACGGTAGGCTAGAAGAGGCTAAACAAAAAGGTCTGCACGTTCCTATTTCCCCATGCACTTTTGGATATGAAGATAGGTTAGTGTTCATGTCCAAAATGACTTCAGTACGAAGCTATATATTTCTCGTATGTTTATTTTTGCTTATAGTATAAGAATTTAGATAGGTTTTAGGTTGGGTAGGTTTAATTTTATTTAAATACGGTACCCTGATACATAGAATTTCGTTCACATACAGACGACTACAGACAGAAATAAAAATACGATCGTGTCGAGCGATGCACCATGATCCCAAAATTATAGTAATATCGGTAGGTTGACTCATATTGTGAAACCCCAAAATATTGGTATAGGGTGCAAAATACTTCAAATAAAAAGTTGCTTATTTTACGAAATAAAAATTACAGTAAAATTCCAAAAATTAAATTATACTTACGTCTCAAAAGAATCTCGTCTAAATTCGAAACTGATATTTAATTATATTTACATTATCATTATGGCTTATAAACGATTCCACGACGACTATTTTAAATTTTAAGTTGGACATATCTCACAATATATAAGCCGAAATCTTGATTTTTCTCTTCCATTAGAAAATTAAAATCAATAGGAATCCAAAGTTTCTTGTTTCACAGAATTTTGATTTAAAACGGATTCTGTATATTCAGTGAAAAACTCAATATTACGAACTACCGCGCCGTTTCGAGTTCGTTTTATATTAAATATAAATATAAACGTTTTATCGTCATTTAATGAATAAAAATTCAATATTAAAATCCATTAATATTATAAATAGAATATTTAAAATAAATTTAAATATTTATAGAAAAATCCGGGTCATTACATTCTTCCCCCTTAAATAAATTTCGTCCTCGAAATTGTTGAGTAAGGAGAATATTCTGAACCCAACTATTTTCAAAATAACTAAAATAAAAATATTATCAAAAATATTATTAAGTTTTAAAATTTCGAAAAATTCACTAACACCTCCTTTGTATTGTTCGATCCAAACAACTACAAATGCCACTTCGGGCCTCACATTGATTAAAAGAAAACAAAGCCAAATGGTTAACCCGACTCAGGGAAATCAATCACACAATATATTAAGGTTTACCTTTTTGTCGTGCAACCCATACTCTAGTCATGAGGCAAATCAACTAACTTCCTCCTCTTCCAATCTGCACTAATCTCACTTTCCAATGCCAACAACAGATACAGGTTAAATCATTGAGTTTTATTTCGTATTTGATTTTCTTGGGATTATACTGAAATTTATTCTCCAGTTTTCAATTCATTCAACCGTGGATGAATTTTATATCCAACCAATCCAATAAACAAACAAGCAACAATCAATGTAAGCAAATCATCCATATTTAACTTAAGTTAAATTCTGATTTATCCGATTTCTTATTCAAATTCTTATTTTCAAATTCTACTAGTTATATTGAACCTTTTCAAATTCAAAATCAAGTTTGAATTCCCATTCTGGTTAAATTAAATGATTCAAATCCAATTTGAATTAAATTCAAATTAATCATCAAACCAATATCTCAATAATTGAGATTTTTTTTTCATATACCAAAATATATTTGGGTAAAATATTCCATTTACCCTCTTTACAAAACAATATCGTATCAATTTGCCAGTTCAACTTGAACCGATCAAACAACACATAACAAAATCATTTGCATATAAAATCTACAAATACGCTCTTATATATTTACACTCAATTTCGATCTAGGGTATTACTAACACAATCTCTATCAAGTTACGAAACAGAGCCAAGGTTATTCCTAAACCATGGCTCTGATACCAACTGTAGCAACCCGAGAATTTCGACACTTGAATCATGACACAAATACATCCTGTGCCCAAAACTCAAGTACCGAAATCCCAGAAGGCTATAAGAAAGAATTTAGAGGGTGAGGTAAGAAAGAAAGAATATTAGAATAGAAGAATAAGAAGAACCAACACAACATAGAGTCTCACATTGCAGCGGAACAAAATATAATACATAAATAACTTTATTGAGAGATTGGAAAAAAAAATTTACAATCATCAAAGTGCATCAATACACTGGAACAGTTATAATAATCTATCCTCATATACATCACACAGCGGAATAATACTAGATAATATTATACGTCTGAACACCTTCAGCTCGTCACTGGACTCCACATCATCCGATAACCTGAACCTGTACATCCCGGTCTAACTCGAGCATTTACAAAACACCGGGTCAGTCTGGTGAACCAGAGTGAGAAAAACTCGCTAAGTTTATAATATCATCCAAATTGATTTTAAAGATAAAAATCTTTTCGAGAAAAGGGTAATCGTAAGACCAAATCCACACATAAATACGGACAGCTTTTACCTTATGATGACCCAAAATAATTTGAAAACAATATCATATTCTGATATTATAATAGTGTCTAAATACAAATAAATAGAATTTAGTGGAACGCTTGCATCTCACGCTCCACATATATAATATACAAACAAAACCGCGAGCGCTTATTGGAGATTGGATTCCGACTATGACAAGGTATGGGACCACCTGCCGATAGTGTATCTCTAGAGGCGAATACACTGGGTTCAACAAGAATGTCTTGCAACCCGGCCCACACATGACCGACCACTCATTTTGCTTGAGTGTATCGAATGTATATTACCAACGGTTGGGCTCAAACCACCGTTTCTCGAAAAGGGACAACATCGAAATAGATTAAAGAATGAAATGGATTTTCTCTAGATAGGTGATTATACACCCTAATGGGAGCGACCCATAGCCATGCTGCCTGCCCGATTTCTGTCATTTCCCGGTTGATGAGGCTTGAGGTTATAATCGATTTTTGGAACATCTGGCCACCGTTCACATCGTCCATACAAGTCATCCAGGAACAGGATGAACTGAAGGCACCCTCCTACCGCATCCTAGGAATCACCCTATAGATCAGTAGCGAGTGGTCCTTGCAATCCGTAGATTTCAATCCTGATAGAATCATTGTCAAAATATCTCTAGGGATTAGCTAGAGAAATCCAACAATAGTCCTTCCATTCATGAAGATTTACGGTCTTCAATTTCTCCATCTTGATTAGCATCTTCCACGTTTTCGTATTTATTGGTCAGAATGGTTTTCGGATATAAATTTAATCCCGGTCTTTCCGTACCGATATCGTTGGGTCATATTTTGATAGTCGGTTATTTAACTATCAAAATAAACAAACATTTCAATAAAATGAATCCATTGGTTTATACAACATAACTTGGCCTTTAAAATAATATATTAGTTTAATATGGTAATATCCTCAAATCATTTCCTTTATATACTTGAAAAAATATCTTAAAATCATATCTTAAATGTTGTTCAAACATCTGCTACATATTATCTATCAATTGGAAAATAGATTCAACTTATCATCCTGAACCATCATTACAATATCTCTCTTGGTTTCGTTATTTAACACCATAATCGTCACTTCCCTTTTGGAATAAACTTAATCCAAACTTTGTCTTCTTATTTTCAAAATATCAATATATTTTCGCAAACCTCTTTTATTTCTTTATTATGAAAATACCATTTCATATCTCAGTCCCCCTCTTTATTCCCTTTTACTTTGGAATCCTTATATATATATATATATATATATATATATCCTAACTCTTCAAATAACGTAACATTATCATTTCTCAAAATAAATTACTTTTAACATCACCACCATTACAACTAATATCATCCTTCGATAATCTTGATATCTTTCAAGTTGGGGTATTTTAATTACCACTCAAACCTTGATCAACAACGTTCTTACCTTAAGATAGATAACAGTTGTAATACCAAGACCGATATTCATTCCCAATATCAATTAAAATCCCATTTTAATTCTACCTTGATGAAACATAATCTTTTATTTAAAATCACGGATATATATTTCGACTTTTATAACTCCATTCGTTTAACTATTCTAATTCAAACTTGGGTTTTTGTTTGATTTCCATTTCAAAACCCAGTTCTAATAATAATATTCACAAAACTCGGTTTGTAACATTGTCGAAATCTTGTATTTCATAAATCCCGTTAAATAGAATCTCAAATAAGAATTCACTTTAAATCGTAGTTTAAACTTAACTTATTTTGTCATTAGTATGATTTTCTTTAAAATATAACTTTATTATAAATAAGCCTCCTCGATTCATATACCTAAATTAATACCTTTTAAATCTCATGATTTACCCCTTCGACTATTATTAATTAAATATCAACATTTATAAAAATGTTTTGCTTAGCTATTAAATAAATAAGTATATTTAATAAATCCATTTCAGTTGCTAAAGTTGACTTAGTCAACTCTAAGCATGATTAACTCCAATAATCAAATCTCAGATCATTTTTCTATTTCAATTAATTTCAAATTAAATTACTTTAAATACTTCCATTTGATTATTAATAAATAATAATCAAATCAATATAATCTCATTTTAAATTGTTACTTAAAACAATTTTTCTCAGTTATTAAACCTCACATTAATATTCGCTCTCTTGCTTATCAGAGTCTTGTACATATAAGCATCACTCAATTATTGAGATGAAGCACGTGCTTCGCACACGGATAGATTTTGGTATCAAAATAGTGATTAGTGGTTAAATTAATCAATTGTATATATGGTTGGTTTATTTTCTTTTTATAAACCCAATTTAAATAATATATTTAAAAATATATTTTTTTAGTTATAAATAAACTCCGTAACTTCATTCCTTTCAATTCACTTGATGGTAAATCAATCTTTTATAAAACAAATTTGCATTTTGGCCATCTGCTATAATTTCCTAACCAATACCACTATTGGTTAATAAAAAACAAACATTGAATTCATATTCAACAAAAAATCAAACCAATAATCCAATCATATTGGTTAAACAGTTCATGTAATGATCATATGCAAGTAAATAATCAATTCAACTGATAGCGGTCAACGAATACTAATTCAAGCATCAATTTAATTTAAATATGTTTATATATTATAAACGTAACCAACAAGGTAAGTTACCTTGCTTGGAAATTATCGTTAAAAATAACGATTCCGTTTAACTTAAATTAAACAACGTTTAATTTAAATAATCGGTACATCAATATTTAACAACCACCCAAACAATCATCAAATCAACCAATATTCAGCAAACATAGCAAATAAATATCTAACCCGGCTTATAATAAATATAAGTGGGGAACTGAGTGAGTTTAACTCACCTGGGGTTTTACGTTCGTCATCAGAGAGGTTCGTTTTACGAGCCTCCAGGTGCGTTCAGCTCCGTTCGTTTAATCTCCCAAATATCCTGCCCGTTGATATGATTCCAATGCGACTGAATCTGCCGGGTTCTGATAGTAACAGGAGAGCATTACACAATTTGTCAGTATACGATTAGAATATAAACAAATATATTCTTCCCCTTACAACTAATATACAGAACGTTTTATACTATTTTCTTACTCCGTCCGAACTAATATAATTGTTATAATTATATCGATCGGGTAAATCATTAACATAGGCATATATAATACTTAAGATTGTGCATATAATAGTATTAGACATATTTAACCTTTTCTTTGAACATGTTAGAGTTAGGCCAACTTATCAGGGGCATAGACATTTAATAATATAAGTTAAACTTAACAATATATGTATAAATTAAAAATTCAATAAATTAGGCCCTCACCTTTTCTTTGTATACATGCTGAACGTCGATACTTCTCCAAAACGGGATGGCCTCCCCTCACGAATCCTCTAACCCAAACTGGAAATACCCCTCCCCAAGCACCACGTATTGCCATGCCCACAACCGTACTGTCCTCCCCTCCCATCAATAGTTTCTTTCATTTTTTTTATAACTAACGAAACCTGGCCCAAAGCTCCACGTTGGCATACTATCCTTCTCTGGGAGGTTTCCTTTTCTATTTCTTGAATTTGCTACCGTTGTTTACTGCATCCCATACTCTTATCTCTACCACTTTAAACAGTCTCCCCCCATCACCGCACTTTAGCACAGCACCTCCTAGTGCTGCCTCACACTGTCCAGTGCCACGGCACCTTAGCGAAACCCCGGACCAACTTCACTGATTCTCCTACCCCCAGGCAATCGGAACCAACTCCGGTCATCTTATTCTCACCACTACACTGCACCATCTATAATGTAAGCTCATAGTCTCCAGTCGAAGCCCACCTACGCTGCTCCGGTATACTACTACTTCTCCTTCCAGTTTTATTTCCTGAACCGATCCTCTCTCTTTCCTTTGTCATCGCAAATCTTTCAAAGCAGCTTACTGGCATTTTTTTTATTTAAAAGACCAGTACACCATATCTTTTTTTTTAGTTTACTGGAAACAAATCCCTCAACTACAAGACGAAGATGATCCCTATTTATAGCTGGGAGTTCCTTAGATGCACAGTTCGTGATACCTTGGCCGTGAAGGAATTGGGTAGGCCTGTGTAGAGCAAAGGTAGAGTAGCTAGGTACGCTACGTTTACTTAAATATGAAGTTTATATAATATGCAGCAGTTTTAAGATGGCCCAGATGTAGTAGGATACGATAGCTGCCGCTTCTTTTCTTTACAACTCAGGGGAATAAAAGTTTGCATATGTTAAGAGATTTTATAGAGATTAGGATTGCAGAACACAGGCATGGCATGTGCATGAGTTTTCCACTGGTTCGTGATAGGTCTGCATGCTAATTCGATCAGAGCCTTTGAAAATACATGCTCTGATTGATGGCTCAGCTCTTGACTTTGTTTGTGTACGTTTATATATATATATATATTGCGTATATATATATATATAAGTCTGCAGTTACTAGTGCCATACTAGTACCACCCTGTTTTATATTTTCGTGTATTTTTATATTGCACTGAGGTGTAAATCTATTCATACTCGAAATCGTTATTGGTAGCAACAAACTCTAATCGCAATGCATAGTAAATAGATCGTCCTTCAAGAGTTATTAAAACAACTCCGGTGCCGGACCTTCGATCATTTTTGGCTCCGTCTGTATATAGCTTCCACGGACTAAGCTCTAACTCTTGGTCCAAAGTAACCACCTTGTCACCCACCGTTTCCTCTTCGGGAATTGTGAATTCGGCTATAAAATCAGCCAATGCCTGCCCCCTTATTGATCTCTATGGTTAAATGTTTAAATTGAATTCACTCAATTCGATGTTCCATTTAAGTAACCGCCCCGATGCTTCGAGTTTTTGTAACACTTGTCTTAAAGGTTGATCGGTGTATACGACTATCGGGTGAGCCTGAAAGTAATCACGATGTTTGAGGGAATCAATCAGGAGGTTATAAGCAAGTTTTTCTATCTTTGGATAATTACGTTCTGCAGCAGCTAGCTTCTTGCTTACGTAGTATACAGGCCTCAAGACTTTATCCTCTTCACGTACCAATGCTGTACTGACGGCATGAGATGATACCACTAGGTGGACAAACAAATCCTCATGTTCCACGGGTTTTGATAATATTGGAGGCTTTTCTAATAAGTCTAATAAATTCTGGAAAGCCTCCACACACCCATGGGTCCACTCAAAATTTTGCTTTCCTCGTTTTATCAGATCGAAGAAAGGTACACACTTATTTGTGGCTTTGGAGATAAACCTGCTCAATGCAGCAATTTTTCGGCTAGGCTTTGAACATCCTTGATCTTTCGTGGCTCTTCAATATTCCTTATTGCTGCTATTTGACTAGGATTTATCTCAATCCCTCGAGAACTCATGATAAATCAAAGGAATTTCCCAGATGCAACACAAACGAGCAATTTAGGGGGTTTAACTTCATTCCGTACCTTCGAAGAATATCAAACATTTCAGCTAAGTCCCTCGTATGGTCGGAAGATTGTTTAGATTTCACAAGCATGTCATCCACATAAACCTCCATGGTTTTCCCGATTTGATTATAGAACATGCGGGTTGACCAAACGCTGGTACGTGGCTCCTGCATTCTTTAATCTGAATGGAATTACCACATAACAATATAACCCCAAGTCTGCGATAAAACTTGTGTGCTCCTGATCTGGTATGTGCATGGGAATTTGATTGTACCCCGAATACGCATCCATAAAGGATAAAAGCTCGTGTCCAGCCGTCGAGTCTACTAGCTGATCAATTCTGGGAAGAGGAAAGCTATCCTTCGGACAAGCCTCGTTCAAGTTAGAGAAGTCAATACATGTACGCCACTTGCTATTAGATTTTTTGACTAGGACAGGATTTGATATCCAGTCGGGATATTTCGAATCCTTAATGAATCCATTATCCTTTAATTTCTCTACCTCTTCTTTCAAAGCTGCTGACCGCTCTAGGCCTAACATCCATCTCTTCTGCTTGACCAGTGAGTGCTTTGGATTAATGCATAAAGAGTGGCTCATAATTGCAGGCGAAATTCCACACATGTCAGTGTGAGTCCATGAAAACACATCCAAATTTGCCCTTAAGAAATCAGCCAACTCTTTCGCTCGAATTGGATCTAGTTGCGAGCCGATCTTTAGTACTTTCGTCGAATCTGTCTCATCAATAGGTATATCTATTGTTGACTCGTTGGTCCTCGAGTTCTCTATCCTCTCTGGGATCTATATCCTCGAGCACATCTAAGGGCGACTCTCTTGGGGCTGGACCCCTTGACTACTATGCTGAGTTTTCCTTCGAAGCAGGAGAATCGTCCTTAGATTTTATATTCAACCCCTTTATTAGTATCTTCAACTCCGTCATGTAACAAGCTCGTCCCGTAGCTTGGTCACCTCTCATCCCCCCAATTCCTGCGTCAGTCGGGAATTTAAGCAGCAAGCACCAAGGTGCAATACATGCCCTAAACTCGGCAAGGGTCGGTCAGCCTAGTAAAGCATTGTAGTGTGACTCTACATCCAAAACTACAAATGGTAGGATCCTCACTCTCTGGCGATCTCCATGTCCTAATATTACTGGTAATTCTACGTAGCCCATCGGTTCCGTCGACGCCCCATTGAAGCCACGTATCCATCCTTCGCAGGGCTTTAGATCTTTTGCTTCAAGTCTCATTTGTTCAAAAGCTTTCTTGAAGAGGATATTGACCGAACTCCCATTGTCCACCAACACTTTATGGACTAAAGCAGGGTCGATGGTCACGGTAATTACGAGCGGGTCTTCAGTTGGGGATTGAATTCCGAAATCATCTCTACTACGGAATATGATGTCGTCTGACATCGTCTTTTGTTGTTTTACTGGAGTAATGTCTTCGAGGTTACTACATTCTCCTACCTCAAAGTGCTTGGCGGCATTGACGTACTGATCCATCGCTTTGAAACTACGGCTAGCTAGGTGGGGTCCGCCTATAATGGTATTGATAACGATCCCCTTACCTTTCCGATGGGCTGTGGGTTTAGAAGTAGGCTGGTTTGGTCCGAGGCTTGTCCCCCTTGCCCCCTGTCCCTTGGGGCTATCTTGTACTCGTCTAACTTCCCTTCCCGCAACAATCTTTCAACTACATCTCTCAAATGACGGCATTCGTTGGTGGAATGACCGTGGGTTCCATGGAACAAACTAAACTTTCCTGTTGTGATATCTTTTTCAGTGGAGTCTTTGGGTGGTGGTTTTTTGTATTGTAATATGCTGTATGTGTCCAAATAAATGTTTTCCAAGGTATCATTCAATGGCGAATAGTTTTCGAAAGTTTGGAATCTAGGTCTTTTGCTGGAATTGTTCCCTCGGTTCTTACTCCTCCTATTGTCGTTTCCATTCTTGTTGCTGTTACCTCCGTTCTGGTTGCCGACGTTCACTTCAACCTTCCCTGAGCTGTCACTAGATTGTTTCACAACAACATAACATTGGGCACCTTCCCTCGAGGTCCCTTCTGACTTTCTCTTACTATTTGCATGAGCTTCTTCTTGCCTTAAGCGAATATTATCTTTTTCGTAGAACAATTCCTTAGTAGGGGACGGTTTCCAAGATAGATAATCCCCAAATTCTGTGTCTGGGTCAACTACTTCTATTAAAGGCATCAGAATAGTTGGTTCATGAGGGTCACTAACTTCGGTGATGGCCAAGTTGAAGCGGTCCAAATATGATTTCAGAGATTCACCTAGAGCTTGTCTAATCCCTGACAACTCTATGATGCTTTTGGATTTGCGAGCATGAAGTCGAAACTGGTTCATAAAGCGCTCACTTGATTCTGTGAAGTTTGACACTGACGGTAGAGGGATTCGCGTGAACCGCATTAATGCCACGTCTTGTAGGTAAATTGGAAAGGCCTTGCATTTTGTAGCATCTGGAGCTGCTGCGGCATTCATGAACCATGCGTACCTCATCAGATGCTAACCCGGGTCCGTTCTCCCTGAATATCGATCCATTTGTTTCAAGTTGAATCGCCGAGGGAATCGGAAGTCCAATATATCATCTATGAAGGGGGTATGACTTTGCTTAATGCCCCAGTCCTCATTAGTGTATCGTCGGATTTCAGACATAATCTGATGCATCATCGCCCACACATCAGCATTTGTTAATGTCTGCACAGGTTCTCTAGGTCTGATATTCGGATTACCCCTCGGTTCCTGATTAGGGGATAACCTCCTGTTTCTAGCGGCGACTGCTCTACATTGCTCCCTACGCTCCCAATCGATCTCAGGAGGAAGGGGGTGAAGAAGTTGCTATTGCATAGGATTAGTAATATTAGGACCCTGAGTATAACATGGGATCCACGCATGGGCAACAGCATAGGCTCTCTCAAGCTCGGGTCATTAGGCCCTAATACACGAGTGGCATCCTCGAGGGATCCAAATGTTAACTGATCAAGATTATGAGGTCGTTCAAGTGGCCTTCTTTCACGAGGCCGTCCCGCATCTAAAGAAGATGAATAATCTGCAGCAAGGAGACATGTTGGGGAAGGTGTCTTTTGCCTCCGGAGCTCCTTGAGTTCCCTATTCATGGTGATCATGTTCTCTTGCATGCGAAGACTGTCACGCTTATGGGATTCCAGTGCCTCATTAGTGCTCTGGAACATTTCAAGAAAACGTGAAAAATCTCCTTGTGTGACGGGTGCAGATGGGTCAAGTTGATCATTGGTCATAGCAGCTGGAATCGGAGCATTGGCAGGAGCTCGAGTAGAAGTTCCAGCTTCACTTTGATTCAGATCGGATCGGAGCACAGTGATACGGCCGGACCGGTTCGAATGGGGAGAGTGGGTGACTTCAAAATCATTGGATCAGATCGGTCCTTCCTAACCGGAGCGGCCTGCCCTAGAGTCCTGACTACGCGACCTCGTCACAACCATTGTTTGCTGATCTTCGTTAACTTCATTCTCTCGATTACTTTGGATTTCCTTGCCTTTTCCTTCGGCCATAATTTCCAATTCTTCAATGATTAACCAACAGGTACTTAAAGATGCTGAAAACAGAGGATTAATTTCTTTGGACTCGAAGGTCCAAATAGTAGAATGATAATCCCTAAAAGCGGTGAATTCAAAAGTTCTTAGTGAAAGCACCAAAATGTTAGATCCAAAATTGGCTCTAACACCCAAACTAATAATGATTTTACTAAAATGAAATCAAAAAAGGGAGAAAACACACAATTTATAGTGGTTCGGCGTTAAATAGCCTACGTCCACTTTCTACTCTTTGAATTAATGTCTTGAATGCAAGTACAACAACGATTCTCAGTCAATTCTCACTTATACAATACATTGATTCACTCAATTTCCTTCACAATATGATTCAAAAGATGATTGTAATCTAAATAAGTTGATGAAATTCGGGTTGCAAAGGAGTTTGAGTTCTGAAAATGCTAAAAGATCCTTCCAAATGCCTCTTGATGGTGTATTTATAGGTAAAAATGCTCCTTGGATGGCTTCGGTGTGGATCCTCGTGGCTTCCATCCCATCACTTTCGGGTTCGGATTGGATATGGGAGTGACAACACATCAGTTTAGTGGCAAACATGGGCAGAACGTGGGCATAATCGCTCCGAATATTAAGGGAAACGTGGAGTGAAACTGTCAAGACTCTGGGTTCGGATCGGGGGTGCTAGTAACCAGGGGATCAGATCGGTTTTGGTGGAAGAATGGAAGGGTGGATTGAGTATGCAAAGAGAAAGGAGCGGATTGGGTCTTTCAGCTCCGAACCGGTTATGCCCCCATGGCTTTATCTTCTGCTTCACAATCATCTTGGCTTGACAACTGGGATCCAAACCAGACTTCTAAAAGGGTGCATTTCTTGGTCAATATTCTTCACTTAAATAATCCTTTAACTTTGTGTAGCCTAGTCCATAAAGTAGGCTAACAAGTTCTATATAAATTGGTTTTTGAAATGTTTTCAAAATATCACTAGATGTTTCTAAGTATAGAAATGAAATGATCTTATAATTAAGAAGTGTAATTGAAGAAATTAGGAACTGACTGGAGACTGGTTAATTTGAGCGACCTTCTGGTATTGATCTGATGTTGGTTTCAGCCTTCGGGGTTGATACTTAGAGAACAGTTCACCTACTGGTTTACATTTAGAGACTGAAAGAATAGTGAGGCTAGAAAAAGTAATGGAAATGTTTTCCGATGTTAATAATGTATATTTTCTAAAATAGGAAATAAGAATTTTGAATATACGAAATTAATCCCTGATGTTAAAAGAAATATTTTACAAATATAGAAAATAAATAAATGAAACGTTTTCCAAGGATCATGTGAGGCAAAACGGGTTTTGAGAAATATTTGAGAGAAATATGGGGAATAGGAAATTGGGAAATGAATAAATTATTGATAAATAAATTAAAGGGGCTCAGTGTAAATTGATGATTGATAAATAAGATTTCCATTTGGAAATATGACCGTTGTTTGAATGTATGTTTTCTTTGATAGTTAAATCACCGGCTATCAAAGTTTATGACCATTTTTCGTTGTCAATATGGAGAGACTGGGACCAGATTTTTACCTGAAAACCACTCCGTATGGGCGTTAACGTTGCGAATGAAATTGTTGGAGATAATTGAAGACGGAATTATGCAAGGGATGTTCTGTTTACAGGATAGTGTCTTTGGTTTGTCTAGACCAGGGCAATTTGAATGAATGAATGTCTGACAGAGTATATCTAATAGATCACGTAAGATGATCTCTTCAAATGTACTTACGTTTGGTGGCGGAGAAATTCGATTCTCTTAGCTTTATTGCCGTGGTAATTTTGGGGAAATCAATGTGTGATTTGGCTGGTATAACGATGTGGCATTCAAAGTAAATGGAGGTGTGATCTGTCAGAAAATATGTTATGACCTCAAGCCTCATCAACTGAGAAATGACAAAAATCGGGCAGGAAGCATGGCTATGTGGGTCGCCCCCATTAGGGTGTATTGTCACGATCTAGAGAATATTCATATTTGTTACTTCTTTTCGCTTTTGTATCTCCCAGGAACATTTATATTGCTAGCAACCGTATGAGACAATATATTTGATACATTCAAGAGAAATGAGTGGTCGGTCATGTGTGGTCGGGTTGCAAAATGTTCTTGTTGAACCCAGTGTATTCCTCTATAGAGAATACTATCGGCAGGTGGTTCCATACCTTGTCATAGTCGTAATCCAATCTCCTATAAGCGCCCGCGATTTTGATTATATATTATATATATGGAGCATGAGATGCAAGAGTTCTGCTAGATTGCTATTTACTTGTATTTAGACAATGTTATAATATCAAAATGACATTGCTTTTAAAAACGTTTTGGGTTATAGTAAGTGTAACGACCCAGAAAATCTGAACCAATTTAAATTTTTTAAATTGGCTAAAATAATGGATTTTAAATATTTAAAATAAATATTTTAAATAATAGCAATGAAAACTGAGTTTGAATCGACAATTGAAAACAAATATAATTAATTATAATTATAAACAAGGCCTGAAATGGCGTTGTAGTATCAAAAATGGAATTCAAACTTTGTCGGACTGTACCGGGTGCAAAACAAAACGGATTTTAGCGAAACCAAAAATATTTAAATCTGTTAGTGGATACCTTTCTAACGAATCTGAAAAATCGAATTTTCATAGCGGAAAGCAAAAGTTATGGCCGAATGAATTTTCAGAAAGGTCGCTATGGAATTTATATAGCCCGTGAAATTGGCCATTTTGCATACGACCTCGGAATTCGACAAAACCACTTTTGTTGGATCCGGGATATGAAGTTATTACTAGGTTTCAAATTTCATAATTTTTGAAGCTAGTATGTGAGCGTGGCAAAGGAAAATGTGTTTTGGTCAATTACAGTTAAATTGGATCGAGCAAAAATGGGCCTTTTTGCAAATGGTCTCAGAATTCGACGAAACTAGTTTTGTTGGGACCGTATCGTCAAAACATAGCTAGATTTATTTTTCTGGAATTTTTCGAATCAGTTTGTGGCCCTGGCAAATTGAAATGTACGTTCAAAGTTAAAAATTAAATGTTTTATACATTAATTTGAAAAATAACTGACTGTAACAGTCGAATTGGCCTACGAAACATATCCCATTGTGTCCGGGATGGGGGTAATTAGCTAGGGGCGACAGTCGTTGGGTTTAAAAAGGAGTTCGTGTGCAAAACCATATTTTAGAACTTAATAAATACCTCCGGCCAATCAAAATAATTCATTCAAAAAAAAACCCTTTCTCTCTCCCCGAACGAACGGCGAAAACCATTCGAAGCTTTCCAACTCAATTCCGGCCGCCTCCGCCACCTGCAGCCACCGCCACCGCCACCACTCGACTCGCCATCTCCTCCCCTTCAAATCAAGACAACCCCCACCCTCTCTCCCTTCGCCAGCGTCGAGAACGACGCCTCCAAAGTCGTCGACTTCCAGTCGACGCCGAGATCGCCAGAGGCAATCGGATCTGAATCCCCGACCATCGCCAGAAGCGCCACGCCCCCCTCTTCCACGTCGCACCCTCTGATCGAGCTACAACTTCACGGATTCGACAAAAATCGAAAACCTAGTTTCGAAGAAAAAAATAGGTATACGGCTAATCTATTTTAAACTGATTTTTACACTTTAAAGTGTTGTAAACTTTGAAAAATCGTATCTTTTTCGTTCGTTAACGAAATTCGATGAAACAGAAAACATCGTGACCGTGTGGACGTCTTCTGCATTTTAGAAGAGACCGCATATTTTTCTAAGCCTTCTGCTATTTTTGGTGGAGTGGAACCCAATGTGAGATTTCTAATTTATAAACAATATGGAAAACGACGATGTATAAATTATATAGTTGATGTATGAGTTATATAAGCGTTGTACACCTCTTGTATAAGCGTTGTATAAGTTGTACGTTCGATGTATAAGTTATATATGCATTGTAAAAATTATATATGTGTTGAAATAGAAGTGAATTGCTATATATATATATATATATATATATATATATATATATATACACATGCCCCTCGTCCACAAACCATGGACGATATTTATTGGTTGTGATTGGTGTGAAAATTGATTTATAGCGAATGGTTGTTTGGGATTGTTTGTGGTTGATATTGATTGATTGTGGTAGAAAAATACCCATTTGTGGTTGAGAAATATTTGGTTGAAACCACATAGGATTAGTTTGTGGTAATGAAATAAATATATACATGCCGCCTGCGTGCGAACTAGATGCATGATCCCCATTGTCAAAAACCGCGAGGTTTTAAGGTAGAGCGAGGAGCCGTACTAGGGACGGTCCCGGTTTTAACTACCCTGCCGTTATGCTGCCGAAATTTTGAATAATATTCATGTGTTTGAATTATTTTCATTTTCTAAAACCATATTTATTCATTGAATAGAAAACCTTCATGTGTTGAATCGATATTCATTCGTTGATTAGAAATTCATGTGTTGAATGGTATTCGTGTTTTAAATATAAAAATCACATTTTTATCTATATATAGAAACTATAGAAAACCTTCATGTGTTGAATCGATATTCATTCGTTGATTAGAAATTCATGTGTTGAATGGTATTCGTGTTTTAAATATAAAAATCACATTTTTATCTATATATAGAAACTATAGAAAACCTTCATGTGTTGAATCGATATTCATTCGTTGAATTGAAATTCATGTGTTGAATGGTATTCATATTTTGAAATAAATTGTTTCATAATAAAAATCACCTTTTATCAACTATATGGACTATGTAAAATAATCTCGTTTTAAAAGAAATTGTTTTATAATAAAAATCCCATTTTTATCACCTATATAAACTATATAAAATAATAGTGTTTTGAAATGAGTTGTTTTAAAATAAAAATCACAATTTTATTTTACACATAAATTGTTGAAATGTGAAGTGTTAAAAATAGCAACTCGTTCAAATAAATATGCATGAGTTGAAATATTCATTAATTAGCTAATGACGTGATTTTTGCCTATGCATGCAACATTAGAATGAATGGTGTTTTTAAACCAAATGGAATCAAATATGAAGTTGAATGGAAAATGATAAGTGATAAGAACTGTATATATGTACATGCATATTTATTGAACAGGTTATAGCAAAGGGGCTAGAGAAGAGGAATAAAATTTTGTGCCCGACAAATAGGTACACATTTACTGTTTTATTTGGGTGATGATTTTATGAGCCTGTTGGCTAGCCGCTTGGCTTTTTCTTTTTCTTTTTGACATGAGAGGCCCGTGTGGCTATTTGGGAATTTTCCCAGCCCCTCCCGTACAAAGGAGGTTATGGCAAAATTTTCCAAAATTTATAGGCGTTAGTGAAATATTTGAAGTGAAAACGATATTGAAATTGTTGAATGAACTATATTTATATAAATATATAAATATAAATAAAATTAAAACGAAACGTGGTCGTGCAGTTCGTGTTTTGAAACCGTGATTTCAAACAACTAGTGCGGGAAATCCGACCATTGGATTTTCCCGAAACCGCAACCGTTGGGTTCGCCTTGGAAATATCTTTCCAACGGCACCAACTTTGTAAAAATCCAACGGTTGGATTGTCTGGAATGTTTAATTCAAATCTGAAGAAAAACAGTGCCAGAAACGATTATATTTATATAAATATAATTATATTTAATCGAATAACGACGCTGCAGTTCGTATTTTGAAATCAAAACTTCAAACGATTGTACCGGGAGATCCGACCGTTGGATTTTCCTGAAATTGGAACCGTTGGATTCGTTTTGAAAAGACCTTTCTAATGATGTAAATTTTGTGAAGATACAACGGTTAGATTTTCGGATATGTGTAAATCAAATCTGAAGAAAAACAGCGCCACGACCGCGTTATGGCCCGAAGCGTCATTTTGAATAAATTGGCTATTTTAAAATAAATAAAAATAGCGATAAATCATCATAAAATATCATAAACGATATGGAATGGAAATAAACTGAATTTGCTCGATTTATGTGGTATTTGATGGTTGAATGTGTTTGAGGTGAAAATTACATTAAAGAACAAAATTGGTGTTGTTGAATGATTTAACCATTGAAATAGATTAATTTGAAATTCTAAATATACGTGAATTATTTGAAAAGGCCTAGTTAATTCTCATTTCAAATAATTGACCGACGATTGAAAGTCGAAGATGAAGACGATGGTCGAAGACCGGAGATCTTCACCTCGTTTGGATGGTAACCGAGGTCCTGATTGGGAGGCATCCCGAAATATGGATAATGAGTGGTGATCGTCCAGACGTACGTGGTGATCGATGGGTTTGCGAGGTATTTAGTGCCTCCGGTTTCGTTCAGACCCAGAACGGACTTGTAAATGGACTGTGTGTCTGACATTGGAGTTTATTCTGTGTTGATTGATCTCTGTTAAATATACATCTGTTTGGCGGCGGAGAATTTATTCTTTTGCTTAACGCCCTTCTCAGGAACGCACGAGCTCAGAGGTTGTATATCGATGGACATCAGTCGCATGGCATGAATTGCTAGTGTGGCATGCCTAAGTGGCAAATGATCAGGGCTTCTATTGAAAAGCAAAGTCTTGTGGTGATGATTAAAGTACCGCCTGTGTGGCGTAGCTTTGTGTATAACGTGGAATCGCGAGCCTCACACCCCGGTATGAACCAGAAACGGGAGAAGGACCTCAGGGAGGGCATGCATTTCTTTCTAGCTAGGGTGGTGTCAGTGACCTACCAGCCCTGACATTTATATACTTTTCACCTATGTGGTTGTTGCTGTTGCGAGGCGCCTCGGTTTGATCGGACGATCCAGGTCCGATGGAGTCATTCGTTGGCTCGTTTATGCCCCAAAGGGCGGGGAAACGTATTGTTCAGGCATTTTAATCCACATCGGTGGACCGACCCTGTCGCTCCAAGGGCTCACCTGAGTCTTGGTCCTGTGGCTCGGGCTAGAGAGTCACGAATTCGGTAAGGACTGTCTTTTGCCTTGGTTCATGACGGAAATCCAATTCCCAAATACGACATCGTGCAGTTTTGATTGTATACCTATATATGGCGACATAGTGGTATGGGGCATTAATGCCGTCTATGATTGATAGTTATGATTTGAAATTGTTTTCAAAACATATAAACACTAGCAATAATATCAAATGCCTTTGTTTTATTCGTATCAAGCATATTTTGGCCGTTATAAGGTAAAAACTCTATCCTCCGGTTTGCGTTGCATTGTGTGATGGGAACTGAGTCTTATAATGGCTTCATTTTTATAAAATGCATTGCGTTGTTTAAAAGAAAGATTTGTTTTAAAGCACTGGCAATCCAATGGAGTAAACCCGTTCCACGAAAGTGGCGTGGTCCTGTGATTAGCCAAATTATATATGTGTTGAGTAGATTTATCATACCAGCCCCATGACTGACTCGTAGTTTGTTTCACTTTCAAACTCGGGTGCCCCTTTTTCTACACGGGCAGCCTTGTATTCAGGTTTAGCTGGTTCTTTCTGGATAGCTGGAGCTGAAGATGGATTCTATCATTTATCTCTTTTTATGCTGTTCAGCTCCTATTGTACATATTATGTTTGTTTTCCGCTGTAGACATTTATGTATAGCCGAACCGTATTTCTACTAAGTATGATCCTGTATACTGTGTAACTCTGATGATTACTTTTATCCAGTATATTCTATTGTTCATTATCTGGTGTATTTATTTAATTTTGTTCTGTTATTATCTGTTTCTGTGTTATATTCCACGGATTACCCTTGCCGCCGTCAGTATGGGGTTTGGGGTCGTCTCATTTGGTATCAGAGCTTTGGTTAAGCTTAGTTCTGGAATATAACATTTGAACGAACTCGTCAGAAATAGAACCAGTAGTGTTCTAGGATGGGAAACTCTATACAGATAGGATCAGTAATATCCTAGTATGCGTAAAGCAGAATGAAATTACACCTCGATAGACACATTTACATTTAAGTATTTGTTTCTATATTTTAAAATATCTTTTCTGTTGACCTGACACTTGATCTGCTATTTGCAGAAGTACTAGAAAATGAGTGTCAGAAACAGAAGGAATGCAGAACCGGATATTGAGGCCCTATTAATCAAATATCGAAATATGGGTGGAATACCGTTCTCTGGTGAAGAATCTATTATGAAGACACAGGCTTGGATTCGTTCGGCTGAAAAGATCTTTGATGGTTTAAAGCTAAGGGGTGACCAGAAAAGATTACTGGCCTCCTGGGCACTCAAAGATGAAGCTTTGTTCTGGTGGGATTCAGTTATTGAGAATAATCCGGAAGGTGATGTCACCTGGGATAGATTCAAAGTGATTTTCCTAGAAAAATTTAATCCTCTAGAAGCGACCGAGCGATTATGCGACGAATTTTCTTATCTGATACAAGGTGACATGACCATCCCAGAATATCATAGGAAATTCAACGAACTTTCTCATTTTGCTCCTCATCTGATTAAAGACCCAAAGAGGAAGAATCTTAGATTCATTCACGGGCTTCAAAGAAAATATCAGAACAGTGTAATGAGGAACGTGAAGCTCCCCTTTTCTGAAATGATTTATATGGCGTATCAGTATGAAGATCTCCATAAGAAAGGAATGTTATGCGACGAAGTAGAAGTCAGTTCTAGTGATAAAGCAGAGTCGGAAACTGATATTCCTGAAGCTAGTACGACGTCTGAGATCAGTAAGAAGCCCAGTGCCAAGAGGAAAAGGGCTGAATCTGGGAAAGAACCCGTAACGACCGCCGTATGCAATAACTGCAATAGGCAAGGACATCTCTCGATAAGTTGCAGATCTCTAAAGAAACAAGTAAAGGATGGGTCTAAATCCGGTAAGAGGTTACAAGAGAAAAGAGGATGCCATAAGTGCCATCAGGCTGGGCATATTGCGAAAAATCTGAAGCAGTACAAGTGAATGAAGTGGCAGAAGTGCCTGCATCTTCATCTGCTCAGGGAAGGTCTGATGTTTTAGAAGGCACGCTCAATGTCAAGAACATTCCAGTTAAAGTACTATTTGATACTGGCGCATCACGAAGCTTTATTGCAAAGAGTGCAGTCAAGAAATTGGATTTGAAATTGAAGAAGCTCAAAGAACCAATGACTGTCCAAAATCCAGTTGGGGGTTCCATCGGTCTCAGTTGGGTTTGTGGGGTGCCTGTCTCTTTTTCTTGCTATAAATTCCCTATTATCTCTATCGTCATGAATTTTAATGAATTCGATCTTATTCTGGGATTGGATTGGTTAACCAAATATGAAGCGGAGGTTAGATGCGCCGAGAGAGTTGTTAAGGAAAAGGCACAATCGGGGAATTATATAACCATACCATGTGAAGGCCCGACATCAAATAGAAAGGACTTCTGGGCAGCTCTCGATGTTTCCCCTGCTCAAATGGAAAATGTCCCTAAAGTCACAGAGAATATTCCTGACCTCGTCAAAGATATTCCTGTCGTTAAAAACTATGCGGATGTGTTCAAAGAAGTTGTTCGCTTACCACCGCAGAGAGAAATTGATTTCAAAATTGCTTTAATTCCCAATGCAAGGCCGGTAGTTCACGCTATTCGAAGAATGTCCTTGAAAGAGAAGGAGAAATTAGACAATCAAACACGACAGCTAGTATGGAAGGGTCTGATGAGGCCTAGTTTCTCTGATTGGGGTGCAGCAGTGGTGTTTGTCCCAAAATCTGATGGTACTCTACGTCTATGTGTGGATTATCGTGATTTGAACAAGTAGACCATAAAGAACAAATACCCATTGCCGCGGATTGATGATTTGTTGGATCGATTAAATGGCGCACAAGTATTTTCACGAATGGACCTAGCTACAGGTTTCCATCAACTTCGAATTGCCGAAGAGTGTGTTCCAATGACAGCATTCAGAGGTCCCGACTTATTCTACGAGTGGTTAGTAATGCCATTCGGCTTATGTAACGCTCCAGCCTATTTCGTCGATTTGATGAACAGAGTATTCAGAGGAGTATTGAATAAATTTGTTCTGGTTTTTATTGATGATATTCTAATCTTCTCTAAATCAAAGACCGAACATGAAAAGCATTTGGAACAAGTGTTAGAAATCCTCAGAAGGAATGTACTGAAAGCAAAGTTTTCCAAAGTATATTCTGGCAAGATGAAGTGAAATTTCTAGGCCACGTAGTATCGAAAGAAGGAATTGCTGTGGATCCAAGCAAAATCACTGCCATTCAGAATTGGAAACAGCCCAGTACCCCTACTGAAGTCCACAGTTTTCTCGGATTGGCTAGTTATTACCGGAAGTTCATTAAAAACTTTTCGAAGATATCTGGTCATTTAACGAAGCTTACAAAGAAGCACTCTAAATTCAAATGGACTCCAGAAAGTGAGGAGGCTTTCGAAGAGCTAAAGTAGACTAACGACTGCTCCAGTGTTAACCATCATTGATGGCAACCAGGAATTGAAAGTCTGGACTGATGCTTCTAGAGAAGGCCTTGGCGCAGTGTTAATGCAGAGGGGCCAAGTGATTGCTTATGCTAGCCGTCAGTTGAAGCCACACGAGAAAAACTACGTAACTCATGATCTTGAATTATTGGCTATAGTATTTGCCTTAAAAATCTGGAGGCACTATCTTCTGGGTGAGAGATTTGAACTGTTTACAGATCACCAGTCGCTAAAGTATCTGTTCACTCAGAAAGACCTGAATCTGAGGCAGCAAAGTTGGCTAGAGTTCCTTGCAGCATATGACTTTGAAATTATATATACTCCAGGGAAAGCCAATGTCGTGGCCGATGCACTGAGCCGAAAGAATGTAATGATCGCCAGCTTTATTATCACGACTTCCTTGATTGACAAAATATCTATTCTTCAGAAGGAGGATAACTTTATTAAGGATATGATTAAAAGGATTCAGAAAGGCGAACCCTCGTGTTTTCAAATAGATAACGACGAGACTTTGAGGTTGAAAGGAAGGATTTGTGTTCCTGATATCCCAGAGTTAAAAAGGGAAGTGTTAGACGAGTGTCACAAGTCCAAGCTGATTATCCATCCTGGTGTAGCCAAAATGTATAACGATCTCAAACGACATTCTGGTGGAAGGCTATGAAAAGAGACGTTTCAATATATGTTAGCCGATGCCCTACTTGCCAACTAGTCAAGAGCGACCAACAGAAACTAGCTGGATTATTACAACCGCTAGAAGTTCCTGGTTGGAAGTGGGAACATATTTCTATGGATTTCATTGATGGTTTGCCCAGAACCAGAAAAGGAAATGACAGTATTTGGGTGATCGTAGATCGCTTCACGATGACCGCCCATTTTATACCTGTCAGATCAAACAGAACTGCTCAGAGTCTGGCGCAGATATACTTCAGGGAAATAGTTAGACTACATGGGGTGCCGCTCAGTATAGTCAGTGATAGAGATACAATATTCACTAGCAAATTCTGGGAGGCATTTCAGGTCGAGCTGGGAACGAAGTTGAATTTGAGCACCTCTTATCATCCTCAGACAGACGGTCAGACTGAGAGGGTGAATCGCATTTTAGAAGATCTATTGCGGGCTTGTGTTATAGATTTCGGTGGATCATGGGAGGACCATCTGCATTTGGCTGAATTCTCATATAACAACAGCTACCAGGCGAGCCTGACAATGTCGCCATTCGAAGCATTGTATGGTAGACCATGCCGATCTCCTGCTTGTTGGGTCAAACCTGGTAATAGACTTGTATTGGGTCCTGATATGACCCGAGAAGCCACCGACAAAGTCAATTTTATTAAAAAGCGATTACTCGCCGCTCAAAGACGACAAAAGAGCTATGCCGATAGAAGAAGAAGAGATATATCCTTTGCTGTTGGCGACTATGTATATTTGAAAGTATCGCCGATGAGAGGAGTTATCCGGTTCGGTAAAACTGGAAAGTTGGCACCCAAATTCATTGGTCCGTTTCCTATTCTGGAACGGATCGGAACTCTCGCTTATAGGGTTAGACTGCCGGATTGGTTGCCTGAAATTCATGATGTATTTCATATATCTCAACTTCGAAAGCACGTTCATGATCCAGACTTGAACGTGGAAGAAGCAGCTCAACAGGATATTGAAATTACTCCAGAACTAGCTGTGAGAAGAGAGCCGCTAAAGATTATTGGCAAAGAAACCAAAGAGCTGAGGAACAAGAAGGTTCACTTAGTCAAAGTGCAAAGGAGTGGAGATCCGCGAGATTGTACTTGGGAAACTGAGGAGAGCATTCAGAAAGCTTATCCTATGCCGAGTGGATATCTCTGATTGACTCTGGTGCAAGGCACATTTACCCTACTTTGCATTACCATATAATTCTCTACTCTGTTGTTATTTTCTTTCCATGGACGTGCACTTTTAAATTCTATAGTATGAATGATTTTAAAAGAATATAGAAATTGATTTGTATGATTTTGAAAAGTTAAAAACAATTGCTTTTCGTTGTGTTGTGTGATTGTAGATTTATCAAACCACTTTCGACTTTGTTCCTTTTCGGGGACGAAAAGTTTTAAGTGGGGGAGATTGTAACGACCCAGAAAATCTGAACCAATTTAAAAATTTTAAATTGGCTAAAATAATGGATTTTAAATATTTAAAATAAATATTTTAAATAATAGCAATGAAAACTGAGTTTGAATCGACAATTGAAAATGAATATAATTAATTATGATTATAAACAAGGCCTGAAATGGCGCTGTAGTATCAAAAATTGAATTCAAACTTTGTCGGACTGTACCGGGTGCAAAACAAAACGGATTTTAGCGAAACCAAAAATATTTAAATCTGTTAGTGGATACCTTTCTAATGAATCTGAAAAATCGAATTTTCATAGCGGAAAGCAAAAGTTATGGCCGAATGAATTTTCAGAAAGGTCGCTATGGAATTTATATAGCCCGTGAAATTGGCCATTTTGTATACGACCTCAAAATTCGACGAAACCACTTTTTTTGGATCCGGGATGTGAAGTTATTGCTAGATTTCAAATTTCATAATTTTTGAAGCTAGTATGTGAACGTGGCAAAGGAAAATGTGTTTTGGTCAATTACAGTTAAATTGGATCGACCAAAAATGGGCCTTTTTGCAAACGGTCTCAGAATTTGACGAAACTAGTTTTGTTGGGACCGTATCGTCAAAACATAGCTAGATTTATTTTTCTGGAATTTTTCGAATCAGTTTGTGGCCCTGGCAAATTAAAATGTACGTTCAAAGTTAAAAATTAAATGTTTTATACTTTAATTTGAAAAATAACTGACTGTAACAGTCGAATTGGCCTACGAAACATATCCCATTGTGTCCGGGATGGGGGTAATTAGCTAGGGGCGACAGTCGTTGGGTTTGAAAAGGAGTTCGTGTGCAAAACCGTATTTTAGAACTTAATAAATACCTCCGACCAATCAAAATAATTCATTCAAAAAAAAACTCCTTTCTCTCTCCCCGAACGAACGGCGAAAACCATTCAAAGCTTTCCGACCCGATTCCGGCCGCCTCCGCCACCTGGAGCCACCGCCGCCGCCACCACTCGACTCGCCATCTCCTCCCCTTCAAATCAAGACAACCCCCACCCTCTCTCCCTTCGCCGGCGTCGAGAACGACGCCTCCAAAGTCGTCGACTTCCAGTCGACGACGAGATCGCCAGAGGCGATCGGATCTGAATCCCCGACCATCGCCAGAAGCGCCACGCCCCCCTCTTCCATGTCGCACCCTCTGATCGAGCTACAACTTCACGGATTCGACAAAAATCGAAAACCTAGTTTCGAAGAAAAAAACAGGTATACGGCTAATCTATTTTAAACTGATTTTTACACTTTAAAGTGTTCCAAACTTTGAAAAATCGTATCTTTTTCGTTCGTTAACGAAATTCGATGAAACAGGAAACATCGTGACCGTATGGACGTCTTCTGCATTTTAGAAGAGACCGCATATTTTTCTGAGCCTTCTGCTATTTTTGGTAGAGTGGAACCCAATGTGAGATTTCTAATTTATAAACAATATGGAAAACGACGATGTATAAATTATATAGTCGATGTATGAGTTATATAAGCGTTGTATAAGTTGTACGTTCGACGTATAAGTTATATATGCGTTGTAAAAATTATATATGTGTTGAAATAGAAGTGAATTGCTATATATATATATATATATATATATATATATGTATGTATGTATGTATATACGCCCCTCGTCCACAAACCATGGACGATATTTATTGGTTGTGATTGGTGTGAAAATTGATTGATAGCGAATGGTTGTTTGGGATTGTTTGTGGTTGATATTGATTGATTGTGGTAGAAAAATACCCATTTGTGGTTGAGAAATATTTGGTTGAAACCACATAGGATTAGTTTGTGGTAATGAAATAAATAAATACATGCCGCCTGCGTGCGAACTAGATGCATGATCCCCATTGTCAAAAACAGCGAGGTTTTAAGGTAGAGCGAGGAGCCGTACTAGGGACGGTCCCGGTTTTAACTACCCTGCCATTATGCTGCCGAAATTTTGAGTAATATTCATGTGTCTGAATTATTTTCATTTGCTAAAACCATATTTATTCATTGAATAGAAAACCTTCATGTGTTGAATCGATATTCATTCGTTGATTAGAAATTCATGTGTTGAATGGTATTCGTGTTTTAAATATAAAAATCACATTTTTATCTATATATAGAAACTATAGAAAACCTTCATGTGTTGAATCGATATTCATTCGTTGATTAGAAATTCATGTGTTGAATGGTATTCGTGTTTTAAATATAAAAAATCACATTTTTATCTATATATAGAAACTATAGAAAACCTTCATGTGTTGAATCGATATTCATTCGTTGAATTGAAATTCATGTGTTGAATGGTATTCATATTTTGAAATAAATTGTTTCATAATAAAAATCACCTTTTATCAACTATATGAACTATGTAAAATAATCTCGTTTTAAAAGAAATTGTTTTATAGTAAAAATCCCATTTTTATTACCTATATAAACTATATAAAATAATAGTGTTTTGAAATGAATTGTTTTAAAATAAAAATCACATTTTTATTTTACACATGAATTGTTGAAATGTGAAGTGTTAAAAATAGCAACTCGATCAAATAAATATGCATGAGTTGAAATATTCATTAATTAGCTAATGACGTGATTTTTGCCTATGCATGCAACATTAGAATGAATGGTGTTTTTAAACCAAATGGAATCAAATATGAAGTTGAATGGAAAATGATAAGTGATAAGAACTGTATATATGTACATGCATATTTATTTAACAGTTTATAGCAAAGGGGCTAGAGAAGAGGAATAAAATTTTGTGCGCGACAAATAGGTACACATTTACTGTTTTGTTTGGGTGATGATTTTATGAGCCTGTTGGCTAGCCGCTTGGCTTTTTCTTTTTTTTTTGACATGAGACGCCCGTGTGGCTATTTGGGAATTTTCCCAGCCCCTCCCGTACAAAGGAGGTTATGGCGAAATTTTCCAAAATTTAAAGGCGTTAGTGAAATATTTGAAGTGAAAACGATATTGAAATTGTTGAATGAACTATATTTATATAAATATATAAATATAAATAAAATTAAAACGAAACGTGGTCATGCAGTTCGTGTTTCGAAACCGTGATTTCAAACAACTAGTGCGGGAAATCCGACCATTGGATTTTCCCGAAACCGCAACCGTTGGGTTCGCCTTGGAAATGTCTTTCCAACGTCACCAACTTTGTAAAAATCCAACGGTTGGATTGTCTGGAATGTTTAATTCAAATCTGAAGAAAAACAGTGCCAGAAACGATTATATTTATATTTATATATAAATATAATTATATTTAATCGAATAACGACGCTGCAGTTCGTATTTTGAAATCGAAACTTCAAACGATTGTACCGGGAGATCCGACCGTCGGATTTTCCCAAAACTGGAACCGTTGGATTCGTTTTGAAAAGACCTTTCTAATGATGTAAATTTTGTGAAGATCCAGCGGTTAGATTTTCGGATATGTGTAAATCAAATCTGAAGAAAAACCGCGCCACGGCCGCGTTATGGCCCATAGCGTCGTTTTGAATAAATTGGCTATTTTAAAATAAATAAAAATAGCGATAAATCGTCATAAAATATCATAAACGATATGGAATGGAAATAAACTGAATTTGCTCGATTTATGTGGTATTTGATGGTTGAATGTGTTTGGTGTGAAAATTACATTAAAGAACAAAATTGGTGTTGTCGAATGATTTAACCATTCAAATAGATTAATTTGAAATTCTAAATATACGTGAATTATTTGAAAAGGCCGAGTTAATTCTCATTTCAAATAATTGACCGACGATTGAAAGTCGAAGATGAAGACGATGGTCGAAGACCGGAGATCTTCACCTCGTTTGGATGGTAACCGAGGTCTTGATTGGGAGGCATCCCGAAATATGGATAATGAGTGGTGATCGTCCAGACGTACGTGGTGATCGATGGGTTTGCGAGGTATTTAGTGCCTCCGGTTTCGTTCAGACCCAGAACGGACTTGTAAATGGACTGTGTGTCTGACATTGGAGTTTATTCTGTGTTGACTGATCTCTGTTAATTATACATCTGTTTGGCGGCGGAGAATTTATTCTTTTGCTTAATGCCCTTCTCTGGAACGCACGAGCTCAGAGGTTGTATATCGATGGACATCAGTCGCATGGCATGAATTGCTAGTGTGGCAAGCCTAAGTGGCAAATGATCAGGGCTTCTGTTGAAAAGCAAAGTCTTGTGGTGATGATCAAAGCACCGCCTATGTGGCGTAGCTTTGTGTATAACGTGGAATCGCGAGCCTTATACCCCGGTATGAACCAGAAACAGGAGAAGGACCTCAGCGAGGGCATGCGTTTCTTTCTAGCTAGGGTGGTGTCAGTGACCTACCAGCCCTGACATTTATATACTTTTCACCATGTGGTTGTTGCTGTTGCGAGGCGCCTCGGTTTGATCGGACGATCCGGGTCCGATGGAGTCATTCGTTGGCTCGTTTACGCCCCAAAGGGCGGGGAAACGTATTGTTCAGGCATTTTAATCCACATCAGTGGACCGGCCCTGTCGCTCCAAGGGCCCACCTGAGTCTGGGTCCTGTGGCTCGGGCTAGAGAGTCACGAATTCGGTAAGGACTATCTTTTGCCTTGGTTCATGACGGAAATCCAATTCCTTAATACGACATTGTGCGGTTTTGATTGTATACCTATATATGGCGACATAGTGGTATGGGGCATTAATGCCGTCTATGATTGATAGTTATGATTTGAAATTGTTTTCAAAACATATAAACACTAGCAATAATATCAAATGCCTTTGTTTTATTCGTATCAAGCATATTTTGGCCGTTATAAGGTAAAAACTCTATCCTCCGGTTTGCGTTGCATTGTGTGATGGGAACTGAGTCTTATAATGGCTTCATTTTTATAAAATGCATTGCGTTGTTTAAAAGAAAGATTTGTTTTAAAGCACTGGCAATCCAATGGAGTAAACCCGTTCCACGAAAGTGGCGTGGTCCTGTGATTAGCCAAATTATATATGTGTTGAGTAGATTTATCATACCAGTCCCATGACAGACTCGTAGTTTGTTTCACTTTCAAACTCGGGTGCCCCTTTTTCTACATGGGCAACCTTGTATTCAGGTTTAGCTGGTTCTTTCTGGATAGCTGGAGCTGAAGATGGATTCTATCATTTATCTCTTTTTATGCTGTTCAGCTCCTATTGTACATATTATGTTTGTTTTCCGCTGTAGACATTTATGTATAGCCGAACCGAATTTTTACTAAGTATGATCCTGTATACTGTGTAACTCTGATGATTACTTTTATCCAGTATATTCTATTGTTCATTATCTGGTGTATTTATTTAATTTTGTTCTTCTATTATCTGTTTCTGTGTTATATTCCACGGATTACCCTTGCCGCCGTCAGTATGGGGTTTGGGGTCGTCTCAGTAAGGTAAAACCCGTCCATGTTTATATGTGGGATGGTCTTACTATTATCCTTTTCTTTCAAAAGGATTTTTTTCCAAAGCTAAATCGAATGTTTGGAGTTTACTCACACCAGTTCCATGACAGACCCAAAGTTTATTTTGTTTCGTTTTCCCTAAACTCTTGGGTGTCCAAATTTGTACGGGCAGTCAAGTAGTTCAGGTATTTCCAGATATTCTTGGAGGAGCTGGAGCAGGTGGCTTCAGGATTTTATAGCTACTGTTTATTTCTACTGTGATGTAAGTGTTGTACTCTAATATACAAATACTGATTTATGTTTCAATGTTACTTTGTATACTATATTTTATTCGTTCCCCTGTGAGATTCATGTTACTCTGATGTTGTTGTGTTCTTCTTCTTCTTATATTCTAATTTTCTGTCTTATCTATTCTCACCCTCTAACTTCTTTCTATTAACTATTCGGTATTTCCGATGTCTGAATAGTCGACATTGGTATTTGTGTCAATTTTCGGAGTCGAAAATCCCAGAGTCGTTACAGTGGTATCAGAGCAGAAGTTTAAGTGATTACAATGGCTCTGTGCCGTGACTCAATAGAGATGGGGTTAGTTATACCTTAGATTGAGTTTGAGTGTATATATATGAGAGTGTATTTGTAAATTGGTATAAAAAATGTTTTATATTGTGTTGATTGGTTTGTCGAGTAGTTTATGAATTCTGGTCGATACAGTAATGCAAACTATGTCGATAGGTGTTTTTAAACTCTTGAACAGAGTAATTTGACACAGTTAGTTTTGAAAAGAGGGTAAATGAAATAATTTTACCCAAAAATATTCTTTGATATAAAGAAGCATATATCTTAAGTTTATTATAGTATATTGGATGTGTTGGTTGTTATTATAATCGTATAAGGTTATAATTGAAATGGTTAGAAATAACCAATCATAATTCATATAAATGTAAAATCAGAGGAAATAAATCTGAATTTAAACCAGAATTAGAATTGAATCTGGAAACTTGGGAAAATGTTAAAAATAAATTTTGGATTCAAATATATGGAAATTTTAAGATCCTGGGAAAGTTTTTAAAAGGTTTCCAAGAAGTGTGAAGTTATGTTGAAGTAATTTCAAAATGAAAATGTTGAAAAATGGTTTTAAGTTATATAGTATTAAACTCACTACGATCGCTAGAAAATAATTCTGATGATGACGGCCGCATCATCAGTGTCATTTTTGAGATTCAAAGTGACGGATTACTACCAAAGATTTTGTTTTTGAATTGTTTTGGGAAAATAAGTTGTTCGGAAATTCAATTGTTTTGAATTATTATTATATATGATTTCGAACCGATTTGAAATTAAACCCGGGAATTAAAATTTCCAAATTTAAATTATAAGGTTAAATAGATTGAAGTGGTAGAGGTGGATTAATAAATTAAAGTAACTTTAATTAAGTTAATAAAAATTGGTTCGGATTAGAGACAAAATGAAACGGAATTGGACTGTTGAGTAAGAATTTGGAATTTTTATCTGAAACTGGAGTTTGAATGGATTTTGGCTTGGGTGGTGGAGAATAATTGGATTTGAGAATGGATTGATTGGAAACTAACTGGAGATTGATTGGAATTGCTTTTGCATAAGCTGAATTGGTAGTAAAGGGAAGAAACAGAGTTGATTGCCTGACAAAAAGGTACAAGTTTATTTTATATTGGGTATGAGATTTTTATGAGCCAGTTTGGCTATTTGATTTTCTTTTGGGTTTGGAGACGGCCTAGAAAGGTGAGTTGTGGTAATACCGATTGAGCCGTGCAAAGGAAACGCTGGTGAAATTTTTTGAAAATTTGGAGTGTTTGAAATTTTTTAGAATTTTAGAAAATTTTCGTTAATACAATTAAATTGATATTTTAATTTAAATTAATTGGTTTGGTTGAACTGAAAAATAAAAGTAAAACAAATGGTTTTTAATCTAGTTAATAGTGTTGGTAGATCTTTTTCCGATTTAGTAATTTCGAGGACGAAATTCTTTTAAGGGGGAAGGAATGTAACGTCCGTGAATTTTGGAAATTTAATAATTAATTTATTTAATTATTTTAATATTTTAAATAAACGACAGTTGAACGTATGAATTATAATTTTATTTTATTTCGAGCTTGTAATCTCGCGGTAGTTCCTAATTTACCGATTTGAACTTCAACTGAGTATTTAAGATCCGTTTTAAGTTGAAATTCTATGAAACAAGAAACGTTTAAATCTATTAAGTTATATTTTTCTAATGGAAGGGAAAAATCGAGATTTCGTCTTATGGAATGTGAGTAATGTCCAAATCAAATTTTCAAATAGTCGTTGTGGAATCGTGTATAAGCTGTAACGGTTTATTTAATATAATTATATATTGGTTTCAAATTTGGACAAGAGATTTAAGATGTATACTTAATTTAATTTTTAAAATTTTACTTTAATTTTTATTTTGGTAAATAAGCAAATTTTTGTTTAACGTACGTTGCACCCTATATCAGCATTTTGAAATTTCACAGAATAAGCTAACTTGTCTATATTATTATATTTTTGGAATGATAACACATTGCTCAACACGGCTATATTTTTAGTTTTGTCTATAGCAGTTCGTACGTAAACCAAATTTTACGTAGTAGGACACCCTTATTTTCTAACTTCTAAAAATGTAAGATTTGCTGTGAAAGCCAGTCTCGCTCGTTGTCTTTAAAATAAGATCCCAAAGGAGCGATACTTACCGGTTACTTTCTAAATTTTAAGGCCCCCTTTTTCGTGTTAGCTGTATCATTCTGGATTTCAAAATTTTAACAAAGGAATCATTACACTGACGGTAGATATAGTGCGGTAAAACTTGTCAAGCTTATTTTCTAAACATAGAAAGAACGATACATGTTATTGACTGGACATAAGGATGTCACGCTAAAATGAAAAACAATGCCGCTAACCTATATTGGAATTGTCATCTGTCTAACCTATCTTCTACGTGCTTTCAAATTCAACTCTGTGTATGAAGTGAAAAATAAAATCTGATGTTCTCATCATTTGTTACATTAGAAGAAGGCAAGCAAAACTGATTTTCTCACTATGATCTTTCGCTATATGCAGTTTATTGCATTTTAGAGAAATCTGAACGGTGATAACATACCTACATTCCATTGTAATTTGATATCATTCATTACCAAATAAATTATGAGATGATAAGTTGTGATGGTGAGCAATTAGATGATGCTTGTACTTGGGGCTATTACTTCTACGGAAAAGGAATTCAATGAAACCTTTCAGTAAAATAAAAGCATTCAATACTTACTGTAGACTTCCTTATGTCCATCAACCTATCCTTTCAATACACAGTTACTTGGCATTGAAATCTCAAATATGTACATATAAACCAGAATATAATATATATATATATATATTTGTTTCTCACTTGGTCGTCAGGTAACATTTCCGATAATATTCAATACATACATCTAATAGTACAAAAAAAAGGGCACATGCAGACCTCTGTTCTCGCACACAGCTAAGATGCCTTTCCATTCAAAAGAACAGCTATCCAAGAAACAATTTTTAAATGCTACATACCACTACTTCATGCCGAAGAAAGTGTTACAGCTATCTTCCCTAGCATACAGGCTACCGCATCAAAAGACTGCCACGAATCTTCACATCGCAAGTCTATTTCTTCTTACAGCTAACCTAGTAAGTTTTCAATGCCTACCGCCAGCCTAAGTTGTACCTGCATGCCTTGGCACCCATGGCGTTGTGGAACTATAAATACACGTTGTTGCTGCCTTGTTCTTCATCATCGAATAAAAAGAAAACTAGTTCGAACTTTAAAAAAATGGCGATCTATATGTTTATAAACAAACAGAAAACAAAATGACAAGAGAAAAAACCGGAAGTAGTGAAATCTGAGGGTTGGTTCATCTGAGTTCTTTTGGAGACTGCTGGTGCATCGCATTAGACAGGACAGAGATGGCGTGAAGTTGAATGAAAGTAGTATGGTATGGTATAACTCGAGAAGAGAGGGATTGGGAAGTCCTCTTTGGAGTTTGGGCTGACCACCGTTCATGTTTAAGGGGACAAAGGAGTTTCCGAACTGCAGCGTGTTTTGTGGGATATGCAGTTTGTTATTTTATAGCAGGAGGGGGCGAACGTTATTTGAAGTGGTGCAGGCATGAAAAAGAAAGACATAGAGTTGGTGGGATGTATGGTGCTTTATCGTGTTTATGGGGACATGGCTGTTGATAGGAATATATACAGCGGAGGTAGTTCATGTGAGACAGAGAAACACTGAGCCAGTGAGTATCGGAGATATAAAAAAGGGATCTGACTAAGTGGTGGAGTCACGATCTGGAGTGAAAATAAGGGGACGCGGTGAGAGAAGCTGGAGATGTTTCGCTGCTTGGTCAAGGAGAGGAGTGAATATGAATTTTAAATGGAGAAGATGGAGCTATTCTATGCGAGTCGAAGTGGGTTGATTGGGCTGAGCAATAAACAAACGTAAGGCCCATGTAATTAAATAAAAATTAATTAAGGTTTTAATCACTTAATTGATAATAGATTTTTACGTGATAGATGCAAACTGGGTTTGTAGTTACTCAAAAGGATTACAAGGGAAGAAGCTACTATTCGTATGCGGGTCGGGTGCATAAGATATTGGGCCGTTGGGTATAAGGTGAAGCCCAAATCAATTATTTTAACATGAATTAAAGGTTTAGTTTAATTAAATCACGTATTTATGTACGAATATAAAATCTTGTCGGTACAGTGTCCGATTGACGCACGTTTATCACTTGGAACCGTATGGAAGAATCCTACACGTTGGAATTTGTTTGAAGAGATTCAGAACACATTACAATTTATGGCGAAATAAAACAATTTACTGGATTAATCAACTGTTAACCGTTATTTAACGATTAACGACAAAGGTGAGTAAACTCACTAACTCTGTCCAGTTTTATAATTTTATAAACAATATTTAATATTGATAAATGATGAATGATTGCTATGTGATGGTCGTTTGGTTGATTAGCTAATTAATTGGTTAAAATTATAGATACCATTACTTATATATTGATTCTAATATTTCATATTGATATGAATACATTTTATTTCTGTAATTAACATTTGTGGATGCAGGGAAATAGGTTGGAGGGATCCAACTGGATTCCTCAATGATTTCATTGTTGATTTTATATATTGCATTATATGATGTGACAAATAATCGGTGATTGATTATTGTGTGTTTGGAATGTTTAAATAGCATTGACCTAAAAAAATTGTTATTATAATACCATAAAATATATTCAAATATATTTGGAAAAGAAACTGGGGTTTTAAAAGGGAATTTCTATTTTTAAAATAGAAATCAAATTTCAAATGGACTAGAGTATAATAACTTGATTTAATTTTATTAAACAAGTCGTTTGATTTATAAGTGATGTTCATAAAGGAAAAGGAAAATATTATTTAATTATTTGTGATTGTATATTTACGAATGAATATAAAAAGGGAAATGGAATTCGTTTTCAAAAGAAAACGATGAAAAGATTTCGAATTCCGAAATGGAAAATAGAATGGAATGATTTATAATGAAAGTTCGACTAAGTCGATTATAATTTATCTTTAGAAAATTAGAATTTGATAAGAAAATAAGTATTTGATTTGAACCCAGTAATCCATGACCGAATATATGTATATATATATATATATTAGGGATTTAATTATAAACTGGGTAAATAATTCATAGTAAGTTTACGTGTAAATGGAGAGTATAAAGTGAAATCTGAAAATGAAGTTATATAATAACTCGATAAATAGATTTTAACTGTAATGGTGTTTATTATTCAAATCAAGATTTGATTAGATATAATGAGTTTAGAATTATGTAAAGGAATAGTATTCACATTTTAAAGTGAATAATGGTTTCTAAAAGAAAACTTTTTGCAAATTGGAATGGTTATAAAGGGAATCGGTAAATATTCAGAGTGATAAATTCAGATGTGAATTTAGGAATTTAGTTGACTTGAAATAGAGGAATTATTTCGGTGTTCGGAACGTAAATCTGATAGAGATTATTCGCAAGAAGATTATAAGTTGAAATTAGATTATATCGAATGTAGGAAGGTACCATTTACCTTCTATTTTAATCAAGATTAATTAATTAATTAATTAATTATTATTTATTTATTCAAAACGAAGGATCAAAGTTATATTTTAAATATTTTGGAAATAGGTATTATAAAGTTATCGTTACAACAAATGTTTTATACAACGTTCATTGGTTCTATATATATTGGTTTTTGAAATGTTTTCAAAATATCACCAGATGTTTCTAAGTATAGAAATGAAATGATCTTATAATTAAGAAGTGTAATTGATGAAATTAGGAACTGACTGGAGACTAGTTAATTTGAGCGACCTTCTGGTATTAATCTAATGTTGGTTTCAGCCTTCGGGGTTGATACTTAGAGAACAGTTCACCTACTAGTATACATTTAGAGACTGGAAGAACAGTGAGGCATGAATAAGTAATGGAAATGTTTTCCGATGTTAATAACGTATATTTTCTAAAACAGAAAATAAGAATTTTGAATATATGAAATTAATCCCCGATGTTAAAATAAATATTTTCTAAATATAGAAAATAAATAAATGAAATGTTTTCCAAGGATCATGTGAGGCAAAATGAGTTTTGAGCAATATTTGGGAGAAATACGGGGAACAGGAAATTGGGAAATGAATAAATAATTGATAAATAAATTCAAGGGGCTCAGTGTTGATTGATGATTGATAGATATGATTTCCATTTGGAAATATGACCATTGTTTGAATGTATGTTTTCCTTTGATAGTTAAATCACCAGCTATCAAAGTTTCTGACAATTTTTCCGTTCTCAATACGGAGAGACCGGGATCAGATTTTTATTTGAAAACCACTCCGTATGGGCATTAACGTTGCGAATCAAATTGTTGAAGATAATTGAAGACAGAGTTATGAAAGGACTGTTCTATTTACAGGATAGTGCCTTCGGTTTGTCTGGACCCAGGACAACTTGAATGAACGAATGTCTAACAGAGTATATTTAATAGATCACGTAAGCTGATCTCTTCAAACGTACTTATGTTTGGTGGCGGAGAAATTTGTTTCTCTTAGCTTTATACCCATGGTATTTTTGGGGAAATCAATTTGGATTTGGCAGGTATGACGATGTGGCATTCAAAGTAAATGGAGGTGTGATCTGTCAGAAGATACGTTATGACCTCAAGCCTCATCAACCGGGAAATGACAAAAATCGGGCAGGCAACATGGCTATGTGGGTCGCCCCCATTAGGGTGTATTGTCACCATCTAGAGAATATTCATATTTGTTACTTTTTTTTTGCTTCCGTATCTCCCGGGAACTGTTATGTTGCTAGCAACCGTAAGTGACAATATATTCGATACACTCAAGAGAAATAAGTGGTCGGTCATGAGTTGCCGGATTGCAAGATGTTCTTGTTGAACCCAGTGTATTCCTCTCTAGAGATACATATCGGCAGGTGGTTCCATACTTTGACATAGTCGGAATCAAATCTCCAATAAGCGCCCGCGATTTTGATTATATATTATATATGTGGAGCGTGAGATGCAGACATTCTGCTAGATTGCTATTTACTTGTATTTAGACACTATTATAATATCAAAATGACATTGCTTTTAAAAAACGTTTTGGGTTATAGTAAGGTAAAAACCATCCATGTTTATGTGTGGGCTGGTCTTACTATTATCATTTTCTTTCAAAAGGATTTTTTCAAGTTAAACCGAATGGTTGGAGTTTACTCACACTAGTCCCATGAGTTACCCAGAGTTTATTTTGTTTCATTTTCCCTAAACTCTTGGGTGTCCAAATTTGTACGGGCAGTCAAGTAGTTCAGGTATTTCCAGATATTCTTGGAGGAGCTAGAGCAGGAGGCTTCTGGATTTTATAGCTATTGTTTATTTCCGCTGTGATTAACGTTGTACTCTAATATACAAATACAAATTTGTGTTTCAATGTTACTTTGTATACTATATTTTATTCGTTCCGCTGTGAAATTCGTGTTACTCTAATGTTGTTGCTTGAGCTGGAGCAGGAGGCTTCTGGATTTTATAGCTATTGTTTATTTCTGGTGTGATTAAACGTTGTACTCTAATATACAAATACAAATTTGTGTTTCAATGTTACTTTGTATACTATATTTTATTCGTTCCGCTGTGAGATTAGTGTTACTCTAATGTTGTTGCTTCTTCTTCTTCTTCTTTTATTCTAATTTTCTATCTTATCTATTCTCATCCTCTAACTTCTTTTTATTAACTATCCGGTTTTCGATGTCTGAATAGTCAACATTGGTATTTGTGTCGATTTTTGGAGTCGAAAATCCCTGGGTCATTACAAATTGCATGGCATGAATTGTTAGTGTGGCATGCTGAGATGCAAATGATCAAGGCTTCTTGTTGAAAAGTAGAGTCTTATGGTTGATGATCAAAGAACAACTTTAAATAGCATAACTTTGTGTATAGTGTTAATTCGCGAGCCTCATACCTCGGTATGAGTCAAAAACGGGATCAGGGACGCTGGGAGGACAAGATGTTTCCTTCTAGCTATGGGTGGTGTCATGGTATGGAGCCCAGACATTTATGTATTTTTACCAATGTGGATGATAGATAGCGAGACGCCATGGATATATCGGTTACTACGCAGTCGATGGATAGGTCCTATAGGACCGGGAAACAAGTGTTCAGGAATTGCCAATCCTCAAACGTAAGAGAAGACCGGCCCTACAGGAACCAAGGGTTGCCCAGAGTGTTTAATCCTGAGGCATTTGCTAAATTTTCTCAAAGCGGGCGAGGATGATTTCATGCCTCGACGCATGAAGGAAATCCAATCTCCAATATGTGACATTTCAGTTTTAGTTGTAGAACTAGTATGGCGACATAGTAGGATGGGTTACTATGCCGTCTGTGATTGATACATTTATATTTGAAGTTGTTTTGACACTATACACATATAATAATATCAAAATGATTTGTTTTAAACATACCAAGCATGTTTGGCTATTATAAGAGAAAACTCTATCCTCTGGCTTGCGTTGCATTGTGTGATGGGACCTGAGTCTTATAATAGCTTCCTTTTTCCAAAAAACATTGAGTTGTTTGTTATATGCACTGGTATTCTTGGGAGGAAACCCGTTCTGTGATATACGGTGCGGTACCTTGATTTACTTTATTTTTAAAGTAAAGACTTAATAACTATTTTAGTTCTCACACCAGTCACATGACTGACCTGGAGTTTATTGTTTTAACCTAAAATCTGGGTGCCCCTATTTTCCACACGGGCAGCTAATAGTTTTGGTTTTTGCAGATATTATATTCTCAGGATCCTGGATTTACAGCTAGAACTATACTCAGAAAGCTCTGTATACACGTATTTCTTTCTGTTGTGTTATTTATTATTTTTTCGCTGCTTTGTAATTTGAATCTCTGATATTTATCAAATGTATATTATTTATTCATACTTTGTTATATTCTTGAACTCTGATGTAATTATTGTAATAAGCAATGAAATGTTCTTCTGTTTGTGTTCTGATTTGTCGTGTTCTCAACTCAGTTCGAGCTTTCCTGTAAGGGCAAGTTTTTGTCGTTTCAGTTCATGCGTCCATTTAATTTATTTACTCACATATAGTTTTATTCATTTCAATTTGTTCGTTTTTAATATACTTGCATTGCTTACAATTCGTTTATTTTGATTTATCTTTATTCAACATCCATTTATTATTGAAACATCTTGTTTGTCGTTTTTACATGGATCTGTATTTTACCCAGCCCAGTTTCTTATTCAAAATTTTATTCATTAGGTTTGTCAATAATAAAATCTGTTTATTGAATTCAAAATCTTTACTTAATCCTTTTTTTCATGAACTTAAATTTCTCATATCAAACTTTAATTATTATACAAAACTTAAATTTGAAAATATGATTCTAAAATCAAGACATATATTTAAATTCAAGACTGTTAATATGCTAAAACAAATAAAATTTTATTTCTTAGTTAATATGTTGAAGTTGTATAATTTTAATTTCAAGTTATTGATTGGGTGTTTCAAGTTTGAAAATACATAATCACTCGCAGTTTGACAAGTCAATTTTTGTTCTCACAGAAGTTTTGGACATGCGTGGTACCGACGCATGACCAAAATGTCTCTAAGTACGCAACATACTTGCTTTAACTTTAGTGAAACTCTTACAATATTTCTTTGTATTTTACAATATATATGGCAAGTACAATCCAAACAGATCGAATCATGGTTCACGGGTACACAATGGTTACATCTGGTTCCCCCAGCTAACATCCATACCCTTAAGCAATCACTGCCCTAAGAATTATGCCATGACACACAACACAACCATAGATCGCAGATATACAATAGTTTTGTTTGGATCCCCCCGAAAACATCCGTACCTTTGAGCAATCCCTACTCTATGAATTATGCTATGCCAACTCAACTCATGGATCGAAGTCTATTTATAGTAACACTGGTGGTTATATCGCTATCACTTATAGACCTTATGCAATCACTGCCTCTCGAATTACGCCATGTGAGTCGCAGATACACAATGGTTATGCCTGAATCCCCCAGGAAACATCTGTACCTCAGGGCAATCACTACCAAGGCGGATTACGCCGTAAATCAACCATAGATCGCAGTTACACAATGGTTTCACTTGGGTTCCCCAAGAAAAATCCGCAATCGTAAGCTATCACAGCCCTACGAATTTTGCTATGCAGTCGAGTTCATAAGACCATGGGTTACCCTACGAAATTCAAAAGAATACTCGAGTATTATTTCTGGAAAACCTAATCAAGATAAGATGATCGATAGAATGAATCCACGATGTGGCCACAATGCGGATATCAAGCAAAATGTACTTCCATATTCTTAGTTCAAAACATAAATGCTATGCATATAGTACTTCATTTCAAATCACATTTACATAAATATCCATTTACATAAATTTTCTCGAATCTCATTTTCAAATGTCGTTCTCATATAAATCCATTATATAAGATTATCGGTTTCACATCAATTATATTCCAAATCAGTAGATTTCGAATCTCATACCTATATGATTCGTAGACAAGTTTTAAATCTCACATAGAAATGTTCATATATCAAATCTTCAAAATTACCATTTCCAAGATTAATAAAATTGATTTCAAAACGATTCGCCTATCCAATATCATTTCGAAATTTTAAGTTCACATTTACAACTCGATTTGAGTATTCAATATCATTTCAAAAGTTTAAATCCACATTTACAAATTGATTCATTATTGACATTCATATCCAAAATTGGATTTCACATTACGATTATCGATATTTAATTGAGTCTTTACATTCAATCATTTTGGTTCTTAAATTGTTCGAATTGGATATATATATACACTTTCATCAAAATAATTAAGTTTCATAAAATAATTTTTGAAAATAATAGCTAAATGTAAAAGTAACTTAAATAAATAAATAGAATTTGAAAATGGGTTTGAAATAAATAGATATGCTTTATAAAATAACTAGCTTGATATGCAGTAAATTTAAATAAATAAATAGCTTTGGAAAAAAGGTTAAAAAATTATATGGTTTTGCAAATGGTTTGAAATAAATAAACAGGTTTTGTAAAATAAGTTTGAAAATTTTGTTTTAAAACAAAGACAATTAGGCTTATAACAAAATTACTTAAATAATATAAATTGATCTAATACCATAATTTTCAAATAAAATAGGTTTACAATGAATACTACTTTCAAAAATAATCTATTCTGAGTCTATCAACCAAAATTCAAAATCTTAATTATTGTCGATTCCAATTTCGAGATTTAAATCAATTTAGCTTCAGATTCAAATTATTTACATTTCTAGTTGAACTAAAAATTCACATTTGCTCGTTACTTTAGTTTTCCTTTTTCATCTCTAATTTCGATTAAATTTGAGATTCAAGACTCATTTTCAATTAAGTTCCAAATTGAACTAATTATTCAAATTAACATTACATATTGATTCACGCCACATTCATATTCAATTTCCTTTGAGCTTATAAAGATATAACTCAAAATTTTAAAACTCACTTGAAGTAATCCAATTTATTCAACAAGTCGATAAATGAACCTCTACTCAATTCATGGGAAATTTAAATTTGGTCGTTTCTTTAAGATATTCATTTGAGGTATACATATCATATTATCCTAATATAATAGGATTCTATCATTCAACTTAAACTTTAGAATCAATTTCAGACTTTTTTCCTCTCAATCATTCCAAATATATTCACATTTATATTTTCAAAGTATTTCAAAATCAAATACTCGTTTTATCGAAACAACTAGTAATAATGCTATTATAATGGTCTCTCCCACTCCGAAACTTGATAATAAATCTCGACAACATAAAATTATCAACGAAATTATTATTTAGTGCAAAAGTGGTTCTCCATTCAAATATATATTTTCAAAACATTTTAAAAATCATTTGAAAAATTTTCATTCAAAAATACTTATATAATTTGCTACGACTTTTAAATTACTCGGAATAGTTTCATTTCAAAATGTTTGAAACCAATTCCTAAATTCCCAAAATTTAAATTCTCAACTTTCAGTCGAACAATTTCTTTTAGTCATAACTAAATCGATATATCAATGGATTTACATTTCATATTTTCTTAATGGTTTAACATCTTTAATTTATCTATCAGTTATTAGTTATCATCTGTTAATATATTTAAGTACACAATAATCGAAGACGAAATCCAGAATAGATTTAAGATGAAAGCTGAGGAGCCCTATCTACTCGAGGCAATCAAAGATACAGATTCACAAATTGGGGACTTCAAAACGATTTTCACTTCTAAATTAAATTATTTAAAGTAATATATCCCTTCATTCAAAGTTAAATATCAAATTTATTAATAGTACGCATCCCTATATTACATAGTGATTTACATATACTTGAACCAATTTACATATCTAATAAATTATTACACGTTCGTTATATTTCAAAGTAATTTACAACCACAACCTTACTTATGCAAGCCAACCTCTTACTCTATTCGAATGATATTTTATACAATATCCAAATTTATTTAAGTCTCAGTTATTTCCAAAGATTTATTTGGTTTCAATCGATTTAATTCTCAAGTTTATTTCAAACTATTTCCTATTATATAGTTTCAAAGTTTTCAACATACATTGTATTTAATTAATTTATATTCACTCCAATCCAATTCCAAATTTATCTATATTTCATATTTCTCCATTTCTAAAATAAATTTATATTCCAAAACAATTTATATTTCCATATACTTTATATTTTTGTTTCAAAATACTATATGTTTCAAATTCCATTTGGTTTCCAACTATGTTTATCCGCATTTACACATCCGTTGTACTTCTCTGATAAACATTGGTTTCAAAATAATTTATGTTTCAAAAGTACTTTACATTTCCAAATTAATTTATATTTTACGACACTTCATTTCCTTAAATTAATTCCAAAATTCTTTACTTTCAATGTCGAAAATATTTCAAAACAATTACACTATTTAAAACGATTTATTTAATTTATTATACTACATATCTAATGAGTTTTCAAACCCGATAAGCTAAGCTCTGTCAAATCTCGCTTTGATACCACTTTTAACGACCGACCTTTCTGCCCGCTCCAAGTCAGTAATTAAACCAACTCAGAACATTCAAAACGACAGATAGTTATTTAGCTTACAGAGTTTGAATAGAATAAACACAGAATCACAAATAGAAATAAACCTCAATATCTCACAGCGGGATTTAATAATACAATTATCAGAGTACAATATTAAATATAGTGGATTTTTTTAAATACAATGAATTCTTAATACATAAGAAGAACTGGATAAATAAAATTGAGATGGTAGTTCAACTGGTCTCCAGCTACAAAAGTTGCTATCTCAAGATGTAAAACTCGGTCTGACCTGAGTATCATGCGAAACAAAAACACTCGAATCAGGACTAACATTCTCATCTAAGTATATTAACTGAAGATAAATGTTCACAGAACTGCATGGTAACATAAAAGATAACGGGATATCATTACCTTAGGATCCGTGGGAGTTCAAATTCATACCGTGTTCAACTTTACTCAGTACGCTACTATACTTATATTTTGATTCAAACCATCGATTACCCAAAGCCATCTCACATTTATTTGCTTAACCTTGATATTCACTTTAATCAGACTCAACACATTTTATTTCACCAATTTACATAACTCAAAATATTAATTTCAAATAGATTTGACACCCGTTGACTTAAATGGTACCATTTATTTGTTTCAACCAATCCAAACTATTTGAGTATACCATAAACCAACATGCATTTTATTTATTAAATTTGAATCTCATATCCTATATGAAATTTAACTTATGTTGAACAATTTCGAATTTTGCGTATTGTTTCCCACTCACTTGTCCAACAATTTGGTATTGAGATCCATTCCGAAAAAAATTTCTCTTCAAATAAATCCTTAATGATTCAAATTCAAGTTTGGATTATGTATTAAGAAAAATATATTAATTGTGATCTAAGTTTATCACCACAGATTTAATAGTGTGGATGGATTTTGGGCTTGATAAAAAAACAAAATACACTTAAGGTTTTCCTTATAGTCCATAGAATAGTTCGTGTAACAACCATGAAAATCAGAACCAATTTAAAAAATTTATTTTAAGAAATTTTGTTAGAAAATGTGTCAGAATTTAAAAATTTTCCATTTTTAATGAAAACAAAGCTATTAAAAATAGACATTTTGCAAACGACCTCTTTTTTCGATGAAATCGTTTTTGTTGGATTTAGAATGTCAAATTATTGCTAGGTTTAAATTTCCATAATTTTTGGAATTAATATGTAAGCGTAGTAAAGTAAAATGCGTTTGATAATTTCTATTGAACTGGATTAACCATTAAAAATACCAGTTTTCAAACGGTCTCCAAATTTGACGAAATTAGATTTGTTATGACCGTATCATCAAAATATTGCTAGATTTATTATTTGGGAATTTTTGGAGTCAATATGTGGCCTCGATAAATTAAAATGTATGATCAAATTAAATATTAAATGTTTTATATTTTAATTTAAAGAAAAATAGGATAAAGGATCAAATAGGCTGAGGAAACCTAGTCCATTACGTCCGGAATGGGGGTATTTGGCTAAGGGCAATAGTCGCGGAGCTGGATTTGGAGTTAGTATGAGTTAACGGGCTTTTTTTTGAAAATTAGAGAATTAAGTAATATTATATTATAAATATGGGATTAACATACCCTAATCACATTCCGGAGCCGCGGCCATCTTCCTTTCCATGGCCACGAACATTCGAATCTTCCTCCCTTAAAATCATCCAATCCTCTCAATAAAAACGATCCATCCTTTGGAGAATTTCGTTATGTTCTCCATCCTCTTCACATCCGTACAGTGGAATTGTCTAGAGCTCTGTACTTCGCGTGATTTGGACACCCAAACCGCCGTCGTTCATAGCGCCGCCCCTGCATCCTAGCCCTGATCGAGCTCACCGCCGTGGGGTCCCCCTGGTGGGCCACTCTCGCTCTAATAACCCGAAAATCTGAGCCAATTTAAAATTTTTATTTTGGCAATTTCAATGAAGTTTGATTATTTAAAATGTATTATTGTAAATAATAACGATGAGAAATTTATTTTGAATAGAAATAGACGTATATATATAGATCGTTGTTAGAATATAAATATTTATTTATAATTATAAAAGGAATTGAAAATGGCGCGGTAGTTCGATAATTCGATTTCAAAGTTCAGATGAATGTACAGGATTCGAAATAAATCGGATTTTAGTGAAACCAAAAATAATAGAATCTAATTGAGAATATCTTTTCAACGAATCCGGGAAATTGAAATTTCATAGCGGGGATAAAAAGATATGTCCAGTTGAAAATTCAGAATAGTCGCTATGGAATTCTGGCCCTTAAAAATGACCATTTTGCAAACGACCTCGGTTTTCGACGAAACCACTTTTGCTGGATCCGTGATGTCAAGTTATTGCTAGATTCCAAAATTCGTAATTTTTTGAATCAATATGTGAGCGTGGAAAGGAAAACGCGTTTGACCAGTTTTAGTTGATTTTAATCGACTGGAAAATGGCCATTTTTCAAACGGTCTCAGAATTCGATGAAATTAGTTTTGTTAGGACCGTATCATCAATACGAAGCTAGAAAATGTTTTTCGGGAATTTTTCTAGTTAGTATGTGGCCCCAGTAAATTGAAATGTGTGTTCAAATTCAATATATAGAGTTATACTTGGATTTTGACGAAAACTGATCGAATAAGCCTACAATGCATATCCCATTGTGTTCGCAATGTGGGTAATTAGCTAGGGACGATAGGCGGTGGGTTCGATTTTGAGTTTGAAATAAAAATTATTTTTTGAAATAAAAATAATTAAATATATATATTATAATATATACACTCTCTCCTCCTCCCCCTTTTAATCTCTCAGAAGAAATCAAAAGAAAAGAAAAAAATAAAAATAAAAAAACCCGTCGCCTCCCCTCGATTCAGCTCCACCGCCACCCACCTCGTCGCCGCCACCGTCGAGCCCCCCTCCACCGATCGCCGTGCCCTCCTCCCCTTCCTCCCTATCACCTCCTCCGTTTTCCCAAACCGCGAGCAACCCCAAATCCCCTCGCCTCCTCTCCGATGTCCGCACCACCCAATCCGACGCTGCACCACCACCTGAAGGCCCCATGCCGCCCACGACCACCTCTGAACCCCAATCCTCCACCAACAACCCCTTAACAGCAAGCAAACCCTTCCCTCTCTCCAACTCGACTCGAAAACCCATTCCCCTTCTCTGACGAACTGCGCAGCACCCACCGGGATGATGACGGCAGCAAGCTCCGACCGAGAGGGCTGCTGAACCTCCTCCGAACCCTGCGATGTAAGTTTTAATTTCTCCTTTGATGTTGATCTTTGCTCGTCGATAAAAATACGATTTTTAACACAATAAAAATCTGATCTTTATCATATGAAAGCGAAGAGAAAAAGAAAATAAAAAATACTATCTTTGTTTATGGAAAGTTGTGATTTCTATCGTTTAATTAGTAAGGTTAAAAATATAATTTTTATATTATAGAAAGGTTAAAAATTTAATTTTTATATTATAGAAGGGTTAAAAATATAATCTTTATATTATAGAAAGGTTAAAAATATAATTTTTATCTATGTAGCATAATAAAAATATGATCTTTATTATACGAACACCGTTATAAAAATAGAACTTTTTATCTATATAGTAGCCGTATAAAAATGTGATTTTTGTATACATAGCAACAATATAAAAATGTGATTTTTATATATGTAGTGGCTACGGGCAACAAAATTGACAAAAGGCGAGCACGACGAAGATTTCTACATAAGAAGAGTCGTGGCGTTTGGTTTAGCTTGGGTGATAACTCCTCACCTTTAATTTATTTCTAGTTTGAATTATATACTAGGATGCATACGGTGTTTAGTAGCACCCGACACCCTTCGTCCACAGACCATGGATGACTTGTTTGTTTGATTGTTGTGTAGTGAAATTTGATGGTGTGATGGTGAATTAAATAGAATATTTTATAGTGAAAAATGTTTTATAGTTAAGAATATAATTTTTAACGTGTGTATAAAATAAATATTTATAAACAAATCAGACGATTTGTTTATATACACTGATTTGACTGATATTGATTGGGACAATAAATTTTAAACATCGCCTAACTGCACAGATAAAATGTGTGTTTGTTGATTTGAAACCCCACACGGGTATTGGGATGATATTTGATGTAACTAATCCCGATTGTTTAGTTGTATGTCAATCGATGGGTTGACAGACTGTGTAAGCATTAATTATTTATATTTAATGCTTATGCAGTTGTGTGGTGCACTTTGGATGATGGTTGATTATTTATCGTTGCTGATATGTACATGTGTTGTAGAAAATCCATATAATTAACATTATATGGTAATTGATTGGGCCTCATTCCAATATAGAGAATAAATTCATGTGTTGAATGGAAAATAAATTCATGTGTTGAATTGAAAATAAATTCATGTGTTGAATTGAAGCCGTGTTGATTAGACTGACGCCATTTTGACGTGAACGATATTTATATCGATTTTATTCATTTTTATAATGAATATAGAAAAGGAAGTGATTTCAAAATATAATGTTTTGAAAATATTATCATTTATATATTAATGATGTGGAATATTCAATTTTGATTCAAAATTGAATATGAAGTTGAAATCATTTTGCAAATGAATTTAAAGCGATTTATAAAATACATTTTAAAAGGAAATCGATGAAGTATATACTATATATATTATATATATTATATAATGGCCTGAATAGAACGCGCCGCGCAGCGGCAGTTTGCGAATTTCGACCATTGACTTCGAATGGATATTACGGGAGATCCGACCGTCTGATTTTCCTAAAATCGGAACCGTTGGGTTCGTATCGAAAAGAGATTTCTAATGAATATTAGAGATTTGAAATCTAACGGTTGGATTTGGAATTATGTCCAAATCAAATTTGGAAAAGGTCGCTGTAAGTGCAGTTCGATGGCCGTTGATGGAAATCGACTGTACGGGCCTTGATAAAATTATTAAAAATATCAATAATTAGTGTAAAATCATAAGAAATGATTCGTAAAGAATTGGGATGAAAAATTCCATATTTGAAAAGATTAAAATAGATTTTTATCGAAATGAACTAGTTTTGAACTAGAACTATAATTCTATTTATTTTTAAAAATAAATAAAGTGGATTTGAAATGGTTTTAAAAATAACCAGAATTTCCAATAATTGAATTGGAATGGATTTGAATCGAAATAGTCTTTGGAATATTTCGATGTTGGATTTCGTGATGATAAAGATATTGTTATGGGAATTTGAAAGATATATTAATATCGTTATTTCCAATACGATATTTGTTGGTCATAGAATTTGATATTGAATATAAGCCGATATATTTTCTATTCAGAGCCTTGTATTTAATATCAAATGTGATTTGGGTTTGTCGTGAATGGTGTCTTCATTAATACTGTTCTTAAGCCCAGTTGATAAAAAGATTGAATCTTTTTATTTAGATTTATTGAAGTGTACCAATTAAATGGTATTTAATTGGAATTGAATTTGAATTGATTTTTGGGTGAACGGTGTTTTAAATAACACTTGTTCTTTAACCCGATAATTAATGGAATGTGATTTTGGGTTTATAGTGAACCGTGTTTTAAATGACATTGGTTCTTTAACCCAGTTAAAGATAGGATATTGATTTCTATGAAGATTAAAACTAAGTGGGGTTTTAATGAATCTTTAATTAGATTGAAAAGGTCGAGAATGGAGTATCACCAGTTTAGCTCCAGACGATATTTAAATCTTTAATTAGATTTGAACGTAAAATGGTAATTGAATTTGCCGATAACACCGTGGTGTTAGATATGAAGTATGACCAGTTTTACTTCATGGGATGAATAGGTTGGGATTGGGAAATAAAATAAATGATTACTTCGGTGTGGTTCACTAATCCCGACTAGTTTGAATTGATATTCAAAAGAAGATTAAAGAATAAATTTAAAGAATTTATCTTTGATAAAATTAATGGGAACCATTTCCAAAGTATAAGAATATTTGAATAAAAGAATATTCTGAATTGGAATGAGGCGTATATTGTGTTTGCGTAACAATTGTTTATTATATACGCGAGTTATTCAGAAAGACCGGGTTTATCCCATTCTGAATAACTTATTCGACATGGTGTCGAGGATGAAGACGGTGGTCGAAGACCGGAGGTCTGCATATCGTTTGGGTGATCACTGATGATCTTGATTAGGCTGTACACCCAAGAGGAGGGAATCAGTTGGTGATCGTCCAGACGTATTTGGAGATCAATGGATATGCGAGGTGCAAGGTGCCTCCAGTTTCGTTCTGACCCAGAACGAATTTGTAAATGGATTGTGTGTCTGACATTGGATTTTAGTCTGTGTGATTGAATTCTATTAAATATACATCTGTTTGGCGGTGGAGAATTTATTCTCTTGCTTAATGCCCTTCTCTGAGACATACACGCTCAGGGGTTATATGTTGATGGATATCAATTGCATGGAGTGAATTGCCTGTGTGTCATGCCTATGTGGCAAATGATCAAGGCTTTTGTTGAAAAGCAGAGTCTTGTGGTTGATGATCAAAGCACGTCCTGTGTGGCAAAGCTTTGTGTTGCGTTGATTCGTGAGCCTCACATCCCGGTTGCGAACCAAAAACGGGAGAAGGATCCAGGGAGGGCATGCGTTTCTTTCTGGCTAATGGTGGTGTCAGTGCTTAAACTGGCTGACATTTAGATACTTTTCACCTGTGTGGTTGCTGTTGTTGCAAGGCGCCTCGGATATATCGGTGGCTGTGTGGAGCCGATAGAGTCATTTGGCTCATTTACGCCATAAAGTGCGGGGAAACGCAGTGTTCAGGCATTTTAATCTACATCGTTGGACTGGCCCTGTGGCTCCTAGGTGCCTGAGACATGGGCTAGATTGTCTCGAATCGGTAGAGGACTATCTTTTGCCTCGGTTCACAGTTGGAAATCCAACTTTCCAATACGTGACTTTGCGGTTTTAATTGTAGAACTAGTATGGCGACATGATATATGGTACCCATGCCGTCTATGATTGATATTTATGATTGAAATTGTTTTGACACTATACACTTATAGTAATAAAAGATGAAATTTAGCGTATCAAGCATTCTTTGGATATTATAAGGTAAAACCCTGTCCTCCGGCTTGTGTTGCATTGTGTGATGGGACCTGGGTCTTATAATAGCTTCATTGTTCTTTATTTAGTATTGCGCTGTTGTTTTATGCAATAGTATTCTTGGGAGGACACCCGTTCCGTGTTATACGACGTGGTCCCTTGATTTACCTAACTTTAAAATAAAGAAATAACTGTTTTTGTTCTCACACCAGCCCCATGACAGACCTGGAGTTTATTGTTTTAACCTAAACTCTGGGTGCCCCTATTTTCCGCACGGGCAACTAGTAGTTTTTGTTTTGCAGATTTATATTCACAGGAACCTGGTTTACAGCTGGAATGATATTCGGAAAGCTCTGTATCGTATATCTCTTCTAGTTGTGTATTGTATTATTTTCCGCTGCTATGTAATGTATTGTAATCTCTGATATTTTGTGTGTAATATTTATTTATGCTCTGTATATTCTTGTATTCTGATGGAATTGTTGTAATTAACAATGAAATGTTCTTCTGTTTGCATCCCGATGTGGCTGGTCCTCAAAGTAATTCGTTCTTTCTCTTCTCTTCAGAGACCGGGGAGGTTCGGGTCTTAACAGTTGGTATCAGAGCTTTGGTTTATAGAGCTCGGAGAACAAGTCACATTAGAACCAAACGAAAGAATTCATCAGAGATTGGATTAGTAATATCCAATGAGAATGACTCGTTAGAGATGGGATCAGTAGTATCCTAGAACGAGTGTGAAGAGTGTTGTTTTTAAAAATTAAAATGAAAACAAGTTTTGTTTTGAAATTTAAATCGTTTTATACATATTTGAATATTTATATTAAATTAATTTGGATAATCCAATATATAAAGATTTTGCATATACGCCTTGCAAACATGTATTCGAAGTTTTAATGTACTGGATAGTTATAGAATCACACTCTAGTTGCCCGGGGATAATTCTGGTGATGGGGCACCATCGCCAGTATTTATTTTCGAGTTTCGAAAGTGAGGTTTCTATATATTTCCAATTGACTGTTGTGAGAACCGAAACTAGATAGGGCTTATTGTTGTGATTGGCATCAAAAATGTGATTTTTTTGACTATATATCAAAGATATGAGTTTGAAATGATAATCAACTAATTGATTGATGGTTGTGTTGTTTGATTATTGGTTGATTAATTATGTGTTGAACCTTTAGCCAAATTGAACCAAATATTGAATTGTATTAAAAATTTGTCGCATTTGTATGCATATACATGTATTTACATTGAACAGGTCATTGCAAGGAGGCTAAGGCAGAAGAATAAAATTGTTTTCCCGACAAATAGGTACATGTTTACCATAATTTACTGTTTTGTTTGGGTGATGATGGTTTTATGAGCCGATGGGCTAGCCTCTTGGCTTTTTCTTTTTCTTTTGGATTGAAGAAGGCCATGGGAGGCTATATGAATTGTAATAACCCGGAAATTCTGAGCCAGTTTAAAATTTTTATTTTGACAATTTTAGCGAATTTAGAACATTTAAAATAGATAATTTTAAATAACATCAAAGAAAATTTATTTTGAATATAATTCGAACGTATATATTATATGCGCCGTCGTCAGAATATAAATAATTATAAATAGAATTGAAAATGGCGCGGTAGTTCGATAATTCGATTTCAAACTTCAATTGAACGTACCGGGTGTAAAACAATCCGGATTTTAGTGAAACCAAAAACATTAGGATCTAATTGATGTTATCTTTCCAACGAATCCGAAAAATCGAAATTTCATAGCGGGAATCAAAAGATATGTCCAGTTGAAAATTCTGAATAGTCGCTATGGAATTCAGGCCCTTAAAAATAGACATTTTGCAAATGACCTCGGATTTCGATGAAACCACTTTTGTTGGATCCATGATGTAAAATTATTGCTAGATTCCAAATTTCATAATTTTTCGAATCAATATGTGAGCGTGGCAAAAGAAAACGCGTTTGACCAGTTTCAGTTGATTTTAATCGACTGGAAATTGGCCATTTTTCAAACGGTCTCAGAATTCGACGAAACTAGTTTTGTTAGGACCGTATCGTCAATACGAAGCTGGAAAATATTTTTCTGGAATTTTTCAAGTTAGTATGTGACCCCGGTAAATTGAAATGCGCGTTCAAAATCAATATATAGAGTTATATGTTGATTCTGACGAAAACTGACCGAAAGAGTCGAATCAGCTTGCGATACATATCCCATTGTGTTCGGAATGGGGGTGAAACGCTATGGACGACGGGCGGTGGGCCTCGTTCCGAGGTCGTATGAAAAAGTCAACTTTTAGGTAATTAAATAAATAAATAAAACACCCCCACACACCTCTCTCTCCCGTCTCCCCCTTTAACCCGTTCTGCCCCCCCCCCTATTTCATTCGTTCATCCCAGAAATAAAAAATAAAAAATAAAAAAAGGAGACGAGAAAAAGGGGGGAAACATCGTCGCCCCCCCTTCGATTCAGCGCCGCCGCCCATCAGAGGCGCCGCGCCTCCAGCCTTCACAGGCGCACGCCCCCTCACCTTCTCCTCCCTCTGCTCTCGCTCCCCCGTCCATCGAAGACCGCGCGACGAAGTCGAGGCCCCCCCTCTTGCCGATCCTCCACGCGCGCAGCACCCAACCCACCACCGCGAGTCCCCCTACGCGCCTCCTCAGCTCCAACCACCTCCGGTGAACACGCAACCCCCCCAGGTCAAACAACAGTAAGCTTTCTTTGATTTTTGATAAATTAGAAAACTGATTTTTGTTAAATTAGAAAACTGATTTTTGATAAATTAGAAAACTGATTTTTGTTAAATTAGAAAACTGATTTTTGTTAAATTAGAAAACTGATTTTTGTTAAATTAGAAAACTGATTTTTGATAAATTAGAAAACAGATTTTTGTTAAATTAGAAAACTGATTTTTGTTAAATTAGAAAACTGATTTTTGTTAAATTAGAAAACTGATTTTTGTTAAATTAGAAAACTGATTTTTTTTTAAATTAGAAAACTGATTTTTGTTAAATTAGAAAACTGATTTTTGACAAATTAGAAAACTGATTTTTGTTAAATTAGAAAACTGATTTTTGTTAAATTAGAAAATTGATTTTTGTTAAATTAGAAAACTGATTTTTGATAAATTAGAAAACTGATTTTTGTTAAATTAGAAAACTGATTTTTGTTAAATTAGAAAACTGGGTTTTGTTAAATTAGAAAACTGATTTTTGATAAATTAGAAACTGATTTTTGTTAAATTAGAAAACTGATTTTTGATAAATTAGAAAACTGATTTTTGATAAATTAGAAAACTGATTTTATTAGGAATTAAAACTGATTTTCCTTTTTATACATAGGATTATGAAATAAAAGTTCAATTTTTATGTATATGATTTTTAAATTAGAAAAAAATTTGATTTTTAAATTAGAAAAAAAATTTGATTTTTAAATTAGAAAAGATTTGATTTTTAAAATAGAAGAGATTAGACTTTTGAAGTGTAAAAAGGCGAGATCTTTATATGTAAAAAGTCAAAATCTTTATATGAAAAATAGCGTGATGAAAATATAATTTTTATCTATATAACATCGCTGTGAAAATTTGATTTTTATATATTGAATAGAATAATAAAAATTCGATTTTTATATATTCAATAGAATAATAAAAATTCGATTTTTATATATTGAATAACAAGGTAAAGATTCGATTTTTATATATTGAATAACAAAGTAAAAATTCGATTTTTACATATGTAGTGGCTACAGCAACGAAGATGACAAGAATGCGATAACGATGAAGATTTCTATCAAAGAAGAGTCAAGATGATTGGATAGCTATCGGTGAGAATTTCTCACCTTTCAATTTCTTTTTCTATATATATATATATATATATATATATATATACTAGGATGCAGACGGTGTTTAGTAGCACCCGACACAATCGTCCACAGACCATGGACTTGTTTGTTTGATTGCAAAAATTAGTTAGATGATTTGATTTGAAATTGAATTGTTTGGTGAAATGGAATGGATTGATGTGTGAATGGCGTGGGCCTTCACTAGACCGGGGATAAGGCTAGGCCTCATCCCATTTCTAGTATCGTGCCGTTATGCCGCTGAAATTTTCTAAAATATGTTAGAAAGATAAAAATATCATTTTATGAAAAGAATGAATCGAATAGAAATTCATATGTTAAGATAAAATGTTTTATCGTTAAAAATATAATTTTCAACGTAAATATGAATATACGTGAATGTGAATAAATAAATATTCATTTACAAACCGGACGGTTTGTTTATGTACACTTATTTGAAGGACATTGATTGGGTCGATAAATTTTACACATCGCGCAACTGCACAAATAAAAATCTGTGTTTGTTGATTTGAAACCCCACACGGGTGTTGGGATGAAATTTGAAGTTCACTCATCCTGATTGATTAAATATGTCGATCGATTGATTGACAGGCTGTTATAAGCGTTAGATATCTATATTTGATGCTTATACAGTGTAGTGCACTTTGGTTGATGGTTGATTATTTTTCAATGCTATTATATACGTGTGATGTATGAAAATCCATATAATTAATATTATATGGTGATTGATTGGGCCTCATTCCAATATAGAAGATAAAGAATATAATAAAATAAAGGTTCATGTGTTGACAGTACTCATCCGTTGAGATTAGTCATGTGTTGAACGAAATATTTTAGTAATAAAATTTACATCTTTATTAATATAAAATAAAGGTTCATGTGTTGACAGTACTCATCCGTTGAGATTAGTCATGTGTTGAACGAAATATTTTAGTAATAAAATTTACATCTTTATTAATATAAAATAAAGGTTCATGTGTTGACAGTACTCATCCGTTGAGATTAGTCATGTGTTGAACAAAATATTTTAGTAATAAAATTTACATCTTTATTAATATAAAATAAAGGTTCATGTGTTGACAGTACTCATCCGTTGAGATTAGTCATGTGTTGAATGAAATATTTTAGTAATAAAATTTACATCTTTATTAATATAAAATAAAGGTTCATGTGTTGACAGTACTCATCCGTTGAGATTAGTCATGTGTTGAACGAAATATTTTAGTAATAAAATTTACATATTTATTAATATAAAATAAAGGTTCATGTGTTGACAGTACTCATCCGTTGAGATTAGTCATGTGTTGAACGAAATATTTTAGTAATAAAATTTACATCTTTATTAATATAAAATAAAGGTTCATGTGTTGACAGTACTCATCCATTGAGATTAGTCATGTGTTGAACGAAATATTTTAGTAATAAAATTTACATCTTTATTAATATAAAATAAAGGTTCATGTGTTGACAGTACTCATCCGTTGAGATTAGTCATGTGTTGAACGAAATATTTGAAAAGGAATTATTTGAAATAGAAATATATGAAAAAGAAATATTTGAAATAGAATATTTGAAAATAGAATTATATGAAGCCGTGTTGTTTAGAGATGCGCCATTTTTACGTGAACGATGTTTATATCGATTTTATTCATTTTAAAATGAATATTGAAAAGTGATTTCGAAATCGCAAATTTTGAAATGAAATTTGAATCAAATTGAATAGGAAATGAATTGAATATATAATGAATTCGAATTCAATGGAAAACGAATTTGATTTCAATTGAATATATAATGAATTTGATTCGAATAGAAAACCAATTTGAATTTGGATTGAATAGAAAACAAATCGATTTCGAAATGAATTGAATATATAACGATTTCGAAATGAATTGAATATATAATGAATTCGAATTGAATTGAATAGATAACGAATTTGAATTGAATTGAATATATAATGAATTCGAATTGAATGGAAAACGAATTTGACTTCAATTGAATATATAATGAATTTGATTCGAATAGAAAACCAATTTGAATTTGGATAGAATAGAAAACAAACGATTTTGAAATGAATTGAATATATAACGATTTCGAAACGAATTGAATATATAATGAATTCGAATTGAATTGAACAGATAACGAATTTGAATTGAATTGAATAGATAACGAATTTGAATTGAATTGAATATAAAACGAATTTGATTTCAATTGAATATATAATGAATTTGATTCGAATAGAAAACCAATTTGAATAGAATAGAAAACAAATCGATTTCGAAATGAATTGAATATATAACGATTTCGAAATGAATTGAATATATAATGAATTCGAATTGAATGGAAAACGAATTTGATTTCAATTGAATAACAAACGAAACGAATTCGAATTGAATTGAATAGATAACGAATTTGAATTGAATTGAATATAAAACCAATTTGAATTGAATTGAAAACGAATTCGAATTGAATTGGAAACAAATTGAAATGAACTCAAATTGAATTGAATAGGAATGAATTTTAAAACGAATTTAGAAGAAAAAATTCAATTTTGATTTGAATTGAAATGGAAGTTGAAAATGCTTTTTGAAACAAATTCAAAACTATTTATATAATTCGTTTTAAATAGGAATTGACGAAATATATATTATATATATATTATATATATAATATAATGGCCTAAATAGAACGCACCGCGCCGCGGCAGTTCGTGAATTTCGACCATTTATTTCAAACGGACATTGCGGGAGATCCGACCGTCGGATTCTCCTAAAACCGGAACCATTGGGTTCGTATCGAAAAGAGCTTTCTAACGAATATTAGAAATTTGAGATCTAACGGTTGGATTTGGAGATACATCCAAATCAAATTTGAAAAAGGTCGCTGTAAGTGCAGTTCGATGGCCATTGATGGAAATCGACTGTACGGGCCTTGATAAAATTATTAAAAATAGTAATAATTTATGTAAAATCATAAGAAATGATTTGGGAAAATTTGGGATGAAAAACTCCATATTTGAAAAGATAAAAATAGATTTTATCAAAATGAACTAGTTTGAACTAAATTTAAAACCCGATTTGTTTTTAAATAAATAAATTAGATTTAAAAAGGGGTTTTAAATAATCAGAATTCCTAGTATATTTGATTTAAATTGAACTAGAATTGATTTGTGGGTTCATCGTGAACGGTGTTTTAAATAACACTAGTTCTTTAACCCGATAACAAATAGAATGTGATTTGGGTTTGTCGTGAACTGTGTTTTAAATAACACCTAGTTCTTTAACCCAGTAAAAGGAGTTTTAACGAATCTGCAATTAGATTGAAATGTGAATCTATAATCTAAATTATCAAATTTAGAAATTGAGCGAGGATGGAATATTACCAGTTTTGCTCCAAAGCGATAGTTAAATCTTTAATTAGATTTGAACGTGAAATGGTAATTAATTTTACCGGTAACACCATAGTATTAGATATGGAGTATTACCAGTTTTGCTTCATGGGATGAATAGGTTGGGATTGGGAAATAAAATAAATAATTACTTCGGTGTGGTTCGCTAATCTCGACTAGTTGGAAAAACCATAATTTGGTTTTAAATGACATCCAAAGGAAGATTAAAAGATATATTTGAAATAATTTATCTTGGATAAAATTAATGGGAACCTTTCCCTAAAAATGTGATTTTATGAATAAAAGAATATTCTGAATTGGGATGAGGCGTATGTTGTGTTTGTGTAACATTTGTTTTTAATATACGCGGGTTGTTCGGAAAGTCCGGGTTTATACCCATTCTGAATAACCGATTCGATGATATGTCGAAGATGTAGACGGTGGTCGAAGACCGGAAGTCTTCACATCGTTTGGATAATTACTGACGATTCTGATTGGGCTGTACACCCAAGAGGATGGAAATAGTTGGTGGTCGTCCAGACGTACTTGGAGATGGACGGATATGCGAGGAAAGTGCCTCCGGTTTCGTTCAGACCCAGAACGGACTTGTAAATGGATTGTGTGTCTGACATTGGATTTTATTCTGTGTTGATTGATTTCTATTAAATATACATCTGTTTGGCGGCGGAGAATTTATTCTTTTGCTTAACGCCCTTCTATGAGACGTACGAGCTCAGAGGTTGTATATCGATAGATATCAATCGCATGGCATGAATTGCCTGTGTGGCACGCTGAGTTGCATAGATCAAGGCTTCTGTTGAAAAGCAAAGTCTTGTGGTTGATGATCAAAGCATGCCTACGTGGCAGCTTTGTGTATAACGTGAATTCGCGAGCCTTACACCTCGGTATGAGTTAAAAACGGGATACGGACTGCAGGGAGAGCACGACGTTTCTTTCTAGCTTTGGTGGTGTCAGTGACTTACCAGCCCTGACATATATATACTTTTCACCTTTGTGGTTGTTGGATGAGGCGCCTCGATTATAGGTCTGTAAGGACCGGGAAACGTGTGTTCAGGAATTGCCAATCCTCTAACGTAAGTGAGGACCGGCCCTGAAGCATCCAAGGGTTGCCCAGAGTGCGTAGCCCTGGGACATTTGCTAGAGTGTCTCGAACGTGGAGAGGAGCTTGCCCCTTGCCTCGACTCATGACGGAATCCAATTTCCAATACGTGATATTGCGGTTTTAATTGTAGAACTAGTATGGTGACATAGTGGTATGGGACATTCATGCCGCCTATGATTTATATTTATGATTGAAAATGTTTTGACACTATACACTTATTATAGTATCAAATGATTTGTTTTAAACGTACCAAGCATGTTTAGCTATTATAAGGGAAAACCCTATCCTCCGGCTTGCGTTGCATTGTGTGATGGGACCTGGGTCTTATAATAGCTTCATTTTTCGAAAAAGCATTGCGTTGTTTATTCTATGCACTGGTATTCTTGGGAGGAAACCCGTTCCGTGTTATACGGCGTGGTCCCTTGAATTACTCTCTTTTAAAGTAAAGTCTTTAAATAACTGTTTTAGTTCTCACACCAGTCACATGACTGACCTGGAGTTTATTGTTTTAACCTAAACTCTGGGTGCCCCTATTTTCCGCACGGGCAGCTTGTAGTTTTGGTTTTGCAGATTTATATTCACAGGATCCTGGTTTACAGCTGGAATGATATCCGGAAAGCTCTGTATCCGTATATCACCTTCAGTTGTGCTTTGTATTATTTTCAGCTGCTATGTAATTTATTGTAATCTCTGATATTTATCGAATGTAATTTATTCATTTATACTCTGTATATTCTTGTATCTGATGGAATTGTTGTAATAGCAATGAAATGTTCTTCCGTCTGCGTTCTGTTGTGTGTTGTTCTCAAAGTATCCGCTCTTTCCTTCACGGGGAAGTAACGGGTTCTCACATTTGGTATCAGAGCTTTGGTTTACAGAGCTTGAGAACAAGACACATTAGAACCATACGAAAGAATTCATCAGATATTGGATTAGTAATATCCAATTAGAATGACTCGTTAGAGATGGGATCAGTAGTATCCTAGAACGAGTGTGAAGAGTATATTTTTCAAATGAAAACAATTTTGTTTTGAAATTTAAATCGTTTTAAACGTATTTGATTATTTATTTATATTGATTTGGACAATCTAGTATATAAAGGTTTTGCATATACGCGTCATGAACGTATATTCGAAGTTTTAATATATTAGATAGATATAGAATCACACACTAGTCGCACGGACCTGATTCTGATGGTTGACGCGTCATCATTTGTAATTATTTTCGTGTTTCGAAGGTGTGATATCTATATATTTCCATTAGACTGGTGTGAGAACCAAAACTAATATAGCTAGAACACATTGTTGTGAATTGGCATCAAAAACATGATTTTCAGTATGTATATATATCAAAGTTATGAATTTGAAACGTTAATCCACTAATTGATTGATGTTAGTGTTGTTTGTTTATTTGTTTGCTAATTTTGAACCATTTAGCCTAATTGAGTCAAATATTGAATATTATTGAAAATTGGTCGCATTTGCTTGCATATACATATACTTACATTGAACAGGTCATAGCAAGGAGGCTAGAGCCGAAGAATAAAATTTGTTTGCCCGACAAATAGGTACATGTTTACTACATAATTTACTGTTTTGTTTGGATGATGATGATTTTATGAGCCTATTGGCTAGCCGCTTGGCTTTTTCTTTTTCTTTTTGAGATCAGAAGGCCTATATGGCAATTTCGGGATTTTCGCGTGGCTCCCGGTGCAGGGGAGGTTATGGCCAAATTTTTCGAAAATTTAGGGTGTTAGCCAAAATTTTGAAAATTTGAAAATTCTCAGAAACTGAAAAGTTGGAGAATGGAAGCCAGATCGAACGTAGAGTTGATTGATCAAACCACTTTCGACTTTGTTCCTTTTCGGGGACGAAAGTTTTAAGTGGGGGAGATTGTAATAATCCGGAAATTCTGAGCTAGTTTAAAAGTTTTATTTTGGTAATTTTAGCGAATTTAGAACATTTAAAATAGATAATTTTAAATAACTTCAAAGAAAATTTATTTTGAATATAATTCGAACGTATATATTATATGCGTCGTCGTCAGAATATAAATAATTATATATAATTATAAATAGAATTGAAAATGGCGCGGTAGTTCGATAATTCGATTTCAAACTTCAATTGAACGTACCGGGTGTAAAACAATCCGGATTTTAGTGAAACCAAAAACATTAGGATCTAATTGATGTTATCTTTCCAACGAATCTGAAAAATCGAAATTTCATAGCGGGAATCAAAAGATATGTCCAGTTGAAAATTCTGAATAGTCGCTATGGAATTCAGGCCCTTAAAAATAGACATTTTGCAAATGACCTCGGATTTCGACGAAACCACTTTTGTTGGATCTGTGATGTAAAATTATTGCTAGATTCCAAATTTCATAATTTTTCGAATCAATATGTGAGCGTGGCAAAAGAAAACGCGTTTGACCAGTTTCAGTTGATTTTAATCGACTGGAAATTGGCCATTTTTCAAACGGTCTCAGAATTCGACGAAACTAGTTTTGTTAGGACCGTATCGTCAATACGAAGCTAGAAAATATTTTTCTGGAATTTTTCAAGTTAGTATGTGACCCCGGTAAATTGAAATGCGTGTTCAAAATCAATATATAGAGTTATATGTTGATTCTGACGAAAACTGACCGAAACAGTCGAATTAGCTTGCGATACATATCCCATTGTGTTCGGAATGGGGGTGAAACGCTATGGACGATGGGCGGTGGGCCTCGTTCAGAGGTCGTATGAAAAAGTCAACTTTTAGGTAATTAAATAAATAAATAAAACACCCCCACACACCTCTCTCTCCCTTCTCCCCCTTTAACCCGTTCTGCCCCCCCCCCCCCTATTTCATTCGTTCATCTCAGAAATAAAAAAATAAAAATAAAAAAAAGGAGACGAGAAAAAGGGGGGAAACATCGTCGCCCCCCCTTCGATTCAGCGCCGCCGCCCATCAGAGGCGTCGCGCCTCCAGCCTCCACAGGCGCACGCCCCCTCACCTTCTCCTCCCTCTGCTCTCGCTCCCCCGTCCATCGAAGACCGTGGGACGAAGTCGAGACCCCCCTCTTGCCGATCCTCCATGCGCGCAGCACCCAACCCACCACCGCGAGTCCCCCTGCGCGCCTCCTCAGCTCCATCCACCTCCGGTGAACACGCAACCCCCCTAGGTCAAACAACAATAAGCTTTCTTTGATTTTTGATAAATTAGAAAACTGATCTTTGTTAAATTAGAAAACCGATTTTTGATAAATTAGAAAACTGATTTTTGTTAAATTAGAAAACTGATTTTTGTTAAATTAGAAAACTGATTTTTGTTAAATTAGAAAACTGATTTTTGATAAATTAGAAAACTGATTTTTGTTAAATTAGAAAACTGATTTTTGTTAAATTAGAAAACAGATTTTTGTTAAATTAGAAAACTGATTTTTGATAAATTAGAAAACTGATTTTTGTTAAATTAGAAAACTGATTTTTGTTAAATTAGAAAACTGATTTTTGATAAATTAGAAAACTGATTTTTGTTAAATTAGAAAACTAATTTTTGTTAAATTAGAAAAATGATTTTTGTTAAATTAGAAAACTGATTTTTGGTAAATTAGAAAACTGATTTTTGTTAAATTAGAAAACTGATTTTTGATAAATTAGAAAACTGATTTTTGATAAATTAGAAAACTGATTTTATTAGGAATTAAAACTGATTTTCCTTTTTATACATAGGATTATGAAATAAAAGTTCAATTTTTATGTATATGATTTTTAAATTAGAAAAAAATTTGATTTTTAAATTAGAAAAAAATTGATTTTTAAATTAGAAAAGATTTGATTTTTAAAATAGAAGAGATTAGACTTTTGAAGTGTAAAAAGGCGAGATCTTTATATGTAAAAAGGCGAAACCTTTATATGAAAAATAGCGTGATGAAAATACAATTTTTATCTATATAACATCGCTGTGAAAAATCGATTTTTATATATTGAATAGAATAATAAAAATTCGATTTTTATATATTGAATAGAATAATAAAAATTCGATTTTTATATATTGAATAACAAGGTAAAGATTCGATTTTTATATATTGAATAACAAAGTAAAAATTCGATTTTTACATATGTAGTGGCTACAGCAACGAAGATGACAAGAATGCGATAACGATGAAGATTTCTATCAAAGAAGAGTCAAGATGATTGGATAGCTATCGGTGAGAATTTCTCACCTTTCAATTTCTTTTTCTATATATATATATATATATACTAGGATGCAGACGGTGTTTAGTAGCACCCGACACAATGGTCCACAGACCATGGACTTGTTTGTTTGATTGCAAAAATTAGTTAGATGATTTGATTTGAAATTGAATTGTTTGGTGAAATGGAATGGATTGATTGATGTGTGAATGGCGTGGGCCTTCACTAGACCGGGGATAAGGCTAGGCCTCATCCCGTTTCTAGTATCGTGCCGTTATGCCGCCGAAATTTTCTAAAATATGTTAGAAAGATAAAAATATCATTTTATGAAAAGAATGAATCGAATAGAAATTCATATGTTAAGATAAAATGTTTTATCATTAAAAATATAATTTTCAACGTAAATATGAATATACGTGAATGTGAATAAATAAATATTCATTTACAAACCGGACGGTTTGTTTATGTACACTTATTTGAAGGACATTGATTGGGTCGATAAATTTTACACATCGCGCAACTGCACAAATAAAAATATGTGTTTGTTGATTTGAAACCCCACACGGGTGTTGTGATGAAATTTGAAGTTCACTCATCCTGATTGATTAAATATGTCGATCGATTGATTGACAGGCTGTTATAAGCGTTAGATATCTATATTTGATGCTTATACAGTGTAGTGCACTTTGGTTGATGGTGGATTATTTTTCAATGCTATTATATACGTGTGATGTATGAAAATCCATATAATTAATATTATATGGTGATTGATTGGGCCTCATTCCAATATAGAAGATAAAGAATATAATAAAATAAAGGTTCATGTGTTGACAGTACTCATCCGTTGAGATTAGTCATGTGTTGAACGAAATATTTTAGTAATATCTTTATTAATATAAAATAAAGGTTCATGTGTTGACAGTACTCATCCGTTGAGATTAGTCATGTGTTGAACGGAATATTTTAGTAATAAAATTTACATCTTTATTAATATAAAATAAAGGTTCATGTGTTGACAGTACTCATCCGTTGAGATTAGTCATGTGTTGAACGAAATATTTTAGTAATAAAATTTACATCTTTATTAATATAAAATAAAGGTTCATGTGTTGACAGTACTCATCCGTTGAGATTAGTCATGTGTTGAACGAAATATTTTAGTAATAAAATTTACATCTTTATTAATATAAAATAAAGGTTCATGTGTTGACAGTACTCATCCGTTGAGATTAGTCATGTGTTGAACGAAATATTTTAGTAATAAAATTTACATATTTATTAATATAAAATAAAGGTTCATGTGTTGACAGTACTCATCCGTTGAGATTAGTCATGTGTTGAACGAAATATTTTAGTAGTAAAATTTACATCTTTATTAATATAAAATAAAGGTTCATGTGTTGACAGTACTCATCCGTTGAGATTAGTCATGTGTTGAACGAAATATTTTAGTAATAAAATTTGCATCTTTATTAATATAAAATAAAGGTTCATGTGTTGACAGTACTCATCCGTTGAGATTAGTCATGTGTTGAACGAAATATTTGAAAAGGAATTATTTGAAATAGAAATATTTGAAAAAGAAATATTTGAAATAGAATATTTGAAAATAGAATTATATGAAGCCGTGTTGATTAGAGATGCGCCATTTGGACGTGAACGATGTTTATATCGATTTTATTCATTTTAAAATGAATATTGAAAAGTGATTTCGAAATCGCATATTTTGAAATGAAATTTGAATCAAATTGAATAGGAAATGAATTGAATATATAATGAATTCGAATTGAATGGAAAACGAATTTGATTTCAATTGAATATATAATGAATTTGATTCGAATAGAAAACCAATTTGAATTTGGATAGAATAGAAAACAAATCGATTTCGAAATGAATTGAATATATAACGATTTCGAAATGAATTGAATATATAATGAATTCAAATTGAATTGAATAGATAACGAATTTGAATTGAATTGAATATATAATGAATTTGAATTGAATGGAAAACGAATTTGATTTCAATTGAATATATAATGAATTTGATTCGAATAGAAAACCAATTTGAATTTGGATAGAATAGAAAACAAATCGATTTCGAAATGAATTGAATATATAACGATTTCGAAATGAATTGAATATATAATGAATTCGAATTGAATTGAATAGATAACGAATTTGAATTGAATTGAATAGATAACGAATTTGAATTGAATTGAATATAAAACGAATTTGATTTCAATTGAATATATAATGAATTTGATTCGAATAGAAAACCAATTTGAATTTGAATAGAATAGAAAACAAATCGATTTCGAAATGAATTGAATATATAACGATTTCGAAATGAATTGAATATATAATGAATTCGAATTGAATGGAAAACGAATTTGATTTCAATTGAATAGCAAACGAAACGAATTCGAATTGAATTGAATAGATAACGAATTTGAATTGAATTGAATATAAAACCAATTCGAATTGAATTGAAAACGAATTCGAATTGAATTGGAAACAAATTGAAATGAACTCAAATTGAATTGAATAGGAATGAATTTTAAAACGAATTTAGAAGAAAAAATTCAATTTTGATTTGAATTGAAATGGAAGTTGAAAATGCTTTTTGAAACGAATTCAAAACTATTTATATAATTCGTTTTAAATAGGAATCGACGAAATATATATTATATATATAATATAATGGCCTGAATAGAACGCGCCGCGCCGCGGCAGTTCGTGAATTTCGACCATTTATTTCAAACGGACATTGCGGGAGATCCGACCGTCGGATTCTCCTAAAACCGGAACCGTTGGGTTCGTACCGAAAAGAGCTTTCTAACGAATATTAGAAATTTGAGATCTAACGGTTGGATTTGGAGATACATCCAAATCAAATTTGAAAAAGGTCGTTGTAAGTGCAGTTCGATGGCCATTGATGGAAATCGACTGTACGGGCCTTGATAAAATTATTAAAAATAGTAATAATTTGTGTAAAATCATAAGAAATGATTTGGGAAAATTTGGGATGAAAAACTCCATATTTGAAAAGATAAAAATAGATTTTATCAAAATGAACTAGTTTGAACTAAATTTAAAACCCGATTTGTTTTTAAATAAATAAATTAGATTTAAAAAGGGGTTTTAAATAATTAGAATTCCTAGTATATTTGATTTAAATTGAACTAGAATTGATTTGTGGGTTCATCGTGAACGGTGTTTTAAATAACACTAGTTCTTTAACCCGATAACAAATAGAATGTGACTTGGGTTTGTCGTGAACTGTGTTTTAAATAACACCTAGTTCTTTAACCCAGTAAAAGGAGTTTTAACGAATCTGCAATTAGATTGAAATGTGAATCTATACTCTAAATTATCAAATTTAGAAATTGAGCGAGGATGGAATATTACCAGTTTTGCTCCAAAGCGATAGTTAAATCTTTAATTAGATTTGAACGTGAAATGGTAATTAATTTTACCGGTAACACCATAGTATTAGATATGGAGTATTACCAGTTTTGCTTCATGGGATGAATAGGTTGGGATTGGGAAATAAAATAAATAATTACTTCGGTGTGGTTCGCTAATCTCGACTAGTTGGAAAAACCATAATTTGGTTTTAAATGACATCCAAAGGAAGATTAAAAGATATATTTGAAAGAATTTATCTTGGATAAAATTAATGGGAACCTTTCCCTAAAAATGTGATTTTATGAATAAAAGAATATTCTGAATTGGGATGAGGCGTATGTTGTGTTTGTGTAACATTTGTTTTTAATATACGCGGGTTGTTCGGAAAGTCCGGGTTTATACCCATTCTGAATAACCGATTCGACGATATGTCGAAGATGAAGACGGTGGTCGAAGACCGGAAGTCTTCACATCGTTTGGATAATTACTGACGATCCTGACTGGGCTGTACACCCAAGAGGATGGAAATAGTTGGTGGTCGTCCAGACGTACTTGAAGATGGACGGATATGCGAGGAAAGTGCCTCCGGTTTCGTTCAGACCCAGAACGGACTTGTAAATGGATTGTGTGTCTGACATTGGATTTTATTCTGTGTTGATTGATTTCTATTAAATATACATCTGTTTGGCGGCGGAGAATTTGTTCTTTTACTTAACGCCCTTCTCTGAGACGTACGAGCTCAGAGGTTGTATATCGAAAGATATCAATCGCATGGCATGAATTGCCTGTGTGGCACGCTGAGTTGCATAGATCAAGGCTTCTGTTGAAAAGCAAAGTCTTGTGGTTGATGATCAAAGCACGCCTACGTGGCAGCTTTGTGTATAACGTGAATTCGCGAGCCTCACACCTCGGTATGAGTTAAAAATGGGATACGGACTGCAGGGAGAGCACGACGTTTCTTTCTAGCTTTGGTGGTGTCAATGACTTACCAGCCCTGACATATATATAATTTTCACCTTTGTGGTTGTTGGATGAGGCGCCTCGATTATAGGTCTGTAAGGACCGGGAAACGTGTGTTCAGGAATTGCCAATCCTCTAACGTAAGTGAGGACCGGCCCTGAAGCATCCAAGGGTTGCCCAGAGTGCGTAGCCCTAGGACATTTGCTAGAGTGTCTCGAACGCGGAGAGGAGCTTGCCCCTTGCCTCGACTCATGACGGAATCCAATTTCCAATACGTGATATTGCGGTTTTAATTGTAGAACTAGTATGGCGACATAGTGGTATGGGACATTCATGCCGCCTATGATTTATATTTATGATTGAAAATGTTTTGACACTATACAATTATTATAGTATCAAATGATTTGTTTTAAACGTACCAAGCATGTTTGGCTATTATAAGGGAAAACCCTATCCTCCGGCTTGCGTTGCATTGTGTGATGGGACCTGGGTCTTATAATAGCTTCATTTTTCGAAAAAGCATTGCGTTGTTTATTCTATGCACTGGTATTCTTGGGAGGAAACCCGTTCCGTGTTATACGGCGTGGTCCCTTGAATTACTCTCTTTTAAAGTAAAGTCTTTAAATAACTGTTTTAGTTCTCACACCAGTCACATGACTGACCTGGAGTTTATTGTTTTAACCTAAACTCTGGGTGCCCCTATTTTCCGCACGGGCAGCTTGTAGTTTTGGTTTTGCAGATTTATATTCACAGGATCCTGGTTTACAGCTGGAATGATATCCGGAAAGCTCTGTATCCGTATATCACCTTCAGTTGTGCTTTGTATTATTTTCCGCTGCTATGTAATTTATTGTAATCTCTGATATTTATCGAATGTAATTTATTCATTTATACTTTGTATATTCTTGTATCTGATGGAATTGTTGTAATAGCAATGAAATGTTCTTCCGTCTGCGTTCTGTTGTGTGTTGTTCTCAAAATATCTGCTCTTTCCTTCACGGGGGAGTAACGGGTTCTCACATGAAATATCCCGAAGTCCCCGGTGCAGGGGCGGTTATGGCGAAATTATTCGAAAATTTTGGGTGTTAGCCAAATTTTTGAAGAATTTGAAAAGTTCTTAGAAACTGAAAAGTTGAAAAACTTAAGCCATAATGAAAATAATGAAAGTTGAGTTGATTAGTTAAACAACTTTCAGCTTCGTTCCTTTTCGGGGACTAAATTTTTTAAGTGGGGGAGATTCTAATAACCCGGAAATCTGAGCCAATTAAAAATTTTTATTTTGGAAATTTCAATGAAGTTTGATTATTTAAAATGAATTATTGTAAATAATAACGACGAGAAATTTATTTTGAATAGAAATAGATGTATATATTTATATAGATCGTCGTAAGAATATAAATATTTATCTATAATTATAAAAGGAATTGAAAATGACGTGGTAGTTCGATAATTCGATTTCAAAGTTCAAATAAATGTACAGGATTCAAAATAAATCGGATTTTACTGAAACCAAAAATAATAGAATCTAATTGAGAATATCGTTTCAACGAATCCGAAAAATTGAAATTTCATAGCGGGGATAAAAAGATATGTCCAGTTGAAAATTCAGAATAGTCGCTATAGAATTCTGGCCCTTAAAAATGGCCATTTTGCCAACGGTCTCAGAATTCAACGAAATTAGTTTTGTTAGGACCGTATCGTCAATAAGAAGGTAGAAAATATTTTTTGGGAATTTTTCTAGTTAGTATGTGGCCCCAGTAAATTGAAATGTGCATTCAAATTTTATATATAGAGTTATATTTGGATTTTGACGAAAACTGATCGAAACGATTGAATCAGCCTACAATGCATATCCTATTGTGTTCGTAATGGGGGTAATTAGCCAGGGACAACAAGCGGTGGGTTCGATTTTGAGTTCGAAATAAAAATTACTTTTTAAAATAAAAATAAGTAATATATATATTATAATATATACACTCTCTCCTCCTTCCCTTTTTATTCTCTCAGAAGAAATCAAAAGAAAAAAAACCCGTCGCCCCCCTCGATTCAACTCCACCGCCACCCACCTCGTCGTCGCCGCCGTCGAGCCTCCCACCTCTCCACCGACCGCCGTGCCCTCTTCCCCTTCCTTCCTCTCGCCTCCTCCGTTTTCCCAAACCGCAAGCAACCCCAAACCCCCTCCCCTCCTCTCCGATGTCCACCAACCCAATCCGACGCCGCACCACCACCTGAAGGCCCCACGCCGCCCAGGACCACCGCTGAACCCCAATCCGCCACCAACACCCCCTTAACAGCGAGCAAACCCTTCTCTCTCTCCAACTCGACTCGAAAACCCTTTCCCCTCCTCTGACGAACTGCGCAGCACCCACCGGGATGATGACTGCAACAAGCTCCGACAGAGAGGGCTGCTGAACGTCCTCCGTACCCTGCGATGTAAGTTTTAATTTCACCTTTGATGTTGATCTTTGCTCGTCAATAAAAATACGATTTTTAACACAATAAAAATCTAATCTTTATCATATGAAAGCGAAGAGAAAAAGAAAATAAAAATACTATCTTTGTTTATGGAGAGTTATGATTTCTATCGCTTAATTAGTAAGGTTAAAAATATAATTTTTATATTATTGAAAGGTTAAAAATATAATTTTTATATTATAGAAAGGTTAAAAATATAATCTTTATATTATAGAAAGGTTAAAAATATAATTTTTATCTACGTAGCATAATAAAAATATGATCTTTATTATACGAACACCGTTATAAAAATAGAAATTTTATCTATATAGTAGCCGTATAAAAATGTGATTTTTGTATAAATAGCAACAATATAAAAATGTGATTTTTATATATGTAGTGGCTATGAGCAACGAAATTGAAAAAAGGCGAGCACGATGAAGATTTCTACATCAGAAGAGTCATGGTGTTTGGTTTAGCTTGGGTGAGAACTCCTCACCTTTAATTTATTTCTAGTTTGAATTATATACTAGGATGCAGACGGTGTTTAGTAGCATCCGACCCCCGTTGTCCACAGACCATGGACGACTTGTTTGTTCGATTGTTGTGTAGTGAAATTTGATGATGTGATGGTGAATGAAACAGAATATTTTATAGTGGAAAATATTTTATTCTTAAAAATATAATTTCTAACGTGTATATAAAATAAATATTTATAAACAAATCGGACGATTTGTTTATATACACTGATTTGACTGATATTGATTGGGATGATTAATTTCACACATCGCCAACTGCACAGATAAAATGTGTGTTTGTTAATTTGAAACCCCACACAGGTATTGGGATGATATTTGACGTACACTAATCCCGATTGTTTAGTTGTATGTCAATCGATGGGTTGACAGACTGTGTAAGCGTTAATTATTTATATTTAATGCTTATGCAATTGTGTGGTGCACTTTAGATGATGGCTGATTATTTATCGTTGCTGTTATGTACATGTTTTGTAGAAAATCCATATAATTAACATTATATGGTAATTGATTGGGCCTCATTCCAATATAGAAAATAAATTCATGTGTTGAATGGAAAATAAATTCATGTGTTGAATTGAAAATAAATTCATGTGTTGAATTGAAGTCGTGTTGATTAGATTGACGCCATTTTGACGTGAACGGTATTTATATCGATTTTATTCATTTTTATAATGAATATTGAAAAGGAAGTGATTTCAAAATATAACGTTTTGAAAATATTATCATTTATAGATTAATGATGTGGAATATTCAATTTTGATTCGAAATTGAAATCGTTTTGAAAACTAATTTAAAACGATTTATAAAATACATTTTAAAAGGAAATTGACGAAGTATATATGATATAATATAATAGCCTGAATGGAACGCGCCGCGCCGCGGCAGTTCGCGAATTTCGACCATTGACTTCGAATGGATATTACGGGAGATCCGATCGTCGAATTCTCCTAAAACCAGAACCATTGGGTTCGTATCGAAAAGAGCTTTCTAATGAATATTAGAGATTTATAATCTAACGGTTGGATTTGGAATTATGTCCAAATAAAATTTAGAAAAGGTTGTTGTTAGTGCAGTTCGATGGCCGTTGATGGAATCAACTGTACGGGCCTTGATAAAATTATTAAAAATATCAATAATTAGTGTAAAATCGTAAGAAATGATTCGTAAAGAATTGGGATGAAAAATTCCATATTTGAAAAGATAAAAATAGATTTTTATCGAAATGAACTAGTTTTGAACAACAATTATAATTCTATTTTTTTTTAAAATAAATAAAGTGGATTTGAAATGGTTTTAAAAATAACCAGAATTTCCAATAACTGAATTGGAAAGGATTTGAATCGAAATTGTCTTTCGAATATTTCGATGTTGGATTTCGTGATGATACAGATATTGTTATGGGAATTTGAAAGATATATTAATATCGTTATTTCCAATACGATATTTGTTGGTCGTAGAATTTGATATCGAATATAAGCCGATATATTTTCTATTCAGAGCCTTGTATTTAATATCAAATGTGATTTGGGTTTGTCGTGAATGGTGTCTTCATTAACACTGTTCTTAAGCCCAGTTGAGAAAAAGATTGAATCTTTTTATTTAGATTTAATGAAGTGTACCAATTAAATAGTATTTAACTGGAATTGAATTTGAATTGATTTTTGGGTTTACCATGAACGGTGTTTTAAATAACACTTGTTCTTTAACCCGATAATTAATGGAATGTGATTTTGGGTTTATTGTGAACCGTGTTTTAAATGATATTGGTTCTTTAACCCAGTTAAAGACAGGATATTGATTTCTGGGAAGATTAAAACTAAGTGGGGTTTTAATGAATCTTTAATTAGATTGAAAAGATCGAGAAAGGAGTATCACCAGTTTTGCTCCAGGCGATAGTTAAATCTTTAATTAGATTTGAACATGAAATGGTAATTGAATTTACCGGTAACATTGTGGTGTTAGATATGAAGTACGACCAGTTTTACTTCATGGGATGAATAGGTTGGGATTGGGAAATAAAATAAATGATTACTTTGGTGTGGTTCGCTAATCCCGACTAGTTTGAATTGATATTCAAAAGAAGATTAAAGAATAAATCTAAAGAATTTATCTTTGATAAAATTAATGGGAACCTTTTCCAAAGTATAAGAATATTTGAATAAAAGAATATTATGAATTGGAAAGAGGCATACGTTGTGTTTGTGTAACACTTGTTTATTATATACGAGAGTTATTCAGAAAGACCGGGTTTATCCCATTCTGAATAACTGATTTGACGTGGTGTTGAGGATGAAGACGGTGGTCGACGACCGGAGGTCTTCACATCATTTGAGTGATTAATGATGATCTTGATTGGGATGTACACCCAAGAGGAGGGAATCAGTTGGTTATCATCCAGACTTATTTGGAGATCGATGGATATGCGAGGTACAAGGTGCCTCCGGTTTCGTTCAGACCCAGAACGAACTTGTAAAAGGACTGTGTGTCTGACATTGGATTTTAGTCTGTGTGATTGATTTCTATTAAATATACATCTGTTTCGCGGCGGAGAATTTATTCTCTTGCTTAACGCCCTTCTCTGAGACGTACGAGCTCAGGGGTTATATATTGATGGATATCAGTCGCATGGAGTGAATTGCCTGTGTGGCATGCCTAAGTGGCAAATGATCAAGGCTTTTGTTGAAAAGTAGAGTCTTGTGGTTGATGATAAATGCAAGGCCTGTGTGGCATAGCTTTGTGTAGCGTTGATTCCCGGGCCTCACACCCCGGTTGTGAACAAGAAACGGGAGAAGGATCCAGGGAGGGCATGCGTTTCTTTCTAGCTAGTGGTGGTGTCAGTGCTTAAACTAGCTGACATTTATATACTTTTCACCTGTGTGGTTGTTGTTGTTGCGAGGCGCCTCAGATATATCGGTGACTGTGCGGAGCCGACGGAGTCATTTGGCTCATTTACGCCCCAAAGGGCGGGGAAACGGGCCCTGTGGCTCCTAGGTGCAGTTGCGGCTGTAGCCCGAGACATGAGAGAGATTGTCTCGAATCGGTAGAGGACTATCTTTTGCCTCGGTTCACAGATGGAAATCCAACTTTCCAATACGTGACTTTGCGGTTTTAATTGTAGAACTAGTATGGCAACATGATATATGGTACCCATCCGTCTATGTTTGATATTTATGATTGAAATTGTTTTGAAACTATACACTTATAGTAATAAAAGATGAAATTTAGCGTATCAGGCATTCTTTTGCTATTATAGGGTAAAACCCTATCCTCCGGCTTCTGTTGCATTGTGTGATGGGTCCTGGGTCTTATAATAGCTTCATTGTTCTTTATTTAGCATTGCGTTGTTTATTTTATGCATTGGTATTCTTGAGAGGAAACCCGTTCCGTGTTATACGGCGTGGTCCCATGATTTACCTAACTTTAAAATAACGATAAATAACTGTTTTAGTTCTCACACCACTCCCATGACTGACCTGGAGTTTATTGTTTTAACCTAAACTCTGGGTGCCCCTATTTTCCGCACGGGCAGCTAGTAGTTTTGGTTTTGCAGATTTATATTCATAGGAACCTGGTTTACAGCTGGAATGATATCCGGAAAGCTCTGTATCCGTATATCTCTTCTAGTTGTGTATTGTATTATTTTCCGCTGATATGTAATGTATTGTAATCTCTGATATTTTCTGTGTAATATTTATTTATGCTCTGTATATTCTTGTATTCTGATGGAATTGTTGTAATTAACAATGAAATGTTCTTCTGTTTGCGTCTCGATGTGGCTTATCCTTAAAGTAATTCGTTCTTTCTCTTCTCTTCGGAGACCGGGGAGGTTCGGGTCTTAACACCCCCCCTTCGACGTGGTACAATCTGATCGACCTAATACTTCGCGGATTGGAAGCAAACTGAAAAACAAATTTTGAACAAACAAGAAAGCGGTCGGCCTGTGTTTTAGAAAGGAAGAAGGTGAAAATTCCTATTTAATTATTTGAATTAATTAAATTTAAAATAATATTAACACGATAAAAATAATAACTGGTTCATACAGTTTCGGAATCACATGAAATAGGAACCGTTTGGAACGTGGCAGTGTCTACTACATTTTAGAAGCAACCAGGGAAATTTAAAGCGATCTACAATTTTTGAACAATTCCATAGCACTATGAGATCTCTAGTTTAAAATTAAAATTATTTGTTATTGCATTGAGAAATTTATATATATATGCTGTTAAAATTTAGTTGTGTGTTGTACGAGATTTGAATTGATTGATTTTGATTGTGGTGATCCATTGGATTGAACTAGAATTTGTTAAAATTGTTTATACAATAAAATTTCTTTTTTTATTGTTTATGTGAATTAGAGAAAATTGTTTACTCAATAAAATTCCTTTGTATTATATACATGAATCATAGAATTTGTTAAAAAAAAATTATTCAATAAAATTCCTTTTTATTGTATATGTGGACATAGGATTCGTCAAAAATCGTTATACAATAAAAATTATCTCTTTATTGTGTATGTGAACATAGGATTTGTTGAAATTTGTTATACAATAAAAATTATCTTTTTATTGTACACATGAATCATAGTATTTGTCAAAAATTGTTATTTAAAAGAATCATGTTTAGAGAAAATTGTTGAAACATTAAAAATGATAATTTTTAATGTATATTTAGATTCATTATTTAAAAGAATCATGTTTATAGAAAATTGTTGAAACATTAAAAATGATAATTTCTAAAGTATATTTAGATTCATTATTTAAAAGAATCATGTTTAGAGAAAATTGTTGAAACATTAAAAATGATAATTTTTAATGTATATTTAGATTCATTATTTAAAAGAATCATGTTTAGAGAGAATTGCCGAAACATTAAAAATGATAATTTTTATAGTACATTTAGATCCATTATTTAAAAGAGTCATGTTTAGAGAAAATTGTTGAAACATTAAAAATGATAATTTTTAATGTATATTTAGATTCATTACTATAAAAAATCATGTTAAAAATGATAATTTTTAATGTATATTTAGATTCATTATTTAAAAGAATCATGTTTAGAGAAAATTGTTGAAACATTAAAAATGATAATTTTTAATGTGTATTTAGATTCATTATTTAAAAGAATCATGTTTAGAGAAAATTGTTGAAATATTAAAAATGATAATTTTTAATGTATATTTAGATTCATTATTTATAAGAATCACGTTTAGAGAAAATTGCTGACATGTTAAAAATGATAATTTTTAATGTATTTTTAGATTCAATATTTAAAAGAATCATGTTTAGAGAAAATTGTTGAAACATTAAAAATGATAAATTTTAATGTATATTTAGATTCATTATTTAAAAAGAGTAATGTTTAGAGAAAATTCTTGATTCATTATTGAAAATGACATGTTAATTAGAAATGGTTTAGATATTAAAAAGGACATTTCTAATTATGATTAGTTTCATTAAAAATGATTCATTATTAAAAAATGATATATTCATTAGAAATTGTCTAGATTTCAACAAGGACATTTTTAATGTATGATTAGTTTCATTAAAAATGATTCATTATTAAAAATGGCATGTTCATTAGAAATTGTTTAGATATTAAAAAGGACGTTTTTAGTGTATGTTTTGATTCAATAGATAGGATTACATGTTAAAATAGGAGGTGTTCATTAAAAATGTTTCTTTTAACATGTTTTTTAGACTAAAAACAATAACATATTAAAATGGAATTTGTCATTAATATGTTACATTTTATATGTTTATTTAGATTAAAAAGAATAACATATTAAAATAGAATTTGTCATTAACATGTTACATTTTATATGTTTATTTAGATTTAAAAAATAACATATTAAAATATAATTTGTCATTAACATGTTACATTTTATATGTTTATAAGAATAACATATTAAAATAACATGTTGGTTTAGACAAAAAGAATTTCAGGTTTTGTCTATTTAAAATATAATATTTTACATGTTAGCGAAGGAGAAAAATGTTCATTAGTTAAATGTAATCATTTACATGTTAGCAAAGTAGGAAATGATTATATGTTAATATATGTTTTGGTTGTTGAAAACATCACCTTTAACATGTTAGTGAAATCGTCAAACGATTTATATTTATGTATATATATAATATATGAATATAAATTAAATTAAATGAATCACGCGTTCGGAATCGTAATTTTAAACGATTTTACCTAAAGATCCGACCATCGGATTTTCCCAAAATTGGAACTGTTAGGTTCATTTGGAAAGATCTTTCCAACAATATTAAATTTTTTAAGACCCAATGGCTAGATTTCGAGAAATGAGTAATTCAAATTTGGACAAAAACAACGCTAAGGCCACGTAACGACCTGAAACGTCATTTGAGTTAAATGGGATATTTTTATATAAATAAAAATAGTGATAAATCATTATAAAATAATATTAATGATATGAAATGATTTGAATTATATATATTTGAGAATTATTTGAAAAGACCGAGTTTAATCTCATTTCAAATAATTATCCGACAATTTAAAATCAAAGATATTGAAGACTGTGGTTAAAGACCGGTGCTCTTCACATCGAATGAACGACTACTGATGCTTTTGATTGGAGTTGTTGCCTTGAAAGGGTTACAGTGGTAGTTGTCCGGACGTACTTGTTGATTGATATGCGAGAACCTCTCTTCCATATTGGACATATGGGACGAGGAATAAGGTGTCTCCGGTTTTGTTCAGACACAGAACAGACTTGTAAATGGATGTGTGTCTGAAATTGGATTTCGTTCTGTGTGAATTGATTTCTATTAATTGTATATCTTTTTAGTGGCGGAGAATTTATTCTCTTGCTTAACACCATTCTCTGAGACGTACGAGCTTAGAGGTTATATATTGATAGACATCGGTCACATGGCGTGGATTGTCAATGTGGCATGCCAAGATGCAAATGATCAAGGCTTTTGTTGAAAAGCAGAGCCTTGTGGTTGATGATCAAAGCACAACTTTATTTAGCATAGCTTTGTGTATAGCGTTACTTCACGAGCCTCACACCCCGGTATGAGTCAAAAATGGAATGAGAACCATAGGGAGGACTTGCGTTTCTTTCTAGCTAGAAGTGGTATCAAAGTATGGAGCCCAGACAATTTTACTTATGTGGATGATGGATTTTGAGGGCCCTCGGATATTGGTCGCTACTGGCTAAGTTATAGGTCCAATAAGACCAGGAAGCGTATTTTTCAAACATAACCAATCCACTAAAGTATTTGTGGACCGGTCCCTACCGGTAACTAGGGCTCGCCAATGTCCAAGTCCTGAGGCATTTGCTAGAGTGTCTCAAAACCATTGAGGATAATTCCTAGCCTTGACTCATGATGGAAACCCAATTTCCAATACAACATAGCGGATTTGATTGTAAACATATATATGGAGACATAGTAGGATGTGGTATTACATCGTCTAGGATTTATACATTTACTTTGAAAGTACTTTAAACTGATTACACACTAATAATAATATCAAATGATTATTGTTTTATAGGTATCAATCATGGTTGATCATTATGAGGTAAAACTCTATCCTTCGGTTTGCATTGCATTGTGTGATGGGACTTGAGTCTTATAATGGTTTCATTTTTCTAAAAAGCATTGAGGTGTTTTAAAGGATTTACTTATTTTATGCATTGGCAGTCCAATGGAGTAAACCAGTTCGGCGTTAGCGGCGTGGTCATGTGATTAGCCTTATTATTAGATAAGTTAAGTAAGATTTCTCATACCAGTCCCATGACTGACCCATTGTTTGTTTTCACTTGCAAACTCGGGTGCTCTTATTTTTACATGGGCAACCAAGCAAACAGGTAACAGGATTATTTTGGATATGAACCACAGCATGGTGTGCTCATTTGACTGAAGACGGAGACTATCTGTAATAACCCGAAAATCCGAGCCAATTTAAAAAATTTATTTTGGCAATTTTAGCGAATTTGGATTATTTAAAATGAATTATTTTAAATAATAACGACGAGAAATTTATTTTGAATAGAATTCGAACTTTTATATTTAACTGAATCTTCATTAGAATATAAATTATTATTAATAAATATAAAAGGAATTGAAAACGGCGCAGTAGTTCGAAAATTCGATTTCAAATTTCAAATGAATGTACAGGACTCAAAATAAACCGGATTTTGGCGAAACCAAAAATATTAGAATCTAATTGAGAATATCTTTCTAAAGAATCTGGAAAATTGATATTTCATAGCGGGGATAAAAAGTTATGCCCAGTTGAAAATTCAGAATAGTCGCCATGGAATTCTGGCCCTTAAAAATGGAAATTTTGCAAACGACCTCTGTTTTTGACAAAACCACTTTTGTTGGATCCGTGATGTCAAGTTATTGCTAGGTTTCAAAATTCGTAATTTTCTGAAGCAATATGTGAGCATGGCAAAGGAAAATGCGTTTGACCAGTTTCAGTTGATTTTAATCAACTGGGAAATGGCCATTTTTCAAAGGGTCTCATAATTTGACGAAATTAGTTTTGTTAGGACCGTATCATCAATACGAAGCTAGAAAATATTTTTCGGGAATTTTTAGAGACTGTATGTGGCCCCGGTAAATTGAAATGTGCGTTCAAAATCAATATATAGATTTATATTTTGATTTTGACGGAAACTGATCGAAACGATCGAATCAGCCTACAATACATATCCCATTGTGTTCGGAATGAGGGTAATTAGCTATGGGCGACAGGCGGTGGGTTTCGTTTCGAGTTCGAGGTAAAAAGTTACTTTTTGGTGGAAAATAAAATAATAAAATAATATAATTTACAACCCCCTTCCTTCTCCGTAACCGAAGTCATCCCCCCTTTATCATATATGATCGATTTCAGAAAAGAAAAAAGAAAAAAAACCACGATCGATACGGTCGCCCCCTCCTCCCCCGCCCCCTTTGTTTAGCTCGCGCCGCCGCTGGGTGGCCTGCGCCACTGCCACCGTGGTGAACGCCAGCGGGACCTCCCCCTGCCGTCACCGCCAAGGTACCCCCCCTTCTTTCTCCAATTAGAAGCCCTCTACTCCACCTAAATCCACCGACTCCGGCCTCCTCAGACCCCCACCGCCTGCCGCGCCCACCCTCAGTCACTATCTCTGGCCGAGCGCCCTCCTCCATTTGAAAAGTTGATTTTTACTCTATTTTATTTTATTTATTTCATTTAAATAGATTTTAGTAATTAAATAAAATAAGTTTTATTGATATCTTGACATCGATAAACATATATGATTTTTATTTATATATTTAGGGCATAAAGAATTGATTTTTATATAGTAGAAATAATAAAGATGCAATTTTTATATAGTAGAAATAATAAAGATGCGATTTTTGTATAAGTAGAAAGATATGATTTTTGAAAATATAGAGTAGTGATTTTTGTGTGTAGAGATTGGATGTAGAAATATGTTTTTTATGTATATAGTTTCAAAATTAAAATATAATCTTTATATAGAAGATAGCGCAATAAAAATATAATCTTTATATAGAAGATAGCGTTATAAAAATAAGATATTTATTATATGAACACCGGTGTAAAAATATAATTTTTATCTATATAGTAGCAGTGTAAAAATAGAATTTTTATCTATATAGTAGCGGTATAAAAATGTGATTTTTATATACACAACAATAATATAAAAATGTGATTTTTATATATGTAGTGGCTACGGACAATGAAATTGACAAAAGGCGAACACGATGAAGATTTTCTACCTATGAAGAGTCGTGGCGTTTGGTTTAGTTAGACAGTGAGAACTCCTCACTTTTAATTTATTTCTAGTTTGAAATATATACTAGGATGCAGACGGTGTTTAGTAGCACCCGACACCCGTCGTCCACAGACCATGGATGACTTGTTTGTTTTGTTGCTATGTTGTGAAATCTGATTGTGTGATGTGGAATGAAATAAAATAGTTTATAGTGGAAAATATTTTATGGTTAAAAATATATTTTTTAACGTGTATATAAAATAAATATTTATAAACAAATCAGACGATTTGTTTATATACACTGATTTGACTGATATTGAGTGGGATGATAAATTTTACACACCGCCTAACTACACAAATAAAATATGTGTTCTTCGATTTGAAACCCCACACGGGTATTGGGATGATATTTGACGTACACTAATCCCGATTGTTTAGTTGTATGTCAATCGATGGGTTGACAGACTATGTAAGCGTTAATTATTTATATTTAGTGCTTATGCAGTTGTGTGGTGCACTTTGGATGATGGTTGATTATTTATCGTTGCTATTATATACATGTGTTGTAGGGAAACCATATAATTAACGTTATATGGTAATTGATTGGGCCTCATTCCAATTTGGGAAATAAGAAATATAAATTCATGCGTTGAATAGAAGTATAAATTCATGTGTTGAATAGAAATATAAATTCATGTGCTGAATAGAAATATAAATTCATGTGTTGAATAGAAGTATAAATTCATGTGTTGAATAGAAAAGTAAATATTCATGCGTTGAAGAAAATATTCATTTGTTGAATAGAATAACGAAGTTGTTAAAAATATATATAAGCCGTGTTGATTAGATTGACGCCATTTTGACGTGAACAATATTTGTATCGATTTTATTCATTTTTATAATGAATGTAGGAAAGAAAGTGATTTCAAAATATAACATTTTTGAAAATATTATCATTTGTATATCCATGATATGGAATATTCAATTTTGATTAGAAATTGAATATGAAGTTGAAATCGTTTCGAAAACAAATTTAAAATGATTTGTAAAATACGTTTTGAAAGGAAATCGACAATATATATATATAATATATATATATATATAATATATATATAATGGCCTGAACAGAACGCGCCGCGCCGCGACAGTTCGCTAATTTCGACCATTGACTTCGAATGGATATTACGGGAGATCCAACCGTCGGATTCTCCTAAAACCAGAACCTTTGGGTTCGTATCGGAAAGAGCTTTCTAACGAATATTAGAGATTTGAACACCGGTGTAAAAATATAATTTTTATCTATATAGTAGCGGTGTAAAAATAGAATATTTATCTATATAGTAGCGGTATAAAAATGTGATTTTTATATACATAGCAATAATATAAAAATGTGATTTTTATATATGTAGTGGCTACGGATAATGAAATTGACAAAAGGCGAACATAACGAAGATTTTCTACATATAAAGAGTCGTGGTGTTTGGTTTAGCTAGTCGGTGAGAACTCCTCACTTTTAATTTATTTCTAGTTTGAAATATATACTAGGATGCAGACGGTGTTTAGTAGCACCCGACACCCGTCGTCCACAGACCATGGATGACTTGTTTGTTTGGTTGCTATGTTGTGAAATCTGATTGTGTGATATGGAATGAAATAAAATAGTTTATAGTGGAAAATATTTTATGGTTAAAAATATAATTTTTAACGTGTATATAGAATAAATATTTATTAACAAATCGGACGATTTGTTTATATATACTGATTTGACCGATATTGATTGGGACGATAAATTTTACACATCGCCCAACTGCACAAATAAAATATATGTTTGTTGATTTGAAACCCCACACGGGTATTGGGATGATATTTGACATACACTAATCCCGATTGTTTAGTTGTATGTCAATCGATGGGTTGACAGACTGTGTAAGCATTAATTATTTATATTTAATGCTTATGCAGTTTTGTGGCGCACTTTGGAAGATGGTTGATTATTTATCGTTGTTGTTATATACATGTGTTGTAGGGAAACCATATAATTAACATTATATGGTAATTGATTGGGCCTCATTCCAATTTGGAAAATAAGAAATATAAATTCATGTGTTGAATAGAAGTATAAATTCATGTGTTGTATAGAAATATAAATTCATATGTTGAATAGAAATATAAATTCATGTGTTGAATAGAAGTATAAATTCATGTGTTGAATAGAAAAGTAAATATTCATGTGTTGAAGAAAACATTCATTTGTTGAATAGAATAAGGAAGTTGTTATAATATATATAAAAGCCGTGTTGATTAAATTGATGCCATTTTGACATGAACGATATTTATATCGATTTTATTCAGTTTTATAATGAATATAGGAAAGAAAGTGATTTCAGAATACAACGTTTTGAAAATATTATCATTTGTATATCGATGATGTGGAATATTCAATTTTGATTAGAAATTGAATATGAAGTTGAAATCGTTTCGAAAACGAATTTAAAATGATTTATAAAATACGTTTTGAAAGGAAATCGACGAAATATATATAATATATATTATATATATATATATATAATGGCCTGAATAGAACGCGCCACGCCGCGGCAGTTCATGAATTTCGACCATTGACTTCGAATGAATATTACGGGAGATCCGACCGTCGGATTCTCCTAAAACCGGAACCTTTGGGTTCGTATCGAAAAGAGCTTTCTAACGAATGTTAGAGATTTGAAATCTAATGGTTGGATTTGGAATTATGTCCAAATCAAATTTGGAAAAGGTCGCTGTAAGTGCAGTTCGATGGCCGTTGATGGAAATCGACTGTACGTGCCTTGATAAAATTATAAAAAATAGTAATAATTTGTGTACAATCATAAAAAATGATTTGTGAAGAATTAGGATGAAAATTTCCATATTTGAAAATATAAAAATAGATTTTTATTGAAATGAACTAGTTTTGAACTAGAATTATAATACTATTTATTTTTAAAATAAATAAAATGGATTCAATATGGTTTTGAAAATAAACAGAATTTCCAATAATTGAATTGGAATGGATTTGAGTCGAAATTATCTTTGGAATATTTCGATGTTGGATTTCGTGATGATACAGGTATTGTTATGGGAATTTGAAAGATATATTTATATCATTATTTTCAATACGATATTTGTTGGTCGTAGAATTTGATATTGAATATAAGTCAATATATTTTCTATTAAGAGCCTTGTATTTAATATCAAATGTGATTTGGGTTTGTCGTGAATGGTGTCTTCATTAACACTGTTCTTAAACCCAGCTGAGAAAAAGGTCAAATCTTTTTATTTAGATTTAACGAAGTGTACCAATTAAATGGTATTTAATTGGAATTGAATTTGAATTGATTTTTGGGTTTATCATGAACGGTGTTTTAAATAACACTTGTTCTTTAACCCAATAACTAATGGAACGTGATTTCGGGTTTATAGTGAACCGTGTTTTAAATGACATTGGTTCTTTAACCCAGTTAAAGACAGGATGTGATTTCCCAAGTTAAACAATCATTAATATTGATTCTTGGGAAGATTAAAACTAAGTGGAGTTTTAATGAATCTTTAATTAGATTGAAATAATCGAGAATGGAGTATCACCAGTTTTGCTCCAGGAGATAGTTAAATCTTTAATTAGATTTGAACGTGAAATGGTAATTGAATTTACCGATAACACCGTGGTGTTAGATATGAAGTATGACCAGTTTTACTTCATGGGATGAATTGGTTGGGATTGGGAAATAAAATAAATGATTACTTCGGTGTGGTTCGCTAATCCCGACTAGTTTGAATTGATATTCAAAGGAAGATTAAAGAATAAATTTAAAGAATTTGTCTTTGATAAAATTAATGGGAACCTTTCCCAAAGTATAAGAATAGTTGTATAAAAGAATATTCTGAATTGGAATGAGACGTATGTTGTGTTTATGTAACACTTGTTTATTATATACGCGAGTTATTCAGAAAGACCGGGTTTATCCCATTCTGAATAACTGATTCGACGTGGTGACGAGGATGAAGACGGTGGTTGAATACTGGAGGTCTTCACATCGTTTGGGTGATTACTAATGATCTTTATTGGGCTGTACACCCAAGAGGAGGGAATCAGTTGGTGATCATCTAGACGTACTTGGAGATCGATGGATATGCGAGGTACAAGGTGCCTCCGGTTTCGTTCAGACCCAGAACGAACTTGTAAATGGACTGTGTGTCAAACATTGAATTTAATTATGTGTGATTGATTTCTATTAAATATATATCTGTTTGGCGGCAGAGAATTTATGCTCTTGCTTAATGCCCTTCTCTGAGATGTACGAGCTCAGAGGTTATATATTGATGGATATCAAACGCATGGAGTGAATTGTCTGTGTGGCATGCCCAAGTGGCAATATGATCAAGGCTTCTGTTGAAAAGCTGAGTCTTGTGGTTGATAATCAAAGCACGGCCTGTGTGGCATAGCTTTGTGTAGCGCTGATTCGTGAGCCTTACACCCTGGTTGTGAACTAGAAACAGGAGAAGGATCCAGGGAGGGCATGCGTTTCTTTCTAGCTAGGGTGGTGTCAGTGACCTACCAGCCCTGACATTTATATTATTTTCACCTGTGTGGTTGTTGCTGTAGCGAGGCGCCTCGGTTATATCGGTCGATCCGGGACCGATGGAGTCATTCGTTGGTTCGTTTATGCCCCAAAGGGTGGGGAAACGCAGTGTTCAGGCATTTTAATCCACATCGGTGGACCTGCCCTATGGCTCCTGAAACACCCCACCTCCGTTAAGGACACTCACAAAGGGAATGCCTTAACTTTGGTGGAGCATTTTAGTAAACAGAACAGAAAATTTCAAGACAGATAAACAATACTTGAGAAATTATAACTTTATTACAGCGGAAAACAAAAATCAGTTTGGTTACATCTTTACCAAAAAACTCAAGTACATAAATATCAGTCTTGTTCAGAAAATCATCAGAGTACAAAACTTTAAAATCATAATCCCCCAGAAGCTGCCATAAGGAGTCAAGCCATACTTTAAGCACTCTAAGTACTTCAAGCAGAAGAAATTCGAATCAAGCTAAAGTGTTCCCTCCTTGGAAAACCTGGGGGGGGAACGGAAGAAAAAGGGGCGAAAACAAGCAAGGTCAGACATAAAGTCTGGCAAGTCCAGTGACTTTCAGCATATGAACAGATAATAGTAATCATGACATGAAAATAAGCTGGATAAGAGATAACAGTAATAGGAGCAGCAGATGTACTTAGGTTAAATAGAAGAAACTAAATAATATTACTTTTCATTTCTCTGTGCTAATATTAGTATAACATGATTAGGTGTCACCCCAATGTCTAAACTGAAACGGGAACAGAATAATTTCCACAGAAGAGAATGCTAGTAATGGTCCTTTACCACCCCAACAGAAACAGACAGAAACAGAATGCTAATAATGGGCCTTTACCACCCGAACAGAAGGTACAGAAACAGATTAATCCCTACGGAAACAAAATGTAGAATTAGGTGTACACTAGTAAATGGGCCTTTACCACCCGAACAGACTGTACCACGCAGAAACAGACACGTGTTGCCACCCAACAGAAACAGACGGTAACAACAGAAACAGACAGAACTAAGTGTACCCTAAAACCCTACCCCAAGTGAACGGCTCCCTAATACATAAATACCCTGTGTCGGCCCCACAGTAGGGTGTATCACTCCCTAAAGTGACAACCAATTGGCACAGACCTATTTACAAATGTCACGGCGTCTTACATCCTCAGAGGCAAACTGGGATCCATGCACGCACATGACCCAGTTGGAATGCACCATCAACACACCTCGCCATTATCAGAATGAACCGCTTATAATTAGTTCAGTAAGCGTGCCCGGACCCTACCTACTGTTGGGTCAAAGTTTTGTACCAGAAAGGGTTACTGACTAATATGGGTCCCAAACAACAGATGACACAAGTAATTTCCCTCCTAACCATATGTCCCCAGACTAACAGATTTTAGATTAACTTGTTTACAAGTTCAGACATACAGAGTTTCGATCAACTAGTTCAAAGATCAGAAAATCAAGTTAACGGGTTTTCAGACTAACGGATCAGATGCACAGTTCTTAATAGACTTACAGATTGTCTAACTTTGTATTTGGCCCACCGACTTACGAAACGGGTTTGTTAAATTCATCAATCTGGTTGGTTTAACCCTATTCACCCAAAATGTTTTAGACATCATATTTATCCCAGATTTGCATTAATTAAATATTAATGCACAAACCTCTCACATTAGGTCGGTAACTTATGGCCGCTGGATATGTCGGGCGGTTCCGGGCAGACTTCTGCCACAAGCAAGACCTAATCTCGTGTCTAAGCATATTTTAGTTATGCCTACGACCTCTCACATTAGACTGATAGTTTGCGGTCGTTGGTTAAGCCGGTTGGTTCCGGGCAGGCTTCTACCGCAAACAGAGCCTAAGCTCATGTCATAGCCAATTCATTCCAATACAGAATTTTCCAGATATCAGACTAATTTTGTTTATTTAACAGATTAAACTTCTTCATAGGATATAACAGATTAATCAAATTTCCATGTTCTACTAAATCTTAGGTCGAGCCTACGGATTTCCATACCCAGATTACCATTATCTAGTTTTCAACAGATCAGACAATTCAACAGGTAGCAGATCTATCAGTTTAAGCGATTCAACAGATTTAGCAGATAACAGTTTAGCAGTTTAGGCAATTCAACAGTTTTAGCAGATAATGGAATAGGCAATTTAACAGATTTAGCAGATAACAGATTTAGCTGATCTAAAACTCTTATTTACATATCTTGCCTAATCATAAATTTAGCCTAAACTTACATGCCTAAATCAAGGTCATAATTCATAATACAATATATGCCCCAAATTTTAGCCTTAATATTCCCATTTACAGTTCATGTCAAAACTAGATTTAATATTCTAGTTCACCATTTATGTCCAAGACTAATACGCATGTAAATCATTCTCTATTATAGTCAATTCAGATTATGCCAACTTATTTGCTATGCCCGATTTACTTAATTAGGCTACGCCCAATCCCCGTATAACATGTTTCCACAAGTTCTCTAAATACTCATGAAATGGCCCTAAAAAAAGGAATAGGGGATAAGCACTAGAATTGATATAAAAGGATATGCGTGCAATAATGAACCAAATACAATAATAATGGCCCAATAGGCTCGGTGTACATAACAGTGAATGGGAATAAACTAGCAAAGTTACATACTAAATATGAGATCTAACATCATTAAGGGAATAGGCATAAGAAACTAACTGCAATAGTTATAGGCAACTAACCACAATAGTCATGGGCGACTAATCACAATAGTTTCTTATTCAATGTCATAGCCTCATAGTCATGAATCATAGTCATAGGCAATAGTCTCATAGGCATGAATCATAGTCATAGACAATAGTTTCATGTCCAATTATGCATTATTATTTGTCCCAAAATTTAGCGTTCGTGCGTTAATCTCTTATGAGATGTGGCGCAGGCTCGTGGTAGCCTGGCTATAGAACAGAAAGAAGAAAGGGATACTGAATGAAATATATCAGAACAGAACGTGCACAACCTCAAATTCAGATTTACAATCATGTCACAATTATAATTAAAGTTTATATTGGAAAATAACTGTACTTGCCTTTCGTGGTTTTAAGAAAGGATAATAAACTGTTGTTGATGCATAAATGCTAAATTATTCCTCTTTAATTGTTGTTGTAGCTCTAAACTTTGATTTGAAATTTGATTTAACTTTTAATTCTATTCAGGTTGGAAGAAGATGCATCAGTCCAATTTTTGATTCCAGCAAAGTAACGACGCCATTATTTTATTTAATAAGAATGGAGGCATAATGAAATTATGCAGCATAAGGTTAGAGAAGAATGATGTAAAGAGAATGGGGCTAGGGGGCTGTTTATATAGGGTTTCAAACTAATTAGATCCGTTGATGAAGCTAGAGTTAATCAAGGCCATCAATCTCAAGAGAAGCCAATCACAAAGTGACAAGTTAGCACTAGTGACTCAGCAGAGCTCAGAAATTCGACCAGAACCCGATCAGGCCAGCCAGGGTCAAACTAGAAGCTGTGCAGGTTTTCTCTCGGCCTGGGCGCACTTGGGAAGTGCGCCAATGTAAATTTGTACGGGCACACTTCCCAATTGCGCCAGGGCAATCTTTTTTTTTAGCCACCAAACTTCGTTCGTCCATATCTTCTTCATACGTTATCCGTTTTACACAAACTCGGACTCTATTTTAAGCAGAATTCCGAGACGAACGCAATGGAACGACCCGTTTCCCTTAATTCCCACATATGAAATTAAGTATTCTTAAATTTTAGTTAATTTGATTATTCGAAAATTCGGGGTGTTACATTCTCCCTTACTTAAAGGATTTCGTCCCCGAAATCTTCAAGTTAAGAAGAATGTGTCCTACCATCCAATCATCCATCTACTCAACCATCATCCACAAGCATCCAATGTGATTAGAAAACTTCTAATGTTGTATGAGCATACGCAAAAGTGGGTGAATATGTTCCTTATCTAATGCAAAGATCAAGCGGTCCACTGATTCAGTTGACCTCCTTAATGCGAATTATGTCAGTGCCATGAGTCCAACATGTATGCTATTTTCTTATTTGATACATATCATTCTTATATAGGTGACAACCATTCATTCATATGCAACATCCATGTGATGAGTCAATCATTTTGCATCCACAGAAATTGAAAATGCTCACACATCCATATGCAGTATGAGAGTGTATTCGAGCCGATCTAGTGCCTAATGTGTGTATATGCATCCACGAGAAACCACTAGCAACCACTTGCATCCACTTGCAACCAACAAACATAACATGTCTCAAACACATGTTTACACCCATTAGTTTCTACCTAAAGTTCGAAGATTCGATCGATAGGATATAGTCGAATGATGGAAGCGAGCACAGATAAAACAAAAACTTGGTTCCCATTAGAGATTGGTTGAGAGAATAATTCCCCTAAGTATCAGCCCCGAAGACCGAAACCAATATCAGATTGACACCCAGAGGATTACCCTCTTTAGACATTGTCAAAACTGGAAATCTTAACCTTATCAGAAATATTCAGATATTTACAGATTACTGGTATAGATCAGATTATTGAATGATTCTTAAAAAATTAAGCATGGGAAAATCCCACCATATCCCTCAAAAACCCAGAATGTATGCATTACAATCGACTTGACGCCTAACATAGATACCCTCAAACCCTAACCTATAACCAACAGATGAGTCGTAACCCTACGGGGTTTGAGACTATAACCAGATCAGAAACAAGACTAGTATTAAAGTGCAGAGACTCGACTACAGAATCAGAATGCCATAATCGGAAAGAGTTCTAACTCAATAATCAGATAAGGAAACTAAACTCTCTACGGAAATTTTCCTACTTCTACCCTATCCACCAACTATGAGAGCATTCGCCTGCCTTCCCGAAGTAGGTCATGTCCTCTGTCCTTGCCCCCGTTTCTTTGGGCAGTCCCTAGTGAAGTGTCCCTTCTCACCACAGTTGAAGTGAGTGTCCTTCCTCTTTCGGCAATCCTTGTTCAGATGAGTCAAGCTTCCACAAGTAAAGCACTTTTCTCATCCTTTATCTTTAGACTTTTCTTCCTTCTTCTGTGTTTCCTTTTTGCCTCCTTTGTGAACCAAGTCCATATCCATGAGTTTCTCATCCTTGGTTTGTGCTCCTTAGCCAAACTCCCGTCATTCTCATCTTTACTATCCGTGTGTAACATGTTGACAAGTCCCTCGAAAGCGGCCTCCATCACATGGAAAATCCTACAAAGCTCGAAAGAAAATTAGCCGTAGGTGAGACTACTGCGGCTTCCGATGGAAGTCGGGCGCTTATTTGCCCTTTGACCGGTGTTAGTCTTATCAAGCCTACAGAATCATGCTGCGATGAGGTTACCTCCCAGAAAGCCGGGAGCCTCGGAGAAAGAAGGAAACAAAGATTCAAACAGAGGATCAAAAGATAGATATATGACTTTTGGGGATTATGTTCTTCAAAAATAAGCTTTACTTTTGAAAATACTTCCTTTTAAATCCTTTATGAAAATAATTTTCAAAACTTTTTATCAAATCTGATAACCTTTAGCTCTGATACCAAGTGTAACACCCCACCTCCGTTAAGGACACTCACAAAGGGAATGCCTTAACTTTGGTGGAGCATTTTAGTAAACAGAACAGAAAATTTCAAGATAGATAAACAATACTTGAGAAATTATAACTTTATTACAGCGGAAAACAGAAATCAGTTTGGTTACATCTTTACCAAAAAACTCAAGTACATAAATATCAGTCTTGTTCAGAAAATCATCAGAGTACAAAACTTTAAAATCATAATCTCCCCAGAAGCTGCCACAAGGAGTCAAGCCATACTTTAAGCACTCTAACTACTTCAAGCAGAAGAAATCCGGATCAAGCTAAAGTGTTCCCTCCTTGGAAAACCTGGGGGGGGGGGAGGAAACGGAAGAAAAAGGGGCGAAAACAAGCAAGGTCAAACATAAAGTCTGGCAAGTCCAGTGACTTTCAGCATATGAACAGATAATAATAATCATGACATGAAAATAAGCTGGATAAGATATAATAGTAACAGGAGCAGCAGATGTACTTAGGATAAACAGAAGAAACAGAATAATATTACTTTTCATTTCTCTGCACTAATACTAGTATAACAGGATTGGGTGTCATCCCAATGCCTAAACTGAAACAGAAACAGGAACAGAATAATTTCCACAGAAGAGAATGCTAGTAATGGGCCTTTACCACCCCAACAGAAACAGACAGAAATAGAATGCTAATAATGGGCCTTTACCACCCGAACAGAAGGTACAGAAACAGAAACAGATTAATCCCTATAGAAACAGAATGTAGAATTAGGTGTACACTAGTAAATGAGCCTTTACCACCCGAACAGACGGTACCACGCAGAAACAGACAGGTGTTGCCACCCAATAGATATAGACGGTACCTACTGAAACAGACAGAACTAAGTGTACCCTAAAACCCTACCCCTAAGCGATTGGCTCCCTAATACATAAATACCCTGTGTCGGCCCCACAGTAGGGTGTATCACTCCCTAAAGTGACAACCAATTGGCACAGACCTATTTACAGATGTCACGGCGTCTTACATCCTCAGAGGCAGACTGGGAACCATGCACGCACATGACCTAGTTGGAACGCACCATCAACACCCCTCGCCGTTATCAGAATGAACCGCTTATAATTAGTTCAGTAAGCGTGCCCGGGCCCTACCTACTGCTGGGTCAAAGTTTTGATACCAGAAAGGGTTGCTGACTAATATGGGTCCCAAACAACATATGACACAAGTAATTTCCCTCCTAACCTCCCCATACTAACAGATTTCAGATTAACTTGTTTACAAGTTCAGACATACAGAGTTCGGATCAACTAGTTCACAGATTAGAAAATCAAGTTAATGGCTTTTCAGACTAACGGATCAGATGTACAGTTCTAAACAGACTTACAGATTGTCTAACTTTGTATTGGGCCTACCGACTTACAAAACGGGTTTGTTAAATTCATCAATCCAGTTCGTTTAACCCTATTCACCCAAAATGTTTTAGACATCATATTTATCCCAGATTTGCATTAATTAAATATTAATGCATAGACCTCTCACATTAGGTCGGTTGCTTGTGGCTGTTGGATATGCCGGGCGGTTCCGGGCAGACTTCTGCCACAAGCCAGACCTAACCTCGTGTCTAAGCATATTTTTGTTATGCTTACGACCTCTCACATTAGATTGACAGTTTACGGTCGCTGGTTAAGCCGGTTGGTTCTGGGCAGGCTTCTTCCACAAACAGAGCCTAACCTCGTGTCATAGCCGATTCATTCCAATACAGATTTTTCAGATATCAGACTAATTCTGTTTATTTAACATATTAAACTTCTTCATAGGATATAACAAATTAATCAAATTTCCATGTTCTACTAAATCTTAGGTCGAGCCTACGGACTTCCATACCCAGATTACCATTATCTAGTTTTCAACAGATCAGACAATTCAGCAGGTAGCAGATCTAGCAGTTTAAGTGATTCAACAGATTTAGCAGATAACAGATTTAGCAGTTTAGGAAATTCAACAGTTTTAGCAGATAATGGAATAGGCAATTTAACAGATTTAGCAGATAACAGATTTAGCAGATCTAAAACTCTTATATACATATCTTGCTTAACAATAAATTTAGCCTAAACTTACATGCCTAAATCAAGGTCATAATTCATAATACAATATATGCCCCAAATTTTAGCCTTAATATTCCCATTTACAGTTCATGTCAAAACTAGATTTAATATTCTAGTTCACCATTTATGTCCAAGAATAATACGCATGTAAATCATTCTCTATTATAGCCAATTCAGATTATGCCAACATATTTGCTAGGCCCGATTCACTTAATTAAGCTATGCCCAATCCCCGTATAACATATTTCCACAAGTTCTCTAAATACTCATGAAATGGCCATAAAAAAAGAATAGGGGATAAGCACTAGAATTGATATAAAAGGATAGGCGTGCAATAATGAACCAAATACAATAATAATGGCCCAATAGGCTCGGTGTACATAACAGTGAATGGGAATTAACTAGCAAAGTTACATACTAAATATGAGATCTAACATTATTAAAGGAATAGACATAAGAAACTAACTACAATAGTTATAGCCAACTAACCACAATAGTCATGGGTGACTAATCACAATAGTTTCTTATTCGATGTCATAGGCAATAGTCTCATAGTCATGAATCATAGTCATAGGCAATAGTCTCATAGGCATGAATCATAGTCATAGACAATAGTTTCATGTCCAATTATGCATTATTATTTGTCCCAAAATTTAGCGTTCGTGCGTTAATCTCTTATGAGATGTGGCGCAGGCTCGTGGTAGCCTGGATATAGAACAGAAAGAAGAAAGGGATACCGAATGAAATATATCAGAACAGAACGTACACAACCTCAAATTCAGATTTACAATCATGTCACAATTATAATTAAAGTTTATATCGGAAAATAACTGTACTTGCCTTTCGTGGTTTTAAGAAAGGATAATAAACTGTTGTTGATGCAGAAATGCTGAATTATTCCTCTTTAATTGTTGTTGTAGCTCTAAACTTTGATTTGAGATTTGATTTAGCTTTTAATTCTATTCAGGTTGGAAGAAGATGCATCAGTTAAAGTTTTGATTCCAGCAGAGTAACGACGCATTTTCTTATTTAATAAGAATGGAGGCAGAACGAAATTATGCAGCATAAGGTTAGAGAAGAATAGTGTAAAGAGAATGGGGCTAGGGGGCTGTTTAAATAAGGTTTCAAACTAATTAGAGCCGTTGATGAAGCTAAAGTTAATCAAGGCCATCCATCTCAAGAGAAGCCAATCACAAAGTGACAAGTTAGCCCTAGTGACTCAGCAGAGCTCAGAATTTCGACCAGAACCCGACCAGGCCAGCCAGGGTCAAACCAGAAAGCTGTGCAGGTTTTCTCTCGGCCTGGGCGCACTTGGGAAGTGCGCCAATGTAAATTTGTACTGGCACACTTCCCAAGTGCGCCAGTGCAATCATTTTTATTCTTTTTAGCCACCAAACTTCGTTTGTCCATTTCTTCTTCATACGGTATCCGTTTTAAGCAAACTCAGACTCTATCTTAAGCAGAATTCTGAGACGAACGCAATGGAATGAACCGTTTCCCTTAATTCCCACATTTGAAATTAAGTATTCTTAAATTTTAGTTAATAAGATTATTCGAAAATTCGGGGTGTTACATCTCCTAGGTGCAGTTGCGGCTGTAGCCTGAGACATGGGCTAGATTGTCTCGAATTCGGTGAGGACTATCTTTTGCCTCTGTTCACAGATGGAAATCCAACTTCCAATACGTGACATGTGCGGTTTTGAATGTAGAGCCTAGTATTGGCGACATGATGTATGGTACCCATGCCGCCTATGATTAATACTTACGATTGAATTTGTTTTGACACTATACACTTATAGTAATAATAAAAGATGAAATTTAGCGTATCAAGCATTCTTTGGCTATTATAAGGTAAAACTCTATCCTCCGGCTTGTGTGGCATTGTGTGATGGGACCTGGGTCTTATAACAGCTTCATTGTTCTTTATTTAGCATTGCGCTATTATTTTATGCACTGGTGTTCTTGGGAGGAAACCCGTTCCATGTTATACGGCGTGGTCCCTTGATTTACCTAACTTTAAAATAAAGATTAATAACTGTTTTAGTTCTCACACCAGTCACATGACTGACCCGGAGTTTATTGTTTTAACCTAAACTCTGAGTGCCCTTATTTTCGACACGGGCAGCTAGTAGTTTTGTTTTTGCAGATCTATTTTGACAGGAACCTGATTTACAGCTGGAACGATGCTCGGAAAGCTCTGTATCCGTGTATTACTTCTAGTTGTGTATTGTATTATTTTTCCACTACTATGTGATTTATTGTAATATCCGATATTTATCGAATGTATTTTATTCATTCATACTCCGTATATTCTTGTAATCTGATGAATTGTTGTAATTAACAATGAAATGTTCTTCTGTCTGCATTCCGATGTGGCTTGTTCTCAGTTCAATCCGGGCCTTCCTTACCAAGGAAGTTCGGGTCGCTTCAGTTGGTATCAGAGCTTTGGTTTACAAATCTTGAGAACAAGACACGTTAGAACCAAATGAAAGAATTCATCAGAGATTGGATTAGTAATATCCAATGAGAATGACTCATTAGAGATGGGATCAGTAATATCCTAGAACGAGTGTGAAGAGTATATTTTTAAAAGTGAAAACAAGTTTTGTTTTGAAATTTAATTCAATTATTCGTATTTGGATATTTATTTGTATTGAATTTGGACAATCCAGTATATAAAGATTTTGCATATACGCCTTGCAAACGTGTATTCGAAGTTTTAATATACTGGATAGATATAGAGTCACACTCTTGTCGCCCGGATATGATTCTGATGATTGTAGCTACATCATCAGAATTAGTGTACGAGTTTTGAAGGTGTGATATTTATATATTTCCAATTGACTGGTGTGAGAACCAAAACTAGATAGGGCTTATTGTTGTGAATTGGCATCAAAAATCTGATTTTTGGACTATGTATCAAAGTTATGAATTTGAAAAGATAATCAACTAATTGATTGATGGTTGTGTTGTTTGATTATCATTTGATTAATTAAATGTTGAACCTTGAGCCAAATTGAAACCAAAAGTGAGTTGTATTGAAAATTTGTCGCATTTGCATAGTATACATGTACTTATATTGAACAGGTCATAGCAAGAAGGCTAGAGAAGAGGAATAAAATTGTTTGCCCGACAAATAGGTACATGTTTATTGTATTTCTTGGGTTTTTGATGATTTTATGAGCCGTTTCGCTAGCCACCTGGCTGTTTCTTTTTCTTTTTGGATTGATGAGGGCCATGGGAGGCTATTTGAAATATCCCGAAGTCCCCGGTACAGGGGAGGTTATGGCGAATTTTTTCGAAAATTTAGGGTGTTAGCCAAATTTTTCAAAAATTTGAAAAGTTCTTAGAAACTAAAAAGCTGAAGAACTTAAGCCGTAAAGAAAATAATGGAAGTTGAGTTGATCGGTTAAACAACTTTCGGCTTCGTTCATTTTCGGGGCCGAAAAGTTTGAAGTGGGGGAGATTGTAATAACCCGGAAATCCGAGCCAATTTAAAATTTTTATTTTGACAATTTTAGCGAATTTGGATTATTTAAAATGAATTATTTTAAATAATAACGACGAGAAATTTATTTTGAATAGAATTCGAACGTATATATTTAATTGAATTGTCGTTAGAATATAAATAATTATTTATAAATATAAAAGGAATTGAAAACGGCGCGGTAGTTCGTAAATTCGATTTCAAATTTCAAATGAACGTACAGGATTCAAAATAAACCTGATTTTGGCGAAACCAAAAATATTAGAATCTAATTGAGAATATCTTTCCAACGAATCCGGAAAATTGAAATTTCATAGCGGGGATAAAAAGTAATGCCCAGTTGAAAATTCAGAATAGTCGCTATGGAATTCTGGCCCTTAAAAATGGAAATTTTGCAAACGACCAAAAAAGTAGGCATACGACGTACAAAAAGCTCGCGCCCTTCTTTATCTCTAAAGAAGGAATGCCCTTACCATCCAACATCTATTCCATCCCCGCTATCAATTGAGCCCGCTCTGAATAATCCCCCTTTTGCCGGATTATTACCAATGTAATCATGCAAAGGAGTGCGGATAGAAGCACTAGAAGGGTGGGCTAAAGCTGGTATTTCTTTATATCCGTTCAAACCACTTTTGTTGGATCCATGATGTCAAGTTATTGCTAGGTTTCAAAATTCGTAATTTTCTGAAGCAATATGTGAGCATGGCAAAGGAAAACGCGTTTGACCAGTTTCAGTTGATTTTAATCGACTGGGAAATAGCCATTTTTCAAACGGTCTCAAAATTTGATGAAATTAGTTTTGTTAGGACCGTATCGCCAATACGAAGCTAGAAAATAATTTTTGGGAATTTTTAGAGACTGTATGTGGCCCCGGTAAATTGAAATGTGCATTCAAAATCAATATATAGATTTGTATATTGATTTTGATGGAAACTGATTGAAACGATCGAATCAACCTACGATACATATCCCATTGTTTTCGAAATGGGGGTAATTAGCTATGGGCGACAGGCGACGGGTTTCATTTCGAGTTCGAGGTAAAAAGTTACTTTTTGGTGGAAAATAAAATAATAAAATAATATAATTTACAACCCCTTTCCTTCTCCGTAACCGAAGTCAACCCCTCCTTTATCATATACGATCGATCTCAGAAAAGTAAAAAAAAAAAAAAACCACGATCGATCCCGTCGCCCCCCTCCCCCGGGTGTTCAGCCTGCACCGCCGCTGGATGGCCTGCACCACCGCCACCGCTGTGAAAGCCAGCGGGACCTCCCCCTGCCGTCGATGCCAATGTACCCCCCTACTTTCTCTGATTAGAAGCCTTCTCCTCTACATAAATCCACCGCTCCGGCCTCCTCGTTCCCCCCACCGCCTGCCGCGCCCACCCTCAGCCACCATCTCTGGCCGAGCGCCCTCCTCCATTTGAAAAGGTGATTTTTACTCTATTTTATTTTATTTATTTCTTTTAAATATATTTTAGTGCTTAAATAAAATCAGTTTTATAGATATCATGACATCGGTAAACATATATGGTTTTTATTTATATATTTAGAGTATAAAGAAATGATTTTTATATAGTAGAAATAATAAAGATGAGATTTTTATATAGTAGAAATAATAACGATGTGATTTTTATATAGTAGAAATAATAAAGATGCGATTTTTGTATAAGTAGAAAGATATGATTTTTGAAAATATAGAGTAGTGATTTTTGTGTGTAGAGATTTGATGTAGAAATATGGGTTTTATGTATATAGTTTCAAAATAAAAATATAATCTTTGTATAGAAGATAACGATATAAAAATATAATCTTTATATAGAAGATAGCGTTATAAAAATATGATCTTTATTATATGAACACCGGTGTAAAAATATAATTTTTATCTATATAGTAGCAGTGTAAAAATAGAATTTTTATCTATATAGTAGCGGTATAAAAATGTGATTTTTATATACACAACAATAATATAAAAATGTGATTTTTATATATGTAGTGGCTACGGACAATGAAATTGACAAAAGGCGAACACGATGAAGATTTTCTACCTATGAAGAGTCGTGGCGTTTGGTTTAGCTAGACGGTGAGAACTCCTCACTTTTAATTTATTTCTAGTTTGAAATATATACTAGGATGCAGACGGTGTTTAGTAGCACCCGACACCCGTCGTCCACAGACCATGGATGACTTGTTTGTTTTGTTGCTATGTTGTGAAATCTGATTGTGTGATGTGGAATGAAATAAAATAGTTTATAGTGGAAAATATTTTATGGTTAAAAATATATTTTTTAACGTGTATATAAAATAAATATTTATAAACAAATCAGACGATTTGTTTATATACACTGATTTGACTGATATTGATTGGGATGATAAATTTTACACACCGCCTAACTGCACAAATAAAATATGTGTTCTTCGATTTGAAACCCCACACGGGTATTGGGATGATATTTGACGTACACTAATCCCGATTGTTTAGTTGTATGTCAATCGATGGGTTGACAGACTATGTAAGCGTTAATTATTTATATTTAGTGCTTATGCAGTTGTGTGGTGCCCTTTGGATGATGGTTGATTATTTATCGTTGCTATTATATACATGTGTTGTAAGGAAACCATATAATTAACATTATATGGTAATTGATTGGGCCTCATTCCAATTTGGGAAATAAGAAATATAAATTCATGTGTTGAATAGAAGTATAAATTCATGTGTTGAATAGAAATATAAATTCATGTGCTGAATAGAAATATAAATTCATGTGTTGAATAGAAGTATAAATTCATGTGTTGAATAGAAAAGTAAATATTCATGCGTTGAAGAAAATATTCATTTGTTGAATAGAATATCGAAGTTGTTAAAATATATATATATATATAAGCCGTGTTGATTAGATTGACGCCATTTTGACGTGAACGATATTTGTATCGATTTTATTCATTTTTATAATGAATGTAGGAAAGAAAGTGATTTCAAAATATAACATTTTTGAAAATATTATCATTTGTATATCCATGATATGGAATATTCAATTTTGATTAGAAATTGAATATGAAGTTGAAATCGTTTCGAAAACAAATTTAAAATGATTTGTAAAATACGTTTTGAAAGGAAATCGACAATATATATATATATAATATATATATATATATTATATATATATAATGGCCTGAACAGAACGCGCCGCGCCGTGGCAGTTCGCTAATTTCGACCATTGACTTCAAATGGATATTACTGGAGATCCAACCGTCGGATTCTCCTAAAACCAGAACCTTTGGGTTCGTATCGGAAAGAGCTTTCTAAAGAATATTAGAGATTTGAAATCTAACGAATGGATTTGGAATTATGTCCAAATCAAATTTGGAAAAAGTCGTTGTAAGTGCAGTTCGATGGCCGTTGATGGAAATCGACTGTACGGGCCTTGATAAAATTATTAAAAATAGTAATAATTTGTGTAAAATCATAAGAAATGATTTGTGAAAAATTGGCATGAAAATTTCCATATTTGAAAAGATAAAAATAGATTTTTATCGAAATGAACTAGTTTTGAACTAGAATTATAATACTATTTATTTTTAAAATAAATAAAGTGGATTTGAAATGGTTTTGAAAATAACCAGAATTTCCAATAATTGAATTGGAATGGATTTGAGTTGAAATTATCTTTGGAATATTTCGATGTTGGATTTCATGATGATACAGATATTGTTATGGGAAATTAAAAGATATATTTTTATCGTTATTTTCAATACGATATTTGTTGGTCGTAGAATTTGATATTGAATATAAGCCGATATATTTTCTATTCAGAGCCTTGTATTTAATATCAAATGTGATTTGGGTTTGTCGTAAATGGTGTCTTCATTAACACTGTTCTTAAACCCAGTTGAGAAAAAGGTTAAATCTTTTTTATTTAGATTTAATGAAGTGTACCAATTAAATGGTATTTAATTGGAATTGAATTTGAATTGATTTTTGAGTTTATCGTGAACGGTGTTTTAAATAACACTTGTTCTTTAACCCAATAATTAATGGAACGTAATTTTGGGTTTATAGTGAACCGTGTTTTAAATGACATTGGTTCTTTAACGCAGTTAAAGACAGGATGTGATTTCCCAAGTTAAACAATCATTAATATTGATTCTTGGGAAGATTAAAACTAAGTGGAGTTTTAATGTATCTTTAATTTGATTGAAATAATCGAGAATGGAGTATCACCAGTTTTGCTCTAGGTGATAGTTAAATCTTTAATTAGATTTGAACGTGAAATGGTAATTGAATTTACCGATAACACCGTTTTGTTAGATATGAAGTATGACCAGTTTTACTTCATGGGATGAATAGGTTGGGATTGGGAAATAAAATAAATGATTACTTCGGCGTGGTTCGCTAATCCCAACTAGTTTGAATTGATATTCAAAGGAAGATTAAAGAATAAATTTAAAGAATTTATCTTTGATAAAATTAATGGGAACCTTTTCCAAATTATAAGAATAGTTGAATAAAAGAATATTCTGAATTGGAATGAGGCGTATGTTGTGTTTGTGTAACACTTGTTTATTATATACGCGAGTTATTCAGAAAGACCAGTTTATCCTATTCTGAATAACTGATTCGACGTGGTGTCGAGGATGAAGACGGTGGTTGAAGACCGGAGGTCTTCACATCGTTTGGGTGATTACTGATGATCTTGATTGGGTTGTACACCCAAGAGGAGGGAATCAGTGGGTGATCGTCCAGATATACTTGGAGATCAATGGATATGCGAGGTACAAGGTGCCTCCGGTTTCGTTCAGACCCAGAACGAACCTGTAAATTGACTGTGTGTCTGACATTGGATTTTATTCTATGTGATTGATTTCTATTAAATATATATCTATTTAGCGGCGGAGAATTTATTCTCTTGCTTAACGCCCTTCTTTGAGACGAACGAGCTCAGAGGTTATATATTGATGGATATCTAACGCATGGAGTGAATTGCCTGTGTGGTATGCCTAAGTGGCAATATGATCAAGGCTTCTGTTGAAAAGCAGAGTCTTGTGGTTGATGATCAAAGCACGGCCAGTGTGGCATAGCTTTGTGAAGCATTGATTCGCCAGCCTCACACCCCGGTTGTGAACCAGAAACGGGGGAAGGATCTAGGAAGGGCATGCGTCTCTTTCTAGATAGGGTGGTGTCAGTGACCTACCAGCCCTGACATTTATATTATTTTCACCTATTTGGTTATTGTAGTTGCGAGGCCGATGGAGTCATTCATTGGCTCGTTTACACCCCAAAGAGCGGGGAAAAGCAGTGTTCATGCATTTTAATCCACATCGGTGGACCGGCCCTATGGCTCCTAGGTGCAGTTGCAGCTGTAGCCTGAGACATGTGCTAGATTGTTTCGAATTCGGTGAAGTCTATATTTTGCCTCGGTTCACCGATGGAAATCCAACTTCCAATATGTGACACGTGCGGTTTTGATTGTAGAGCCTAGTATTGGCGACATGATATATATGGTACCCATGCCGTCTATGATTAATACTTATAATTGAATTTGTTTTGACACTATACACTTATAGTAATAATAAAAGATGAAATTTAGCGTATCAAGCATTCTTTGGCTATTATAAGGTTAAACCCTATCCTTAGACTTTTGTTGCATTGTGTGATGGGACCTGGGTCATATAGTAGCTTCATTGTTCTTTATTTAGCATTGCGCTGTTGTTTTATGCACTGGTGTTCTTGGGAGGAAACCCGTTCCGTGTTATACAGCGTTGTCCCTTGATTTACCTAACTTTAAAATAAAGATTAATAACTGTTTTAGTTCTCACACTAGTTACATGTCTGACCTGGAGTTTATTGTTTTAACCTAAACTCTGGGTGCCCTTATTTTCGACACATGCAGCTAGTAGTTTTGGTTTTGCAAATTTATTTTGACAGGAACCTGATTTACAGCTGGAACGATACTCGGAAAGCTCTGTATCCGTGTATTACTTCTAGTTGTGTATTGTATTATTTTTCCGCTGCTATGTAATTTATTGTAATCTCTGATATTTATCGAATGTATTTTATTCATTCATACTCTGTATATTCTTGTAATCTGATGAATTGTTGTAATTAACAATGAAATGTTCTTCTGTCTGCGTTCCGATGTGGCTTGTTCTCAATTCAATTCGGGCCTTCCTTACCGGGGAAGTTCGGGTCGCTTCACTATGTTTATCTTTTATCTCTATTTTGGGACATTTAGACATCACATTAACTTTTCTTTATTTGAGGATGTTCTAGACTTATTTTCTATTTATTGGAACTTATTATGTACTAAGTTGTATCCTGTGTCTGTGCGACTCTGATGTTGATGACATTTTTAGTTCTGCTGCTATGATGATATTATCCTATGATTTAATGTATTATGTTGTTATCTGTAATCTGCTATTGTTATAGATGTGTAGTATTCCAATGATTATCCTTGCTTCCTTGGCATGGGAGTTTGGGGTTATCACAGTGGTATCAGAGCTAATGGTTAATCTTAGCTCCGGAGTATAACATATTTAAAACAATTCGTCAAAATAGAATCAACAGTATTCTAAGGCGAGTAGCTCATTAAAGATAGGATTAGTAATGTCCTAGAATGAGCACAGCAGAATGGCACATAATAATCAGTCATTACATCATTTTTCTTCCACATGTCCTTCTACTTTTACCATTCCTTAAAAATTACCATTTCTGTTGGTCTGACTCTTTCCTTGATGGTACAGAACTGACTGAGATGAGTACGAGGGCTAGAGGTAGAGGTGGAGCAGGCAGAGGCCAGGGAAGGGGTGAAATCCCTGTTGCTTAGGACCTGCCTAATCTAGAGGCTGCAATGCCACCACCACCACCCCCGCAACCTTTCAATCTGGGTAAAGTAGTTAAGAAATTCAAGAATTTGGGAGACGTTCCATTCACTGGCCGTGAGACAGTGACAGTAGCTCTGGCGTGGCTAAAGACATGCGAAAAGATTTTTGCGGGCTTAGAGTTAGAGAACCATCGGAAGAGATTCATGGCATCATTGCTGCTAAAAGATGAGGCTTTAATTTGGTGGGAGACAGCTACGATTGAAGATATTGATGCTGACATGTCTTGGGTGAAGTTCAAAGAGATCTTTAATGAGAAGTTCATCCCTCGGCAAGAAGTCGAGCGCCTTCATGATGAATTTGCTAATCTCCAACAAGATGATCGGACTATTACTGAGTATGTGAGAAGATTCGAAGAGCTCTCCCGATATGCACCTGAATTGATTCAGGGCCCGCTCCATAAAAACAAGAGGTTCATTAATGGTCTTTCGAGGAAGTAACACAATAGAGTGACAACACATATTAAGCTTCCGTTTGCCAAAGTGATTGAGATAGCTTGTAGATACGAGGAGATTGACAAGAGAAATGCTCAGCAGGACTGTGAAAGAATTCAAGCTGATAACAAGAGGAAACATTCTGATAAGAAGCCAGAGGCGAGCAACACTGCAGCCTTCAAGCCTTAGGAGAATAAAAGGGCCAAGGTTAAATGCTTCGACTGCCAGAAACTCGGACACTATAATTATGAATACAAAGCTCCAAAGAGGCCAAGGAGGGGTGAATCAGGGCCCAATCAGAATTCTTGTGGTACTAAGGAATGCTTTAATTGTCACAAGACGGGGCATCTTATCAAGGACTGTCCATTACTGATGAAGTCTAAGGTAGCCCACGTGTATGATGGAGCGAGTGCAGTAGCTTCTTCTGAAGGAGCAGGTAAACCAGATGTCTTGGGAGGTACCCTTACTATTAAGAATATTCCTATTACAGTATTATTTAACATTGGTGCATCACAAAGTTTCATTTCTAGTAACACAGTTAAAAAGTTAAAATTAAAACTGAGAGATCTTAAAGAATCGATTAGTGTCCATAATCCAATAGGAGGTTCTCTTGTTCTCGGTCTATACTGTAGAGTTCAGATCTCTTATTCTCGTTACCATTTTTCTTTTGATTTAATCATCATGAATTTTTTTGAGTACAATGTTATTCTTTGCCTGGATTGGTTAATGAAGTATGAGGCTGAAGTATTATGTGCCGAAAGAATTGTTAAGGCTAAAACAAAGTTTGGCAATACTATTTCTATACCATGCCACGAATCAGAAAATGATAGAAAAGAATTTTGGTCTTCTCTAGAAGTTACTCCTACTTCTATTGAGAATATTCCTGTTGTTAAAAATTATGCGAATGTGTTTGAAGAAGTTGATAGCTTACCTCCACAAAGAGAAATTGACTTCAGGATCGATTTAGTTCTGAATGCAAGGCCAGTTGTGCATGCTATTCGAAGAATGACGTTGAAAGAGAAAGAAGAATTGAAAAATCAAACTAAACAGCTTTTGTAGAAAGGTCTGATCAGGCCTAGCTTTTCAAATAGGGGTGTAGTAGTGGTGTTTGTCCCAAAGTCAGATGGTACTCTCAGACTATGTGTGGATTACCGAGACCTCAATAAGCAGACACTGAAGAACAAATATCCATTGCCTCGTATTGATGATTTATTATATTGCTTGAATGGAACGCAAGTGTTCTCTAGAATGGACCTAGCCACAGGTTTCCATCGATTGCGCATTACCGAAGAATGTGTTCCTTTGACGGCTTTCAGAGGTCCAGACTCATTTTATAAGTGGTTAGTAATGTCGTTTGGCTTATGTAACGCTCTTGCTTACTTTGTCGATTTAATGAATGGAGTATTCTCCTATGTCTTGAATAAATTTGTGCTAGTTTTCATTGATGATATCTTAATCTTCTCTAAGGCTACCGTTGAGCATGAAAAGCATTTGGATGAAGTTTTGGTAATTCTGAGAAAGAATGTTTTAAAATCCAAATTTTCTAAATGCATATTCTGGCAACAAGAAGTAAAGTTCCTTGGTGTTGTAGTATCGAAGAAAGGAATTTTCAGTAGACCCAGGCAAAATCACAGCCATTTGAGATTGGAAGCAGTCTAGTACTCCTACAGAAGTCAGAAATTTTCTAGGATCGGCTAGCTATTATCGGAAATTCATGAAAGATTTTTCTAAATTATCTTGTCCATTAAGGAAGTTTACCAAGAAGCATACAAAGTTTAATTGGACGCCTGAATGTGAGGCAGCTTTCCAAGATCTGAAATTACAATTGACTACTGCTCCAGTGTTGACTATTATTGATGGCAATCAAGATTTGATCATCTATATGGATGCTTCTCTTGAAGGGATTGGTGTGGTATTGATGCAAAGAATCAAAGTAGTTGCTTATACTAGCCGTCAGTTAAAGCCGCATGAGAAGAGATATTCTACTCATGATCTTGAGTTGTTGGTCGTTGTGTTTGCTTTGAAAATATGGAGGCACTACCTTTTGGGTGAGAAGTTTGAATTATATACAGATCATAATCATTAAAGCATCTGTTCGCCCAGAAGGACTTGAATTTGAGGCAGCAACGTTGGTTAGAATTTCTTGTGGCATATGATCAAGATATCTTGTATACTCCAGGGAAAGCTGATGTTATAGCTGATGTGCTCAGCAGGAAGAATGCAATCATCGCCAAACTTTTCATTACACCTTCTTTAATTAATAAGATATCTACTCTTCAAAAATACAATAATTTTATTCAGATGATCAGTGAACGAGCTCGAAAGGGCGAAGCTTCAAGCTTCCAAATTGATAGCAAGGGGACTCTTAGATTGCAAGGGCGAATCTCTGTGCTGGATATTCCCGAGCTCAAAAAGGAAGTAATGGACGAGTGTCACAAATCTAAACTTAGCATCCATTTAGGAGTAAGTAAGATGTACCATGACCTCAGGCGCACATTCTGGTGGAAGGCAATGAAGAGAGACATTCCCATATATATTAGCAGGTGTCCTACTTGTCAACAAGTCAAAAGCGATCAATAGAAGCTCGCATGATTATAGCAACCACTAAAGGTTCCAGATTGGAAGTGGGATCAGATTTCCATGGATTTTATTGATGGTTTGCCCCAAACCAGGAAAGGCAATGACAGTACATGGGTGATCGTAGATCGTTTCACAAAGACCGCCCATTTTATTCTTGTCCGATCTACTAGAATAGCTCAAAGTCTGGTGTAGATTTATTTCAGAGAAATTGTCAAACAACGTGGAGTTCCTAGTAGCATTGTTAGTGATCGTGATCCGATATTCGCTAGTAAATTCTGGGAAGCATTCCAAGAGGAGTTGGGGACAAAGTTAAATCTGAGCACCGCATGTCATCCTTAAACAGATGGCCAGACTGAGAGGGTGAATCGTATACTAGAAGACTTGTTGCGGGAATGTGTGGCAGATCGTGGGAAGATCACTTGCATTTGGTTGAGTTTTCATATAATATTAATTACCAAGCAAGCTTACAAATGTCGCCATTCGAAGCATTGTATGGCAGGCCATGTAGATTCCCCGTATGTTGGGTAGAACCAGGCAATTGACTAGCATTGGGTCCCGACATGATTCGAGAAGCATCGGATAAAGTCGATTTCATTAAGAAGCAACTTCAGACAGCTCAGAGCCGACAAAAAAGTTACGCAAATTCAAGAAGGAGGGATTTAGAATTTCTTGTTGGTGATTATGTGTACTTGAGAGTTTCCCCATTGAGAGGAGTAGTTCGTTTTGGGAAAACTGGGAAGTTGGCGCCTAAATTCATTGGCCCATTCCCTATACTCGAAAGAATTGGAACTCTTGCTTACAGGGTTCGGTTTCCTGACTGGGTGCAGGGAGTACATGATGTATTTCACGTGTCTCAACTTCGAAAGCATGTACATGATCTAGACTTGATTGTGGAGGAAGAAGCACAACAAGATTTGGAGATTACCCCAAGCTTAGCAGTAAGAAGAGAGCTAGCGAACATTATTAGTAAAGGGACCCGAGTTCTGCGAAACAAGAGTATCCATTTAGTCATAGTGCAATGGAGCAGAGATCCTAGAGACTGTACATAGGAGACTGAGGATAGCATTAAACAGGCTTATCCCAAGTGCAGAGTGCACATCTCGGATTAGCTCTTGTTTTGAGGTACATTTACAATATTTTGCATTTTCCGTTTTGTTTCCTACTTTACTATTGTTTCCTTTTTGGGGACGAAAAGTTTTCAAATGGGGGAGACTGTAACAACCCAGAAAATCAGAACTAATTTAAAAATTTTATTTTAAGAAATTTTGTTAGAAAATGTGTCAAAATTTAAAACTTATCATTTTTGATAAAAACAAAGCTATTAAAAATAGCCATTTTGCAAACGACCTCCGTTTTCGATGAAACCATTTTTGTTGGATTTAGAATGTCAAATTATTGCTAGATTTAAATTTCCATAATTTTTGGAATTAATATGTGAGTGTAGTAAATTAAAATGCGTTTGATAATTTCTATTGAATTTGATCGACCATTAAAAATGCCATTTTTCAAATGGTCTCCATATTCGACGAAATTAATTTTGTTATGATCATATCGTCAAAATTTAGCTAGATTTGTTTTTCGGGAATTTTTGGAGTTAGTATGTGACCCCGGTAAATTAAAATGTACGATCAAATTAAATATTAAATGTTTTATATTTTAATTTAAATAAAAATAGGCTGAAACGGTCAAATGGGCTGACGAAACCTAGTCTATTGTGTCCGGAATGGGGGTATTTGGCTAGGGGCAATAGTCGTTGGGCTGGATTAGGAGTTAGTACGAGTTAACGGGCTTTTTTTTGAAAATTAGAGAATTAAATAATATTATATTATAAATATGGGATTAACAAACCCTAAACACATTCTAGAGCCACCGCTATATTCCTTTTCCATGGCCATGAACATTCGAATCTTCCTTCCTTAAAATCACCTAATCCACTCATTAAAAACGATCCATCCTTTTGAGAATTTCGCAGTGCTCTCCATCCTCTTCAGATCTGCACGGTGGAATTGTCTGGAGCTCTGTATTTGATGTGATTTGGACACCCAATCTGTCGCCGCTCATAGCACCGCCCCGCCTCCTAGCCTTGATCGAGCTCGCCATCGTGGGTCCCCCTGGTGCGCCGTTCTCACCCCTTCTATGTGGTATAATCTAATCGACCTAATACTTTGCGGATTTGAAGCAAAGTGAAAACCTAATTTTGAACAAACAAGAAAACGGTCGGCCTATGTTTTAGAGAGGAAGAAGGTGAAAATTCCTATTTAATTGTTTTAACTAATTAAATTAAAAATAATATTAACACGATAAATATAATAAGTGGTTCATACGATGCCAGAATCACATGAAACAGGAACCGTTTGGATCGTGGCAGTGTCTACTATATTTTAGAAGCAACCAGGGAAATTTAAGCGATCTATAATTTCTGAAGAATTCCAAAGCACTGTGATATCTCTAATTTAAAATTAAAATTAATTATTTTATGCGTTGAGAAATTTTTTATATATGCGCTGTTAAAATTCAGTTGTGTGTTGTACGAGATTTGAATTGATTGATTTTGATTGTGGTGATCCGTTGGATTAAATTAGATAGAATAAAATTTGTTAAAATTGTTTATGCAATAAAATTTCTTTTTTTATTGTATATGTGAATTAGAGAAAATTGTTTATTCAATAAAATTCCTTTTTATTGTATAAAGGAATCATAGAATTTGTTAAAAATTGTTTATTCAATAAAATTCCTTTTTATTGTATATGTGAACATAAGATTTGTCAAAAATTGTTATACACTAAAAATTCTTTTTATTGTATAAGTGAACATAGGATTTGTCAAAAATATTTATACAATAAAAATTCTCTTTTTATTGTATACGTGAATCATAGGATTTGTTAAAAATTGTTATTTAAAAGAATCATGTTTAGAGAAAATTGTTGAAACATTAAAAATGATAATTTCTAATGTATATTTAGATTCAATATTTAAAGAATCATGTTTAGAGAAAATTGTTGAAACATTAAAAATGATAATTTTTAATGTATATTTAGATTCATTATTTGAAAGAATCATGTTTAGAGAAAATTATTGAAACATTAAAAATGATAATTTTTAATGTGTATTTAGATTCATTATTTAAAAGAATCATGATTAGAGAAAATTGTTGAAACATTAAAAATGATAATTTCTAATGTATATTTAGATTCATTATTTAAATGAATCGTGTTTAGAGAAAATTGTTGAAAAATAAAAAATGATAATTTTTAATGTATATTTAGATTCATTATTTAAAACAATCATGTTTAGAGAAAATTGTTGAAAAATTGAAAATGATAATTTTTAATGCATATTTAGATTCATTATTTAAAAGAATCATGTTTAAAGAAAATTGTTAAAACATTAAAAATGATAATTATTAATGTATATTTAGATTCATTATTTTAAAGAATCATGTTTAGAGAAAATTGCTGAAATATTAAAAATGATAATATTTAACATATATTTAGATTCATTATTTAAAAGAATCATGTTTAGAGAAAATTGTTGAAACATTAAAAATGATAAATATTAATGTATATTTAGATTCATTGTTTAAAAGAATCATGTTTAGAGAAAATTGTTGAAACATTCAAAATGATAATTTTTATTGTATATTTAGATTCATTATTTAAAAAGAATAATGTTTAAAAAAATTGTTGATTCAACATTAAAAATGACATGTACATTAGAAATTGTTTAGGTATTAAAAATGACATTTTTAATGTATGATTAGTTTCATTAAAAATGATTCATTATTTAAAAAATGACATGTTCATTAGAAATTGTTTAGGTTTTAAAAAGGACATTTTTAATGTATGATTAGTTTCATTAAAAATGATTCATTATTAAAAATGACATGTTCATTAGAAATTGTTTAGATATTAAAAAGGACATTTTTAGTATATGTTTTGATTCAATAGATAAAAAGGATTACATGTTAAAATAGGAAGTGTTCATTAAAAATGTTTCTATTAACATATTTTTTTAGATTACAAAAAATAACATATTAAAGTAGAATTTGTTATTAACATGTTACATTTTATATGTTTATTTAGATTAAAAAGAATAATGTACTAAAATAGAATTTGTCATTAACATGTTACATTTTATATGTTTATTTAGATTAAAAAGAATAACATATTAAAATATAATTTGTCGTTAACATGTTACGTTTTATATGTTTATTTATATTAAAAAGAATAACATATTAAAATAACATGTTGGTTTAGATAAAAAGAATTATAGGTTTTGTCTATTTAAAATATAATAGTTTATGTGTTAGTGAAAGAGAAAAATGTTCATTAGTTAAATGTAAACACTTACATGTTAGCAAAGTAGGAAAATGATTATATGTTAATATATGTTTTGGTTGTTGAAAACATCACGTTTAACATGTTAGTGAAATCGTTGAATGATATATATATATATATATATATAAATTAAATTAAACGAATCGCGCGCTGTAGTTCGCGTTTCGGAATGGTACTTTAAACGATTATACCGAAAGACCCGACCATCGGAGTTTCCCAAAACTGGAACTGCTAGGTTTGTTTTGGAAAGATCTTTCTAACGATATTAAATTTGTTAAGATCCAATGGTTAGATATTGAGAAATGAGTAGTTCAAATTTGGACAAAAGCAGCGCTAAGGCCACGTAATGACCTAAAACGTCGTTCGAATTAAATGGGCTATTTTTATATAAATAAAAACAGCAATAAATCGTTATAAAATAATATTAACAATATGAAATGATTTGAATTATATATATTTTGAGAATTATTTGAAAAGACCGATTTCAATCTCATTTCAAATAATTATACGATGATTTAAAATCGAAGATATTGGAGGCGGCGGTTGAAGACTAGCGATCTTCAAATCGAATGGACGACTACTGACGCCTTTGATTTGAGTTGCTGCCTTGAAAGGGTTACAATGGTAGTTTTCCGGACGTACTTGTTGATTTATATGCGAGAACTTCTCTTCTGTATTGGACGTACGGGAGGAGGAATAAGGTGTCTCCGGTTTCTTTCAGACCCAGAACGGACTTGTAAATGGATGTGTGTCTGACATTGGATTTCGTTCTGTGTGAATTGATTTCTATTAAATATATATCTGTTTGGTGGCGGAGAATTTATTCTCTTGCTTAACACTCATCTCTGAGGCGTGCGAGTCTAGAGGTTATATATTGATAGACATCAGTTGCATGACGTGGATTGTCAATGTGGCATGCCAAGATGCAAATGATCAAGGCTTTTGTTGAAAAGCAGAGCCTTATGGTTGATGATCAAAGCACAATTTTATTTAGCATAGCTTTGTGTATAGCATTACTTCACGAGCCTCACACCCCGGTATGAGTCAAAAATGGAATGAGGACCGTAGGGAGGACTTGTGTTTCTTTCTAGCAAGAAGTTGTGTCATGGTATGGGGCCCAGACATTTTTACTTATGTGGATGATGGATTTTGAGGGCCCTCGGATATTGGTCACTAATGGCCAAGTGATAGGTCTAATAAGATCGGGAAATGTAACACCCCGTAATTCTGTAACACTAAGATTCACAAATCAAGGAAGAATTAAATTTTAAAATCAAAATCAAGGGAAACGGGCTGCGCCATTGCGTTCGCCTCGGAATTCTGCATGAGATAGAGTCCGAGTTTGCGTTAATCGGACTCCGTGTGAAGGAGTTATGGTCTTCAGAAATTTCAGAATTCGATTTAAAATTCGAACAGGTCAGAAAACGAGTTCAAAATTCAAAAATCGGACCCAGATTGGGCTGGGCGGGAATTTTCCCGCCCAAGACCCAGGTCGACTGGGTAGTCGACCTGGGGGTCGAACTCCCCCGCTTTTTCCAGATCTACAGCCTGGTTCATTTTTCTGTATCCGGACGCCATTCTGACCAGATTCGTTGACTTCTACACTATATAAACAGCCCTAGTCTCCTTCTCTATTCACAATTCTTTTCTATCCTTATGCTACCTCTGAGAAAATGTATAAATAAGTAAAATAATGTATATAAAATAAATCAAGACGAGGAAATGCTGCTCAAGACTTTCAAGAAGAAGATTCGAATCAAGATTAAAGCTTCAAGATAAGAATCAAAGGCCAACTCAAACGGTTTTGAGCAACATCGCACGAATCATAGCAACGCCATCTTTCTATTCTAAAAACCGATCAATGTAAGTCTGTTACTTTTTAGATTTGAACGTTTTCTCTATTCGTGACATGAAATTAAAGGAATAAAAGAAATGCCAAATCTTTCTATTCGAATTAGTGCTTATATCCTTTGGACTTAATTAAGAACTGTTATGATTCGATGACAAATAAGACTGTGACTATGAAACTATGGACCTTAATACCATATGCCTCTTTGAATATGAACATTGCCTATGAACATTGCCTATGACTGTGACTCATGACTGTGAGAACTATTTTCCTTTGACTATGAGCATCGCCTATGACTGTGATTCATTAATAGTGAGGATTTATTGCCTATGACTATGGATATAAGATTATTATTTATGCCCATGACAGTGTAGTTACAAAACCATGTTGTACCCCAAACTGGCATTATATTGGACCTAGGCTTGACTTTCTATTTTAGTTTATTCTTAGATCCTGATCATGGGAATTTACCTATTAAGTTAGGTCTACCCATGTTCTTGAATCTATACTATTCAACCCTTTTCATGTCGTAATCTATATGCCTGCGAATTATCATCTTATGCCAGTTGTTATGTCCGTTCTTTTATGGCATTTTGGTTTATTCCCTCTTATCCACGAATCTAGCTTTATTTATGATCTAGGTTGAATCACGATTATACGAATGATGGGAATACGTTTTGGGGAAAAACATGAAATTGACTAAACTTGGAAATTGGCATAATTTGGGAACATGCATTATAGCATGACTATTAAGATGAAAATTAGAATAACCAGTCTAGTTTTGACATAAACTGAAATTAGAATATTAAATCAGAATTGGGTGGCTAAATTAGGCATGATAAGTGAATTAGCATAACTGTGAATAATTTACATACATTGGGCGTAAATGGTAAATGGTTAAATGTGCCACGAAGTAGGTAGTTGATATGCAAATTAAGTTTTGGGCATAAACGGTGCACTAGAATATGAAACCTAGTTTGGCATAAACTGTAAACTAGAATATGAAATCTAGTTTTTGGCATGAACTGCAAATGAGGATTTTGGGTCTAAATTGCTATAAACTGTAAGATAGGAAAATCAAGATTTGGGCCTAGAATATAAGTCCATTAGTGAGCATAGCAAATGTATATGGTATAGGCCAAATTTATTTATAAAAGGCAAAATGGACTTTGAGGATAAATTGTTAACAATTTATATATATACAAAAGAAAGGTTTATTAACAACATTTCTTTTAATAACACACCAGAAAGTTCTAGGGTGACAGAGAGGATAGTGTCTAGGCTTGGGTTTGGAAAACACAAGTTTCCTACTCTCCCTGGCTATCCCTAACTGATCCGACGGACGGGATGGTTACTTTCAAAACCTGATTTGAAAATTAATCAAAACCCTTTTGAACTTAGAAAACACGAATATGCCTAACCCGAGGTTAGACTGAGTTGCGATGTAAACCTGCCTGGAACCAACCGGCACATCCAGTAATCGCAAAAATATCTGTCTAATGTGAGTGGTAGCGGCTTTAATTTATTTAGTTAAAGCTAGAACAAGAATGGTAGGGTTAAGTTAACTAAGACACTTAACCAATTCAACATGATAACCAGACCGGTGGGTGGGGTTAGGTTCATACAGACACTTAACACAGTTAAGCTAGAATGGGAGGGTTAAGTCCATAGGAACACTTAACCAACTTAATACAATTAAGCTAGAATGGGAGGGCTAAGTCCATAGGGACACTTAACCAACTTAACATGTTAACTAGACTAGAAGGTGGGGTTAAGTAAAGTTAATACACTTAGCCAAATTAACATGTTAACTAGACTAGAAGGTGGGGTTAAGTAAAGTTAATACACTTAGCCAAATTAACATGTTAACTAGACTAGAGGTTGGGGTTAATTAAAATTTAATACACTTAGCCAATTTGATATGTTAGCTGGACTAGACCGTAGGGTTAAGTAAACTTGTGCACTTAACCATCAGATTGTGATAAAGGAATAGGGTTAAGTCTAAAACATGAAGGGATAATACTTAACCATTAATAACATGATAGTTAAAACAGACGGGCAAGGATAAGTTAAAAAGGAAACACTTAACCAATACAGGGTGAATGGGTAGGGTTAAGTAATAAGAAATACTTAACCAATATAACTTGGTTTGTGGTAGGGTTAAGTCAACATGAATTACTGATAACACTTAACCAGTTTAACAAGATAAATGAAGAGGGTTAAGTTAGCTTGAATTGACTAATGACACTTAACCAATCCAAATTGACGGGAAAGAGAACTAAGTAGTAAACCTTAGTTAAAAGGAGCTGAGTAGTAAACCTTAGTTAAGAAAACAGCGACTCTGGAAACTAGGTGGTAAACCTTAGTTAGTAGAACTAAGTAGTAATTCTTAGTATAACACAGGAAGGAGCGAACGTCCGTCTGATTAAAACGAAGGCTCCAACGAATTGGGTTACGAAGCCCGAGGCTTCGAGGGGACGTGAGGGTACACTTGGTATCCCTCTGTGAGGCTGCAGATGATCCTCCTGGGCTCACAGAGGTTAAGGTCTGCGGTAGAAGAACCAAGGGTATGGCTTGGTTGCAAAATATGGCAACCTAAAGACTAGGATGGACTAGCGTGATTCGGCGAGAAACCGGTAGCCCTGTGATAGCAACTTGTCGTCTACCATCCATCTTCAGTTAATCGAGACACGTGAAGCGGAAAGGCGGAGAACTCCAAAAGACCATATACTTGCTATCTAGTTATGGGTGAGGATGGCCATAGGATAGTGGGGCATAGGGGGCCTGCGTATAGTTCTCATTTTTCAAGGTGTGCCTTTCATTAGTTGAGGGAGGGGTCGAGTGGGACCATAGCCACTGGAATAAAAGCAGACCTTAGCATCTGCATCGGCAGATATCTGAAAGATCCCGACCGAGTTCTGTGATTTGACCTGCCACGGGACTCGGGCCGCACATTACAGGACATGTGCATCTAGACAAGCGATAACGGTTTGCGATACATGCGTGGGGAAGTATAGGAACATATACCACTCTAGGTAGTGTGTCCTATACTTAGGTGCATCGTTCGACAGGTAGCATAATCCCTAGTTGGACTAGGTGGCATAAACCCTGAATCCGAGAAGCGTTCAGCAGATAGCGTAAACTCTAGTTGAATCTAGAAAGCACTTGATAGAAAACCCTAGATTAGATCTAGGTAATAAATAATAAATGTATGCTTGAAGGCAATGGAAACTACAGGGATTGGGGTCACGTTATCGTTACTAGTTGAGACACTAGTTAGGTGGTGCAGAGATATAGAAACCAGTATAACAAGGAAATAGCGAAACAGCGAAAGTATTGGAGCATATCCAGTCTATCTTAGCTAAGCATATCTTGTGATTATCTTGTCTAATCTTGCTGACCCTATCGTCATGGTGTTATCTTGTATTCAGTTAATTCATGTCATTTTGTTTTTCCATGTTCACATGCTAGAAGTTACTGAACTTACTCAGGCTTTATGTCTGACTCTATTTTTCTTTCGTCTTCTTTTCTTCCGTTCCCCCCCTTCAGGTAGTAAAGGAGGAAATAGTATAGCTCAGGTTAAGTCGGACTGTCACTCTTTCCCAGCTTGAAGATTTGTCGAAGTTTTGCTTGGATTCTCTTTTCAGATGCTATGGCTGGCTCTTGCTAAAATTGGGGAATATAAATGTTGTTTTATGCTTCTTTATTTTGTAAGACAGATGATACTCTGATATTTTAAGGAATCATTGTACAAACTATTTTATCAATAAAGTAAAGTTTTATTTTCCGCTGTTTAATTTTTTTCTGTCTTGTAATTTATCTGCATCTTTTACCCTAAATGCTCCACAGAACTTAGTGCATTCCCATTGTGAGTGACACTAACGGATGTGGGGTGTTACACGTGGTACCAGAGCTGAAGGTTACCAGATCAGATAAAGGATTTGAAAAATTATTTTCAAAACGGTTTTAAAAGAAGCATTTTCAAAAGAAAAGATTTGTTTTAAAGGCATATTCCCCAAAAGCCATACGCACTATCTTCTCTTCCTCTGTTTGAATTCTTGACTCCTTCTTTCTTGAGTCTCTGGGGCTCCCGGCTTTCTGGGAGGTAACCCCATCGAAGGGCGAAGTCGTGCCTAGCTTCCATCCATAACCGTAGTTGTTTCACCTACAACCAGTTTTCTTTCAAGCTTATAGGGTTTTCCTTACGATGGAAGCAGCTTTTGAGAGATTTGTCAACATGACTACACATGGAAGAGGATGAGGAATTCATGGATGTAGATTTAGCTCACAAAGGAGGAAGGAATTATAAAACCTAAGACAAGAGGAAGTATCTTTAGTAGGGTATAATAGGGCATATAATTAAGGACAAGGGCAAGAACGAGGAACAAGATTTTCAGAAGGGCAAGTATATACTTTCATCACTAAGCGTACCTATGAGAAAAGGTAGTAAAGTTCTGTTGGAAGAGTCTAGTTTTGGTTGTTCGTACTCTTTCCTTTGGTTTTAGCGCTTCGCATTTGTTCATATCCATTTCCATAGTTGAGTCTCTACACCATAGTACTTGTATAGTAGAAAGCTCCCACTAGAGTCTCAAATCCATTTGGTGGTCCGACCAGTTTATTTTTGGTTAGTACAGATTTGAGAATAGCTATCGAGTTCGCTTGTATCATCTCACGTAGATCGTCTAAATTCGGAGGAGATATTCCTTGGGTGCTTGTCTGATATTGGTTTAGGCCTTTGGGGCTTGTACTTGAGAAATGTCGATTTCGACTAGGATGGTTTGCATAAGAGATGAATAGTTGTGGCAGGCACTCTAAAAAAGCACGTAGTGACCTTTCGACCCTTATAGTTATGGCATGATGGATGAGCTAAGAGGAGATACCTCTGATCATTCTAGTATATACATTCAGTATCATGGTTGAAATTTGTTTATTTTGGAAATGGAGGTCTGAAACTTCACAATCGTGAAGTTAAATTAGTTAAGATACAGTGGAGTAAAGCTCAAGAAGGCTAGATACTAGCATCATACCCTTTTTCCTTAAGGGTGCATCCTTGATTTCTTTTAGGAGCTTTACGCATAATTGTTTCTCTCTTTCCAAAGTATATCCTCAAGGTCGTATCTTCGATCCTTAGGTAGAAGCCAATGGATGTAAACACGTATTTGAAACATGTTATGGTTGATGGTTGCAAGTGGTTGCTAATGGTTGCTCGTGAATGCATATGCATATGTATTAGGCACTAGATCAGTTCGGACGCTTTCATATTGCATTTACAGATATGTTTTTGTTTGTAAGTTGAACTTGATATGTTATCATATGGATGAATGGCCGTGCACGCATGTAGTATTTACATAACTAGGGATGCTTGCATACATGATTGGACGCATGGCACTGACATGATTCGCATTAAGGAGGTCAACTGAATCAGTAGACCGCCTGATTTTGCATTAGATAAAGACAAATACACACACTATGCATATGAACATGAAAGTATTAGAAATCTTTTAAGGACAATGAATGCCTGTGATTGAATGGTTGAGTAGATGGGTGATTGGATGGTAGGACACATTCTTCATAACTTGAAGATTTCGGGGACGAAATCCTTTTAAGTGGGGGAGAATGTAACACCCCGTAATTCTGTAACACTAAGATTCACAAATCAAGGTAGAATTAAATTTTAAAATCAAAATCAAGGGAAACGGGCTGCGCCATTGCGTTCATCTCGGAATTCTGCATGAGATAGAGTCCGAGTTTGCGTTAATTGGACTCCGTATGAAGGAGTTATGGTCTTCAGAAGTTTCAGAATTCGATTTAAAATTCGAACAGGTCAGAAAACAAGTTCAAAATTCAAAAATCGGACCCAGATTGAGCTGGGCGGGAATTTTCCCGCCCAAGACCCAGGTCGACTGGGTAGTCGACCTGGGGGTCGACCTCCCCCTCTTTTTCCAGATCTGCAGCCTGGTTCATTGTTCTGTATCCGGACGCCATTCTGACCAGATTCGTTGACTTCTACACTATATAAACAACCCTAGTCTCCTTCTCTATTCACAATTCTTTTCTATCCTTATGCTGCCTTTGATAAAATGTATAAATAAATAAAATAATATATATATATAATAAATCAAGACGAGGAAATGCCGCTCAAGACTTTCAAGAAGAAGATTCGAATCAAGATTAAAGCTTCAAGATAAGAATCAAAGGCCAACTCAAACGGTTTCGAGCAACGTCGCACGAATCATAGCAACGCCATCTTTCTATTCTAAAAACCGATCAATGTAAGTCTGTTACTTTTTAGATTTGAACGTTTTCTCTATTCGTGACATGAAATTAAAGGAATAAAAGAATATGCCAAATCTTTCTATTCGAATTAGTGCTTATATCCTTTGGACTTAATAAAGAACTGTTATGATTCGATGATAAATAAGACTGTGACTATGAAACTATGGACCTTAAAACCATATGCCTCTTTGACTATGAACATTGCCTATGACTGTGACTCATGACTGTGAGAACTATTTTCCTTTGACTATGAGCATCGCCTATGACTGTGATTCATTAACTGTGAGGATTTATTGCATATGACTATGGATATAAGATTATTATTTATGCCCATGACAGTGTATTTACAAAACCATGTTGTACCCCAAACTGGAATTATATTGGACCTAGGCTTGACTTTCTATTTCAGTTTATTCTTGGATCCTGATCATGGGAATTTACCTATTAAGTTAGGTCTACCCATGTTCTTGAATCTATACTATTCAACCCTTTTCGCGTCGTAATCTATATGCCTGTGAATTATCATCTTATGCCAGTTGTTATGTCCGTTCTTTCATGGCATTTTGGTTTATTCCCTCTTATCCACGAATCAAGCTTTATTTATGATATAGGTTGAATCACGATTATACTAACGATGGGAATACATTTTGGGGAAAAACATGAAATTGAATAAACTTGGAAATTGGCATAATTTGGGAACATGCATTATAGCATGACTATTAAGATGAAAATTAGAATAACCAGTCTAGTTTTGACATGAACTGAAATTAGAATATTAAATCAGAATTGGGTGGCTAAATTAGGCATGATAAGTGAATTAGCATAACTGTGAATAATTTACATACATTGGGCGTAAATGGTAAATGGTTAAATGGGCCACGAAGTAGGTAGTTGATACGCAAATTAAGTTTTGGGCATAAACGGTGCACTAGAATATGAAACCTAGTTTGGCATAAACTGTAAACTAGAATATGAAATCTAGTTTTTGGCATGAACTGCAAATGAGGATGTTGGGTCTAAATTGCTATAAACTGTAAGATAGGCAAATCAAGATTTGGGCCAAGAATATAAGTACATTAGTGGGCATGGCAAACGTATATGGTATAGGCCAAATTTATTTATAAAAGGCAAAATGGACTTTGAGGATAAATTGTTAACAATTTATATATATAAAAAAGAAAGGTTTATTAACGACATTTCTTTTAATAATACACCAGAAATTTCTAGGGTGACAGAGAGGATAGTGTCTAGGCTTGGGTTTGGAAAACACAAGTTTCCTGCTCTCCCTGGCTATCCCTAACTGATCCGACGGACGGGATGGTTACTTTCAAAACCTGATTTGAAAATTAATCAAAACCCTTTTGAACTTAGAAAACACGAATATGCCTAACCCGAGGTTAGACTGAGTTGCGATGTAAACCTGCCCGGAACCAACCGGCACATCCAGTAATCGCAACAATATCAGTCTAATTTGAGTGGTAGCGGCTTTAATTTATTTTGTTAAAGCTAGAACAAGAATGGTAGGGTTAAGTTAACTAAGACACTTAACCAATTCAACATGATAACCAGACCGGTGGGTGGGGTTAGGTTCATACATACACTTAACACAGTTAAGCTAGAATGGGAGGGTTAAGTCCATAGGAACACTTAACCAACTTAACACGGTTAAGCTAGAATGGGAGGGCTAAGTCCATAGGTACACTTAACCAACTTAACATGTTAACTAGACTAGAAGGTGGGGTTAAGTAAAGTTAATACACTTAGCCAAATTAACATGTTAACTAAACTAGAAGGTGGGGTTAAGTAAAGTTAATACACTTAACCAAATTAACATGTTAACTAGACTAGAGGTTGGGGTTAAGTAAAATTTAATACACTTAGCCAATTTGATATGTTAGCTGGACTAGACCGTAGGGTTAAGTAAACTTGAGCACTTAACCATCAGATTGTGATAAAGGAATAGAGTTAAGTCTAAAACATGAAGGGATAATACTTAACCATTAATAACATGATAGTTAAAACAGACGGGCAAGGATAAGTTAAAAAGGAAACACTTAACCAATACAGGATGAATGGGCAGGGTTAAGTAATAAGAAATACTTAACCAATATAACTTGGTTTGTGGTAGGGTTAAGTCAACATGAATTGCTGATAACACTTAACCAGTTTAACAAGATAAATGAAGAGGGTTAAGTTAGCTTGAATTAACTAATGACACTTAACCAATCCAAATTGACGGGAAAGAGAACTAAGTAGTAAACCTTAGTTAAAAGGAGCTAAGTAGCAAACCTTAGTTAAGAAAACAACGACTCTGGAAACTAAGTGGTAAACCTTAGTTAGTAGAACTAAGTAGTAATTCTTAGTATAACACGGGAAGGAGCGAACGTCCTTCTGATTAAAACGAAGACTCCAACGAATTGGGTTACAAAGCCCGAGGCTTCGAGGGGATGTGAGGGTACTCTTGGTATCCCTCTGTGAGGCTGCAGATGATCCTCCTGGGCTCACAGAGGTTAAGGTCTATGGTAGAAGAACCAAGGGTATGCCTTGGTTGCAAAATATGGCAACCTAAAGACTAGGATGGACAAGCGTGATTCGGCGAGAAACCGATAGCCATGTGATAGCAACTCGTCGTCTACCATCCATCTTCAGTCAATCGAGATACATGAAGCGGAAAGGCGGAGAACTCCAAAAGACCATATACTTGCTATCTAGTTATGGGTGAGGATGGCCATAGGATAGTGGGGCATAGGGGGCCTGCGTATAGTTGTCATTTTTCAAGGTGTGCCTTTCATTAGTTGAGGGAGCGGTCGAGTGGGACCATAGCCACTGGAATAAAAGCAGACCTTAGCATCTGCATCGGTAGATATCTGAAAGCTCCCGACCGAGTTCTGTGATTTGCCCTGCCACAGGACTCGGGCCGCACATTACAGGACATGTGCATCTAGACAAGCGATAACGGTTCGCGATACATGCGTGGGGAAGTATAGGAACATATACCACTCTAGGTAGTGTGTCCTATACTTAGGGGCATCGTTCGACAGGTAGCATAATCCCTAGTTGGACTAGGTGGCATAAACCCTGAATCCGAGAAGCGTTCAGCAGATAGCGTAAACTCTAGTTGAATCCAGAAAGCACTTGATAGAAAACCCTAGATTAGATCTAGGTAATAAATAATAAATGTATGCTTGAAGGCAATGGAAACTACAGGGATTGGGATCTCGTTATCGTTACTAGTTGAGACACTAGTTAGGTGGTGCAGAGATATAGAAACCAGTATAACAAGGAAATAGCGAAACGGCGAAAGTATTAGAGCATATCCCGTCTATCTTAGCTTAGCATATCTTGTGATTATCTTGTCTAATCTTGCTGACCCTATCGTCATGGTGTTATCTTGTATTCAGTTAATTCATGTCGTTTTGTTTTTCCATGTTCACATGCTAGAAGTTACTGAACTTACTCAAGCATTATGTCTGACTCTGTTTTTCTTTCGTCTTCTTTTCTTCCGTTTCCCCCTCCAAGTAGTAAAGGAGGAAATAGTATAGCTCAGGTTAAGTCGGACTGTCACTCTTTTCCAGCTTGAAGATTTGTCGAAGTTTTGCTTGGATTCTCTTTTCAGATGCTATGGTTGGCTCTTGCTAAAATTGGGGAATATAAATGTTGTTTTATGCCTCTTTATTTTGTAAGACAGATGATAATCTGATATTGTAAGGAATCATTGTACAAACTATTTTAACAATAAAGTAAAGTTTTATTTTCCGCTGTTTAATTTTTGTCTGTCTTGTAATTTATCTGCACCTTTTACACTAAATGCTCCACAGAACTTAGTGCATTCCCTTTGTGAGTGACACTAACGGATGTGGGGTGTTACAGGAAACGTATTGTTCGATCAGGCATAACTAATCCACTAAAGTATTTGTGGACCGGCCCTACAGCTAACTAGGGATAGCCAACGTCTGAGTCCTGAGGCAATTGCTAGAGTGTCTCGAAACCGGTGAGGATAATTCCTAGCCTCGACTCATGATGGAAACCCAATTTCCAATACAACATAATGGATTTGATTGTAAACATATATATGGCGACATAGTAGGATAGGGTATTACGCCGTCTAGGAATGATACATTTACTTTGAAAGTACTTTAAACCGATTAGACACTAATAATAATATCAAATGATTATTGTTTTATACGTATAAATCATGTTTGATCATTATGAGGTAAAAGTCTATCCTCCGATTTGCATTGCATTGTGTGATGGGACTTGAGTCTTATAATGGTTTCATTTTTCTAAAAAGCATTGCGTTGTTTTAAAGGATTTACTTAATTTATGCACTAGCAATCCAATGGAATAAACCCCTTCCGCGTTAGCAGTGTAGTCCTGTGATTAGCCTTATTATTAGATAAGTTAAGTAAGATTTCTCATACCAGTCCCAAGACTGACTCGTAGTTTGTTTTCACTTGTAAACTTGGGTGCCATTATTTTTACATAGGCAGCCAAGTAAACAGGTAACATGCTTATTTTTGATATGCACTGCAGCATGGTGTGCTCGTTTGGCAGAAGATGGAGACTATCTTTATCTTTTATCTCTGTTTTGGCACATTCAGACATCACTTTATCTATTCAATATTTGAGGATGTTCTGGACTTATTTTCTATTTGTTGGAACTTATTATGTACTAAGTTGTATCCGGTGTCTGTGCAACTCTAATGTTGATGACATTTTTGATTCCACTGCTATGATGATATTATCATATGATTTCATGTGTTATGCTGTTATCTCTAATTGTTGTTGTGATGAATGTGTTATATTCCATTGATTATCCTTGTTTCCTTGGCACAGGAATTTGGGGTTATCACAGTTCGGGTATGTATCATTTAAAACCATAGTGGTTTTCTAAATCTATAGGAACTTGTAGTGACGGAACAAACAAATATATATATTTGGGTTTACACAACAATCAACACATATCAAACAATTAGTTATAGGGTTTCGAGTCATTTATGTCATTCGTGTGGGTGTCAAGTGTGCACAAGTCGTTAACAAAATTTGTGAATTTCCTAAATAAATCTAACACTTCAATGACATTTTAAAATTGTTAATTTACTAAATGCGAACGATAGTAGTGAAACGACCCAAATTCACCCTTACGGGAAAGCCCAGATTGAGTTGAGAACACGACAAATCAGAATTACAATAGAACATTTCATTGCTATTACAACAATTTACATCAGAGTACAAGAATATAACAGAGTATGAATAAATATTATACACCAAAAATATATTAGATATTTAAATTACATTAGTAGCGGGAAAGTAATACATAGCACAACTGAAAGAAATACACGGATATAAAGCTTTACGAATATAGCTCTGTATGCAAACCAGAGTCCTATAAAATAGAAATCTACAAAACCAAAACTACTATTTGCCCATGTCGAAAATAGGGGCACCTAGAGTTTAGGTTAAAACAATAAACTTCAGGTCAGTCATGGGACTAGTGTCAGAACTAAAATAGTTATTTAAAATTTTACATTAAAATTTGGTAAGTCAAGGGACCACGTCGTATAACACGGAACGGATTTCCTTCCAAGAATAGCAGTGCATAAAACTGTTTATAAATAGCGCAATGCTTTTTGAAAAGTGAAGCTATTATAAGACTCAGGTCCCATCACACAATGCAAGGCAAGCCGGAGGAATGAGTTTTCCCTTAGCCAAACATGCTTGGTACGTTTAAAACAAATCATTTTGATATTACTTTAAGTGCATAGTGTCATAATCACTTCAAATATAAATGTATCAATCGTAGACGGCATAGTACCCCATCCTATTATGTCGCCATACTAGTTATACAAATAAAACCGAAATGTTACGTATTGGAAATTGGATTTCCGTCTGTGAACCAAGTCAAGGGATCGTCCTTACCAAATTCGAGACACCCTAGCCCGTGCCTCAGGATTAGAACACATCGACCCTTGGAGTGTCAGGGTCGGTCTACACTTAGGTCAGTGGATTAATAATTCCTGAACAATACGTTTTCCCGCCCTATGGGATGTAAATCAGGTCAGTATGTCGACCATGTCATCTATCGGCCCTGTAGTGACCAAAATATCCGAGGCACCTCGCTATCCATCAAATAATATGCAACATCCACATGAGTAAAATGTCTGGGCTCCATACCATGACACGGCTCCTAGCTAGAAGGAAACACATGTCCTCCTTGAGGTCTTCTCCCATTTCTGGTTCACACTGGGGTGTGAGGCTCGTGAATTAACGCTATACACAAAGCTATGCTATTTAAAGCCATGCTTTGATCATCAACCACAAGACTCTTCTTTTCAACAGAATCCTTGATCATTTGCATCTCACCATGACACACTAACAATTCACGCCATGCAACTGATGTCCATCGATATATAACCTCTAAGCTCGTACATCTTAAGGAAGGGTGTTAACCAAGAGAATAAATTCTCCGCCACCAAGCAGTTATATATCTAATAGATATCATTCACACAGAATAAAACCCAATGTCATACACACATCCATTTACAAGTTCGTTCTGGGTCTGAACGAAACCGGAGGCACCTTATTACTCATCCCATATGTCCAATGCAGGAGGGAGGTCCCCACATATCCGGTCGATCTCCAAGTATGTCTGGATGATCACAACTTATTACCTTGTCATGGGTGTGCAGCCCAATCAAGACATCCGTAATTATCCAAACGACGTGAAGATCTCCGGCCTTCAATCACCGTCTTCATCATCGACTTATAGTCATATCAATTATTCAAAATGGGAAAAACCCTTGTCTTTCCGAATAACTCGCTTATCTTATAAAAAAGTGCTAAAAAACACAACATACGCCTTATTCCAATCAAGAATATTCTTTTATTCAAATATTCTTTTTCACAATTTAAACCAAATCAAGGTTTTCCAATTTAGTCGGGATTAGCGAACCTTACCGAAGTAATCATTTATTATATTTCCCAATCCAAACCTATTCATCCTACGGAGCAAAACTGGTAGTACTTCATATCTAACACTACGGTGTTATTGGTAAAATTAATTACCATTTAACGTTCAAATCTAATTAAAGCTTTAACTATCGCTTTGGGCAAAACTGGTGATACTCCATTCTTAATCATTTCACAAATTTGATAATTTAAATTATCACATTAACATTTCATTCTAATTAAAAATTCATTAAAACTCCATTTAGTTTTAATCCCCAAAAATCATTATATAATGATTATTCAAATTTAGGAAATAAATCGTGTCTTTAAATGGGTTAAAGAACCAATGTCTTTTAAAATACAGTTCACGATAAACTCAAAATCACATTCCATTAATTATGGAATCTTCACGGAAAACAGATCAATATATATAATCGATACAAACTTCCATATCCAACCACGGAATAACGGCAAAGCCATTTAAATTCCAAATATAGTAACAGTCTTCCTCCACAGAAGTCCACTTCGATTGTTACCAAATTGAATTCCATTATGTTCCAATTTATTTTATTAAATTGGAGAACTTTACTTTGGAAAATTTCCATTAAAACTTAATAATAAGATTTATAAATTCCAAATCACATTTCACTGTTAATTGGATTAAAGGACAAATGTCGTTAAAAACACAGTTCACGATAAACCCAATTCACATTCCATTTTATTCCAGTTACTAAATATTGCTGGAAATTCTAATAATCTTAATTAAAAGATTTATTCTTTTCACACAGGGTTTTAAGAACAGTGCTATTGAAGACACCATTCACGACAAACCCCAAATCCACTTCTTTTATTCAATTCCAATTAAATATTAATTAATCGGAAAACTTCCCTAAATCTTAATTAAAAGATTTATTCTTTTCTCAACTGGGTTTAAGAACAGTGTTATTTAAGACACCGTTCATGACCAACCCAAAATCCAATTTAGTATTAAATACAAGGCTCTGAATAGAAATTATATTGACTTATATTCAATATCAAATTCTGAAACTAATGGATATCAGATTGGGAATAACAATATCTATATCCTCCAAATTCCCATAATAATATCTGTATAACCATGGAATCCAATATCGAAATATTCTGAAGATTATTTCCATTCCAATTTATTCATTGGAAAATTCTGGTTATTTTAAAACCATTTCAAATCCAATTTATTTCTTTAAAAATATTGGATTATTATTTTAGTTAATAACTAGTTCATTTTGATAAAAATATATTTTTATCTTCACAAATGTGGAATTTTTCATCCAATCCAAATCATTTATTATGATTTTACACAAATTATTAATATTTTTAGTAATTTTATTAAGGCCCTTTCAGTCGATTTCCATAAACGGTCATCGAACTTGTAACGACCCACATTCTACGTATCAAAGGATCGTAGAATGTTTATTTCTTTTTCATATAAGGTCGTTTGGTCGTGTAACTGTGGGGAACGACTATTGGGGTCATTTTCCATGTTCACGATTGTTGCCAATTTTTAAATGACAGTTTTACCCCGGCCAAATCTTGTTTCACCTATAACTTTTGATTGGTAAGGAGTTTTGACCTGAAACCACTTCCATTAAGTCTGAATGATGGTTTACCTTTCCGTAGATTGGTCATATAGCCAAACGAACTTACCATTTGGGAGATATGGCTGGAATAAGGTTTGGAAGGTGAAAACAGCTTAACTCGGCTTAATAGGGTAAGTAGTAGCTAGGCCCATTGAGAATTTCGTTATTTAAGCTATATAAGGACTAATTAGGGTTAGAGAAATCTTTTCTTTGTCATTTTCCAGCCGCCGCTTACCTCTCTTTAACCCTAACAATGGCCTCCAACACCCAAATCACCTTCTATCACTGTTAAATCAAGTTTTAGCCTAATCTATATCAAACCAAGGTGGATTAGCATAGAATTTGGGATAGAGCTGCTGGAACACATAGAGTTTCGACCCTTATCACAGATACTTTCAGATCTATAAGTAATTTGTGGCTAAGGTGAGTGATTTGCAATGTTTTTCACTAATTACTGCTAATTAAGGGTGATTAGTAATAATTAGCAAAATTATGGCTCAGAAAAATCTGGAAAAATTTGTAAAATTCTAAAATATTATTTTAGGGCTCTGATAAAAATTTGGGCTAATTTGGATAATATTTTTTAATTGTATGATTAAACATGATTAAGGGGGATTAAGGAAAAAATATAGGTTTTTGGGTATGTTTGATCCATGTTGACATGTTAAGTTGTTGTTTTGGTGTTTATTGTTGATTCTCTATGTTGCTATGACTGTGTAGTAGCCTTGTGGTTAATTAGAAAAGTTAGAATGGTTGAAAACACCATCGTATGGCGTAAAACAATAGCTAGAAAAGCTGTAGGAAATGATGCAGAACCGGATCGGATCGCCTCCAGTCGTGAGCATATATCACGAAATGACTCCTGCACAATGCCTCGAATCGATGCGCTCCACCCTGCTTGTGATCCACTGACCCGCTCGCATCAAGGACCCACGAAGCGCTCCAGTACTCGAACCGACCCGCTCAAGTGATCGACCCCGAACAGGAGCATCCACGAGTTGAGGAGCCCAAACCCATCCGATGCTTTGGAGGAGCTATCACGAGCTGATCCATAAGGCGAGGACAACGAACTAGAGTATGCATCACGGACCGACCTGGAGCATGCATGACCGAACGGAACCAAAGACAAGGAGAAGGACCGAACCGATTCGGATGAAGTCCAAAAACCAAGATGAAAGGTAGTCCAAATAGGAAGTAGAACTCAGGATCCAGTTGGGAACCAACAAGTTAACTTCATGAGTTGTTCTTTGCTACGGGACGTGTGCTAAGGGGTTATCGACGTCCATAACTTTGATTCACCACCAAGACGGTTGTTAGGCTATGGATCAATGCAATGGGTTAGTTATTACTCCATGGGGCAGAGTGATCGTAGCATGGCTATGAGCCAGTGCAGTGGAGTCGTCATGACTTCATTGGGAAGAGTGGACATAGCAAGGGATTAGTGGCTATGGATCAGTGCATTGGAGCCATCATGACTCCATGGGGAACAGTGATTATAGCAAAGGATTTGGGTGATCAAAGCAGTGGATATCGTATGCCTTACGCATTGAGTGAGAGATGTGAGGATTGTTGCTATGTTTGATGTTTTCTATCACCATGACATGCACACGCCCTCCCCCATATCTTTACACCATATGTTAGTGTCACCTTAGAGTATTGTACATCCTGTGTGCTAACTCTTTGGTTGCAGGTCCAGGTTCAGGTATGGTTATGTATACCTGTTATTGTTCTGTTTTGCTGCTTATCGCTCATACCAGATTTTTGTCTAACCCAAAGTTTTATCTCTCTTCTTATTACTCTGGGTGCTCTTAAACCAGCAGACTAGAGACAAGTTAGGTGGTATGCACGACTAGCTGTACTGGAGACGAGTAGGAGGCATCCACGTATGATATATATATATATATTCTCCCTGTGTTGTTGCTGGTCACTACTTTGGGCATTAGTAGTGCACCTTTTTCTTTGCTTTAGAGACAGTATGTAGGAATTGTAATAGGCTGTATTTTGAATTTCTGCTACTATGATGATTATGGTTTAGTTTTCTGCTTATACACTATCTCACCTGTTTTATGTCAAAGTTATGTTATTATTAAATTTTATCCCATGCACTGTGAGACATTCTACAGGTTCCTTGCTAGTTGAAATTCCTTTCTTTTCCTTTCTTTGGCGACCGTCCCATGCTGGTTGGACATCTGTACAGCGCATTTCAGGGAAATGTTGGCTGGTGCATGGCAGGCCATCACATTTAGTATCAGAGCTCTAGGTTGCTTAGTTAACCTAGGGAAAGACACCAGGGAGAGATAGTATACGTATATAAGAGCGGTATATGTGATATTTTGGTTTTCAAAAGTTATATATATATATACTATTAGTAAATTTAAGGATGAAGTCGCACTGCACTGGCACCACTAAAGAGATGGTTAATCGTTTCTCCTTACAGATTGAACGATGAGCCGATACACGACGAATACTAGTAGAGGAGCCAATAATTGTAATGTTGCTGATATGAGGACGCTGTTCATTGACTTCTTGAGAGAGATGCTTAGGAATGTTCAATGGGAAATTCATAATGCTGCAAATAGTGGTGGTGCAGCGGTGCAGGCGCCCAGCGCCGATTTCTCCAAACTCTGTAAAGACTACACTAGTCTTGGTGGGAAGCCGTTCCATGGAACGGAATCGGCTACAGAAGTTCAGCATTGGTTGGATAGCTGTGAGTGTATCTTCGAAGACTTGGGTATCGAGGATGCGATGAAGAGAAGGCTAGCATCCCGTTAACTGCAAGGACGGGCAATGAATTGGTGGAATTCTATTAAGGCAACTACTCCTGAGGATTAAGTTACTTAGGATCAGTTCAAGGCCCGTTTCAGTGATAAGTTTATCCCAACTGCTCAGAAATCAGATTTTTTTTAGGAAGGTCTTGGAGCTTAAGCAGAATGTTAGGACAGTCTCGGAATATATTGCTGAGGTCGATACTTTAACGAAGTATGGATTATCTCTTATTGACACTCCTGAGAAGAAGAATGAGAAGTTCATAACAGGCTTATATCAGTACTTGGGGGAAAGGCTTATAAACCATATTAATGAGACTTTTGAATTAATTTTTGGAAAAGCATTGAGATCAGAGAGCCTTTATCCTAAGCCCAAGACTAAAGTCGTTGTTGCATCTACAGAAGAGACAAAGCCGCAAGCAAGAGGTGGAGGCAAGAATAATTCTCAGAACAGGAGGAAACAGAGACAAGCTAAGGATGGTCAGAAATAGAATGAGAAAGAAGTTGAGTTCTTTAGCTGTGGCAAGAAGGGCCACTACGCCAAATAAATTCGAGCAAAGCCAATGGACAGGAAGTGCTTTGACTACGGCCAAGTGGGACATCATAAGGATAAATGTCCGCAACCCCCCAAAGAGAAGCAGACTATGAAAGCATATGCTATTAATGCTATTCCTTCTTCGTCAAATGCCCCAACTGCGGCGGAGAAAGGAAAGAATGTCGTCATTCAAGGTGTGCTTTTTTATATGTTCCTGTTCGAGTACTGTTTGATACCGGGGCTTCCCGTTCCATCATATCTAGTGACCTGGTAAATAGGTTGGGATTGGAACCCGAGATATTCGATAGACCTTTAGCGATGACGAACCCGATTGGTGGTTCGAATAGCATTAGTATGATTTGTTGTAATGTGGTCTTATCGAGTCATGGATGTATGTTTGCTTGTGATTGCCTTGTTTTGGGCTTTACTGGGTTTGGCATTATTTGTGTAACAACCCGGATTTTTACAACATGCTAAGACAAGAATCAAGGCAGAATTTAATTTTAAAATCTGAATCAAGGGAAATGGGCTCCGCCGTTCGTCTCGGAAAAATACGCAAAATAGAGTCCGAGTTTTCGAAAATCGGAGTCCGTATGAAGAAGATATGGACGAACGAAGTTAGGCAGAAAAACCGAAAACAAGCCAGAATGCACTGGCGTACTTGTGAAGTGCGCCAGCACAAAAATACACTGGCGCACTTGGCAAGTGCGCCTGTGTCGAGCCAGAAACCTGCACAGCTTTCTGGCTTGACCCTGGCTGGCCTGGTGCACCTGTTTTGGTTCTCTGGTCTTTTCTGCTGGCCTGTGACGATTTTTGATGGTTTAGATCTAAACTAGGGTTAATCCTATGGCCTAAACTTGTCTCTACTCCTATAAAAACACCCTAGGACCTAACCTAAATCACTAAAAATCATTCTAGCAACTAAGTGCTGCCAAAATCTATCTTGATCATGGCCTCCATCTCCCACCCTAAGGACTTTTGCATTCAAACCGGGTTCAAATTGAAAGGTGCAAGCTTTCTACATCAAATCGAGGGTAGATCAATGTTGCTACGCAAATTTCATGATGATTCTTCAACAAAGGAGCCACCTTTCTTCGTAAAGACGATTCATGCTCCTAGCCCTCTTGCCACGATATGTAAGTTCTAGCTACTTCTAGATCTAAACGGTAGTTTTAATGATGGCATGGAATAAAACGAGGTTAAACTAAGTATGCTAGCCTATATGAACCTTGTCATGTCTCTTTTGCTTGAACCTATGACTTTAGGCTATGTTTAGTGACTAAAGCAAGTTACTCAAGTTGCATTGGACTTAGTTTGCCATGCAAGATTGAACCTTTGCTTGTGGGATGTTGGCATGAACACTTGGAACCACTTTGACTTGTGAAATATGTGCATGAACATAACTTGGGGCTTATGCATATAAATGAACCCAAACCCCTTATGATATTATGCATGTTTGAGACCAAAACCCCCTTATGATACTTTACATGCTTGAGGCCAAATCCTTTATGATATTATTCACGTTTGTGGCCAATCCCTTTATGACATCGTGCATGTTTTGAGGCCAATATGCAATATGCTAGTTATGTGAACACCTTTGCCTCAATTTTCACCATGTTTAACTTGTGATTCATCTTTGCCATCTTGTACCCATCTTTGTCATATTATCACAAATATATTGATTCGCTTTCATGTGCGTTAGGGACACGCTTTGGGTAGTTTAGGCAAACTTGAAAATTGGCTATGATCTTGACATGAAATTACATGTAACATGTAATGATAAATAACGTGAATATGACACGAAAACTTGACATGGGGCTACATGAAAACATGGGCTTAAGAAAGGGTCTAAACTTGACATGAACATGACACGTAGAAAAACATGGAAGTGGCCAACTCGAGGTTGGGTTGAGTTTGTAGCATAAATCTGCCCGGACCCGCCCGGCAAATCCAGTGGCTACAAACAATAGGACCCAATATGGGTAGCTGGTCATATCGCGCTTGAAACCCGAGGTTAGACTAGGTTGTGGTGTAAAACTACCCGGACCCGCCCGGCTTGACTAGTAACCACAACAAGGTCTAATGTGAGAGGTTGAGAGTGCATTAATTTAATTAATGCCACATGATAAGGTTAAGTAAATTTGGCTAATGACACTTAACCGATATGACATGAATGGGTAGGTTAAGTTAAACCGGACTTGATTTCTTAATGACACTTAACCGTAAAATACAGTTAGGGGATGGGGTCAAGCTAAACCTACACTTAACTAATCTAAACACGGTAATTAGATGGGGTTAAGTAACCTACACTTAACTAATCTAAACACGGTAATTAGATGGGGTTAAGTAACCTATACTTAACTAATCTAAACACGGTAATTTGATGAAGTTAAGTTAACCTAGACTTAACTAATCTAAACACGGTAATACGATGGGGTTAAGTTAAACACTTAACCAATCTAAACTTGATAATTCAATGAGGTTAAGTAACCAACACTTAACCAACTAAACGTGATAATTTAATGGGGTTAAGTAACTTATACTTAACCAATTATACATGATGATTTGATGAGGTTAAGTAACCTATACTTAACCAATCAAATATGAGAACTTGATTGGGTTAAGTCACAAGACCGTTTAAATATACTTAACCATTGTAATACGATTAGTGGATAGGGTTGAGCTAACCCACACTTAACCAATCCAACTCGATAATCTGATCGGGTTAAGATAATCTATGCTTAACCAATCTAACATGATAATCTGATAGGGCCAAAACAAACTAACACTTAACCAATTTGACTTGATAATTGAATAGGGTTAAGTCATGAGCTTCTTGGTATACTTAACCAACTTGTAGGGCTAAGTCTTGAGCTTAAATAACTATCCAATCTTGACATGATTCGTAGGCGGGTTAAGTCATGAACTAGAATGACAACACTTAACCCATTTGACAAAACCCTAGTTCAGGGGACTAGGTGGAAAATCGTAGTTAACATGGATAACGGGAAATGGAACTAAGTGATAAACCTTAGTTTAGGATAACTAAGTAATAATTCTTAGTCAAGGAATTTGGACCAGTTCACAGATAGATGAGTAACCCGATACGGTAGGTCATCGCTTAAACACACGAGGAGGAGCAAATTATCTGACTTAGACAAAGGCTCCAACGAACTGGGTGACGAAGCAGTAGCTTCGGGGGACGTGAGGGTACTCTTGGTATCCCTCTGTGAGGTTGCGGATGATCCACGAAACCTGGGCTCACAAAGGTTAAGGTCTGCGGTAGGAGAACCAAGGGTATGCCTTGGTTGCTGTGCGAGCAACATAAAGACTGGGGTGGATTAGCGTGGGGTCGGCGATATTTTTACGGTAGCCCTAGATAGCACATCGTCGACCACCTACCATCTTTAGTCAATCGTGGACGTACGGAGAGGCAGAGAACACCTAACAGACCATATTTGCTATCTAGGTATGGGTGAGGTTGGCCGTCCGGGAAGGGGGCATCGATGGCCTTAGTGTAGTTCTCATACATGACTTTTCTTGTTTTTCCTTTTAGTAGTTGAGGGTGGGGTCACGTGGGACCATAGCCACGGATACAAAAACAGACCTTGATATCTGCATCGGCAGATGACTTAAAACTCCCGACCGAGTTCCGTATTTCTTGATTTGCCCTGGCACGGAACTCGAATGGCACATTGTGATACATGTGCGTCTAGACATGGAAAACGATTCACGATTCATACATGGGATAAAAGGGCGCGGTTGACGGGTAGCATAATCCCTAGTAGCCCTGGGTGGCTAAAACCCAAACCGAGATACGAAAACGTTCATTAGGTAGCATAATCCCTAGCGGTCCTAAGTGGCATAAACCCTAGGTGAACACGTGATAGTTCATGGTAAGAAAACATAACCAGATCAAGGGTAGCAGTCCAAAACAACTTCAAGGATAAAATGGTACTCCGTTGAGGTGGTATAGATTTACATGGGAAAGTCCGTACGACCTACGGCAAAGGACTGAACTTATACATGGAAAGAAACATGCGATTTAGGGAAACCTATGTTTGCGATATATTAGGTTGACATGGACCATTTCATGACCTCGGTCAAGGAACATTTTATAGTTAACTCATGACACGGGTTAGGATATTAGTTGGGGGGGGGGGTGCAGAGCAAATACACATGATAGATACCGTGGAATGTTATACATGATAGATACCTTGGGATATTATACTTGATAGAAACCTGACGATGCGATACCTTGATTTATCTTGACACCGTAGCCTATCATGATACCTTAGTTTATCTTGATACAGTAGCTCATCCTGTTATCTTGGTCTAGCTTATCTATCTTATCATCATCCTTATGTTTACTTTCAGTTTATGCATGTCATGTTACCTTTACCTGTTTTTATGCTGGAAGTAGATAGGACTTACCAGTCTTTATGACTGACCCTGTTTTCTTTCGCCTCTTTGTCTTCCGTCCCCCCCCCAGGTTTTCAGGGAGGAAACACTGTTATTTAGTTCGGACCTCTTATGCTTGAAGGTCATCATGTATAGCTTGGTCTTCTCTTGGCTATGGCTGCTTCACCACTTTATTTTGGGGGATAATTTATGAAAAGGTTTTATGCTTCTTTACTATTGCAAGACAGGTTTTAATGTATTCTGATGTAAAATGCTTTAGACCTTATTTTATAAGGTAATGAAATTTGTTTTACTTCCGCTGTTTTATATATGTTCTGTCTTGTAATATTTCTGTGCATGTTTACCTCGATAATGCTTCACCAAACCTAGTGCATTCCCTTTGTGAGTGACCCTAGTGGAGGTGGGGTGTTACATTTGGTATCAGAGCAGAAGGTTACCAGACTAGGCAAAAGTTTTTAAAACCTTCTGAAAACTATTTGAGAAACCATTTACAAAGAAGCATTTTTCAAGAAAAGTTTTTAAAGGCTATTCCCCAAAAGCCATTAGCACTGTCCTTTGTTTCCTTGATCGAATCTATTTTCCTTTCTTTTCTCCATCTGTAGTCACAGTGGTTTTAATGGCGACTAATCCTTGTCTAGCTACGAAGTGTTTTCCGTGAGATGGAGGTGGTTCTCGAGAGGCCTGTTACCGTGTTACAAGGAAGGGTAATAAGAGCAAGGATAAAGGACACGGACGTAAGGATAAGCAACTTGTTGGTATGGATTAGTCCACGAAGGAAGACAAGGACAAGATCAGCGAGAGGGCAATTGTATGCTCTCACTCCTAGCGTACCTAAGAGGGATGGTATCGTTTCTGTTAAAGGTTTAACCTTTCTTTTCTATCATCCCGTCCAGACTTTGTGTTGATCATCACATCATTTAAGTATGCCTCGATAGTTAAGTCTCTGCACCTTAGTACTAGCATAGTAGAAGATCACACTTTTGTCCCAAAATCTGGTTGGAGGATCGGCCCATTTATTCATGACTTGTTGAGCTATGGATGGGCTCTAGGGATGAAGTGGTTATCCAGTAAGGGATGCCATTCTCGGTTTTGAAAGGAGGGTAGTTAAACTCTTAACTTGCCTTGGTAATACCCTCGAAGTCTCGTGTAACCTTATGAGTTTTGTCATGGTTAGTTACCTAGAATCACTTGATGCATTTATTGGAAATCTCCGATCTGATCAAGTAACGTCCGCCAATAAGGCGGATGGTTCATTCCGCGTAAGCATGGGTTATAGGGATCACCCTAGTAAGTGCACGTGGTAACATGGATTGGCATCGGTAAACAAGATCCAGAATTCACTAATGAATTTTGGAGAGCTTGCATGAGTACGCAGATATGTTTGAGCCGAGCATACTAGGGAAAGAATAAGTGGAAGTGAAACAAGAGGCGACAGTGAAATGAGTTCCAACTCATACCTTGGAAATAGGAATCAAGGAGCTACGAAAATCATGAAGTCAAAGGTGGTCAAGGCACACTAGAATTAAGCTCAAGGAAATGCGGCTTAAACGCACACATCATATCTCTTTTTAAGAGTATATCATTGATCCCTGGTTCTCCTGTAGAGCTTGCTTGCATGCTATCGCTTGGTGGATATCCCCTCGATCCTGTTTCCGTTGCAAACCCCGTAAGGAGTTTATCTTGTTTATCTCCTCAATCCTATCTTGGGAACCTTAGGTAGAACCCTATGGATGTAAACATGTATTTGAAACATGTTATGATTGATATGGTTGCAAATGGTTGCAAGTGGTTGCTCGTGGATGCGCGAATACACATTAGACACTAGGTCGATTCAGTCACATTTCATATTGCATATGCCCGAATATTTGTACTTGTTTATGGATGAAATTGAATATGTTATCATGTGGATGTTGCATGTGGATGAATGGTTGTGCATACATATAGTGTTTATGTGACTAGGACTATTTGCATACATGTTGGACTCATGGCACTAAACATATTTTGCATTAGAAAGATCATTCAGGCCGGATCATTAGCATTAGCTAAGGAACATATACACACACTTTCTGCATGTGTTCATAAAGCATTAGGAGTCTTTTAAGGACCATGGTTGCCTGTGGATGATGTTTTGAGTAGATGGATGATGGATGGTAGGATACGTTCTTCCTAACTTGGAGATTTCGGGGACGAAATCCTTTAAGTTGGGGAGAATGTAACAACCCGGATTTTTACAACATGCTAAGACAAGAATCAAGGAAGAATTTAATTTTAAAATCTGAATCAAGGGAAACGGGCTGCGCCATTACGTTCGTCTCGGAAAAATACGCGAAATATAGTCCGAGTTTTCGAAAATCGGAGTCCGTATGAAGAAGATATGGACGAACGAAGTTAGGCAGAAAAACCGAAAACAAGCCAGAATGCACTGGCGCACTTGTTAAGTGCGCCAGCACAAAAATACACTGGCGCACTTGGGAAGTGCGCCCGTGTCGAGCCAGAAACCTGCACAGCTTTCTGGCTTGACCTCTGCTGGCCTGGTGCACCTGTTTTGGTTCTCTGGTCTGTTCTGCTGGCCTGTGACAATTTTTGATGGTTTAGATCTAAACTAGGGTTAATCCTATGGCCTAAACTTGTCTCTACTCCTATAAAAACACCCTAGGACCTAACCTAAATCACTAAAAATCATTCTAGCAACTAAGTGCTGCCAAAATCTATCTTGATCATGGCCTCCATCTCCCACCCTAAGGGCTTTTGCATTCAAACCGGGTTCAAGTCAAAAGGTGCAAGCTTTCTACATCAAATCGAGGGTAGATCAACGTTGCTACGCAAATTTCATGATGATTCTTCAACAAATGAGCCACCTTTCTTCGTAAAGACGATTCATGCTCCTAGCCCTCTTGCCACGCTATGTAAGTTCTAGCTACTTCTAGATCATAACGGTAGTTTTAATGATGGCATGGAATAAAACGAGGTTAAACTAAGTATGCTAGCCTATATGAACCTTGTCATGTCTCTTTTGCTTGAACCTATGACTTTAGGCAATGTTTAGTGACTAAAGCAAGTTACTCAAGTTGCATTGGACTTAGTTTGCCATGCAAGATTGAACCTTTGCTTGTGGGATGTTGGCATAAACACTTGGAACCACTTTGACTTGTGAAATATGTGCATGAACATGACTTGGGGCTTATGCATATAAATGAACCCAAACCCCTTATGATATTATGCATGTTTGAGACCAAAACCCCCTTATGATACTTTGCATGCTTGAGGCCAAATCCTTTATGATATTATTCACGTTTGTGGCCAATCCCTTTATGACATCGTGCATGTTTTGAGGCCAATATGCAATATGCTAGTTATGTGAACACCTTTGCCTAAATTTTAACCATACTTAACTTGTGATTCATCCTTGCCATCTTGTACCCATCTTTGTCATATTATCCCAAATATGTTGATTCGCTTTCATGTGCGTTGGGGACACGCTTTGGGTAGTTTAGGCAAACTTGAAAATTGGCTATGATCTTGACATGAAATTACATGTAACATGTAATGATAAATAACGTGAATATGACACGAAAACTTGACATGGGGTTACATGAAAACATGGGCTTAAGAAGGGGTCTAAACTTGACATGAACATGACACGTAGAAAAACATGGAAGTGGCCAACTCGAGGTTGGGTTGAGTTTGTAGCATAAATCTGCCCGGACCCACCCGGCAAATCCAGTGGCTACAAACAATAGGACCCAATGTGGGTAGTTGGTCATATCGCGCTTGAAACCCGAGGTTAGACTAGGTTGTGGTGTAAAACTACCCGGACCCGCCCGGCTTGACTAGTAACCACAACAAGGTCTAATGTGAGAGGTTGAGAGTGCATTAATTTAATTAATGCCACATGATAAGGTTAAGTAAATTTGGCTAATGACACTTAACCGATATGACATGAATGGGTAGGTTAAGTTAAACCGGACTTGATTTCTTAATGACACTTAACCGTAAAATACAGTTAGGGGATGGGGTCAAGCTAAACCTACACTTAACTAATCTAAACACGGTAATTAGATGGGGTTAAGTAACCTACACTTAACTAATCTAAACACGGTAATTAGATGGGGTTAAGTAACCTATACTTAACTAATCTAAACACGGTAATTTGATGAAGTTAAGTTAACCTAGACTTAACTAATCTAAACACGGTAATACGATGGGGTTAAGTTAAACACTTAACCAATCTAAACTTGATAATTCAATGAGGTTAAGTAACCAACACTTAACCAACTAAACGTGATAATTTAATGGGGTTAAGTAACTTATAGTTGACCAATTATACATGATGATTTGATGAGGTTAAGTAACCTATACTTAACCAATCAAATATGAGAACTTGATTGGGTTAAGTCACAAGACCGTTTAAATATACTTAACCATTGTAATACGATTAGTGGATAGGGTTGAGCTAACCCACACTTAACCAATCCAACTCGATAATCTGATCGGGTTAAGATAATCTATGCTTAACCAATCTAACATGATAATCTGATAGGGCCAAAACAAACTAACACTTAACCAATTTGACTTGATAATTGAATAGGGTTAAGTCATGAGCTTCTTGGTATACTTAACCAACTTGTAGGGCTAAGTCTTGAGCTTAAATAACTATCCAATCTTGACATGATTCGTAGGCGGGTTAAGTCATGAACTAGAATGACAACACTTAACCCATTTGACAAAACCCTAGTTCAGGGGACTAGGTGGAAAATCGTAGTTAACATGGATAATGGGAAAGGGAACTAAGTGATAAACCTTAGTTTAGGATAACTAAGTAATAATTCTTAGTCAAGGAATTTGGACCAGTTCACAGATAGATGAGTAACCCGATACGGTAGGTCATCGCTTAAACACACGAGGAGGAGCAAATTATCTGACTTAGACAAAGGCTCCAACGAACTGGGTGACGAAGCAGTAGCTTCGGGGGACGTGAGGGTACTCTTGGTATCCCTCTGTGAGGTTGCGGATGGTCCACGAAACCTGGGCTCACAAAGGTTAAGGTCTGCGGTAGGAGAACCAAGGGTATGCCTTGGTTGCTGTGCGAGCAACCTAAAGACTGGGGTGGATTAGCGTGGGGTCGACGATATTTTTACGGTAGCCCTAGATAGCACATCGTCGGCCACCTACCATCTTTAGTCAATTGTGGACGTACGGAAAGGCAGAGAACACCCAACAGACCATATTTGCTATCTAGGTATGGGTGAGGTTGACCGTCCGGGAAGTGGGCATCGATGGCCTTAGTGTAGTTCTCATACATGACTTTTCTTGTTTTGCCTTTCAGTAGTTGAGGGAGGGTTCACGTGGGACCATAGCCACGGATACAAAAACAGACCTTGATATATGCATCGGCAGATGACTTAAAACTCCCGACCGAGTTCCGTATTTCTTGATTTGCCCTGGCACGGAACTCGGATGGCACATTGAGATACATGTGCGTCTAGACATGGAAAACGATTCACGATTCATACGTAGGATAAAAGGGCGCGGTTGACGGGTAGCATAATCCCTAGTAGCCTTGGGTGGCTAAAACCCAAACCGAGATACGAAAACATTCATTAGGTAGCATAATCCCTAGCGGTCCTAAGTGGCATAAACCCTAGTTGAACACGCGATAGTTCATGGTAAGAAAACATAACCAGATCAAGGGTAGCAGTCCAAAACAACTTCAAGGATAAAATGGTACTCCGTTGAGGTGGTATAGATTTACATGGGAAAGTCCGTACGACCTACGGCAAAGGACTGAACTTATACATGGAAAGAAACATGCGAGTTAGGGAAACCTATGTTTGCGATATATTAGGTTGACATGGACCATTTCATGACCTCGGTCAAGGAACATTTTATAGTTAACTCATGACACGGGTTAGGATACTAGTACGGGGGGGGGGGGTGCAGAGCAAATACACATGATAGATACCGTGGAATGTTATACATGATAGATACCTTGGGATATTATACTTGATAGAAACCTGACGATGCGATACCTTGATTTATCTTGACACTGTAGCCTATCATGATACCTTAGTTTATCTTGATACAATAGCTCATCCTGTTATCTTGGTCTAGCTTATCTATCTTATCATCATCCTTATGTTTACTTTCAGTTTATGCATGTCATGTTACCTTTACCTGTTTTTATGCTGGAAGTAGATAGGACTTACCAGTCTTTATGACTGACCCCGTTTTCTTTCGCCTCTTTGTCTTCCGTTCCCCCCCCAGGTTTTCAGGGAGGAAACACTGTTATTTAGTTCGGACCTCTTATGCTTGAAGGTCATCATGTATAGCTTGGTCTTCTCTTGGCTATGGCTGCTTCACCGCTTTATTTTGGGGGATAATTTATGAAAAGGTTTTATGCTTTTTTACTATTGCAAGACATGTTTTAATGTATTCTGATGTAAAAGGCTTTAGACCTTATTTTATAAGGTAATGAAATTTGTTTTACTTCCGCTGTTTTATATACGTTCTGTCTTGTAATATTTCTGTGTATGTTTACCTCGATAATGCTTCACCAAACCTAGTGCATTCCCTTTGTGAGTGACCCTAGCGGATGTGGGGTGTTACAATTTGGGAGTCGATTGACTCCAAAGATATGGGGTTGTGGTAAACTATGAGGGATTTTCAGCGACTATTAGGGTGGATGATGGGCGGAGGGTAGTGTTTGGTGGCCTACCTAGTGATGAGGTGATGGCTAGTTTTCTAAATTCCCTCGACATCCCGCAGAATGAGTTAGCAGGAATTCCCATTATTGGCCAGTATCCGGATATCTTTGAGGAAGTGACCTGACTTCCACCAAACCGAGAGATTGAGTTCTACATTGATTTAGTGAAAGATGCCAGACCTATAGTGATGCCACTTCGTCGTATGACACCAAGGAAGCAGCGAGAGCTCGGGGCGCAAGTAAGCGATCTTTTGAAGAAGGAATTTATTAGAAGAAGTGTCTCCGAGTGGGGAGCACCAGTTGTATTTGCTACAAAGGAAGGTGGTTCTCCTCGTTTATGTGTGGACTATTGCGAGTTGAATAAAGTGACTAGGAAGAAAAAGTTTCCTTTTCCACGGATTGATGATTTGTTTGATCAATTGGAAGGAGCAAGAGTGTTCTCCCAATTGGACCACACGACAGGATTTCATCAATTTCGAGTAGCAGCCGAGAGTATTCCTAAAACACCCTTTCAGACGCCGTCTGGATTCTATGAGTGGTAGGTCATGCCATTCGGGTTGACCAATGCACCAGCATATTTTGTAGATCTTATGAATAGGGTATTCAGGGATCAATTGAATAAGTTTGTTCTTGTGTTCATGGATGATATATTTATTTATTCGTGGACAGAGAAAGAACACAAGGAACATATGAGAATAGTGATAGAGGTGTTAAGAAAACACTAATTGAAAGCGAAGTTTTCTAAGTGTCACTTCTGGAGGAGGGAAGTGAGATTCATGGGCCATGTTGTTTCAGAGAATGGTATTGCCGTGGATCCTGCGATGGTGGCTATAATACAAGATTGGTTTACGCCCAAGTATGCAACAGACATAAGAAGTTTCTCAGGATTAGCTGGATATTATCGTAAGTTTATCCAAGACTTCTCCAAGATAGCGGCACAGTTAACTCAGTTGACCAAGAAGAATCAAGCTTTCGTTTGGGGCAAAAAGTGTGAAAATGCATTCAAGAGCCAAAAGGAAAAGTTGACGCCTACGCCAATGTTAGTCACGCCTAAAGGGAATGAAGAGATGACAGTATACACGGATGCATGTGGTACTGGATTAGGTGCTGTATTGATGCAAGGAGGTAGGGATGTAGCTTATGCAAGTAAGCAACTGAAACCTCATGAGAAAAGGTATCCTACCCATGATTTGGAATTGGCAGCGATCGTATTCGCATTAAAGATGTGGAGACATTATCTCTTAGGAGAAAGATTCGAGTTTTTACCGATCATAAGTCATTAAAGTATCTTTTCTCCCAGAAGGATCTACTTCTCCGACAACAAAGATGGTTAGAATTCTTGGCTTCCTATGATTTCGATATCGCATATACACCAGGAAAGGGCAATGCGGTAGCTGATGCATTGAGTAGAAGACATGCCAGTTTAGGGGCTATGCTTCTTAAGTGGAAGCAACTGGAGTATATCGCAAGGTACGATTTCAGACCAAAGTGTGAATTGGGTCCAGAAGTGTTAGCAAGTTTAACGATCAGATCCACTTTGATTGGGCGGATTGGTTCCAGTCAGAGGGACGATCCTAACCTATTGGAAATCATCTCCAAGTTAGAGATGGGTATCGACGAGGAGATGAACAAGTATGGGCTTGATCGAGATGGATGGCTTCGAAAGAATGGTAGACTGGTTGTACCCAATGTTAATGGATTGAGAGATGAAGTGCTTAGAGAATGTCATCACTCAAAAATGACTATACATCCAGGTGGTAATAAAATGTACCAAGACATGAAGCAGACCTACTACTGGGAAGGGATGAAAAGAGACGTTGGGAAGTTTATGTTCAAATGCACGAACTGTCAGTTAGTTAAAGCTGAGCAAAAGGAACCTGGTGGTTTGTTGCAACAATTAAAAATTCCAGAATAGAAATGGGAACAAGTCTCAATGGATTTCATTGATGGGTTACGAAGGACTAGATCGGGTCATGATAGTATTTGGGTGATTGTAGACCGATTGACTAAGAGTGCAAGATTTATACCCGTCAACTCGAATAGAACAGCAGCTAAGTTAGCAGAACTGTATATGAAATGGGTAGTGAGATTTCATGGAGTACCCAAAGGCATTGTGAGTGACCGAGATCCGTTGTTTACTAGTGGATTTTGGAAGAGCTTACAAGAGGCTTTAGGATCAGAATTACATCTCAGTACCGCGTACCATCCGCAAACCGATGGTCAGACAGAGATGGTGAATCATATATTGGAGGATCTCTTGAGAGCTTGTATATTGGATTTTGGAGGGTCATGGGATGACCATTTGCATCTAGTGGAGTTCGCATTTAATAATAGTTATCAGTCCAGTATTGGTATGGCTCCATATGAAGCTTTATATGGAAGACCGTGCAACTCACTGTCATGTTGGTTAGAAATAGGGGAGAAATTTGTGCTTGGACCGGATGTGATAGAAGAAACCTCAGATAAGATCAAGGTTATACGACAGCGAATGAGGGTGCCTAAGATAGGCAGAAGAGTTATGCTAATAAGAGGAGAAGAGATTTAAAATTCTCTATTGGCGACTTGGTGTTTATCAAGATTTCTTTGTTGAAGAGCGTGATTCGATTTGGTAGGAAAGGTAAGTTTGCACCAAGATTTGTTGGTCCATTCCCAGTTCTCAAGCAAGTTAGGAATTTGGCATATAAAATTGAGTTGCCAAATAAGATGGCGGAAGTTCATAACATGTTTCATGTTTTCCAGTTAAGGAAGTTCGTGAACGACACCGATATGACTATTTCACCAGATAAGTTGAATAACATCGAAGTAGAACCTGAGGCGGTTGGGAACCGCAAGCCAATCCGTATTGTCGAGAGAGATACGAAGCAACTTCGAAGGAAGGCGGTTAAACTGGTCAAGGTTCAGTAGGGCGAGAATGAGAGTGACTGTACTTGGGAAATAGAGGACAGCATAAGGGAATCGCATCCAGAACTCTTTGTCTGGTAAGATTTTAATAGTGATAGTTTCTTCCCTTATTAGTAAACCACATGCTAGGGTAGGCTTGTTGTGTATGTTTGATTGTTTGTGAATGACTGATAGGCATGTGGAATACCTTTGTATGTTTTGGTTAAGGAATTTCGGGGGCGAAATTTCTTAATGGGGGGAGGGGGAGGGGGAGAGTGTAATGACCCGCATTCTACGTGTCAAAGGATCATAGAATATTTTTTCATATGAGGTCGTATGGTCGTGTAACTTTGAGGAACGACTATTGGGGTCATTTTCCATGTTCACGATTTTTACCGATTTTTAAATGACCGTTTTACCCCTGGCGAATCTTGTTTCTCCTATAACTTTTGACTGGTAAGGGGTTTTGACCTGAAATCACTTCCACTAGATTCGGATGATGGTTTACCTTTCCATAGAGTGGTCATATTAGCCAATCGGACTTATCATTTGAGAGATATGGCTGGAATAAGCTTTGGAATGTGAAAAACAGCATAACTGGGCTTAATATGGTAATTAGCAGCTAGGCCCATTGAGAATTTCGGGGTTTGAACTATATAAGGGCTGATTAGGGTTAGAGAAACCTTTTCTTTGTCATTTTCTAGCTGCCACTTACCTCTCTTCAATCCTAACAATGGCCTCCAACACAAAAATCACCTTCTAATCACCGTTTAATCATGTTTTAGCCTAATCTACATCAAACCAAGACGGGTTTGCATACAATTTGGGATAGAGCTGCCGGAACACATAGAGATTCGACCCGTATCAGAGATACTTTTAGATCTATAAGTAATTTATGGCTAAGGTGAGTGATTAGCATTGTTTTTCACTAGTTACCGCTAATTGGGGGTGATTAGTGATAATTAGCGAAATTATGGCTCAGAGAAATCTGGAAAAATTTGTAAAATTCTAAAATATTATTTTAGGGTTCTGATAAAAATTTGGGCTAATTTGGATAAGTTTTGCTAATTGTATGATTAAACATGATTAAGGGGGATTGAGGGGAAAATATAGGTTTTTGGGTATGTTTGATCCATACTGACATGTTAAGTTGTTGTTTTGGTGTTTATTGTTGATTCTTTATGTTTCTGTGACTGTGTGGTATGCTTTGTGGTTTATTAGAAAAGTTAGAATGGTCGAAAACGCCATCGTATGGCGTAAAACAGTTGCTGGAAAAGTTGTAGGAAATGATGCAGAATCAGATCGGATCGCCCCTACTCGTGAGCATGTATCACGAACTGACTCGTGCGCACTACCTCGAATTGAAGCGCACCGACCCGCTCGTGATCCACCGACCCGCTCGGATCAAGGACTCACGAAGCGCTCCAGTACTCTAACCGACCCGCTCGAGTGACCGACCCCGAACCGGAGCATCCACGATGTGAGGAGCCCGAACCGATCCGATGCTTTGGAGGAGCAATCACGAGCTGATCCAGAAGGTGAGGACCACGAATTAGAGTATGCATCACGGACCGACCTAGAGCATGCACAATTGAACCGTACCAAAGATAAGGAGAAGAACCGAACCGATCCGGATGAAGACCAAAACCAGAGATGCAAAGGTAGTCCAAATAGGAAGTAGAACTCAGGATCCAGTTGGGAACCAACGAGTTAACTTCATGAGTTGGATTTACTGCTGGACATGTGCTGAGGGGTTATCGACGTCCATAACTTTGATTCACCACTATGACGGTTGTTAGGCTACGGATCAGTGTAGTAGGGTAGTTATTACTCTATGGGTTAGAGTGAACGTGTCATGGCTATGAGCCAGTGCAGTGGAGTCGTCATGACTTCATAGGGCAGAGTGGACATAGCAAGGGATTAGTGTCTATGGATCAGTGCAGTGGAGCCATCATGACTCCATGGGGCAGAGTGATCATAGCAAAGGATTCAGTTAGTCAAAGCAGTGGATATCGTATGCCAGACGCATTGAGTGAGAGATGTGAGGATGTTGCTATGTTTGATGTTGGCTATCACCATGAGATGCACACCCCTCCCCTGTCTTTACACCATATGTTAGTGTCACCTTAGAGTATTGTACATCTTGTGTGCTAACTCTTTTGTTGCAGGTCCAGGTCCAGGTTCAGGTATGGTTATGTATACCTGTTATTGTTCTGTTTTGCTACTTATCCCTCATAACCGACTTTTGTCTGACCCAAAGTTTTATGTCTCTTCTTATTACTCTGGGTGCTCTTAAACGGGCAGACTAGAGAAAGGTTAGGTGGTATGCACGAGTAGCTGTACCGAAGACGAGCAGGAGGCTTCCACGTATGATATATATTGATATTCTCCCTGTGTTATTGCTAGTCACTACTTTGGGCATTAGTAGTGCACCTTTTTCTTTGCTTTAGAGACAGTCTGTTGGAGTTGTAATAAGCTGTATTTTGAATTTTTGTAGCTATGATGATTATGGTTTAGTTTTTAGCTTATACAATATCTCGCCTGTTTTATGTCAAAGTAATGTTATTATTAAGTTTTATCCCATGCGCTATGGGACATTATACAGGTTCCTTGTTAGTTCAAATTCCTTTCTTTTCCTTTCTTTTCCTTTCTTTGGAGACCGTCCCGTGCTGGTTGGAAATCTGTACAGCACATTTCAGGGAAATTCGGCTGGTGCGTGGCAGGCCGTCACAGAACTGCATTTACAACGACCTTTTCCAAATTTGATTTGGAAATAATTCAAAATCCAACCGTTAGATTTCAAGTCACTTAGATTCTTGGAAAGCTCTTTTCGATATGAACCCAATGGTTCTGGTTTTAGGAGAATCCGACGGTCGGATCTCCCGTAATATCAATTCGAAGTCAATGGCTGAAATTCGCAAACGGTCGCTGCGCGGTGCGTTCTACTCAGGCCATTAAATAAATAAATATATATATATATATATAACATATATTATATATATTTTGTCGATTTCCATTTAAAATGTACTTTATAAATCGTTTATAAATTCGTTTTAAAAACGATTCCCACTTTCATTTCAATTTTAGATCAAATTTGAATATTCCTTAATAAATTCGTTTTAAATTTATTTCAAAACGATTTCAACTTCATTTCAATTTTAGATCAAATTTGAATATTCCTTAATAAATTCGTTTTAAATTTATTTCAAAACGATTTCAACTTCATTTCAATTTTCAAATCAAATTTGAATATTCCTTAATAAACCCTTTTTAAATTCATTTCAAAACGATTTCAACTTCATTGCAATTTTCAAATCAAATTTGAATATTCCTTAATAAATTCGTTTTAAATTCATTTCAAAACGATTTCAACTTCATTTCAATTTTCAAATCAAATTTTAATATTTGTTATCATTATAATATTAAAATGATAATATTTTCAAAATATTTGATTTTGATTATACACTGAATATTATTTAAAAATATTCGTTAATTCTGAATTGGAATTAGGCTCAATCAATTACCATATAATTTCAGTTATATGGATTTCATACATCGTATGTATACAATGATAATGATAAACAATCGTCAAAAATTCATACAACATCTAGGGTGCATTTTACAACCGTGTAAGCATTAAAATAAATAAATAACGCTTATACAGTCTGTCAACCCATTGATTGACATACCACTAATTGTTAGGATCAGTGTATCTCAAATATCATCTCAATACCCATATGGAGCTTTGAAACAACAAATACTGATTATTATTTGTGCATTTCGGTGATGTGTAAAATATTATCATCCCAATCATCATCGGTTAAATAGTTGTACATAAACAAACCGTCCGGCTTGTAAATGAATATTTATTTTCATTTCACGAGAATTTTATGACGTTCACATATACGGTAAAAATTATATTTTTAACGATAAAATATTTTATTCAACAAATGAATATTTTATATAGTTCATACATTTAATAAAAAAGATATTTTTTATTGTTCAAACATTTTTTTCAACACATGAATATTTTATCTACATTTCACATCACATCACAACACAATACAGTCCAAACAAAAAACCATAGTTTTTACAATAAATAGTGTCGGGGGCTTCTAAGGCCCGTCTGCATCCTAGTATATATTTAACTGTAAAATAATTAGTGTAAGAAAGAGTTATCACTTTGGTTTCCACTCCGTCAGTCTTTTATTGAACAGGTTGGATTCCGGTTTGTTCCAGCGCGTGGAGTTTTTCACCGCGATTCCAACAAAATCTATTTCACACAATTTATAATTAAAAATCACATTTTTGACAATGTTATTGATATTTTAAAAACAATGCTATTTTATAAAAATCATATTTTTATTTACAATTCTATTTTATAAAAATCATATTTTTATACTAAAGCTATTTCATAAAAATCATATTTTTATTCTAAAGCTATTTCATTTTAAAAATAACACATTTAAAATATGAAAGCTATTTTATTTTTAAAAATGATATTTTTGAAAGAAAGTTATCTAGATAAAAATTACGTTTTTAAACTAACCTATATATAGTAAAAATCATATTTTTAATATAATGTTATCTATATAAAAAATCATATTTTTACCGCTACATATATATATATATATATATATAATCACATTTTTAATCTAAGATTTTTATATATAAAACCTAACATTTTTAACACGATGTTATTTCATTTTAAAATTATATTTTTAAACCAATGCTATTTCAATTAAAATATGAAAATAAAATTCAATGCGAATTTATATTCAAATTTGAAAATAAATTAATGTTATTATATAAAAATCATATTTTTATTTCTATGGTATTTATATAAAAATCAGAAAACAAAATCAATGCTAATGTACTAAATTAATTAAACTAATTACATGGTTTTAAAAAAATTACAGTACGTCTTCTTTTTGGAACACATCGAACTCAGCTCCACTTCATCTCTCCTCCGTCACGCTCGCCAGAAGACCTCCACCTTTGATCAGACGTCACCATTTCGATTGCCACTCCACGCTATACCAAAGCCTTCTGGTCTGAGCCACCATCATCGCGTATATCTCCTCGATTTAACCCAAAACTACATGCCCTTTTAACACTTGCCGACGCCTAATGAGTTCATCGGAGTGCCTGCACCTCCGGTTGTGAGCAGCTCGTGCCAAGTCGAACAATATGGCTTCAAATCCTTTCGTCACCCGTGGCCTGAACAAGGAGATCGGTCGTGATTTTTTTTGAAGAACAGTAGCCGTTCGATTTGGGTGGAGGCGCAAAACGGGATTGACCACGAATAAATGATGTCTTGGGTTTGACCGCGATTTTGACCATATATATATATATATTCCAAAAATTATTGTATATTAATCCAATCTCCAAATCGAACCCGACGACTGTCGCCCCCAGCTAAATACCCCCACTCGGGACACAATGGATATGTTTTGTAAGCCAATTCAGCTGCTTCGATCAGTTTCCATCAAAATTAAAATAAAATCAATATATATTAAATTTTAATGCATATTTTAATTTACCGGGGCCACATACTAACTCCTAAAATTCCTGAAAAATTATTTCTAGCTTTGTTTTGACGCTACGGTCCTAACAAAACTAATTTCGTTGAATTTGGAGATCGTTTGAAAAATGGCATTTTTTGGTCGATCCAATTTGATTGAAATTGACAAAACACATTTACTACTGCTACGCTCACATATTAATTCCAAAAATTATGAAAATTGAAACCTAACAATAATTTGACATTCCGGATCCAACAAAAATGGTTTTATCGGAAACAGAGGTCATTTGCAAAATGTTTATTTTTAAGGGTTATATATTGTATTAATATATATATATATATATATATAAATTATATATTGTATTAATATATATATATATATATATAAATTCCATAACAACTATTTCAAATTTTAAATTGGACATAAATTTCAATTTATATTATCAAATCTCAAATTTTCACATTTGTTAGAAAGATATCATTAATCAGATTCAAATATTTCTTGTTTCCTCCAATTCTGACTAATATTGAATTATATATATTAAATTGAAATTAGAAATCGAATTTTCAAACTACCACGCCATTTCAGGCTCTTTTTATAATTAAAATAAATTTATATGTTCTAAGTTCATTTTAAATAAATTTTTAGTCGTTATTATTTAAAACAAATCATTTTAAATATTCAAAATCCATTAAAATAACAAAAATAAAAATTTTAAATTGGTTCTGAAAATTCGGATTGTTACATCTAGAGTGAGCGAACTCACCTTGATTGGCATTGTTGTCAAAGAAATTGAATTTAAACTAAAACCAAATGATATTTGATTTTAGCTGAAAGTCCAAAAGACATAGAAATTCACCGCCCTATATCATCAATCCACATCCTGCCATATATCAACATCCTTTTATCAGCCTTCCTTAACAATTGCAAACACATCAAGTGCCATTATCACCTCAAACCCCACATTCGACTTCTTACCATCCAACTGCAGCCATAAAACCATCTCTGCATCATCCAAATATACCTCGATAATCACAATAGTCCCCTTCCAAATCCTTTTCTTTTTCAAATACCCACCTGCACCTTTCAAACCCATCAGCGATTACACCCACTCATTGCCCAATAACCACCTGAACAGTAGAAAGAGGGCGCAAGAAATAGATTGGGGTGCTGGGCATCAGACGAGTTGCTAGGTTAAATTGGTCAGTGGAGGGGAGATTTAGGTTGACGATGGCCATAGATTTCTAGAGATGAAGCACGGTTGAGGGCTGAAGTGGTTTCGTGGCTTATGAACTTGGGATACACGCCATTTTTCTCTTCGATTCTAGGCTTTCTGGTGACGGAGCTTTAGGCGCAGAGCAGCAGACGCGGTTCCCGAGGCATAGAAAGATGAGGAGAGGAAGCGGTTGCATCTAGGTGGTAGAAGGTGGTTGGGGTTGCGAGATTAAAAGGAGCGAGTGATGGCCAGCGCGTGCGTCAAAGGGGGCAGAGCGATGGAATAGGTGCGGAAGCCGATGACTCTGGAGGAAGCGATTTTGAAGGCGACCTGGCTGCGGATGGACATGAACTGGCCGACATGGATAAATTGAGGAGGCCATGGATTATTTCGGTGGAGCCATTATTGGCTTTTGGGGAAGAAAATGATTTTAACGGAAAAATGAAATCTTTGCTGAAGGAAAAAAATGACGTCGAAGAATGGAATATAGGGGACGGACTTATTAACAGGATAACAAAAGGGACACGCGCTATACCATTTCAAAACAAAGTGGACAAATGGCAACCCATTTCAGCCAAATTAAAACAAGAGGCAAGGTTATAAATCAAATTTAAATAGTATATGTTATTAGAATATTCTAAGTACACATACAATTATTTTACACATGCAATACTGAGGTATTAGTACACTTTCAAATATAATTTCAATTTTTACTCATTCAAATCTAAATAAATGAAATTATAAATAAACTCAAAGTTAAATTGAAAATCAAATATAAAATTTCTCAAACAACTTATTCAAACTAGTTTAAAATATCACTAATATTTAATTATTTAAATCGAATACAAAAGAAAATTCAGAATTAATGCTTACAAAAATGATTTAGAACTAAAAATAAAATAGATTAAATCTAAAATATAAATAATTTCTTAGTATAAGTTTAATTCCAAAACACAATATTAAACATGTATAAAATTAATTAAATCTATATAAATTAAAATAAATCTCAAGTTAAATAAATTTAAAAATTCAAAACAAATAAAATGAATTAGTGTATGACTTATCAAATACAATAGACTCAAAGTTTACAAATGTTAAAATAGCTAGTTTAAAATACCAATAATGTTTAATTAGGCAAAATTAAAACAGAATAGATTAAAACATAAGTACAACTAAATTAAAGCAGATTAAATTCGGATTTTAACCAATATAAATTTTCCTGAGTATCAACTCAAATAAATTTCATATTTTAGAAATGTAAAAATCTTGGTTCGTTATAATACTTCTCTTTTCCATATATGTATATATAACATATATATTCTGAATACTGTAAATGGAGATTCGGTTTATTTAAATATAAATGGATATATTTATATTTCACATTTGAAGGGAATTTGCGTTAATTTGAAGTAGAGTGTTCATTTTATTCAATGGATGGATTTTGTGCTGGAATAAGCGATTTTGCTTGGGTTTCATATTTACTGGAGAAGCTTGGTTTTTCTTTCTAGTGAAGAGAAAGGAAATCAACGTCTTCGTGTACATAGAGAAAAAAACGAGATAGAAACAATGTCATTTCGTAAGGGTACACGGTAGATGATATTTTTTCTTCAATATGACTTCTTTTTCATTCAATTCGACTTAGACATGTCCCTTGCTACGATGAGTTGTCTTTTCGTATGTAAGGCTGGTGTAATAACCCGGAAATCTGGGCCAGTTTAAAAATTTTATTTTGGCAATTTTAGCGAAGTTTGAATATTTAAAATGAATTATTTTAAATAATATCGACGAGAAATTTATTTTGAATATAATTCGAACGTATATATTATATAGATCGTCGTTAGAATATAAATATTTATTTATATTTATAAAAGGAATTGAAAATGGCGCCGTAGTTCGATAATTCGATTTCAAACTTCAATTGAACATACCGGGTGCAAAATAAACCGGATTTTAGTGAAACCAAAAATATTGGAATCTAATTGTGACTATCTTTCCAACGAATCCGAAAAATCAAAATTTCATAGCGGGAATCAAAAGATATGTCCAGTTGAAATTTCTAAATAGTCACTATGGAATTTCGGCCCTTAAAAATGGAGATTTTGCAAACGACCTCGGATTTCGACGAAACCACTTTTGTTGGATCCGTGATGTAATATTATTGCTAGATTCCAAATTTCATAAATTTTCAAATCAATATGTGAGCGTGGCAAAGGAAAACGCGTTTGACCATTTTCAGTTGATTTTAATCGAATAGAAAATGGCCATTTTTCAAACGGTCTCGGAATTCGATGAAAGTAGTTTTGTTAGGGCCGTATCATGAATACGAAGCTAGAAAATATTTTTCTGTAATTTTTCGAGTTAGTATGTGACCCCGGTAAATTGAAATGCGCGTTCAAATTCAATATATAGAGTTATATGTTGATTTTGACGAAAACTGATCGAAACGATCGAATCAGCTTACGATACATATCCCATTATGTTCGGAATGGGGGTAATTAGCTATGGACGACAGGCGGTAGGTTCAATTTCGAGGTCGAAATAAAAAGTTTCTTTTTAGAATTTAAAATAAATAATTAAAAATATATATATTTATATGCCCTCTCCACCTCACTCTCTCTTTCTTCTGTTTACTTTTCAATCGAAATAAAAAAATGGAGGAAACCACCGCTCGTCAGCCCACCCGCCACCGCGCTCGAGGCGCCGCTCCCCCCTGCCGATCGCCGCCCTCCCTTCACCCCCCCTCTTTTCCGATTCTCCCCTCTCCCCTCTGACCACACCTCGCTTCGAACCCCCCCTAAACCGAGCTCAACAACCACCGCGACCCCCTGCCCCACCTCCGCCGCCCTCCACGAACCCCCTCCAGTCAACCCCGCCTCCTGCTCCCTCTCCTCTGAAATCCGCACCCCGACCCCTTCCGACTTTAAGCGACAGTGAACCCCCCCCCCCGGTGCGCTGTAAGTCCTTCTTTTCCCTTTTTGTTTTATTATTTGATTATAATTTCAGTTTAGAAAATGAATGGCATGTTAATGTTTGTGTTTTTAATATGAAGAATAAGTAGAAAAATATGATTTTTGTCATATGAATAGCAGTATAAAAATATAATCTTTTATCTTGTAGAGTTATAAAAATATAATCTTTTATATCGTAGAAGTTAAAAATATAATTTTTATCGCATGTAAAGGTTGAAAATATAATTTTCATATTATATAGATAATAAAAATGTGATCTTTATATGGTAAGGTATAAAAAGACGATATTTTTATGTAGTGGAAGACGACATTCTTAAAGTAGAAAAAGGCGAAATCTTTATATAGAGAATAGCAAAGTAAAAATTCGATTTTTATATAGAGAATAGCAAAGTAAAAATTCGATTTTTATATATTGAATAGCAAAGTAAAAATTCGATTTTTATATATTGAATAGCAAAGTAAAAATTCGATTTTTATATATTGAATAGCAAAGTAAGAATTCGATTTTTATATATTGAATAGCAAAGTAAAAATTCGATTTTTATATATTGAATAGCAAAGTAAGAATTCGATTTTTATATATTGAGTAGCAAAGTAAAAGTTCGATTTTTATATATTGAATAGCAAAGTAAGAATTCGATTTTTAAATATTGAATAGCAAAGTAAGAATTCGATTTTTATATATTGAATAGCAAAGTAAAAATTCGATTTTTATATATTGAATAGTAAAGTAAAAATTCGATTTTTATATATTGAATAGCATAGTAAGAATTCGATTTTTATATATTGAATAGCAAAGTAAGAATTTGATTTTTATATATTGAATAGCAAAGTAAGAATTCGATTTTTATATATTGAATAGCAAAGTAAGAATTCAATTTTTATATATTGAATAGCAAAGTAAAAATTCGATTTTTATTTATTGAATAGCAAAGTAAAAATTCGATTTTTATATATTGAATAGCAAAGTAAAAATGTGATTTTTACATATGTAGAGAATACGGGCAAAGAAAGTGACAAGAGGCAAGAACGGCGAAGATTTCTTGTTTGCGAACAAATTATACAATTGTAAACAACTGTATCATTCGTTCGTCTTTCCTAAACAACAAGGATCGTTGTAGAGGGTGTCGAACTCTGGGACCAAATTATTTTAATTAATAAATCCAATCAAGTTATCCCTAACTTTTGATTGGTGGAAAACAAAGAAAATAGCAGAAATTAAATAAAAGAGAGTTTTAACACTAAGTGAAAGCAATTAGGGGATAATGACATAGATCAGATTCATAATCATCAATAGCCAAAAGATTAACCAGATCTAATACATGTTTCTGTCACAAACATGAATCAACGATAATAGGTTTTTAGAAACAAATATGTAAATAACGACAAGCATAGCCTATGCAGGAGCTCAGCTCTACAACCATAGACTATCAGGACAGATTTACTAATTAATTTCTAAAAACCCTAAAATTAGATCTAGATCTGATAAACGTTAGATCGAACACGAATATACCCTGTGAAGGAGCATAGCTCTTAAACGACACAGGATATTAAGGTTCAGATCTAACCCTTGGTTCAGCTCTAGATCTATATACATGAATTCCTCATCCTTTGGCTATGTGATTCATATTGAATCATACTATCAGCGTCATCACCCCCTAATCAAAGGGGATTAGCTAGACATAGCTAAAGAAGAAGAGAAACAGAAAATAAATAACATGAACATAAATAAAATAAACAAAAAGTAAAAAGAAAGGGAGAGAATGATTTTATTCCAAGAAGAGAATTACAGAATAAAACCTAATGTGTTTTTTACAAGACTAAGATACAATGTATTTATAGCTGATATGACAAAGGCTAGCTAGCTAATTACATAATGTGGGACTAAAGAAATAACCCAAATAACACATAAGCCAGCGTGAACGCAGCTTTAGAGTGAGTGGTCTAGCAAATAGGCTAGTGTGAACGCAACATGAGTAAGAGGCCTTCCAAATGAGCTAATGTGAATGCAGTTTGAGTCTTTATTGAGCCAAATCTTCTTAACTGAAATATAATTGCAACCGTTCTTCAAGCTTTAGACTCTTCAAGCTTTAGCAATTTTAAACTTCACTTTTTTTAAGCAAATTCTTCATGCTTTATCCATCAAATGCTCTAAACCATGCTTCTTGTCAACAATCTGAAAATACAGCTATAAATACAAAGTATCAATTATTTTAAAGGGAAAATAAGATAAATAAGCGGATAAAATATACACATTTACGTGTATATCATTTCTACCTAAGAAGAGTCGAGGCGTTGGATTTAGCTAATCTGTGAGAACTTCTCACCTTTTAATTTTGTTTTCTAGTTAATAATATATACTAGGATGCAGACGGTGTTTAGTAGCACCCGACACCCGTCGTCCACAGACCATGGACGGCTTGTATGCTTGTTTGTTTGATTTTGCTGTGTAGTTGATTGTGTAATGTGATGTGAAATGAAACAAAATATTTATATAGTTGAAAATATTTTATAGTTAAAAATAGAATTTTTAACGTGTATATGAAGTGAAATAAAAATAAACAAATCAGACGATTTGTTTATATACACACATTTGACTGATATTGATTGGGATGATAAATTTTACACATCGCCCAACTGCACATATAAAATATGTGTTTGATTGTTTAAAACCCTATACGGGTATTGGGATGATATTTGACGTACACTAATCCCGATTGTTTAGTTGTATGTTGTTCGATTGATTGACAGGCTGTTATAAGCGTTGAATATTTATATTTGATGCTTATACAGTGTAGAATGCACTTTGGATGATGGTTGATTATTCATCGTTGTTATTGAATACATGTGTTGTAGAATATCCATATAATGAACATTATATGGTAATTGATTGGGCCTCATTCCAATTTTGAAAAAGAAATATTTGAAATAGAATATTTGAAATAGAAATATTTGAAATAGAATATTCGAAAATAGAAATATATGAAGCCGTGTTGATTAGATTGGCGCCATTTTGACGCGAACGAGATTTATATCAATTTTATTCATTTTTCAATGAATATTGAAAAGAATTGAAATTCGAATTATATTGAAAAGAATTGAAATTCGAATTAGATTGAATTGAATTGAATGTAAAACGAATTCGAATTGAATTGAATATAAAACGGATTCGAATTAAATTGATTTGAAAAGAAAATGAATTCAAACCGAATTAAAATCGATTTGAATTGAAAGCAATTTGAAATGAATTTAAAACGAATTTATATTGGAAAATTCAACTTTGATTTGAATTTGAAATGAAGTTGAAATCATTTTGAAAATGAATTTAAAACGATTTATAAAATACGTTTTAAAAGGAAATCGACGAAGTATTTACTATATATATTATATATATAATATAATGGCCTGAATAGAACGCGCCGCGCCGCGGCAGATCTCGATTTTCGACCATTGACTTCGAATGGATATTGCGGGAGATCCGACCGTCGGATTCTCCTAAAGCCAGAACCGTTGGGTTCGTATCGAAAAGAGATTTCTGATGAATATTAGAAATTTGAAATCTAACGGTTGGATTTGGAATTATGTCCAAATCAAATTTGGAAAAGGTCGCTATAAGTGCAGTTCGATGGCCGTTGATGGAAATCGACTGTACGGGCCTTGATAAAATTATTAAAAATAGTAATAATTTGTGTAAAATCATAAGAAATGTTTTGTGAAGAATGGGGATGAAAAACTCCATATTTGGAAAGATAAAAATAGATTTTTTTTATCGAAATGAACTAGTTTTGAACTAGAATTAAAATTCTATTTGTTTTTAAATAAATAAATTGAATGTGAAAAGGGTTTTAAAAATAACTAGAATTTCCAATGACTGCATTGGAATGGATTCGAATCGAAATTGTCTTCGGAATATTTCGATGTTGGATTTCGTGATTATACGGATGTTGTTATGGAAATTTGAAAGATTTAGATATATATATCGCTATTTCCAATACGAGATTTGTTGGTCGTAGAATTTGATATTGAATATAAGCCGATATATTTTCTATTCAGAGCCTTGTATTTAATATCAAATGTGATTTGGGTTGTCGTGAATGGTGTCTTTATTAACACTGTTCTTGAAACCAGTTGAGAAAAGATTAAATCATTTTATTTAGATTTAATGAAGTGTACCAATTAAATGATACTTAATTGGAATTGAATTGGTATTGATTTTTTGGTTTATCGTGAACAGTGTTTTAAATAACACTTGTTCTTTAACCCGATAATTAATGAACGTGATTTTGGGTTTATTGTGGGCCGTGTTTTAAATGACATGAGTTCTTTAACCCAGTTAAAGACAGGATATTGATTTCTGGGAAGATTAAAGCTAAGTGGAGTTTTAATGAATCTTTAATTAGATTGAAATGATCGAGAATGGAGTATCACCAGTTTTGCTCCAGGCGATAGTTAAATCTTTAATTAGATTTGAACGTGAAATGGTAATTGAATTTACCGATAACACCATGGTGTTAGATATGAAGTATGACCAGTTTTACTTCATGGGATGAATAAGTTGGGATTGGGAAATAAAATAAATGATTACTTCGGTGTGGTTCGCTAATCCCGACTAGTTTGACTTGATATTCAAAGGAGATTAAAGAATAAATTTAAAGGATTTATCTTTGATAAAATTAATGGGAATCTTTCCCAAAATATAAGAATATTTGAATAAAAGAATATTCTGAATTGGAATGAGGCGTATATTGTGTTTTTGTAACAAGTGTTTATTATATATATACGCGAGTTGTTCAGAAAGACCGGTTTTATCCCATTCTGAATAACTGATTCGACGTGTTGTCGAGGATGAAGACGGTGGTTGAAGACCGGAGGTCTTCACGTCATTTGGATAATTACTGATGATCTTGATTGGGCTGTACACCCAAGAGGAGGGAATCAGTTGGTGATCGTCCAGACGTATTTGGAGATCGATGGATATGCGGGGTACTAGGTGCCTCCGGTTTCGTTCAGACCCAGAACGGACTTGTAAATGGACTGTGTGTCTGACATTGGATTTTAGTCTGTGTGATTGATTTCTATTAAATATATATCTGTTTGGTGGCGGAGAATTTATTCGCTTGCTTAACGCCCTTCTCTGATACGTACGAGCTCAGGGGTTATATATTGATGGATATCAATCGCATGGAGTGAATTGCCTGTGTGGCATGCTAAGTGGCAAATGATCAAGGCTTCTGTTGAAAAGCAAAGTCTTGTGGATGATGATCAAAGCAAGGCCTGTGTGGCATAGCTTTGTGTAGCGTTGATTCGCAAGCCTCGCACCCCGGTTGTGAACCAAAAATGGGAGAAGGACCTCAGGGAGGGCATGCGTTTCCTTCTAGCTAGGGTGGTGTCAGTGACCTACCAGCCCTGACATTTATATACTTTTCACCTATGTGGTTGTTGCTGTTGCGAGGCGCCTCGGTTAGATCGGACGATCCGGGTCCGATGGAGCCATTCGTTGGCTCACTTACGCCCCAAAGGGCGGGGAAACGCAGTGTTCAGGATTTAAGTTTAACCCACATCGGTGGACCTGCCCTGTCGCTCCAAGGGTCCCTCGAGCTCTGATCCTGAGACATGGGCTAGATTGTCTCGAATCGGTTGAGGACTATCTTTTGCCTCGGTTCATAAATGGAAATCCAATTTCCAAATACGTGACATTTGCGGTTTTAATTGTAGAGCCTAGTATGGCGACATGATATATGGTACCCATGCCGCCTATGATTGATACTTATGATTTGAAGTTGTTTTATACACTATGCACTTATAATAGTATCAAATGATTTGTTTTAAACGTATCAAGCATTCTTGGCTATTATAAGGTAAAACCCTATCCTCCGGCTTGCGCTGCATTGTGTGATGGGAACTGGGTCTTATAATAGCTTCGTTTTTCTTTATTTAGCATTGCGCTGTTTGTTTTATGCACTGGTACTCTTGGGAGGAAACCCGTTCCGTGTTATACGGCATGGTCCCTTGATGTACCTAACTTTAAAAATAAAGATTAATAAATGTTTTAGTTCTCACACCAGTCCCATGACTGACCTGGAGTTCATTGTTTTGACCTAAACTCTGGGTGCCCCTATTTTGACACGGGCAGCTAGTAATTTTGGTTTTGCAGATTTATATTCACAGGATCCTGGTTTACAGCTGGAATGATATCCGGAAAGCTTTGTATCCGTATATCTCTTCTAGTTGTGTATTGTATTATTTTCCGCTGCGATGTATTTAAACGTAATTAAAATCTCTGATATTTCTGTGTAATATTTATTCATACTCTATATATTCTTGTAATCTGATGGATTGTTGTAATATGCAATGAAATGTTCTTTTGTCTGCGTTCTGATTTGTCCTGTCCTCATAGTAATTCGTTCTTTCTCATCTCTTCGGAGACCGGGGAAGTTCGGGTCATTTCAGCGTGGTATCAGAGCTTTGGTTTACAAAGCTCAGAGAACAGGACACCTTAGAACCATACGAAAGAATTCATCAGATATTGGATTAGCAATATCTAATGTTATGACTCGTTAGAGATGGGATCAGTAGTATCCTAGAACGAGTGTGAAGAGTATATTTTTAAAATGAAAACCATTTTTGTTTTGAAATTTAAATCAATTATTCGTATTTGATTATTTATTTAAATTGAATTGGGACAATCCAATATATAAGATTTGCATATATGTCTTGCAAACGTGTATTCGAAGTTTTAATATACTGGATAGTTATAGAATCATACTCTAGTTGCCCGGGGATAATTCTGGTGATGGGGCACCATCGCCAGTATTTATTTTCGAGCGACAAAAGTGAGATTTCTATATATTTCCTATTGACTGGTGTGAGAACCGAAATTAGATAGGGCTTATTATTGTGATTTGGCATCAAAAATCTGATTTTTGACTATATATCAAAGTTATGAATTTCAAAAGCTAATCAACTAATTGATTGATGGTTGTGTTGTTGATTATTGGTTGATTAATTAAAATTTGTATTATATAGCCAATTTGATCAAATAGTGAATTGTATTGGGAATTTATCGCATTTGCTTGCATATACTTGTACTTACATTGAACAGGTCATAGCAACGAGGCTAGAGCAGAGAATAAAATTTGTTTGCCCGACAAATAGCTACATGTTTATCATAATTTACTGTTTTGTTTGGGTGATGATGATTTTATGAGCCGATTGGCTAGCCGCTTGGCTTTTTCTTTTTGAGATCAGAAGGCCTGTATGACAATTTCGGGATTTTCCCGTGCTCCCAGTGCAGGGGAGGTTATGGCAAAAAAATTCGGAAATTTAGGGTGTTAGCCAAATTTTTGAAAAATTTGAAAAGTTCTTAGAATACTGAAAAGTTGAAGAACTTAAGCCGTAATCAAAACAATGAAAGTTGAGTTGGTTTGTGAAACAACTTTCGGCTTTGTTCCTTTTCGGGGACGAAAAGTTTTAAGTGGGGGAGATTGTAATAAACCGGAAATCTGGGCCAGTTTAAATTTTTTATTTTAGCAATTTTAGCGAATTTTGAATATTTAAAATGAATTATTTTAAATAATATCGACGAGAAATTTATTTTGAATATAATTCGAACGTATATATTATATAGATCGTCGTTAGAATATAAATATTTATTTATATTTATAAAAGGAATTGAAAATGGCGCGGTAGTTCGATAATTCGATTTCAAACTTCAATTGAACATACCGGGTGCAAAATAAACCGGATTTTAGTGAAACCAAAAATATTGGAATCTAATTGTGACTATCTTTCCAACGAATCCGAAAAATCAAAATTTCATAGCGGGAATCAAAAGATATGTCCAGTTGAAATTTCTAAATAGTCACTATGGAATTTCGGCCCTTAAAAATGGAGATTTTGCAAACGACCTCGGATTTCGACGAAACCACTTTTGTTGGATCCGTGATGTAATATTATTGCTAGATTCCAAATTTCATAATTTTTCAAATCAATATGTGAGCGTGGCAAAGGAAAACGCGTTTGACCATTTTTAGTTGATTTTAATCGACTAGAAAATGGCCATTTTTCAAACGGTCTCGGAATTCGATGAAAGTAGTTTTGTTAGGGCCGTATCATGAATACGAAGCTAGAAAATATTTTTCTGTAATTTTTCGAGTTAGTATGTGACCCCGGTAAATTGAAATGCGCGTTCAAATTCAATATATAGAGTTATATGTTGATTTTGACGAAAACTGATCGAAACGATCGAATCAGCTTACGATACATATCCCATTGTGTTCGGAATGGGGGTAATTAGCTATGGACGATAGGCGGTAGGTTCAATTTCGAGGTCGAAATAAAAAGTTTCTTTTTAGAATTTAAAATAAATAATTAAAAATATATATATTTATATGCCCTCTCCACCTCACTCTCTCTTTCTTCTGTTTACTTTTCAATCGAAATAAAAAAATGGAGGAAACCACCGCTCGTCAGCCCACCCGCCACCGCGCTCGAGGCGCCGCTCCCCCCTGCCGATCGCCGCCCTCCCTTCACCCCCCTCTTTTTCGATTCTCCCCTCTCCCCTCTGACCACACCTCGCTTCGAACCCCCCCTAAACCGAGCTCAACAACCACCGCGACCCCTGCCCCACCTCCGCCGCCCTCCACGAAACCCCTCCAGTCAACCCCGCCTCCTGCTCCCTCTCCTCTGAAATCCGTACCCCGACCCCTTCCGACTTTAAGCGACAGTGAATCCCCCCCCCCCCCCGCCGGTGCGCTGTAAGTCCTTCTTTTCCCTTTTTGTTTTATTATTTGATTATAATTTTAGTTTAGAAAATGAATGGCATGTTAATGTTTGTGTTTTTAATATGAAGAATAAGTAGAAAAATATGATTTTTGTCATATGAATAGCAGTATAAAAATATAATCTTTTATATTGTAGAGTTATAAAAATATAATCTTTTATATCGTAGAAGTTAAAAATATAATTTTTATCGCATGTAAAGGTTGAAAATATAATTTTCATATTATATAGATAATAAAAATGTGATCTTTATATGGTAAGGTATAAAAAGACGATATTTTTATGTAGTGGAAGACGACATTCTTAAAGTAGAAAAAGGCGAAATCTTTATATAGAGAATAGCAAAGTAAAAATTCGATTTTTATATATTGAATAGCAAAGTAAAAATTTGATTTTTATATATTGAATAGCAAAGTATAAATTCGATTTTTATATATTGAATAGCAAAGTAAAAATTCGATTTTTATATATTGAATAGCAAAGTAAGAATTCGATTTTTATATATTGAATAGCAAAGTAAAAATTCGATTTTTATATATTGAATAGCAAAGTAAGAATTCGATTTTTATATATTGAGAAGCAAAGTAAAAGTTCGATTTTTATATATTGAATAGCAAAGTAAGAATTCGATTTTTAAATATTGAATAGCAAAGTAAGAATTCGATTTATATATATTGAATAGCAAAGTAAAAATTCGATTTTTATATATTGAATAGCAAAGTAAAAATTCGATTTTTATATATTGAATAGCAAAGTAAGAATTCGATTTTTATATATTGAATAGCAAAGTAAGAATTCGATTTTTATATATTGAATCGCAAAGTAAGAATTCAATTTTTATATATTGAATAGCAAAGTAAAAATTCGATTTTTATTTATTGAATAGCAAAGTAAAAAAATTCGATTTTTATATATTGAATAGCAAAGTAAAAATGTGATTTTTACATATGTAGAAAATACGGGCAAAGAAAGTGATAAGAGGCAAGAACGGCGAAGATTTCTACCTAAGAAGAGTCGAGGCGTTGGATTTAGCTAATCTGTGAGAACTTCTCACCTTTTAATTTTGTTTTCTAGTTAATAATATATACTAGGATGCAGACGGTGTTTAGTAGCACCCGACACCCGTCGTCCACAGACCATGGACGGCTTGTATGCTTGTTTGTTTGATTTTGCTGTGTAGTTGATTGTGTAATGTGATGTGAAATGAAACAAAATATTTATATAGTTGAAAATATTTTATAGTTAAAAATAGAATTTTTAACGTGTATATGAAGTGAAATAAAAATAAACAAATCGGACGATTTGTTTATATACACACATTTGACTGATATTGATTGGGACGATAAATTTTACACATCGCCCAACTGCACATATAAAATATGTGTTTGATTGTTTAAAACCCTATACGGGTATTGGGATGATATTTGATGTACACTAATCCCGATTGTTTAGTTGTATGTTGTTCGATTGATTGACAGGCTGTTATAAGCGTTGAATATTTATATTTGATGCTTATACAGTGTAGAATGCACTTTGGATGATGGTTGATTATTCATCGTTGTTATTGAATACATGTGTTGTAGAATATCCATATAATGAACATTATATGGTAATTGATTGGGCCTCATTCCAATTTTGAAAAAGAAATATTTGAAATAGAAATATTTGAAATAGAATATTTGAAATAGAAATATTTGAAATAGAATATTCAAAAATAGAAATATATGAAGCCGTGTTGATTAGATTGGCGCCATTTTGACGCGAACGAGATTTATATCAATTTTATTCATTTTTCAATGAATATTGAAAAGAATTGAAATTCAAATTATATTGAAAAGAATTGAAATTCGAATTAGATTGAATTGAATTGAATGTAAAACGAATTCGAATTGAATTGAATATAAAACGGATTCGAATTAAATTGATTTGAAAAGAAAATGAATTCAAACCGAATTAAAATCGATTTGAATTGAAAGCAATTTGAAATGAATTTAAAACGAATTTATATTGGAAAATTCAACTTTGATTTGAATTTGAAATGAAGTTGAAATCATTTTGAAAATGAATTTAAAACGATTTATAAAATACGTTTTAAAAGGAAATCGACGAAGTATATATTATATATATTATATATATTATATAATGGCCTGAATAGAACGCGCCGCGCCATGGTAGTTCGCGAATTTCGACCATTGACTTCGAATGGATATTGCGGGAGATCCGACCGTCGGATTCTCCTAAAGCCGGAACCGTTGGGTTCGTATCGAAAAGAGCTTTCTGATGAATATTAGAAATTTGAAATCTAACGGTTGGATTTGGAATTATGTCCAAATCAAATTTGGAAAAGGTCGCTGTAAGTGCAGTTCGATGGCCGTTGATGGAAATCGACTGTACAGGCCTTGATAAAATTATTAAAAATAGTAATAATTCGTGTAAAATCATAAGAAATGATTTGTGAAGAATTGGGATGAAAAACACCATATTTGAAAAGATAAAAATAGATTTTTTTTTATCGAAATGAACTAGTTTTGAACTAGAATTAAAATTCTATTTGTTTTTAAATAAATAAATTGAATGTGAAAAGGGTTTTAAAAATAACCAGAATTTCCAATGATTGCATTGGAATGGATTTGAATAGAAATTGTCTTCGGAATATTTCGATGTTGGATTTCGTGATTATACAGATGTTGTTATAGAAATTTGAAAGATTTAGATATATATATATCGCTATTTCCAATACGAGATTTGTTGGTCGTAGAATTTGATATTGAATATAAGCCGATATATTTTCTATTCAGAGCCTTGTATTTAATATCAAATGTGATTTGGGTTGTCATGAATGGTGTCTTTATTAACACTGTTCTTGAACCCAGTTGAGAAAAGATTAATTCATTTTATTTAGATTTAATGAAGTGTACCAATTAAATGATATTTAATTGGAATTGAATTGGTATTGATTTTTGGGTTTATCGTGAACAGTGTTTTAAATAACACTTGTTCTTTAACCCGATAATTAATGAACATGATTTTGGGTTTATTGTGGGCCGTGTTTTAAATGACATGGGTTCTTTGACCCAGTTAAAGACAGGATATTGATTTCTGGGAAGATTAAAGCTAAGTGGAGTTTTAATGAATCTTTAATTAGATTGAATGATCGAGAATGGAGTATCACCAGTTTTGCTCCAGGCGATAGTTAAATCTTTAATTAGATTTGAACAGGAAATGGTAATTGAATTTACCGATAACACCGTGGTGTTAGGTATGAAGTATGACCAGTTTTACTTCACGGGATGAATAGGTTGGGATTGGGAAATAAAATAAATGATTACTTCGGTGTGGTTCGCTAATCCCGACTAGTTTGAATTGATATTCAAAGGAGATTAAAGAATAAATTTAAAGGATTTATCTTTGATAAAATTAATGGGAACATTTCCCAAAATATAAGAATATTTGAATAAAACAATATTCTGAATTGGAATGAGGTGTATATTGTGTTTGTGTAACACGTGTTTATTATATATATACGCGAGTTGTTCAGAAAGACCGGGTTTATCCCATTCTGAATAACTGATTCGACGTGGTGTCGAAGATGAAGACGGTGGTTGAAGACCGGAGGTCTTCACGTCGTTTGGATAATTACTGATGATCTTGATTGGGCTGTACACCCAAGAGGAGGGAATCGGTTGGTGATCGTCCAGACGTATTTGGAGATCGATGGATATGCGGGGTACTAGGTGCCTCCGGTTTCGTTCAGACCCAGAACGGACTTTTAAATGGACTGTGTGTCTGACACTGGATTTTAGTCTGTGTGATTGATTTCTATTAAATATATATCTGTTTGGCGGCGGAGAATTTATTCTCTTGCTTAACGCCCTTCTCTGAGACGTACGAGCTCAGGGGTTATATATTGATGGATATCAATTGCATGGAGTGAATTGCCTGTGTGGCATGCCTGACTGGCAAATGATCAAGGCTTCTGTTGAAAAGCAAAGTCTTGTGGATGATGATCAAAGCAAGGCCTGTGTGGCATAGCTTTGTGTAGCGTTGATTCGCGAGCCTCACACCCCGGTTGTGAACCAAAGACGGGAGAAGGACCTCAGGGAGGGCATGCGTTTCCTTCTAGCTAGGGTGGTGTCAGTGACCTACCAGCCCTGACATTTATATACTTTTCACCTGTTTGGTTGTTGCTGTTGCGAGGCGCCTCGGTTAGATCGGACGATCCGGGTCTGATGGAGCCATTCGTTGGCTCACTTAAGCCCCAAAGGGCGGGGAAACGCAGTGTTCAGGATTTAAGTTTAACCCACATCGGTGGACCGGCCCTGTCGCTTCAATGGTCACTCGAGCTCTGATCCTGAGACATGGGCTAGATTGTCTCGAATCGGTTGAGGACTATCTTTTGCCTCAGTTCATAGATGGAAATCCAATTTACAAATACGTGACATTTGCGGTTTTAATTGTAGAGCCTAGTATGGCGACATGATATATGGTACCCATGCCGCCTATGATTGATACTTATGATTTGAAGTTGTTTTATACACTATGCACTTATAATAGTATCAAATGATTTGTTTTAGACGTATCAAGCATTCTTGGCTATTATAAGGTAAAAACCCTATCCTCCGGCTTGCGTTGCATTGTGTGATGGGAATTGGGTCTTATAATAGCTTCATTTTTCTTTATTTAGCATTGCGCTGTTTGTTTTATGCACTAGTATTCTTGGGAGGAAACCTGTTCCGTGTTATACGGCGTGGTCCCTTGATTTACCTAACTTTAAAAATAAAGATTAATAACTGTTTTAGTTCTCACACCAGTCCCATGACTGACCTGGAGTTTATTGTTTTGACCTAAACTCTGGGTGCCCCTATTTTGACACGGGCAGCTAGTAGTTTTGGTTTTGCAGATTTATATTCACAGGATCCTGGTTTACAGATGGAATGATATCCGGAAAGCTTTGTATCCATATATCTCTTCTAGTTGTGTATTGTATTATTTTCCGCTGCGATGTATTTAAACGTAATTAAAATCTCTGATATTTCTTTGTAATATTTATTCATACTCTGTATATTCTTGTAATCTGATGGATTATTGTAATATACAATGAAATGTTCTTTCGTCTGCATTCTGATTTGTCCTGTCCTCACAGTAATTCGTTCTTTCTCATCTCTTCGGAGACCGGGGAAGTTCGGGTCGTTTCAGCTGGTCGGCTACTGTGGGTATACAGGAGGCATTGTTTTCTCTTTTCAATTCATTTTTAGGCATGTTCGTTTTGCGACAATGCATGCATATAGGTAGCATAGATAGGCATGTAAGGCTTAAGACTTGGTATGTATGTATTTGATTTAATCTTATAGGCTGTGAATGTTTGATTTAGGATGGGAATTTCCTTTATTATTTTATTTTATATGGTACCACTACTTACATTACATGTTCTATTATTGTACTGACTACATGAACGAACACCATGAAAATAAAGATGCTACTACGTTTTTGACCTTACGAACCCGACGAAATTTAGTGCGTTGAAAACAGACTCCATTTGAATAACGAGGTTATTTTAATTTATCGATTCACCTTCAAATTTCGTCTATCGACAAAACAACTCCGTTGGGCTTCAAACTGGAAACCTAGCAATAATTTATTATACGTTCCCAACAAAACTTGTTTCATTGAAAACGGAGCTTGTTTGAAAAGAAAACATTTTTAAGGCCTATATATATTATTTACAAATTTAATTAAATCTAAAATAATTTGATATTATTGAACATATCCAAATGGAATAACATATAACTTTAATATAAACCAACACAGATTCTAAACAATATTCAGAAAATTCGAGTTAAAACGATATCCAAATCAATATAAAATTCCTTATATTTATTAAATAAACGCTATCGTTTATTAACGAATCTCATAGCGACTATTTGAAAATTTGAACTGGACGTAACTCATAACCTGTATGATGAAATCTCTCTTTCATTAGAAATTTATTATCAAATAAATCCTAACATTTCTTGTTTCACATAAATTCGACCTATAACGGATTCTCTATATTCAATTGAAGTTCAAACCGTAAATTACGAACTGCCACGTCATTTCAAGCTCATTTTAATCAATTTATAAGTATACAAATTTGAACTTCATTTTCAATAATTAAATTCGAAAAATATCCATTTACATTATCAAATATATAATTAAAACGGATTTAAATATTCATAATTTTCGTCCAAAAATCTGGGACATTACACCTTATTTTAACTTCAGTAAGATATAATGCAAAGTTTGAATTCATTTCCATAGTTTCTCAAGTCTAGATTCTGTAATGACCCAGATTTTTTGATAATTTGAATATTTAAAATTGTTTTAAATATTATATTTGAAATATTAATGGGTTAGTAATGTAGAATTTGTTAATAAAACAATGACTAAATGTTTATATTTATATTTAATTTAAAATGAAATCGAAACGACGTGGTAGTTCGTAATATTGGATTTTGAACTTCAACTGAATATACAAAATCCATTTTAAGTCTAAACTCTGTGAAATCATTAATGTTATAATCTATCGGATTATAATTTACTAATAAATGAGAAAAATTGAGATTTCAACTTATAGATTGTAAGCAACTTAATTTACAACAGATGTCTATACTATCCTATATTATACAAACAACACTAGCTTAAGCCTACCCTAATTTTGACAAGTTTCCCTCATTTACTTAAGCCTTAAGCTATTGAAAATGGCCTACCCCTCACTAAAGGTACAAATGTACAAATGTGCACAGCTAAACCGAAAACACACAGCTAATGAAATGGAGAATCACAACAGCTACCCTCTTTTGCTTACCCTACTATGTCCAGTCCAGTTTATGAAATACACATATTACCCTACCAGTACACACGGCTACACTATGGTCTACAAAATTGTGCTAGCCAAGCTCTTTATGCGTATAAATATGGGTGATTCTTCGATCTTTCAAAAAAAATTATAGTAAGCAAAAATGGAGATTCAACCCTTTAAAATTTATTTCTTCACTGATACTCAATTAAAAATCACTAAACTCATTACAATCACCCCCTAAAATCCATCGCTACATTTTTACCGTCTTAGAATTTCTAGTTTTGTTGTTTCATGCCAAAAATTGAAATCTAGGTTATCGATTTTCTAGAGTTCCAGAGATCATCACGCGTCTTTCTCCTTTAGGGGAGAAATCAACGAAGAATAATGCACGCGTAGGATTTTTTGGAGCTTCTAGTGACAAAAAAGTGAGTACATAGAAGGATGGATTGCACAATCGGTCGACGAAGGAGGGCTTTGGAAAAGGTGTCAATGATGCCGGCGAGTTGAGCATCGGTAGGAGAGTTGAATGGTATATTTTATTCGGAGGTTCATGAAGAAATGGTGGTGTTAAATGTATTGAGTACACGGTCTTATGCACTAGCAGATTTCAAGAGCACGATCGGGGAAGAAGACCCTATTCATTGCGGGTATGGATAGTTGATGGGCCGACGTGTATATTTTGGCAAGGGCCCAAGTACTTTTAAAATTTAAAGTTTAATTTAATTAATTGTTTTACAATCTTGTTATTGTCGTATGTCGCACGTTCTTTATCAGATTTTCGAATCGTTGGTCACGTTAGGACCATAGAGACGGAGGCTTTGAGATACATCTGGTTTGATCAACAGAGGAAGCAACGAGAACTTTTAAATTAAACGACTGCTTAATTTAATTGAAAGCAAGCGTTTTAACAACCAAATTAAATGAAGGTTAGTATAACTTACCCAGTTCTCCCACTCCTAATTATTATAAGTCGGGTTTAATGTTTGTGTGCTATGTTTGCTAATTTTTGGTTGATTTGATGATTGTTTGAATGTTTGTTAAATATTATAATATCTATTATTTAAATTAAACATTTGTTTAATTTAAATGAAATGAAATTGTTATTTTTAACGATTATATTCAATCGAGGTAACTTACCTTATTGGTTATGTTTATAATAATATAAACATATTAAATAAAATTGTATGCTTGAACCATTGTTATTAGTTGACCATTATCAGTTGAATTTATTATTCATGCGTATTTTAAATTATTGTTTGAATGGATGTTTTTATTTGAGGTTACATATTTAGATGCAGGGAAAACAAGGTGGAGTGATCCAACTGAATTCCTCATTTTTTTTTCATCTAATCATTATATGTAATGTTAATCAATATGATTGGATTATTGATTTGGTTATTGATTGTTGAACCCAAATTCAACGTTTGTTTTGTTACTAACAAATGTGCAGTATTGGTTGAGAAATTGGCACTAGATGGCCTAAATATATATCATTGATTTTCCGTCAGGTGAATTAATAGAAAATGAAGTTATAAAATTTATACTATAACTCAAAATAGATTTCGAAATATATTAGTTTGAATGGAAATTTATAAAAAAGAAATAAATATTTATTATTTGTTATTTAAGTTTATAAGAAATTATTAAATGGTTTTATAATACAAAGTGTCAAGATTAATAAGATTGATTGTTAATAACCGAGATTGATTGTTTTTAAGAACAATTAAAATGGGTTATATTGAAATTGATGATTATTTATTTAATAATAATAAAAGAAAATGGGATTATTTAAATTAATTATATTATTAATTAATTCAAATGAAAAGACTAAAATGAGGATTGATTAACGAGTTAATCTTAGAGTTGACTAAGTCAACTACTTTAACTAAATTTGATTATTAAATTAGGTTCCTAATTTAATGGAAATAGTTAATGGTGAAGTAAACCATTTTTATTGTTAGTAAAATGTTGAAAGTTGATTGTCATTTATTTAATAATGATCAAAGTAATAATCTTTGAACTAAAAATCCATTTGATAAAGGTTTTTGAAACGATAAGGAACTGTTTAAAGTAAAGCGAAGTTTTTAAGCGATTTGACGTTAATAATAATAAAAGTTAAGTTTAAAATGGAAGTTCTAAATTAAATTCTTAATGGAATTGTATTTAATTGGATTCTATAAAACCTAAGTTGGTCGAAGATATAAAACCCAAGTTTTATTGAATATATTATTGGAACGAGTTATTTGAAATGGTCTATCAATGGGATAAAAACAAAGATATGAAATTGAAGAATTAGAACCTAATTGGAGATCAGTTGAGTTAAATGATTTTCTAAGTAATGATCTGATGTTGGATTTGGCCTTCAAGTTTATATTTAGGGAATTACTTTTTTACCGATTTACGATTAGGGACTGACGGATGTTGAAATGGGAAACTGGAACGGAAACCAAAATGTGATCTAAATTCGCTATATTAAAAAAAGAAGAGGTTTTATCGAGATATAACTAAAATGGGTTTCGGAATAAATTGATCAAAGGTTTTATAAATGGATTCTATTTATAAGAGAGTGAGGCTCGTTTTAGTTAATTAAAGGATAGTTTAAATTAATAGAATGATTCTATTAATATATTACTTAATATTGAAATTAAGTAAATGTGGTTCAGATTCAAGTAAGGTTTGCGAAAAGGAAGTAAGATATTATGAACTATAATTCGAAAAGTTATATAAGTTGAATAAAAGGGTTTGAGTGTATTATTATTTTTGAAATAAGAAGTTGAAACATGAATTGCAAATATCGAAAGATTTAAAGATTTTGAGTAACGAATGGAAAATTAAAAAGTCCAAGTGATGTTATATATTAAACTAGTGGATTTATTTTATTTTAATGGTTGTTTATTTCGATAGTTAAATAATAGACAGTCTAGATCTAACCTAACATGTTGTTGGTAGGGAAAGAATGGAATCAAATTTATATTCGAAAACCATTCTGAACTAGCAAATACGTAAACAAAGAAGACATTTGATGTTGGTCGAGATGGTGCAAGTGAAGACCATAAATGTTCACGAGCGAAAGAACTATTGTTGAATTTCTCTAGCAGATCCTAGAGATACATATTTAACAATGGGTCTGTCGTGAGTGAAATCTACGGAGTTGCAAGGGATACTCGCTACTGATCTATAGGGGGATTCCTAGGATGTAATTATAGGGTGCCTTTGATTTTTCCAGTCCTAGTAAAAAATGTATGGACAAATGTCTGACAAAGTATTTCCACATAATCGCATACATTGATTTCTACAGACATACTTCTGTTGGTGGCAAAGGAATTTGTTTTTTTTGCTTATACACCCAGAGTATTTTTATAAGCATCAATTAGTGATTTGATGGATCTGACGATGTGACATTCAAAGAGAATATGGCGAGATGTTCTAAAAGATAATTTTAACGTCAAGCCTCTTCAAACGGGAAACGGTATAAAACTGGGTAGGTCGCATGGCTAAGTGATTCTCTCCCAAGTAAGGTGTATTTTCACCATCTAGAGAAATTTCTATTTGTTCTTCTTTCTCTTCTGTATCTTCCAGGAATAGTTATGTTGGATACAACCGTAAGGAGATAATATATTCGGAACATCCAAGCGAAATGAATGGTCGGTCATATTTAGCCAGGGTTGCAAGATGTTCTTGTTGAATCCTAGTGTATTTGCTCTAGAGGTAGACTGTCGGAAGGTAGCCCTATACCTTTCCATAGTTGGAAATTCATTCTCTAATAAGAGCCGACGGTTTTTGATTAGAGACTATGTATATAGAGTGTGAGATGCAAGGGCTCTACTAGATGGTTATTTACTTAATTTAGACATTATTATAATATTGTAACACCCCATATTTTAACTACACTGAAGAAGATAAATTAAAGAATAATTAGTTTAATATTTAGAATTAAGGGAAACGGACTACGTCATTGCATCAGTCTCGAAATTCTGGTCAAGGTAGACACCTGGTTTGCGAAAAACGTATAACGTATGAAGAAGTTATGGACGGTAGAAGTTTGACGAAGAGAGTAGGAAAAACCGAAGCACTTGACAAGTGGAGCAAGGTATTTTTGCACTGGCGCACCTGTAAAGTTCGCCCAAGTTAATTTTCGGCATCCATACCCCTTCAAGTGGGTGTCGACCCATGGGCCAACTCCCCTTGGGCTGACGTGGCGGGTGAATTCTGGGGGCCGACAACTATATATATGGATCCATTTCTCTTGTTTTATAAACTGAAAATAATGGAAGCTTAGTTGCTATCGGTGTCTGAACTGAATCAAATCTCTTTCTTCTTCTGCAATCCAATTAATCAAGTGTAGATCTGGGATCCAAATTAATCAAGTGTTTCAAGTGTAGATCTGGGATCCAAATTTCACTTTTCTCCTCCTATTCTTCTAGATCCGATCATTGTTAGTTCAAGTTACCTTTAGATTTGAATAATTAAGAGTTAGACATGATATGATCATAATTTGGATATATGCTTAGGATTGAATCATATCAGATCTATTGTAATTTGTAAATCTATTAAATTCTGAATTAACTATGACTTGGATCTTAATAGTTATCCTGTTAGATCTACTTTTGATTATAGATCTAATTCTATTTAGATCATTTTGTACCTATCATGTTGTAGTTGATTTGGATCTTAACCGTTACCATGTTAGATCTACTTTTGATTATAGATCTAATTCTACTTAGATTATTTTGTACCTATCATGTTGTGTTTGATTTGGATCTTAATCGTTATCATGTTAGATCTACTTTTGATTATAGATGTAATTCACTTTTTAGACCATTTTGTACCTATCATGTTGTGGTTATTTTGGATCTATCATTAGTTGGGCATGTTTTAGATTTAAATCTAAACTTTCACCTAATTGTCATGACAAGTCTACCTTGGTTTCACTGTTTAGACTACCTCGTTCCTATCATATTGCGGTTAAATAGAATCTATTATTAGTTTGACATCTAAATTATTATTTAAATCTTATCATGCTAGTTATGGCATCCCTATTATGTTAAGATTGATTCTAATATCACATGTTCACTAGATCCATTCATATATGTCCATCTTATCATTATGTCATTATATGATTATGCCACCACATTTTTATGTCAATCTTGTTAGAATAATCATTTTTGTCACCCTATCCCTTTTATTTTAGCCAGGCTACTTTCTAGCCTAGGCATGACGTTAAATTATGGGAATACGTTTAAATGGGAACGAGGGGAAAAAAGGTATAAATTGGACATAATTTGTAAGTGGAAAGTTTGGCATAACTTAATTTTATGAACATGAATTTGGGCATATAATTAATTATCAACATAATTGGGGAAAAAGAGGCATGAACACCTATAAAGATATAGGTACAACTAATTAATAATTGAAATGCCTAGGATTAAATTAATTAAAAACTGTAATGGCACTTATGACACTAGGTTAGATAGCACTTGCGGTGGAAGTCTGCCCGGAATCGACCGACATATCCAGTGACCGTAAGCGGTGAATTTAATGTGAGATGTATAAGAGCACAAATACGAGACGTGCTATGACACGAGGTTAAGCCCGTCTTGTGGAAGAAGTCTGCCCGGAACCGACCAACTTATCCAACGTCCAAAAGTTGTAGGCCTAATATGGGAGGTCTAGCACATTTTAACCATAATTGAATACGGTAATAATGATGAAAATTTAACCTAGTTAAATCCGTAGGGATTGTATAAACCTGAATGAAACAGTTAGAGGGTTAAGTACATCTTGTGTTGGTGGGTAATATTTGTATATATAGGCCCACAAACTTAACCTATTGGGGTTATGTAATTAAAGATACCATTAGGTAAACATAACCGGTGGAAAACCTAGTAGTGGGGATGCAAGATAAAGGAGAGAGCTTGCATCATCCTGTGTGGGAACCATTTCAATCAGTAACCCTATGTAGGTATCGAATGAGTACTCCCAACTAGATCAGAGTTGGGGCATGCTTACTGAACTGATTGTAAGAGATCCAAATGTGAAGGACAGTGTGGGCAACGCATACTGACTGGGTCCTATGCGTACATGGTCCGAACAGAGGAAGATAAGACGTCGCGACACTGATAGATATGGTTGTGCACATCAATGAAGGGTTTCCACTTTAGGAAGTGATACCTCCTATTGTGGGGCCGACACAGGGTATCTATGGAGTAGGGAGCCGATCGATTAGGTTAGTAATTAGGGTACATCTAGACTATGGTAAGTTTAGGAGTCTGTTATTGGGGCTGCCTATGGAATGTATAGGGTTAAACCCTCTCACCAGAAGTACGCCTAAGTCTACCATTTCATACATGTCGGGGATCATCTCATTCTGGATATACTAGTATTAGTGCAGAGAAATCTCTAGAAGCACAATATACTCTATCATGTTTACCTTGTCGTACTTACTTATGATGATGATATATCTCTTATCCACATTACATTTCTATCATGATACTTTTACTTATTAAATTGCCAAAAGTAACTGGTCTCGCCATCCTTTATGTCTGACCCTTTTTGTTTCCTCTTCTTTCTTCAATTTCCCTCCAGGTTCTCAGGGAGGGAATTCTCAGGCTTAGTCAGGATTCTGCTATCGTCTTTCTTGGAGCTGCTAGATGTATTACTCAAGCTTCTATCTTTGCTACTATGGCTATGTTTTCACTTGGGGATTATGCTTCTTCTATTTTGTACTTTGAAGTTTAAGAATAAGACAGATGTTTTAATGTTGTAATGGTTTTCATGTATTTCAGACATGGGATGTTTTGACTATGCTACTTTATGATGAATAAAGTTTTTATTTCCACTGTAATTTTTATTTTTGTTTCTGTTTACCTATAACGCTTCACAAAACTTAATGCATTCCCTTTGTGGGTGACATTAACGGACGTGGAGTGTCACAAATATCATAATAAATATGATTTCAAAATGTTTTGGGTTATCGTAAGGTAAAAACAATTCGTAGTTATGTGTGTATTTGGTTTTACGATTACCCTTTTCTTTCGAAAAGATTTGGACTTTAAAATCAAGTTGGATGATACTGATAAACTTAGTGAGTTTTATTACATAGGTTCACTAGACTGATCCTAGCGTTTGCAAAGCTCGGGTCACACCAAATTTTATAGGTTCATGTTATCTGACGCTGTGAAGAGACAAGTTAAAAGAGTGAAAACGTATGATATTATTTAGTTATTATTCCACTGTGTTTTATACATGAGGACAGATTGCTATAACTGTCTAATTGTATTGATTTGCTCTAATGACTGTGAATTTTATTTAAATCTCTCAATAAAGATTTATTTCTATATTATATTTTGTTCCGCTGTGATGTGAGACTCTATGTTGTATTGGTTTTTCTTCTTATTCTTATGTTCTTTCTTTTCTCACTCTCTATTATTCTTTCTTTTACTTTTTGGGTTTTCGGTGCTTGAGTCTGGACACGGGATGTATTAATGTCGAATTCGAGAGTTGAATTTCCTGGGGCACTACAGTTGGTATCAGAGCAATGGTTTAGTAATAACCTTGGCCCTGTTGTGTATCTCGATAGAGATTGGGATAGTAGTACCCTAGATCAAGTTGAGTGTGTATATGTGAGAGAGCGTATTTGTAGATTTTATATAAATATGTTTTTGTACTGTATTGTTTTATCGGTTCAAGTTGTACTGGCAATTAATATAAATTATTTTGTAAAGAAGGTAAATGAAATAATTTTACCTAACTTATATTTTTTTATATGAAGGAAATAATTTTATCGAATTATTGATATTGAATATTGTTAGACCAAAAAGTGGTTCTAACACCCAATTGACTGATAATTTTAGGAAATAACAATTCAAAATAGATAAAGAAGAGAACCAACACACATGATTTATAGTGGTTCGACGTTAACAAGCGTGCGTCCACTTTTTTCTTCTTTAATTGAAGAATTGATTACAAGTACAATAGTAATAGTCACTCAACCTCACAAAGACAATCAATAATCTCTCCAATTTCATAGAAATATACCCAATAACTTAGAGAATAATATGTAATAATCAAAGAGATGTCATTGGTGATGGAGTTTGGGCCGATGGAGAGCCAAAAGACATTTCAAAATCGGGTGTTGTGGTATATTTATAAGCATAGAGTATAGGCGGATTGGATGCCACGTGGGTCCCATCTCGTAAATCTTGGATTCGGATGCTCAATGGTGAGGACAACACATCAACAATGTGGTGGTAATCGCTCTGGATTTGTAGGAACATGGTATGTAATTATTTTAGGATTGCAATTGTTGGATCGGATCAGTAGAGGGTGTTTCGAACCGATCCTATGCTTATCAGCTTGGACTCGATTCGATTCGTTCATTGCGATCCGATCCCGCTCCATGATGTTTGGTGGAAGTGAAGATATCAAGCGATTCGACCTGGTATTTCCTCTAACACCCGATCCAATTGTTTCCTCTCTTCGATGGACTATGTCTTTCACCTTTAAGTGTATCCAACATTCAATTACCAAGCTTTGTATAGCATGGTTACAAAGAAGGATAACATATTGCCCCCTCGAAGTACGTTTCATCAGAAAATGAGACGTGATTTGAAATCGTCATCCTGTCCATTCCCAAATTGGTGCTAATCAAAAGTCGCTCTATCTATAGAACCACGACAGTTGTTTGAAATCACACTTCCTGATTTTTGCGTTATGTATAAATAGGATACCTGATTTATTGTCATCGCTATTATACTTAATAACTCGAAGCTTTCTACTAGGGTATAATCGAATTTCTAGGTGAAATCTCCTACTTCTGTTGTCTGAAAAAGTTATAATTACCTAGTTCAATTAAGTTGTCCTACCTGTATGCCTTCATATGCCCGCACCGTCATGTATAACTTCTTTATATCCTTTTTATTTTCATCTTCGTTCGACTTTTTCATTATACCACAGGATCATATTTTCATAGTGCGGACCGGTTCTAGGAGGTTCGAACCACTTACACGATCAACCCTTCCATCCTTTTTTATTTCCATCGCCTAAAAATTGAATTGGTCCAGCCCATCTTATCAAGGAATACAAAAAGCCCTTTTACCCCACTATTTAAACCGCTCTCCCCTTTCTTCTTCTTATTCTTCACCGCCATTTTCCCCAATTCTATCTAGAAAACCTAACCCCCAACTTCAAAAGCTCGTTCAATCCTTTAAATTAAATATATAGGTAGGTGCAGAGTCATTACTTGATTTGATCTTTAATTTTGTGTAAATAACATGTGAATTCTTGTGTTAGTTTGTGTTGCGCCTCCAAATCAATGGCGGAATTGAAATCTAGGTTACCCGAATTGACAGTGACATGGTTGTCTCCTCAAGATGGCGAATTTGATGGCCTATGTCCATTGGTGAAGATCTTGGGTAAGAGATTTGGTTTGAATTCGATGAAGGGGGAGTAATAAAAGTAAGGTTTTTTGACAAGGGTGAAAGAAAGGGAAGAAGATGGTGTACTTGGAGGAGCAGAAATAGATCGAGTCAGGTTATATGATATTGAAGGCGAAGTCAGGTGCACTCGGGTGTATGGAGCAAATTATCACAAGCCGCATCGGTTTGGGTTGTATTTCACCATCTGATCCGATGTAATTCCAGGCAACATTCCCTATTCGACCAATCATTATTTCTTTTGAACCCCGATCCAATCCGATCCGAAGTGATTTCTTATAGTACCCCGACTCAATCAAGCGTCCTTATATGAGAGAATCTGATCCGTTCTGGTGTTTATTATATGGAATATACATACAACTTAACTCTATTATACTTGGATGATACTAAAACTTTGACGATGTGGACTTGCAACATAATCTTGCACATAACCCAATCATAATCCAATACAACTCATAGGTTTGCAGACAGTTAGGATAGAGCCTTCTAAACTGGGTCTTCTAGAATTAACAAACTTGATTTTCCTTTATATTGCTTTCTATTCTGCTTACTCTATACTTTCTGATTTCAACACTACACATACCCGCATAGATTAGCACGTGCTCACACACAGGGGGCACGACCTATTATACTCTAATCCCTATCATCTTTTAGATAGTACAACGATCATGTCTGGAAGACGCTCGGTTAGATTGGTAGATAAAATCAAAGCTTCGGTTCCATCTGAAAACCCCAATCCCGAGGATATTTCATCTAATTCAGATCCAAAATAGGATAGCGCTAGCTCAGACTACGAGATAGCAATCCACGAGAGTGGTGAATTATCTGGAAGTGAGGTTTCCGTAGATGAAGAGGTGGAAGGAGGAGCGGGAGAATCTCACGCTCATGATGAATTTGGAAATGCAACTATCTTAGAATCACCTGACGATTCCGTTATGTCGATAATAGCTGAGCCCAAACATAGATGCATATGTTTAAGACATGGGATTCTTTGGGATGAGATCAAGGTAGCAAGTAAAGTAGATTTTCCTCAGAATCCACCAAAAGGGTATGTGGCGATTAGTCAGTTGATGTGCATTGTAGTAGCCTTCCCTCCGTTTCCACCATTCATCGTCGATTTTCTAAGGCGAATGCGGATTATCCCCATGCAACTTCATCCCAATGATTATGCCTATCTATACACATTGTATATCGCTTACATGGAGATTCTAGGAATAGAACTTACGTTCGAAGATGTAAATTTTTTCTATCACTTTAAACATCGAACAAAGGAAACTCCATCCTTTGTATACCTCGAATCTATGCCAAAAAGGAAAATTATCAATGAAGCATTTATCTAAGCTTACTTTCCCCGATAGGATCTTTACTTCCAAGGATATTGGCATGGGACCTTTCTTTCCTACATCCGAAGAAGCCACTCCTGAAAAAGTTGGAGAGACTACACAGACAAGTCTAACTCCAGGCTCTGTTCTATCATGGGGATCACTTAAGACATATGCATTACACTCTTGCCCCCGATCCTTCAGTGGGGGTAGGAACTCATTTTCATTGGCACTTACATTGACTGCCTTTTTACTTTACTGACGTGCCCAGGTTAAAGTGTGATCAGAGCAATCTTTAATCGTGGTGCACCATTACCCCTCGAGTATATTGTCTTCGTGTCCTTTATACTCTCTCTCTCTCTCTCGGATCATGATAGTTAAAGTCGAGGACGTTATCTTCCCTTCCTTTATACTCTCTCTCGGATCATGAGAGTTAGTTAGTCATGAAAACGGTCATCCCGTTCGCTCCATCTTTCCCGATACACCCTATTTCTTAGTACGGAGTCTCACAGGAACGAGTACCATACTCATTCACAATTTTAATTCAAATTTTTTATTTCAAACCCGGAGCAAAATAATCATAGGATATACAGAGATAAATGCATGAAAGATAAATGATACACAATAATTTATAGTGGCACAGCTAAATCATAACCTACGTCCACTTTATTACCTTTTGTTTATATTAACTAGACTATTCTAGGCAAGTCGTGCCTTTTTACAAAGTTTATAAAACAAAAGATTCAGTACAGTCTTAAGTCAAGTAGTGCCGCAAGTGCTGGGCATTCCATGCTCTAGGGATTTCATTGCCATCTACAATTGTCAGCTTGAAAGCTCCTTTGTCAAATTTTCGCTGAATGGCATACGAACCTTCCCATTACGGACCTAGGAATACAGGGGTTAGGAAGACACATTTCAAAACTAAGTCTCAAGAGTCAAAGGTCCAGGGCCGAACCTTCCTGTTGTAGTATCGTGCAACTTGTTGTTTATGCCTCGAGGCGCGTAAGTCTTCTTCATCTCTATTTTCCATGACCATATCCAAGGATTCAAGAAGAAGCGCTCTGTTCGTCATCGGATCATAGTACGTTGTCCTGTTAGAGGGAACTTCCACCTCCACTGGAATGAATGCCTCTGATCCAAATGAAAGCTAGAAGGGGGTATGACCAGTCGTTGATTTGTAAGTCGTTTGATAAGCCTACAATGCTAAGGGCAATTTGTCAACCCATATGGCCTTTTCTTGCTTCAATCGCTTCTTTAGAATGGACTTAATAATTATGTTTACTGCCTCGACTTGTCCATTTGATTGTGGGTGAGCAACTGCTGTATATCTCTTTTCGATCTTATATTTATAGCAGAAATCTTTGAACTTGGTGTTGTCGAACTGGGTTCCATTGTCATTTATGATGGCTTTGGGAACCCTAAATCAGAAAATTATGTTCCTGACAACAAAATTAATCACCTGCTTTGTCGTGATCATAGTTAATGGCTCGGCTTCTGCCCATTTGGTAAAGTAATCTATGACGACGATTGCATATATTGCTCTATCTTTGGAGATTGGCAGATTTCTAATGATGTCTATCTCCCACACAGAGAATGTCCACAGACTTACCATTGACTAAAGCTAATTAGGAGGTGCTCTGGGAATCTTTGCAAATTTCTGTCACCTATCGCAACATCGTGAATAATCAGCTGCATCCCACTTCATGGTAGGCCAAAAGTAGCCATACAGTAATATCTTCTTAGCCAACGTTGGACCTCCAGTGTCATCTCCACATTCACGCCTGTACACCTATTTTAGTACACGTTTGATGTCATCATGTGTTATACATCGGAGCAAGTGCATTGAAAATCCTTGACGGTAAAGAACCTCATCTTGCATGACATATCTTGACGCTTTACGAACAACAGCCCGTCTCTCACTCTTTTTCATCATGAGAGTTTGTTTTGCAGGAAGTTCTTTATTGGCGTCATCCATGATTCTCTCTGTAGTTCGGTTTCCAATACTGGATCAACCTCCATCTGGTCAATGCTCGATGCTCCTAGCATTTCAACCAGAACCATTTCGGTTTCTTGAAGGTTGTCGGAGCTAGCTAGCTTTGCCAAACTATCCGACATCTGATTTTTTTGCTCACGGAATATGGGATATGCTATAATGTCCAATGCCATCCAATAGCTCATCTACCTTCCCCAAGTAGGTTACAATCCGTGGTCCTTTTATCTGAAACTCCTTTTGGACCAGGCAAACAACAATTTTAGAGCCACAGAACATGTTTAATGTTGTTACCCCCAAACCCTTAGCAAGTTTCAACCTGGCAGTCAGCCCTCTATTCGGAATCATTATTAGTTGCAGAAAATTTTAATCGCAGGGCATAGTAAATTGATCGTCCTTATGTAGTTTTCAAGACAACTCTGGTTCTCGGTCATCAATCATTCTTATAACCATCAGTGTATGTTGGATCTAGATTAACCCTAGAGGGGGGTGAATAGGGTTTATCACAATTTTTAACTGAATTAAAAATCTAACGAGATATATAATAACAAACAGATCACAGAATATAGCAGAAACAGAAAAGCAGAAAATAAATCACGCACATATATACCAAGCTTTGGCAAAACCCTGCCTACTGCTGCATTCCTAAGGTTTCTACTAGGTGATAGAACAGACCCCGCTTACAATCCCCGTAAACTTGCACTTCCTGCTCCTGTACTAACCCTACACTCAAAACCCTAGACTGGTTGATATCCCCTCGACCGGATTTTCCCGTATTATAAACCCGTAACACGTAACCCAGATTTTACAGACTCTGTCAACTGTCAGTCAACACCCTGACTTATTCTCCCTAGATTTTACAGACTCTAGAACTATTTGATTATTTTACAACTCGAAATAAAAAAATAGTACAACAAAAATTACAAAACAAAATATGAAACCGTAGTTTAAAAGATTAAAAGGTGGAGTTTAAATATTAAAGGGTCATCCCCTTTTTCTCTAGAAATGTCGGCCGGTCCATTTCCTTTGGTTACACCCGAACACTTTGCTTCCTTTTGAAAAAGGGAAAAAGAATGGCGGCGGCAGAACGAATTTCTAGGGTTTCTTTTGATATCCAAAATCTAATCCCTGCTGGATAATTCAAAGTTGTAATCTCTGATGCTATTCCTCACGTTGTTCCTCTATGATCAATGATTTGGGGCTTCTCTCTTTCATCGATTGAATTGGATGGCGATCGAAAATAAATTGTGAGTATTCCACTTTTATTTTTCTGATTGCTCTCGATTTTGTTGTTGATTTTCGATACTCTCTGCCTGTGATGTAATTGGTGTAGTTATAGGAATAAACACAAAACCTTAAACCTCTGATTTCGTGATAAATGGCTTGACTGATTGTGTTTTTCCCCTTTTGGCTGCATGATACTCCTCGGCTTAAATCTGGAAACATATAAATGTTTTTCCTTGCATGAATTTTGGATTGCCGAATCCATTCTCCAAATTGATTGATTTCCTGGCTTTAATTTTTGACTGGATTGATTTTTTTTCAAAACTGGAAGTACTCAACCTTGATTTAAAGAAGTATTCACCGATTTGAAAATGTGCATGACTTGCGTGATTTTCCACTTGGTTAAAAAGAATTCAGACATGAATTTTGCCCCTCTCTGAATCTGGTTAATTTGCATGTTTCCTGACTTGAAATGATGCCGTGAATGTGATGTTAATTTGTTGCCATGATTTAATCAAAACTGATTTATTACTGGAATTATTGCCTTGATTTTGTTGTAAGAATATTTGGAAAATATTGACACAATTTTCTGGCCTTTGAAAAACAACAATTTCATTCCTGGAAACTTTTGAATTTCAGAAATAAACTCTTGCCAGTTTTGTTCCTGCACTTCTTTCCTAAACATTTCTCCATTGATATCTTCCTAAAAATAATTTTTGCCTTGTATTTGAGCTTTGAAACTTGCCCATGCTTAGTTGCACTTGAGTACTGCTCCATACATATGACTTCTCCATTGAATCAAATTAGACATGCACTTGTTCCAGAAATATTTTGCAAATAAATAAATGCCAAATATACAGAGATTTCTTGGATTTGTTTTTCATGGATGAACCATGTTTACTGCTCTATCACTTTGTAGACCATGCCGCAATGTTAAGATGTACACTTGCACACATGCTAGAGTTTGCTAATCATTGTATATGTTGCCATTCATGCTGAAACTGATCACTATCCATGTATTGCTATGTTCACTATGTTTTGTCCATGCTGTATCCCACTGAGCTGCTTGTAATTCAGCACTTGAAACTTCCCTGACTTTTGCATCTTATATATATCCATTATTGTTATGTCACTTGAACAAGTTGGTTGTTGACATACTTGTAGCTGCACCATACTGTCATCCATTCATGTATGCTGCTAAACATAATGCTCCACTCTTCTTTCGAAACATTCCGTAGCTATATGTTTGTGGACATGTTCGCTGAACTCTTTATCATTGTTACACGACTATGTTGTTGTGGCCACTGCTCATTGCATTTGTTGTTCACTTGTTTTCTAGGTCCATGTACTTGAGTTGACCTGCCTTGTAAACCTGCATATGTTTCACTGCTGTGTTGCACCATCTTGTACAAACTGATTTGAACCTGTCCACTTTGTCTACTTGCATGTTGTTTTTGCTGTTATGACACTTGAAGTTGTCATACATGGCTAGACCATGTTTTGTTTGACCACTTTGGTTACTATGTATTGTAGTGCTTTGTTCTTTGTGCAAAAAAAGCACTTTGTTGGCTGGTTTGAAAGTATTCATGCATGCTCGACCATTTTGCTAATTCTTAAGTTTTGCTTTGAAAATAGTTTGAGCTCTCGAGTATATTCATATGCACTGAGTCGAGTTGGTCCACGCGCCTACTCCTTAGTTGCATTTTGATTGGCGTGGCAGTGCACGCGTGTATATTTATACACGTGTGTATATGCAGCCATCAAACAAGATTTCATGTCCCTGTACTATATACAAACTGACTTGACACAGATGAATCAGGTCAAGTCATGAAAAATGATGAGAAACACACCAGAAAACTGAGGCAAATAAAAATTTTAAAAATAAAAAATTATATTCACATGTATTTTGAAAATTATTTCTGTTCCATATACTCTCTGTGTGTGTTTTTCTGTATATGACAGGTATGAAGATTGGACCGACTGAAGAATGCTGTGAAGACAGAAGACAAGTACAGACAGTGAAATGTATGAGTGTCTGTATATGAGTCAATGTGAATGTATATATAGAAATGTATAACCGAGTGTTGAGTGATATGTAGTGAGGAGCTGATGTATAGAAAACAAATTGTACTGATGTATTTAATAGACAAACTTGATGGAAATAAAATATTATTTTATTATTTTCAACCAAACTTGACTATATTATTCTGTTTATAAGTACAATATTCTGTGATTTGAATAAATAATGGAGTAATAAATAATTGTACTGTTTAAATGTTAGAAATAGAATATTATATTTAAATAAAATACAGTGTGAATCTTTGAATGTCTATATAGTCGTATTTTATTTAAATATAAATATTATATTCCTGTCTGTGATGTATAAATAGAGCATTACAGTAACAAACACATTTAAAATATTATTTATTTTGTAACACCCCACCTCCTCTAAGGTCACTCACAAAGGGAATGCACTAGCTTTGGTGGAGCATTATCTAGGTAAACATACACAGAAATATTGCAAGACATAAAATATAAAACAGCGGAAGAAGAACCAAATTTCATTGCTTTAAAATCTAGAAATGTCTAAAGCCTTTTACATCAAAATGCTATTAAATCCATTACATCGAAATATGTCTTGCAATAGTAAAGAAGCATAAAACCATAGTCATAAATCATTCCCCAAGTAAAACAGCACAGCAAGCCATAGCCAAGAGAAATCCAAGCAGTACATGAAAGAGCCTGGGTGCTTGGTAAGATCCGAACTAAGCTGTATTCCCACCCTGCGAACCTGGGGGGGGGGGACGAAAGAAAAAGAGGCAAAACAAACTAGGTCAGTCATAAAGACTGAGTAAGCCCTAGTGGCTTTCAGCATAAAAACAGGTGAAGATATTATGGCATGAATAAACTGAAAGTAAACATAAATATGATGGCATGGTAAGCTATAGGCACGATGAATCGAGTATAACATCCCATGCTTCCTATCAAGAGTATCATCACAAGGTTCCTACCAAGTATCACATTGCAAGGTTTCTATTAAGTATAACATCGCAAGAAATCTAAGCTTCACCATTCCACTATTTTCTTTGATTTCCTATATTCTTTGCACCAACTGTACTAGTACCTCAACCCGTATCATCCTTTCCATGTATATGTACAGTCCCTTGCCGTATATCGTATGGGTTTCATTTCATATTTCTATACTACTTCAAAGTCGTGCCACCATTCTTGAAATCGTTTGGACCGCCACCCTTGTTCTGGCTAGGTTTCCTTATCATGAACTATCGCGTGTTCAACTAGGATTTATGCCATCTAGGACCACTAGGGACTATGCTACCTATTGAACGTTTTCTAGATTCGATTAGGGTTTATGCCACCTAGGACCACTAGGGATTATGATACCTAACGAACAACACCCTTTTTCCACGTAACGATCTATTAATCGATCGGCTCCCTACAAGTCCTAGCTCGTTTATGTGTCTGTGTCATACGGCCCAATCATGAAATGTAGTCACCTGTGCTAGGTCCACCATAGGGTGTATCAAGCCCTAGGGTGCCCACCACCGACATGAATCAAGCACGCACAGTGTAAACCTACAGGTGCCCAATTCCTGCTTTTTCAACTCCGAACCCATAGTCCGCCTGAACCTACGATGGCGCACCAACTCAGCCGTCGTTCTGGTCGCTTACAATCAGCCCACTAATCGTGCCCCACCCTGCCTAGTTCCAGGGTACCGTGATACATCTGGTGGGTTACTGCTGAAAAGGACCGCGTAACTAGGGTTTCCGTCCAGTAGGTTAAGTGTTATCATTTAAATTCGAGACTTAACCCCATCAGTCTAGCATGTCAAGTTGGTTAAGTGTTGTCGTTCAAGTTCATGACTTAACCCGCCTACGTGTCATGTCAAATTGGCTAAGTGTTGTTGTTCAAGTTCATGACTTAGCCCTACGAATCATGTGTCAAGTTGGTTAAGTATATTCAAGCGGTTCATGACTTAACCCTATCAAATCATCGTGTCAAATTGGTTAAGTATATTCAAGCAGTTCATGACTTAACCCTATCAAATCATCGTGTCAAATTGGTTAAGTATATTCAAGTGGTTCATGACTTAACCCTATCAAATCATCGTGTCAAATTGGTTAAGTATATTCAAGCGGTTCATGACTTAACCCTATCAAATCATCGTGTCAAATTGGTTAAGTATATTCAAGCGGTTCATGACTTAACCCTATCATGTGGCATTAATTCATTAATGCACCCAAACTCTCACATCAGACCTGTTGTTGTGGTCACTGGATATGCCGGGCGGTTCCGGGCAGAATTACACCACAACTCAGTCTGACCTCGGGTTTTCAAGTGCGATATGACCAACTACCCACATTGGATCATATTGTTTGCAGTAACTGGATTTGCCGGGCGGTTCCGGGCAGAATTACACTGCAAACTCATCCCATCCTCAAGTTGGCCATTTTCAAGTTCATTCTAAGTGTCATGTCCATGTTCAATTTTCATGTCAAGTTCGTGTCAAGTTTCTAAGCGAGTTTCATGTCAAATTCTCATATCAAGTTTTCGGGTTTCCACTTATGCCTATTATCAGGTTCATGATTCGTATTTATAACCAATTCATGTTTGCCTAACCTACCCAATTTGTATCCCCATCGCATGTAAATGTAAATCGATCTAATTACAAGTAGATCCAGGTCCAAAATAAAAGGGAATAACTTCCCAACTATGATAGGAAAAAGAACGAGCACAAGGTGATAAATCTGACATGATATAGCTTGGGATAATTGGTTACAACATCACTGCATATAGAGAATAAAAGGCTTTCAAATCTGGCATAATAAGGTGATAGTCATGATAAAAATTGACATAAAAGAATAGGCATGCAAAAGCAAGCCAAATAAAAGGATAATGGATCAATGGTCTTGGTGTACAATATGGTTTTCAACTATAGTGTTATGAATAATCAACTGTAGTAGTCAATTGGCCACAATAGTCATAGTCGTAGTGAATCATAAGCAATTAATCACAATTGTCATGAATAATCCAAAATAGTTCTAGACTACTACCCTAAATAGTCATAGGCAATTAATTATAATAGTTTCAAGGTCATGGTCATATACAATAGCCTTATGTTCATAATCATAGGCAGTAATTCATAGTCACAAGTCATAGGTGAATAGCCACAATTGTCCTTATCATAGTCATAGGCAATAGTCTTATGTTCTCAGTTGTAGGCATAGGCATAGTCCTTGGCCATTAACAATAGTTTCAATGCCATAGGCGTGATAATATTTGATTTACAACATGAATAGGCCTAAGTTAATTTTCATAGCAGTATTCCAAAAGTCAAGGTCCAAGAATAGGTATAAATCAATTATCATACATGGGTCCAATTCCAATTGATAACATGAATAAGTCCAAACTGATTTCATAGCAATATTCCCAAATTCAAGATTCAAGAGAGGATAGGGTGAAACTGAATTAACAAGTCTTATCATCAAGTCAAGATCCAAGAATTCATTTTACAATCTAGCGTTTGAATAATAAACTAGGTCCAACATCATGAATGGGCATGATTCCATCGATAAGAAATAACCCAAAATCATAGATTCAAGAAGAGACAAGTACGGATCCAAATAGATAATCAAGCTTAGGTCCAATTTCATTTTATTCCATGTCCATATTAAATTTAACAAGTTTCAATCTCAAAGTAACTAGAACTTACAGAGCGCGGATCGAGAATTACAGTGCAGAGATTTGATTCTGGAAAGAGTTATTGCAGTTGTTGAATCTCTATTTGTTTAGTCTTGTTCTAGTTGAAAATCCCCAATTTGCAATTCCTAGATGTTTTCTTGACGAAGAAGAAGTAGTCACTTTTAATTTTAATATTATCATTTTGATTTTTCACAGGGGTATCATAAGGACAGAATGAAATGGTGTAGAGAGAATGAGGCTACGGGGCTTCTTATATAGGGTTAGCAGACGAATCAGGTCACGAAACAGGTCTAATTACATCAGAATGCATCTGGCTCAGGAAATAGGTTCGGGAGGCAGGTCGACCCCCTGGTCGACACTATGGTCGACCTGGTCCCTGGGAGGTCGGCACTATGGTTGACCTCCAGGTTGACCTGGTCTATGGGCATGAGTTTTCCCGCCCTGCCTGCTGCGGGGTTTGAATTCGAATTTCAAATTCGAATTTCGAGCTGTCTTTGATTCTAAAAATTTCTGAAAATTCTAGAGGTCATAACTTGGTCATACGAACTCTGATTTTCGAAAACTCGGACTCGTTTCCAAGCAGAATTTCGAGACGAACGTAATGGCGCAACCCGTTTCCCTTGATTCTTATTTTAAAATTTAATTATACCCTGATTTCTAGTTTTAACATGTTATTAAAATTCGGGCTGTTACATTCTCCCCTCCTTAATGGATTTCGTCCCCGAAATATTCAAGTTAAGAAGAATGTGTCCTACCATCCAATCATCCATCTACTCAATTATCAATCACAGGCATCCATTGTCCTTAAGAGATTTTTGATGTTGTATGATCATATGCAGAAAGTGTGTGTATATGTTCCTTATCTAATGTAAATGATCAGGCTTGATTGATCTTCTTAATGCAAAATATGTTTAGTGCCATGAGTCCAACATGTATGCAAATAGTCCTAGTCACATAAACACTATATATGTGCACAAACATCCATCCATATGCAACATCCAAATGATAACATATCAAGTTTCCATCCATGTACAAGTATAAACATTCATGCATATGCAATATGAGATGTGCCTGAGCCGATCTAGTGCCTAATATGTGTTATGCAACCACGAGAAACCACTTGCGACCACTTGCAACCATCAATCATAACATGTCTCAAACACATGTTTCACCCAATTGTTCCTACCTAAAAATATAGCCGAATGATAGAAGCAAGTAAAAACTTCGTGCCCATTAGGCAATGTCAAAGCTGGAAATCTACGTCACATATATACTGAATAGGAGAAGAACTCCTTAAGCACCAGCCCATATCCTATAAAATCCAAAAAGTTTAGTCAACCCAAAGGACACCCTCAAGCCCCAACATGTATTACTAACAGATAAGTCATACTCCCTATGGGGTTTGCAACAGAAATAGGATTGAGAATAGGAACGAGATGTTATACTTAAAGATAGCATACAAGTAAGCTCTACAGGAAAAGAGGGATCAAGGATATACTCTTAAAAAGAGATATGATGCGTGTGTCTAGCCTTCGATCTTCTAAGTCGTATTTCCTTGAGCTTAACTCCATCGTGCTTTGACCGTCTTTAACTACACAATTTCGTAGTTCCTTAATTCTTGTTCCTAGAATATGAGTTGGAACTCATTCCACTGTCGCCTCTCGTTCCACTTTCGCTTATTCTCTTTCTAGTATACCCGATTCAAACATAACTACGTACTCATGGTTTCATGCAAGCTCTCCAAAATTCACTGGTGAATCTTGGATCTCATTCACTTACTAGAAGGTATTCCACATAAATGAATTATCTGTTGAAAATAAACAGATGCCAACCATGTTGCCAAGTGTACTTACTAAGGTGATTTTCTATAACTCATGCATAAGCGAAATGAACCATCCGCCTTAGTGGCGAACACTACTCGAGCGGATCGATAAATGTATCAAGAGATTCTAGGTAACTAAGCATGGCAGAACCCTAAGGGTTACACTAGATTTCGAGCGAATTATCGAGGCGAGTCAAGAGTCTAACTACCCTCTTTTCATACTCGAGAATGGTATCATTTCTGGATAACCACTCCATCCCTAGAATCAACCCATAGACCAAAAACATAAGCTTTACTTCTAAACTCAACACTTAGCATAGACATTCTCAAATCCAAACAAGTCATGAATAAATGAGCCGATTCCCCAACAGGATTTGAGACAAAAATGGGATCCTCTACACGCTAGTACTAAGGTGTAGAGACTCAACTATCGAAGCAGAATTAAAAGGATGCAATGTACAAAAACAAAGTTCCAACGGGATGAGAGAAAAGAAAATATAAGCCTTTAACAGAAACGTTACCACCTCTCTTAGGTACGCTAGTAGTGAGAGCATATAATTGTCCTCTCGACGATCTTGTTCTTTGCCCTTGTCCCTGTCCTATAATACTTAATTACATGTCCCTTTTTACCATACTAAAGATATTCTCTCTTGTCATGGGTTTTTATTATTCTTTCACTTGGCCTCTTTCCTTTCACTTTTTTCCTCTTTGTGGATTAAGCCATATCAAAAAGTTTCTCATCCTTAGACTTGTGTTCTTTATCCTCGTTCCTATTATCCTTGTATAGCTTGTTGAAAAGTTTCTCGAAAGCTACTTCCATCGCACGACAACCCTACAAAGTTTGAAATAAGATTAGTCGCAAGTAGAACTATTGCGGCTACAAATGGAGGTTGGACACTACTTTGCCCTCCGACATGTGTCGTACGCATAAAAAAACTATGGTAAAAAGAGAGAAAGAAGAGATTCAAACAGAGAATCAAAAGATAGTGCATATGGCTTTGGGGAATATTCCTTTCATAAAACAAAACTTTTCTTAGAAAAATACTTCTTCGTAAATGTTTTGAAAATAATTTCAGAAGGTTTTTAAAAAAACTTTTGCCCAGTCTGGTAACCTTCTGCTTTGATACCAAATGTAACACCCCACCTCCGCTAGGGTCACTCACAAAGGGAATGCACTAGCTTTGGTGGAGCACTATCTAGGTAAACATACACAGAAATATTACAAGACAGAACATATAAATCAGCGGAAGAAGAACCAAATTTCATTGCTTTAAAATCTAGAAAGGTCTAAAGCCATTTACATCAAAATGCTATTAAATCCATTACATCGAAATATATCTTGCAATAGTAAAGAAGCATAAAACTATAGTCATAAATCATTCCCCAAGTAAAACAGCACATAAAGCCATAACCAAGAGAAATCCAAGTAGTACATGAAAGAGCCTTGGAGCTTGGTAAGATCCGAACTAAGTTGTATTCCCACCCTGCGAACCTGGGGGGGAAACGAAAGAAAAAGAGGCGAAACAAACTGGGTCAGTCATAAAGACTGAATAAGTCCTAGTGGCTTTCAGCATAAAAACAGTTTAAGATAATATGGCATGAATAACTGAAAGTAAACATAAGCATGATGGCAAGGTAAGCTACAGGCACGATGGATCAAGTATAACATCCCATGCTTCCTATCAAGAGTATCATCACAAGGTTCCTACCAAGTATCACATTGCAAGGTTTCTATTAAGTATTACATCGCAAGATTTCTAAGCTTCACCATTCCACTATTTTTTTGATTTCCTATATTCTCTGCACAAACTGTACTAGTACCCCAACCCGTATCATCCTTTCCATGTATATGTACAGTCCCTTGCCGTATATCGTACGGGTTTCATCACGTATTTCTATACTACTTCAACGTAGTGCCACCATTCTTGAAATCGTTTGGACCGCCACCCTTGTTCTGGTTAGGTTTCCTTATCATGAACTATCGCGTGTTCAACTAGGATTTATGCCACCTAGGAACACGAGGGATTATGCTACCTATTGAACGTTTTCTAGATTCGATTAGGGTTTATGCCACCTAGGACCACTAGGGATTATGCTACCTAACGAACAACACCCTTTTTCTACGTAACGATCTATTAATCGATCGGCTCCCTACAAGTCCTAGCTCGTTCATGTGTCTATGTCATACAGCCCAATCATGAAATGTAGTCACCTGTGCTAGGTCCACCATAGGGTGTATCAAGCCCTAGGGTGCCAACCACCGACACGAATCAAGCATGCACAGTGTAAACCAACAGGTGCCCAATGCCTGCTTTTTTAACTCCGGACTACGTGCTCAACCATATTCCGCCTGAACCTATAATGGCGCACCAACTCAGCCATTGTTCTGGTCGCTTACAATCAGCCCGGTAATCGTGCCCCACCCTGCCTAGTTCCAAGGTACCGTGATACATCTAGTGGATTACTGCTGAAAAGGACCGCGTAGCTAGGGTTTCCGTCCAGTAGGTTAAGTGTTGTCATTTAAATTAGAGACTTAACCCCATCAGTCTAACATGTCAAGTTGGTTAAGTGTTGTCATTCAAGTTCGTGACTTAACCCGCTTACGTGTCATGTCAAATAGGCTAAGTGTTGTCGTTCAAGTTCTTGACTTAGCCCTACGAATCATGTGTCAAGTTGGTTAAGTATATTCAAGCGGTTCATGACTTAACCCTATCAAATCATCGGTCAAATTGGTTAAGTATATTCAAGCGGTTCATGATTTAACCCTATCAAATCATCATGTCAAATTGGTTAAGTATATTCAAGCGGTTCATGACTTAACCCTATCAAATCATCGTGTCAAATTGGTTAAGTATATTCAAGCGGTTCATGACTTAACCCTATCATGTGGCATTAATTCATTAATGCACCCAACCACTCACATCAGACCTGTTGTTGTGGTCACTGGATATGCTAGGCGGTTCCGGGCAGAATTACACCACAACTCAGTATGACCTCGGGTTTCCAAGTGCGATATGACCAACTACCCACATTGGATCCTACTGTTTGCAGTAACTGGATTTGCTGGGCGGTTCCGGGCAGAATTACACTGCAAACTCAACCCAACCTCGAGTTAGCCATTTTCAAGTTCATTCTAAGTGTCATGTCCATCTTCAATTTTCATGTCAAGTTCGTGTCAAGTTTCTAAGTGAGTTTCATGTCACGTTCTCATATCAAGTTTTCGGGTTTCCACTTATGTCTATTATCAGGTTCATGATTCATATTTATAACCAATTCATGTTTGCCTAACCTACCCAATTCGTATCCCCATCGCATGTAAACGTAAATTGATCTAATTACAAGTAGATCCAGGTCCAAAATAAAAGGGAATAACATCCCAACTATGATAGGAAAAAAAACGAGCACAAGGTGATAAATCTGGCATGATATAGCTTGGGATAATTGGTTACAACATCACTGCATATAGAGAATAAAAGGCTTTCAAATCTGGCATAATAAGGTGATAGTCATGATAAAAATTGACATAAAAGAATAGGCATGCAAAAGCAAGCCAAATACAAGGATAATGGATCAATGGTCTTGGTGTACAATATGGTTTTCAACTATAGTGTTATGAATAATCAACTGTAGTAGTCAATTGACCACAGTAGTCATAGTCGTAGTGAATCATAAGCAATTAATCACAATAGTCATGAATAATCCAAAATAGTTCTAGACAACTACCCTAAATAGTCAATGCAATTAATTATAATAGTTTCAAGGTCATGGTCATAGACAATAGTCTTCTGTTCATAATCATAGGCAGTAATTCATAGTCACGAGTCATAGGTGAATAGTCACAATTGTCCTTGTCATCGTCATAGGCAATAGTCTTATGTTCTCAGTTGTAGGCATAGGCATAGTCCTTAGCCATTAACAATAGTTTCAATGCCATAGGCGTGATAATATTTGATTTACAACGTGAATAGGCCTAAGTTAATTTTCATAGCAGTATTCCAAAAGTCAAGGTCCAAGATTAGGTATAAATCAATTATCATACATGGGTCTAATTCCAATTGATAACATGAATAAGTCCAAACTGATTTCATAGCAATATTCCCAAATTCAAGATTCAAGAGAGGATAGGGTGAAACTGAATTAACAAGTCTTATCATTAAGTCAAGATCCGAGAATTCATTTTACAATCTAGCGTTTGAATAATAAACTAAGTCCAACATCATGAATGGGCATGATTCCATCGATAAGAAATAACCCAAAATCATAGATTCAAGAAGAGACAAGAACAGATCCAAATAGATAATCAAGCTTAGGTCCAATTTCATTTTATTCCATGTCCATATTAAATTTAACAAGTTTCAATCTCAAAGTAACTAGAACTTACAGAGCGTTGATCGAGAATTAGAGTGCAGAGATTTGATTCTGGAAACAGTTATTGCAGTTGTTGAATCTCTATTTGTTTAGTCTTGTTCTAGTTGAAAAACCCCCAATTTGCAATTCCTAGATGTTGTCTTGACAAAGAAGAAGTAGTCTCTTTTAATTTTAATATTATCATTTTGATTTTTCATAGAGGTAGCATTAGGACAGAATGAAATGGTGTAAAGAGAATTAGGCTAGGGGGCTGCTTATATAGGGTTAGGCAGACGAATCTGGTCACGAAACAAGTCTAAATACATCAGAATGCATCTGGCTCAGGAAATAGGTTCGGGAGGCAGGTCGACCCCAGGTCGACACTATGGTCGACCTGATCCCTGGGAGGTCGACACTATGGTCGACCCCCAGGTCGACCTGGTCTATGGGTGGGAGTTTTCCCGCCTTACCTACTGCGGGGTTTGAATTCGAATTTCGAATTCGAATTACGAGATGTCTTTGATTCTGAAAATTTCTGAAACTTCTAGAGGTCATAACTTGGTCATACGAACTCCGATTTTCGAAAACTCGGACTCATTTCCAAGAAGAATTTCGAGACGAACGCAATGGAGCAACCGGTTTCCCTTGATTCTTATTTTAAAATTTAATTATACCCTGATTTCTAGTTTCAACATGTTATTAAAATTTGGGTTGTTACATATTTGGTTGTTATCATCAAACAAAAATCATATAATTGTGTATACAACTACGTCATATACAATAATCTCCCCCTTTTGATGATGACAAACAAATAAAAGATTTTGAGCACTATAAATGTGTTTGACAGTCAATATCGAACTCCTCCTATTTATTAGCTCCTCCCTACAACAGATAACTCCCCCTATAACTGTGCATGAGTGAATATGAACTGAATAATGAATTTTCAAAATTAAAGAAATTTATAAAAGATTCACTCATAATTCAAAATCTCAACCCATTCTCCCCCTTTTGTTATCATCAAAAGGATACAGAATTTAAAATATAGATGAAAAACGACTAAAAATATAATTTCAGCCTAAGAGGAAGAACGGTCATCATAAATCTCAATCAGTCAAACAAAAATCATAATAAACCGAGAACAAGTGGCATATTTCACATTGCAGAGAATGACGGATTTACGATGAAGTTTATATAAAATGGGGAGAGTTACAAAAATATGAATATTTTTTCAGTTAATTTCAGAAAAAAAATTTAAAATTGAGCTCAAAAACAGTGATGGATTTGGACTATAATTATAAATTCAACTTAAGTGACAAAATCGTATAATCTCAAATCCCAATAACTATCAACAAATCATAATACTTCTTAAGATTTCAACACATTTCACATATTAGAAGATGGATTGATAGGCTGATTTTTATACACCAGGAAGAATTTCATATTAATTTTAATTTATAGCGCATTATTATTTTTATTTAAGAGCACACTGACCACGCATAACCAGAGCTTGGATTTTTAAATGAGGTCGGTCGCAGCTTAAATTATAAGTTATCTCTTAACCATGCATGACCAGAGCTTGGATTTTTAAATGAGGTTAGAGACACACATATATATTTATTATATATTTATCATTTTCAGTTTCAAAATGAAAAACTCCTCAGAATATAAAACCAAAAAATGGAGGATAGAAATGCGGCGTACAGAAATGGTCTGTGAAATAAATTTCTAAATTAATTATATTATGAAATATGCTCAACTGTATTGGGATTATTGAAAATTTTCAATTATCACTAATTCTGAATAATAATAACATAGCCACAATTCCATCACAAATATTTTCACTGTTTATTCAAGATTATCTTTTAAAAAATATCAAACTCTCCACATTAATATAGAACTATCATGGATGGCAGAAAGATGATAGATAAAGGAGATGATCGTGAAATAATGACCAATTCAAAGATATTATAATAAATGTTCAACCATCATGAAAATCTAAATAAAATCTCCTCTTGTTGTGAAATATACTGCAATCACAATTCATCACAATTTCAAAATCTAATAACAATTTTGATGAATTATAAATACAGTTCAATTTTGGATATTAATTTCAATTTCTAAATGAATAATCAATAAATAAGTTTAAAACTGAAAATCAATTACAAGAGGAATATGAAGAGCTATACAAAGCAAGAGGGATAAGAAAAAATATATACACAGAAAAATTCAGCGCTTCTGATACCACTTGGTGTCTCTATTAACAAATTTTAATTACAAATCCCAAACATACAGAATTAACAAATTTGCACATTTTTCAATGCTGCAGATAAGAACTAGAAATTATTTGAAACAGTATCAGAGCAGCACAGAAAACACTATCACATCAGACTTGTCAGAGGATGGTCACATAAGATCATTCATGATCCAAGATTAGAAATACTGTTTATTTGGAATCATTTGAGAAATATGAAAAACTCTAGATTCAATGAATCGATCACACCAAATTATTAGTTTCACATTCAAGATATGTGTGCGATTCAGTAAATCAATAATTTCAAATGATTTTAAACAAACAAATATTCAAATCAAATAACCATGAAGTACCAATAAATTTCAAGACCCAAATTTTTCAAGGAATTTTTCAAAAACAATTTCTGACAAGCACATGAGTAATTTTAGATCATTTACATTAAATTCAAGAGATATTCATGATCCAGAAAATTAAAAAATAATTTTTTTGAAATCACTTGAATCAATGTTAAGTTTTGAGATATATTGAATCAATCACACAAGATTGATAATTTCAAATTTAAGAGGTGTGTGATATTCAAAATACCGAGGATTTCCAATGATTTCAAACAAACAAATTTCAACCATACCGATCATGAGTAATGATGATTTTCAAGATGTATCACTGAGATTCAAGACAAATAAAAAATATCCAAGCCAATCTGAAAATTTCTGAAATTATCACAAATGATAAGAAGCAGTGTATAATATTTTAAGCGTTTCCAAAATGAATTGGAAGAAACTCAAAACAACATAAGTGTGTGAAATTTCAATAATTATTCAGATCTTCAAAAATTTATAATTTGAAATGACAATGTTCAAGATATGATATTAATGCATCAACACTGTTATGAATTCAGAGAATCAGAAAGCAAACTTCAAAACAATTGCAGAAATATTTACAAATTTGAATTCAAGATCTGGAAATTATTAAACATTGGATTTTTATACAAATGAGGCAAATTTCCATAAAAATATGAGTTCTACAATTGGAAGTTAATGAAGCACAAGAAAAATTACAATGATATGACTGTGACAAATCCAACAGACAAAGAAAATAAATAGAAGAGATAGAAGGAGAAAAAAAACTGAGAATATTTACAAAGATGAGTTTAGAGATCATACCAGAATCCAATGTGAAACAGAATCTCTAACTCAACAGGCTTGGCTAAGGAACTGTGAATGATATAGGAATATTGAGCAGCTCGAATTCAATTCTCTTTTGCAAAGCAGTTCCTCATCCTCCTTCGGCACCTAACAATTTATAGGATCGAGTGGTCTAACAAAGTTTGTAAAACCACTCACAGTTGTATTCAAATGTTTTGGTACCTGTAACACCCCGTATGTTGAATAACTTGCTATAATATAAAACAGGGCAGAATTAAATTTAAAAATCTGAACCAGGGGAAACGGGCTATGCCATTGCGTTCGTCTCGGAAAAATACGCGAAATAGAGTCCGAAATTTCGTGAATCGGAGTCCGTATGTCCGAGATATGGGCTTTAGAAGTTTCACGAAAAATCAGAAAACGAAACAGATTTCAAAAATGCGGATTATGGGCTAGGCGGGAAAATTCCCGTCAGACCCAGGGGGTCGACCTGGGGGTCGACTGGGGAGTCGACCTGCCCACCAGGTCGACTGGGGAGTCGACCCTAGGGTCGACCTAGGGGTCGACCTCCCTGGTCGAGCCCAGGTAACCTGGGTGCACCAGCTTGCCTTTTGGGCTGTGTTTTAGTGGCTAGGACGTGATCTGACGGCTCTAATCTAATTTAGGGTTAATCTAATGGCCTAAAACACCTAACTACTCTATAAATACACCCTAATACTACCCTAATTCATACTAAAAATAGAAACAATGCCGTCATGCCGTCAAAATGCAACTTGAAGGAGCCTCCATCAAATTGTAGAAGAAGATAGTCTCTCAAATCAACTACTAAGCAACACTAGCAACTTAATCTTCTTCTTAGGAGTGCTAATCAACAAGTTGTGAGATTTCTATAGCCTTAATGACCAATTATTGAAATGATTATGATAGGATATGATGAGGTTATGGCTATGAATGTGGATCAATGCATGTTATGCAAGTTATATGCTATGTGTTAATGATGTTATGCATGTTATGCAAGTTATATGCTATGTGTTAATGATGTTATGCATGTTATGCAAGTTATGTGCTATATGTTCATGATGTTATGCAAGTTATTCAAGTCATATGCTATGCGATCATGATGTTATGCGAGTTATGCAATTCATATGCTATGTGATCATGATGTTATGCAAGTTATGCAAGTCATATGTTATGTGATTATGATGTTATGCAAGTTATGCAAGTCATATGCTATGTGTTTGTGGTGTTATGCAAGTTATGCAAGTCATATGCAATGTGTTTATGATGTTATGCCAGATATGCAAGTCATATGAGAAACATTGATCCATTATGACACCATGATATGCAAGTTTGGTGTATGATTATATGCTAGTTCATACATGATATGTTATGCAAGTTTGGTGTATGATTATATGCAAGTTCATATATGACATGTTATGCAAGTTTGGTGTTTGATTATATGCAAGTAACATGTGCTAGTTTACACCTTAGTATGATATGCATACATATGCAAGTTAACCCCTTTGTATGTCATACATACACATGCAAGTTTACCCCTTTGTGTGACATAAATAACTTATGCAAGTTAGCCTTTTTATGACATATGTGATTCATGCAAGTTTGGGTTGATTATTTATGCTAGTTGGGTTGATGCTATATGCATGTTGACACCTTTAAACCCATGTTGATGCTAATGTTATGCAAGTAGAACCCATTGTATTTGTGATGAATCTTCCCTTTTATGTCATGTTAGCGAACTACGTGGGGAACGATGGGGTTAATATACATGTTAATGAAATGGTGTGAAATTGGTATGATTATGCATACCATAATGTGTATGGACATAATTGAGTCAATTATGTACATCGTTAAAATTGGAATTAATTAGGGAAAATTAATTCGAAATATGGGGGTGATTAATTAGGTGTAATTAATCGACTAAGACACGAGGTTGGACCCTTTTGTAGCATAAGACTGCCCGGAACCGACCGGCATATCCAGCGGCTACAAATGATTGGCCCAATGTGAGAGGTCTTAGGCACAAACTAAATACGTGACAAGTGTAAAGACACGAGGTTAGACTCGGTTATGGCGTAAGGCTGCCCGGACCCAACCGGAAAATCCAGCTGCCATAAAAGATAGTCTAATGTGAGAGGTCTTTACAACGGTTACGTTCTTAATCAATTAAGAAACACTTAACCAGATAAGCATGTAGTGGGGCATGAAGGGTTAAGTGGGTGCCTTGGGTGGCATGTGGAGATTAAGTAAGTGCCTTGGGTGGCATGAGAAAATCTAGTGGTTGCCTTAGGTGGCAATAGAAAATACGATTAGAATACTTAACCAAAGTGGAACATGTAATTAAACATGATTAAAGGGTTAAGTGGGTGCCTTGGGTGGCATGTAGAAATCTAGTGGGTGCCTTGAGTGGCAATTGAAATATGATTAGATGACTTAACCAAACCTTAACATGTAAGTGGGCATGATTATGAAAAAGGGGTTAAGTGGGATGCACTAGATAAAATGACAAGCTTAAGTAGTAGCTTGTGGGGGCCCATTTCATTGGGATGCACTAGACAAAATGACAAGCTTAAGTAGTAGCTTGTGGGGGCCCATTTCAACCAGTAACCCATATGTATCTTATTGGGCTCGACCCATGTCGAGGACGGGACACGCGTACTGGGCTTGACTATAAGAGGCCAAAACGGGGTAGCGGTGGCAACGCGAGTCCAACGGGTTTCATATGCGTGTGTGGACCCGGGCTGGTAGGTAAGACGTTGTTGCATCGTGTAGGTATAAGCCGTGCACCATTATCGGGTTGCCACTTTGGGGAGTGATACACCCCACTGTGGGGCCAGCACGGGTATCTACGGTAGGGAGTCGATCGCTTGGGGAGTAGCAGGTACACCTAGTGGAAATAGGGGCAGACGGCACCTATGTAGTCAGCTAGGGGTACAAGAGTCTACTATTAAAATTACTAAGTTGTGGGTACACCTAGTGGAGATAGGGGCAGACGGCACCTATGTAGTCAGCTAGGGATACACGAAACTATTATTAAAAATTACTAAGTACACTTAGTGGGACCAACCTTTAAGTAGGAATTACCCTTGGGTGGGTAGATCTGGTGTGGTACAGTGTAGGAATTACCCTTGGGTGGGTAGATCTGGGGTGGTGCAGTGTAGTATTTATCCTTAGGTGGATAGGCGCGTCTTTACCGTTATCTTAGTTTATCCTAAGTCTAGTTGGCTACTTAGTGTAGTCATTTATCCCCAGTCGTACCGTACCAGGTTTATATCATACCCTAATTACTTTGATGATTGTATTGTTAAGGTTATAGGGCTCACTCAGACTTATGTCTGACCCCGTTGTTTTTATCTTTTTCCCCAACCCTCAGGTTCTCAGAGTGGGCCTAGCACTAGTGAGCTTTGATCAGATTGCTTTATCTATCTTTTGGAGCTTGGACTCTTGAAGAAAAGCTCAGTTATCTTTTCTATTATGGCTATTAGTATGTAGTGGGATTATGTACTTATGTTTTAACGAGATGGATATTTTGTACTTGACTCTTGTTGGTTTTGATATGTAACCAAACATGTTTACCTTCTGCTGCAATGAAATGATGTTTTAAGTATCAAGTATTACTTATATCTGTCTTGTTGTAATTTTTCAGTTCTATATTCACTTAAATACTCCACCGAAGCTAAGGCATTCCCTAAGTGAGTGACCTTAGCGGGTGTGGGGTGTTACACGTGGTATCAGAGCTCAAGGTTACCAGAACAGATAAAATTTTTAGAAAACTATTTTTCTAAAAACATTTTCGGAAGAAGTATTTTCAAAAACATGTCTTTTAAGAGAAAAGTTTTTGAAAGAAAAGCATAATCCCCAAATAGCCATATCTTTATCCTTCGGATTCTCCATTTTGAATCTCTTCCTCTTTCTCTTTTTTTGAATTTCCCCTCCGCGTAGAGATGTCTTTTTATGATAAATAAGGACTTCCGTATGAAGGACGGAAGAACCACTTCAAGGGACTAAGACGTTTGCCTGGCTAAGAAGTTAGTCCAAGGAGGTGGAGGGCTTATAGGTACCTTTAAGATGGACAAGAGAGGAAGGTTCAAATAGCTATTAGGTAAATAAGGGATGAAACCTCATCGTGGTAAGAAGGCCACGAAAGGAGAATGTGAAGGGGAAGGCTAGTTGTTTTGGAAAATAGGACACCTTGGGGTTGTCCAAAGATGTAAGGACGAAGTACAGGATCTTCTGGAGGGTAGATGTATTCCCTCACGACGGGTATACCTGATGGGGGTAGGACCGTCTAAGTTGAAATTTGGTTCTCTCGATCATCCTGTTCGAACTTTATTCGACTCTGGCGCACCACATTCGTTTATCTCATCATCATTAGTTGAGTCACTGCACCTAGACACCAGTTTAGTAGATGATCCCGTGGTTGTTTCAAACCCAATTGGGGGCTCCACTTATTTGTCCATGATATGTTTGGGTTTGAAGATTTCCATACTTAGCGTTGAGTTTAGAGGTGATGCTTTTGTTTGGGCTTCACGGGCTATGGGTTGATTTTGGGCATGGACTGGTTATCCAGTAATGGTGCCGTTCTTGATGGTGAAAGGAGAGTTGTTAGGCTTATGACCCGCTTGGGTAACACTCTCGAGATCTTTTGAAATCCCATAGATTCTGTTATGCTAAGTTATCTTGAATCGCTTGACGCTTCGGTCAAGAGTTTGCGATCTGTTAGAGTTGTCCGGGAATACTCGGATGCGTTTGGGGAGGTGAAGGGCTTACCTCGGAAGCGGGAGATAGACCTCCGAATATATCTGGTAGATGATGCTAAACCAGTATCTTTGTCAGTGCGCCACATGGCTCCTCGTGAGAGGAGGGAACTCCATATGCAAGTAGGGGAGTTGTTTGAGAAGGGGTTCATAAGACGAAGTATATCGGAGTGGGGTGCTCCAGTAGTTTTTGCCACGAAGGCGGATGGGTCCCTCAGACTTTGTGTAGACTATAGAGAACTCAACTAGCTCACAAAGAAGAATAGACACCCATTGCCGAGGATTGATGATCTTTTTGATCAGTTGGTTGGCGCCTCAGTATTTCGCAGTGGGACTTGGCCACGGAGTTTCATCAGTTGGGAGTGACTGAGGATAGTATAGAGAAGACCGCCTTTAGGACTCGGGATGGTTTCTATGGGTGGCTTGTGATGCCATTTGGATTGACGAACGCCCCCGCATACTTTGTTGATTTGATGAGTAGGGTGTTCAGGGAGTACCTAAACAACTTCGTAGTGGATGACATCTTGGTCTTTTCTAAAAGCGAAATAAGTTTTCGTGCGTGCTTAATAGGTTAAGCAAAGCCAGTTATTTGATCAACGGTGGTTTTGGAGTGAGACTGGCAAGGACATCCAGAATTGGACAAGGGCTTAATTATTTATCCATTTTTACTAGTATCATCTCACGTAGGTCGTCTGAATTTGAAGGAGGTGTCCCTTGGGTGTTTGTCTGATATTGGTTTAGGCCTTTGGGGCTAGTCAAAGTGCAATGGGGAGAAGATGAGAGCAATGCTACCTGGGAGACAGAAGCGAAGATGCGTTCACTATACCCATTCCTTTTTGAGGGTATGTCTTTTAACTTCTCCTTTATCGTTTGTCTAGTACTTATCTTATCTTTAGTATGTCCTCTCATTAGTACCTTTGACCTTTAGATAGGGTAAACCTATGGTTGAAACATGTGTTTGAGACATGTTATGATTGATGGATGCATGTGATGCAAGTGTTTGCTAATGGTTGCTCGTGGATGCATATACACACACTTTAGACACTAGATCGGCTCAGTCACTTCATATTGCATATTGCATATAGTTGTGAGTAGGTAGCTATATTTATGGATGTATAATGGTTGTGTTATCAGATGGATGATGCATTTTGGTGTATGGTTGTGCACACATGTAGAAATAGTATGTGTCGATAGGGTTCTTCCGCATACATATTGGATGCATGGCACTATCATGGTTTGCATTTAGGAGGTCAACTGAATCAGTAGACCGCCTGATTTAGCATTAGTATACGGGCATATACACACACTTTCTGCATATGTTCATACGTCATTAGAAATTTTAAGGACAATGGATGCCAGTGTTTGATGGTTTAGTAGATGGTTGTTTGGTTGGTAGGATACGTTCTTCTTGACTTAGAGATTTCGGGGACGAAATCCTTTAAGGAGGGGAGAATGTAACACCCCGTAATTTGAACATAAAAATTCACAAATTAAAGTATACTTAATTAAGTGAAATGGGTTGCGCAGAGAAATACATATATATTGATATATATATATAATTGAAAATTAAATAAATAAATATGCAAAAATGTTCAAAACAGCGAATTGGGAAAGGGGAATAACCGAACCGGCCGATTTTTGAGGTCGACCCGAGCTCGCTGGGTCGACTAGGGGTTAATCCAGGGTGTTTGGCTGTCAACCCGTGGGCCGATTCGCTCGAATGCAGATTTTGCATTTGAATGGTTCTCATGGTTCAGCTTTAATCTAAAGGCCCTAGATGGTTCCTACACTTGACTTCTTCCCCAAGACACGTTTTGATGGCTAGGATCTAAACTAAGGTTTATCCTATGGCTAAAACTATCCTAGTCTTCTATAAAAAGACCCCTAACCTAAACCTAAATGCTCATTATTCAATCCTATAGCTAAACTATGCCAAAATGTTCTCTCATGGCCTCCACCCTCATCCTCTTGTCATAATCTCCATCTTTAATCATATGAGAGAGTTTCTAAAGAAGTATAAGAGTTCCTAAGCTTGCTTAAGTGTTTCTAAGTTTGATTCAAGGCTTTTCTTCATCAAAGCTAGGATCTTTATTATTGATTTGGCTCAAGGGTTTTCATTTGGAGCATTCTTATTTGGAGTTTTTGAGTTGATAACTTAGTGGCTTCGTCTCAATCTTTTAATATATTCATAAGAAGGCTAATCAACAAGTTGTGAGTTTTCTATAGCCTTAATGACCAATTATTGAAATGATTATGATAGGATATAATGAGGTTATGGCTATGAATGTGGATCAATGCAAGTTATGCAAGTTGTATGCTATGTGTTAATGATGTTATGCATGTTATGCAAGTTATGTGCTATGTGTTAATGATGTTATGCATGTCATGCAAGTTATATGCTATATGTTTGTGATATTATGCAAGTTATGCAAGTAATATGCTACATGTTTGAGATGCTATGCAAGTTATGCAAGCCATATGTTACATGTTCATGATGTTATGCAAGTTATGCAAGTCACAAGTTACATGTTCATGATGTTATGCAAGTTATGCAAGCTATATGCTATATGATCATGATGTTATGCAAGTTATGCAAGTGTTCATGATGCTAGTTGCTATGATAAACATTGATCCACTATGACACCATGGTTATGCAAGTATGATGTTTGATTATATGCAAGAGACATGTGCAAGTTTACACCTTAGTATGATATGAATACATATGCAAGTTAACCCCTTTACATGTCACACATACATATGCAAGTTTACCCCTTTGTATGACATAAGAAACTTATGCAAGTTACCCTCCTTATGACATATGTGATTCATGCAAGTTTGGGTTGATTATCTATGCTAGTTGGGTTTGATGCTATATGCATGTTGACACCTTTAAACCCATGTTGATTCTAATGTTATGCAAGTTGAACCCATTACATTTATGATGAATCTTCCCTTTTATGTCATGTTAGCGAATTACGTGGGGAATGATGGGGTTAATAAACATGTTAATGAAATGGTGTGAAGTTGGTATGATTATGCATACCATAAAGTGATGGACATAATTGAGTCAATTATGTACATCGTTAAAATTGGAATTAATTAGGGAAAATTAATTCGGGGGTGATTAATTAGGTGTAATTAATCGACTAAGACACGAGGTTGGACCCTTTTGTAGCATAAGACTGCCCGGAACCGACCGACAAATCCAGTGGCTACAAATGATTGACCCAATGTGAGAGGTCTTAGGCACAAACTATATACGTGACAAGTGTAAAGACACGAGGTTAGACTCGGTTATGGCGTAAGGCTGCCCGGACCCAACCGGCAAATCCAGCTGCACTAAAAGATAGTCTAATGTGAGAGGTCTTTACAACGGTTACGTTCTTAATCAATTAAGAAACACTTAACCAGATAAGCATGTAGTGGGCATGAGGGGTTAAGTGGGTGCCTTGGGGTGGCATGTGGAAATCAAGTAAGTGCCTTGGGTGGCATGAGGAAATCTAGTGGGTTGCCTTGGGCGGCAATAGAAAATACGATTAGATGACTTAACCAAGTGGAAACATGTAATTAAACATGATTAAAGGGTTAAGTGGGATGCACTAGATAAATTGACAAGCTTAGGTGGTAGCTTGTGGGGGGCCATTTCAACCAGTAACCCATATGTATCTTATTGGGCTCGACCCATGTCGAGGACGGGACACGCGTACTGGGGTTGATTATAAGAGGCCAAAACGGGGTAGCGGTGGCAACGCGAGTCCAACGGGTTTCATATGCGTGTGTGGACCCGGGCTGGTAGGTAAGACGTTGTTGCATCGTGTAGATATAAGCCGTGCACCATTTGTTGTATCGGGTTGCCAATTTGGGGAGTGATACACCCAATTGTGGGGCCAGCACGGGTATCTACGGTAGGGAGCCGATCGCTTGGGGAGTAGCAGGTACACCTAGTGGAGATAGGGGCAGACGACTCCTATGTAGTCAGCTAGGGGTATACGAAACTACTATAAAAATTACTAAGTACACTTAGTGGGGATCAACCTTTAAGTAGGAATTACACTTGGGTAGGTGGAACTGGTGTGGTGCAGTGTAGGAATTATCCTTGGGTGAGTAGATCTGGTGTGGTGCAGAATAGTATTTATCCTTGGGTGGATAGGCGCGTCTTTACCGTTATCTTAGTTTATCCTAAGTCTAGTTGGCTACTTAGTGTAGTCATTTATCCCTAGTCGTACCATACCAGGTTTATATCATACCCTAATTACTTTAATGATTGTATTGTTAAGGTTATAGGGCTCACTCAGACTTATGTCTGACCCCGTTGTTTTTATCTTTTTCCCCAACCCTCAGGTTCTCAGAGTGGGCCTAGCACTAGTGGGCTTTGATCAGATTGCTTTATCTATCTTTTGGAGCTTGGACTCTTGAAGAAAAGCTCGGTTATCTTTTCTATTATGGCTATTAGTATGTAGTGGGATTATGTACTTATGTTTTAACGAGATGGATATTTTGTACTTGACTCTTGTTGGTTTTTGAGATGTAACCAAACATGTTTACCTTCTGCTGCATTGAAATGATGTTTTAAATTTCAAGTATTACTTATATCTGTCTTGTTGTAATTTTTCAGTTCTATATTCACTTAAATACTCCACCAAAGCTAAGGCATTCCCTTTATGAGTGACCTTAGTGCGAGTGGGGTGTTACACGTGGTATCAGAGCGAAGGTTACCAGAACAGATAAATTTTTTAGAAAACTATTTTTCTAAAAGCATTTTTGGAAGAAGTATTTTCAAAAACATGTCTTTAAAGAGAAAAGTTTTTGAAAGAAAAACATAATCCCCAATAGCCATATCTTTATCTTTCGAATTCTCCGTTTTGAATCTTTCCTTTTTTTCGTTTCAGCATGGCTGAGGATCTTAACTTTCCGGAGGGTGTGACGATACCAGTATGGTATAGGAGATTGATGGAGGCTAGGGCCGCCACTGCGGGTCCAGCAAATGTTCCTCCACCAACCGTAGCACCCGATCTTCCTCCTCCCCCTCCTCCTCCTCGCACAGATACTTTTGCTAAGACTTGCAAGGAATTTAAAGCTATGGGAGGGAAACCTTTTCAAGAATCAGAAACTTTTGTGGAGGCTAGAGATTGGCTTAAGGAGGTGGAAGAGTTGATAGATATCTTTGAGATGGAAGAAGGAAAGAAAGTCAAGTTAGCTGCTTGGTTAATGAAGGGAGAGGCCTCATTCTGGTGGGAGGTCACTAATGGAGAACGCCCCGTTGACTCTTGGGCGGATTTTAGGCAAAGATTTGTGGCAAAGTTTCTCTCAAGGATGGAGGAAAACTTGTATATGGAAAGGTTCTTGACTCTAAAAGCGAAATAAGTTTTCGTGTGTGCTGAACAGGTTAAGCGAAGCCAGTTATTTGATCTACGGTGGTTCTGGAGTGAGACTGGCAAGGACATCCAGAGTTGGACAAAGGCTTAATTATTCAGCCGTTTTTACTAGTATCATCTCACGTAGGTCGTCTGAATTCGAAGGAGGTGTCCCTTGGGTGTTTGTCTGATATTGGTTTAGGCCTTTGGGGCTTGCATTTGGGGGATGTCGAGTTCGACTAGGATGGTCTGCGTGAGAGATGGATAGTTGTGACGATTTTGTATGAGAGAATATCCTGGTTTTCTCCAGAAGTGGAGAAAAGCATGCCCTACATCTTAGGGAAGTGTTGGAGGATCTTCGAGCGCATAGACTTGAGACAGAAAAGGTGGATGGAGTTCTTAGCATCCTATGATTTCGAGATAGCGTATACCCCTGGCAAGGGTAACGTGGTGGCGGACGCCTTGAGTAGAAAAAGGTTGTCCTTGAGTCCATTGTTCGTGGAACGACGAAGCTTGGAATTCATCTCGATGTTTGATTTCAGGCCTTCCGTTGACTATATACCCGGTTTGCTAGCATCCTTGGAGGTTAGACCTACTCTTTTGGGGCGGATTGGAGAAGCACAGAGGGACGACCCACAGTTGGTTGAGTTGGTAGAGAGGCTCATAAGGGGGGAGTCGTCCAGCCATTTGAGTAGGTACACCCTAGACGATAGGGGGTGCCTGCGTAGAGACGGTAGACTTTGTGTACCGCAAGACGAGGGTTTGAGGAAGGCGATTCTTGATGATGCACACCGTTCTAGGATGACCATTCATCCCGGTGGGGACAAGATGTACCAAGACATGAAGCGAGTTTTCTTTTGGGCCGGTATGAAGAAAGATGTGGCCGAGTATGTCGCTAGATACTTGGTGTGCCAACAGGTGGAAGCAAAGCAAAAGAAACCGGGTGGGTTGCTTCACTCATTGGAAGTTCCGCAATGGAAGTGGGATAGCGTCTCGATGGATTTTATTGATGGGTTACCAAGATCGAGGAAGGGTAATACGGGAATTTGGGTTGTGGTAGACAGACTTACTAAGAGCGCCCATTTCATACCTGTGAAGAGCAAGAGGACTGCTCCATGGCTAGCTTCAGTTTATCTTCGAGAGATAGTTCGATTGCATGGGGTACCCTCTACCATAGTGAGTGATCGAGATCCTATCTTCACTAGCGAGTTCTGGAAGAGTTTGCAAGAAGCAGTGGGGACTCAATTGTGTCTGAGCACCGCATATCATCCTCAGACGGACGGCCAGACCGAGAGGGTGAATCGTGTTCTGGAAGACCTTTTGAGGCTTTGTATCTTAGATTTTGGGGGTATATGGGAAGAGCATCTTCCATTGGTGGGGTTCGCATATAATAACAGCTTTCAGTCCAGTATTGGTATGGCTCCTTTCGAAGCTCTTTATGGGAGGCCTTGCCGATCACCTACATGTTGGTGGGAATCTACGGATAAGATCTTGCTTGGGCCTGATATGGTTAGGGAGACTTCAGAGAAGATTGACTTGATTCGAAGAAGGATGAAAGCAGCGCAGGATAGGCAAAAATCTTATGCGGACAAGAGGAGGACGGATCTGGAGTTTGAGGTTGGGGACATGGTCTTTGTCAAAGTATCTTCATTACGGAATGTAGTTCGCTTTGGGTCCGTTGGGAAGTTAGCTCCAAGATTTGTTGGGCCGTTTCCTATTAAGGAAAGGATTGGACGGATGGCATATAGGGTGGATTTACCCGAGAGACTTAGTGGGGTGCATGATGTATTCCATGTGTCACATTTGAGGAAGTGCCTACATGAGACCGCAGAGGTGGTGGAGCCGAGCTTGGATAAAGAAGTAGAGGTAGAGCGTGATGCAACTATTCGACGAGCTCCTACCCGCATCCTTGGGTCAGAGATTAGGAAGTGGAGGAACAGAGAGGTGCGGCTAGTCAAAGTGCAATGGGGAGAAGATGAGAGCAATGCTACCTGGGAGACAGAAGTGAAGATGCGTTCACTATACCCATTCCTTTTTTAGGGTATGTCTTTTAACTTCTCCTTTATCGTTTGTCTAGTATTTATCTTATCTTTAGTATGTCCTCTCATTAGTACCTTTGACCTTTAGATAGGGTAAACCTATGGTTGAAACATGTGTTTGAGACATGTTATGATTGATGGATGCATGTGATGCAAGTGTTTGCTAATGGTTGCTCGTGGATGCATATACACACACTTTAGACACTAGATCGGCTCAGTCACTTCATATTGCATATTGCATATAATTGTGTGTAGGTAGCTATATTTATGGATGTATAATGGTTGTGTTATCAGATGGATGATGCATTTTGGTGTATGGTTGTGCACACATGTAGAAATAGTATGTGTCGATAGGGTTCTTCCGCATACATATTGGATGCATGGCACTATCATGGTTTGCATTAAGGAGGTCAACTGAATCAGTAGACCGCCTGATTTAGCATTAGTATACGGGCATATACACACACTTTCTGCATATGTTCATACGTCATTAGAAATTTTAAGGACAATGGATGCTAGTGTTTGATGGTTTAGTAGATGGTTGTTTGGTTGGTAGGATACGTTCTTCTTGACTTAGAGATTTCGGGGACGAAATCCTTTAAGGAGGGGAGAATGTAACACCCCGTAATTTGAACATAAAAATTCACAAATTAAAGTATACTTAATTAAGTGAAATGGGTTGCGCAGAGAAATACATATATATTGATATATATATATATATATAATTGAAAATTAAATAAATAAATATGCAAAAATGTTCAAAACAGCGAATTGGGAAAGGGGAATAACCGAACCGGCCGATTTTTGAGGTCGACCCGAGCTCGCTGGGTCGACTAGGGGTTAATCCAGGGTGTTTGGCTGTCAACCCGTGGGCCGATTCGCTCGAATGCAGATTTTGCATTTGAATGGTTCTCATGGTTCAGCTTTAATCTAAAGGCCCTAGATGGTTCCTACACTTGACTTCTTCCCCAAGACATGTTTTGATGGCTAGGATCTAAACTAAGGTTTATCCTATGGCTAAAACTATCCTAGTCTTCTATAAAAAGACCCCTAACCTAAACCTAAATGCTCATTATTCAATCCTATAGCTAAACTATGCCAAAATGTTCTCTCATGGCCTCCAACCTCATCCTCTTGTCATAATCTCCATCTCTAATCATATGAGAGAGTTTCTAAAGAAGTATAAGAGTTCCTAAGCTTGCTTAAGTGTTTCTAAGTTTGATTCAAGGCTTTTCTTCATCAAATCTAGGATCTTTATTATTGATTTGGCTCAAGGGTTTTCATTTGGAGCATTCTTATTTGGAGTTTTGAGTTGATAGCTTAGTGGCTTCGTCTCAATCTTTTAATATATTCATAAGAAGGCTAATCAACAAGTTGTGAGTTTTCTATAGCCTTAATGACCAATTATTGAAATGATTATGATAGGATATAATGAGGTTATGGCTATGAATGTGGATCAGTGCAAGTTATGCAAGTTGTATGCTATGTGTTAATGATGTTATGCATGTTATGCAAGTTATGTGCTATGTGTTAATGATGTTATGCATGTCATGCAAGTTATATGCTATATGTTTGTGATATTATGCAAGTTATGCAAGTAATATGCTACATGTTTGAGATGCTATGCAAGTTATGCAAGCCATATGTTACATGTTCATGATGTTATGCAAGTTATGCAAGTCACAAGTTACATGTTCATGATGTTATGCAAGTTATGCAAGCTATATGCTATATGATCATGATGTTATGCAAGTGTTCATGATGCTAGTTGCTATGATAAACATTGATCCACTATGACACCATGGTTATGCAAGTATGATGTTTGATTATATGCAAGAGACATGTGCAAGTTTACACCTTAGTATGATATGCATACATATGCAAGTTAACCCCTTTACATGTCACACATACATATGCAAGTTTACCCCCTTTGTATGACATAAGAAACTTATGCAAGTTACCCTCCTTATGACATATGTGATTCATGCAAGTTTGGGTTGATTATATATGCTAGTTGGGTTTGATGCTATATGCATGTTGACACCTTTAAACCCATGTTGATGCTAATGTTATGCAAGTTGAACCCATTACATTTATGATGAATCTTCCCTTTTATGTCATGTTAGCGAATTACGTGGGGAACGATGGGGTTAATAAACATGTTAATGAAATGGTGTGAAGTTGGTATGATTATGCATACCATAAAGTGATGGACATAATTGAGTCAATTATGTACATCGTTAAAATTGGAATTAATTAGGGAAAATTAATTCGGGGTGATTAATTAGGTGTAATTAATCGACTGAGATACGAGGTTGGACCCTTTTGTAGCATAAGACTGCCCAGAACCGACCGGCAAATCCGGCGGCTACAAATGATTGGCCCAATGTGAGAGGTCTTAGGCACAAACTATATACGTGACAAGTGTAAAGACACGAGGTTAGACTCAGTTATGGCGTAAGGCTGCCCGGACCCAACCGGCAAATCCAGCTGCCATAAAAGATAGTCTAATGTGAGAGGTCTTTACAACGGTTACGTTCTTAATCAATTAAGAAACACTTAACCAGATAAGCATGTAGTGGGCATGAGGGGTTAAGTGGGTGCCTTGGGTGGCATGTGGAAATCAAGTAAGTTCCTTGGGTGGCATGAGGAAATCTAGTGGGTTGCCTTGGGCGGCAATAGAAAATACGATTAGATGACTTAACCAAGTGGAAACATGTAATTAAACATGATTAAAGGGTTAAGTGGGATGCACTAGATAAATTGACAAGCTTAGGTGGTAGCTTGTGGGGGCCCATTTCAACCAGTAACCCATATGTATCTTATTGGGCTCGACCCATGTCGAGGACGGGACACGCGTACTGGGGTTTATTATAAGAGGCCAAAACGGGGTAGCGGTGGCAACGCGAGTCCAACGGGTTTCATATGTGTGTGTGGACCCGGGTTGGTAGGTAAGACGTTGTTGCATCGTGTAGATATAAGCCGTGCACCATTTGTTGTATCGGGTTGCCACTTTGGGGAGTGATACACCCCATTGTGGGGCCATCACGGGTATCTACGGTAGGGAGCCGATCGCTTGGGGAGTAGCAGGTACACCTAGTGGAGATAGGGGCAGACGGCACCTATGTAGTCAGCTAGGGGTATACGAAACTACTATTAAAAATTACTAAGTACACTTGGTGGGGATCAACCATTAAGTAGGAATTACACTTGGGTAGGTGGAACTGGTGTGGTGCAGTGTAGGAATTATCCTTGGGTGAGTAGATCTGGTGTGGTGCAGAATAGTATTTATCCTTGGGTGGATAGGCGCGTATTTACCATTATCTTAGTTTATCCTAAGTCTAGTTGGCTACTTAGTGTAGTCATTTATCCCCAGTCGTACCGTACCAGGTTTATATCATACCCTAATTACTTTAATGATTGTATTGTTAAGGTTATAGGGCTCACTCAGACTTATGTCTGACCCCGTTGTTTTTATCTTTTTCCCCAACCCTCAGGTTCTCAGAGTGGGCCTAGCACTAGTGAGCTTTGATCAGATTGCTTTATCTATCTTTTGGAGCCTGGACTCTTGAAGAAAAGCTCGGTTATCTTTTCTATTATGGCTATTAGTATGTAGTGGGATTATGTACTTATGTTTTAACGAGATGGATATTTTGTACTTGACTCTTGTTGGTTTTTGAGATGTAACCAAACATGTTTACCTTCTGCTGCATTGAAATGATGTTTTAAATTTCAAGTATTACTTATATCTGTCTTGTTGTAATTTTTCAGTTCTATATTCACTTAAATACTCCGCCAAAGCTAAGGCATTCCCTTTATGAGTGACCTTAGTGGGAGTGGGGTGTTACAAAGATGTACCAAGACATGAAGCGAGTTTTCTTTTGGGCCGGTATGAAAAAAAATGTGGCCGAGTATGTCGCTAGATGCTTGGTGTGCCAACAAGTGAAAGCGGAGCAAAAGAAACCCGGTGGGTTGCTTCACCCATTGGAAGTTCTGCAATGGAAGTGGGATAGCGTCTCGATGGATTTTATTGATGGATTACCGAGATCGAGGAAGGTTTGTAGTAGACAGACTTACTAAGAGTGCCCATTTCATACTCGTGAAGAGCAAGAGGACTGCTCCATGGCTAGCTTCAGTTTATCTTCGAGAGATAATTCGGTTGCATAGGGAACATGACGTATTCCATGTGTCACATTTGAGGAAGTGCCTACGTGAGACCGCAGAGGTGGTAGAGCCGAGCTTGCTTGAAGAAGGGGAGGTGGAGCGTGATATTCGACGAGCTCCTACCAGCATCCTTGGGTCAGAGATTTGGAAGTGAAAAATAGAGAGGTTCGACTAGTCAAAGTGCAAAGGGGAGAAGATGAGAGTAATGCTACTTGGGAGACAGAAGCCAAGATGCGTTCATAGTACCCATTCCTTTTTGAGGGTATGTCCTTTAACTTCTCCTTTATCGTTTGTCTAGTACTTATCTTATCTTTAGTATGTCCTCTCATTAGTATCTTTGACCTTAAGATAGGGTAAACCTATGGTTGAAACATGTGTTTGAGACATGTTATGATTGATGGATGCGAGTGGATGCAAGTGGTTGCTAGTGGTTGCTCGTGGATGCATATACACACACTCTAGGCACTAGATCGGCTCAATCACTTCATATTGCATATTGCATAAAATTGTGTGTAGGTAGCTATATTAATGGATGAATAATGGTTGCATTATCATATGGATGATGCATTTTGGTGTATGGTTGTGCATACATGTAGAAATAGTATGTGTCGATAGGGATTTTTCGCATACATATTGGATGCATGGCACTATCATGGTTTGCATTAAGGAGGTCAACTACATAAGTGGACCGCCTAATTTTGCATTAGACAGGGAACATATACACACACTCTTTGCATATGTTCATACAGCATTAGAAACTCTAAGGACAATGGATGCCAGTGTTTGATGATTTGAGTAGATGGTTGTTCGTTGGTAGGATACGTTCTTCTTGACTTAGAGATTTCGGGGACGAAATCCTTTAAGGAGGGGAGAATGTAACACCCCGTATATTGAATAACTTGCTATAATATAAAACAGGGCAGAATTAAATTTAAAAATCTGAACCTGGGGAAACGGGCTAGGCCATTGCGTTTGTCTCGGAAAAATACGCGAAATAGAGTCCGAAATTTCGTGAATCGGAGTCCGTATGTCCGAGATATGGGCTTTAGAAGTTTCACGAAAAATCAGAAAACGAAACAGATTTCAAAAATGCGGATTATGGGCTAGGCGGGAAAATTCCCGCCAGACCCAGGGGGTCGACCTGGGGGTCGACTGGGGAGTCGGCCTGCCCACCAGGTCGACTGGGGAGTCGACCCTAGGGTCGACCTGGGGGTCGACCTCCCTGGTCGAGCCCAGGTAACCTGGGTGCACCAGCTTGCCTTTTGGGCTGTGTTTTAGTGGCTAGGACGTGATCTGACGGCTCTAATCTAATTTAGGGTTAATCTAATGGCCTAAAACACCTAACTACTCTATAAATACACCCTAATACTACCCTGATTCATACTAAAAATAGAAACAATGCCGTCATGCCGTCAAAATGCAACTTGAAGGAGCCTCCATCAAATTGTAGAAGAAGATAGTCTCTCAAATCAACTACTAAGCAACACTAGCAACTTAATCTTCTTCTTAGGAGTGCTAATCAACAAGTTGTGAGTTTTCTATAGCCTTAATGACCAATTATTGAAATGATTATGATAGGATATGATGAGGTTATGGCTATGAATGTGGATCAATGCATGTTATGCAAGTTATATGCTATGTGTTAATGATGTTATGCATGTTATGCAAGTTATATGCTATGTGTTAATGATGTTATGCATGTTATGCAAGTTATGTGCTATATGTTCATGATGTTATGCAAGTTATGCAAGTCATACGCTATGTGATCATGATGTTATGCGAGTTATGCAAGTCATATGCTATGTGATCATGATGTTATGCAAGTTATGCAAGTCATATGTTATGTGATTATGATGTTATGCAAGTTATGCAAGTCATATGCTATGTGTTTGTGGTGTTATGCAAGTTATGCAAGTCATATGCTATGTGTTTATGATGTTATGCAAGATATGCAAGTCATATGAGAAACATTGATCCATTATGACACCATGATATGCAAGTTTGGTGTATGATTATATGCTAGTTCATACATGATATGTTATGCAAGTTTGGTGTATGATTATATGCAAGTTCATATATGACATGTTATGCAAGTTTGGTGTTTGATTATATGCAAGTAACATGTGCTAGTTTACACCTTAGTATGATCTGCATACATATGCAAGTTAACCCCTTTGTATGTCATACATACACATGCAAGTTTACCCCTTTGTGTGACATAAATAACTTATGCAAGTTAGCCTCTTTATGACATATGTGATTCATGCAAGTTTGGGTTGATTATTTATGCTAGTTGGTTGATGCTATATGCATGTTGACACCTTTAAACCCATATTGATGCTAATGTTATGCAAGTAGAACCCATTGTATTTGTGATGAATCTTCCCTTTTATGTCATGTTAGCGAACTACGTGGGGAACGATGGGGTTAATATACATGTTAATGAAATGGTGTGAAATTGGTATGATTATGCATACCATAATGTGGATGGACATAATTGAGTCAATTATGTACATCGTTAAAATTGGAATTAATTAGGGAAAATTAATTCGAAATATGGGGGTGATTAATTAGGTGTAATTAATCGACTAAGACACGAGGTTGGACCCTTTTGTAGCATAAGACTGCCCGGAACCGACCGACATATCCAGCGGCTACAAATGATTGGCCCAATGTGAGAGGTCTTAGGCACAAACTAAATACGTGACAAGTGTAAAGACACGAGGTTAGACTCGGTTATGGCGTAAGGTTGCCCGGACCCAACCGGCAAATCCAGCTGCCATAAAAGATAGTCTAATGTGAGAGGTCTTTACAACGGTTACGTTCTTAATCAATTAAGAAACACTTAACCAGATAAGCATGTAGTGGGGCATGAAGGGTTAAGTGGGTGCCTTGGGTGGCATGTGGAGATTAAGTAAGTGCCTTGGGTGGCATTAGAAAATCTAGTTGTTGCCTTGGGTGGCAATAGAAAATACGATTAGAATACTTAACCAAAGTGGAACTTGTAATTAAACATGATTAAAGGGTTAAGTGGGTGCCTTGGGTGGCATGTAGAAATCTAGTGGGCGCCTTGAGTGGCAATTGAAATATGATTAGACGACTTAACCAAACCTTAACATGTAAGTGGGCATGATTATGAAAAAGGGGTTAAGTGGGATGCACTAGATAAAATGACAAGCTTAAGTAGTAGCTTGTGGGGGCCCATTTCATTGGGATGCACTAGATAAAATGACAAGCTTAAGTAGTAGCTTGTGGGGGCCCATTTCATTGGGATGCACTAGATAAAATGACAAGCTTAAGTAGTAGCTTGTGGGGGCCCATTTCAACCAGTAACCCATATGTATCTTATTGGGCTCGACCCATGTCGAGGACGGGACACGCGTACTGGGCTTGACTATAAGAGGCCAAAACGGGGTAGCGGTGACAACGCGAGTCCAACGGGTTTCATATGCGTGTGTGGACCCGGGCTGGTAGGTAAGACGTTGTTGCATCGTGTAGGTATAAGCCGTGCACCATTATCGGGTTGCCACTTTGGGGAGTGATACACCCCACTGTGGGGCCAGCACGGGTATCTACGGTAGGGAGCCGATCGCTTGGGGAGTAGCAGGTACACCTAGTGGAGATAGGGGCAGACAACACCTATGTAGTCAGCTAGGGGTACAAGAGTCTACTATTAAAATTACTAAGTTGTGGGTACACCTAGTGGAGATAGGGGCAGACGACACCTATGTAGTCAGCTAGGGGTACACGAAACTATTATTAAAAATTACTAAGTACACTTAGTGGGATCAACCTTTAAGTAGGAATTACCCTTGGGTGGGTAGATCTGGTGTGGTGCAGTGTAGGAATTACCCTTGGGTGGGTAGATCTGGGGTGGTGCAGTGTAGTATTTATCCTTAGGTGGATAGGCGCGTCTTTACCGTTATCTTAGTTTATCCTAAGTCTAGTTGGCTACTTAGTGTAGTCATTTATCCCCAGTCGTACCGTACCAGGTTTATATCATACCCTAATTACTTTGATGATTGTATTGTTAAGGTTATACGGCTCACTCAGACTTATGTCTGACCCCGTTGTTTTTATCTTTTTCCCCAACCCTCAGGTTCTCATAGGGGGCCTAGCACTAGTGAGCTTTGATCAGATTGCTTTATCTATCTTTTGGAGCTTGGACTCTTGAAGAAAAGCTCGGTTATCTTTTCTATTATGGCTATTAGTATGTAGTGGGATTATGTACTTATGTTTTAACGAGATGGATATTTTGTACTTGACTCTTGTTGGTTTTGATATGTAACCAAACATGTTTACCTTCTGCTGCAATGAAATGATGTTTTAAATATCAAGTATTACTTATATCTGTCTTGTTGTAATTTTTCAGTTCTATATTCACTTAAATACTCCACCGAAGCTAAGGCATTCCCTAAGTGAGTGACCTTAGCGGGTGTGGGGTGTTACAGTACCCAGACTTGTTTATATAACAAACCATTAGAATTAACTTTCGTACCCTTAGGGACCCAAATCAGTTTGAACTTGATGAAGCCCGTTTTATTATTTGGGATCCAAGAATGTTTAAATGGTTTATTATAAAACAATTTCTCATCACAATTTTGATTCAAAAAACCTTTGAGATTTTCAGATTTCAAATTTTCAAAGCAATTTGAGGGATTTTTCAAATCATTTGAATTTTGTTTTCCAAAAACATCATTTTTCCCAAAGCCAAGACCAGATTTATTTCCAATAGAAACTTGGTTTTGTAACAGCATATTCAACGTTTTTCCCCATTAGATAATTTATCCAAAGTTGATTCTAACCGTTGAATTTTGGATTTTAGATTGCTATTTTCTTTTAATAAATTTGAGCAATTATTTCTAGCGATCTTCTGTTCAGCATTGGACTGTTTCAAAACCAAATTCTCATTTTCAAGCAATTTAATTTTGGCTTGGGATTCGGAAATTTCAAGTTCAAAATGATTTTGTTTTTTAGATTAAAGTTTTTCAAAGGTTTTGAATTTTTCAGTCTCAATTTCAAGCTCTCTCAAAATCAGATCTGTTTTCAACAAACTATTATTTTCAGCAATATCATGTTTGGAATTTTTGTTAACCTTAAGATTTATAAATTCCTTTTGTAAAAAATTGTTTGCATCATTCAGCTCAATCTCGTTATCTTTTAAAATTAGAATTTCTTCTTCAAGCCTTTGAATGTTATTATTGAGATGAACGAGATCAGTCTTTAATTTCAAACAACTTTCACAATTACAATTTTCAAATTTCACAACATTTTCAAGTTATAATTCCAAACAATGAATTTTGCTGGTCAACTCATGATTTTCAATTTTCAAAGATTTATTTTTAAAATGGTGTTTGTCAACAGATTTAGTTAAATCAGCACAAAAATAAACCAGATCTTAATAAGAGAAATTTTCTATTTCATTGTCTGTTGAGTCTCCATCAGCTGATCCATCTGAGTTATCTTCTGTAAAACCAGTCAAGCATAGATCTGAAGTTAAGCTGTCATTTTGGGGTTTTGAGCAGTTGTCAGACTTTCCATACAGCGTGCTGAGAGTTTTCCAAATATCCTGCGCAGTTAAACAATGAGAGATAAGATTAAACTGTTCAGTACTAAGATAATAAAATATAATTTTCATAGCACGGGTATTGAAAGTAATATCAACACTATCAAATCCATTGATAACAACATCCCAATATTTAATATTAATAGATTTTAAATAAAATTCCATTTTGGATTTCTAGTTTAAAAAATCTATTCCATTGAAAGTAGTTGGAGATGTACTGGACTGGCTCTCTATCGACTGACAACAAGGAATCACCATTACTCTAGAGTTAATAGAATACCTGCTCTGATACCACTTGTTGGATCTAGATTAACCCTAGAGGGGGGCGAATAGGGTTTATCACAGTTTTTAACTGAATTAAAAATCTAACGAGATATATAATAATAAACAGATCACAGAATATAGCAGAAACAGAAATGCAGAAAATATATCACACACAGATATACCCAGCTTCGGCAAAACCCTTCCTACTGCTGCATTCCTAAGGTTTCTACTAGGTGATAGAACAAATCCCGCTTACAATCCCTGTAAACTTGCACTCCCTGCTCCTGTACTAACTCTACGCTCAAAACCCTAGACTGGTTGATATCCCCTCGACCAGATTTTCCCGTATTACAAACCCGTAACACGTAACCCAGATTTTACAGACTCTGTCAACTGTCAGTCAACACCCTGACTGATTTTCCTTAGATTTTGCAGACTCTAGAACTGTTTGATTGTTTTACAACTCGAAATAAAAAAATAATACAACAAAAATTACAAAAAAAAATATGAAACCGGAGTTTAAAAGATTAAAAGGTGGAGTTTAAATATTAAAGGGTCATCCCTTTTTTTCTAGAAATGTCGGCCGGTCCATTTCCTTTGGTTACAACCAAACATTTTGCTTCCTTTTGAAAAAGGGAAAAAGAATGGCGGTGGCAGAACAAATTTCTAGGGTTTCTTTTGATATCCCAAATCGAATCTGTGCTGGATAATTCGAAGTTGTAATCTCTGATGTTATTCTTCATGTTGTTTCTCTATGATCAATGATTTAGGGCTTCTCTCTTTTGTCGATTGAATTGGATGGCGATCGAAAATAAATTATGAGTATTCCACTTTTATTTTTCTGATTTCTCTCGATTTTGTTGTTGATTTTCGATACTCTCTGCCTGTGATGTAATTGGTGTAGTTATAGGGTTAAAACACAAAACCCTAAACCTCTGATTTCGTGATAAATGGCTTGATTGATTGTGTTTTTCCCCTTTTGGTTGCATGATACACCTCGGCTTAAATCTGGAAACATATAAATGTTTTTCCTTGCATGAATTTTGGATTGCCGAATACATTCTCCAAATTGATTAATTTCATGGCTTTAATTTTTGACTTGATTGAATTTTTTTTTCAAAACTGGAAGTACTCGGCCTTGATTTAAAGAAGTATTCACCGATTTGAAAATGTGCATGACTTGCGTGATTGTCCACTTGGTTAAAAAGAATTCAAACATGAATTTTTCCCCTTTCTGAATCTGGTTAATTTGCATGTTTCCTGACTTGAAATGATGCCGTGAATGTGATGTTAATTTGTTGCCATGATTGAATCAAAACTGATTTATTACTGGAATTTGTTGCCTTGATTTTGTTGTAAGAATATTTGGAAAATATTGACACAATTTTCTGACCTTTGAAAAATAGCAATATCATTCCTGAAACTTTTGAATTTCAGAAATAAACTCTTGCCAGTTTTGTTCCTGCACTTCTTTCCCAAACATTTCTCCATTGATATCTTCCCAAAAATGATTTTTGCTTTGTATTTGAGCTTTGAAACTTGCCCATGCTGAGTTGCACTTGAGTACTGCCGCATACATATGACTTCTCCATTGAATCAAATTAGATATGCACTTGTTCCGAAAATACTTTGCAAATAAATACATGCCAAATATACAGAGATTTCTTGGATTTGTTTTTCATGGATGAACCATGTTTACTGCTCTATCACATTGTAGACCATGCCGTAATGTTAAGATGTACACTTGCACACATGCTAGAGTTTGCTGATCATTGTATATGTTGTCATTCATGCTGAAACTGATCACTATCCATGTATTGCTATGTTCACTATGTTTTGTCCATGTTGTATCCCACTGAGCTGCTTGTAATTCAGCACTTGAAACTTCCCTGACTTTTGCATCTTGTGTATATCCATTATTGTTATGTCACTTGAACAAGTTGGCTGTTGACATACTTGTAGCTACACCGTACTGTCATCCATTCATGTATGCTGCTAAACATAAAGCTCCACTCTTCTTTTGAACCATTCCCGTAGCTATATGTTTGTGGACATTTTTGCTGAACTCTTTATCATTGTTACTCGACTATGTTGTTGTGGCCATTGCTCATTGCATTTGTTGTTCACTTGTTTGCTAGTTCCATGTACTTGAGTTGACCTGCCTTGTAAATCTGCATATGTTTCACTGCTGTGTTGCACCATCTTGTACAAACTGATTTGAACCTGTCCACTTTGTCTACTTGCATGCTGTTTTTGCTGTTATGACACTTGAAGTTGTCATACATGGCTCTACCACGTTTTGTTTGACCACTTTGGTTACTATGTATTGTAGTGCTTTGTTCTTTGTGCAAAAAAAAAACTGCACTTTGTTGGCTGGTTTGAAAGTATTCATGCATGCTCGACCATTTTGCTAATTCTTAAGTTTTGCTTTGAAAATTATTTGAGCTCTCGACTATATTCATATGCACTGAGTCGAGTTGGTCCACGCGCCTACACCTCAGTTGCATTTTGATTAGCATGGCAGTGCATGCGTGTATATTTCTACACGTGTGTATATGCAGCCATCAAACAAGATTTCCTGTCCTTGTAATATATATACAAACTGACTAGACACAGATGAATCAGGTCAAGTCATGAAAAATGATGAGAAACACACCAGAAAACTGAGGCAAATAAAAATTTTAAAAATAAAAAATTATATTCACATGTATTTATATTTCTGTTCCATATACTGTGTGTGTGTTTCTGTATATGACAGGTATGAAGATTGGACTGACTGAAGAATGCTGTGAAGACAGAAGACAAGTATAGACAGTGAAATGTAGGAGTGTCTATATATGAGTCGATGTGAATGTATATATAGAAATGTATAACTGAGTGTTGAGTGATATGTAGTGAGGAGCTGATGTATAGAAAACAAATTGTATTGATGTATTTAATAGACAAACTTGATTGAAATAAAATATTATTTTATTATTGTCAACCAAACTTGTCTATACTATTCTGTTTATAAGTACGACATTCTATGATTTGAATAAATAATGGAGTAATAAATAATTGTACTGTTTAAATGTTAGAAATAAAATATTATATTTAAATAAAAAACAGTGTGAATATTTGAATGTCTATATAGTCGTATTTTATTTAAATATAAATATTTTATTCCTGTCTGTGATGTATAAATAGAACAGTACAGTAACAAACACATTTAAAATATTATTTATTTGGTTGTTATCATCAAACAAAAATCATATAATTGTGTATACAACTACGTCATATACAACAGTGTATAGTTTATAGGGGCTAAGTGCTAACTTTTGTTCGGAGGGGGCAGCTTCTTCGTCTGACACGTCCTCTTCATAGATTGTGAATTCCGCAACGAAGTCAGCTTGTGCTTGCCCCTTTATTGATTTTCTGGGTTGGAAGTTTTGAAAGAATTGACTTAGTTCAATATTCCACTTAAGCAATCGTCAAATGCTTCAGGTCGCTATTGGACCTGTCGGAGTGGTTTATCAGTATATACAACAATTGGATAAGCCTGGAAATAGTGGCGGATTTTTCTGGAAGCAATCAGTAGGCTATGGGCAAGTTTGTTTATCTTCGAAAACTTGCGCTCTAATGCCTCTAGTTTCTTACTCACATAATATACTGGCCTTTCAACTTTGTCATCGTGAACCAGAGCTGAACTAAAGGCATGGGATGACACTGCCAAATATATGAAAAAATCTTTATGCTCCATGGGGTTAGACAATATTGAAGGTTTTTCTAAGAGTTCTAATAGGTTCTGAAAAGCTTCTATGCAATCTGGGGTTCATTTGAAGTTACGTTTCCCACATTTTATTAGATCAAAGAAAGGGACACACTTTTCTATAGCATTGGAGATAAACCTGGTTAATGCCGTGACTTTTCCTGCTAAGTTTTGGACATCTTTGATCTTTTGTAGCTCTTTAATATTCCTGATCGCCGCAATCTAATCGGGATTAATCTTGATCCCAGGGGAGCTGACTATGAAGCACAATTTTTTTTCTGAGGCAACCCCGAATGAGCATTTCAAAGGATTAAGCTTCATTCCATATCATCGGAGGATACTGAACATCTTCACTAGGTCTGCTGAGTGGTCGGATTATCGCTTTGACTTCACAAGCATATCATCCACGTAAACTTCTATTGTCTTGCCAATTTGTTTGTAGAACATTCGGCTCACTAAGCATTGGTATGTTACTTCAGCATTCTTCAATCCGAAGGCCATCACCACATAACAATACAATCCTAAGTCTATGATAAAACTAGTATGTTCTTGATCTGGAACGTGCATGGGGATTTGGATGCAACCCAAATAGGCATCCATGAAGGAAAGAAGTTCATGTCCCGCTGTTGAATCCACTAATTGGTCGATCCTGGGAAGTGGAAAATTGTCCTTCAGGCAAGCCTTGTTCAGATCTGAAAAGTAATACATGTACGCCACTTCCTATTGGCTTTCTTAACCAGGATAGGTTTGATATCCAGTCAGGATATGTTGAGTCCCTAAAAAATTCGTTATCTCTTAACTTTTCCACTTCATCTTTCAAGGCGGCCGACCTCTCTAGGGCCAGCATATGCCTTTTTTGTTTCACTGGAGGATGCTTTGGGTTTATACTTAGTGAATGGCTCATTATTGAAGGGGAGATCCCACACATATCTGCGTGGGTCCAAGCAAACACATTTAGGTTTTGCTTTTAGAATGTCTATCAGTTCCGTCATCCGGAGGGAATCCAAGTGATATTCGATCCTCAAGACCTTTGTCGGGTCGTTGTTATTGATCAAAATTTATATAGTTACCTCATTAGGTGTTGCCTTCCTACAATGCATTCTTCGTCCCCTCTAGGATCAATGTCTTCGGGCATGTCGTTACGCGACTCCCTCGGCGGTATTCTCTTTACTTGCTATGTCGGGCCCTCCTTAGTAGGAGGGGTAGCATTCTTGGACTCTATGTCTTTTCCATTGTGCATCTTCTTTAATTCTTCCATATAGTAAGCTCTACCGGTGACCTGGTCGCCGTGAACTATTCCCACTCTAGCTTCAGTTGGGAACTTCATCAACAGGCACCAAGGTGCAATGTAGGCCATGAATCTATATGGGTTAGTCGGCCAAAAAGGCGTTACAGGGGGAATTGATATCCATAATCACGAACGAGAGGATCCTTACTCTTCGATAATCTCCCTTCCCTAACTCTACAGATAAATCTACCATACTGATTGGGGCCGTTGACCACCCCTTAAAGCCACGTATCCAGCCTCCACATTGTTTAAATCCTTCATTTCTTACTTCATTTGATCAAATGCTTTTAAAAAAATGTTGATTGAACTTACGCAGTTTACAAGGACTTTCCGTACTAATGATTGTCAGATGGTAATAGTTATTACCAATAGGTGACACTAGGTGCTTCAACTCCTACACTCTCTCTATCTCAGAAGATACCATCATCCGTTGTTGTCTTCTATTGTTTCACGTGTGTGGTGTCTTCAAGATTGTTGCATTCCCTCACTTTCGGGTATTTAGCAGCATTAACATATTACCCCATGGTCTTTATGCTAAATCCAGCTGAATATGGTCGCCAATGATAGTATTGATGATTATACCTTTTGTAACACCCCACCTCCGTTAAGGTCACTCACAAAGGGAATGCCTTAACTTTGGTGGAGCATTTTAGTAAACAGAACAGAAACTTACAAGACAGATAAAACGGTACTTGAAAATTTTTAACTTTATTACAGTGGAAACAAAAATTAATATGGTTACATCCTTTCAAATCTCAGAATTCAAGTACAAAATATCAGTCTTGTACAAAAGCCTTCAAAATGCATGGTTTAAAATCATAATCCCCATAGAACGGAAGCTATACAGAGCCAAGCCATACTTTAAGCACTTCAAGCAAAGAGAAATCCGGATCAAGCTAAAGTATTCCCTCCTTGGATAACCTGGGGGGGAAACGGAAGAAAGGAGGCGAAACAACAAGGGTCAGACAAAAAGTCTGGCAAGTCCAGTGACTTTCAGCATATGAGCAGATAATAATAATATGATATGAACATAAAACTAGATGTGAGATAACTGTAACAGGTGTAGCAGATATAACAGAAGAACATAATGACATAAACTATTGCTTCACACTTCTCTGCACTAATACTAGTATAACAGAATTAGGTGTCACCCTAATGTCTAAACTGAAGCAGGAACGGGTACAAAATAATTTAACAGAAACAAAATGCTAATAATAGGCCTTTACTACCCGATCAGAAACAGACAGAAGTAGAAACAGATTAATCCCTACGGAAACAGAATGTAGAATTAGGTGTACACTAGTAATGGGCCTTTACCACCCGAACAGACGGTACCACACAGAAACAGACAGGTGTTACCACCCAACAGAAACCGACGGTACCAACAGAAACAGACAGAACTAAGTGTACCCTAAAACCCTACCCCAAGCGATCGGTTCCCTAATACATAAATATCCTGTGTCGGCCCCACAGTAGGGAGTATCACTCCCTAAAGTGACAACCAATTGGCACAGGCCTATTTACAGATGTCACGGCGTCTTACATCCTCAGAGGCAGACCGGGATCCATGCACGCACATGACCCGGTTGGAACGCACCATCAACACCCCTCGCCATTATCAGAATGAACCACTTATAATTAGTTCAGTAAGCGTGCCCGGACCCTACCTACTGTTGGGTCAAAGTTTTGATACCAGAAAGGGTTACTGACTAATATGGGTCCCAAACAACAGATGACACAAGTAATTCCCCTCCTAACCTTGTGTCCCCGGACTAACAGATCTCAGATTAACTTGTTTTCAAGTTCAGACATACAGAATTCAGATTTACTAATTCACCGATTAAGTTAACAAGTTTTCAAACTAACAGATCAGATGTACAGATTTTGTAACGACCCGCTTTCTACGCATCATAGGATCGTAGAATATTTATTTCTGTCACATACGAAGTCGTATGGTCATGTAACTTTGGGAGACGACTATTGGGGTCATTTCCCATGTTCATGATTTTTCCCGATTTTTAAATGACCATTTTACCCCTAGTTGGCACTGTTTTGGCCATAACTTTTGACTGGAAAGGAATTTTGACCTGAAACCACTTCCATTGGCTCCGGATGATGGTTTCTCTTTCCGTAGAGTGGTCACATTAGTCAAACGGACTCACCGTTTGGGAGATATGGCTGAAACAAGTTTCAGATGGTGAAAAACAGCTTAATTGGGCTTAACCGGGTGATTAGCAGCTAGGCCCAGAGGGGAATTTCGGGTTTAGAGGTATAGGAGGACTGATTAGGGTTAGGTTATCACTTTCATTTCAGTTTTGAGCCGCCACAAACCTTCTTGAGACCTTAGTAATGGCTTCCATCTTCTAAAACATCTCCAAACACATTTTTAGTGAAGATTAAGCCTAAACTACATCAAAGCAAGGCCAAATAGCAACAAAGCAAGGTTGGAGCTGCTGCTATACATAGGAATTCGACCCAAACAGAGAGTATTTCAGATTTGGTGTTTCATTTGTGGCCAAGGTGAGTGATTTGCATAGTTTTTGCACTAATTACGGTAATTAAGGGTAATTAGTGAAGATTAGCGAATTTATACACTAATAAATTCTGGAAAAATGTTTAGAAATTCTTAAATAAGGTTTTATGCCTCTGGTTGAAATTTGGTTCGATTTGATTAAGTTTTGTTAACCCTATGATTAGATTTGCTTAAAACATGCTTAAGGGAAAATAAGGGGTTTTGGGCACATTTGATCCATTTTGACATGTGAATTCATTGTTTTGGTGTTTGTGGTTAGTTTGCTATGTTGTTATGACTATTTGACATGAATTGTGATTGATTAGAATAGTTAGATTTGTCAAAAACGTCGTCGAACGGCGTAAACAAGTTGCTGGAAAAAGTTGCAGAAAGTTGTGCAGGGCTTCGGATCGGATCGGATGGGGGGCTCGGATCGGATATGTGAACTGGGCAAGAAACCCGACCCGAACTGGAGTTTGGCACATAAAAGACGTGGCAAAAAGGAAGGCCGTTTACTTAGAGTTGGAGTGGACAAGGGGATCGGATCGGAGTAAGCTAGGGAGCGGAGCGGATCGGACTGAAGTAAGGCGAAGTGATCGGATCGGATCGGAGTAGATGGGAACGAGGAAGCTGATCGGAGAAGGAGCATGAGCTGGAAGGAGGATAGCAACCCGACCCGACCCGGAGGAGGACACCGACCCAACCCGGAGTGAAGTACCTGACCCGAACCGAATGGAAGATGACAAGGATGGAGGACCGAACCGAACCGACGAGGGCAATGACTACCGAACCGAACCGAGTTCTAGGACTGTTACTGCGCGACAACTCTTCTGAAGACCCACTCCAATTCGACCAAACCCGAGATGCAAAGGAAGTCCAAATGAGAAGTTAGAGCTCAGGATTCAGATGGGAATCAACGAGTTCACTTCATGGTTGGGCTTTGCTGCGGGACGCGTGCCAAGGAGTTATCGACGTCTATAGCTTTGGACCACTATGGTAGGAGGTACGAAGGCAGATTCAGGGCCATTATGGCATCGGTAGAACCAAGGGCTACGACCAATGAAGTGGGTCATTGAAATGTTTGGTCATGACTCCAAGTGTTTGGCTTGGTCACAGCAGGGTTTCTACAAGTCGGGATTCGTCGTTACCTCAGTTTGTCTAGTGTTCCAAAGTGGTAGATATCGTATGCTTTACGCACTGAGTGAGAAATGTGAGGATGGTTGCTATGGATGAATTGTTTGCTATCATTATGACATGCACACCCCACCTCCCCCCCCCCACTCCACCCCCCCGCGTATTCTTACCCTATCTATTATGGCACCTTAGAGTACTGTACGGTATGTGGTACTAACTCTTTGGTTGCAGGTCCAGTATCAGGTATGGTTTAGTATATCTGTTATTATTATGTTTAGATGCTTATCGCTCATACCAGGCTTTATGTCTGACCCAGAGTTTTATGTCTCTTCTTATTACTCTAGGTGCTCACACGAGCAGACTAGAGACAGGTTAGCTGGTGATGCACGGGTAGATGATCCGGAGACGAGCAGGAGGCTTCCACGTAATATATATAGTATTCTCCCTGTGTTGTTGAGGATCACTGCTTGGGCATTGGTGGTGCATTTTCTACTTTAGTTTTCCTTTGTTAGAGACAGTAAATTTGGAAAGTTGTAATAAGCTGTATTTGGATCTCCGCTGCTCTGATGTTGACATTGATTATTAGTTACCAGCTTATGCACTGTCTCGCCTGTTTTATGTCAAGTATGTTATTATTATATTTTATCCCATGCGCTGTGAGACATTCTACAGGTTCCTTGATTAGTTCATTCTCTTCTTTCCTTTCTCCTGACGACCGTCCCGTGCTAGTTGGGCATGTGTACAGCGCACTCTCGGAGGAAATGCAGGCTGGTGCGGGGCGGGCCGTCACACTTGGTATCAGAGCTCTAGGTTGCGTAGTTAACCTTGGGAAGTTATCAGGGAGAGATAATATACGTATACGAGAGAGCGTATTTGTGATTACTTTGGTTTTTAAAAGCTATATATATACTATTAGTAGTATAAGGATGAAGTCGTACTGCACTGGCACCACTATGGAGTCGTTAATCATTTCCTTTTTCAGATTGACGATGAGCCGATATGTTAGAGGTACCGGTAGGGGAGCCAATAATGGGAATGCTGCTGACATGAGGACGATGTTTACTGACCTCATGAGAGAGATGCTTAGAGATGTGCAGAGGGCAGCTCCCAATGGTGGAAATGGTGGTGGTCCAATAGTGCAGGCGCCAAGAGTCGACTTCGCCAAGCTGAATAAGGATTATACTAGCCTTGGTGGGAAGTCATTCCACGGAATGGAGTCGGCTATGGATGTTCAAGATTGGTTGGATAGTTGCGAACGTATCTTCGAGGATTTGGGTATCGAGGATGCGATGAAGAGGAAGCTAGCGTCCCGTCAGCTGCAAGGGCGGGCAATGAATTGGTGGAATGCTATAAAGGCAGCTACTCCCGAAGATCAGATTACTTGGGAGCAGTTTAAGGCTCGTTTTAGTGAGAAGTTCATTCCGGCTGCTCAGAAGTCAATGCTGTTTAAGAAATTCTTGGAGCTCAAGCAGAATGGCAGAGCTGTCTCGGAGTATATTGCTGAATTTGACACTTTGTCAAAATATGGATTATCTCTTATTGATACTGCCGAAAAAAAGAATGAGAAATTCATAACTGGTTTGGATCAGTACTTGGGGGAAAAACTTATTAACCACATCGATGAGACATTTGAATCGATTGTGGGGAAAGCGTTAAGATCAGAGAGCCTCTACCCTAAGTCGAAGACCGAGGTTGCATCCGCAGATGAGCCAAAGCCACAAGCTAGTGGTGGAGGCAAAGGTGGTTCCCAGAATAAGAGAAAGCAGAATCAGGCTAAGGATGGCCAGAAGAAAAAGAATAAGCAGGATGTGGAGTGCTTCAGCTGTGGTAAGAAGGGCCATTATGCTAGTAATTGTCGGGCCAAGCCAGCGGATAGGAAGTGCTTCAATTGTGGCCAATTGGGACATCACAAGGACAAGTGTCCACAGCCCCCTAAGGAAAAGCAAATGGTGAAAGCCTACGCTCTTAATGCTATTCCTTCTTCGTCGAATGCCCCAACAGCGGCGGAGAAGGGAAAGAATGTCGTCGTTCAAGGTATGCTTTATGTTTATGATGTTCCTGTTAGAGTTTTGTTTGATACCGGAGCTTCCAGTTCTTTCATATCTAGTGACCTGGTAGATAGGTTGGGATTGGAGCCCGAGATTGTCGATAGACCTTTAGTAGTGACGAACCCGATTGGTGGTTCGACTAGCCTTAGCATGATTTGTCGTAATGTGGTCTTATCGAGTCATGGATGCATGTTTGTTTGTGATTGCTTTGTTTTGGGCTTTACTGGGTTTGGCATTATTTTGGGAGTAGATTGGCTCCAAAGATACGGGGTGGTGGTAGACTGTGAGGGCTTGTTGGAGACAGCTAGAGCGGATGATGGGCGGAGGATAGTGTTTGGTGGTCTACCCAGTAAGGGGGTATTGGCTAGTTTTCTAAACTCCCTCGACATTCCGCATAGTGAGTTGTCATGTTTGCCCGTGGTTGGCCAGTATCCGGATGTTTTCGAAGAAGTGACCGGACTTCCACCACACCGAGAGATTGAGTTTCGCATTGATTTGGTAAAAGATGCCAGGCCTATAGTGATGCCACTTCGTCGTATGGCACCAAGAGAGCAGCGCGAGCTCGAGGTGCAAGTCAGCGATCTTTTGAAGAAGGGATTTATTAGACGGAGTGTTTCTGAATGGGGAGCACCAGTTGTGTTTGCTACCAAGGCGGATGGTTCCCTTCGTTTGTGTGTAGACTACCGCGAGTTGAATAAAGTGACGAGGAAGAACAAGTATCCTCTACCGCGGATAGATGATTTGTTCGATCAGTTGAGTGGCGCGAGAGTATTTTCTCAGTTGGATCTCGCGACAGGTTTTCATCAGCTTAGAGTGGAAGCTGAGAGTATAGCTAAAACGGCATTTCGGACGCCGTCTGGATTTTATGAGTGGTTGGTCATGCCATTCGGGCTGACCAATGCCCCAGCATATTTTGTGGATCTTATGAATAGGGTATTCAGAGATCAGTTGAATAAGTCTGTCCTTGTGTTCGTTGATGATATTTTGGTCTATTCGAGGACAGAGGAAGAACACAAGGAACATTTAAGAGTAGCGATGGAGGTGTTAAGAAAACACCAATTGAAATCAAAGTTTTCTAAGTGTCACTTCTTGAAGAGGGAAGTGAGGTTCTTGGGCCATGTTGTATCAGAGAGTGGTATTGCCGTGGACCCAGCAAAGGTGGCTACGGTACAAGATTGGCCTACGCCCAAGAATGCAACAGATGTAAGAAGTTTCTTGGGATTAGCTGGATATTATCGTAAGTTTATCCAAGGTTTCTCCAAGATAGCAGCACCATTGACCCAGTTGACCAAGAAGAATCAATCTTTTGTTTGGGATGAAAGGTGCGAGAATGCATTTAAAAGTCTAAAGGACAAGTTGACAAGCGCACCAGTGTTAGTCATTCCTAAGGGGGATGAAGAGATGACGGTATACACGGATGCCTGTGGTACCGGACTGGGTGCTGTATTGATGCAAGGCGGTAGGGTTGTAGCTTACGCAAGTCGGCAATTGAAGCCGCACGAGAGAAGATACCCTACCCATGATTTAGAATTAGCAGCGATCGTGTTCGCGTTAAAGATGTGGAGACACTATCTCTTGGGAGAAAGATTTGAGCTTTTTACAGATCATAAGTCGTTAAAGTATCTCTTCTCTCAGAAAGATCTGAATCTCCGTCAGCAGAGATGGTTAGAGTTCTTAGCTTCCTATGGTTTTGACATCGCATACACACCAGGAAAGGGCAATGCGATGGCTGATGCATTGAGTAGAAGACATGCCAGCTTAGGGGCTATGTTCCTTGAATGGAAGCAACTGGAGTTTATCGCGGGGTTTGATTTCAGACCAAAGTGCGAATTGGATCCAGAAATGTTAGCAAGTTTGACGATCAGACCCACTTTGATTGAGCGGATCGGCTCTAGTCAGAGGGACGATCCTAACCTATTGGAAATCATCTCCAAGTTAGAGATGGGTATCGATGAGGAGATGAACAAGTATGGGCTTGATCGAGATAGATGGCTTAGAAAGAATGGAAATCTTGTTGTACCCAATGTCAATGGATTGAGGGATGAAGTGCTTAGAGAATGTCATCACTCAAAGCTGACTATACACCCCGGTGGTAACAAGATGTATCGAGATATGAAGCAGACTTACTACTGGGAAGGGATGAAAAAAGACGTTGGGAAGTTTATATCCAAGTGCATGAATTGCCAGCTTGTTAAAGCCGAGCAAAAGAAGCCTAGTGGGTTGTTACAGCCCTTAGAAATTCCCGAATGGAAATGGGAGCAAGTCTCGATGGATTTCATCGATGGTTTACCAAGGACTAGATCGGGACATGATACAATTTGGGTGATTGTGGATCGATTGACTAAAAGCGCAAGGTTTATACCAGTCAAATCGACCAGAACGGCAGCTAAGTTAGCAGAATTGTATATGAAGTGGGTAGTAAGATTTCATGGAGTACCTAAAAGCATTGTGAGCGACCGAGACCCGTTGTTCACTAGTGGGTTTTGGAAGAGCTTACAAGAGGCTCTAGGGTCAGAGTTACATCTCAGTACTGCATATCATCCTCAGACCGACGGTCAGACGGAGAGGGTGAACCGTATTTTGGAAGATCTCTTAAGAGCATGTATATTGGATTTTGGTGGATCATGGGATGACCATTTGCATCTAGTAGAGTTTGCATATAATAATAGCTACCAATCCAGTATCGGTATGGCTCCGTTTGAAGCTTTGTACGGAAGACCGTGTAACTCACCATCATGTTGGATAGAGACTGGCGAGAAGTTTATGCTTGGACCAGATGTGGTGAGGGAAACTTCAGATAAAATCATGACCATTCAACAACGGATGAAGGCTGCCCAAGATAGGCAGAAGAGTTATGCTGATAAGAGGAGGAGAGACTTAAAATTCTCCGTTGGCGACTTGGTGTTTGTCAAGATTTCTCCGTTGAAGAGCGTGATACGATTTGGCAGGAGAGGCAAGTTGGCACCAAGATTCATTGGCCCATTCCCTGTTCTCGAGCTAGTCGGGAATTTGGCATACAGAATTGACTTACCAGAGAAGATGACGGGAGTTCACAACGTATTTCATGTTTCCCAACTAAGGAAGTTCGTTCACGACTCAGATATGACTATTTCACCTGATCAGTTGGAGGACTTCGAAGTAGAACCCGAGGCGGTTGGGAACCGCAAGCCGGCCCGTATTGTCGAGCACGACATGAAGCAACTTCGAAGGAAGGCGGTGAAGCTAGTCAAGGTTCAGTGGGGCGAGGACGAGAATGATTGTACTTGGGAGACAGAGGAGAACATTAGGAAGACTTATCCGGAACTCTTTGCCTGGTAAGATTTTGACTTAGATTCAGTTTTCTGCATGCTAGGGTAGGCTTGTTTGTTTGTTTTGCATGTTTGATTGTTGTATATGGCTGTTAGGCATGCGGAATCTTTTGTATGTTTTGGGTTAAGGAATTTCGGGGACGAAATTTCTTAAGGGGGGGAGAGTGTAACGACCCGCATTCTACGCATCATAGGATCGTAGAATATTTATTTCTGTCACATACGAAGTCGTATGGTCATGTAACTTTGGGAGACGACTATTGGGGTCATTTCCCATGTTCATGATTTTTCCCGATTTTTAAATGACCATTTTACCCCTAGTTGGCACTGTTTGGGCCATAACTTTTGACTGGAAAGGAATTTTGACCTAAAACCACTTCCGTTGGCTCCGGATGATGGTTTCTCTTTCTGTAGAGTGGTCACATTAGTCAAACGGACTCACCGTTTGGGAGATATGGCTGAAACAAGTTTCAGATGGTGAAAAACAGCTTAATTGGGCTTAACCGGGTGATTAGCAGCTAGGCCCAGAGGGGAATTTCGGGTTTAGAGGTATAGGAGGACTGATTAGGGTTAGGTTATCACTTTCATTTCAGTTTTGAGCCGCCACAAACCTTCTTGAGACCTTAGTAATGGCTTCCATCTTCTAAAACCTCTCCAAACACATTTTTAGTGAAGATTAAGCCTAAACTACATCAAAGCAAGGCCAAATAGCAACAAAGCAAGGTTGGAGCTGCTGCTATACATAGGAATTCGACCCAAACAAAGAGTATTTCAGATTTGGTGTTTCATTTGTGGCCAAGGTGAGTGATTTGCATAGTTTTTGCACTAATTACGGTAATTAAGGGTAATTAGTGAAGATTAGCGAATTTATACACTAATAAATTATGGAAAAATGTTTAGAAATTCTTAAATAAGGTTTTATACCTCTGGTTGAAATTTGGTTCGATTTGATTAAGTTTTGTTAACCCTATGATTAGATTTGCTTAAAACATGCTTAAGGGAAAATAAGGGGTTTTGGGCACATTTGATCCATTTTGACATATGAATTCATTGTTTTGGTGTTTGTGGTTAGTTTGCTATGTTGTTATGACTATTTGACATGAATTGTGATTGATTAGAATAGTTAGATTTGTCAAAAACGTCGTCGAACGGCGTAAACAAGTTGCTGAAAAAAGTTGCAGAAAGTTGTGCAGGGCTTCGGATCGGATCGGATGGGGGGCTCGGATCGGATATGTGAACTGGGCAAGAAACCCGACCCGAACTGGAGTTTGGCACATAAAAGACTTGGCAAAAAGGAAGGCCGTTTACTTAGAGTTGGAGTGGACAAGGGGATCGGATCGGAGTAAGCTAGGGAGCGGAGCGGATCGGACTGAATTAAGGCGAAGTGATCGGATCGGAGTAGATGGGAACGAGGGAGCTGATCGGAGAAGGAGCATGAGCTGGAAGGAGGATAGCAACCCGACCCGACCCGGAGGAGGACACCGACCCGACCCGGAGTGAAGTACCCGACCCGAACCGAATGGAAGATGACAAGGATGGAGGACCGAACCGAACCGACGAGGGCAATGACTATCGAACCGAACCGAGTTCTAGGACTGTTACTGCGCGACAACTCTTCTGAAGACCCACTCCAATTCGACCAAACCCAAGATGCAAAGGAAGTCCAAATGAGAAGTTAGAGCTCAGGATTCAGATGGGAATCAACGAGTTCGCTTCATGGTTGGGCTTTGCTGCGGGACGCGTGCCAAGGAGTTATCGACGTCTATAGCTTTGGACCACTATGGTAGGAGGTACGAAGGCGGATTCAGGGCCATTATGGCATCGGTAGAACCAAGGGCTACGACCAATGAAGTGGGTCATTGAAATGTTTGGTCATGACTCCAAGTGTTTGGCTTGGTCACACCAGGGTTTATACAAGTCGGGATTCGTTGTTACCTCAGTTTGTCTAGTGTTCCAAAGTGGTAGATATCGTATGCTTTACGCACTGAGTGAGAAATGTGAGGATGGTTGCTATGGATGAATTGTTTGCTATCATTATGACATGCACACCCCACCCCCCCCCCGTATTCTTACCCTATCTATTATGGCACCTTAGAGTACTGTACGGTATGTGGTACTAACTCTTTGGTTGTAGGTCCAGGTTCAGGTATGGTTTAGTATATCTGTTATTATTCTGTTTAGATGCTTATCGCTCATACCAGGCTTTATGTCTGACCCAGAGTTTTATGTCTCTTCTTATTACTCTGGGTGCTCACACGAGCAGACTAGAGACAGGTTAGCTGGTGATGCACGGGTAGATGATCCGGAGACGAGCAGGAGGCTTCCACGTAATATATATAGTATTCTCCCTATGTTGTTGAGGATCACTGCTTGGGCATTGGTGGTGCATCTTCTACTTTAGTTTTCCTTTGTTAGAGACAGTAAATTTGGAAAGTTGTAATAAGCTGTATTTGGAATTCCGCTGCTCTGATGTTGACATTGATTATTAGTTACCAGCTTATGCACTGTCTCGCCTGTTTTATGTCAAGTATGTTATTATTATATTTTATCCCATGCGCTGTGAGACATTCTACAGGTTCCTTGATTAGTTCATTCTCTTCTTTCCTTTCTCCTGACGACCGTTCCGTGCTAGTTGGGCATGTGTACAGCGCACTCTCGGAGGAAATGCAGGCTGGTGCGGGGTGGGCCGTCACAGATTTTCCAGATTTGTCTAACTTTGTATTGGGCCTACAGATTCATGGATGGGTTTACTACACCTATTAATCCAGTTGGTTTAACCCTATTTCCCCAATACGTTTTAGACGTCATTCTTATCTTAGATTTGCATTAATTAATTATTAATGCCCAGACCTCTCACATTAGGTCGCTAGCTTGTGGCCGCTGGATGGGCCGGGCGGTTCCGGGCAGACTTCTGCCACAAGCCAGACCTAACCTCGTGTCTTAAGCAGGTTATGACTAACTTCTCACATTAGAACCTATTGTTTGCGGCCACTGGATGTGCCGGGCGGTTCCGGGCAGAATTACGCCGCAAACTCATTCTAACCTCGAGTTAGTCACGTTTATCTTTGCGGCCAATTAATTAATAATTTACCGTTTATGCGCACGCCTAATATATATGCCAATTCAGATTATATCAATAACATGATGATTATATCAACACAGCAGATAACAGATTTTAGCAGATAACAGATTTTCCAGATTATATGACTTAACAGATTTAGCAACTTAGCAGATTTTGGCATATAACAGGTTAGGTATTTCAACCGACAAATTTAACAGATTAGGCACTTCAATCTAATTAGCCGTCTAGGCAATATAACAAAACTAGCAGTTTAGGCAACTTGGCAAATTAGCAGATTTAGCAAATTTAATATTTCTAAAGGTTCTATTTACATGCCTTGCCTAATCATAAATTAGGCCTAAATTCATATGCCTACATAATTGTCATGATTCACAATATGAACATATACTCCATGTTTGCATAAATTTACATAGCGCAGAATATGGACATAATTTACCATATAACATATGTTCCATTTTTTTTGTTAAACTAGCATTTTACAGCAGATTCACATATAAATTATACCAAATATAACCGTTAATTACAATGCATGCCATATATCCAAAAATCCCTATTTAGGTGTAATCGCAATAATAGATATCCTAATTAATGTAAATCTTTACACCTAAGTTTCCATATCTTCTTCTTTTTAAGTCATGAGTCATTATGCAAACTATACCCAACAATCTAAATCTTTAAATCATATCTTCTAAAAATCAGATCTTGACTTTTATATGCATTTTGTCCAAAGTCTCAAATCATATGTAATCTTACAATGGTTCCTCTCTTCTTTTATCACCGAATATGCATAGGTCTAAAACTAGTTTACAACATATGCTTATTTTTCTAATTAATTACAGATCTAAATAACATATGTTCATTTCTCTAATTAGTTACAGATCTAGATTACAACGTACACTATGCATACAACATATATAAATTACATGTTTACAGTCAAATTCATGCATCCAATCCCAAGTCATATGTCAATATATTTTATGCCTCAGATCTAAAGTCATACGTTCAATTCAGTCTTGTCAAATTTCGCATCATTCATTATTTGTCCCAAAATTTGCGTTCATACGTTAATCTCTTATGAGATTAGGCACAGGCTCGTGGTAGCCTGACTATAAAAACAGAAAGGAAGCAGAAAGGGATACAGAACAGTCACAGAAAAACAGATCTGACAAATATATAATCTCAGGTTCAGATTTAAAAGCATATCAGAATTATAATTAATGCTTATAGCATAAAATAACTGTACTTGCCTTGATTGGATTAAAGAAAGAACTTTAGTTGTTACAGAATTGTTGCAGAAGCTTTTATCTCAAATTTGAATTTAGGATGATGTTGATTGGCTTCTAGTTTTGATTCTAGCAGAGTAGCGACGCCATTTTTATTTTTATTTAGAACAGAGGCAGAGAAGAAGCAGAATAGAATTGTGTGTAGAGAAGGTTGGGTTTGGGGCTGTTTAAATAGGTTTAGGCAGACGAATCTAGACTGAAAACGAGACCAGATACATCAGAACGCACCCAGGCAGAAAAGCAGATTCGGGAGGCAGGTCGACCCCCAGGTCGACACTAGGGTCGACTCTAGGGTCGACCCCCTAGGGCAGGTCGACTCTAGGGTCGACTCTAGGGTCGACCCCCTGGGGCAGGTCGACTCTAGGGTCGACTCCCCAGTCGACCTGGTCTGTGCTGTTTAATCTTTTTCTGAACTTTAGGAGGCCATAACTTGGTCATATAGACTCCGATTCACGAAATTTCGGACTCTATTTCGCGTATTTTTCCGAGACGAACGCAATGGCACAGCCCGTTTCCCTTGATTCTGATTTTATATTTTAATTATACTCAGATTTGTAATTCTTAAGTTCACAGAAAATACGGGGTGTTACATTCTCCGCTCCTTAAAGGATTTCGTCCCCGAAATCTTCAAGTTAAGAAGAATGTGTCCTACCATCCAATCACTCATCTACTCAGTCATCATCCACAAGCATTCATTGTCCTTAGAAATTTCTAGTGCTGTATGAACATTTGCAAAAGTGTGTGTATATGTTCCTTATCTAATGCAAAGATCAGGCGGTCTACTGATTCAGTTGACCTCCTTAATGCGAATTATGTCAGTGCCATGAGTCCAATATGTATGTAATTTTCCTATTTGATACATATCATTTCTATATGAGTGCACAACCATCCACTCATATGCAACATCCATGTGCTGATTCAACAATTTTGCATCCATAAAAGTTTAAAATGCTCACACATCCATATGCAGTATGAGAGTGTTTTCGAGCCGATCTAGTGCCTAGTGTGTGTATATGCATCCACGGGCAACCACTAGCAACCACTTGCATCCACTTGCAACCATCAAACATAACATGTCTCAAACACATGTTTACACCCATTAGTTTTTTTTCAAAGTTCGAAGAATCAATCGATAGGATACAGTCGAATGATGGAAGCGAGTACAGATAGAACGAAGACTTGGTTCCCATTAGACATTGGTTGAGAAAATAATTCCCCTAAGTATCAACCCCAAAGACCGAAATCAATATCAGATTGACACTCAGAGGATTACCTTCTTTAGACAATGTTAAAACTGAAAATCAGAATTATTCAGATATTTACAGACTACTGGTACAGATCAGGTACCCTAATGACTCTTAGGAAGTTAAGCATGATAAAATCATACCCCACGAAAACTCAGAATGTATGAGTCATACTTGACGCCTAACACAGATATCCCTCAAACCCCAATCTCAAACAGATGAGCCATAACTCTTATGGGTCTGAGTCTACAGCGGAATTCAGAAATAATACTATTATTAAAGTGCAGAGTATCGATTACAAAATCAAAATACCAGAATCAGAAAAAGTCTTAACTCCATAATCAGATAAAGAAATTAAACCTACTATAGAAATTTTCCTATTTTCTATCCTAGCCACTAGCCTCGAGAGTGTTTGCCTGCTCTCCTTGCCCTCGTCTCTTCGGGCAGTCCCTAGTGAAGTGTCCTATCTCTCCACAGTTGAAGCAAGTGCCTTTCCTTTTTCTGCAATCCTTGTTTAGAACAGTCGAGCTCCCACAAGTAAAGCACCTTTTCCCCTTCTTATCTTCAGTCTTTTCATCCTTCTTTTGTGTTTCCTTTTTGGGCCCCACTTTCTTATTCTGTGGTTCTTCCTTCTTTGTCTCTTTCGGGCCCTTGTCTTCCTCGTGCAGTAGTGCCATGTCGACTAATTTCTCGTAAGTCACTCCCATGGGTACATGGGTCATGGCTAGGCTGTGCAGTGGCTCATTCAATCCTTTAACAAAGCGGAGAGCCTTTTTATGCTGAGTGTTGACTAAATCCAATCCGAACCTAGCTAGTTGGTTGAACTGGTTTACGTATTCCTTGACCGTCATACTTCCTTGCTTAAGAGATAATAACTTTTCCAGTTGTAAACTCCGTTCAGCTTGCGAAAGAAATTTTGTCTCAAACCTTGTTCTGAAATCCATCCATGTCTCAACCAGCCTCTCAACGTTAGTGACTTCCCACCAGTAGGAAGCTTCGTCTTTGAGCAGCCATACCGCCAACTGTACCTTTTGCCTATCGTCCACCTCGAAGATAACGAATAGATCCTCAGTTTCTTTGAGCCAATTCCTCGCTTCTACGAATGATTCAGTTCCTTTGAAATCCTTCCCACCCATGGCCCTAAAATCTCTACAGATCTTTGAGAAAGCAATTGCATGAGGAGGGGGTGGGGGAGGGGAATCATTTGCTGGACCTGCAGCGACGGTCCTAGCCTCAAGATATTGACGAAACCAACCGGGTACATGAACACCCTCTGGTATCTCAGATGCTTTAGACATGCTGAAACGAAAAAGGAAAGGTTCAATACAAAAAGGGCTGAAAGAAAAATATATGGCTCTTGGGGATTATGTTTTCCAAAATAAGCTTTATTTTTTAAAATACTTCTTTTCAAAACCTTTTTGAAAATAGTTTTCAAAACTTTTTATAAAATCTGGTAACCTTCAGCTCTGATACCAAGTGTAACACCCCACCTCCGTTAAGGTCACTCACAAAGGGAATGCCTTAACTTTGGTGGAGCATTTTAGTAAACAGAACAGAAACTTACAAGACAGATAAAACGGTACTTGAAAATTTTTAACTTTATTACAGCGGAAACAGAAATTAATATGGTTACATCCTTTCAAATCTCAGAATTCAAGTACAAAATATCAGTCTTGTACAAAAGCCTTCAAAATGCATGGTTTAAAATCATAATCCCCATAGAACGGAAGCTATACAGAGCCAAGCCATACTTTAAGCACTTCAAGCAAAGAGAAATCCGGATCAAGCTAAAGTATTCCCTCCTTGGATAACCTGGGGGGGGAACCGAAGAAAGGAGGCGAAACAACATGGGTCAGACAAAAAGTCTGGCAAGTCCAGTGACTTTCAACATATGAACAGATAATAATAATATGATATGAACATAAAACTGGATGTGAGATAACTGTAACAGGTGTAGCAGATATAACAGAAGAACAGAATGACATAAACTATTGCTTCACACTTCTCTGGACTAATACTAGTATAACAGAATTAGATGTCACCCTAATGTCTAAACTGAAGCAGGAACAGGTACAGAATAATTTAACAAAAACAGAATGCTAATAATGGGCCTTTACTACCCGATCAGAAACAGACAGAAGCAGAAACAGAATAATCCCTACGGAAACAGAATGTAGAATTAGGTGTACACTAGTAATGGGCCTTTACCACCCGAACAGACGTTACCACACAGAAACAGACAGGTGTTACCACCCAACAGAAACAGACAGTACCAACAGAAACAGACAGAACTAAGTGTACCCTAAAACCCTACCCCAAGCGATTGGCTCCCTAATACATAAATATCCTGTGTCGGCCCCACAGTAGGGTGTATCACTCCCTAAAGTGACAACCAATTGGCACAGACCTATTTACAGATGTCACAGCGTCTTACATCCTCAGAGGCAGACCGGGATCCATGCACGCACATGACCCGGTTGGAACGCACCATCAACACCCCTCGCCATTATCAGAATGAACCACTTATAATTAGTTCAGTAAGCGTGCCCGGACCCTACCTACTGTTGGGTCAAAGTTTTGATACCAGAAAGGGTTACTGACTAATATGGGTCCCAAACAACAGATGACACAAGTAATTCCCCTCCTAACCTTGTGTCCCCAGACTAACAGATCTCAGATTAACTTGTTTACATGTTCAGACATACAGAATTCAGATTTACTAATTCACCGATTAAGTTAACAAGTTTTCAGACTAACAGATCAGATGTACAGATTTTTCAGATTTGTCTAACTTTGTATTGGGCCTACAGATTCATGGACGGGTTTACTACACCTTTTAATCCAGTTGGTTTAACCCTATTTCCCCCAATACGTTTTAGACGTCATTCTTATCTTAGATTTGCATTAATTAATTATTAATGCCCAGACCTCTCACATTAGGTCGCTAGCTTGTGGCCGCTGGATGGGCCGGGCAGTTCCGGGCAGACTTCTGCCACAAGCCAGACCTAACCTCGTGTCTTAAGCAGGTTATGACTAACTTCTCACATTAGAACCTATTGTTTGCGGCCACTGGATGTGCCGGGCGGTTCCGGGCAGAATTACGCCGCAAACTCATTCTAACCTCGAGTTAGTCACGTTTATCTTTGCGGCCAATTAATTAATAATTTACCGTTTATGCGCACGCCCAATATATATGCCAATTCAGATTATATCAATAACAGGATGATTATATCAACACAGCAGATAACAGATTTTCCAGATTATATGACTTAACAGATTTAGCAACTTAGCAGATTTTGGCATATAACAGGTTAGGTATTTCAACCGACAAATTTAACAGATTAGGCACTTCAATCTAATTAGCAGTCTAGGCAATATAACAAAACTAGCAGTTTAGGCAACTTGGCAAATTAGCAGATTTAGCAAATTTAATATTTCTAAAGGTTCTATTTACATGCCTTGCCTAATCATAAATTAGGCCTAAATTCATATGCCTACATAATTGTCATGATTCACAATATGAACATATACTCCATGTTTGCATAAATTTACATAGCGCAGAATATGGACATAATTTACCATATAACATATGTTCCAATTTTTTTGTTAAACTAGCATTTTACAGCAGATTCACATATAAATTATACCAAATATAACCGTTAATTACAATGCATGCCATATATCCAAAAATCCCTATTTAGGTGTAATCGCAATAATAGATATCCTAATTAATGTAAATCTTTACACCTAAGTTTCCATATCTTCTTCTTTTTAAGTCATGAATCATTATACAAACTATACCCAACAATCTAAATCTTTAAATCATATCTTCTAAAAATCAGATCTTGACTTTTATATGCATTTTGTCCAAAGTCTCAAATCATATGTAATCTTACAATGATTCCTCTCTTCTTTTATCACCGAATATGCATAGGTCTAAAACTAGTTTACAACATATGCTTATTTTTCTAATTAATTACAGATCTAAATAACATATGTTCATTTCTCTAATTAGTTACAGATCTAGATTACAACGTACACTATGCATACAACATATATAAATTACATGTTTACAGTCAAATTCATGCATCCAATCCCAAGTCATATGTCAATATATTTTATGCCTCAGATCTAAAGTCATACGTTCAATTTAGTCTTGTCAAATTTCGCATCATTCATTATTTGTCCCAAAATTTGCGTTCATACGTTAATCTCTTATGAGATTAGGCACAGGCTCGTGGTAGCCTGGCTATAAAAACAGAAAGGAAGCAGAAAGGGATACAGAACAGTCACAGAAAAACAGATCTGACAGATATACAATCTCAGATTCAGATTTAAAAGCATATCAAAATTATAATTAATGTTTATAGCAGAAAATAACTGTACTTGCCTTGATTGGATTAAAGAAAGAACTTTAGTTGTTACAGAATTGTTGCAGAAGCTTTTATCTCAAATTTGAATTTAGGATGATGTTGATTGGCTTCTAGTTTTGATTCTAACAGAGTAGCGACGCCATTTTTATTTTTATTTAGAACAGAGGCAGAGAAGAAGCAGAATAGAATTGTGTGTAGAGAAGGCTGGGTTTGGGGCTGTTTAAATAGGTTTAGGCAGACGAATCTAGACAGAAAATGAGACCAGATACATCAGAACGCACCCAGGCAGAAAAGCAGGTTCGGGAGGCAGGTCGACCCCCAGGTCGACACTAGGGTCGACTCTAGGGTCGACCCCCTGGGGCAGGTCGACTCTAGGGTCGACTCTAGGGTCGACTCCCTAGTCGACCTGGTCTGTGCTGTTTAATTTTTTTCTGAACTTTGGGAGGCCATAACTTGGTCATATGGACTCCGATTCACGAAATTTCGGACTCTATTTCGCGTATTTTTTCGAGACGAACGTAATGGCACAGCCCGTTTCCCTTGATTCTGATTTTATATTTTAATTATACTCAGATTTGTAATTCTTAAGTTCACAGAAAATACGGGGTGTTACATTCTCCCCTCCTTAAAGGATTTCGTCCCCGAAATCTTCAAGTTAAGAAGAATGTGTCCTACCATCCAATCACTCATCTACTCAGTCATCATCCACAAGCATTTATTGTCCTTAGAAATTTCTAGTGCTGTATGAACATTTGCAAAAGTGTGTGTATATGTTCCTTATCTAATGCAAAGATCAGGCGGTCTGCTGATTCAGTTGACCTCCTTAATGCGAATTATGTCAGTGCCATGAGTCCAATATGTATGCAATTTTCCTATTTGATACATATCATTTCTATATGAGTGCACAACCATCCACTCATATGCAACATCCATGTGCTAATTCAACCATTTTGCATCCATAAAAATTTAAAATGCTCACACATCCATATGCAGTATGAGAGTGTTTTCGAGCCGATCTAGTGCCTAGTGTGTGTATATGCATCCATGGGCAACCACTAGCAACCACTTGCATCCACTTGCAACCATCAAACATAACATGTCTCAAACACATGTTTACACCCATTAGTTTTTTTTTTCAAAGTTCGAAGAATCAATCGATAGGATACAGTCGAATGATGGAAGCGAGTACAGATAGAACGAAGACTTGGTTCCCATTAGACATTGGTTGAGAAAATAATTCCCCTAAGTATCAACCCCAAAGACCGAAATCAATATCAGATTGACACTCAGAGGATTACCTTCTTTAGACAATGTTAAAACTGGAAATCAGAATTATTCAGATATTTACGGACTACTGGTATAGATCAGGTTCCCTAATGACTCTTAGGAAGTTAAGCATGATAAAATCATACCCCACGAAAACTCAGAATGTATGCGTCATACTTGACGCCTAACACAGATATACCTCAAACCCCAATCTCAAACAGATGAGCCATAACTCTTATGGATCTGAGTCTACAGCGGAATTCAGAAATAATACTAGTATTAAAGTGCAGAGTATCGATTACAAAATCAAAATACCAGAATCAGAAAAAGTCTTAACTCCATAATCAGATAAAGAAATTAAACCTACTATAGAAATTTTCCTATTTTCTATCCTAGCCACTAGCCTCGAGAGTGTTTGCCTGCCCTCCTTGCCCTCGTCTCTTCGGGCAGTCCCTAGTGAAGTGTCCCATCTCTCCACAGTTGAAGCAAGTGCCTTTCCTTTTTCTGCAATCCTTGTTTAGATGAGTCGAGCTCCCACAAGTAAAGCACCTTTTCCCCTTCTTATCTTCAGTCTTTTCATCCTTCTTTTGTGTTTCCTTTTTGGGCCCCGCTTTCTTATTCTGTGGTTCTTCCTTCTTTGTCTCTTTCAGGCCCTTGTCTTCCTCGTGCAGTAGTGCCATGTCCACCAATTTCTCGTAAGTCGCTCCCATGGGTACATGGGTCATGGCTAGGCTGTGCAGTGGCTCGTTCAATCCTTTAACAAAGCGGAGAGCCTTTTTATGCTGAGTGTTGACTAAATCCAATCCGAACCTAGCTAGTTGGTTGAACTGGTTGACGTATTCCTTGACCGTCATACTTCCTTGCTTAAGAGATAAGAACTTTTCCAGTTGTAAACTCCGTTCAGCTTGCGAAAGAAATTTTGTCTCAAACCTTGTTCTGAAATCCATCCATGTCTCAGCCAGCCTCTCAGCGTTAGTGACTTCCCACCAGTAGGAAGCTTCGTCTTTGAGCAGCCATACCGCCAACTGTACCTTTTGCCTATCGTCCACCTCGAAGATAACGAATAGATCCTCAGTTTCTTTGAGCCAATTCCTCGCTTCTACGAATGATTCAGTTCCTTTGAAATCCTTCCCAACCATGGCCCTAAAATCTCTACAGATCTTTGAGAAAGCAATTGCACGAGGAAGGGGTGGGGGAGGGGGATCATTTGCTGGACCTGCAGCGGCGGTCCTAGCCTCAAGATATTGACGAAACCAACCGGGTACATGAACACCCTCTGGTATCTCAGATGCTTCAGACATGCTGAAACGAAAAAGGAAAGGTTCAATACAAAAAGGACTGAAAGAAAAATATATGGCACTTGGGGATTATGTTTTTCAAAATAAGTTTTATTTTTGAAAATACTTCCTTTCAAAACCTTTTTGAAAATAGTTTTCAAAACTTTTTATAAAATCTGATAACCTTCAGCTCTGATACCAAGTGTAACACCCCATCTCCGTTAAGGTCACTCACAAAGGGAATGCCTTAACTTTGGTGGAGCATTTTAGTAAACAGAACAGAAACTTACAAGACAGATAAAACGGTACTTGAAAATTTTTAACTTTATTACAGCGGAAACAGAAATTAATATGGTTACATCCTTTCAAATCTCAGAATTCAAGTACAAAATATCAGTTTTGTACAAAAGCCTTCAAAATGCATGGTTTAAAATCATAATCCCCATAGAACAGAAGCTATACAGAGCCAAGCCATACTTTAAGCACTTCAAGCAAAGAGAAATCCGGATCAAGCTAAAGTATTCCCTCCTTGGATAACCTGGGGGGAAACCGAAGAAAGGAGGTGAAACAACAAGGGTCAGACAAAAAGTCTGGCAAGTCCAGTGACTTTCAGCATATGAACAGATAATAATAATATGATATGAACATAAAACTGGATGTGAGATAACTGTAACAGGTGTAGCAGATATAACAGAAGAACAGAATGACATAAACTATTGCTTCACACTTCTCTGGACTAATACTAGTATAACAGAATTAGATGTCACCCTAATGTCTAAACTGAAGCAGGAACGGGTACAGAATAATTTAACAAAAACAGAATGCTAATAATGGGCCTTTACTACCCGATCAGAAACAGACAGAAGCAGAAACAGAATAATCCCTACGGAAACAGAATGTAGAATTAGGTGTACACTAGTAATGGGCCTTTACCACCCGAACAGACGTTACCACACAGAAACAGACAGGTGTTACCACCCAACAGAAACAGACGGTACCAACAGAAACAGACAGAACTAAGTGTACCCTAAAACCCTACCCCAAGCGATCGGCTCCCTAATAGGCAGACCGGGACCTATTTACAGATGTCACGGCGTCTTACATCCTCAGAGGCAGACCGGGATCCATGCACGCACATGACCCGGTTGGAACGCACCATCAACACCCCTCGCCATTATCAGAATGAACCACTTATAATTAGTTCAGTAAGCGTGCCCGGACCCTACCTACTATTGGGTCAAAGTTTTGATACCAGAAAGGGTTATTGACTAATATGGGTCCCAAACAACAGATAACACAAGTAATTCCCCTCCTAACCTTGTGTCCCCAGACTAACAGATCTCAAATTAACTTGTTTACAAGTTCAGACATACAGAATTCAGATTTACTAGTTCACCGATTAAGTTAACAAGTTTTCAGACTAAAAGATCAGATGTACAGATTTTTCAGATTTGTCTAACTTTGTATTGGGCCTACAGATTCATGTACGGGTTTACTACACCTATTAATCCAGTTGGTTTAACCCTATTTCCCCCAATACGTTTTAGACGTCATTCTTATCTTAGATTTGCATTAATTAATTATTAATGCCCAGACCTATCACATTAGGTCGCTAGCTTGTGGCCGCTGGATGGGCCGGGCGGTTCCGGGCAGACTTCTGCCACAAGCCAGACCTAACCTCGTGTCTTAAGCAGGTTATGACAAACTTCTCACATTAGAACCTATTGTTTGCGGCCACTGGATGTGTCGGGCGGTTCCGGGCAGAATTACGCCGCAAACTCATTCTAACCTCGAGTTAGTCACGTTTATCTTTGCGGCCAATTAATTAATAATTTACCGTTTATGCGCACGCCCAATATATATGACAATTCAGATTATATCAATAACAGGATGATTATATCAACACAGCAGATAACAGATTTTAGCAGATAACAGATTTTCCAGATTATATGACTTAACAGATTTAGCAACTTAGCAGATTTTGGCATATAACAGGTTAGGTATTTCAACCGACAAATTTAACAGATTAGGCACTTCAATCTAATTAGCAGTCTAGGCAATATAACAAAACTAGCAGTTTAGGCAACTTGGCAAATTAGCAGATTTAGCAAATTTAATATTTCTAAAGGTTCTATTTACATGCCTTGCCTAATCATAAATTAGGCCTAAATTCATATGCCTACATAATTGTCATGATTCACAATATGAACATATACTCCATGTTTGCATAAATTTACATAGCGCAGAATATGGACATAATTTACCATATAACATATGTTCCAATTTTTTTGTTAAACTAGCATTTTACAGCAGATTCACATATAAATTATACCAAATATAACCGTTAATTACAATGCATGCCATATATCCAAAAATCCCTATTTAGGTGTAATCGCAATAATAGATGTCCTAATTAATGTAAATCTTTACACCTAAGTTTCCATATCTTCTTCTTTTTAAGTCATGAATCATTATGCAAACTATACCCAACAATCTAAATCTTTAAATCATATCTTCTAAAAATCAGATCTTGACTTTTATATGCATTTTGTCCAAAGTCTCAAATCATATGTAATCTTACAATGGTTCCTCTCTTCTTTTATCACCGAATATGCATAGGTCTAAAACTAGTTTACAACATATGCTTATTTTTCTAATTAATTACATATCTAAATAACATATGTTCATTTCTCTAATTAGTTACAGATCTAGATTACAACGTACACCATGCATACAACATATATAAATTACATGTTTACAGTCAAATTCATGCATCCAATCCCAAGTCATATGTCAATATATTTTATGCCTCAGATCTAAAGTCATACGTTCAATTCAGTCTTGTCAAATTTCGCATCATTCATTATTTGTCCCAAAATTTGCGTTCATACGTTAATCTCTTATGAGATTAGGCACAGGCTCGTGGTAGCCTGGCTATAAAAACAGAAAGGAAGCAGAAAGGGATACAGAACAGTCACAGAAAAACAGATCTGACAGATATACAATCTCAGATTTAGATTTAAAAGCATATCAGAATTATAATTAATGTTTATAGCAGAAAATAACTGTACTTGCCTTGATAGGATTAAAGAAAGAACTTTAGTTGTTACAGAATTGTTGCAGAAGCTTTTATCTCAAATTTGAATTTAGGATGATGTTGATTGGCTTCTAGTTTTGATTCTAGCAGAGTAGCGACGCCATTTTTATTTTTATTTAGAACAGAGGCAGAGAAGAAGCAGAATAGAATTGTGTGTAGAGAAGGCTGGGTTTGGGGCTGTTTAAATAGGTTTAGGCAGACGAATCTAGACTGAAAACGAGACCAGATACATCAGAACGCACCCAGGCAGAAAAGCAGATTCGGGAGGCAGGTCGACCCCCAGGTCGACACTAGGGTCGACTCTAGGGTCGACCCCCTGGGGCAGGTCGACTTTAGGGTCGACCCCCTGGGGCAGGTCGACTCTAGGGTCGACTCCCCAGTCGACCTGTTCTGTGCTGTTTAAATTTTTTCTGAACTTTGGGAGGCCATAACTTGGTCATATGGACTCCGATTCACGAAATTTCGGACTCTATTTCGCGTATTTTTCCGAGACGAACGCAATGGCACAGCCCGTTTCCCTTGATTCTGATTTTATATTTTAATTATACTCAGATTTGTAATTCTTAAGTTCAAAGAAAATACGGGGTGTTACACCTTTTCCCTTTTGTTGGACAGTGGGTCTAGAAGAAGGCTGGTTATGATCTGGAGTAGATCCTCCTTGCCCGTTATCCTTAGGGGCAACCTTATACTCATCTAATCTCCCTGCACAAAGCAACTTTTCTACAATGTCCCTCAGACGGCGACACTAATTCATGGAGTGGCCATAAGTTTCATGAAATAGACAAAACTTCCCAGTTTCACATTTTTTTCCAGTCGAATCTCTAAGGGGTGGTTTCTTATAGTGAAATGTATTGTAAGTATCCAAATAGATATTTTCCAAAGTATTGCTCAGTGGCGTGTAATTCACAAAGGACTAAAATCGAGGCGTCTTTTTGGAATCGTTTCTTTGATTCCTATTTCTTTTGCCACTAGTTATGATCTGGAGTAGATACTCCTTGCCCCTTATCCTTAGGGGCAACCTTATACTTATCTAATCTCCCTACACAAAGCAACTTTTCAACAATGTCCCTCAGACGGCGACGCTAATTCATGGAGTGGCCATAAGTTTCATGAAATAGACAAAACTTCCCAGTTTCGCGTTTTTTTCAGTCGAATCTCTAAAGGGAGGTTTCTTGTAGTGAACTGTATTGTAGGTATCCAAATAGATATTTTCCAAAGTATTGCTCAGTGGCGTGTAATTCACAAAGGACTGAAATCGAGGCGTCTTTTTGGAATCGTTTCTTTGATTCCTATTTCTTTTGCTACCATTCCGGCCTTGGTGATCATTACATCCATTCTTATTACCGACATTTCGACTTTTCCTGTGTTGTCTCCGGACTGCTTGACGACGACATTGCTTTGAACGTATTCTCGTAGGATTTCATAAACTTTCTTTTTCGGTTGGCATATATCTCCTCTTGTCGCAGATGTATATTTGCTTTTTCATAGAATAGCTCTCGAGTTAGCGGTGATTTTCCAGCAAGGTATCTTCCAAACACAGTATCTTTGTCGGCTTCATAAATGAGTGTCATAAGCAAGGTCTTCTTGTGTGGGTGATTTACCTCTATAGCTTCCAAATTTAAATGATCCAAATATGATTTCAAATATTCCCCAGTAGCTTATTTGATTACAAACAACTCAATGTGTAACACCCCACGTCCATTAATGTCACTCAGAAAGGGAATGCATTAACTTCCATGGAGGTTATAAGTGAATATAGAACAGAAAAATTACAACAAGACAGATAATAAATAGTACTTGGAAATCTTAAACTTCATTTTATTGCAGCGGAAATTAAACATGTTTGTTACATCATAAAACCATAGATCATAACCAAGTACAATATCCATCTTCATAAAAACAAAATACATAATCCCATTACATAAATAGCCATTAAAAAGATAACAAGCTGGACTTTACTTCAACGGTCCAAGCTTTCCAAAGAGAGATGAAGCAATTCAATCAAACTCCACTAGAGCTGGGCTCAACCTGAGGACCTGGAGGGGGAAAAGGATAGAAATAGAGGGGGTCAGACATAAAGTCTGGCGAGTATGATAATTCTAACAATACTATTATCAAAATAACTAGACTAAGGTATAAGCTGGAAGACAAGTAAATGTCTGTGAACTCTTAGGAAGATAAAGATAGCGTTTAAGATAATGTTAAAGATAACGGTAAAGGCACAACTAATTACTAACGAATGATTACTACACTGCACCACACATTACTACACTGCACCACACATTACTACACTGCACCACACCAGTCACCCTATTGTTTGATCCCACTTGCTTCACACAGAAACTTTATAAATAGCCTTACGTACCCCTAGCTGACTACATAGGTGCCGTCTACCCCTATCTCCACTAGGTGTACCCCACTACCCACTTTCGATCGGCTCCCTACTCGTAGATACCCGTGCTGGCCCCACAGTGGGGTGTATCACTCCCCTAAAGTGGCAACCCGATACAACTGGAGAATGCACGGCTCATACCTACACGATGCAACAACATCTTACCTACCAGCCCGGGTCCACGCATGCATATGAAACCCGTTGGACTTGCGTTGCCAGCGCTCCCCGTTTTGGCCTCTTATAGTCAAATCCAGCATGCGTGTCCCATCCTCGACTTGGGTCGAGCCCACAAAGATACGTTTGGGATACTGGTTGAAATGGGCCCCCACAAGCTACCCACCTAAGCTTGTCACTAGTATATCCCACTTAACCCTTTTAGTCATGTTCATTTACATGTGTGTTTGGTTAAGTCTTACTAATCGTATTTCACATGCCACTAAGGGCACCCCCTAGATTCCTCATGCCACCCAAGGCACCTACTTAACCCCCATGTCCCACCTTACATGTTTTTCTGGTTAAGTATTTCTTAATTCATTCAGGCCATAACCTCATAAAGACCTCTCACAATAGACTGGCATTTATGGCAGCTGGATTTGCCGGGCGGGTCCGGGCAGTCTTACACCATAAAAGAGTCTAACCTCGTGTCTTTACAACTGTTATGCTTTAGTTCAGGCCTAGGACCTCTCACATTGGGCTGACATTTGTAACCACTGGATTTGCCGGGCGGGTCCGGGCAGGTTTACGTCACAAACTAGTCCAACCTCGTGTCCTAAGCATTGATTAACACTTAAAATCTTTTACCCCAATTTAATTAATTCCCTATTCAAATTATTAATTAAGCCAACTTTTAATGATGTCCATAATTGACTCAATTATGGCCATCCACTTATGGCATGCAAAATCATATCAATTGCACCCCAACTTTTTAATATTAACTCCTTAATATTACCCCTACCCCACGTTTATACGTTCTCTTATTCAACGCATAATATAGGCTAGACTTGTATAGTCTAACACCTACCACAAAGATAAATTATCACAACATATAGACAATTAAAATAAATCTAATCATAATAGGGGTGAAACTTGCATAAACTACACATGTTAAGGATCAAAAGGTGTCAACTTGTTAAATGTCTCAATTTATATGATATGATCATAGCCCAAATCTATACATAAACTTGCATACGGGGTTTTTAGGCAACATAATGATGGTGTGAACTAGCATAGGATATCACATATGTCATAGCATAATTCTAGATGTCATAATAGATGTCTTGGTATATGTTCATAACTTTTCTAATCAATCTAACTTGCATATGTGACTTGTCATATAGATCAACATAACCCAAACATGATGATTTAATTAATATGAACTAACTAGCATAGATGGTAACATCATGGCCTTTTTAACATGTATGATTCATCACAACTTAGCATAGAAACTTTCAACATACATAACATCATCATAGCATGATTTACAACATATAAGATATCATCATCACATAACATTGGATTTACAATATACATGATAGCAAAAGGGGTTTACAACAACATATATGATGATTCACATCATCTACTCATAATTCATTCATAACTCAACCTAATTAAAATGATAATAATCTTGTTAAGATCATCATACTCACAATTTAGAGAAGAAAAGAGAGAGTTTCGCTTTGCTTTAGGGTTGAGAGAATTAGAATTGAATTTGCTTTTCTTCTTTCTTAGTTGGCGGCGACTCCATTGATTTCCATGGCGATGGTATGACGGTAACTATTCTATTTTAATTAGGTTTAGGGTTAGCATTAGGATGTATTTATAGGTGTAGGAAGTTATTTAGGACCATTAGATTAACCCTGAACCATGAGAACCAATCAAATGCAAAATCTGCATTTGAGCGAATTGGCCCACGGGTTGACAGCCAAACACCCTGGATTAACCCCTAGTCGACCCAGCGGGGCTTGGGTCGACCTCAAAAATAGGCCGGTTCGGTTATTCCCCCTCCTAATTCGCTGTTTTGAACTTTTTCGCAAATTTATTTATTTAATTTTTAATTTTTATATATATATCAATATATATATTTCTCTGCGCAACCCATTTCACTTAATTCTTTTCTAAAAATTAAGTATACTTTAATTTGTGAATTTTAGTGTTATAAAATTACGGGGTGTTACACAATGACACTTTTGGATTTTAGGGCGTGGAGTCAGAACTGATTCATGAAGCTCTCACTCGGTTCCTTAAAGCCGGAGATCGATCGAGGAGTATGTCGGGTGAACCACATCAGTGTAACGTCTTCGAGATATATAGGGAAAGCCTTCCACTTCACGGCGTCAATAGTTGCGGCGATGTTCATGTACCATGAGTATCTCATCAAATGTTTCCTTGGATCGGTTCTACCTCCGTATCAATCCATTGTGGGTAGATTGAACCTTCTAGGAATTGAAAATCCAAAATGACGTCCATGAAAGGGGTAAGGGAACGATCAATGCCCTAATCTTCGTTGGTGTAACTCCTAGTGTTAGCCATAATCTGGCGTACCATTGCTTCCATCTCAACATTGGTTAGTATCGGTTTGGGATCTGCACTTCTTGTTCTTTTATTAAACCCAGTTGTCAAATCATGTGACGTTCTTCGATTTTTGACAGCAGCTGCATTTCCTTTCCCTCTATGATCTTGGTCGTTCATAGGACGAGTGGGCTGGAGGAGTTATTGCAGAGTAGGGTTAGTGATATTGGATCCCTAGGAAGGACACGAGATCCCTACATCGGAAGCAACATCGGCTCTCTCAACCTAGGGTCATTTGGTCTTAAGACACGAGCTGCGTCCTCGCGAGATCCTAATGAACTAAATTTCATTTGCTCAAGTTTCTGGAGACTATCATACGACCTCCTCTGATGTGGATGTCTTTCCTCCGAAGAAGATGAATGGTCTGCAGCGAGGTGATGAGTCGGGGAGGGCGTTTTCTGCTTATGAAGCTCGTCTATTTAGTTTACTTACAACTTTCGTGTTTTCTCGCATAACAACACTATCACGTCTTTGGGCCTCTAAAGCATCATTAGTTCTATCAAACATGTCGAGTAGGCGTGAAAAATCCATTTGTGAAACATGCGCAGAGGCAATAGGTTGATTACTAGTCGTCGTAGCTGGCGTTGAAGCATTTGCATTGGCTCGAGTAGAGGCACCAGCTTCAACTGGGTACGGATCGAAAGACATTGAAGTAGTGCCATTGGTTCGGGTCGGAGGTGCAACACTGGCTTCATTCAAGCCTTAGGTTCGGATTGGCTCATCTTCACCAGGGAGGACCAGGTTTCATTCATCGGATCTGTTCGGATCTGAACTGGACCTCCATGACCTGATGACTACGATCGCTTGTTGATCTTCACTCGCATCATTCTGCTGAGAAGTTTTTGATTCCTTTCCTTTTCTTAAGCCATGAAATTTGAGTCTTTTAAGATCAATGAAAACTTCAAAAACTATGGAAATGTGGACTAACTTCTTCGGACTTGAGAATCCAAAAAGTAGAATGATAACCAGGAATGCTAAGAATTCAAACTTCTCAGTGAAAGTGCTGAAATATTGGACCAAAAGCGGTTCTAACACCCAATTGACTGATAATTCTAGGAACTAAAAATTCAAAACTGTTGGCTAGCTTTTTGACCAAGACACACGAGCTTAAGCACTTATGATTTGATTAATAAAGATTCATACACTCATGGATTCAAGGGGGAAATCATAGCTCAAAATACGCAAATGAAGGGTCCGGCTTATGATACATAAGGCCCAGCTCGAAAAGATGGTCGTGATACCCAGAACACGGCTTGTGGACCCCAATCGCGACCCACTCGTGTCCAGCCTTACGACTCGGTTCGGGTACCAGGGTCATGATCCACTTCTGTTGCCAAAGAAAGACATAAAGGCTCATTCAAATTCCATCACCACCACGAACCAAAAATCACGGATCTGATGACATGTGTTGGAAACGACTGCATTGACCACTTCTGCACTCACTCACGAACTGCTCCGAGATTCTCGGGATTGGTGCCACGTGTCCTCATGAACTGTCTGCTGGAATTGCCTATAAATAGCCCAGCACTTGGTATTTTTATCAGTCTTTAGCACTTGAAAGCTCTTATTCCACCATTATTGTATTTTATTTATCTATAATCAGATTTAACTCTTATTTACTTAGTTTTATCACACCGTTGTTGAGTGATTAATCGTTGTAAAAGTGTGATTGAGAGGAGATAGTGATTGTACTTGTATTCAATCATATAATCAAAATCATATAAAGTGGACATAGGCTCGTTAACGTCGAACCACTATAAAATGGTGTTTTCTGCATTTCATTATGTTTCTAGTTATAATTCTCTACGAATCAAGATAATTTGGGTGTTAGAAACACTTCTTTGTCTAACATTTTGGTGCTTTCATTGAGAATCGATTTCTCAGCATATCGGATTATTATTCTACTGTTTGGATTTTCAAGTCCGAAAAAGATAGTCCGTATTTCTACTATTTTTTAAGACTTCAGTAAAATCACAACACTATGGCTACAAAGAAATCCAAGGATTCACGAGCCTCTCTAGCAAATGAAGCTAACGAAGAGAATGTCCAAGAGCCGGCCGAGGTAGTCTCCCCGGCTCATGGCTCACATGGGGCGACCCGATCCCAAGAGGGGACCACGAGCCAATGCCAAGAAGGGGTCACGAACTGGTTCCAGCAAGAGACCATGACCCGGCCCGGAAAGTAGATTTTGACCCGCTCCACCTATGTAGATGCTTCTGCTTGACCTGGCTCAAATGCTCCAAATCCAACTACGAACGCTAATGACCAACTACCTGCCTCTACCCCAGTAATAGAAAGGGATTTTTCTCGCTTACTTGAGATGTTGAATAGGAAAAACGTTTTGGATCTAAATTAACCCTAGAGGAGGGGATGAATAGGTTTTATTGCAGTTTTTGTTGAGTAATTAAATAATATGAATCACAGATAATAATCAGAGTAAATGCCAAAAATAAATAGCACACAGATAGACCCAGCTTCGGCAAATCCCTTCCTGCTGCTGCATTCCTCAAGGTTTCTATTAGGTATTAGTCAACAATTACAACACTAACAACACATGTAAATTCACGACAATTCCTAGCCTATTTGTCCTAACCCTACGCTCAAAATTTATCCCCGGTTTCTACTAGGAGCAACACAAAAAGCCTCACAATCTCGCTCTAGTTGCACTAATCCTATGCTCAAAACCCTGCACTACCTTCCATCTCCAAGAACAGATTTTCCCGAATTACAACCCCGTAATTCGTCTCCCTAGTTTTACAGACAAACTATAAAACCTCTAGTTTTAGAGACAAAATAAAAAACTGTAAAATTGATTACAAATTAAAATCTAAAAAAAAAATAGAACAAGACCACTTAATTTAAATCAAAACCCTAGTTTTGTAAATTAAAAAAAACTAAGCCTTTGTCCCTTTTAAACTTGGCCAGCCATCTTCTACTTGCTCTAGCCCTTTTTACTTTGGTTCGATCTCCTTCTAGAAAAAATATGGATGCTCCTAGGGTTTTCAATTTTGCTCACAATCGTCACTTCGACGCATCAATTTGATGCTTTTAATGCTTTGAATCTGATGTGTTCCTCTTCGTCTTCGGTTGGCAACTCTGATGACTCGCGATCAAAATTTTAGAAATTGTAAGCTTCCTGAATTTTAATCTTTGATTACTTGAATCTGGTTTTGATGATCCTCGCTTATGATGAATTGGTGATTATACAAGGTATTATGAACACTCTAGAAGAATATATGTCTGATTTCAGCTTAGACTTGGTATGGTGTTTGTGATATTTTTTGTGGGCTTTTGAAATCCACGGCTTTAAATAGTTCTTGCTATTGATATGGTGATTTGAATTCTTCCCTTCCAGAAATATTGATTTGAACTTGCAGTTTATATATATATTCCGGAAATATTAGCTTGTTGATTTTCTGGAGTTTGAATTTGTCTCCATCGACTTAAAATAAATGCCGTACATATTTTTTCTATATATATAAGCTTGAACAGTTTTACTGGAACTTTGAATTTCATTTCCCTTTGACCATTTTGATCGAGATAAGTAGAATTATTGGTTTAGAATTTGTTTGCGCCTTAAGCTACACTTTAGTTTGCTCCTGTTTTTATGCTGTTAAGAACTGAACACATGTGATACTTGACCGAGTCTCGACTTTGAGCTAATGCACCTAAATCTGAAGTGCTCTTGTACTTGTTCATTTATGCATTTGAGTTGTACCATGATTTACCACAAGTTTGAATTGATGATAAATTTGAAATTCTTGTCCTTGCCTTGGTCATGAGTATAGATGATATATTTTGAATTTTTTTATGACTTATTTGAACAGCCATTGCACTGTTTAAACACCTACTGAGTCAAGAACATAGATTGTTTTGCCAAACTCTTTAATTGATGTTGTACTCTGATTTTAAACGCATCAACTGATACTACACTTCAGTAACTTTTGTCTTGCTTCACCTGCTTTATTGTAGCTTGTATCTTCCATGGTATGTTTGGAAACTGAACTGATTTGTATTTAATTGCTCTACGAAGTTGAATATTTGAACTGGTATTACATTTGAAATCTTGTTGATCACGACTATGCTTTAGGTTATTACACACTTGATAAGACTAGTAGCTATACTAGTTCCCTTTTAACAGATTAAACATATATACTTTGATTTTCCTCGACATTTTCCACTTGGGTGTATTCAGCATGTTTTGTACTTTGTTGCACCATTATGTTGTGGCACACAAACCATGCATGTATTCTCCATTTGATGCTGCCATGTATATATGGTTGACCATGTTTGTGTATTCACTTTTTGCTCGCCCATGCTTGTATTGACCTATGGCATCTTCATTGTGTTATGCACATGTAAAAACTGTTGTGTGTCTATGCTGGCATTTGTGCTCAGCCCCTTTGAGTATTGGCATATTCATTATATCATGCTGACCTGAGTTTGTTGGTCCATTTTTGAAATCAGTTTTGTTGTGACATCTTTGTTGTTCCATTTTCATATGGTCTTGCCGATCATCTTTTAACTAATAAGCTTGACATTGCCTTGCACTATGTCGAGTAGTTTTAGACTTGTTCAATGCATACATGTTCATTTGTATTGTTTGTGGTTTTGTATATTTGAGGTTTCATGTATATGTTCATGTAATCTATTCTTTGTCCATATTCACTTGAGCGCTATTAAAAAAATGTTGTACCATGCTACTTTGTGGTCATGTGGTTGAAGATGCATGTTGCCTGCGTATATGTGCACTGAGTCGAGTTGGTCCACGTGGCTTCTCCTCAGTTGTTATACTACATTTTGATTGGCGAGACAGTGCACACGTGTATATTTATATACGTGTGTATATGCGGCCTTTCAGAAAATATTCATGTCCTCACATATCAGACCAAGTAAGAAAAATGATGAGAAACACACCGAAACTCTGAGGCAAATTAAAATTTAAAAAATAAAGTTTTATTTGCTTATATTTAAATTTTATTTTTATTCCATTTTATTGTGTGTATTTTTGTGACAGATATGGAGATGACTGGACTGGATTGGAGCACAAGAAGATTGTGTCTGTGTCAGTGAATATGTAAATGAGTGAACAAGTGAAACTGTAGTGAGGCAATCACCGTGAACAGAGTGATGAGAGCTGTAGTGAGGAATAAATGTACAGAATGAGAAAATTGTACTTATATTTGCAATAGGAAAATTTGATTGAGATAAAATATTATTTTATTGTGTTCAAATCAAATTGTCTATCATATTCAAATTAACTCAGTAATACAATTCCATGTAAAATATTTTAACTGTGAATATACAATAGTGGAGTTAGAATGTTGTACTAATTTGGATTTTGAAATAAAAATTTTAATTGAATAAATATAATGAGAATATATTCAATTATGTATAATAGTATATTATTCAATAAATATTTATTGCTGTGAAATGAAATACAAACACATTTAAATAATATTATATGTTTGTTACCATCAAACAAAAATCATACAACACATTGTTGTACCCAACAATCTCCCCCTTTTGATGATGACAAACATATACAAGATTTTGGATGTGTTAAATGTGTTTGAACGTGAAATATATTACTCCCCCTATTTGTATGCTCCCCCTACAACTGAACCCCCCCCATATATGTGGAAAATATAAATAATGAAATTCAATTGACCATTCTGCCCCTAGATATTTAATTTCCAATCTTAAAATATTTTTGAATTAAATACTCATCAATCAAAATCTTGACCATTCTCCCCCTTTTGTTATCATCAAAAGATAATAGAAATCGAAATAGTGATGAATATAGACCATAAATATAAACTCAGATTAAGAGAGAGAATATATATCGTAAAACCCATTTAATCAAACAAAATTCATAATAATCTTTAAACCAGAAGCAAATTTCACTTTTAGAATGAATGGATTTACGATGGATTTTATAAAATGAGGAGAGTTAAATAAAAATTCAATATTTGAATATGAATTTTGAAGATTTTAAATATGCTCAAAATGTGCTAAGCACTAACTAACCACGCATAGCCCAAAGGTCTTTTAAATGGGGTTAGTAGTGGCTTAACTTTATCCTCTTTAATGAGTTCCATCCATACACAGCCCAATGGCCTTTTAAGTGAGAATGAAAGCACATAGAGATTAAGGTAATTCACCCACGCATAACCGCGAGGACTTTTAAATGGGAGTGAATACCAAGGATAAATAATATATATTTTTTCTTTTTATCTTCTTTTATTTTTATTTTTATATCCAAGAATAATTTGAACTCCCCAAATTGAATAAAACCATAATGAATGGCAGAAATATGGTAGACATAGAAGATGATCGTGAAATAAGCTCTAATTCAAAGATAAAATAAAATCTGTCCAATTACCATGAAATTTTGAAATAACATCTCCTCTATTTATGAATTATACCATAGTCACAACTCATCACAATTTCAAAAATCAATTAATAATTTTGATGGGTTTCAAAAATGGTTCAAATTGGTCAATTATTTCAATTTCTGAAAAAATAATCAAAAATAATTTTAAAATCAAAAATATTAATTTCATGAGGTGTTTTGAAAATATCAATGCAAGTTGAAAATAAGTTTCAAAAATCAATCAGTAGAATGTGAAATTATCTAATATTTCTAAAGCCGATTGCTCTTGGACAATTTTAAAACACTTGTATATGAAATTAGAATTGCCTATGGAATTTAAAGAAATCCAGTCGCTGATTTTCCAACCCATCATCCAATCACCAAGGTACTCAAATGAATCAAATCAATTTCCTTATAAGAGTAGCACAATATCATTTTTAAAGTAAGAATCCCAAGTGAATTTTTCAGAGAATTTTTAAACAAGAGTAAGAAACTGTCACCGATTCAAATCTAAGGGAATTTATTTGAAATCACTAAAAAAATCAAATTTTATAATCCAAGAAATTCAACAATCAATAACGAATGATTTCAAAATCAGGCCAAGTAAAAAAAATGAAATTTTCATAACTAATCAATCATGGCTTTCAAGTAGTCCACTGCACTGAGTTCAGTTTTTCAATATTTTCCAAAAATGAATAAGAAGAAACCCAAAAAAAAATGTGTGAAATTTCATTAGCATTCGCGAACATCATAAATTTCAAAATTCCGATTTACAGTTTTCAAGACGTGCTCAAAATGTTATGCCCCTGTCAACATAAATCAGCATAAAATAAAATAAATACAAGAGTTTAGAGATCATACCTGGCTTACCATAATCGATGTGAACCAATGAATCCCCAACTCAGAAATCTATGGCTAAGGAACTCCAAATAATTCAATTATATGGAACAACTTGAATTTTGTCTCTCTTAAGCACCGTTGTTCCTTAGCCTCCCTCGGTACCTAAATGTTTATAGGATCGAGTGGTCTAACAAAAGTTGTTTTACCACTCTTATCTTCGTTTACACGTTTTGGTACCCCAAACCCGTTTATATAACAATCCATTATTATCTATTAAAGTACCATTTGGAATCCAAATTTGATTAGACCTTTTCAAATTCATTTTGTTATTTTTTTGGAATCCAAACATGTTTAAATGAATTCTTTTTAAACGAGTAATAATTTCATTTATGGTTTAAAAAGCCTTTGAAATTATTAGATCTCAAATTTTCAATTCGATCGTTTTCAAATCCATTTAAAGGATTTTTAAAATCATAAGGATTTTTTTTTCAACTTGATCAAATCTAAAACCAAGTCCCTTTTTATTCTGAAAAAAAAATTGGGTTTTTAACAACATATTCAATGATTTCTCTCCTTTAGAAAATTTAGTCAAAGTTGACTCAAGTCGCTGAATTTTAAATTTAAGATCATTGTTTTCTTTCATTAAATTTGAACAACGATTAATAGCGATTTTCTTCTTTTTAGCATTAGTTTGTTTTAAAACCAAATTTGATTTTCAAGTGCTTTGATTTTAGCACTGGACTTAGAAATTTCAATTTCAAATTGTTTTCGCTTTTCAAAATCAAGTTTTTCAGATTCTCTAAGCTTTCCAATCTCCTTCTCAAAATCATGATTTTTGTTCTTCAAATTCACGTTTTCATTTTTTAAGTAACTCAAAATCAGTTTTGAATTTCAAATGATCATTACTCAAAAACTTACATTTTTCGCATTTTGAAAACGGTGAATTCTTAAGTTTTTCAAGTTTTCTTTGTAAACTATTATTTTCTTGAACTTGTTTTGACCTATCAGATTTCAATTTCTAAACTCTTAGTTCAAGAGAATCAATGGTTTTAGTGAGATTGTGACACATTAAAATTAAATTTTTATGAGTAAAATTTGATACCTCACTTGTATCCTCTTCACTGCTTTCTGAATCAGATTGATCCATAATACACAAATTAGCTTCCTCTTTATCACTTTCAGAGGCTTCTTCTCCTTCCTTGTCATCCCATGTAGCATAAAAAGCCTTCTGCTTTCTTCTAAACTTCTTCTTCTTTTCATTCTTAAGCCATGGGAGATCTGGTTTGATATGTCCAGGTTTCTTGCAATTGTAGCAATACACTTCATCGTCTGAAATATCTGAACTTTCGGACTTGTTGGTTTTTGAATTCTTCTTTCGTGACTTGTAATTTTTTTGGCCTACTTCCTAAAAAACATGGCGACTCTTCAGCTGGATCTTCATCATCACTTTCAACAGTATTATTTAAAGCAATCATCTTTTTCTTTAATTCAGAATTATTTCGTTCTTCTCTTGCTTTTAACTCCATCTCGTAAGTGATGAGATTTCCAATCAACTCCTCCATGCTTAATTTATTTAGATCTTTCGATTCTTGAGTCGCTGTTACTTTAGCTTCAAAATTCATCGGTAGCACTCTCAATATTTTTCTGATCAATTCCACTTCAATATAAGTTTTGCCAAGAGCTTTTTCATTGTACACTAGTGATGAGAAGCATCCATACATCTCTCTTATATCTTCGTCCTTTTGCATAGAATTTTTTTCATATTCATTGCTGAGTAGAGCGAGACGAGATTCCTTAAATCGAGATGTGCCTTCGTGTGTGACCTCCAACGTATGCCATATTTCGTACACAGTTTCACAATGAGAATTCGATTAAATTCAGTTTTATCAAGAGCACAAATTAAAGCATTCATCGCTTTGGCATGAGTTGAAAATAATTTTTTATCTTATGTATCCTACCTGTCTTTTGATTTAGGAACTTTAATACTGTTAACAATAAGAGTAGGAGATTTATAACCCGTTTCAATAATGTCCCACATATCATAATCGACTGAACTCAAATAAATTTTCATCCTAGCTTTCCAATAAGCATAATCAGTTCCATTAAACGTGGGTGGCCTAGCTATAGATTGACCCTCAGAAAAAGCGTTATTTGACAGATTCATGACTCTAGAGTTAAAATTAAGAAAAATACCTGCTCTGATACCACTTGTAGGATCTAAATGAACCCTAAAGGGGGGTGAAGAGGGTTTATTGCAGTTTTTGCTGAGTAATTAAATAACATCAATCACAGATAATAATCAGAGTAAATCCGAAAATAAATAACACACAGATATACCCAACTTTGGCAAACCCTGCCTACTGCGGCATTCCCCAAGATTTCTACTAGGTATTAGTCAACAATTACAATGCTTACAATATCCGTAAACTCATGACAATTCCTAGCCTGTTTGTCCTAAACCTACGCTCAAAACTTATCCCCAATTTCTACTAGGATCTACACAAAAAGGCCTCATAATCTCGCTCTAGTTTCACTAATTCTACGCTCAAAACCCTGCACTGCTTTCTATCCCCGAAACCAGATTTCCTTGAGTTACAACCCCGTAATTCATCTCCCTAGCTTTAAAGACAAACTAGAAGACCTCTAGTTTTAGGGACAAACTAGAAAACCGTAAAATCGATTACAAATTAAAATCTAAAAACAAAAGTAGAACAAGGCCACTTAATTTAAATCAAAACCCTAGTTTTATAAATTAAAAAAACTAAGCCTTTGTCCCTTTTAAACCTGGTTGGCCACATTCTATTTGCTCTTGCCCTTTTAACTTACGGTGGCTCCTACGGTTTTCAATTTTTCTCCCAATCGTGACTTCGACTCGTCAATTTGATGCTTTCGATGCTTTGAATCTGATATGTTCCTCTTCGTCTTCGGTTGGCAACTCTGATGGCTCATGGTAAAAACTCTTGAAACTGTAAGCTCTCTGAAATTTAATCTTTGATTACTTGAATCGATTTTGCTGGTTTCGATGATCCTCGCCTATGCTGAATTGGTGATTATATATGGTATTATGAAAACTATAGAAGAATAAATCTCTGATTTCAGCTTTGACTTGGTCTGGTGTTTGTGATATTTTTTGTGGGCTTTTGAAATCCACGGCTTTAAAAAGTTCTTGCGATTGATCTTGTAATTTGAATTCTTCCCTTCCGAAAATATTGATTTGAACTTACGGTTTATATATATATATATATATATATATATTCTAGAAATATTAGCTTGTCGATTTTCTGGACTTTGAATTTGTCTCCATCGACTTAAAATAAATGTTGTACATATTTTTCTGTATATATAAGCTTGAACAGTTTTACTAGAACTTTGAATTTCATTTCTCTTTGACCATTTTGATCGAGATAGGAAGAACTAATGGTTTAGAATTTATTTGCGCCTGAAGCTAGACTTTTGTTTGCTCCTGTTTTATGCTATTAAGAACTGAACACGTGTTATACTTAATCGAATCTTGACTTTGAACTGATGCACCTGAATCTGAAGTGCTCTTGTACTTGGTCATTTATGCATTTAAGTTGTACCATGATTTACCACAAGTTTGAACTGATGCTAAACTTGAAATTCTGGTCCCTGCCTTAATCATGAGTATATATGATATATTTTGATTTTTTTAATGACTTATTTGAATAGATACTGCACTGTTTAAACACTTACTGAGTCAAGAACATACATCGTTTTTCCAAACTCTTTAATTGATGTTGTACTCTAATTTTGAACACATCAACTATAACTACACTTTTGTAATTTTTGTCGTGCTTCACCTGCTTTATTGTAGCTTATATCTTTTGTGATATGTTTGGAAACTGAACTGATTTGTATTTAATTTCTCTACGAAGTTGAGTATTTGAACTGGTATTACACTTGAAATCTTGTTGATCACGACTATGCTTTACTATATTACGCACTTGGTAAGACCAATAGCTATACTAGTTCCCTTTGAAACAGATTAAACATATATACTTTGATTTTCCTCAACATTTGTCACTTTGGTGTATTCGGCACGTTTTGCACTTTGTTGCACCATTATGTTGTGCCACACAAACCATGCTTGTATTCTCCATTTAATGTTGCCATGTATATGTGGTCGACCATGTTTGTGTATTCACTTTTTGCTCGCCCATGCTTGTATTGACCTGCGGCATCTTCATTGTGCTATGCACGTGTAAGACCTGTTGTGTGTTCATGCTGGCATTTGTGCTCAACCCCTTTGAGTATTGGCATGTTTATTGTATCATGTTGACTTGAGTTTGCTGGTCCATTTTTGAACTCATTTTTGCTGTGACATCTTTGTTGTGCCATTTTCATGTGTTCGTGCCGATCATCTTTTAACTGATAAGCTTTACATTGCCTTGCACCGTGTTGAGTAGTTTTGAACTTGTTCGATGCATACATTGTAACACCCCGTATGTTGAATAACTTGCTATAATATAAAACAGGGCAGAATTAAATTTAAAAATCTGAATCAGGGGAAACGGGCTATGCCATTGCGTTCGTCTCGGAAAAATACGCGAAATATAGTCCTAGTTTTCGAAAATCGGAGTCCGTATGACCCAATTAAGGCCCGAAGAAGTTTTCAGAAATTCAAAACAGATTTAAATATAAAAATTTAAACATTTCAGAAGTGGCGGGAAAATTCCCGCCAGACCCAGGGAGTCGACCTGGGGGTCGACTGGGGAGTCGACCTGCCCACCAGGTCGACTGGGGAGTCGACCCTAGTGTCGACCTGGGGGTCGACCTCCCTGGTCGAGCCCAGGTGACCTGGGTGCACCAGTTTGGCTTTTGGGCTGTGTCTGGTGGCTTGTGACGAGATCTGACGGCTCTAACCTAATCTAGGGTTAATCTAAGGGCCTAAACTACATCCTAATTCTATAAATACACCCTAAGACTACCCTAATTCATACTAAAATTGGAGACAACGTCGTTATGCCGTCAAAATGCAACTAGGAGGAACCACCAACAATTTAAAGAGGAGGGAAGCTTCTCAAATCAACCTCTAATCAACTCTATCAACTTAATCTTCTTCTTAGGAGTGCTAATCAACAAGTTGTGAGTTTCCTATAGCCTTAATGACCAATTGTTGAATGATTATGATAGGATATAATGAGGTTATGGCTATGAATGTGGATCAATGCAAGATTGTGTTATCATATGCTATGTGTTTTTGATGTTATGCAAGTTATGTGTTATGTGTTCATGATGTTATGCAAGTCATATGCTATGTGATCATGATGTTATGCAAGTTATGCAAGTCATATGCTACATGTTCATGATGTTATGCAAGTTATATGCTACATGATCATGATGTTATGCAAGTTATGCAAGCGTTAGGCTATGTGTTCATGATGCTAGTTATGCAAATTGCTATGATAAACATTGATCCATTATGACACCATGATTATGCAAGTTCATATATGATATGTTATGCAAGTTTGGTGTATGATTATATGCAAGTTCATATATGACAAGTTATGCAAGTTTGGGGTATGATTATATGCAAGTTCATATATGATATGTTATGCAAGTTTGGTGTATGATTATATGCAAGTTCATATATGACAAGTTATGCAAATTTGGGGTATGGTTATATGCAAGTTCATATATGATATGTTATGCAAGTTTGGTGTTTGATTATATGCATGTTCATATATGACATGTTATGCAAGTTTGGTGTTTGATGATATGCAAGTAACATATGCAAGTTTACACCTTAGTATGATATGCATACATATGCAAGTTAACCCCTTTGTATGTCATACATACATATGCAAGTTTACCCCTTTGTATGACATAAATAACTTATGCAAGTTAACCTCTTTATGACATATGTGATTCATGCAAGTTTGGGTTGATTATTTATGCTAGTTGGGTTGATGCTATATGCATGTTGACACCTTTAAACCCATGTTGATGCTAATGTTATGCAAGTTGAACCCATTGTATTTGTGATGAATCTTCCCTTTTATGTCATGTTGGCGAATTACGTGGGGAACGATGGGGTTAATATACATGTTAATGAAATGGTGTGAAGTTGGTATGATTATGCATACCATAAAGTGGATGGACATAATTGAGTCAATTATGTACATCGTTAAAATTGGAATTAATTAGGGAAAATTAATTCGAAATATGGGGGTGATTAATTAGGTGTAATTAATCGACTAAGACACGAGGTTGGACCCTTTTGTAGCATAAGACTGCCCGGAACCGACCGACAAATCCAGCGGCTACAAATGATTGGCCCAATGTGAGAGGTCTTAGGCACAAACTAAATACATGACAAGTGTAAAGACACGAGGTTAGACTCGGTTATGGCGTAAGGCTGCCCGGACCCAACCGGAAAATCCAGCTACCATAAAAGATAGTCTAATGTGAGAGGTCTTTACAACGGTTACGTTCTTAATCAATTAAGAAACACTTAACCAGATAAGCATGTAGGGGACATGAGGGGTTAAGTGGGTGCCTTCGGTGGCATGTGGAAAAATCTAGTGGTTGCCTTGGGTGGCAATAGAAAATACGATTAGATTACTTAACCAAAGTGGAACATGTAATTAAACATGATTAAAGGGTTAAGTAAGTGCCTTGGGTGGCATGGGGAAAATCTAGTGTTGCCTTGGGTGGCAATGGAAGATAAGATTAGAATACTTAACCAAAGTGGAACATGTAATTAAACATGATTAAAGGGTTAAGTAAGTGCCTTGGGTGGCATGGGGAAAATCTAGTGGTTGCCTTGAGTGGCAATGGAAGATAAGATTAAAATACTTAACCAAAGTGGAACATGTAATTAAACATGATTAAAGGGTTAAGTAAGTGCCTTGGGTGGCATGTGGAAATCAAGTAAGTGCCTTGGGTGGCATGGGGAAATCTAGTGGGTGCCTTGAGTGGCAATTGAAATATGAGTAGATGACTTAACCAAATTTTAAACATGTAAGTGGACATGATTATCAAAAAGGCTTAAGTGGGATGCACTAGAAAAAAATGACAAGCTTAGGTGGGTAGCTTGTGGGGGGCCCATTTCAACCAGTAACCCATATGTATCTTAGTGGGCTCGACTCATGTCGAGGACGGGACACGCGTACTGGGCTTGACTATAAGAGGCCAAAAACGGGTTAGCGGTGGCAACGCAAGTCCAACGGGTTTCATATGCGTGTGTGGACCCGGGCTGGTAGGTAAGACATTGTTGCATCATGTAGGTATAAGTCGTGCACCATTGATTGTATCGGGTTGCCACTTTGGGGAGTGATACACCCCACTATGGGGCCAGCACGGGTATCTACGTTAGGGAGCCGATCGAGTGGGAGTAGTGGGTACACCTAGTGGAGATAGGGGCAGACGGCACCTATGTAGTCAGCTATGGGTAAGCGAGACTACTATTAAAAATTACTAAGTTGTGGGTACACCTAGTGGAGATAAGGGAAGACGACACCTATGTAGTCAGCTAGGGGTACACGGAACTACTATTAAAAATTACTAAGTACACTTAGTGGGATCAACCTTTAAGTAGGAATTACCCTTGGGTGGGTAGATCTGGTGTGGTGCAGTGTAGGAATTACCCTTGGGTGGGTAGATCTGGGGTGGTGCAGTGTAGTATTTATCCTTGGGTGGATAGGCGCGTCTTTACCGTTATCTTAGTTCATCATAAGTCTAGTTGGCTGCTTAGTGTAGTCATTTATCCCCAGTCGTACCGTACCAGGTTTATATCGTACCCTAATTACTTTAATGATTGTATTGTTAAGGTTATAGGGCTCACTCAGACTTATGTCTGACCCTGTTGTTTTTATCTTTTTCCCGCAACCCTCAGGTTATCAGTGTGGGCCTAGCACTAGTGGGCTTTGATCGGATTGCTTTATCTATCTTTTGGAGCTTGGACTCTTGAAGAAAAGCTCGGTTATCTCTTCTATTATGGCTATTAGTATGTAGTGGGATTATGTACTTATGTTTTAACGAGATGGATATTTTGTACTTGACTCTTGTTGGTTTTGATATGTAACCAAACATGTTTACCTTCTGCTGCAATGAAATGATGTTTTAAATATCAAGTATTACTTATATCTGTCTTGTTGTAATTTTTCAGTTCTATATTCACTTAAATACTCCACCGAAGCTAAGGCATTCCCTTAGTGAGTGACCTTAGCCGGTGTGGGGTGTTACACGTGGTATCAGAGCTTAAGGTTACCGGAACAGATAAAATTTTTAGAAAATTATTTTTCTAAAAACATTTTTGGAAGAAGTATTTTAAAAACATGTTTTTAAGAGAAAAGTTTTTGAAAGAAAAGAACATAATCCCCAAGAGCCATATATCCTTCCTTCGATTCTCCGATTTGAATCTCTTCCTCTTTCTTTTTTTGAATTTCCCCTCCGCGTATAGATGTCTTTTTAAGATAAGTAAGGACTTCCGTATGAAGGACGGAAGAACCACTTCAAGGGACTAAGTCGTCTGCCAGGCTAAGAAGTTAGTCCAAGGAGGTGGAGGGCTTATGGGTACCGTTAAGATGGACGAGAGAGGAAGGTTCAAATAGCTATTAGGTAAATAAGGGACGAAACCTCATCGTGGTAAGAAGGCCACGAAAGGAGAATGTGAAGGGGAAGGCTAGTTGTTTTGGAGAAATAGGACACCTTGGGGTTGTCCAAAGTGGTAAGGACGAAGTACAGGATCTTCTGGAGGGTAGATGTATTCCCTCACGACGGGTATACCTGATGGGGGTAGGACCGTCTAAGTTGAAATTTGGTTCTCTCGATCATCCTGTTCGAACTTTATTCGACTCTGGCGCACCACATTCGTTTATCTCATCATCATTAGTTGAGTCACTGCACCTAGACACCTGTAAAGACCCGCAAATTCCCGCCCTTTGGATCGACCATAAACCACACAGGTCTGACCCAAAAAGTGGAAACCTACGAATACTTTAACTTTGGGCATACAACACATTACAACAGATAACAGAAGACTTTTATAACACTATAATAAATGTTACATCAGAGTACAGAATATATATATCAGAGTACAGAATATAATTACAGCGGAAAATAAATACAAAAAAAAAGAATGTAATATACTGCAACGAAAGAACACAGCGGAAGTCTCTCTATCTCTGGACACAGCTTTAAGCTTCAACCCAGAATCCTGTTTAATATATCTGCAAAAATAGCTACTCGACTGCCCGTGTGGAAAATATGGGCACCCGAGTTTGCCAGTGGACAAACTACAGGTCAGTCATGGGACTGGTGTGAGAATTCTACTTAACCTATATAATATAATAAGGCTAATCACAGGACCACGCCACTTTCGTGGAACGGGTCTTCTCCTATGGATTGCCAGTGCATGACTAAGGTAAAACGTCAAAATAACGCAATGCTTTTTAGAAAAATGAAACCATTATAAGACCCAAGTCCCATCACACAATGCAACGCAAACCGGAGGATAGGGTTTTACCTTATAATGATCAAAAAATGCTTGATACGATAAACACGGTATTATATAATAATAGTGTGCAACCAATTTGAAATACATCAAAGTAAATGTATCAATCCTAGACGGCATGAGTGCCCCATCCCACTATGTCGCCATATATAGGTATACAATCAAAACCGCGTGATGTCATATTAGAAATTTGGGTTTCCATCTGAGTCAAGGCTAGGGAGGAGATCCTTACCGATTCGAGACACTCTAGCAATGCCCCAGGATTGGTACTCTGTCCAACCCTTGGATCCTGCAGGGCCGGTCCACACTTGCTTTTGTGGATTAGTTATGCCTGAACACACGCTTCCCGGTCCTTTTGGACCTATACTACGGCCAGTAGCGACCGCATAAACCCGAGGCCTCGAAAAATCCAACAACCACAATGAATAAATGCCAGCGCTGGTAGGTCCCTGGCACCACTCTAGCTAGAAACAAACGTGTGCACTCCCTGCGTTCCCTTCTCCCGTTTTAGACTCTACCGGTGTGTGAGGCTCGCGAAGTCACGATATACACAAAGTTATGCCTAACTAGACTGTGCTTTGATCATCAACCACAAGGCCTGCTTTTCAACAAAGCCTTGATCAATTGCATCTTAGCATGCCACATTGTCAGACTCTACCATATCATTGATCATCTACCAATATATATATATAACCTCTAAGCTCATACGTCTTAGAGAAGGGGGTTAAGTGAAGAATAAATTCTCCACCACCAAACAGAAATATATAATCAGTAGCGTTCAACAAATACAGTAGAAGAGAATACAATGTCAGACACGCAATCCATTTACAAGTCCACTCTGGGTCTGAGCGAAACAACGTGTCCGTCGATCTCCAAATGCGTTTGGACGATCATTACCAAATACCTTGCCTTGGAAGGCCAATCCCAATTCAAGATACCAGTCATCATCATCTCAACGATGTGAAAACCTTTGGTCTTCAATCACCGTCTCAGTCTTCGACTCTTGATCGTCGTGATGATTATTCAGAATGGGTTAAACCCGGTCTTTCTGAATAGCTCGCGTAATTTGGGATTAAAAAGCAAATATTGGAAAATCACACATAACGCCACATTCCATCTCAGAATGTTCTTTTAATAAGATATTCGTTTTAGAAGATTCTCATTAATTTTATCAAAGATAAATATTTAAAATAAAATCTATAAATAAATTTCAAAAAATATGGAATTCCACAGAAATCCAATCAATACATAATCGATATAGATTTCTGTATCAGACTAATAGTATAAATGGAATAACGGCAAAGCCTCTTAAATTCCATATATAATATCGGTCTTCTTTTACAGAAACCCATCTCAATTATTACCAATAGAATTTCCACTTAATTCCTCTTTAATATATTAAATTGGAAGACTTTGATTTTAGAAAATGCCCTTTTTAAATCTATAAAATAGATTTATAAATTCCAAATAATAATCTCAATGTAAATTGGATTAAAGGACAAATGTCGTTTAAAATATCGTCCACGGTAAATCCACTTCACATCTAAATTTATTTCCTATCACAAAATATAATTGCAAATGCTAGTAATCTTTTAAAAACATATTTTAAAATAATCATAAAAATATTCTTTATATAAAAGATTCTAAATGAGAAGTATTCTTTATTTTACAAATCTTTATCTTCTACAAATATTCCTTGTTTTAACATATACTTAATTAAAAATCTATATTTTTTTAAAATATATATACTTTATATAAAAAGGATTTCTAATGTAAAAATAGTCTTATTTAAAAGAACACTTGAATCGAAATGCGACTCAAACATTTACCATATAATTTGGATTATATGGATTTCACACACATCATATATATGACAATAACAATATAATCATCAAGTCATCCATTACATCGAATTTCGTGAAATAAAGTGGATTTTTGGACTTTCTCGGATTTGGGCCTACTAGGGGCTGCGGTTTTCAGTGATTTGTGGGTCCTAGGGGAGGCCGAGTTCGACATGGTTGGAGGTGTAGGCGGCTCTCGGCATGGCGGTCGCGGTGGTGGTGTTGGATCGGCGAACGGAGCGCCGTAGGGGGGTGCGCACGGAAGCAAAACGACGGCTTTATGGGTTCGGTGGTTTCACGTCACGTGGGAGAAGAAGGTCCGAATTCTTTTTGTTTTATTTTTTTTATTTTAATATTTAATTTGTCCGATCTTTAAAAATTCATAACTCTCTCATACGAGGTCCGTTTGACAAACCGTAAATTGCGTTGGAATCACAAAATTAAGAGCATTAGTCTTCCGCTGTATCAGTTTAAGTCTTCCGCTGCAATGTATTAAATTCATTGTAATTTAATCTTCCGCTGTGTATTATTTTCGATGTACTCTGATGTTACGTTATTATGATGTAATAAAAAGTCTTCTGTTATTTTTTCTAATGTATTGTATTCCCGAAGTTAACGTATGCGAGTTTTGAACGGTCTTGGTCGATTTTGCGATCGATTAAGTCCGGGCAAAATCCGTGTCGTTACAACACCAGTTTAGTAGATGATCCCGTGGTTGTTTCAAACCCAATTGGGGGCTCCACTTATTTGTCCATGATATGTTTGGGTTTGAAGATTTCTATACTTAGCGTTGAGTTTAGATGTGATGCTTTTGTTTTGGGCTTCACGGGCTATGGGTTGATTTTGGGCATGGACTGGTTATCCAGTAATGGTGCCGTTCTTGATTGCGAAAGGAGAGTTGTTAGACTCATGACCCTCTTGGGTAACACTCTCGAGATCTCTTGTAATCCCATAGATTTTGTTATGCTAAGTTATCTTGAATCGCTTGACGCTTCGGTCGAGAGTTTGCGATCTGTTAGAGTGGTCCGGGAGTACTCGGATGAGTTTGAGGAGATGAAGGGCTTACCTCCGAAGCAGGAGATAGACTTCCAAATATATCTGGTGGATAATGTTAAACTTGTATCTTTACTAGTGCGCCACATGGCTCCTCGTGAGAGGAGGGAACTCCATAAGCAAGTAGGGGAGTTGCTTGAGAAGGGGTTCATAAGACGAAGTATATCGGAGTGGGGTGCTCCAGTAGTTTTTGCCACGAAGGTGGATGGGTCCCTCAGACTTTGTGTAGACTATAGAGAACTCAACAAGCTCACAAAGAAGAATAGACACCCATTGCCGAGGATTGATGATCTTTTTGATCAGTTGGTTGGCGCCTCAGTGTTTTCGCAGTGGGACTTGGCCACAGAATTTCATCAGTTGGGAGTGACCGAGGATAGTATAGAGAAGACCGCCTTTAGGACTTCGGATGGTTTCTATGAGTGGCTTGTGATGCCATTTGGTTTGACAAACGCCCCCGCATACTTTGTTGATTTGATGAGTAGAGTGTTCAGGGAGTACCTAAATAACTTCGTAGTGGTCTTTGTGGATGACATCTTGGTCTTTTCTAAAAGCGAAATAAGTTTTCGTGTGTGCTTAATAGGTTAAGCAAAGCCAGTCATTTGATCAACGGTGGTTTTGGAGCGAGATTGGCAAGGACATCCAGAGTTGGACAAGGGCTTAATTATTTACCCGTTTTTACTAGTATCATCTAACGTAGGTCGTCTGAATTCGAAGGAGGTGTCCCTTGGGTGTTTGTCTGATATTGGTTTAGGCCTTTGGGGCTTGCACTTAGGGGATGTCGAGTTCGACTAGGATGGTCTACATGAGAGATGGATAGTTGTGACGATTTTGTATGGGAGAATATCCTGGTTTTCTCCAGAAGAGGAGAAAAGCATGCCCTATATCTTAGGGAAGTGTTGGAGACTCTTCGAGCGCATAGCCTTGAGACAGCAAAGGTGGATGGAGTTCTTAGCATCCTAAGATTTCGAGATAGCGTATACACCTGGCAAGGGTAACGTGGTGGCGGACGCCTTGAGAAGAAAAAGGTTGTCCTTGAGTCCATTGTTCGCGGAACGACGAAGCTTGGAATTTATCTCAATGTTTGATTTCAGACCTTCTGTTGACTTTATACCCGGTTTGCTAGCATCCTTGGAGGTCAGACCTACTCTTTTGAGATGAATTGGCGAGGCACAGCGGGACGACCCACAGTTGGTTGAGTTGGTAGAGAGGCTCATAAGGGGGAGTCGTCCAGCCATTTGAGTAGGTACACCCTAGACGATAAGGGGTGCTTGCGTAGAGACGGTAGACTTTGTGTACCGCAAGACGAGGGTTTGAGGAAGGCTATAATTGATGATGCGCATTGTTCGAAGATGACCATTCATCGCGGTGGGGACAAGATGTACCAAGACATGAAGCGAGTTTTCTTTTGGGCCGGTATGAAGAAAGATGTGGCCGAGTATGTCGCTAGATGCTTGGTGTGCCAACAAGTGAAAGCGGAGCAAAAGAAACTCGGTGGGTTGCTTCACCCATTGGAAGTTCCGCAATGGAAGTGGGATGGCGTCTCGATGGATTTTATTGATAGGTTACCTAGGTCGAAGAAGGGTAATACGGGAATTTGGGTTGTGGTAGATAGACTTACTAAGAGTGCCCATTTCATACCCGTAAAGAGCAAGAGGACTGCTCCATGGTTAGCTTCGGTTTATCTTCGAGAGATAATTCAGTTGCATAGGGAACATGACGTATTCCATGTGTCACATTTGAGGAAGTGCCTACATGAGACCGCAGAGGTGGTAGAGCCGAGCTTGCTTAAAGAAGTGGAGGTAGAGCGTGATGCGACTATTCGACGAGCTCCTGCCCGCATCCTTGGGTCAGAGATTAGGAAGTTGAGAAACTGAGAGGTTCGACTAGTCAAAGTGCCAAGGGGAGAAGATGAGAGTAATGCTACTTGGGAGACAGAAGCGAAGATGCGTTCACTATACCCATTCCTTTTTGAGGGTATGTCTTTTAACTTCTCCTTTATCGTTTGTCTAGTACTTATCTTATCTTTAGTATGTCCTCTCATTAGTACCTTTGACCTTTAGATAGGGAAAACCTATGGTTGAAACATGTGTTTGAGACATGTTATGTTTGATGGATGCGTGTGGATGCAAGTGGTTGCTAGTGGTTGCTCGTGGATGCATATACACACACTCTATGCACTAGATCGGCTCAATCACTTCATATTACATATTGCATAAAATTGTGTGTAGGAAGCTATATTAATGGATGTATAATGGTTGCGTTATCATATGGATGATGCATTTTGGTGTATGGTTGTGCACACATGTAGAAATAGTATGTGTCGATAGGGATCTTTCGCATACATATTGGATGCATGGCACTATCATGGTTTGCATTAAGGAGGTCAACTAAATAAGTGGACCGCCTAATTTTGCATTAGACAGGGAACATATACACACACTCTTTACATATGTTCATACAGCATTAGAAACTTTAAGGACAATGGATGCCAGAGTTTGATGGTTTGAGTAGATGGTTGTTTGGTTGGTAGGATACGTTCTTCTTGACTTAGAGATTTCGGGGACGAAATCCTTTAAGTAGGGGAGAATGTAACACCCCGTATGTTGAATAACTTGCTATAATATAAAACAGGGCAGAATTAAATTTAAAAATCTAAATCAGTGGAAATGGGCTATGCCATGCGTTCGTCTCGGAAAAATACGCGAAATAGAGTCCGAGTTTTCGAAAATCGGAGTCCGTATGACCCAGTTAAGACCCGAAGAAGTTTTCATAAATTCAAAACAGATTTAAATATAAAAATTTAAACATTTCAGAAGTGGCGGGAAAATTCCCGCCAGACCCAGGGAGTCGACCTGGGGGTCGACTGGGGAGTCGACCTGCCCACCAGGTCGACTGGGGAGTCGACCCTAGTGTCGACCTGGGGGTCGACCTCCCTGGTCGAGCCCAGGTGACCTGGGTGCACCAGTTTGGCTTTTGGGCTGTGTCTGGTGGCTTGTGACGAGATCTGACGGCTCTAACCTAATCTAGGGTTAATCTAAGGGCCTAAACTACATCCTAATTCTATAAATACACCCTAAGACTACCCTAATTCATACTAAAATTGGAGACAACGTCGTTATGCCGTCAAAATGCAACTAGGAGGAGCCACCAACAATTTAAAGAGGAGGGAAGCTTCTCAAATCAACCTCTAATCAACTCTAGCAACTTAATCTTCTTCTTAGGAGCGCTAATCAACAAGTTGTGAGTTTCCTATAGCCTTAATGACCAATTGTTGAAATGATTATGATAAGATATAATGAGGTTATGGCTATGAATGTGGATCAATGCAAGATTGTGTTATCATATGCTATGTGTTTTTGATGTTATGCAAGTTATGTGTTATGTGTTCATGATGTTATGCAAGTCATATGCTATGTGATCATGATGTTAAGCAAGTTATGCAAGTCATATGCTACATGTTCATGATGTTATGCAAGTTATGCAAGTTATATGCTACATGATCATGATGTTATGCAAGTTATGCAAGTGTTAGGCTATGTGTTCATGAAGCTAGTTATGCAAATTGCTATGATAAACATTGATCCATTATGACACCATGATTATGCAAGTTCATATATGATATGTTATGCAAGTTTGGTGTATGATTATATGCAAGTTCATATTTGACAAGTTATGCAAGTTTGGGGTATGATTATATGCAAGTTCATATATGATATGTTATGCAAGTTTGGTGTATGATTATATGCAAGTTCATATATGACAAGTTATGCAAGTTTGGGGTATGATTATATGCAAGTTCATATATGATATGTTATGCAAGTTTGGTGTTTGATTATATGCATGTTCATATATGACATGTTATGCAAGTTTGGTGTTTGATGATATGCAAGTAACATGTGCAAGTTTACACCTTAGTATGATATGCATACATATGCAAGTTAACCCCTTTGTATGTCATACATACATATGCAAGTTTACCCCTTTGTATGACATAAATAACTTATGCAAGTTAACCTCTTTATGACATATGTGATTCATGCAAGTTTGGGTTGATTATTTATGCTAGTTGGGTTGATGCTATATGCATGTTGACACCTTTAAACTATGTTGATGCTAATGTTATGCAAGTTGAACCCATTGTATTTTTGATGAATCTTCCCTTTTATGTCATGTTGGCGAATTACGTGGGGAACGATGGGGTTAATATACATGTTAATGAAATGGTGTGAAGTTGGTATGATTATGCATACCATAAAGTGGATGGACATAATTGAGTCAATTATGTACATCGTTAAAATTGGAATTAATTAGGGAAAATTAATTCGAAATATGGGGGTGATTAATTAGGTGTAATTAATCGACTAAGACACGAGGTTGGACCCTTTTGTAGCATAAGACTGCCCGGAACCGACCGACAAATCCAGCGGCTACAAATGATTGGCCCAATGTGAGAGGTCTTAGGCACAAACTAAATACGTGACAAGTGTAAAGACACGAGGTTAGACTCGGTTATGGCGTAAGGCTGCCCGGACCCAACCGGCAAATCCAGCTGCCATAAAAGATAGTCTAATGTGAGAGGTCTTTACAATGGTTACGTTCTTAATCAATTAAGAAACACTTAACCAGATAAGCATGTAGGGGACATGAGGGGTTAAGTGGGTGCCTTGGGTGGCATGTGGAAAAATCTAGTGGTTGCCTTGGGTGGCAATAGAAAATACGATTAGAATACTTAACCAAAGTGGAACATGTAATTAAACATGATTAAAGGGTTAAGTAAGTGCCTTGGGTGGCATGGGGAAAATCTAGTGTTGCCTTGGGTGGCAATGGAAGATAAGATTAGAATACTTAACCAAAGTGGAACATGTAATTAAACATGATTAAAGGGTTAAGTAAGTGCCTTGGGTGGCATGGAGAAAATCTAGTGGTTGCCTTGAGTGGCAATGGAAGATAAGATTAAAATACTTAACCAAAGTGGAACATGTAATTAAACATGATTAAAGGGTTAAGTAAGTGCCTTGGGTGGCATGTGGAAATCAAGTAAGTGCCTTGGGTGGCATGGGGAAATCTAGTGGGTGCCTTGAGTGGCAATTGAAATATGAGTAGATGACTTAACCAAATTTTAAACATGTAAGTGGACATGATTATCAAAAAGGCTTAAGTGGGATGCACTAGAAAAAAATGACAAGCTTAGGTGGGTAGCTTGTGGGGGGCCCATTTCAACCAGTAACCCATATGTATCTTAGTGGGCTCGACTCATGTCGAGGACGGGACACGCGTACTGGGCTTGACTATAAGAGGCCAAAAACGGGTTAGCGGTGGCAACGCAAGTCCAACGGGTTTCATATGCGTGTGTGGACCCGGGCTGGTAGGTAAGACGTTGTTGCATCGTGTAGGTATAAGCCGTGCACCATTGATTGTATCGGGTTGCCACTTTGGGGAGTGATACACCCCACTGTGGGGCCAGCACGGGTATCTACGTTAGGGAACCGATCGAATGGGAGTAGTGGGTACACCTAGTGGAGATAGGGGCAGACGGCACCTATGTAGTCAGCTAGGGGTACACGAGACTACTATTAAAAATTACTAAGTTGTGGGTACACCTAGTGGAGATAGGGGCAGACGGCACCTATGTAGTCAGCTAGGGGTACACGGAACTACTATTAAAAATTACTAAGTACACTTAGTGGGATCAACCTTTAAGTAGGAATTACCCTTGGGTGGGTAGATCTGGTGTGGTGCAGTGTAGGAATTACCCTTGGGTGGGTAGATCTGGGGTGGTGCAGTGTAGTATTTATCCTTGGGTGGATAGGCGCGTCTTTACCGTTATCTTAGTTCATCCTAAGTCTAGTTGGCTGCTTAGTGTAGTCATTTATCCCCAGTCGTACCGTACCAGGTTTATATCGTACCCTAATTACTTTAATGATTGTATTGTTAAGGTTATAGGGCTCACTCAGACTTATGTCTGACCCCGTTGTTTTTATCTTTTTCCCCTAACCCTCAGGTTATCAGTGTGGGCCTAGCACTAGTGGGCTTTGATCGGATTGCTTTATCTATCTTTTGGAGCTTGGACTCTTGAAGAAAAGCTCGGTTATCTCTTCTATTATGGCTATTAGTATGTAGTGGGATTATGTACTTATGTTTTAACAAGATGGATATTTTGTACTTGACTCTTGTTGGTTTTGATATGTAACCAAACATGTTTACCTTCTGCTGCAATGAAATGATGTTTTAAATATCAAGTACTTATATCTGTCTTGTTGTAATTTTTCAGTTCTATATTCACTTAAATACTCCACCGAAGCTAAGACATTCCCTTAGTGAGTGACCTTAGCGGGTGTGGGGTGTTACATACATGTTCATTTGTATTGTTTATGGTTTTGTACTTTTGCAATTTCATGTATATGTTCATATGATCTATTCTTTGTCCATATTCACTTGAGCTCTATTAAAAAATTGTTGTACCATGCTGCTATGAGGTCATGTGGTTGAACATGCATGTTGCCTGCGTATATGTGCACTAAGTCGAGTTGGTTCACGTGGCTGCTCCTCAATTGCTATACTGCATTTTGATTGGCAAGGTAGTGCACGCGTGTATATTTATACACGTGTGTATATGCAGCCACTCATAATAATATTCATGTCCTCGTATATCAGACCAAGTCAGAAAAATGATGAGAAGCACACCGAAATTCTGAGGCAAATTAAAATTTAAAAAATAAATTTTTATTTGCTTGTATTTAAATTTTTTTTTGTTCCAGTATATTGCATGTGTGTTTTTGTGATAGATATGGAGACGACTGGACTGGATTGGAGCACAAGAAGATTGTGTTAGTGAATATGTAAATGAGCTAACGAGTGAAACTATAGTGAGGCAATGACTGTGTATAGAGTGATGAGAGTTGTAGTGAGGAATAAACGTACAAAATGGGAAAATTGTACTTATACTCGTAATAGGAAAATTTGATTGAGATAAAATATTATTTTATTGTGTTCAAATCAAATTGCCTATTATATTCAAAGTAACTTAGTAGTACAATTCCATGTAAAATATTATAACTATGAATATACAATAGTGGAGCTAGAATGTTGTACTAACTCAGATTTTGAAATAAAATATTTAATTGAATAAATATACTGTGAATATATTCAATTATGATAATAGTATATTATTCAAAAATTATTTATTTCTGTGAAATGAAATGTAAAATAGTACAAACACAGTTAAATAATATTATGTTTTTGTTATCATCAAACAAAAATCATACAACACATTGTTGTGCCGAACAAAACGATGCTCTGGATGTTCAGAGACGTAAGAGTTCCTTAATACTGGAGAACATGACTGCAATGAGTAGACAGATTAACCAGCTTAGAAGGAAGAGAACACCTTCCCCGACTCACCATCTCAATGCAGATTACTCTTCCTCTTCAGAAGAGTGTGTTCTACACCACGACAGTCGTATGAAAGGTTTGAAAATATCTAACAAGTCCAGTTCTGATCGCTTCCATCCCTTGAATAACCACGCGTCGGTCGGATGATAATGACCCTAACCTATCTAACCCCAGGTTGATCCTTATGGAAGGATCCCTAGCAAGACCAAGAGAGGAAAACGTCGTCGGCCCTACTCGGGGCCAACCCCTGCTATCTTCATGTCGTGTGACTGACCATGGCCATATGGGGTAGGGAATGTCGTTAAGGACTACTAACCAAGCGACGCTTCCCGGGACAAGGCTAGGAGGTTCCCGTAGAGAAAGAAGTGCTGACCCTCAGTCAACCTTGACCAATGCTGACATTGAGGCGATGGTGAGGCGGATCATGGCAGATAGCCGAGGACATAGCAACAAAGATTAGGGTGTAGACCGGAGCGATGCGCCTTTCACTGATGGCATACTAGACGTCCGATTCCCGAGATGGTTCAATCTACCGACTATAAACCATTATGGGGGCATGACAGATCTAGTTCAACACTTGATGAGATATTCATGGTATATGAACACTGTCGTCGCTCCAAATGCGGTGAAATGCAAAGCATTCCTAATCTTCCTAGAGGATGTGGCGTTAATGTGGTTTACTCGGCTACCGCCACGATCAATTTCTAGCTTTAAATAATTGAAAGAAAGGTTTATAAATCAATTCCGACTTCATGCTCAGAGGTCCAAGAATGTCATTGAGCTATCCCTCAATAAGTAGCGTCCTAATGAAATTTTGAGGTCATACCTGGATTGCTTTAATTTAACAATCAAGGAGGTAAGAGACCCTCACGAGCAGTCCATCCTGATGGCATTGATTGACAAAGTAGATAAAGATACCGAGTTTGGTCAATACTTGGTAGGAAAACTGCCACTGACCAGGGAGATATTCTATGAGAAAGCTAATATCCGCCTACGTCAGGAAAAGATATACGCTAATCGAAAAAGAAAAGCTGTTGATAAGGAAGATATACAAAGTAATGTAGCCATCAAGCAGTCTGGCTATATCACTAGGAAGGTAGAGGACAATGTCAGAAATAAGAACCAGGGCAATGACTGCCAAACTGGAAACGACAACAAGAAAAAGAATCAGAGGAACAACTCATAGAAGTGACCTCGGTTCAGAACATTTGAAAACCTCATACCTTTGAATGACACATTAGAGAATATCTACTTGGATGTTTTCCAATATAAGAAACCTCCACTAAGGGATTCAACGGAAAAGGAGCGTAAACAGGAAAATTCTGCATTTTCCACAAGACCTATGGGCATTCGACAAATGAGTGCCATCATTTAAGAGGCTTGGTAGAAACTGTGTGAAAGGTAGTCCAGAGCAAAATAAAGGGAAGCAACCTCAGAGGGCTACTGCTTAGCAAAAGGGTAAAGGCATCATCATCAGTGGAGGAACCCATCCAGCTGGACATAGCAATCGGGCAACGAATTAGTATATCAATGCAGCCAAGCGCCCTGAAGTGGGAGAGTGCAACAATCCTGAAGATACTTGTTACTACCAAAATTAACTTCAAAACCTACTGACGGTGAAGGGGTATCGGAGGAACACAAACACAGAAGAACCTTCCGAAAGAAAAAAAGCCGAATAATAGGAAGAGCTGAAAGTAGTAAAGAATGATCTGAGAGCAGCATGAACCGACACCCTCCAGGGAGAAAGGAGCTCAAAGCCTACAAAGTGCCAACAAAGGCTATCTGGCAAGGCCTACCCGACAGGGTTCATCCGATAGTATCTATCCGGTAGGAAACTCCAATACGAAAGGTTGTCTAGACCAGAAACTAAGAAAGAGGAAGATAAGAGCTCTGCTTATTGAAACCCAGAAGGGCTTTTGGTATTAACTCACTTAATACCGATACATCAAGGGACGAAAACGTCAAAATTATCACATCAGGAGTATATAGAGATTATCCGAAACCAGCTTCTGAAACATCTGCTACATGAATGCCGAAAGGTCACATTGATGGACAACAAGACGTCACCGGGAGCTGCCTTTCGGAAGATCGGACCATCCCAAAGCTCCATCGGAAGGCCAACCGGAACCCTAATGGAGATACAGGTTATCCGTACTAATCCACTTAGTACATACACCGACAACGGTTTCAACCGGCAACTATCCACATACATGAGGAGGACCAGCTCCTTTAGGAATACGCGAGAAAGCCAGAGGCCTATATCTGAAAGCTTACATCTGAGAGCCTACACCCGGAGCTTCTACCAGGAAGTTCAAACACCATCCGAAAGTCACCACGTCGACAAGCTCATCTCAATCTCAAAGAGGCCTCAACTGATCGAGACCTTCCCTTTGGAAGCCACAACAAAGCATCAAAAAAAACCAAACGTTAGAGGCCAAGGAGAAAAGTGTCTGACTGAGGCTCCTACACGACTAATAGCCGAACAGCGGAAGGGCCCCCGAATTTCCTATAAATAAGACCCTAGGGGTCACATTTAAGGGGGGCTCTCATTCCGATTCTTATACTTCTTTTCTCTAGAATAAACTCTAGTACTTAGATCAATTGGAGGATTTCTTCTATATTGTTCATGTACTCAAAATGGAAAACTAATAAAGAGCAGATTTACACTTATAGTATTTTCCTGTGAGTTTATCATACTATTTCTTAATTTGTATTGCTACAATTTACTATTTATTTCCTACATATGCATGGATCCTTTTCCAAACCTTCCTGTAGATCGGATGTGTCACCTCTTATAATACGTTTTAAACCCTTCCTGCAAGCTTAGACCCTCCTTACGAACTTAGATCTTTTAGTGATCTAGGTGTGGAATTCCTTTCTGCCATATGTTATGTCCTTTATCGATAATTGAGTTTAGTGATCTATCTCTTCCAGACCTTGATACCTAGGGACAGCGGTCTAACCTAACCTCATGAAGGCCGAATAACCTATTTTTTTCCTTAGGTCCATTCTCATTGACCTATCTCCGGTGTTGACGAAAAATATCATTAACATTTTGGTGCTAGAAAGAGGGCCTGAACCTCTATTCCTTTGGTTAAATTTTCCACATATCCACCTGTGTTGTTCCATCCTGGATTGAACTAAACCTTGAAAAGGCGAACATTATGGATAAAAGATCTCTACTAGTCACTAATGGGTTACCCATGGTTGGGGCAAGTATTCCATGGGCGATCGAAAGGTTCAAATTAGAAACCCTGCATATCCAAGAGAAAGAGAAGGATGCAGAACCTTATGACCCTGATCGATGGAGAATTAACCCCTTCCACTTAGAACTGACTCTGATTTTTGCCCTATATCAGTCATCGGCGGAAAGATGTAACTCCTTTCTCCATATCAAAGAAGATATCCTAACACAGGCTAAAGGAACCATATTCGAACAAAGGGTTGAGAAGGCTTCCATTCCTCTTACAAATAAAAGGTCTAAAAGAGACATACCCCCATGCCGAAAGGCAACTAGAAAGGAAGTTTGAGAATGTGGAAGGAATGACAAAATCAAGTAATAAAAGGGCCAAAATGCAACAACGAAGAGGGCTTTTGAGTCAAGGTTGCCAAAAGGTTGTAAGCTCACAACATCAATTGAGGGTATCTACTCCTAACTAAATGCGAGTTAAACTTTTGGCCATTGTTAAAAAAGAAACCCAAAAACGAAGATAAGAGAGAAGGGTCGTATTGCTACTACCATATGGTAGACGGACACGAAAAAACCATTGTAAAGTTTTAGAGGAATGATCATCAAGTTCTTAAGCTAAGGAAAATTACAAAGATATGTGAAGAAATCATAAGAAATTACACCGATATAATCTCGTAGAAAGAAAAAGAAAGGTTATCTACCAGCACTGCTACAAAACAGGTCATTTGCATCAGTTGTTAAACCCCTGTTGCATCAGTTGTTAAACTGATACAAGTGAAGATGATGCAACAGACAAATTTCTGTTGCATCAGTTAAAAAACTGATGTAATTGACGATCACTAGCATCATTTGTTTAACACAACTGATGCTGTAGAGCAGATGCAAATGTTTGCATTTGCTTTCGAAGTCTTGGTCTACTGCATCAGATTTTTAAAACAACTGATGCTAACGAATAGATACAAAAACGACATTTGTTATGACCTTTAATGTATTGCATCAGTTGCCTATGCTATTACAACTGATGCAAATTAATTGAATTAAAAAATCACTATTTAAAATTTTTAAACCTAAAGCAATATTATATCGAATTTTAAATTTTATAGATGATTAATAATGCTAAAACCAATCTGATGAAACAAAAAATATAATTGTACGATCAATCACCATAGTTCATGTGTTCAACCAAAAAAATAATAATCTAATCATAAAACTAAAGTCAACGTGCATAATAAAAGACTAACATAACTACATCATATTATGCGTGATATAAGTAGTTAAGCAATCCTGAACTTCGTCTATCTCTTGTTAGTCATAAGAACCACGTTGTGCAAAGTCCTACAATTTATAAGAGTGGTATTGTTTTAAAGCATCATAAATAACATATAACAGCTAGACGAATGCAATAAATTAAAGTATATCTTTTCTAAATTGATGCTTTGATCGTGGTGTTTTACTATGTCAAGCATATAACTCATCACATAAAATACACAATTCTTGCTTTAGATTGTTGCGGACGCTAACAATATTATAAAAAAATTTAAGAGTTAGTTAATGAAACAAAAAACACAATATTAATTCATCCTATTGAATAAAATGACATCCAATAGGCTTGTACTTTTCTACTGACAAAACTGCATTTACTTAAGTTAATCTTCCTGCTTTCAGCAAGAAAAATTGTTTCTATGAAAATGGTCAAGGCACAAGATCTATGCCTTTCGCCTTTCTGTGTGAATTGCATATCAAAATGTGACTTGTAAAGATATGTTAGTAGTTTACACACTGTTAAACAAATATGGATATGCAAAATTTTAATGGTGAAAACTACTGGTGTTGACATAGGATACAAGTAAGAAATCTCCAATGTAACATTCTTGAGACAAGTTTAAGTTCTGAAACTGACATAACAGTAGAAAAAACTAAGAATCGACATTCTCATCTAGAAACAAGAAATAACGTCGGTAGTGATGTAAAGATGGCTCAGTGGCTCAATGTTTACTTGGTTCAACTTATCTTGTTTTACTTTTTCATAATAATAGAATATCATTCCACCAAATAGTATGTGATGAATTATTATAGATAACTTTGGGAAACAAAGGAGAAAAAGAAAAAAAAACTGATAATACAATAGCTTCATCAGAGAATAATTATACTCCCTCTAACGCACCCACAGAATAGTATTATAAAATAAAGAAACCAAAGGAATCAGCAGAAGAATCTTACTCATTTATGTTGACATGTAAAAGCTGACATCCTTGAAAAGAGAGGGACAATTAATAATAAATTTATCCAGAAAAGGATATAATTTAAACCACTTGTGAATAATGACGGTAAATAACAATCAAATTTATGAGTAAGATAAAAATAGGCATGTGGAAAGTAAAAAAAAAATGAAAAATGAACAAGCGTCAGCATAGACCGAAAAAATTACTGAGGATATATCCCAAAAACAATTAGTGACCAAACATCCATGGATTTTAATTAAACCGAACTTAATCTACGAAAATAAAATTGTACAAATAATTTTTGTGGTTTCAACTCTCAGTTCTATGGGTGCAATAAAATTATAATAAGATACCAAATTTACAAAACTACCATTAAAAATGCATAATATATTAACTGTCTACAAGTTATAAGCTGATGTAAATTTACAAAACAAATTTACATACAGTTAACAGAGAAAACTATAATGCACTCCCAACTCATTAACAGTAAAAAAATGATAATAATAAACCAATCATGATGAGCAAAAACAAAATAATGAAAGAAACATCCACCAAAATCTAAAGTTGCCTTCATCATCGAACATGCTGGCCACCCCAGCTCATAAACTTGAAAAGTGCTCTCAACCTAGCTACCAATTTAAAAGAATAAAAAAAAATTCCTATATAACCATAACTACACAGGATAAACATAAAAGAATCACCAAAGGGTCACAGACGCAGCTAGCAAACCAACCATGAGACCCATTCTACTCTTACTACTCTCCTTATCTCTCCTCAACTTCCCCCATTCTGCAACCTCAAGGTCCGATTCCAGAAACCTAGGCTCCCCCTCGGTTGTCCAGTTACTGGGTCCGCACAATGCAGCCCGTCGGTCCATCAACCTTCCTCCCCTAACCTGGGACCCACGCCTTGCTTGGTACGTGCAAAAGCTGTTTTTTCAGCCATTGCCAAATCAACGTACGTGTGACAACCATGGGTCTCGAACCCCTGACCTCCCGTAAAGCAACACCACACGCTAACCATTTAAAAGATCTCTGTGTTAGCTTTTTGAGAGGGGTGTTACAGACTATCCCCCTTAAAGAGCCCAACGTCCTCGTTGGCTCATATCACTCACCACCCAGGCACTGTGCATGCAACCCGCACCAGTACTACACCAACTGACGTCCACAACATTACACAAACAATTACGGCTGGGTATTGGCTCTACAACCAAATGTAATGACCCTAGGCTTTGCAACCATCAGGCAGTGGGATAACTTCCCACCGTGACATACAGTGACACCTCAGAATTGATTTTACGGCCAGCCTTGCTACTGCAACAGCTAACCCAATATTCCCATTGGGACGTGTAGGGGTAAGAGTCTCCTGCTCTCCCCCAAACAGGCAAGCGAGAACGCCCTGTCACGTTCTCTAACCAGATGATACCAAATGCGAAAATCGTGGGTCTCGAACCCCCGATCTCCCGTAAAGCAACACCACGCACTAACCACTGTGCTAAAAGATTTTTGTGTTAGCTTTTCGAGAGGGGTGTTACAATATGGGATTTGTTCTAAATAATTTGGTATTTGTTAATGATGAGTATTTCAGCCAGTGAAAATGATGGTTTAGAAGTAATCAATATCGACATTAATATTTTATCATATTTATGCTGGTTATTGCCAAATCAACGTACGAGACTTGTTTACTAGCGAATTCAATTCAGTAATTGAAAATTCTTTCACTATCAAAATAAATTTACTTAATTGAAACTTCTTGCTTATACAAGTCAAAATTGAATTGATTCTTTTATAGGAGGGTCATCGGTCGAAACATGGAATTAGTTAACCATAAGCGGGTCTATATTTACTGAATAAAACATTTGTTCTCATAGGAATAAAAAGTTCTTGCTGAGGTTACACAGTCTCATCAAATCTTCATAATTTATATGGCTGTGAATTGTTATTAAGCCAGCAACAGCTTCAAACGATGACTTAAAAGATCCAACTTAATCTCGCTTTGAACTTTATTAACTTCAATCGTTGAACACTACGGCTTTAAAAATAAATAATATTTCGTGTATTTTATGAATTCATGGTGTAATCTTAGACCTTTTAAAAACCTATAGACCAACCTTTCTAAAACACTTCGTCGTTCAAATTTAAGAATGGTTTAACTATTCTGTCTTCCATGTTATCTATTTAACAAATATTCATGGTATGTAAATTTGTTGCATTCTATTTATTAAATTATGAATTGAACGAGTCAAACAATTGTGGAAAGCATTAACTAAAGTACATAACATATTCAGACTTAAATTCGAACGTTGAAATTTCCTAGGAAAATATCAAAGCAAGCAATTCATGACTGCTATATAAGACTCACGTAGTAGATCCTTTTATGTATCATAGTGTCTTCCAATCTCTTCTCTTAATCAATGTTTCTACTAATCAGCGTATTTGCATAAAAAAAACAGTTCCCTTAAAACTAATATTACTGCAACTCTTATATATCTACACAGAAAATGGGTTCAAGGAATGGTCTCGGTTTATTGGTCATTGCTACATATTTTCAGGTGTTACGCAACTTGGAATTGCATAAGATCAGCACATAGCAGGGCCTTCTCCAAGGACGAAGAAAAGTTATGGCACAACAATTGATCAAGGCATTGCTTACTTGTTAAAGATTTTAGCTCTTCTTGTTATTTGTCTTATTCACTAAACCTTTTTTCTTATAAATATGTGAATGTTTTTACTAGTTATTCAATATGTAACCAACTATGAATGTGAAATATGAACTCGATGAAGTCCAATTGACTTATTGTTGGTTTGCACAATTAATGTTCCAAATTTGATTTAATGATCGTTTCTTCTATTTGGCATTGCTAGTTTCAGTTGAAGTCTTTGTCATTGTTTTTTTATGTTAAATTCTAAAAATGAAAATTGAACGAAACATAATAGGTCGAGTTACCAAATATTTAGTCGTGTTACTAGTACAACTATGTAATGATGGAACAGATACTTGTTTTTATTCTTCACCCGGTTGCATTAAGAACTTGACAATTTAGACAAAGTTCGGCTTCACATTGCCTTTTGTTTTATTTTCGTGTTTTGGATTTTCCAACGGTAAATGATGTGAAAGAGAAGGATGCAAAGATCTTGTAGTCCTGCACAGGAGAGAAAAGAGCACTGGCTAAACCAGCGAAGGCCAAAGGCACATGATGCATAACTTTCGTTTGTTAATAAGGTAATATTCTTTTTAGTTAGTTTTATTTCCACTAAAACAGATAAATATTTTATGACCGTAGGGTGACTACTTTCTATAACAAATTTATTAACAAATCACCTAGGCATTTGTAATAAAATAAAAAAACAATCACCTAATGTGCTTTGTCGACCAATATTACATTATAGACGAAACCAAAATAATCAAGCTCGGAAATTAAATTATGTATCATTTATCTATTTGGTTTAATACAATTTAAAAGAAAATATCGTATGTTTTGTTTAAAAGGAGGATTTGATATAAAACAGATCGCTTAAGATATAACTAGATTCGACACAGGGACAACTACTCTAAGCATCCCTTGTTTCAGATAAATTCAAATATTTCCCTCAAGCCAAGCGATATTTTTCATTCGTTGACCAAGACAACACTTTCATTCTCAACATTACAACTACTATAATAAAAGAAGTTTGTTGCTATCTTAATGAAGAGAGTGCATTTAAAAAATGTGATCATGAAACCTCTGTGATACTAAAGTTGCAAGTAATGCCAGACTAAAGTAGAAATTACTTTTCCTCGTTAACGATAAAACAAAGAAAGTGGTGCAAATCAAACGAAAGTCGATACCATGCTTATAAGATTGCAGTATCTAATATGAATTAATTCTGATGGATATATTCATATAACATGCTTATAATCTAGTGAAATAACAACCAGAAAGCTTCCTTAAATGAGGAAGAAAATAAGCCAAGCTGTTCTTATTTTTTTGGAAGCCGTAGTTACTAACAAATATAGAAAGAACTAATATAAAAGCACTTACCATTGTAAAACTCTCCAGCATGAAAGTTCGAAGATCGCAATTAGGGAATAAAGAACCCTGTATGTTAGCCATTGCTAATCGTTGAAAGATGATGGGCTTTCTATTGCTCTAACCGAAGCATATCTTGTTCATTAATGTACATTGAAAGAATCAGTATGCTTCTACGGTGTTGGTAAAAGAAGTATTGAGACTACTTATAGTGGATACACTAGTATTACTCTAGGTCTGGTTAATTATTAAGCAAATTTCAACAAAATATATTTATAACATTAGGTATAGTTTATAGCTAATATATCTAACCCGATAAGGAAATCGATATTAGTAGCGATAGCCTTTATAAAACCCATTTCCTTGCTTGATTTTGATTTGGTGACACTATTTGAGAAATTATGTGATGTCAAGAATACATGTATGTAGATGGAAAACAAGAGACAACAGTTGCAATGAAGTAAAGCAAATAATGCTTGATAGGGATGCTTAGAATATTCTTGTTTTTTTTACTTTGAGAGGAACGTGCATGAGATGTATGATTGAAGTCGATAGATTAAACATGCGTATTTTAGTCTAAATGAAGGAATTTATACGATCATAGATTGAAAGAAGATAGATACACACACATACAAAATGAACCGCATCAAATAATTTATTAAAATGAGAACTTGCAACATTAATTTTTAGTACAACCTAGTATAAACCCAGATCTATATGTTTGAACATTTTTAACCCCTTGTTACATCTTATGATACACTTAACAAGTACTACCCATATGAAATAGATATGTTTTATAATTACATCTTAAAAGTTATAAAGTAACTTATAAGATGTTTTATTCCAAATGCAAGCTATTGTAAAACCACTTAATTTTACAGGTTTGTAAATAATTTTACGTATAAGTTACTTAACACTTGCTCATTACTCTTATTGTCTTACAGCCATGCATATACCTGCTAAGTAACTCATATTAGTAACTAATTAATGTAACACCCCATGTTTTATATTAACATAAACTAACAAATTAAATAATATTCAATTTAAAATGTGATAATTAAGGGAAATGGGTTACGCCATTGTGTTCGTCTCGGAATTCTGGTTGAGATAGAGCCAGAGTTTGCGTAAATTGGACTTCGTATGAAGAAGTTATGGCTGTCGGAAGTTTCCAGAAAATTCAAATAAATTCAAACAGCTCGAAAACAGATTCAAAATTCAAATCAAAAGTCAGAAGCGGGCTGGGCAGGAAAATTCCCGCCTAGGACCCAGGTCGACCAGGGGGTCGACCCTAGTGTCGAACTCCCCCTTATAGGTCGACCTGGGGGTCGTACTAGGGGTCGAACTAGGGGTCGACCTGCCCCCCCCCCCCGGGCAGATCTGAAAGACGATGATTTTGTGACTCAGTGCTGAGTCATTAGGGATGAGGTGTCACCCTATCTTGACTGGATGGTCTTGATTGATTCTAGGTTGATCGGATGGCCTAAATTAATCCTAAATTCTATATACACACATGTAGACTCAAACCCTAAAACCTAATCAAAATTAGAACCATGGCCGTCATGCTATCACCTTGCAACCTAGAAAAGCTATCATCAACTAGAGGAAAAGTAAAGCTAATCAACTCAAGTCTATAACAACTACAACAACAAATTTGTCTACTTCAAAGGCGAGCAATTTCAGAACTCAGATCCCAGAACTCAAGACCTTCTTTGAGTTCCGAGTTCGATTTCTTTAATAAGATATTTAACAAGTTAATTAGGTTGATATAGAATTTGGGTTATATGGTTATGTTTGTAAAACAGTCCGAAAAATGCGATATTTTGTGAATGTATGCTAGTTGTTCATAATGATAGTTTTTGTTGTGAATCCCTTTGTATATACCCAATCATCCATGTTCAACCTGATTCATGTTTGACATCACTGTATATGCAAGTTTGGGTGCAGATTATATGCTAGTTTCTATGTGAATTGTACATAGTTTACATGTAAACCAAATAAGATGACTATATGCAAGTTTAGGTAGAAATTGGATTCACATATATGCAGGTTTACACCTTTAGATTTAGATCTATGACATACATAGTTTCATGCAAGTTTTTAACTATGGCCTATGCAAGTTTTGGGTGAAAACTATATTCATATATGCAAATTTTGGGTGAAAACTATATTCATATATGCAAGTTCACACCTTTTATCCTATGTTTAGATTCATGACAATACCAAGTTTATGCAAGATATGTTGTAATCCTTATTAGTAAGTTAGATCCATTTTTTGTGCTATGCAAATTTGCGATGTTTCTTCCCTTTTATGTCATTAAACTAATTGCTCGTCTAATATATATATATATATATATATATATATATATATATATGCGCCATTATAAGCGAACGAACAACGTAGGGACGATGGGGGTAATATTGAATATACACATATTGAGAATTGGCATAAATGGCCTCGTAAATGCATATAATTAATTTAAGACGTTAATTGGAAAAATTGGTATTTATGGACATAATTTAGGTGACAATTATGGACATAAGTATATTTGGAATTTATTTACAAATTTAAATAGGGTTATTAATCCCATTTGGGGTTAAATAAAGATGTGTAATAATAAACCGCCTAAGAAACGAGGTTAGACTCTTTTGTGGTGTAAGACTGCCCGGAGACGCCCGACAATCCAGCAGCCACAAATTCCAGTCTAATGTGAGAGTTTAAAGGCAAGAATTAAATACGCAACAATTGTAAAGACACGAAGTTAGGCTCGTTTGTGGTGTAAGACTGGCCGGACCCGCCCGACAAATCCAGCAGCCACAAATACCAGTCTAATGTGGGAGGTCTTTACAAGGTTACGGTGTTAATGAACTAACAAACACTTAACCAGATAAACATGTGGTGGGACATGGGGGGTTAAGTGGGTGCCATGGGTGGCATGAGAAATTAAGAGGGTGCCTTGGGTGGCATGTGAAATACGATTAGATGCACTTAACCAAGATTGAAACATGTAAGAAGACATGAATAAGAATGGGGTTAAGTGCGGAAAACCTTAGAGGGGACCAAGCATAGGTGAAAGCTTGTGTCATACATGGGGGCCCTTTTCAAACCAATAACCCATATAAGTATCTTTGTTGGCTCGACCCAAGTCGAGGACCGGACATGCGTACAGGGTTTGATTGTAAGAGGTAAAAACGGGTTAGCGGTGGCAACGCAAGTCCAACGGGGTCAGGTGCGTGTGTGGCCCCGGGCTGGTAGGTAAGACATGGTTGCATCGTGTAGGTATAAGCCGTGCATTTTTGGTGGTATCGGGTTGCCACTTTGGGGAGTGATACACCCCACTATGGGGCCAGCACGGGTATCTACGAGTTAGGGAGCCGATTGAATGGGGGTAGTGGGTAGACCTAGTGAAGATAGTGGCAGACGACACCTATGAAGGCAGCTAGGGGTACACGAACCTACCATTTTCATTATTAAGTTTTGTAGGCGGGATCAACTTTTAGGGTGTTTGGTGTGGTGCAATGTACTAATTATCTTATATTGATTAGGTGCGCCTTTAGCGTTATCTTTGTTCATCTTATTCCTTTGTTTGCTCTGACATGCCCATTGGTTCACAGTCATTTCCTTATTTTCCAGCTTATGCCTTATCCTAGTTACTTAATGATTATATTGTTAAATTTATTGCACTCGCCAGACTTTATGTCTGACCCCATTTGCTTCCACCACTTTTCTTCCTTTCCCTCCCTCCCCCCCTCCCCCAGGTGCTCAAGGTGGGACTAGCACTAGTGGAGCTTGATTTGAACAGCTTTACCTCTCTCTCTTTTTGGAAGTTGCTTGGATCGCTTAAGTAAAGTTCAGCCTATCTTATTTATGGCTATTTTATGTTGGGGTTATGTCTTTTATTTTATGTACTCAGAACTTATTTGTCAAGACGGATAAAAAGTGTATTTGGTTTTGTAGTTGGTTTTTGATGAGATGTAACCAAACTATTTCTCCGCTGCAATAAAAGTGGTTTTTGTTTTCCAAGTACCAATATATTTATCTGCCTTGTTTACTTTTCTGTTCTATACACAATAAATGCTCCACCAAAATAAAGGCATTCCCTTTGTGAGTGACCTTAACGGAGGTGGGGTGTCACACGTGGTATCAGAGCTGAAGGTTACCAGAACAGATAAGATATTTTGAAAAACTATTTTTCAAAAAGCATTTTATAAAGAAATACTTTCAAAAATATCTTTTAAGTAAAGTAGTTTTAATAGAAAAGTTTATTTTAAAAAATTACCCCCATGAGCCATATATCTTTCTTTCGAACTCTCCGCTTGAATCTCTTCACTTTCTTTTCTGCATGTCTGGAATTCCCGAGATACCCGTACCTGGATGGTTTATAAGGTATCTGGAAGCTAGGGCCAATGTCGCAGGCCCAACAAATGCTCCTCCTCCTCCTCCTCCCCCCCGTGTTGATACTTTCGCAAAGATATGCAAGGACTTTCGGGTAATGAGCGAAAAACCTTTTCACGGGTAGGAGACATTTGTTGAAGCTCGAAATTGGCTAAAGGAGGTGGAAGAATTGTTTGGAATCTTTGAGGTAGAAGATGGAAGAAAGGTCCAGTTAGCTGCCTGGTTAATGAAGGATGAGGCCTCATTTTGGTGGGAGGTCACTAATGGAGAGCGTCCAGTTGATACATGGCCGGATTTCAGGCGAAGGTTTGAGGCAAAGTTTCTCTCACGGGCCGAAGAGAATTTATACATGGAAAGGTTTTTGGCGTTGAGGCAGAGAAACCAATCAATGAAAGACTACGTCAACAAGTTCAATCAGTTGGCAAGATTTGGCTTGGACTTGGTGAATACACCCAAAAAGAAGGCTCTAAGATTTGGTAAGGGTTTGAACGAGACGCTACATGGGTTAGCTATGACCTACATCCCTATGGAGGCCACCTTTGAGAGGCCAGTTGACATGGCGCTTATGCATGAAGAGGAGAAAGGCACCAATGCTAGCAAGGCACCTGAAAAGAAAGGGGATCAAAAGAAAGCACAACAGCAGCAGCAGAACAGGAAGGGTGGTAAAGACAACAATGGCAAGGGAAAGAAAAGATGCTTTAACTGTGTGACACCAAGCCATCTGAGCAAAGACAGTAGGAAGAAGATGAAGACTGGTTGTTTCCACTGTGGCGAGGCAGGACATCTGATTGGGGACTGCCCAAAGAAAGGGCAGAGGGCAGGGACTACCTCTGGAGGGCAGATTCAGGCTCTCGTGGCACCGGGGCTATAATAACCCATGTTTTCAGCGATATAATAATTAGTTTATTTAATATTTAAATAGTGATTTAGAGAATTTAATGGTCATTTAATTAAATTATAAGGAATATTTAATTAAAATAATAATTAAATAATATATTTAATTCTGAAATAATCAGAATTGGCTGAAATGGCGATATGGTGTGAACTGGGCAATTCAAATTATATAATTCCGTTTAGAATTGAATTTGAATAACGAATATATTATATAAACGATAGTTTGAACGTAGAATTATATTATAATTGAAATCGAACTCGAAATGGCGCGACAGTTCGCGATTTGGCGATTTGTACTTCAACTAAATGTACAGGATTCGTTTTAAGCCGGATTTCTGTGAAACAAGAAACGTTAGGAGCTGGTGAAGTATATTTTTCTAGTGGAAGAGAAAATTCGGGATTTCATCGTGTAGATTTTGATTTATGTGCAAATCAAATTTTAGAAAAGTCACTATGCAATTTCTTTATAATTTATAAAGGAATTATTTATAGTTTAAAAAGGAATTTCAATATAAATCGAATATCGGGTTGACCCAGATTTGAAATATCGAGTTCAAAACCCATATAAGATTTTTCTGAAGCTGTATGGTATTCCACTGTGGATATATACGATAATATAATTTTATTTATATTTAATTTAATTTTATTTAAATATATTTATATATTTAAAAGGGTTAATTAAGGCTTTAAAAATGGCCAGTTTTGCAAACGACCTTAGAATTTGACGAAACCAATTTTGTTGGATCCGCAATATTAAATCATTTCTAGATTTCAGTTTTCGTGATTTTTGAAGTCAGTATGTAGCCGTATCGATTTTTAAAGTGAAAAACAGTTGATATTTCGATGGTTAAAATACAGTGTGTGAGCATACAGAGTCGGAATTCAACGAAACCAGTTTCATTGGGACCGTAATGTCAAACTCTAGCTACGTGTCCAGTTTGGTGACTTTTTGGTATTTCATGTGATCATAGGATTTTTAATTGATAAATACGATTATTAAAGTGAAAATATCTCAAAATATCTAAACATAAATATCTAAATTTTAAATCCTATAAATAGCCTAACTTCTCCCTCTCTTAAGACCTAATCCACTCCTCTGAAAACAAGAAAAAATGAGCCGCCACAGAAAACAAAATTTCAATAGCAAAAGCAAAGTTTGGAAATCCAAATCAAATCAAAGAAAACGCTATAAATCGTTATACCAATATATTTTTGATCTGTGTAGTTTGCTCTTCGCGCTCGTATCAGTTTTGGTGAGTTCGACTAGTACTTGGTTCGATGTCCTGTAGGTGCGTGAGCCTAGGGTTTCGACTGAAGGTCAAGGTGAGGGGAGTCAGGCAAAGTGAGGGTAGCGCTGCACTTAGAAGGAGTTGCCGAGGGTATTGGTGGAGTTTGGAAGAAATCCTTGAAAAAAATGTTCGATGTTGGCATGCTTCAGGGCATGGAAGAATAGGAACCGCGGCAAGATGAAGTGATGCGAGTTTTGATCAATTGGTATCAGTGTGAAGAGGAGATGATGAGGAGTGGTGTGGTGTTCTTTGTTTTGGGTTTGGCTGAAGAATGGTGGATCAGTGGCAGCATAAAGGAGTGGTAATGTCTATGGTGGTGCAGCATGTATCATGGGAGAAGAATGGTCTTTCGCGGGTGGGCTTGAAATTGGGCCGACGGGTTATAAAAGGGGTGAGGCCCAATAATTTAAAATCCAAGTTTTTATTTGTTTAATTTAATTTAAAATATATGTAGAACTTGTAAAATATGTATCTTCTACATACGATATCAAATTGACGAACCGTAAGTTGCGTTGGGACTGTATGGACGAGAGCTTCACAATGAAGCCGACTGGAAGTGGATTGGAGGTCATTTGAATTTATGGCAAAATAAATTTTTTGATTCAAATCAAACAACAGTTTATCGTTCTTTAACGATGAGCTTCCAAAGTGAGTAAAACTCACCAACTCTGAACAGTTCTATTTTTATAACGTATATTTAGAACTGATAAATGATGACTGATTGCTATGTGTAAACTGTTTGGATGAATTGTTTGTGTATTGATTGAAAGTATAGATAACGATATATATATATATAAATCATTAATCAAATATTGATTCTGTTTATCAGAATATTCATATCGAAGTGAAATCGATGTTATTATGTTGATTAACATCTGTGATGCAGGGAAAACAGGTTGGAGGGGTCCAACTGGACTCCTCAGTATTTATAATACCGTTTTGTTCATATATTGTGTTATATGATGTGATGTATAATCTGAGATTGATTATAGCGACAATGACCTTGTTAGTTGGTACTGTTAGATACCAGAAGAATTGTTGAAATAAAATATTATATAAAATCGAAAGATTTTTTATAAAAGGAAGATTTCAAACTGTGTATTGAAATAGAATATTTGTAAAGTCAAAGAAGTTTATAAAACGATTATTTACTTAGAAAGTAAATAGTAGTGTAAACGATTTTTACTTAGAAAGTAAATAGAAGTATAAAGAAAGATATTCACTTAGAAAGTAGATAGAATTTATAAAGAATATTTATTTAGAAAATAGAATAAAGATAAAAGGGAAATATTTAGAAAATAAATAGAATGAAATCAAAAGAGAAAGATTTGTAAACCATTTACAAATGAAATCAAAAGAGAAAGATTTGTAAACCATTTACAAATGAAATCGAAAAGAAAATATTTGTGAAATCAAATATAAAAGAAAATATTTGTGAAATCAAATATAAAGGAGGAATATTTGTGAAATCAAATATAAAGGAAAATATTTGTGAAATCCAATTTAAAAGAAAATATTTGTTAAATAAATAGAAAAGAAAAAGAAATATTTATTTTTTAAATAAATAGAATTGTAAAGGGGACAGTTATTTGTTAAGTAAACAAATAGAAAAAAGGAATTAATCGAAGGAGATAATTCAAAGGAATTAATCAAAGGAGAAAATTCGAAGGAATTAATCAAAGGAGATAATTCAAAGGAATTAATCAAAGGGAATAGTTAAAAAGAGTTGATCGAAAAGAGTAAATCGAAATGAGTTAATCGAATATTAATTATTTGATTAGAGTTAATCGAATAGAGTAAATGAGTTAGAGTTATCAGTTAGGGTTAATCAATCAGGGTTGACTAGTGAGAGTTAACAAGTTAGAGTTAATCACTTTGAGTTAATCAATTAGTGTTATCGAATATTAGTTATTCGAATCGAGTTAAAAGGAGTTATAGAATATTAGTTATTCGAATCGAGTTAAAAGGAGTTATAGAATATTAGTTATTCGAGTCGAGTTAAAAGGAGTTATCGAATATTGGTTATTCGAATCTAGTTTAAAGGGGTTATCAAATATTAGTTATTCGAATCGAGTTAAAAGGAGTTATCAATTAGTTTAATCGAAAGGAGTTAATCGAATTTAGTTATTCGAAAAGGAGAATCGAATATAGTATTCAAAAAGAGATACTATCGAATATCGTTTATTCGAAAGAAAAAGTAATCGAATATTAGTTATTCGAAGAGAGTTAATTGTAAGCTTGCAAGTAAGCTTTACAGGTGAACCAAGGATCAAAGATATCCTCTTAAAAAGAGACGTGATGCGCGCGTCCAAGCCGCATTTCCATGAGCTTAATTCCATCATGCCTTGACCGCCTTTGACTTCATGATTTCGTAGCTCCTTGATTCCTATTTCCAAAGTATGAGTCGGAACTCTTTTCACTGTCGCCTCTCGTTCCACTTCCATTTATTCTTTCCCTATTATACTTAGCTCAACCCTATCTACGTACTCATGCAAGCTCTCCAAAATTCACTAGTGAATTCTGGATCTCGTTTTCCGATGCCGATCCATGTTGCCAAGGGTTCTTACTAGGGTGATTGCCATAACCCATGCATAATCGAAACGAACCATCCGCCTTAGCGGCGAATCCTATTTGAACGGATTACCAACAACTGCATCCCGGGATTCTAGGTAACTAACCATGACAGAACCCCAAAAAGGTTACACGAGACTTTGAGGGTATCACCAAGATGAGTCGAGAGTCTAACTACCCTCTTTCCAAAACCGAGAATGGCACCCCTTATTGGGTGACCACTTTATCCTTAGAATCTATCCGTAGTTGAGACATGTCATTCTCAAATCCAACAAGTCATGAAGGAATGGACCAACTCTCCAACCAGATTTTTGGGACAAAACTGGGATCCTCTACCATGCTAGTACTAAGGTGCAGAGACTCAACTATCCAAGCAGACTTAAATGATACGATGATCAAGACAAAGTCTGGACGGGATGATAGAAAAGAACAACTAAACCTTTACCAGAAACGGCACCATTTCTTTTAGGTATCCTAGAAATGGGAGCGTACTATTTCCCTCTCCGCTGATCTTGTCCTTGTCTTCCTTGATGGACTAAGCCATAACAACAGTTGCTTATCCTTAACCTGGTATCCTTTACCCTTACTCTTATTATCCTTTCTTGTAACACGACAATGGGTCTCTCGAGAACCACCTCCATCGTACGGGAAACACCTACGTGGCTAGACAAAGATTAGTCACAGTTAGAACTACTGTGACCACGGATGGGGGAAAGAAAGGAAACGAGATTAAATCAAGGAATCAAAGGATGGTGCTAATGGCTTTTGGGGAATAGCCTTTAAAAACTTTTCTTGAAAATTGCTTCTTTGTAAACGGTTTTTCAAATAGTTTTCAGAAGGTTTTATAAACTTTTGCCCAGTCTGGTAACCTTCTGCTCTGATACCAAATGTAACACCCCACCTCCGCTAGGGTCACTCACAAGGGAATGCACTAGCTTTGGAGGAGTATTATTGGTAAACATGTACAGAATTATTACAAGACAGAACATATAAAACAGCGGAAGTAAAACCAAACTTTCATATCATTAATAAATAAGGTCTAAAGCCTTTTACATCAGAGAACTTCTTACATGAAAACCTGTCTTGCAATAGTAAAGAAGCATAAAAACCTTTCTATAAATTATTCCCCAAGTGAAACAGTAAAGTAGCCATAGCCAAGAAAATTCCAAGCCATACATGATGACCTTCAATAGAAGAAGTCCGAACTAACAATAGCATTTCCTCCCTGCAACCTGGGGGGGAAAATGAAGACAAAGAGGCGAAAGAAAACGGGGTCAGTCATAAAGACTGGTAAGTCCTATCTACTTCCAGTATAAAAACAGGTAAAGGTAACATGACATGCATAAACTGAAAGTAAACATAAGGATGACTACAAGATAGATAAACTAAACCAGGGTAACAGGCTGAACTACTATAGCAAGGTAAACTAAGATATCATGATAAACTACGGTGTCATGATAAATCAAGGTATCGCATCGTCAGGTTCCTATCAAGTATACTATCCCAAGGTATCCACCCTGTATAACATCCCACGGTATCTATCATGTATATTTGCTCTTGGTTCTAACATGTATGTTTGCTCTGCACCTCTCGTACTAGTATCCCAACCCGCGTCATGTGTTAACTATGAATGTCCCTTGCCCACTGTCATGTAATGGTCCATGTCAATCTAATATATAGCATATGTAGGTTTTCCCCACTCGTATGTTTCTTTCTATTTATACGTTCAGTCCTTTGCCATGTAAACGTTTTATCCTTGAAGTTATTTTGGACTGCCACCCTTGATCTAGTTATGTTTCCTTACCATGAACTATCGCGCGTCCACTTAGGATTTATGCCACCTAGGGCCGCTAGGGATTATGCTACCTAGTGAACGTTTCCGTGTCTCGGTTTGGGTCTTGGCCACCTAGGAGCACTAGGGATTACGCCACCCGTCAACCGCGCCCTTGTTCCCACGTATGTATCGTGAATCGTTTCCCATGTCTAGATGCACATGTTCCCCAATGTGCCATCCGAGTTCCGTGCCAGGGCAAACCAAGAAATACGGAACTCGGTCGGGAGCTTTGAGTCGTCTGCTGATGCAGATATCAAGGTCTGTTTTTGTACCCGTGGCTATGGTCCCACGTGACCCCTCCCTCAACTACTGAAAGGCAACCCAAGAAAAATCATGTATGAGAACCACATCCCGGCCCCACTATAGCCCCACTTTCCTACGGGCCTACCTCACCCATGACTCGATAGCAAGCACATGGTCTGTTGGGGGTTCCCTGCCTTTCCGTTCGTACACGATTGACTAAAGATGGTAGGTAGCCGACGACGTGCTATCCAGGGCAAAAACCAAGAATCGTCGACTCCACGCTAATCCATCCCAGTCTTTAGGTCGCTCGCATAGCAACCAAGGCATACTCTTGGTCCTTCTAACGCAGACCTTAACCTCTCATGGGCCTAGTATAATTACTTGGCAGCCCACAGAGGGATCCCAAGAATATCCTCACGTCCCCCGAAGCTTCCACTTCGGCACCCAGTGCGCTGGAGCTTTTATCCAAGTCAGATAACTTGCTCCTCCTCGTATACTAAGCGATGACCTACCGTATCAGGTTACTCATCGCTTTGTGAATTAATCCTATGTCCTTAGCTAAGAATTATTACTTAGTTACCCTTAACTAAGGTTTACCACTTAGCTTCCTTTCCCATTGCCCTTGATTAACCACGATTCTATACCTAGTTCCTCTAACTAGGGTTTGTCTTATTGGGTTAAGTGTTATCATTCAAGTCCATGCCTTAACCCGCCCACGAATCACGTCAAGATTGGCTAAGTATTTAAGTTCAAGACTTAGCCCTACAAGTTGGTTAAGTGTACCCAGAGGCTCATGACTTAACCCTATCAAGTCAAATCGGTCAAGTACTAGCTTACCTTAATCCTATCGGATTATCGAGTCGGATTGGTTAAGTATAGGTGGGCTTAACCCCATCCTCTAATCATACTACAATGGTTAAGTATATTCTAAAAAGGTATTGTGACTTAACCTTATCAGGTCCGCGTATTGGATTGGTTAAGTGTAGGTTACTTAACCCCATCAAATCATCATGTATAATTGGTTAAGTATAAGTTGCTTAACCCCATTAAATTATCACGTTAAGTTGGTTAAGTATTGGTTACTTAACCTCATTGAATTACCAAGTTTAAGTTGGTTAAGTGTTTAACTTAACCCCATCGAATTACCGTGTTTAGATTAGTTAAGTGTGGATTACTTAACCCCATCTAATTACCGTGTTTAGATTAGTTAAGTGTGGATTACTTAACCCCATCTAATTACCGTGTTTAGATTAGTTAAGTCTTGATTACTTAACCCCATCTAATTACCAAGTCGGATTAGTTAAGTGTAAATTACTTAACCTCATCCCCTAATCATCTTTGCATGGTTAAGTGTCATTAAGAAATCAAGTCCGGTCCCACTTAACCTACCCATTCGTGTCATATCGGTTAAGTGTCATTAGTCAAATTTACTTAACCTTATCATGTGGCATTAATTTAATTAATGCACCCTCAACCTCTCACATTAGACCTTGTTGTGGTTACTAGTTAAGCCGGGCGGGTCCGGGTAGATTTACACCACAACCTAGTCTAACCTCGGGTCTTAAGCGCGACATGACCAACTTCTCACATTGGATCCTATTGTTTGTAGCTACTAGTTAAGCCGGGCGGGTCCGGGTAGATTTATGCTACAAACTCAACCTAACCTCGAGTTGGCCACTTCCATGTTTGGTCTAGTGTTATATTACACTTACAACCCATACGTGTCTAATTCCAAGTCCCAAGTTTACCCCACGTGTCATGCCCCCGTTTTGGTTCAACTTACATGTCGTGTTCACATGTAACCTCAAGTCAAGTTTTCATGTCATATTCAAGTCAAGATTTCGCGTCATGTTCATGTTTATCTAACTACCCCAAAGTCGTGTTTTCCCACGCAAGCAAAAGCAAGTCAACATAGTAAGGATACTACGTCACATATTGGCCTCAAAACATGCATGATGCCAAAAAGGGATTGGCTTCCACATGCACAACCTTGGCCAAAAACATGCATAGTGTCATAAGGTGATTTGGCCACAAACATGCATAGTATCTCAAGGGGATTTGGCCACAAACATGCATAGCATAAAAGGGGGATTACTTGCATAAGTGTTCATGTCATAAACCTATCATGAAGGGATGAACATGCCCATGTTACTCATGTGATCAAAAGGTAAACTTGCATATTATCATAAGGGATTTCGGGTTCATATACTTGCATAGCCTCAAAGTCACATTCATGCACATGTTTCATGAGTCAAAGTGGTTTTCAAGTGTGCATGCTAACATACCACAAACAAAGGTCCAATCTTGCATGGCAAACTAGGTCCAATGTAACATGAATTGCATGGTTTAGTCGCTACAACCTAACCCAAAGTCATATGTTCATGATAAAAGGGGCAAACTAGGTTCCCATAGGCTAACATACTCATGTTACTTTGCATTTTATCCCATGTCACATCAAGATCATCGTTTAAATCTACAAGTAGCTAGAACTTACATAGCGTGGCAAGAGGACTAGGAGCATGAATCGTTTTGACGAAGAAAGGTGGCTCCTTTGATGAAGATCCGTCATGAAACTCGCATAGCAACGTTGATTTGGCCTTGATTTGGTGTAGCAAGCTTGCACCTTTTGATTTGAACCCGATTTGAATGCATAGGCTCTAGGGATTGGAGATGGAGGCCATGATCAAGATTGATTTTGGAAGCACTTAGTTGCTAGGTTTGATTTTTAGGGATTTAGGTTAGGTTTAGGGTGTTTTTATAGAGATTAGGGTAGTTTTAGGCCCTTAGATTAACCCTAAATCGGATCTGAACCATCAAACCACGTCAGAAGCTTCCAGAACAAGACCAGAGACCAGTGCAGGTGCACCAAGCCAAGATGGCTCGGCCACCCATGTCGACAGCCAAGTCGACAGGGCTGTCGACTTGGGGTGCCTGGCGGGAATTTTTCCCGCCTAGCCTTCCAGCCCTAATTTTCGAAATTTGAACTCGTTTTTGAACTTGAATTTTCTGAAAACTTCGTCGGACCATAACTTGGTCATACGGACTCCGATTCCCGAAAACTCAGACTCTATTTCGCGTATTTTTCCAAGACGAACGCAACGGCATAGCCCGTTTTACTTGATTCAGAATTTAAAATTAAATTCTGCCTTGATTCTCGTTTTAACATGTTATCAAAATACGGGTTGTTACATTTGTATTTCAAAAGGTATGTTATATTTTATTCGTTCCGTTGTGAGATTCGTGTTTACTCTGATGATGATGTTCTTCTTCTATTCTATAAGTTCTACCTTATCTATTCTCACCCTCTATCTTCTTTCATTAACCATCCGGTATTTTCGATCATTGGATGTTCGATATGTGTTGTATATCGGATAACCAAGATCGTCAAAATTCCGGGTCGTTACAGTTGGTATTAGAGCTTAAGGTTAAGTATTACCTTGGCTCTGTGGCGTGACTCGGTAGGGATAACATTAGTAATACCCTAGATTGAGTTTGATTGTATATATACGAGAGCGTATTTGTTATTCAATATAAAATGGTTCTATATTGTGGAGATTTATTTATTGAGTGGCTTATAAATTTCTGATCGATCAATTTGATCCACTGTATTAATAGGAGTTACTAAACACTCGAATACGATGAACCGACACTGTAGTTTTGAAAAGAGGGTAAACAAAACAATTTTACCCTAATTATATTTTGATATAAAGGACTTATATTGAAATAATTATAATATATTGGATGTGTTGGTGACTATTATAATCGAATAAGATTATAAAATGTGAAATGGTTATGTAAATAGCCAATCAGAATTTGTATAAGTGAAATACGTGAAATCAGATGAATTAAATCTGAAATTAAAATCAGGATTGAAATTAAAACCCTGGAAATTGGAAAGGTGTTTGTAAATGGATTTGAATTGAATATATGAGAATTTTAAAATCCTGGGAGATTTTAAATTGTTTTACAAGCATTGTGGATGGTATTTTGAAATATGTTTCAAAATAGAAGTGTTTAGAAATAATTTTGAAAAGTGATATAGTATTGAACTCACTTCGATAGCTGGGAAATAACCCTGATGATGAATCGCGACATCATCATTGTTCATTTTTAGGTTTGTAAGTGACGGATTACTACCAAAGATTTTCAATTTGAATTGTTTTGAGAAAAACAAGTTGTTTTGAATCCTGAAAAGGGAAGTTTGATTTTTTATATAGTAAACTGTTTAAAACCCCCAGGAAAGACTGTTTGAATTAAAAACAAATTTTAATAGAAATTTGTGAAAGCAAATTGGAATTAAAAAAAGCCATTTAAGTGGTAACTGAATTGGATTAGAATGATATCAAGTAAGTTGGATTGATAAGAATTTGGAATCAAGGATAACAATTGAATTTGAAATGAAGTTTGGCTCGGATAAAACCAAATGATTGAGTTGAAAATGGAATTTGGCTTAGTTAAAAGCGAATGGTTGTATTGAGAAAAAAGTGATTGGAGTTTGACCGAAAGGACTTTGGTATATGCTAAACTGGTAGCAGGTGTAAAGGATATGCCCGACAAAAAGGTACCCGTTTATATTTTATTTTGATATGAGATTTATGAGCCGAATTGGCAAGCCGCTTGGCTGTTTGATTTCTTTTGGGTTGGAGAAGGCCTAGAGAGGCGAGTTGGAGTTTGACCGATTGACCAGTACAAAGGAGGTGTTGGCGAAATTTTTCGAAAAGTTAAGGTGTTAGAAAATTTTCAGAATTTTTGAAAATTTTCATTGATGAGAATTAGTTAATAATTTAATTAAATTAAATCGGTTCAGATGAAACTGAGTTTAAGAAGTGAACAAATAGATTTTAAACCAGTCAATAGGTTTTTTTTTCTACTTAGCAATTTCGAGGACGAAATTATTTTAAGTGGAGAAGAATGCAACGACCCGTGTTTTCAGCGATATAATAATTAATTTATTTAATTATTTAAATAGTGATTTAGAGAATTTAATGGTATTTTAATTAAATTATAAGGAATATTTAATTAAAATAATAATTAAATAATACATTTAATTCTGAAATAATCAGAATTGGCTGAAATGGTGATATGATGTGAACTGGGCAAATCAAATTATATAATTCAGTTTAGAATTGAATTTGAATAACGAATATATTATATAAATGACAGTTTGAACGTAGAATTATATTGTAATTAAAATCGAGCTCGAAATGGCGCATCTGTTCGTGATTTGGCGATTTGAACTTCAATTGAATGTACAGGATTCATTTTAAGCCGGATTTCTGTGAAACAAGAAACGTTAGGAGTTGGTGAAGTATATTTTTCTAGTGGAAGAGAAAAATCGGGATTTCTTCGTATAGATTTTGATTTATGTCCAAATCAAATTTTAGAAAAGTCGCTGTGGAATTCCTTTATAGTTTATAAAGGAATTATTTATAGTTTAAAAAGGAATTTCAATATAAATCGAATATCGGGTTGGCCCAAATTTGAAATATCGAGTTAGAAACCCATATAAGATTTTTCTGAAGCTGTATGGTATTCCACTGTGGATATATACGATAATATAAATTTATTTATATTTAATTTTATTTAATTTTATTTATATATTTAAAAGAGTTAATTAGGGCTTTAAAAATAGACATTTTTGTAAATGACCTCGGAATTTGACGAAACCAATTTTGTTGGATCCGCAATATTAAATTATTGCTAGATTTCAGTTTCCATGATTTTTGAAGTCAGTATGTGGCCATAGCGATTTTTAAAGTGAAAAACAGCTGATATTTCGATGGTTATAAATACACTGTGTGAGCATACAGAGTCAGAATTCGATGAAACCAGTTTCGTTGGGACCGTAATGTCAAACTCTAGTTACATGTCCAGTTTGGTGATTTTTGGGTATTTCATGTGATCACAGGAATTTTTAATTGATAAATACGAGTATTAAAGTGAAAATATCTCAAAAGATCTAAACATAAATTTCTAAATTTTAAATCCTATAAATAGCCTAACTTCTCCCTCTCTTAAGACCAAATCCACTCCTTTGAAAACAAGAAAAAAATGAGCCGCCACAGAAAACAAAATTTCAACAGTAAAAGCAAAGTTTGGAAATCCAAATCAAATCAAAGAAAATGCTATAAATCGTTATACCAATATATTTGTGATCTGTGTAGTTTGCTCTTCGTGCTCGTATCAGTTTTGGTAGGTTCGACTAGTACTTGGTTCGATGTCCTATAGGTGTGTGAGCCTAGGGTTTCGACTGGAGGTCAAGGCGAGGGGAGTCAGGGCAAAATGAGGGTGGCGGTGCACTCAGGAGGAGTAGCCGAGGGTATTGGTGGAGTTTGTAAGTAATCCGTGAAAAAAATGTTCGATGTTGGCGTGCTTCAGTGCGTGGAAGCATAGGAACCGCGGCATGATGAAGTGTTGCGAGTTTTGATCAACTGGTATCAATGTGAAGAGGAGATGATGAAGAGTGGTGTGGTGTTCTTTGTTTTGGGTTTCGCTGAAGAATGGTGGATCAGTGGTAGCATAAAGGAGCGATAACGTCTATGGTGGAGCAGCAGGTATCGTGGGGGAAGAAGGGTTTTTCGTGGGTGGGCTTGATATTGGGCCGATGGGTTATAAAAGGGGTGAGGCCCACTAATTTAAAATCCAAGTTTTTATTTGTTTAATTTAATTTAAATTGTATATAGAACTTGTAAAATACGTAATACGATATCAGATTGACGAGCCGTAAGTTGCGTTGGGACCGCATGGACGAGAGCTTCACAATGAAGCTGACTGGAAGTGGATTGGAGCTCGTTTGAACTTATGGCGAAATAAATTGTTTGGTTCAAATCAAATAACAGTTTATCGTTCTTTAACGATGAACTGCCAAAGTGAGTAAAACTCACCAACTGTGAATGGTTCTATTTTTATAACGTATATTTAGAACTGATAAATGATGACTGATTGCTGTGTGTAAACTGTTTGGTTGAATTTTTTGTGTATTGATTGAAAGTATATATAATGATATATATATATATATATAAATCGTTAATCAAATATTGATTCTGTTTATCAGAATATTTCATATCGAAGTGAAATCGATGTTATTACGTTAATTAACATCTGTGATGCAAGGAAAACAGGTTGGAGGGGTCCAACTGGACTCCTCAATATTTATAATACTGTTTTGTTCATATATTGTGTTATATGATGTGATGTATAATCTGAGATTGATTATAGTGACAATGACCTTGTTAGTTGTTACTGTTAGATACCAGAAGAATTGTTGAAATAAAATATTATAAAAAATCGAAAGATTTTATATAAAAGGAAGATTTCAAACTGTGTATTGAAATAGAATATTTATAAAATCAAAGAAGTTTATAAAACGATTATTTAATTAGAAAGTAAATAATAGTGTAAACGATTTTTACTTAGAAATTAAATAGAAGTATAAAGAAAGATATTCACTTAGAAAGTAAATAGAATTTATAAAGGAATATTTATTTAGAAAATAGAATAAAGATAAAAGGGAAATATTTAGAAAATAAATAGAATGAAATCAAAAGAGAAAGATTTGTAAACCATTTACAAATGAAATCAAAAGAGAAAGATTTGTAAACCATTTACAAATGAAATCAAAAGAGAATGATTTGTTAACCATTTACAAATGAAATCAAAAGAGAAAGAATTGTAAACCATTTACAAATGAAATCAAAAGAGAAATATTTGTAAACCATTTACAAATGAAGTCAAAAGAGAAATATTTGTAAACCATTTACAAATGAAATCAAAAGAGAAATATTTGTAAACCATTTACAAATGAAATCAAAAGAAAACGATTTGTAAATCATTTACAAATTAAATCAAAAGAGAAAGATTTGTAAACCATTTACAAATGAAATCGAAAAGAAAATATTTGTGAAATCAAATATAAAAGAAAATATTTGTGAAATCAAATATAAAGGAGTAATATTTGTGAAATCAAATGTAAAGGAGAAATATTTGTGAAATCAAATATAAAGGAAAATATTTGTGAAATCAAATATAAAAGAAAATATTTGTTAAATAAATAGAAAAGAAAAAGAAATATTTATTTGTAAATAAATAGAATTGTAAAGGGGATAATTATTTGTTAAGTAAACAAATAGAAAAAAAGAATTAATCAAAGGAGATAATTCACAGGAATTAATCAAAGGAGATAATTCAAAGGAATTAATCAAAGGGAATAATTAAAAAGAGTTAAACGAAAAGAGTAAATCGAAATGAGTTAATTGAATATTAGTTATTCGATTAGAGTTAATCGAATAGAGTAAATGAGTTAGAGTTAACCAGTTAGGGTTAATCAATTAGGGTTGACTAGTTAGAGTTAACCAGTTAGAGTTAATCACTTTAAGTTAATCAATTACAGTTATCGAATATTAGTTATTCGAATCAATTTTAAAGGAGTTATAGAATATTGGTTATTCAAATCGAGTTAAGGAGTCATATAATATTAGTTATTCGAATCGAGTTAAAAGGAGTTATCGAATAATAGTTATTTGAATCGAGTTAAAAGGAGTTATAGAATATTAGTTATTAGAATCGAGTTAAAAGGAGTTATCGAATATTGGTTATTTGAATCTAGTTAAAAGGAGTTATCGAATATTAGTTATTCGAATCGAGTTAAAAGGAGTTATCGATTAGTTTAATCGGAAGGAGTTAATCGAATTTAGTTATTCGAAAAGAAGTAATCGAATATAGTATTCGAAAAGGGAGACTATCGAATATCATTTATTCGAAAGAAAGAATAATCGAATATTAGTTATTTAAAGAGAGTTAATCATCAAATTCGATTATATCGAATTCGGGAAAGTACTTATACTTTCAGGTGTTTAAATCAAGATTTATTTATTTATAAATTAGGGGTTTATTTATTTATTCACATTAAAGAATAAAAGTTATAATTGAAGTTAGATATTTCGAAAATAGGGATTATAACGTTATCGTTATGACCAATGTTTTAAATAAAGAAGTGGATTCGTAAACAGAATCCGAGAGTTTCGTAAGGAAGTTTGTTAAAGATTTAAAAGATATACTTTGACTATTTCGAAGTTAAAACGTTGTTCAGTTAAGGTCTGAGAGGTAATTATACCCCAACTTGATTGACTTCCTTCTTAACTAAGGAATGGTAAGGTTTGATAATGAATGATGGTTAAGTGAATTTCATAAATGGTTTGGGTTGGCATAGCGATGTTTGATTTAAACATTAGTTTAAACCCAGTGATGGAGTTTTGGAAATGTTTTCTAGATAAGAATCTGAAATGTTTTCTTATAACAGAAAATAAGAATTTAGAATATATAGAAACGGGAGATAAGTAAATTAATGAACTAAAGAGATAAATGCTAAATGATGATTGATCGATATAATTTCCATCTGGAAATAATATCGTTGTTTGCATACTGACATTCTTCTTTAATAGTTAACTCACAGACTATCAAAGTTTTGACCATTTTAACGTTGTTAATATGGAGAGACCGGCTGAATTTTTATCCGAAGAACCACTCTTTATTGGTATAAGCGTTGCGAGTCATATATGCCAAAGATAATTGAAGAAGGAGTAAAGTGCAAGGGCTGTTGTATAAATCTTAGATAACAATTGCTTAAGATGGATGTACTGAATAGTGCCTTCGGTTTGTCCAGTCCCAGGACAACTTGTATGGATGAAGGTCTGACAAAGTATATTTGATAGATTGCGTAAGTTGATCTCTTAAAACGTATTCACATTTGGTGGCGGAGGAATTCGTTTCTCTTAGCTGTGTACCCGTGTTATTTTTGGATAAATCAATTTGCAATTTAAAGGGTATGACAATGTCACATTCTAAGTGAATGAAGATGTGGCATGTAAAAGATAAGTGTAGCTTCGAGCCTCACATCCGGTAAATGACAGAAATCGGGTAGGCAACATGGATATGTTGGTCGCACCTATTAGTTTGTATAATCACATGATCTAGAGTTTCATTTACTTCTAAAAATCTATTGTTGATGCTGTCCCATTCAGGAAACGGTTGATGATCCCAACCGTTGGTGATATACATTCGATACACTCAAGCGAAATGAGTGGTCGGTCATGTGTGGCCGGGTTGCAAGATGTTCTTGTTGAACCCAGTGTATTCCTCTCTAGAGGTACACTAGCAAAATGTGGTTCCTTACCTTGTTATAGTTGGTAATCCATTACCCAATACGTGCTTGCGATTTTGATTGCATACTATATATGTAGAATGTGAGATGGAAGCATTTCTGCTAGATGATTATTATATTATGGTTGACAGACATTATTATAATATCAAAAGGTTTTTGATATAAAGATATTTGGATTCTCATAAGGGAAAAACCTGTTCCGTTATACGGCGTGGTCTTATGAGATATCATTTACCTGCTTGAATTGTTTTACTCACACCAGTCCATGACTGACCCGGAGTTTATTTTGTTTGTTTTCCCTAAACTCTTGGGTGCCTAAATTTGTACGGGCAGTCAAGTAGTCGGGATTTTACAGATACACTTGGAGAGCTTGGAGCAGGAAGCTTCAGGATTATATAGCTATTGTTTGTTTCCGCTGTGTTGTAAGTGTTGTACTCTGCAATGTTATTGTATACATATACTGTTTGTATTTCAAAAGTTATGTTATATTTTATTCGTTCCGTTGTGAGATTCGTGTTTACTCTGATGATGATGTTCTTCTTCTTCTATTCTATAAGTTCTACCTTATCTATTCTCACCCTCTAACTTCTTTCATTAACCATTCGGTATTTTCGATCCTTGGATATTCGATATGTGTTGTATATCGGATAACCAAGATCGTCAAAATTCCGATTCGTTACAGGGGCAGGCAAGGGGGCAGGTCCAGGCTCTCGTGGCCCCACCGCTATAAGAACGAGGTAGAATGATTTCCGTTGAAAGTTTAGTTTATCTTTTTGATCATCCTGTTCCCCCACTCTTTGATTTTGGCACATCACACTCTTTTATATGTACTGCTTTAGTTGAGTCACTACACCTAAACACCAGTATAGTAGAGGATCCCTTAGTTGTTTCAAATCCAATTGGGGGCTCAGACTATTTGTCGATGATTTGTTTGGATTTGGAAATTTCTATACTTAGCGTTGGGTTTAGATGTGATTCTTATGTTTTGGGCTTCATGGGCTATGGGTTAATTTTGGGTATGGATTGGTTATCCAGTAATGGAGCCGTCCTAGATTGTGAAAAGAGAGAGGTTAGGCTTATGACTCGCTTGGGCAACACTCTCGAAATCTCTTGTAATCTCATGAATTCTATTATGCTAATTTATCTAGAATCGCTTGACGCGTCTGTTGAGAATTTGCAGTCTATTAGAGTGGTCCTTGAATACTCGGATGTCTTTGAGGAAGTAGAGGGCTTGCCTCCGAAGCGGGAGATAGACTTCCGCATATATCTAGTTGATAACGCAAAACCCATTGCTTTACCCGTTAGGCACATGGCTCCAAGGAAGAGAAAGGAGCTTAGCAAGCAAATTAAGGAGCAGCTAGAAAAAGGGTTTATAAGGCGGAGTATTTCTGAATGGGGTTCTCCAGTGGTGTTTGCAACCAAAGCGGACGGTTCACTTCGCCTATGCGTTGATTATAGGGAGCTAAACAAACTGACCAAAAAGAATAGGCACCCACTGCCAAGAATAGATGATTTGTTCGATCAGCTTGTAGGTGCAACAGTTTTCTCCCAATTAGATCTAGCTACCGGATTTCATCAGCTTGACAGTGGCTGAAGATAGCATTGATAAGACCGCATTCAGAAGCCCGGACGGTTTCTTCGAATGGCTCGTCATGCCTTTCGGCTTGACAAATGTACCCACCTAATATTTCGTTGATTTGATGAATAGAGTGTTCCGGGGATTTCTCAATAAATTCATGGTGGTCTTCGTAGATGATATTCTGATTTTCTCGAAAAATGAGGAAGAGCATGCTTTGCATTTAAGGGAAGTCATGGACACTCTCCGTGCACATCAGTTAAAAGGAAAATTCTCCAAGTGGCGCTTCTGGAGGGAAGAAGTAAGATTTCTTGGGCATGTGCTGTCCAAAGAAGTGTTAGCTTTGGACCCCGCAAAAGTAGTTGCGGTCAAAGATTGGAAGGTTCCAAAGAATGCAACCGAAGTCCGAAGTTTCCTTGGACTAGTAGGCAATTATCGCAAGTTCATTAAAGACTTTGCGAAAATCTCAGCTCCACTTACAAGGTTAACGAAGAAGAACATGACTTTCACTTGGGATTTGGATTGCGAAGTCGCTTTCCAATGGTTGAAGATGGCTCTGACAATAGCCCCAGTTTGACATTACCACATGGGAGCAAGATGTTTATGGTATACACAGATGCATGCGGTATGGGACTAAGCGCTGTTTTGATGCAAGAGGGGAGGGTAGTAGCTTATGGTGGAAGGAAACTAAAAGTGCATGAGAAAAACTACCCAACCCATGATCTAGATTTAGCAGCCATCGTTTTTGCTCTTAAGTCTTGGAGCCACTATCTCTTAGGTGACAAATTTGAGTTGTATACTGACTATAAATCGTTGAAGTACCTTTTGTCACAGAAAGACCTCAATCTAAGGCAGCAAAGATGGATGGAGTTTCTTGCCTCATACTACTTTGAGATTTCCTATACTCCTGGCAAGGGCAATGTAGTAGCAGACGCCCTAAGTATAAAGAAGCTGACCTTAAGTCCTCTCTTTGTAGAAAGGAAAAGTTTGGAGTACATAAAAAATTTTGATTTTAGACCCTCTGTTGATTTTGTAACGGGCTTGATGGCAATGCTAGAGGTGCGGCCTACTTTGTTGGACTCAATAGGAACCGCGCAACGTGAAGACCCTCAGCTAGTTGATGTGATAGATAAGTTGATTAGGGGAGAGACTTCTGGTCACCTCAACAGATACTCCATCGATGATAAGGGTTGACTGAGACAGGATGGAAGACTATGCGTCCCGCAAGCAAGAGATTTGGTGAAGATGGTTCTGGAAGAAGCACACCATTCCAAGATGACCATACACCCCTGTGGAGACAAGATGCATAAAGATATCAAAAGAGATTTCTTTTGGAATGGCATGAAGAGGGGTGTAGCTGAATTTGTTTCGAAATGCATGATATGCCATCAAGTCAAGGCGGAGCAGAAGAAGCCTGGCAGTTTGCTTCATCCTCTAGAAATTCCGCAATGGAAATGGGAAAGCAACTCGATAGATTTTGTTGATGGGTTGCCTAGGTCAAGAAGGGGCAATACCGATATTTGGGTAATAGTGGACAGGCTCATGAAAAGCGCTCATTTTATACCTGTCAAGAGTAGGAGGACCGCCTCGTCTTTAGCCTCCATTTATCTTAAGGAAATAGTTCGACTCCATGGGATACCCTCCAGCATAGTGAGTGATCGAGACCCTATCTTTACAAGCGAGTTCTGGAGGAGTTTGCAAGAGGCTGTAGGCACACAGCTATGTTTAAGCATAGCCTATCTCCCTCAAACCGATGATCAGACGAAAAAGGTTAAACATAGTACTGGAAGATATTTTGAGACTGTGCATTCTTGACTTTGGAGGATCTTGGGAGGATCATCTCCCTTTGGTGGAATTCGCTTATAAAAATATCTACCAAGCCACTATAGGCATGGCACCCTTCGAAGCTTTATATGGAAGGCCATGTCGATCACCAACTTGATGGTGGGAGTCCACAAATAAACTTATTCTTGGGTCGGACATGATTAGAGAGACTTTAGAGAAAGTGGACTTGATACAAAGGAGAATGAAGACTGCCCAAGATAGGCAGAAATCCTACGCAGGCAAGAGAAGGACAGACCTTGAGTTTGAAGTTAGGGATATGGTGTTCCTTCAATATCTCCTTTGAGGAATGTCATCCGCTTTGGGTCCGTAGGAAAGTTGGCACCATGATTCGTAGGACCATTTCCTATCATCGAAAGTATTGGGACGATGGCCTATAGAGTAGAGCTACCTAAAAGACTGGCTGGAGTTCATAATGTTTTTCATGTCTCTCAGCAACGAAAGTGCTTACATGAGTCGGCAGAAGTTGTGAAGCCAGTATACTAGAGGAAGTCGAAGTGGAACGAGAAGCGACTATAAGGAGAGTTCCAACTAGTAACTTGTGGATGGAAGTCAAAAAGCTACGCAAACGTGAAGTTAAGCTTGTCAAAGTTCAATGGAGCGACGCCGAGGAAGACGCGACTTGGGAGATTGAGGCCAAAATACATGCAGCCTAACCTTTTCTTTTTGAGGGTACATCTTTGATCTCTTTTTCCTTAAGTTTATTCAAGCTTGTATCTAACTTTTTAGTGTATCTCCACGGTTATATTCTTTATCCTTAGGTAGAGGCCAATGGATGTAAACATGTATTTGTAACATGTTATGATTGATGGATGCTAGTGGATGCAAGTGTTTGCTAGTGGTTGCTCGTGGATGCATATACACACACATTAGGCACTAGACCGGCTCAATCACTTTCATACTGCATATAAATGTGTGTTTATTTAGATTAATGGACGTATAATGGTTGTGCTATCATATGGATGATGCATTCGGATGAATGGGTGCGCACACATGTAGAAATAATATGTATCATTAGAGATCTTTTGCATACATAATGGACATAAGGCACTATCATAATCTGCATTAAGGAGGTCAATTGAATCAGTAGACCGCCGGATTTTGCATTAAATACGGACATGTACACACACTGTGCATATAAACATGAAAGCATTAGAAGTCTTTTAAGGACAATGGATGCCTGTGTTTGATGGTTGGGTAGATGGACGATTGGATGGTAGGATATGTATTCTTCATATAACTTGAAGATTTCGGGGTCGAAATCCTTTAAGGAGGGGAGAATGTAACACCTCGTGTTTTCTGTTGACATAAACTAACGAATTAAACAATACTTAATTTAAAATGTGAGAACTAAGGGAAACGGGTTGCACCATTGTGTTCGTCTCGAAATTATGGTTGAGATAGAGTCCAAGTTTGCATAAATTGGACTTCGTATGAAGAAGTTATGGCTATCGAAAGTTTCCATAAAATTCAAATAAATTCAAGCAGCTCGAAAACAGATTCCAAATTGAAATCAGAAGTCAGAAGCGGGCTGGGTGGGAAAATTCCCGCCCAGGACCCAGGTCGACCAGGGGTTCGACCTCCCCCCTATACGTCGACTTGGGGGTCGACCTATGGGTCGACCTGGGGGTCGACCTGCCCCCCTGGTAGATCTGAAAGATGACGATTTTGTGACTCAGTGCTGAGTCATTAGGGCTGAGGTGTCACCCTGTCTTGACTGGATGGTCTTGATTGATTCTAGGTTGATCGGATGGCCTAAATTAATCCTAAATTATATATAAACACATGTAGACTCAAACCCTAAATTCTAATCAAAATTAGAAACATGGCCGTCATGCTATCACCTTGCAACCTAGAATATCTGTCATTAACTAGAGGAAAAGTAAAGCTAATCAACTCAATTCAACTCAAGTCTATAACAAACAACAACAAATTTGTCTACTTCAAAAGCGAGCTAAATCAATTTCAGAACTCAAATCCCAGAACTCAAGACCTTCTTTGAGTTGTGAGTTCGATTTCTTTTATAAGATAATTTACAAGTTAATTAGGTTGAGTTATAATTTTGGTTATATGGTTATGTTTGTAAAACTTTGGGAAAATGCGATATTTTGTGAATGTATGTTAGTTGTTCATAATGATAGTTTTTGTTGTGAATCCCTTTGTATAAACGCAATCATCTATGTTCAACCTGATTCATGTTTGACATCATTGTATATGCAAGTTTGGGTGCAGATTATATGCTAGTTTCTATGTGAATTTTACATAGTTTACATGTGAACCAAATAAGATTACTATATGCAAGTTTAGGTAGAAATTGGATTCACATATATGCAAGTTCACACATTTAGATTTAGATCTATGACATACATAGTTTTATGCAAGTTTTGGGTGAAAATTATATTCATATATGCAAGTTTTGGGTGAAAACTATATTCATATATGCAAGTTCACACCTTTTAGCCTATGTTTAGATTCATGACAATACCAAGTTTATGCAAGATATGTTGTAATCCTTATTAGTAAGTTAAATCCATTTTGTGTGTTATGCAAATTTGCGATGTTTCTTCCCTTTTATGTCATTAGACTAATTGCTAGTCTAATATATATATATATATATATATATCATGATAAGCGAACGAACAACGTGGGGACGATGGGGGTAATATTGAATATACACGTATTGAGAATTGGCATAAATGGCCTTAAAAAGGCATACAATTAATTTAAGACATTAATTGGAAATTTGGTATTTATGGACATAATTTAGGTGACAATTATGGACATAAGTATATTTGAAATTTATTTACAAATTTGAATAGAGATATTAATCCAATTTGGGGTCAAATAAAGACGTGTAATAATAAACCGCCTAAGACACGAGATTAGACTCTTTTATGGTGTAAGACTTCCCGAACCCACCCGGCAAATCCAGCAGCCACAAATGCCAGTCTAATGTGAGAGGTCAAAGGCATGAATTAAATGCGTAACAGTTGTAAAGACACGAGGTTAGGCTCGTTTGTGGTGTAAGGCTGCCCGGACCCGCCCGACAAATCTAGCAGCCACAAATGCCAGTCTAATGTGGGAGGTCTTTACAAGGTTATGGTATTAATGAACTAAGAAACAATTAACCAGATAAACATGTGGTAGGACATGGGGGTCAAGTGGGTGCCATGGGTGGCATGAGAAATTAAGAGGGTGCCTTGGGTGGCATGTGAAATATGATTAGATGCATTTAACCAAGATTGAAACATGTAAGAAGACATGAATAAGAATGGGGTTAAGTGGGGAAAACCTTTGAGGGGACCAAGCATAGGTGAAAGCTTGTGTCATGCATGGGGGCCCTTTTCAAACTAGTAACCCATTAAGTATCTTTGTGGGCTCGACCCAAGTCGAGGACGGGACACGCGTTCTAGGTTTGATTGTAAGAGGTCAAAACGGGTTAGCGGTGACGACACAAGTCCAACAGGGTCAAGTGCGTGTGTGGCCCCGGGCTGGTAGGTAAAACGTTGTTGCATCATGTAGGTATAAGCCGTGCATTTTTGGTGGTATCGGGTTGCCACTTTGGGGAGTGATACACCCCTCTGTGGGGCCAGCACGGGTATCTACGTGTTAGGGAGTCGATCGAATGGGGGTTGTGGGTACACCTAGTGGAGATAGGGGCAGACGGCATCTATGAAGGCAACTAGGGGTACACGAAACTACCATTATCATTATTAAGTTTGGTAGGCGGGATCAAATTTTAGGGTGCTTGGTGTGGTGCAATGTAGTAATTATCTTATAATGATTAGGTGCGCCTTTATTGTTATCTTTGTTCATCTTATTCCTTTGTTTTCTCTGACATGCCCATTGGTTCATAGTCATTTCCTTATTTTCTAGTTTATGCCTTATTCTAGTTACTTAATGATTATATTGTTAAAGTTATTGCACTCGCCAGACTTTATGTATGACCGCCATTGCTTCAACCTCTTTTCTTCCTTCCCCCTCCCCCAGGTGCTCAGGGTGGGACTAGCACTAGTGGAGCTTGATTTGGACAGCTTTATCTCTCTCTTTTTGGAAGTTGCTTGGATCGCTGAAGTAAAGTTCAGCCTATCTTATTTATGGCTATTTTATGTTGGGGTTATGTCTTTTATTTTATGTACTCATAACTTATTTGTCAAGATGGATAATAAGTGTATTTGGTTTTGTAGTTGGTTTTTGATGTGATGTAACCAAACTATTTCTCCGTTGCAATAAAAGTGGTTTTTGTTTTCCAAGTACCAATATATTTATCTACCTTGTTTACTTTTCTGTTCTATACACAATAAAAAGCTCCACCAAAATTAAGGCATTCCCTTTGTGAGTAACCTTAATGGAGGTGGGGTGTCACAATTAACAACCAAGTATAACTTTGGTTTTCAATCGGTTAGACAGCGGAAAAGGAACCCTTCAAAGATTTGCCCAATAGATGGCTAGGAATCAATCAAAGCATCTCAGAAATTCTTAGAGTGTTTCAAATTAAAGTAGCCATGTAGTACTCAAGAACATCAAAAAACACACTAATGAAGCTAATAATAGAGCAAAATGTATATTAGATTAGTTTTTTTTCTTCCATGGAAGACTAACATTACATTAAACAAAATTAGAACATGCATAGGGACTAGATATTTACTTCCATTAATTTGATATGTATTGCTACTAGCAAGTAATATAATATGGTAAACTAGATCATGTTTGTCACCAGAAATCATTTACAAGGACAACTGTAAGTACAACCATCCGCCCTCATGATTGAAAACATACAGCGACATAAGAGATAACATATAATGGGAAATTTTCTCTTATTTATGCAAGATGTACAATTACAATGCTTTTTATATTTATAATAGGAAATATTTGTTTGCTTTAATTTTAAGATTGTGATTTAAAATTGATATGGATAACTATGGATAAATATATAAAAAGAAACAATGCGTAATAGGACTTTTTCCCTTGCCAAGTTCTAGTGCCTGATCCACGAGGTCTTGTGTTGATCCATCTTATGTCTGTACTAATCCACAATACTTGAGCGAGTTGTGTGACCCTATTGAGTATGCCAAGTTGACCAAGTCCAACTGATTGCACCGATCTCAAACCGAGTGCCTAGACTGATGCAACACATGGTCGATTTAGGGCCATGTACTCTATCCGATTAGAAGTGAGAGCATTGACCTGATCATTGAAAGTGTGGCTGATCCAATGGGGACGCATGTTATCCAATCTGATCCCTGTAGTGATTGTTCCAAACCCAAATCCTTGAAGTCCAAGCACTAACCCAGTGCACAGGTGTAACAGCCCGCACCTCCGTTCACGCAAGATATTGTACCCAACCTAGCCACCATATTGGTGTGGGGTTTTGTTCCTCAAAAGGCCTCGGCGTTAGTAAGAGATGGGCTCTACTATATAAGTACCCACTTCACATAGGCTTCCATGTTGTGAGACATAGGGGTGCTACATTCTCCCCTCCTACAGAGCCCAACGTCCCGTTGGCTCATAAACACCATACCCAGGCATTGTAGTCCACATAGGACCCACAATTTTGGCTGGGTATTGGCTCTGATACCACTGTAACAGCCCATACCTCCATTCACGCAAAATATTGTCCCCAATTTAGCCATCATATAGGTGTGGGGTTTTGTTCCTCAAAAGGCCAATACGTTAGTAAGAGATGGGCTCTACTATATAAGTACCCACTTCACACAGGCTTCCACGTTGTGAGACATAGGGGTGTTACAGCAAGCCTTGGCTTATCTAAGGCCAAGGAAGATTCGGATCCATTTGGTAAACACCAAATTTCTAGATGGTGGGCGTTGGACAAGCCGAGGCCTTGAGCAAGTCAGACGATCCAAAGTGTTGACTGCTTCACCAAGTCGATCCGACTGCCATATTACCAAATCCAATGAGTAGGCATGATCCGAGGCCAAGCGCTAATCATTAATCCTACTCGATGAAGGGTCGTGAAGAATGAACTAGTCCGAGTTCAGGCCCTTGAGTATTCCGAGTATTTGTCAAATCCGTTTCTTAACCAAATGGTGAGTTTATACAAGTCTGTGCTCAAATCCTGAACAATTCGATAATCCAAAATTTGATGCGTAACAATCTAGTAAAAAGGTGGGTAAACAAATAACAGGGAACTTCTTGCCGTCAACCACCATTTAACAGACCTTATAATATGAAACCACCCGTAATTTGGCGTAGAAAATTTATAAAAAAATTGCTACATTTACTGAGTTGTAGTTTGTAGTTTCATTCTAATGACAGATAATGATCAATAGGTACTACAACCAAGTAAGTGATTAAGGATGAGTTATAATGGATCAGTCAACTATACCGTGCCGAGCAATTTATTTATTCCGTTTTTGTGTGGAACAACTTATTTTATTTTACCTTTTTTTACTAATTAACAGAGGGTAGTGTAGAACTACAGTAGTAAGTATAGTAATGCTTATTATTATTTGCATATGCGTAAATCACATCATAGAATACAACTTCCTTGACAGATTCATTACATAGCTCATCCTCAATCTACTTCCTTTCATCTTCATCCTCTATTTGCATATAACTAGTTTCATTTGTTTTCTTTAATGTATGCATAAACTTATAATAATTGGTTGTTTTATATATTTATTGAATATGTGCACACTACAGAAAACACATAAACAAATATGGTCATTATATGTTTTCATATGTCCTATTATCAATGGACACAGAAACATGTGTGTATTAGTAATATTCAAAAAAGTTGATTTTGTCTGAAGTGGTGACTTATTCATGTAACCAACTCCTTGCTTTTACAATTCCTTCTTTACATGAAAACAAACTATGATAATGGTTACAGGTTGTATGTGGAATTATCAAGGCAGTGAACGTGAAAGTAAAATCAAAGTAAATTAATGTGAAATTTGTTTTCTTATCTAAGAATAGTTCTTTATAATTGAATTCACCATATATTTCGTAGTTCTCCCAATTAAGAATTTATATATATATATATATATGAGTGATACATACATACATATATATATATATTATTTACGGATAAAAAATGGCAGCCTCCTTAGGGGGAAACCTTAACCCTAATAACACCGAAGTTGATGAAGGGTGGCAAGAGGCCAGGAAGAGGAAAATCAGCTTTGCCCAAGTTGTAGCAGGAAAAAGTGCTGTAGCTAATGGACGCAAGCAGTCAATAGAGGGACAAACGCAGAACTTTAAAGTTGGAAACAGGAACTGGAAGGAAGTATTAGCTGGAAATACACAAATTGAAGGTGAGGTTCAGAAATTTGAGGCGGAGAAAGATGAAGAAGGTGATTTTGCAATGGTTGATGACCTAATCTACAAAGAGGTGAACAATATGTGGACGAACTCCATATATATCTACCTGATTGGTAAGTGCCCATACTGTTTTCACTTAAATGCTTTCATCAGAAGAGAATGGAGACCCAAAGGTAGATGGAACATTTTTGTAAGAGAAAATGGGTTTTATTTGATAAAATTCACATATGGAAGACTGCAACAAAGTATTGGAGAAAGGTCCAAGGTTCATGGATGGGAGACTCATATTCATTAAGAGACCCAACCTAAAACTGGGGTGAGGCATGCTTGAGTCGCATCCAGTCTGGATCAGGCTAAACAATTTTGATCTTACATTGTAGAATGCCAGAGGCATCAGCAAGATCGCTAGCCTGGTGGGTACCCCTCTTAACATGGATGAATGCACTAAAAAGGTGTCAAGACTCAAGTATGCAAGAGTATTAGTGGAAATCAAGGAAGATAGTAAAATGCAGAAACAAGTAAGAGCGAAAGACAAACAAATAAAATATCATGGAATGCACAAGCCTTATCACAAATATCAGGGACAAGCTATATGGGTGGAGCTCAAGACTGTTATCATTTGCTTGTAGAACCGAGCTGGTGCATATTGTCATTCATGCTAAAGTCAATTTTTGGTCGCAAATTTCCAGTTACCAGTTGCATCAATTGACAAAATAGAGAAGGTCTGTGCATATTTTATTTGGAAAGGAGGCTTACGCAAAATCAAATTTGAAGAGTTATGTAGATCTAAAGAGGAAGGAGGAGTTGGTCTAAGAAAGATCAAGACTATGAGAGAAGTATTCACCTTAAAACAAGCTTGGAAAATCATCAATAATTCAGGACTGTGGGCAAGATGGATGAATAAGAGGTATGGCATTGGAAAATTTTGGGCTATGAAGGAAGACAACAATGCATCGTCCACCTGGAAGGCAATTTTAAGGGTTAAAAGAAAATTAGCTAAGCATTGTAGAAGAGAGATAGCTCAAGGCAACGAGACTGACTTATGGCTCGACCCTTGGTTAAATGGTAAGTCATTAATAGACACACATGGTTGGGATACTTATTTAGCATATGGCTGCCCAAAGGAGATAGTAAATTCTATCATATCTAATAACCAATGGAGAGTGGACTTTGCATGCAACGCAGAACAGAATAGGGTAATAGAAAATACGCAAATTGTGCAAGAAAGACAATAGGACATTTGGACATGGATGGGTGCTGAATTCAAACTACAACAGACTTGGGAGGACAAAAGGGCTAAACATGGTCATAAACATGGAGTAAAATCATTTGGTGTAAAAGAAATGTACCCAAAATGGTATGCTGCGCCTACAAGGCAGTTTTAGGGAGGTTGCCAACTAAAGATAGACTTTTCAGATGGGGGATTATAAATGAAATGACCTGTGTGTTATGTAATGAAGCTGAAGAAACACATAATCACCTCTTCTTCGAATGCAAATACACAAATAAAATATGGGAAAATTGCTGTGCAGAAGTCAAACACACCACAACAGAAAGCAAACTAGCAGAAATCATGACAAACATGAAGTGCTCTGGCAAAGCATAGGTGTGATAGCCCAAGTGAAGACAATCGCTTTTACAGTTGCTATTTGGAGTGTTTGGAAGGAGAGGAATAATCGAATTCACCAAAGGAAAATAAGTCAGTGGAATTCGCTAGAAAACTTGCAAATCAGGAATTAAATCTTGCGCTAAGAAGGAGGAGAGGAGAACTCACCACACGAACGGCATCTGCAACAGACGAAAGGGAAGGCGTGGATCGGTGGAGGACACTGGATCCAACCCTAGAAACAAGCACGAGTTACTACGCCTTTCAGCCGCCATAGGTTGTGAAGTTGAAGAAGGAGACGAGGGATTGAACAGAAACTTTAGATCTGACCATTCATCTACTTTTGTTTATTTTTCTCGTATGTACTGATGTAAAGGTGGTTTTGTTGGTACGTACAACTATATCAATGTACTGAACGTAACAAGGTCTTGGGCCTTGTTTCTCCTTTGGGCTGCAATGCTTAGTAATAAAGCTAAACCCATTTCCAAATATATATATATATATATATATATATGAGTGTTGCTAAAGCACAATGGTTTATATTAGGGGCTACCACGCTAGAAATCAGTCCATCTGTCGACCGACCTTTCTTTGGATTTCGAAAGTAGTTTATCTTATTAAAACACCATCTACTAACGCTTAGTAAATTATTCAAAATTGATACACTTACTAACCTGTAGTAAATAATGTTCCTCTAACAGCCGATAACATGATATGTAGGATTCACATGGATGGTAGATTTTGATGGTAAAAACCAAGCAACCTATTACTGTGCTAATTTTTTTTACTTCAGCTAGTTAGTAAGTACGAATATGCTATTCCTAGCTCCTATTTTAGCTCATTTTTTTTCTTTCTAGCAAGATAGTGAGAAAATCACTTCTAAAGTAAACACAGCGACACACCTAGTATAATCTGATATCATCTCATAGAACATAGCTCTCTTGGTAGATTCCTTCTAACCCATTCTCAGTCTACTTCCCCACATCTTCACCTCGACCTTGTTTCCACTTTTAACACTCATCGATATTTGCTCATTTTTAACATTGACCATCTTTTGAATGCCATAGTTTTCTTATCTATCACCACCCTAACTTAAAACTCTTTCAATCCCAACATACCCAAGCGACTTTGCAATATCCATTGCACTAATCCCTTTCTTCATCCTCCCTTCCACATCCGCTCCTACAATATCAACTTGATGAAACAACATACCCAACCTACAGTATCAACTTGATGCTCAAGGGTTGCTATATTCAACATTGCTTATGGTTTTGTTCTTTTCAAATTTTCGACAACATTCGCAACGACGATCTTAACTGCATTTGCAATAATTTACAACTAATCGCTGATTTTCTTGCAGTATTTCGTATATTTGTGAACACCATCAGTAAACTGTGAAATAAATAAAAACTCATCATATGTGCATGATTTTCTTTCTATATATTTGTAGTTTTTCCGTAACAACTTTTATTGTATAGATTAGCATTCATTTACAAGTAGGAATGATTTTTCCACCTCTGGTTTTCTCTTAGTTCTGAGCGTCATCTTCTTGCATGTCTGTCATGGCACAAATGATTTTATTGTTATAAAGTTAAATAGCTGATTCATTATCAGTAGTATATTACTCCCATAGTAGCTATTTACTAATTACTGTGCGAACCAAGAATTTAGCAATTTGATTAAACACCAACGGTCAATACGGGGTGTAGAATCACCAAATCAAATCAGCACAAGGAGAAATCAAGAATTGAATTACTTCTATAATTGGAACAATATTTTACGAAGTTGCAGCTATTTTTATTAACTTTTCCGACTGTAAATATTACAATAACCAAATCTGCGATTAGAAGCTATAAAGCAAGTGTATAATCTCTCTAGCAACCGCATACATATTAAAAAGTTTGGTGTCTTTGGTAATTGAAATCATATTAAAGGATATACCTAACTTTAAAAATACCTTTGAATGAATAATATTAAATGGGAAAATTCTTAGAAATTAATGTTACTCCATGGTTAATTGAAATCAAAATATGGCATTCAAAATCGAAATCGAAGTATGACAAAATAAAATTAAAAATACAGCAATTGAAATCAAATCATAAGAGGCAAATTAAAATCGGCAAAATATAATACATAAAAACAGCGGAAATCGAAATCTGTAAATGGAATCGAAATCTGCAATCTTGAATTGAGTGAGTCGAAATAGCGGTAGTGATTTCCCTTCTTCGTTGTCTTTCTCTATTCGTGTTTTTTTCTTTCCTACTGGCACGAAAACAAAAAAAATAACGTGTAAGAGAAAAAGGATTTCGTGTTGGGCACGGTTATGATAAGTGCAACATTATTTTTAATCTACGTTACATGCGATTGTACATTTTTTATTTTAACATGTATTTTGCTTCAAATTTAAGAAACTGATGAAAATTAATATAAATGCATCAGTTGTTAACGTATGTGATCCAAGTAAAAATACTCGCTTCATATTATTTGCTTCAAAAATGGTTCACAACTGATGCTAATTACATTTTTCAACCCTTCAACTGCTTTACCTATGACAATTTCTTCACGAGGTAATAGGGAACTAACTCAAATAATGCTATTTGCATCAGTTATTTATACAATTGATGCAACTGTGACGATGCAACAAACCTGTTTTGTAGTAGTGCCAATTGCAAAGAAGAAAATCCCCACAAACTTGAAATGACCAAGGACAGGTCAAGCCACAAATGGATAAAAGAAAGGAAAAACTCTTGCCATCACCAAAAATTAGTCAAGACGAGGCATCCCTTGGAGGGGGATGGTGAGTTAGTCTTTCACCATGCCCAAATCTGAGGAGGCTATGCTAAAGCATCAAAAACGTAAGCCTCCATTTCACACCAGAAATGGTCGTGGTGGTGCATCTAAAAATTAGCATGCCCTGCCTTTGCTTGTAGAAGAGTATGCACCGCCTCTGCTAGAACTAAGAACGTCCTACCTCTGCTTATGTTCTGCATTACCCGAAGAAGGGAACGCAAACCCCTATAATCACCTACGATGGTCAGGATAGGGCTCCCCTCGAAGGAGCGTGGCATGTAAGCCTCTATCTGTACCTACGATGGTCATTATAGAGCATCAAAAGAGTAAACCTTAGTTCTATGCCTACGATTGTCCCGTCTTAGTTTCTAAGACCTTATCATCACCTACGATGGTCAGGATAAGGCACCTCCTAGACGGAGCTCCGGTAAGTACTTGGGCTCTGCTTGTGGATAAGCTAGCCAAACGCACCGGACGCATAGGCCCAGAGAGTGGCCAACAAAGCATGTACATCCTCTGCTTTGACATCAAAAGCCCAGAGAGTGGATCAAGGAGCATGTACAACCTCTGCTTCACTAATCCAATCCGAAAGGGATATTGAAATACTAATACGAGAAGGGAATTTCTGGCACTTAATCTCAAATTACCTGGACAGGGTTTGGTTTAGGTCTTCTTTGCTAATACCCAAATCTGGGTTGATTTAATTCATCACAATTACCAGAAGGGAGTTGCTGGTACTCAATCTCTAATTATGTAAGAAGGGGTGATTTCAATCCTTCCATATTAATACCCGAATCTGGGTTCATTCGGTTCTTAGCAAATACTGGAAGTTCCGGTCTTCCATCTTTATATTACCTGGATAAAGGATAAATCGAAATCTCAATTAATACCGGAAGGAGATTTCTTGCTGTCAATTGTTAATTACCCAAACAAGGATTGGTTCAAGACTTCCAAACACCAGAAGTAAATTCCTGGTTTTATTTCAATACCTGAATCCAGGTTAATTCGAGACTCCTGCCATGCTTAAAATAGACCAAGGGCTCTACTGAAGCATCAAAAGCTAATTCCCAGTCCTCTCCAGACGATCCTAGCATGGGATGGATCTGAATGCTTATAATTCGCTAATGAAGGAATTCTAAGGAAAATTAGCACAACTAGAAATGCGCTCTTAGGGGAAAGCACATCATCAAAATGGCTCCAGATAAAATGGTACCTCCTGTCAGGGAAAAGTCTTAAACCATTTACGTACAAACAATTGTTATCTGTGTTTATTATCAACATCCATTTACATAATAGATAGCATCAATACATAATTTCATTCATAAAAGTTACATTCTCAGTTGCCCAAATAGGGGTATAATTACATATCACTATTACAAAATGTCATCAAATATCTTGGTCCTCAACATCCTCCGATAAAGGGGGAATGATGGCCTGACAATGTGCAATAGTTAGTAGCATATTTTGCTCGTACTTTTCTACTTGTTTCATCAATATGATCAGAGGGCTTGGTCTAAAGCTTCAAAGCCCTATTATAAGCTCTATACATAACTCTATGAGATTTGTTTTATTTTTCTAACTCGAAAACATTCATATGCAAATCATGCCTTACTTCTTGTAAACACCTAAGTTGATAAGTATACCTGACGAAACAGTCATGAGAGTCCTTAATGAACTTAGTATCATAGGTCCTCTTTATCTCGGCTAACACTTTCTTACACCACTTAGAAATGACTGATTCCTTTAACCTAGGAGGAGGGTTATGCAAGTAAAAATACTATTGGGAGGCTGAGACCTTATATGCGGTTGTATTGCAGGGAGATTGGGATCCCATCCTGATAGGGATATTTTTGTAACAATATTCCCACGTCTCACACTTCGTGTTAACTTTATTTAAATCAATTTCCAAATCGATGATACATTGGCGTAAACTCCACAATTCATCCTCAAACTCAATAGATGTGTGGTCTTTATGTATGCCCTCAATCTAAGAATAGTCATATCTCTCTCTTATAACTGGTCTTTTAAAGCATTCATTCACCTATTCAAATGTTTAATGGATAAATTCTAATGTAAAATCTTCCTCTCTTGAGACGTATAGGGAATCTTTTCTGCCGGCAATGCTTCGCACTGAAACGGGAGGATCTCACGACGGTCAACCTACCCACAGGCACATAGTAAAATAGCTATGATTATATTTTTCTTTTCGTTTTGCAAAAATAAAACCCCATTCTTGTATACAAAATTTATGTGAATTAAATCCAAAACTAATCTACAGTGGCGTATAGATAAAAAGAGAGTTACAAAAGATCACTTTCACTTGATTAACACATTTATTGTTTACATAACATTCAGCATGTTTAACCCTTAAAATATTTAGTATTGCTTCACGATCTTCGCTCAGAAAGATAAAGGAAAGCTAAGTGAATTTAGTATAAACACTCCTAAGTTTCTCGAAGAAACATTTTTTCCTGATATCATGAATTGATGTTGCAAAAATTTCCCTTCTCAATCTACAAATCACATGTAGTCCATCTTCATAGTAAACAAAATTCTATTATGATACAAATAAGCATATTATCCTTCACATGTAGTAAATGGAACTCCATACGAATGTTACATAGACCGTGAAATTATGTTTACAAGTGTGCCTCTTACTCTACATGAGAACGGCTTAATTTCTTCTATTTGTTAACTAACTCTACATAAGGCAGGAAATAACTTTTCTTTTATCTATAGTATTTTCCTGAGGCTGGTTATAGTCATATTTTTGGGGGAAGAGAAAAACATTGCCGAAGCAGAATTATACCTAAGAAAAAGGAGGTTCAAGACCAATATCTTTTTTCCCTCGCAAAAGGCTGGAGGATCCACTTTCTTTAGGCAAAGATGATTCATAATCGCGGGGAACATTGGGGCCTCCTACCCCAGAGCCAGTCTTAACAGGATCGTGGAAAGCTTCAACACTCAAAAGAGGATCACTTCTATCCCAACCATGTTTATCCTGGCGGCCACCACCTCCGGAACCTTCACCGCCATTTTTCCCATTGTTGCCAACAAAACCAGAAGTCTCCCCTTCTTCACCTAAATCATCAGAAAGATGGTCAATATATAAAAGATTCTCGACTCTAAAGTCACCCTTCCACAGTACCTCAACACCTAGTTCACCCAACTTAATCCTTTCCATAACTCGATCCCTGACGAAAGGTGGAACTTTGGTGGTTCAGATCCCAGGAAAACTTTGAAGGTTATCAGAAAGAATATGAAATAAAGCGTCTTCGTAACAATCGAAAGATGAACTTGCAAGAAATTAGAAATCATGTCTTCAGCTGCATAGATTATCTGCGCAGTGCAGGAAATCTTCTCATCCTTCTTTTGAAGCTCATCGGCATGAGTAACCACATCTTCCGCTATTTGATGTTCTAAGGCCAACACTTTGTCAGGAGTTACGTCCTTAGTCTTCTTTTCTCTCTCTAAACTGCCTCGACGTGTTCCAGGGAAGCTTTCAATCTCTCACATTCATCACTCAAAGCATCGTTTGCTTCTCGAAGCCTAATGATTTCGGTGGCAAAGGAAGAAGGAATTGGCTTAGGAAAGAGCCATCCCTATGTAATCTAGGAAATTAGAAGCATTCAGTGTACGGTTGCGATAGATTGAAAGTCAAGATTAAAAAGAAAATTTTGTACCTTAAGTTGTTGGGTGATCAAATGCTGTTATAAATCCACCATGTTTAAAGAAGAGGAGGGTAATGAGATATCCGAAAATCCTAAATCAGAAAGAACAAGCTTCACAAAATTAGTAAAATCCGTTAAAGGATCGAGAGGCCTTGGAGGCTCGGCAGACAGAGAAGTTGGAATATGCAGCGTAACATCTTCCCCGCTCCTAATGTACATGGAATGGGTGACGGTAAGACACAACCTCCCATTTCTCTACTGGAAGCACCCTTGGAAATTACAAAGGCAGGAAAACCAAGATTTAGCTTCTTAGCTGGTGGGTCGACTGGCAACTGAGCCAACTTCTTAACAGCAACAACTGCAGATTGATTCAAAAATTCGGTGATGGTCGAGATTTACAAAGCCAAAACCCCTAGTCAAACAAAAAACCAAAGAAAATTCAAGAATGCGGAACATGGGTACCAAAGAGACCTCGGTAAAGAGACCATCGAATCAACAAAACATACCAGGAGCTAAGGGCATAGAGGAGGCAAACACTTAAGAGCCTAACAATAAACTGTTAGAGCCTGGGAAATGAATAGGTGGACGCCTCAAAACTTTTTGTCCATTAGGAAGAAGATCCTAGTGACATAACTTGTCCTTGGTTAGCAGAGCAGACCGACCCAACGGCTTTTCGAGTAGCCTCAAAATGAACTCAAACACTTAGGATTCGCTTTTGGTTAAAGGCACTCTTTTAGAAGTAGGATCTAAAGGAAAAGGACCAAAGTTTAATCACAAAAAAGAAAAGTAATTGCTCACAAAAGGTTGGGGATTCACCATAATCAACAAATTTTCCTAAGATACTAATAGGGCATTTAATGAAGAAGAACTGGTCTTCCCAAGATATAGCCTCCAGCACCATCACTGACAATCTTCCGCAAGGGGTAGTGTGGAATACAGGGAAGTCATCACCTTTTGGAAAATGCATCAAATGTTGGATAAGGTTAGAAGTAAGAGAAGCCTGACCCGACTCAAGAGCAAGTATTTCAAGACATAGAAGAAGTGTATAAGTGCTGGGGAGGAGTTGAACAGGAGCAACCTCCAAATCCCGTAGAAGTAGAAATATTAAAGATGGAAAAGGGAAGAAGCCCTCATGCCAGATATGTGTAGCTGAATATATAAAATAGCCTTCGGTAGGATTCATAATATTATCACGATGAGTGGTAGGAATAGCCTCCACATTATCCATTCCAAAGATGACAAGAATGGAGTTTACTTCGTCCTGAGAAGTAATCAAAGATTTCTTCAAGGGAAAGGATTCCTTATTAGAGAAATACTACAAACACCAGCTAGTGATGGATCGAGACTCCTTTTATCAGACATAATGCTGTCGGGTGATATAATTCCACAAATACACAAACTCATATCATACTCATTATAATACAATAGAGTAATAGAACATAAACCTATCAGTGATAAATAGTAGAGATAGTGGGTATTAAGATAATCTAGTTATTGGTCTAGGTAAGACACACGACAAATATCACATTTGTTAAAGAGCAATCAAGCCCTTAGTATTGATGGAATCATTTTGTTTTCCTAAGGATAACAATTAGGAAGTTCAGAGGAAAAGGTAACGGTTGAACCAGAATCAAGCAACTGTAAGTTAACACTATAAGACCTAGTTGTCTCTCGAAGCCAGAAATTAGTAATGACAATGGTACCATGTTCGTTAATTTATCATAAAAACAAGTTCTTTTTGTGCAATTTGCATATCTCAAACCCTAGAAATTAATATTTTTACCATGAATCCTGATCATTGACATTTGAATAACTTATGCTCAATACTCAAAACCCTAATTGGACTAGACAGAGCGATTTAGCACCTAATTAAAGTTTAAAGAAGAAATCTTTACTTGAAATTTAACTGAGAAATTCTTGAAATAAGCTTTTTGTCCTTAGTGAATAAATAATCTGGTTCGAGAAATTAACGTTACAAGTAAAAGTTAAAGAAGAAGAAGTGATGGTAGTTAGGAAAAATTACCTCAAATATACACCATAAAATGGAGACCAATCAAGGGAGATCAAAAGGCTCAGAGATGATACTACAGAAAAGACAAAAGGTTTGACTTGAAAAGTCGAAAAGACCACTTCACCAGGGGGCAAATGTTACTACCAAAATTAACTCCGAAACCAGCTGGCGATGAAGCGGTATCATAGGAACACAAACAAAAAGAACCTTCTCAAAGAAAAAAAGCTGAATAATAGGAAGAGATTAAAGCGGTAAAGAATGATCTGAGAGAAGCATAAACCGACACCCTCCAGGGAGAAAGGAGCTCAAAGCCTACAAAATGCCAGCAAAGGCTATCTAGCAGGGCCTATCAAACAGGATTCATCTGATAGGATCTGTCTAGCAAGAAATTCCATGATGAAAGGTTGCCTAGACCGGAAACCAAGAAAGAGAAACATAAGAGCTCTGCTTATTGAAACCCGGAAGGGCTATCGGTATTAACTCACTTAATACTGATACATCAAGAGACGAAGACGTCAAAAGTATCACACCAGGAGTATACAGAGATTACCCGAAACCATCTTCCGAAAAATCTGTTGCATGAATGCCGAAAGGTCACAATGATGGACAATAACACATCACTGGGAGCTGCCTTTCGAAAGACCGTACCATCTCAAAAGCTCCACCGGAAGGCCAACCGGAACCCTAGCGGAGATACAGGGGATCCATACTAGTCTACTAAGTACAGACATCGACAACAGTTTCGAACCGGAAGCTATCCACATACATTGGGAGGATCAGCTACTCTAGGTATACACAAGAAAGCCGGAGGCCTACATCTGAAATCTTACGTCCGAGAGCCTATACCCGGGAGCTACTACCGGAAAGTTCAAACACAATCCGAAAGTCACCACATCGACAAGCTCATCTCAATCTCAAAGAGGCCTCAACTAATCAGGACTTTCCTTCAGGAAGCTATAATCCGCACAACAAAGCATCCGAAAACCAAACATCAGAGGCCAAGGTGAAAAGCGCTTGACTGAGGTTCCAGCAGTCCCAATAGCCCAACAGCAAAAGCGCCCCCGAATTTCCTATAAATAAGACCCAAGGGTCACATTTAAGGGGGCTCTCATTCTGATTCTTATGCTCTTTTTATCTAAAATAAAATCTAGTACTTAGATCAACTGGAGGATTTCTTCTATGCCGTTCATGTACTCAAAATGGTAGATTAATAAAACGCAGATCTACACTTATAGTATTTTATTATGAGTTTATCATACTATTTCTTAGTTGTTATTGCAACAATTTACTGCTTATTTCCTATATATGCATGGATCCTTGTCCAAACCTTCCCACAGATCAAATGTGTCACCTCTTCCAATAGGTTTAAAACCTTCCTACAAACTTAGACCCTCCCTACGAACATAGATCTTTTAGCTTGGTGCATATTCCTTTCAACCTTCCGTTAAGTTCTTTATCGAGAATTGAGTTTAATGATCCGTCTCTCCAAGGCCTTGATACCTAGGGACGGCGGTCTAACCCAACCTCATAAAGGCCAAACAACCAATTTTTTTCCTTAGGTCCATTCCTATTGACCTATCTCTAGTGTTGACGAAAAATATCGTTAACAATACTGCCTCAGTAAAATAGCAAAAAACGATGTCAGATGATGTCATATTCCGTGACAGAGACAGTATCGGAGTTCAAGCCCCTACCTATGACCCCTTAGTGATCACCACCACCATCAGTCCTGCCCTAGTTCACAAGGTCCTAGTAGATAATGGGAGTTTTGTTATCATTTTATTTAAGAAGGCGTTCGACCAGATGCAGCACGAAGCAAAGTAGTTAAAACCCTGCAGAGGATGGATATGCGGCTTCAACAAATCATCAATAGCTTGGATGGGATTTGTTGAATTGTCAGTAACTCAAGGTGAGGGAGACCACCGAAGAGTGAGGATTCTCCCATTCGTAATTATGGATATTAATTCACCCTATAATACCTTTTTGGGCTGACCAACCCTCGCAGATTTCAGGGCCTGCATTGCACCTTGGTGCTTATTATTGAAGTTCCCGACCAAAGCGGGAGTGGGAGTAATTAGGGGTGATCAAGTAACCCAACAAGCCTGCTATATGGCAGGACTAAAAATGCTATGCAATGGAAAGGATGCAAAGACCATGGGTACTTCCTCCGCCGCAAAGGAACATTCAGCATAGCAATTAAAGAGGACACTACCGAAGGGGTCGCCCGAAGACCTACCCGAGGACATAGATCCTAGAGAGGATAAGGAGACGGGGGGAAGAATGGCGGCAATTAATGAAACAATGGTGGATATTCCGACCGATGATAATGACCCAATGAAGGTCTTAAAGATCGGATCCTAGTCGGACACTCTCCGAGCGATGTAGCTAATAGACTTTTTAAAGGCAAACCTGGATGTAATTGCTTAGACCTACGCTGACAAGTGTGTGATATCCCCCTCAATCATGAGCCTTTCACTAAGTATCAACACAAATCATCCACCTGTTAAGCAAAAAGGCGAATGCTTTGCCCAAAGAGGTCGGTTGCCTTGAAAAAGGAGGTTGAGAAGTTAAGAAGCAATGGATTCATTAGGGATTCGACTTATCCAGAATGGATTTCCAACCTTGTTCTGGACAATAAGACTAATGGGAAGTGGCGCACATGAATTGATTTCTCAGGCCTAAATAAAGCTTGCCCGAAGGACAACTTTCCACTCCCCAGAATTGACCAACTGGTAGACTCAATGGCGGGTCATGAACTTCTCTCTTTCATGGATGCATACTCAGGGTATAACCAGATTCCCATGCATATTCCGGACCAGGAGCATGCCAGCTTTATCACAGATGTAGGACTGTACTATTATTTGGTGATGCCCTTCGGGCTAAAGAACGCCGAAGCAACATACCAATGCTTGGTGAATCGAATGTTCTACAATCTGATCGGCAAAACAACGAAAGTATATGTCGATGCTATGCTTGTGAAATCAAGGTGAACATCGAACCATACAGCTGACTCAGCTGAAATGTTTGATATTCTCTAACAGTCTGTAATGAAGCTTAACCCCCTGAAGTGTCCATTTGGAGTTGCCTCTGGAAAATTCCTTGTTTTTATTGTTAGTTCGCGTGGAATCAAAATTAATCCAGATCAGATTGTGATAATTGGGAATATCCAAGAACCAAAGCAGATTAAAGATGTATAGTGCCTTGTTGGAAAAGTTGTTGTATTAAGTAGATTCATTTCTAAAGCTACATATAACTGCATTTCGTTCTTTGACCTAATAAAGCGAAGCAAGCGCAACTTCCAACGGACTCCTAATTGTGTTGAGGCTTTCCCGAACCTTCTGACTCATTTGGAGAGACCTACGATATTATCCAAGCTGGTCAATCACGAAGATTTATTTGTATACTTGGCAGTATCATCTCATGCAACAAGCTCAGCCTTAGTAAGAGAAGAAGATAAAGTCCAGAGGTCGATGTATTACGTGAGGAAGAAGTTAGTGGCGACAGAACGCAATTACCCGACGATAGAAAAACTTGCATATTTCTTGTTAGTCACATCTAGAAAACTTCATCACTATTTCCAGGCACAATCTATCACCATATACATCGATTATCCACTCCGGCAAGTCTTATTGAGACTAGAAGCATCCGGAAGGCTACTCAAGTGGAATATCGAGTTAAGTCAATTTGATTTGAACTTCCAGCCCCGATGATCGATACAGGGGAAAGTGTTGGCTGACTTCATAGCTGAGTTCACTATCCCTGAGGAGGATATACCGAGTGAAAAAGTTAGCCCCTCAGAACGATAGTTCGAATCCAGCACTGGAAGCTGTACACCGATGGTGCTAAGAATGATAGACGGTCTGGCGCTGGAGTTGGCCTAATTATTCCTAAACGATGATCGATCTACCATGCTATAAGATTAGAGTTTCATGCTACTAATAATGACTCTGAGTACGAGGCCTTGATTGTCGGCATAAACTTGCAAAGGAGTTGGGAATATCAAGGTTAAACATTTCCTGAGACTCCAAGATAGTCGTAAACCAAGTTCGAAAGGAGTTCCAAGCCAAGGGGCCAAGACTTGTATCGTACTTAAGAGAGGTAGAGAGGCTGCTAGGTGGTTTTGAACACTGTTATATCTCCCATATCCCTTGGATAGAGAATCAAATGGCAGATAAATTGGCCAAACTAGCTAGTTCTGACAACCCTAAGGGCACAAAAATGGTCCGAATTGGAATATTGGAGTCTCTGAATATCGATCAAAAGGAAACTTATCTAATACTGGGGACTGAACTAAAAAGGAGTCGTGGATGATACCCATAAAGAACTTCCTTATAAATGGAACACTCCCAACCAAGAAAAGCAAAAGGTGTGTCGTTATACATAAAGCCTATAGATGTATTATGCAAGGAGAAGTTCTTTATCGACAAGGATTCTCGATGCCACTCCTCTGGTGCATAATTCATGATGACATCAAGCGGGTGCTAAAGGAAGTACACGAAGATAAATGTGGCAACCATACCGGAGGTCATACTTTGGCTAAGAAAATATTGCAGTACAGCTATTTCTGGCCTACTGTGAATAAAAACGCGACTAGTTACGCACGGCATTGCAACAGGCACTAGAAATTTGCAAAGATTCCCAAAGAAACCCATAGCCCACTAAAGAAAATGGTGAGTGCATGGTCGTTCTCTATCTGGGGAATTGATATCATCGAAAGCAAAAGGCGGAGCAGAATTTGCAATAGTGGTTGTGGATTACTTTACGGAATAGGCTGAAGCAGAACTGTTAACCACGATCATGACAAAGCGAGTGATAAACTTCACCATCAGAAATATCATATGTCGGTTTGGGACCTCAAAATTCATTATAACCAACAATGGGACCCAATTTGGTAGCATTGAATTTTGAGATTTTTGCTAGAAGTGTTATATCGAGAAAAGATACACCACAGTAGCACACCCGTAATCGAATGGGCAAGTAGAAGCGGTAAACAAAATAATTAAGTCCATCCTAAAGAAGCGATCGAAGCAAGCCGTGGCCATCTGGGTATATGAATTTCCCTTAGCATTATGGGACTAAAAACGACTTACAAATCAGTGACAGGTCACACCCCCTTCTCCCTTGCATTCGGATTATTCTGGTGGAATTGACAGTACCGTCCCATTGGACTACTTATTACAACCCGATGACTAACAACGAGCTACTTCTCGTGTCCTTAGACATGATTGCGGAAAAGAGGGATGAAGCAGATCTACGTTCCTCGAGGCACATGCAATAGCTCGCCCGATATAATAACAGGAAAGTTTGGGCTTGAAATTTTGAACCTGGAAACCTGGTTCTAAAACATGTCTTCCTAGAACCCATCTTCTTAGGCCCAAAATGGGAAGGATCATATACCATCTGGTGGAAGCTTGACAATGGATCCTTCTAGCCAGTGACCATGGACGGTAATGAAATCCCTAGAGTGGGATAGCCCAACATTTGCGGCATTACTTGACTTGAATTGCCAGGTTTATTATTTTGTTTTCAAGACCATGTAAAAAGGCATGACTTGCCTAGAACGGTCTGGTTGATAAGCAAAAGATTACGAAGTGGACGTATGCCAGGATTAAGCCGAATCACTATAAAAATATTGTGTGTCATTTAACTTTACCACCCTGTTTCATGCTTATTCTTTTGTTTCTATTTGTGTATACTATTATGATAGTGATTTTCATTGCAGACCCTGCAACGATCCTAAGGTACATTGAAATTGAATCAAAAAAATAAAAAAAATGAAACGCGCTCTAGCACTCGAAGAACAGAGTGTAGAGGTGGAAATAAAGTAAATGACACAACCACCAGCACTCTTACTCTCACAACTCAAGGGAGAGTACAAAGGACAAAAAAATGGAATGTCCATAAGGCGTGAAGGTGCACCACGATTGAGTGACCGCGTTAGCCTCACTCTACCCTTGGCATCCGATAGGAGGGTATAAGGGCGCCAGGGACAGAGCACCACAAATGAACTCCTACCCCACTGAAGGATTGGGGGCAGACTAAAAGCTGAGTTCAAACTCCATCCTAGGTATACGATAGGAGAGTATAAAGGAATTCCAAATAAATGCCACGAAAGGGCTCCTACCCCGATGCAGAACTAGGGGCAAGAGTGAAAGCTGAGCCTGAACCCTTCAATTCCGCACATGGGGGTGATACATAGTCAATCCAAATCAATCATCAACAAGCCCTGGCCAGGCATCATGTTAATGATTAATTGGGGACATATATATATATACACACATCCTGATGAATGCAGAAAATTTAAACTTTATTGCAGGGATGATTTATGATGTGGTTTTAACTTAGTTATGGCTTGAATGTTTATGTACATGACTAAGTATGACAAATCTACAGGTACACAACAATGCAAAAAAAAAAAAAAAAAGAATAGAAAATTTATTTACTAAGTGCATAATTACAGAACAAAACTTACCAAGACAAAATGGCCACACTCGCGATTACAACAAAGGGCCAGTGGAAACTAAAACAAATGCAAATAAGTGAGCTCTACTTGGTTTCGGGGACGATTTCGGTTTCTTCTCCTTCTTTTGCTTCTCTGGTTCCTCCTCGCTAGCATCAGAAATGCCACGCTTTTTCCCTTTCTCCTTCTTCGAGTAAGGATCTTGTCGAACGCCTGAGTATTGGGATGCAAGCTGTGTAGTTATTGACTTAGACAATTTTATAATCACCCCAGAACTAGGGGCAACTGTAGCGAGAGGTGGTATATTTAAAGGCTCTTCCTCACATTTAACTTTTAGAAGCTCATCATTCTTTGTCTTCCTCTCGGCTAAGGTCATGTCATCGTCCTCCTCAGTACCCCCCGTGATGACAACATCCTCCTCTTAATCTCCATCGTCACCATCAGTATCCTTTAGAGCTCCAATTATCCAGCATCTTCAGGAATCTCTGTGCTTGATGGTATAATGGCCTTCTCGAATGCCTCCACCTCTATTTGCTTCTCTCCAATTCCTTCAATGCGCCTGCCACCTGAATCACGAGAAGTAACAGTTGTTAATTTAGGAGAGAACATAGTCCTCTCAGCTGTTCGCTCCACAATGCGACGACAAGTTATAACAGCCTTGACAAACTGTGGAGAGAATGTAAAGATACCTTCCGCCGAATGCTCGCCTAGAGCTGTAGAAGAAACTTCAGTGGGGAGGGATAGGAACTTCGGGAATTAGCGGGTCATCGAGATTATATTCTTTGACCTCAGCAGCCTTGAATTCAATGGCTGAGCTAGAACTTTCCATAACCAAATTCTTATCTTTAAGATTAAGCTTCTCCTCCTCCATGGATTCTTTAATTAAACGACTACCTTCTGCTAAACGTTCAGGTTCCTAACCTTTGAGATAAGTTTGCATGAGGTGGTCTTCATCAATAGCCTCAACTTGTAAACATTGCTTTTCACCTTCAAAAATTTGGTCCCATACCTCGACTAGAGTGATAGGATAGTTCTTGATCCATGAGATGTCTCGGGTTCGAATCACCTGATCAAAGATATCTATCAGCAACTCATCTAATTCTTTGATGTCCTGTTCAGCTGTGGCATGTTTAGTGTTAGCATTGGAAGCAGACTTGAGGGCTGTATCGGCGTGTCCTTCAGGAAGAACTCCTCTTTCCTCAGTTTGAGTTAACTGGGTCTTCAAACTTGCCATTTCCCTCTTCCAAACGGCTTTTTCCTTAGCAAGGTGATCATGTGATAATTTAAACTTGGTGTTAGTTGATCTAAGGTCCTCTATCTCTTTTCTCATGGTTGTACGCTCCTTGCTACTTGAGTCGAGCTCAGTGTGGAAACGTCTTTCCGCATCCTCGAATTGCTTCTTGTAATTTTCGGCTTCCCGTCGAGCCAAGGAAAGCTGAGCTTGAGTATTTTTGTGTTCTTTCTCGGCCTTATCCCTGGACTTGATATCATATTCAACATTTTCTTTAGCATCAGCCACATCCACTTCAAGATGGCGGATGATCTCGAAGAACTTTTTAGTGTACTTCTTCATTTCACGATATTGCTTAGCAACAACACCTACTTAGCATATGACCTATGTGTCCAAGTCTTTTGGAACTGGTTCGAGATTTGGAATGAAGTATATGTTCCCAAAGTGAAAATATATAAACCTTTCTTTTAAAAGTGCCAACGTTTTTTCATTTTTAGTAGTAGGAACTACCGGTTGTGCAGTGGTAATGCCGACATTACGCTGTTTGGAGGGGATGAGAGATTTCTTCCCCTTTTCCAACTCTTTGTTTGGTTCCTTATGCTTGTCTTTGGCCTCATAGTACTTCTTTGTAGATTTCTCCTGAGGATAGACACTCTTCGAGGGATCGGAGCTTTGGGCGGCTGTTTGCCTCCCCCATGCTGAATTTGATGACTATCATGCTTCTCGATATCGTGCCTTAGTGAAGAACGAGAGCACGAAGAATGAGGTTTGTGGGAATCGTAGTGCTTTCTTCTATATCTCCCGCAATTGTCACCATGAACGTGCTCGGTAACGGGATTGAATATGGGTGTGTACTTGCGAAGATCTCGAAGAGAATAATGACAATGAGCCATTTTTCTTGCAAAAATGACAAATAAGTATGAGAATCATGGGTCAATATAGTATATAAGTATTGTGATGTGCGGTGCATGTGATGTGTGTATCTTATGTGACCCCCCAACGGACCAGAGCCAGTAGCCAGGCTTGTTTGAACTGTATCTCCATCTTTAACAGGAGTAGGCTCTTCCTCAGAAGTAGGAAAGAATGACTCTCTTTCAATATCCTCATAAGTGTAAGTATCGTCTTTCAAAGGAAGCTTGGATAAATCTCCAAATATTTGTTCTTCTATTTGTAAGTCATGAGCTGGAGACTTAGTTAGTGGCAATGTTTGTGGAAAGGGATGCCTTTCAGGATTGGAAGCTCCTTTCGTCTCATTGCCTTGAAATCCACCCCCACTATACACATTCAGACCTTCATCATCTTGATTACTCATCGGCGAAGGACTTTTGGGAAGCTTGGTTGATTTTCCAATTTTTACGATCACCTGTCCCTCGATTGGGGGCACGAACTTGTAGGGCTTGCCTCCTTGACCGAGGCCTCGTTTTATATCCAAAAGTTGATGTTTATGAAGGTTCTCATCGACTATGCACTTCTCGATTCTAAGAAAATCGTACTTGCTTTCCCTAAGGCGGGTCAAACTATCTTCGTATATTTCGCCCTCTTGCATCTTGGGATTAGGAACTGTAAAAGAAAAAGAAATATTAGTGTGTTGATTTATGCAGTTGGAGCAGACACTTAAGGACTTGAAACTTACCTGACCATAACCACCTCCTCGCATATCCAATTTGGTGCTTTATATAGAACTACTCGGATTTAGCATCGCCTAAATCGTTGTGTTTATCAGTCTGGACTTTCTTAGTGGGGATAGATTCGAAGAAGACAAAGGATGGGGTCTCTATGGAACGATGATTAAAATGGAAGTAGAAGTTCAAATCTTTATAAAAGAGCTCAGTATCGAGAATTTCTGCGTATGCGATGTACAAGCTATATAAAGAATCATAGGCATTGGGGTGAAGCTGCATGGGAGCAATACGCAATCGTCTTAGAAACTCGACGACGAGTGGATGACGCCAATTGAACACATGACCTTGCTAATGGCCATATATCCTTCCGGAGCAGAATGGAGCATATCCGTTTCCTCCACAACTTTAACGTCGTCCCATGGAATCTCGTTCTTTAAACATATCCTCTTTAGCTTTATGTCATAGGGTGTAGAAGCTATGGAGTCACTTGAATTGACTAAATTTATGGCACTGTCGAACTCATTGGGAGCACGATTATCTCAATTTCCGCTCTCCTTTTCTTCTTCTTAAAGTGATGTACTTTAAGATGATGTTGATCTTGTATCATTATCAAATTCATATTATGATTCAGAGATATCCCAATCTGGATCTGACGGGAGTATATTAGGATCAAAATGACTTGATGATCCTGGAGGTGTACTCTTTTCTGACATTCTAGCCGAATGTCTATCTGACATATCAGATGTATTGATGAACAAACATAAGGGATTAGAGTATAGTTTCCCGTGACCCCTGTGTGTGCAAGTGCTAAGTGTGTTGGTGTATGCGATACTGAAAGGATAATGCATGAAGTGAAACAAAAAAACATGTAACTGATCGCGATATGTCATTAAGTTATGTTCTCATCTTGCCCAAATCGATCCGTTCGAAGTTTCAAACCTAACTGTTCGTCTACTTACTCAAGTTATGACTGATTCTTAGTTGGAGTACATGTTGGCATGTTTGGTTAATTTGTGTTGCTGAAATGAGTGAAGAATTGGCTCGGCGATAAACTAGCTTGTATATTATTATGATCAGTTATCTAGCGTAGTCCAGCTCACGAGTAGAGTCTGGCTCGTTGTCATGAATAGCTAAAAGAGTTAGGTAAAACTTGCGATATGAAGTCAATCTGTGAGCATAGGGTAGGCTCACCCATAGGACCTAGCTCATGTACGTTGAATTGGACTATACGCGATCACTACGTATCCATGCTGGGATAGGATTAATTGCAATGTTCAACCGGCTCGTGGTGGACCTCCGCTCGCCCTATTGACCCATTTGAACATCTCAACTCACACACAGTTAAGGTTGGCTCACACACCATGACCAAACCACATCACGAGCCAAGTTACAGGAGTCTGACTTAATCCGATCGCCATCATCTATGACTTCCATGACCTGATCTATTTAAAGAACTCCTCTTCCCCTTCCCTTTCACATCAAACACCCATGAATAACTCTTCATCTCAAATGTTACGATGGATACTCCTCCGCCTCTTTTTCATCTTCTCAGACCTCCATACGTCTGCAGACTCGCTCATGAATCGATGAACCCTTACCCCCATGGTTATTGCCCGAACATGATCAAAGTCACTAACGACGACGCCGCCATCAGAAGCAACAGTGATGAGGAGGAAACTGGTAATATTGAAGCAAAATCCAAGACACAACTTACTCGTAACTCAAATCAAAAGAAACTATTAAAGCGAAAAGGAATATCACTGCCAATTACCTATTCAATTGAGTCTTTGGATCTGGAAATTTAGGAAAATGGCGAGCAAGGGTTTCAGATATTAGGAAATTAGAATCACAGTGGTAAAGAATAAATGAAAAATAGAGAAGTAAAAGTAACTCATACACGGTGGACTTTGGACCGATTGTATTTCCCTTTCCTTGACCATGTGATTCGGCCCAAGAGCCTGATGTGCAGCGGCTGAACCTTGACCCACAATCACTCACGTGGGAATAATTTGATCCGATGTAAAAGAAGACCATTAGTAACACATGCAGGCAACTCGGAGACCTCCAGTTCAAACTAATCGAAGTTGTACACATAATTACTAACTAAAACTAATGGAATACCAAATTAAACAAATAACGATTAAAGGAAGGTCTAATAATTTACCTGAGAACCCGTCTGCAATCCAACTCGATGTTAGGGATCGACAAGCGCAGAAATAATTGGAAACTTAATGATGTATTTGAACTAGTCTCCAAAGATCAGAAAACATGACTTTGTGAAGTGGCATGATAGTACAGACTGTAACAATACGAATTCTAACATATCGATTTTTTTCCAGAATTCTAATCCATCGAAACTTGTGTTGGTTTCTCTGGTATCCTGCAGAAAAGACAGAGATATAAAATATATCAGAGCTCAGAAAATATCTCACAGCGGAATGTATAAAATATAATATAATCAAAATATAGCCTTACCCAAATTATAATACTGCCTAACTAGTATCCAAAGCTATCATATCTTTGCCACAATTCTAACATGTGAGTATGTGATGAGGAGGGGTCAGAACACAGGTTTTGGTGACTGGATTTAAACTACACATTTCGGATAACCCTACATATATCGTTCAATCATATTTTCTTACTTATTAGGTTACTTGGGTTAATAGAACTCAAGTCTTACACCCACGTCATACCCATTTACTCCCTAATGGATTAGCCTAATAAAGTATATATGTAGCGACCACCAAATTAGGGTACATGTAACACCCCGTATTTCTGTTAACACTAAAGTAATAAATTAAAGAATAACTAATCTCAGATGTGAGAATTAAGGGAAACCGGTTGCTCCATTGTGTTCGTCTCGGAATTCTGGTTGAGATAGAGTCCGAGTTAGCGTGAATTGGACTTCATATGAAGAAGTTGTGGCCATCTGAAGTTTCAGAAAATTCAAAATAGATTTCAAAATTCAAAATTCAGAGTCAGAATGGGCTAAGCGGGAAATTTCCCGCCAGGGCCAGGTCGACCATAGGGCCCACCTGGGGGTCAACCTACCCTCACTTGGTCGACCATAGGGTCGACCTGGAGGTTGACCTACCCACCTCCCCCCCCAGGGGCAGATTTGATTGATGACTTGTTTATGACTGTATGCTGAGTCATTAGGGTTTATGATCTGCTCTGAATGGCTGGGGTTGATTCTGGGTTGATCCGACGGCTTAAATTAATCCTAAACTCTACAAAAAACATGTAGATTCAAACCCTAAAATCAAATTAAAATTAGATTCATGGCCTCCATGCCGTCACCTTGCAACCTAGAATAGCCGCCACCAATTAGAGAGGAAGAAAGCTAATCAAATTCAATTCTATTCAACTCTAACAACGAATCTTCTTCAAAGGAAAGCTAATTCAACTTCAGAACTCAGATTTCAGAACTCAAGACCTTCTTTGAGTTGTGAGTTCGATTTCTTTAATAAAATAATTAACAATTTTGTTGGATTGAGTTAAGATGCGGATTATATGGTTGTGTTGTGAATTATTGACCGCATGTTATCATCTATGCTGTAAAATTGTGATGTTATCATCTATGTTGTAAATTCTATGATGTTATCACCTATGTTGTAAAGTGTGATGTTATCATCTATGTTGTAATTCTATGATTGGCTTATGTATAATCAATTCATGATGATGTTTCATATGCTAGTTTGTTATGTTGTTGGAACTAATTCATATGATAAATCAAATGTATGCATGCAAGTTAGTGAGAATTATATATATAACCTTACATGTTTCATGACATCTATTTTATGTGTAAATTGGATCTAAAGTTAGGCTATGACACGTGTGAGTCATATGCTAGTATACAAAATTCTATATGCCAGTTTACATGTAGATTTACACCATCGTTTATGTTGCATAATTCACATATGCAAGTATATGTATATATATATATACACACACATATATATGTTGGAAGTATGAATCATGCCTATGCAAGTTTAAACCTTATGATTAGATCTATGACAGACATGGTTTATGCAAGTTTGTGACTATCACCTAAACAAGTCTACACCTTTAGATTTAGATCTATGACATATGTAGTTTTATGCAAGTTTGTGACTTTGGCTTATGCAAGTTTTAGATGAAGAACCTCATTCACACATGCAAGTTCACCCCTTATGTTTAGATATAGTTTTAGTTATATGTATGTTGTGATGTTTTCTCTTTATTCCATAGGTTAGACTATTCGAGTCTAACATATATTTTACGTTAAACGAACAAACGTACAACGTGGGGTAATGGGATAATATTAAAAGATTTAATATTGATAATTGGCATAAATACCTTAAATGGCATAAAATAAATTTGTGATGAAATTGGTACGATTTTGCATACCATAAATAGATGGACATAACTGAGTCAATTATGGCCATAGTTAAATTTGGAATTGATTGATAATTTGAATAGGGAAATTAATTCAAATTGGGGGATGATTAATTAGGTGTAATTAATCGTCTAAGACACGAGGTTAGGCTCTTTTGTGGTGTAAGACTTCCCGGACCCGCCTGGAAAATCTAGCTGCCACAAATGCCAGTCTAATGTGGGAGGTCTTAGGCATAAATTAAATGCGTAACAGTTGTAAAGACACGAGGTTAGGCTCGTTTGTGGTGTAAGACTGCCCGGACCCGCCCGGCAAATCCAGCTGCCACAAATGCCAGTCTAATGTGGGAGGTCTTTACGAGGTTACGGTCTTAATGAATTAAGAAACACTTAACCCGATAAACATGTAGTGGGACATGAGGGGGTTAAGTGGGTGCCTTGGGCGGCATTTGGAATTAAGTGGGTGCCTTGGGTGGCATTTGAAATACGATTAGAAACACTTAACCAAAATTGTAACATGTAAGTGAACATGAATAAGAAAAGGGTTAAGTGGGATGTACTAGAGGGGACCAAGCTTAGGTGGATAGCTTGTGTCAAGTAATGGGGGCCCGTTTCGACCAGTAACCCATAAGTATCTTTGTGGGCTCGACCCAAGTCGAGGACAGGACACGCATACTGGGCTTGACTGTAAGAGGCCAAAACGGGATAACGGTGGCAACGCAAGTCCAATGGGTTCATATGCATGTATGGGCCCAGGCTGGTAGGTAAGACGTTGTTCCATCATGTAGGTATAAGTCGTGCATTATTGGTTGTATCGGGTTGCCACTTTGGGGAGTGATACACCCCACTGTGGGGCCAGCACGGGTATCTACGAGTTAGGGAGCCGATCGCATTGGGGTAGTGGGTACACCTAGTGGAGATAGGGGCAGGCGGCACCTATGTAGGCAACTAGGGGTGCACGAAACTACCATTATCATTATTAAGTTCTGTAGGCGGGATCAACCTTAGGGTGACTTGTGGTCCTGCAGTATAGTAATTATCTTATAGTGGTTTAGGTGCGCCTTTAACGTTATCTTTGTTCATCTTATTTCCTTGTTTACTCTATCATACCCAATTGTTCACAGTCATTTCCTTATTTTCCAACTTATGCCTTAGCCTAGTTATTTTTATAATTATATTGTTAAAGTTATCGCACTCGCCAGACTTTATGTCTGACCCTCTTTGTTTCCACCTCTTTTCTTCCTTTCCCCACCAGGTGCTCAGGGTGGAACTAGCACCAGTGGAGCTTGATTTTGGACAGTTGTATCTCTACTTTTAGAATTTGCTTGGATCGCTAAAGTAAAAGTTCATCCTATCTTATTTATGGCTATTTTGTGTTGGGGTTATGTCTTTCAATTTATGTACTATGATTTAGTCAAGATGGATATTATGTACTTTTACTCTGTTTTTTGATGATGTAATCAAACCTATGTGTTTACCGCTACAATGAATAAAATTTTAAAGTTTTAGTATTGTTTATATCAGTCTTGTTGTTAAGTTTCTTTTCTATACATACTTAAAACGATCCATAGAAGTTAATGCATTCCCTTTGTGAGTGACATTAATGGACGTGGGGTGCTACACGTGGTATCAGAGCTGAAGGTTACCAGAACAGATATGAATTTTGAAAAACTGTTTTTCAAAAACACTTTTATAAAGAAGTACCTTCAAAAGTATGTTTTAAGGAAAGTATTTTCAAGAGAAAAGCTTATTTTAGAAAGCATAACCCCAAGATCCATATATCTTTCCTTCAGTCCTTTTGTATTGAATCTTTCCTTTTTTTCGTTTCAGCATGTCTGGAATTCCCGAGATACCCGAGGGAATACCGATACCAGGATGGTTTAGGAGGTATTTGGAGACTAGGGCCACCACCACAGGTTCAGCAAATGCTCCTCCTCCTCCTCTTCGTGTCGATACTTTTGCAAAGAAATGTAAGGATTTTCAGGCAATGGGTGGAAAACCTTTTCACGGGACAGACATTTGTTGAAGCTCGAAATTGGCTAAAGGAGGTGGAAGAATTGTTTAGGATCTTTGAAGTGGAAGATGGAAGAAAGGTCCAGTTAGCTGCCTGGCTAATGAAGGATGAGGCCTCGTTTTGGTGGAAGCTCACTAATGGAGAGCGTCTAGTTGATACCTGGCCAGATTTCAGGTGGAGGTTTGAGGCAAAATTTCTCTCACGGGCTAAAGAGAATTTATATATGGAAAGATTTTTGGCGTTGAAGCAAGGGAATCTGTTGGTGAAAGAATACGTCAACAAATTCAATCAGTTGGTGAGATTCGGCTTGAACTTGGTGAACACACCAGAAAAGAAGGCCTTGAGATTTGTTAAGGGTTTGAATGAGCCGCTTCTTGGGTTAGCTATGACTCACATCCGTATGGGGGCTACCTTTGAGAGACTAGTTGGCATGGCGCTTATGCATGAAGAGGAAAAGGGCGCCAATGCTAATAAGGCACCCGAGAAGAAAGGGTATCAAAAGAAACTGCAATAGCAACAATAGAACAAGAAAGGTGGTAAAGGCAACAATGGTAAGGGAAAGAAAATATGCTTTAACCGTGGGACACCATGCCATCTAAGCAAAGATTGTAGGAAGAAAAAGAAGACTAGTTGTTTCCACTGTGGCGAAGTGGGACATCTGATTAAGGACTGCCAAAGAAAGGGTAGAGGGCAGGGTCTACCTCGGGAGGACAGGTGCAGGCTCCTATGGCACCATGGCAGGCAAGGGGGAAAGTTCAGGCTCTCGTGGTCCCACAGCTGCAAGAACGATGTATAGCAATTTCCGTTGAAAGTTTAGTTTTTCTGTTTGATCATCCTGTCTGTACTTTATTCGATTCTGGAGCATCACATTCGTTTATCTCTACATCATTAGTTGAAACACTGCACCTAAAGACTAGTTTAGTTACAGATCCCTTAGTAGTCTCAAATCCTATTGGTGGTTCAGCTCATCTTTCTATGATCTGTCGGAATTTGAGAGTGTCTATCTTGGGCGTTGGGTTTGAATGCAATGCCTTTTTCTTGGCTTCATGGGCTACAGCTTGATTCTAGGTATGGATTGGCTAACTAGATTTGTGGCCATCCTAGATTGTGAAAGAAGGGTAGTTAGATTATTGACTCTTTGTGGAAAGACCCTTGATACTTATTGTGACCCTAGAGGTCCAGTAATGCTTAGCTACCTAGAATCCCTTGATGCATCCGGTGATAATTTACATTCTGTTCGTATAGTCCATGAATATGTTGATGTCTTCGATGAGGTAAGAGGTCTACCCCCAAAACGTGAGATAGACTTTCGAACATATCTAGTAGATAATGCAAAGCCAGTTGCATTGCAAGTGCGCCACATGGCTCCAAGATAGAGAAGAGAACTCAGTAAGCAAGTAAAAGAATTACTTGAGAAGGGGTTCATCAGACGTAGTATTTCGTAGTAGGGTGCTCCAGCAGTATTTGCCACGAAGGCAGATGGGTCCCTTAGACTTTGTGTGGACTATAGAGAACTTAGTAATCTTACTAAGAAGAATAGGCACCCACTGCCAAGGATTGACGATCTTTTCAATCAGTTAGTTGGCTCCTCAGTGTTTTCACAGTTGGACTTAGCCATAGGTTTCCATCAATTGAGAGTGGCTGAGGATAGCATAGACAAGACTGCCTTTAGGACTCCAGACAGCTTCTTCGAGTGGCTTGTGATGCCCTTCGGTTTGACAACCCCCCCTGCATACTTTGTTGACATGATGAGTAGGGTGTTTAGGGAGTACCTTAATAAATTCATGGTAGTCTTTGTGGACGACATCTTGATTTTTTCTAAAAGTGAGGAAGAGCATGCCCTACATCTTAGGGAAGTGTTGGAGACCCTTCGAGAGCATAACCTTAAAGTTAAATTTTCTATATGTCACTTTTGGAGTAAGGAAGTGCGATTTTTAGGGCATATGGTTTCCAAAGAAGGGATAGCTGTGGATCCCACGAAGGTAGTGGCCATCCAAGATTGGAAGGTCCCTAAAAATGCTACCGAGGTGAGGAGTTTCTTAGGGTTGGCTGGCTACTATAGGAAGTTTATCAAAGACTTTGCAAAAATATCAGCCCCATTAACATGCTTGACGAAGAAGAACCTAGTTTTCACATGGGACTTAGATTGTGATGATGCGTTCCAACGTTTAAAGAGGGCTTTGACCACAGCCCCAGTCTTAGTGTTTCCAGATGGGGGTAAGCCATTTACGTTTATACCGATGCTTGTGGGATAGGACTAGGCGCAGTCTAAATGCAAGAGGGAAGGGTAATAGCCTATGGCGGAATGCAGTTGAGAGTGCTTGAGAGAAATTACCCTATGCATGACCAAGAGTTGGCCACTATTGTTTTCGCGCTTAAGTCTTGGCGCCATTATCTTCATGCCGAGAAATTCGAATTGTTCACTGACCACAAATCGCTAAAATACTTGTTCTCTCAGAAGGACTTGAACTTAAGGCAGCAAAGGTGGATGGAATTCTTATCGTCCTACGATTTCGAGATAGCATATACCCCTGGTAAGGGTAACGTGGTGGCAGACGCCTTAAGTAGGAAAATGTTGTCCTTGAGTCCGTTGTTTGTTGAGCAGCGAAATTTAGAGTTCATCTCTACATTTGACTTTAGACCTTCCATTGACTTTGTACCCGGTTTGCTAGCATCCTTAGAGGTCAGACCTACGCTTTTGGGACGGATTGGTAAGGCACAGCGAGATGACCCACAGTTGATTGAGTTAGTAGAAAAGATCAAAAGGGGGGAGTCATCGAGCCATCTCCGTAGGTATACCCTAGATGATAAGGGATGTTTACGTAGGGACGGTAGACTTTGTGTACCATGGGACGAGAATTTGTGGAAGACCATTCTTGATGATGCACATCGTTCGAAGATGACCATCCATCCCGGCGGGGACAATATGTACATGGACATGAGACGAGTTTACTTTTGGGCCGGTATGAAGAGTGATATGGCTGAGTTTGTCGCTAGATACTTGGTGTGCCAACAAGTAATAGTAGAGCAAAAGAAGCCCGGTGGGTTGCTTCACCAATTGGAGGTCCCATAATGGAAGTGGGAAAGTGTCTCGATGGACTTTATCGATGAGTTACCGAGGTCGAGGAAGGGTAATACGGGGATTTGGGTCATGGTAGACAGACTTACTAAGAGCGCCCATTTCATTCCCGTGAAGTGTAAGAGGACTGCTCCATGGTTAGGCTCTGTATACATTCGAGAGATAGTTCGTTTGCACGGTGTTCCTCCTAGCATAGTGAGCGACCGTGATCCTATCTTTACTAGCGAGTTTTGGAAGAGCTTGCAAGAGGCGGTAGGGACTCAGTTATGTTTGAGCACCACATATCATCCTCAGACGGACGACCAGACCGAGAGGGTGAATCGTATTCTAGAGGACCTATTGAGGTTGTGTGTCTTAGACTTCGGAGATACATGGGAGGAACATCTTCCGTTGGTGGAGTTCGCATATAATAATAGCTTTCAGTCTAGCATTGGCATGGCACCGTTCGAGGCTCTTTATGGACGGCCATGTTGTTCGCTTTCATGTTGGTGGGAATCTACAGATAAGATCTTGCTTGGACCCGATATGATTAGAGAGACTTCGGAAAAGATCGATTTAATTCGAAGGAGGATGAAGACGGCGCAAGATAGGCAGAAATCTTATGCTGACAAGAGGAGGACAGATCTTGAGTTTGATATTGTGGACATGGTCTTTGTCAAGGTGTCTCCATTATGGAATGTCGTTCACTTTGGGTCCATTGGGAAGTTAGCACCAAGGTTCGTAGGGTCGTTTCCTATTAAATAGAGGATTGGACAGATGGCGTATAGAGTGGAGTTGCCCGAGAGACTTAGTGGTGTACATGACGTATTACATGTATCATATTTGAGGAAGTGCTTGCATGAGACCGCGGAAGTGGTAGAGCCGAGCTTGCTTAGAGAGGTGGAGATAGAGCGTGATGCGACGATTCGACGAGCTCCTACGTGCATTCTTGGGTCAGAGATTAAGAAGTTCAGGAATCGAGAGGTCAAGCTAGTCAAAGTGCAATGGGGAGATGATGAGAGCGACGCTACTTGGGTGATGGAAGAGAAAATGCGTTCATTGTACCCTTTTCTTTTCGAGGGTATGTCTTTTAATTTATCCTTTATCGCTTAGCTTATACTTATCTTATCTTTATTATATCCTCTCGCTAGTATCTTTAACCTTTAGATAGGGTAGTCCTATAGTTGAAACATGTGTTTGAGACGTGTTATGTATGATGGATACATGTGGATGCAGATACACACATTTTAGGCACTAGATCGGCTCAGTCACTTCATATTGCATATTGCATATAAATGTGTGTGCATATTTAAGTAATGGATGTATATTGGTTGTACTATCATATGGATATTGCATTTTGGTGAATGGTTGTGCACACATGTAGAAATAATATTTGTCAATAGGATTCTTTCGCATACATAATGGACGCATGGAACTATCATGGTTTGCATTAAGGAGGTCAACTGAATCAGTAGACCGCCAGATTTTGCATTAGATAAAGAACATATACACAAACTTCTTGCATATGTTCATACAGCATTAGGAAATTTATAAGGACAATAGATGCCTGTGTTTGATTGTTGAGTAGATGGTTGTTTCGATGTTAGGATATGCATTCTACTTAACTTGGAGATTTCGAGGGCGAAATCCTTTAAGGATGGGAGAATGTAACACACCGTATTTCTATTAACACTAAAGCAATAAATTAAAGAATAACTATTCTCAGATGTGAGAATTAAGGGAAACGGTTGCACCATTGTGTTCGTCTCGGAATTCTTCTTGAGATAGAGTTCGAGTTTGCGTGAATTGGACTTCGTATGAAGAAGTTATGGCCATCGGAAGTTTCACAAAATTCAAAACAGATTTCAAAATTCAAATTTCAGAGTTAGAATGGGCTAGGCGGGAAATTTCACGCCAGGGCCAGGTCAACCATAGGGTCGACCTGGGGGTTGACCTACCATCACCAGGTCGACCATAGGGTCGACCTGCCCCCCTCCCCCTCGTGCAGATTTGATTGATGACCTGTTTATGACTGTATGCTGAGTCATTAGGGTTTCTGATCTGCTCTGAATGGTTGGGGTTAATTCTAGGTTGATCAGACGGCTTAAATTAATCCCAAACTCTATAAAAATACATGTAGACTCAAACCCTACAATCAAATTAAAATTAGATTCATGGCCTCCATGCCGTCACCTTGCAACCTAGAATAGCCGCCACCAATTAGAGAGGAATAAAGCTAATCAAATTCAATTCTATTCAACTCTAACAACGAATCTTCTTCAAAGGAAAGCTAATTCAACTTCAGAACTCAGATTTCAGAACTCAAGACCTTCTTTGAGTTGTGAGTTCGATTTCTTTAATAAAATAATTAACAATTTAATTGGATTGAGTTATGATGCAGATTATACGGTTATGTTGTGAATTATTGACCGCATGTTTCATCTATGCTGTAAAATTGTGATGTTATCATCTATGTTGTAAATTCTATGATGTTATCACCTATGTCATAAAGTGTGATGTTATCATCTATGTTGTAATTCTATGATTGGATTATGTATAATCAATTCATGATGATGTTTCATATGCTAGTTTGTTATGTTGTTGGAACTAATTCATAGGATAAATCATATGTATGTATGCAAGTTAGTGAGAATTATATATATAACCTTACATGTTTCGTGACATCTATTTTATGTGTAAATTGGATCTAAAGTTAGGCTATGACATGTGTGAGTTATATGCTAGTATACAAAATTCTATATGCCAGTTTACATGTAGATTTACACCATCGTTTATGTTGCATAAATCACATATGCAAGTATATATATATATATATATATATATATATTGGAAGTATGAATCATGCCTATGCAAGTTTGAACCTTACGATTAGATCTATGAAAACATGGTTTATGCAAGTTTGTGACTATCACCTAAACAAGTCTACACCTTTAGATTTAGATCTATGACATATGTAGTTTTATGCAAGTTTGTGACTTTGGCCTGTGCAAGTTTTAGATGAAGAACCTCATTCACACATGCAAGTTCACCCCTTATGTTTTGATCTAGTTTTATTTATATGTATGTTGTGATGTTTTCTCTTTATTCCATAAGTTAGACTATTCGAATATAATGTATATTTTACGTTAAACGAACGAACATACAACGTGGGGTAATGGATATATTAAAAGATTTAATATTGAGAATTGGCATAAATGCCTTAAATGGCATAAAATAATTTTGTGATAAATTTGGTATGATTTTGCATACCATAAATAGATGGACATAATTGAGTCAATTATGGCCGTAGTTGAATTTGGAATTGATTGATAATTTGAACAGGGAAATTAATTCCAATTAAGGGATGATTAATTAGGTGTAATTAATCGTCTAAGACACGAAATTAGGCTCTTTTGTGGTGTAAGACTGCTTGGACCCACCTGGCAAATCCAGCTGCCACAAATGCCAGTCTAATATGGGAGGTCTTAGGCATAAATTAAATGCGTAACAGTTGTAAAGACACGAGGTTAGGCTCGTTTGTGGTGTAAGACTGCCCGGACCCGCCCGGCAAATCCAGCTGCCACAAATGTCAGTATAATGTGGGAGGTCTTTACGAGGTTACGGTCTTAATGATTTAAGAAACACTTAACTAGATAAACATGTAGTGGGACATGAGGGGGTTAAGTGGGTGCCTTAGGTGGCATGTGGAATTAAGTGGGTGCCTTGGGTGGCATTTGAAATACGAATAGAAACACTTAACCAAAATTGAAACATGTAAGTGAACATTAATAAGAAAAAGGTTAAGTGGGATGTACTAGAGGGGACCAAGCTTAGGTGGATAGCTTGTGTCAAGTAATGGGGGCTCGTTTCAACCAGTAACCCATAAGTATCTTTGTGGGATCGACCCAAGTCGAGGACGGGACACGCGTACTGGGCTTGACTGTAAGAGGCCAAAATGGGTTAGCGATGGCAACGCAAGTCCAACGGGTTCATATGCATGTTTGGGCCCAGGCTGGTAGGTAAGACATTGTTGCATCGTGTAGGTATAAACTGTGCATTATTGGTGGTATCGAGTTGCCACTTTGGAGAGTGATACACCCCACTATGGGGCCAGCACGGGTATCTACGAGTTAGGGAGCCGATCGCATAGGGGTAGTGGGTACACCTAGTGGAGATAGGGGCAGGCGGCACCTATGAAGGCAACTAGGGGTGCACTAAACTACCATTATCATTATTAAGTTCTGTAGGAAGGATCAACCTTAGGGTGACTAGTTGTGGTGCAGTATAGTAATTATCTTATAGTGGTTTAGGTGTGCCTTTAACGTTATCTTTGTTCATCTTATTTCCTTGTTTACTCTGTCATACCCAATTGTTCACAGTCATTTCATTATTTTCCAACTTACGCCTTAGCCTAGTTATTTTGATAATTGTATTGTTAAAGTTATCGCACTCGCCAGACTTTATGTCTGACCCCCTTTGTTTCCACCTCTTTTATTCCTCCCCCCCCCCCCCCCAAGTGCTCAGGGTGGAACTAGCACCCGTGGAGCTTGATTTTGGATAGCTGTATCTCTGCTTTTAGAAGTTGCTTGGATAGCTGAAGTAAAAGTTCAGCCTATCTTATTTCTGGATATTTTGTGTTGGGGTTATGTCTTTTAATTTGTGTACTCTGATTTAATCAAGATGGATATTATGTACTTTGACTCCGGTTTTTGATGATGTAATCAAACCTATGTGTTTACCGCTGCAATGAATAAAATTTTAAAGTTTTAGTACTGTTTATATATGTCTTGTTGTTAAGTTTCTATTCTATACACACTTAAAACGCTCCATAGAAGTTAATGCATTCCCTTTGTGAGTGGCATTATTGGACGTGGGGTGTTACAGTACACCCCATGGTACCCCACTCGCACGGTCTCCGCTATAACACTACATAAATATACACAGTCCCTCATCCTACGACGGAATGACGTATAGACCTCTACATAAAAATGCTACGTTGCGCATAGAGCCGCCATCTCCATGCTATGTAAGCGTACAGACTGCCACCTTTGATCGAATCAGGTCGCAGAGTAATGCCCTAGAGCCTACGATACACCACCCATAGCAGACATACATGCATCTAGACTTTCCCATGTATGTATCGTCAACATAATCGATCTCTTAATTGCACATAACCTCTAATGTGCACCGAGTTCCTTGGCAAGGCTGCACAAGAAACACGGAACTCGGTCGGGAGCTTTTCCATATCTGTATAGGCCCGCTTTTAAGGACCTCAAAATACAGATATCCCTCGGGTTTGTTTTTCATAGTGGCTATGGCCCCACCTCGCCCCTTCCCTCAACTAGTAAAGACTACAAGAGCTAAGCGACTTTCCCCTAACAAACAATCTAAACATCCAGTTGGCATCTCCTCTCAACCATTATGCCTCGATAGTGAAAGGTGAATGGCGTCTCGGGTTTAGCTCTAGTCTTTTCGCATCCCACTGGTTGTCGATGACAGGTACCTAACGATCTACTATCCTTGTTGGTTGTGACCCCTGCCTCCCTATTGAGGCGACCGCCGAATCCCCCTAGTGTCACCTCGTCATAGCTTTTTGGATGCAAAGCTACTTTTGTAGTCAAGGCTTACTCATCGGGTAGTTATGTGCAGACCCAACCTCTGTGAGCACTGCCCGAACACTGCACCACCACAGAGGACTACCAGGAGCACCTTCCATGTCCCAGGAAGCCGAGCGCTTCCCCTTCTAGTCCTTCGGAGCCGACAGAAATATCAGATTAACATGTGCTCCCCTCATGCCTCATGACACCACGATGATCTATCCCATTGGGTTATTCACCCTCAAACGTATGAACTGGTCCAAGCGCTGCAGTTTAATGTGTTATTAGATCATATGTCTAAACATTCAATTATGCGCTTGCTCTACCTCATCGGGATTCCATTTGACCTGGTTATTACAAATGATATTAACTTCTTATTCAAGTTACCAAGTTCTTCCCGAGCCCTTTATATCTCCAAGGAATGGGCCCCTCTTGCTTATTAATTTTATTTATACAACTTAACCCATTTAAGTTTATTAACAAGCCTATAACATGTTATTCTCTAGATTGTAATTCAAGGTCTGTTATCCACAATCTCTTTATATTATTTATTATCCAATTTCATAGTTACAATACCTTGTTCTACTTAATATGTAATTAAGTATATCTCAATTCACATGTTTTCTGTTTAACATGTCACTTTTTATTTATGATTAAATATAACTTATTTCATTTCATAAGTTTGCCTTATTCTTTCTTATTTAATCATAATTTCATCTTACACTTTCGCTACCACTTATCGTTGTTTACTTATTAACTTAGTTGTCTTAACTAAGGTTTACTAATAAGTTTCTCTTCTCACAAATATAACTTATGTTGTCCTCATCCGTAGATTTCAGATTCCCGTTCTTACAAATGACTTAATTTACAATTATGTACAACTTATCTCATTACATAAATTATTCCGTTTCCTTTATCTTTAATTATAACCTAAATTATAATTTCCACTTGTCCCTAGGACCAGCCTACCTATTATATAACATTCTCATTAATGTAATTTATTTATAATAGGTTATTATCTTTCCCCATTCATTCCACTTCTTTTACTGTTGTAATTATCTTTCATTTCCATTATTCATTTCAATTCGCTTCCACTAATCACAATTAGTGCCATTTATTTCTATCCTTTTATATACATATATCTATATATATGTTTATGCACTAGACCACTCACATTAAATTAACAACTTATGGATGCTGGATTTGTCGGGCGATTCTGGGCAGACTTCTTCTACAAGTTGAATTTAACCTCGTGTCTTAGCACCATTTCATGACATGGACCTCTCACATTAAATTATCAACTGGTGGATGCTGGATTTGCCAGGCAGTTCCGAGCAGACTTCTACCACAAGTTGAATTTAACCTCGCGTCTAAGTGTAGTTACAGTTTTCTATTTATTGTAAATTTTCTATATAATTTAGGCATGTCCATTCTTTCAAATTTTTACTATAATCTACATTTTACATGTCATCATATTAAGCCCATTTTATGTCGCATGTTCTTTCTAACATGTAATTAATTCTATTCTAACATGTAATCATTTAATCATGTAATTGTTCAAATCTAACAAATTAACATGTAATTTTCTCAATTCTACAGTTAATAATTTAAGTACATAATATGCCACAAGTTAATCATGTAACTAGAACATGTATGTATACAAACATAATCGCTACACATATTTTAACAAGTTTACATTTCAACATATAAACATTTCAGCATATTACATGTCTCAACATATGAAATTTTCCAACATATTAATATTTCAACATGTCATATTAACATTTTAATTCTTTTAATCATTCTAGTAGATTTATATTGCATACTAACGGGGAATGTCAAACGATAATATACCATTATCAAAAATGATATTACTTAAAGCCACTCACCTAATATGCTTTCCAAATCCTGAATCTGGTCCATATCTTGTATTCCATGGTCCTCCTAACTTAATTTAGAACCTAGCAATCATGGATCCACAATTCTTACTAAAAGAAAAAGGGAAGAAAGAGGAGAAAATTTAAATAGACTAGATCTAAGAAATTACCTTACTTCGAATATAATTCTGAACACCTTCTTATTAATATTCACTCTTTTCCGCCAGATCTTGATTCAGAATTTTCCTAAACTAATTTTCTTATTTTTTTTAAGGGATTTGAGGAGGAGGAAGAATGGCAGAATATAGATGTTGTCTCAGAAATATGAGATTTAGGCTAGGCTCTACTAGCCTATTTATTGGTGTTCAGGATCTTATCATACATGCAGCGCTGAGTCAGCAACGAATCTCGTTAAGAAAACAATCCAGATTTGTCAATGAATCTGGCTAGATCTAGGGTGGGTCGACCCCTTTATAGGGGTGTCGGCCCCTCAGTCGACCCCCCTACAGGGGTGCTGACCCCTGGGTCGACCTCCTATGGGTGGGTCGACGCCCCTTGGGTCCCACGAGCTATTTTGGAGCGGAAGTTTATTTGTTTGAACGTTTGAATTTCTGGAATTTATTAAGACATTATATTTACATATAATCTCCTTATATGTATACAAATCTTCTAATGACCATTATACGTGTATATATATATATATATACATACAACTTTTATTTCGATTTCAAAATTCAAACGGTGTTGTACGGTTATTTGATTCTTGCCATAATTCTTTGGTTGTAGCCTTATCTTGAACTTTATCTCTTATATATATATATATATATGTGTGTGTGTGTGTGTGTGTGTACTTCTATAAATATATACGCGTATATGTGTGCGTGTATTTCTATACATATATACACGTATATTTACATATACATGTATACATATATTTTTCTACACTCCCTTGTATGTATACTTTTCCTTATATGTGCATTCATACATATTTTTCCTTTAGAACATGTGTTAATTTAGTCGTTCCCTTAAAAAAAATATGACCTCGGTAGAGATTGAACTCTATACCTCTTGTATGCAAGCCACATGCTTTAACCAACTAGACTACTAAGGCTCTTGTTAACAAGGCTTAGAACAATGGTAGTTATTGTTCTCTTCCTATTCCTCATTTTCATATCAGTTGTAATATTTTATTTCTCTTTTATTATTAATGCATAATATTTGTAAATCGGTGCATGCAACATATTTACACTACATGCAACCAATCCTTTCTTTCTTTTAATGCATGCATTACATTCTTATTTGCATTAAACTTTTCTTATTTTTCAGTGCATGTATTTATTACATGCAATCACATATTATCTTTATTTTATTCTTCATATATATTTTTCTTTTAAATGTTTACGTCTATGCATATATATATATATATACATATACATTATTTAATTATTAAACTGTCACAAAATGAGGGGTGTTACATAGACAAATGCGACTGTTATCATTGGTTGTTTCAGGAATAGACATAGTAACAACTTTCAAAGCAGTTTCATCCTTGATAAAACGTACTTTGAGGAAAAGCCACAAGAAGCTTAAGCACTTATGATTAGATGGACAAAGATTCATACACTCATGGATTCAAGGGGGAAATCATTGCTCAAAATACGCAAATGAGGGGTGCGACTCATGATACATAAGCCCAGCTCATGAAGATGGCTCGTGATACCCAAAACACGACTCATGGACCCCAATCGTGGCCAGCTCATGATCCACCCTTACGACTCAGTTCGGGTAGCAGTGTCATGATCTGCTTCTATCGACAAAGAAAGACGTGAAGATTCATTCAAATTCCATCACCATCACGAACCAAATATCATGGATCTGATGACACGTGTTGGAAACGGCTATATTGACATTTCTCCACTCACTCACGAACCGCTCCGAGATTCCCGGGATTAGTGCCATGTGTCCTCACGAACTGCCTGCTAGAATTGCCAATAAATAGCCCAACACTTGGCATTTTTGGGGATCTTTGGCACTTGAAAGCTCTTATTCCACCAATATTGTATTTTATATATCTCTAATAAGATTTAACTCCAGTTTTTTGAGTTTTATCTGATCGATATTAAGTGATTAATCGTTGTAAAAGTGAGATTGAGAGGAGATTGTGATTGTTAATGCCGAACCACTATAAAATTTGGTGTGTTTGCTGCATTTCGTTCTGCTTCTAGTTATAATTCTCTACGAATCAAGATAATTTGGGTGTTAGAACCACTTTTTGGTCTAACAAAAATAGATACAGAACAGGACCAACACACAGGATTTATACCGGTTCGGCGTTAACGAGCCTAGGTCCACTTTTTTCATCTTTAATTGAGGAATTGATTACAAGTACAGTAGAAATAGTCACTCAACCTCACTAACACAATCAATAAAATCTGCAATTTCATAGAAATATACTCAAGGACTTAGAAAAAATCTGAAATAAACAAAGAGATATCGTTAGTGATGGAGTTTGGGCAGATGGAGAGCCAAAAGATACTTCAAAATGGAGTGTGGTGGTGCATTTATAAGCATAGAGTATAGGCGGGTCGGATGCCATGTGGGTCCCATCCCGTAATTCTCGGATTCGAATGCTCCATGGTGAGGACAACACATTAGCAACGTAGGTAAATGGGTGGTAACTGCTCTGAATTTGTAGGAACGTGGTATATAACCATTTTAGGACTGCAATTGTTGGATTGGATTGGTAGAGGGTGCTCCGAACCGATCCGATGCTTATCAGCTTGGACCCATCCAACCCGTGCATTCTGATCCTATCCATGCATTCTGAACCGATCCCTCTCCTTGATGTTTAGTCGAAGTGAAGATAGCAACTGATTTGTCATGATATTTCCTCTGGCACCCGATCCAGCAGTTTCCTCTCTTCGATGGACTATGTCTTTCACCTTTAAGTGTATCCAACTTTCAATTACTAAGCTTTGTGTAGCCTGGTTGCAAAGCAGGCTAACAAATATTGATTGATTTGAATGAAATTCAAATGGATTTCTGAATTTGAATAAGTTAATATAATTAGAAGAAATTTCACATATAGAAGTTGTGAAAGAGAATTTTAATATTAAATTAAATAAATCAGAATTTAACTTAAGGATAAGTTAAAATGGGATCATTTTGTTATGTTGATAATGCATTGTTTATTTATTGGATAATAGCTTGGTTGAATATAAAATTCATCAATAATTAAATAACGAATTGGAAGTAAATTCCAGTATGATGAATTTAAATGGAATCATTTATGAAGAAAAACTAAATAATTTAACCTTGTGTTTGTTATTGCCATTATATATCGAGTTAGTGTAGGTTGGAAGATGAAGAGTTATTAATTGCTGTGCTTCGTGACTGGAGTACTGATTTCCCAATAATTAGGTAAACCTTAGTATTATTAATTTGGGTGATTGAATTTATACCTCTAAGTTCGGTAGCCACTTGGCTTTTATTTTCTTTTGATCGATGTTTCGCCAGGAGTGGCAGTTGTAATGATCGAACAGTTGTAGTGATTGAACCTCTAAGTGGAGTATTGATGAATTTTTCATAAAATTTTAAGACTTAAAAATTATTGTGATAATATTTTAAATTATTTATTTTGAAAATAATTAGGTTTGCAGCATTCTTCTTACTTAGTAATTTCGAGGACGAAATTCTATTATAGAGGGAAAAATGTAATGACCCAGATTTTTCGATAATTTGAATATTTAAACTTATTTTAAATTTTATGTTTGAAATATTAATGGACTACTAATATAGAATTCATTAATAAAATGACAACTAAACGTTTATATTCAATTTAAAACGAAAACGGTGTGGTAGTTCATAATATTGGATTTTAAACTTCAATTGAATATATAGAATCCATTTTAAGTCCGAATTCTGTGAAACAAGAAACGTTATAATCTATTAGATTATAATTTTCTAATGAAAGAGAAACACTGAGATATCATCTTATATATTGTAACTTATGTCCAAATCAAATTTTCAAATAGTTGCTTGATTCGTTAATAAACGATAATGTTTATTTAATAAATTAAAAAAGAATTTCGACATAATCTGGATATTGTTTAACTCAAAAATGTTAATATTGAGTTATAATTCCATATTAGTTCATATTTGAAGTTATATATTATCTTATTTGGATATATTGGACGATAATAATTTATTATTTTTTGAATTAATTCGTTTTCGAAATTTATAATATTATATCGATATTATATAATGTTAGAAATAGCTGTTTTCAAACAATCTCCATTTTCGATGAAACGAATTTTATTGGAATACATATAGCTAATTATTGATAGATTTCTAGTTTGGAGCCAATTAGAGTTATTTTATGAGCAGACGACATTTAAATGTGAACTGAAAAATATATTGAAATTAAAAAAACATTGTTGTGCAAATGGAGTCAGAATTCAATGAAATTAAAGTCATCGGATCCGGAAAGTTAAGACATAGCAGTGTGTCTGTTTTCGTTGCGGTTGGAGTTCGAATGTGACAGAGCATATATTTAACGTGCAACATTCCATAATAGTAGGAATTTATTTACCACATTTAATAAAATTAATTTAAACCTCAAGCCCTAGGCAACTTAATTTACAACACATCCCTACACAATCCTATATTGTACAAACAACGCTAGCTTAAGCCTACCCTATCATTTACTTAAGCCTTAAGCTCTTGAATATAGCCTACCTCTCACTAAAGGCACAAACGTGCACAACTAAACAAAAAATCACAGCTAATAAAATGGGGTATCGCAACAGCTACCCTCTTCTGCCCACCCTACTATGTCTAGTCCAATTTATAAAATACATATGCTACCCTACCAAACACACAGCTACCCTATAATCTACAATACCGCGCTAGCCAAGCTCCTTATGCGTATAAATACCAATGATCTTCGATCTTTTGAAAAATTTACAGTAAGCAAAAATGGAGATTCGATCCTTTAAAAATAATTATATCTTCACTTATACTCGATTAAAAATCACCTAACCCGTTTCAGTTACCCCATAAAATCCATCGCTACGTTTTTACCATCTTAGAATTTCAAGTTTCATTTTTCATGCCAAAAGTCAAAATATAGGTTATAAATTTTCTTGAGTTTCAAAGATCATTGTGCGATATGGTCTGCAGGGGAGGGATCAAAGAAGAATAACGCGCGCATGGGATTTTTTTAGAGTTTTTGGTGACAAAAAAAGTGCGCACCTGGAAGGGTGGAGTGCGCAGTTAGTCAGCAGAGGAGGGATTTGGAAGAGGTGTGGTGGGCAAGTCGAGCATCGGTAGAAGAGTCGAATGGTATATTTTACTTGGAGATTCATGAAGAAATGGTGGTGTCATATGTAACAACCCGCATTTTACGTATCAGAAGATCGTAAAATATTTTTATTTTATTCCCTGAGTGTTGGATCATTCTCATATTTTAATATGTTGTTTATGGGGATGTGAGACATGTCCATAATATTTACCAATTTTGTTTGTGACCATTTTACCCCTGTCAGTCTTGTATAGAGTACAACTTTTGACTCGGGTTGAATCAGGTGATGAGATCTATGCCATTGGAAAGAAAACGATGATTGCCTTTCCGTAGAGTGGTTACATTAAAGTTTTGGCTTAGCGGTTTGGGAGGAATCGTTGTTTTAAGGTTTAACGGTTAGCTGTTCATGTTTTAAGCCATAATGGGCTGATTTGTTGGGGCCCATTAGTGGGCTGGTGGAAAGCTAAAAATAGGGGGTGAGGGGTATGAAGAATAGGTTACTTTTTCCATTCACTCATTTGGTGGCCTTTTGTTCCTCCTTCCTCTAACACCTTTCCACCATTGAAATCGATGTTAAAGCATAGCAAATCAAGGATCTACACTATTTGGTTAGATCAACATTGAGAGAGGATAGATTTCATCAAATCAAGAGGATTGAAGAAAGATCTCTGCTATCCAAATTCATATTTCATCATTTCTGGGCTAGATCGAAGATTTGGTGAGTGATTTGCATCTGACATGGATTCAATGAAGTATATGAATGTTTGATCATGCTTTTCATCTAATTCAAGTGTTTTACCATAGATCTATGCCATGGTACACTCTATTTCATACGAAACACCATTGGATCTAATTTAGCAAGTTTAAACAGGTAATTTCTATGTTATTTCATATGACTACGGAAGTTAGATCCATAATTTTAGTTCATATGATTGTTTAACATGATTTTCGTGAATTTTACATAATAGTTATTATTTCCATGATGCTAGCAATTTCATAACATGATATCATCGTATTGGATGGATTGGATGAGTCGATTTCATCATTATAATCGGTTGACGAAGTTTTGGTCAAGTTTGGAGAAGGTTCGGATCAGGCCAGTCATGACTACGAAAATGTTATTGTGTCTGCTTGACAAGAAATGTGTTCGCTTGACCAGAAGTGTGTTGGCCCGAGCAGAAGTGTGTCTGCTTGACCAGAAGTGTTTCCGCTTGACCAGAAGTGTGTCCGCTCGACCAGAAGTGACTAGAAGTATGTCTGCTTGACCAGAATTGCGTTTGCTTGACCAGAGGAATGTCCGTTGGACCAGAAGTGTGTCAGCTTGACCAGAAATGAGCAGAAATGTGTCCGGTCGATCAGAAGTGTGTCCGCTTGACCAGAAGTGTGACCGCTTGACCAGAAGTGTGTCTGCTCGAACAGAAGTGTGTTTGCATGACCAGAAGTGTGTTCGCTTGACCATAAGTGACCAGAAGTATGTCGCTCGACCAAAAATGTGTCTGGTCGACTAGAAGTGTGTCCGCTTGACCAGAAGTTGTCAAAAATGTGTTCGCTTGGCCAGAAGTGTGTCTGCTCGACCAGAAGTGTGTTTGCTTGACCAGAAGTGCGTCCGCTTGACCAGAAGTATATCCGCTCGATCAGAAGTGTGTTTGCTTGACTAGAAGTGTGTCCGCTTGACCAGAAGTAACTAGAAGTGTGTCTGCTTGACCAGAAGTGTGTCCACTTGACCAGAAGTGTGTATGCTCGACCAGAATTGTGTCCGCTTGACCAGAAGTGTGTCTGCTCGACCAGAATTGTGTCCTCTTGACCAAAAGTGGCCATAAGTATGTCTGCTTAACCAGAAGCGTGTCTGCTTGACCAGAAGTGTGTTCGCTCAACCAAAAGTGTGTTCGCTTTACCAGAAGTGACGAGAAGTGTATTTGATTGACCAGAAGTATGTCCGCTCAACCAAAAGTGTGTCTGCTCGACCAGAATTGTGTTTGCTTGACCAAAAGAATGTCTGCTCGACCAGAAGTGTGTGCACTTGACTAGAAGTGTGTGCGCTTGACTAGAAGTGTGTGTGCTTGACCATGATTGGTTATAGTAGCGTCATCAAACGCCATGATCAATGGCAGAAACGCGGTGGTCAATGGCTTAAATGTTATGGTCAATGGCTTAAAGGCTATGGTTTATTTCTTTAGCAAATGTGTATGAATGTTATAGATTATATTGAACCTTATATTGAGGTTGTTTGGTTCAATGATGATGATCGCTTCGATGAGAGTCCATATGAGGATGTTCGAAGTGATGTAAATTGGTTCGTTGTTCGTCGTATGCAATGAATGTGGAGACGACTCAAGGATGTATTGAGTTCATGTGAAGTGGTAGCTCTTAAGTGTTCTAAGCTTATGAACAGTCGTGACTGATAATGACTAGAGTTGAGAAGGTCGAGGAATTATCATTGTTGTAGGTTCTAGCGGGCTCAAAGGTGTATGATTGAAAACCAGTTGCATGTCGAGTACCATGGGTGTCATGTATGGCCTGGACACGTGTTGTGTATAGCATGTGGTGTTTTTATTAAAACCGGGGCGTCGTGTATGGTCCTTGACAGTTGATGGAAAATTATTTAGCCAGTCATACGGTTAATGATGGTTTCAAAGCAAGATTGACGGTGATAGCCAGAGTCAGTCATGAATGTTTGAATGCTTGGTTGTATTGATTGTACCATCTAATGGAGATTATCTAACTTCGAATGAGGTGTTCTTTGGGTGCTTGTATGATATTGGTTTTGTCCTTTGGGGCTTGTGTTTGAGGGATGCCAAGTTCGATTAGGGTAGTTTTCAGTGAGATATAACTAGATTTTGTATTAATTACTTTTGTCATGTATGAATGGTTGTTCTGAATGCCATGGCTGAATTATTGTTCCTTTGGATGTATGGATAGTAATGGCTATCACTATCAGGTGTGGGGAAGGCAAGAACGAGTTCTTCTCTAGAGCTGGGTAGATTAGCTCGTTTATTTACCCATTCTCATATATTTTATTAATGAAGTTTGTTAGTTGTTTTATCTCTCACTAAGACTATTGTCTGACTCAAGATTTTATGTTTGCCACTTATTACCATTGGTCGTTCATCTGATTGTTTGGATGGGAAGACTAGGTGGCAGGTGAATGCTTAGTGAGTGTGATGTTGCTGTTCGGAGGCAAGCAGGAGGCTGGTGTGCTATTTGTACTACTATCTAGTACCTTTGTTTCCCGCTGTTTGTTATTCTACTCTGAGTACTATAGTGAGGCAAAATTGTATAAACACTATTCCACGTCGCCTCTCCACCCTGTCCATCATTTTAAGCACCTTCGCCTAGCTTTTCGCCCCGCCCTCTAGTCAGTCCGCATCTCGTCAAGCCAGCTCCGCCCTGACCCACTCACCAACAGCCAAAGCTGACCCAACGTTGCCTTCTATCCCGTTGACCCGACCCTCTCCTCTTTTCTGAAGCCAAACCCACCTAAGTCCCCGCCTTCCAAAAGCTGTCACCACTGCTCCTCCCGCTGTTTCAACAATGCCCTGACCCCTGCTCCTCCCTCCGAGCCCGCCAAAACCATTCTCCTTCCCTGAGCATCTCGCTGCCTTGCTTGAGTCTGCGGGCTAGTCTGAATATGGGTTTGAATACATATATTTTTGTTGTGTCTCTTTTATTGTGTGTGATTCTTTTGTGATTGCATGTGTGAGCTTATTACCTTTTTGGGTTTGTTTTATTGTGTGAGTTTAATTATATGAGTGAGTGTTTTAATTCTTGTGTGAGTATGTGTGTGTGTGTATGTATATATACATTTTGTGAGTCCGGTGTGTGGTGTGCTGCGTTTATAAGAATAGGTGGTGAGTTATAATATATATTTATTTAGTTTAGCATAAATATGTTAATATAGATGTCCTAATGATTTTGGGTTGTTTATGTAATTTATATATAAACGGTTTTGATGTGAGTGTGTGTTTTGCGTTAAGTTGATTTAAGATATATTATTTCATATATATTTGTTGGGTTTATTTTTAAATTAAATTTGGGGTTGAGTTCGAAACCCATTTCCAAAACAAAATAGTCGTATCATCCCATATCCCAATATCCGTACTGATCAATTGAGAAATTCCCTAACCTCCTCTTATCAAAATAAAATAAAATATTGAGTGATCATCAAGTTAAATCTATTCTGGATTGTGGCTTAAAGTCATTATTTCAATACGGTGGAAAATTCTTCTGTTGTTTCCAATCTATGCCACGGAAGGTGAGTTTATCTCACACCTGACTTACATTTTTCATGGATGTTTGATTAGTAATGAACCGTGAAATGAAACATATAGGATTACTGATAGAAATTGTTTGATTTGATATATATGCACATTTCATATATGACACGATATATTCATATGACATGTAGTTGCACTGATGATATATATGTTGCGAAAGTTGCTATGTAATTGTTTGTGATGGTTGATACACCTAGCTTAGGAAAAATCACTAAGGTTTGAAATGATACATACTCGAACAGACATTAGAATAGGGAAAAATCGTTATGGGTTGAAATGATAGACCTAAACGATTTTTACAGAATTCGGGATTGCGAGTTGATATGATAGACCCGTAGAAATTTTATAAATTGCGGATTGAAATGATAAATATCTGTATCACTTGGCCATAAGGTAGAGAACTATATACGGACACCGTTGGTCGTATTTTCGAAGTGTATTGATTTTTTGGAATTTGATTTTTAAATAATAACCTAAGATTTTATATTTATATTTTGAACTTAAATTTTTATAATTTTGAATTGTATGTTTTAAAATTATTTTATAAGTAAATATAGATATAATTCTTATTTAAGTTTTACTTATAATTTCTTTATTTTAAACTATATAATTTAATTATATAAGTATTTTTGACTTTTATATTATTATAAATAATTATTTTAAACTTATTTTCTATATTATTTTAATCTTATATATGTTATAATCTAATTCTAATTAATTTTAGAATTTTATAAACTTATATATATAATTTCAAAAGTTATTTTTCTTTTACTTATATTTTATAAACTTTAATAATAAACCAAGAATTGGATAAGTTAGATTTCGCAATTTAAATTCGAAGTTTAAAGATGTAAATTTATATAACGATAATTGAATAACGAATGAACTAATATTAAGTTATGGATTCGAATTGATACGAGCCTTTAGTAGAGATGAATTTGAATTAGGTAAAAGTGAAATGAATTTGATTTCTTTAGCGACAAAAATGTGAATTTGGATATGTATAGATATAAATTTTATATAGAATTTTATAAATCGTTTGGTTTTGAGTTGGGAAAGTTGTTGAATTGAATAATAAGAATGGTTTAAAATCTTTTAAATCATTTGAATTGAATATAAGGCTTTGACTCAAATTTTAAGTAATAAATTTGAATAGTTCGATTTGAGTTAAAATATTATATGATTTGGTTTAAACTGAAACATAAGATTTTGATTTGAATTATATATAGAGCCTAAGTGATCGGATTTTCGAATTGACTTAATTCAACCCATATAAGGGAAAATTAGATTATACGATATGTTAAATTTATAAGTAAAGATTTAGAATCGTATGACATGGATATACTTTGTTTAAATTGAAATGTAAGTTTTGACATGGATCATATAGTTTGAACTTGAACCAAATGTTTAATTTTTGAGTTGACTTGAAGTGAATTCCTGAATAGTTTGAAATTTCAATTTTCGAATATATATCAAACTAAAATATTATCAAAGTTAAATATTTTAGTTTTGATCAAAATGGTAATTGAGACCTTAAAGATACGATTTTATATAAGTCGATTTTCGATTATAAATCGTTATGCGAATATTTTTCGAAAATTGAATACATTCGAAGTTAAATAGTATAGTAACGATTTATACTATATTTTGAGTCCTTTACAATAGATTTTCTAAATCGATTCGATTCAAGCGATTTTAGTAAGTTGTTTTTGAATTAAATGTAATCGAAGTTAGATATTTAATTTTGATTTCGAATTTCGAATATGGTATTTCATATAAACTATTTTATAAAGTGATTTATAAAAATAATGACCATGGTGTGAAAAATGTAAACGATTGGTTGTTAAAGAGACCAGGATAGGCTATTGTCATACTCTCCGCCAATACCGAAATCCACTTTAACAACTGTGTATGCGGTGGAGTTCTAGAATGAAGGGGAAAATTTGGCGAATGACTCTATTTGGTTTTTAACATTAATTACGGGATGCTGACTACCTTGAGTCAGCTTGACGTGGCTAAAACAGGAGCGACACATGGACGAAGTGAGGTCATTCTTCCTATCGAGCACACTTCTTCGATGCTATTCTATTACTGTTGAGATTCAGTTTGGGCCCTTTTGATTATGGGAATGTGTCTCGAGGTGAGCGGTAGTAGCTACTATGCATTACCACCAATCCGGCTCTAAAAACAGTGAATCCATCCTGGCATTCCTTGCATGCCTTGTCACATGCCTTATACGAGCCCACTACGACTTTGTTTTGTCCCGTTTTATATGGAGTGCCCTCTGGTCAACCTCCAGTTTACGGAGGAATTATGGTACTGTGTATACTATGGGAATATATAAACTGTGTAAGGGTAATCATGGTAATTTCGCTTACGCTATTTTGATATTTTTACTTTACTGGTAGACACTATTGTATATAGCGTATTATACTACATAGTATTAGTTGACGAATCCTTAGAGGATGGTGATCCCAAACATCCTTTAATTTACTGATTGCATTTCATCGAACAATTCATTTGAGTTGATTTACTTCCATGAGAATGTTAGTCCTGATCCGAGTTGTTTTGTTTTGTATTATTGCTTGGGTCAGATCGAATATTTCAGTTTTTGAGATTCACCTTTGGAGTTTGGAGCTTATATCGGATTTTTGCTTACCTATATCTACCTGTTCATCAGTTGTTCCACAAATCTAGTTGTTTCTGTTATTATGTTTCAGATTGTTATCATTTATTTATTGTATTTGACTTCCGCTGTATTATTTATGTAAACTCTATTGTAAAATTTATTTACTAGCTTCATGAACTACTATTACATTTTAAATTTTCAGCTGTGAGATATTCTATTGCTATGTATCTGTGCCTGTGATCTGTGATTATGTGATTATTTCTATTTACCCCAGAAGCTAACAACAATCTGTTGTTTTGGACATTTCGAGTTGACATGTTTTGTTGATTCGGCACGGTCAAAATGGCGGGTCTTAAATGTGGTATCAGAGCTTTGGTTTTATCAAAGCTTTAGCCTATGGGGTAGAAGCTCATTGGAGATAGGGTAGCGATACCCTATAATGAGTGGAATCAGTCATAGAATCCTTCTTGAGAGAGAGCGTATTTTTAAAAGTATAAATGGCTTTAAAATGTTTTAAACAAATGTAACAACCCGTATTTTGATAATGTGTTATAACCATAAATCTAGGCAGAATTAAATTTTAAAATAAGAACCAAGGGAAACGGGTTGCGCCATTGTGTTCGTCTCGGAATTCTGCATGAAATCGAGTCCAAGTTTTCGAAAATCGGAGTCTGTATGACCAAGTTATGTCTCCCCAAAGTTTCAGAAATTTTCAGAGTTCAAAACAGTTCGAATTCGAGTTCAAATTCGAATTTCAAAACCCAGACAGACTAGGCGGGAAATTTCCCGCCCAACACCCCAGGTCGACTGGGGGAGTCGACTGGGCAATCGACACCCCCAGGACTAGGTCGACTGCGCAGTCGACTTGGGTGTCGACCTGGTCCCCGAACCTAGTTTGGGCCTGGTTGCTCCTGCTTGACCCTGTTGGCTTGTTTGAGGGCCTGTGACGATTTTTGGCGGTTCAGATCGATTCTTGGGTTTATCCTGTGGCCTAAACTAGTTGTTGCAACTATAAAAACACCCTAAGACCTAGGCTAATCCACAACAAATCTTTCTAACACCATTATGCTGCTAAGTCTCCTCTTGAACCATGGCCGCCGCCTCCAACTTGAAGCTTAAACATTCAAACTAGATCCAAATCGAAGGCCAACGTTTCTACAATAATTCAAGGGAATAGATCAACATCTCAACAACGATCCTACGACAATTTCTATTCTTAGTTCTCAAAAACCACAATCTGTAAGCCCCAGTTACTCTTAGATCTAAACTCTAAACTTAATATGGAGATGTGTAAATTGAAGTTGAACATAAACATGATAACTACTTGAGACATACTCTTGTATATCTTTGATCTATGACTATTCCTTTTTGATCTATTATTTTAGATCTACTCTTGTTCACCCTAGATCTATTCACCTTGAACCTAGTACCGTTCATATTGAACCTTGATTTGTGGAATACTGATAAGAACTTGATTTAGGGGCCTGTTCATGTCATAACCTAAACCCTATCATTACTTTAACATGCCTGTGATGTTGTGATGTTGAAACTATTGCTAGTCACAAGTTTAGGATTATCATCTTATGTCATTTATTACTATGTTTATCACCTTATTTCATATGCCAGTGATGTTATGATCATATCTCAAGTTACACCATGCTTTCGCTGAAATCACCTTTTCCACTTTATACCCATCCTTGTTATGTTATTCCCTAGTTACATCTATTGCCTTGATTCGAATTCACGAGCGTTGGGGATGCGATTTGGGTAGTTTAGGAAAACCTGAATTTAGTATGAACTTGAAAACATGAATATTGTTATAATTTGAGCTTGGATAGGAACATGAACTTGACATGAAATTATACTTGAAAATATGAATTTGGGACATGACACTTAGATAACTTGAACGTGGCCAACTCGAGGTTGGGTTGAGTTTGCAGTATAAATCTGCCCGGAACCGCCCGGCGAATCCAGTAACTGCAAACAATAGGAGCCAATGTGAGTAGTTGGTCATATCGCACTCGAAACCCGAGGTTAGACTAGGTTATGGTGTAAAACTGCCCGGACCCGCCCGACACATCCAGTAACCATAACCAAGTCTAATGTGAGAGGTTAGGGGTGCATTAAGTAAATTAATGCCACTGGATAGGGTTAAGTCATGCACCACTTGAATATACTTAACCAATTTGACACGTTGATTTGATAGGGTTAAGTCATGAACCGCTTGAACACACTTAACCAACCTGACATATGATTCGTAGGACTAAGTCTTGAACTAGAACGACACACTTATCAATTTGACATGACACGTAGATGGGGTTAAGTCTCGATTTTAAATGACAACTTAACCTACTGAACGAAACCCTAGTTACGCGGTCCTTTTCAGCAGCAACCCACTAGATGTATCACGGTACCCTGAGACTAGGCAGGGTGGGGCACGATTGCTGAGCTGATTGTAAGCGACTAGAACGACGGCTGAGTTGGTGTGCCATTGTAGGTTCAGGTGGACTAGGGTCATGCACTTAGTCCGGAGTTGAAAAAGCAGGCATTGGGCTTCAGTAGGATTATCTGTGCATTCTTGATTCGTGTCGGTGGTTGGCACCCTAGGGCTTGATACACCCTATGGTGGACCTAGCACAGGTGACTACATTCGTGCTAGGTCCGTATGACACAGACACACGACGAGCTAGACTTGTAGGGAGCCGATTGATTAGATCATACCGTTGGACCCCGAATTAGGTCACTTCACAATATTGGGCCAAGGGATTATTTCTTGATTTATAGTTGACACAGGATTAGTATACCAGTATAGTTGGTATGGCGAACCTTGAATACGCAATGTTAGACTTGAGTTATCTTGTTAGCTTAGTTGTCATGTCAGACTTATCATCATTCCTATATTTAATTCCAATTTATTCATGTCTTGTTAACTTTACTAGTTTCTATGCTGATAGTCACTAGAGCTTACCAGTCTTTTTGACTGACCCGTTTTCTTTCGCCTCTTTGTCTTTCGTTTCCCCCGCCCCCCAGGTTCTCAGGGAGGAAACTCTAGCTCTTAGCTTGGACTTTGCTTGCTTTCTGACAGCTCAGATACGGTTTGGTCTTGAGCTATGCTATGGCTTCACTCATGCACTTTTTGGGGAATAATATTTTATTTATGTTGTTTTAAGTACTTTGCTTGATGTAATGAAATAATGACTTGGCATTTTGATGTAAGAGGTTTTGACTCTATTTTTCAGTAATGAGATTTGGTTTTTAAAGTTTATATCCACTGCTTTATATACTCTATTTTATCTATGTTCTGTCTTGTGTTATCTCTGTGCCTGTTTACTAGATAATACCCCTCCAAAACTATGGCATTCCCTTTGTGAGTGACCCTAGCGGAGGTGGGGTGTTACATTTGGTATCAGAGCAGAAGGTTACCAGACTGGGCAAAAGTTTTAAAAACCTTCTGAAACTATTTTCAAAACCGTTTATAAAGAAGCATTTTTCAAGAAAAGTTTTATTTTTAAGAAAAGGCTATTCCCCAAGAGCCATTAGCACTTTCCTTTGTTTCCTCGTTTGAATCTTTTTCCTTTTCGCTTTTCAGCATGTCTGATCTTAACCTTCCTGAGGGAGTACCCATACCTGGCTGGTTCCGAAGATACTTGGAAGCTAGGGCCAACGGCGCGGGCCCGGCAGATATCCCTCCTCCTCCTCCCCCGGTGGCCACGGTTCCTCCTCCTCCTCCTCCGGGTACCGCCTTCGCCAAAATATGCAAGGACTTTATAGGAATGGGCGGCAAGAACTTCATTGGAACTGAAACCTTCGTTGAGGCGCGAAAATGGCTAAAAGAGACTGAAGACTTGTTTGTTATTTTCGATATGGAGGATCATAGGAAAGTTCAGTTGGCAGCATGGTTGTTAAAAGAGGAAGCTGCATTTTGGTGGGAAGTCACCAACGCTACCAGGCCAACTGAGACTTGGGCAGACTTTAGAGAGAGGTTTGGGCTTAAGTTTTATCATCCGCAGAAGCGAGTCTTCAGATGGAGAGGTTCCTGGCACTCAAGCAAGGGGACTTGTCAGTTAGGGAATATGTGAATAAGTTTAATCAGCTTGCTCGGTTTGGTTTGGACTTAGTCAACACGGCTGAGAAGAAGGCTCTACGCTTTGCTCGAAGATTGAGCGAGCCACTCCACACTATGGCCATGACTCATGTACCCATGGGGGCGACCTTTGAAAGCTTGGTGAATATGGCCCTACTTCATGAAGAAGTCGAGAATGGCAAAAAGAAGGTCAAGGCGAATGAGTCTCAAGACAAGAAGGTAGACTCCGAGAAAGGAGGAAAGAACAGCAACAACAACAATGACAAGTCACGTGAGAAAAGAAAATGCAACTTCTATGGTATTGACGGGTATATAGTCCAGGACTGTAGGAAGAAGAAGATGAAGATAGGAGCATGTTTTCAATGCGGTGAAACTGGACACATCAGCAAGAACTGCTCTAAGAAGCAAGGGCAAGCCCCGCAAGAAGGACCTTCTAGGGGTACATCTTTAACTTCTTTTCCCTAGATACTCTGTTTTATCTTGTATATCCTTTCGATCCTGTCTTGAGAACCTTAGGTAGAATCCTATGAATGTAAACATGTATTTGAAACATGTTATGCTTGATGTTTGCGAATGGTTGCAAGTGGTTGCAAGTGATTGCTCGTGGTTTCATAACACACATTAGGCACTAGATCGGCTCAGACACATTTTCATATTGCATATGCATGAGTGTTTATACTTATTTATGGATGAAATTGAATGTGTTATCATATGAATGTTGCATATGGATGAATGTTTGTGCACACATATAGTCTTACGTGACTAGGGTCATTTGCATACATGTTGGATTCATGACACTAAACATATTTTGCATTAGAATGATCAATCAGGCCTAATCATTTGCATTAGATAAGGAACATATACACACACTTTCTGCATATGTTCATACATCATTAGAAATCTCTTAAGGAGAATGTTTGCTTGTGGATGATGTTTTGAGTAGATGGATGATAGATGGTAGGATACATTCTTCCTAACTTAGAGATTTCGGGGACGAAATCCTTTAAGGAGCGGAGAATGTAACAACCCGTATTTTGATAATGTGTTATAACCATAAATCTAGTCAGAATTAAATTTTAAACTAAAAACCAACGGAAACGGGTTGCGCCATTGCGTTCGTCTCGGAATTCTGCATGAAATCGAGTCCGAGTTTTCGAAAATCGGAGTCTGTATGACCATGTTATGGCTCCCCAAAGTTTCAGAAATTTTCAGAGTTCAAAACAGTTCGAATTCAAGCTCAAATTCGAATTTCAAAACCCAGACAAACTGGGCGGGAAATTTCCCGCCCAGCACCCCAGGTCGACTGGGCAGTCGACACCCCCAGGACTAGGTCGACTGCGCAGTCGACTTGGGTGTCGACCTCGTCCCCGAACCTGGTTTGGGCCTGGTTGCTCCTACTTGACCCTGTTGTCTTGTTTGAGGGCCTGTGACGATTTTTGGCGGTTCAGATCGATTCTAGGGTTTATCCTATGGCCTAAACTAGTTGTTGCAACTATAAAAACACCCTAAGACCTAGGCTAATCCATAACAAATCTTTCTAACACCGTTATGCTGCTAAGTCTCCTCTTGAACCATGGCTGCCGCCTCTAACTTGAAGCTTAAACATTCAAACTAGATCCAAATCGAAGGCCAACGTTTCTACAACAATTCAAGGGAATAGATCAACATCTCAACAACGATCCTGCGACAATTTCTGTTCTAAGTTCTCAAAAACCACGATCTGTAAGCCCCAGTTACTCTTAAATCTAAACTCTAAACTTAATATGGACATGTGTAAATTGAAGTTGAACATAAACATGATAACTACTTGAGACCTACTCTTGTATATCTTTGATCTATGACTATTCCTTTTTGATATATTATTTTAGATCTACTCTTGTTCACCCTAGATCTATTCACCTTGAACCTAGTACCGTTCATATTGAACCTTGATTTGTGGAATACTGATAAGAACTTGATTTAGGGGCCTGTTCATGTCATAACCTAAACCCTATCATTATTTTAACATGCCTGTGATGTTGTGATTTTGAAACTATTGCTAGTCACAAGTTTAGGATTATCATCTTTTGTCATTTATTGCTATGTTTATCACCCTATTTCATATGCCAGTGTTGTTATGATCATATCTCAACTTACACCATGCTTGCCCTGAAATCACCTTTGCCACTTTATACCCATCCTTGTTATGTTATTCCCTAGTTACATCTATTACCTTGATTCGAATTCACGGGCGTTGGGAATGCGATTTGGGTAGTTTAGGAAAACCTGAATTTAGTATGAACTTGAAAACATGAATATCGTTATAACTTGAGCTTGGATAGGAACATGAACTTGACATGAAATTATACTTGAAAATATGAATTTGGGACATGACACTTAGATAACTTGAACGTGGCCAACTCGAGGTTGGGTTGAGTTTGCAGTATAAATCTGCCCGGAACCGCCCGGCGAATCCAGTAACTGCAAACAATAGGACCCAATGTGAGTAGTTGGTCATATCGCACTCGTAGCCCGAGGTTAGACTAGGTTATGGTGTAAAACTGCCCGGACCCGCCCGACACATCCAGTAACCATAACCAAGTCTAATGTGAGAGGTTAGGGGTGCATTAAGTAAATTAATGCCACTGGATAGGGTTAAGTCATGGACCACTTGAATATACTTAACCAATTTGACACGTTGATTTGATAGGGTTAAGTCATGAACCGCTTGAACACACTTAACCAACCTGACATATGATTCGTAGGACTAAGTCTTGAACTAGAACGACACACTTAGTCAATTTGACATGACACGTAGATGGGGTTAAGTCTCGATTTTAAATGACAACTTAACCTGCTGAACGAAACCCTAGTTACGTGGTCCTTTTCAGCAGTAACCCCCTAGATGTATCACCGTACCCTGGGACTAGGCAGGGTGGGGCATGATTGCTGGGTTGATTGTAAGCGACCAGAACGACGGCTGAGTTGGTGCGCCATTGTAGGTTCAGGCGGACTAGGGTCGTGCACTTAGTCCGGAGTTGAAAAAGCAGGCATTGGGCATTAGTAGGATTATCTGTGCATTCTTGATTCGTGTCGGTGGTTGGCACCCTAGGGCTTGATACACCCTATGGTGGACCTAGCACAGGTGACTACATTCGTGATAGGGTCGTATGACACAGACACACGACGAGCTAGACTTGTAGGGAGCCGGTCGATTAGATCATATCGTTGGACCCCGAATTGGGTCACTTCACGATATTGGGCTAAGGGATTATTTCTTGATTTATAGTTGACACGGGATTAGTATACCAGTATAGTTGGTATGGTGAACCTTGAATACGCAATGTTAGACTTGAGTTATCTTGTTAGCTTAGTTGTCATGTCAGACTTATCATCATTCCTATATTTAATTCCAATTTATTCATGTCTTGTTAACTTTACTAGTTTCTATGCTGATAGTCACTAGGGCTTACCAGTCTTTTTGACTGACCCGTTTTCTTTCGCCTCTTTGTCTTTCGTCCCCCCCCCCAGGTTCTCAGGGAGGAAACTCTAGCTCTTAGCTTGGACTTTGCTTGCTTTCTGACAGCTCATGTACGATTTGGTCTTGAGCTATGCTATGGCTGCACTCATGTACTTTTTAGGGAATAATATTTTACTTATGTTGTTTTAAGTACTTTGCTTGATGTAATGAAATAATGACTTGGCATTTTGATGTAAGAAGTTTTGACTCTATTTTTCAGTAATGAGATTTGGTTTTAAAGTTTATATCCGCTGCTTTATATACTCTATTTTATCTATGTTCTGTCTTGTGTTATCTCTGTGCCTGTTTACTAGATAATACCCCTCCAAAACTATGGCATTCCCTTTGTGAGTGACCCTAGCGGAGGTGGGGTGTTACAACAAATATTTTTGAATATAAAATTTTCTTTAATATTTTTTTTTGTAATTTTCTTTCCATTTGAATCTGTCTTCCTTTGTAGATCCTCTCTATTAGGTTTCTTTCGTTAATTCAGCTTTGACTTAAATTATATAACTTATCTTTGTCTATAACAAGGTAAGAAGTAGAAGAAGAGTATAAATCTTCTAGCGATCCATTCTTATTAAATAATTGTTTGAAATTGTTATTATGATATAAGATTTTCTTGATGTAATATTTAAATTTTGATATATATTTGTAAACAATATTCTGTTTTGTTAATACCAATATTTTTGAAAGGATTTGATGTTTATATTTATATTTATATTATATAAGATTTAAATATGTTGATTTTGTAAGAAAATGATTTTATCTAGGATGAAATCTATAATGATATGGTTTATAAATATATGTATATTTTGGAATTTATAAATTTAAATTGGTTTACAGAGATTTTTAATTTGTGATATATTTATATTTTAAACTTGTTGATTAAACAAGTTTTAAAAGTTTGAATATTGATGGTATGGATTTGAAAATATTTGGAGATAGTATAGAATAATTTTGTTATGTATTTGATTTAATAAGAATATTATTTGTATATTTATTAAGGATTTAAGTTAAATTTTAATAAATAAATGAGTGGGGGAGAGATATAAATTTTCCCTACTTGGAAATTTTAATGATTTGAAATATATTATTTATAATATACGATTTGAAAATTTGTTATATATTATGTTTAAATACATATAAAAAATGTTTTGAGTATTCACCTGACGTTAAAAATTGTCCTATCAAATACATGGTGATTTGGGTGTATGTCTGATCAACGTATATGTTGGATCCTATATGTGTTAGATAGATATAGAGTCACACTCTAGTCGCTTGAAAATGATTCTAGTGATGACTACGGCATCATCGTTATCTATTTTCAGGTTTTGAAAGTGGGATAGCTAAATATCGCTAATCGAGATGTCGAGTGAATACTTAAACTATTTTGGCATATTTGAAAATATTTAAGTTTTTGGTTTTTATATTTCAAATTTTATATGTTTGTATAATAATAAATATGAACCATTGGTTTAAATATATAAATTATTTAATGGCTATTTCTCTACCTCGTACCTTTTCTGAGACGAAAAGGTTTAACTGGGAGAGATTGTAACGACCGGTATTTTAAGTGTATTTTCATTTAATAATTTAATTCAAATTTTGATTCTATTTTATTTTATTTATTTCAAAACTCAATTTGTTTGTAATTATTTTGATTTTTTTGTTTTTGTTTTGAAAACTAAATTTATTTTGTTTTATAAGAGCAATTTTTTTGTTATAAATATGATCTAATGATACAAATCAATATTTGTACCTCCGAATATTATTTAGTGTATACATTTAATTGAGTTAGCATTTGAATTCGAATTCATTTGGAATTTGTTTCTTAAGACTTTATTTAAATTGTAGACTCGTATTGTTGTATATTTTGTTTTCAATATTACTAAAATTATATCATTAAATTTATTTCATTTGATATCGTTTGCTTTTTGATTTGTAAAATTGTTTTTCATATATTTTCAAATCTATTCGCTTCCTTTTTAATTTAAAATTTGCTCGTTCTGTTCGTTCGTTCGTATGTCCATTCGTTCTCTGCCATTTTAAATTTCAAATGTTTGTTTCCCTTTTTATTTTGGAAACAGTCTTCTCCTTCTAAAATTTAAAACAATAGTTCAATTTGAATATAAAACCGTCGGTTCCCTTATTAACTATTATTTCATTTGTTACGTTTGATTTTGAATTTGTAACCGCACATGTTTTGGTGCGTGTCTCCAAATTGGTCTGTTTCTCATGCTTACTGAAACAACTAAAGAATAGTTCAAAATCCATGTTCAATTCCAAAGCAATGGTCCAATTTTTCTTTAATATTGAAACCCTTTGTTACAACAGCTGCTGCGTTTGCAGTACCCAATGCCACACCATCTTCTCAAATGCTTTTTAAAAAATGGAAGAAAACCAAATGCCAAAATAGAACTGCTCATTTTTCTTCTTTCCATCACAACTTCTTTCCTCTTCTAACCAAACGTTGTTCGTATAGTGATATAAATGAAGTAAACAAATATTTTTGCGATCCTTTACTAATCCATCCCACCTCGCAAATTCTCTTCCCAACAATTGTATGTTTTCTCTCATCGTCCCTGTTCCTTCTGCCCAGCCTCTCCCACGTCCACTCCGGCCATCCGCCTCTCCTTCCTGCCTTTCCACCTGAAGCGCGCCACCAACCAGCTCACCCACACTCTCCACTCCTTCCACATCGCCTCTCCGCCCTGTCCGTCATTTTAAGCTCCTCCGCCCAGCTTTTCGCCCTGCCCTTTATTCAATCTGCATCTTATCGAGCTAGCCCCGCCCTGACCTGCTCCCCAATAGCCAAAGCCGACCCAATGTTTCCTTCTGCCCCGCTGACTTGACCCTCTCCTCTATTCTGAAGTCGAACCCACATGAGTCCCCGCCTTCCAAAAGCTGTCACCACTGCTCCTCCCGCTGTTTCGATAATGCCCGGACCCCTGCTCCTCCCTTCGAGCCCGCATAAACCATTCTCCTTCCCTGAGCATCTTGCTTCCTTGCTTGAGTCTGCGCGCTAGTCTGAATATGGGTTTGAATACATATATTTTTTAATGTCTCTTTTACTGTGTGCGATGCTTTTGTGATTGCATGTGTGAGCTTATTATTTATTTGGGTTTGTTTTGTTGTGTGAGTTTAATTATATGAGAGAGTGTTTTAATTCTTGTGTGAGTATGTGTATATATGTAAATATATATCTATATATATACTTTGTGAGTCCGGTGTGTGGTGTGTTGCGTTTATAAAAATATGTGGTGAGTTATAATATATATTTATTTAGTTTAGCATATATATATTTGTTAATATAGATGTCCTAATGATTTTGGGTTGTTTATGTAATTTATATATATACGGTTTTGATGTGAGCGTGTGCTTTGCGTTATGTTGATTTAAAATATTTCATTTCATATATATTTGTTGGGTTTATTTTTAAATTAAATTTGGGGTTGAGTTCGAAACCCATTTCCAAAACCAAGTAGTCGTACCATCCCAAAACCAGATATCTGTACCGATCAATTGAGAAATTCCCTAACCTCCTCTTATCAAAATAAAATAAAATATTGAGTGATTATCAAGTTGACTCTATTCTGGATCGTGCCTTGAAGTCGCTGTTTCAATTCGGTGAAAAATTCGCCTGTTGTTTCCAATCTGTTCCACGGAAGGTGAGTTTATCTCACACCTGACTTACATTTCTCATGGATGTTAGATCAATAATGAGTTGTTATATGAAATGTATAGGATTGATGATAGAAATTATTTGATTTGATATATATGCACATTTCATATGTGACACGATATATGCAACACCCCGTAATTTTAAATATTAAATTAACGAATTTAAGAACATTTAATTTTTAGAAGAAGAATTAGGTGAAACGGGTTACACCATTGCGTTCATCTCGGAATTCTGCTAGAGAGAGTCCGAGTTTGCGTAAATCGGGCTCCGTATGAAGAAGATATGGAGTTCATAAGATTTCAAGTTTAAACCGATATTAATTAAAATAATATCAAAACTGTTCAAAATTCGAAATTCGTTCAAAGTGGGCTAAGCGGGAAATTTCCCGCTCAGAGGTATCGACCCCCCCAAGGGGATTCGACATAGGTCTCGACCCCCCTATAGGGGAGTCGACATAGGTGCCGACCCCCTCCCTCCCCTTCCCCTAGGGAGTCGACCCCTTTTTGATCTAGAACCAGTGACGAATTTTCATAGGCCTGAGTTGATGTGGCCTTCTCTGATTGGCCAATGACTAACTTATGAGGTATAAGGGCTTATGTGTCGTGCTATAGTTGGCTGGATGACACATCTCTTTGGTTTGATGGCACTGATTTCTCCAAAACTAATCTAAAAGCTAGAATTAATCCTAGACTTCTATATAAACACCCCTAAACCTTAACCCTAAACCTCACAATCTCATTTTATGAAGCCGTCATGTTGTCCATCCCTATGCTAGGCTAGCCTCCATCTTCTCCAAATTAGAAATCAAGCTAGAAAGGTCCAAACCAAATCCAAACTAGAGAATCAAACGTCTACATCAAAGGATAGCTTAACAAATTCAAAAATCAAATCCCAGAAAACAAGATCCATTCATTTTCTATAAGTTCATGTTATTTTCAGATTTGAACACCTAATATCTTGGCATGTAATAAAATGGATCTAAGTCTATGCTTGATGATGAGACAATCTTTTCAGATTTACCCCTATCTTTTTATTGAATCTATGATTTTACATGCCTAAGAAGTTATTATATCGATTCAGTCATGCCTATCTTTTTTGAACATCGAATATATAATCCTTTTTGGTTCATGATGCTATTCTTATGCCTATGATAATGATTGTATCAGCTTATTCAAGAATCTATCTTTGTAATTGGATCTAAATTTCTTGTATTAGTTATTGTAACAACCCGTAAAATGCGAGCCAGTTTGAAATTTTTATTTTTGCAATTTTAGCGAATTTTGATTATTTAAAATGAATTATTTTAAATAATATCGACGTGAAATTTATTTTGAATAGAATTCGACGTATATATTATATACGTCGTCGTTAAAATATATAATAATTATATATAATTATAAAAGGAATTGAAAATGGCGCGGTAGTTCGAAAATTCGATTTCTTATTTCAAATGAATATACAGAATTCAATATAAGTCAGAATTGAACGAAACAAGAAATATTTGAATCTGTATAACTATATCTTTATAACGAAGTTAACAAACTGAGATTTCATTTTAGAAATGATAAGATATGTCCAGTTGAAAATTAGAAATAGTCGCTGTGGAATTTATATATATTTTTATATATATAAGGCCCTTAAAAATGGACATTTTGCAAACGACCTCGGATTTCGACGAAACCAGTTTTGTTGGGTCCGTGATGTCGAGTTATTGCTAGATTCCAAATTTCATAATTTTTCGAATCAATATGTGAGCGTGGCAAAGGAAAACGCGTTTGACCAGTTTCAGTTGATTTTAATCGACTGGAAATTGGCCATTTTTCAAACGGTCTCAGAATTCGTCAAAACTAGTTTTGTTAGGACCGTATCGTCAATACGAAGCTAGAAAATATTTTTCTGGAATTTTTCTAGTTAGTATGTGACCCCGGTAATTTGAAATGTGCGTTTAAAATTCAATATAGTGATTTAAATGTAAATTTAACGGAAACGGATTGTAACAATCGAATCAGCTAGCGATACATATCCCATTGTGTTCGGAATGGGGGTAAAACGCTATGGACGACAGGCGGTGGGCCTCGTTTCGAGGTCGTATGTGAAAGTCAACTCTTTAGGTTAAAATAAATTAATTAATTAATAATAATAAAAAAAAAATATTCTCTCTTTCCCTATAACCTCTGGCCCCCCCCTGTACGTTTCAGTTCAGAATCGAAACGAAGAAAAAAAAAAAAAAAACGGATCGAGCGTCGAACCTCCGCCCAGCCCCACCGCGCTCTGTCGCTGGCCGCCCACCACCGCCATGTCTCCCTAGACCCGCGCCCCCCACCTCGACGCAGCCAAAGCTCACCCAGCCGCCGATTCGATTTCCGCCCCCCCAAATCGCCCAAAACGACGACGCCGACTCCATCTCCGCCAACCACCCCCTGCTGCTCGGTTCGACGTAAGACGACCCCCCCCCTCTTCAAAATACTGTAAGTATTTCAATGTATTTTATTTTTATTTTAATTTCGATTTTAGGTTTAAAACTGAATTTTTAAGTTAAGTTAAAACTGAATTTTTAAGTTAAGTTAAAACTGAATTTTTAAGTTAAGTTAAAACTGAATTTTTAAGTTAAGTTAAAACTGATTTTTAAATTAAGTTAAAACTGATTTTTAAGTTAAGTTAAAACTGATTTTTAAGTTAAGTTAAAACTGATTTTTAAGTTAAGTTAAAAACTGATTTTTATGTTAGTAAAATGATTAGAATTTTTATATATTGAACTTCGATGTAAAAATAGAATTTTTATATATTGAACTTCGATGTAAAAATAGAATTTTTATATATTGAACTTCGATAGAAAAAATAAAATTTTTATATATTGAACTTCGATAGAAAAATAGAATTTTTATATATTGAACTTCGATAGAAAAATAGAATTTTTATATATTGAACTTCGATAGAAAAATAAAATTTTTATATATTGAACTTCGATAGAAAAATAGAATTTTTATATATTGAACTTCGATAGAAAAATAGAATTTTTATATATTGAACTTCGATAGAAAAATAGAATTTTTATATATTGAACATCGAAGTAAAAATTCGATTTTTATATATTGAATAGCGAAGTAAAAATGTGATTTTTACGTATGTAGTGAAAGCAGCAACGAAGGTGACAAAAAGGCGAAACGACGAAGACTTCTGCAAAAGAAGAGCCGTGGAGCTAGGATAGCTATATGTGAGAATTTCTCACCTTTCTATTTCTTTTCTAGTTATATATTTATACTAGGATGCAGACGGTTCTTAGTAGCACCCGACACAACCGTCCACAGACCATGGACTTGTTTGTTTGAATGTTTGGTGATTGATTGCGATATTGGTTTGAATGTGATTTGTGGTGTGAAAAATCGAATCGATAAATTGGTTAGGATTAGACGTGCGCCGTTATAAGGCGAAGGAGTAAGGCTAGGTTAGACTCTTACTCCAAATTTTGTGGTTTGCATAACGAAATTGATTTGATTGATGAGTGAATGGCGTGGGCCTTCACTAGACCGGGGATAAGGCTAGGCCTCGTCCCGTTTCTAGTATCGTGCCGTTATGCCGCCGAAATTTTCTAAAATGTGTTAGAAAAATAAAAATATCATTTTATTTAAAGAATGAACTTAATAGAAATTCATAGGTTGGAATAAAATGTTTTATCGTTAAAAATATAATTTTTAACGTGAAGTGAATAAAATAAAATATTCATTTATAAACCGGACGGTTTGTTTATGTACACCTATTTGAATGACATTGATTGGGACGATAAATTTTACACATCGCCCAACAGCACAAATAAAATAGGTGTTTGATTGTTTGAAACCCCACACGGGTGTTGGGATGAAATTTGAAGTTCACTCATCCTGATTGATTAAATATGTCGATCGATCGATTGACAGGCTGTTATAAGCGTTGAATATCTATATTTGATGCTTATACAGTGTAGTGCACTTTGGTTGATGGTTGATTATTTTTCAATGCTATGATATACATGTGTTGTATGAAAATCCATATAATTAACTTTATATGGTAATTGATTGGGCCTCATTCCAATTTGAAAAATAAATAATATTATAAAATAAAAGTTCATGTGTTGACAGTACTCATTCATTGAGATTGGTCATGTGTTGAACGAAATATTTTGATAATAACAACTATTTTGAAAATAGAAATTTATGAAGCCGTGTTGATTAGATTGACGCCATTTTGACGTGAACGATATTTATATCGATTTTATCGATTTCGAAATGAAATGAATTGAAAACGATTTCGAAATGAAATGAATTGAAAACGATTTCGAAATGAAATGAATTGAAAACGATTTCGAAATGAAATGAATTGAAAACGATTTCGAAATGAATTGAATATATAACGATTTCGAAATGAATTGAATATAAAACGATTTCGAAATGAATTGAATATATAACGATTTCGAAATGAATTGAATTGAAAACGATTTCGAAATGAAATGAATTGAAATGAATTCAAATTGAATTGAAATTTGAATTGAATAGAAATCGATTTTAAAACGAATTTATAAAGAAGAATTCAATTTTGATTTGAATTGAAATGGAAGTTGAAAATGTTTTTGAAACGAATTCAAAACTATTTATATAATTCGTTTTAAATAGAAATCGACGAAATATATATTATATATATTATATATATAATATAATGGCCTGAATAGAACGCGCCGCGCCGCGGCAGTTCGCGAATTTCGACCATTTATTTCAAACGGACATTACGGGAGATCCGACCGTCGGATTCTCCTAAAACCGGAACCGTTGGGTTCGTATCGAAAAGAGCTTTCTAAAGAATATTAGAAATTAGAAATCTAACGGTTGGATTTGGAATTATGTCCAAATCAAATTCGAAAAAGGTCGCTGTAAGTGCAGTTCGATGGCCATTGATGGAAATCGACTGTACGGGCCTTGATAAAATTATTAAAAATAGTAATAATTTATGTAAAATCATAAGAAATGATTTAGAAAGGATTGGGATGAAAAACTCCATATTCGAAAAGATAAAAATAGATTTTTATCGAAATGAACTAGTTTTGAACTAGAATTATAATTCTATTTATTTTTAAATAAATAAATTGAATTCGAAAAGGGTTTTAAAAATAACCAAAATTTCCAATGATTGCATTGGAGTGGATTTGAATCGAAATTGTCTTCGGAATATTTCGATGTTGTAATTCGTGATTATACAGGTGTTGTTATGGAAATTTGAAAGATATATAGTTATATCGTTATTTCCAATACGACATTTGTTAGTCGTAGAATTCGATATTGAATATAAGCCGATATATTTTCTATTCAGAGCCTTGTATTGAATATCGAATGTGATTTGGGTTTGTCGTGAATGGTGTCTTCACTAACACTGTTCTTGAACCCAGTTGAGAAAAGATTAAATCTTTTTACTTAGATTTAACGAAGGTACCAATTAAATAATATTTAATTGGAATTGAATTGATATTAATTTTTGGGTTTATCGTGAACAGTGTTTTAAATAACACTCGTTCTTTAACCCGATAATTAATGAATGTGATTTTGGGTTTTATCGTGAACCGTGTTTTAAATGACACTGATTCTTTAACCCAGTTAACGATTAAAACTAAGTGGAGTTTTAATGAATCTTTAATTAGATTGAAATGATCGAAAATGGAGTATCACCAGTTTTGCTCCAGGCGATAGTTAAATCTTTAATTAGATTTGAACGTGAAATGGTAATTGAATTTACCGATAACACTGTGGTGTTAGATATGAAGTATTACCAGTTTTACTTCATGGGATGAATAGGTTGGGATTGGGGAATTAAAACAAATGATTACTTCGGTAAGGTTCGTTAATCCCGACTAGTTTGAATTGATATTCAAAAAAAAAAATAGATTAAAGAATAAATTCAAGGAATTTATCTTGGATAAAATTAATGGGAACATTTCCCTATGAATGTGAAATTTAGAAACTAACTGTCGGTTGGCCAAGCAGAATGGTTTTCTGGATATTGATCTGATGTTGGTTTCGGCCTTCGGGGTTAATATTTGGGAAATTATTCTCTTGATTAATTTACGGTTAGTGACTGATGAATTGGAATGAGGCGTATGTTGTGTTTGTGTAACACTTATTTAAAATATACGCGAGTTATTCGGAAAGACCGGGTTTATCCCATTCTGAATAACCGATACGACGATAAGTCGATGATGAAGACGATGGTCGAAGACCGGAGGTCTTCACGTCGTTTGGGTGATAACTGATGATCTTGATTGGGCTGTACACCCAAGAAGATGGAAACAGTTGGTGATCGTCTAGACGTACTTGGAGATCGATGGATATGCGGGGTACTAGGTGCTCCCGGTTTCGTTCAGACCCAGAACGGACTTGTAAATGGACTGTGTGTCTGACATCGGATTTCATTCTGTGTGACTGATATCGGTTGCATAGGATGGTTTGCCTGTGTGGCATGCTAAGATGCAAATGATCAAGGCTTCTGTTGAAAAGCAAAGTCTTGTGGTTGGTGATCAAAGCACGGCCTTTGTGGCGTAGCTTTGTGTAACGTTTACTTCGCGAGTTTCACACCCGGTATGAACCAAAAACGGGAGAAAGGACCTCAGGGAGGGCCTACGTTTCTTCCTAGTTAGAAGTGGCGTCAGTGGTTTTACACGCCCTGACGAGTTTGACTTATGTGGTTGTTGCTGTTGCGAGGCGCCTCGGATTGATCGGTCGTTCTCGAACCGATGGAGTCATTTAGTTGGCTCGTTTACGCCCCAAAGGGCGGGGAAACGTAGTGTTCAGGCATTTTAATCCACATCGGTGGACCGGCCCTGTCGCTCCTAGGGTCACTCGAGCTCTGATCCTGAGACTGGGGCTAGGCAGCCTCGAATCGGTTGAGGACTATCTTTTGCCTCGGTTCATAGACGGAAATCCAATTTCCAAATACGTGACATTTGCGGTTTTAATTGTAATCCTATATATGGCGACATAGTGGGATGGGGCGCTTATGCCGCCTATGATTGATACTTATGATTTGAAGTTGTTTTACACACTTATAATAGTATCAAATGATTTGTTTTAAAACGTATCAAACATTCTTTGGCTGTTATAAGGGAAAACCCTATCCTCGACTGCGTTGCATTGTGTGATGGGACCTGGGTCTTATAACAGCTTCATTTTTCTTTATTTAGCATTGCGCTATTTGTTTTATGCACTGGTATTCTTGGGAGGAAACCCGTTCCGTGTTATACGGCGTGGTCCCTTGATTTACCTAATGATTTAAAATAAAGATTAATAACTGTTTTAGTTCTCACACCAGTCACATGACTGACCTGGAGTTTATTGTTTTAACCTAAACTCTGGGTGCCCTTATTTTGACACGGGCAGCTAGTAGTTTTGGTTTTGCAGATTTATATTCACAGAATCCTGGTTTACAGCTGGAACGATATCCGGAAAGCTTTGTATCCGTATATCTTCTTCTAGTTGTGTATTGTATTATTTTCCGCTGCTATGTATTTAAATGTAATTTAAATCTCTGATATTTCTGTGTAATATTCCTTTATACTCTGTATATTCTTGTAATCTGATGCACTGTTGTAATATACAATGAAACGTTCTTCTGTATGCGTTCTGATTTGTCGTGTTCTCAAAACGATAGGGCGTTTCGAACGGTCTGGGTCGGTTTAGCGACTGGTTCGGACCGAGCGAAATTCCTTGCCGTCACAGTTGGTATCAGAGCTTTGGTTTACAAAGCTAGAGAACAAGACACATTTGAACCATACGAAAGAATTCATCAGATATTGGATTAGTAATATCCAATTAGAATGACTCGTTAGAGAAAGGATCAGTAGTATCCTAGAACGAGTGTGAAGAGTATATTTTTCAAATGAAAACAATTTTTGTTTTGAAAATTTAAATCAATTATTCGTATTTGATTATCAATTTATATTGAGTTGGACAGTCCAGTATATATAGATTTTGCGTATACGTCTGATCCGCGTGTATTCGAAATTTTAATATACTGGATAGATATAGAATCACACTCTAGTCGCCCGAAGATGATTCTGATGATAGTTCGAACATCATCAGAATTGGTATTCGTGTTTCGAAGGTGTGATTTCTTTATATTTCCATTAGACTGGTGTGAGAACCAAAACTTATATAGTTAGAACACTTTGTTGTGAATTGGCATCCAAAACATGATTTTTTGTATATGTATCAAAATTATGAATTTGAAACTCTAATTCACTAATTGATTGATGTTTGTGTGGTTTGTTTATTTGTTTGCTAATTTTGAACCATTATGCCTAATTGAACCAAATATTGAACTGTAGTGAAATTGGTCGCATTTGCTTGCATATACATATATATCATTGAACAGGTCATAGCAAGGAGGCTAGAGCAGAGAATAAAATTTGTTTGCCCGACAAATAGGTACATGTTTACTACATAATTTCCTGTTTTGTTTGGGTGATGATGATTTTGTGAGCCTATTGGCTAGCCGCTTGGCTTTTTCTTTTTCTTTTTGAGATCTGAAGGACCGGGGAAGCTATTTGAAATTCCCCGATGCTCCCGGTGCAGGGGAGGTTATGGCGAAATTTTTCAAAAATTTAGGGTGTTAGCCGAATTTTTGAAGTTTTAAAAATTCTCAGAAACTAAAGAGTTGGAGAATGGAAGCCAGATCGAACGTAGAGTTGAATAATCAAACCACTTTCGACTTTGTTCCTTTTCGGGGATGAAAAGTTTTAAGTAGGGGAGATTGTAACAACCCGTAAAATGCGAGCCAGTTTGAAATTTTTATTTTTGCAATTTTAGCGAATTTTGATTATTTAAAATGAATTATTTTAAATAATATCGACGTGAAATTTATTTTGAATAGAATTCGACGTATATATTATATACGTCGTCGTTAAAATATATAATAATTATATATAATTATAAAAGGAATTGAAAATGGCGCGGTAGTTCGAAAATTCGATTTCTAATTTCAAATGAATATACAGAATTCAATATAAGTCAGAATTGAACGAAACAAGAAATATTTGAATCTGTATAACTATATCTTTATAACGAAGTTAACAAACTGAGATTTCATTTTAGAAATGATAAGATATGTCCAGTTGAAAATTAGAAATAGTCGCTGTGGAATTTATATATATTTTTATATATATAAGGCCCTTAAAAATGGACATTTTGCAAACGACCTCGGATTTCGACGAAACCAGTTTTGTTGGGTCCGTGATGTCGAGTTATTGCTAGATTCCAAATTTCATAATTTTTCGAATCAATATGTGAGCGTGGCAAAGGAAAACGCGTTTGACCAGTTTCAGTTGATTTTAATCGACTGGAAATTGGCCATTTTTCAAACGGTCTCAGAATTCGTCAAAACTAGTTTTGTTAGGACCGTATCGTCAATACGAAGCTAGAAAATATTTTTCTGGAATTTTTCTAGTTAGTATGTGACCCCGGTAATTTGAAATGTGCGTTTAAAATTCAATATAGTGATTTAAATGTAAATTTAACGGAAACGGATTGTAACAATCGAATCAGCTAGCGATACATATCCCATTGTGTTCGGAATGGGGGTAAAACGCTATGGACGACAGGCGGTGGGCCTCGTTTCGAGGTCGTATGTGAAAGTCAACTCTTTAGGTTAAAATAAATTAATTAATTAATAAAAAAAAAAATATTCTCTCTTTCCCTATAACCTCTGGCCCCCCCCCTGTACGTTTCAGTTCAGAATCGAAACGAAGAAAAAAAAAACGGATCGAGCGTCGAACCTCCGCCCAGCCCCACCGCGCTCTGTCGCTGGCCGCCCACCACCGCCATGTCTCCCTAGACCCGCGCCCCCCACCTCGACGCAGCCAAAGCTCACCCAGCCGCCGATTCGATTTCCGCCCCCCCCCCCCCAAATCGCCCAAAACGACGACGCCGACTCCATCTCCGCCAACCACCCCCTGCTGCTCGGTTCGACGTAAGACGACCCCCCCCCTCTTCAAAATACTGTAAGTATTTCAATGTATTTTATTTTTATTTTAATTTCGATTTTAGGTTTAAAACTGAATTTTTAAGTTAAGTTAAAACTGAATTTTTAAGTTAAGTTAAAACTGAATTTTTAAGTTAAGTTAAAACTGAATTTTTAAGTTAAGTTAAAACTGAATTTTTAAGTTAAGTTAAAACTGAATTTTTAAGTTAAGTTAAAACTGATTTTTAAGTTAAGTTAAAACTGATTTTTAAGTTAAGTTAAAACTGATTTTTAAGTTAAGTTAAAACTGATTTTTAAGTTAAGTTAAAAACTGATTTTTATGTTAGTAAAATGATTAGAATTTTTATATATTGAACTTCGATGTAAAAATAGAATTTTTATATATTGAACTTCGATGTAAAAATAGAATTTTTATATATTGAACTTCGATAAAAAAAATAGAATTTTTATATATTGAACTTCGATAGAAAAATAGAATTTTTATATATTGAACTTCGATAGAAAAATAGAATTTTTATATATTGAACTTCGATAGAAAAATAGAATTTTTATATATTGAACTTCGATAGAAAAATAGAATTTTTATATATTGAACTTCGATAGAAAAATAGAATTTTTATATATTGAACTTCGATAGAAAAATAGAATTTTTATATATTGAACATCGAAGTAAAAATTCGATTTTTATATATTGAATAGCGAAGTAAAAATGTGATTTTTACGTATGTAGTGAAAGCAGCAACGAAGGTGACAAAAAGGCGAAACGACGAAGACTTCTGCAAAAGAAGAGCCGTGGAGCTAGGATAGCTATATGTGAGAATTTCTCACCTTTCTATTTCTTTTCTAGTTATATATTTATACTAGGATGCAGACGGTGCTTAGTAGCACCCGACACAACCGTCCACAGACCATGGACTTGTTTGTTTGAATGTTTGGTGATTGATTGCGATATTGGTTTGAATGTGATTTGTGGTGTGAAAAATCGAATCGATAAATTGGTTAGGATTAGACGTGCGCCGTTATAAGGCGAAGGAGTAAGGCTAGGTTAGACTCTTACTCCAAATTTTGTGGTTTGCATAACGAAATTGATTTGATTGATGAGTGAATGGCGTGGGCCTTCACTAGACCGGGGATAAGGCTAGGCCTCGTCCCGTTTCTAGTATCGTGCCGTTATGCCGCCGAAATTTTCTAAAATGTGTTAGAAAAATAAAAATATCATTTTATTTAAAGAATGAACTTAATAGAAATTCATAGGTTGGAATAAAATGTTTTATCGTTAAAAATATAATTTTTAACGTGAAGTGAATAAAATAAAATATTCATTTATAAACCGGACGGTTTGTTTATGTACACCTATTTGAATGACATTGATTGGGACGATAAATTTTACACATCGCCCAACAGCACAAATAAAATAGGTGTTTGATTGTTTGAAACCCCACATGGGTGTTGGGATGAAATTTGAAGTTCACTCATCCTGATTGATTAAATATGTCGATCGATCGATTGACAGGCTGTTATAAGCGTTGAATATCTATATTTGATGCTTATACAGTGTAGTGCACTTTGGTTGATGGTTGATTATTTTTCAATGCTATGATATACATGTGTTGTATGAAAATCCATATAATTAACTTTATATGGTAATTGATTGGGCCTCATTCCAATTTGAAAAATAAATAATATTATAAAATAAAAGTTCATGTGTTGACAGTACTCATTCATTGAGATTGGTCATGTGTTGAACGAAATATTTTGATAATAACAACTATTTTGAAAATAGAAATTTATGAAGCCGTGTTGATTAGATTGACGCCATTTTGACGTGAACGATATTTATATCGATTTTATCGATTTCGAAATGAAATGAATTGAAAACGATTTCGAAATGAAATGAATTGAAAACGATTTCGAAATGAAATGAATTGAAAACGATTTCGAAATGAAATGAATTGAAAACGATTTCGAAATGAAATGAATTGAAAACGATTTCGAAATGAAATGAATTGAAAACGATTTCGAAATGAATTGAATATATAACGATTTCGAAATGAATTGAATATAAAACGATTTCGAAATGAATTGAATATATAACGATTTCGAAATGAATTGAATTGAAAACGATTTCGAAATGAAATGAATTGAAATGAATTCAAATTGAATTGAAATTTGAATTGAAATTTGAATTGAATAGAAATCGATTTTAAAACGAATTTATAAAGAAGAATTCAATTTTGATTTGAATTGAAATGGAAGTTGAAAATGTTTTTGAAACGAATTCAAAACTATTTATATAATTCGTTTTAAATAGAAATCGACGAAATATATATTATATATATTATATATATAATATAATGGCCTGAATAGAACGCGCCGCGCCGCGGCAGTTCGCGAATTTCGACCATTTATTTCAAACGGACATTACGGGAGATCCGACCGTCGGATTCTCCTAAAACCGGAACCGTTGGGTTCGTATCGAAAAGAGCTTTCTAAAGAATATTAGAAATTAGAAATCTAACGGTTGGATTTGGAATTATGTCCAAATCAAATTCGAAAAAGGTCGCTGTAAGTGCAGTTCGATGGCCATTGATGGAAATCGACTGTACGGGCCTTGATAAAATTATTAAAAATAGTAATAATTTATGTAAAATCATAAGAAATGATTTAGAAAGGATTGGGATGAAAAACTCCATATTCGAAAAGATAAAAATAGATTTTTATCGAAATGAACTAGTTTTGAACTAGAATTATAATTCTATTTATTTTTAAATAAATAAATTGAATTCGAAAAGGGTTTTAAAAATAACCAAAATTTCCAATGATTGCATTGGAGTGGATTTGAATCGAAATTGTCTTCGGAATATTTCGATGTTGTAATTCGTGATTATACAGGTGTTGTTATGGAAATTTGAAAGATATATAGTTATATCGTTATTTCCAATACGACATTTGTTAGTCGTAGAATTCGATATTGAATATAAGCCGATATATTTTCTATTCAGAGCCTTGTATTGAATATCGAATGTGATTTGGGTTTGTCGTGAATGGTGTCTTCACTAACACTGTTCTTGAACCCAGTTGAGAAAAGATTAAATCTTTTTACTTAGATTTAACGAAGGTACCAATTAAATAATATTTAATTGGAATTGAATTGATATTGATTTTTGGGTTTATCGTGAACAGTGTTTTAAATAACACTCGTTCTTTAACCCGATAATTAATGAATGTGATTTTGGGTTTTATCGTGAACCGTGTTTTAAATGACACTGATTCTTTAACCCAGTTAACGATTAAAACTAAGTGGAGTTTTAATGAATCTTTAATTAGATTGAAATGATCGAAAATGGAGTATCACCAGTTTTGCTCCAGGCGATAGTTAAATCTTTAATTAGATTTGAACGTGAAATGGTAATTGAATTTACCGATAACACTGTGGTGTTAGATATGAAGTATTACCAGTTTTACTTCATGGGATGAATAGGTTGGGATTGGGGAATTAAAACAAATGATTACTTCGGTAAGGTTCGTTAATCCCGACTAGTTTGAATTGATATTCAAAAAAAAATAGATTAAAGAATAAATTCAAGGAATTTATCTTGGATAAAATTAATGGGAACATTTCCCTATGAATGTGAAATTTAGAAACTAACTGTCGGTTGGCCAAGCAGAATGGTTTTCTGGATATTGATCTGATGTTGGTTTCGGCCTTCGGGGTTAATATTTGGGAAATTATTCTCTTGATTAATTTACGGTTAGTGACTGATGAATTGGAATGAGGCGTATGTTGTGTTTGTGTAACACTTATTTAAAATATACGCGAGTTATTCGGAAAGACCGGGTTTATCCCATTCTGAATAACCGATACGACGATAAGTCGATGATGAAGACGATGGTCGAAGACCGGAGGTCTTCACGTCGTTTGGGTGATAACTGATGATCTTGATTGGGCTGTACACCCAAGAAGATGGAAACAGTTGGTGATCGTCCAGACGTACTTGGAGATCGATGGATATGCGGGGTACTAGGTGCTCCCGGTTTCGTTCAGACCCAGAACGGACTTGTAAATGGACTGTGTGTCTGACATCGGATTTCATTCTGTGTGACTGATATCGGTTGCATAGGATGCTTTGCCTGTGTGGCATGCTAAGATGCAAATGATCAAGGCTTCTGTTGAAAACCAAAGTCTTGTGGTTGGTGATCAAAGCACGGCCTTTGTGGCGTAGCTTTGTGTAACGTTTACTTCGCGAGTTTCACACCCGGTATGAACCAAAAACGGGAGAAAGGACCTCAGGGAGGGCCTACGTTTCTTCCTAGTTAGAAGTGGCGTCAGTGGTTTTACACGCCCTGACGAGTTTGACTTATGTGGTTGTTGCTGTTGCGAGGCGCCTCGGATTGATCGGTCGTTCTCGAACCGATGGAGTCATTTAGTTGGCTCGTTTACGCCCCAAAGGGCGGGGAAACGTAGTGTTCAGGCATTTTAATCCACATCGGTGGACCGGCCCTGTCGCTCCTAGGGTCACTCGAGCTCTGATCCTGAGACTGGGGCTAGGCAGCCTCGAATCGGTTGAGGACTATCTTTTGCCTCGGTTCATAGACGGAAATCCAATTTCCAAATACGTGACATTTGCGGTTTTAATTGTAATCCTATATATGGCGACATAGTGGGATGGGGCGCTTATGCCGCCTATGATTGATACTTATGATTTGAAGTTGTTTTACACACTTATAATAGTATCAAATGATTTGTTTTAAAACGTATCAAACATTCTTTGGCTGTTATAAGGGAAAACCCTATCCTCGACTGCGTTGCATTGTGTGATGGGACCTGGGTCTTATAACAGCTTCATTTTTCTTTATTTAGCATTGCGCTGTTTGTTTTATGCACTGGTATTCTTGGGAGGAAACCCGTTCCGTGTTATACGGCGTGGTCCCTTGATTTACCTAATGATATAAAATAAAGATTAATAACTGTTTTAGTTCTCACACCAGTCACATGACTGACCTGGAGTTTATTGTTTTAACCTAAACTCTGGGTGCCCTTATTTTGACACGGGCAGCTAGTAGTTTTGGTTTTGCAGATTTATATTCACAGGATCCTGGTTTACAGCTGGAACGATATCCGGAAAGCTTTGTATCCGTATATCTTCTTCTAGTTGTGTATTGTATTATTTTCCGCTGCTATGTATTTAAATGTAATTTAAATCTCTGATATTTCTGTGTAATATTCCTTTATACTCTGTATATTCTTGTAATCTGATGCACTGTTGTAATATACAATGAAACGTTCTTCTGTATGCGTTCTGATTTGTCGTGTTCTCAAAACGATAGGGCGTTTCGAACGGTCTGGGTCGGTTTAGCGACTGGTTCGGACCGAGCGAAATTCCTTGCCGTCACAGTTATGTTGTTACATGCCTATTTTTATGCATATTCTTATTTTTATGCTCCTTCTCTCTCTTCCCCTATTTCCTTTTTCTTTTATGAACCTAGGTTACCTTCGAACCTAGGCTGAAATCGCGAAATACGAACGATTGGAATACAGGGAATATTTGGGTATAACCTATTTTGGGTAAATATTGGGCATAATATGTTTGGTGAAATAATTGGGCATAACATATTCGGTGAAATTGTCGGGCATAACTTGTAATTGATATTGGGGCATTATTATCATTATAACTGCAAGTTTGGGTTAGTTGGCATGTAATCAAATTTTGTGGGTAAACTGTAAATTGGAATATTAAATCCAGATTAGGCATAACTATTGGTTAGGATGCTAAGCATAATATATATTGTGATTTTGGAGCATGACTATTATTGTAAATACGTGAAGATTGGGTGTAGCCAATTTTGATTAATAATTTGTAATTGAATTTGTTTGGCATAACTTGAGAATTGAAACATGACTAGTATTTTGAAATTGGGATAATTAGCATATAAAATCTAGACTTGGACATGTACGGTAAATATGTAAATTTGCTAAAAGATGAACATGCCTAACCCGAGGTTAGATTGAGTTGCGGTGTAAAACTACCCGGAACCGCCCTATACATCCAGTAACCGTAACAACACAGATCCAATGTGAGAGGTTAGTGCATTTATCCCAAAACCCGAGGTTGGAATGAGTTTGCGGTGGAAGTCTGTCCGGAACCGCTCATTCGCACATCCAGCAACCACAACCAACAGTTCTAATGTGAGAGGTTAAGGCATTAATGAATGAATTAATGCTAATAAACAAGACATGATGAATGGGTAAGGTTAAGTTAATAAGAAACCCTCAACCAATATAACATGATGAATGGGTAGGGTCAAGTTAATAAGAAACGCTTAACCAATATAACATGCCGAATGGGTAGGGTTAAGTTAATAGGAAACACTTAACCAATATAGCATGATGAACGAGTGGGGTTTAGTTAATAAGAAACACCTAACCAATATAACATGATGAATAGGTAGGGTTAAGTTAATAGGAAACACTTAACCAATATAGCATGATAAACGAGTGGGGTTAAGTTAATAAGAAACACTTAACCAATATAACATGGGGAACGAGTGGGGTTTAAGTTAATGGGAAACACTTAATCAATATAACATGATGAATGAACAGTGTTGAGATAATAGGAAACACTTAACCAATACAACATTATGTGTGGATGGGTTAAGTTAACATGAATGGGCAGCACTTAACCAATAAAGTGGATAGGGTTAAGGAAAGCTTAATCAATAATACATATTGACTTGATAAGTGGGAGGGTTAAGTAAACCTTGGGTAGGTGGGTAATATTAGTAATATAGGCCCAAAAACTTAACCATTGAATAAACATGTTTGAATCAGTGGGAGGGTTAAGTACATCTCATGTAGGTGGGTAATATTTGTATATATAGGCCTACAAACTAAACCAGTAGGAAACTCTAGTAACGGGGACCCATTTCAGCAGTAACCCACATAGATGTATCATGGTACCCTAAACTAGGCAGGGTGGGGCACAATTACTGGCTGATTATAAGCTGTCAAAGTAGCGGCAGGTCGTGCAGCAGTGCAAGTTTCGACGGGATCACGGGCGTGCACGTATTCCGAAGTGGAAGAAATAGCCACTGGGCATCAGTAGATGTCGGGTTGCCACCTTAGGGCTTGATACACCCTAAGGTGGGACCAACACAGGTATCTACAAGCAGAGGGCCAAGCGACACAAACTAGAACTAGATCGATACGAGTAGAAGCCGATCGGCTAAGTAGTAAGGATATATCTAACATCTTTATGGAAATTCAGCTGATCGAGGTAAGATCCTGATACTAGATGTACACCTGAAGGCTACCAAAATTGCGTGGTTGGGATCAACTTACTATATAACACAGGATACTAGTTGGGACACTGGTAGGGAATATGAATCATATTATCATTTTTACATATTACTAGTTGGGACACTAGTTAGGTGGTGTAGAGATATAGAAATCAGAATAACAGGGTAGTAGCGAGGCAGAGAAAGAGTAGAAGCGCATTCAGTTTATCTTGCCTTATCATATCTTATGCCAATCTTATGTTATCTTGTTATCCTTGTTATCACGGTATTGTCTGATATTTAGTTTATTCACGTCATGTTACTTTTACCTGTTTACATACTGAAAGTCACTGGACTTACCAGGCTTTATGTCTGACCCGTTTTCTTTCGTCTTCTTTTCTTTTGTTCCCCCCCCCCCAGGTAGTCAGGGAGGGAATAGCTCGGCTTAGTTTTGACTCTTTCTCTTTCCAAGCTTGGAGATTCTGTGATGTATGGCTTGGAACCTTTTTTCTTTGGCTATGGCTGTGGTTGCACTTTAATTTGGGGACTTATGCTACTTTGCTATGTTTTATGCTTCTTATATACTTGTAAGTTTTTGAATCAAGACAGAAGTTTTATGTAATACTTTTAAGTATGATTGAGTCAATTGTTGTAAAAGCTTGACTGAACTATGTTGCTTATAAAATGACTTTATTTTCCGCTGCTTTATTTGTCTGTCCTGTAATTTTTTTGCATCTTTTACCTATAATGCTTCACTGAAGTTAGTGCATTCCCTTTTTGAGTGACATTAATGAACGTGGGGTGTTACACTTGGTATCAGTGCCGAAGGTTACCGGATGAGACAAAAGATTTGAAAATTTAAAATGGATTTAAAAGAAGCATTTTTAACTAGATAAGCTTTGTTTTAAAGGCATGTTCCCCAAAGCCATATGCACTATCTTTTGTTCCTCTGTTTGAATCCTTCTTTCCTGAGTCTCCAGGGCTCCTGGCTTTCTGGGAGGTAACCTCATCATGGCATGGTTCTGTAGGCTTGATGAGACTACGACACCTGTCAAAGGGCGAAGAAGTGCCAATTTCCATCTATAGCCGCAGTAGTTTCACCTACGGCTAATTTTCTTTCAAGCTTTGTAGGGTTTTCCGTGCAATGGAGGCAGCTTTCGAGAGACTTGTCAACATGTTACACAAGGATGGTGAAGATGAGAATGAGGGAGTTTGGCTAAGGAGCACAACCCAAGGATGAGAAACTCATGGATATGGACTTGGTTCACAAAAGAGGTAAAAGAAAAAGGTGTAAGTGGAAGAACCACAGGACAAGAAGGGAGGAAAGAATACTAAAACCTAAGACAAGAGGAAGTGTCTTTATTATGGTCTAATGGGTCATATAATTAAGGACAAGGGCAAAGAACAAAGGACAGGATTTTCAGGAGGGCAAGTGCGTGCTCTCACCGCCAGCGTACCAGAGAGGGAGGTAGTAAAGTTTCTGTTGAGAAAGTTTAGTTTTTCTTTTTATCATCCTATTAGTACTATTTTTTATTTTAGCGCTTCACATTCGGTTATATCTTCTTCCATAGTCGAGTCTCTGCATGTAACACCCCACCCCCATTAAGGTCACTCACAAAGGGAATGCCTTAACTTCAGTGGAGCGCTTTAGGTAAACAGACACATAATATCACAAGACAGATTTAAAAATTTTGCAGCGGAAAATAAACAACTTTATTAAATCACCAAAATACTTTGTTACATAATACCATGGGTCATAAATCCATTACAACAAAACACTTCTTCCTTACATCATCAGAGTACATAGGTACTTAAAAGAAAAACATCATTCCCCATATTTAAGAGCAAGCCATATAAGAGACAGAGACTCGAGCCATACTTCAGAAGTAGCTCCTAGAAGATGATATCCAAATCCTGACTAAACCTGGGTGTTTCCTCCCTGAGAACCTGTAGGGGAACGGAAGAAAAGAGGCGAAACAAATTAGGTCAGACATACGTCTGGTGAGTCCTGTAACTTTTAGCCAGTAAATAAATAAATAAAGGTAAACATGACAGGCATACAATGTGGATAAGAGGATTCACGGTACAGATGGCAGGTGTGACAGGACAAATAAGGTAAGATGTATGCTTCACTACAAACTACTCTGCACTATTACTAGTAAAATCAAGATGGGATGATCCTTTCGCTAATGATAACGATGGTGATAGTTTCGTGTATTCCTAGCTGCTATCATAGGTGCCGCTTGCTCCCATCTCAACTAGTCGTACCCACTACCCTCCTACTATAAATTGGCAGACTTAGGGCTTGCGTCTAGGTATACCTTAACCACTACCCTAATCGATCGACTCCCTACTCTAGATACCCTGTGTTGGTCCCACAACTAGGGGGTATCACTTCCCTAAAGTGGAAACCCAAGTTGTGCACAGTTATACCTATTGGTGTCACGGTCATCTTGTGCCCCTTTGCACGGCCCATGCACGCACATGTCCCCGGTCGGTTTGCGCCGCCACAACATCCGTCTCGTTTTGGATCTCTTACAATCAATCAGTAAGCATGCCCCTTCCCCGCCTAGTACGGAGTTCTTTACTTTGATACCCCTCCGGGTTACTGACTGAAGTGGGTCCCACACAACATGATACAAGCTCTCCCCTATGTCTTGTATCCCCACTAGGTTTTCTACTGACTATGTATACCCTAAGGTGTCTTTAATTACATAGCCCTCAATCAGTTATGCGTACCTGTTGGTGTCTTTAATACATAACCCTTAATCTACCTATCGGTTATGCTTACCTATAGGTGTCTTTAATACATAACTATATCTATTCCCATTAGTTATGCGTACCCCTAAGGGTGTCTTTAATACATAACTTTACTATTTTACCCCGGTTATGTATACCATTAGGTTCTTTAATTACATAACCCTTTTTATTCGGTTAAGTTTGTGGGCCTATATATATTAATATTACCCACCTACCCTTCAGTTGTACTTAACCCTCCCACTGATTTAATCCTATTTATTTAATGGTTAAGTTTGTGGGCCTATATATTAATATTACCCACCTACCCATCAGTTGTACTTAACCCACCCACAATCCAACTCATTTTACTTAACCCTAACTAATGTCCATCATCATACAGTCCACATGTATTAAGTTAGGTTAAGTAGTCTTTTCTTATTACCATGTCCAATTATGGTTATATTGGGCTAGACCTCCCACATTAGGCCTACAACATGTGGATGTTGGATATGCCGGTCGGGTCCGGGCAGTCTTATTCCACAGTTGGGTCTAACCTCGTGTCTTAGCCCGAGTCGTATTCACACACTTAGACCTCTCACATTAGGTTCAACATTAGTGGCTGCTGGATAGGCCGGTCAGGTCCGGGAAGACATCCACCACTAATGTAACCTAACCTCGTGTCATAAGTGTTAATTAAATTTTCAGACTTTAATTGCTTAAACATTCCTCTTTTGATTAATTAAGTTAATTAAATAATCCTTTCCTTTTTATAGGTGTCATTACCTATTTTATTAACAATTTGAATTTCCTATCCATAAATGGTCATATTCAAATAATACCATTTTTACCCAACTTTACCTATGTCATAATAGGTAATTATTTATATGTTACCTTACTAGAATTATGTGTCCAATTTACATAATCACTTTGTAAACTATGCCTATTACAAATTCCCCTTTTTCCCCGTTTCTTAACTAGCATAATCACGTGCATTTTGGCGTTATCGAGGCTACAAAGTAGCCTCGCCATAACAATAAAATAAAGGGAATGACAAGGTGATTGTTTCAGTATAATTTTTCGCATAAGCATGACAACAAGAGATAATGACATGATAAACTCGCACAGAATTATGATTCACCACATAATTAACAACTTGCATAGGTTCATGAATTTCAACATAACAACTTGCATAGGTTCATGAATTAACAACATAATTGACAATTCACATAGGTTCATGATTCACAACATAACAACTTGCATAGGTGACTTGCATAGGTTCATGATTCACATCATAACAACTTGCATAGGTGACTTGCATAAGTTCATGATTTACAACATAACAACTTGCATAGGTGACTTGCATAGGTTCATGACTCACAACATAACAACTTGCATAGGTTCATGGATTCATCACACAATAACTTGCATAGATAACTTGCATAGGTTAACAACATAATTAATAACTTGCATAAGTAACTTGCATAGGTTCATGAATCCATAACATAATTAATAACTTGCATAATTTCATGATTCACCACAACAATAAACTTGTATAATTTCATGATCCACAAATAAAATAAACCTGCATAACTACAAACAACATATACCCAAATCATAGTCTGCCACAATTCACTTTTATCTATTTAAACCTAAAAGTGGCTAGAACTCACAGAAAAAGGGGTCTTGAGTTATGGGATCTGAATTCTGTAATTGATTAGTGTTCCCTTGATGTAGACGATTTTGTTTGTTGAGATTAGACTTTGATTTGAATTGAGTTGCTTTACTTTGCTTCTAGTTGGTGGCGGCTATTCTAGGTTTTGGAGAGATAGTATGACGGCCATTGATCTAATTTTTGATTAGGTTTAGGGTTTGAGCCTATATGCGTTTTTATAGAGTAATTAGATTGATATCGACCATCCGATCAACCTAGAACTAACCACAACCATTCAGTCAAGATTAGAACTATCCAGAAACCCTAATGACTCAGTAACTAGTTAGAAATGACTCAGCACTGACTCATTGTTCGAATTAGAGCCTCAGAAATATGTGCAGGTTTTCGGCCCGACATGGGCACACTTCCCAAGTGCACCAGTGCAATTTTGCATGGGCGCACTTCCCAAGTGAGCCAGTGCAATTTTGTTCTGGTGCACTTCCCAAGTGCGCCAGTGCATTCTGGCATGTTTCTGGTTTTTCTGCCTAACTTCGTTTATCCATATCTTCTTCATACAGTATCCGTTCTTCGCAAACTCGGACTCTATCTCAACCAAAATTCCGAGACGAACGCAATGGCGTAACCTGTTTCCCTTAATTCTCAAATTTACAATTAAGTATTCTTTAATTTGTTGATTTGATTATTCAAAAATTCGGGGTGTTACACTGCACCTTAGCACTTGTATAGTAGAAGATGCCATTATTGTCTCAAATCCAATTAGTGGTTCGGCTCATCTATATTTGTTTTGTAAGGATTTGAGAATAGCTCTATTAAGTATTGAGTTCAAGTGTAATGCTTATGTTTTTGGTTTCATGGGCTATGTGTTGATTCTAGGCATGGATTGGTTAGCTAGTAATTGTGAAAGCAGGGTAGTTAGACTTTTGACTTGCCTCGGGAATACTCTCGAGATTTCATGCGATCCTAAGGGATCAGTTTGGCTAAGATACCTAGGATCACTTGATGCATCTATCGATGATTTACGATCTATTAGAGTAGTCCATCAGTACGCAGATGTTTTTGATTAGGTTAGGGGTTTCTCCCCTAAAAACGCGAGATAGACTTCCACATATATCTAGTTGACAATGCAAAGCTAGTTACATTACATGTACGACACATGACTCTAAGGAAAAGGAAGGGCTCAGTAAACAAGTAAAAGAGTTACTTGAGAAAGTGGTCATAAAGCGAAGTACTTTTGAATAGGGTGCTCTAGTTGTTTTTTCTACAACGACGGATGATTCATTTCAGTTGTGCATAGATGATATTTTGGTTTTCTCTAAGAGTGGGGAAAAAACATGCTTTTTATCTAAGGGAAGTCTCGAATACCCTCCAAGCACATCAGCTTAAGGCCAGGTTCTCCAAATATCCTTTTTGGAGAGAAGAATTAAGGTTTCTAAGACATGTGATATCCAAGGAAGGGATAATAGTAGATCCCACAAAAGTAGTTGTGGTGCAAGATTAGAAGGTCCCAAGAAATGCAATGGAAGTAAGAAGTTTTCGTGGATTGGCGGGCGGGTAGAGGAAGTAAATTAAAGACTTTGTGAAGGTATCAGCCCCACTTACTAGATTGACGAAGAAGAATCTAAATTTTGCTTGGGATTTGATTCGTGATGTTTCTTTCCAACGATTTAAGAGAACCCTAACAATAACCCTAGTCTTGACAATGCCCGAAGGGAAGAAGACATTTACAGTTTATACGGATGCATGCGGGATAGGGTTAGGTACTGTTTTAATGCTAGAAGAGAAGCTAATTAGTTATGGAAGAAGACAGCTGGAAGTACATGAGAAAAACTATCCTACCCATGACTTGAAATTAGATGTTATAGTGTTCGCTCTTAAGTAACGGCATCATTATCTTTTAAGAGAGAAAGTTTGAAATATATACAGATCATAGGTCCTTAAAATATTTCTTCCCGCAAAAAAATTTGAAATTGAGCAATAATGATAGATGGAATTTCTTGCCTCATACGAATTTGAGATTGCTTATACCCCTAGTAAGGGTAATATTGTGGCAGGCGCCCTAAGTAGAAAGAGACTGGCCTTAAGAGGAGTAAAAATTTGAAGTACATTGCAACCTTTAGCTTTAGACCCTCAGTCAAGTTTGCACCTGGTTTGTTAACAACGCTAGAAGAGCGGCCTACTCTTTTGGATCGGATAGGAGCAGCGTAAATGAAGACCCTCAAATTTGTGACATGCTGGATAAGCTAAGTAGAGGAGAGACCTCTAATCATCTTAGTATATACACTTGGTATCATGGTTAACATCTGTTTATCTTGGAAAGATAGTCCGACTACATGGGACACCCTCTAACATAGTAAGTGATCAAGATCCTATCTTTACTAGTGAGTTTTGGAAATGGAGGTCAAGAAGCTTCAAAATCGTGAAGTCAAGCTAGTTAAAGTACAATGGGGTGATGCTGAAGATGCGTCCTGGGAGACTGAAGGCAAGATAAGCGCATCCTACCCTTTTCTTTTTGAGGGTACATTCTTGATCTCTTTTTCCATAAGGTTACGCATGCTTGTATCTATCTTTTAAGTATATTCTCTCGTTCCTATCCTTGATCCTTAGGTAGAAACCAACGGATGTAAACATATATTTGTAACATGTTATGATTAATTGTTGCAAGTGGTTGCTCGTGGATGCATACACACGCACATTCGGTACTAGATTGGCTCAGTCACTTCCATATTGCATATGCATATATGTATTTAGATATGGATTGAAACTTGATGTGTTATCATATGGATGTTGCATTTGTATGAATGATTGTGCACTCATGTAGAGGTTATAATGTAATGACCCGGGATTTTGTCGACTTTGGTTATCGCCATAAACTCAATGATGACTAACCAAACATCGAAAAATACCGGTCATTAATGAAAGAAACTAGAGGGTGGGGAAAGATAAGATAGAAACTTAGAATAGAAGAAGAACAGAACTTCAGAGTAATACGAACCTCACAGCAGAACGAATAACATATAATAGATAACATATCTTTGAAATAGAATCAGTATATGTATACAATAACATTATCAGAGTACAACACTTACAATACAGCGGAAATAACTATAGCTATATAATCCTAAAGCCTCCTGCTCCAATCTCTTCCAGTATATCTGTAAATCCCGACTACTTGACTGCCCGTACAAATTTAGGCACCCAAGAGTTTAGGGAAACAAACAAATAAACTCCGGGTCAGTCGTGGGACTGGTATGAGTAAAACAGTTTAAACAGTTCGAACAAGTAAACGATATCTCATAGGACCACGCCATTTAACGGAACAGGTTTTTCCCTTATGAGAATCCAAAATATCTTTATATTAAAAACCTTTTCTATATTATAATAATGTCTATCAACCACAATATAATAATCATCTAGCAGAAATGCTTTCATCTCACGTTCTACATATATAGTATACAGTCAAAACAGCAAGCACATATTGGGTAATGGATTTCCAACTATGACAAGGTATGGAACCACCTTTCGCTAGTGTATCTCTAGAAAGGAATACACTGGGTTCAACAAGAACATCTTGCAACCCGGCCACACATGACCGACCACTCATTTCGCATGAGTGTATCGAATGTATATCACCAACGGTTGGGATCAGCAACTGTTTCCCGAATGGCACAGCATCAACAATATATTTTTAGAAGTAAATGAAACTCTAGATCAGGTGATTATACACCCTACTTCGGTGCGAACGACTTAGCCATGCTGCCTGCCCGATTTCTGTCATTTACCGGATGTGAGGCTAGAAGCTACGCTTTATCATCACACCAGATTCACTTTGAATATCACATCGTCAAATCCATCAAATCACCGATTGAAGTCCTCAACCATACATTATGTGTTAGCTAAAAGAACTTTCCTTCTTTGCTTCCACTCTTGGTACGGTTAGAGAAATCAATATACGTGATCGTCTGGAAATACTCTGTCAGACATCCATCCATACAAGTCATCCAGGAACAGGATGAACCGAAGGCACTATTCAGTACATCCATCTTAGACACTGTTGTCTAAGACTTATACAATAGCCCTTGCACTTTACTCCGTCTTCAATTATCTTTGGCATATATGATCCGCAACGCTTATGCCAATACAGAGTGGTTCTTTGGAAAATAATCCAACCAGTCTCTCCATATTAACGACATTAAAATGGTCAAAACTTCGATAGTCTGTGAGTTAACTATCAAAGAAAAACAAGTGCGTAAACAACGATATTATTTCCAGATGGAAATTATATCGAAAAAACATCATTTAACCTTAATCTCTTTAGTTCATTTATATCTCCTGTTTCCCTATATCCAACATTTGCTATTTTCTATATTTAGAAAATAAAATTTATTAACACTGGAAAATATTTCCATTCCTTGTTTTCTGTATTAAAAAACATTTCTGATTCTTGTTTGGAAAACATTTCCAAACTCCTACGTTTGGATTAAGTAGATGTTTTGATAAAACATCACTATGCCAACTCAAACCATTTCCTTTAATTACTAAATTCACTTAACCATCCTTTACTGCCGAACCTTAACCATTCCTTAGTTAAATACGAAGCCAATCAAGTTGGGGTAGAACTGCCTCTCAGACCTTAACTGAACAACATTTCTAACTCTGAAATAGGCAAAGTTCACTTTATATTTCTTTATCTAACTTCCTTACTTAAACTTTCTTTCGAGTAACTATATTTGATTAACTCTTTTCAATTAACTCTATTTGATTAACTCCTTTGGATTAACTCTATTCACTTAACTCTTGTCGAATAAACTATATTCGATAACTCCTCTGATTCCATTCGAATAAACTATATTCGATTAACTCCTCTAATTCCATTCGAATAAACTATATTCGATTAACTTCTCTACTTCCATTCGAATAAACTATATTGAATTTATTTCTTTAACTCCATTTAACTCTATTTGAATAACTAATATTCGATAACTCTATTTAACTCTATTCGAATAACTAATATTCGATAACTCCTTTTACTTTATTCGAACTACTAATATTCGATTAACTCAATTGATTCTATTCGAATAAACTATATTCGATTAACTCCTTTATTTTAACTCTATTCGATTAATTCTAACTGGTTAACTCTTATTCGAATAACAAATATTCGATTAACTCTATTCAGCTAACTCGACTCGACTAACCCCTTTTCGAATAACATATTCGATTTACTAACTTGCGAATACCTTATTCGATTGACTCCCTTCAAATACCATATTCGATTTAACTCTATTCGAATAACTAGATTCGATTAACTCCTTTTCGAATAAACTATTCATTTATAAAAATTTACTTTTAGTAACGGTTCTTCACTTTACAAATGATTTCCATTTTAGTAACGTTTTCCTTTTTATAACGTTTTCCTTTTTATAACATCCTATTTGGTTATAAACAAATTTCCTTTTTGTAACTCTATTTATTTTCTAAATATTTCCTTTTTATAAAATCTCCTTTGATTGTTATAAATACTATCTCTTTTATAAAATCCTTTGATTTTATAAATAATCTATTTTCAATATTCATTTTGAAAATTCCCTTTTCACCATTCCGGTATGTTAGGGTATTCAACATATCAAATCACGATGACTAATATCGTCCCAACACATACAATCGACAACAGATTATATATCACATCATATAACACAATATATGAATCAAAACAATATTATAAATATTGAGGAACCCAGTTGGGTCCCTCCAACCTGTTTCCCTGCATCCACATATGTTACACAGTATAATCAACATCCATTACAATTCAGTACGAATTATTCTGATAAACAGAATCAATATATATATAATTTAAACTAACTGACTAGTAGTTCTATCAACCAAACCAACACACAATAATCAACAGATGATTAACAGTTCTAAAAATACGTTATAAAAATATAACTGTTCAGAGTTGGTGAGTTTTACTCACATTTGCAGTTCATAGTTAAAGAACGATAAATTGTTTCTTTGATTTGAATCAAACAATTTATTTTGCCATAAATTGTAACGAGCACCAATCCATTTCCAGTTAGTTCCATTTGGTAGTGTCCGTCCATACGATCCCATCGGGTCTTGTCTCACTCAATTCTGATTACGTATGGGTAAGATATACATTATATAAGTTACAATAGAATTTAAATTTAAATAAAACTTAATCTATTTATTTGATTTGGGCTTAACCTCTTTTCAATGGCCCAAAATATAGTCTTAGAACCCAGAACCGTATAGACTTATACCGCAACTCTTCTTCCCAAAATATCTCGCGACCCCCAGATGAAAACTCCACCATTTCAAAACCTTTGAGGGCCTCATTATCTTTCCCAACCTGATGAAATTCCAAACCGCAACCAACATCGAACTTCTCTCCCTTCCCACTTTCCTTTCCCCCTAAATTCGACAAACCCGCAAGCCCCCTTACAAACCCGTCGTTCACCTGTCAACAGCAGGTTTTAGCAAAAAGTATCAAATCTTATTATCACCAAAACTCACGATAATTTGTATGTAGGTGATATTCGATCCCCTCAAACCAATTATCAGATCGAAACAAGCAATAGCTCACTCAATCTCGTACATTTCCGAACCCTAAGTCGCTGAACCCAGAAAAATAGCGGCGATGGAATGTGACGAACCCAAAACAACATATACCAGAGTGAAGATCGAAGTCTATTTAGACTAATGAATCACAGACGGTTCGATTTTATCATGCTTTGGAATTGTTTGGATTTTCAGAAGATCTCGGTATAAATTTTTAGGGTGGCAGCTCAAACGAGTACTGAACAGTGAAATGGAAAATTTTGAATGGTTCGGGTATTATATAGGCTAATTATATTATTTTTATATTCCATTTATATATTGATTTTTAAGCCAATGCTGTTTTTATTCATCCTCTAAAATTCCTGCAATCACACACTGCCCCCAAAAATCACGAAAACCGGCATGTAGCTACAGTTCGACATTACGGTCCAAACGAAACTGGTTTCATCGAATTCCGACTCCGTATGCCCACACAGCGTATTTTTGACCGTCAAAATACTGACTGTTTTCCACTCTAAAAATCCGTACGGCTACACGGTGACTCTAAAAATTACGAAACTAGAAATCTAACAACTATTTGACATTGCGGATCCAATAAAATTAGTTTCGTTGAATTCTGACTCTGTTTGCAAAAGTGGCTATTTTTAAAGCTTTGGATAACCCATTTAAATAAATAAATATATTTAAATAAAATTAAATTAAATATAAATAAATTTATATTATCGTATATATTCACAGTGGAATACCATACAGCTCTAGAATATTTCTATATGAATTTCTAACTTGATATTTCTAAACTGGGTCAACTCGATATTCGATTTATGTTGAATTCCTTTTTAAAATATAAATAATTCCTTTATAAATTATAAAGGAATTCCACAGCGACTTTTCTAAAATTTGATTTGGACGTAAATCAAAATCTACCCGACGAAATCCCGATTTTTCTCTTCCACTAGAAAGATATACTCCACCAGCTCCACACGTTTCTTGTTTCACAGAAATCTGGCTTAAAATGAATCCTGTACATTCAGTTGAAGTTCGAATTGCCAATTTACAAACTGCAGCGCCATTTCAAGCTCGATTTTAAATTTTATTATAATTCTACATTCAAACTGTTGTTCAAATAATATATTCGTTATTCTAATTCAATTCTAAACTGAATTAAATATCACAGATGATCCAGTTCACAACATATCGCCATTTCAGCCAATTCTGATTATTTCAGAATTAAATATATTATTTAATTTATTATTTTAATTAAATATTCATCATTATTTAATTCCACGACCATTAAATTCTCTAAACCACCATTTATATAATTAAATAAATTAATTATAATACCTCTGCCAATGCGGGTCATTACATTCTTCCCCACTTAAAATAATTTCATCCTCGAAATTGCTAAAAGGTAGAGGACGACCCTATCGACTAGTTAGAAAATATTTGTTCACTTCTTAACTTCAGTTTCAACTGAACCAATTTAATTTCAATTAAATTATTAATTAATTCTTATCAACGAAAATTTTCAAAAATCCTAAAAATTTTCAAACGCCTTAACTTTTCAAAAAATTTCGCCATAACCTCCTTTGTACAGGTCAATAATTCAAACTCCACCTCGCCTCTCTAGGCCCTTTCCAACCCAAAAGAAAATCAAATAGCAAAGCGGCTTGCCAATTCGGCCGATCAAATTCTCATACCATATGAAATATAAATTTGTACCTTTTTGTCGGGCATATCAACTCTATCACTTTCATATGCTATCAACTCAGCATATACCAGTGTTATCCCAATCAAATTCCAATATGCTTTTATCCACAACACAACCATTCGTTTATATCCGAACCAAATATCATTTTAACTCGAGTTTCTTCTCGATTCCCAACTCTTAACTTGATTATCCCATTACACTTCAAATTTGAATCTCACAATCCAATTTGTCTTGATATCATTCTAATTCAATCTCAATTACCACTTTACTGGCTTTACTTTAATTTAATTTTGCTTTCACAAATTTCTGTTAAATTTGTTTTTAATTCAAACAGTCTTTCCCTAGGAGTTTTTAAACAGTTTAGTCTTTTCAAAAATCAAATTTTCCTTTTTAATATGTCACTGAGCCCTTAATTAATATTCCATTAGTTAAATCACTTCTCTATTTCTTTATCAATATTTGTTGACCAAATATTTTCAATAACCATATTGGCCTTTTATGTTATTTGGAAAACATTTCCGAATATCGCCTTCCTTTATTTTTCTAAACTTTAGAAAATATATGCTATTTATAATTGGAAAATATTCCAATTACTTATCTCTTTTCCGATCTCGTTTATTTCTATACTTAGGAAATATTCTTTATTATATTTCCAAGCTTACACTTATTTGGGTTAAAACGGATGTTGTGTAAAACATCGTTATGACAACCCAAATACTGTATTCAACTAACTCTTATTCAACATTGATCTTCGAGCCTGAAATCTTACTATTTATTTGTTAATAATGAAATCAATCAAGTTGGGGTATAACTACCTCTTAGACCTTGACTGAATAACATTTATAACGTCAAAACAGATATGACTGCTTACTCGAATAATCAATACCATACAACTACTTATTCACTTTTCAACACGTATACGCTTCCTCTTTCTATTCTTACTAGATTTTATTCTTAGTCTTCCTTTTTTATTATACTATTCTATTTCTAAGTTCGTTTCCTTATCGACTTCTATATATATATATATATATATATATATATATATATATATATATATATCGATACGTTGATTTCTAACTATCAAATTTTCTTAAAAATATTCTAACTCCTTAAATTCCCGGAAAAATTCGCCATAACCTCCTTTGTACCAGGAGCATCGGGATATTTCAAATAGCCTCCCATGGCCCTCACCAATCCAAAAGAAAAAGAAAAAGCCAAGCGGGTAGCAGATACGGCGCACAAAATCTCATATATTAATTAAATACATACCTTTTCGTCGAGCATTCTATTTATTTACCTTCATACCTTATCCATACCTATCTCATGTATATTTATACCTGCCCAATCTATTTTAACTATACCTGATTGTTTTAACTCAATTCGTTGATAAATTTGTTAATTAACTCTTTAGTCTATTTCACTTTTAAATTTGAACATGACATGTTCAAATATATTTTAACTTGCTTATTAACTAATTTGAATCCTAATTTCAAATTTAAGTTCTATATTCGATTTCGAATATCCATTTACAAATCCAATTTACCTTTCAAAGTTCAACTTCAAAACTCAAAACTCAATTAACTAATTCCTCTTCGACTTAGTTAATTCTATTCAGTTTCTATTCAAATTTTATATCACTTCTATTATTCAAATCTATATATCAAATTCTATTCAAATTCTGTATATCAAATTCTATATATTCAAATCCTATATTTTAATTCCATTTGAATTTCCATATTCAAATTCTATATATTCAAATCCTATATTTCAAATTCTATATATTCGAACTCCCTTTGAATTTCTATATTCAATTCTATTTCAATTCCATTGAATTTCGTATATTCAAACTCCCTTTGAATTTCTATATTCAATTCTATTTCAATTCTATTGAATTTCATATATTCAAACTCCCTTTGAATTTCTATATTCAATTCTATTTGAATTCTCTTTATTCAAATTCTATTTGAATTCTCTTTATTCAAATTCTATATTCAATTCTATATTATAAATCCCATTTTGAAATTCAACACACTTGTCTTTCCCAAAACAAATTCAAAACAATGTCTCTTGTAGTAATTCGTCACTTACAACTCGAAAATGACTACTAATGATGCAGCCGTCATCATCAGAATCTATTTTCCAGCGATCGAAGTGAGTTCAATACTATAAACCATTTCTAAACATTTTCACTTTGAAATTCATTTCAAAATATAATTCACACTGCTTGTAAAACAATTTAAAATCTCCCAGGATCTTAAATTTCCTTATTTTTAATCCAAATCCATTTACAAACACTAATCCAATTTTCCAGAATCTTAATTCAATTTCTGGTTTAAATTTAAGATTTAACGCATCTGATTTCACGTATTTCACTTATATGAATTCTGATTGGTTATTTACATAACCATTTAATTTATAATCTTACTTGATTATAATAACAACCAATATATCCATTATACTATAATTTTGATATATATATATATATATCTCTTCTCTATATCAAGACATACCTTGGGTAAACTTATTTTAATTTACCCTCTTTTCAAAACATATCGTGTCGACCCATCATATTCGAGTGTTTATAAACTCCTGCCGATACAGTGGATCAAACTGATCGACCAGAACTCATAAACAACTCAACCAATAAATCACCACAATATAAAACAATTTTTATATCAATAACAAATACGCTCACTCCTATATGTACAGTCAAACTCAATCTAGGGTATTACCAACCCTATCTCTACCGAGTCACGCCATAGAGCCAAGGTAATTCACTTAACTTAAGCTATGATACCAACTGTAATGACCCGGGATTTTGTCGACTTTGGTAATCGCCATAAACTCAATGAAGACTAACCAAACATTGAAAAATACCAGTCATTAATGAAAGAAATTAGAGGGTGAGGAAAGATAAGATAGAAACTTAGAATAGAAGAAGAAGAAGAACACAACATCAGAGTAATACGAACCTCACAGCGGAATGAATAACATATAATAGATAACATATCTTTGAAATAGAAGTATATGTATATAATAACATTATCAGAGTACAACACTTACCACACAGCGGAAATAACTATAGCTATATAGTCCTGAAGCCTCTTGCTCCAAGCTCTTCAAGTATATCTCAAAATCCTGACTACTTGACTGTCTGTACAAATTTAGGCACCCAAGAGCTTAGTGAAACAAACAAATAAACTCTGGATAAGTCGTGGGACTGGTATGAGTAAAACAGTTTAAACAGTTCGAACAAGTAAACGATATTTCATAAGACAACGCCGTATAACGGAACGGGTTTTTCCCTTATGAGAATCCAAAATATCTTTATATCAAAAACCTTTTTGATATTATAATAATGTCTATCAACCACTATATAATAATCATCTAGCAGAAACGCTTTCATCTCACGTTCTACATATATAGTATATAGTCAAAACCGCAAGCACGTATTGGGTAATGGATTTCCAACCATGACATGGTATGGAACCACCTTTCGCTAGTGTATCTCTAGAAAGGAATACACTGGGTTCAACAAGACCATCTTGCAACCCGGCCACACATGACCGACCACTTATTTCGCTTGAGTGTATCAAATGTATATCACCAACGGTTGGAATTAGCAACCGTTTCCCGAATGGGACAGCATCAACAATAGATTTTTATAAATAAATGAAACTCTAGATCAGGTGATTATACACCCTACTTCGGTGCGACCGACTTAGCCATGTTGCCTGCCCGGTTTCTGTCATTTACCGGATGTGAGGCTAGAAGCTACGCTTTATCATCACACCAAATTCACTTTGAATGTCACATCGTCAAATCCATCAAATCACCGATTGAAGTCCTCAACCATACATTATGTGTTAGCTAAAAGAAGTTTCCTTCTCCGCTTCCACTCTTGGTACAGTTGGAGAAATCAATATACGTGATCGTCTGGAAATACTCTGTCAGACATCCATCCATACAAGTCATCCAGGAACAGGATGAACCGAAGGAACTATTCAGTACATCCATCTTAGACACTGTTGTCTAAGACTTATACAATAACCCTTGCACTTTACTCCGTCTTCAATTATCTTTGGCATATATGATCTGCAACGCTTATGCCAATACAGAGTGGTTCATTGGATAATAATCCAACCAGTCTCTCCATATTAACGACGTTAAAATGGTCAAAACTTCGATAGTCTGTGATTTAACTATCAAAGAAAAACAAGTGTGTAAACAACGATATTATTTCCAGATGGAAATTTTATCGAACAAACATCATTTAACCTTAGTCCCTTTAGTTCATTTTACATCTCCGGTTTCCCTATATCCAACATTTGCTATTTTCTATATTTAGAAAATAAAATTTATTAACACTGGAAAATATTTCCATTCCTTGTTTTCTGTATTAGAAAACATTTCTGATTCTTGTTTGGAAAACATTTCCAAACTCCTATGTTTGGATTAAGCAGATGTTTTGATAAAACATCGTTATGCCAACTCAAACCATTTCCTTTAATTACTAAATTCACTTAACCATCCTTTACTGCCGAACCTTAAACATTCCTTAGTTAAATACGAAGCCAATCAAGTTGGGGTAGAACTACCTCTCAGATCTTAACTGAACAACATTTCTAACTTTGAAATAGGCAAAGTTCACTTTATATTTCTTTAACTAACTTCCTTACATAACCTTTCTTTCGAGTAACTATATTCAATTAACTCTTTTCAATTAACTCTATTTGATTAACTCCTTTGGATTAACTCTATTCACTTAACTCCTGTCGAATAAACTATATTCGATAACTCTTCTAATTCCATTCGAATAAACTATATTCGATTAACTCCTCTTATTCCATTGAATAAACTATATTCGATTAACTCCTCTAATTCCATTCGAAAAAACTATATTCGATTTTTTCTTTAACTCTATTTAACTCTATTCGAATAACTAATATTCGATAACTCTATTCGAATAACTAATATTCGATAACTCCTTTTACTTTATTTGAACTACTAATATTCGATTAACTCAATTGATTCTATTCGAATAAACTATATTCGATTAACTCCTTTATTTTAACTCTATTCGATTAATTCTAACTGGTTAACTCTTATTCGAATAACAAATATTTGATTAACTCTATTCAGCTAACTCGACTCGACTAACCCCTTTTCGAATAACATATTCGATTTACTAACATTTGAATACCTTAATCGATTGACTCCCTTCAAATACCATATTTGATTTAACTCTATTCGAATAACTAAATTCGATTAACTCCTTTTCGAATAAACTATACATTTATAAAAATTTACTTTTAGTAACGGTTCTTCACTTTACAAATGATTTCCATTTTAGTAACATTTTCCTTTTTATAACGTTTTCCATTTTATAACATCCTATTCGGTTATAAACAAATTTCCTTTTTATAACTCTATTTATTTTCTAAATATTTCCTTTTTATAAAATCTCCTTTGATTGTTATAAATATTATCTCTATTATAAAATCCTTTGATTTTATAAATAATCTATTTTCAATATTCATTTTGAAAATTCCCTTTTCACCATTCCGGTATGTTAGGGTATTCAACATATCAAATCACGATGACTAATATCGTCCCAACACATATAATCGACAACAGATTATATATCACATAATATAACACAATATATGAATCAAAACAGTATTATAAATATTGAGGAACCCAGTTGAGTCCCTCCAACCAGTTTCCCTGCATCCACAGATGTTACACAGTATAATCAACATCCATTACAGTTCAGTACGAATTATTCTGATAAACAGAATCAATATATATATATATATATATATATGTGTGTGTGTGTGTGTGTGTGTGTAATTTCAACTAACTGACTAGCAGTTCTGTCAACCAAACCAACACACAACAATCAACAGATGATTAACAGTTCTAAAAATATGTTATAAAAATATAACTGTTCAGAGTTGGTGAGTTTTACTCACATTTGCAGTTCATCGTTAAAGAACGATAAACTATTTGTTTGATTTGAATCAAACAATTTATTTCGCCATAAATTGTAACGAGCACCAATCCACTTCCAGTCAGTTCCGTTGGATAGTGTCCGTCCATACGATCCCATCGGATCATGTCTCACTCAATTCTGATTACATATGGGTAAGATATACATTATATAAGTTACAATAGAATTTAAATTTAAATAAAACTTAATCTATTTATTTGATTTGGGCTTAACCTCTTTTCAATGGCCCAAAAGATAGTCTTAGAACCCAAACCCGTATAGACTTATACCGCAACTCTTCTTCCCAAAATATCTCGCGACCTCCAGATGAAAACTCCACCATTTCAAAACCTTCGAGGGCCTAATTATCTTTCCCAACCTGATGAAATTCCAAACCGCAACCAACATCGAACTTCTCTCCCTTCCCTCTTTCCTTTCCCCCTAAATTCGACAAACCCGCAACCCCCTTGCAAACCCGTCGTTCACCTTTCAGCAGCAGGTTTTAGCAAAAAGTATCGAATCTTATTATCACCAAAACTCACAATAATTTGTATGTAGGTGATATTCGATCCCCTCAAACCAATTATCAGATCGAAACAAGCAATAACTTACTCAATCTCGTACATTTAAGAACCCTAAGTCGTTGAACCCAGAAAAATAGCGGCGATGGAATGTGATGAACCCAAAACAGCATATACCAGAGTGAAGATCGAAGTCTATTTAGACTAATGAATCACAGAGGGTTCGATTTTATCAAGCTTTGGAATTGTTTTGATTTTCAGAAGATCTCGGTATAAATTTTTAGGGTGGCGGCTCAAACGAGTACTAAACAGTGAAATGGAAAATTTTGTTAGGGTTTAGGAATGGTTGGGGTATTATATAGGCTAATTATATTATTTTTATATTCCATTTATATATTGATTTTTAAGCCAATGCTATTTTTATTCGTGCTCTAAAATTCCTGTAATCACACACTGCCCCAAAAATCACGAAAACCGGCATGTAGCTACAGTTCGACATTACGGTCCCAACGAAACTGGTTTCATCGAATTCCGACTCCGTATGCCCACACAGCATATTTTTAACCGTCAAAATACTGACTGTTTTTCACTCTAAAAATCCGTACGGCTACACACTGACTCTAAAAATCACGAAACTGGAAATCTATCAACTATTTGACATTGCGGATCCAATAAAATTAGTTTCGTTGAATTCCGACTCTGTTTGCAAAAGTGTCTATTTTTAAAGCTCTGGATGACCCATTTTAATAAATAAATATATTTAAATAAAATTAAATTAAATATAAATAAATTTATATTATCGTATATATTCACAGTGGAATACCATACAGCTCTAGAATATTCCTATATGAATTTCTAACTTGATATTTCAAACCTGGGTCAACCCGATATTCGATTTACGTTGAAATTCCTTTTTAGAATATAAATAATTCCTTTATAAACTATAAAGGAATTCCACAGTGACTTTTCTAAAATTTGATTTGGACGTAAATCAAAATCTACCCGACGAAATCCCGATTTTTCTCTTCCACTAGAAAGATATACTCCACCAGCTCCACACGTTTCTTGTTTCACAGAAATCCGGCTTAAAACGAATCATGTACATTCAGTTGAAGTTCGAATCACCAGTTTACGAACTGCAGCGCCATTTCAAGCTCGATTTTAAATTATATTATAATTCTACGTTCAAACTGTCGTTCAAATAATATATTCGTTATTCTAATTCAATTCTAGATTGAATTAAATATCACAGATGAACCAGTTCACACCATATCGCCATTTCAGCCAATTCTGATTATTTCAAAATTAAATATATTATTTAATTTATTATTTTAATTAAATATTCATCATTATTTAATTCCACAACCATTAAATTCTACAAACCACCATTTATATAATTAAATTAATTAATTATAATACCTCTGCCAATGCGGATCATTACATATAAGGTATGATTAGGAACAATTGCATACACAATGGACTCATGGCACTGACATAATTCGCATTAAGGAGGTCAACTAAATCAGTAGACCGCCTATTTTTGCATTAGATAAGGACATATACACACACTATGCATATGATCAGGAAAACATTAGAAATCTTTTTAAGGACAATGGATGCCTGTGGTTGGATGGTTGAGTAGGGGATGTTAGATGGAAGGATATAAATTCTTCTTGACTTGGAGATTTCGGGGAAGAAATCCTTTAAGGAGGGGAGAATGTAACACCCCGTAATTTTAAATATTAAATTAACAACTTTAAGAAAATTTAATTTTAGAAGAAGAATTGGGTGAAACAGGTTACACCATTGCGTTTGTTTCGGAATTCTGCTTGAGATAGAGTCCGAGTTTGCGTAAATCAGGCTCCATATGAAGAAGTTATGGAGTTTCAGAAGATTTCAAGTTTAAACAGAAATTAAATTAAAATAATAATTAAAAGTCAAAATTATTCAAAATTTGAAATTCGGTCAGAGCGGGCTGAGCGGGAAATTTCCCGCTCAGAGGTGTCGACCCCCCCAAAGGGGAGTCGACATAGGCATCGACCCCCCTATAGGGGTGTCGACATAGGTGTTGACCCCCTCCCCAGTAGTGAGTCGAACCCTTTTTGATCCAGATCCAGTGATGAATTTTCATAGGCCTGAGATGATGTGGCCTTCTCTGATTGGCCGATGACTAATTTCTGAGGTATTAGGGCTTATGTGTCGTGCTATAGTTGGTTGGATGACACATCTCTTTGGTTTGATGGCACTGATTTCTCCAAAACTAATCTAAAGGCTAGAATTAATCCTAGACTTCTATATAAACACCCCTTAACCTTAACCCTAAACCTCACAATCTCATTATATGAAGCCGTCATGCTGTCCATCCCTAAGCTAGGCTAGCCTCCATCTTCTCCAAATTAGAAATCAAGTTTGAAAGGTCCAAACCAAATCCAAACTAGAGAATCAAACGTCTACATCAAAGGATAGCTTAACAAATTCAAAAATCAAATCCCAGAAAACAAGATCCGTTCATTTTCTATAAGTTCATGTTATTTTCAGATTTGAACACCTAATATCTTGGCATGTAATAAAATGGATCTAAGTCTGTGCTTGATGATGAGACAATCTTTTCAGAATTACCCCTATCTTTCTATTGAATCTATGATTTTACATGCCTAAGAAGTTATTATATCGATTCAGTCATGCCTATCTTTTTTGAACATCGAATATATAATCCTTTTTGGTTCATGATGCTATTTGTATGCCTGCGATAATGATTGTATCAGCTTATTCAAGAATCTATCTTTGTTGGATCTAAATTTCTTGTATTAGTTCTGTTGTTACATGCCTATTTTTATGCCTATTCTTATTTTATGCTCCTTCTCTCTCTTCCTGGAACTGCCCGACACATCCAGTAACCGCAACAACACAGATCCAATGTGAGAGGTTAGTGCATTTAGCCCAAAACCCGAGGTTGGAATGAGTTTGCAGTGGAAGTCTGTCCGGAACCGCTCTTTTGCACATCAGCAACCGCAAACAACAGTTCTAATGTGAGAGATTAAGGCATTAATGAATGAATTAATGCTAATAAACAAGACATGATGAATGGGTAAGGTTAAGTTAATAAGAAACACTTAACCAATATAACATGATGAATAGGTAGGGTTAAGTTAATAAGAAACACTTAACCAATATAACATGACGAATGGGTAGGGTTAAGTTAATAGGAAACAATTAACCAATATAGCATGATGAACGAGTGGGGTTAAGTTAATAAGAAACACCTAACCAATATAACATGATGAATGGGTAGGGTTAAGTTAATAGAAAACACTTAACCAGTATAACATGATGAACGAGTGGGGTTAAGTTAATAAGAAACACTTAACCAATATAACATGGGGAACGAGTGGGGTTTAAGTTAATGGGAAACACTTAATTAATATAACATGATGAATGAACAGTGTTAAGATAATAGGAAACACTTAACCAATACAACATGATGTGTGGATGGGTTAAGTTAACATGAATGGACAGCACTTAACCAATAAAGTGGATAGGGTTAAGGCAAGCTTAATCAATAATACATATTGACTTGATAAGTGGGAGGGTTAAGTAAACCTTGGGTAAGTGGGTAATATTAGTATATATAGGCCCACAAACTTAACCGTTAAATAAACACGTTTGAATCAGTGGGAGGGCTAATTACATCTCGTGTAGGTGGGTAATACTTGTATATATAGGCCCACAAACTTAACCAGTAGGACACCCCAGTAACGGGGACCCATTTCAGCAGTAACCCACATATATGTATCATTGTACCCTGAACTAGGCAGGGTGGGGCACGATTACTTGGCTGATTATAAGCAGTCAAAGTTGCGGCAAGTGGTGCAGTAGTGCAGGTTCCGATGGGATCGCGGGCATGCACGTATTTCTGAGTGGAAGAATTAGCCACTGGGCATCAGTAGATATAAAGTTGTGTGTCTTGAAAGTGTCGGGTTGCCACCTTAGGGCTTGATACACCCTACGATGGTACCAACACAGGTATCTACAAGCAGAGGGCCGAGCGACACAAACTAGAACTTGATCTTTACGAGTAGGAGCCGATCGGTTAAGGTAGTAAGGATACATCTAACATCTTCATGCCAATTAGGCTGATTGAGGTAAGATCCTTATACTAGATGTACACCTGAAGGCTACCACAATAGCGGGGTTGGAATTACCTTATTATATAACACAGGATACTAGTTGGGACACTAGTAGGGAATATGAATCATATTATCGTTTTATACATATTACTAGTTGGGACACTAGTAGGGAATATGAATCATATTATCGTTTTATACATATTACTAGTTGGGACACTAGTTAGGTGGTGTAGAGATATAGAAATCAGAATAACAGGGTAGTAGCGAAGCAGAGAAAGAGTAGAAGCGCATTTAGTTTATCTTGCCTTATCATATCTTATGTTAATCTTATGTTACCCTTGTTATCACGGTATTGTCTTATATTCAGTTTATTCATGTCATGTTACTTTTACCTGTTTACATATTGATAGTCGCTGGACTTACCAGGCTTTATGTCTGACCCATTTTCTTTCGTCTTCTTTTCTTCCATTCCCCCCCCCCAAAGTAGCTAGGGAGGGAATAGCTTAGCTTAGTTTGGACCGTTTCTCTTTCCAAGCTTGGAGATTCTGTGATGTATGGCTTGGAACCTCTTATCGTTGGCTATGGCTGTGGTCGCACTTTAATTTGGGGACTTATGCTACTTTGCTATGTTTTATGCTTCTTATATACTTGGAAGTTTTTGAATCAAGACAGAAGTTTTATGTTATAATTTTAAGTGTGATTGAGTCAATTTTTGTAAAAGCTTGACTGAACTACATAGCTTATAAAATGACTTTATTTTCCACTGCTTTATTCGTCTGTCTTGTAATTTATCTACATCTTTTACCTATAATGCTTCACTGAAGTTAATGCATTCCCTTTATGAGTGACATTAATGAACGTGGGGTGTTACAACATATTCATATGACACGTAGTTGCACTGATGATATATATGATGTGATAGTTGCTATCTAATTTTTTGTGATGGTTGATACCCTTAGTTTAGGAAATATCACTAAGGGTTGAAATGATACGTACCCGAACAGACATTAGAATACAGAGAAATCATTATGGGTTGAAATGATAGACCTGAACAATTTTTACAGAATTTGGGATCGCGAGTTGAAATGATAGACCCGTAGAAACTTTATAAATCGCGGATTGAAATGATAAATATTCGTATCACTTGACCATATGGTAGAGAACTATATATGGACACCGTTGGTCGTATTTTTGAAGTATTTTGATTTTTTTTGGAATTTGATTTTTAAATAATAACTTAAGATTTTATATTTTTATATATTTATATTTTAAACTTAAATTTTAATAATTTTGAATTATATGTTTTAAAATGATTTTATAAGTAAATATTGATTTAATGCTTATTTAAGTTTTACTTATAATTTCTTTATTTTAAACTATATAATTTAATTATATAAGTATTTTTAACTTTTATATTATTATAAATTTATTATTTTAAACTTATTTTCTATATTATTTTAACCTTATATATGTTATAATCTATATTCTAATTAATTTAGACTTTTATAAACTTATATATATACCTATTTTCAAATGTTATTTTTCTTTTACTTATATTTTATAAACTTTAATAATAAACCAAGAGTTGGATAATTTAGATTTCTCGATTTAAATTCAAAGTTTAAACATGTAAATTTATATAACGATAATTAAATAACGAATGAACTTATATTAAGTTATGGATTCGGATTGATATGAACCTTTAGTAGAGATGAATTTGAGTTAGGTAAAAGTGAAATGAATTTGATTTCTTTAGCGACAAAAATGTGAATTTGGATATATATATAAATTTTATAGATTTGATTTTATAAATCGATTGGTTTTGAATTGGGAAATTTGTTGAATTGACTTATAAGAATGGTTTTAAATCTTTTAAATCGTTTGAATTGAATATAATGCTTTGACTCAAATTTTAAGTGATAAATTTGAATAGTTCGATTTGAGTTAAAATATTATATGATTTGGTTTAAACTAAAACATAAGATTTTGATTTGAACTAGATAAAGAGCCTAAGTGATCGGATTTTCGAATTGACTTAATTGAATCTATATATGGGAAAATTAGATTGTACCATTTGTTAAATTTATAACTAACGATTTAGAATCGTATGACATGAATATACTTTGTTTAAATTGAAATGTAAGTTTCGACTTGAATCGTATAGTTTGAACTTGAACCAAATGTTTAGTTTTTGTATCGACTTAAAGCGAATTCCTGAATAGTTTGAAATTTCGATTTTTGAATATATGTCAAACTAAAATATTATCAAAGTTAAATATTTTAGTTTTGGTCTATATGGTAATCGAGACCTTAAAGATACGATTTTATATAAGTCGATTTTCGATTATCAATCCTTATGTGAATATTTTCTGAAATTGAATATATTCGAAGTTAAATAGTATAGTAACAGTTTATACTATATTTTGAGACCTTTACAATATGATTTTCTAAATTTGATTCAAGCGATTTCAGTAAGTTGTTTTCGAAATTAAATATAATTGAAGTTAGATGATTAATTTTGATTTTGAAATTTGAATATGATATTTCGTATAAACTATTTTATAAAGTGGTTTATAAAATAATGACCACGGTATGAAAAATGTAAGCGATTGGTTGTTAAAGAGACCAGGAACGGCTATTGTCATACTCTCTGCCAATACAGAAAACCACTTTAACAACTATGTACGTGGTGGAGTTCCAAAATGAAGGAGATGATTTGACGAATTACTCTATTTTGGATTTCATATTAATTACGAGACCCTGACTACCTTGAGTCGGCTTGATGTGCCTAAAATTGGAGCTATGAACGGACCAAGTGAGGTCATTCCTCCTATCGAGCACACTTCTTCGATGTTTTTCTATTACAGTTGAGATTCGATTTGGGCCCTTTTGATTATGGGAGTGTGTCTTGAGGTGGGCGGCAGTAGCTACTACGTGCTACCACTAGTCCGGCTCAGCAAACGATGAATCCACCCTGGCAATCCTTGCTGCCTTGTCACATGCCTTATACGAGCCCACTATGACTTTGTTTTGTACCGTTTTATATGGAGTGCCCTTTGATCAACCTCCAGTTTACGTAGGAATTACAGTAATGTTGTAATAACCCGGAAATTCTGAACCAGTTTAAAAAATTTATTTTGGCAGTTTTAGCGAATTTTGAATATTTAAAATAGATTATTTTAAATAGTATCGACGAGAAAATTTATATTTAATATAATTCGAACGTATATATTATATACGTCGTCGATAGAATATAAATAATTATTTATAATTATAAATAGAATTGAAAATGGCGCGGTAGTTCGATAATTTGATTTCAAACTTCAATTGAACATACCGGGTGCAAAACAATCCGGATTTTAGTGAAACCAAAAACATTAGGATCGATTTTAGAATATCTTTCCAACGAATCCGAAAAATCAAGATTTCATAGCGGGAATCAAAAGATATGTTCAGTTGAAAATTCTGAATAGTCGCTATGGAATTCAGGCCCTTAAAAATAGACATTTTGCAAACGACCTCGGATTTCGACGAAACTAGTTTTGTTGGGTCCGTGATGTCAAGTTATTGCTAGATTCCAAATTTCATAATTTTTCGAATCAATATGTGAGCGTGGCAAAGGAAAACGTGTTTGACCAGTTTCAGTTGATTTTAATCGACTGGAAAATGGCCATTTTTCAAACGGTCTCAGAATTCGACGAAACTAGTTTTGTTAGGACCGTATCGTCAATACGAAGCTAGAAAATATTTTTCTGGAATTTTTCGTGTTCGTATGTGGCCCCGGTAATTTGAAAGGTGCGTTTAAAATTCAATATAAAGATTTAAATGTGAATGCAACGGAAACTGATCGAAACGGTCTAATCAGCGTGCGATACATATCCCATTGTATCCGGAATGGGGGTATTACGCTAGGGACGACAGCCGTTGGGTCCAATTCAAAGCCCGAACGAAAAAGCAACTTTATGGAGAATTAATTGAATAAATAATTAAATATATTTTCTTTTATAAACCCCCCCCGTTACTTTCTCATTTCAGAAATCACCCCCCCTCTCTTCGAAAATCCCGACCCCCTCCAAATCGAAGGCGACTTCGCCGTCGCCCTGCCCTCCGCCACCCACCGCCACGCTACCCCAGGCCCACTGCATGAGCCACCCTGCCGCGTCCTCCCCCTCTTCCCGATCTCCCTCCTTCGCGACCTCCCCACCTGCAGCACCCGCCTCCCTCTGTGCTCCGCCAGACCTCGCCGACCCTCCCCCCCCCTGACGTCCTCTGTCGCCGACGAGCAGAAATCCGCCCCTCCCCCCTTCGCTAAAAACAGTAAGTGTTTTCTTTTTTACACTATTAAGCTTTGTTTTATTATGTTTTTAGGGTTAATACAAATAGGGTATTTTAGTTTATAAAAATATGGCTTTAAATATATATAAAAATATAATCTTTTATAAAGTAGAAGAAAGTAAAAATTTGATTTTTATATATTGAACTTCGAAGTAAAAATATAATTTTTATATAAGGAAGAGGATAAAAATATGATTTTTATATTTTTAAAATATAATCTTTACTATATAGAAGTGGTAAAAATATGATTTTTGTTTAGGTAGAGAATTAAAAATATGATTTTTATATTTTTAAAGTAATAAAAATATGATTTTTTATATTTTTAAAGTATTAAAAATATAGTCTTTACTATATAGATGATATAAAAATATGATTTTTACTTTGGGAAAAATATAATTTTTATATTATAGAAAAGGCAAAATCCTTATATGGAAAATAGCGAAGTAAAAATTCGATTTTTCTATATCGAAAGGTGAAGTAAAAAGATGATTTTCCTTATAAGAAGTTGAATAGTAAAAATATGATTTTTCCTTATATGAAGTTGAATAGGAAAATATGATTTCTATAATTAAAAAGGTATAATCTTTATATAGATAGTAACGGTGTAAAAATAGAATTTTTCTCTATAGAAATAGCGATGAAAACTCTATCTTTACAAATATGAAATAGCGAGTAAATTTCTATTTTTACATTATAGAAATAGCGATGAAAATTCTATTTTCACAATATGAAGTTAGCGATAAAAATATGATTTTTATATAATAGGAAATATAAAAATGTGATTTTTATATATACAGTGTATAAGGGCGACTAAAGTAACAAAAGATGCGATAGCGATGAAGATTTCTGCAAAGAAGAGCCGAGGCGTCTGGTTTAGCAAATATGTGAGAATTTCTCACCTTTCAATTTCTTTTTCTAAGTTATATATATATACTAGGATGCAGACGGTGCTTAGTAGCACCCGACACAATCGTCCACAGACCATGGACTTGTTTGTTTGGTTGTGTAGTTGACTAGTTTATTTGGTTTGAATTGAATTGTTTGGTGAAATGAAATTGATTTGATTGATGTGTGAATGGCGTGGGCCTTCACTAGACCGGGGATAAGGCTAGGCCTCGTCCCGTTTCTAGTATCGTGCCGTTATGCCGCCGAAATTTTCTAAAATAAGTTAGAAAAAATAAAAATATCATTTTATTTAAAGATTGAACTGGATAGAAATTCATATGTTAAAATAAAATGTTTTATCGTTAGAAATATAATTTTTAACGTGAATATGAATAAATAAAATATTCATTTACAAACCAGACGGTTTGTTTATGTACACCTATTTGAATGACATTTATTGGGTCGATAAATTTTACACATCGCCCAACTGCACAAATAAAATCTGTGTTTGATTGTTTGAAACCCCACACGGGTGTTGGGATGAAATATGAAGTTCACTCATCCTGATTGATTAATTATGTCGATCGATTGATTGACAGGCTGTTATAAGCGTTAGATACCTATATTTGATGCTTATATAGTGTAGTGCACTTTGGTTGATGGTTGATTATTTTTCAATGCTATTATATACATGTGTTGTATGAAAATCCATATAATTAACGTTATATGGTGATTGATTGGGTCTCATTCCAATTTAGAAGATAAAGAATTTTTAAAAACAAAGGTTCATGTGTTGACTGTACTCATCCGTTGAGATTAGTCATGTGTTGAACGAAATATTTTTATAATAAAAAATTATATCTTTATCAATATAAAACAAAGGTTCATGTGTTGACTGTACTCATCCGTTGAGATTAGTCATGTGTTGAACGAAATATTTTTATAATAAAAAATTACATCTTTATCAATATAAAACAAAGGTTCATGTGTTGACTGTACTCATCCGTTGAGATTAGTCATGTGTTGAACGAAATATTTTGATAATAACAACTATTTTGAAATAGAATATTTGAAATAGAAATATGTGAAGCCGTGTTGATTAGATTGACGCCATTTTGACGTGACCGATATTTTTATCGATTTTATTCATTTCGAAATGAATTGAATTAATAACGATTTCGAAATGAATTGAATATATAACGATTTCAAAATGAATTGAATTGAAAACGATTTCGAAATGAACTGAATTGAAAACGATTTCGAAATGAATTGAATTGAATATGAAACGATTTCGAAATGAATTGAATATGAAACGATTTCGAAATGAATTGAATATATAACGATTTCGAAATGAATTGAATAGAAAACGAATTTGATTTCAATTGAATATATAACGAATTTGAATCGAATAGAAAACCAATTTGAATTGAATCGAATAGAAAACCAATTTGAATTGAATCGAATAGAAAACGACTTTGGAATTGAATTGAATTGAAAACGAATTCAAATTGAATTGAAAGCGAATTGAAATGAATTCAAATTGAATTGAAATTTGAATTGAATAGAAATGAATTTTAAAACGAATTTATAAAGAAGAATTCAATTTTGCTTTGGATTGAAATGGAAGTTGAAATTGTTTTTGAAACGAATTCAAAACCATTTATAAAATTCGTTTTAAATAGAAATCGACGAAAGATATATTATATATATTATATATATAATATAATGGCCTGAATAGAACGCGCCGCGCCGCGGCAGTTCGTAAATTTCGACCATTTATTTCAAACGGACATTACGGGAGATCCGACCGTCGGATTCTCCTAAAACCGGAACCGTTGGGTTCGTATCGAAAAGAGCTTTCTAACGAATATTAGAAATTCAAAATCTAACGGTTGGATTTGGAGATATGTCCAAATAAAATTCGAAAAAGGTCGCTGTAAGTGCAGTTCGATGGCCATTGTTGGAAATCGACTGTACGGGCCTTGATAAAATTATTAAAAATATCAATAATTTGTGTAAAATCATGAGAAATGATTTGGGAAAATTTGGGATGAAAAACTCCATATTTGAAAAGATAAAAATGGGTTTTTATCGAAATGAACCAGTTTTGAACTAAATTTAAAACCCAATTATTTTTAAATAAATGAATTAGATTTAAAAAGGGGTTTTAAATAATCGGAATTTCTAATATATTTGATTGAATTTGAAATGGGTTTATCGTGAACTATGTTTTAAATAACACTAGTTCTTTAACCCGATAATGAATAGAATGTGATTTGGGTTTGTCGTGAACTGTGTTTTAAATAACACCTAGTTCTTTAACCCAGTAAAAGGAGTTTTAAAGAATCGGCAATTAGATTGAAATGTGAATCTATAATCTAAATTATCAAATTTAGAAATGAGCGGGAATGGAGTATTACCAGTTTTGCTCCAAAGCGATAGTTAAATCTTTAATTAGATTTGAACGTGAAATGGTAATTAATTTTACCGATAACACCACTGTGTTAGATATGGAGTATTACCAGTTTTGCTTCATGGGATGAATAGGTTGGGATTGGGAAATAAAATAAATAATTACTTCGTTACGGTTCGCTAATCTCGACTAGTTGGAAAAACCATAATTTGGTTTTAAATAACATCCAAAGGAAGATTATAGGATAAATTTTAAAGAATTTATCTTGGATAAAATTAATGGGAACCTTTCCCTAAGAATGTGGAATTTAGGAACTAGCTGTAGGTTGGCTAAGAAGAATGGTTTCCTGGGTATTAATCTGATGTTGGTTTCGGCCTTCGGGGTTAATGTTTGGGAAATTGTTCTCTTGCTAATTTGCGGTTAGTGACTAATGAATTGGAATGAGGCGTATGTTGTGTTTGTGTAACATTTGTTTTTAATATATGCGGGTTGTTCGGAAAGGCCGGGTTTATACCCATTCTGAATAACCGATTCGACGATATGTCGAAGATGAAGACGGTGGTCGAAGACCGGAAGTCTTCACATCGTTTGGATTATTACTGACAATCCTGATTGGGCTGTACACCCAAGAGGATGGAAATAGTTGGTGGTCGTCCAGACGTACTTGGAGATGGACGAATATGCGAGGAAAGTGCCTCCGGTTTCGTTCAGACCCAGAACGGACTTGTAATTGGATTGTGTGTCTGACATTGGATTTTATTATGTGTTGATTGATTTCTATTAAATATACATCTGTTTGGCGGCGGAGAATTTATTCTTTTGCTTAACGCCCTTCTCTGAGACGTACGAGCTCAGAGGTTGTATATCGATGGACATCAGTCGCATGGCATGAATTGCCTGTGTGGCACGCTAAGATGCAATGATCAAGGCTTCTGTTGAAAAGCAAAGTCTTGTGGTTGATGATCAAAGCACAGCCTACGTGGCAGCTTTGTGTATAACGTGAATTCGCGAGCCTCACACCTCGGTATGAGTTAAAAACGGGATACGGACTGCAGGGAGAGCACGATGTTTCTTTCTAGCTTTGGTGGTGTCAGTGACTTACCAGCCCTGACATATATATACTTTTCACCTTTGTGGTTGTTGGATGAGGCGCCTCGATTATAGGTCTGTAAGGACCGGGAAACGTGTGTTCAGGAATAACTAATCCTCTAACGTAAGTGAGGACCGGCCCTGAAGATCTAGGGGTTGCCCAGAGTGCGTAACCCTGGGACATTTGCTAGAGTGTCTCGAACGCGGAGAGGAGCTTGCCCCTTGCCTCGACTCATGACGGAATCCAATTTCCAATACGTGTATTGCGGCTTTATTTGTAGAACCTAGTATGGCGACATGATATATGGTACCCATGCCGTCTATGATTTATATTTATGATTGAAATTGTTTTGACACTATACACTTATTATAGTATCAAATGATTTGTTTTAAACGTACCAAGCATGTTTGGCTGTTATAAGGGAAAACCCTATCCTTCGGCTTGCGTTGCATTGTGTGATGGGACCTGGGTCTTATAATAGCTTCATTTTTCGAAAAAGCATTGCGTTGTTTATTGATATGCACTGGTATTCTTGGGAGGAAACCCGTTCCGTGTTATACGGCGTGGTCCCTTGAATTACTCTCTTTTAAAATAAAGTTTTAAATAACTGTTTTAGTTCTCACACCAGTCACATGACTGACCTGGAGTTTATTGTTTTAACCTAAACTCTGGGTGCCCCTATTTTCCGCACGGGCAGCTAGTAGTTTTGGTTTTGCAGATTTATATTCACAGGATCCTGGTTTACAGCTGGAATGATATCCGGAAAGCTCTGTATCCGTATATCACCTTCAGTTGTGCTTTGTATTTTTTTTCCGCTGCTATGTAATTTATTGTAATCTCTGATATTTATCGAATATAATTTATTCATTTATACTCTGTATATTCTTGTATCTGATGGAATTGTTGTAATATACAACGAAATGTTCTTCTGTTTGTGTTCTGATTTGTCCTGTTCTCAAACGTTCAGGGGTTTCGAACGGTCTAGATCGGTTTAACGACTGATTCGGATCGAGCGAAATTCCAGGCCGTCACATTTGGTATCAGAGCTTTGGTTTACAGAGCTCGAGAACAAGACACATTAGAACCATACGAAAGAATTCATCAGATATTGGATTAGTAAAATCCAATTAGAATGACTCGTTAGAGATAGGATCAGTAGTATCCTAGAACGAGTGTGAAGAGTATATTTTTCAAATGAAAACAATTTTGTTTTGAAAATTTATATTATTTTAAACGTATTTGATTATTTAATTATTTTGAATATGGACAATCCAATATATAAAGGTTTTGTATATACGCGTCATGAACGTATATTCGAAGTTTTAATATATTGGATAGATATAGAATTACACTCTAGTCGCCCGGGGATGATGTTGATAATGACCATGGCATCATCGATATTTATGTTCGTGTTTCGAAGGTGTGATATCTATATATTTCCATTAGACTGGTGTGAGAACCAAAACTTATATAGTTAGAACACATTGTTGGGAATTGGCATCAAAAACATGATTTTCTGTATATGTATCAAAATTATGAATTTGAAACGTTAATCCACTGATTGATTGATGTTTGTGTTGTTTGTTTATTTGTTTAATAATTTTGAACCATTTAGCCTAATTGAACCAAATATTGAATTATATTGGAAATTGGTCGCATTTGCTTGCATATACATATATTTACATTGAACAGGTCATAGCAAGGAGGCTAGAGCCAGAGAATAAAATTTGTTTGCCCGACAAATAGGTACATGTTTACTACATAATTTACTGTTTTGTTTGGGTGATGATGATTTTATGAGCCTATTGGCTAGCCGCTTGGCTTTTTCTTTTTCTTTTTGAGATTAGAAGGACCGGGGTAGCTATTTGAAATTCCCCGATGCTCCCGGTGCAGGGGAGGTTATGGCGAAATTTTTCGAAAATTTAGGGTGTTAGCCAAATTTTTGAAATTTTGAAAATCCTCAGAAACTGAAAAGTTGGAGAATGAAAGCCAAATCGAACGTAGAGTTGAATAATCAAACCACTTTCGACTTTGTTCCTTTTCGAGGACGAAAAGTTTTAAGTGGGGGAGATTGTAATAACCCGGAAATTCTGAACCAGTTTAAAAATTTTATTTTGGCAGTTTTAGCGAATTTTGAATATTTAAAATAGATTATTTTAAGTAGTATCGACGAGAAAATTTATTTTCAATATAATTCGAACGTATATATTATATACGTCGTCGTTAGAATATAAATAATTATTTATAATTATAAATAGAATTGAAAATGGCGCGGTAGTTCGATAATTTGATTTCAAACTTCAATTGAACATACCGGGTGCAAAACAATCCGGATTTTAGTGAAACCAAAAACATTAGGATCGATTTTAGAATATCTTTCCAACGAATCCGAAAAATCAAGATTTCATAGCGGGAATCAAAAGATATGTTCAGTTGAAAATTCTGAATAGTCGCTATGGAATTCAGGCCCTTAAAAATAGACATTTTGCAAACGACCTCGGATTTCGACGAAACTAGTTTTGTTGGGTCCGTGATGTCAAGTTATTGCTAGATTCCAAATTTCATAATTTTTCGAATCAATATGTGAGCGTGACAAAGGAAAACGTGTTTGACCAGTTTCAGTTGATTTTAATCGACTGGAAAATGGCTATTTTTCAAACGGTCTCAGAATTCGACGAAACTAGTTTTGTTAGGACCGTATCGTCAATACGAAGCTAGAAAATATTTTTCTGGAATTTTTCGTGTTCGTATGTGGCCCCGGTAATTTGAAAGGTGCGTTTAAAATTCAATATAAAGATTTAAATGTGAATGCAACGGAAACTGATCGAAACGGTCGAATCAGCGTGCGATACATATCCCATTGTATCCGAAATGGGGGTATTACGCTAGGGACGACAGTCGTTGGGTCCAATTCAAAGCCCGAACGAAAAAGCAACTTTATGGAGAATTAATTGAATAAATAATTAAATATATTTTCTTTTATAAACCCCCCCCCCCCCCCCCGTTACTTTCTCATTTCAGAAATCACCCCCCCCCTCTCTTCGAAAATCCCGACCCCCCCCCCCAAATCGAAGGCGACTTCGCCGTCGCCCTGCCCTCCGCCACCCACCGCCACGCTACCCCAGGCCCACCGCATGAGCCACCCTGCCGCGTCCTCCCCCTCTTCCCGATCTCCCTCCGTCGCGACCTCCCCACCTGCAGCACCCGCCTCCCTCTGTGCTCCGCCAGACCTCGCCGACCCTCCCCCCCTGACGTCCTCTGCCGCCGACGAGCAGAAATCCGCGCCCCCCCTTCGCTAAAAACAGTAAGTGTTTTCTTTTTTACACTATAAAGCTTTGTTTTATTATGTTTTTAGGGTTAATACAAATAGGGTATTTTAGTTTATAAAAATATGGCTTTAAATATATATAAAAATATAATCTTTTATAAAGTAGAAGAAAGTAAAATTTTGATTTTTATTTATTGAACTTCGAAGTAAAAATATAATTTTTATATAAGGAAGAGGATAAAAATATGATTTTTATATTTTTAAAATATAATCTTTACTATATAGAAGTGGTAAAAATATGATTTTTGTTTAGGTAGAGAATTAAAAATATGATTTTTATATTTTTAAAGTAATAAAAATATGATTTTTTATATTTTTAAAGTATTAAAAATATAGTCTTTACTATATAGATGATATAAAAATATGATTTTTACTTTGGGAAAAATATAATTTTTATATTATAGAAAAGGCAAAATCCTTATATGGAAAATAGCGAAGTAAAAATTCGATTTTTCTACGTCGAAAGGAGAAGTAAAAAGATGATTTTCCTTATAAGAAGTTGAATAGTAAAAATATGATTTTTCCTTATATGAAGTTGAATAGGAAAATATGATTTCTATAATTAAAAAGGTATAATCTTTATATAGATAGTAACGGTGTAAAAATAGAATTTTTCTCTATAGAAATAGCGATGAAAACTCTATCTTTACAAATATGAAATAGCGAGTAAATTTCTATTTTTACATTATAGAAATAGCGATGAAAATTCTATTTTCACAATATGAAGTTAGTGATAAAAATATGATCTTTATATAATAGGAAATATAAAAATGTGATTTTTATATATACAGTGTATAAGGGCGACTAAAGTAACAAAAGATGCGATAGCGATGAAGATTTCTGCAAAGAAGAGCCGAGGCGTCTGGTTTAGCAAATATGTGAGAATTTCTCACCTTTCAATTTCTTTTTCTAAGTTATATATATATACTAGGATGCAGACGGTGCTTAGTAGCACCCGACACAATCGTCCACAGACCATGGACTTGTTTGTTTGGTTGTGTAGTTGACTAGTTTATTTGGTTTGAATTGAATTGTTTGGTGAAATGAAATTGATTTGATTGATGTATGAATGGCGTGGGCCTTCACTAGACCGGGGATAAGGCTAGGCCTCGTCCCGTTTCTAGTATCGTGCCGTTATGCCGCCGAAATTTTCTAAAATAAGTTAGAAAAAATAAAAATATCATTTTATTTAAAGATTGAACTGAATAGAAATTCATATGTTAAAATAAAATGTTTTATCGTTAAAAATATAATTTTTAACGTGAATATGAATAAATAAAATATTCATTTACAAACCAGACGGTTTGTTTATGTACACCTATTTGAATGACATTGATTGGGTCGATAAATTTTACACATCGCCCAACTGCACAAATAAAATCTGTGTTTGATTGTTTGAAACCCCACACGGGTGTTGGGATGAAATATGAAGTTCACTCATCCTGATTGATTAATTATGTCGATCGATTGATTGACAGGCTATTATAAGCGTTAGATACCTATATTTGATGCTTATATAGTGTAGTGCACTTTGGTTGATGGTTGATTATTTTTCAATGCTATTATATACATGTGTTGTATGAAAATCCATATAATTAACGTTATATGGTGATTGATTGGGTCTCATTCCAATTTAGAAGATAAAGAATTTTTAAAAACAAAGGTTCATGTGTTGACTGTACTCATCCGTTGAGATTAGTCATGTGTTGAACGAAATATTTTTATAATAAAAAATTACATCTTTATCAATATAAAACAAAGGTTCATGTGTTGACTGTACTCATCCGTTGAGATTAGTCATGTGTTGAACGAAATATTTTTATAATAAAAAATTACATCTTTATCAATATAAAACAAAGGTTCATGTGTTGACTGTACTCATCCGTTGAGATTAGTCATGTGTTGAACGAAATATTTTGATAATAACAACTATTTTGAAATAGAATATTTGAAATAGAAATATGTGAAGCCGTGTTGATTAGATTGACGCCATTTTGACGTGAGCGATATTTTTATCGATTTTATTCATTTCGAAATGAATTGAATTAATAACGATTTCGAAATGAATTGAATATATAACGATTTCGAAATGAATTGAATTGAAAACGATTTCGAAATGAACTGAATTGAAAACGATTTCGAAATGAATTGAATTGAATATGAAACGATTTCGAAATGAATTGAATATGAAACGATTTCGAAATGAATTGAATATATAACGATTTCGAAATGAATTGAATAGAAAACGAATTTGATTTCAATTGAATATATAACGAATTTGAATCGAATAGAAAACCAATTTGAATTGAATCGAATAGAAAACCAATTTGAATTGAATCGAATAGAAAACGACTTTGGAATTGAATTGAATTGAAAACGAATTCAAATTGAATTGAAAGAGAATTGAAATGAATTCAAATTGAATTGAAATTTGAATTGAATAGAAATGAATTTTAAAACGAATTTATAAAGAAGAATTCAATTTTGCTTTGGATTGAAATGGAAGTTGAAATTGTTTTTGAAACGAATTCAAAACCAATTATAAAATTCGTTTTAAATAGAAATCGACGAAAGATATATTATATATATTATATATATATAATATAATGGCCTGAATAGAACGCGCCGCGCCGCGGCAGTTCGTAAATTTCGACCATTTATTTCAAACGGACATTACGGGAGATCCGACCGTCGGATTCTCCTAAGACCGGAACCGTTGGGTTCGTATCGAAAAGAGCTTTCTAACGAATATTAGAAATTCAAAATCTAACGGTTGGATTTGGAGATACGTCCAAATCAAATTCGAAAAAGGTCGCTGTAAGTGCAGTTCGATGGCCATTGTTGGAAATCGACTGTACGGGCCTTGATAAAATTATTAAAAATATCAATAATTTGTGTAAAATCATAAGAAATGATTTGGGAAAATTTGGGATGAAAAACTCCATATTTGAAAAGATAAAAATGGGTTTTTATCGAAATGAACCAGTTTTGAACTAAATTTAAAACCCAATTATTTTTAAATAAATGAATTAGATTTAAAAAGGGGTTTTAAATAATCGGAATTTCTAATATATTTGATTGAATTTGAAATGGGTTTATCGTGAACTATGTTTTAAATAACACTAGTTCTTTAACCCGATAATGAATAGAATGTGATTTGGGTTTGTCGTGAACTGTGTTTTAAATAACACCTAGTTCTTTAACCCAGTAAAAGGAGTTTTAACGAATCGGCAATTAGATTGAAATGTGAATCTATAATCTAAATTATCAAATTTAGAAATGAGCGGGAATGGAGTATTACCAGTTTTGCTCCAAAGCGATAGTTAAATCTTTAATTAGATTTGAACGTGAAATGGTAATTAATTTTACCGATAACACCACTGTGTTAGATATGGAGTATTACCAGTTTTGCTTCATGGGATGAATAGGTTGGGATTGGGAAATAAAATAAATAATTACTTCGTTACGGTTCGCTAATCTCGACTAGTTGGAAAAACCATAATTTGGTTTTAAATGACATCCAAAGGAAGATTATAGGATAAATTTTAAAGAATTTATCTTGGATAAAATTAATGGGAACCTTTCCCTAAGAATGTGGAATTTAGGAACTAGCTGTAGGTTGGCTAAGAAGAATGGTTTCCTGGGTATTAATCTGATGTTGGTTTCGGCCTTCGGGGTTAATGTTTGGGAAATTGTTCTCTTGCTAATTTGCGGTTAGTGACTAATGAATTGGAATGAGGCGTATGTTGTGTTTGTGTAACATTTGTTTTTAATATACGCGGGTTGTTCGGAAAGGCCGGGTTTATACCCATTCTGAATAACCGATTCGACGATATGTCGAAGATGAAGACGGTGGTCGAAGACCGGAAGTCTTCACATCATTTGGATTATTACTGACAATCCTGATTGGGCTGTACACCCAAGAGGATGGAAATAGTTGGTGGTCGTCCAGACGTACTTGGAGATGGACGAATATGCGAGGAAAGTGCCTCCGGTTTCGTTCAGACACAGAACGGACTTGTAAATGGATTGTGTGTCTGACATTGGATTTTATTCTGTGTTGATTGATTTCTATTAAATATACATCTGTTTGGCGGCGGAGAATTTATTCTTTTGCTTAACGCCCTTCTCTGAGACGTACGAGCTCAGAGGTTGTATATCGATGGACATCAGTCGCATGGCATGAATTGCCTGTGTGGCACGCTAAGATGCAATGATCAACGCTTCTGTTGAAAAGAAAAGTCTTGTGGTTGATGATCAAAGCACATCCTACGTGGCAGCTTTGTGTATAATGTGAATTCGCGAGCCTCACACCTCGGTATGAGTTAAAAACGGGATACGGACTACAGGGAGAGCACGACGTTTCTTTCTAGCTTTGGTGGTGTCAGTGACTTACCAGCCCTGACATATATATACTTTTCACCTTTGTGGTTGTTGGATGAGGCGCCTCGATTATAGGTCTGTAAGGACCGGGAAACGTGTGTTCAGGAATAACTAATCCTCTAACGTAAGTGAGGACCGGCCCTGAAGATCCAGGGGTTGCCCAGAGTGCGTAACCCTGGGACATTTGCTAGAGTGTCTCGAACGCAGAGAGGAGCTTGCCCCTTGCCTCGACTCATGACGGAATCCAATTTCCAATACGTGTATTGCGGCTTTATTTGTAGAACCTAGTATGGCGACATGATATATGGTACCCATGCCGTCTATGATTTATATTTATGATTGAAACTGTTTTGACACTATACACTTATTATAGTATTAAATGATTTGTTTTAAATGTACCAAGCATGTTTGGCTGTTATAAGGGAAAACCCTATCCTTCGGCTTGCGTTGCATTGTGTGATGGGACCTGGGTCTTATAATAGCTTCATTTTTCGAAAAAGCATTGCGTTGTTTATTGATATGCACTGGTATTCTTGGGAGGAAACCCGTTCCGTGTTATACGGCGTGGTCCCTTGAATTACTCTCTTTTAAAATAAAGTTTTAAATAACTGTTTTAGTTCTCACACCAGTCACATGACTGACCTGGAGTTTATTGTTTTAACCTAAACTCTGGGTGCCCCTATTTTCCGCACGGGCAGCTAGTAGTTTTGGTTTTGCAGATTTATATTCACAGGATCCTGGTTTACAGCTGGAATGATATCCGGAAAGCTCTGTATCCGTATATCATCTTCAGTTGTGCTTTGTTTTTTTTTTCCGCTGCTATGTAATTTATTGTAATCTCTGATATTTATCGAATGTAATTTATTCATTTATACTCTGTATATTCTTGTATCTGATGGAATTGTTGTAATATACAACGAAATGTTCTTCTGTTTGTGTTCTGATTTGTCCTGTTCTCAAACGTTCAGGGGTTTCGAACGGTCTAGATCGGTTTAACGACTGATTCGGATCAAGCGAAATTCCAGGCCGTCACAAATGTATATACTATGGGAATATATAAACGGTGTAAGGGTAATCATGTTAATCCCGCTTACGCTATTTTGGTATTTTTACTTTACCGATAGACACTATTGTATATTATGTATTACACTACATAGTATTAGTTTGATGGATCCTTAGAGGATGGTGATCCCAAACATCCTTTAAGTTACTGATTGCATTTCATCGAACAATTCGTTTGAGGTGATTTACTTCCATGAGAATGTTAGTCCTGATCCGAGTTGTTTTGTTTTGCATTATTGCTCATGTCAGATCGAGTATTTCAGTTTTCAAAATTCACCTTTGGCATTTGGGGTTTATATCAGATTTTTGCTGACTTATATCTACATGTTCATTAGTTATTCCAATCATCCAGTTATTTCTGTCATTCTGTTTCAGATTGTTATCATGTATTTATTATATTAGACTTCCGCTGTATTATTTATGTAAACTCTGTTGTAAAATTTATTTAGCAGCTTCATGAACTACTATTGTATTTTAAATTTTCCACTACGAGATATTATATTGCTCTGTATCTGTGTCTGTGATCTGTGATTCTGTGATTATTTCTATTTACCCCAGGAGTTAATAACAATCTATTGTTTTGGACATTTCCAGTTGACATGTTTTGTCGATTCGGCATGGTCAAAATGGCAGGTCGTTACACAAAGTGTATCCACATTGTTTGAAATACGAGTGTCGGATATTCAAACAACAGATGAATTGTGACTAGTTCATGTGTTGAACTCAAGCAAGGTCACATACAACAGACAAAAATCAACACTGGTAATTTCTTTATATTTACAGTTATAAAATAAATAAATTAAATGTACAAATATTTTAGTGAGTGAATTCTCACTTTCGGTTTCCACTCTACCAGTCTTTATTGAAGGTTTGTATTTTTTCAACTAAATTAAAAACATGTTTAATTTAGCTGAAAATCCAATTTTCTCCGTTTCCATTCTAGCTAGTTCCATTGCGTAGTGTTCGTCATTGCGAGTCTAACGCAACTGAAATTATCGGATTTGGACCTCGTATGAAAAAGTTATGAAATTATGAACTTTAATTACATTAAGTAAATAATTAATTACATCATTAATTTAATTAATTTAATTACCCTCCTTAATCACTCCCTCTCCCTTCGTTATTTCCTGAACTGCGAGAAACCCATCATCGTGTTGCCCTTCCCACCGCCGCACCTACTTCTAGGCCTTGCGCCGCTGATCAACGGCCACCACACGGTGCGCCTTGGCCTGAACCCCCCATCATCGGCGATCCCTTAAAGTACGGTCTCCCCTATCCCTCAAAAATCAAACCCAAAACCGCTCCTTTCAAGCAGCAATTTCGAATAACCCACTCAACTATTTCAGATCTCCGCCGTTGATCCTATAGATCTCAGCATCCTCATCCATTTTCCCCTTGAAAGATTTGAATTATATTAAGTGGATTGCAGAGGACTGAGTGGAAAATTTCTAGCGATTCTAGCCATCGCGTTTATATCGGGGGGCAGCTTTAGGTAATGAAGGAATTATTAGGGTTTTATTATATATATATATATAATTATTTTATTTTGAAAAATGCTTGTTTGTAGTTACGAATTCCAAATCAAGCCCAACGACTATTGCTTCTAGCTAAATACCCTCATTCTGGACATAGGGGGATATGTTTCGTAAGCTAATTCGATAGTTTCGATCATTTTTAATCATCATTAAAATATAACTTAATGTAACGGTCAACATTGAAATTGGAACGTACATTTTAATTTAGCAGGGCCACATACTAACTCCAAAAATTACATAAAAATTAAATCTAGCTATATTTTGACGATACGGTCCTAACAAAAACTAATTTCATCGAATTTGGAGACCATTTGAAAAATGGCCTTTTGTAAAGACCTGCAACTTCCCCGTAAAGGAAAGCGTCGGATAGTTCGAGAACAAGCCACAACAGAATACATACAAAAGAACGTTTCATTGCTATATTACAACAATGCATCAGATTACAAGAATATACAGAGTATAAAAGAATATTACACAGAAATAACAGAGATTTAAATTACATTTAAATACATAGCAGCGGAAAATAATACAATACACAACTAGAAGAGATATACGGATACAAAGCTTTCCGGATATCGTTCCAGCTGTAAACCAGGATCCTGTGAATATAAATCTGCAAAACCAAAACTACTAGCTGCCCGTGTCAAAATAAGGGCACCCAGAGTTTAGGTTAAAACAATAAACCCCAGGTCAGTCATGTGACTGGTGTGAGAACTAAAACAGTTATTAATCTTTATTTTCAAAGTTAGGTAAATCAAGGGACCACGCCGTATAACACGGAACGGGTTTCCTCCCAAGAATACCAGTGCATAAAACAAACAGCGCAATGCTAAATAAAGAAAGATGAAGCTGTTATAAGACCCAGGTCCCATCACACAATGCAACGCAGCCGAGGATAGGGTTTTCCCTTATAACAGCCAAAGAATGCTTGATACGTTTAAAAACAAATCATTTGATACTATAATAAGTGCATAGTGTATAAAACACTTCAAATCATAAGTATCAATCATAGGCGGCATGAACGGCCCATAACACTATGTCGCCATATATAAGTTTACAATCAAAACCGCAAATGTCGTATTTGGAAATTGGATTTCCATCTATGAACCGAGGCAAAAGATAGTCCTCAACCGATTCGAGACTGCCTAGCCCGAGTCTCAGGATCAGAACGCATCGACCCTTGGATCGTCAGGGCCGGTCCACCGATGTGGATTAAACTTAAACCCTGGACACTGCGTTTCGCCGCCCTTTGGGGCGTAAGCGAGCCAACGAATGACTCCATCGGACCCGGATCGTCCGATCTAACCGAGGCGCCTCGCAACAGCAACAACCACATAAGTCAAACTCGTCAGGGCGTGTAAAACCACTGACGCCACTTCTAGCTAGGAGGAAACGCAGGCCCTCCCTGAGGTCCGTCTCCCGTTTTTGGTTCATACCTGGTGTGAAACACGCGAGGTAAACGTTACACAAAGCTACGCCACAAAGGCCGTGCTTTGATCATCACCACAAGACTTTGCTTTTCAACAGAAGCCTTGATCATTTGCATCTTAGCATGCCACACAGGCAAACCATCCTATGCAACCGATATCAGTCACACAGAATGAAATCCGATGTCAGACACACAGTCCATTTACAAGTCCGTCCTGGGTCTGAACGAAACCGGAGGCACCTAGTACCCCGCATATCCATCGATCTCCAAGTACGTCTGGACGATCACTAACTGTTTCCATCTTCTTGGGTGTACAGCCCAATCAAGATCATCAGTAATTACCCAAACGACGTGAAGACCTCCGGTCTTCGACCATCGTCTTCATCTTCGACTTATCGTCGTATCAGTTATTCAGAATGGGATAAACCCGGTCTTTCCGAATAACTCGCGTATATATTATAAAAGTGTTACACAAACACAACATACGCCTCATTCCAATTCATTAGTCACTAACCGTAAATTAATCAAGAGAATAATTCCCCAAATATTAACCCCGAAGGCCGAAACCAACATCAGATCAATATCCAGAAAACCATTCTGCTTAGCTAACCGACAGTTAGTTTCTAAATTTCACATTCATAGGGAAAGATTCCCATTAATTTTATCAAAGATAAATTCCTTGAATTTATTCTTTAATCTACTTTTGAATTTCGATTCAACTAGTCGGGATTTACGAAACTTACTGAAGTAATCATTTGTTTTAATTTCCCAATCCCAACCTATTCATCCCATGAAGTAAAACTGGTAATACTTCATATCTAACACCACGGTGTTATCGGTAAATTCAATTACCATTTCACGTTCAAATCTAATTAAAGATTTGACTATCGCCTGGAGCAAAACTGGTGATACTCCATTCTCGATCTTTTCAATCTAATTAAAGATTCATTAAAACTCCACTTAGTTTTAATCATTATCTGGGTTAAAGAATCAGTGTCATTTAAAACACGATCCACGATAAACCCAAAATCACATTCCATTAATTATCGGGTTAAAGAACAAGTGTTATTTAAAACACTGTTCACGATAAACCCAAAAATCAATACCAATTCAATTCCAATTAAATATCATTTAATTGGTACACTTCATTAAATCTAAATAAAAAGATTTAATCTTTTCTCAACTGGGTTCAAGAATAGTGTTAGTGAAGACACCATTCACGACAAACCCAAATCACATTCCATTAATTATCGGGTTAAAGAACAAGTGTTATTTAAAACACTGTTCACGATAAACCCAAAAATCAATATCAATTCAATTCCAATTAAATATTATTTAATTGGTACACTTCATTAAATCTAAATAAAAAGATCTAATCTTTTCTCAACTGGGTTCAAGAACAGTGTTAGTGAAGACACCATTCACGACAAACCCAAATCACATTCGATATTCAATACAAGGCTCTGAATAGAAAATATATCGGCTTATATTCAATATCGAATTCTACGACTAACAAATGTCGTATTGGAAATAACGATATCAATATATATCTTTCAAATTTCCATAACAACACCTGTATAATCACGAATTCCAACATCGAAATATTCCGAAGACAATTTCGATTCAAATCCACTCCAATGCAATCATTGGAAATTTTGGTTATTTTCAAAACCATTTCAAATTCAATTTATTTATTTAAAAATAAATAGAATTATAATTCTAGTTCAAAACTAGTTCATTTCGATAAAAATCTATTTTATCTTTTCAAATATGGAGTTTTTCATCCCAATTCTTTCTAAATCATTTCTTATGATTTTACACAAATTATTGCTATTTTTAATAATTTTATCAAGGCCCGTACAGTCGGTTTCCATCAATGGCCATCGAACTGCACTTACAGCGACCTTTTTCGAATTTGATTTGGACATAATTCCAAATCCAACCGTTATATTTCTAATTTCTCACATTCGTTAGAAAGCTCTCTTCGATACGAACCCAACGGTTCCGGTTTTAGGAGAATCCGACGGTCGGATCTCCCGTAATGTCCGTTTGAAATAAATGGTCGAAATTCACGAACTGCCGCGGCGCGGCGCGTTCTATTCAGGCCATTATATTATATATATAATATATATAATATATATTTCGTCGATTTCTATTTAAAACGAATTATATAAATGGTTTTGAATTCGTTTCAAAAAAACATTTTTTCAACTTCCATTTCAATTCAAATCAAAAATTGAATTCTTCTTTATAAATTCGTTTTAAAATTCATTTCTATTCAATTCAAATTTCAATTCAATTTGAATTCATTTCAATTCGCTTTCAATTCAATTCGAATTCGTTTTCAATCCATTTCGAAATCGTTTTCAATTCAATTCATTTCGAAATCGTTTTCAATTCAATTCATTTCGAAATCGTTTTCAATTCAATTCATTTCGAAATCGTTTTCAATTCAATTCATTTCGAAATCGTTTTCAATTAAATTCATTTCGAAATCGTTTTCAATTCAATTCATTTCGAAATCGTTTTCAATTCAATTCATTTCGAAATCGTTTTCAATTAAATTCATTTCGAAATCGTTTTCAATTCAATTCATTTCGAAATCGTTTTCAATTAAATTCATTTCGAAATCGTTTTCAATTAAATTCATTTCGAAATCGTTCTCAATTCAATTCATTTCGAAATCGTTTTCAATTCAATTCGAAATCGTTTTCAATTCAATTCATTTCGAAATCGTTTTCAATTCAATTCGAGATTACTTTTCAATATTCATTTTAAAATGAATAAAATCGATATAAATATCGTTTACGTCAAAATGGCGTCAATCTAATTAACACGGCTTCATAAATTTCTATTTTCAAATATTCTATTTCAAATATTTCCTATTATCAAAATATTTGTTATTATCAAAATATTCTTTATTTTCACGATTGGAATGAGGCCCAATCAATTACCATATAAAATTAATTATATGGATTTTCATACAACACATGTATATAATAACATTGAAAATAATCAACCATCAACCAAAGTGCACTACACTGTATAAGCATCAAATATAGATATTCAACGCTCATAACAGCCTGTCAATCAATCGATCGACATATTTAATCAATCAGGATGAGTGAAATTCATATTTCATCCCAACACCCGTGTGGGGTTTCAAACAATCAAACACAGATTTTAGTTGTGCAGTTGGGCGATGTGTAAAATTTATCGTCCCAATCAATGTCATTCAAATAAGTGTACATAAACAAACCATCTGGTTTGTAAATGAATATTTATTTATTCACTTCACTATTTTCATATTCACGTTAAAAATTATATTTTTAACGATAAAACATTTTATTTCAACCTATGAATTTCTATTCAATTCATTTATTCAATAAAATGATATTTTTATTTTTCTAACATATTTTAGAAAATTTCGGCGGCATAACGGCACGATACTAGAAACGGGACAAGGCCAAGCCTTATCCCCGGTCTAGTGAAGGCCCACGCCATTCACACATCAATCAAATCAATTTCATCTCACCAAACAATTCAATTCAAACAAATAATTCAACTAATCTATGCAACCAAACAAACAAGTCCATGGTCTGTGGACGATTGTGTCGGGTGCTACTAAGCACCGTCTGCATCCTAGTATATATATATAATTAGAAAAGAAATTGAAAGGTGAGAAATTCTCACTTTTAGCTATCCAATCCTCACGGCACTTCATCGATGGAAATCTTCATCGCTATCGCATCTTCGTCATCTTTATTGCCCGTAGCCACTACATATATAAAAATCACATTTTTATATTTTGATGACTTAAAAATAAAAATCACATTTTTATATTTTCACTTTCAATTTAAAAATCATATTTTTAATTCGAAGTCTAACATATAAAAATCATATTTTTAATTCGCTTTCCTATGTATAAAAAAAACCAAATCTTTTATATGATAAAAATTAAATCTTTTATATGATAAAAATTAAATCTTTTTAAGGATAAAAATCTAATCTTTTTAAGGATAAAATTCTAATCTTTTTATAAGAAAGTTTCATATCTTTACATAAATATGAATTATAACTTCATATATAAAACAAACTTTTCAAACGATAAAAATCATTGCTTTTCATTTCAAAAATCATATCTTTTCTTCGTAAGAATTCAATCCTTTCTCTAATTTAAAAATAAGAATTTTATAAAATAAAACTTAAATAAAATCAGAAAAAGAAACTATGTTTGTTTGTGTTTTTTTTTTCTAACTAAAAGAAAGAAAGAAAAGAAAGGAAAGAAAAAAAAAATGAAAAAGAATAAAACAAAATAATAAACTCACAGCGTTTCTTTTAGAGGGAGGGGGGGTTGTTTGCGTCACTGGAGGGGGAGGGGCTGGTGGTGGTCGCGGGGCCGGTGGTGGCGTCTTCAGGCGATGGGCGGTGGCTATGGAGAACTGGGGGTTTTCAAATCGATTTGGGGTATGGGGCGTTGGGGGTTCGGGGCGGTTTCGATGGGAGAGGAAGGGGAGAGAGAGGCGGAGCTCGGGGAGGTGGGGCGGCGCTCCGGTTGGGCGACGGTCAACGGAGGTGGGGCATCGACGATCGAGGGGCGGCGCGGTTCACAGGGGGCATCGGGGTTTTTTTTTTCTTTTGTTTTATTTTTTTGATTCGATTATAAAAAGAGGGGGGGCCAGATAGATAAAAGGGAGGAGAGAGAATTGAAATTTTTATTTATTTATTTATTTTATTCCTTAAAAGTTGACTTTTACATATGACCTCGAAACGAGGCCCACCGCCTGTCGTCCATAGCGTATTACCCCCATTCCGAACACAATGGGATATGTATCGCGAGCTGATTCGATTGTTACAATCAGTTTCCTTTTGAATTTTCATTTAAATCACTATATTGAATTTTAAACGCACATTTCAAATTACCGGGGTCACATACTAACTAGAAAAATTCTAGAAAAATATTTTCTAGCTTCGTATTGACGATACGGTCCTAACAAAACTAGTTTCGTCGAATTCTGAGACCGTTGGAAAAATGGCCAATTTCCAGTCGATTAAAATCAACTGAAACCGGTCAAACGCGTTTTCCTTTGCCACGCTCACATATTGATTCGAAAAATTATGAAATTTGGAATCTAGCAATAACTTGACACCACGGACCCAACAAAACTGGTTTCGTCGAAATCCGAGGTCGTTTGCAAAATGTCCATTTTTAAGGGCCTGAATTCCATAGCGACTATTCAGAATTTTCAACTGAACATATCTTATCATTTCTAAGATGAAATCTCAGTTTGTTAACTTCATTACAAAGATATAGTTATACAGATTCAAATATTTCTTGTTTCGTTCAATTCTGACTTATATTGAATTCTGTGTATTCACTTGAAATTAGAAATCGAATTTTCGAACTACCGCGCCATTTTCAATTCCTTTTATAATTATATATAATTATTTATATTCTAACGACGACGTATATAATATATACGTTCGATTCTATTCAAAGTAAATTTCTCGTCGATATTATTTAAAATAATTCATTTTAAATAATCAAAATTCGCTAAAATGGCCAAAATAAAAATTTTAAACTGGCCCAGATTTTCGGGTTGTTACAATCTCCCCCACTTAAAACTTTTCGTCCCCGAAAAGGAACAAAGTCGAAAGTGGTTTGATTAATCAACTCTACGTTCGATCTGGTTTCCATTCTCCAACTCTTTAGTTTCTGAGAATTTTCAAAATTTCAAAAATTTGGCTAACACCCTAAATTTTTGAAAAATTTCGCCATAACCTCCCCTGCACCGGGAGCATCGGGGAATTTCAAATAGCTTCCCCGGTCCTTCAGATCTCAAAAAGAAAAAGAAAAAGCCAATAGGCTCATAAAATCATCATCACCCAAACAAAACAGGAAATTATGTAGTAAACATGTACCTATTTGTCGGGCAAACAAATTTTATTCTCTGCTCTAGCCTCCTTGCTATGACCTGTTCAATGATATACATGTATATGCAAGCAAATGCGACCAATTTTCAATATAGTTCAATATTTGATTCAATTAGTCATAATGGTTCAAAATTAGCAAACAAATGAACAAACAACACAAACATCAATCAATTAGTGAATTTAAAGTTTCAAATTCATAATTTTGATACATATACTAAAATCGTGTTTTTGATGCCAATTCACAACAAAGTGTTCTAACTATATTAGTTTTGGTTCTCACACCAGTCTAATGGAAATATATAGATATCACACCTTCGAAACACGAATATAAATACTGATGATGTGGCCACATCATCAGAATTATCCCCGAGTGTCTAGAATGTGACTCTATATCTATCCAGTATATTAAAATTTCAAATACACGTGGATCAGACGTATACGCAAAATCTTTATATACTGGACTGTCCAACTCAATATAAAGAGATAATCAAATACGAATAATTGATTTAAATTTTCAAAACAAAAATTTGTTTTCATTTGAAAAATATACTCTTCACACTCGTTCTAGGATACTACTGATCCCATCTCTAACGAGTCATCCCCATTGGATATTACTAATCCAATATCTGATGAATTCTTTCGTATGGTTCTAATGTGCCTTGTTCTCTGAGCTTTGTAAACCAAAGCTCTGATACCAACTGTAAAGACCCGCAACTTCCCCGTAAAGGAAAGCGTCGGATAGTTCGAGAACAAGCCACAACAGAATACATACAAAAGAACGTTTCATTGCTATATTACAACAATGCATCAGATTACAAGAATATACAGAGTATAAAAGAATATTACACAGAAATAACAGAGATTTAAATTACATTTAAATACATAGCAGCGGAAAATAATACAATACACAACTAGAAGAGATATACGGATACAAAGCTTTCCGGATATCGTTCCAGCTGTAAACCAGGATCCTGTGAATATAAATCTGCAAAACCAAAACTACTAGCTGCCCGTGTCAAAATAAGGGCACCCAGAGTTTAGGTTAAAACAATAAACCCCAGGTCAGTCATGTGACTGGTGTGAGAACTAAAACAGTTATTAATCTTTATTTTCAAAGTTAGGTAAATCAAGGGACCACGCCGTATAACACGGAACGGGTTTCCTCCCAAGAATACCAGTGCATAAAACAAACAGCGCAATGCTAAATAAAGAAAGATGAAGCTGTTATAAGACCCAGGTCCCATCACACAATGCAACGCAGCCGAGGATAGGGTTTTCCCTTATAACAGCCAAAGAATGCTTGATACGTTTAAAAACAAATCATTTGATACTATAATAAGTGCATAGTGTATAAAACACTTCAAATCATAAGTATCAATCATAGGCGGCATGAACGGCCCATAACACTATGTCGCGATATATAAGTTTACAATCAAAACCGCAAATGTCGTATTTGGAAATTGGATTTCCATCTATGAACCGAGGCAAAAGATAGTCCTCAACCGATTCGAGACTGCCTAGCCCGAGTCTCAGGATCAGAACGCATCGACCCTTGGATCGTCAGGGCCGGTCCACCGATGTGGATTAAACTTAAACCCTGGACACTGCGTTTCGCCGCCCTTTGGGGCGTAAGCGAGCCAACGAATGACTCCATCGGACCCGGATCGTCCGATCTAACCGAGGCGCCTCGCAACAGCAACAACCACATAAGTCAAACTCGTCAGGGCGTGTAAAACCACTGACGCCACTTCTAGCTAGGAGAAAACGCAGGCCCTCCCTGAGGTCCGTCTCCCGTTTTTGGTTCATACCTGGTGTGAAACACGCGAGGTAAACGTTACACAAAGCTACGCCACAAAGGCCGTGCTTTGATCATCACCACAAGACTTTGCTTTTCAACAGAAGCCTTGATCATTTGCATCTTAGCATGCCACACAGGCAAACCATCCTATGCAACCGATATCAGTCACACAGAATGAAATCCGATGTCAGACACACAGTCCATTTACAAGTCCGTCCTGGGTCTGAACGAAACCGGAGGCACCTAGTACCCCGCATATCCATCGATCTCCAAGTACGTCTGGACGATCACTAACTGTTTCCATCTTCTTGGGTGTACAGCCCAATCAAGATCATCAGTAATTACCCAAACGACGTAAAGACCTCCGGTCTTCGACCATCGTCTTCATCTTCGACTTATCGTTGTATCAGTTATTCAGAATGGGATAAACCCGGTCTTTCCGAATAACTCGCGTATATATTATAAAAGTGTTACACAAACACAACATACGCCTCATTCCAATTCATTAGTCACTAACCGTAAATTAATCAAGAGAATAATTCCCCAAATATTAACCCCGAAGGCCGAAACCAACATCAGATCAATATCCAGAAAACCATTCTGCTTAGCTAACCGACAGTTAGTTTCTAAATTTCACATTCATAGGGAAATATTCCCATTAATTTTATCAAAGATAAATTCCTTGAATTTATTCTTTAATCTACTTTTGAATTTCGATTCAACTAGTCGGGATTTACGAAACTTACTGAAGTAATCATTTGTTTTAATTTCCCAATCCCAACCTATTCATCCCATGAAGTAAAACTGGTAATACTTCATATCTAACACCACGGTGTTATCGGTAAATTCAATTACCATTTCACGTTCAAATCTAATTAAAGATTTGACTATCGCCTGGAGCAAAACTGGTGATACTCCATTCTCGATCTTTTCAATCTAATTAAAGATTCATTAAAACTCCACTTAGTTTTAATCATTATCTGGGTTAAAGAATCAGTGTCATTTAAAACACGATCCACGATAAACCCAAAATCACATTCCATTAATTATCGGGTTAAAGAACAAGTGTTATTTAAAACACTGTTCACGATAAACCCAAAAATCAATACCAATTCAATTCCAATTAAATATCATTTAATTGGTACACTTCATTAAATCTAAATAAAAAGATTTAATCTTTTCTCAACTGGGTTCAAGAATAGTGTTAGTGAAGACACCATTCACGACAAACCCAAATCACATTCCATTAATTATCGGGTTAAAGAACAAGTGTTATTTAAAACACTGTTCACGATAAACCCAAAAATCAATATCAATTCAATTCCAATTAAATATTATTTAATTGGTACACTTCATTAAATCTAAATAAAAAGATCTAATCTTTTCTCAACTGGGTTCAAGAACAGTGTTAGTGAAGACACCATTCACGACAAACCCAAATCACATTCGATATTCAATACAAGGCTCTGAATAGAAAATATATCGGCTTATATTCAATATCGAATTCTACGACTAACAAATGTCGTATTGGAAATAACGATATCAATATATATCTTTCAAATTTCCATAACAACACCTGTATAATCACGAATTCCAACATCGAAATATTCCGAAGACAATTTCGATTCAAATCCACTCCAATGCAATCATTGGAAATTTTGGTTATTTTCAAAACCATTTCAAATTCAATTTATTTATTTAAAAATAAATAGAATTATAATTCTAGTTCAAAACTAGTTCATTTCGATAAAAATCTATTTTATCTTTTCAAATATGGAGTTTTTCATCCCAATTCTTTCTAAATCATTTCTTATGATTTTACACAAATTATTGCTATTTTTAATAATTTTATCAAGGCCCGTACAGTCGATTTCCATCAATGGCCATCGAACTGCACTTACAGCGACCTTTTTCGAATTTGATTTGGACATAATTCCAAATCCAACCGTTATATTTCTAATTTCTCACATTCGTTAGAAAACTCTCTTCGATACGAACCCAACGGTTCCGGTTTTAGGAGAATCCGACGGTCGGATCTCCCGTAATGTCCGTTTGAAATAAATGGTCGAAATTCACGAACTGCCGCGGCGCGGCGCGTTCTATTCAGGCCATTATATTAAATATATAATATATATAATATATATTTCGTCGATTTCTATTTAAAACGAATTATATAAATGGTTTTGAATTCGTTTCAAAAAAACATTTTTTCAACTTCCATTTCAATTCAAATCAAAAATTGAATTCTTCTTTATAAATTCATTTTAAAATTCATTTCTATTCAATTCAAATTTCAATTCAATTTGAATTCATTTCAATTCGCTTTCAATTCAATTCGAATTCGTTTTCAATCCATTTCGAAATCGTTTTCAATTCAATTCATTTCGAAATCGTTTTCAATTCAATTCATTTCGAAATCGTTTTCAATTCAATTCATTTCGAAATCGTTTTCAATTCAATTCATTTCGAAATCGTTTTCAATTAAATTCATTTCGAAATCGTTTTCAATTCAATTCATTTCGAAATCGTTTTCAATTAAATTCATTTCGAAATCGTTTTCAATTCAATTCATTTCGAAATCGTTTTCAATTAAATTCATTTCGAAATCGTTTTCAATTAAATTCATTTCGAAATCGTTTTCAATTCAATTCATTTCGAAATCGTTTTCAATTCAATTCATTTCGAAATCGTTTTCAATTCAATTCATTTCGAAATCGTTTTCAATTCAATTCGAGATTACTTTTCAATATTCATTTTAAAATGAATAAAATCGATATAAATATCGTTTACGTCAAAATGGCGTCAATCTAATTAACACGGCTTCATAAATTTCTATTTTCAAATATTCTATTTCAAATATTTCCTATTATCAAAATATTTGTTATTATCAAAATATTCTTTATTTTCACGATTGGAATGAGGCCCAATCAATTACCATATAAAATTAATTATATGGATTTTCATACAACACATGTATATAATAACATTGAAAATAATCAACCATCAACCAAAGTGCACTACACTGTATAAGCATCAAATATAGATATTCAACGCTCATAACAGCCTGTCAATCAATCGATCGACATATTTAATCAATCAGGATGAGTGAAATTCATATTTCATCCCAACACCCGTGTGGGGTTTCAAACAATCAAACACAGATTTTAGTTGTGCAGTTGGGCGATGTGTAAAATTTATCGTCCCAATCAATGTCATTCAAATAAGTGTACATAAACAAACCATCTGGTTTGTAAATGAATATTTATTTATTCACTTCACTATTTTCATATTCACGTTAAAAATTATATTTTTAACGATAAAACATTTTATTTCAACCTATGAATTTCTATTCAATTCATTTATTCAATAAAATGATATTTTTATTTTTCTAACATATTTTAGAAAATTTCGGCGGCATAACGGCACGATACTAGAAACGGGACAAGGCCTAGCCTTATCCCCGGTCTAGTGAAGGCCCACGCCATTCACACATCAATCAAATCAATTTCATCTCACCAAACAATTCAATTCAAACAAATAATTCAACTAATCTATGCAACCAAACAAACAAGTCCATGGTCTGTGGACGATTGTGTCGGGTGCTACTAAGCACCGTCTGCATCCTAGTATATATATATAATTAGAAAAGAAATTGAAAGGTGAGAAATTCTCACTTTTAGCTATCCAATCCTCACGGCACTTCATCGATGGAAATCTTCATCGCTATCGCATCTTCGTCATCTTTATTGCCCGTAGCCACTACATATATAAAAATCACATTTTTATATTTTGATGACTTAAAAATAAAAATCACATTTTTATATTTTCACTTTCAATTTAAAAATCATATTTTTAATTCGAAGTCTAACATATAAAAATCATATTTTTAATTCGCTTTCCTATGTATAAAAAAAACCAAATCTTTTATATGATAAAAATTAAATCTTTTATATGATAAAAATTAAATCTTTTTAAGGATAAAAATCTAATCTTTTTAAGGATAAAATTCTAATCTTTTTATAAGAAAGTTTCATATCTTTACATAAATATGAATTATAACTTCATATATAAAACAAACTTTTCAAACGATAAAAATCATTGCTTTTCATTTCAAAAATCATATCTTTTCTTCGTAAGAATTCAATCCTTTCTCTAATTTAAAAATAAGAATTTTATAAAATAAAACTTAAATAAAATCAGAAAAAGAAACTATGTTTGTTTGTGTTTTTTTTTTCTAACTAAAAGAAAGAAAGAAAAGAAAGGAAAGAAAAAAAAATGAAAAAGAATAAAACAAAATAATAAACTCACAGCGTTTCTTTTAGAGGGAGGGGGGGTTGTTTGCGTCACTGGAGGGGGAGGGGCTGGTGGTGGTCGCGGGGCCGGTGGTGGCGTCTTCAGGCGATGGGCGGTGGCTATGGAGAACTGGGGGTTTTCAAATCGATTTGGGGTATGGGGCGTTGGGGGTTCGGGGCGGTTTCGATGGGAGAGGAAGGGGAGAGAGAGGCGGAGCTCGGGGAGGTGGGGCGGCGCTCCGGTTGGGCGACGGTCAACGGAGGTGGAGCATCGACGATCGAGGGGCGGCGCGGTTCACAGGGGGCATCGGGGTTTTTTTTTTCTTTTGTTTTATTTTTTTGATTCGATTATAAAAAGAGGGGGGGCCAGATAGATAAAAGGGAGGAGAGAGAATTGAAATTTTTATTTATTTATTTATTTTATTCCTTAAAAGTTGACTTTTACATATGACCTCGAAACGAGGCCCACCGCCTGTCGTCCATAGCGTATTACCCCCATTCCGAACACAATGGGATATGTATCGCGAGCTGATTCGATTGTTACAATCAGTTTCCTTTTGAATTTTCATTTAAATCACTATATTGAATTTTAAACGCACATTTCAAATTACCGGGGTCACATACTAACTAGAAAAATTCTAGAAAAATATTTTCTAGCTTCGTATTGACGATACGGTCCTAACAAAACTAGTTTCGTCGAATTCTGAGACCGTTGGAAAAATGGCCAATTTCCAGTCGATTAAAATCAACTGAAACCGGTCAAACGCGTTTTCCTTTGCCACGCTCACATATTGATTCGAAAAATTATGAAATTTGGAATCTAGCAATAACTTGACACCACGGACCCAACAAAACTGGTTTCGTCGAAATCCGAGGTCGTTTGCAAAATGTCCATTTTTAAGGGCCTGAATTCCATAGCGACTATTCAGAATTTTCAACTGGACATATCTTATCATTTCTAAGATGAAATCTCAGTTTGTTAACTTCATTACAAAGATATAGTTATACAGATTCAAAGATTTCTTGTTTCGTTCAATTCTGACTTATATTGAATTCTGTATATTCACTTGAAATTAGAAATCGAATTTTCGAACTACCGCGCCATTTTCAATTCCTTTTATAATTATATATAATTATTTATATTCTAACGACGACGTATATAATATATACGTTCAATTCTATTCAAAGTAAATTTCTCGTCGATATTATTTAAAATAATTCATTTTAAATAATCAAAATTCGCTAAAATGGCCAAAATAAAAATTTTAAACTGGCCCAGATTTTCGGGTTGTTACACCTTTTTTCAGTTGATTAAATTCAAACTGAAATTGAAAACACGTTTAAATTTACCGTGCTCACATATTAATTCCAAAAATTATGAAAATTTAAACTTGACAATAATTTGACATTCCGGATCCAACAAAAGTGTTTTCATCGAAAACAGAGGTCGTTTGCAAAATGACTATTTTTAAGGGCTTTATATTAATTAAAATATATATAAATTCCATAATGACTATTATAAATTTTAAACTGGACATAACTTACAATTTATATAGTGAAATCTCAGTTTCTTACATTCGTTAGAAAGATATTGTTAAACAGATTCGGATATTTCTAGTTTTACTAAAATCTGATTTATTTGGAATTCTATACATTCAATTGAAGTTTAAAATCAAATTTTCAAACTACCGCGCCATTCCAAACTCGTTTTAATAAAATTTTAAATTTATACGTTCTAATTTCGATTTAAATAAACTTTAAATCGTTAATTCCCAAAATAAATTATTTTCAATTCTTAGAATCCATTAAATCAATTAAAAATAAAATTTTAAATTCGTTCAGAAATTCCGGGTTGTTACATAACCCCAAATAGAGCCAAGGTTTTCGCTAAACCAAAGCTCTGATACCAAATGAAACATCCGAGATTTTTTACCGTTCAAATTGACAATGAATTTCAATGTCGACATAAACAAATAAAAAATATAGATAGTAATTGGGATTTATTTACGAAAAGGAAGAAAGAAGGAAAGAAAACACAGAATCTCAAGCGGAAGGACAAAATATAATAAATAAATAAATAAATAAATAACAGCTACGCAGGCCCTCCCTGATGTCCTCTCCCGTTTTTGGTTCACACCGGGGTGTGAGGCTCGCGAATTTACGTTATACACAAAGCTACGCCACACAGGCGGGGCTTTGATCATCACCACAAGACTTTGCTTTTCAACAGAAGCCCTAATCACTGCATCTTAGTATGCCACATAGGCAATTCACACCGTGCAACTGATGGCTATCAATCACACAGAATAAATTCCAATGTCAAACACACTGTCCATCTGCAAGTCTGTTCTGGGTCTGAACGAAACCGGAGGCACTATATACCTCGCAAACCCATCGATCAACACATACGTTTGGACGATCACCACTCATTATCCATATTTCGGGATGCCTCCCAATCAGGACCTCGGTTACCATCCAAACGAGGTGAAGATCTCCGGTCTTCGACCATCGTCTTCATCTTCGATTTCTTATCGTCGATTCAGTTATTCAGAATGGGATAAACCTGGTCTTTCTGAGCAACTCGCGTATATAATAAACAAGTGCAACACTAACATACACACGCATCATTTCAATTCATTAGTCACTAACCGTCAATCAGTAAGAGAACGATTTCCCAAATATTAACCCCGAAGGCCGAAACCAACATCAGATCAATACCCAAGAAACCATTCGACTTAGCCAACCTTCAGTTAATTTCTAAATTTACATCCATATCGTTTATAATATTTTATAATGATTTATCGCTATTTTTATTTATTTTAAAATAGCCATTTTATTCAAAACGACGCTTCGGGCCATAACGCGACCGTGGCGCTGTTTTTCTTTAAATTTGATTTACACATATCTGAAAATCTAACCATTGGATCTTCACAAAATTTACATCATTAGAAAGATCTTTTCAAAACAAATCCAACGGTTCCAGTTTCCGGAAAATCCGACGGTCGGATCTCCTGGTATAATCGTTTGAAGTTTCGATTTTATAATACGAACTGCGGCATCGTTATTCGATTAAATATAATTATATATATATAAATATAATCGATTTTGGCGCTGTTTTTCTTCAGATTTGAATTAAACATTCCAGACAATCCAACCGTTGGATTTTTTACAAAGTTGGTGCCGTTGGAAAGATATTTCCAAAGCGAACCCAACGGTTACGATTCAGGAAAATCCGATGGTCGGATCTCCCGTACTAATCGTTTGAAATCACGGTTTCAAAATATGAACTGCAGCATCATTGTTTGATATATTTCAATTCTATTTAAATATATATCGATTCTTCGATTTCAAAACTATATTCTTTTCATTCATTTGATAAAAATTATATTTTTATCTATCTGTCTTCTATTTCAACACTTCACTATTTTTAACGATTTATGTATATAATAAAAATGTGATTTTTAACGCAAAACAATTTATTCCAAAACACGATTATTTTATATATATTTCATATACGTCATAAAAATAGGATTTTTATTATAAAACAATTTATTTCAAAACAAGATTATTTTATACATTTCATATTGATGTTAAAAATGGGATTTTTAATATAAAACAATTTCTTTCAAAATATGAATACCATTCAACACATGAATTTCAATTCAACGAATGAATTTCGATTCAACACATGAAGGTTTTCTATAGTTTATATAAATCAATAAAAAGGTGATTTTTATATTTAAAACACGAATACCATTCAACACATGAATTTCAATTCAACGAATGAATATCGATTCAACACATGAAGGTTTTCTATAGTTTCTATATATAGATAAAAATGTGATTTTTATATTTAAAACACGAATACCATTCAACACATGAATTTCTATCCAATGAATGAATATCGACTCAACACATGAAGGTTTTCTATAGTTTCTATATATAGATAAAAATGTGATTTTTATATTTAAAACACGAATACCATTCAATACATGAATTTCTATCCAACGAACGAATATCGACTCAACACATGAAGGTTTTCTATTCAACGAATAAATATAGTTTCAACAAATGAAAATAATTCAAACACATGAATATTATTCAAAATTTCGGCAGCATAACGGCATGGTAGTTAAAACCTGGACTGTCCCCAGTACGACTCCTCGCTCTACCTTAAAACCTCGCGGTTTTTGACAATGGTGATCATGCATCTAGTTCGCACGCAGGCGACATGTATATATATTTATTTCATTTCCACAAACTAATCCTATGTGGTTTCAACCAAATATTTCTCAACCACAAATGGGTATTTTTCAACCACAATCAATCTATATCAACCACAAACAATTCCAATCAATCATTCGCTATCAATCAATTTTCACACCAATCACAACCAATAAATATCGTCCATGGTTTGTGGATGAGGGGCGCATATATATATATATATATATATATATATATATATATATATATATAGCAATTCACTTCTATTTCAACACATATATAATTTTTACAATGCATATATAACTTATACATCGAACGTACAACTTATACAACACTTATACATGAGGTGTACAACGATTATATAACCAATACATCGACTATATAATTTATACATCGTCGTTTTCCATATCTTTTATAAATTAGAAATCTCACATTGGGTTCCACTCCACCAAAAATAGCAGAAGGCTCAGAAAAATATGCGGTCTCTTCTAGAATGTAGAAGACGTCCACACGAGTCCACTGTCTATTGTTTCACTGAATTTCGATAACACAGCAAAAAGATATGATTTTTCAAAGTTTGCAACGGTTTAAAGGTGTTAAAATCAGATTAAATAAAATCAACCGTACCTTTCAAAATTTGTTCGAACTAGGGTTCGGATTTTTCGATCAATCAGTTCAGTGGTTGGCCGATCAGGTTACACCACGATGGAGTGCTCCGAACGAAGCGCCAGGGGGTGCCAAACGGCCAGCTCGAGCTCAGATCGGGGGAGTAAATCAGGCGCGAACGGCGGCACTTCCCAGCCTAGATACTTGCGATTCACGAAGGGATAGGGGGTGAGAGTGGTATGGATTTGGAGACGGACGAAAACTCTACAAAAAAACTTAACTAGAGCAGTGGCTATTATTGCGTGGAGGAGGAGAAAACGAGGGGAGGTGGAACGAAGAGCTGTCGCCGTAGGTTAGAGGGGTTTCGGAGAAGACGGGGAGAGAGAGTGCTGAGTTGGCCCAATAGATTTTTTTTATATATATATTTTAAAATCTCTAAAATACCCTCTTACACACACGAACACCAATCCAAACCCAACGACTGTCGTCCCTAGCATTTTACCCCCATTCCGAACGCAATGGGATATGTTTCGTAGGCCCATTCGACTGTTTCAGTCAGTTTTCCTTCAAATTAAAATATAAAACATTCAATATTTGATTTGAACGTACATTTCAATTTGCCAGGGCCACAAATGAATTCGAAAAATTCCAGAAAAATAAATCTGGCTATGTTTCGACGATACGGTCCCAACAAAACTAGTTTCGTCGAATTCTGAGTCCGTTTGCAAAAAGGCCCATTTCTGGTCGATCCAATTTAACTGTAATTGATCAAAACACGTTTTCCTTTGCCACGCTCACATACTAGCTTCAAAAATTATGAAATTTGAAACCTAACAACAACTTCACATCCCGGATCCAACAAAAGTGGTTTCGTCGAATTCGGAGGTCCTTTGCAAAATGGCCAATTTCACGGGCTATATAAATTCCATAGCGACCTTTCTGAAAATTCATTTGGCCATAACTTTTGCTTTCCGCTATGAAAATTCGATTTTTCAGATTCGTTAGAAAGGTATTCACTAACAGATTTAAGTATTTTTGGTTTCACTCAAATCCGTTTTGTTTTGGACCCGGTACAGTCCGACAAAGTTTGAATTCAATTTTTGAAACTGCAATGCCATTTCAGGCCTTGTTTATAATTATAATTAATTATATTCGTTTTCAATTGTCGATTCAAACTCAGTTTTCAATGCTATTATTTAAAATATTTATTTTAAATATTTAAAATCCATTATTTTAGCCAATTTAAAAAATTTAAATTGGTTCAGATTTTCCGGGTCGTTACAATCTCCCCCACTTAAAACTTTTCATCCCCGAAAAGGAACAAAGTCGAAAGTGGTTTGATTAATCAACTCTACGTTCAATCTGGCTTTCATTCTCTAACTTTTCAGTTTCTGAGAATTTTCAAATTCTTCAAAAATTTGGCTAACACCCAGAATTTTCGAAAAATTTCGCCATAACCTCCTTTGTACGGGGAGAGGTTTGGAAATTTATTGGGCCGTATTAGGTACCCAATAAATCCTAATAAGCATACACATATTTATAGTGATATATTCTGGTGTTTACAGGGGAGTGTGTATTGATAATAATTCCAGAGAATAAATTCTCGTCACCCTGTCAAAGCCTGAGGGAGTGTGTATTTTAAATGCTCCAGAGGATAAATCCTCGTCACCTCGTCCCATGTGAGATAACTAGAGAGACGTGATTATTTTCAACTCCAGACCCGTGTGGGGTTTTTATTAATCTGGCATTTTTATCATTACAATTTAAATAGTCCATATCAGTCATCAGTTCAACCTGTAAAATATAGTCATCGCCATACAAGCCTCTCGCTCGTATGGTAAATCTTCCACCTCGTCACACAAGCTCCAAATGCTTATGTGGTATATGATGAAGTATGCCTATCTTCCAGAAGTATGCCATACAATGTAGTTCAAAATTAATTGTTACTATCCTATGGCGATATTTATTATTTCACAAAGAAAAACCAGCACTCCGCATCCAATGGCATTTACAGGAGTTGATATAATAATATTTCGCATCCAACTCATTAAGGTTTACCTATTTGTCGGGCACGCAAATAAATTCTTTACTCAACAGCTATCATATATAATGCACGTGTATATATTTCTATCTATTTTCTAATCAGTTCAATGTGTGATATAATCGAATAAATTCTACCATTCATTCTATTATTGATTAAATTAACTATCGTTTTAATAATTTAATTAATCAACTCTACTATCACACAACATAAACAATCAATCAAATTGTTTTTAGCTTTTCAAAAATTACTAATCAATTTTTATACTCTTTTAAAATCATTCAGACTATAGAATTAACAATGCACATCCATGGAAAGAAAATAACAACAGAATAGAGAACTAATTGGTAATGCAAAGTATGGTAAATGTACCTTGCACCGGAGTCAATCAGAGATATCCACTCGGCATCTAGGATAGGCTTTCTGAATACTCTCCTCAGTTTCCCAAGTACAATCTCGCGGATCTCCACTCCATTGCACTTTAACTAAGTGAACCTTCTTGCTCCTCAGCTCTTTGGTTTCTTTGCCGATAATCTTTAGCGGCTCTCTCCTCACAGCTAATTCTGGAGTAATTTCAATATCCTGTTGAGCTGCTTCTTCCACGATCAAGTCTGGATCATGAACGTGCTTTCGAAGTTGAGATATGTGAAATACATCATGCACTCCAGGCAACCAATCAGGCAATTTAACCCTATAAGCGAGAGTTCCAATCCGTTCCAGAATAGGAAACGGTCCAATGAATTTAGGCGTCAACTTTCCAGTCTTACCGAACCGGATAACTCCTCTCATCGGCGATACTTTCAAATATACATAGTCGCCGACAGCAAAGGATATATCTCTTCTTCTTCTATCGGCATAGCTCTTTTGTCGGCTTTGAGCGGCGAGTAATCGCTTCTTAGTAAAATCGACTTTGTCGGCAGCTTCTCGGATCATATCTGGCCCCAACACAAGTCTATTACCGGGTTCGACCCAACAAGCAGGAGATCGACACGGTCTACCATATAATGCTTCGAATGGTGACATTGTCAGACTCACTTGGTAGCTGTTGTTATATGAGAATTCAGCCAAATGCAGATGGTCTTCCCACGATCCACCAAAGTCTAGAACACAAACCCGCAATAGATCTTCTAAAATACGATTCACCCTCTAAGTCTGACCGTCTGTCTGAGGATGATAAGCGGTGCTCAAGTTCAACTTCATTCCCAGCTCGACTTGAAATGCCTCCTAGAATTTGCTAGTAGATATTGTATCTCTATCACTGACTATACTGAGCGGCACTCCATGTAGTCTAACAATTTCCTTGAAGTAAATCTACGCCAGACTCTGAGCAGTTCTGTTTGATCTGATAGGTATGAAATGAGTGGTCTTCGTGAAGCGATCTACGATCACCCAAATACTGTCATTCCCTTTTCTGGTTCTGGGCAAACCATCTACGTAGTCCATGGAAATATGTTCCCACTTCCAACCAGGAACGTCTAGCGGTTGTAATAATCCAGCTAGTTTCTGTTGGTCGCTTTTGACTAGCTGGCAAGTAGGGCATCGGCTAACATATAAAGAAATGTCCCTCTTCATCTACTTCCACCAGAAAGTGCGTTTGATGTCATTATACATTTTGCTTACTCCCGGATGGATACTAAGTTTTGACTTATGGCATTCATCCAGTATTTCCTTTCGGAGCTCAGCAATGTTAGGGACACAGATTCGACCTTTGAGCCTTAGAATCCCCTCATTATCAACCTGAAAACTCGAGGGTTCGCCCTTCTGAATTACCTCTCTGATCTTCTGAATGAAGTGATCATCCTTCTGAAGAGCAGATATTTTATCTATCAGTGAAGTCGTGATAATAAAACTGGCGATCATTTCATTCTTTCGGCTTAACGCATCGGCTACGACATTGGCTTTCCCTGGAGTGTATATAATTTCAAATCTCTTGGCCCCTTTGCATTAACAGTTCAAATCTCTCACCCAGAAGATAGTGCCTCCAGATTTTCAAAGCGAACACAATTGCCAATAACTCAAGATCATGAGTTACGTAGTTTTTCTCATGCGGATTCAGCTGACGGCTAGCATAAGAAATCACTTGGCCCCTTTGCATTAACACTGCGCCAAGGCCTTCTCTAGAAGCATCAGTCCAGACTTTCAAATCCTGATTGCCATCGATGAAGGTTAACACTGGAGCTGTCGTTAATCTTAACTTTAGCTCCTCAAAAGCCTCTTCACTTTCTGGAGTCCATTTGAATTTAGAGTGCTTCTTTGTAAGCTTCGTTAAATGACTAGATATCTTCGAAAAGTTTTTAACGAACTTCCAGTAATAGCTAGCCAATCCGAGAAAAGTGCGGACTTCAGTGGCGGTACTGGGCTGTTTCCAATTCTGAATAGCTGTGATTTTGCTTGGATCCACAACAATTTCTTCTTTTGATACGACATGGCCCAGAAACTTTACTTCCTCCTGCCAGAATATACATTTGGACAGTTTGGCTTTCAATACATTCCTTCTGAGGATATCCAGAACCTGTTCCAAATGTTTTTCATGTTCGGCCTTTGATTTAGAGAAGATTAGAATATCGTCAATGAAAACTAGAACCAATTTATTCAAAACCCCTCTGAACACTCTATTCATCAGATCGACGAAGTAAGCTGGAGCATTACATAAGCCGAACGACATTACTAACAACTCGTAGAATAAGTCGGAACCTCTGAATGCTGTCATTGGAACACACTCTTTGGCAATTCGAAGTTGATGGAAACCTATAGCTAGGTCCATTCGTGAAAATACTTGTGCGCCATTTAATCAATCCAACAAATCATCAATCCGCGGCAATGGATATTTGTTCTTTATGGTCATATCTCCTTGTATCAAATAAGAAAATTCATCACATAGTCGCTCAATCGCTTCAGGAGGCGTAAATCTTTCCAGGAAAATCACTTTGAATCTAACCCAGGTGATATCACCTTCTGGATTATCCTTAATAACTGAATCCCACCAGAACAAAGCTTCGTCTTTGAGTGCCCAGGAGGCCAGTAATCTTTTCTGGTCATCCCTCAGCTTTAATCCTTCAAAGATTTTCTCAGCCGACCGAATCCATGCTTGTGTTCTCATAATAGATTCTTCACCCGAGAAGGGTTTTCCACCAAGATTTCTATATTTCATAAATAGAGCTTCTATATCCAGGTCAGTATTACTTCTTCTGTTTCTGGAACTCATTTTCTAGTACTTCTGCAAATAGCAGATCAAGTGTCAGGTCAACACAAAAGATATTTCAAAATATAGAGACAAATACTTGAATGTAAATGCGTCTATCGAGGTGTTATTTCATTCTGCTACTCATACTAGGATATCACTGATCCTATCTGTATTGAGTTGCCCGTCCTAGAACACTACTGGTTCTATTTCTAACAAGTTCGTTAATATGTTATATTCCAGAACTAAGCTTAACCAAAGCTCTGATACCACGTTGTGACGACCCCAAATCCCGTACAGACGGAGACAAGGGTTATCTTTGGAATATAACACAGAAACAGATAATAGCAGAACAGAATTAAATAAATACACCAAGTAATGAACAATAGAATATACTGGATTAAATTAATCATCAGAGTTACACAGTATACAGGATCCTACTTAGTACAAATACAGTTCAGCTATACATAAATGTCTACAGCGGAAACAAACAAAATATGTACAATAGGAGCTGAACAGCATAAAAAGAGATAAATAATAGAATCCATCTTCAGCTCCAGCTATCCAGATAAAGCCTGCTAAACCTGAATACAAGGCTGCCCGTGTAGAAAAAGGGGCACCCGAGTTTGAAAGTGAAACAAACTACGAGTCAGTCATGGGACTGCTATGAGAAATCTACTCAACACATTTCAAATATGGCTAATCACAGGACCACGCCACTTTCGTGGAACGGGTTTACTCCATTGGATTGCCAGTGCTTTAAAACAAATCATTCTTTTAAACATCGCAATGCTTTTTATAAAAATGAAGCCATTATAAGACTCAGTTCCCATCACACAATGCAACGCAAACCGGAGGATAGAGTTTTTTCCTTATAATGGCCAAGATATGCTTGATACGAATAAAACAAAAGCATTTGATATTACTACTAGTGTTTATATGTTTCAAAAACAATTTCAAATCATAACTATCAATCATAGACGACATGAGCGTCCCATGCCACTATGTCGCAGAATATATATACAATCGAAACCTCACAGTCACGTATTGGGAAATTGGATTTCCGTCATGAACCAAGGCAAAAGATAGTCCCTACCGAATTCGAGACGCTCTAGCCCGTGTCTCAGGAACAGCCGCAACTGCCCCTTGGATCGTCAGGGCCAGTCCACCGAAGTGGATTATTATACCTGAACACTACGTTTCCCCGCCTTTTGGGGCGTCAACGAGCCAACGAATGACCCATCGAACCCGGATCGTCCGATCAAACCGAGGCGCCTCGCAACAGCAACAACCACATAAGTCAAACTCGTCAGGGCATGTAAAACCACTGATGCCACTTCTAACTAGAAGGAAACGCAGGCCCTCCCTGATTTCCTCTCCCGTTTCTGGTTCATACCGGGGTGTGAGGCTCGCCAATTTACGTTATACACAAAGCTACGCCACACAGGCGGGGCTTTGATCATCAACACAAGACTTTGCTTTTCAACAGAAGCCCTGATCACTGCATCTTAGTATGCCACACAGGCAATTCACACCGTGCAACTGATGGCTATCAATCACACAGAATAAATTCCAATGTCAGACACACTGTCCATTTGCAAGTCCGTTCTGGGTCTGAACGAAACCGGAGGCACTATATACCTCGCAAACCCATCGATCAACACATACGTCTGGACGATCACCACTCATTATCCATATTTCGGGATGCCTCCCAATCAGGACCTCGGTTACCATCCAAACGAGGTGAAGATCTCCGGTCTTCGACCATCGTCTTCATCTTCGATTTCTTATCGTCGATTCAGTTATTCAGAATGGGATAAACCCGGTCTTTCTGAGCAACTCGCGTATATAATAAACAAGTGCAACACTAACATACACACGCATCATTTCAATTCATTAGTCACTAACCGTCAATCAGTAAGAGAACGATTTCCCAAATATTAACTCTGAAGGCCGAAACCAACATCAGATCAATACCCAAGAAACCATTCGACTTAGCCAACCTTCAGTTAATTTCTAAATTTACATCCATATCTTTTATAATATTTTATAACAATTTATCGCTATTTTTATTTATTTTAAAATAGCCATTTTATTCAAAACGATGCTTCGGGCCATAACGCGACCGTGGCGCTGTTTTTCTTCAGATTTGATTTACACATATCTGAAAATCTAACCGTTGGATCTTCACAAAATTTACATCATTACAAAGATCTTTTCAAAACGAATCCAACGGTTCCAGTTTCGGGAAAATCCGATGGTCGGATCTCCCGGTATAATCGTTTGAAGTTTCGATTTCAAAATATGAACTGCAGCGACGTTATTTGATTATATATATATATATATATATAATCGATTCTGGCGCTGTTTTATATATATATATATATATATATATATATATATGATCGATTCTGGCGCTGTTTTTCTTCAGATTTGAATTAAACATTCCAGACAATCCAACCGTTGGATTTTTACAAAGTTGGTGCCGTTGGAAAGATATTTACAAAGTTGGTGCCGTTGGAAATATATATATATAGCAATTCACTTCTATTTCAACACATATATAATTTTTACAACGCATATATAACTTATACATCGAACGTATAACTTATACAACGCTTATACATGAGGTGTACAATGCTTATATAACCCATACATCGACTATATAATTTATACATCGTCGTTTTCCATATCGTTTATAAATTAGAAATCTCACATTGGATTCCACTCCACCAAAAATAGCATAAGGCTCAGAAAAATATGCGGTCTTTTCTAGAATGTAGAAGACGTCCACACGAGTCCATTGTCTCTTGTTTCACTGAATTTCGATAAAACAGCAAAAAGATATGATTTTTCAAAGTTTGCAACGGTTTAAAGGTGTTAAAATCAGATTAAATAAAATCAACCGTACCTTTCAAAATTTGTTCGAACTAGGGTTTGGATTTTTCGATCAATCCGTTCAGTGGTTGGCCGATCAGGTTACGCCACGATGGAATGCTCCGAACGACACGCCAGGAGGTGCCAACCACGGCCAGCTCGAGCTCAGATCGGGGGAGTAAATCAGGCACGAATGGCGGCACCTCCCAGCCTAGATACTTGCGATTCACGAAGGGATAGGGGTTGAGAGTGGTATGGATTTGGAGACGGAGGAAAACTCTACAAAAAACTTAACTAGAGCAGTGGCTATTATTGCGTGGAGGAGGAGAAAACGAGGGGAGAAGGAATGAAGAGCTGTCGCCGTAGGTTCGAGGGGTTTCGGAGAAGACGGGGAGAGAGAGAGTGCTGAGTTGGCCCAATAGATTTTATATATATATATATATATATATTAAAATCTCTAAAATACCCTCTTACACACATGAACACCAATCCAAACCCAACGACTATCGTCCCTAGCGTTTTACCCCCATTCCGAACGCAATGGGATATGTTTCGTAGGCCCATTCGACTGTTTCAGTCAGTTTTCCTTCAAATTAAAATATAAAACATTCAATATTTGATTTGAACGTACATTTCAATTTGTCAGGGCCACAAACTAATTCGAAAAATTTCAGAAAAATAAATATGGCTATGTTTTGACGATACGGTCCCAACAAAACTAGTTTCATCGAATTCTGAGTCCGGCTGCAAAAAGGCCCATTTCTGGTCGATCCAATTTTACTGTAATTGATCAAAACACGTTTTCCTTTGCCACGCTCACATACTAGCTTCAAAAATTATGAAATTTGAAACCTAGCAATAACTTCACATCCCGGATCCACAAAAGTGGTTTCGCCGAATTCCGAGGACGTTTGCAAAATAGCCAATTTCACGGGCTATATAAATTCCATAGCGACCTTTCTGAAAATTCATTTGGCCATAACTTTTGCTTTTTGCTATGAAAATTCGATTTTTCAGATTCGTTAGAAAGGTATTCACTAATAGATTTAAATATTTTTGGATTCACTCAAATCCGTTTTGTTTTGCACCCGGTACAGAACGACAAAGTTTGAGTTCAATTTTTGAAACTGCAGCGCCATTTCAGGCCTTGTTTATAATTAGAATTAATTATATTCGTTTTCAATTGTCGATTCAAACTCAGTTTTCATTGCTATTATTTAAAATATTTATTTTAAATATTTAAAATCTATTATTTTAGCCAATTTAAAAAATTTAAATTGGTTCAGATTTTCCGGGTCGTTACATATTTATAGGAGAATAAATAATAATAAATATGCCTGTTGAGCTCCATCTTCATCTCCATAATGGTATCTTCAATAACTGAAAAACTTAGGCTGACCGGAGCACAAATGTAAAGACAAAAGTACTCGGATCAGAACTAAAATATTCTCATATCAATTAAATCAAATTCATGTGATAATATGAGTGCAGTAACTTAAGAGATGTTATGGGAATTTCCATCTCCTAAGGATCCGTTAAACTGGATGCTATATAATACAATGCGCTATTAAATAGTGTCTACAGTTAAATATAAAATATTAAAATAGCGTAAGTGGGATTAAATTTTTACCCTTACACCATTTATAATATCGTAATCTATACAGATACCGTAAAGTCCAAATTACGTACTGGCTATCAAAGGGCACTCCATAGGTACGTTACAAATTAAAGTTGTATGGGGCTCGATCAGGATAAATATGATAAGGCATCGAGGTAATACCCATTAGTAGGATTCTACTGGATTGAGGACCTAGGTCGGTGATAATGCATAGCCGCGACTACCGCCCACCCCGAAATACTCCCAAAATCAAAGGCGCCAATCAATCAAAAAGTAATATATATAAGGTATCGAAGAAGCATGTCTGCTAAGAGGAACTAGCTCATGTTAACCACGGTATGGCTCATGTTTTAGTCATTTTAATTATGACCCAAAGGTTAGGGCTATCCATCATCATTCTCTTTCTTCAAATCCAGTAATCGCCTCTAAATCCATCCTACTTCATTCTAGAACTCCACCGCGAACATAGCTGTTAAAGTGGTTTTTGGTATTGGCAGAGAGTATGACAATATTTGATCCCGGTCTCTTTAACAACCAAACATTTACATTTTTCACACCGGTCGATTCTTTTACATTCCAAAGGGGTTCGTACTTCATATCAAAATATCGGATTTTCATAAAAACCATTTCAATATTCAAGAGAGAATACTATTCATCATAAAATCTACATTTAAACTAATTTAAAATCTTGAAACAATTCCAACTTTAAAATAATTTGAATATTAAAATAGTTAAAAATATATTTGAAATAGTTTTGATATATAATTTAAGTAGTTTGAAAAATAAATTGTTTGTAGTTTAAAATAGAATTATCAAATTTTATAAAATCTGTAGGCGAAATAATAAAGTAGTTTATAAAATAAATAGTAAATTATTAATATGTTTTACTTAAATAAATAACAAAATGAAATAGTTGTATGGGAAATTAGTTTATAAAGAAAAATAACTAATATAAAATAGTTTATAAAATAAATAGGTAATAATGGTTTATTTAAATTAAGTAATAAAATAAATAGTTCGTAAAGGAAATAATTAATATAAAATAGTTTTAAAATGTTTTAAAACACTATAGTCGGAATTAGAATTGTTTCTTCCAAATTTAACCTAACTGGAATCATATTCCAGTTTCAAACTGATTCACTAAATTTCGTGTAACAACCCAGAATTTAAGATTATTTATTTTGAGAATTAATGTTTTAAAATTTATTTAAATCGAAGTTAGAACATATAAATTTATTTTAATTATAAAACGAGCCTGAAATGGCATGGTAGTTTGAAAATTTGATTTTTAATTTCAACCGAATGTATAGAATTCAATATAAATCGGATTTCAGTAAAACCAAAAATGTTATAATCTTTGTAATTATATCTTTCCAATGAATATGAAAAATTCAGATTTCTTAATATAAATTGAAAGTTATGTCCAGTTCAAAATTTAAAATAGTCGCTATGGAATTTATATATATTTTAAATAATATATAGCTCTTAAAAATAGCAAGTTTGCAAATGACCTCCGTTTTCGATGAACCACTTTTGTTGGATACGGAATGTCAAATTATTGTTAGGTTCAAATTTTCATAATTTTGGGAATTAATATGTGAGCGTGGTGAATTTAAATGTGTTTGGTAAATTCAGTTTAAATTTAATCAACCAGAAAAAGGGCCATTTTTCAAACAGCCTCCAAATTCGATGAAATTAGTTTTATTAGGACAGTATCGTCAAAACATAGCTAGATTTATTTTTCTGTAATTTTTGGAGTCAGTATGTGGCCCCGGTAAATTAAAATGTACATTTAAAATTCAGTATATGGATTTATAATTTAATTTAAAGAAAAACTGATCGAAACAATTGAACTGGCTTACGAAACATATCCCATTGTATCCGAAATGGGGGGTATTTAGCTGGAAACGACAATCATAGGGTTCGATTTGGGATTTGGCAATTGAACGAGCTATTTTTTAAAATAATATTATAATATATATACATATATATTTCTAAGCCTAACCCCTTCATTATTCACAACCACTGACAATTTTAAAATTGATGGCCATAGCTCTCCGAAATTCGATATTCCATTTCTCCAAGTCTGCTTAATGATTTTCGAAAATTCCAAATCCAAATTAAAGATCTCAATGCGCCCTATTAATCCAACAGCTAAGATCAGTTTTCATGCTCAATGTTGGGAGAAATTGCTGCTCGAAAGGATCGATTTTGGGTTCGATTTTTGAGGGATAGGGGGCACCGGACTTGTAACACACCGTATTTTCTGTGAATGTTAAAATAACGAATTAAAGAATACTTAGTTTTAAAAGTGGGAATTATGGGAAACAGCTTACGCCATTGCTTTCGTCTCGGAATTCTGCTTGGGATAGAGTCCAAGTTTGCGTAAATAAGACAATGTATGAAGAAGTTATAAGCCGTAGAAGTTTGTATACACGCAAGGAAGTATATATACATACACACAAAATCATCTACAGAACCAAAATAAGTCAAAGACGAGTGAGCGGGAAAGACCCCGCTCAAATGGTGTCGACATAGGCATCGACCCCCATTAAGGGAGATAGACATAGGTGTTGACCCCCCTTTAAGGGTGGCAGACCTCTTCCAAGATCCAATTCCTGTGACGATTTCTGTAGTTCTGAGTGGATGTGGCCTTCTCTGATTGGCCCGGTGACGAATTCTGATGTATTAGGGCTTATGTTTAATACTGTGATTGGCTGAGTTACACATTTCTTTGGTTTGGATGGCTTTGATTTCTCCTAGACTGATCTAAAGGCTAGAATTAATTCTAGACTTCTATATAATAAACTCAAACCCTAAACCTAAAACAAATAAACACATTCAATGAAGCTGTCATGTCGTCTCTCTCTGAACTAGCATAGCCTCCATCTTCTTAAAACTAGAATATATTCTTCAACTAGAAATCAATTAGAAAAACATCAATAGTCTACAACAAAGGAATAACTTAACAAATTCAGAAATCAGATTCCAGAATACAAGAACTGTTCTTTTTCTGTAAGTTCAGTTATATTTCAGATTTAAATATATAAAACTCGTGACTTTAAATAAATCGAATCTAGAATTGTGCCTAATTGTGATTCTGATTCATGTTTATCCTTGTGATAAATCTGAAATTAACTATGCCTATGAGATTATTGTGATTTATACAATTGGACCTATCATATTGTATATTTATTTAGTGATGCTTTTATGTTATGTTATGTACATGTTCATAAGCTAAGTCATGTTCATATATGCTTATATGTTTAGATCTATATGCTTGCTTTTATGTTATCTTATGTACATGTTCATAAACTAAGTCATGTTCATACATGCTTATATGTTTAGATCTACATGCTTACATGTTTAGATCCAAGTTAATACATATGTTTCAGATCTATGTAAATTCTTGTTCATACGCTTAAGATCTATGTTAATTGGATCTAACTCAAGTACAAGTTGGAATGCTACATGTTCCTTTCTTTTCCCTTTTGTCTATGAGTTAGGCTAATTTGCGAGCCTAACGTTTTATGTAAATTATGCGAATGAATAACGGGGGAAACATTGCGATAAACATTAAATTACATGCTAATGGCATAGATTGGCTCATAATCATGTAAATGATTAATAGCATGAAATGGTATAATTTGTATACCATTAATTATGAACATAATTTAAATAGTAAATGTGACTTGACAACACTTGTGGATAATTTAGATATGAACTTGACACAAATGACGAATATGTAAATTAAATAAAGGATGAACATGCCTAACCCGAGGTTAGATTGAATTGTGGTGTAGAACCGCCCGGAACCGCCTGGCACATCCAGTAACCGCAACAACACCTATCTAATGTGAGAGATTAGTGCATCATGCCCAAGAAAACCCGAGGTTAGATTGAGTTGTGGTGTAAACCTGCCCGGAACCGCCCAGCACATCCATTAACCGCAACAACACAGATCTAATGTGAGAGGTTGGTGCATTAATAAATCAACTAATGCTAATGAACAAGACATGCTAAGAATGGTAGGGTTAAGTTAACTAAAGCAACACTTAACAAGTACAACATGTTTATTAAACAAATGGTAGGGTTAAGTCACTTAACCAATATAACATGATGTATGGTAGGGTTTTGTAACACAAGAAGGCAACACTTAGCCAATATATAACATGATGTATGATAGGGTTAAGTAACACAAGAGGACAACACTTAACCAATATAACATGATGAACGAGTGGGGTTAAGTTAATAGAAAACACTTAACCAATACAACATGATGTGTGGGTGGGTTAAGTTTACATGAATGGACAACACTTAACCAATATTACATGAATGAAGCGGATAGGGTTAAGGCAAGCTTAACCAATAATACGTATTGACTTGATCAGTAGGAGGGTTAAGTACATCTCGTGTAGGTGGGTAATATTAGTATATATAGGCCCACAAACTTAAGCGTTAAAAAACATGCTTGAATCTGTTGGAGGGTTAAGTACATCTCCTGCAGGTGGGTAATATTTGTATATATAGGCCCACAAACTTAACTAGTAGGAAACCCTAGTAACGGGGACCTATTTTAGCAGTAACCCACATAGATGTATCATGGAACCCTGAACTAGGAAGGGTAGGACACGATTACTGGACTGATTATAAGCGGTCAAAATAGCGGCAGGGGGTACGTGAGTGTGGATTCCAACGGTTTACGGGCGTGCACGTACTCCAGAGTGGGAAAACAACAGGCATTGGGTACCAGTAGTTATACACTGTGCATCTTGAATCATGTCAGGTTTTTATAATAAGGATTGATACACCTTATGGTGGGACCGGCACAGGGTGTCTACACGCAAGAGAGGGCCGATTGACACAGACACATGGAACATTAATACAAGTAGTGAGCCGATCGATAGGGCAGTAAGGGTACATCTAACATCTTCATGGCAATTAGACTGATTGAGGTAAAATCCTCATACTAGATGTACTCCTGAAGGCTACCACAATTGCGGGGAATGAGATCACGTTGTAATATTATCATTTTATACGGATTACTAGTTGGGACACTAGTTAGGCGGTGCATATATATATACAGAAATTAGGATAACAAGGTAGTAGCGAAGCAGAGAAAGAGTAGAAGCACATTCAGTTTACCTTGCCTTATCTTGTCTTAAGTCTGGTTTTATGGAATTGACCTATTTTCAGTTTATTCATGTCATAATCCTTTATCTTGTTTACATGCTGAAAAATCACTGGACTTACCAGACTTATGTTTGACCTGTTTTCTTTCGTCTTCTTTTCTTCCGTCCTCCCCCCCTCACCAAGGTAGTCAAGGAGGGAATAACTCAGCTTAGTTTGGACCGTTTCTCTTTTCAAGCTCGGTGATTCTGCGATGTATGTCTTGGAACCTCTTATCTTTGGCTATGGCTGTGATTGCACTTTAATTTGGGGACCTATGCTACTTTGCTATGTTTTATGCTTCTTATATACTTGGAAGTTTTTGAATCAAGACAGAAGTTTTATGTAATACTTTTAAGTATGATTGAGTCAATTGTTGTAAAAGCTTGACTTAACTACGTTGCTTATAAAATGACTTTATTTTCCGCTGCTTTATTTGTCTGTCTTGTAATTTATCTACATCTCTTACCTATAACGCTTCACTGAAGTTAATGCATTCCCTTTGTGAGTGACATTAATGAACTTGGGGTATTTCACTTGGTATCAAAGCTGAAGGTTACCGGATCAGATAAAAGATTTGAAAAATTATTTTCAAGACAGTTTTAAAGGAAGCATTTTCAAAAGAAAAGTTTTGTTTTAAAGGCATATTCCCTAAAGCCATACGCACTATCTTTTGATCCTCTGTTTGAATCCTTGTTTTCCTTCTTTACTGAGTCTTCGGGGCTCCTGGCTTTCTGGGAGGTAACCTTATCGCGGCATGGTTCCGTAGGCTTGATGAGAATACAACACCTGTCAAAGGGCGAAGAAGTGCCCAACTTCCATATAGCCGCAGTAGTTTCACCTGCAGCTAATTTTCTTTCAAGCTTTGTAGGGTTTTCCATGCGATGGAGGCAACTTTAAAGAGACTTGTCAACAACCCACACAATGATGGCAAAGATGAGAATGGGGGAGTTTGGCTAAGGACCACAACCCAAGGATAAGAAACTCATGGATATGGACTTGGTTCAGAAGGAGGAAAGAATAGAAAAATCTAAGACAAGAGGAAGTGTCGTTATTATGGTATAACGGGTCATATAATTAAGGACAAGGGCAAGAACAAAGGATAGGATTTTCAGTAGGGCAAGTGCATGCTCTCACTGCTAGCGTACCTGAAAGGGAGGTAGTACAGTTTCTGTTGAAAATGTCCAGTTTTTCTTTTTTTCCATCCTGTTAGTACTCTTTTTTATTTTAGTGCTTCAAATTCCTTTATATCTACTTCCATAGTTGAGTCTCTGCACCTTAGTGCTTATACAGTAGAAGATCCCATTACTGTCTCAAATCCAATTGGTGGTTCGGCTCATTTATCTTCGGTTTGTGAGGATTTGAAAATAGCTGTATTAAGTATTGAGTTTAAGTGTAATGCTTATGTTTTTTTGGTTTCATGGGCTATGGGTTGATTCTAGGCATGGATCGGTTAGCTAGTAGTTGTGAAAGGAAGGTAGTTAGACTTTTGACTTGCCTCGGGAATACCCTCGAGATTTCATGCGATCCTAATGGATCAGTTTGGCTTAGCTACCTAGAATCACTTGATGCATCTATCGACGATTTCCGATTCGTTGGAGTAGTCCATGAGTACGCAGATGTTTTTGATTAGGTTAGGGGTTTGTCCTCTAAAACGTGAGATAGACTTCCACATATATCTAGTTGACAATTCAAAGCCAGTTGCATTACCTGTACGACATATGAATCCAAGGGAAAGAAAGGGCTCAGCAAGCAAGTTAAAGTGTTGCTTGGGAAGGGGTTTATTTGGCGAAGTATTTTTGAATGGGGTGCTCCAGTAGTGTTCGCTACTAAGGCGGATGGTTCTCTTCACTTATGCGTGGATTTTAGAGAATTAAACAAGCTGACTAAGAAAAATAGGCACCCACTTCCAAGAATAGATGATTTGTTTGACCAGCTTGTAGGTGCGTCTGTTTTCTCCCAACTAAATTTGGCTACAGGGTTTCATCAGCTAAGGGTAGCTAAGGACAATATAGACAATACTGCTTTTAGAACCCCTGACGGTTTCTTTGAGTAGCTCGTCATGCCTTTCGGTTTGACGAATGCACCCGCTTATTTTGTTAACCTGATAAGTAGGGTGTTTAGGGAGTTCCTTAATAAGTTGTAGCAGTCTTCATGGACGATATCTTGATTTTCTCAAAGAACGAGGGAAAACATGCTTTGCATTTAAGAGAAGTCATGGATACACTTTGAGCACGTCAACTTATGGCGAAGTTCTCCAAATGTCATTTTTGGAGAGAAGAAGTTAAGTTTCTAGGACATGTGGTGTCCAAAGAAGGGATAGCAGTAAATCCCACAAAAGTAGTTACGATGCAAGACTGGAAGGTCCCAAGGAATGCAACAGAAGTAAGAAGCTTTCTTGGACTAGCGGGCTGATATAGGAAGTTCATTAAAAACTTTTCGAAGGTATTAGCCCCACCTACTAGATTAACAAAGAAGAATATAACCTTTGCTCGGGATATTGGTTGTGATGTCGCTTTCCAGCAATCAAAGAGGGCTCTTACAATGGCCCCAGTTTTTACTTTTACCTTATGGTAGTAAAAGGCTTACGGTATACATGGATGCATGCGGCACGGGACTAGTTTTGATGTAAGGGTAAGGTCGTAGCGGATGCCGTAAGAAGAAAAAGGTTGACTTCAAGTCCTCTTTATGTGAAAAGGAAAAGTTCAGAATACATATCAAACTTTGATTTTAAAACCTTCGGTTAAGTTAGTAGTCGGCATCGCTAGGAGTAAGACCTACTCTTTTGAATTAAATAGGGACTTCACAAAGTAAAGACTCTCAGATATCTGACGCAATGGATAAATTAAGTAGAGAAGAGACCTCTAGTCACCTTAATAAATAAGCTTGCAATAAGCCATGAGTACGCAGTTATGTTTGAGCACCGCTTATCATCCTCTGACAGAAAGGGTGAAAAGGATTTTGGAAGACCTTTTGAGGAAATGTTAGCATGACATGGCAGAAATTGTAGTGCCAAGTATACTAGAAGAAGAAAAGGTGGAACAAGAGGCGACATTGAAATGAGTTCCAGTGCTTATTCTGGAAACAGAAATTAAGAAGCTACACATTCGTGAAATTAAGATATTCAGAGCAATATGGAGTGAAGCTTAAGAAGATCGACTTAGAAGACTGAAGACTAGATACGCGCATCATACCCTTTTTGAGGGTATATCCTTGATCTCTTTTTTTTCTGTAAATAGTCTTTATCTTTTAAGTATATCCTCTCGGTCCTATCCTCGATCCTTAGGTAGAAGCCAATGGATGTAAACATGTGTATGAGACATGTTATGTTTGGTGGATGCAAGTGGATGTAAGTGTTTGCTAGCGGTTGCTCGTGGATGCATATACACACACTAGGCATTAGATCAGCTCCTCACTTACATATTTCATATGCATGAGTGAATTTTTATATATATGGATTGAAACATGATGTGTTATCATATGGATGTTTCATTTGTATGAATGTTGAGCACTCATATAGAAGTTATAAAGTACGATTAGGAATAATTGCATACATGATAGACTCATAGCACTGACATAATTCACATTAAGGAGGTCAACTGAATCAGTAGACCGCCTAATTTTGCATTAGATAAGGGCATGTACACACACTATGCATATGATCATGAAAGCATTAGAAATATTTTTAAGGATAATGGACGCCTATGATTGATAGTTGAGTAGATGGATGTTGGATGTAAGGATACATTCTTCTTAACTTAGAGATTTCGAGGACGAAATCCTTTAAAGGAGGGGAGAATGTAACACCCCGTATTTTCTGTGTATGTTAAAATAACGAATTAAAGAATACTTAATTTTAAAATTGGGAATTAAGGGAAACATGTTACGCCATTGCGTTCTTCTCAGAGTTCTGCTTGGGACAGAGTCCGAGTTTGCGTAAATCGGACAACGTATGAAGAAGTTATAAGCCGTAGAAGTTTGTATACGCGCAAGGAAGTATATATATACACAAAATCATCTCCAAAACCAAAATAAGTCAAATACGAGTGAGTAGGAAAGATCCCGCTCAAATGGTGTCGACCCCGCGTAGATATAGGTGTCGACCTCCCCCTTAAGGGGGTAAACCCTTTCCGAGGTCCAATTCCTGTGACGATTTCTGCAGTTCTGAGCGGATGTGGCCTTCTCTGATTGGCCCGGTGACGAATTCTGATGTATTAGGGCTTATGTATTGTCCTATGATTGGCTGAGCGACACATCTCTTTGGTTTGGATGGCTCTGACTTCTCCTAGACTGATCTAAAGGCTAGAATTAATCCTAGACTTCTATATAATCAACTCAAACCCTAAACCTAGAACACATAACGCATTCTATGAAGCCGTCATGCTGTCTCTCTCTCTCTGAACTAGCGTATCCTCTATCTTCTTAAAACTAGAATATCTTAGAAGAACATCAATAGTCTACGTCAAAGGAATAGCTTAACAAATTCAAAAATCAGATTCCAGAATACAAGAACTGTTCTTTTTCTGTAAGTTCGGTTATATTTCAGATTTAAATATATAAAAGTCGTGACTTGAAATAAAATGAATCTAGAACTGTGCCTAGTTGTGATTCGGATTCATGTTTATCCTTGTGACAGATCTGAAATTAACTATGCTTATGAGACTATTGTGATTTATACAATTGGACCTACCATATTGCATATTAATTTGGTGATGCTTTTACGTTATGTTATGTACATGTTCATAAGCTAAGTCACGTTCATATATGCATATATGTTTAGATCTACATGCTTGATTTTATGTTATGTTATGTACATGTTCATAAACTAAGTCATGTACATATATGCTTATATGTTTAGATCTACATGCTTACATGTTTAGATCCAAGTTAATACATATGTTTAAGATCTATGTAAATTCCTGTTCATATGCTTAAGATCTATGTTAATTGGATCTAACTCAAGTACAAGTTCACATTGATATGCTTGATTAAGTTTATATTGTTCATGAAAAATTTGTATTACACATGCTTAGTTAGATTCATAATATTTTGTGTTGTTGGAATGCTATATGTTCCTTTCTTTTCCCTTTTGTTTATGAGTTAGGCTAATTTGCAAGCCTAATGTTCTATGTGAATTATGCGAACGAATAGCTGGGAGAAACGTTGGGGTAAAACATTAAATTACACGCTAATGGCATAAATTGGCTCATAATCATGTAAACGATTAATAGCATAAAATGGTATAATTTGTATATCATTTATTATGAACATAATTAATATAGTAAATGTGACATGGCAACCCTTGTGGATAATTTACATATAAACTTGACATAAATGACGAATATGTAAATTAAATAAAGGATGAACATGCCTAACCCGAGTTTAGATTGAGTTATGGTGTAAAACTGCCCGGAACCGCCTAGAACATCTAGTAACTGCAAACCTATCTAATGTGAGAGGTTAGTGCATCATGCCCAAGAAAAACCCGAGATTAGATTTAGTTGTGGTGTAAAACTGCCTGGAACTGCCTGGCACATCCAGTAACCGCAACAGCACAGATCTAATGTGAGAGGTTGGTGCATTAATAAATCAACTAATGCTAATGAACAAGACAATGGTAGGGTTAGGTTAACTAATGCAACACTTAACCAGTACAACATGTTAATTAAACAAATAGTAGGGTTAAGTTAACTAAGGCAACACTTAACCGATATAACATGATGTATGGTAGGGTTAAGTAACACAAGAAGGCAACACTTAACCAATATATAACATGATGTATGATATGGTTAAGTAACACAAGATGACAACACTTAACCAATATAACATGATGAACGAGTGGGGTTAAGTTAATAGAAAAGACTTAACCAATACAACATGATGTGTGGGTGGGTTAAGATAACATGAATGGACAACACTTAACCAATATTACATGAACGAAGCGGATAGGGTTAAGACAAGCTTAACTAAAAATACGTATTGACTTGATCAGTAGGAGGGTTAAGTACATCTCGTGTAGGTGGGTAATATTAGTATATATAGGCCCACAAACTTAACAGTTAATAAGCATGCTTGAATTGGTGGGAGGGTTAAGTACATCTCGTGTAAGTGGGTAATATTTGTATATATAGGCCCACAAAATTAACCAGCAGGAAACCCTAGTAACGGGGACCCATTTCAGAAGTAACCTACATAGATGTATCATGGTACCCTGAACTAGGCAGGGTGGGGCACGATTACTGGACTGATTATAAGCAGTAAAAATAATGGCAATGGGTACGTCAGTGTAGGTTCTGATGGTTTACATGCATGCACGTACTTCGGAGTAGGAAAAAAAGGCACTGGGTACCAGTAGTTATACACTGTCCATCATAAATCGTGTCGGGTTGCTATCATAACGATTGATACACCTTATGGTGGGACCAGCATAGGGTATCTACACACAAGAGAGGGCCGATTGACACAGACACATGGAACATTAATACAAGTAGGGAGCCGATCAATAGGGTAGTAAGGGTACATCTAACATCTTCATGGCAATTAGGCTGATTGAGGTAAGATCCTCATACTGGATGTACACCTGAAAGCTACCACAATTACGGGGATTGGGATAACATTGTAATATTATTATTTTGTACAGTTTACTAGTTGGGACACTAGTTAGGTGTTGCAGAGATATAGAAATCAGGATAAAAGGGTAGTAGCGAAGCAGAGAAAGTGCAAAAGTGCATTCAGTTTACCTTGCCTTATCTTGGCTTATGTCTTGTTTTATGGTATTGTCCTATTTTCAATGTATTCATGTCATGATCCTTTATCTTATTACATGCTGAAAAATCACTGGACTTACAGACTTATGTGTGACCAGTTTTCTTTCGTCTTCTTTTCTTCCCCCCTCCCCCCGGTAGTCATGGAGGGAATATCTCTGCTTAGTTTGGACCGTTTCTCTTTCCAAGCTCGGAGATTCTGTGATGTATGGCTTGGAACCTCTTATCTTTGGCTATCGCTATGATTGCACTTTAATTTGGGGTCTTATGCTACTTTGCTATGCTTTATGCTTCTTATATACTTGGAAGTGTTTGAATCAAGATAGAAGTTTTATGTAATACATTTAAGTATGATTGAGTCAATTGTTGTAAAAGCTTAACTGAACTACGTTGCTTATAAAATGACTTTATTTTCCGCCGCTTTATTTGTCTGTCTTGTAATTTATCTACATCTCTTACCTATAATGCTTCACTACAGTTAATGCATTCCCTTTGTGAGTGACATTAATGAACGTGGGGTGTTTCAGGACTTTGAGGGATCACCGGCGATGGAAGGGCGCGTGGCAGCGCACCGCGTGGTGGTCGTTGATCGACGGCGCAGGGCCTGGAAGTGGGTGGGCGGCGGAGTTTTATTTTCGATGATGGGTTACGGCGGCAGGAGCAAAACGATGAACAGAGGATTAGTTTTAATTAGGGTAATTAGTTAATTAATAATATTTAATTATATAATTATGTAATAAAAGTTTGCAATACTATAACTCTTTCATACGAAGTCCGAGCTGAACGATTTCAGTTGCGTTGCAATCGTGAAGACAAACTCTACAACATGGGACTTACCATAATGGAAATGGAGCACGTTGAATTTTTGAGCTAAATTAAATGATCGATTAATTTAGTTTGAAAACAGAAATTCAGAAATAAACACTTACGGAGTGGAAACGAATGTGAGAATTCTCTAACTAAAATATTTTTACCGTTATTTATTTATTTTATAACTAAAATATATGAATTGCCAGTGTTGAATTTTATCTTATTGTATGTGACATTGCTTGGGTTCAACACATGAACTATTCACAACCCATCTGCACAAGAAGCGTTGTTTGAATATACGACACTCATATTTCAAACAATGTGGATACACTTTGTGGTTGTTGAAATGGACATAATTTTTTTATTTATGATTTAAACAGTGAAATTTGGTTAAGTAGAAAATTAATTCGAACCGAATTGGAATTTGTTAAATTTATTAACCAATGATTTAGTTAAATTGACTGTTGTTTGAAAACCCCACACGGGTATTGGGATGATATTTGACATACACTAATCCCAATATTTAGTTGTAAGTCAATCGATTGGTTGACTGACTGTGGTTGAGTGTTATTTATTTATTTATTTATTTTAATGCTTATACAGTTGTAGAATGCACTCTGGATGATGTTTGAATGTTGAATGATCATTTATCATTATCGTTAAATACATGCGATGTGTGAAATCCATATAACAGAAATTATATGGTAATTGATTGAGTCACATTTCGATTTATAAATGACGAATATTTTAAAATAAAATTCAGTAAAGAATTAAAATATGATTTTGATGTCCGATTTTGGATGGACACGAAAATATTGAAATATATGAAGCCAAGTAAGTAGATATTCGCCATTTTAACCCGAATGAGATTATCGATCGATTTTATTCATTTTATAATGAATATGAAAAGGAAATGGATTTCAAAATATGATATTTTGTAAATATTATTGTTTTAACATTATAATGATATGGAATATTCAATTTTGATTTAAAATTGAAAACGAAGTTGAAATCGTTTTGAAATGAATTTATAAACGAATTTACAAATACGTTTAGAATATAAATCAATGATATATATATATGTATTATGTATTTAATCATCTGAATAGAACGCGCCACGCAGCGACCATTCGCGAATTTTGACCATTGACTTCGAATTGATGTTACGGGAGATCCGACCATCGGATTCTCCTAAAACTGGAACGATTCGGTTTGCATCGAAATAATCTTTCCAATGAATATAAGATTTTTAAATTTGAATAGTTGGATTTCAAATTATGTCCCAATCAATTTCAAAAAAGGTCGCTATGGATGTAGTTCGGTGGCCGTTATTGGAAACCGACTATAAGGGCCTTATAAAATTATTAAAAAAAATATGGAAAAATTGTGTAAAATCATAATAAATGATTTGGGAAGATTTTGGATGAAAAATTCTAGTTTTGAAAAGATAAAAGATATTTTTATCCAAATGAACTAGTTATTAACTAGAATAATAATCTAATGATTTTGAAATAAATAAATTTTATTTGAAATGGTTTTGATATAACCAGAATTTTCCAATGAATAAATTGGAATGGAAATAATTTTCGGAATATTTCTATATTAGATTCCATGATTATACGGATATTGCTGAGGAATTTAGAAGATATAAATATCGTTATTCCCAATACGGTATTTGTTGGTTGCAGAATTTGATATTGAGTATGAGCCGATGTATTTCTATTTAGAGCCTTGTATTTAATATCAAATTGGATTTTAGGGTTGTCGGGAATGTGTCTTCAATAGCATTGTTCTTAAACCCCGATGAGAAAAGAATAAATCTTTTAAATAAGATTTAGAGAAGTTTGCCAATTAATTAATATTTAATTGGAATTGAGTTGAAATTGGATTTTTGGGTTTACCATGAACGGTAAATAACATTTATTCTTTAACCCAATTAAAAGTGAAGAGACGATTTGGAATTTATAAATATTTTTATTTAAATTTAATAGAAATTTTCGAAAGTAAAAGTTTTCCAGTTTAATATATTAAATTGGAATTGAATGGAATTCGATTTGGTAATAATCGAGATGAGCTTCTGTAAAGGTAGACCGTTACTATATATGGAATTTAAAAGGCTTCGCCGTTATTCCGTTTATATTATTAGTCTGATATGGAAATTTATATCGATTATATACTGTTATGATTTCCATGAAGATTCAATTTTGATGGAAGATGATTTTGGGTTTATATTGAACTTTGCTTTAAATGACACTAATTCTTTAACCCAGTTAACGGCGAGATTAATTTCCATAAAATTGAGCAATCATTATGTAATGATTTTTTGATATTGAAACCAAGGGGAGTTTTAATGAATCCTTAATTAGATTGAAATGGGAATGAGATAATATAATTTATCAAATTCAGGGAGTGATCCAGAAAGGAGTACCGCTAGTTTTACTCTAGGCGATAGTTAAATCTTTAATTAGATTTGAACATGAAATGGTAATTAAATTTACCGATAAAAGAATTAGTGTTAGATATGGAGTATTACAAGTTTTGCTCCATGGGATGAATAGGTTGGGATTGGAAAATAAAATAAATGATTACTTCGGTAAGGCTCGATAAACCCAACTAGTTTTATTAACCTTAATTTAGTTTAGAATTGTGGTTAAATAAAATAAAATCTTTTAAAATGGATATCCAAAGGAAGACTAAAGAATAATTTTAAAAGAATTTATCTTTGATAAAATTAATGGGAACATTTCCCTAAAATGTGAATATTTGAATAAAAGAATATTCTAAATTGGAATAAGGCGTATGATGTGTTTTTATAGCACTTGATTATTGATTATAAAATATGCGAGTTATTCGGAAAGGCCGTGTTTATCCCATTATGAATAGTTGATACGACAACGACTAAAAGTCGACGATGAAGATGGTGATTGAAGACCGAAGATCTTTGCATTGTTTTGATGATTAATGATGTCTTGATTAGGCTATACACCCATGACAAGATAATAAATGGTGATCGTCCAGACGTACTTGGGAGATCGACTGGATATGTGAGGACCTCTCTTTTGTATTGGACTTATGGAACAAGGAGTAAGGTGCCTCCGGTTTTGTTCAGACCCAGAACGGACTTGTAAATGGATGTGTGTCTGACATTGGATTTCATTCTGTGCTGATTGATTTCTATTAAATATATATCTTCTTGGTGGCAGTGAATTTATTCTTTTGCTTAACACCCTTCTCTGAGACGTACGAGCTTAGAGGTTATATATTGATAGACATCAGTTGTATGGCGTGAATTGTCTGTATGGCATGCTGAGATGCAAATTATCAAGGCTTTTGTTGAAAAGCAGAGTCTTGTGGTTGATGATCAAAGCACGGCTTTAAATAGCATAGCTTTGTGTATTACGTTAATTCGCGAGCCTCACACCCAGTATGAGTCAAAAACGAGATATGGAACGCAGCGAGTGCATGACGTTTCTTTCTAGCTAGGAGTGGTGTCATGGTATGGAGCCCAGACATTTTTTACTTATGTGGATGATGGAATGCGAGGCGCCTCGGATATGAGTTCCTAGTGGCTCAGTGATAGGTCCGAAAGGACGGAGAAATGTGTGTTCAGGAATAACCAATCCACTAAAGTAAGTGTGGACCGGCCCTGCAGGATCCAAGGCTCGCCAGCATCCGAGCCTTGAGGCATTTTCTAGAGTGTCTCGAACGGTGGGGAGCCATCCCTTTCCTCGATTCCTAGATTGGATTCCAATTTCCAATACATGACTTTTCGGTTTTAGTTGTAAACCTGTACGGTGACATAGTGGGATGGGGCGCTCATACCGTCTATGATTGATACATTTATATCTGAAGTTGATTTTGACACTGATATAGTAATATCAAAAATGATTTGTTTTAAACGTACCAAGCATGTTTGGCTATTATAAGGGAAAACTCTATCCTCTGGCTTGCGTTGCATTGTGTGATGAGACCTGAGTCTTATAATAGCTTCATTTTTCAAAAAGCATAGCGTTGTTTTATTTTAAACCAAAAATCATGTGGAGTAAACCCGTTCCGTGTCATGCGGCGTGGTCACATGATTTCCCAACTTTTAAAGTAAAGATTTAATAACTGTTTTAGTTCTCACACCAGTCCCATGACTGACTCAGAGTTTATTGTTTTCACCTAAACTCTGGGTGCCCATATTTTCCACACGGGCAGTCTATAGTTTTGGTTTTCACAGATATTTCTTTTCATAGAATCCTGGATTACAGCTGGAGCTATATTCGAAAAGCTTTGTATCTGTATGTCTCTTCCCATTGTGGTTGTAGATGTTTTTTGTTGTACATTATATTTATGAATATATTTTCCACTATTTTGTACTTTAATCTCTGATATTATTTTATTTATTATGTGTAATATTTGTTCATACTCTGATATTTTGCACTTTGACGTAATTGCTATAATAGCAATGAAATGTTCTACTGTTTGTGTTCTGACGCATCATGTTCTCAAAACAATCCGGTGTTTTCCATCTCTTTAGAGATCGAGGGATTTTTGATTGTTTAAGGTGGTATCAGAGCTTTGGTTTACAAAGCTCGAAAACAAGGCACATTAGAACCAAACGAAAGAATTCATTAGAGATAGGATTAGTAACATCCTATAACAATGACTCGTTAAAGATAGGGTTAGTAATACCCTATAATGAGTTTGAAGGATATTATTAAAAAAAATGAATTTTGTTTTGAAAATTGTATCCTATTGTAAAGATTTAATTATTTTATTTTACATATCGGGTATATGAAGATTTTGAAAATATGCGTAATTAACGTGTATTTGAAGTCTCAAATATGCTGGATAGATATAGAATCACACTCTGGTAGCCCGAGGATGATTCTGGTGATGTCTGGACATCATCAGTATCTATGTTCGAGTTCCGAAAGTGGGATATCTATATTATTCCAATTGATTGGTGTGAGAACCAAAACTTATATAAGGTTATTGTTTCTGATTTGGCACCGAAAATATAATTTTTGGGTATATAAATATTATATTTAATAAAGTAATCAATAAATTGATTGTTGGTTGTAACGTGTGATTATTACTTTGATTAATAAAAATATTGAAATAATAAAACCAATAAAAAAATGAATGGTATATAAAGCCAAATCGAATCAAATATTGAATTAAATTGAAAATTGAATGGAATTGCATACATGTATATGTATATATATTTATTGAACATGTTTTGGATTTACTGATGAGTACAGAATTAAATTGTGTGCCTGACAAACAGGTGCACCTTAGTGAGTTGATTGTGCAATTTTATTAATATAAACTCCTGTGAATGAAATTGGATGTGTTGTGATGGTTGTTCTGTGTGAGATTATAAACCATGCCATAGGATACCAACAAATAAATTAAGAACTACACCACATGGCATACTACATGAAGACATCATATCATATCATATTCCATATAAGCATTTGGCGCTTATATGACGAGGTTTGGATTTCCATATGGGCGAGATGCTTGTATGGCGATGACTGAATTATAGGTTGAACATAAGATTGATTATGGACATAATTAAGGAATACATGTAACGGTGCTCGGGGCCGAATTTAATAAAAACCCTACATAGGTCTGGAGATGACAAAAATTCACGTCTCTCTTGTTTTAGATACGGCACATGGATTATTTTATTTCCAATACTGGGGCAAGGTCTGAGATTTCGACTTTTAAACGTTCTCCCTTATACACAAATAGGTCACAAAAATTGTGTAAGCTTTTATTTGATTTATTGGGTGCCTAATATGGCCCAATAAAAATTTTAAACCCTCCCCGTACGAAGGAGGTTATGGCGAAACTTTTTGAAAATTTAGGGTGTTAGCCAAATTTTTGAGAAATCTGAAAATTCTTAGAAACTGAAAAGTTGAATAATGAAAGCCAGAATGAAAGTTGAGTTGGTTGGTTAAACAACTTTCAGCTCCGTTCCTTTTCAAGGACGAAAAGATTTTAAGTGGGGAAGATTGTAACAACCCGGAATTTCTGAACCAATATAAAATTTTAATTTTAGATATTTTAATGGATTTTAAGAATTTAAAATTATTTATTTTGAGAATTAACGATTTAAAATTTATTTAAATCTAAGTTAGAACGTATAAATTTATTTTAATTATAAAATGAGCCTGAAATGGCGCGGTATTTTGAAAATTTGATTTTTAATTTCAACTGAATGTATAGAATTCAATATAAATCGGATTTCGGTAAAACCAGAAATAATAGAATCTGTTTACCTATGTCTTTCTAATGAATGTAAAAAATTCAGATTTCATAATATAAATTGAAAGTTATGTGCAGTTCAAAATTTAAAATAGTTGCTATGGAATTTATATATATTTTAAATAATATATAACCTTTAAAAATAGCCATTTTGCAAACGATAATAGATATTGAATGAACTAGTTATAATAGATATTTTTATCCAAATGAACTAGTTATTAACTAGAATAATAATCTAATGATTTTCAATAAATAAATTGGATTTGAAGTGGTTTTGATATAACCAGAATTTTCCAATGAATAAATTGGAATGGATTGGAATGGAAATAATCTTCAGAATATTTCTATATTGGATTCCGTGATTATACGGATATTGTTGAGGAATTTGGAAGATATAAACATCATTATTCCCAATATGGTATTGTTGGTTGCAGAATTTAATATTGAATATGAGCCGATATTATTTCTATTCAGGGCCTTGTATTTAATATCAAATTGGATTTTGGGGTTGTCGTGAATGTGTCTTCAATAACACTGTTCTCTAACACCGATAAGAAAAGGATAAAACTTTTAAACAAGATTTAGAGAAGTTTGCCAATTAATTAATATTTAATTTGAATTGAATTGATATTGGATTTTGGGTTTATCATGAACGGTGTTTTAAATAACATTTGTTCTTTAACCCAATTAACAGTGAAGAGATGATTTGAAATTTATAAATCTTTTTATTTAGATTTAATAGAAATTTTCCAAAGTAAAGTTTCCAATTTAATATATTAAATTAGAATTGAATGGAATTCGATTTGGTAATAATCGAGATGAGCTTCTGTAAAGGTAGATCATTACTATATATGGAATTTAAAAGGCTTCGCCGTTATTCCATTTATATTATTAGTCTGATACGGAAATTTATATCGATTATACACTGTTATAATTTCCGTTAAGATTTTATTTTGATGGAAGATGATTTTGGGTTTATAGTGAACTTTTTCTAAATGACATTGATTCTTTAAACCAGTTAACGGTAGGATTAATTTCCATAAAATTGAACAATAACTATGTAATGATTCTTTGATGTTGAAACCAAGGGAAGTTTTAATGAATCATTAATCAGATTGAAATGGGAATGAGATAATATAATTTATCAAATTCAGGAAATGAACGAGAATGGAATACCGCCAGTTTTGCTCCAGATGATAGTTAAATCTTTAATTAGATTTGAACGTGAAATGGTAATTAAATTTACCGATAACACAGTGTGTGTTAGATATGGAGTTTACCAGTTTTGCTTAATGGGATGGATAGGTTGAGATTGGAAAATAAACCAATTGATTACTTCGGTAAGGCTCGATAACCCCGACTAGTTTTATTAACCTTAATTTGGTTTAGATGTATGGTTTAATAAAATAAAATATTTTGAAATGGATATCCAAAGGAATATTAAAGAATAATTTTAAATGAATTTATCTTTGATAAAATTAATGGGAACCTTTCCTTATAATGTGAATATTTGAATAAAAGAATATTCTGAATTAGAATGAGGTGTATGATGTGTTTTTATAGCACTTGATTATTGATTATAAAATACGCGAGTTATTCGGAAAGGCCGGGTTTTTTCCATTCTGAATAGATGATACGACGACAACTAAAAGTCGACGATGAAGACAGTAGCTGAAGACCGGATACAAATGTCTTGATTAGGTTGTACACCCAGGACTACGTAATAAGTGGTGATCGTCTAGATGTACTTGGAGATCGACCGAATATGCGAGGACCTCTCTCCTATATTGGACATATGTGACGAGGAATAAGGTGCCTCCGATTTCATTCAGACCCAGAACGGACTTGTAAAAAGATGTGTGTCTGACATTGGGTTACATTCTTTGGTAATTGATTTCTATTAAATATATATATCTGTTTGGTGGCAGAGAATTTATTCTTTTTCTTAACACCCTTCTCTAAGACGTACGAGCTTAGAGGTTATATATTGATAGACATCAGTTTTATAGCGTGAATTGTCAGTGTGGCATGCTGAGATGCAAATGATCAAGGTTTTTGTTGAAAAGCAGAGTCTTGTAGTTGATGATCAAAGCACGGCTTTAAGTAGCATAACTTTGTGTATAGCGTTAATTCGCGAGCCTCACATCCTGGTATGAGTCAAAAACGGGATATGGAACATAGGGAGTGCATGACGTTTCTTTCTAGCTAGGAGTGGTGTCATGGTATGGAACTCAGACATTTTTACTTATGTGGATGATAGAATGCGAGGAGCCTCGGACATGAGTCCATAGTGACTCAGTGATAGGTTTGAAAGGACCGAGAAACGTGTGTTCAGGAATAACCAATCCACTAAAGTAAGTGTGGACCGGCCCTGTAGGATCCAAGGCTTGCCATCGTCCGAGCCCTGAGGCAATTGCTAGAGTGTCTCGAATCGGTGCAGAGCCATCCCTTTCCTCGACTCATAGATTGGATTCCAATTTCCAATATGCAACTTTTCGGATTTAGTTGTAAACCTATATGGTGACATAGTGGGATAGGGCTCTCATGTCATTTATGATTGATACATTTATATCTGAAGTTGATTTTGACACTGTACACTTATAGTAATATCAAAAATGATTTGTTTTAAACATGCCAAGCTTGTTTGGCTATTATAAGTGAAAACTCTATCCTCCGGCTTCCGTTGCATTGTGTAATGATGTAACAACCCTGAATTTTGGGGCTAATTTAAAATTTATTTCAAGTTATTTAAAATAATTTATTTAAATAATAACGGGAAAAAAAATCAGAAAATGTGGTTTTGTGATTATACATTGGATGAAAACAAATAAATGTTCTTTATTTTGATATTAGGATATATAGAAAAATGTGAACATGTTAATTATACTTTTATATGATAATTAGACTGCATAGAAAATGAAAACAAATAGAGATATCCTTTCATATGTCATTAGTATTTATAGAAGAATGTGAATATATAAAATTATATTTTTATATATCATTCATGTTAGCACAAATTTTTGTCAATTATGTTAGGAGTTAAAATCTGTCATTTATGTAATTGAGAACATACATTAGAAAAGAGGAGAAAAGGATTACATTAGGAAAGATTATATTTTTCATGCAATTAAGAGAGAAAATATTACTTTTCTTTTACAATGTAGTAAAGGATAAAGGTCACCTTTTGCAATGTAATTAAAGGCGAAATGAAAGATTTTATTTTGCAAAAGAAAATGAAAGATTTCAAAAGAAAGGAAAGGATTACATTTTTCATAAATGTAATCTAAGAAAAGAAAGGATTACATTTCTTTGTAATATAATATAAGGATGGAAAAATTTATATTTTTATTGTAATATGAAATATTAGAAAAGTGAAGACAATAAATATTATATTTTTGTTGTAATATAAAACATTAGAAAGTAGGAAGACAATGGAAATTTCATTTGTATGTAAAATGTGACATTGGATAAGAAATTACATTTTTTCTTTAATGTAATCAACGGAAGTTAATAGGATTTTAAATCTTAGCAAGTCAAAACATAAGAATGATTTTTCTAGTAAGTAGTTTGGACTAGATTGTAAATAAATTGAAATTAATAAATTTTGTAAAGGAGTAAATATAGAAATTTAGAAATAAGCATACACGTAATAAGTACGTTAAAAATATATACATTGATACTATATCCATCCAAAAACACAAGTAATCAATGCTAGTAATTATTAATATTAGATAAACGTTAAATGTAGTTTTGAATTTGAAACGTTCTCCGATACTTATGCATATTAATTAACGTTACTTATAATAAAAGGAAAATTTACAATTGTAATCGTTGGTGTTAATGGGAAATAAATGTGGAAATAAATGGTAATGAAGCCAGAAAGGTTGCAATTAGTACAAATAAGAATTAAATATGGTAACTATAAATTAGGGGAAATTAATATAACAAATATATACATATATATACACACACATAATAAAGAACTAAAATAAATGACAGTGTAATAAGTGGAAATTACAATAAATTGGAGCAATGAAATCATATTCCTTTATTATATAATTAATATTTGTTAATCGTAACCACGTTTGGGCTGATTTGATCTGTTAGTGGTATGTTTGTTAAATTGTTGAAATTAACAATTATGTTAATTAGAGGACTGTTAAATTAAATATATATGATGTTTGTTATGAAATAGATGTAAACATATATTTCATGTTTGAAATAAAGTTAGCATCTTTATTCTGCTAAGTGAGATTAGAAATTTGTGAATACATAAAATTATCTTTTTATGTTAACATAAATATGTCATATAAATTGTCAAAACTTGGTTAGTGAATAGAAGAAACATTATTTTAGGAATGTTAAATATGTTAAAACAAAGATCACATTTTTGTTAAGAGAATATATGTTAAAACAAAAATCACATTTTTGTTAAGATTTGTGTTAAAACAAATTATCACTTTTGTCAAATAAGATTTATGTTAAATTTAAAAAAAAAATCATTTTTTTATGCATAGAAATTGTTGACATGTAGAATAATAAAAACATAGAATATTCTTTTATGTGTTATTAGAACGTTTTTAGCGTTATTTTGTTTTCAGCTAAGAAGATTATATTTTAGCGTCAAATTGTTTACGCTAAGAAGAACCTATTGTAATGTGAATTTGTTTCAATGAAAAGATTAAATTTTTGATTTTGTTAGATTACATGAAAAGGCTATAATGGAAAGTTGAATTTTGTTTGTATTTGTAATACGATAAAAAGATAAGAAGTTACATTTTAAATGTTAATTGGAGTTATTTAGGGAACTCGAGTTTTTGTGTAAAAATTGACATTAAAAAAAATTATAAATATAGTGGCCATCTAAACCTAATCTATCTCTCCTCATTTTTGATAACCGCCACTTCAAAAAAAAATCAATGGCCCCATCGCTTCAATCTTCTTCTTCTTCTTTCTCCCAATTCATTCAATAATTCCCAGCAATTTCAACGGCAAAAATGAAGCCAACAACGAGATGGACAAACTCAACAATTATAATGGAAAATCGTGTTATGTGGATGAAGAATTTGTGGCGCAAAGAAGCTTATGGGTTCAACGGGTTTTCACATTTCAGAAGAGAAGACGATGGAATTCAGTAAGACAACGGCCTTAATTCTAATTGGGAAATGTAATTAAATTCTTAATTATATTTTTTTATATTGTAATTAAGTGTGTGAACAACTATAATTTGTTCATACAGTTTCAGAATCAAGAAATTTCAGTTGCGTTGGAATGAGAAGCACGAGATCTACGCGGTGGAATTGACTAGAGATGAAACTGAGCAAGGTGAGAATTCTATTTTAAAATAAAATTATTTATTTATTTCACTGCAAATTGTATATTCACCTTGTATATAATTTATGTTAATGTTATATATATTTATTCGGTGCTGGTTGTTGTATGAATGCGATGGATGATTGAATTAATTTGTATGTCTCTTATTTGTTAAAACAAAATAGTTGTAAAGAATTGCACCATGCTTGTTAAATTTAGATTAACGATAAAATTTCACTTTTATCATTAACATGAAATTATTTGTCAAATTTAGGTTGATGATAGAATTTCACTTTTAAGGTTATCACAAATCCATGTGTTGTCAAATGAAAAAGAAAGATAAAAATATACATTTTATCGAACGTAAAAGAAGGACAAAAACATTGATTTTGTCAAATATAAAAGAATGACAAAAAAATAGGCATTAGAGATAAAAGGGCATTTTTATTAGAAAATGTAAATTAAAATAAAAGGACATTTTGTTAAGAAATGTAAATTAGAATAACAACGAACATATTAGTAGCATCATGTAATTTAGTAAAAATGAACGCATTTTTAGCGTTATGTAAATTTAGTAAAAATGAACGCATTTTTAGCATTATGTAAATTTAGTAAAAATGAACGCATTTTTAGCATTATGTAAATTTAGTAAAAATGAACGCATTTTTAGCGTTATGTAAATTTAGTAAAAATGAACGCATTTTTAGCGTTATGTAAATTTAGTAAAAATGAACGCATTTTTAGCATTATGTAAATTTAGTAAAAATGAACGCTTTTCAGCATCATGTCAATTTGGAGAGAACAGACATTATTCCGGTTAGTGAATAAAAAGACTTCATTTAGTTGATAGTGAAAAATGACATTTTACACCATCATTTAGTTGAATTAGAAGGAGAACATTAATTTCAGTTCCATGAAGAAAAGAAAAAAAACATTCCATATCATTTTCGCTTGTTAAATAGAAAGACATCAACTTGTTTGTTAAAAAGAAGAATGACATTTATTTCACCTTATTTAGTTAGAATATAAAAAGGACATTTTACATCGTCATTTAGTTGGATAATGAAAAATAGACATTGGTTACGTTGTCAATTAGTTAGGAATGAAAAGTAGACATTGGTTACGTTGTCAATTTGCTAGAAATAAAATGGACATTATTACATTGTTGCTAGAAAAGAAATGACACAAAGTTATTCACTTTTGTGTAAATAGAATGGCACACAAAATTATCCTTTTTGCTTGCATTGAACATGAACACACCCAAATTATTCATTTTTGTGTAATTGACTGAACACACACAAATTATACATTTTTGTGCTATTAAATGAACACACCAATTATACACTTTTGTGTAATAAACTGAACACACCAACTTATACATTTCTTGTGTAAATAAAATGAACAATTTGGCGATAAAACTTTATTTACATTTTCTATGTAAATAGGATGAACACATTGATAGTGAGAACTTTTATTTATATTTTCTAGGTAAATAATATGAATGTATTTATAGCGACGACCTTTATTTACACTTTCTTATGTAAATAAGAAGAATAGCTTAGAAGGGACATTTATGCACATTTTCTTTTGTAGGGGAGAAATAAAGAGTTACATTTATTTACATGTAGTGTAAATAAATAGGAAATATAAAAAGGTTACATCTTTCTTAGTGTAAATAAGAATTAAGAAAAGTTATTTTTTATGTAAATTATATTAGATCAAAGAAAGAAATGTTATATTTTTAATGTAAGAAGAAAAGTTTACATTTCAATGTAAATAAGAATTAAATAAAAATTACATTTTATGGGATTAATTCGTTTTCCATGTAAATAAGAGATTTTGAAATGTGAAACATTTTAAAATAATATTTTTAGTAGAACAATATAATGATTAATTATAATTGTACTTGGACACGAGGTTAGGTCACATTTGTGGTGGAAGTCTGCCCGGACCCGACCGGCATATCCAGTAGCCACAAATGTTGGGCCTAATGTGAGAGGTCCAAGTGCGCAAATGTAATAACCCGGAAATGCGAGCCAATTTAAAAATTTTATTTTGGCAATTTTAGTGAATTTTCAATATTTAAAATGAACTATTTTAAATAATATCGACGAGAAATTTATTTTGAATATAATTAGAACGTATATAGTTATATACGTTGTCGATAGAATATAAACAATTATATATAATTATAAAAGGAATTGAAAATGGCGCGGTAGTTCGATAATTCGATTTCAAACTTCAATTGAATGTACGGGTGCAAAATAAACCGGATTTTAACGAAACCAAAAATATGATAATCTGATTGATAATATCTTTCCAACGAATCAGAAAAGTCAAAATTTCATAGCGGGAATCAAAAGATATGCCCAAATGAATTTTCAGAATAGTCGCTATGGAATTCTGGCACTTAAAAATGAAGATTTTGCAAACGACCTCGGATTTCGACGAAACCACTTTTGTTGGATCCGGGATGTCAAGTTATTGCTAGATTCAAAATTTCATAATTTTTCGAATCAATATGTGAGCGTGGCAATGGAAAACGCGTTTGACCATTTTTAGTTGATTTTAATCGACTGGAAATTGGCCATTTTTCCAACGGTCTCAGAATTCGACGAAATTAGTTTGTTAGGACCGTATCGTAAATACGAAGCCAGAAAATATTTTCTGGAATTTTTCGAGTTAGTATGTGGGCCCGGTAAATTGAAATGCGCGTTCAAATTCAATATATAAAATTATATGTTGATTTTGACGAAAATTGATCGAAACGATCGAATCAGCCTACGAAACAAATCCCATTGTGTTCGGAATGGGGGTAACTAGCTAGGGACGACAGTCGGTGGGCTCTATTTCGAGTTCGAATTTTAAAGTAACCTTTTGGGAATTAAAATAATAAAATATATATAAATCTTCAATTAAGCACCCCCTCCTTTCTCGTTAGCCAAGTCACCCCCCCCCCCCCGTTTCAGTTCTTTGATCCAAATCAGAAAATGAAAAAAAAAAACCTAACTAAACCCGTCGCCCCCCTGACCTCCGACCGACGCACCTAGCTCCGCCGCTCCGACAAGCTGCTCCTCTCTCCAGCCTCCTCCCCCTCTCTCCTCCTCCATTCACGAAGACCGAACCCGAGACCTAAAAACAGTCGCGCTCCCTTTTTTCTGGCCACCGCCGCATCGAGTTCGCCCCCCCCCCCCCCCACCAGCGACCAGTCCACCGTGGCCCACCCCAGCGCCACCCATGTCCAGCCCCGACGAACTCCGGCAACCGAGAAAAAAAACCAGTAAGCCTTAAAAATCTGAAATTATATGTTTTATAAATCTGATCTTACATGTTTTTCTGTTTTTTTTTTATGTTTTCGTAATCTGATTTTATATGTTTTAAAACTGAAATTTTAGATTTAGAAAAGAAAATGAAATTCTATGATTTGTATTTACAAAAATATATGATTTTTATTAACATAAAAATATGATGTTTTCAATATGAAAAGATACGATTTTTGATAGGAAGGAAAATATATGATTTTTACTTATATAGAGTATTAAAAATATGGGTTTTATATTTTTAGAATAATAAAAATATGAATTTTATTTAGTTAGAGTAATAAAAATATGAACTTTATTTTTATCGTGAAATAGTGAGGTTAAAAATATAATTTTTATAATATAGTGAGGTTAAAAATATAATTTTTATAATATAGGAAGGATGAAAATATAATTTTTATAAAGTAGAAATGTTAAAAATATAATTTTTATATTATATAGATAGTAAAGATTTGATCTTTATTATATGTACAACGATATAAAAATAGAATTTTTATCAATATAGCGCGATAATAAAATACGATTTTTATTTATTGAAATGAAGTAATAAAAAAGATAATTTTTATTATGAACAGCGTGGAGGAACTGAATTAGAATTTCAATGGAATCCAGACAGTTCAGCAGTTGAAAAGCAAAGCACGGCGGAGTGGAACCCTCTGTGAGAACTTCTCACTTTAACTTTTCTTTTCTAGTTATATAAATATATACTAAGATGCAGACGGTGTTTAGTAGCACCCGACACCATCGTCCACAGACCATGGACTTGATTGTTTGGTTGTGTAGTTGGTTAGATTATTTGATTTGAATTTGATTGTTTGGTGAAATGGAATGGATTTGATTGACATGTGTATGGCGTGGGCCATTATTAGACTGGGGATAAGGCTAGGCCTTGTCCCGTTTCTAGTATCGTGTCGTTATGCCGCCGAAATTTTCTAAGATAAATTAGAAAAATAAAGATATCATTTTATTTAATAAATGAACCGAATAGAATATTCATAGGTTGAATAAAATAATTTGGTCGTTAAAAATATAATTTTTATTGTGAACGTGAATAAATAAATATTCATTTACAAAACCGGACGGTTTGTTTATGTACACCTATTTGAAGGACATTGATTGGGACGATAAATTTTACACATCGCCCAACTACGCAAATAAAATATGTGTTTGATTGTTTGAAACCCCACATGGGTATTGGGATAAAATACGGCATACACTAATCCTAGTAATTAGTTCTATGTCGATCAATTGATTGACAGGCTGTTATAAGCGTTAGATATCTATATTTGATGCTTATACAGAGTAGTGCACTTTGGATGATGGTTGATTATTTATCATTGCTATTATATACATGTGTTGTATGGAATCCATATGATTAACATTATATGGTAATTGATTGGGCCTCATTCCAATTTAGAAAATAAAGAATATTATAAAATAAAGGTTCATGTGTTGACCGTACTCATCCGTTGAGATTAGTCATGTGTTGAAAGAAATATTTTAACAATAAAATTTACATCTTTATCATTATAAAATAAAGGTTCATGTGTTGACCGTACTCATCCGTTGAGATTAGTCATGTGTTGAACGAAATATTTTAACAATAAAATTTACATCTTTACCATTATAAAATAAAGGTTCATGTGTTGACCGTACTCATCCGTTGAGATTGGTCATGTGTTGAACGAAATATTTTAACAATAAAATTTACATCTTTATCATATATAAAATTAAAAACTAATTGGAAAATAGATAAGATGAGTGGTCTCCTAAATATTGATCTGATGTTGGTTTCGGCCTTCGGGGTTAATATTTAGGGAATCGTTCTCTTACTAATTTACTGTTGTAGTCTGATTTGAAATCAAACGATGGATACCATAATTTTCACAAAATATATTAAATAACAAAAATAGTCACACGTGGACAGTACTCATCCATTGAGATGAGTCATGTGTTGAAAAAAATATAGATTCGTGTATTGAATAGGATAAATATTCATTTGTTGAATAGAATAACGAAATTATTGAAATATATAAAGCCGTGTTGATTAGATATGCGCTATTTTGACGCGAACGATATTTATATTGATTATATTCGTTTTTATAATTGAATTGAATAGAAAACGAATTCGAATTGAATTGAATAGAAAACGAATTCGAATTGAATTGAATAGAAAACGAATTCGAATTGAATTGAACAGAAAACGAATTTGAATTGAATTGAATAGAAAACGAATTCGAATTGAATTGAACAGAAAACGAATTTGAATTGAATTGAATAGAAAACGAATTTGAATTGAATTGAATATAAAACGAATATGAATTGAATCGAATAGAAAACGAATTTGAATTGAATGGAATAGAAAACGAATTTGAATTGAATTGAATAGAAAACGAATTTGAATTGAATCGAATAGAAAACGAATTTGAATTGAATTGAATAGAAAACGAATTTGAATTGAATTGAATTGAAAACGAATTTGAATTGAATTGAATGGAAAACAAATTTGAATTGAATTGAATAGAAAAAGAATTCGAACTGAATTGGAAACGAATTGAAATAGAATTGAAATCGATTTGAATTGAAATCAAATTGAAATGAATTTAAAACGAATTTATAAGGAAAAATTCAATTTTGATTTGAATTGGAAATGGAAGTTGAAATGTTTTGAAACGAATTTAAAACGACTTATAAAATACGTTTCAAAAGGAAATCGACGAAATATATATTATATATATAATATAATGGCCTGAATAGAACGCGCCGCGCCGTGGCAGTTCGTGAATTTCGACCATTGATTTCGAACGGACATTACGGGAGATCCGACCGTCGGATTCTCCTAAAACCGGAACCCTTGGGTTCGTATAAAAAAGAGCTTTCTAATGAATATTAGAAATTTGAAATCTAACGGTTGGATTTGGAGATACGTCCAAGTCAAATTCAGAAAAGGTCGCTGTAAGTGCAGTTCGATGGCCGTTGTTGGAAATTGACTGTACATGCCTTGATAAAATTATAAAAAATATCAATAATTTGTGTAAAATCATAAGAAATGAGTTGGGAAAAATTGGGATGAAAAACTCCATATTTGAAAAGATAAAAATAGATTTTTATCGAAATGAACTAGTTTTGAAATAAAATTAAAACCCATTTATTTTTAAATAAATAAATTAGATTTGAAATGGGTTTTAAATAGAATTGATCTATGGGTTTATCGTGAAGGGTGTTTTAAATAACACTTGTTCTTTAACTCACTAATAAATAGAATGTGATTTGGGTTTATCGTGAACTGTGTTTTAAATGACATTAGTTCTTTAACCCAGTAAAAGGAGTTTTAATGAATCTGCAATTAGATTGAAATGTGAATTGATAATTTAAATTATCAAATTTGGAAAGTGAGCGAGAATGGAGTATTACCAATTTTGCTCCAAAGCGATAGTTAAATCTTTAATTAGATTTGAACGTGAAATGGTAATTAATTTTACCGATAACACCGTGGTGTTAGATATGGAGTATTACCAGTTTTTCTTCATGGGATGAATAGGTTGGGATTGAGAAATAAAATAAATAATTACTTCGGTGTGGTTCGCTAATCTTGACTAGTTTGGAAAACCATAATCTGGTTTGAAATGATATCCAAAGGAAGATTAAAGGATAAATTTTAAAGAATTTGTCTTTGATAAAATTAATGGGAACCTTTCCCTAAGAATATGAAATTTAGAAACTAGCTCTAGGTTAGTTAAGAAGAATGGTTTCCTGGGTATTGATCTGATGTTGGTTTCGGCCTTCGGGGTTAATATTTGGGGAATTTTTCTCTTTCTAATTTACGGTTAGTGACTGATGAATTGGAATGAGGCGTATGTTGTGTTTGTGTAACATTTGTTTATAATATACGCGGGTTGTTCGGAGAGGCCAGGTTTATACCCATTCTGAATAACCGATTCGACGATAAGTCGAAGATGAAGACGGTGGTTGAAGACCGGAAGTCTTCACATCGTTTGGGTGATTACTGATGATCTTGATTGGGTTGTACACCCAAGATGAGGGAATCAGTTGGTGGTCATCCAGACGTACTTGGAGATCGATGGATATGCGAGGAAAGTGCCTCCGGTTTCGTTCAGGCCCAAAACGAACATGTAAATGGATTGTGTGTCCGATATTGGATTTTATTCTGTGTTGATTGATCTCTATTAAATATACATATGTTTGGCGGCGGAGAATTTATTCTTTTGCTTAACGCCCTTCTCTGAGACGTACGTGCTCAAAGGTTGTATATCGATGGACATCAGTCGCATGGCATGAATTGCCAGTATGGCATGCCTAAGTGGCAATCGATCAAGGCTTCTGTTGAAAAGCAAAGTCTTGTGGTTGATGATCAAAGCACGGCCTATGTGGTATAGCTTTGTGTATAGCGTGGATTCGCGAGCCTCACACCTCGGTATGAGTTAAAAACGGGATAAGGACTGCGGGGAGAGCACGACGTTTCTTTCTAGCTTTGGTGGTGTCAATGACTTACCAGCCCTGACATTTATATACTTTTCACCTATGTGGTTGTTGGATGAGGCGCCTCGATTTTAGGTTTGTAAGGACCAGGAAACGTGTGTTCAGGAATAATTAATCCTCAAACGTAAGAGAGGACTGGCCCTGAAGATCCAAGGATTGGCCAGAGTGTGTAGTCCTGAGACATTTGCTAGAGTGTCTCGAAAGCGGAGAGGAGCTTGCCCCTGGCCTCGACTCATGACGGAAATCCAATTTCCAATATGAGATATTTCGGTTTTATTTGTAGAGCCTAGTATGGCGACATGATAGATGGTACCCATGCCGCCTATGATTGATATTTATGATTGAAATTGTTTTGACACTATACTTATAATAGTATCAAATGATTTGTTTTAAACGTACCAAGCATGTTTGGCTATTATAAGGGAAAACCGTATCCTCCGGCTTGCGTTGCATTGTGTGATGGGACCTGGGTCTTATAATAGCTTCATTTTTTGAAAAAGCATTGCGTTGTTTATTTCTATGCACTGGTATTCTTGGGAGGAAACCGTTCCGTGTTATACTGCGTGGTCCCTTGAATTACTCTCTTTTAAAGTAAAGTTTAAATAACTGTTTTAGTTCTCACACCAGTCACATGACTGACCTGGAGTTTATTGTTTTAACCTAAACTCTGGGTGCCTCTATTTTCGACATGGGCAGCTACTAGTTTTGGATTTGCAGATTTATATTCACCGGATCCTGGTTTGCAGCTGGAATGATATCCGGAAAGCTCTGTATCCGTATATCACCTTCAGTTGTGCTTTGTATTATTTTCCGCTACTCTGTAATTTATTGTAATCTCTGATATTTATCGAATGTAATTCATTCATTTATATTCTTGTATTCTGATGACATTGTTGTAATATACAATGAAATGTTCTTCTGTTTGCGTTCCAATTTGTCCTGTTCTCAAAACGATCAGGGGTTTCGAACGGTCTAGATCGGTTTAACGATCGACTCGGATCGAGCGAAATTCCTTGCCGTCATAGTTGGTATCAGAGCTTTGGTTTACAGAGCTCGAGAACAAGACACATTGGAACCATATGATAGAATTCATCAGATATTGGATTAGTAATATCCAATTAGAATGACTCGTTAGAGATAGGATCAGTAGTATCCTAGAACGAGTGTGAAGAGTATATTTTTCAAATGAAAACAAATTTTGTTTTGAAATTTAAATCGTTTTATACGCATTTGAATATTTATTTATTTTGAATTTGGACAATCCAATATATAAAGATTTCGCGTATACGTGTCATGAACGTATAATCGAAGTTTTAATATACCGGATAGATATAAGATCACATTCTAGACACCCGGAGATGGTTCTGATGATTGATCGATCATCATCCGAACTTATGTTCGTGTTTCGAAGGTGTGATATCTATATATTTCCATTAGACTGGTGTGAGAACCAAAACTTATATAGATAGATTTATTGTTGTGATTTGGCATCAAAAACATGATTTTCTGTATATATATCAAAATTATGAATTTGAAACGTTAATCCACTAATTGATTGATGTTTGTATTGTTTGTATATTTGTGTGATAATTTTTAACCATTATGCCTAATTGTATCAAACATTGAAATGATTACAAATGCATGCATGTACATATATATGTATGAACAGGTCATAGCAAGGAGGCTAGAGCAGAGAATAAAATTTGTTTGCCCGACAAATAGGTACATGTTTACCATAATTTACTGTTTTGTTTGGGTGATGATGATTTTATGAGCCGATTGGCTAGCCCTTGGCTTTTTTCTTTTTCTTTTTGAGATCAGAGGGCCTATATGGAAATTTTGGGATTTTCCCAGTGCTCCTGGTGCAGGGGAGGTTATGGCGAAATTTTTAGGAAATTTAGGGTGTTAGCCAAATTTTTGAAAAATTGAAAAGTTCTTAGAAACTGAAAAGTTGAAGAACTTAAGCTGTAGTCAAAACAATGGAAGTTGAGTTGATTTGTTAAACAACTTTCGGCTTCATTCCTTTTCGGGGACGAAAAGTTTTATGTGGGGGAGATTGTAATAACCCGGAAATGCGAGCCAATTTAAAATTTTTATTATGGCAATTTTAGTGAATTTTCAATATTTAAAATGAACTATTTTAAATAATATCAACGAGAAATTTATTTTGAATATAATTAGAACGTATATAGTTATATACGTCGTCGATAGAATATAAATAATTATATATAATTATAAAAGGAATTGAAAATGGCGCGGTAGTTCGATAATTCGATTTCAAACTTCAATTGAATGTACCAAGTGCAAAATAAACCGGATTTTAACGAAACCAAAAATATGATAATCTGATTGATAATATCTTTCCAACGAATCAGAAAAGTCAAAATTTCATAGCGGGAATCAAAAGATATGCACAAATGAATTTTCAGAATAGTTGCTATGGAATTCTGGCCCATAGAAATGGAGATTTTGCAAATGACCTCGGATTTCGACGAAACCACTTTTGTTGGATCCGGAATGTCAAGTTATTGCTAGATTCCAAATTTCATAATTTTTCGAATTAATATGTGAGCGTGGCAAAGGAAAACGCGTTTGACCATTTTCAGTTGATTTTAATCGACTGGAAATTGGCCATTTTTCCAACGGTCTCAGAATTCGACGAAATTCGTTTTGTTAGGACCGTATCGTCAGTACGAAGCCAGAAAATATTTTTTGGAATTTTTCGAGTTAGCATGTGGGCCCGGTAAATTGAAATGCGCGTTCAAATTCAATATATAGAGTTATATGTTGATTTTGACGAAAATTGATCGAAATGATCGAATCAGCCTACGAAACATATCCCATTGTGTTCGGAATGGGGGTAAATAGCTAGGGACGACAGTCGGTGGGCTCAATTTCGAGTTCGAATTTTAAAGTAACCTTTTGGGAATTAAAATCATAAAAAATATATAAATCTTCAATTAAATACCCCCTCCTTTCTCCTTAGCCAAGTCAACCCCCCCCCCGTTTCAGTTCTTTGATCCAAATCAGAAAATGAAAAAGAAAAAAAAAATAACTAAACCCGTCGCCCCCCTGACCTCCGACCGACGCACCTAGCTCCGCCCCTCCAACGAGCTGCTCCTCTCTCCGGCCTCCTCCCTCTCTCCTCCTCCATACACGAAGACCGAACCCGAGACCTAAAAACAGTCGCGCTCCCTTTTTTCTGGCCACCGCCCATCGAGTTCCGGGCCCCCTCCCCCACCGACGACCAGTCCACCGTGGCCCACCCCAGCGCCACCCACGTCCAGCCTCGACGAACTCCGGCAACCGAGAAAAAAAAACCCAGTAAGCCTTAAAAATCTGAATTTATATGTTTTATAAATCTGATCTTACATGTTTTTCCGTTTTTTTATGTTTTCTTAATCTGATTTTATATGTTTTAAAACTGAAATTTTAGATTTAGAAAAGAAAATGAAATTCTATGATTTTTATTTACAAAAATATATGATTTTTATTAACATAAAAATATGATGTTTTCAATATGAAAAGATACGATTTTTGATAGGAAGGAGAATATATGATTTTTACTTATATAGAGTATTAAAAATATGGGTTTTATATTTTTAGAATAATAAAAATATGATTTTTATTTAGTTAGAGTAATAAAAATATGAACTTTATTTTTATCATGAAATTGTGAGGTTAAAAATATAATTTTATAATATAGTGAGGTTAAAAATATAATTTTTATAATATAGTAAGTATAAAAATATAATTTTTATAGAGTAGAAATGTTAAAAATATAATTTTTATATTATATAGATAGTAAAGATTTGATCTTTATTATATGTACAACGATATAAAAAAGAATTTTTATCAATATAGCATGATAATAAAATATGATTTTTATTTATTGAAATGAAGTAATAAAAAAGATAATTTTTATTATGAACAGCGTGGAGGAACTGAATTAGAATTTCAAAGGAATCCAGACAGTTCAGCAGTTGAAAAGCAAAGCACGGCGGAGTGGAACCCTCTGTGAGAACTTCTCACTTTAACTTTTCTTTACTAGTTATATAAATATATACTAGGTTGCAGACGGTGTTTAGTAGCACCCGACACCATCGTCCACTGTAACGACCCGAATTTTGAGCGACTTTGGTTATCTACATAAGCACGATGTCGATAACCAAAACATCGAAAAATCCCGGTAATTAATGAAAGAAATTAGAGGGTGAGAATAGATAAGATAGAAAATTGGAATAGAAGAAGAAGAAGAACACAACATCAGAGTAACACGAACCTCACAGCAGAACGAATAACATATAATAGATAACATAACTTTGATATATAACAGTTATGTATACAATAGCACTTATCAAAGTACAACACTTACAACACAGCGGAAATAACTATAGCTATATGATCTTGAAGCCTCCTGCTCCAAGCTCTCCAAGTATCGGTAAATTCCTAACTACTTGACTGCCTATACAAAATTGGGCACCCAAGAGTTTAGGGAAAACAACAAAGTAAACTCCAGGTCAGTCATGGGACTGGTGTGAGTAAAACAGTTTAAACAGGTATATGAACAAGTAAACGATATCTCATAAGACCACGCCGCAGAACGGAACGGGTTTTTCCCTTATGAGAATCCAAAATATCTTTATATCAAAACCTTTTGAGATTATAATAATGTCTATCAACCTCAATATAATAATCATCTAGCAGAAACGCCTTCATCTCACGTTCTGCATATATAGAATACGATCAAAATCGCAAGCACGTATTGGGTAATGGATTTCCAACTATGACAAGGTATGGAACAACCTTCCGATCAGTGTACTATAGGAACGATACACTGGAGTTCAACAAGAACATCTTGTAACTCAGCCACACATGACCGACCACTCATTTTGCTTGAGTGTATCGAATGTATATCACCAATGGTTGGGATCAGCAACCGTTCCCGTATATATATGGGACGGCATTGACAGATTAAAGAAGCAAATGAATATTCTCTAGATAGGTGATTATACACCCTACTTCGGTGCGACCGACTTAGCCATGCTGCCTGCCCGATTTCTGTCATTTACCGGATGATGAGGCTAGAAGTTACGCGTTATCATCACATCAGATTCACTCCAAACGTCACATCGTCAGATCCATCAGAATCACTAATTGACTTTCACAATAATACATTATGTGTTAGCTAAAAGAAGTTTCCTTCTCCGCTTCCACTCTTGGTATGGTTGAAGAAATCAATGTATGTGACCCTTCTGGAAATACTCTGTCGGACATTCATTCATACAAGTCATCCTCATTCACTTAGAATATCACATCGTCATACCCGCCAAATCACAAATTGATTTCCTCAAAAATACAACGGGTATACAGCTAAGAGAAACGAATTCCTCCGCCACCAACGTATATACGTTTGAAGAGATCAACTTACGCGATCCATTGGATATACTCTGTCAGACCTTCGTCCATACAAGTTGTCCTGGGACTGGACAAACCGAAGGCACTATCCAGTACATCCATCTTAGGCACTGTTATCTAAGACTTATACAATAGCCCTTGCAATTTTACTCCATCTTCAATTATCTTTGGCATATATGATTCGCAACGCTTATGCCAATACAGAGTGGTTCTTTGGATTATAATCAAACCGGTCTCTCCATATTAACAACGTTAAAATGGTCAAAACTTCGATAGTCTGTGAGTTAACTATCAAAGAAAAACAAGTGTGCAAACAATGATATTATTTCCAGATGGAATTTACATAGAACAAACATCATTTAACATTAATCTCTTTAGTTCATTTATTTACTCATCTCCTTCTTCCCTATATTCAATATTTCTTATTTTCTAAGTTTAGAAAATATACGTTATTAACAATGGAAAACATTTCCATTTCCTTGTTTTCTATACTATAAAACAATTCTGATACTTCTTTGGAAAACATTTCCAAAACTCAAACATTGGACTTAGACAGATGGTTAAACAAACCATCGCGATACCAATTCAAACCATTATGTTTATTAACTAAATCCACTTAACCACTTCACTCTCGAACCGTGACCATTTCTTAATTAAAAATGCAGTCAATCGAGTTGGGGTATAGCTACCTCTCAGACCTTAACTGAACAACACCTCTAACCTTGAAATAGGCAAAGTTCACTTTATATTTCTTTAACTAACTTCCTTACTTAACCTTTCTTTTGAACAACTATATTCGATTAACTCTTTTCAATTAACTCTATTGGACTGACCCTATTGGATTAACTCTATTTGATTTAACTCTAATCGATTTATTCTTTTTCACTTAACTTCTATCGAATAAACTATATTCGATAACTCCTCTAACTCTATTTGAATAAACTGTATTCGATTAACTCCTTTACTCTATTCGAATAAACTATATTCGATTAACTCCTATAACTCTATTTGAATAAACTATATTCGATAACTACTTCCAAATAACTAGATTTGATAACTCCTTTCGAATAACTAGATTCGATTAACTCATCTCGAATAACCAATATTCGATTACTCTTCTCTCGAATACACTATATTCGATAACTCTACTTCGAATAAGTGATATTCGATAACTCTACTTGATTAACTCCATTTGGATAACTCTAACTCTACTCGAATAAACTATATTCGATTAACTCTTTCAAATAACTAGATTTGATAACTCCTTTCGAATAAATAGATTCGATTAACACACCTCGAATAACCAATATTCGATTACTCTTCTCTCGAATATCTACTATTCGATTAACTCCTTCGATTAACTCAAATCGATTAACTCATCTCGAATATTTCTGATTCGATTAACTCTACTGATTATTTCTAACTGGATAACCCTAACGGGTTAACTCTAATGGTTTAACCTAACTGGTTAACTCTAACTGGTTTAACCTAACTGGTTAACTCTAACTGGTTAATTCTAACTCTAATCGATTATTTCTAACTCTAATTGATTTCCTTTATTCGAATAACTCCTATTTGATAACATTTATTTATTTATAAAGAATTACTTTTAGTAACGGTTCTGCACTTTATAAATGTTCTCTTAAATAATGTTATTCCACTTATACAAGTGTTGTGTATCCATTTTATTTATACTATCGGTGTTAAAACCAATATCTCTTCTCTATATAAGTTCAGCCTTATATATTTCATTTATCGAATGATAAATATTCATTTATGTTATAAACTGTTATTTATAAATTAATCTTTTCCATTCATCTATTCAAAACAGATTTCCATTTTCTATTCACTTCTAAATATTCTTTTGATTAAATCCTATTTATTTAACAAATAAATATCTCCTTTATTTTATTTATTCTAACAAATAAATAATCCTTTTACTTTATTTATTCCCTAAATAAATAAATCCTTTAACTTTATTTATACCCTAAATAATAACTTCTTTTACCTTTATTTATTTCCTATATAAATAAATCCCTTTAACTCTTTATTTATGTTTTACCAATATATTCCTTTATATTTGCTTTCAAATATATTTCCTTTTAATTTGATTTCAAATATATTCCTTTATATATTTCAAATATATCTCCATTATATTTCATTTCAACTATATCTCCTTTATATTTGATTAACAAATAAATTCCTTCTATATTTGATTAACAAATAAATTCCTTTATATTTGATTTACAAATATATTTCTTTTATTCAAAATCATTTTCCTTTTATAATATAAAATCCATTGATTTTATATAAATAAATTATTTTCAAAATATACTTTGAAAATCCCTTTTCCTCCTTCTGGTATTTCTTATGGTTTTTAACATACCATATAACAACGATGAATATCATCTCAACACACAAAATCATCAGCAGATTTTATATAACACTATATATCAAATATATGAATAACAGCAAAATAAAATGTTGAGGAATCCAGTTGGATTCTTCCAACCTGTTTCCCTGCATCACAGATGTTACACAGTAAAATCAACATCACTTTCAGTTCGATATGAAACATTCTGATAGCAGAATCAACATATAAATATTTAACGGTTTATATATATATATACACGTGTATATATATAATTTCTACTAACTGACTAGCAGTTCAATCAAACAATCAACACACAGTCAAACAACAATATTTAACAGTTCTAAGAATACGTTATAAAAATAGAACTATACAGAGTTGGTGAGTTTTACTCACATTTGCGCGTTAGCCGTTAAATAACGGTTTGCGTTATTTGATTCAGTCGGACAATTTATTTCACCATAAATTGTTATGAGCTCCAATCCATTCTCAGTCGGTTCCTATTTGTAGTCGTCGTTCATGCGATCTTGTTGGATCCAGGTTCGCCAATTAAATCACGTCGGCCCATCAACACCAAAAGCCCAGACCCGTCAATTTAATTATGTTGGCCCAAAATACGGTTCCACCTTTTCTTCTTCAACCAAAGAAAATCCAACCTGAAAACTCCAGTTTAACCTTTCCTTTCGGGTGCTTCCTGCAGTACATTCACCTTCTCCCCTTCGTTACAATACCGATTCCTCCCAGCAAACAAAGCCCATCACTTCAGAACGATTCACGCAAATGGTCATCTCCTCCATCTCAAACTCTTCATCCCCTCACGTCCAGTCCTCCCCCTCCACAAAACAAATCCTGCACGACATTATCTCCTCCCCATACATGCTGTCACCACCCAGCAAAACATGAAAACTTATCCCCTCAACAATATCATCAACGTCCAAAAATCACAGTCCCTAACCCCATAAACACTCCACTGCTAAAGGAAAAACACCAGACAAAAGAAAAACCCAACCTCAATACTGCTCATGTCGAGCTCACGACAGCAACTCGCTCAAACTTCAGACAACAACCAAAGCCTGCACCTTACGCCACAGCCTTCTTCTCCGAATATCATCCACTCCAGAAAACTGCTCAAGTCAATACCGACTTCTTCCTCTCCTCATATAACCATCACCCAGCTCGCATTACCCAAATCCAAACTCGTCGAATAGCAGTACTCGCGCAAGCAGGAGATCGATCAACCAAAATTGTAATCGGATCCTCCCAAAAGCTCATCGCAAGTGCGGTTTCTCACCACAAACCCAGATCAAAACCCCAAATCTCATTCGCTGCTTCCAACCCCCTCGAAGACGTAACCCTAACTAACGCTAGGAAATTTTCAACGACTCAGAGCAGAACTGAACCCATCGAAATAGAGGTGAATGCGAAGAGCAAGCTATACTGATCTCATATATATTGGTATAAGGATTTAAATGATTTTATTTGGTTTTTGAATGATTTTTGAAGGGAATCGAAATTTCATGCTGAAAGAAAACATGCGGCGCCATCTGTTGACCACCGAACAAAATGGGATTAGGGTTTAGAAGAATAGGGGAGTATTTATAGGAGTTTTTATATTATTTTTATATTAAATTTTTAGTTTAATTATCATTTAAAATTCCTGTAATTACATACGATACCCAAAGATCACTAAACTGGACATACTGCTAGAGTTTGACATTACGGTCCCAATGAAACTAGTTTCGTCGAATTTCGACTCCGTATGCTCACACAGTGTATTTTTAACTATCAAAATACTGACTGTTTTTCACTCTAAAAATCCGTACGGCCACACAGTGACTCTAAAAATCACGAAACTGGAAATCTAACAATAATTTGATGTTGCGGATCCAACAAAATTGGTTTCGTCGAATTCTGAGGTCGTATGAAAAACTGGCTATTTTTAAAGCTCTGGATGACCCATTTAAATGTATAAATATATTAAAATATAATTAAATTAAATATTTATAAATAAATATTATCGTATATATTCACAGTGGAATACCATACAGCTCCAATATATTTCTAACTGAATTTACAGGTTGATATTTAAATCCTGATTAAATCGATATTCGATTTAAAAATGAAATTCCTTTTTTAAAATATAAATAATTCCTTTATAAATTATAAAGGAATTCCACAGCGACTTTTCTAAAATTTGATTTGGACGTAAATCAAAATCTAAACGACGAAATCCCGATTTTTCTCTTCCACTAGAAAGATATACTCCACCAGCTCCACACGTTTCTTGTTTCACAGAAATCCAGCTTAAAATGAATCATGTACATCCAGTTGAAGTTCAAATCGCCAATTTACGAACTGCAGCTCCATTTTGAGCTCGATTTTAATTATATTATAATTATACGTTCAAACTGACGTCGATTGAATATATTCGTCAATATAATTCAACTCTAAGCTGAATTAAATCTAAGGGACGACCCCGTTCACAGAATATTGTGATTTCCAATATTTTTGATTATTTTTGAATTAAACATATTATTTAATTATTTAATTTAAATTAAATATTCCATATTATTTAATTAAACCTCTATTTAATTCACTACATCACGATATATATAATTAAATAAATTAATTATAATACCCCTGACAATGCGGGTCATTACATTCTTCCCCACTTAAAATAATTTCGTCCTCGAAATTGCTAAGTTAGAGGACGACCCTATCTATTTGGTAAAAGCATATCGGTTAACCCTTATCCCTTGTTTCTTTGAACCAATTAATATCGACTAAAATATTAATTCCTTCCGACTAACTAAAATTTTCAAAAATTCTGAAAACTTTCTAACACTTAAAATTTTTGGAAAATTTCGCCATAACCTCCTTTGTACAGCCCTATCGACAAAACCACAACTCGCCTCTCTAGGCCTTCTCCAACCCAAATGAAAATCAAACAGCCAAGCGGCTTGCCAATTCGACTCATAAATCTCATGCTTATCAAATGTAGACTTGTACCTTTTTGTCGAGCATATCAACTCTATCACTTTCACCTACTGTGAATTCAGCATATACCAATGTATTTCTAATCAAACTCCAATCAATTCTTATCCACAAATTCAACCATTCGCTTATACCTAAGCCAATTATCATTTCAAACTCTTAACTCATCAGTACAAGACCATTTCAGATTATTCTCTTATCACCCCAGTTTTTACTTAACCTAACAAGTTAAATTTAAATTTTAGAACTTAAATTCCTGAGCTTTTATTTCAAGTAAATTTGAAATCATAATACCAGTTCAAAACATTTGAATTCTTAAACACTTATTTTCACAAAACAGATTTGAAAATAAAATCTTGGGTAGTAATCCGTCACTTACAACTCGAAAATCACACTGATGATGTGTACACCATCATCAGAATTATTTTCCAGTGATCAAAGTGAGTTCAACACTATATTCCTTTTCAAAACTCCAACTTAAACACTTCCATCTTGAATCAGTTCAAATTATCCTTATTAAAACAAAACTAAAAACCTCCCAGGATTTTAAAATTCACATATATCCAATCCAGATTCAATTACAGACACTTATCTGAACTTCCAGTTGTTAATTTCAATTCTGACTTTAATTTTAGATTTAATTCACTTTATTTCATATATTATACTTATATGAATTCTGATTGATTATTTACATAACCATTATATTTATAATCTTACTCGATTATAATAACAACCAATATATCTCATATATTATAAATTCAATATATATCAAATATAATTTGGGTAAAATTATTTCATTTACCCTCTTTTTAAAAACATACCGTGTCGACCCATCGTATTCGAGTGTATATTTACTCCTACCGATACAGTGGATCAAACTGATCGACTAGAACTCATAAACAACTCAGCCAATGAATCTCCATAATATAAAACCATTTTTATATCAAATACAAATACGCACTTGTATATATACACTCAAACTCAATCTAGGGTGTTACTAACCCTATCTCTACCGAGTCATGCCACAGAGCCAAGGTAATTCGCTTAACTTAAGCTCTGATACCAACTGTAACGACGCGGATTTTGAGCGACTTTGGTTATCAACATAAGCACGACGTCGATAACCAAAACATCGAAAAATCCCGGTAATTAATGAAAGAAATTAGAGGGTGAGAATAGATAAGATAGAAAATTAGAATAGAAGAAGAAGAACACGACATCATAGTAACACGAACCTCACAGCGGAACGAATAACATATAATAGATAACATAACTTTGAAATATAACAGTTATGTATACAATAGCACTTATCAGAGTACAACACTTACAACACAGCGGAAATAACTATAGTTATATGATCTTGAATCCTCCTGCTCCAAGCTCTCCAAGTATCTGTAAATTCCTGACTACTTGACTGCCCATACAAAATTGGGCACCCAAGAGTTTAGGGAAAACAACAAAGTAAACTCCGGGTCAGTCATGGGACTGGTGTGAGTAAAACAGTTTAAACAGGTATATGAACAAGTAAACGATATCTCATAAGACCACGCCGTAGAACGGAACGGGTTTTTCCCTTATGAGAATCCAAAATATCTTTATATCAAAACCTTTTGATATTACAATAATGTCTATCAACCACAATATAATAATCATCTAGCAGAAACGCTTTCATCTCACGTTATGCATATATAGAATACGATCAAAATCGCAAGCACGTATTGGGTAATGGATTTCCAACTATGACAAGGTATGGAACCACTTTCCGATCAGTATACTCTAGGAACGATACACTGGAGTTCAACAAGAACATCTTGTAACTCAGCCACACATGACCGACCACTCATTTTGCTTGAGTGTATCGAATGTATATCACCAATGGTTGGGATCAGCAACCGTTCCCGTATATATATGGGACAGCATTGATAGATTAAAGAAGCAAATGAATATTCTCTAGATAGGTGATTATACACCCTACTTCGGTGCGACCGACTTAGCCATGCTGCCTGCCCGATTTCTGTCATTTACCGGATGATGAGGCTAGAAGTTACGCGTTATCATCACATCAGATTCACTCCAAACGTCACATCGTCAGATCCATCAGAATCACTAATTGACTTTCACAACAATACATTATGTGTTAGCTAAAAGTTTCCTTCTCCGCTTCCACTCTTGGTATGGTTGAAGAAATCAATGTACGTGACCCTTATGTAAATACTCTGTCAGACATTCATTCATACAAGTCATCCTCATTCACTTAGAATGTCACATCGTCATACCCGGCAAATCACAAATTGATTTCCTCAAAAATACAACGGGTATACAGCTAAGAGAAACGAATTCCTCCGCCACCAACGTATATACGTTTGAAGAGATCAACTTACACGATCCATTGGATATACTCTGTCAGACCTTCGTCCATACAAGTTGTCCTGGGACTGGACAAACCGAAGGCGCTATCCAGTACATCCATCTTAGGCACTGTTATCTAGGACTTATACAATAGCACTTGCAATTTTACTCCGTCTTCAATTATCTTTGGCATATATGATTCGCAACGCTTATGCGAATACAGAGTGGTTCTTTGGATAATAATCCAATCGGTCTCTCCATATTAACAACGTTAAAATGGTCAAAACTTAGATAGTCTGTGAGTTAACTATCAAAGAAAAACAAGTGTGCAAACAACGATATTATTTCCAGATGGAAATTATATAGAAAAAACATCATTTAACATTAATCTCTTTAGTTCATTTATTTACTCATCTCCTGTTTGCCTATATTCAATATTTCTTATTTTCTAAGTTTAGAAAATATACGTTATTAACAATGGAAAACATTTCCATTTCCTTGTTTTCTATACTATAAAACAATTCTGATACTTCTTTGGAAAACATTTCCAAAACTCAAACATTGGGCTTAGACAGATGGTTAAACAAACCATCGCGATACCAACTTAAACCATTATGTTTATTAACTAAATCCACTTAACCACTTCACTCTCGAACCGTAACCATTTCTTAATTAAAAATGCAGTCAATCGAGTTGGGGTATAACTACCTCTCAGACCTTAACTGAACAACACTTCTAACATTGAAATAGGCAAAGTTCACTTTATATTTCTTTAACTAACTTCCTTACTTAACCTTTCTTTTGAACAACTATATTCGATTAACTCTTTTCAATTAACTCTATTGGACTAATCCTATTGGATTAACTCTATTTGATTTAACTCTAATCGATTTATTCTTTTTCACTTAACTTCTGTCGAATAAACTATATTACATAACTCCTCTAACTCTATTTGAATAAACTGTATTCGATTAACTCCTTTACTCTATTCAAATAAACTATATTCGATTAACTACTCTAACTCTATTTGAATAAACTATATTCGATAACTACTTTCAAATAACTAGATTTGATAACTCCTTTCGAATAACTAGATTCGATTAACTCACCTCGAAAAACCAATATTCGATTACTCTTCTCTCGAATACGCTATATTCGATAACTCTACTTCGAATAAGTGATATTCGATAACTCTACTCGATTAACTCCATTTGGATAACTCTAACTCTACTCGAATAAACTATATTCGATTAACTCTTTCAAATAACTAAATTTGATAACTCCTTTCGAATAACTAGATTCGATTAACTCACCTCGAATAACCAATATTCGATTACTTTTCTCTCGAATATCTACTATTCGATTAACTCCTTCGATTAACTCAAATTGATTAACTCATCTCGAATATTTCTGATTCGATTAACTCTACTGATTTAATCTAACTGATTACTTCTAACTGGATAACCCTAACGGGTTAACTCTAATGGTTTAACCTAATTGGTTAACTCTAACTGGTTTAACCTAACTGGTTAACTCTAACTGGTTAATTCTAACTCTATTCGATTTTTTCTAACTCTAATCGATTTCCTTTATTCGAATAACTCCTATTTGATAACATTTATTTATTTATAAAGATTTACTTTTAGTAACGGTTCTGCACTTTATAAATGTTCTCTTAAATAATGTTATTCCACTTATACAAGTGTTGTGTATCCATTTTATTTATACTATCGGTGTTAAAACCAATATCTCTTCTCTATATAAGTTCAGCCTTATATATTTCATTTATCGAATGATAAATATTCATTTATTTTATAAACTGTTATTTATAAATTAATCTTTTCCATTCATCTATTCAAAACAGATTTCCATTTTCTATTCACTTCTAAATATTCTTTTGATTAAATCCTATTTATTTAAATAAATATCTCCTTTATTTTATTTATTCTAACAAATAAATAATCCTTTTACTTTATTTATTCCCTAAATAAATAAATCCTTTAACTTTATTTATACCCTAAATAATAACTTCATTTACCTTTATTTATTTCCTAAATAAATAAATCCCTTTAACTCTTTATTTATGTTTTACCAATATATTCCTTTATATTTGCTTTCAAATATATTTCCTTTTAATTTGATTTCAAATATATTCCTTTATATTTGATTTCAAATCTCCTTTATATTTCATTTCAACTATATCTCCTTTATATTTGATTAACAAATAAATTCCTTCTATATTTGATTAACAAATAAATTCCTTTATATTTGATTTACAAATATATTTCTTTTATTCAAAACCCTTTTCCTTTTATAATATAAAATCCATTGATTTTATATAAATAAATTATTTTCAAAATATACTTTGAAAATCCCTTTTCCTCCTTCTGGTATTTCTTATGGTTTTTAACACACCGTATAACAACGATGAATATCGTCTCAACACAAAAAATCATCAGCAGATTTTATATAACACCATATATCAAATATATGAATAACAGCAAAATAAAATGTTGAGGAATCCAGTTGGATTCCTCCAACCTGTTTCCCTGCATCACAGATGTTACACAGTAAAATTAACATCACTTTCAGTCGATATGAAACATTCTGATAGCAGAATCAACATATGAATATTTAACGGTTTATATATATATATATACACGTATATATATATATATATATAATTTCTACTAACTGACTAGCAGTTCAATCAAACAATCAACACACAGTCAAACAACAATATTTAACAGTTCTAAGAATACGTTATAAAAATAGAACTGTACAGAGTTGGTGAGTTTTACTAACATTTGCGCATTAGCCGTTAAATAACGGTTTGCGTTATTTGATTCAGTCGGACAATTTATTTCGCCATAAATTGTTACGAGCTCCAATCCATTCTCAGTCGGTTCCTATTTGTAGTCGTCGTTCATCCGATCTTGTTGGATCTAGGTTTGCCAATTACATCACGTCGGCCCATCAACACCAAAAGCCCAGACCTGTCAATTTAATTATGTTGGCCCAAAATACGGTTCCACCTTTTCTTCTTCAACCAAAGAAAATCCAACCTGAAAACTCCAGTTTAACCTTTCCTTTCAGGTGCTTCCTGCAGTACATTCACCTTCTCCCCTTCGTTACAATACTGATTCCTCCCAGCAAACAAAGCCCATCACTTCAGAATGATTCACGCAAATGGTCATCTCCCCCATCTCAAACTCTTCATCCCCTCACGTCTAGTCCTCCCCCTCCACAAAACAAATCCTGCTCGACATTATCTCCTCCCCATACATGCTGTCACCACCCAGCAAAACATGAAAACTTATCCCCTCAACAGTATCATCAACGTCCAAAAATCACAGTCCCTAACCCCATAAACACTCCACTGCTAAAGGAAAAACACTAGACAAAAGAAAAACCCAACCTCAATACTGCTCACGTCGAGCTCACGACAGCTACTCGCTCAAACTTCAGACAACAACCAAAGCCTGCACCTTACACCACAGCCTTCTTCTCCGAATATCATCCACTCCAGAAAACTGCTCAAGTCAATACCGACTTCTTCCTCTCCTCTCCTCATATAACCATCACCCAGCTCGCATTACCCAAATCCAAACTCGTCGAATAGTAGTACTCGCGCAAGCAGGAGATCAATCAACCAAAATGGTAATCAGATCCTCCCAAAAGCTCACCGCAAGTGCGGTTTCTCACCACAAACCCAGATCAAAACCCCAAATCTCATTCGCTGCTTCCAACCCCCTCGAAGACGTAACCCTAACTAACGCTAGGAAATTCCCAGCGACTCAGAGCAGAACTGAACCCATCGAAATAGAGGTGAATGCGAAGAGCAAGCTATACTGATCTCATATATATTGGTATAAGGATTTATATGATTTTATTTGGTTTTTGAATGATTTTTGAAGGGAATCGAAATTTCTTGCTAAAAGAAAACATGTGGCGCCATCTGTTGACCACCGAACAAAATGGGATTAGGGTTTAGAAGAATAGGGGAGTATTTATAGGAGTTTTTATATTATTTTTATGTTAAATTTTTAGTTTAATTATCATTTAAAATTCCTGTAATTACATACGATACCCAAAGATCACTAAACTGGACATACTGCTAGAGTTTGACATTACGGTCCCAACGAAACTGGTTTCATCGAATTCCGACTCCGTATGCTCACACAGTGTATTTTTAACTGTCAAAATACTGACTGTTTTTCACTCTAAAAATCCGTACGGCCACACAGTGACTCTAAATATCACGAAACTGGAAATCTAACAATAATTTGATGTTGCGGATCCAACAAAATTGGTTTCGTCGAATTCTGAGGTCATATGAAAAACTGGCTATTTTTAAAGCTCTGGATGACCCATTTAAATATATAAATATATTTAAATATAATTAAATTAAATATTTATAAATAAATATTATCGTATATATTCACAGTGGAATACCATATAGCTCCAATATATTTCTAACTGAATTTACAGCTTGATATTTAAAACATGATTAAATCGATATTCGATTTAAAAATGAAATTCCTTTTTTAAAATATAAATAATTCCTTTATAAATTATAAAGGAATTCCACAGCGACTTTTCTGAAATTTGATTTGGACGTAAATCAAAATCTACACGATGAAATCCCGATTTTTCTCTTCCACTAGAAAGATATACTCCACCAGCTCCACACGTTTCTTGTTTCACAGAAATCCGGCTTAAAATGAATCATGTACATTCAGTTGAAGTTCGAATCGCCAATTTACGAACTACAGCGCCATTTCAAGCTCCATTTTAATTATATTATAATTATACGTTCAAACTGACGTCGATTGAATATATTCGTCAATATAATTCAACTCTAAGCTGAATTAAATCTAAGGGACGACCCCGTTCACAAAATATTGTGATTTCCAATATTTTTGATTATTTCTGAATTAAACATATTATTTAATTATTTAATTTAAATTAAATATTCCATATTATTTAATCAAACCTCTATTTAATTCACTACATCACGATATATATAATTAAATAAATTAATTATAATACCCCTGACAATGCGGGTCATTACATCCACAGACCATGGACTTGATTGTTTGGTTGTGTAGTTGGTTAGATTATTTGATTTGAATTTGATTGTTTGGTGAAATGGAATGGATTTGATTGATATGTGTATGGCGTGGGCCATTATTAGACCGGGGATAAGGCTAGGCCTTGTCCCGTTTCTAGTATCGTGCCGTTATGCCGCCGAAATTTTCTAAAATAAATTAGAAAAATAAAGATATCATTTTATTTAATAAATGAACCGAATAGAATATTCATAGGTTGAATAAAATAATTTGGTCGTTAAAAATATAATTTTTAACGTGAACGTGAATAAATTAATATTCATTTACAAAATCGGACGGTTTGTTTATGTACACCTATTTGAAGGACATTGATTGGGACGATAAATTTTACACATCGCCCAACTGCACAAATAAAATCTGTATTTGATTGTTTGAAACCCCACACGGGTGTTGGGATAAAATACGGCATACACTAATCCCAGTAATTAGTTGTATGTCGATCAATTGATTGACAGGCTGTTATAAGCGTTAGATATCTATATTTGATGCTTATACAGAGTAGTGCACTTTGGATGATGGTTGATTATTTATCATTGCTATTATATACATGTGTTGTATGGAATCCATATAATTAACATTATATGGTAATTGATTGGGTCTCATTCCAATTTAGAAAATAAAGAATATTATAAAATAAAGGTTCATGTGTTGACCGTACTCATCCGTTGAGATTAGTCATGTGTTGAACGAAATATTTTAACAATAAAATTTACATCTTTATCATTATAAAATAAAGGTTCATGTGTTGACCGTACTCATCCGTTGAGATTAGTCATGTGTTGAATGAAATATTTTAACAATAAAACTTACATCTTTATCATTATAAAATAAAGGTTCATGTGTTGACCGTACTCATCCGTTGAGATTAGTCATGTGTTGAACGAAATATTTTAACAACAAAATTTACATCTTTATCATATATAAAATTAGAAACTAATTGGAAAATAGATAAGATGAGTGGTCTCCTGAATATTGATCTGATGTTGGTTTCGGCCTTCGGGGTTAATATTTAGGGAATCGTTCTCTTACTAATTTACGGTTGGAGTCTGATTTGAAATCAAACGACAGATACCATAATTTTTATAAAATATATTAAATAACAAAAATAGTCTCACGTGGACAGTACTCATTCGTTGAGACTAGTCATGTGTTGACAAAAATATAGATTCGTGTATTGGATAGGATAAATATTCATTTATTGAATAGAATAACAGAATTATTGAAATATATAAAGCCGTGTTGATTAGAGATGCGCTATTTTGACGCGAACGATATTTATATTGATTATATTCGTTTTTATAATTGAATTGAATAGAAAACGAATTCGAATTGAATTGAATAGAAAACGAATTCGAATTGAATTGAATAGAAAAAAAATTGAATTGAATTGAATAGAAAACGAATTTGAATTGAATCGAATAGAAAACGAATTTGAATTGAATTGAATAGAAAACGAATTTGAATTGAATCGAATAGAAAACGAATTTGAATTGTATTGAATAGAAAACGAATTTGAATTGAATCGAATAGAAAACGAATTTGAATTGAATTGAATAGAAAACGAATTTGAATTGAATTGAATAGAAAACGAATTCGAACTAAATTGGAAACGAATTGAAATAGAATTGAAATCAAATTGAAATGAATTTAAAACGAATTTATAAGGAAAAATTCAATTATGATTTGAATTGGAAATGGAAGTTGAAATGTTTTGAAACGAATTTAAAACGATTTATAAAATACGTTTTAAAAGGAAATCGGCGAAATATATATTATATATATAATATAATGGCCTGAATAGAATGCGCCGCGCCGCGGCAGTTCATGAATTTCGACCATTGATTTCGAACGGACATTACGGGAGATCCGACCGTCGGATTCTCCTAAAACTGGAACCGTTGGGTTTGTATCGAAAAGAGCTTTCTAATGAATATTAGAAATTTGAAATCTAACGGTTGGATTTGGAGATACGTCCGAATCAAATTCCGAAAAGGTCGTTGTAAGTGCAGTTCGATGGCCATTGTTGGAAATCAACTGTACGGGCCTTGATAAAATTATCAAAAATATCAATAATTTGTGTAAAATCATAAGAAATGATTTGGGAAAAATTGGGATGAAAAACTCCATATTTGAAAAGATAAAAATAGATTTTTTATCGAAATGAACTAGGTTTGAACTAAAATTAAAACCCATTTATTTTTAAATAAATAAATTGGATTTGAAATGGGTTTTAAATAGAATTGATCGGTGGGTTTATCGTTAAGGGTGTTTTAAATAACACTTGTTCTTTAACCCGATAATAAATAGAGTGTGATTTGGGTTTATCGTGAACTGTGTTTTAAATGACATTAGTTCTTTAACCCAGTAAAAGGAGTTTTAATGAATCTGCAATTAGATTGAAATATGAATTGATAATTTAAATTATCAAATTTGGAAAGTGAGCGAGAATGGAGTATTACCAGTTTTGCTCCAAAGCGATAGTTAAATCTTTAATTAGATTTGAACGTAAAATGGTAATTAATTTACCGATAACACCGTGGTGTTAGATATGGAGTATTACCAGTTTTTCTTCATGGGATGAATAGGTTGGGATTGGGAAATAAAATAAATAATTACTTCGGTGTGGTTCGCTAATCTCGACTAGTTTGGAAAACCATAATCTGGTTTGAAATGATATCCAAAGGAAGATTAAAGGATAAATTTTAAAGAAATTATCTTTGATAAAATTAATGAGAACCTTTCCTTAAGAATATGAAATTTAGAAACTAGCTGTAGGTTGGTTAAGAAGAATGGTTTCCTGGGTATTGATATGATGTTGATTTCGGCCTTCGGGGTTAATATTTGGGGAATTGTTCTCTTGCTAATTTACGGTTAGTGACTGATGAATTGGAATGAGGCGTATGTTGTGTTTGTGTAACATTTGTTTATAATATACGCGGGTTGTTCGGAAAGGCCGGGTTTATACCCATTCTGAATAACCGATTCGACGATAATTCGAAGATGAAGACGGTGGTTGAAGACCGGAAGTCTTCACATCGTTTGGGTGATTACTGATGATCTTGATTGGGCTGTACATCCAAGATGAGGGAATCAGTTGGTGGTCGTCCAGACGTACTTGGAGATCGATGGATATGCGAGGAAAGTTCCTCCGGTTTCGTTCAGGCCCAGAACGAAATTGTAAATGGATTGTGTGTCTGACATTGAATTTTATTCTGTGTTGATTGATCTCTATTAAATATACATATGTTTGGCGGAGGAGAATTTATTCTTTTGCTTAACGCCCTTCTCTGAGACGTACGAGCTCAGAGGTTGTATATCGATGGACATCAGTCGCATGGCATGAATTGCCAGTGTGGCATGCCTAAGTGGCAATTGATCAAGGCTTCTGTTGAAAAGCATAGTCTTGTGTTTGATGATCAAAGCACGGCCTACGTGGCATAGCTTTGTGTATAGCGTGGATTCGCGAGCCTCACACCTCGGTATGAGTTAAAAACGGGATAAGGACTGCGGGGAGAGCACGACGTTTCTTTCTAGCTTTGGTGGTGTCAGTGACTTACCAGCCCTGACATTTATATACTTTTCACCTATGTGGTTGTTGGATGAGGCGCCTCAATTTTAGGTCTGTAAGGACCGGGAAACATGTGTTCAGGAATAATTAATCATCAAACGTAAGAGAGGACCGGCCCTGAAGATCCAAGGATTGCCCAGAGTGTGTAGTCCTGAGACATTTGCTAGAGTGTCTCGAAAGCGGAGAGGAGCTTGCCCCTGGCCTCGACTCATGACGGAAATCCAATTTCCAATACGAGATATTTCGTTTTTATTTGTAGAGCCAAGTATGGCGACACGATAGATGGTACCCATGCCGCCTATGATTGATATTTATGATTGAAATTGTTTTGACACTATACACTTATAATAGTATCAAATGATTTGTTTTAAACGTACCAAACATGTTTGGCTATTATAAGGGAATACCCTATCCTACGGCTTGCGTTGCATTGTGTGATGGGACCTGGGTCTTATAATAGCTTCATTTTTTGAAAAAGCATTGCATTGTTTATTTCTATGCACTGGTATTCTTGGGAAGAAACCGTTCCGTGTTATACGGCGTGGTCCCTTGAATTACTCTCTTTTAAAGTAAAGTTTAAATAACTGTTTTAGTTCTCACACCAGTCACATGATTGACCTAGAGTTTACTGTTTTAACCTAAACTCTGGGTGCCTCTATTTTCGACACGGGCAGCTACTAGTTTTGGTTTTGCAGATTTATATTCACAGGATCCTGGTTTGCAGCTGGAATGATATCCGGAAAGCTCTGTATCCGTATATCACATTCAGTTGTGCTTTGTATTATTTTCCGCTGCTATGTAATTTATTGTAATCTGTGATATTTATTGAATGTAATTCATTCATTTATATTCTGTATATTCTTGTATTCTGATGGCATTGTTGTAATATACAATGAAATGTTCTTCTGTTTGCATTCCAATTTGTCCTGTTCTCAAAACGATCAGGGGTTTCGAACGGTCTAGATCGGTTTAACGATCGATTCGGATCGAGCGAAATTCCTTGCCGTCACAGTAAATACGAATTGGGCCAAGACACGAGGTTGATCCCAACTTGTGGGAGAAGTCTGCCCGGAACTGACCGGCCTATCCAGCATCCACAAGTTGTAGGCCTAATGTGGGAGGTCTGGCCCATATTAAAATATAAATGGATAAATTAGAAATTGACGTTATTTTCACACCGTCATGTGTTAATAATGAAATAAATATTTTCACCTCCAAGTTTGCTATAAAAGAAAGTTACATTTTTAATGTAATAAGATAAGGATTATAAAAGTTTTACATTTTCTTAATGTAAATAAGAATTAGAAAAGTTACATTTTTCATAATGTAAATAAAAGGAAAATAGGAAGTTACCTTTTTATATGTAATTGGTGTAATATAGAAACCGACATTTTTCAATGTAAATAAGGATGAAATAGAATTTTTTTTATATGCAAATAAAAAGGATTGACATTTTTCAATGCAATCAAAGGAAACAAAAGAATGATTAGGAATTTATATTTTCCAATGTAAGTAAAATATGAAATAAAGGTTACATTTTCAATATAATAATATATTGAAGTATAAGTTTACATTTCTCAATGTAAATAAAATAGGAATAGAAATTTACATTTTTCAATGCAAATAATAAGATTAGAAATTTACATTTATAAGGAATGGATTTTCATTAGAAAAATAATGAAACCAAATATACATTTGGTGTAAATTGAAAAATGGAAGAGTAAAATATACATTGTTATGTTTAGGATGTGTATGTAAAGTAAAAATAGCGATAGATCGTTATAAATTATTAACGACGACATGAAATGGTTTTCAAATTTATATATGCGAGAGTTATTTGGAAAGTCTGAGTTTACTCTCATTCCAAATAATGATACGACGTTTGAAGAATTGAAGACGACGATGGAAGACCGACGATCTTCACATCGAATGGGTAACTAGTGTTGAGGCCCTTGATTGATTTGCTCCCAAGACGGGGCTAAAATGGTAGTTATTCGGACATAGTGATGATTTGTACGGATTTGGCTATCGCTCAGACCCAGAGCATAAGCTTATAAATGGAATGTGTGTCTGATATCGTACTCCTTTATATATTGTACTTATTGATTTTTTGCTGAATGTATGAATGCTTGGTGGCGGAGAATTTATTCTCTTGCTTAACACCCTTTCATATATTTCGGCAAAGGATTGGTAGTGTGATATGGAGTGATGATGTGGCATGCTAAGATGCATATGATCAAGGCTTTGTTGAAAAGCAGGCCTTGTGGGATGATCAATGCATAGCCTGTTTAGGCATAGCTTTGTGTATATCGTGACTTCACGAGCCTCACACCCCGGTATGAGTCAAAAACGGGATTAAGACTGCAGGGAGTGCACACATTTCTTTCTAGCTAGGAGTGATGTCGGTGCTTAAACTGGTTGACATTTTACTTTTGTGGATGATGGATTTTGAGGCGCCTCGGATTTTTATAGGCCGTTAGTGGTCATACTATAGGTCCAAAGGGACCGAGAAGCGTGTGTTCAGGCATAACCAATCCACTGCCGATAGGCGGGGACCGGCCCTGAAGATCCAAGGGTTCACTGCGGGGGATCCTGAGGCATTTGCTAGAGTGTCTCGAATCGGAGAGGAGCTTGCCCCTAGCCTCGACTCATGATGGAAATCCAATTTCCAATACGACCTTGTGGTTTTGATTGTAGAACTAGTATGGCGACATAGTAGGTTGGGGTACTATGCCGTCTAGGATTGATACATTTATATTTGAAATGTTTTTATTAAAACATATACACACTAATACTAAATCCGTTTTATCGTATCAAGCATTTTTGACCATTATAAGGTAAAACCCTATCCTCTGGTTTGCGTTGCATTGTGTGATGGGACTTGGGTCTTATGATGGTTTCATTTTTCTAAAAAGCAATGCGTTGTTTTATCGATTTACTTTAGTTTATGCACCGGCAATTCATTGGAATAAACCCGTTCCGCGTTAGCGGCGTGGTCCTTGGATTTGCCTTCTTACTATTAGTTAAATTAGTTAAGAATTCTCACACCAGTCCCATGACTGACCCGTTGTTTGTTTCCACCTTTACAAACTCGGGTGCCCTCTTTCCACACAGGCAGTCGAGTGGTTTGTCTACAGGTTCTTACCTCGAGCAGGATTCTGGATTGAAGCCTAAAGCTGTGTCCAGAGCATAGTTGTCTTCCGATGCCTTAGTTATTTTATTTCCGCTGCAATGTATTAAAATAATGTAAAATTATCTTCCGCTGTAATTATTAGTCAATGTACTCTGATATTCTGTACTATGATGTAACATTTATTATTGATGTTATAAAAGTCTGCTGTTGTTGTTCTAATGTATTGTATTCCCAAAGTTAAAGTATTCGTGGATTTCCAACCTTTAGGTCAGACTTGTGTGGTTTATGGTCGATCCAAAGAGCGAGAATTTACGGGTCTTTACAGTTGGTATCAGAGCTTTGGTTAGCTCAAATCTTTGGGGTACAACTCATTAGAACTGAACAAAAGACTCATCAGAGATTGGATTAGTAATATCCAATAAGGATACTCATTAGAGATAGGATCAGTTGTATCCTAGAATGAGAAAACTCATTAAAGATGGGGTTAGTAATACCCTAGAATGAGTCCAGAGTGATAGGCTTATAATTAACGTATTTGTGATTATATATAATCTATTTTAGAAAATATGATTTTTGAATATATAAAAGTTATATATTTGAAAGTTAATCAACTAATAAAATTATTTAAACCAATGGAGAAAATATATATATATAAATTAGTTAGTTAATTAATCAACTTTTAGCTTCGTTCCTTTTCGAGGACGAAAAGATTTTAAGTGGGGGAGACTGTAACAACCCTGAATTTTGGGGCTAATTTAAAATTTATTTTAAGTTATTTAAAATAATTTATTTAAATAATAACAGAAAAAAATTAAAAAATGTCGTTTTGTGATTATACATTGGATGAAAACAAATAAATGCTCTTTATTTTGATATTAGGATATATAGAAAAATGTGAACATGTTAATTATACTTTTATATGATAATTAGACTGCATAGAAAATGAAAACAAATAGAAATATCCTTTCATATGTCATTAGTATTTATAGAAGAATGTGAATATATAAAATTTATTTTTATATGTCATTCATGTTAGCACAAATTTTTGTCAATTATGTTAGGAGTTAAAATCTGTCATTTATGTAATTGTGAATATACATTAGAAAAGAGAAGAAAAGGATTACATTAGGAAAGATTATATTTTTCATGCAATTAAGGTAAGAGAGTAAATATTACTTTTCTTTTACAATGTAGTAAAGGATAAAGGTCACCTTTTGCAATGTAATTAAAGGCGAAATGAAAGATTTCATTTTGCAAAAGAAAATGAAAGATTTCAAAAGAAAGGAAAGGATTACATTTTTCATAAATGTAATATAAGAAAAGAAAGGATTACATTTCTTTGTAATATAATATAAGGATGGAAAAATTTATATTTTTATTGTAATATGAAATATTAGAAAAGTGAAGACAATAAATATTATATTTTTGTTGTAATATAAAACATTAGAAAGTAGGAAGACAATGGAAATTTCATTTGTATGTAAAATGTGACACTGGATAAGAAATTACATTTTTTCTTTAATGTAATCAACGGAAGTTAATAGGATTTTAAATCTTAGCAAGTCAAAACATAAGAATTATTTTTCTAGTAAGTAGTTTGGACTAGATTGTAAATAAATTGAAATTAACAAATTTTGTAAAGGAGTAAATATAGAAATTTAGAAATAAGCATACACGTAATAAGTACATTAAAAATATATATATTGATACTATATCCATCCAAAAACACAAGTAATCAATGCTAGTAATTATTAATATTAGATAAACGTTAAATGTAGTTTTGAATTTGAAACGTTCTCCGATACTTATGCATATTAATTAACGTTGCTTATAATAAAAGGAAAATTTACAATTGTAATCGTTGGTGTTAATGGGAAATAAATGGTAATGAAGCCAGAAAGGTTGCAATTAGTACAAATGAGAATTAAATATTGTAACTCTAAATTAGGGGAAATTAATATAACAAATATATACATATATATACACACACATAATAAAGAACTAAAATAAATGACAGTGTAATAAGTGGAAATTACAATAAATTGGAGTAATGAAATCATATTCCTTTATTATATAATTAATATTTGTTAATCATAACCATGTTTGGGCTGATTTGATTTGTTAGTGGTATGTTTGTTAAATTGTTGAAATTAACAATTATGTTAATTAGAGGACTGTTAAATTTAATATATGTGATGTTTGTTATGAAATAGATGTAAACATATATTTCATGTTTGAAATAAAGTTAGCATCTTTATTCTGATAGGTGAGATTAGAAATTTGTGAATACATAAAATTATCTTTTTATGTTAACATAAACATGTCATATAAATTGTCAAAATTTTGTTAGTGAATAGAAGAAACATTATTTTAGGAAAGTTAAATATGTTAAAACAAAGAGCACATTTTTGTTAAGAGAATATATGTTAAAACAAAAATCACATTTTTGTTAAGATTTGTGTTAAAACAAATTATCACTTTTGTCAAATAAGATTTATGTTAAATTTAAAAAAATCATTTTTTATGCATAGAAATTGTTAACATGTAGAATAATAAAAACATAGAATATTTTGTTATGTGTTATTAGAACGTATTTAGCGTTATTTTGTTTTCAACTAAGAAGAATATATTTTGGCATCAAATTGTTTACGCTAAGAAGAACCTATTGTAATGTGAATTTGTTTCAATGAAAAGATTAAATTTTTGATTTTGTTAGATTACATGAAAAGGCTATAATGGGAAGTTGAATTTTGTTTGTATTTGTAATACGATAAAAAGATTAAAAGTTACATTTTAAATGTTAATTGGAGTTATTTAGGGAACTCGGGTTTTGTGTAAAAATTGACATTAAAAAAAAATTATAAATATAGTGGCCATCTAAACCTAATCTATCTCTCCTCATTTTTGATAACCGCCACTTCAAAAAAAAATTCAATGGCCCCATCGCTTCAATCTTCTTCTTCTTCTTTCTCCCAATTCATTCAATAATTCCAAGCAATTTCAATGGCAAAAATGTAGCCAACAGCGAGATGGACAAACTCAACAATTATAATGGAGAATCGTGTTATGTAGATAAAGAATTTGTGGCGCAAAGAAGCTTATGGGTTCAACGGGTTTTCACATTTCAGAAGAGAATACAATGGAATTCAGAAAGACAACGGCCTTAATTCTAATTGGGAAATGTAATTAAATTCTTAATTATATTTTTTTTATATTGTACTTGAGTGTGTGAACAACTATAACTTGTTCATACAATTTCAGAATCAAGAAATTTCAGTTGCATTGGAATGAGAAAAACGAGATCTACGCGATGGAATTGATTAGAGATGAAACTGAGCAAGGTGAGAATTCTATTTTAAAATAAATTATTTATTTATTTCACTGCAAATTGTAAATTCACCTTGTATATAATTTATGTTAATGTTATATATATTTATTCGGTGCTGGTTGTTGTATGAATGCGATGGATGATTGAATTAATTTGTATGTCTCTTGTTTGTTAAAACAAGATAGTTGTAAAGAATTGCACCATGCTTGTTAAATTTAGATTAACGATAAAATTTCACTTTTATCGTTAACATGAAATTATTTGTCAAATTTAGGTTGATGATAGAATTTCACTTTTAAGTTTGTCACAAATCCATATGTTGTCAAATGAAAAAGAAAGATAAAAATATACATTTTATCGAATGTAAAAGAAGGACAATAACATTAATTTTGTCAAATATAAAAGAATGACAAAAAAAATAGGCATTAGAGATAAAAGGACATTTTTATTAGAAAATGTAAATTAAAATAAAAGGACATTTTGTTAAGAAATGTAAATTAGAATAACAACGAACATATTAGTAGCGTCATGTAATTTAGTAAAAATGAACGCATTTTTAGCGTTATGTAAATTTAGTAAAAGTGAACGCATTTTTAGCATTATGTAAATTAAATGAACGCATTTTTAGCGTTATGTAAATTTAGTAAAAATGAACGCATTTTTAGCGTTATGTAAATTTAGTAAAAATGAACGCATTTTTAGCGTTATGTAAATTTATTAAAAATGAACGCATTTTTAGCATTATGTAAATTTTGTAAAAATGAATGCATTTTCAGCGTCATGTCAATTTGGAGAGAACAGACATAATTCTGGTTAGTGAATAAAAAGACTTCATTTAGTTGATAGTGAAAAATGACATTTTACACCGTCATTTAGTTGAATTAGAAGGAGAACATTTATTTCAGTTCCATGAAGAAAAGAAAAAAAAACATTCCATATCATTTTCATTTGTTAAATAGAAAGACATCAATTTGTTTGTTAAAAAGAAGAATGACATTTATTTCACCTTATTTAGTTAGAATATAAAAATGACATTTTACATCGTCATTTAGTTGGATAATGAAAAATAGACATTGGTTACGTTGTCAATTAGTTAGGAATGAAAAGTAGACATTGTTTACATTGTCAATTTGCTAGAAATAAAATGGACATTATTACATTGTTGCTAGAAAAGAAATGACACAAAGTTATTCACTTTTGTGTAAATAGAACGACACACAAAATTATCCTTTTTGTTTGCATTGAACATGAACACACCAAATTATTCATTTTTGTGTAATTGACTAAACACACACAAATTATACATTTTTGTGCGATTAAATGAACACACCAATTATACACTTTTGTGTAATAAACTGAACACACCAACTTATACATTTCTTGTGTAAATAAAATGAACAATTTAGCGATAAAACTTTATTTACATTTTCTATATAAATAGGATGAACACATTGATAGTGAGAACTTTTATTTATATTTTCTAGGTAAATAATATGAATGTATTTATAGCGATGACCTTTATTTACACTTTCTTATGTAAATAAGAAGAATAACTTAGAAGGGACATTTATGTACATTTTCTTTTGTAGGGGAGAAATAAAGAGTTACATTTATTTACATGTAGTGTAAATAAATAGGAAATATAAAAAGGTTACATCTTTCTTAGTGTAAATAAGAATTAAGAAAAGTTATTTTTTATGTAAATTAGATTAGATCAAAGAAAGAAATGTTATATTTTTAATGTAAGAAGAAAAGTTTACATTTCAATGTAAATAAGAATTAAATAAAAATTACATTCTATGGGATTAATTCGTTTTCCATGTAAATAAGAGATTTTGAAATGTGAAACATTTTAAAATAATATTTTAAGTAGAACAATACAATGATTAATTATAATTGTACTTGGACACGAGGTTAGGTCACATTTGTGGTGGAAGTCTGCCCGGACCCGACCGGCATATCCAGCATCCACAAATGTTGGGCCTAATGTGAGAGGTCCAAGTGCGCAAATAAGAATTGGGCCAAGACACGAGGTTGAGCCCAACCTGTGGGAGAAGTCTGCCCGGAACCGACCGGCCTATTCAGCATCCACAAGTTGTAGGCCTAATGTGGGAGGTCTGGCCCATATTAAAATGTAAATGGATAAATTAGAAATTGACGTTATTTTCACACCGTCATGTGTTAATAATGAAATAAATATTTTCACCTCCAAGTTTGCTATAAAAGAAAGTTACATTTTTAATGTAATAAGATAAAGATTATAAAAGTTTTACATTTTCTTAATGTAAATAAGAATTAGAAAAGTTACATTTTTCATAATGTAAATAAAAGGAAAATAGGAAGTTACATTTTTATATGTAATTGGTGTAATATAGAAACCGACATTTTTCAATGTAAATAAGGATGAAATAGATTTTTTTTTATATGCAAATAAAAAGGATTGACATTTTTCAATGTAATCAAAGGAAACAAAAGAATGATTAGGAATTTATATTTTCCAATGTAAGTAGAATATGAAATAAAGGTTACATTTTCAATATAATAATATATTGAAGTATAAGTTTACATTTCTCAATGTAAATAAAATAGGAATAGAAATTTACATTTTTCAATGTAGATAATAAGATTAGAAATTTACATTTCTAAGGAATGGATTTTCATTAGAAAAATAATGAAACCAAATATACATTTGGTGTAAATTGAAAAATGGAAGAGTAAAATATACATTGTTATGTTTAGGATGTGTATGTAAAGTAAAAATAGCAATAGATCGTTATAAATTATTAACGACGATATGAAATGGTTTTCAAATTTATATATGCAAGAGTTATTTGGAAAGTCCGAGTTTACTCTCATTCCAAATAATGATACGACGTTTGAAGAATTGAAGACGACGATGGAAGACCGACGATCTTCACATCGAATGGGTAACTAGTGTTGAGGCCCTTGATTGATTTGCTCCCAAGACGGGGCTAAAATGGTAGTTATTCGAACGTAGTGCTGATTTGTACGGATTTGGCTTTCGCTCAGACCCAGAGCATAAGCTTATAAATGGAATGTGTGTCTGACATCGTACTCTTTTATATATTGTACTTATTGATTTTCTACTGAATGTATGAATGCTTGGTGGCGGAGAATTTATTCTCTTGCTTAACACCCTTTCATATATTTCGGCAAAGGATTGGTAGTATGATATGGAGTGATGATGTGGCATGCTAAGATGCATATGATCAAGGCTTTGTTGAAAAGCAGGCCTTGTGGGATGATCAAAGCATAGCCTGTTTAGGCATAGCTTTGTGTATATCGTGACTTCACGAGCCTCACACCCCGGTATGAGTCAAAAACGGGATTAAGACTGCAGGGAGTGCACATGTTTCTTTCTAGCTAGGAGTGATGTCGGTGCTTAAACTGGTTGACATTTTACTTATGTGGATGATGGATTTTGAGGCGCCTCGGATTTTTATAAGCCGTTAGTGGTCATACTATAGGTCCAAAGGAACCGGGAAGCGTGTGTTCAGGCATAACCAATCCACTGCCGATAGGCGGGGACCGGCCTTGAAGATCCAAGGGTTCGCTGCGGGGGATCCTGAGGCATTTGCTAGAGTGTCTCGAATCGGAGAGGAGCTTGCCCCTAGCCTCGACTCATGATGGAAATCCAATTTCCAATACGACCTTGCGGTTTTGATTGTAGAACTAGTATGGCGACATAGTAGGATGGGGTACTATGCCATCTAGGATTGATACATTTATATTTGAAATGTTTTTATTAAAACATATACACACTAATACTAAATCCGTTTTATCGTATCAAGCATTTTTGACCATTATAAGGTAAAACCCTATCCTCCGGTTTGCGCTGCATTGTGTGATGGGACTTGGGTCTTATGATGGTTTCATTTTTCTAAAAAGCATTGCGTTGTTTTAACGATTTACTTTAGTTTATGCACCGGCAATTCATTGGAGTAAACCCGTTCCGCGTTAGCGGCGTAGTCCTTGGATTTGCCTTATTACTATTAGTTAAATTAGTTAAGAATTCTCACACCAGTCCCATGACTGACCCGTTGTTTGTTTCCACCTTTACAAACTCGGGTGCCCTCTTTCCACACGGGCAGTCGAGTAGTTTGTCTACAGGTTCTTACCCCGTGCAGGATTCTGGATTGAAGCCTAAAGCTGTGTCCAGAGCATAGTTGTCTTCCGCTGCCTTAGTTGTTTTATTTCCACTGCAATGTATTAAAATAATGTAAAATTATCTTCTGCTGTAATTATTAGTCAATGTACTCTGATATTATGTACTCTGATGTAACATTTATTATTGATGTTATAAAAATCTGATGTTGTTGTTCTAATGTATTGTATTCCCAAAGTTAAAGTATTCGTGGATTTCCAACCTTTGGGTCAGACTTGTGTGGTTTATGGGCGATCCAAAGAGCGATAATTTACGGGTCTTTACAGATGAGACCTGAGTCTTATATTAGCTTCATTTTTAAAAAAAACATGGCGTTGTTTTATTTCAAACTGAGATTCATGTGGAGTAAACCCGTTCTATGTCATGTGGCATGGTCCCGTGATTTCCCAACTTTTAAAGTAAAGATTTAATAATTGTTTTAGTTCTCACACCAGTCCCATGATTGACTCGGAGTTTATTGTTTTCACCTAAACACTAGGTGCCCATATTTTCAACATGGGCAGTTTGTAGTTTCGGTTTTTGTAGATATTTCTTTTCACATGATCATGGATTATAGCTAGAGCTATATTCGGAAAGCTTTGTATTTGTATATCTCTTTTAGTTGTGGTTGTAGATGTTTTCCATTATACATTATATTTATGTATATATTTTCAGCTGTTTTGTATTTTAATCACTGATATTATTTTATTTCTACTATGTAATATTTATTCATACTCTGATATCTTGCACTCTGATGTAATTGTTGTAATGGCAATGCAATGTTCTATAATTTGTGTACTGACGCGTCGTGTTCTCAAAACAATCCGCTGTTTTCCATCTCTTGGCGATCGGGGGATTTCGGATATTAAATTTCGATATCTTAATCCAAAAGGATTTGACTTCCCATTTATATTTTAATTCAATTCAACAGTTCGATTTCAAACAATTCGATTTTATAATTTGATTCAAATAATTGAATTTCAATTATAATTCTTACTTTGAATTTTCGTTTATAAAAGTCTCGAGTTCACAGTTCAATTATTGCTGTAATCAAGTTAACTTAAAGTAAATATTAAAGATGGATAAACAATTCAATTTTGATAAATTTATATTTTGTTTTCAATTCAGTTTGCACTTCAGTTATTCACATTTACGAATTCTTTAAAATTTTAAATTTTAAATTTCAAAGCTCTAAGTTCAAATTTAAAGAAATTCGATTAATAATATCATTTATTGTCTTTAAAACAATATTCCAAAAATTCAAGGTAAAAAAAACCATTTTATTTAACCAACCGGTGTCTGTATATAAATTCTATCCTATGGCCAAGTAATACTTAAAATTTAATTTTAGTATTTTGGGAAAGGATATATATCATTTCAATACAAATCAGGGTCATAAGTATTTATCATTTCAACCTACGTTCTTAATTCATTTTAATGATTAATCCCTAGTTTTTTTGATGCCCGTAACATCTAGGGTAATGGTTGGGATTAATCAACAAAAATCAATAACATATATAAACAATGCCGGTAACAAGATGGATTACATATTAATAATATAAACATGTAAATTCAAGGCATTCCTCAAAATCAACACATCTAAACAGTTCAATGATATTAGTTACTAGTCATCAGGTATGAGGTTCCTTTTTTTCATTATTATTGAAACTTGAAATTAATCCATAACAGTACAATTTATGTAACAGTTAAATTAAATTATACAGTCTATGCATATTTAACGTAAATATGCAATTTAAACAATCAAACAGCAAACAGCAAACAATACAATCATATCATGACAAGAATTTAACTAACAGTCAAATATTTTAGTTAGAGGTGAGTGGGTTAATCACTTACCTTTGGTTCTGAACGAGATTGAAATCCAAATTTTAGCCCAAAAATCAGTTGTCTTAGAATTAGTTCAAATCAATGGCATTGCAAAGAGCTCGTCGATACGGTTCCAATGGATCCAACCGTGCATCATTCTGAATTCGTATGAAGAAGTTATTAACGTTTTACTATATTCAAAATTAAAAATATACATAATTAATAAAAAAACTCCACCCAATTAAAATCTACCATGTCACCCTAGTTATCTTCTTCCCAAATGCGCTCTGTACAACAAGAACCCAATACCGTTCATAAAATTAAATCACGCAACTCCAATTCGAAAGTCAGCTTCTGATCTAACGATGCCACGGCGCGTGCCTCCTTCCGTTCTACCTCCAGGGACTAGCGCCACCTCTTACGATGCCAAAACCGCCGAGATCCGATCAAAAACAGCCCCTGTAAACAGCCTAGAACGCGCGCACGTTGCGCTTTCATCGTACCTCAAATTTTGATCATAACCATTGGATTCGAAGATCTTGAAGTGCTCTACAATTCTCGCTTTGGATGATTTTAATTTCGTTGATCATTTTTCAAGAAATAGTGGAAGAAAGGAATCGAATTCCTGGCCATCGAAATAAAGAAGACGGCGACATGTAAAATTAGGGTTTTAAGCTATTATTTTAATATTAAATTCATCGGTAATGGTGTATTTAAGCCAAAATTCAGACCGAGTCCAAATCAGGCCTGCTTACTATCTAACAATATGTTTCGACGCCTTCTGAACACAGTGGAATAGGTTTCAAGGCCCAATTCCAAGGTCTATAGCAGTTTCTTTTAGAACACGATTATTTAATTAAATTATACACACAAATTTCAAAACGAATTAAATTATTGCGATCAAACGATAACTTCGTTGGCTACAAAATTCTAGATTTTTCAATAATTTATAATTCCTGATCCAATAAAATTAATTTCATCGAATTCTGAGATTATTTATAAATTGACAAATTTAACCAGTCCATAAATATAATATTCCTTTTTTGTTCATTAGCCAATAAATTAAATTCAAAGGATTATAAATTATATTCAAATTGAAGTTAAAATTCATATAAGTTTTCAAGTCAATAAATTGTTTACTGTGAATTCAAAATTCATTATTTACAAATTCAAACTTTATTTCAATTATTAAATACACCAATCAATTTCATTAAATGTACTAGTATTAAATTCCAACCTTCCATGTTAACCAATATAAACAAGATCACAAAATTATTTACAATCAATGCATGCTATAATTATCAAAATAAGTTAAAATTAATCACTTAAACAATTTATTTACGTTTCCACCATGCATTGTTTCAATATTAAAGTTTAATTCTAAATTTGTTTACTTAATTAAGTCCAAATAACCCTCAATAATTACCATACAAATCAATTTATATTTTAAATCCACATAAATAATGACACTTATTACCAGCCGACCTTCATTATACAAACAACGAATGTATATTATTATGAGACGACCCGATTTCCCGTTCTCACGGAAACAAGGTTATCTTTTGGAATATAACACAGAAACATATAATAGCAGAACAGAATTAAATAAATACACCAGATATGAACAACAGAATATACTGGATAAAAGTAATCATCAGAGTTACACAGTATACAGGATCTTACTTAGTACAAATACAGTTCAGCTATACATAAATGTCTACAGCGGAAATAAACAAAATATGTACAATAGGAGCTGAACAGCATAAAAAGAAATAAATGATAGAATCCATCTTCAGCTCCAGCTATCCAGAAAGAACCAGCTAAACCTGAAAACAAGGCTGCCCGTGTGGAAAAAGGGGCACCCGAGTTTGAGAGTGAAACAAACTATGAGTCAGTCATGGGACTGGTATGAGAAATCCACTCAACACATGTATAATTTGGCTAATCACAGGACCACGCCACTTTCGTGGAACGGGTTTACTCCATTGGATTGCCAGTGCTTTAAAACAAATCTTTCTTTTAAACATCGCTATGCTTTTTATAAAAATGAAGCCGTTATAAGACTCAGTTCCCATCACACAATGCAACGCAAACCGGAGGATAGAGTTTTTACCTTATAACGGCCAAGATATGCTTGATACGAATAAAACAAAGGCATTTGATATTATTGCTAGTGTTTATATGTTTTGAAATCAATTTCAAATCATAACTATCAATCATAGACGACATGAGCGTCCCATGCCACTATGTCGCCAAATGTATATATACAATCGAAACCGCATCGTCTCGTATTTGGAAATTGGATTTCCGTCATGAACCAAGGCAAAAGATAGTCCTTACCGAATTCGAGACGCTCTAGCCCGTGTCTCAGGCAAGTACTCAGTCAAGCCTTTGGATCGTCAGGGCCGGTCCACCGATGTGGATTAAAATGCCTGAACACTACGTTTCCCCGCCCTTTGGGGCGTAAACGAGCCAACGAATGACTCCATCGGACCCGGATCGTCCGATCAAACCGAGGCGCCTCGCAACAGCAACAACCACATAGGTGAAAAGTATATAAATGTCAGGGCTGGTAGGTCACTGACACCACCCTGGCTAGAAAGAAACGCATGCCCTCCCTGAGGTCCTTCTCCCGTTTTAGGTTCATACCGGGATGTGAGACTCGCGAATTCACGTTATACACAAAGCTACGCCACACAGGCGGTGCTTTGATCATCACCACAAGACTTTGCTTTTCAACAGAAGCCCTGATCACTGCATCTTAGCATGCCACACAGGCAATTTACCCCGTGCAACTGATGGCTATCAATCACACAGAACAAATTCCAATGTCGGACACACAGTCCATTTACAAGTCCGTTCTGGGTCTGAACGAAACCGGAGGCACTAAATACCTCGCAAACCCTTCGATCAACACGTACGTCTGAACGATCACCACTCATTATCCATATTTCGGGATGCCTCCCAATCAGGACCTCGGTTACCATCCAAACGAGGTGAAGATCTCCGGTCTTCGACCACCGTCTTCATCTTCGACTTTCAATCGTCGATCAATTATTCGAAATGAGAATTAACTCGGCCTTTTCAAATAATTCACGTATATTTAGAATTTCAATTCGATTTATTTCAATGGTTAAATTATTCGACAACACCAATTTTGTTCTTTAATATAGTTTTCACACCAAACACATTCAACCATCAAACATCACATAAATCAAGCAAATTCAGTTTATTTCCATTCCATATCGCTTACGATATTTTATAACTATTTATCGCTATTTTTATTTATTTTAAAATAGCCATTATATTCAAAACGACGTTTCGGGCCATAACGTGGCCGTGGCGCTGTTTTTCTTCAGATTTGATTTACACATATCTGAAAATCTAACCGTTGGATCTTCACAAAATTTACATCATTAGAAAGGTCTTTTCAAAACGAATCCAACGGTTCCAGTTTCGGGAAAATCCGACGGTCGGATCTCCCGGTACAATCGTTTGAAATTTCGATTTCAAAATACGAACTGCAGCGTCGTTATTCGATTAAATATAATTATATTTATATATATAAATAAATATAATCGTTTCTGGCGCTGTTTTTCTTCAGAATTGAATTAAACATTCCAGACAATCCAACCGTTGGATTTTAACAAGGTTGGTGCCGTTGGAAAGATTATTCCAAGGCGAACCCGACGGTTGAGGTTTCGGGAAAATCCAATGGTCGGATTTCCCGTACTAGTCGTTTGAAATCACGGTTTCAAAATACGAACTGCACGGCTTCGTTTCGTTTTAATTTTATTTATATTTATATATTTATATAAATATAGTTCATTCAACGATTTCAATATCGTTTTCACTTCAAAAAAATTTCTAACACCTTAAATTCTGGAAAAATTTCGCCATAACCTCCCCTGCACCGGGAGCGTCGGGAAATCGCAAATAGCGTCCCGGTCCTTCTAATCTCAAAAAGAAAAAGAAAAAGCCAAGCGGCTAGCCAACAGGCTCAAAATCATCACCCAAACAAATCAGTAAATGTGTACCTATTTGTCGGGCACAAATTTTATTCCTCTTCTCTAGCCCCTTTGCTATAACCTGTTCAATGAATATGCATGTACATATATATACAGTCCATATCATTTTTCCATTTTCTATTCAACTTCCTATTTGATATTTATTTGGTTTAAAAACACCATTCATTCTAATGTTACATAAATAGGTGCAAATCATTTCATTAGCTAATTAATGAATATTTCAACTCATATATGTTTATTTTGAACAAGTGGCTATATTTTTTTTTTACACTTCACATTTCAACGATTTATGCATACAATAAAAATGTGATTTTTATTGTAAAACAATTTATTTCAAAATATGAATACCATTCAACACATGAATTTCTAAACAACGAATGAATATCAATTCAACACATGAATGTTTTCTATAGTTTTATATATAGATAAAAATGTGATTTTTATTATCAAACAATTTATTTCAAAATATGAATACCATTCAACACATGAATTTCTAAACAACGAATGAATATCAATTCAACACATGAATGTTTTCTATAGTTTTATATATAGATAAAAATGTGATTTTTATTATCAAACAATTTATTTCAAAATATGAATACCATTCAACACATGAATTTCTAAACAACGAATGAATATCAATTCAACACATGAATGTTTTCTATAGTTTTATATATAGATAAAAATGTGATTTTTATTATCAAACAATTTATTTCAAAATATGAATACCATTCAACACATGAATTTCTAAACAACGAATGAATATCAATTCAACACATGAATGTTTTCTATAGTTTTATATATAGATAAAAATGTGATTTTTATTATCAAACAATTTATTTCAAAATATGAATACCATTCAACACATGAATTTCTAAACAACGAATGAATATCAATTCAACACATGAATGTTTTCTATATAAGGAATAAATATAGTTTAAGCATATGAAAATAATTCAAACACACAAATATTATTCAAAATTTCGGCAGCATAACGGCAGGGTAGTTACACCGGCACCGTCCCTAGTACGGCTCCTCGCTCTACCTTAAAACCTCGCGGTTTTTGACAATGGGAAACATGCATCTAGTTCGCACGCAGGCGGCATGTATATATTTATTTCATTTCCACAAACTAATCCTATGTGGTTTCAACCAAATATTTCACAACCACAAATGGGTATTTTTCAACCACATACAACCAATATCAATCACAAACTATCCCAAACAACCATTCGTCATCAACCAATTATCACAACAATTTCAATCAATAAATATCGTCCATGGTTTGTGGACGAGGGGCGTATATATATATATATATATATATATATATATATATATATATATATATAGCAATTCACTTTCATATTCACACACATATATTTATATTTTTAAATCAGAAATCTCACCAATAGCTATCCAATACCAAGACTCTTCTTAATAGAAATCTTTGCCTATTGTTGCTTTCGCCCGTATTCTCTACAAATGTAAAAATAGAATTTTTACGATGCTATTCAATATATAAAAATATGATTTTTACTTCGACTTTCTCTAAATAAAAATATAATTTTTACTTCGACTTTCACTAAATAAAAATATGATTTTTACTTTTGCTTTCAACATATAAAAATATGTTTTTTTTTCTTTTGCTTTCAACATATAAAAATATGTTTTTTTTTTTTTACTTTTCTTTTAAAAACAGTTTTTCTTTGTATCAAAAATCAGTTTTCCTTTACTTAAAAATTCAATTTTTATTTGTATCAAAAATCTGTTTTTCTTTTACAAAAACAGTTTTTTTTTCTTAAAACAAATCAGTTTTTAATATTTTATATAATCGAAATTCAAAGATGAAAATAAAATAAAATGTAAACAATTACCTGCGAAGAAAAAGAAAAGGGGGGGAATCGAAGAAGGCGTCGGCGGTTGCAATCTGGGGGGGGGGGGGCTTCGGGTCTTCGTCGATGGAGAGGGGGGGCTGCTGCGTCGTTCGCTTGAGGAGGGGGCGCTGCTTCGTCGGCGACTGGTCTTGAGGGGGGGGCGGCGGCGCTCCAGGGGGGGGCGGCTGTCGATCGGCTTAGGGTTCTTTTTTTTTTTTTTTTTTCTTTTCCTTTCGTCTGAATCGAAATGAAAGGGGGGGGCCAAGCGGGAGATAAGGAGGGAAGGGAATTAAATTATTATATTTTTTTTTTTTATTATTTAATTATTCAAAAAGTTGACTTTTACACACGACCTCGAAACGAAGCCCACCGCCTGTCGTCCATAGCGTTTCACCCCCATTCCGAACACAATGGGATATGTATCGCAAGCTGATTTGATCGTTACAATCAGTTTCTTTTTGAATTTTCATTTAAATCATTATATTGAATTTTAAACGCACATTTCAAATTACCGGGGCCACATACTAACTAGAAAAATTCCAAAAAAATATTTTCTAGCTTCGTATTGACGATACGGTCCTAACAAAACTAGTTTCGTCGAATTCTGAGACCGTTTGCAAAATGGCCAATTTCCAGTCGATTAAAATCAACTGAAACTGGTCAAACGCGTTTTCCTTTGCCACGCTCACATATTGGTTCGAAAAATTATGAAATTTGAAACCTAGCAATAACTTGACACTGCGGATCTAACAAAAGTGGTTTCGTCGAAATCCGAGGTCGTATGCAAAATGTCCATTTTTAAGGGCCTGAATTCCATAGCGACTATTCAGAATTTTCAACTGGACATATCTTTTGATTCCCGCTATCAAATTTCGATTGGTTAGATTCGTTAGAAGGATATCATCAATTAGATACTAATGTTTTTGGTCTCACTAAAATCCGGATTGTTTTGCACCCGGTATATTCAATTGAAGTTTGAAATCGAATTATCGAACTACCGCGCCATTTTCAATTCTATATATAATTATAATTAATTATATTCGTTTTCAAATGTCGATTCAAACTCAGTTTTCATTGCCATTATCTAAAATATTTATTTTAAATATTTAAAATCCATTATTTTAGCCAATTTAAAATTTTTAAATTGGTTCAGATTTTCTGGGTCGTTACAATCTCCCGCACTTAAAACTTTTCGTCCCCGAAAAGGAATAAAGTCGAAAGTGGTTTGATAAATCTACAATCCCAAAATACAACAACCAATTTGTTTTAAATATTCAGAGTTTAGAATAAATAATGCACATCCATGGGAAGAAAATAGCAACAGAATAGAGAATTAAATGGTAATGCAAAGTAGGGTAAATGTACCTTGCACCAGAGTCAAACAGAGATATCTACTCGGCATCTAGGATAAGCTTTCTGAATGCTCTCCTCAGTTTCCCAAGTACAATCTCGCGGATCTCCACTCCATTGCACTTTGACTAAGTGAACTTTCTTGTTTCTCAGCTCTTTGGTTTCTTTGCCGATAATCTTTAGCGGCTCTCGCCTCACAGCTAATTCTGGAGTAATTTCAATATCCTGCTGAGCTGCTTCTTCCACGATCAAATCTGGATCATGAACGTGCTTTCGAAGTTGAGATATATGAAATACATCATGCACTCCAGGCAACCAGTCAGGCAGTTTAACTTTATATGCGAGAGTCCCAATCCGTTCCAGAATAGGAAACGGACCAATAAATTTGGGTGCTAACTTTCCAGTTTTACCGAACCGGATAACTCCTCTCATCGGCGATACTTTCAAATATACATAGTCGCCAACTTCAAAGGATATATCTCTTCTTCTTCTATCAGCATAGCTCTTTTGTCGGCTTTGAGCGGCGAGTAATCGCTTCTTAATAAAATCAACTTTGTCGGCAGCTTCTCGAATCATATCAGGACCCAACACAAGTCTATTTCCAGGCTCGACCCAACAAGCAGGAGATCGGCAAGGTCTACCATATAATGCTTCGAATGGCGACATTGTCAGACTCGCCTGGTAGCTGTTGTTATAAGAGAATTCAGCCAAATGCAGATGGTCTTCCCATGATCCACCGAAATCTATAACACAAGCCCGCAATAGATCTTCTAAAATACGATTCACCCTCTCAGTCTGACCGTCTGTCTGAGGATGATATGCGGTGCTCAAGTTTAACTTCGTTCCCAGCTCGACTTGAAATGCTTCCCAGAATTTGCTAGTGAATATTGTATCTCTATCACTTACTATGCTGAGCGGCACTCCATGTAGTCTAACTATTTCCCTAAAGTATATCTGCGCCAGACTCTGAGCAGTTCTGTTTGATTTGACAGGTATGAAATGGGCGGTCTTCGTGAAACGATCTACGATCACCCAAATACTGTCATTTCCTTTTCTGGTCCTGGGCAGACCATCAATGAAATCCATAGAAATATGTTCCCACTTCCAGCCAGGAACTTCTAGTGGTTGCAATAGTCCAGCCAATTTCTGTTGGTCGCTTTTAACTAGCTGGCAAGTAGGGCATCGACTAACATATATCGAAACGTCTCTTTTCATAGCCTTCCACCAGAAAGTTCTTTTGAGATCGTTATACATTTTGGCCACACCAGGATGGATACTCAGCTTGGACTTGTGACACTCGTCTAACACTTCCATTTTTAGCTCAGGAACGTCAGGAACACAAATCCTTCCTTTTAACCTCAAGGTCTCGTCGTTATCTATTTGAAAACACGAGGGTTCGCCTTTCTGAATCCTTTTGATCATATCTTTAATAAAGTTATCCTCCTTCTGAAGAATAGATATTTTGTCAATCAAGGAAGTTGTGATAATAAAGCTGGCGATCATTACATTCTTTCGGCTTAATGCATCGGCCACGACATTGGCTTTTCCTGGAGTATATATAATTTCGAAGTCATATGCTGCAAGAAACTCCAGCCAACGTTGCTGCCTCAAATTTAAGTCCTTCTGAGTGAACAGGTACTTTAATGACTGATGATCTGTAAACAGTTCGAATCTCTCACCGAGAAGATAGTGTCTCCAGATTTTCAAAGAGAATATGATAGCCAATAACTCAAGATCATGAGTTACATAGTTTTTCTCGTGCGGCTTCAATTGACGGCTAGCATAAGCAATCACTTGACCTCTTTGCATTAACACTGCACCAAGGCCTTCTCTAGAAGCATCAGTCCAGACTTTTAAATCTTGGTTGCCATCAATGATGGTTAACACTGGAGCTGTCGTTAATCTTAACTTTAGCTCTTCGAAAGCCTCCTCACTTTCTTGAGTCCATTTGAACTTAGAATGCTTCTTTGTAAGCTTCGTTAAGTGGCCAGATATCTTAGAAAAGTCTTTAACGAACTTCCGATAATAGCTAGCCAATCCGAGAAAGCTGCGGACTTCAGTGGGAGTACTGGGCTGTTTCCAATTTTGAATAGCCGTGATTTTACTTGGATCCACAGCAATTCCTTCTTTCGATACAACATGGCCCAGAAATTTCACTTCATCTTGCCAAAAGATACATTTGGAAAACTTTGCTTTCAATACATTTCTCCTGAGGATTTCTAGAACCTGTTCCAGATGCTTTTCATGTTCGGCCCTTGATTTAGAGAAGATTAGAATATCATCAATAAAAACCAGAACAAATTTGTTCAATACTCCTCTGAATACTCTGTTCATTAGATCGACGAAATAAGCTGGAGCGTTACATAATCCGAACGGCATTACTAACCACTCGTAGAATAAGTCGGGGCCTCTGAACGCTGTCATTGGAACACACTCTTCGGCAATTCGAAGTTGATGGAAGCCTGTAGCTAGGTCCATTCGTGAGAATACTTGTGCTCCATTTAATCGATCCAACAAATCATCAATCTGCGGCAATGGATATTTGTTCTTTATTGTCTGTTTGTTCAAATCACGATAATCCACACATAACCGTAGAGTACCATCAGATTTCGGGACAAACACCACTGCTGCACCCCAATCAGAGAAACTAGGTCTGATCAGACCCTTCCATACTAGCTGTCGTGTTTGATTGTCTATTTCCTCCTTCTCTTTCAAGGACATTCTTCGAATAGCGTGAACTACCGGCCTTGCATTGGGAATCAAAGCAATCTTGAAATCTATTTCTCTCTGCGGAGGTAAGCGAACAACTTCTTCGAACACATCCGCATAGTTTTTAACGACAGGAATGTCTTTGATGAGGTCAGGAATATTCTCTGCGACCTCAGGGATATTTTCTATTTGAGCTGTAGAAACATCGAGAGCTGACCAGAAATCTTTTCTATTTGAAGTCGGGCCTTCACATGGTATGGTTATATAATTCCCCGATTGGGCCTTTGCTTTAACCACTCTCTCGGCGCATTTAACTTCAGCTTCATATTTGGTTAGCCAATCCAATCCCAGAATAAGATCGAATTCATTAAAATTCATGATGATAGAGACAATGGGGAATTTATAGCAAGAAAAAGAGACGGGCACTGCACAAATCCAACTGAGATTGATGGAACCTCCAACTGGATTCTGAACAGTCATGGGCTCCTTGAGCTTTTTAAAATTCAAATCCAACTTCTTGACTGCACTCTTTGCAATAAAGCTTCGTGACGCGCCCGTGTCAAACAGTACTTTAACTGGAATGTTTTTGACATTGAGCGTGCCTTCTAAGACATCAGACCTTCCTTGCTTATCTGAGGGCTCAGAAGTTTCTGCTATTTCGTTTATGTGTACTGCCTCGGATTTCTTTGAGAGTGGACACTCCCGTGCAATGTGACCTGCTTGACGACACTTATGGCATCTCCTTTCCCCATGTGGGTTCTTTTGTTTCATAGCGCATTTATACCCACTCTCAATCTGCTTCTTTAGAGATCTGCAACTTATTGAGAGATGTCCTTGCTTATTGCAGTTAGAGCATACAGTTGTCGTTACTAGCTTCTTCTCTGATTCAGCCCTTTTTCTCTTGGCACTGGGCTTCTCACTGGCTTCAGGAATATCGGTTTCCGACTTTTCTTTGTCACTAGAACAGACTTCTTCTTCGTCGTGTAACATTCCTTTCTTATGAAGATCTTCATACTGATAAGCCATGTAAATCATTTCTGTGAAAGGAAGCTTCACATGCCCCAATACTTTATTCTGGTATTTCCTTTGAAGCCCATGAATAAATCTCATATTTTTCCTCTTTGGGTCTTGAATTAGATGAGGAGCAAAGTGAGCAAGTTCATTGAATTTCTTGTGATATTCGGGAATTGTCATGTCTCCTTGTATCAGATAAGAAAATTCATCGCATAGTCGTTCGGTCGCTTCGGGAGGAGTAAATCTTTCTAGGAAAATCACCTTGAATCTGTCCCAGGTGATATCACCTTCTGGATTATTTTCAATAACTGAATCCCACCAGAACAAAGCTTCATCTTTGAGAGCCCAGGAGGCCAGTAATCTTTTCTGGTTATCCCTCAGCTTTAATGCTTCGAAGATTTTCTCAGCCGAACGAATCCAAGCTTGTGTCTTCATAATAGATTCTTCACCAGAGAACGGTATTCCACCCATATTTCGATATTTGATTAATAGGGCCTCAATACCCGGTTCTGCATTCCTTCTGTTTCTGACACTCATTTTCTAGTACCTCTGCAAATGGCAGATCAAGTGTCAGGTCACAGAAAAGGTATTTTAAAATATAGAAACACATACTTCAAATGTAAATGTGTCTATCAAAGTGTAATTTCATTCTGCTATACTCATACTAGGATATTACTGATCCTATCTGTATAGAGTTACCCGTCCTAGAACACTACTGGTTCTATTTCTGACGAGTTCGTTCAAATGTTATATTCCAGAACTAAGCTTAACCAAAGCTCTGATACCACGTTGAGACGACCCGATTTCCCGTTCTCACGGAAACACGGTTATCTTTTGGAATATAACACAGAAACATATAATAGCAGAACAGAATTAAATAAATACACCAGATATGAACAACAGAATATACTGGATAAAAGTAATCATCAGAGTTACACAGTATACAGGATCTTACTTAGTACAAATACAGTTCAGCTATACATAAATGTCTACAGCGGAAATAAACAAAATATGTACAATAGGAGCTGAACAGCATAAAAAGAAATAAATGATAGAATCCATCTTCAGCTCCAGCTATCCAGAAAGAACCAGCTAAACCTGAAAACAAGGCTGCCCGTGTGGAAAAAGGGGCACCCGAGTTTGAGAGTGAAACAAACTACGAGTCAGTCATGGGACTGGTATGAGAAATCCACTCAACACATATATAATTTGGCTAATCACAGGACCACGCCACTTTCGTGGAACGGGTTTACTCCATTGGATTGCCAGTGCTTTAAAACAAATCTTTCTTTTAAACATCGCTATGCTTTTTATAAAAATGAAGCCGTTATAAGACTCAGTTCCCATCACACAATGCAACGCAAACCGGAGGATAGAGTTTTTACCTTATAACGGCCAAGATATGCTTGATACGAATAAAACAAAGGCATTTGATATTATTGCTAGTGTTTATATGTTTTGAAATCAATTTCAAATCATAACTATCAATCATAGACGACATGAGCGTCCCATGCCACTATGTCGCCAAATGTATATATACAATCGAAACCGCATCGTCTCGTATTTGGAAATTGGATTTCCGTCATGAACCAAGGCAAAAGATAGTCCTTACCGAATTCGAGACGCTCTAGCCCGTGTCTCAGGCAAGTACTCAGTCAAGCCTTTGGATCGTCAGGGCCGGTCCACCGATGTGGATTAAAATGCCTGAACACTACGTTTCCCCGCCCTTTGGGGCGTAAACGAGCCAACGAATGACTCCATCGGACCCGGATCGTCCGATCAAACCGAGGCGCCTCGCAACAGCAACAACCACATAGGTGAAAAGTATATAAATGTCAGGGCTGGTAGGTCACTGACACCACCCTAGCTAGAAAGAAACGCATGCCCTCCCTGAGGTCCTTCTCCCGTTTTAGGTTCATACCGGGATGTGAGACTCGCGAATTCACGTTATACACAAAGCTACGCCACACAGGCGGTGCTTTGATCATCACCACAAGACTTTGCTTTTCAACAGAAGCCCTGATCACTGCATCTTAGCATGCCACACAGGCAATTTACCCCGTGCAACTGATGGCTATCAATCACACAGAACAAATTCCAATGTCGGACACACAGTCCATTTACAAGTCCGTTCTGGGTCTGAACGAAACCGGAGGCACTAAATACCTCGCAAACCCTTCGATCAACACGTACGTCTGAACGATCACCACTCATTATCCATATTTCGGGATGCCTCCCAATCAGGACCTCGGTTACCATCCAAACGAGGTGAAGATCTCCGGTCTTCGACCACCGTCTTCATCTTCGACTTTCAATCGTCGATCAATTATTCGAAATGAGAATTAACTCGGCCTTTTCAAATAATTCACGTATATTTAGAATTTCAATTCGATTTATTTCAATGGTTAAATTATTCGACAACACCAATTTTGTTCTTTAATATAGTTTTCACACCAAACACATTCAACCATCAAACATCACATAAATCAAGCAAATTCAGTTTATTTCCATTCCATATCGCTTACGATATTTTATAACTATTTATCGCTATTTTTATTTATTTTAAAATAGCCATTATATTCAAAACGACGTTTCGGGCCATAACGTGGTCGTGGCGCTGTTTTTCTTCAGATTTGATTTACACATATCTGAAAATCTAACCGTTGGATCTTCACAAAATTTACATCATTAGAAAGGTCTTTTCAAAACGAATCCAACGGTTCCAGTTTCGGGAAAATCCGACGGTCGGATCTCCCGGTACAATCGTTTGAAATTTCGATTTCAAAATACGAACTGCAGCGTCGTTATTCGATTAAATATAATTATATTTATATATATAAATAAATATAATCGTTTCTGGCGCTGTTTTTCTTCAGAATTGAATTAAACATTCCAGACAATCCAACCGTTGGATTTTAACAAGGTTGGTGCCGTTGGAAAGATTATTCCAAGGCGAACCCGACGGTTGAGGTTTCGGGAAAATCCAATGGTCGGATTTCCCGTACTAGTCGTTTGAAATCACGGTTTCAAAATACGAACTGCACGGCTTCGTTTCGTTTTAATTTTATTTATATTTATATATTTATATAAATATAGTTCATTCAACGATTTCAATATCGTTTTCACTTCAAAAAATTTTCTAACACCTTAAATTCTGGAAAAATTTCGCCATAACCTCCCCTGCACCGGGAGCGTCGGGAAATCGCAAATAGCGTCCCGGTCCTTCTAATCTCAAAAAGAAAAAGAAAAAGCCAAGCGGCTAGCCAACAGGCTCAAAATCATCACCCAAACAAATCAGTAAATGTGTACCTATTTGTCGGGCACAAATTTTATTCCTCTTCTCTAGCCCCTTTGCTATAACCTGTTCAATGAATATGCATGTACATATATATACAGTCCATATCATTTTTCCATTTTCTATTCAACTTCCTATTTGATATTTATTTGGTTTAGAAACACCATTCATTCTAATGTTACATAAATAGGTGCAAATCATTTCATTAGCTAATTAATGAATATTTCAACTCATATATGTTTATTTTGAACAAGTGGCTATATTTTTTTTTTACACTTCACATTTCAACGATTTATGCATACAATAAAAATGTGATTTTTATTGTAAAACAATTTATTTCAAAATATGAATACCATTCAACACATGAATTTCTAAACAACGAATGAATATCAATTCAACACATGAATGTTTTCTATAGTTTTATATATAGATAAAAATGTGATTTTTATTATCAAACAATTTATTTCAAAATATGAATACCATTCAACACATGAATTTCTAAACAACGAATGAATATCAATTCAACACATGAATGTTTTCTATAGTTTTATATATAGATAAAAATGTGATTTTTATTATCAAACAATTTATTTCAAAATATGAATACCATTCAACACATGAATTTCTAAACAACGAATGAATATCAATTCAACACATGAATGTTTTCTATAGTTTTATATATAGATAAAAATGTGATTTTTATTATCAAACAATTTATTTCAAAATATGAATACCATTCAACACATGAATTTCTAAACAACGAATGAATATCAATTCAACACATGAATGTTTTCTATAGTTTTATATATAGATAAAAATGTGATTTTTATTATCAAACAATTTATTTCAAAATATGAATACCATTCAACACATGAATTTCTAAACAACGAATGAATATCAATTCAACACATGAATGTTTTCTATATAAGGAATAAATATAGTTTAAGCATATGAAAATAATTCAAACACACAAATATTATTCAAAATTTCGGCAGCATAACGGCAGGGTAGTTACACCGGCACCGTCCCTAGTACGGCTCCTCGCTCTACCTTAAAACCTCGCGGTTTTTGACAATGGGAAACATGCATCTAGTTCGCACGCAGGCGGCATGTATATATTTATTTCATTTCCACAAACTAATCCTATGTGGTTTCAACCAAATATTTCACAACCACAAATGGGTATTTTTCAACCACATACAACCAATATCAATCACAAACTATCCCAAACAACCATTCGTCATCAACCAATTATCACAACAATTTCAATCAATAAATATCGTCCATGGTTTGTGGACGAGGGGCGTATATATATATATATATATATAAATATATAGCAATTCACTTTCATATTCGCACACATATATTTATATTTTTAAATCAGAAATCTCACCAATAGCTATCCAATACCAAGACTCTTCTTAATAGAAATCTTCGCCTATTGTTGCTTTCGCCCGTATTCTCTACAAATGTAAAAATAGAATTTTTACGATGCTATTCAATATATAAAAATATGATTTTTACTTCGACTTTCTCTAAATAAAAATATAATTTTTACTTCGACTTTCACTAAATAAAAATATGATTTTTACTTTTGCTTTCAACATATAAAAATATGTTTTTTTTCTTTTGCTTTCAACATATAAAAATATGTTTTTTTTTTTTTTACTTTTCTTTTAAAAACAGTTTTTCTTTGTATCAAAAATCAGTTTTCCTTTACTTAAAAATTCAATTTTTATTTGTATCAAAAATCTGTTTTTCTTTTACAAAAACAGTTTTTTTTTTCTTAAAACAAATCAGTTTTTAATATTTTATATAATCGAAATTCAAAGATGAAAATAAAATAAAATGTAAACAATTACCTGCGAAGAAAAAGAAAAGGGGGGGAATCGAAGAAGGCGTCGGCGGTTGCGATCTGGGGGGGGGGGCTTCGGGTCTTCGTCGATGGAGAGGGGGGGGGGCTGCTGCGTCGTTCGCTTGAGGAGGGGGCGCTGCTTCGTCGGCGACTGGTCTTGAGGGGGGGGCGGCGGCGCTCCAGGGGGGGGCGGCTGTCGATCGGCTTAGGGTTCTTCTTTTTTTTTTTTTTTTTTCTTTTCCTTTCGTCTGAATCGAAATGAAAGGGGGGGGGGGGCAAGCGGGAGATAAGGAGGGAAGGGAATTAAATTATTATAATTTTTTTTTATTATTATTTAATTATTCAAAAAGTTGACTTTTACACACGACCTCGAAACGAAGCCCACCGCCTGTCGTCCATAGCGTTTCACCCCCATTCCGAACACAATGGGATATGTATCGCAAGCTGATTTGATCGTTACAATCAGTTTCTTTTTGAATTTTCATTTAAATCATTATATTGAATTTTAAACGCACATTTCAAATTACCGGGGCCACATACTAACTAGAAAAATTCCAAAAAAATATTTTCTAGCTTCGTATTGACGATACGGTCCTAACAAAACTAGTTTCGTCGAATTCTGAGACCGTTTGCAAAATGGCCAATTTCCAGTCGATTAAAATCAACTGAAACTGGTCAAACGCGTTTTCCTTTGCCACGCTCACATATTGGTTCGAAAAATTATGAAATTTGAAACCTAGCAATAACTTGACACTGCGGATCTAACAAAAGTGGTTTCGTCGAAATCCGAGGTCGTATGCAAAATGTCCATTTTTAAGGGCCTGAATTCCATAGCGACTATTCAGAATTTTCAACTGGACATATCTTTTGATTCCCGCTATCAAATTTCGATTGGTTAGATTCGTTAGAAGGATATCATCAATTAGATACTAATGTTTTTGGTCTCACTAAAATCCGGATTGTTTTGCACCCGGTATATTCAATTGAAGTTTGAAATCGAATTATCGAACTACCGCGCCATTTTCAATTCTATATATAATTATAATTAATTATATTCGTTTTCAAATGTCGATTCAAACTCAGTTTTCATTGCCATTATCTAAAATATTTATTTTAAATATTTAAAATCCATTATTTTAGCCAATTTAAAAATTTTAAATTGGTTCAGATTTTCTGGGTCGTTACATATTACCATATTAATTATTTTAAAATTTCCAACATATATGAAATTCCAAAATTAGTTAATTCATTAATTTTGGTATTTAAAACAATTTTGTTCAAAAACACATTAAATTTAATATTTTAAATTATCGCAAAATATCGGGATGTTACAGACGTTATCCAATGGATGATCTCTTCACTTTCCAAAGATGAACATAACAACATCACCGGAGTACCTCTCACCAAAGACAACAAATAATGGGAAGTCATAAAAGCGGATCCAATCTTCGGTGAAGATGAACGGGTGGAAGTTCCAAGAAACATATGAAAAAATAAACATGTTCGCTTTGATTGATATTGTTTGTGTGATATGTTTTGAATTTGAAATTAAAATCTTGTAAATAATTGATTTACTTTGTAAATACTGGTTTTATTGTTTGTTTGATTTGAAATTTACAATGATTGCATTGATTATTATTCTATTTAAATTTACTTAGTAGAATTATAATACTATTGTCATAGAGTTAGGGGATGCTATAGGAAAATTATAGATTTAGGGAAAGTTATAATTTCAGGGGGAGTTATATATATACACATACACACACACACACACTTATATATAGAATTAGCCTTTAGGGTTGTTCTAAGTATAGATTTATATAATTTTTGTTTATGAAAAAGAGGGAGAAATTATAAAATAGGTATAGAATAAATATAGTTTAAGGGGGAGTTAAAGAAATTCATGGTAAAAGGGGGAGTAATCGAATAATCAGATTGACAGCTAATATCAGGTATGAATATTTTATAAACTAAGGTTGTCATCATCAAAAAGGGAGAGATTATTGGAGAATGGAATTTGATGATGTTTTGATGACAACAAGCTTATTTCAATCATTATTATTATTGATTATAAAATATATATATACATATACTAACACTTTTATCCAATATATATATATATATACATGATTTATATGCAGGAAATAGATATTAAAGACTGTACAGTATAAAAGATTCAAGATTTAAAAGGAGAATCAAGACTCATGAGTATCAAGATACCAAGATATCAAGAGTTAAAGATTATCGGAGTAATAGATTCTAGTTAGTATGTTAAACTATGAATAGCACTCAAATTCTGTTTTCAAATTATCTCTTTTTTTAAATTGATTTCAAACTATTTTCAAATTGATTTTAAACTTATGATTTCAAATATACTTCCTAAGTTTCTTATGTTTATATATATAGTTTTATATCATTATATATATATATAATGTTTTTAATCATATGTTTAAATTATATTTTACTATGATTTTATAGTTGAAAAATATATTCTAACAACCAGTTTTGTTTCAGTAATTTCCAGAATATATTTATTAGTTTAAGTACTTTAAAAGTGATTTAAAATTCAAATTTATAATACATATATTGACATACACGCATTGACATGTCGACATATAAACATCACATTTTATTTTAATTTAAAAGTCATGTCTTTTCATTTTAAAACGTTTCAGAATGGTTATGTCTTTGGAACACTATATAAAGGCATAATTTTCGAATTTTTTCATAATCTATTGTCTCCTTCTTCCCTACTATACATACCACCATTATTCCTCTTAATTTTCTAAGATTCTACACTTATTCTCTGCTGATTTCAATACAAATTATATCATTCTTCTTCTATTTTCAATCTCTATAAAATATTCTCTGTTTGGAAGTGCTACTCAAGAGTTTTAGGAGAATTGTAATCAGAAATAGGAAGGGTATGTTCCTTATATCCCTGAAATTAAGGAAATAGATAGGGTTTGTTCCTTATAGCCAGTAAATCAAGGAAAAGAAGAGGTGTTAACCTTGTAGCCGTGAAATCAAGGGTGATGTAATTGGATACTGATATTAATAAAACTCTGCACAATCTAGTGTTGTGCGGGACTAGACGTATGAGTAATCCGAACCAGTATAAAATCCAATGCATTCTTTCCTTTTTTATATTTAATTTTTGTTTATATCTTCATCTATGATTGTTTCTGTTGTGATATTCATTCTGTGATTCATATAGTAGTTGGAGTAGTTGTTAGTTGGTTAAGATTTCTATAAGTTCTTTAAAACACTATTCACCCCTCTCCCCCTCTAGTGTTAGTTTTGTCTTAAGATCCTTGATCCTCATCCCTAACAATAATTGGTGAGTTGATAAACTTATACGGATTTTGTTTTGAAGCTAGTTATTTCGAAAAGACCGAGTTCAACCCATTTCGAATAATTATAGGATGAATTAAAGTCGAAGATATTGAAGATGGTGGAAGACCATGAATCTACACATTGAATGGACTACTTGCTGATTGTAACACCCCACATTTTATGATAATTTAATAATTAAATAATACATATTTATGTATGTGTATATATATATACATATGCATAGACATAAATATATATATGAAGAATAAAATAAAGATAATATGTGATTGCTTGTAATAAATACATGCACTGAAAAAGAAGAAATATTAATGCAAATAAAAATGTAATGCATGCATTAAAATAAAGAAAGGATTGGTTGCATGCAGTGTAAATATGTTGCACACACTAATTTACAAATATTATGCATTAATAATAAAAGAGAAATAAAAGAAAAATATTCATGTAATGGGTTAAATGAAATATTGTAACAAACATGAAAAAGAGAAGTAAGAAGAGAACAATAATTACTATTATTCTAAGCCTTGTTAACAGTAGCCTTAGTAGTCCAGTTGTTTAGAGCATGTGGCTTGCATACAAGAGGTACAGAGTTCGATTCCCATCGACGTCATATTTTTGTTTTAAGGGAACGACTAAAATAACACATGTTCTAAAGAGAAAATATGTATAAACGCATATTTAAGGAAAAATATACATATAAGGAAGAAAAGAAAATATATGTATATATATGAGAATATATATGTATACATGTGCAGATATATATATATACACACAAGAGATAAAGTTCAAGATAAGGCTGCAATCAAAGAAATATGGTAAGAATCAAATAATGGTACAACACCGTTGAAATTTTGAAAACGAAAAAAAAGTCGTGCGTATATATATACGCACGTGTAAAATGGTCATTAGACGATTTGTATACATATAAGAAGATTACATGTGAATATAATAGTTAATTATATTCCAGAAATTCAAACATTCGAAAATCAAACTTCTGCACAAAAACAGCTCCCGGGACCCATAGGGGGGGTCGACACCCCTGTAGGGGGTCGACACGGGGGTCGACACCCTTGTAGGAGGGTCGACAATGGGGTCGACAACCCCCCAAATCCGGCTAGATTCATCTGCGAACTTGGACTATTTTCTTAACTGGGTTCGTCGCTGACTCAGCGTTGCGTGTACGATAAGATCATGAACACCTATAAATAAGCTAGAAGAGCCTAGCCTAAATTTGATATTCTCTAAGATAACGTATAAGCTCTGTAACATCCCGCATTTTTATCGGTTTGAATTTGAATATTTAAATCAGTTTAAATATTGAATTCGTAATATAAGTAGATTTAAATATTAATTAAAACGGAGTTGAACGTATAAAAATATATATTCAATATAATCGAGCTCATAACGACGTTGCAGTTCGTAATTTAACGTTCTGAACTTCAACTGAGTGTACAGAAACCAGTTTAAATCGGATTTCTGCAAAACAAGAAATATTGGAATCTGTTGAACTGTATCTTTCTGACAGAAGTGAAATATTGAGATTTCGTCGTGTAGATTGCAAGATATGTCAAAATCAAATATTCAGAAAGTCGCTATGAAATCGTATATCGACCATAACGGTTTATTTGAAATAACTTCTTATCGGTTTCGAATTTAGACAAGGTTCTTTTGAGGCGTAGTTATAATTTAATTTTTATAATTTTACTGTAATTTTTAATTAATTAAATACGCAACTTTTTATTTGAAGTATTTCGCACCCTATATCGATATTTTGGGATTTCAAAATATGAGTTAATCTACCGATATTATTATATTTCTTGGATAGTGACACCTCGTTGAGCACAACTGTAGTTTTACTTCTGTCCATGCGTAAGTGTAATTGTAGGAACTGAGGTAAACAAATCTATAAATCAAGTAAAAAGATATTGTCGGCTAAGTTGAGTGCCGACAGCAAAAGGGAACCACTTGGTGACTAGTAGTGTCACGCTGCCACCTTCTAGTTGTATTGTTTGAAAATTCAGGGAAATAAACACTATACCTACCGTGTACCTACTATATTAGCCGCAAATATTATGAAATGACATCCAGTAACTTACACTGTCACTGACTGCATTGAACCATTAACCAATGAATTAGGGTAGGAAATTTATAGCTCCAAGGACAATGTCTGGCTTAGCTGGATATACACCCTTTAGTTAGATCATTTTCCTTCGCATAAAATGAAATGAAAGCACAAGGACTGACCTACCCTGTTCTACAGCCTTGCATGAATGTCAGAATTCGAATTGTCACCGTCCTTTCAAAAGACAACCCATGCTCTTATACAGATCTTTTACGTAGACAATACTTCAATATCACCATTAACCTATCATTTTCATCAGACTATCCTACCGAAGAAACAGCAGCCAACCTAGCTTCTATTTTATATATGCTGTATAGTGTACCACAAAGTTGAGTTTTCATATCAAGCAGACCTAACCTATCTCCTCTAATGTCATATCCTATATCCTCTATTCCTTGGCCTCCAAGTCTTGGTTATCTATATATATACCCCGAAAACCTCACCTCATCTTCACAGAAAGCGAAACAAAAATCATACCACTCTAAATTCACATAATTCAAATAAAAATAAGGAGAGTCTCAAACAAGTATAGTGGCAATCATTTTCGGCGTTGAGATCTGCTGTGAAGACGGTGGACTTTAACATAAAGTGGGCGGTATTGTTTGAGTTGAAATGGTGAAGGGGACGCGGTGTCAGAACATGATTTAGTGGTGCTGTTGGGGTACATTTGCATGTGGGATAGCGGTGGAAAGTGTATATGGGAAGACGGGTTGGCCAGTAGTGGAGGAAGTAATGCATGGTCAAAGCGTATTGGTATACATGGGGTACGACTTCATTAAGGATGACGCACAGGGAGGGTTACATGCGAATGTATATATGAAAATAGAGTGAATGGAGACTTATGCATTGGGTGTCCCTACTGTGAAGGTGGCCCACCGTTTTCCGGTGAGTAGCAGGTAGAGTAAATGGTGATGAGACACTGTCAGAGAGGAGTGCGGATTTAGTGTGGTGCAAAGCTTGCTGGGTAGTTGTTTTGGGTGGTTGGCATTGGGGAATGAACGCAGGGAGAAGGGTGGATTTGGGAAGAGCTTTGCGTCCTGTAGCAAACAAGAGGACGTGTTCAAAGGAAAGCAAAGAAGAGGTAATGGGTGTTCTAACACATACAGGGGGTTGTTTGGTGGAGGCTGCATGGATTTTTAACGGTGGTTTGTATCTTTTTTTAAATAACGTGAGCATGCACTGGGAACAACAAGTCTGGAGCAAATTAGTTGTTAGGGTGGCACAGTACAAAACATAGGGGGAGGGACTTGCGCCTGAAGAAGAAAAACGTGTTGAAATAAGCAGTTCAAAGGTGACAAACAAAAGAGGGATGGGTGCTTAAGTTAGGGACTGTCAAAGCTTGCAAACAGTTCATGAACTTGGTGGTTGAAATACATGATCTGAATGGAGATCGAAATGGTGGCGAAGTATAGCAGAATAAGACGCCTGCTCAGATTTAATCAACTGACGCAAATCGTTATTTAACGATTAACGCGCCAAGGTGAGTAAATTCATTAACTCTGTTTTATTTAAATATTTTAATTATATTTTAAATAATGGTTGGATGCTATGTGATGGTTGTTTAGACAGAGTATGGTTAAATTGGTTGAAATATTTTATATCGTTGCATATGTACACATCACCGGTTGGATACTGATTTGACTAATATCAGTGGATGCGGAAATCGGTTGGAGGAACTCAACCGGATTCCTAAATATTTAGATGTATTGTTTGTGCACTGTTTAAACCATGTTGAATGGAAATTCAACGTTATGTTGATTTGCTAAATAAACGATATCAGCGACAATCAACCATAGACACCTCATTTTGTTAAGAAATTGGTTGACCGTCAAGCAGATCAACGAAGTTCAATTATAAAAATTATATCTTTATAATTGAAGCAAAATTATAAATTATAATAGAAGTTCTATTATAAACTGGTATTTTTAATACCGTGAGTTAGATATAAATTGATTCGAGTTTAAATAGGAAGAATCGATTATTTATTATTTCTAAACAACAGAAATTGAATCTTGATTAAACAAGGAGGCGATGACTTGTTTTAAGTATATCAAAAACAAGTAGTCGATTTTAAAGATGCTTATGAAATAAAGTATAATTCTATGTTTGGAGTATGATCGTATTTGAAATAAAGGTAGTAAAACGAGTCTAGATTCCTATTGCGAAATGATATTTTGATAAAAGTGAATAGTGGTCAGAAAGTAAACATTTTGTAAGTAGATATTTCTATTTGTGTTAAACTAAATTGATCGGATTAACGAGAAGTTTAGAAATGGAGTTTTGAAATGTTTTTCCAACATTAATAATGTGTATTTTCTAAAAGTACCAAAAATAAGAAAGGTAAGGAATATGGAAATGTTCCAGATATTAAATAAATGTATATCTTCTAGAATGTGGGTGAACAAGTGCTATAATATTTGGAAATGGGTTTTTTTCCAAGAAGTATGAGATTAAACAGTTTTGGAAATATCTAGAAAAATATGAATAATGAAATATTAGAAAGTGCCGAGATTGTGAAATGGTTTGATGGATGTTTATTTTCAAAACACCGACTATCAAAGATTTTTGTAACAAAAAGAGATATCAAGATTTTTGTAATGAAAAGAGATGTCAAGAATTTGTAACGGAAAGAGGTGCTAGGATTAATTATAAAGTGGAATATAGTAGCATATTGCAAATCTCAGAACTATAGCGGTAAAGTAACGCTGTTGACTAGGCTTAAGCGTGACTGTTATGTCAAGATTAGTTATAAAGGGATATAGCAGCGTATAGCAAGTTTGAACTGTAACGATAAATTAAATGCTGTTAACCAAACTTAAGCATGATGTTGATATACAGTAGCACTTCCTAGGGAGGGAAAACAGCTTGTTTTGAAATTCACTTATTCAAAAGTAATAAGTAATGACATTTGTCCAAAGAAATATAAGAACGAATGTTAAATAAAAAGTGCCTGTGATTTGTGTGATATTGATTGTACATTGGATGGATGTTATTTTTACTTCGATAGTTAAACAACCGACTATCGAAGTGTTTTGACCATCGTTGTCTATACGGGGAGACCGGTTGGATATACTATCTGAAACCACTCCGTATAGGCATAAGCGCTGCAAATTATGCTGAAGAAAATTGAAGACGGAGTGAAGTGCAAGGGTCGTCCTGTTCAGAATGGTGCTTTCTGTTTGTCCAGACCCAGGACAAATTGTATGGATGAATGCCTGACAGCGTATTCTTAGAAGATCACCTAAGACGTTCTTTTCAAGATATTACGTCTGGTGGCGGAGAAATTCGTTTCTCTTGGCTTTTATACCCGTAATATTTTGGGAAGATCAACTAGTGATTTGACGGGTTTGACGATGTGGCATTCAAAGTGAATGGTGGCCAGATGTTCTAAAAGGTAGGCGTAGCCTCAAGCTTCACAACCGGGAAATGACAAAAATCGGGCAGGCAGCATGGCTATGTGGGTCGCTCCCATTAGGGTGTATAATCACCTATCTAGAGAAATTCCTTTTGTTTCTAAATCTATCGATTCTGCCCATTCGGGAACGGTGGTTTGAGTCCAACCGTTGGTGATATACATTCGATACACTCAAGCGAAATGAGTGGTCGGTCATGTGTGGGCCGGGTTGCAAGACGTTCTTGTTGAACCCAGGTGTATTCGCCTCTAGATATACATCATCGGAAGGTGGTCCCATACCTTGTCATAGTTGGAATCCAATCTCCAATAAGCGCCCTGCGGGTTTTTGATTTTATACTATGTATGTGGAGCGTGAGATGCAAGCGTTCTACTATTTGGTTATTTATTTGATTAGACATTATTATAATATCACTGGGTTTTTGATATCAAAATGTTTGGGTTATAGTAAGGTAAAAACCGTCCGTGTTTATGTGTGGGCTGGTTTTACTATTATCCTTTTCTTTCAAAGGATTTTTGAAGTTAAACCATATGGTTGGAGTTTACTCACACCAGTCCCATGACTGACCCAGAGTTTATTTTGTTTGTTTTCCCTAAACTCTTGGGTGCCCAAATTTGTACGGGCAGTCAAGTGTTTCAGGCTTTTACAGATACGCTTGAAGGAGCTAAAAGCAGAAGGCTGCACCGTTAGTATTTAGAGACTATTTCCGCTGTGATATGATGTATTGTACTCTGAAAATGGTATGTATATACAATACAGTTTTGTATTTCAAAGTTATGTTATATAATATATTTTATTCGTTCCGCTGTGAGATTCGTGTTTACTCTGATTATGTTCAGTTGTGTTCTTCTTCTTCTCCTATTCTATTAGTTCTATCTTTTCTATCTCATCCTCTAACTTCTTTCTATTAATGGTCCGGTATTTTCGATATCTGAACAGTCGACGCTGGGTTTTGTGTCGATTTTCGGAGTCGAAAAACGCTGGGTCGTTACAGTGGTATCAGAGCTAAAGGTTAAGTGATTACCTTGGCTCTGTGGCGTGACTCAATAGAGATGGAGTTAGTAATACTCTAGATTGAGTTTGAATGTATATATATGAGCGCGTATTTGTAAATTGATATAAAAAGCATTTTATATTGTGTTGATTGATCTGGTGAGTGGTATATAAATTCCAGATCGACGCGTTTAGCTGACGAGGTCGATAGGGATTTATAAACGCTTGGATAGAGAATGTCGACATAGTATTGTTTTGAAAGAGAGTAAATGAGATAATTTTACTCGAAATATATTTTGATATAAAGAAAACATATATATTGGAATTATCTTGTATATATTGAATGTGTTGGGTGAACTTATGATCGAATAAGATTTATAATTGAATTGGTTATATAAATAACCAATCGAAATAATTTATAAATATAATATGTAAAATCAGATGAACTGAATCTGAAATTTAAACCAGAATTGGAATAAAAATTATGAAACATGAAAATGTTTGTAAATGAAATTTGAATTAAATATATGGAATTTTAAGATCCTGGGGAAATTTTGAGATATTATCCAAGTTTCAAAAAGATATTTTTGAAGTAAATTTCAAATAAAAGTATTTGAATATGAATTTTGGAGGGTGGTATAGTATTGAACTCACTTTGATCGCTGGGAAATAAATTCCGATGATGAACCGCGGCATTATCGGTGTTCATTTTCGAATTTCTAAGTGAGTGATTACTACCAAAGATTTTGTTTGAAATAAGTTGTTCGAATATTCAAATATTTTGAATTTCTATGTTTCGAATAAATATATGATTTCAAACTGATTTGAAAAAAAAAAATCCCAGGGATTTGAATTTTGAAATTTAAAATTTACTTATGAAGTAAATAAACAGAGGATTTAAATAAGTCAAATAAAATTTGAGTTGAATTGAAGCCAAGTAAGTGGAAATCGCACTGGAATAAGGATTTGACTTGGCAAAGTAGTTGAGTTGTGAATTAAGATTTGGAATGGAACCGAACTGGGGGTGAAATTTGATTATTTAGTAAAAATTGAAAATTGAAATGGAGTTGGCTTGGATGTAAGAGAATTATTGGTCAAGGATAAACTGACCGGAGATTAGTTGGAATGCATTTGTGTATGCTGAATGGATTTCAAATGGAAGAGATAAAGTTGAATACCGACAAAAAGGTGCATGTTTAAATAATTTGAGCATGAGATTTCTGAGTCCTGTTGGCAAGCCATTTGGCTATTTAGTTTCTTTTGAAAACCTGGAGAGGCGAGTTGTAGTTATACCGATTGAGCCATGTAGGGGAGATGCTGGTGAAATTCTCCGAAAATTTAAGCTGTTGGGAAATTTTCAGAACTTCTGAAATTATATTGTTAATAAGAAGAAATTAATATTTTAATTCGAATAAACCGGTTCTGTGAAAACTGAATTTAAGGAAGTTAAAGAAAAGATTTTAAGCTAGTTATAATAGCATTTATAGAAGTTTACCTATCTTAGCAATTTCGAGGACGAAATTATTTTAAGGGGGAAGGAATGTAACATCCCGCATTTTTATCGGTTTGAATTTGAATATTTAAATCAGTTTAAATATTGAATTCGTAATATAAGTAGATTTAAATATTAATTAAAACGGAGTTGAACGTATAAAAATATATATTCAATATAATCGAGCTCATAACGACGTTGCAGTTCGTAATTTAACGTTCTGAACTTCAACTGAGTGTACAGAAACCAGTTTAAATCGGATTTCTGCAAAACAAGAAATATTGGAATCTGTTGAACTGTATCTTTCTGACAGAAGTGAAATATTGAGATTTCGTCGTGTAGATTGCAAGATATGTCAAAATCAAATATTCAGAAAGTCGCTATGAAATCGTATATCGACCATAACGGTTTATTTGAAATAACTTCTTATCGGTTTCGAATTTAGACAAGGTTCTTTTGAGGCGTAGTTATAATTTAATTTTTATAATTTTACTGTAATTTTTAATTAATTAAATACGCAACTTTTTATTTGAAGTATTTCGCACCCTATATCGATATTTTGGGATTTCAAAATATGAGTTAATCTACCGATATTATTATATTTCTTGGATAGTGACACCTCGTTGAGCACAACTGTAGTTTTACTTCTGTCCATGCGTAAGTGTAATTGTAGGAACTGAGGTAAACAAATCTATAAATCAAGTAAAAAGATATTGTCGGCTAAGTTGAGTGCCGACAGCAAAAGGGAACCACTTGGTGACTAGTAGTGTCACGCTGCCACCTTCTAGTTGTATTGTTTGAAAATTCAGGGAAATAAACACTATACCTACCGTGTACCTACTATATTAGCCGCAAATATTATGAAATGACATCCAGTAACTTACACTGTCACTGACTGCATTGAACCATTAACCAATGAATTAGGGTAGGAAATTTATAGCTCCAAGGACAATGTCTGGCTTAGCTGGATATACACCCTTTAGTTAGATCATATTCCTTCGCATAAAATGAAATGAAAGCACAAGGACTGACCTACCCTGTTCTACAGCCTTGCATGAATGTCAGAATTCGAATTGTCACCGTCCTTTCAAAAGACAACCCATGCTCTTATACAGATCTTTTACGTAGACAATACTTCAATATCACCATTAACCTATCATTTTCATCAGACTATCCTACCGAAGAAACAGCAGCCAACCTAGCTTCTATTTTATATATGCTGTATAGTGTACCACAAAGTTGAGTTTTCATATCAAGCAGACCTAACCTATCTCCTCTAATGTCATATCCTATATCCTCTATTCCTTGGCCTCCAAGTCTTGGTTATCTATATATATACCCCGAAAACCTCACCTCATCTTCACAGAAAGCGAAACAAAAATCATACCACTCTAAATTCACATAATTCAAATAAAAATAAGGAGAGTCTCAAACAAGTATAGTGGCAATCATTTTCGGCGTTGAGATCTGCTGTGAAGACGGTGGACTTTAACATAAAGTGGGCGGTATTGTTTGAGTTGAAATGGTGAAGGGGACGCGGTGTCAGAACATGATTTAGTGGTGCTGTTGGGGTACATTTGCATGTGGGATAGCGGTGGAAAGTGTATATGGGAAGACGGGTTGGCCAGTAGTGGAGGAAGTAATGCATGGTCAAAGCGTATTGGTATACATGGGGTACGACTTCATTAAGGATGACGCACAGGGAGGGTTACATGCGAATGTATATATGAAAATAGAGTGAATGGAGACTTATGCATTGGGTGTCCCTGCTGTGAAGGTGGCCCACCGTTTTCCGGTGAGTAGCAGGTAGAGTAAATGGTGATGAGACACTGTCAGAGAGGAGTGCGGATTTAGTGTGGTGCAAAGCTTGCTGGGTAGTTGTTTTGGGTGGTTGGCATTGGGGAATGAACGCAGGGAGAAGGGTGGATTTGGGAAGAGCTTTGCGTCCTGTAGCAAACAAGAGGACGTGTTCAAAGGAAAGCAAAGAAGAGGTAATGGGTGTTCTAACACATACATGGGGTTGTTTGGTGGAGGCTGCATGGATTTTTAACGGTGGTTTGTATCTTTTTTTAAATAACGTGAGCATGCACTGGGAACAACAAGTCTGGAGCAAATTAGTTGTTAGGGTGGCACAGTACAAAACATAGGGGGAGGGACTTGCGCCTGAAGAAGAAAAACGTGTTGAAATAAGCAGTTCAAAGGTGACAAACAAAAGAGGGATGGGTGCTTAAGTTAGGGACTGTCAAAGCTTGCAAACAGTTCATGAACTTGGTGGTTGAAATACATGATCTGAATGGAGATCGAAATGGTGGCGAAGTATAGCAGAATAAGACGCCTGCTCAGATTTAATCAACTGACGCAAATCGTTATTTAACGATTAACGCGCCAAGGTGAGTAAATTCATTAACTCTGTTTTATTTAAATATTTTAATTATATTTTAAATAATGGTTGGATGCTATGTGATGGTTGTTTAGACAGAGTATGGTTAAATTGGTTGAAATATTTTATATCGTTGCATATGTACACATCACCGGTTGGATACTGATTTGACTAATATCAGTGGATGCGGAAATCGGTTGGAGGAACTCAACCGGATTCCTAAATATTTAGATGTATTGTTTGTGCACTGTTTAAACCATGTTGAATGGAAATTCAACGTTATGTTGATTTGCTAAATAAACGATATCAGCGACAATCAACCATAGACACCTCATTTTGTTAAGAAATTGGTTGACCGTCAAGCAGATCAACGAAGTTCAATTATAAAGATTATATCTTTATAATTGAAGCAAAATTATAAATTATAATAGAAGTTCTATTATAAACTGGTATTTTTAATACCGTGAGTTAGATATAAATTGATTCGAGTTTAAATAGGAAGAATCGATTATTTATTATTTCTAAACAACAGAAATTGAATCTTGATTAAACAAGGAGGCGATGACTTGTTTTAAGTATATCAAAAACAAGTAGTCGATTTTAAAGATGCTTATGAAATAAAGTATAATTCTATGTTTGGAGTATGATCGTATTTGAAATAAAGGTAGTAAAACGAGTCTAGATTCCTATTGCGAAATGATATTTTGATAAAAGTGAATAGTGGTCAAAAAGTAAACATTTTGTAAGTAGATATTTCTATTTGTGTTAAACTAAATTGATCGGATTAACGAGAAGTTTAGAAATGGAGTTTTGAAATGTTTTTCCAACATTAATAATGTGCATTTTCTAAAAGTACCAAAAATAAGAAAGGTAAGGAATATGGAAATGTTCCAGATATTAAATAAATGTATATCTTCTAGAATGTGGGTGAACAAGTGCTATAATATTTGGAAATGGGTTTTTTTCCAAGAAGTATGAGATTAAACAGTTTTGGAAATATCTAGAAAAATATGAATAATGAAATATTAGAAAGTGCCGAGATTGTGAAATGGTTTGATGGATGTTTATTTTCAAAACACCGACTATCAAAGATTTTTGTAACAAAAAGAGATATCAAGATTTTTGTAATGAAAAGAGATGTCAAGAATTTGTAACGGAAAGAGGTGCTAGGATTAATTATAAAGTGGAATATAGTAGCATATTGCAAGTCTCAGAACTATAGCGGTAAAGTAACGCTGTTGACTAGGCTTAAGCGTGACTGTTATGTCAAGATTAGTTATAAAGGGATATAGCAGCGTATAGCAAGTTTGAACTGTAACGATAAATTAAATGCTGTTAACCAAACTTAAGCATGATGTTGATATACAGTAGCACTTCCTAGGGAGGGAAAACAGCTTGTTTTGAAATTCACTTATTCAAAAGTAATAAGTAATGACATTTGTCCAAAGAAATATAAGAACGAATGTTAAATAAAAAGTGCCTGTGATTTGTGTGATATTGATTGTACATTGGATGGATGTTATTTTTACTTCGATAGTTAAACAACCGACTATCGAAGTGTTTTGACCATCGTTGTCTATACGGGGAGACCGGTTGGATATACTATCTGAAACCACTCCGTATAGGCATAAGCGCTGCAAATTATGCTGAAGAAAATTGAAGACGGAGTGAAGTGCAAGGGTCGTCCTGTTCAGAATGGTGCTTTCTGTTTGTCCAGACCCAGGACAAATTGTATGGATGAATGCCTGACAGCGTATTCTTAGAAGATCACCTAAGACGTTCTTTTCAAGATATTACGTCTGGTGGCGGAGAAATTCGTTTCTCTTGGCTTTTATACCCGTAATATTTTGGGAAGATCAACTAGTGATTTGACGGGTTTGACGATGTGGCATTCAAAGTGAATGGTGGCCAGATGTTCTAAAAGGTAGGCGTAGCCTCAAGCTTCACAACCGGGAAATGACAAAAATCGGGCAGGCAGCATGGCTATGTGGGTCGCTCCCATTAGGGTGTATAATCACCTATCTAGAGAAATTCCTTTTGTTTCTAAATCTATCGATTCTGCCCATTCGGGAACGGTGGTTTGAGTCCAACCGTTGGTGATATACATTCGATACACTCAAGCGAAATGAGTGGTCGGTCATGTGTGGGCCGGGTTGCAAGACGTTCTTGTTGAACCCAGGTGTATTCGCCTCTAGAGATACATCATCGGAAGGTGGTCCCATACCTTGTCATAGTTGGAATCCAATCTCCAATAAGCGCCCTGCGGGTTTTTGATTTTATACTATGTATGTGGAGCGTGAGATGCAAGCGTTCTACTATTTGGTTATTTATTTGATTAGACATTATTATAATATCACTGGGTTTTTGATATCAAAATGTTTGGGTTATAGTAAGGTAAAAACCGTCCGTGTTTATGTGTGGGCTGGTCTTACTATTATCCTTTTCTTTCAAAGGATTTTTGAAGTTAAACCATATGGTTGGAGTTTACTCACACCAGTCCCATGGCTGGCCCAGAGTTTATTTTGTTTGTTTTCCCTAAACTCTTGGGTGCCCAAATTTGTACGGGCAGTCAAGTGTTTCAGGCTTTTACAGATACGCTTGAAGGAGCTAAAAGCAGAAGGCTGCACCGTTAGTATTTAGAGACTATTTCCGCTGTGATATGATGTATTGTACTCTGAAAATGGTATGTATATACAATACAGTTTTGTATTTCAAAGTTATGTTATATAATATATTTTATTCGTTCCGCTGTGAGATTCGTGTTTACTCTGATTATGTTCAGCTGTGTTCTTCTTCTTCTCCTATTCTATTAGTTCTATCTTTTCTATCTCATCCTCTAACTTCTTTCTATTAATGGTCCGGTATTTTCGATATCTGAACAGTCGACGCTGGGTTTTGTGTCGATTTTCGGAGTCGAAAAACGCTGGATCGTTACAAGCTCTGTCATTCTTCCTCCTCCTCAAATCTCTTTAGCAAAAAAATAGAATAATCCTTTTAGGCAAATTCTGAATCAAGATCTGGAGTAAAAGAACGAATATTAATTAGAACATATTCAAAATCATATTCAAAGTATGTTAATTTCTTAGATATGGTCTACTTCAATTTTCTCCCCTTTCTTCCCTTTTTCTTTTAGTAAGGATTGTGGAGCCATCGTTGTTAGGTTCTAAATTCAGCTAGGAGTAACATGGAATACTAAGATCTAGACCAGATTCAGGATTTGGAAAGCAAATTTAGGTGAGTGGATTTAAGTTATATCATTTTTGATAATGATATATTATCATTTGACATTCCTCGTTAAGATGCAACGTAAACCTACTAGAATGATTAAAGTGATGAAATGCTAATATGACAGGTTGGAATATTAATATGTTGGAAAATTCATATGTTGAAACATTTAATATTCGGAAATGTTCACATGTTGAAATGCAAACTTGTTAAAATATGTGTAATGATTACTGTTGTATATATATGTTCAAATTACATGATTAACTTATGGCATATTATGTACATTAATTATTATCTATAGAATTGAGAAAATTTCATGTTAGATTTGAATAGTTACTAGATTAAACGATTACATGTTAGAATAGAACTAATTACATGTTAGAAAGAACATGTGACATAAAATAGGCTTAATATGATGACATGTAAAATATAGATCGTAATGAAAAATTGAAAGAATGGACATGCCTAAATTATATTGAAAATTTGCAGTAAATGGAAAACTGTATGTAACACTCCGTAATTCTGTTAACACTAATATTCACAAATTAAAGAATAACTAATCCCAGATGGGAGAATTAAGGGAAACAGGATACACCAGTGTGTTCGTCTCGGAATTCTGGTTGAGATAGAGTCCGAGTTTGCGTGAATTGGACTTCGTATGAAGAAGTTATGGCCATCGGAAGTTTCAGAAAATTCAAAACAGATTTCAGAAAATTCAAATTTCGGAGTCAGACAGGCTAGGCGGGAAAATTCCCGTAAGGGCTAAGTCGACCTGGGGGTTGACTTGCCCTGACCAGGTCTACCATAGGGTGGACCTGGGGGTCGACCTGCCCCCCCCCCCCCCCGGGGCATATTTGTTTTATGACCTGTTGATGACTAGATGCTGACTCATTAGGGTTTCTGATATGCTCTGATTGGCTGGGATTAATTCTGGGTTGATCGGACGGCTTGAACTAATCCTAAACTCTATAAAAAGACATGAAGACTCAAACCCTAAAATCAAAACAAAATTAGATTCATGGCCTCCATGTCATCACCTAGCAACTCAGCATAGCCGCCACCAATTAGAGAAGAAGAAAGCTAATCTAATTCAATTCTTTTCAACTTAAACTACGAATCTTCTTCAAGGGAAAGCTATTACAACTTCAGAACTCAGAATTCATAACTCAAGACCTTCTTTCAGTTGTGAGTTCGACACTTTTAATAAAACAATTAGCAAATTAATTGGATTGATTTATGATGTGGACTATTTGGATATGATGTGAATTATTGACCGCATGTTATTGTTCATGTATTAAAATTGTGATGTTTATGTTGTAAATTATATGATGCTATCTTGTAAAGTTGTGATCATCTATGTTGTAATTTTATGATTGGCTTATGTATAATCGAATCACCATGTTGTTCATATGCTAGTTTGGGCATGTTGATTCATATGATAAATCATAAGTAAGTATGCAAGTTTAGATTTTTATCAAGACATGAATCATATGCAAGTTGGGGAAAATTATATATATATATAACTTTATATGCTTCATGACATCTATTTTAGATCTAAATTTAGGCTATGACGTGTGTGAGTTATATGCCAAATTCTACATGCTAGTTTACATGTTTAAATGTAAGTTGACACCATTATATGTTGCATAAATCACATATGCAAGTTTACATGAAAATATGAGTTTGGAATATGAATCATGTTATGCAAGTTTGTAGTTAATGCCTATGCAAGTTTACACCTTTAGATGTAGATCTATGACATACATGATTTATGCAAGTTTGTGACCATTATCTCAACAAGTTCACACCTTTAGATTTGGGTCTATGACAAATGTAGTTTTATGCAAGTTGTAACTTTGGCCTATGCAAGTTTTATATGTAGAACACCATTCACACATGCAAGTTCACCCCTTATGTTTAGATCTAGTTTTAATTATATGCATGTTGTGATGTTTTCTCTTTATTCCATGAGTTAGACTATTCGAGTCTAACGTATATTTTACGTAAAACGAATAAACGTACAACGTGGGGTAAAAGGGGAAAATATTAAAAGATTTAACTGGCATAGATGCCTTAAAAGGCATAAAATAAATTGTGATGAAAATTGGTATGATTTTACATACCATAAATTGATGGACATAATTAAGTCAATTATGGCCATAGTTACATTTGGAATTAATTGATAATTTGAATAGGGAAAGTAATTCAAATTGGGGGATGATTAATTAAGAGTAATTAATCGTCTAGGACACGAGGTTAGGCTCTTTTGTTGTGTAAGACAACCCAGACCCGCCCGGCAAATCCAGCTGCCACAAATGCCAGTCTAATGTGGGAGGTCTTAGGCATAAATTAAATACGTAACAATTGTAAAGACACGAGGTTAGGCTCTTTTGTGGTGTAAGACTGCCCGGACCCGCCCAGCAAATCCAGCTGCCACAAAAGCCAGTCTAATGTGGGAGGTCTTTATGAGGTTACGGTCTTAATGAATTAAGAAACACTTAACTAGATAAACATGTAGTGGGACATGAGGGGGTTAAGTGGGTGCCTTGGGTGGCATGTGGAATCTAGTGGGTGCCTTGGGTGGCATTTGAAATACGAGTTAGGGAGCCGATCGCTTGGTGGTAGTGGGTACACCTAGTGGAGATAGGGGCAGGCGGCAACTTTGAAGGCAGCTAGGGGAGCACGAAACTACCTATATCATTACTAAGTCTGTAGGCGGGATTAACCTTAGGGTGACTAGTGGTGGTGCAGTATAGCAATTATCTTATAGTGTTGGTGTAGTTTAGTAAATATCTTATAGTGGTTTAGGTGCGCTTTAACGATATCGTTGTTCATCTTGTTTCCTTGTTGACTCTGCCATACTCAATGGTTCATGGTCATTTCCTGATTTTTCAACTTATGCCTTAGCCTAGTTACTTTGGTAATTATATTATTAAAGTTATCGCACTCGCCAGACTTTATGTCTGATCCCCTTTGTTTCCTCCTCTTTTCTTCCTTCTCCCCCTCCCAACACCAGGTGCTCAGGTTGGAACTAGCACCGGCGGAGCTTGATTTTGGACAACTGTGGTTCTTGCTTTTAGAAGATTGCTTGGATCACTGAAGTAAATTTCAGCCTCTCTTTTATTTCTGGATATTTTGTATTGGGGATTATGCCTTTCAATTTATGTACTTTGATTTAGTCAAGATGGATATTATGTACTCGGCTCTGGTTTTGATGATGTAATCAAACATATGTATTTTCTGCTGCAATGAAATAAAGTTTTAAAATTTTCAAGTACTATTTATATATGTCTTGTTGTTAAGTTTCTGTTCTATACTCACTTAAAATGCTCCATAGAAGTTAATGCATTCCCTTTGTGAGTAACATTAATGGACGTGGGGTGTTACACGTGGTATTAGAGCTGAAGGTTACTAGAATAAATATGAATTTTGAAAATGCTTTTTTCAAAAAAAAATATAAAGAAATACCTTCAAAAGTATGTTTTAAGGAAAGTATTTTCAAGAGAAAAGCTTATTTTAGAAAGCATAGCCCCAGTGGCCATATATCTTTCCTTTGGTTCTTTTGTATTGAATCTTTCCTTTTTCGTTTCAGCATGTCTGAAGCATCTGAGATACCAGAGGGTGTTCATGTACCCGGTTGGTTTCGTCAATATCTCGAGGCTAGGGCCGCCACCGCAGGTCTAGTAAATGCTCCTCCTCCTCCTCACGTCGATACTTTTGCTAAGATATGTAAGGACTTTCGGGCAATGGGTGGAAAACCTTTTCACGGGACGGAGACATTTTTTGAAGCTCAAAACTGGCTAAAGGAGGTGGAAGAATTATTTGGAATCTTTGAAGTGGATAATGGAAGAAAGTTCCAGTTAGCTGCCTGGCTAATGAAGGATGAGGCCCTTTTTGGTGGGAGGTCACTAATGGAGGACGCCCAGTCGATATATGGCCAGATTTTAGGCATTGGTTTGAGGCGAAGTTTCTCTCACGGGCTGAAGAGAATCTATACATGGAAAGGTTTCTAGCATTGAAGCAAGGGAATCTATCGGTGAAAGAGTATGTCAACAAATTCAATCAATTGGAAAGATTTGGCTTGGACTTGGTGAATACTCCTAAAAAGAAGGCCCTGAGATTTGTTAAGGGTTTGAACGAGCCGCTTCATGGGTTAGCTATGACCCACATCCCCATGGGGGCTACCTTTGAGAGACTAGTTGACATGGCGCTTATGCATGAAGAAGAGAAGGGCTCCAATGCTAATAAGGCACCCGAGAAGAAAGGGGATGAAAAGAAGCCGCGACAGCAACAACAAAACAGGAAAGGTGGAAAAGGCAATAATGCTAAGAGAAAGAAAAGATGATTTAACTGTGGGACACCCGGCCATCTAAGCAAAGATTGTAGGAAGAAAAATAAGACCGGTTGTTTCCACTATGGCGAAGCGGTACATCTGATTAAGGAAACTGCCCAAGGAAAGGGCAGAGGGCAGGGTCTACCTCGGGAGGACAGGTCAGGCTCTCATGGTGCCAGGGCAGGCAAGGCGACAAGTTCAGACTCTCGTGGTCCCACCGCTACAAGAACGAGGTAGAGCAATTTTCGTTGAAAGTTTAGTTTTTCTGTTTGATCATCCTGTCCATACTTTATTCGATTCTGGAGCATCACGTTCGTTTATCTCTACATCATTAGTTGAAACACTACACCTAGATACTAGTCTTGTTACAGATCCCTTAGTAGTCTCAAATCCTATTGGTGGTTCGGCACGTCTTTCTATGATTTGTCAGGATTTGAAAGTGTTTATCTTGGGCGTTGTGTTTGAACGCAACGCCTTTGTTCTTGGCTTCATGGGCTACAGTTTGATTCTAGGTATGGATTGGCTAACTAGATATGAGGCCATCCTAGATTGTGAAAGAAGGGTAGTTAGATTGTTGACTCGTTTTGGAAAAACCCTTGATATTTCTTGTGACCCTAGAGGTCCAGTAATGCTTAGCTACCTAGAATCCCTTGACGCATCCGATGATGATTTACATTCTGTTCCCATAGTCCGTGAATATGTTGATGTTTTCGATGAGATGAGGGGTTTACCCCAAAACGTGAGATAGACTTTCGAATGTATCTAGTAGATAATGCAAAGCCAGTTGCATTACTAGTGCGCCATATAGCTCCAAGAGAGAGAAGAGAACTCAGTAAGCAAGTGAAGGAGTTGCTTGAGAAGGGGTTCATCAGGCGTAGTATATTGGAGTGGGGTGCTCCAGCAGTATTTGCCACGAAGGCAGATGGGTCCCTTAGACTTTGTGTAGACTATAGAGAACTTAATAAGCTTACTAAGAAGAATAGACACCCACTGCCGAGGATTGACGATCTCTTCGATCAGTTAGTTGGCGTCTCAATGTTTTCGCAGTTATACTTAGCTACGTGTTTCCATCAGTTGAGAGTGGCTGAGGATAGCATAGACAAGAATGCTTTTAGGACTCCAGATGGTTTCTCCGAGTGGCTTGTGATGCCCTTTAGTTTGACAAACGCCCCCGCATACTTTGTTGACTTGATAAGTTGGGTGTTTAGGGAGTACCTTAATAAATTCGTGGTAGTCTTTGTGGACGACATCTTGATATTTTCTAAGAGAGAGGAAGAGCATGCCCTACATCTTAGGGAAGTGTTGGAGACTCTTCGAGCGCATAGCCTTAAAGCTAAATTTTCTAAATGTCACTTTTGGAGGAAGGAAGTGCGATTCTTAGGGCATGTGGTTTCCAAAGAAGGGATAGCCGTGGATCCTGCAAAGGTAGTGGCCATCCAAGATTGGAAGGTCCCTAAAAATGCTACCGAGGTGAGGAGTTTCTTAGGGTTGGTTGGCTACTATAGGAAGTTTATCAAAGACTTCGCAAAAATATCAGCCCCATTAACACGCTTGACGAAGAAGAACTTAGTTTTCACATGGGACGTAGATTGTGATGATGCGTTCCAACGTCTAAAGAGAGCTTTGACCACAGCCCCAGTCTTAGTGTTGCTAGATGGGAGTAAGTCATTTACCGTTTATATCGATGCTTATGGGACAGGACTAGGAGCAGTCTTAATGCAAGAGTGAAGGGTAATAGCCTATGGTGGAAGGCAGTTGAGAGTGCTTGAGAGAAATTACCCTACACATGACCTAGAGTTGGCCGCTATTGTTTTCGCGCTTAAGTCTTGGCGCCATTATCTTCTTGGAGAAAAATTCGAATTGTTCACTGACCACAAATCGCTAAAATACTTGTTCTCTCAGAAGGACTTGAACTTAAGGCAGCAAAGGTGGATGGAATTCTTAGCATCCTACGATTTCGAGATAGCATATACCCCTGGCAAGGGTAACGTTGTGGCAGATGTCTTAAGTAGGAAAAGGTTGTCCTTGAGTCCATTGTTTGTTGAGCGCCGAAGCTTAGAGTTCATCTATACGTTTGACTTTAAACCTTCCGTTGACTTTGTACCCGGTTTGCTAGCATCCTTAGTGGTCAGACCTACGCTTTTGGGATGGATTGGTGAGGCATAGCGAGGTGACCCATAATTGGTTGAGTTAGTACAGAAGCTCAAAGGAGGGGAGTCATCGAGCCATCTCAGTAGGTATACCCTAGATGATAAGGGTTGGTTACGTAGGGATGGTAGACTTTGTGTACCAAAAGACGAGGACTTAAGGAAGACATTCTTGATGATGCACATCGTTCGAAGATGACCATCTATCCCGGCGGGGACAAGATGTACATGGACATGAGACGAGTTTACTTTTGGGCTGGTATGAAGAAGGGCGTGGCCGAGTTTGTCGCTAGATTCTTGGTGTGCCAACAAGTAAAACAGAGCAAAAGAAGCCTGGTGGATTGCTTCACCCATTGGAGGTCCCACAATGGAAGTGGGAAAGTGTTTCGATGGACTTTGTTGACGGATTACCGAGATCTAGGGAGGGTAATACGGGGATTTGGGTCGTGGTAGACAGACTTACTAAGAGTGCCCATTTCATTCCCGTAAAGGGTAAGAGGACTGCTCCATGGTTAGCCTTCATATACATTCGAGAGATAGTTCGTTTGCACGGTGTTCCTTCTAGCATAGTGAGCGACCGCAATCCTATCTTTACTAGTGAATTTTGGAAGAGCTTGTAAGAGGCTGTAGGGACTCGGTTATGTTTGAGCACTGCATATCATCCTCAGACGGACAACCAGACCGAGAGGGTGAATCGTATTCTAGAGGACCTATTGAGGTTGTGTGTCTTAAACTTCGGAGGTACATGGGAGGAACATCTTCCGTTGGTGGAGTTCGCATAATAACAGCTTTCAGTCTAGCATTGGCATGACACCATTCGAGGCTCTTTATGGACGGCCGTGTCGTTCGCCTACATGTTAGTGGGAGTCTACAGATAAGATCTTGCTTGGGCCCGATATGATTAGAGAGACTTCGGAAAAGATCGATTTGATTCTAAGGAGGATGAAGACGGCGCAAGATAGGCAGAAATCTTATGCAGACAAGAGGAAGACAGATCTTGAGTTTGATATTGGGGACATGGTCTTTGTCATGGTGTCTCCATTATGGAACGTCATTCGCTTTGGGTCCTTTGGGAAGTTAGCACCAAGGTTCGTAGGGCCGTTTCCTATTAAGGAGAGGATTGGGCAGATGGCGTATAGAGTGGAGTTGCCCGAGAGACTTAGTGGTGTACACGATGTATTCCATGTATTACATTTGAGGAAGTGCTTGCACGAGACCGCGGAAGTGGTAGAGCCAAGCTTGCTTAGAGAGGTGGAGACAGAGCGTGATGCGACGATTCGACGAGCTCCTACGTGCATTCTTGGGTCGGAGATTAAGAAGTAGAGGAATCGAGAGGTCAAGCTAGTCAAAGTGCAATGGGGGATGATGAGAGCAACGCTACTTGGGAGACGAAAGAGAAGATGCATTCATTATACCCTTTTCTTTTCGAGGGTATGTCTTTTAATTTCTCCTTTATCGCTTACCTTGTACTTGTCTTATCTTTAGTATGTCCTCTCACTAGTACCTTTTACCTTTAGATAGGGTAGTGCTATGGTTGAAACATGTGTTTGAGACATGTTATGTATGATGGATGCATGTGGATGCAAGTGTTTGCTAGTGGTTGCTCGTGGATGCATATATACACACTTTAGGCACTAGACCGGCTCAGTCACTTCATATTGCGTATTGCATATAAACGTGTGTGAATATTTAAGTTAATGGTTGTATAATGGTTGTACCATCATATGGATGTTGCATTTTGGTGAATGGTTGTGCACGCATGTAGAGGTAATATGTACTGATAGGATTCTTTCGCATACATAATGGACGCATGGCACTATCATTTTTTGCATTAGGGAGGTCAACTGAATCAGTAGACTGCCTGATTTTGCAGTAGATAAGGAACATATACACACACTTTTAGCATATGTTCATACAACATTAGAAATTTTAAGGACAATGGATGCCTGTGTTTGATGGTTGAGTAGATGGATGATTGTATGGTAGGATGCACATTCTTCTTGACTTGAAGATTTCGGGGACGAAATCCTTTAAGGAGGGGAGAATGTAACACCCCGTAATTCTGTTAACACTAATATTCACAAATTAAAGAATAACTAATCTCATATGGTAGAATTAAGGGAAACAGGTTGCGCCAGTGTGTTCGTCTCGGAATTCTGGTTGAGATAGATCCGAGTTTGCATGAATTGGACTTCGTATGAAGAAGTTATGGCCATCGGAAGTTTCAGAAAATTCAAAACAGATTTCAGAAAATTCAAATTTCGGAGTCAGACAGGCTAGGCGGGAAAATTCCTGCCAGGGCCAGGTCGACCATAGCGCCGTCCTGCCCCCCGGGCAGATGTGTATGACCTGTTGATGACTATATGCTGACTCATTAGGGTTTCTGAAATGCTCTGATTGGTTGGGATTAATTCCGGGTTGATCGGACGGCTTAAACTAATCCTAAACTCTATAAAAAGACATGAAGACTCAAACCCTAAAATCAAAACAAAATTAGATACATGGCCTCCATGCCGTCACGTTGCAACTCAGCATTGCCGCCACTAATTAGAGAGGAAGAAAGCTAATCTAATTCAATTCTTTTCAACTTAAACAACGAATCTTCTTCAAGGGAAAGCTATTACAACTTCAGAACTCAGAATTCATAACTCAAGACCTTCTTTGAGTTGTGAGTTCGATAATTTTAATAAAATAATTAGAAAATTAATTGGACTGAGTTACGATGTGGACTATTTGGATATGATGTGAACTATTGGCCGCATGTTATTATTCATGTAGTAAAATTGTGATGTTTATGTTGTAAATTCTATGATGCTATCTTGTAAAGTTGTGATCATTTACGTTGTAATTTTATGATTGGCCTATGTATAATCGAATCACCATGTTGTTCATATACTAGTTTGGGTATGTTGATTCATATGATAAATCATAAGTATGTATGCCAGTTTAGATTTTTATCAAGACATGAATCATACGCAAGTTGGGGAAAATTATATGTATAACCTTATATGCTTCATGACATCTATTTTAGATCTAAAGTTAGGCTACGACATGTGTGAGTTATATGCCAAATTCTACATGCTAGTTTACATGTTTAAATGTAAGTTTACACCATTGTTATGTTGCATAAATCACATATGCAAGTTTATATGAAAATATGAGTTTGGAATATGAATCATGTTATGCAAGTTTGTGGTTACTGCCTATGCAAGTTTACACCTTTAGATGCAGATCTATGACATACATGATTTATGCAAGTTTGTGACCATTATCTCAACAAGTTCACACCTTTAGATTTGGGTCTATAACATATGTAGTTTTATACAAGTTGTAACTTTGACCTATGCATGTTTTAGATGTATAACATCATTCACACATGCAAGTTCACCCCTTATGTTTAGATCTAGTTTTAATTATATGTATGTTGTGATGTTTTCTCTTTATTCCATGAGTTAGACTATTAGAGTCTAACGAATATTTTACGTTAAACGAATAAGCTTACAATATGGGGTAAAAGGGGAAAATATTAAAAGATTTAATTGGCATATATGCCTTAAAAGGCATAAAATAAATTGTGATGAAAATTGGTATGATTTTACATACCATAAATAGATGGACATAATTGAGTCAACTATGGCCATAGTAAAATTTGGAATTAATTGATAATTTGAATAGGGAAAGTAATTCAAATTGGGGGATGATTAATTAGGAGTAATTAATCATCTAAGACATGAGGTTAGGCTCTTTTATGGTGTAAGACTGCCCGGACCCGCCCGGCAAATCCAGCTGCCACAAATGCCAGTATAATGTGGGAGGTCTTAGGCATAAATTAAATATGTAACAATTGTAAAGACACGAGGTTAGGCTCTTTTGTGGTGTAAGACTGCCCGGACCAGCCCGGCAAATCCAGCTGCCACAAATGTCAGTCTAATGTGAGAGGTCTTTATGAGGTTATGGTCTTAATGAATTAATAAACACTTAACCGGATAAACATGTAGTGGGACATGAGGGGGTTAAGTGGGTGCCTTGGGTGGCATGTGGAATCTAGTGGGTGCCTTGGGTGGCATTTGAAATATGAGTTAGGGAGCCGATCGGTTGGGGGTAGTGGGTACACCTAATGGAGATAGGGGCAGGCGGCATCTTTGAAGGCAGCTAGGGGTGCACGAAACTACCAATATCATTATTAAGTCTGTAGGCGGGATCAACCTTAGGGTGACTAGTGGTGGTGCAGTAAAAAAATTATCTTATAGTGTTGGTGTAGTTTAGTAAATATCTTATAGTGGTTTAGGTGCGCTTTAACGATAACGTTGTTCATCTTGTTTCCTTGTTTACTCTGCCATACTCAATGGTTCATGTTCATTTCCTGATTTTCCAACTTATGCCTTAGCCTAGTTACTTTGGTAATCATATTGTTAAAGTTATCGCACTCGCCAGAATTTATGTCTGACCCCCTTTGTTTCCTCCTTTTTTCTTCCTCCCCCACCAGCAGGTGCTCAGGTTGGAACAAACACTAGCGGAGCTTGATTTTGGACAACTGTGCTTCTTGCTTTTAGAAGATTGCTTGGATCGCTAAAGTAAAGTTCTACCTCTCTTTTATTTATGGCTATTTTGTATTGGGGATTATATCTTTCAATTTATGTACTTTGATTTAGTCAAGATGGATATTATGTACTTGGCTCTGGTTTTGATGATGTAATCAAACATATGTATTTTCCGCTGCAATGAAATAAAGTTTCTAATTTTTCAAGTACTGTTTATATCTATCTTGTTGTTAAGTTTCTATTCTATACTCACTTAAAATGCTCCATAGAAGTTAATGCATTCCCATTGTGAGTGACATTAATGGACGTGGGGTGTTACACTATAACTGCACTTAGACATGATGTTAAATTCAATTTGTTGTAGAAGCCTGCCCGAAACCACCTGGCAAATCCAGCATCCACAAGTTGCTAGTTTAATATAAGGGATCTAGTGCGTAATAAAAACATGTAACAGTGCTAAGATACGCGGTTAAGTCAACTTATGGAAGAAGTCTTCCCTGGAACCGCTCGGCAAATCTAGCATCCGCAAGTTGTAGGCTTGATGTGAGAGGTCTAGTACATAAGCATATATATATATATATATATATATATGTATATAAATGGATAGAGATAAATGGCACTAATTGTGATTAATGGAAATGAATAGAAATGAATAAGGAAACGAATGAAAGATAATTACAACAGTTAAAGAAGTGGAATGAACGAGGAATGATAATAACCTATTATAAATAAATTACATTAATGAGAATGTTATATAATAGGTAGGCTTGTCCAAGGGACTAGTGGAAATTATAACATAGGTTATAATAAACGATAATGTAACTGGAATAACTTATGTAATGGGATATGTTGTACTTAATTGTAAATTTAGTTACCTATAAGGACTACATAAGTTATATTAATGGAAAGGAAACTTATTAGTAAACCTCAGTTAAGAGAACTAAGTTAATAATTAAACAACGATAAGTTGTAGCGACAGTGTAAGATGAAATTATGATTAAATAAGAAATAATAAGGCAAACTTATGAAATGAAATAAGTTATATTTAATCATAAATAATAAGTGACGGGCTAAACAGAAAACATGTGAATTGAGATATACTTAATTTCATATTAAGTAGAACATATTACTGTAAATTGGACAAGGAATAATATAAAAAAATGTAGATTGCAGACCTTGAACTACAATCTAGAGATAACATGTTGTGGGCTTATTAATAAACTTAAATGGGTTAAGTTATGTGACTGAAATTAATAAACAAGAGGAACTTGGTAACTTTAATATGATAACCAAGTTAAATGGAAACTCGATGAGGTAAAGCAAGCGCATAATTGAATGTTTAGACATAGGGTCTAATAACGCATTAAACTGAGGCGCTTGGACTAGTCCGTACGTTTGAGGGTGAATAACACAATAAGGTAAATCATCATAGTGTCTTAAGGCATGAGTGGAGCGCACGTTCATCTGATTTTTCTGTCGGCTCCGGAGGACTGGAAGGGGAAGCAGGCGGCTTCTTGAGACGTGTAAGGTGCTCCTGGTACTCCTCTGTGCAGTGGTAGATGTTTAGGCTATGCTCACAGAGGTTGGGTCTGCGCGTTACTACAGGTGGGTGGGCCTTAACTGCAAACGTTGCTTTGCAGTTAGAATGCAATGACGAGGAGACACTACGATGATTCGGCGATCGCCTCAACGGGAGGCGGGTCAAGGCCAACATGGATAGCAGATGGTCGGGTACCTGTCATCGGCAGCCAGTGGGATGCGAAAAGACTAGAGCTAAACCCAAGACGCCATCCACCTTTCACTATCGAGGCACAGTGGTTGAGGAGAGACACCAATTCGATGTTTAGATTGTTTGTTAGGGGCAAGTTGCTTAACTCTTGTAGTCTTTACTAGTTGAGGGAGGGGCCGAGGTAGGGCCATAGCCACCATGAAAAACAGACCCAAGGGATATTTGTATTTTGAGGCCCTTAAAGGCGGGACTATACAGATACGGAAAAGCTATCGACTGAGTTCTGTGTTTCTTGTATATCCCTATCACGAAACTCGGTGCACATTAGAGGATATGTGCGGTTAATGCATCAAGTACGATTGACGATCCGTACATCAGAAAGTCTAGATACATGCATGTCTACTCTAGGTGGTGTATCGTAGACTCTGGGGCTGTAACACCCCGCATTTTTAATGAAATTAAAATTGTGTATATATATATATTATATGCATAGATATATTTGAGAGAAAAATTAAATAATGACAACAAAATTGCATGTAATAAGTTAATGCAGTGAAATGAGGAAAAAAATAAATAAAAGAAATTACATGCAATACATGAAATACGAAGAAATGCATGCGAACATTTAAAAAAAGGAGAATTTGAAGAGCCTCCAGAATTTTGTCATGAAATTAGTGTCATTGCCTTCGTGACGATTTTCTAGTCAATTTAGACCTATAGTTTGTAGAAAACTGATTTAGAATGAAGAAGATATATTTAAATTAAATATTTCCACAAAACATGAAAAAGAGGAATGAGAAAAGAATAATATTTAGCATCATTCTAAGGTTTGTAAACAAATGACTTAGTAGCTCATTTGGTTAGAACATGTGACTTGTATACAAGAGATTCTGAGTTCAATCCCCGCCAGCGTCATATTTTTGTTTTAGGGGAATGGCTAAAAAGTGGCTTAGTGTGAACGCAGTTCAAAAAGCGGTTTAGTGTGAAGAGGGTAAACTGGAAAGATAATTAAAAAGAAAAATAAATAAATAAATATATATATGTATATGTATAATATGTATATATATATATGACATGTGGGTGTCAACACCCCTGCTGCTGCGCATCATGTTGCACACATGGCGCATTTTTGTTGGTCAATGACGATTTTTGATGGATTAGGGCATATGTGGCATCCTCTGATTGGCTGGGTGATGTGTCATTGTGAATTAGATGGTTTAGATTGATCCTAAACTAATCTAAGGGCTCTAATTAATCCTACACATCTATATAAGCACACTAAACCTAAACCCTAATCTAAAATAAATTCATTCATGAGCCTATATGCTGTTGCATCCTAAACTAACCTAGCCTCTACCATAACAAATCAAATTCAAGCTAGAAGATAAAAATCAAAGTCTACATCAAGGGTTAAGCTTAACAGATTCAGAAATCAGATCCCAGAATTCAAGATTCGTTCTTTTTCTGTGAGTGCTAGTCACTTTTAGGTTTAAATAGATAAATGTGAATTGTGGTAGACTATGAATTGGGTATATGCTGTAAATCATGAACTTATGCAAGCATACTATGTCATTTTCACTAGATCTAATACATGGAAATTCTATTATGTTTTCTATGTGAATCTTGAATTACAATTATATTATGGTATATGTAAACTTGTTAATACAGATCTAACTTTCTAGATCTGATTACGGTGGTTCGATATGATGTTTATATGAACATTGATTTGTAACTGTGTTAGGATGATAGTACATTCATTAATTTGACATAACTTGGATCTAGATTTTGGTGTTAATCACCTTTCACTTGCTATATTATGATACCTTGGTATATGTGGTAAACTTGACATGTGAACCTAAACTAGTTATTATGCCACCCTGTCTATGCTAGATTTTGGTAATTGGACACCTAATATTCAATCTAGATCTCATTATGCTTGCCTAAACACAAGTTATTAATTTGATGTCCACTTTATTATATAATTATTGTAACACCCCGTATTTTCTGTGAACATTAAAGTAACAAATCAAAGTATACTTAATTTTTAAAAGAAGAATCAAGGGAAAGGGTTATGCCATTGCGTTTTTCTTGGAATTCTTCTTGAGATAGAGTTCGAGTTTGCGTAAATAGAACTACGTATGAAGAAGTTATGACCTTCAGAAGTTTCAGGGGTTTAAATAAAAACCAGCCCGAATTCAAATTCAAAGTTTCGAAATTTAAATCACACACCCGAGCTGGGCGGGAAATTTCCTGCCCACGAGCCAGGTCGACCAGGGGGTCGACCTGGGTAGAACAGGTCGACCATGGGGTCGACCTCCCGCTCCCTTTTCTAGATTCGTGGACAGATTCGTTTTTCTGCATTTAGATGCCTGTTCTGACTGGATTCGATGCTCCTAAGCAATTTAAACACCCCCAAACCTCACTTTCTCTCCACACAACTTCAATTCACCTATACTCTACCCTAATTCATATCAAAATAAATCTAAGACGGGGTTATGCTGCTCAAGTCCTTCGTAGAAATCAAGTTTAGAATTCAAATAGAGATTCAAAGGCTAATTCAATGACTTCAACAACTATTCTCTAAGAATCAAATCAAATCTAAATTAGAATAACAAATAGTCTACTTCAAGGGAGAGCTATTCAGTTTCAAAATATAGATCCCAGAATTCAAGACCATTCTATAATTTGTAAGTTCACGTTACTTTTATAAATAAAATTTAATTGTGATTCTGACATTGTAATAAATCAGGATCTGAGATTATGCCTGTCTTTCTATATCCTTTGGATCTATCTCATTGATAATATTATATCAGTTCTTTGTCTCTTCTTTCCATCTTCCCTTTTTGTTTTATAGCCAGGCTACTGCGAACCTGAGCTAGATCTCATAAGAGATGAGCGTACGTTGGAAATAAAATTGGGCATAATTGAGTAGTAACTGATTTGAGGACATAACACATGTTGTATTCAAAACATAAAGTGTATTGAACATATGACTTGGGATTTGAGGCATAAAGTATTGGACATAAGACTTGAGATTTGAGGCATAAAGTATTGGACATATGACTTGGGATTTGGGGCGTAAATTGAACTGTAAATATAAGGCATAGTACATGTTGTGGTCTAAGATGTAAAATTGGGACTTATATATATATGTATATATATGATAGTTTATGATTTGGAAGAAGAAGATTAAGGTGTATAGTTATGTATGGCTTAGGCATGAAAACAAGATTTGCCTTTGTTTTGTAAGTCAGTTACTTTTTAGATTTGAACACCTAAATCTAATTGTGACATGTAATAAAATGGATATGAGAATATGTTTGATGTATGATATCCTTTCATTGAAATCTGCGCTTGAGTGTATATATCTTTGGGAATCATTTTTGACTATGAAACTGGTCCAATCATATATATCCTTGTTTTATATCGGAAATGTAATCCTTTTTTTAAGTTCATGATATAATTTTTATCACATCTATATGCCGGCGATGTATTCCTTGCAAAACTTGTCTTTTTAGTACATCAAGTTTATTGGACCAGTAGTTCTTGTCATCATATGACTATGTCTATTCTTACGATGTTCCATCTTGCTTCTCCCCTTATATTATGAATCTTGAGTTGAATCTCGAAATACGTACATTATGAATGCGAAGGAAATTGGGTATAACATGAAGTTTACATTATTTGGCATAATTTGGAACATGTAACATGGCATAACTATTAAGATGCAATTTGACATGAATTATGGAATATGTAATTTGACATATTGAACCTAGAATTGGCATGAACGACAAAGTAGGAAGTCGGCATATAAATCAAGTTTTGGGAAATATTGTTATTTCGGGGTAACTTGAGCATTAAATCTAGATTGTGTGTAAATTGTAACATGACTAGTTTGGGTGAATTTGGTAATTAGCATGTAAAATCTAGATTTGGGTATATAGGGTAAATATGTAAATTAGTGAAAAGATGAATATGCCTAACCCGAGTTTAGATTGAGTTGTGGTGTAAAACTGCCTGGAACCGCCCGGCACATCCAGTAACCATAACAACACCTATCTAATGTGAGAGATTAGTGCATTATACCCAAGAAAACCCGAGGTTAGATTGTGTTGTGGTGTAAAACCGCCCGGAACCGCCCAGCACATCCAGTAACCTCAACAACACATATCTAATGTGAGAGGTTGGTGCATTAATAAATCGATTAATGCTAATGAACAAGATGAATGACTAGGGTTAAGTTCATATGAACACTTAACAAATATAACATGAATGACTAGGGTTAAGTTAATAGGAAACACTTAACTAGTATAGCATGATGAATGGTTGGGTTAAGTAATAAGAAACACTTAACTAATATAACTTGATTTGTGGTAAGGTTAAGTTAAAACAAGAGGGAAACACTTAACCAATATTGTGGTAGGGTTAAGTTAACACAAGAAGGCGACACTTGACCAAAGTAACATGACATGATGAGTTGGTGGGTTAAGTTAACTTGAATTGACTGATGACACTTAACCAATATAAAAAAACGAACCCGTGGGGTTAAGTAACAAGAAACACTTGACCAATATAACTTGATGGACAAATGGGGTTAAGTTAATAGGAAACACTTAACCAATCTAACATGATAAGTGAGAAGGGTTAAGTTAATAAGAAACACTTAACCAACATGACACGATGAATGGGTGGGTTAAGTTAACATGAATGGACAACACTTAACCAATATGACGTAATGTGCAGGAGGGTTAAGTACATATCAAATTGGTGTGTAATATTAGTACATATAGGCCCACAAAACTTAACCATTAAATAAATATGCTTGAATCGATGGGAGGGTTAAGTACATCTCGTGTAGGTGGGTAATATTAGTACATATAGGCTGACACAACTTAACCGTTAAATAAACATGCCATAATCGGTGGGAGGGTTAAGTACATCTCGTGTAGGTGGGTAATATTTGTATATATATGACGACAAACTTAACCAATAGTAAACCCTTTTAATGGGGACCCATTTCAGCAGTAACCCACATAGATGTATCATGGTACCCTAAAACTAAGCAGGGTAGGGCAAGATTACTGGGTTGATTATAAGTGGTCAAAACAGAGGCGGGGGTACATCAGCGTAGGTTTCGATGGTTTACGGGCATGCACGTACTACGGAGTGGGAAAAAATCAGGCACTGGGTACCCGTAGTTATAGACTGTGCATCTTGAATTGTGTCGGGTCGCTATCATAAGGATTGATACACCTTATGGTGGGACCAACACAGGGTATCTACACGAAAGAGAGGACTGATTGACACAGACACATGGAACATGAATACAAGTAAGGGAGCTGATCGATAGGATAGTAAGGGTACACCTAACATGTTCATAGTAATTAGGCTGATTGAGATGGAATCCTCACGATAGATGTACACCTGAAGGCTACCACAATTATGGAGATTGGGATTACGTTATCATTTTATACAGATTACTAGTTGGGACACTAGTTAGGTAGTGCAGAGATAGATATAGAAATAAAAATAACAAAGTAGTAGCGAAGCAGAGAAAGGGTAGAAGCACATTCAGTTTATCTTGCCTTATCATACCTTATGCTTATCCTATGTTATCTTGTTATCCCTGTTATCACGATATTGTCTTATATTCATTTTATTCATGTCATAATGCTTTTGCCTCTTTATATGCTGAAAGTCACTGGACTTGCTAGACTTATGTCTGACCTAGTTTTGTTTCGCCTCTTTTCTTCCGCCCCCCCCCCCCCCCAGGTTCACAGGGAGGATATGTTATCACTTAGCTCAGTTTTCTTTCCAAGCTCGAAGATAGTCGATGTATTGCTTTGGACTCTCTCTTCCACTGCTATGGCTGGTTCATAATTTATTGGGGAATATCATTGTTGATTTTATGCTTTTTCATATTTCGAAGTTTTTAGATCAAGACAGAAGTTCTATGTATTACTCTTAAATATGATTGAGACAACTGTTGTAAAAGCTTGACTTAACCACATTTTTTATAAAATGACTTTATTTTCCACTGCTTTATTTGTCTGTCTTGTAATTTACCTGCATCTTTTACCTAAAATGTTGCATCAAAGTTCAGGAATTCCCTTTGTGAGTGACCTTAACGTAGGTGGGGTGTTACACTTGGTATCAAAGCTGAAGGTTACCGGATCAGATAAAAGATTTAAAAAATTATTTTCAAAATGATTTTAAAAGAAGAATTTTCAAACGAAAAGTTTTGTTTTAAAGGCATATTCCCTAAAGCCATATGCTTTATCTTTTGATCCTCTATTCGAATCCTTGTTTTCTTTCTTTACTGAGTCTTCAGGGATCCTGGCTTTCTGGGAGGTAACCTCATCGCGGCATGGTTTCTTAGGCTTAATGAGACTACGATACCTGTCAAAGGGCGAAGAAGTGCCCAACTTCCATCTACAGCCGCTGTATTTTCAACTGTGGCTAATTTTCTTTCGATCTTTGTAGGATTTTCCATGCGATGGAAGCAGCTTTCAAGAGACCTATCAACAAGTTACACAAGGATGGCAAAGATGAGAATGAGGGAGTTTGGCTAAGGAGCAAAACCAAAGGATGAAGAACTCATGGATATAGACTTGGTTCACAAAGGAGGGGAGGAAAGAACAGTAAAACCTAAAACAAGAGGATGTATCTTTATTATGGTATAACGGGTCGTATAATTAAGGACAAGGGCAAGAACAAATGACATGATTTTCAGGAGAGCAAATGTGTACTCTCACCGCCAGCGTACCTAAGAGAGAGGTAGTAAGGTTTCTGTTGAAAGAGTTTAGTTTTCCTCTTTGATCATCCTATTATTACTCTTTTGATTTTAGCTCTTCACGTTCGTTTATATCTGCTTCCATAGTTGAGTCTCTACACCCTAGAACTTGTATCGTAGAGGATCCCATTATTGTCTCAAATCCAATTGCTGGTTCGGCTCATTTATCTTTGGTTTGTGAGGATTTGAGAATTACTATATTAATGCTTATGTTTTTGGATTCATGGGCTATGGGTTGATTCTAGGCATGGATTGGTTAGCTATTAATTGTGAAAGGAGGGTAGTTAGACTTTCAACTTGCCTCGGGAATACCATCGAGATTTCAAGCGATCCTAAGGATCAGTTTGTCTTAGCTACCTATAATCACTTTATGTATCTATCGACGATTTTTGATCAGTTGGAGTAGTCCATGAGTACGCAAGATGTTTTGATTAGGGTAGGGATTTCCCCCATAAAACTCGAGATAGACTTCCGCATATGTAATGACCCGCATCTTCAGGGGTATTATAATTAATTTATATAATTATATAAATAGCGATTTAGAGATTATAATGGTCGTTGAATTAAATAAGAGTGAATATTTAATTTAAATAATAATTAAATAATATATCTAATTCTGAAATAGTCGAAAATAGTGAATTGACAATATAATGTGAACTGGACAATTCAAAGTATATAATTCAGTTTAGAGTTGAATTATAATAACGAATATATTATATAAACAACAGATGAACATATAAATTATAATATAATTATAATCGAGCTCGAAATGGCGCTGCAGTTCGTAAATTGGCGATTCGAACTTCAACTAAATGCACAGGACCCGTTTTAAATCGGATTTCTGTGAAACAAGAAACATTGGGAGCTGGTGGAGTATATCTTTCTAATGGAAGAGAAAAATCGGGATTTCATCGTGTAGATTTTGATTTATGTCCAAATCAAATTTTAGAAAAGTTGCTGTGGAATTCCTTTATAATTTATAAAGGAATTAATTATATTTTAAAAAGGGATTTCATTATAAATCGAATATCGATTTAATCGGGATTTGAAATATCGAGTTAGAAATTCATATAGGAATATTGTGGAGCTGTATGGTATTCCACTGTGAATATACATGACAATATTTATTTATAAATATTTAATTTAATTATATTTAAATATATTTATATATTTAAATGGTTCATCCAGAGCTTTAAAATAAGCCACTTTTGCAAACGAAGTCGGAATTCGACGAAACTAATTTTGTTGGATCCGCAACGTCAAATAGTTGTTAGATTTCCAGTTTCGTGACTTTTAGAGTCACTGTGTGGTCGTACGGATTTTTAGAGTGAGAAATAGTCAGTATTTCGACGGTTAAAAATACGTTGTGTGAGCATACGAAGTCGGAATTCGACGAAACTAGTTTCGTTGGGACCGTAATGTCGAACTCTACCTACATGTCCAGTTTCGTGATTTTTGGGTATCACGTGTGATCATAGGAATTTTTAGAAGACGAATTAACAAAAAGAATATTCCGAGAATATTCCCTACCCTAAAATATCTTCTTTCTTTTCCCTTATAAATAAGCCTACACCTTCTAAACCTAATTCCTAATTATTCTCACGGTCAAAAGGAAAATGTAACGAAAAGGAATTTCGCTCGACTCGAATCAATCGCCAAAACCGACCCAGACCGTTCGAAACGCCTGATTGTTTCGAGAAGATGACAAAATAGAACGCATACGGAAGAACATTTCATTGTATATCACAACAATTCATCAAATTACAAGAATATACAGAGTATAAATGAATATTACAAAGAAATATCAGAGATTTAAATTACATTTAAATACGTCGCAACGGAAATAATACAAAACACAACTAGAAGGAGATATACGGATACAAAGCTTTCCGGATATCGTTCCAGCTGTAAACCAGGATCCTGTGAATATAAATCTGCAAAACCAAAACTACTAACTGCCCGTGTCAAAAATAAGGGCACCCAGAGTTTAGGTTAAAATAATAAACTCCAGGTCAGTCATGTGACTGGTTTGAGAACTAAAACAGTTATTAATCTTTATTTTAAATTTCGGTAAATCAAGGGACCACGCCGTATAACACGGAACGGGTTTCCTCCCGAGAATACCAGTGCATATAACAATAGCGCCATGCTAAATAAAGAACAATGAAGCAATTATAAGACCCAGTTCCCATCACACAATGCAATGCAAGCCGGAGGTTAGGGTTTTTACCTTATAATAGCCAAGAATGCTTGATACGTTTAAAACAAATCATTTGATACTATTATAAGTGCATAGTGTATAAAACAACTTCAAATCATAAGTATCAATCATAGACGGCATAAGCGCCCCATCCCACTATGTCGCCATACTAGGCTCTACAAATAAAACCGCAAATGTCACGTATCTGGAAGTTGGATTTCCATCTATGAACCGAGGCAAAAGATAGTCCTCAACCGATTCGAGACAATCTAGCCTACCATGTCTTAGGATCAGAGCTCGAGTGACCCTTGGATCGTCAGGGCCGGTCCACCGATGTGGATTAAAATGCCTGAACACTACGTTTCCCCGCCCTTTGGGGCGCAAATGAGCCAATAGATGACTCCATCGGATCCGGATCGTCCGATCAAACCGAGGCGCCTCGCAACAGAAACAATCACATAAGTCAAACTCGTCAGGGCGTGTAAAACCAATGACGCCACTTTTAGCTAGAAAGAAATGCATGTCCTCCCTGAGGTCCTTCTCCCGTTTCTAGTTCATACCGGGTGTGAAACTCGCGAATCAAACGTTACCCAAAGCTACGCCACAAAGGTCGTGCTTCGATCATCAACCTCAAGACTTTTCTTTTCAACAAAAGCCTTGATCATTTGCCACTTAGGCATGCCACACAGGCAATTCACTCTATGCGTTTGATATCCATCGGTATATAACCCCTGAGCTCGTACGTCTCAGAGAAGGGCGTTAAGCAAGAGAATAAATTCTCCGCCGCCAAACAGATATATATTTAATAGAAATCAATCACACAGACTAAAATCCAATGTCAGACACACAGTCCATTTACAAGTTCGTTCTGGGTCTGAACGAAACCGGAGGCACCTAGTACCTCGCATATCCATCGATCTCCAAGTACGTCTGGACGATCCCCAACTGTTTCCATCTTCTTGGGTGTACATCCCAATCAAGATCATTAGTAATCACCCAAACAACGTGAAGACCTCCGGTCTTCGACCACCGTCTTCATCTTCGACTTATCGTCGTATCAGTTATTCAGAATGGGATAAACCCGGTCTTCCCGAATAACTCGCGTATATAATAAACATGTGTTACACAAACACAACATACGCCTCATTCCAATTCAGAATATTCGTTTATTCAAATATTCTTCTACTTTGGGAAAGGTTCCCATTAATGTTATCAAAGATAAATTCTTTAGATTTATTCTTTAGTCTTCTTTGAATATCAATTCAAACTAGTCGGGATTAGCGAATCACACCGGAATAATCATTTATTTTATTTCCCAATCCCCACTTATTCATCCCATGAAGTAAAACTGGTAATACCTCATATCTAACACCACGGTGTTATTGGTAAATTCAATTACCATTTCACATTCAAATCTAATTAAAGATTTAACTATCGCCTGGAGTAAAACTGGTGATACTCCATTCTCGATCATTTCAATCTAATTAAAGATTCATTAAAATTCCACTTAGTTTTAATCTTCACAGAAATCAATATCATGTCTTTAACTGGGTTAAAGAACCAATGTCATTTAAATCACGGCCCACAATAAACCCAAAATCACATTCATTAATTATCGGGTTAAAGAACAAGTGTTATTTAAAACACTGTTCACGATAAACCCAAAAATAATACCAGTTCAATTCTAATTAAATATTATTTAATTGGTACAATTCATTAAATCTAAATAAAAAGATTTAATCTTTTTTCTCAACTGGGTTTAAGAACAGTGTTAATGAAGACACCATTCACGACAAACCCAAATCCCATTTGATATTAAATACAAGGCTCTGAATAGAAAATATATCAGCTTATATTCAATATCAAATTCTACGACCAACAAATATCGTAATGGAAATAACGATATTAATATATCTTTCAAATTTCCCAAAACAATATCTGTATAATCACGAAATCCAACATCGAAATATTCCAAAGACAATTTCGATTCAAATCCATTCCCACTTTATGTATTGGAAATTCTGGTTATTTTTAAAACAATTTCAAATCCACTTTATTTATTTTAGAAATAAATAGAATTATAATTCTAGTTTAAAACTAGTTCATTTCAATAAAAATCTATTTTTATCTTTTCAAATATGGAGTTTTTCATCCCAATTCTTCACAAATCATTTCTTATGATTTTACATAAATTATTACTATTTTTAATAATTTTATCAAGGCCCGTACAGTCGATTTCCACCAACGGCCATCGAACTGCACTTACAACGACCTTTTTCAATTTTGATTTGGACATAATTCCAAATCCAACCGTTAGATTTCAAATTTCTAATATTCGTTAGGAAGCTCTTTTCGATACGAACCCAACGGTTCCGGTTTCAGGAGAATCCGACGGTCGGATCTCCCGTATTATCCGTTCGAAGTCAATGGTCGAAATTCGCGAACTGCCGCGGCGCGGCGCGTTCTATTCAGGCCATTATATTATATATATAATATATACTTCGTCGATTTCCTTTCGAAATGAATTTTATAAATCGTTTTAAATTCATTTTCAAAACGGTTTCAACTTCATATTCAATTTCAAATCAAAATTGAATTTTCCAATATAAATTCATTTTAAATTCATTTCAAATTGATTTCACTTCAAATCGATTTTAATTCGATTTGAATTCATTTTCTTGTCAATTCAATTCAATTCGAATCTGTTTTATATTCAATTCAACTCGAATTCGTTTTACATTCTATTCAATTCGAATTCGTTTTATATTCGATTCAATTCGAATTCGTTTTATATTCAATTCAATCTAATTCGAATTTCAATTCTTTTCAATATAATTCGAATTTCAATTCTTTTCAATATAATTCGAATTTCAATTCTTTTCAATATTCATTGAAAAATGAATAAAATCAATTTAAATCTCGTTCGCGTCAAAATGGCGTCGATCTAATTAACACGGCTTCATATATTTCTATTTTCAAATATTCCATTTCAAATATTTCTATTCAAATATTTCTATTCAAATATTTCTATTCAAATATTTCTATTTCAAATATTCTATTTCAAATATTCTATTTCAAATATTTCTTTTTCAAAACTGGAATGAGGCCCAATCAATTACCATATAATGTTAATTATATGGATTTTCTACAGCACATGTATACAATAACAACGATGGATAATCAACCATCATCCAAAGTGCATTCTACACTGTATAAGCATCGAATATAAATATTTAACGCTTATAACAGTCTGTCAATCAATCGATCGACATACAACAACAAAAATCGGGATTAGTGTACGTCAAATATCATCCCAATAACCGTGTGGCGTTTCAAACAATCAAACACAGATTTTATTTGTGCAGTTGGGCGATGTGTAAAATCTATCGTCCCAATCAATATCAGTCAGATGTGTGTATATAAACAAATCGTCCGATTTGTTTATTTTTTTATTTCATTTCATATACACGTTAAAAATTCTATTTTTAACTATAAAATATTTTCCACTATAAAATATTTTATTTCAATTATATACATGTTTTATTTCATTTCATATACACGTTAAAAATTCTATTTTTAACTATAAAATATTTTCCACTATAAAATATTTTATTTCAATTATATACATGTTTTACGTCATTTCACATCACATCACACAATCAACTACACATCAAAATCAAACAAACAAGCATACAAGCCGTCCATGGTCTGTGGACGACGGGTGTCGGGTGTTACTAAACACCGTCTGCATCCTAGTATATATTGTTAACTAGAAAACAAAATTAAAAGGTGAGAAGTTCTCACCGACTAGCTAAACCAAACTTCTCGACTCTTCATATGTAGAAAATATCCGCCGTTTCTTCTTTCGTCACTTTCGTCATCCGTATTCACTACATGTATAAAATTCGAATTTTTACTTTGCTATTCAATATATAAAAATCGAATTTTTACTTTGCTATTCAATATATAAAAATCGAATTTTTACTTTGCTATTCAATATATAAAAATCGAATTTTTACTTTGCTATTCAATATATAAAAATCGAATTTTTACTTTGCTATTCAATATATAAAAATTGAATTTTTACTTTGCTATTCAATATATAAAAATCGAATTTTTTACTTTGCTATTCAATATATAAAAATCGAATTTTTACTATGCTATTCTATATAAAAAGATTATATTTTTACAAATCTACTTCATAGAAAAAACTAATCTTTACTTCATGAAAGATCTAATCTTTATACTTCATTCGTATATAGGAAAAATCCACTTTATATTTCATTCAATAAAAATCACAATTTTAAAGGCATAAATAAGTAAAAATAATATTAAAACTTACAGTTCCTTTTCAGTGAGAAGGGGGGTTTTCCCGTCGGTATTGGAGGGGGTTGGAGTGCTCGAAGTGCCGGAGGGGGGACTCGTGGAGGTGGCGTCGCTGGTGGGGTCGGAGGCCAGGCAAGGGGGTTCGGGTTTGGGGATTGGAAGCGGTGGAATGGGGGGGCGCAGCATTGAAATTGAGGGGAGGAAAGGAGGGAGAGGGGAATGAGGGGCAGAAGGGGGGTCGGGTGGTTTCTTTCAGGAGAGAGGAGGAGATTGGGGGAGGCGGCGGCGGCGTTCAACCGGGGGGGAGGGGGGCGACGCGATCGCGATCCCCCTTCCATTTTCTTTATCTTTTTCCTGAAGAAATGGAAATGGGGGGCTGTGAGGAATTAAGGAAGAGAGGAGAGAGGGTTTTTTTTAATTTCAAAAAGTTGACTTTTTTTATTCGACCTCTAAACGAGGCCCACCGTCTGTCGTCCATAACTAATTACCCCCATTCCGAACACAATGGAATATGTATCGCAGGCTGATTCGATCGCTTTGATCAGTTTTCGTCAAAATCAAAATATAACTCTATATATTGAATTTGAATGCACATTTCAATTTTCTGGGGTCACATACTAACTCGTAAAATTCTAGAAAAATATTTCTAGCTTCGTATTGACGATACGGTCCTAACAAAACTAGTTTCGTCGAATTCTGAGACCATTTGAAAAATGGCCATTTTTCAGTCGTTTAAAATCAACTGAAACTGACAGAACACGTTTCCCTTTGCCACGCTCACATATTGATTCGAAAAATTACGAAAATTGGAATCTAGCAATAACTTGACATCGCGGATCTAACAAAAGTGGTTTCGTCGAAATCCGAGGTCGTTTGCAAAATTTCCATTTTTAAGGGCCTGAATTCCATAGCGACTAGTCAGAATTTTCAACTGGACATATCTTTTTATCCCCGCTACGAAATTTTGATTTTTCGGATTCGTTGGAAAGATATTCTCGAAAAGATTCGAATATTTTTGGTTTCACTAAAATCCGGTTTATTTTGCACCCGGTACATTCAATTGAAGTTTGAAATCGAATTATCGAACTACCGCGCCATTTTCAATTCCTTTTATAATTTAAAATAAATATTTATATTCTAACGACGAACTATATAAATACATTCGTTCGAATTCTATTGAAAATAAATTTCTCATCGATATTATTTAAAATAATTCATTTTAAATAATCAAAATTCGCTAAAATTGCCAAAATAAAAATTTTAAATTGGCCCAGATTTCCGGGTTATTACAATCTCCCCCACTTAAAACTTTTCATCCCCGAAAAGGAATGAAGCCGAAAGTTGTTTAACAAATCAACTCAACTTCCATTCTTTTCATTACGGCTTAAGTTTTTCAACTTCCCAGTTTCTAAGAACTTTTAAAAAATTTCAAAAATTTGGCTACCACCCTAAATTTTCAAAAAAAATCACCATAACCTCCCCTGCACCGGGAGCACCGGGACAATCCCGAAATTGCCATACAGGCCCTCTGATCTCAAAAAGGAAAAGAAAAAGCCAAGCGGGTCATAAAATCATCATCACCCAAACAAAACAGTAAATTATAATAAACATGTACCTATTTGTCGGGCAAACAAATTTTATTCTTCTGCTCTAGCCTCCTTGCTATGACCTGTTTAATGTAAGTACATGTATATGCATGCAATTGCGACTAATTTTCAATACAATTCACTCTTTGGTACCATTAGGCTAAATGGTTCAAAATTATCAACCAAATAAACAAACAACTCAAACATCAATCAATTAGTGGATTAACGTTTCAAATTCATAATTTTGATACATATACAAAAAATCATGTTTTTGATGCCAAATCACAACAAAACAAAAAAAATCTATCTATATAAGTTTTGGTTCTCACACCAGTCTAATGGAAATATATAGATATCACACCTTCGTCACTCGAAAATAAATACTGGTGACAGTATACTTCATCATCAGGATCATGTCCGGGCGACTAGAGTGTGACTCTATATTTATCTAATATATTAAAACTTCCAATATGCGGATCAGACGTATACGCAAAATCTATATATACTGGATTGTCCACATCAATATAAATAAATAACCAAATACGAATAATTGATTTAAATTTTCGAAACAAAGATTTTTTTCACTTTAAAAATATACTCTGCACACTCGTTCTAGGATACTACCGATCCCATCTCTAACGAGTCTTTCTCATTGGATGTTACTAATCTAATATCTGATGAATTCTTTCGTATGGTTCTAATGTGTCTTGTTCTCTGAGCTTTGTAAACCTAAGCTCTAATACCAAATGTAACGAAAAGGAATTTCGCTCGACTCGAATCAGTCTCTAAACCGACCCAGACCGTTCGAAACGCCTGATTGTTTCGAGAACACGACAAAATAGAACGCAGACGGAAGAACATTTCATTGTATATTACAACAATTCATCAAATTACAAGAATATACAGAGTATAAATGAATATAACACACAAATATCAGAGATTTAAATTACATTTAAATACGTCACAGCGGAAATAATACAAAACACAACTAGAAGGAGATATACGGATACAAAGCTTTCCGGATATCGTTCCAACTGTAAACCAGGAACCTATGAATATAAATCTGCAAAACAAAAACCACTAGCTGCCCGTGTCAAAAATAAGGGCACCCAGAGTTTAGGTTACAACAATAAACTCCAGGTCAGTCATGTGACTGGTGTGAGAACTAAAACAGCTATTAATCTTTATTTTAAAGTTCGTTAAATCAAGGGACCACGCCGTATAACACGGAACGGGTTTCCTCCCGAGAATACCAGTGCATATAACAACAGCGCAATGCTAAATAAAGAGCAACGGAGCTATTATAAGACCCAGTTCCCATCACACAATGCAACGCAAGCCGGAGGTTAGGGTTTTTACCTTATAATAGCCAAGAATGCTTGATACGTTTAAAACAAATCATTTGATACTATTATAAGTGCATAGTGTATAAAACAACTTCAAATCGTAAGTATCAATCATAGACGGCATAAGCGCCCCATCCCCACTATGTCGCCATACTAGGCTCTACAAATAAAACCGCAAATGTCACGTATTTGGAAGTTGGATTTCCATCTATGAACCGAGGCAAAAGATAGTCCTCAACCGATTCGAGACAATCTAGCCTACCATGTCTCTGGATCAGAGCTCGAGTGACCCTTGGATCGTCAGAGCCGGTCCACCGATGTGGATTAAAATGCCTGAACACTACGTTTCCCTGCCCTTTGGGGTGCAAATGAGCCAACAGATGACTCCATTGGACCCGGATCTTCCGATCAAACCGAGGCGCCTCGCAACAGCAACAACCACATAAGTCAAACTCGTCAGGGCGTGTAAAACCACTGATGCCACTTTTAGCTAGAAAGAAACGCATGTCCTCCCTGAGGTCCTTCTCCCGTTTCTGGTTCATATCGGGTGTGGAACTCGCGAATCAAATGTTACACAAAGCTACGCCACAAAGGCCGTGCTCCGATCATCAACCACAAGACTTTGCTTTTCAACAGAAGCCTTGATCATTTGCCACTTAGGCATGCCACACAGGCAATTCACTCTATGCGTTTGATATCCATCAGTATATAACCCCTGAGCTCGTACGTCTCAGAGAAGGGCATTAAGCAAGAGAATAAATTCTCCGCTGCCAAACAGATATATATTTAATAGAAATCAATCACACAGACTAAAATCTAATGTCAGACACACAGTCCATTTACAAGTTCGTTCTGGGTCTGAACGAAACCGGAGGCACCTAGTACCCCGCATATCCATCGATCTCCAAGTACGTCTGGACGATCCCCAACTGTTTCCATCTTCTTGGGTGTACATCCCAATCAAGATCATCAGTAATCACCCAAACGACGTGAAGACCTCCGGTCTTCGACCACCGTCTTCATCTTCGACTTATCGTCGTATCAGTTATTCAGAATGGGATAAACCCGGTCTTCCCGAATAACTCGAGTATATAATAAACATGTGTTACACAAACACAACATACGCCTCATTCCAATTCACAATATTAGTTTATTCAAATATTCTTCTACTTTGGGAAAGGTTCCCATTAATGTTATCAAAGATAAATTCTTTAAATTTATTCTTTAATCTTCTTTGAATATCAATTCAAACTAGTCGGGATTAGCGAATCACACCGGAATAATCATTTATTTTATTTCCCAATCCCCACCTATTCATCCCATGAAGTAAAACTGGTAATACTTCATATCTAACACCACGGTGTTATCGGTAAATTCAGTTACCATTTCACGTTCAAATCTAATTAAAGATTTAACTATCGCCTGGAGTAAAACTGGTGATACTCCATTCTCGATCATTTCAATCTAATTAAAGATTCATTAAAATTCCACTTAGTTTTAATCTTTACAGAAATCAATATCATGTTTTTAACTGGGTTAAAGAACCAATGTTATTTAAAACACGGCCCACAATAAACCCAAAATCACATTCATTAATTATCGGGTTAAAGAACAAGTGTTATTTAAAACACTGTTCATGATAAACCCAAAAATAATACCAGTTCAATTCCAATTAAATATTATTTAATTGGTACACTTCATTAAATCTAAATAAAAAGATTTAATCTTTTTTCTCAACTGGGTTTAAGAACAGCGTTGATGAGGACACCATTCACGACAAACCCAAATCCCATTTGATATTAAATACAAGGCTCTGAATAGAAAATATATCGGCTTATATTCAATATCAAATTCTACGACCAACAAATATCGTATTGGAAATAACGATATTAATATATCTTTCAAATTTCCCAAAACAATATCTGTATAATCACGAAATCCAACATTGAAATATTCCAAAGACAATTTCGATTCAAATCCATTCCCACTTTATATATTGGAAATTCTGGTTATTTTCAAAACCATTTCAAATCCACTTTGTTTATTTTAGAAATAAATAGAATTATAATTCTAGTTTAAAATTAGTTCATTTCAATAAAAATCTATTTTTATCTTTTCAAATATGGAGTTTTTCATCCCAATTCTTCACAAATCATTTCTTATGATTTTACACAAATTATTACTGTTTTTAATAATTTTATCAAGGCCCGTACAGTCGATTTCCACCAACGGCCATCGAACTGCACTTACAACGACCTTTTTCAAATTTGATTTGGACATAATTCCAAATCCAACCATTAGATTTCAAATTTCTAATATTCGTTAGGAAGCTCTTTTCGATATGAACCCAATGGTTCTGGTTTCAGGAGAATCCGACGGTCGGATCTCCCGTAATATCCGTTCGAAGTCAATGGTCGAAATTCGCGAACTGTCGCGGCGCGGCGCGTTCTATTCAGGCCATTATATTATATATATAATATATATAATATATACTTCATCGATTTCCTTTCGAAACGAATTTTATAAATCGTTTTAAATTCATTTTCAAAACGGTTTCAACTTCATATTCAATTTCAAATCAAAATTGAATTTTCCAATATAAATTCGTTTTAAATTCATTTCAAATTGATTTCACTTCAAATCGATTTTAATTCGATGTGAATTCATTTTCTTTTCAATTCAATTCAATTCGAATCCGTTTTATATTCAGTTCAACTCGAATTCGTTTTACATTCTATTCAATTCGAATTCGTTTTATATTCGATTCAATTCGAATTCGTTTTATATTCAATTCAATTCAATCTAATTCGAATTTCAATTCTTTTCAATATAATTCGAATTTCAATTCTTTTCAATATAATTCGAATTTCAATTCTTTTCAATATAATTCGAATTTCAATTCTTTTCAATATTCGTTGAAAAATGAACAAAATCAATATAAATCTCGTTCGCGTCTAAATGGCGTCGATCTAATTAACACGGCTTCATATATTTCTATTTTCAAATATTCCATTTCAAATATTTCTATTCAAATATTTCTATTCAAATATTTCTATTTCAAATATTCTATTTCAAATATTTTTTTTTTCAAAACTGGAATGAGGCCCAATCAATTACCATATAATGTTAATTATATGGATTTTCTACAGCACATGTATACAATAACAACGATGAATAATCAACCATCATCCAAAGTGCATTCTACACTGTATAAGCATCGAATATAAATATTTAACGCTTATAACAGTCTGTCAATCAATCGATCGACATACAACAAAAAAAATCGGGATTAGTGTACGTCAAATATCATCCCAATACCCGTGTGGGGTTTCAAACAATCAAACACATATTTTATTTGTGCAGTTGGGCGATGTGTAAAATCTATCGTCCCAATCAATATCAGTCAGATGTGTGTATATAAACAAATCATCCGATTTGTTTGTTTTTTATTTCATTTCATATACACGTTAAAAATTCTATTTTTAACTATAAAATATTTTCCACTATAAAATATTTTATTTCAATTATATACATGTTTTATTTCATTTCATATACACGTTAAAAATTCTATTTTTAACTATAAAATATTTTCCACTATAAAACATTTTATTTCAATTATATACATGTTTTATTTCATTTCACATCACATCACACAATCAACTACACATCAAAATCAAACAAACAAGCATACAAGCCGTCCATGGTCTGTGGACGAAGGGTGTCGGGTGTTACTAAACACCGTCTGCATCCTAGTATATATTATTGACTAGAAAACAAAATTAAAAGGTGAGAAGTTCTCACCGACTAGCTAAACCAAACTTCTCGACTCTTCATATGTAGAAAATATCCGTTGTTTCTTCTTTCGTGACTTTCGTCATCCGTATTCACTACATATATAAAAATCGAATTTTTACTTCGCTATTCAATATATAAAAATCGAATTTTTACTTTGCTATTCAATATATAAAAATTGAATTTTTACTTTGCTATTCAATATATAAAAATCAAATTTTTTACTTTGCTATTCAATATATAAAATTCGAATTTTTACTTTGCTATTCAATATATAAAAATCGAATTTTTACTTTGCTATTCAATATATAAAAATGGATTTTTACTTTGCTATTCAATATATAAAAATCAAATTTTTTACTTTGCTATTCAATATATAAAAATCAAATTTTTACTTTGCTATTCAATATATAAAAATCGAATTTTTACTTTGCTATTCAATATATAAAAATCGAATTTTTACTATGCTATTCTATATAAAAAGATTATATTTTTACAAATCTACTTCATAGAAAAAACTAATCTTTACTTCATGAAAGATCTAATCTTTAAACTTCATTCGTATATAGAAAAAATCCACTTTATTTATATACATGAAAATCCGATTTTTATATTTCATTCAATAAAAATCACAATTTTAAAGGCATAAATAAGTAAAAATAATATTAACACTTATAGTTCCTTTTCATTGAGAAGGGGGGTTTCCCGTCGGTATTGGAGGGGGTTGGGGTGCTCGATGTGCCGGAGGGGGGACTCGCCGGAGGTGGCGTCGCTGGTGGGGTCGGAGGCCAGGCGAGGGGGTTCGGGTTTGGGGATTGGAAGCGGTGGAATGGGGGGGCAGCTTTGAAATCGAGGGGAGGAAAGGAGGGAGAGGGGAACGAGGGGCAGAAGGGGGGTCGGGCGGTTTCTTTCAGGAGAGAGGAGGAGATAGGGGGAGGCGGCGGCGGCGTTCAACCTGGGGTGGCGACGAGATCGCGATTCCCCCTTCCATTTTCTTTTTCTTTCTTTTTTCCTGAAGAAATGGAAATGGGGGGGCTGTGAGGAATTAAGGAAGAGAGGAGAGAGGTTTTTTTTTAATTTCAAAAAGTTGACTTTTTTTATTCGACCTCTAAACGAGGCCCACCGCCTGTCGTCCATAGCTAATTACCCCCATTCCGAACACAATGGAATATGTATCGCAGGCTGATTCGATCGCTTCGATCGGGTTTCATCAAAATCATAATATAACTCTATATATTGAATTTGAACGCACATTTCAATTTACTGGGGTCACATACTAACTCGAAAAATTCCAGAAAAATATTTCTAACTTTGTATCGACGATACGGTCTTAACAAAACTAGTTTCGTCGAATTCTGAGACCATTTGAAAAATGGCCATTTTTCAGTCGATTAAAATCAACTGAAACTGACAGAACACGTTTCCCTTTGCCACGCTCACATATTGATTCGAAAAATTACGAAAATTGGAATCTAGCAATAACTTGACATCGCGGATCTAACAAAAGTGGTTTCGTCGAAATCCGAGGTCATTTGCAAAATTTCCATTTTTAAGGGCCTGAATTCCGTAGCGACTATTAAGAATTTTCAACTGGACATATCTTTTTATCCCCGCCATCAAATTTTGATTTTTCGGATTCGTTGGAAAGATATTCTCGAAAAGATTCGAATATTTTTGGTTTCACTAAAATCCGGTTTATTTTGCACCCGGTACATTCAATTGAAGTTTGAAATCGAATTATCGAACTACCACGCCATTTTCAATTCCTTTTATAATTTAAAATAAATATTTATATTCTAACGACGAACTATATAAATATATTCATTCGAATTCTATTGAAAATAAATTTCTCGTCGATATTATTTAAAATAATTCATTTTAAATAAGCAAAATTCGCTAAAATTGCCAAAATAAAAATTTTAAATTGGCCTAGATTTCCGGGTTATTACAGAAACCGCCGCCATCGTTCTTTCTCCACAAACCAGAAAATTTCTTCTTGGAAAATCATCAGAAATCCTATAAATCATCTCGTAAATGTTTTCCAACTCCTCAGGGAATTCGCCTTCTGTGGGTACCATTTTCTATGAGTGCGGCTGTCCTTCTTGTCGCTGAGCTTTACCGTCGTTCCAGTCCAGGTTGAGGGGCAGTAGTGATGTCGATAAGGAGAGGGAAGGTGGCTCGAGTCTCAGGCAAAAGCTGGTGGTCATCGGCAAGGCGTCGCGCCTGTAGCAAAGGGAGGGCCAGAACGGGATTGAAAGAGGAAGGTTTTGGGTATGTTGCTTTGTGATCTATGGTGGGAGTTGAGGAATCGAGCATGGAGGAAGTACGGGTGAAGCTGGAGTGTTAAGCTCTTGTAGTTGTTCACGTTTTGTTGGGGAGGTACAACAGAGGTGCGGTTTGATGTTAAGGGATTCTGTGCAGGTCGAAATGAAGTAAAAAGGAGCAGTCCAGTTTCTCAAGACGAGATTTTTATCATTTGACGAAGAAGAAGCAGGCACGGAGTTGTTGTATAGAGGAAGAAAAAGGGGTAAATTGTTTGGAAATGGTCTGTTATATTTACTGGAGTACGAAAGCAAGAATTGGTTGAAGTTAACTGTAAATGGGGTTGAGCGTGAAAATGAGGAAACATGATCGAAGTCTTTAGGAGTTTGAAGGGGAAAAAGGTCTGAGCAGCGTATTTTCGAGTTTGGGGAAGAAGAATCGTAAGTGGGCTTGAGTTAGTGGGTCGGGAAAATTCAACAAAACAAGATCTGATAGGATCATATGGACGGACACTACACGATGGAACTGACTGGAAGTTCATCGGAACTCGTTACAATTTATATCAAAATAAATTATCCGTCTGAATCAAGCGATGGTTATCGTTATTAACGATGATCGTCCAATGTGAGTAAATCTCACCAACTCTGAACAGTTTATATTTTCAAGTTGTATTTTTAGAACTGTTAAATATTGGCTAATTGACTGTGTGCCGACTGTTTGATTGAACTGCTAGTCAGTTAGTTGAATTTCTATATTGATTCTGTTTAACAGAATATATCATATGGAACTAAAAGTGATGTTGATTTTATTGTGTAACATCTGTGGATGCAGGGAAACAGGTTGGAGGAATCCGAAAGTGCCTTCATGAGTCCGCTGAAGTGGTTGAACCAAGCATTCTTGAAGACGTGGAAGTAGAAAAAGAGGCAACCTTAAGGAGAGCTCCAATTCGTATTTTGGGAACATAGATCAAGAAGTTAAGGAATCGAGAAGTCAAATTGGTGAAAGTTCAGTGGAGTGAAGCCGATGAAGATGCAACTTGGGAAACTGAGGAGAAGATGCGTGGGCTTTATCCATTCCTTTTTGAGGGTACATTCTCAATTTCCTTTCCTAAGTAGCATATCTTTCTCTTTGCTATCCGTGTTTATCCTGTTTATCTTGTCATACGAACCTTAGGTAGAAACCCTTTGGATGAAACATGTATTTGAAACATGTTATGCTTGATGGTTGCAAGTGGGTGCAAGTGTTTGCAAGTGGATACTCGTGGATGCATGATACACATTAGGCACTAAGATCGGCTCACATACTTTCATGTTGCATATGCATGAGTGCTTATACTTATTCATGGATGAAACTTGTTATGCTATCACGTGGATGTTGCATATGGATGAATGTTATATGCACTCATGTAGAGATTATAAATTATGTTAGGAATTTGCATACATATGGACTCATTTCACTAACATGTTTTGCATTAAGGGGGTTTACTGAATCAGTAACCTCCTGATTTTCGCATTAGGTAAGTACATATACACACACCTTTGCATATGATCATACAACATTTAGAATCCTTTAAGGACAATGACTGCACGTGGATGATGTTTTGAGTAGATGAATGATGGATGGTAGGATACGTTCTTCCTAACTTGGAGATTTCGGGGACGAAATCCTTTAAGGAGGGGAGAATGTAACAACCCGTATTTTTGAACAACATGTTATAACATAAATCAAGGCAGAATTAAACTATAAAATTTGAATCATGGGAAACGGGCTGTGCCAATGCGTTCGTCACGGAAAAATACGTGAAATAGAGTCCGAGTTTTTGAAAAACGGAGTCCGTATGACCAAGTTATGGCCCAATGAAGTTTTCAGAAAATTCCAAGCCCAAAAACAGTTCAAATTCGAATTCAGATTTAAATTTCAGCCAAGGCAGAATGGGCGGGAACTTTCCCGCCCCAGGCAGGGTCGACACCTGTGTCGACCCCCCCCCAATGGGTTGACACCCATGTCGACCCTAGGGTCGACCCCCCCCCCCCCCCCCCCGGTCGGACCAGTTTTTCTGGTGCACCATTTTGACAGGTTAGGTCTTGCTCTGGAAGTTTCTGATGGGATTTGACAGACCTGATGTGTTTTAGGGTTAATCCTATGGTCTAAATTAACCTAATCACCTATAAAAAGGCCCCTAGACCTAGCCTAAACCCTCATTAATCATTCCTACAACTAAACTATGCCAAAATATTCACCAACCATGGCCTCCATCTTCTTCATGAAAGCATGAGTGTCTCAAATCAATCTTTGTCATAAAAGAGCCATCTTTCTTAAGTAAAAGAGCCTTCTTTCTTTCTCGTTGGAGTTATTACTTCTTGTTTCAAGGCGTTTAAGTGGAGCTTATTATTTTCTTTGCGGATTTTGCTTGTGGCTTCGTCTCAATCTTTATATATATTGATCTAGATCGCATAACCGCTCATTGTAAGCCCTATACTACTCTTAGATTCTAACTATAAAGTTAAATGTGATATGTTGCAAGTTGAGTTTGGGCCTAAGAATGATATATATGCTTTGATCTTATCATGTTATGCATGAATATATTCTATGCATGTTTGTAAACCTATGATCTTATCATGTTATGCATGAATATATCCTATGCATATTTGAAAACCTATCACCTTGACCTTGTGGGCTAAAAGCTATAAGCTTTATGTTGAAATGTTGCATTATATAACATGAGGACTCTTATAACCTTTATGATAACTTGCACATAATACTATATGCGAACTTTTAGCCATCATCCTATGGCATTCATAATCATGTTTCACCTATTTGCTTAAGTTGATATTATACATGTTTTGAGGCCTATGATGTAATATGCAAACTTATGAACCTATTTATGCCTCATATGCCACCATGTTTAACTTGTGGCCAACCTTATTACCTTATGCCCTTTTTGTCATGCCTTTTGCCAAGCTCCCCCTTTTGATCTATGTTATGTTATGCGAAACGTGCATGCGATGGGAATACGTTGGGTTGGGTAATATTAACGACATGAAACATGATTTTAAATATGACATGAACATTGACTTGTGATTGTGTTTGTAAACATAATGGTGGACATGACACTTAGAAAATATGAGTGTGGCCAACTCGAGGTTGGGTTGAGTTTGTAGCATAAATCTACCCGGAACCGACCGGCTTAACTAGTGGCTACAAGCAATAGGACCCAATGTGAGTAGTTGGTCATGTTGCACTAGAAACCCGAGGTTAGACCAAGTTGTGGTGTAAAGCTACCCGGACCCGCCCGGCTTAACTAGTAACCACAACAAAGTCTAATGTGAGAGGTTGGGTGCATTAAAATAATTAATGCCACATAATAGGGTTAAGTCATGGACCACTTGAATACTTAACCAAATAAACATGATGGGTTGACGTGGTTAAGTCATGAACCTTGGGTACACTTAACCAACTTGATACTTGATTGGGTAGGGTTAACCACATTTAACCCGCTAGAAACCCTAGTTACGTGGTCCTTTTCACCAGTAACCCTCTTGATTGTATCATGATACCCTAGGGACTAGGCTAGGGTGGGGCACGATTACTGGGTTGACATGTAAGCGACCAAAGCGACGGCTGAGTAGGTGCGCCGGTGTAGGTTCAGGCGGACTATGGTCGTGCACCTGGTCCGGAGTTGAAAAAGCAGACACGGGCACCCGTAGGTTTAGACTGTGTGTGCTTGATCTGTGTCCGTGGTTGGCACTCTAGGGCTTGATACACCCTAGGGTGGACCTAGCACAGTTTGACTACACTTCGTGATTGGGCCGTATGAAACCGACACTTGACGAGTTAGGCTTATAGGGAGCCGATCGACTAGACCGAGTAGTTGGACCTCGATTTAGGTCATTTCATGATGTGGGCCAGCTTTGGGCCAAGGGATCATTTCTTATACTTGACATGGATTGGAATACTAGTACACCCCCGTTGCAACTTAATCTTGTATATGCGATGCCACACTTGATCTATCTTGTTAACTTTTTCACCATACCCGTTATCACCCTACATCTCATCTCTGTTTTACATGTTCAGTTAGCTTTATTAGTTTTTATACTAATAGTAGATAGGACTTACCAGTCTTTTTGACTGACCCGTTTTCTTTCGCCTCTTTTCTTCCGTTTCCCCCCCAGGTTTGCAGCGTGGGAACACTGTTGCCTCGCTGGATCTTTTGCCGCTTTTCTGGATAGCTCACGTATGGTTTGAGCAAGCTATGGCCTTATGCTACTTTTGGGATAGTTACTTTACGTTTCTTTTTCAGTTTTCAGTTTATGTACTAGACTTTGTTTTATGGGAAAATAATGACTAAATACTTTGATGTAACTTGACTATGGTTTTGAAATGCTAGTTTTATCCGCTGCTTTATTTACTCTGTTTTTACTTACATGTTCTGTCTTGTGATATCTGCATGCATGTTTACCTTGTTTAACGCCCCTCCAAAGTTAGTGTCCTTGCAAGAGTGGCACTGGCGGAGGTGGGGTGTTACAGGTTGGAGGAATCCGACTGGATTCCTCAACATTTATTTTACTGTTTTTCATATATTGTGATATATGATGTGATATATAATCTACTGTCAATTATATGTGTTTGGACGATATTGATCATCGTGATTTGATATGTTGAATACCATAACATACCGGAATGTTGATAAGGGAATTTTCAAAGTGATATTGAAAATAAAATATTTATAAACTGGAATATTTATAAATAGGAGATATTTAGAAAGGGAATAATTATAAAATCAAAGAATTTTATAAAACGATTATTTACTTAGCAAGTAAATAGAAGTGTAAAACGATATTTATTTAAGAAGTAAATAGACGCATAAAGAAAGGTATTTATGTAGAAAGTAAATAAATAGAATAAAGGAATATTTAGTTGATAAATAAATAGAACAAAGGAATATTTATTGGGAGAATAAATAGGATTATAAAAGGAAATTAACGAGATAGAAAAGAGTTAGTCGGTTAGAGTTATCAAATAGAGTCATCAAATAGGAGTCAATTGAATGTAGTTATTCGAAAGGAGTCAATTGAACATAGTTATTCAAAAGAAGTTAATCGAACATAGTTAATAGAAATTGAGTTAAACAAGATTAGAAACTGACTTGGGATTAGTTAAGTTGAATAGTTTTCTGAGTATCGATCTGATGTTGGTTTCGGCCTTCGGGGTTTATACTTAGAGAATTGTTCTCCTACTAGTTTACAGTCAGGGACTGATAGTTGTGAAATGATAGTAATATATAAATAAACAATGGAAATGTTTTCCAGTGTTAATAACATATATTTTCTAAACATAGAAAATAAGGATATATATATATATATACATGATTGATGATTGATTGATAAAATTTCCATTTGGAAATAATATCGTTGTCTGCACACGTGTTTTTCTTTGATAGTTAAATCACAGACTATCAAAGTTTTGACCATTTTAACGTTGTTAATATGGAGAGACCGGTTAGATTATTATCCAAAGAACCACTCTGTATTGGCATAAGCGTTGCAAATCATATATGCCAAAGATAATTGAAGACGGAGTAAAGTGCAAGGGCTATTGTATAAGTCTTAGATAATAGTGCCTAAGATGGATGTACTGAATAGTGCCTTCGGTTCATCCTGTTCCTGGATAACCTGTATGGATGAATGTCTGATAGAGTATTTCCAGAAAGGTCACATACATTGATTTCTTCAACCGTACCAAGAGTAGAAGTGGAGAAGGAAACTTCTTTAGCTAACACGTAATGTACTGTTGTAGACGTCAGTTAGTGATTTTCGATGGATCTGACAATGTGGCATTCGAAGTGAATTTGATGCGATGATGAAGCGTAACCTCAAGCCTCATCAACCGGAAAATGACAGAAATCGGGCAGGCAGCATGGCTAAGTCGGTCGCTCCGAAGTAGGGTGTATAATCACCTGATCTATAGTTCCATTTACTTCTAAAAGTCTATTGTTGATGTTGACCCATTCGGGAAACAGTTGATAATCCCAACCGTTGGTGATATACATTCGATACACTCAGGCGAAATGAGTGGTCGGTCATGTGTGGCCGGGTTGCAAGATGTTCTTGTTCAACCCAGTGTATTCCTTTCTAGAGGTACACTAGCGAAAGGTGGTTCCATAACTTGTCATAGTTGGAAATCCATTACCCAATACGTGCTTGCGGTTTTGATTGTATATTATATATGTAGAACGTGAGATGAAAGCGTTTCTGCTAGATGATTATTATATTGTGGTTGATAGACATTATTATAATAGCAAAAGGTTTTTGATATTGGATTCTCATAAGGGAAAAACCCGTTCCGTTATACGGCGTGGTCTTATGAGATATCATTTACCTGCTTGAACTGTTTTAAACTGTTTTACTCATACCAGTCCCATGACTGACCCGGAGTTTATTTATTTGTTTCCCTAAACTCTTGGGTGCCTAAATTTGTACGTGCAGTCGAGTAGTCGGGAATTACGGATACTTGAAGAGCTGGAGCAAGAGGCTTCAAGATCATATAGTTATAGTTTATTTTCCGCTGTGTTGTAAGTGATGTACTTTGATAATGATATGTATGTTCAAGTACAGATTTATATTTCAAGGATATGTTATCTATTATATGTTATTCGTTCCGTTATGAGGTTCGTGTTACTCTGATGTTGTGTTCTTCTTCTTCTTCTTTTCTAAGTTTCTATCTTATCTTTCCTCATTCTCTAGTTTCTTTCATTAGTCATCCGGTATTTTTCGATGTTTGGTTAGTCATCACTGAGTTTATGGTGATAACCAAAGTCGACAAAAATCCTGGACATTACAGTTGGTATCAGAGCTTAAGTTAAATGAATTACCTTGGCTCTGTGGCGTGACTCAGTAGAGATGGGGTAAGTAAAACCCTAGATTGAGTTTGAGTGTATATATACGAGTGAACGTATTTGTAGATGATATAAAAATAATTTTATATTGTGGAGATTATTGGTTGAGTCGTTTATGAGTTCTGGTTGATCAGTTTGATCCACTGTATCGGTAGGAGTTACTAAATACTCGAATACGATGGGTCGACACGATATGTTTTGAAAAGAGGGTAAATTAAAATAAGTTTACCCAAGGTATATCTTGATATAGAGAATATATATATCAAAAGTATATATATTGGTTATTATTATAATCGAGTAAGATTATAAATTAAATGGTTATGTAAATAACCAATCAGAATTCATATAAGTGAAATACGTGAAATCAGATGAATTAAATCTGAATTTACACCATAAATTGAATTAAAATTCTAAAAAATTGGACAAGTGTTTGTAAATGGATTCAGATTAAAAATAAGGAAAATCTAAGATCCTGGGAGATTTTAAATTGTTTTACAAGCAGTGTGAATTATATTTTGAAATGAATTTCAAAATGAAAATGTTTAGAAATGGTTTTATAGTATTGAACTCACTTCGATCGCTGGAAAATAGATTCTGATAATGATAGCTGCATCATCAGTATTCATTTTCGAGTTGTAAGTGACGAATTACTACCAGAGATACTGTTTTGATTGTGTTTTGGGAAAGACAAGTTGTGTTGAATTTTAAAAAGGAAAATTTGATTTTTGAAAGGTGTAAACTGTTTAAAATTCCCAGGGAAAGACTGTTTGAATTAAAAATAAATTTAATAGAAATTTATGAAAGAAAATTTGAATTAAAGTAAAGCCAGTAAAGTGGTAACTGAGATTGAATTAGAATGATATCAAGACAAATTGGATTGTGAGATACAAATTTGAAGTGTAATGTGATAATCAAGTTAAGAGTTGGGAATCGAGAAGAAACTCGGGTTAAAATGATATTTGGCTCGGATATAAGCGAATGGTGGTATTGTGGATAAAAGCAGATTGGAATTTGATTAGGATAACATTGGTATATGCTGAGTTGATAGCATATGGAAGTGATAGAGTTGATATGCCCGACAAAAAGGTACAAGTTTATATTCGATATAAGCATGAGATTTATGAGCCGATTTGGCAAGCCGCTTGGCTATTAGATTTTCTTTTGGGTTAGGAAAGGCCCAGAGAGGCGAGTTGGAGTTTGACCTATTGACCAGTACAAAGAAGGTGCTGGCGAAATATTTCGAAAAGTTAAGGAGTTAGAAAATTTTCAGGATTTTTGATAATTTTCGTTGATAAGAATTAATTAATATTTTAATTGAAATTAAATTGGTTCAGTTGAAACTGAAGATTTAGAAGTGAACAAATAGGTTTTAACCAGTCGATAGAGTTTGTTCTCTACCTTAGCAATTTCGAGGACGAAATTATTTTAAGTGGGGAAGAATGTAATGACCCGCATCTTCAGGGGTATTATAATTAATTTATTTAATTATATAAATAGCGATTTAGAGATTATAATGGTCGTTGAATTAAATAAGAGTGAATATTTAATTTAAATAATAATTAAATAATATATTTAATTCTGAAATAGTCGAAAATAGTGAATTGACAATATAATGTGAACTGGACAATTCAAAGTATATAATTCAGTTTAGAGTTGAATTATAATAACGAATATATTATATAAACGACAGTTGAACATATAAATTATAATATAATTATAATCGAGCTCGAAATGGCGCTGCAGTTCGTAAATTGGCGATTCGAACTTCAACTGAATGTACATGACCCGTTTTAAATCGGAATTCTGTGAAACAAGAAACGTTGGGAGCTGGTGGAGTATATCTTTCTAATGGAAGAGAAAAATCGGGATTCCATCGTGTAGATTTTGATTTATGTCCAAATAAAATTTTAGAAAAGTCTCGGTGGAATTCCTTTATAATTTATAAAGGAATTAATTATATTTTAAAAAGGGATTTCATTATAAATCGAATACCGATTTAATCGGGATTTGAAATATCGAGTTAGAAATTCATATAGGAATATTTTGGAGCTGTATGGTATTCCACTGTGAATATATACGATAATATTTCTTTATAAATATTTAATTTAATTATATTTAAATATATTTATATATTTAAATGGGTCATCCAGAGCTTTAAAAATAGCCACTTTTGCAAACGAAGTCGGAATTCGACGAAACTAATTTTGTTGGATCCGCAATGTCAAATAGTTGTTAGATTTCCAGTTTCGTGATTTTTAGAGTCACTGTGTGGTCGTATGGATTTTTAGAGTGAGAAACAGTCAGTATTTCGACGGTTAAAAATACGTTGTGTGAGCATACGAAGTCGGAATTCGACAAAACCAGTTTCGTTGGGACCGTAATGTCGAACTCTACCTACATGTCCAGTTTTGTGATTTTTGGGTATCACGTGTGATCATAGGAATTTTTAGAAGACGAATTAACAAAAAGAATATTCCGAGAATATTCCCTACCCCAAAATATCTTCTTTCTTTTCCCCTATAAATAAACCTACACCTTCTAAACCTAATTCCCAATTATTCTCACGGTCAAAAGGAAACCGCCGCCATCGTTCTTTCTCCACAAACCAGAAAATTGCTTCTTGGAAAATCATCAGAAATCCTATAAATCATCTCGTAAATGTTTTCCAACTCCTCAGGGAATTCGCCTTCTGTGGGTACCATTTTCAATGAGTGCGGCTGTCCTTCTTGTCGCTGAGCTTTGCCGTCGTTCCGGTCCAGGTTGAGGGGCAGTAGCGATATCGATAAGGAGAGGGAAGGTGGCTCGAGCCTCAGGCCAAAGCTGGTGGTCATCGGCAAGGCGTCACGCCTGTAGCAAAGGGAGGGCTAGAACGGGATTGAAAGAGGAAGGTTTTGGGTATGTTGCTTTGTGATCTACAGTGGGAGTTGAGGAATTGAGGATGGAGGAAGTACGGGTGAAGCTGGAGTGTTAAGCTCTTGTAGTTGTTCACGTTTGTTAGGGAGGTACAACAGAGGTGCGGTTTGATGTTGAGGGATGCTGTGCAGGTCGAAATGAAGTAAAGCGGAGCAGACAAGTTTCTCAAGACGGGATTTTTATCATTTGACGAAGAAGAAGCAGGTACGGAGTTGTTGTATGGAGGAAGAAAAAGGGGTAAATTGTTTGGAAATGGTCTGTTATATTTGCTGGAGTACGAAAGCAAGAATTGGTTGAAGTTAACGGTAAATGGGTTTGGGCGTGAAAATGAGGAAACAGGATCAAAGTCTTAAGGAGCTTGAAGGGGAAAAAGGTCTGAGTAGTGTATTTTTGAGTTTGGGGAAGAAGTATCATAAGTGGGATTGAGTTAGTGGGTCGGGAAAATTCAACAAAACAAGATCCGATAGGATCATATGGACGGACACTACACGATGGAACTGACTGGAAGTTCATCGGAGCTCGTTACAATTTATAGCAAAATAAATTGTCCGTCTGAATCAAGCGATGGTTATCGTTATTAACGATGATCGTCCAATGTGAGTAAACCTCACCAACTCTGAACAGTTTATATTTTCATGTTGTATTTTTAGAATTGTTAAATATTGGCTAATTGACTGTGTGCCGACTGTTTGATTGAACTTCTAGTCAGTTAGTTGAATTCTATATTGATTCTGTTTAACAGAATATATCATATGGAACTAAAAGTGATGTTGATTTTATTGTGTAACATCTGTGGATGCAGGGAAACAGGTTGGAGGAATCCGACTAGATTCCTCAACATTTATTTTACTGTTTTTCATATATTGTGATATATGATGTGATATATAATCTGTTGTCAATTATATGTGTTTGGACGATATTGATCATTGTGATTTGATATGTTGAATACCATAACATACCGGAATGTTGGTAAGGGAATTTTCAAAGTGATATTGAAAATAAAATTTTTATAAACCGGAATATTTATAAATAGGAGATATTTAGAAAGGGAATAATTATAAAATTAAAGAATTTTATAAAACGATTATTTACTTAGCAAGTAAATAGAAGTGTAAAACGATATTTATTTAAGAAGTAAATAGAAGCATAAAGAAAGATATTTACGTAGAAAGTAAATAAATAGAATAAAGGAATATTTAGTTGATAAATAAATAGAATAAAGGAATATTTATTGGGAAGATAAATAGGATTATAAAAGGAAATTAACGAGACAGAAAAGATTTAGTCGATTAGAGTTATCAAATAGAGTCATCAAATAGGAGTCAATTGAATATAGTTATTCGAAAGGAGTCAATTGAACATAGTTATTCAAAAGAAGTTAATCGAATATAGTTAAAAGAAGTAGAGTTAAACAAGATTAGAAACTGACTTGGGATTAGTTAAGTTGGAAAGTTTTCTGAGTATCGATCTGGTATTAGTTTCGGCCTTCGGGATTTATACTTAGAGAATTGTTCTCCTACTAGTTTACAATCAGGGACTGATAGTTGTGAAATGATAGTGATATATAAATAAACAATGGAAATGTTTTCCAGTGTTAATAACATATATTTTCTAAACATAGAATATAAGGATATATATATATATATATATATATATATATATATATATGATTGATGATTGATTGATAGAATTTCCATTTGGAAATAATATCGTTGTTTGCACATGTGTTTTTCTTTGATAGTTAAATCACAGACTATCAAAGTTTTGACCATTTTAACGTTGTTAATATGGAGAGACCAGTTGGATTATTATCCAAAGAACCACTCTGTATTCGCATAAGCGTTGCAAATCATATATCCCGAAGATAATTGAAGACGGAGTAAAGTGCAAGGGCTATTGTATAAGTCTTAGATAACAGTGCCTAAGATGGATGTACTGAACAGTGCCTTCGGTTCATCCTGTTCCTGGATGACTTGTATGGATGAATGTATGACAGAGTATTTCCAGAAAGGTCATGTACATTGATTTCTTCAACCGTACCAAGAGTGGAAGCGGAGAAGGAATCTTCTTTAGCTAACACGTAATGTACTGTTGTAGACGTCAATTAGTGATTTTCAATGGATCTGACAATGTGGCATTCGAAGTGAATCTGATGTGATGATGAAGCGTAACCTCAAGCCTCATCAACCGGAAAATGACAGAAATCGAGCAGGCAGCATGGCTAAGTCGGTCGCTCCGAAGTAGGTTATATAATTACCTAATCTAGAGTTTCATTTACTTCTAAAAATCTATTGTTGATGCTGTCCCATTCGGGAAACGGTTGTTGATCCCAACCGTTGGTGATATACATTCGATACACTCAAGCGAAATGAGTGGTCGATCATGTGTGGCCAGGTTGTAAGATGTTCTTGTTGAACCCAGTGTATTCCTTTCTAGAGTTACACTAGCGAAATGTGGTTCCATACCTTGTCATAGTTGGAAATCCATTACCCAATACGTGCTTGCGGTTTTGATTGTATACAATATACGTAGAACGTGAGATGAAAGCGTTTCTGCTAGATGATTATTATATTGTGGTTGATAAACATAATTATAATATCAAAAGGTTTTTGACATAAAGATAATTTGGATTCTCATAAGGGAAAAACCCGTTCCGTTATATGGCGTGGTCTTATGAGATATCATTTACCTGCTTGAACTGTTTTAAACTGTTTTATTCGTACCAGTGCCATGACTGACCCAGAGTTTATTTGTTTGTTTCCCTAAACTCTTGGGTGCCTAAATTTGTATGGGCAGTCGTGTAGTTGGGATTTACAGAAACTTGAAGAGCTGGAGCAGGTGGCTTCAAGATCGTATAGTCATAGTTTATTTTCCGCTGTGTTGTAAGTGTTGTACTTTGATAATGATATGTATATTCAAGTATAGATTTATATTTCAAGGATATATTATCTATTATATGTTATTTGTTCCGCTGTGAGGTTCGTGTTACTCTGATGTTGTGTTCTTCTTCTTCTTCTATTTTAAGTTTCTATCTTATCTTTCCTCACCCTCTAGTTTCTTTCATTAATCATCCGGTATTTTTCGATGTTTGGTTAGTCATCATTGAGTTTATGGTGATAACCAAAGTCGACAAAAACCCGGGTCATTACATCATATGTCTACTTGACAATGCAAAGCCAGTTATGCGATCAACGATAGTTTTGGAGCAAGATTGGCGAGGATAGCCAGAGTCGGTTAAGTGCTCAGTTGTTTGGTTGTTTTGCTAGTATCATCTCACGTAAATCATCCAAATTCGGATAAGGTTTTCCTTGGGTGCTTTTCTTATATTGGTTTAGGCCTTATGGGCTTGTACTTGAGGGATGTCGAGTTCGACTAGGATGGTTTGCGTGAGAACTAAATGGTTGTGGCAGGTGCCCAAAGTAAGACTAACCATAAGAGAGGTAAAAAGCACATAGCAACCTTTAGCTTTAGACCCTCAGATTTGTGACATGATGGATAAGATAAGTAGAGGAGAGACCTCTAATAATCTTAGTATATACACTTGGTATCATGGCTAAAGCCTGTTTATCTTGGGAAGATAGTTCGACTACATTGGATACCCTCTAAGATAGTAAGTGATCGAGGTCCTGTCTTTACTAGTGTGTTTTGGAAATGGAGGTCAAGAAGCTTCGCAATTGTGATGTCAAATTAGTTAAGGTACAGTGGAGTGAAGCTCAAGAATACGCGGCGTGGGAGACTGAAGATAAGACACGCGCATCATGCCCTTTTTCTTGAGGATATATCCTTGATCTCTTTTTCTAGGAATTCTATACATGTTTGTTTCTATCTTTTTAGATACATTCTCTAGGTCATATCTTCAATCCTTAGGTAGAAGCCAATGGTTGTAAATATGTGTTTGAATCATGTTATGATTGGTGGTTGCAAGTGGTTGCTCGTGGATGCATATACATGCATTATGCACTAGATCGGCTCAGTCACTTTCATATTGTAAATGCATGAGTGAATATATGAACTGAAACTTTATGTCTTAGCATATGGATGATGCATTTGTATGAATAATTGTGCATTAGTGTAGAAGTTATAAAGTGCGATTAGGAATAATTTCATACATGATGGACTCATGGAACTGACATAATTCGCATTGAGGAGGTCAACTGAATCAGTAGACCACCTGATTTTGCATTAGATAAGGACATGTACACACACTATGCATATGATCATCAAAGCATTAGAAATCTTTTTAAGGATAATGGATGCATGTGATTGAATGGTTGAGTAGATGGAAGTTGGATGTTAGGATATACGTTCTTCCTAACTTGAAGATTTCGGAAACGAAATCCTTTAATGAGGGGAGAATGTAACACCCCGTATTTTCTATGAACATTAAAGTAACAAATCAAAGTATACTTAATTTTTAAAAGAAGAACTAAGGGAAACAGGTTATGCTATTGCGTTCGTCTCAGAATTCTTCTTGAGAAAGAGTCCGAATTTGCATAAATCAGACTCCATATGAAGAAGTTATGATCTTCAGAAGTTTCAGGGTATTAAATAAAATAAAAAAACCGAATTCAAATTTGAAGTTTCGAAATTCAAATCACACACCTGGGCTGGGCGTGAAATTTCCCGCCTAGGACCCAGGTCGACCAGGGGGTCGACCTGGGTAGAACAGGTCGACCAGGGGGTCGACCTGGGTAGAACAGGTCGACTATGGGGTCGACCTGGGGGTCGACCTCCCCCCTTTTCCAGATCTGTGGACAGATTCGTTTTTCTGCATTTAAACGCCCGTTTTGACCAGATTCATTGCTCCTAAGCTATTTAAACACCCCCAAACCTCACTATATCTCCACACAACTTCGTTTAGCCTATACTCTACCCTAATTCATATCAAAATAAATTTAAGACAGGGTTATGCTGCTCAAGTCCTTCATAGAAATCAAGTTTAGAATTCAAATAGAGATTCAAAGGATAATTCAACGATTTCAACAACTATTCTCTAAAAATCAAATCAAATCTAAATTAGAAGAACAAATAGTCTACTTCAAATGAGAGCTATTCAGTTTCTGAATACAGATCCCAGAATTCATGACCGTTCTATAATTTGTAAGTTCACGTTACTTTCAGAAATAAAAGCTAATTGTGATTATGACATTGTAATAAATCTGGATCTGAGATTATGCTTGTCTTTCTACATCCTTTGGATCTATCTCATTGATAATATAATTTCCATTCTTTGTGTCATCTTTCCTTCATCCCTTTTTGTTTTATAGCCAGGCTACTGCGAGCCTGGGCTAGATCTCATAAGAGATGAACGTACATTGGAAATAAAATTGGGCATAATTGAGTTGTAACTAATTTGAGGACATAACACATGTTGTATTCAAAACATAAAATGTATCGAACATATGACTTGGGATTTGAGGCATAAAGTATTGGACATACGACTTGAGATTTGAGGCATAAAGTATTGGACATATGACTTGGGATTTGGGGCGTAAATTGAACTGTAAATATAAGGCGTAGTTAATGTTGTAGTCTAAGATCTAAAATTGGGATATATATATATACACACATGATAGTTTATGAATTGGAAGAAGAAGATTAGGGTGTATAGTGATGTATGGCTTAGGAATGAAAACAAGATTTTCCTTTGTTTTGTAAGTCAGTTACTTTGTAGATTTGAACACCTAAATCTAATTGTTACATGTAATAAAATGGATATGAGAATATGCGTGATGTAAGATATAATTTCATTGAAATTTGCGCTTGAGTGTATATATATCTTTGGGAATCATTTTTGACTATGAAACTGGTCCAATCATATGTATCCTTGTTGTATATCGGAATTGTAATCCTTTTTTTTAAGTTCATGATATAATTCTTATTTATGTATGCGATGTATTCCTTGCAAAACTTGTCTTTTTAGTACATCAAGTTTATTAGTCCAATAGTTCTTATCATCATATGACTATGCCTATTCTTATGATGTTCCATCTTACTTCTCCCCTTATATTATGTATCTTGAGTTGAGTCTCGAAATACATACGTTATGAATGCAGGGGAAATTGGGTATAACATGAAATTGACATTATTTGGCATAATTTGGAACATGTAACATGGCATAACTGTTAAGATGCAATTTGACATGAATTATGGAGTATGTAATTTGACATATTTAGCCTAGAATTGGCATGAATGACAAAGTAGGAAGTTGGCATATAAATCAAGTTATCGGGAAAATTGTTATTTTGCGGTAACTTGAGCATTAAATCTAGATTGGGTGTAAAACGTAACATGACTAGTTTTGGTGAATTTGGTAATTAGCATGTAAAATCTAGATTTGGGTATATAGGGTAAATATGTAAATTAGTGAAAAGATGAATATGCCTAACCCGAGGTTAGATTGAGTTGTGGTGTAAAACTGCGCGGAACTGCCCGGCACATCCAGCAACCACAACAACACCTGTCTAATGTGAGAGGTTAGTGCATCATGCCTAAGAAAAACCCAAGGTTAGATTGAGTTGTGGTGTAAAACTGCCTGGAACCGCCCGGCACATCCAGTAACCGCAACAACACATATCTAATGTGAGAGGTTGGTGCATTAATAAATTGATTAATGCTAATGAACAAGATGAATGACTAGGGTTAAATTCATAGGAACACTTAACCAATATTACATGAATGACTAGGGTTAAGTTAATAGGAAACAGTTAACCAGTATAGCATGATGAATGGTAGGGTTAAGTAATAAGAAACACTTAACCAATATAACTTGATTTGTGTTAAGGTTAAGTTAAAACAAGAGGGCAACACTTAACCAATATAACTTGATTTGTAGGGTTAAGTTAACACAAGAAGGCGACACTTAACCAAAGTAACATGGCATGATGAGTAGGTGGGTTAAGTTAACTTGAATCGATTGATGACACTTAACCAATACAACAAGACAAACACGTGGGGTTAAGTAACCAAAAACACTTGACAAATATAAGTTGATGGACGAATGGGGTTAAGTTAATAGGAAACACTTAACCAATCTAACATGATAAGTGAGAAGGGTTAAGTTAATAAGAAACACTTAACCAACATGACATGATGAATGGGTGGGTTAAGTTAACATGAATGGACAACACTTAACCAATATGACATAATGTGCGGGAGGGTTAAGTACATATCGGGTTGGTGGGTAATATTAGTACATATAGGCCCACAAAACATAACCGTTAGATAAATATGCTTGACTTGATGGGAGGGTTAAGTACATCTCGTGTAGGTGGGCAATATTAGTACATATAGGCCCACACAACTTAACCGTTAAATAAACATGCTAGAATCGGTGGGAGGGTTAAGTACATCTCGTGTAGGTGGGTAATATTTTTATATATAGGCCCACAAACTTAACCAATAGGAAACCCTAGTAACTGGGACACATTTCAGCAGGAACCCACATAGATGTACATGGTACCCTGAAACTACGCGGTGTGGGGCACGATTACTGGGCTGATTATAAGCGGTCAAAACAGCGGTAGGGGTACATCATTGTAGGTTTCGACGGTTTACGGGCGTGGACGTACTCCGGAGTAGGAAAAAAGCAGGCACTGTGCACCAGTAGTTATACACTGTGCATCTTGAATCGTGTCGATCGCAATCATAAGGATTGATACACCTTATGGTGGGACCAGCACAGGGTATCTACATGCAAGAGAGGGCCGATTGACACAGACACATGGAACATGAATACAAGTAAGGGAGCCGATCGATAGGGTAGTAAGGGTATACCTAACATGTTCATGGCAATTAGGCTGATTGAGGTGGAATCCTCACGATAGATGTATACTTGAAGGCTACCACAATTACGGAGATTGGGATCACGTTATCATTTTATACAGATTACTAGTTGGGACACTAGTTAGGTGGTGCAGAGATAGATATAGAAATCAGAATAACAAAGTAGTTGCGGAGTAGAGAAAGGGTAGAAGCGCATTCGGTTTATCTTGCCTTATCATACCTTATGCTTATCCTATGTTATTTTGTTATCCCTGTTATCACGGTATTGTCTTATATTCAGTTTATTCATGTCATGGTGCTTTTGCCTGTTTATATGCTGAAAGTCACTGGACTTACCAGACTTATGTTTTACCTAGTTTTGTTTCTCCACTTTTCTTCCGTTCCCCTCCCCAGGTTCACAAGGAGAAAATGTTATGAATTAGCTCAGGTTTCTTTCCAAGCTCGAAGATAGTAGATGTATTTCTTTGGACTCTCTCTTCGACTGCTATGGCTGGTTCATACTTTATTGGGGAATATCATTGTTGTTTTTATGCTTCTTTTATATTTCGAAGTTTTTAGATCAAGATAGAAGTTCTATGTATTACTTTTAAGTATGATTGAGACAATTGTTGTAAAAGCTTGACTGAACTATATTGTTTATAAAATGACTTTATTTTCCGCTGCTTTATTTGTCTGTCTTGTAATTTATCTGCATCTTTTACCTAAAATGCTCCACCGAAGTTAAGGCATTCCCTTTGTGAGTGACCTTAACGGAGGTGGGGTGTTACAATTATCACATGTCCATTCACTTAGTTACTATGCCAGTTATGTTAATATTTATGCTAAAACATGTTGAACTGTCACCTTTATCATGTTCCCTTTTTATTGTTATAACGAGGCTACTTTATAGGCTCGATGCTGCCAAAATACGTGTGAATACATTAGTTAGGAACGGGAATAAAAGGGAATTTGTAATTGGCACGGTTTATATAATATTTATATGAAATGAGCATATAATTCAAATGGGGAAACATAGAATTAATTAACTATAATGACATAGGAAAAGTTGGGTAAAAATGGCATAATTTGAATATGACCATTTATGGATACGTAAATCAAATTATTATTGCAAGATAGGTATTGACACCTATAAAAGGAAAGGAATAATTAACTGTTAAATTAATTAAGAATGGAATGTTAGTAATTAAAATTAAGAATTTTAATTGTACTTATGACACAAGGTTAAGTTACATTAGTGGCGGAAATCTGCCCGGACCCGACCGACATATCCAACATCCACTAATGTTGAACCTAATATGGGAGGTCTAAGTATGCAAATACGAATCGGCTAAGACACGAGGTTAGGCCCAACTATGGAATAAGACTGCCCAGACCCGACCGACATATCCGGCATCCACACGTTGTAGGCCTAATGTGGGAGGTCTAGCCCATTATAACCATAATTGGACATGGTAAAGAAATGGACTACTTAACCTAATTTAGTACGAATATGGACTTAAGTTAGGGTTAAGTAAAATTGGATGGGTAGTGAGGTGGGCTTAAATAAGTTAGAGGGGATGGGTAATATATATATATATATATATATATATATATATATATATATATATAGGCCCACATACTTAACCTAATATATGTTATGTAATTAAAGACACCTAAGTGGTATACATAACGGGTAGATAAAATAATAAAGGCTATGTAATTGAAGATTACCCTTTTAGGGTATACATAGCCAGTGGAAAACCTAGTGGGGATACACGACAAAGGGGAGAGCTTGTATCATATTGTGTGGGAGTTATGTAATTAAAGATCACCCTTTAGGGTATACATAACTAGTATAGGGCTATGTAATTAAAGATCACCCTTTTAGGGTATACTTAGTCAGTGGAAAATTTAGTGGGGATACAAGACAAAGGGGAGAACTTGTATCATATAGTGTGGGAACCATTTCAGTTAGTAACCCGTAGTTGGTATCAGAGTAGAGAACTCCGTACTAGGCGGAGAAGTGACACGCTTACTGATAGATTATAAGAGATCCAAAACGTGACGGGTGGTGTAGACGGCGCAAACTGACCGGGGACATGTGCGTGCATGGGCCAGGCAGAGGGGGACAAGACGACTGTGACACCAGTAGGGGTCCCTATGCACATCTTGGGTTGCCACTTTAGGGAAGTGATACCCCCACTATGGGGCCAGCACAGGATATCTACAAATTAGGGAGCCGATCGATTAGGGTAGTGGCTAGGGTATACTTGGACATATGACCTAAGCCTACCAGCTTATAGTGGAAGGGATCATTTCATTTCAGTTATACTAGTAAAAGTGCAGAGTAGTCATTAGTGAAGCATGTATATACCTCACCTTATCTGCCTTATCGAACCTTCCATTTGTATAGTGATCTCTCTTATCCACTTTATGCCTGTCATGTTCACCTTTATTTATTTACTGGCTAAAAGTCACTAGACTCGCCCAACTTTATGTCTGACCCCTTTTTCTTTTTCCTTCTCTCTTCTGTCCCCCCCCCCCAGGTTCTCAGGGAGGAAACACCTAGGCTTAGCCAGGATTTGGATATCATCTTGCTAGGAGCTACTATTGAAGTATGGCTCGAGTCTTTGTCTCTGCTATGGCTTACATTTTTATTGGGGAATAATGTTTTCTTTTAATTCCTATGTACTCTGATTAAGCAAGACAGAAGTATTTTGTTGTAATGGTTTTATGAATTATGGTATTATAAACCATGGGATTATGATTTATGTCTGAAATAAAAATTTTGAAACTTTTGCTGCTATCTTTATTTATATCTGTCTTGTCTGTTTACCTACAATGCTTCACAGAACTTAATGCATTCCCTTAGTGATGACATTAACGGACGTGGGGTGTTACAGGGGCATTACTCTGTGATCTGATTCGATCAAAGGTGGCAGTTCGTACGCTTACGTAACATGGCGATGGCGGTTCTATCCAGAACGTAGCTTTGTTATATAGGCTCCATATGTCACTCCGCCATGGGATGAGGGACTACGTATATTTATGTGGCTTTACGGTGGAGACCGTGCGAGTGGGGTACCATGGAATGTACCTTAATTTGGGGGTAGCTACATATATACTTTATTAGGTTAATCCACTGGGAGTAAATGAGTACGACGTGTGTGTAAGCCTTGAGTTCTGTTAACCCAAGTATCCTAACAAATAAGAAAATGTGATTGAACGGTATATGTAGGGTTATCCAAAAAATGTAGTTTAAATCCAGTCACCAGAACCTGTGCTCTAACCCCTTTCTCATCACATACTCGCAGGTTAGACTTGTGGCAGAGATATGATAGCTTTGGATACTAGTTAGGCAGTATTATAAATTGAGTAAGACTATATTTTTATTATATTATATTTATCCATTTCGCTGTGAGATATTTTCTAGGCTTTGATATATTTTATATCTCTGTCTTTTCTGCAGGATACCAGAGAAACCAACACGAGTTTTGATGGATTAGAATTTTAAGAAAAAAACCGGTCTCTCAGAATTCGGGTTGTTACATCTGGTATCAGAGCATAGGTTTAGAATTCATGTATAAATAGTGAGTGAACGTATTTGTATTTTTAAAAATATAAAAATTATATATATACACATACCTAGATCCATAGAGGAACCCACTAAATAGAAAGAGTACAATATGGTAAGAATTGGGATGAGTTTTTTTAACACTAAAGAAATGAATATGGAAATTTGAGACCCTTATTAAATTTGGGTGGGAAGTATACAATATATTTTGAAATAGAGAAAGGAGAATCCCTTATGATTAATATTTGATATTAGTGGGTTTGGCAGTAAAACCTTATAAATTGTAAAAGGTAAAAAAGAGAAAAATGGATTAGGAATATATATATTTGAGAGAATTGACTTTGTGGGAGTGTCTAGGAAAGCCTAGAAAAATTGGAAACCCGCTTTGAGTCTAACCCAATTGATAACTTTTAAGATCTCGAAATTTAAGAAGCTTTTGGGAGATAGTTTATGGTATTTTCAAGTTTTAATCTTAAAAGTTATAGTTTTAAAATATGTTAAGTCCACATATTGTGTTTTAAATTAAAATGAGGTATATTTGGAAGCAATGATTTCTCATGAAAATTTTGTCTAAATTAAATTCTCTTAGTAAAAGATGCATATTATAGAGCGTGTATAGCTTGCTAGTTTTCTTGTTATATTGCATGAAAGGAATAAAAAGCAAAACTTAGAAAAAGTTGTATTTTGTTGAGAACTGGAATTTCCAGTAAAGAAGGTTTTGAAATTTCTATTCTTTTGACAGTCATTTTTGATAAATTGTTTTAAAAGAGAAATTTTTGTTGGGTGGACAAAACAAGTGTAGAAATTAAGAATAGAGTAGATGTTTGCACCTTGTAGGAAGTAACTGAACCGACCTTATAGATAAGGACAAGTTACAAACCCGATTGAGAAGTAGTTATCCTTATCTACTCCAGATTTTGTGATTGAAAAAAATGAATGATTTACATTTTTATATAAAATGACATGTTTTATGTTTTGGCAAAAATAGTTTTCATGAGGAAAATAAAGTTTTGACACTTTTAAATTTTTGGAAGAAAATTTAAATTAAAAGGCCAAACCGTGTTTTAATAGTATGGAGTAGGTGAGGATTAGTGCTTAGGGGAGACGGGAAAAGTTTTGAGGCTATAAAGTAAATAACTAGAATTATCTTGAAATAATGGTAAGTTCCCGTAGAATGCGTAAGCATTGAAAAGCCCAGGGTGTTGCTTGAGATGATTGTTGGTACACAGCTAGGACTAGTGGTGACTATTAGATAGTAAAGGGCAAGTAAGTATTTAGATCATGTTGCTAAATTTCATGTTAGGGGTACAACCTGTTATTGCATTTCTATTGGGATCGTTCTGTTATTTTGTTCTTGTTGGATAGTTAGGGTAACACTTAAACCTGTCATGATCCCATGGTTCATGCTTGTTGTCTAAGGGGGGACATAGTCCCGAGGTTCTTGGCCCTTAGTAGCAGCTGTGTAGAGTGTCTATTTTCCTATTTTAGTTGAAGGCTTAATTGAAATTAAACTTAGATCAGATAATTGAATAAGCTAAGAAAAGAGAAATGGTACAACTAAAAAGAGAACAACAAATTCAGTTAGGGAACAAACATGATAGTAAAAGAAAAATGGAAAATTATGAGAAAAGATGAATAAGAGTAAAATTTTCTAGGATAAGATGAAAAAGAAAATCAGTAGCAAAGAAAATTTTCTTAGTGGGTTGTGCTTGGACAGGAAAATTGGAAATCTTTATAAATAGTTACATAAAATCCAAGTACGGTTGGAAAAAGGTACATAAAAGAAAAACGGAAGATGTGAAATTTTCATTTTCCACCTTTTTGTAACATAAGAAATCTAATTTAGAAAATTAGATTTTTTTTTGAATTTCAAAAAATAAAGTTGGTTGGTAGGATTTTGGATGCAACAATTTGATGAACTACGCTCTTACTCAGTAAGAGTGTGGGAAAATTTGGATGAAAATGTATTTTTATTTTCAAAATATTGCATTCATGTAGAACTGTCAGTATATTTAGGATGTGAGCATCATGTTTTTGAAAAATTTGCATACACATAGGAGGTACCGCTTAGGAATACATGTATTATTATGTTGTATTACACTTTGCACAAGTGCACAATGTTTGCAAAAATTGGATGCACACATGATGGATGGATATTTTGCGAGGGATTACCTATTTTACCCATATCAAATTTCGGGGACGTAATTTCCCAAGGGTGGGAGAATGTAACAACCCACATTTTATGACAATTTAATAATGTAGTAAGGCATATGTGTGTGTGTGTGTATATATATATATGCATATACATAAATATATACATGAAGGATAAAATAAAGATAATATGTGATCGCATGTAATAAATATATGCATTGGAAAAGAAGAAAAGATTAATGCAAATAAAATGTAATGCATGCATTCAAAGAAAGAAAGGATTGGTTGCATGCAATGTAAATATGTTGCATGCGCTAACTTACAAATATTATGCATTAATAATAAAAGAGAAATAAAAGAAAAAGATTCATCAATAGGTTAAATGAAATATTGTAACAAACATGAAAAAGAGAAGTAAGAAGAGAACAATAATTAACAATGTTCTAAGCCTTGTTAACAACATCCTTAATAGTCCAGTTGGTTAGAGCATGTGGCTTGCATACAAGAGGTATAGATTTTGATCCCCGTCGGTGTCATATTTTTATTTTAAGGGAACGTCTAAAATAAAACATGTTCTAAAGAGAAAATATGTATAAACGCACATATAAGGAAAAAGTATATATATAAGGAAGTAAAGAAAATATATGTATATATATGAGAATATATATGTATATATATGCAGAAATATATATATAAGAGATAAAGTTCACAATAAGGTTGCAACCAAAGAAGTATGGTAAGAATCAAATAACGGTACAACACCATTTGAATTTTGAAAACGAAACAAAAGTTGTGCATATATGTGTAGTGTCCCGAAATTCCGGTCCAATTTGAGCTGACTAAATAACACAAGTCCAACCCACATTACACTGGAAATCAGAAAAACTAATAGAAAGAAAACAGAGAGTGAGTATAGATAAGATACAAACTTAGAATAGAAGTAGAAGAAGAACACAATATCATAGCAACACGAAAGTCACAACGGAACGAATAACATATAATATATATCATAACTTTGAAATATAAATTTGTACTTGAATATACATATCATTTGCAGAGTACAGCACTTACAACACAGCGGAAATAAACAATAGCTATATAAATGCTGCCAAGCCTCCTGCTCCAGCTCTCCAGGTATATCTGTAAAATACTGACTACTTGACTGCCCGTACAAAATTGGTCACCCAAGAGTTTAGGGAAAACAAAATAAAATAAACTTTGGGTCAGTCACGGGACTGGTGTGAGTAAAACAGTTTGAGCAATTAAACGATATCTCATAAGACCACGCCGTATAACGGAACGGGTTTTTCCCTTATGAGAATCCAAAGCGTTTGATTTAACATCAAAAATCCTTTTGAACGACATGATAAACTTTATATCAAAACTTATTGATATTATAATAGTGTCTATCAACTACAATATAATAATCATCCAGCAGAAACGCTTTCATCAAACGTTTTACATATATAGTATACGATTAAAACCGCAAGCACGTATTGGGTAATGGATTTCCAACTATGACAAGGTATGGAACCACCTTTCGCTAGTGTACCTCTAGAGAGGAATACACTGGGTTCAACAAGAACATCTTGCAACCCGGCCACCCAAGACCGACCACTCATTTCTCTTGAGTGTATCGAATGTATATCACCAACGGTTGGGATCAGCAACCATTTCCCGAATGGGACAACATCAACAATAGATTTTTAGGAGTAAATAAAACTCTAGATCCGGTGATTATACACCCTAATAGGTGCGACCTACATAGCCATGTTGCCTGCCCAATTTTTGTCATTTCCCAGTTGTGAGGCTAGAGGCCATGCTTATTTCTGACAGATCACACATTTACTCACTTTGAATGTCACATCGTCATACCCGCCAAATCACAAATTGATTTCCCCAAAAATACGACGGGTATACAGCTAAGAGAAACGAATTCCTCCGCCACCAAACGTAAATACGTTTGAGGAGATCAACTTACGTGATCTATTAAATATACTCTGTCATACATTCCTCCATACAGGTCGTCCTGGGACTGGACAAACCGAAGGCACTATTCAGTACATCCATCTTAGGCAATATTCACCTAAGAATTATACAATAGTCCTTGCATTTTACTCCGTCTTCAATTATCTTTGGCATATACGATTCACAACGCTTATGCCAATACGGAGTGGTTCTTCAGATAATAACCCAACCGGTCTCTCCATATAAAACGTTAAAATGGTCAAAAACATCGATAGTCAGTGAGTTATCTGTCAAAGAACACACGTGTGCAAACAACGATATTATTTCCAAATGGAAATTATATCGATCAATCATCATTGAACATTTATCTCTTTAGTTCATTAATTTACTTATCTCCTATTTCCATATATTCTAAAATCTTATTTTCTATTTTCAAAAAACATTTCTGATTCTTATTTCGAAAACATTTCCAAAACTCCTTCGCTATCAAACCTTACCATTCCTTAGTTAAGATGGAAGTCAATCAATTTGGGGTATAATTATCTCTCAGACCTTAACTGAACAATGCTTTAACTTCGAAATAGTCAAAGTTCATCTTTTGAACCTTTAACAAACTACTTTACGTATCGCTCGGATTCAATTTACGTATCCACTTCTTTATTGAAAACATTGGTTATAACAATAACATTATAATCCCTACTTTCGAAATATCTAACTTCAATTATAACTTTTATCCTTTAATGTGAATAAATAAATGAACACCTAATTTATAAATAAATAAATCTTGATTTAAACACCGGAAAGTATAAGTACTTTCCCGAATTCGATATAATCGAATTCGCCAATTGACTCTCTTCGAATAACTAATATTCGATTTACTCACTTCGAATAACTAATATTCGATTACTCTTTCTTTCGAATAAACGATATTCGATAATCTGTCTTTTCGAATACTATATTCGATTACTCCTTTTCGATTAAACTAATCGATAACTCCTTTCGAATAACTAAATTCGATGAACTCCTTTCGATTAAACTAATCAATAACTCTTTTCGAATAATTAAATTCGATTAACTCCTTTTGATTAAACCAATCGATAACTCCTTACAAATAACTAAATTCGATTACTATTACTCGACTAACTCTAACTCGATTAACTCGATTTATTTAACTCCACTTCTTTAACTCAACTTGATTAACTCCTATTGAATAACTAATATTCGATTAACTCTAATTGAATAACTAATATTCAATTAATCCTAGTTCGATTAACTATGTTCAATTAACTCTAACTAGTTAACACAAACTGGTTAACTCTAACTGGTTAACTCTAACTGGTTAACTCTAACTGGTTAACTCTAACTCGATTAACTATAATCGATTAACTCCATTCGATTAACTGCTAATTAATTAACTCTTATCAATTAACACTTTTTGATTAACTCAAATCAATTACCTCTATTGGATAAACTCTATACGATTACTCCTTTCGATTTAACTCAAATCGATTAACTCTATTTATCTCCTAAATAGTTCCTTTTACCACTATATTTATTTTCTAAATAAATATTTCCTGTTATAAACTATTTGTAAATGTTTTACAAATATTTCCTTTTTAATTCTATTTGTAAATGTTTTACAAATAATTGCTTTTTATTTCTATTTGTAAATGTTTTACAAATATCCCCCTTTTTTATCTTTATTTATTCTCTAAATAAATATTCCTCTTATACTTCTATTTATTTATCCCAATAAATATTCCTCTTTATAAAATTCTTTGATTTTATAAATAATTCACTTTTTATAAAATCCGTTGATTTTATAAATATTTTCTCTTTAATAAATTCTAATTCATTATTGTAAAATTCTTCTTTGATTTTATAAAGTATTTTCTTTTCTATCATAATTATTTTTCAATAAATATTTCCCTTTCGAAACCCTTTTGATTTTATAACTATTTTCTTTTATAAAATCCTTTTCCTTTTATATATAAAATCTATTGAATTTATATAACTAATTTATTTTCAAAATATACTTTGAAAATCCCCTTTTTGCATCCCAGTATTTCTTACAGTATTTAAAATACCAATTAACAGTGATCAATATCATTCAACACACATAATCCACAACAGATTATATATCACATCATATATTACAATATATGAACCGAACATTATTATAAATATTGAGGAGTCCAGTTGGACCCCTCCAATCTGTTTCCCTGCATCACAGATGTTAAACAATATCATTAACATCAATTTCATTTCAATATGAAATATTTAGTTAAACCAAATCAATATTTGATTAACGATTTATATATATATTGTTTTCTATGATTTCAACCAATACACAAGCAATTCAACCAAACAGTTAACACATAGCAATCAACAGATAATTATCAGTTCTAAGAATACATTATAAAAATATAATTGTTCAGATTTGGTGAGTTTTACCCACTTTGGCAGTTCATCGTTAAAGAACGATAAACTACTTGTTTGATTTAAATCAAACAATTTATTTTACCTTAAATTCAAACGAGCTCCAATCCACTCCCAGTCAGTTCCATTGTGGAGCTCTCATACATGCGATCCTAACGGATCTTGTTTAGCTGAATTTCGATATCGTATGAGGAAGTACGTCTTTTACAAGTTGGGACGTTATAAATTAAAATAAATTGAATATGCTTTAATTTATATTGGCCTTTACCTTATAACTTGGCCCATTCACTATCGTTTAAAGGCCACACGTGTATCCTTCTTCCTCTATAACACAGACGTGTCCTCCTCCTTAACACAACCATAGCCGCTACTTTCTCCTCCCGTACCTCCTTTTCTACTCATCGATTTGCAAACTGATTACACCAAACTTCACCTTGTCAAAGCCTTGTTCTCCTCCACACCAGTTTACATGACTCGAGCCCTTTTTTTGAAACTGATTCTCAACTCCGGGAGCTCACGCTGAGGAACCATCGACACTTATTGAAACTGAAGTCCACCAATTTTCGCAAGCTAGCGCGATTTTCAACAACAAAACCAAATACGAAGGTGAAAACAATTCCAATCGACTATGCTACCCGATAACTCGAACCCTAGCTGCTCAAAGACCTTCGCTGGAAATTTTCAGCGACAAGAAAACCCTTCGAACCCCTTGAAACTGATACCAACATGAAGAGTATCTTGCTAGAAATCCAATTATATATATGTCGATTTATAGGAATTGATTTGAATTTATTTGAATTTATTTTCATTTATTTTCCCTTGATATTATTGTTGTGTAAAAAAAATGAGGATGGCAGATTTATTTTGCGTTTATAAAGGGGAGTGTGAGGCTGAGAAAGGATAGATGTTAGCCCACTTTGTGAACTGGGCAACACAAAGTCGAGATGTGAAACATTGAAGAACTTGGAAAGCATTATAGCGGGTCGGATCGGAGAGATGTAGCGGGTCGGATCGGAGAGGTTTTGCTGTTCGGATCGGTGAGCTGTTATTGTTGCAATCAGAGAGGCACTGCTGTTCGGATCGGAGAGCAACCTACTGCTAGTTGGAGCGGAGGGCTACCTGCTACGGAGACAGATCGAAATGGAGCAAAAGTGGATGAAGACTTAGTCTTGGGTTAATCCGGATCGGATCGGATACCCCGATCCGAACCCCTCCTGCACGCTCCTCCGATCCGAACCCATATTCCACATCACATTCCCCCACGATCGCCTGAATATGTGGAGCGGGTATGACCAGTTCCTGCCCACAACGTCTACTGCTCTAATGCGTTGTCAACACTAAAATCCATCCGAACCCGAGGCTGATGGGATGGAAGACACGTGGCTCCGATCCGGATTGGGTTCTGAGCAAATTTTCACCTATAAATACCCTGTCTGGAGACAATAAAAAGGATCTTCTTTTTGGCACTTTGAGAGTTCAACCACTTTCATAAACCGAATTCCAGCACTCCCGGATAATCCAAATCTTTTTTCAACATTTGTTTTGAAACAATAGAGTGAATGTATGTGAGTTGTGAGTGAAATTGAGTGAATATCTCATTGTAATTGCAACTCCATCATCGAGAATAGTGATTGACAAGTGGACGTAGGCTCTTTAACGCCGAACCACTATAAATTATGTGTCTCCATTTTACTTTTGATCTTATTTCATTCTGCTTTTAGTCAGTTTGGGTGTTAGAACCACTTTTTGGTCTAACATTTTGGTGCTTTCACTGAGAACCATCTGAATTCTTTGTTTTTCGGGATTATCGTTCTACTTTTTGGACCGTTGAGTTCAAAGAAGTTAATCCTCAAGTTTCGACGCTCTTGAATATTTGTTGAATTGATTGTTGAAGAACTATGGCCAAAGGAAAAGGTAAGAAAGTTCAAACTAGTCGAGGAAACGGAGTTGGTGAAGATCAGCAAAATGCAGTTGTGACAAGGTCTCGTGGGCAGAGCTCAGTAGCAGGACGGACTGATACAGGAAATCCGAAACGCACTCAGGGGAGAGCTCCGATCCGATCCGGGTAGGAGAATCTGAAGCAGTGCATTCCCCCAATCTGAACCGACCCGAGTAACTCGCCCTACACCGACCCGACCTGGCTTTCCAGCTCCAACCCGAACAGGCTTCCCAGCTCCGACCCGACTCGATTTCTCATCTCCAAACCGACCCGTCACTTGGTGATGTTGGAACCTCTACTCGAGCCCCCACAAATGCTCCGATTCCAGCCACCAAGGTCAATGATCAGGTCAATCCATCCGCACCTATTAGTCAAGGAGATTTCTCGTGCCTACTTGACATGCTTGAGAGTACTAGGGAGGCTATGAAAATCCACGAGCGTACCAATCTCATGATGCAAGAAAACATGAGACTCATGAGCAGGGAAATTAGCGAACTCCGTAGACAGAGAACCCCATCCCCGGTTCGCCACACACCAATGGATCAGTCTTCTTCTTCCGAGGAAGAACGGCCCCGTGAAAGAAGGCCGCCCGAACGACCTCAGAATTTGGAGCAACTGACGTTCGGATCTTTGGGGTCCCGCGAGGATATTGCACGAGCACTAGGAACCAATGATCCAAGCTTGGGAGACCCTAACCACACTAATCCCACTCAGGGGAAAATGCTCTAGCCCCCTCCTCCCGAGATCGACCGGGAGCATAGGGAACGAAGCAGAGCAGAAGCAGCTCAAAGAAGAAGGGCATCTCCTGAACAAGAGCCCAGAAGGAACCCGGATGCCAGAGCCAGGGAGCCTGAACGGCCCCTAACTAATGCTGACGTACAGGCAATGGTACGCCAGATTATGTCCGAAAGCCGGAACTATACCAATGAAGATTATGGCATTGAGCGAAGCCATACTCCTTTCACTGACGACATCCTCAATTTTCTGTTTCCCCGACGTTTTAACCTGCCGCAGATGGACAAGTACAATGGGAGAACCGATCCGGGACAGCATTTGAAGCGATACACGTGGCTCATGAATGCTGCAGCTGCTCCTGACACAGTGAAGTGTAAAGCATTCCCGATCTATTTAGAAGATGTGGCGCTGTTAAGGTTTACCCGACTTCCCCCTCGTTCGATATCGAATTATAGGGAATTGAGCGGACGTTTTATGAATCAGTTCCGAATCCATACCCGAAAGTCTAAGAGTATTATTGAATTATCAAGAATTAAGTAGGTGCCAGGAGAGTCTTTGAAGTCATATCTCGACCGTTTCAACTTAGCTATGACTGAAGTTAGTGACCCGCATGAGCCCACCATCTTGATGGCTTTGATGGAAGGAGTTGATCCTGACTCCGAGTTTGGAGATTACCTTTCTGGGAAGACACCCTCCACGAGAGAGTTATTTTATGAAAAGGCCGATATTCACTTAAAACGAGAGGAGGCCAGGGCAAACCGAAAGAGAAAGTCTGAAGCGGCTTCAAAAGAAAATGTTCAGAGTAACGTCGCCGTGAAGCAGTCTGGGGAAAGTTCCGGAAAAGTTGAAGTAAATGTGGGAAACAAGAGTGGAAATGATAATTCTGGAAACGGGGGCAACAACAATAACCGTAACGCGAATGGTAACACAAGAAATAGAAATAGGGGAAGTGATCCTAACAAAAGACCCCGATTCCAGAATTATGAGAATTATACACCGTTGAACGACACTCTGGAGAACATTTACTTGGATACATACAATGTTTTGCAATATAAAAGACCGCCACCTCGCGACTCAATGGAGAAAGAAATGGCAACTGGGAAGTTTTGTTTGTTTCATGGAACTCATGGGCATTCAACCAATGAATGTCGACATTTGAGAGACGTGATTGAGAAGCTACTGCGCGAAGGGAAACTGGATGAATATAAGGTTGCCCCAAGGGACAGGGGGCAAGGAGAGCAGGCTCCAAAACAGATTCAATCTGCTCCCAAGCCTACGGCGCAGCAGAAAGGCAAGGGAATTGTTATCAACTCCATAGTGGGTGGACCCCACCCAGCAATCCGCAGTTTTAGAGCGATGGATCAATATGTAAATGCTGCCAAGCACGTAGATGTGGATGAATGTGATGATTTGGAAGATATCGCCGCCATAAAGCAACAGAAGACAATGTTTGACGATGTGGTATTCCGTAGCAGAGATAATACTGGGATCCAGTCACCCACCGATGATCCGTTGGTCATTACTACCACCATTGGGCCGGCCTTGGTTCATAAGGAGTTAGTAGACAATGGATGTTCTGTTAATATTTTATTTAAAAAGTCATTCGATCAGATGAAGCTTGAATCTGAAGATTTGAAGCCATGCGAAGGTTGGATCCGAGGCTTCAACGGGGCGTCAACAACTCCAATGGGGTACATAGAATTGCCCGTAACCTTGGGGCAAGGAGAACGCCGAAGAGTACGGATGCTTCAGTTCGTAGTGTTGGACGTAGATTCGCCTTATAATGCATTTTTGGGAAGGCCTGCCCTTGCTGAGTTCAGGGCTTGCATCGCCCCTTGGTGTTTATTGCTTAAGTTCCCAACTGAAGCCGGAACTGGAGTAATGAGAGGGGATCAAGTCTCCGGACGGGCCTGCTATGTTGCCGAATTAAAGATGTTGATGAAAGGACTTAACATCGAGAGTAAAGATGCCTCGCCTCCTCCAAAGGGGGGCTCGGCATAGCAATTAGAGGGATTGGGCCCAAAGGAGTTGCCCAAAGGAACGCCTGAAGACCTGGATCCCAGAAAAGACGAGGAACCAGAGACTAGAAATGCAACTCCTAATGAAGCGACGGTGGACATTCCCATTGATGAAGCTGATCCAACAAGAGTTTTGAAGATTGGATCTCAGTTGGATCCACGTCGGGCCGAAGAACTAACGGACTTCCTGAAGGCAAACTTGGACGTGTTTGCCTGGACCCACGCTGACATGTGTGGGATATCGCCATCTATCATAAGTCACTCACTAAATGTAAACCCGAAACACCCGCCTGTGAAGCAAAAGAGACGTATGCTGGGCCCAGAGAGGTCGGCTGCTCTCAAAGAAGAAGTGGAGAAGCTGAAACAGAACGGATTTATTCGAGATTCGACATATCCCGACTGGATATCGAATCCCGTCTTAGTAAAGAAGCCGAATGGAAAGTAGCGGACTTGCATTGATTTTTCAGATTTGAACAAAGCTTGCCCGAAAGATAGTTTCCCACTTCCCAGGATTGACCAGCTTGTAGATTCGACAGCGGGACATGAACTTCTCTCTTTCATGGATGCATATTCCGGGTACAACCAAATTCCTATGCACGTGCCAGATCAAGAACATACGAGCTTCATTACAAATTTGGGGTTATATTGTTATGTTGTAATGCCATTCGGATTGAAAAACGCCGGAGCCACTTATCAGCGCTTAGTGAACAGAATGTTTTATAATCAAATAGGGAAGACTATGGAAGTTCATGTAGATGATATGCTTGTCAAATCGAAACAGTTCTCCCGCCATACGCAAGACTTGGCAGAAATGTTCGGTATCCTACGAAAGTATCGGATGAAGTTGAATCCTTTGAAGTGTTCATTTGGAGTGGCATCGGGAAAGTTTCTAGGCTTCATTGTGAGCTCCCGAGGAATTGAAATCAATCCCAGCCAAATAGCAGCGATTAGAAACATTGAAGAGCCGAGAAGAATTAAAGATGTCCAAAGTCTTGCAGGGAAAGTAGCCGCGTTGAGTAGATTTATCTCCAAAGCCACAGACAAATGCGTCCCGTTTTTTGATTTGATTAAAAGGGGAAAGAAGAACTTCGAGTGGACTCCGGACTGTGTTGAGGCCTTTCGAAATTTATTGGAACTACTAGAAAAACCGCCGATTCTGTCAAAGCCAGTGGATCACAAAGAATTGTTTGTTTACTTGGCAGTCTCGGCTCACGCTGTTAGCACAGCCTTGGTTCGAGAAGAAGACAAAGTGCAAAGGTCAGTATATTATGTAAGCAAGAAATTGGCAGCGGCAGAACGCAACTACCCAAAGATTGAGAAGCTCGCTTACAGCCTCCTAATCGCATCCCGAAAACTTCGTCACTATTTCCAATCTCATCCAATAACCATATACACTGACCAGCCTCTGAGGCAGGTGTTGCAGAGACCCGAAGCATCGGGAAGGTTGATCAAATGGAATATAGAATTAAGTTAGTTTGATTTAAATTTTCAGCCACGAAGGTCGATCAGGGGGCAAGCTCTGGCAGACTTTATAGCAGAGTTCACTATCCCAGAGGAGGAAGTGATCGATGACAGAGTGGTCAAGTCCGAAGATGAGTTAAAGATAGATTCATGGAAGCTATACACAGATGGAGCCAAAAACGACCGAAGGTCCGGAGCTGGAATCGTCTTAGTTACTCCTGAAGGGCGGTCGTTATATTACGCTCTACGATTAGAATTTTCGGCGACTAACAATGACTCTGAATACGAAGCCCTGATTGCCGGGCTGAAGCTTGCTAAAGACCTCTTAATAAAAATGTTGGACATATTCTGCGACTCCAAAATCGTTGTTTGCCAAGTGCGAAAGGAATTTGTGGCTCGGGGACCTTGACTCATCGCCTACCTCGAGAAAGTGGAAAAGCTGTTGAGCAGCCTGGAGCGGTACAGTATAACGCATATCCCAAGAGCCGAAAACCAGAAGGCAGATATGCTGGCAAAGCTAGCTAGTTCTGACAACCCAGAGGAAACTGAAATAATTCCAATTGAAACATTGGAATCGCCAAGCTTTGAATCGATGGAAATTGAGTTCGCTTTCGAAGCGGAACCGGAGAAGGAGTCGTGGATGACCCTAATTAAGAACTTCCTTAAGAATGAGACACTCCCATCAAAGAAGAGTGAGAGAAGGGCTATAGTTCGCAAGGCTACCAGATATGTCCTACAAGATGATACTCTTTATAGGCAAGGATTTTCTATGCCCCTGTTACGATGTATAGCACACGACGACATCAAACGTGTACTAAGAGAAGTACACGAAGGTGAGTGTGGAGATCATACAGGAGGTCAGACTTTAGCGAAAAAGATATTGCGATATGGATACTTCTGGCCCACAATTAATAAAGATGCAGCTGATTATTCACGACGCTGCGATAAGTGCCAGAGATTCGCCAAAATCCCCAGAGCACCGTCGACCCAACTCAAATCGATGGTGAGTCCTTGGCCTTTTGCCACGTGGGGAATTGATATCATCGGAGTTCTACCGATTTCTAAAGGAGGAGCAAAATATGCAATAGTCGCTGTGGACTATTTTACGAAGTGGGTGGAAGCTGAGCCCCTAACCAAGTTCACGGCGAGAAAGGTGATAAGTTTTGTGGTTAGAAATATTATATGCCGATTCGGGATCCCAAGGACCATTATAACTGACAACGGAACCCAGTTCGATGGTACTGAATTCAGAAATTTCTGCCAGAAATATAAGATCGACAAACGGTATACTGCGGTTGCTTATCCGCAGTCGAACGGGCAAGTTGAAGCAATAAACAAAGTTATAAAATCCATCCTCAAGAAACGGTTAGAGCGCGCAAAGGCAAAATGGGTTGACGAATTGCCTTTAGCTTTGTGGGCATATCGAACAACATTTAAGACGGCTACTGGTCATACTCCTTTTTCTCTCTCTTTTGATTCGGAAGCAGTAATTCCAGTAGAGCTTGAAGTTCCTTCCCACCGGGTGACGTATTATGACCCGATGACGAATCAGGCACTCTTACTCGAGTCTCTTGATGAAATCGAAGAAAAAAGGGACGAAGCGGATTTGCGTGCGGCAAGACATCGACGTCAGATGGCGCGCTATTACGACAAAAAAGTTCGCCTTAGGACTTTTGAACCAGGAGATTTGGTGCTAAAGAGAGTCTTTCCATCCCTTCCTCACCTCTGTCCAAAGTGGGAAGGACCCATTGTCATTCAACGGAAACTTGAAAAAGGAACCTTCAAGTTAACGACCGTAGATGGCGAAGAAGTACCTAGGGCATGGAATGCCCAACACTTGATGCGATATTTGGATTAGAAATATTGTACTCTTTGTTATTTTTCTTATGAACTCTGTAAAAAGGCACGACTTGCCTTAGAAAAATCTGATGATATGAATAAAGGACTATAAAGTGGATGTAGGCTACGACTTAGCCGAACCACTATAAAAATATTGTGTGTTATTTACTTTCATGCATTATATGTATACCTTCATCGACTATTCTGTTGCGATTATGGAATATAAGATGATTCAAAACCTGAAAGGTTGAAAACAGTTTAAACGTAAGAAAAAGCACAATGACTACTTGTGCGATAAGACATAAAAGAATGGGAAGACGACATTCTTAACTCTAACTCTCGAGAATTGAGAGAGAGTATAAAGGACGGGAAGACGACGTCCTCTGAGGCGTGAAGGTGCACCCAGAAAAGAGACCGCCTCAGTAAGAACTCTAACCTGAGTATAAGACAGGAGAGTATAAAAAAAAATGCCAGAAAAAACGACAGGCATTGACGACACAAAAAATGCAATCCCGTCAGAAAATCGGGGACATTCAGACTACTTGATTAAGTCTCGAATAGTTTTTTTTGAGATTGACTGGGGGCATATATGTATACACATATTTCCTCCCACCATAACTTCATTACATAACTATAGTAAGACATGCATTCTTACATAAGTGCAGAACTAATGACTAACAGACATTGCGGAAACTGAATTATTTTTTATTTACGAATGAATGAATTTGTATAGGAAAATAGCCAAAAAGAAGGTGCAAGGGCCACCCTTATAGCAGCAATTGTTGGTCTACCAAATGCTAAAACAACGCAAGACAACCCACTATTTAGATTTCGAGTGAGGCTTGGACTTCTTGGCGGCTTTCTCCGCATCCTTTGCCTCTTTCTCGGCCTCTGTCAAGATGCGCTTTGATTTTTTCTTTCCTGAAGATGCGGCGCTGGAATCGGTTGACTTCTTCCCGGAGGGCGGAGCGCTGGAATCAAGAGAAGATTTTTTAGCGAGTTCCTTTGTAATAGATCTAGTTGAAAGCTTAACAACTAACCTTGATCCCGCATCCACAACTGCGAGAGGCTTGAGGATTTCAGGGTCTAAGTCTTCAGCTTTTAACTGCAAGCGTTTATCTTGGTCAGCTTTCATTGCAGCCAAAGTAACATCATCTGCACTTTTCGACTCCCCGACTATTGCCACCTCTGGATCTTCCTCATGTCCTCCGTCGCCGCTATCATCCTTTAAGGCAGCTATCATTTCTTCATCATGGGGAGTGTCAGCCTTAGACGGTTCGCTTCCTTCTCCCAAATTTATAGGAGCAGCCTTGTCCTTTCCCCCTTTTGCCTTCTCCGTAGGCTCTGCCCCAGAGGCGGCTCCCTGAGTCACATCTGTCTTTCCGGATGGCTCAATACCTACAGAGTGAGAAGCAACAGTTATCAACTCAGGAGAAAATAATGGGTTTTTCATCGATTGCTCAATCACGTGGCGAAAGGCAGAAATAGCCTTGATGAATTGAGGAGAAAATGTAGAGATACCTTCCGAAGACTTCTCGGTAGGGGTAACTGATGTCTCCGATGCCATTTCGGGAATAGGGGATAGCAGAGTTGTTCGAGGGATTCCCGGGTTTTCAGGATCATACCCCTCTACTTCAGAAGTTGCGGGGGCAGTAGAAGAGGAACCAGCCTCGGGAACGTTCTTCTGCTTAGTCCTCCGCCTCTCTTCTTCCATAGCATCAGCAATGAGGCGGCGCCCTTCAGCTAGGCATTCTGGCTCATCATCCCTTAAGTATTTCTCCATCAGCTTGTCCTCATCGATGGAATCAACCTTGAGCCCCTCTTTTTTCCACTCAACGATCTGACTCCATACTTGGACTAGAGTAGATGGATAATCCTCAATCCAAGAAATGTTCCGGCGACGGATGATATGTGCAAAGAATTCAATCATTAATTCGCCGAAACCCTGAATCTCTGCCTCCGCCTCTGACAATTGTTTGCGGGCCTCCTCAGCGGATTTGATAGCACATTCGACGTTACCCTCCGCCAGGGCAGCTCTGTTCTCCGCCTCCATTAGCTTAGAAGCCAAGTCAGGATTTTTCTTTTCTAGCTCAGCATTCCTCCTTGCTAACTCGGCATTTTTCTGTTCAAGGTCAGCGTAAGCAAGGCGCGTTTTAGCGGCATCTGACTTAGCATCTTCAGCTTGCTTTTTTAACTCAGAACGCTCTTGAGTGTGAGATTCAAGCAAATCATGATAACGTTTTTGCATATCTTCAAATTGTTGTTTGAAGCTAGTAGCGTCCCTTTGAGCAACAGCAAGCTGGGCCTGTGTGTCCTCCAAATCTTTCCCTAGATTCTTTAAGGCCTTTGCATCTTCTTCCGCGGTTTTTTGCATCGAATCAGCATTCGTGATTAGAGTACGAATGATTCTGGAAAGGTTGCGTGAATATTTGAACATTTCAGAATACTGTTTTTTGACCGCATCTATCTTTACTTTGGCCTCATCTGCCCACCTGGAAGAAATAGGCTCGAGGGCAGGTAAAAAAGTCAAGTTCTCGAAGTAATGTTCGGGAAATTGCTCCTCCAAATACGCCCGCTTGATTGCAGTTTCAGCATCTAGTGGTGGAGGGGCGGGGATCGTCAACTCAGTATCCCTGTGCGTGGAGGATTCAATAGTCTCTTTATCTGTTCTAGGCCGTTTAGCAGGGACCTTGCATTTACTTCGCGACTCGGTATCTTTTGGCGGGCTTCTCTCCCTGCTGCGCTTTTCTTGAGAAGAGGTGGAGTCTTTTGGTTGCGGCATGTCCTCTTCCCTACGACCTTGATAACCTTTATATCTCTCTGGGTCCGTCCGAACGGGAGAGTGAGAACGCGAGGTTCGAGAGCGATAGGGTTCATAAGGCCTTCTATCCTCCCTACTGCGATCGTCGCGGCGATCATACTCGGTATCATAAGGTGGATTAGACATGCTACGGTGGAGCTTCCTGATATCATAGTAAGATCGGGACATCGTGCCTGCACAATAAGACAAATGAAATTCAGAATCAATAGTTTCACAGAGAGAGAGGTGCAATGAGTGGTAATGCTATTGTGTAAAGTGTGTCCTAAGTGGTGTGTTTCCCCCCAACCAACCCGAGTCCGAAGCTAGACTAGTACGGGCAGGCTCTTTGGCCTTAGCAGGAGTGGTCTCTTCAGAAGAGGTGAAAACTAAAGGATCCTTCCTAAAATCCTCTGAAGTGTATATAGTTTCAGGTAAGGGGAGATCCCCCAAACCCTGAAATAATGGGTCATCAGTACTAGGGACATCTCCCTCGGAAGCATCAATTGGCGACTCTTTGGAAGACGTTGACCTTTCTGGAGAAATGGCATCCTCAGGAGCAGTATACCCTTCGCGATGCTTTTCGACCAAGTTAGCCAATTCATCATCTTGAGTAGAAGATGGAGAAGGTGAAGTTTGAATAGGCACTGTAGGAGCTCCCGAACCTTCCCCTGTCTCTGGGATTACATCCACTGGAGGAATATATACGTATGGAGCCGTCCCATGACCGATACTATGAATAACAGATAGCAACCCATGAAAATGAAGATATTCGTCCTTAAGGACTTCATCAATAGTCAAGAACTTCTGATCGCCATTAAGGAGCTGGTGCATCCGACCAAAGAATACTTGGTCTGATATTTGTTTTGGGTTGTCGACTGCAAACAAAAGAAAAACGAGTTAAGGCGATGACTTGAATGTATAGATCCGAGATTTAGAAAACCAGTGCCTTACTTGATTACGTCCACCTCCTAGCACACCCTGGCTGTCGCTTCACATAAAACCATTCCAGTCTGGAATCTCCAGCTTTACTGCTGAATGGCGCTGAAATTATCTTCCTCTTAGGGACAGACTCAAAATAGCAGAAAGGAGTTTCTCGAGTCCGATGCTTGAAGTTGTAGAAGAAATGAATGTCATCGAAAGTGAGCTCTATGCCTAAGATCTCACGGTATGCTATATATAAGGTGTGTAAGTAAGCATAAGAATTGGGATGCAGCTGCATGGGGGCAATCCGCATTTGTCTTAGAAAATCAATGATGAAGGGAGAAAATGGAGGGATAGCACCGACCATGCACATCAACCGAGTAATTGCCATATATCCTTCTGGAGGGTTGTGGGGACGGTCAGACCTTGAAGGCACTGGAGTGTCCCTTTTTAGTATCCCGTATTTTAAACAAATTCGGATAAGTCTGTCATTGTCGATTGTTCTTTCAACAGAATCTTGGGTGATTCCAATATGACAGCCGATTCAAACTCATCAGGAGCCCGGTCGTCACCAATCCCTCCTTCCTCTTCAAAACCTAGAGAAACTTCACCCCCCGAAGACACATTGTCACTTTCGCGATTTCCAACCTCATAGTCTGAACCCTCATTATTCCATTCTGGATCCGAAGGAGAAGATATGTCCTCGAGAGTAACTTTGTTGGAGGTCTCCGGGGCCTCTTTCTTCTCAGCTAGTCTAGAAGAGCGTCTGGGTCTCATGGTCATAAAACTATTGAAGAAGCAATAGCACATGTTAGAGTAAATTAGCCCGTATCCCCCCGTGCATGTGTGCAAACTAAACTGTAAACAGTGTATGCGGAAAGTGTAAAGTAAATGTTTAAAAGTGCGACGCAAAATTTTGGCAAAGTATAAAGGATTGAAGTAGTTCTTGATGTCCAGTTACGTTCGCAAGGCACTATCCTAACTGTCCATTAAGTTGAAGATTATGCCAGGAGTTGATTGGGCCAGTTAAACGAGTTTTTATGCATTAAGATGGACTGCCCTAAGGTTCGGTTCGGGCGCATTCGTTGGGATCGGATCGGGGGCGTGGCCTTGTCTTGGGTTCGGATAAACTTTGAAACTCAGAAATCAAAGTCGGATCGGCTCGGAGGTAGATTCCCCTAACGGTTCGAATCGGATCACGTAGTATGCTTCTTCTCCTTTATTTTACAGTCCGACCCGATCCGGTTAGGTGAACACCCTTCTCCCCCTTTTCGCTTTCCGATCCGATCCGATTTTGAGAATCCTCTCCGACCCGATCCGGTCAAATGAGCTCTGTTACCATCTTTGACCTTTGCCCCGACCCAATCCGGACTTGTGAATCTCTCTTCCTTTCCTTCTTATCCATCTTCTATACTCCAACCCGAACCGATCCCCTCACTCCTCTTCTTCTTCTTCTTCCCCTTCTCAACCACAGTCAAATCCACATCCGTCTCCAAAGCTCTAGTTAAAGACGAGCGCATGCTTCATTTAACCTCTCAGCGTCTCGAGATGGTGGTAGAACCACCCACGACGACGGTAGGGGAGGAGGGAGACACGACATCGAAGCAGGAGAGGATCCATGCTCAAATCATTCAAAATCAACCGCAAATCTCAATTGAAACCCATTGTTACAAAATTAATTGAAGTTTTAAAACCTACCGAGGTGTTTAAATTGAAGATTGACGAGATAATTTCAGATTTTCTAAAATCCTGAAAGTTAGGGTTTCGGAGTGGAATCAGTCGGGCGAAAAGCAATAAAAAGAAAGAAAGGAAAGAGGAGGTGGACGACGGATTTATATACAGTTGTGGCGACTACTTGTATTCCCATCCTGTTTTTCCGTTCGGACCGGATCGATAGTCTAGTAGCAAAGCTTGGCCCAATAGTCCAATGAAAAATAGAAAGAAGATGGGGTCTGTTCGGATCGGAATCCGAACCGAACAGAATTCTGTAACTCAGTAGTGAATTAAATTGAAGTTCGAAGAAGAAGATGAAAACATAAGGAAAATCAAAGGAAAATTTACCTAGAAGACGCTGTGCAATGATAATCAAAGCATGCTCCGTCTCCAACAGAAGCATCCTTTGCGGGGGCAAAATGTTAGCCCACTTTGTGAACTGGGCAACACAAAGTCGAGATGTGAAACATTGAAGAACTTGGAAAGCATTATAGTGGGTCGGATCGGAGAGATGTAGCGGGTCGGATCGGAGAGGTTTTGCTGTTCGGATCGGTGAGCTGTTATTGTTGGAATCAGAGAGGCACTGCTGTTCGGATCGGAGAGCAACCTACTGCCAGTTGGAGCGGAGGGCTACCTGCTACAGAGACAGATCGGAACGGAGCAAAATTGGATGAAGACTTAGTCTTGGGTTAATCCGGATCGGATCGGATACCCCGATCCGAACCCCTCCTGCACGCTCCTCCGATCCGAACCCATATTCCACATCACATTCCCCCACGATCGCCTGAATATGCGGAGCGGGTATGACCAGTTCCTGCCCACAACGTCTACTGCTCTGATGCGTTGTCAACACTGAAATCCATCCGAACCCGAGGCTGATGGGATGGAAGACACGTGGCTCCGATCCGGATCGGGTTCTGAGCAAATTTTCACCTATAAATACCCTGTCTGGAGACAATAAAAAGGATCTTCTTTTTGGCACTTTGAGAGTTCAACCACTTTCATAAACCGAATTCCAGCACTCCCGGATAATCCAAATCTTTTTTCAACATTTGTTTTGAAACAATTGAGTGAATGTATGTGAGTTGTGAGTGAAATTGAGTGAATATCTCATTGTAATTGCAACTCTATCGTCGAGAATAGTGATTGACAAGTGGACATAGGCTCTTTAACGCCGAACCACTATAAATTCTATGTCTCCATTTTACTTTTGATCTTATTTCATTCTGCTTTTAGTCAGTTTGGGTGTTAGAACCACTTTTTGGTCTAACAATAGACATAGCCATTGTTTTGATCATAAATAGATTAGGATATTTTGGTAGATATTTGTATTGAGATATTTTAGTTTTATTCATTTTATATTCATTCTTGCCCTTCTAAAAATTCGTGTGATCACACACGATATCAAAAAATCATAAAAATGGTTATGTAGCTACAGTTTGACATTGCGGACCCAACAAAACTGGTTTTGTCAAATTCCGACTCCGTTTGCTCACACAGCATATTTTTAAAGGTCAAATTATCGACGGTATTCACATTAAAATCCCGTACGACTTCAAAAATCATGAAAATTGAAATCTAACAATAATTTAACATTACGAATCCAACAAAATTAGTTTCTTCGAATTCTGAGGTCGTTTGCAAAACTGGCTATTTTTAAAGCCCTAAATAACCCTTTTAAACATATAAATATATTCAAAAACAATTGAATTAAATATTTAAAAATAAATATTATCGTATATTTTCGCAATAGAATACCATACAACTCTCATTGGATTTATAACTCAATACTTCAAAATTCCCAGTTATATCGATATTTGGTTTATATATAAAAACCCTTTTAAATATAAATAAATCGATATAAATTATAAAGGAATTCCACAGTGATTTTTCTAAAATTTGATTTCGACATAAATCAAAATCTACACGACAAAATCCTGATTTTTCTCTTCCATTAGAAAAATATACTTCACCAGCTCCTAACGTTTCTTGTTTCACAGAAATCCGATTTAAAATGAACCTTGTATATTCAATTGAAGTTCAAATCGCCAAATAGCGAAATGTCGCACCGTTTCGAGCTCGATTTTAATTATAATATAATTATATGTTCAAACTCCGTTTATATAATATATTTGTGAATATAATTCAACTCTAAATTGAACTATATATTTTAAATAATCTAATTTACACAATATTGTAAATTCCATTATTTTTGATTATTTCTAGATTAAATATATTATTATATTATTTTAATTTAATTAAATATTCACTTTATTTAATTAAACTACGATTTAATTCACTAAATCACTATTTTAAATAATTAAATAAATTAATCATTACCCGTAAAAATACGGGTCCTTACATTCTTCCCCACTTAAAATAATTTCGTCCTCGAAATTGCTAAGCTAGAAAACAAACCCTATTGACTGGGTTAAAATTACTTGTTTACTTCTTAACTCCAGATTCAATAAAGCAATTTATTTCAATTAAATATTAATTAATTCTTAACAATGAAAATTTTCAAAAATCATGAAAATTTTCTAGCACCTTAACTTTTCAAAAAAATTCGCCAGCACCTCCTTTATACGGCTCAATTGGTACAACCACAACTCGCCTTTCTAGGCCTTCTCGAACCCAAAAGAAAATCAAGCAGCCAAGTGGCTTGCCAATTCGGCTCATAAATCTCATGCTTATATCAAATATAAACTTGTACCTTTTTGTCGGCATATCCTTATATCACTTTCACTTGCTACCAACTCGGCGTATATCAATAAATTTCCAACTTGATCTCAAATATATTCTTTCTTAAACCAAACCATCTGTTTATACCCCAAACCAAATCCATTTGAAACTCAGGATTCATTCTTCATTTCAAACTGTTAGCTTACCAATTCAATATACTTAACCAAGTTAAGTTATCATTCCACATTTCATTAACTAATTAATTCCCTCTAATCAGTTTCCTTTATCTCATAACTCAAATCTGATTTTTAATTCAAAAATAAATCCATTTACTTACTTGAGTCAAATTATATTCAAAATCCAATCTTACTCAGTATCGTTCTATTTTCAATTCAATTTCCACTTCACTGGCTTTAATCCAATTCCAAATTACTTCCAGAATTTCTATTCAATTTGGTTCTATTTCAAACAATCTTTTCTTGGGTGTTTTAAACAGCTTTGCTTTACTCAAAAAATCAAACTTTCCTTTTCAGGATTCAACACAACTTGTTTTTCTCAAAACAATTCAAAATTATTACCTTTGGTAGTAATCCGTCACTTAGAACTTGAAAATGAACACTGAGGATGTGGCCAGCATCATCAGAGTTATTTCCCAGCTAACAAAGTGAGTTTAATACTATATCACTTTTTAAAACTCATATTTAAACATTTCTATTTTCAAATCCATTCAAAATATCATTCTCAAAACAATTTAAAATCTCCTAAGATTTTAAAATTCAAATATATTCAATTCAAATCCATTTACAAATACGTTTCCAATTTCCAGGGTTTTAATTTCAATTCTGATATTAATTTCAGATTTAATTCATCTGATTTCACGTATTTCACTTATATGAATTCTGATTGGCTATTTACATAACCCTTTAATTTATAATCTTACTCGATTATAATAAAAACCAATATATTCAATATATTATAATCATTTCAGTATAATTCCTTCATATCAAAAATATAATTTGGGTAAAATTATTTCGTTTACCCTCTTTTCAAAACATACCATGTCAGTTCATCGTATTCGAGTGTTTATAAACCCCTACCGATAAAGTGGATCAAACTGATCGACCAAAACTCATAAACAACTCAACCAATAAATTTAATCAATATAAAACAAATTTTTGTATCAAATAACAAATACGCGCTCAAATGTATACACTTAACTCAATCTAGGGTTTTACTAATCCCATCTCTACTGAGTCACGCCACAGAGCCAAGGTAATAACTTAACCTTAAGCTCTAATACCACAGTAGTGTCCCGAAATTCCGGTTCAATTTGAGCTGACTAAATAACACAAGTCCAATCCACATTAAACTAGAAATCAGAATAACTAATCAGAAGGAAAACAGAGGGTGAGGATAGATAATATAGAAACTTAGAATAGAAGAAGAAGAAGAAGAACACAACATCAGAGTAACACGAACCTCACAGCGGAATGAATAACATATAATATATATCATAACTTTGAAATATAAATCTGTACTTGAATATACATATCATTTCCAGAGTGCAGCACTTACAACGCAGCGGAAATAAACAATAACTATATAAACGCTACCGAAGCCTCCTGCTCCAGCTCTCCAGGTATATCTATAAAATCCTGACTACTTGACTGCCCGTACAAAATTAGGCACCCAAGAGTTTAGGAAAAACAAAACAAAACAAACTTTGGGTAAGTCACGGGACTGGTGCGAGTAGAACAGATTAAAACAGTTTGAGCAATTAAATGATATATCATAAGACCACGCCGTATAACGGAATGGGTTTTTCCCTTATGAGAATCCAAATCATTTGATTTAACATCAAAAATCCTTTTGAACAACATGATAAACTTTATATCAAAACTCATTGATATTATAATAGTGTCTATCAACCACAATATAGAAATCATCAAGCAGAAACGCTTTCATCTCACATTCTACATACATAGTATACAATCAAAACCACAAGCACGTATTGGGTAATGGATTTCCAACTATGAAAAGGTATGGAACCACCTTTCGCTAGTGTACCTCTAGAGAGGAATACACTGGGCTCAACAAGAACATCTTACAACCCGACCACACATGACCGACCACTCATTTCACTTGAATGTATCGAATGTATGTCACCAACGGTTGGGATCAGCAACCATTTCCCGAATGGGACAGCATCGACAATAGATTTTTAGGAGTAAATGAAACTCTAGATCCGGTGATTATACACCCTAATAGATGCGACCTACATAGCCATATTGCCTGCCCGATTTTTGTCATTTCCTAGTTGTGAGGCTAGAAGCCACACTTATCTCTGACAGATCACACATTTATTCACTTTGAATGTCACATCGTCATACCCGCCAAAACACAAATTGATTTCCCCAAAAATACCATGGGTATACATCTAAGAGAAACAAATTCCTCCGCCACCAAACGTAAATACGTTTGAAGAGATCAACTTACTTGATCTATTAAATATACTATGTCAGACATTCTTCCATACAGGTCGTCCTGGGACTAGACAAACCGAAGGCACTATTCAGTACATCCATCTTAGGCAATCTTTACCTAAGATTTATACAACAGCCCTTGCACTTTACCCCGTCTTCAATTATCTTTGGCATATATGATTCGCAATGCTTATGCCAATCCGGAGTAGTTCTTCGGATTATAATCCAACCGGTCTCTCCATATTAACAACGTTAAAATGGTCAAAAACTTCGATAGTCGGTGAGTTAACTATCAAAGAAAATACGTGTGCAAACAAAGATATTATTTCCAAATGGAAATTATATTGATCAATCATCATTGAACATCTATCTCTTTAGTTCATTAATTTACTTATCTCCTGTTTCCATATATTCTAAATTCTTATTTTCTATTTTCAGAAAACATTTCTGATTCTTATTTGGAGAACATTTCCAAAACTCCTTCATTATCAAACCTTACCATTCCTTAGTTAAGAAGGAAGTCAATCAAGTTGGGGTATAATTACCTCTCAGACCTTAATTGAACAATGTTTTAACTTTGAAATAGTCAAAGTTTATCTTTTAAACCTTTAACAAACTTCTTTACATCTTGCTCGGATTCAATTTACGTATCCACTTCTTTACTGAAAACATTTGTTATAATGATAACGTTATAATCCCTACTTTCAAAATATCTAACTTCAATTATAACTTTTATTCTTTAATGTGAATAAATAAATAAACACCTAATGTATAAATAAATAAATCTTGATTTAAACAACAGAAAGTATAAGTACTTTCCCGAATTCGCCGGTTAACTCTCTTCGAATAACTAATATTCGATTTACTCACTTCGAATAACTAATATTCAATTACTCTTTCTTTTGAATAAAAGATATTTGATAATCTCTCTTTTCGAATACAATATTCAGTTACTCCTTTTCGATTAAACTAATCGATAACTCCTTTCGAATAACTAAATTCGATTAACTCCTTTCGATTGAACTAATCGATAACTCCTTTCGAATAACTAAATTCGATTAACTCCTTTCGATTAAACTAATCGATAACTCCTTTCGAATAACTGAATTCGATTACTAATACTCGATTAACTCTAACTTGATTAACTCGACTTATTTAACTCCACTTATTTAACTCCACTTATTTAACTCAACTTGATTAACTCCTATCGAATAACTAATATTCAATTAACTCTAATTGAATAACTAATATTCAATTAATCCTAGTTCGATTTACTATGTTCAATTAACTCTATCTAGTTAACTCTAACTGATTAACTCTAACTGGTTAACTCTAACTCGATTAACTATAATCGATTAACTCCCTTCGATTAACTCCTAATTGATTAACTCTTATAAATTAACTCTGTTTGATTAACTCAAATCAATTACCTCTACTGGATTAACTCTATACGATTACTCCTTTCGATTTAACTCAAATCGATTAACTCTATTTATCTCCTAAATAGTTCCTTTTACCACTATATTTATTTTCTAAATAAAAATTTCCTTTTGTAATCTATTTGTAAATGTTTTACAAATATTTCATTTTTAATTCTATTTGTAAATGTTTTACAAATAATAGCTTTTTATTTCTATTTGTAAATGATGTAACACCCCGTATTTCTGTTAATACTAATATTCACAAATTAAAAGAATTAATATTGAGAATTTGCACGAAATAGCCTTAAAAGGCATATAACAAATTTGAGATATGTGAATTGCCTTAAAAGGCGAAAAATGGAATTAAGACATTAATTGGAAAATTAATGTGTAGAAATGGTCATAAGTTAATTATGGATTAATTTGAATTCATGAATAGGTGTGTGTGTATATATATAATTATATATATATGGGCAGTTAATGTAAACATGAATAGAAGTTTATTAATTTGCTGAGTGTTTGCTGAGTCACTTCTGACTCATTGCTGAGTCAATAAGATAAACCCCATCTGGTTTGAATGGTTGCGGTTATTTCTAGATTAAATCTAATGGCCTAAATGAATCCTAACATCTATAAATAAGTGGGTAGACTCTAACCCTAAATCACTTGAAAAATTGGAGAGCTACCGACATGCCGTTGCCATGAAGTTCAGCATAGCCGTCACAAACTAAAGAAGAAGAAGGCCTAATCTACAAACTAAATCTACTCAAATCAAATCAAAAGCTCTCTCTCTTTCTATTTCTCTTCTTTAAAATTGTGAGTATGATGAATCTCACAATATTATTATAAAATAATTTGATTAAGTTATGAATGGATCACAAGAAAGTGATATGAATTGTTATGTATTTGTAAATTATGTTGTGGATCTCTTGTTATGCTATTATGTTATCATATATATGTTGTTATGTTGTAGTGATTATGTTGTAAATAATCCTATGCTATGTCATATGTGATTAATCATGCTATGCTATGTTGTAAATCATATCATGTTATGTTGCAAATTATGATATGCTATGTTGTAAATCTTATATATGTTGTAGATCTCATATTATCACATATGTTGAAATACTTATGTTATATGATAATGATGTCATGTTAAGTTGTGTTGAATCATAAAAGTTGTAAAATCATGATGTTAGTATTTATGCGAATTGGATCATGTTTAAAGTTTATGTTTTTTTTATAATAGATCTTGATTATGGGAATTTGCCTATTGGGTTAGGTGTACCAATATACATGAATCTACAAATTAATTGGATCTTGAATATGGGAATTTGCCTATTAAGTTAGGTGTACCCATATACATGAATCTATGATTAAATGAATTTTGATTTTTGGGAATTTGCCTATTGAGTTAGGTGTACCCATATAAAACCATATTGTTAATGATGTTGATTCACACATGTCCTATACAAGTTTATGAAATTTGATCAAAATCATATTATGTGAATTATGAATAAGTTGACACCCTTAGATCCATGACATGTATAACCTTATGCAAGTTGTAATGTATGCAAGTTTTACCCCTTGTTATGATTTATTTAGTCATATATATATGTTGTTGTTGTGAATATTTTCTTTTATGCTATGAGTTAGACTAATTGGGTCTAGCATACATTTTGCGAATAAACGTTCAAACGTGGGGTAGGGGTAATATTAGGAAATTAATAAATTGGGGTGCAATTGATATGATTTTGCATGCCTTAAATGGATGTCCATAATTGAGTCAATTATGGACATTGTTAAATTTGGAATTAATTAATAATTCAAGTAGGGAATTATTAAAATTGGGGAAAGTGGATTATTAATAATATTCAATGCTTAGGACACGAGGTTGGACCCGTTTGTGACGTAAACCTTCCCGGACCCGCCCGGCAAATCCAGTAGTCACAAATGTCGGCCCAATGTGAGAGGTCCTAGGCCCAAACTAAAGCATAACAGTTGTAAAGACACGAGGTTAGACTCTTTTATGGTGTAAGACTGCCCGGACCCGCCCGGCAAATCCAGCTGCCATAAATGCCAGTCTAATGTGAGAGGTCTTTATGAGGTTATGGCCTTAATGAATTAAGAAATACTTAGCCAGATAATCATGTAAGGTGGGGCATGGGGGTTAAGTAGGTGCCTTGGGTGGCATGAGGAATCTAGTGGTTGCCTTTAGAGGCATTTGAAATACGATTAGACTTAACCAAATACACATGTAAATGAACATGACTAAGTGGGTTAAGTGGATGGACTAATGGGACAAGCTTAGGTGGAATGCTTGTGGGAAATAATGGGGGCCCATTTCAACCAGTATCCCAAAACGTATCTTTGTGGGCTCGACCCATGTCGAGGACGGGACACGCATACTGGGTTTGACTATAAGAGGCCAAAACAGGGAGCGGTGGCAACGCAAGTCCAACGGGTTTCATATGCGTGTGTGGACCCGGGCTGGTAGGTAAGACGTTGTTTCATCGTGTAGGTATAAGCCGTGCATCTCCGTTATATCGGGTTGCCACTTTAGGGGAATGATACACCCCACTGTGGGGCCAGCACGGGTATCTACGAGTAGGGAGCCGATCGAAAAATGGAAAGTGGGGTACACCTAGTGGAGATAGGGGCAGGCGGCACCTATGTAGTCAGCTAGGAGTACGTAAAGCCATTAAGAAAGTTTCTAAGTGAAGCTAAGTGGAATCAATCTTTAGGGTGACTGGTGTGGTGCAGTATAGTGTTTATCCTTTAGTATTTAGGAGCGCCTATAACGTTTCCTTTAGCGATCGTCTATGTCCTTAATCTGCTCTTTCATAGACATTTCCTTGTTTTCCAGCTTATGCCTTAGTCCAGTTATTTTGATAATAGTATTGTAGAATTATCATACTCGCCAGACTTTATGTCTGACCCCCCCCTCTTTTTCATATTTTCCCCCTTTAGGTCCTCAGGTTGGGCCAAGTTCCAGTGGAGTCTGATTGGATTGCTTATCTCTTGGAAAGCTTGGACTGCTGAAGTAAAGTCCATCTTGTTATCTTTCTTTTTAATGGCTATTTATGTAATGGGATTATGTACTTGTTTTATCAAGATAGATATTGTACTTGACTTTGATTATGGTGTTATGATGTAATCAAACAAGTTTTGACTTCTGCTGCAATTGAAATAAAGTTTTTAAATTTCCAAGTACTATTTTATATCTGTCTTGTTGAAATTTTATTGTTCTATATTCACCTAAAACCTCCATAGAAGTTAATGCATTCCCTTTGTGAGTGGCATTAATGGACGTGGGGTGTTACACGTGGTATCAGAGCATAAGGTTACCAGAACAGATAAAATTTTTAGAAAAATATTTTTCTAAAGTATTTTTGGAAGAAGTGCTTTCAAAAACATGTTATTTAGAGAAAGTTTTTATGAAAAACATAATCCCAAATGGCCATATCCTTATCTTTATCTTTCGAATTCTCCATTTTGAATCTTTCCTTTTTCGTTTTAGCATGGCTGAAGATCTTAATCTCCCAAAAGGTGTGACGGTTCCAGGGTGGTTTAGGAGATATTTGGAGGATAGGGCCACCACTGCAGGCCCAATAGATGTTCCTCCACCCCCAGTTGCACCCATTCCTCCTCCTCCTCGTGTTGACACTTTTGCAAAGACGTGAAAGGAATTTAAGGCTATGGGAGGAAAAACTTTTCAAGGGACTGAGACGTTTGTGGAGGCCAGAGACTGGCTTAAGGAGACTGAGGAATTGTTGGATATCTTTGAAGTGGAAGATGGGAGGAAAGTCCGTTTAGCTGCTTGGTTAATGAAGGGAGAGGCCTCGTTTTGGTGGGAGGTCACTAACGGGGAACGTCCAGTTGATTCATGGGCGGATTTCAGACGAAGGTTTGAGGCAAAGTTTCTTTCAAGGGCAGAGGAGAATTTAAATATGGAAAAATTCCTGACATTAAAGCAAGGGAGCTTATCAGTGAAGGAGTATGTCAATAAATTTAATCAGTTAGCAAGGTTTGGCTTGGAGTTGGTGAACACGCCAGAGAAGAAAGCTTTGAGGTTCGTTAGAGGCTTGAATGAACCGTTGCAAGGGTGGGCTATGACCCACATCCCTATGGGAGCCACCTTTGAAAGGCTAGTAGAAATGGCACTTATGCATGAGGATAAGGCAGTTGAAAAGAAAGGGGATCAGAAGAAACCCCAACAGCAAAATAAGAAGGGTGGTAAAAACAATAATGGCAAAGGGAAGAAGAGATGCTTCAATTGTGGGACGCCTGGCCATCTCAGCAAAGATTGTAGAAAGAAAAAGAAGACCGGTTGTTTTCATTGTGGAGATGCGGGACATTTGGTGAAGGACTGCCCAAAGAAGGGGCAGAGGGCAGGGTCTACCTCGAGAGGACAGGTGCAGGCTCTTATGGCACCAGGGCAGGCAAGGGGGCAAGTTCAGGCTATTGCGGCCCCACCGCTGCAAGAAAGAGGTAGAACAATTTCTGTTGAAAGCTTAGTTTTTCTGTTTGATCATCCTGTAACACCCCGTATTTTGGGTTAATGCTAAAATTCACTAATTACAGAATAAATAATCTCAGATGTGAGAATTGGGGGAAACGGGCTGCGTCGTTGCGTTCGTCTCGGAAAAATACGCAAAATAGAGTCCGAGTTTTCGAAAATCGGAGTCCGTATGGCCCAGTTATGGCCCGATGAAGTTTGCAGAAAATTTGAAACTAAAAACAGATTTAAGTATTTAAATTTCAGATTTTAAAATACACAGGCGGGGCCAGGCGGGAAAATTCCCGCCTACCCATGTCGACAGGGCTGTCGACAGGCCTGTCGACAGGGGTGTCGACTTGCCTGTCGACTTGCCTGTCGACAGGGTCCTGGCGTCCAGTGAACCTGGGTGCACCAGGTTGCACCAGGTTGGGTCTTGGGCTGGCTTGGAGGGCTGGTTCTGGAAGCTTCTTGGATCTGATGGTCCTAAATTAATCTAGGGTTAATCTAAGGGTCTAAAATGCAACCTAATCCTATAAATAACACCCTAACCCTACCCTAATTCATTCATAATTAAACCTAGTAACTAAACTATGGCAAAATGAAACTTGGTCATGGCCTCCACAAATCAATGAAGAGGAAAGCAAGCTCTAATCAATCTCTAATCCATTCTAAGTATCTTAATCTTCTTCATTAGCTTGCTAATTGTGTTTTGGTGAGTTTCTATCACTTTGATGATCAATGGTTAAAATAAGTAGACTAGGTGTAATGAGACTTATGGTCTTGAATGCAGATTTGTGAGTTTGAGTCATTTGTAATGATATGTTAATCTATGTATAATATTAATCCTAAGTTGAATATGTGAGTTTATGCATGTTGAATATGTAAGTGTATGCAAGTTAAATATGGGAGTTTGTGCAAGTTGGATTTGTGGGTTTATGCATAATAAATAATTGATTTTATGAAAGTTAAGTATGTGGTTTATGCATGATGAGTATGTGATTCTATGCATGCTAAGTAGGTGATATTATGCATGATGAGTATGTGATTCTATGCATGCTAAGTATATGATATTATGCAAGTTTTAGTATGTGACTCTATGCATGCTAAGTATATGATATTATGCAAGTTGAGTATGTGATTCTATGCATGCTAAGTATGTGATAATATGCATGATTAATAAGTTGTTTTATGCATATTTAACAAGTGGGTTTATGCATGTGTAACAAGTTCATATGCAAGTTACATGTATGATAATATATGCTATGCAAGTTACATGTATGTTAATATGCAAGATATGCTATGCAAGTTACATGTTTGTTAATATGCAAGTTACATGTATGTTGATATGCAAGATATGCTATGCAAGTTACATGTTTGTTAATATGCAAGTTACATGTATGTTGATATGCAAGATATGCTATGCAAGTTACATGGTTGTTAATATGCAAGTTACATGTATGTTAATATGCAAGATATGCTATGCAAGTTACATGTTTGTTGATATGCAAGTATGTGAATGCTTATGCAAGTTATGTGTATGCTTAAATGCATGTTTAACATGTTATGCAAGTCGGTGAGAATGCTTATATGCAAGTTCAACATGTTATGCAAGATATGTGTATGATAATATGCAAGTTCGTATGCAATATGTTATGCAAGTCACGTGCGATAATATGCAAGTTTGGGTTAAATGTAGTTGGGTTAATATATGCTCATATATGCAAGTTGACATCCTCTTAACCCATGACAAAGTTATATGCTAAGATTTGGTTAGAACCCATGATATTTGTGATGGATCTTCCCTTTTTATTATGTCGTGAAATGAGAACGATTTGCGTGGGGAACGATGGGGTTAATAAATATGTTAATTAAAGTATGGTTGGGTATGATTAAGCATACCATAAAAATAAATTAACATAATTGGGAATTTACCTATTGAGTTAGGTCTACCCCATGGGAATTTACCTATTGAGTTAGGTCTACCCATGTTATGAAAAACTTGATATTGATTAGGGATAATTAATATAAATTATGAGGGTGATTAATTAGGTGTAATTAATCGACTAAGACACGAGGTTGGACTCAGTTGTAGCGTAAAACTGCCCGGACCCAACCGGCTTAACCAGTTGCTACAAATGTTAGCCCAATGTGAGAGGTCTTAGGCACAAACTAAATACGTGATTAATGTAAAGACACGAGGTTAGACTCGGTTATGACATAAGGCTGCCCGGACCCAACCGGCTTAACCAGCGGTCATAAAAGATAGTCTAATGTGAGAGGTCTTTATGAGGATCACGGTCTTAATTAATTAAGAAACACTTAACCATATAAGCGTGTAGTGGGGCTTGAGGGTTAAGTGGGTGCCTTGGGTGGCATGAGAAAACTAGTGGGTTGCCTTGGGTGGCAATAGAAAACACGATTAGAATACTTAACCAAAGTGGAGCATGTAATTAAACATGATTAAGGGGTTAAGTAAGTGCCTCGGGTGGCATGTGGGAATTAAGTAAAGGACTTGGGTGTCATGTGGAAATCTAGTGGGTGCCTTGAAAGGTAATTAAAATGTGATTAATGACTTAACCAAAGTATTTATAACATGTAAGTAGACATGGTTAAAGGGGTTAAGTGGGATACACTAGAAAAAAAATAACAAGCTTAGGTGGTAGCTTGTTGGGGGCCCATCTCAACCAATATCCCAAACGTATCTTTGTGGGCTCGACTCAAGTCGAGTGACGGGACACGCATATTGGGCTTGACTATAAGAGGCCAAACCGGGTTAACGGTGGCAACGCGGGACCAACGGGTTTCATATGCGTGTGTGGACCCGGGCTGGTTGGTAAGTCGTTGTTGCATCGTGTAGATATAAAGCCGTGCACCGTTGATATTATCAGGTGGCCACGTTGGGGAATGATACACCCCAATTGTGGGACCAGCACGGGTATCTACGGTAGGGAGCCGATCGATGGGGAGTAGTGGGTACACCTAGTGGAGATAGGGGCAGACGACACCTATGTAGTGGGCTAGGAGTACACGAAACTACTAAATTACTAAGTACACTTAGTGGGATCAACCTTTAAGTAGGAATTACTCTTGGTGGGTAGAACTGGTGTGGTGCAGTGTAGAAATTATCCTTGGGTGGATAGGTCTGGGGCGGTGTAATCTAATAATTATCCTTGGGTGGATAAATGCGTCTTTACGGTTATCTTAGTTTATCCTAAGTTTGCCAAGCTGCTTAGTGTAGCCATTCATCCCCAGGCATTACCGTATATCAACTTATGTCTTCTCAGGTTATTTTAATGATTGTATTGTTAGGGTTATAGGACTCACTCAGACTTATGTCTGACCCCGTTGTTTTTATCTTTTTCCCCCAACCCCAGGTTATTAGAGTGGGCCTGGTGCTAGTGGGCTTTGATCTGATTGATGTATCTATCCTATGGAGCTTGGACCTCTGGAGTGAAGCCGAGCTTATCTTTCCTTTTATGGCTATTAGTTATGTAGTGGGATTATGTACTTCTATTTTATCAAGATGGATATTATGTACTTGACTCTGGTTTATGGTTTTGTGATGTAACCAAACATGTATTACTTTCCGTTGCAATTAAATGATGACTTAAATTTTCAAGTATTACTTATATCTGTCTTGCTGTAATTTTACTGTTCTATATTCACTTAAAATACTTCACCGAAACTAAGGCATTTCCCCTGGTATGAGTGACCTTAGCGGACGTGGGGTGTTACACGTGGTATCAGAGCTTAAGGTTACCGGAACAGATAAAATTTTTAGAAAAACTATTTTTCTAAGAAAATTTTTGAAGGAGTATTTTCAAAAACATGTCTTTTAAGAGAAAAGTTTTTGAGAGAAAAGCATAATCCCCGATAGCCATATCTTTATCTTTCGAATTCTCCGTTTGAATCTCTTTCTCTCTCGATTTGAGTATCCCCTCCGTGTGTAGATGATCTTTCTAAGATAGATAAGAATGGAAAACCGCTTCAAGGGAATTAGACGTAAATCAGGTTAGAAGTTGGTTCAAGAAGGAGGAGGACTTGTAAGTACTTATTGGATGGACGATGGGAGGAAGGCTCTAATAGTTGTTTGGTTAATGAAGGACGAAACCTCATTGGTGGGAGGTTACGAGTGGAGAATGGGAAGAAGAAGAAGGCTAGTCGTTATCCTTTTGGGAGGAATAGGACATTTTATTAGGATTGTCCAAAGAAGCAAGGGCAAGGTATGGAATCTTCTGGAGGGTAGTTGTATTCCCTCACGACTAGGGTACCAGATGGGGATAGGACCGTCTAGGTTGGAATTTGGATTTCTTTGTTATCCGATCCAAACTTTATTTGATTCTGATGTATCGAGTTTGTTTATCTCATCATTGTTAGTTGAGTCACTACACTTAGACACCAGTTTAGTAGATGATCCCTTAGTTGTTTCAAACCCAATTGGGCTCCATGATGTGTTTGGGTTTGAAAGTTTCTATACTTAGCGTTGAGTTCGGATGTGATGCTTGTTGGGCTTCACGGGCTATGGGTTAGTTTTGGGCACGAACTGGTTATCCAGTAGGGGTGCCGTTCTTGATTGTGGAAGGAGAGTTGTTAGGCTTATGACCCGCTAGGGTAACACTCTCGAGATCTCTTATAATCCCATAGAATCTGTTATGCTAAGTTATCTAGAATCGCTTGGCACGATGGTCTAGAGTTTGCGATCTGTTAGAGCAGTCCAGGAATACTCGGATGTGTGAGAGGAGGGAAAGGGCTTACCTCCGGAGCGGGAGATTGACTTCCGAAAATATCTGGTAGATAATGCCAAACCAGTATCTTGGCCAGTGTGCCACACGGCTCCTCGTGAGAGGAGGGAACTCGATAAGCAAGTAGGTGGTTTGCTTAAGAAGGGGTTCATAAGACGAAGTATATCGGAGTGGGGTGCTCCAGTAGTTTTTGCCATGAAGGCGGATGGGTCCCTCCGACTTTGTGTAGGCTAAAGAGAACTAAATCAACTCACAAAGAAGAATAGACACCCATTGCCAAAGATTGATGATCTCTTTGATCAGTTGGTTGGCGCCTCAGTATTTTCGCAGTTGGACTAAGCCACATGGTTTCGTCAGTTGAGAGTGGCTGACGATAGTATAGAGAAGATTGTCTTTAGGACTCCGAATGGTTTTATGAGTGGCTGGTGATGCTATTTGGTTTGACGAACGCCCCTGCATACTTTGTTGATTGGAAGAGGAGGGTGTTCAGGGAGTACCTAAATAAGTTTGTGATGGCCTTTGTAAATGACATCTTGGTCTTTTCAAGGAGCGTAATAAGTTTTCGTATGTGCTCAATAGGGTGAGCAAAGCCAGTTATAGGATAAACGGTGGTTTTGGAGCGAGACTGGCGAGGACATCCAAAGTTGGTCAAAGACTTGATTGTTTAGCCATTATTATTATTATTATTTTTAGTATCATCTCACGTAGGTTGCCTGAACTCGAAGGAGATGTCCCTTGGGTGTTTGTCTGATATTGGTTTCGTCCTTTGGGGCTTGCATTTGGGGGATGTCGAATTCGCCTAGGGTGGTCTGCGTGAGAGATGGACAGTTGTGACGATTTTGGATAGGATTCTTAGCATCTTATGAGTTTGAGATAGCGTATACCCCTAACAAGGGAAACATGGTAGCAGACGCCTTAAGAAGAAAAAGGTTGTCCTTGAGTTCATTGTTCGTTGAACTATAGAGTTTAGAGTTTATTTCTATGTTTGACCTTAGACCTTCCGTTAACCTGGTACCCGGTTCGCTAGCCTCCTTGGAGGTTAGGCCTACTCTTTTGGGACGGAGTGGCGAGACACAGCGTGACGACCCACAGTTGGTTGAGTTAGTAGAGAAGCTCATAAGGAGGGGAGTCGTCCAGCCATTTGAGTAGGTACACCCTAGATGGTAAGGGGTGGTTGCGTAGAGACGGTAGACTTTGTGTACCGCAAGACGAGGGTTTGAAGAAGGCTATACTTGATGATGCACATCGGTCGAAGATGACCATTCATCCCGGTGGGGACAAGATGTACCAAGACGTAAAGCGAGTTTTCTTTTGGGCCGGTATAAAGAAAGACGCGGCCGAGTATGTCGCTAGATGCTTGGTGAGCTAGCAAAGGGAAGCGGAGTAGAAGAAACCCAGTGGGTTGCTTCACCCATTGGAAGTTCCGCTATGGAAGTGGGATAGTATCTCGATGGGTTTTGTCGATGGATTACCGAGATCGAGGGAGGGTAATACGGGAATTTGGGTTGTGGTAGATAGACTTACTAAGTGTGCCCATTTCGTACCTGTGAAGAGCAAGAGGACTATTCCATGTCTAGCTTCAGTTTATATTCGAAAGATTATTAGATTGCATGGTGTACCCTCCAGTATGGTGAACGATCGAGATCCTATCTTCACTAGAGAGTTTTGGAAGAGTTTCCAAGAGGCGGTAGGGACTCAGTTGTAATTGAGTACCGCATATCATCCTCAGATAGACGGCCAGACCGAGAGGGTGAATCATATTTTAGAAGACCTTTTGAGGCTATGTATCTTAGATTTTGGAGGTACACGGGAGGAGCATCTTCCATTGGTGGGGTTACCCGACAGACTTAGTAGTGTACATGATGTATTCCATAGGAGGAAGTGCCTACATAAGACAGCAGAGGTGGTAGAGCCGAGTTTGCTTAGAGAAGTGGAAGTAGAGTGTGATGCGACGATTCGACAAGCTCCTATTTGCATCCTTGGGTCAGAGATTTGGAAGTTGAGAAACAGAGAGGTTCAACTAGTCAAAGTACGAAGGGGAGATGAAGAGAGCAACGCTACCTGGGAGACGGAAGCGAAGATGCGTTCGAGGTACCCTTTTTCTTTCGGAGGGTATATCCTTTTGCTTCTCCTTCATCGCATATCTTGTGCTTATCTTATCCTTAGTATGTCCTCTCGTTAGTACCTTTGACCTTCGGATAGGATAGTCCTATGGTTGAAACATGTGTTTGAGACATGTTATGTATGATGGATGCAAGTGGATGCAAGTGTTTGCTAGTGGTTGCTCGTGGATGCATATACACACACTCTAGGCACTAGATCGGCTCAGTCACTTCATATTGCATATTGCATAAAATTGTGTGTAGGAAGCTATATCTATGGATGTATAATAATTGTGTTATCATATGGATGATGCATTTTGGTGAATGATTGTGCACACATGTAGATATTGTATGTGTCGATAGGGTTCTCTCGCATACATAATGGATGCATGGCACTATCATGGTTTGCATATGTTCATACATTAGATAGGGAACATATACACACACTCTTTGCATATGCTCATACATCATTAGAAATTGTTCTAAGGACAATGGATGCCTGTGTTTGATGGATTGAGTAGATGGTTGTTTGGATGGTAGGATATGCATTCTCCTTAGCTTAGAGATTTCGGGGACGAAATTCTTTAAGGAGGGGAGAATGTAACACCCCGTATTTTGGGTTAATGCTAAAATTCACTAATTACAGAATAAATAATCTCAGATGTGAGAATTGGGGGAAACGGGCTGCGTCGTTGCGTTCGTCTCGGAAAAATACGCAAAATAGAGTCCGAGTTTTCGAAAATCGGAGTCCGTATGGCCCAGTTATGGCCCGATGAAGTTTGCAGAAAATTTGAAACTAAAAACAGATTTAAGTATTTAAATTTCAGATTTTAAAATACACAGGCGGGGCCAGGCGGGAAAATTCCCGCCTACCCATGTCGACAGGGCTGTCGACAGGCCTGTCGACAGGCCTGTCGACTTGCCTGTCGACTTGCCTGTCGACAGGGTCCTGGCGTCCAGTGAACCTGGGTGCACCAGGTTGCACCAGGTTGGGTCTTGGGCTGGCTTGGAGGGCTGGTTCTGGAAGCTTCTTGGATCTGATGGTCCTAAATTAATCTAGGGTTAATCTAAGGGTCTAAAATGCAACCTAATCCTATAAATAACACCCTAACCCTACCCTAATTCATTCATAATTAAACCTAGTAACTAAACTATGGCAAAATGAAACTTGGTCATGGCCTCCACAAATCAATGAAGAGGAAAGCAAGCTCTAATCAATCTCTAATCCATTCTAAGTATCTTAATCTTCTTCATTAGCTTGCTAATTGTGTTTTGGTGAGTTTCTATCACTTTGATGATCAATGGTTAAAATAAGTAGACTAGGTGTAATGAGACTTATGGTCTTGAATGCGGATTTGTGAGTTTGAGTCATTTGTAATGATATGTTAATCTATGTATAATATTAATCCTAAGTTGAATATGTGAGTTTATGCATGTTGAATATGTAAGTGTATGCAAGTTAAATATGGGAGTTTGTGCAAGTTGGATTTGTGGGTTTATGCATAATAAATAATTGATTTTATGAAAGTTAAGTATGTGGTTTATGCATGATGAGTATGTGATTCTATGCATGCTAAGTAGGTGATATTATGCATGATGAGTATGTGATTCTATGCATGCTAAGTATATGATATTATGCAAGTTTTAGTATGTGACTCTATGCATGCTAAGTATATGATATTATGCAAGTTGAGTATGTGATTCTATGCATGCTAAGTATGTGATAATATGCATGATTAATAAGTTGTTTTATGCATATTTAACAAGTGGGTTTATGCATGTGTAACAAGTTCATATGCAAGTTACATGTATGATAATATATGCTATGCAAGTTACATGTATGTTAATATGCAAGATATGCTATGCAAGTTACATGTTTGTTAATATGCAAGTTACATGTATGTTGATATGCAAGATATGCTATGCAAGTTACATGTTTGTTAATATGCAAGTTACATGTATGTTGATATGCAAGATATGCTATGCAAGTTACATGGTTGTTAATATGCAAGTTACATGTATGTTAATATGCAAGATATGCTATGCAAGTTACATGTTTGTTGATATGCAAGTATGTGAATGCTTATGCAAGTTATGTGTATGCTTAAATGCATGTTTAACATGTTATGCAAGTCGGTGAGAATGCTTATATGCAAGTTCAACATGTTATGCAAGATATGTGTATGATAATATGCAAGTTCGTATGCAATATGTTATGCAAGTCACGTGCGATAATATGCAAGTTTGGGTTAAATGTAGTTGGGTTAATATATGCTCATATATGCAAGTTGACATCCTCTTAACCCATGACAAAGTTATATGCTAAGATTTGGTTAGAACCCATGATATTTGTGATGGATCTTCCCTTTTTATTATGTCGTGAAATGAGAACGATTTGCGTGGGGAACGATGGGGTTAATAAATATGTTAATTAAAGTATGGTTGGGTATGATTAAGCATACCATAAAAATAAATTAACATAATTGGGAATTTACCTATTGAGTTAGGTCTACCCCATGGGAATTTACCTATTGAGTTAGGTCTACCCATGTTATGAAAAACTTGATATTGATTAGGGATAATTAATATAAATTATGAGGGTGATTAATTAGGTGTAATTAATCGACTAAGACACGAGGTTGGACTCAGTTGTAGCGTAAAACTGCCCGGACCCAACCGGCTTAACCAGTTGCTACAAATGTTAGCCCAATGTGAGAGGTCTTAGGCACAAACTAAATACGTGATTAATGTAAAGACACGAGGTTAGACTCGGTTATGACATAAGGCTGCCCGGACCCAACCGGCTTAACCAGCGGTCATAAAAGATAGTCTAATGTGAGAGGTCTTTATGAGGATCACGGTCTTAATTAATTAAGAAACACTTAACCATATAAGCGTGTAGTGGGGCTTGAGGGTTAAGTGGGTGCCTTGGGTGGCATGAGAAAACTAGTGGGTTGCCTTGGGTGGCAATAGAAAACACGATTAGAATACTTAACCAAAGTGGAGCATGTAATTAAACATGATTAAGGGGTTAAGTAAGTGCCTCGGGTGGCATGTGGGAATTAAGTAAAGGACTTGGGTGTCATGTGGAAATCTAGTGGGTGCCTTGAAAGGTAATTAAAATGTGATTAATGACTTAACCAAAGTATTTATAACATGTAAGTAGACATGGTTAAAGGGGTTAAGTGGGATACACTAGAAAAAAAATAACAAGCTTAGGTGGTAGCTTGTTGGGGGCCCATCTCAACCAATATCCCAAACGTATCTTTGTGGGCTCGACTCAAGTCGAGTGACGGGACACGCATATTGGGCTTGACTATAAGAGGCCAAACCGGGTTAACGGTGGCAACGCGGGACCAACGGGTTTCATATGCGTGTGTGGACCCGGGCTGGTTGGTAAGTCGTTGTTGCATCGTGTAGATATAAAGCCGTGCACCGTTGATATTATCAGGTGGCCACGTTGGGGAATGATACACCCCAATTGTGGGACCAGCACGGGTATCTACGGTAGGGAGCCGATCGATGGGGAGTAGTGGGTACACCTAGTGGAGATAGGGGCAGACGACACCTATGTAGTGGGCTAGGAGTACACGAAACTACTAAATTACTAAGTACACTTAGTGGGATCAACCTTTAAGTAGGAATTACTCTTGGTGGGTAGAACTGGTGTGGTGCAGTGTAGAAATTATCCTTGGGTGGATAGGTCTGGGGCGGTGTAATCTAATAATTATCCTTGGGTGGATAAATGCGTCTTTACGGTTATCTTAGTTTATCCTAAGTTTGCCAAGCTGCTTAGTGTAGCCATTCATCCCCAGGCATTACCGTATATCAACTTATGTCTTCTCAGGTTATTTTAATGATTGTATTGTTAGGGTTATAGGACTCACTCAGACTTATGTCTGACCCCGTTGTTTTTATCTTTTTCCCCCAACCCCAGGTTATTAGAGTGGGCCTGGTGCTAGTGGGCTTTGATCTGATTGATGTATCTATCCTATGGAGCTTGGACCTCTGGAGTGAAGCCGAGCTTATCTTTCCTTTTATGGCTATTAGTTATGTAGTGGGATTATGTACTTCTATTTTATCAAGATGGATATTATGTACTTGACTCTGGTTTATGGTTTTGTGATGTAACCAAACATGTATTACTTTCCGTTGCAATTAAATGATGACTTAAATTTTCAAGTATTACTTATATCTGTCTTGCTGTAATTTTACTGTTCTATATTCACTTAAAATACTTCACCGAAACTAAGGCATTTCCCCTGGTATGAGTGACCTTAGCGGACGTGGGGTGTTACACATCCTGTCCGTACCTTATTCGATTCTGGCGCATCTCATTCGTTTATCTCTGCATCATTAGTTGAATTACTGCACTTGAACACCAGTTTAGTAGAGGATCCCTTGGTTGTTTCAAATCCAATTGGGGGTTCGGCTCATTTGACCATGATATGTTTGGATTTGAAAATCTCTATACTTAGCATTGAATTTAGATGTGATGCTTATGTATTGGGCTTCACGGGCTATGGGCTAATTTTAGGAATGGATTGGTTATCTAGAAATGGGGCCATTCTTGATTGTGAAAGGAGAGCAGTTAGGCTTGTGACTCGCCTTGGTAATGCTCTCGACATCTTTTGTAGTCCCATAAGTTTCGTTATGCTAAGTTATCTTGAATCGCTTGACGCGTCTGTCGAGAATCTGCGAACGGTAGAGGTGGTCCGGGAATATCCGGATGTGTTTGAGGAGGTGAAGGGCTTACCTCCAAAGCGGGAGATAGACTTTCGAATTTATCTTGTGGATAATGCTAAACCCGTATCTTTGCCAGTGCGCCACATGGCTCCTCGTGAAAGGAGGGAACTCAATAAGCAAGTGAAGGAGTTGCTTGAGAAGGGGTTCATAAGACGTAGTATATCAGAGTGGGGTGCTCCAGTAGTATTTGCTACAAAGGCGGATGGGTCCCTTAGAATTTGTGTGGACTATAGAGAACTAAACAAGCTTACTAAAAAGAACCGACACCCACTCCGAGGATTGACGATCTCTTTGATCAGTTAGTTGGTGCCTCAGTGTTTTCGCAGTTGGACTTAGCCACTGGCTTTCATCAACTGAGAGTGGCTGAGGATAATATAGATAAGACTGCTTTTAGGACTCCTGACGGATTCTATGAATGGCTAGTGATGCCCTTTGGTTTGACAAACGCCCCCGCATATTTTGTTGATTTGATGAGTAGGGTGTTTAGGGAGTACCTTAACAAATTCGTGGTAGTCTTTGTGGATGACATCTTAGTCTTTTCTAAGAATGAAGAAGAGCATGCCCTACATCTTAGGGAAGTGTTGGAAACCCTTCGAGCGCATAACCTTAAGGCAAAATTTTCTAAGTGTCACTTCTGGAGGAAAGAAGTACGGTTCTTAGGGCACGTGGTTTCCAAGGAAGGGATAGGAGTGGATCCCGCAAAGGTGGTGGCCATCCAAGACTGGAAGGTCCCTAAAAATGTAACCGAAGTAAGAAGTTTCTTGGGGTTGGCTGGCTATTATAGGAAGTTTATCAAAGACTTCGCAAAAATATCAGCTCCATTAACACGGTTAACGAAGAAGAACCTGGTTTTTACGTGGGACGAAGATTGTGATGACGCGTTCCAACGTTTAAAGAGAGCCTTAACTTCAGCCCCAGTCTTAGTGCTGCCAGACGGAAATAAACCGTTTACCGTCTATACTGATGCTTGTGGGACAGGACTTGGCGCGGTCCTCATGCAAGAGGGAAGAGTAATAGCCTATGGTGGAAGGCAGTTGAGGGTTCATGAAAAGAATTACCCTACGCATGACCTTGAGTTAGCCGCAATTGTTTTCGCGCTTAAGTCTTGGCGTCAATATCTTCTTGGTGAGAAATTCGAACTGTTCACTGACCACAAATCATTAAAATACTTATTCTCTCAGAAGGATTTGAATTTAAGGCAACAATGGTGGATGGAATTCCTAGCCTCCTACGATTTTGAAATAGCATATACCCCGGGCAAGGGTAACGTGGTAGCAGACGCCTTAAGTAGGAAAAGGTTGTCCTTGAGTCCGTTGTTTGTTGAACGACGAAGCTTAGAATTCATCTCCATGTTTGACTTTAGACCCTCCGTTGACCTAGTACCTGGTTTGTTAGCATCCTTGGAGGTTAGACCTACACTTCTAGGACGAGTTGGTGAGGCACAGCAAGACGACCCCCAGTTGGTTGAGATAGTAGAAAAGCTCAAAGGAGGGGAGTCGTCTAGCCATCTTCATAGGTATACCCTAGACGATAAGGGTTGGTTACGAAGGGATAATAGACTTTGTGTACCACAAGACGAAGACTTAAGGAAGGCCATTCTTGATGATGCTCATCGCTCAAAGATGACCATTCATCCCGGCGGAGATAAGATGTACAAAGATATGAAGCGGGTTTTCTTTTGGGCCGGTATGAAAAAGGATGTGGCCGAGTACGTCGCTAGATGCTTGGTGTGCCAACGAGTAAAAGCGGAACAAAAGAAACCCGGTGGATTGCTTCACCCATTGGAAGTTCCACTATGGAAATGGGAAAGCGTCTCAATGGATTTGTGGATGGATTACCAAGATCAAGGAAGGGTAATACGGGGATTTGGGTTATAGTAGATAGACTTACTAAGAGCGCCCATTTTATTCCCGTGAAAAGTAAGAGGACTGCTCCGTGGTTGGCTTCTGTATACATTAAAGAGATAGTTCGTTTGCACGGGATTCCTTCTAGTATAGTAAGCGACCGTGATCCCATCTTCACTAGCGAATTTTGGAAGAGTTTACAAGAGGCGGTAGGGACTCAGCTATGTTTGAGCACCGCATATCATCCTCAGACGGACGGCCAGACCGAGAGGGTGAATCGTATTCTAGAGGATCTTTTAAGGCTTTGTATCCTAGACTTTGGGGGTACATGGGAAGAGCACCTTCCGTTGGTAGAATTCGCATATAATAATAGATTTCAGTCTAGTATTGGCATGGCACCTTTCAAAGCTCTTTATGGAAGGCCTTGCCATTCGCCTACATGTTGGTGGGAATCTACCGATAATATCCTACTTGGGCCCGATATGGTTAGGGAAACCTCGGAGAAGATTGATTTGATTCGAAGGAGGATGAAAGCAGCACAAGATAGACAGAAATCGTATGCTGATAAGAGGAGGACAGATCTTGAGTTTGACATTAGAGACATGGTTTTTATCAAAGTGTCTCCGTTACGGAATGTTGTTCGCTTTGGGTCCGTTGGGAAATTAGCGCCAAGGTTTGTAGGGCCGTTTCCTATAAAAGATAGGATTGGGAAGATGGCGTATAGGGTGGAGTTGCCTGAGAAACTTAGTGGAGTACACGACGTATTCCATGTATCACATTTGAGGAAGTGTTTGCACAAGACCGCGGAGGTGGTAGAGCCGAGCTTGCTTAAAGAGGTGGAAATAGAGCGTGATGCAACAATTAGACGAGCTCCTACATGCATTCTTGGGTCGGAGATCAAAAAGTTGAGAAATCGAGAGGTCAGACTAGTTAAAGTGCAATGGGGAGATGATGAGAGCAACGCTACTTGGGAGACAGAAGGGAAGATGCGTTCGCTATACCCTTTTCTTTTTGAGGGTATGTCCTTTAATTTCTCCTTTATCGCTTAGCTTATTTTATCTTATCTTTAGTATGTCCTCTCATTAGTATATTTGACCTTTAGTTAGGATAATCCTATGGTTGAAACATGTGTTTGAGACATGTTATGTAAGATGGATGCAAAATGGATGCAAGTGGTTGCTAGTGGTTGCTCGTGGATGCATATATACACACACTTTAGGCACTAGATCGGCTCAGTCACTACATATTGCATATTGCATAAATGAATGTATTTAGTATAATGGATGTATAATGGTTGTACCATCATATAGATGATGCATTCGGTTGAATGGATGTGCACACATATAGAAGTAGTTTGTAAGCAATTAGGATCTTTTGCATACATAATGGATGCATGGCACTATCATGAATTGCATCAAGGAGGTCAACTGAATCAGTGGACCGCCTGATTTTGCATTAGATACGGACATAGACACACACTGTGCATTTAAACATGAAAGCATTAGAAGTCTATAAGGACAATGGATGCCAGTGTTTGTTGATTGAGTAGATGGTTGATGATAGGATATAAACTTGAAGATTTCGAGGTCGAAATCCCTTAAGGAGGGGAGAATGTAACACCCCGTATTTCTGTTAATACTAATATTCACAAATTAAAAGAATTAATATTGGGAATTTGCACGAAATAGCCTTAAAAAGGCATATAACAAATTTGAGATATGTGAATTGCCTTAAAAGGCGAAAAATGGAATTAAGACATTAATTGGAAAATTAATGTGTAGAAATGGTCATAAGTTAATTATGGATTAATTTGAATTCATGAATAGGTGCGTGTGTATATATATAATTATATATATATGGGCAGTTAATGTAAACATGAATAGAAGTTTATTAATTTGCTGAGTGTTTGCTGAGTCACTTCTGACTCATTGCTGAGTCAATAAGATAAACCCCATCTAGTTTGAATGGCTGCGGTTATTTCTAGATTAAATCTAATGGCCTAAATGAATCCTAACATCTATAAATAAGTGGGTAGACTCTAACCCTAAATCACTTGAAAAATTGGAGAGCTACCGACATGCCGTTGCCATGGAGTTCAGCATAGCCGTCACAAACTAAAGAAGAAGAAGGCCTAATCTACAAACTAAATCTACTCAATTCAAATCAAAAGCTCTCTCTCTTTCTATTTCTCTTCTTTAAAATTGTGAGTATGATGAATCTCACAATATTATTATAAAATAATTTGATTAAGTTATGAATGGATCACAAGAAAGTGATATGAATTGTTATGTATTTGTAAATTATGTTGTGGATCTCTTGTTATGCTATTATGTTATCATATATATGTTGTTATGTTGTAGTGATTATGTTGTAAATAATCCTATGCTATGTCATATGTGATTAATCATGCTATGCTATGTTGTAAATCATATCATGTTATGTTGCAAATTATGATATGCTATGTTGTAAATCTTATATATGTTGTAGATCTCATATTATCACATATGTTGAAATACTTATGTTATATAATAATGATGTCATGTTAAGTTGTGTTGAATCATAAAAGTTGTAAAAGCATGATGTTAGTATTTATGCGAATTGGATCATGTTTAAAGTTTATGTTTTTTTTATAATAGATCTTGATTATGGGAATTTGCCTATTGGGTTAGGTGTACCAATATACATGAATCTACAAATTAATTGGATCTTGAATATGGGAATTTGCCTATTAAGTTAGGTGTACCCATATACATGAATCTATGATTAAATGAATTTTGATTTTTGGGAATTTGCCTATTGAGTTAGGTGTACCCATATAAAACCATATTGTTAATGATGTTGATTCACACATGTCCTATACAAGTTTATGAAATTTGATCAAAATCATATTATGTGAATTATGAATAAGTTGACACCCTTAGATCCATGACATGTATAACCTTATGCAAGTTGTAATGTATGCAAGTTTTACCCCTTGTTATGATTTATTTAGTCATATATATATGTTGTTGTTGTGAATATTTTCTTTTATGCTATGAGTTAGACTAATCGGGTCTAGCATACATTTTGCGAATAAACGTTCAAACGTGGGGTAGGGGTAATATTAGGAAATTAATAAATTGGGGTGCAATTGATATGATTTTGCATGCCTTAAATGGATGTCCATAATTGAGTCAATTATGGACATTGTTAAATTTGGAATTAATTAATAATTCAAGTAGGGAATTATTAAAATTGGGGAAAGTGGATTATTAATAATAATCAATGCTTAGGACACGAGGTTGGACCCGTTTGTGACGTAAACCTGCCCGGACCCGCCCGGCAAATCCAGTAGTCACAAATGTCGGCCCAATGTGAGAGGTCCTAGGCCCAAACTAAAGCATAACAGTTGTAAAGACACGAGGTTAGACTCTTTTATGGTGTAAGACTGCCCGGACCCGCCCGGCAAATCCAGCTGCCATAAATGCCAGTCTAATGTGAGAGGTCTTTATGAGGTTATGGCCTTAATGAATTAAGAAATACTTAGCCAGATAATCATGTAAGGTGGGGCATGGGGTTAAGTAGGTGCCTTGGGTGGCATGAGGAATCTAGTGGTTGCCTTTAGAGGCATTCGAAATACGGTTAGACTTAACCAAATACACATGTAAATGAACATGACTAAGTGGGTTAAGTGGATGGACTAATGGGACAAGCTTAGGTGGAATGCTTGTGGGAAATAATGAGGGCCCATTTCAACCAGTATCCCAAAACGTATCTTTGTGGGCTCGACCCAAGTCGAGGACGGGACACGCATACAGGGTTTGACTATAAGAGGCCAAAACAGGGAGCGGTGGCAACGCAAGTCCAACGGGTTTCATATGCGTGTGTGGACCCGGGCTGGTAGGTAAGACGTTGTTGCATCGTGTAGGTATAAGCCGTGCATCTCCGTTATATCTGGTTGCCACTTTAGGGGAATGATACACCCCACTGTGGGGCCAGCACGGGTATCTACGAGTAGGGAGCCGATCGAAAAATGGAAAGTGGGGTACACCTAGTGGAGATAGGGGCAGGCTGCACCTATGTAGTCAGCTAGGAGTACGTAAAGCCATTAAGAAAGTTTCTAAGTGAAGCTAAGTGGAATCAATCTTTAGGGTGACTGGTGTGGTGCAGTATAGTGTTTATCCTTTAGTATTTAGGAGCGCCTATAACGTTTCCTTTAGCGATCGTCTATGTCCTTAATCTGCTCTTTCATAGACATTTCCTTGTTTTCCAGCTTATGCCTTAGTCCAATTATTTTGATAATAGTATTGTAGAATTATCATACTCGCCAGACTTTATGTCTAACCCCCCCTCTTTTTCATCTTTTCCCCCTTCAGGTCCTCAGGTTGGGCCAAGTTCCAGTGGAGTCTGATTGGATTGCTTATCTCTTGGAAAGCTTGGACTGCTGAAGTAAAGTCCAGCTTGTTATCTTTCTTTTTAATGGCTATTTATGTAATGGGATTATGTACTTGTTTTATCAAGATAGATATTGTACTTGACTTTGATTATGGTGTTATGATGTAATCAAACATGTTTTGACTTCTGCTGCAATTGAAATAAAGTTTTTAAATTTCCAAGTACTATTTTATATCTGTCTTGTTGAAATTTTACTGTTCTATATTCACCTAAAACCTCCATAGAAGTTAATGCATTCCCTTTGTGAGTGACATTAATGGACGTGGGGTGTTACAAATGTTTTACAAATATCCCCTTTTTATCTTTATTTATTTAGAAAATAAATATTCCTCTTATACTTCTATTTATTTATCCCAATAAATATTCCTCTTTATAAAAACCTTTGATTTTATAAATAATTCCCTTTTTGTAAAATCCCTTGATTTTATAAATATTTTCTCTTTAATAAATTCTAATTCATTTTTATAAAATTCTTCTTTGATTTTATAAAGTATTTTCTTTTCTATCATATTTATTTTTCAATAAATATTTCCCTTTCGAAACCCTTTTGATTTTATAACTATTTTCTTCTATAAAATCCTTTTCCTTTTATATATAAAATCCATTTACTTTATATAACTACTTTATTTTCAAAACACACTTTAAAATTTCCCTTTTTCCATCCCAGTATTTCTTATGCTATTTAAAATACCAATTAACAGTGATCGATATCATTCAACACACATAATCCACAACAGATTATATATCACATCATATATTACAATATATGAACAGAACAATATTATAAATATTGAGGAGTCCATTTGGACCCCTCCAACCTGTTTCCCTGCATCAAAGATGTTAAACAATATCATTAACATCGATTTCATTTCAATATGAAATATTCTGTTAAACAGAATCAATATTTGATTAACGATTTATATATATATATCGTTACCTATGATTTCAACCAATACACAAGCAATTCAACCAAACAGTTAACACACATAAATCAACAGATAATTATCAGTTCTAAGAATACATTAAAAAAAATAACTGTTTAGAGTTGGTGACTTTTACTCACTTTGGCAGTTCATCGTTAAAGAATGATAAACTCTTTGTTTGATTTAAATCAAACAATTTATTTTGCCATAAATTCAAACGAGCTCCAATCCACTCCCTGTCAGTTCCATTGTGGAGCTCTCGTCCATACGATCCTAACGGATCTTGTTTCGCTGAATTTTTATATTGTATGAGGAAGTTACGTCATTTACAAGTTGGTACATTATAAATTAAAATAAATTGAATATGCTTTAATTTATGTTGGGCCTTTACCTTATAACTTGGCCCATTTACTATCGTTTAAAGCCCACCCGTGTATCCTTCTTCCTCCACAACACAGACGCGTCCTCCTCCTTAACACAACCATAGCCGCTACTTTCTCCTCCCGTATCTCCTTTTCTACTTCATCGATTTCCAAACCGATTACACCAGACTTCACCTCATCAAATCCTTGTTGTCCTCCACCCCAGTTTAAACGACTCGAGCCCCTTTTTCTGAAACTGATTCTCATCTCCTAAAGCTCACGCTGAGGAACCATCGACACTTATTGAAACCGAAGTCCACAAATTTTTGCATGCTAGCGCGGTTTTCAACAACAAACCCAAATACGAAGGTGAAAACAACTCCGATCGACTATACTTCCAGATAACTCGAACCCTAGCTGCTCAAAGACCTTCGCTGGAAATTTTCAGCGACAAGAAAACCCTCCGAACCCCTTGAAACTGATACCAACATGAAGAGTGTCTTGCTTGCAATCCAATTATATATATACATCGATTTATAGGAATTGATTTGAATTTATTTTGATTTATTTTTCCCCGATATTTTGCTGCGTAAAAAAATGAGGACGGCGGATTTATTTTGCATTTATAAAGGGGAGTGTGAGGCTGAGAAAAGGGTAGATGCGGCCATTGTTTTGATCATAAATAGATTAGGATATTTTGGCAGATATTCGTATTGAGATGTTTTAGTTTTATTCATTTTATATTCGTTCTTGCACTTCTAAAAATTCGTGTGATCACACACGATATCAAAAAATCATAAAAATGGTCATGTAGCTACAGTTTGACATTGCGGACCCAACGAAACTGGTTTCGTCGAATTCCGACTCCGTTTGCTAACACAACATATTTTTAAAGGTCAAATTATCAACTGTATTTCACATTAAAATCCTGTACGGCCACATACTGACTTCCAAAATCATGGAAATTGAAATCTAGCAATAATTTAACATTACGAATCCAACAAAATTAGTTTCATTGAATTCTGAGGTCGTTTGCAAAACTAGCTATTTTTAAAGCCCTAAGTAACCCTTTGAAATATATAAATATATTTTAAAACAATTAAATTAAATATTTAAAAATAAATATTGTCATATATTTTCAAAATAGAATACCATAAAGCTCTCATTGGATTTATAAATCGATATTTCAAAATTCCTAGTTATATCGATATTTGATTTATATATAAAAACCCTTTTAAATATAAATAAATCGATATAAATTATAAAGGAATTCCACAACGACTTTTCTAAAATTTGATTTGGACATAAATCAAAATCTACACTACGATATCCCGATTTTTCTCTTCCATTAGAAAAATATACTTCACCAGCTCCTAACATTTCTTGTTTCATAGAAATCCGATTTAAAACAAACCCTGTATATTCAATTGAAGTTCAAATCACCAAATAGCGAACTGTCGCGCCATTTCGAGCTCGATTTTAATTATAATATAATTATACGTTCAAACTTCGTTTATATAATATATAGTCGTGAATATAATTCAACTCTAAACTGAATTGTATATTTTAAATAATCCAATTTACACAACATTGTAAATTCCACTATTTTTGATTATTTCTGAATTAAATATTTTATTCTATTATTTTTATTTAATTAAATATTCACTTTATTTAATTTAACAATGATTTAATTCCCTAAAACACTATTTTAAATAATTAAATTAATTAATTATTACCCGTAAAATACGGGTCATTATAATATGTATACGTGTAAAGGGGCCATTAGAAGATTTGTATATGTGTAAGAAGATTACATATGAATATAACAGTTAAATAAATTCCAGAAATTCAAACATTCGAAAATCAAACTTCTACACCAAAATAGCTCGCGGGACCCATATGGGAGTCGACAACGGGGTTCGTTGCTGACATAGAGCTGCGTGTACGATAAGATCCTGAACACCTATAAATAGGCTAGTAGAGCGTAGCCTAAATCTAATATTATCTGAGACAACATCTAAGCTCTGCCATTCTTCCTCCTTAAATCTCTTCAGAAAAAAATAGAATAATTAGTTTAGGAAAATTCTGAATTAAGATCTGGAGGAAAAGAATGAATATTAATTAGAAGGTGTTCAGAATCATATTCGAAGTAAGGTAATTTCTTAGGTCTGGTCTATTTCAAATTTTTCCTCTTTCTTCCCTTTTTCTTTTAGTAAGAATTGTGGATCCATGGTTGTTAGGTTCTAAATTCAGTTAGGAGGACCATGGAATACAAATATCTGGAGCAGATTTAGGATTCGGAAAACAAATTTAGGTGAGTGGATTTAAGTTATATCATTTTTGATAATGATATATTATTGTTTGACATTCCCCATTAAGATGCAATGTAAACCTGCTAGAATGATTAAAGTGATGAAATGTTAATATGACATGTTGGAATAATAATATGTTAAGATATTAATATGTTGGAAAATTCATATGTTGAAACGTTTAATATGCTGAAATGTTCATATGTTGAAATGCAAACTTGTTAAAATATGTGTAACGATTACTGTTTTATATAGACATGTTCTAATTACATGATTAACTTATGGCATATTACGTACTTGAATTATTATCTGTAGAATTGAGAAAATTTCATGTTAATTTGTTAGATTTGAACAGTTACATGATTAAATGATTACATTTTAGAACAGAATTAATTACATGCTAGAAAGAACATGCAACATAAAATGGGCTTAATATGATGACATGTAAAATATAGATTGTAATAAAAATTGAAAGAATGTACATGCCTAAGTTATTTGGAACTTTACAATAAATGGAAAACTGTAACTGCACTTAGACACAAGGTTAAATTCAACTTGTGGTAGAAGTCTGCCAGAACCGCCCAACAAATCTAGCATCCATAAGTTGTTAATTTAATGTGAGGGGTCTAGTGCTTAAATAAAATATGTAACAGTGCTAAGACATGCGGTTAAGTCAACTTGTGGAAGAAGTCTGCCCGGAACCATCCGGCAAATCCAACATCCGCAAGTTGTAGGATTGATGTGAGAGGTCTAGTACATAAGCATATATACACACACACACACATATAAATGGATAGAGATAAATGGCAATAATTGTGATTAATGGAAATGAATTGAATGAAAGATAATTACAACAGTAAAAGAATTGGAATGAATGGGGAATGATAATAACCTATTATAAATAAATTACATTAATGAGAATGTTATATAATAGGTAGGCTTGTCCTAAGGACAAGTGGAAATTATAAATTAGGTTATAATGAACGATAAAGGAAATGGAATAACTTATGTAATGGGATAAGTTGTACTTAATTGTAAGTTTAGTTATCTATAAGGACAACATAAGTTATATTAATGGAAAGGAAACTTATTAGTAAACCTTAGTTAAGAGAACTAAGTTAATGAGTAAACAAAGATAAGTTGTTGCGATAGTGTAAGATGAAATTATGATTAAATAAGAAAGAATAAGGCAAACTTATGAAATGAAATAAGTTATATTTAATCATAAATAAAAAGTGACATGTTAAACAGAAAACAAGTGAATTGAGATGTACTTAATTACATATTAAGTAGAGCATGTTATTGTAAATTGGAAAAGGAATAATATAAGGAGATTGTATATTACAGACCTAGAATTACAATCTAGAGAGTAACATGTTGTTGGCTTATTAATAAACTTAAATGGATTAAGTTATATGACTGAAATTAATAAGCAAGAGGAACTTGGTAACTTGAATAAGATAACCAAGTTAAATGGAAACCCGTTCAGGTAGAGCAAGCGCATAATTGAATGTTTAGACATAGGGTCTAATAATACATTAAACTAAGGCGCTTGGACCAGTCTGTGCATTTGAGGATGAATAACCCAACGGGGTTGATCATTGTGATGTCTCAAGGCACGAGGGGAGCGCACGTTCATCTGATTTTTTTGTCAACTCCGAAGGACTGGAAGTGGAAGTAAGCGACTTTCTGAGATGCATAAGGTGATCCTGGTAGTCCTCTGTGTGGTGGCAGAATATTGTGACGAGGTGACACTAGGGTAATTCGGTGATCGCCTCAATGGAAGGCGGGTCACGACCAACAAGGATAGTAGATCATTGGGTACCCATCATCGGCAGCCAGTGGGATGCGAAAATACTAGAGTTAAACCGAAGACGCCATCCAACTTTCACTATCGAGGCACGATGGTTGAGGGGAGACGCCAACTGGATGTTTAGATTATTTGTCAGGGGCAAGTCACCTAGCTCTTACAGTCTTTAGTAGTTGAGGGATGGGCCGAGGTGGAGCCATAGCCATCATGAGAAGCAGACCCGGTGGATATTTGTATTTTGAGGCCCTTAAAGGCAGGCGTGTATAGATATGAAAAGCTCCCGACTTAGTTATGTGTTTCTTGCATAGCCATATCATGGAACTCGGTGCACAGTAGAGGATATATGCGGTTAATGCATCAAGTACGATTGACGATACATATATCGGAAAGTCTAGATACATGCGTGCCTACTCTGGGTGGTGTATCGTAGACTATGGGGCATAACTCTGTGATCTAATTTGATCAAAGATGGCAGTCTGTACGCCTACGTAAGATGGCGATGGCGGTTCTATACAGAACGTAGCATTGCTATATAGGATCCATACGTCACTCCGGCATGGGATGAAGGACTACGTATATCTATGTGGCTTTACGGTGGAGACCTTGCGAGTGGGGTACCATAGGGTGTGCCTTAATTTAGGGGTAGCTACATATATACTTTATTAGGTTAATCCACTGGGAGTAAATGGGTATGATAAGCCATGAGTTATGTTAACCCAAGTATCCTAATAAATAAAAAAATGTGATTGAACGGTATATGTAGGGTTATCGAAAATGTGTAGTTTAAATCCAGTCACTAGATCATGTGTTCTAACCCCCTTCTCATCACATACTCGTAGGTTAGACTTGTGGCAAAGATATGATAGCTTTGGATACTGGTTAGGCAGTATTATAAATTGAGTAAGGCTATATTTTGATAATATTATATTTATCCATTCCGCTGTGGGATATTTTCTGAGCACTGATATATTTTATATCTCTGTCTTTTCTGCAGGATACCATAGCAACTAACACGAGTTTCAATGTATTAAAATTTTGAGAAAAAAATTCGGTCTCTCGGAGTTCGGGTTGTTACACTGATGCCTTAGGTAGCTTCCATTATAAGGTTAAAGTGGCAGCAGTCCAGATGTACTTATTCTCTTAGCTTAACACCATCCTCCGAGACTTACGAACTCAGATGTCTATATATTAATAGAAATTGATTATATATTGTGAATTGACAATGTGGAATGCTAAGTGCTGTTGGAAGATAGATCAAAGCTTTTGTTGAAAAGCAGAGCTTTGTGGGACGTTGACTTCAGAACCTCACATCCCAGAATGAGCCGAAAACAAGATGATGGAAACCAGAGTAAGCATATACATTTCCTTCTAACTAAGAGTGATCCCATGGTATGGAGCCTAGGCAATTTACTTATGTGGATGATGGAATCAAGGCATCTCGGATGATGGTAAATTACGACCAAGACGACAGTCAAATGAGATCAGGGAGCATTATGTTTGGGAATAATCCGAACTCATCGGGAATTAGTTAGTCCACTCTGCCAATCTGAAGGACCATGAATTGAGTCCTTGACATCTTGTTAGGGATGATCTGAATGGATAAGGAAGATCCATTGCCTTAGTTCATGATGGAATCCAACTTCCATTACGAGCTTTATGTTTTCAGATGAAAACTATATGGCGACATAATGGGATGGGCATTATGACTTCTAGATTTATACATTTATTTTCGAAATTGATTTTCACACTTAGATACTAAAAACAATATTAAATGATTTTCTTGTATCTAGCATATTTGGCTATTATAAGGTAAAACTCTATCCTGTGATTTGCGTTGCATTGTGTGATGGGACTTGAGTCTTATAATAGCATCATTTTTCTAAAAGCATCATGTGGTTTTATGCACTGTCATTCGTGTGGAGGAAACCCATTCTGTTCTATACGATGTGGTCAGGTGATATGCCTCACTTTTGAATATGTTATGAGTAACTTCTTAGAGGTTCTTATAATAGTCCCATGACCGACTCATATTTTGTTTTTCCCTTGCAAACTCGGTGCCCATATTTCCACATGGATAGCCTAGTATCCCGGTATTAGTTAAGATCATTTTTGAGTTATGTATGGAAGCTACCTATAGAAGCTGGTTTTGGATATGGAGGTGGAGCAGGACTTGGATGTTCTTTTGGACTCTCTATGACTTTGTTATGTCAATATATCGTTATTTCCGCTGTGTATCTATTGGTTTACTATAACTGCTATGTATAATATTAAGATCTGATGGGATTTAGTAAACTCTAATAAAAAACCTCTGATGTAATTTGATGTACATTTTGATGCTGTAATGCAATGTTTATCATCTGCAGTTATGTTAATGTGTTATATTCTAAAGGCTATATATTCTTTCGAGGATCGGGAGAATGGGTCGTCACGGTTTGGTATTAGAGCTGAGGATTAACCTTAATTCTGGAGTATAAAGCAATAAAGGACTCACAAGAGATAGAATCAGTAGTATTCTAGGATGAGCGACTCATTAGAGATTGGGTTAGCGATACCCTAGAATGAGTACAGCAGAAAAGCACACACCTAGTAGACACATTTCTATTCATATGTCTATATGCTCTTACAATTTCCTTAAGATATCTTTTCTATTTGCCTAACTCTTTTCTTTCTATGCAGATATAGTGGAAAATGAGTGGTAGAAGAGTAAAACGTAGAAGAAGAGGAAGGGGTAACGTTCAAGCTGGAGTTCAACAACCAAACCCTATAGGGGAAGAAAATGAGGCTGTTGTGCCATGCAACCAGAATCCGATTTGGAAGTTCTAGAAAAGAAATACAAAAATCTGGGAGGTGTAACATTCTTAGGAAGGAACCAGTGGTAGAAGAACAAACCTAGCTACGTTCTTGAAAAGAATTTTCACTAGCTTAAGACTAAATGGAGAGCAAAAAAGATTTTTGGCCTCTTGGTTACTCAAAGACGAAGCTTTGATCTAGTGGGAGGCGATTACGATGAAAAATCTAGAAGGAAATTTCACGTGGGATCATTTTAGAGAGGTCTTTGTAGAAAGATTCATGCCATCTGAAGCAATATCCTGCTTATATTATTAGTTCTCCAATCTGAAATAAGGAGATATGACTATTCAGGAATATCTGAATAAATTCACTGAGCTTTCCCGCTTTGTCCCAGAGGTTATTCAAGTTTCGATGAAGAATAATGTAAGGTTTATAGATGGCCTTTAAAAAAGTACAAGAACAGGGTGACCGCCCATGTAAAGCTCCTTTTTGTATAAATGATGGAAATGACATGCCGGTACGAAAATATAGACAAACAAAATGCTTTTGGAAGACAAAGAGAAAGATAATTATGAGAAAAAGAGAAAGTTTGGAAATAAGAAACCAGAAGCCAATAACAAAGGGAATAAATTTAAAGAGAATTGGGTAAAGAAAGACACGTGCTACAATTGCAACAAAAAGGGACACTTGTTAGCAGATAGTAAGTCTCCGAAGAAACAAAAAAGGAATGAATCTAAGCCCAGCACCAAGTTTCAAGAGAACGGGGAACACTACAATTGCTGCAAGGTTGGCCATCTTGCAAAGAATTTTCCACTATTAAAGAAGGGTGAAGTGGCCTATGTTTATAACGTGATAGATGCTCCAAAACCCTCAGTTGGTAAGGAGGGCTGGATGTTCAAGAAGGTACACTTACCGTTAAAAATATTCCCATTAAAGTGTTGTTTGATATTGGTGCATCACGTAGTTTCATATCAAGTAAAACTAAGAAACTAAACCTAGACCTCAAATATATTGAAGAACCCACTTGCGTTAGAAATCTGATAAGAGGCTCTATCAACCTATGTTTATACGGTAGAGTACCTATCTCTTATTGTAAAGTCCAACTTTTCAATACAATTTGAGCCGACATTTAACTGCCACCATCAACCCAAATTACACAGAAAAGAAGAATGTTAAGAGAAAGAAATTAGACGATGAGAGAGAAAGAAAGAAATATTAGAATAGAAGAAAGAAGAAGAACATCAGAATCTCACAGCAAAACGAAATAAAATACATAATATAACAGCAACTCTTTATACAAATGAAAATCTAGTATACATACCAATAATCGGAGTACAACATGAATCAGATACAGCGGAACAACTTGAAAATAACTAACTTGAAAATAACTAACGGTGAAGCCTCCTTCTTCCAGCTTCTGAAACTCCAAGCGAAAACTAACCTATCAAATATGTTCGGTCTGACCCAAGCACATTTTGAAGTAAAGCAAAAATACCCAGATCAGTCCGAAATACTTTCAGTGTTAAATTCACATCAACAATCGGTTTAACTTTAGAAATTCTTTTTGAAATAAAAGGATAATAGTAAGACCAATCCACATATAAATACAGACGGTTTTTACCTTACTATAACCCAAAACAGCTTGAAAACAATATTATTCTGATATTATCATAGTGTCTATCAAAACACAAATAAATAGCAATCTAGCGGAACGCTTGCATCTCAAACTCCATATATATATATATATATATATATATGTATATATATATACATACAATCAAAACAGCAGGCGCTTATTGGAGATTAGATTCCGACTATGACAAGGTATGCAACCACCTACCGATAGTGTATCTCTAGAGGCGAATACACTGGGTTCAACAAGAACGTCTTGCAACCCGACCCACACATGACCGACCACTCATTTCGCTTGAGTGTATCAAATGTATATCACCGACAGTTGGGATCAGCAACTGTTTCCCGAAAAGGGACAGCATCTAAATAGATTAAAGAATGAAATGGATTTTCTCTAGATAGGTGATTGTACACCCTAATGGGAGTGACCCACATAGCCATGCTGCCTGCTCAATTTCTGTCATTTCCCGGTTGATGAGTCTTGAGGTTATAATCGACTTTTGGAACATCCGACCATAATTCACTTTGAATGTTACATTGTCAGATCCACCAGAATTCACTAATTGACGTCCACAAAAATACACAAATAGATAGGCTAAGAGAATGTGTCTTCTCCGCTACCAACAGTAATACATTTGAGGAAATCAACGTATGTGATTCCATTGGAAATACTCTGTCAAACACTCATCCATATAAGTCATCCAGGAACAGGATGAACTGAAGGCACCCTCCTGCTGCATCTAAGGAATCACCCTAGAGATTAGTAGCGAGTGGTCCTTGTAAATCTGTATATCTCAATCACGACAGAATCACAGTAATCTTTGGCTGCAGCCAGAGATTATAAGTAGTTCTTCCGTTATGAATATCAATGGTCTTCAATTGCTCCAACTTTATCCCTTGCAAGTTGGCTTCGTACTTAACGTTGATTCGAAGTGGTTTTGGGTCCAGTTCCCATCCCAATCTCTTTGAAACAACACGTCAAATGGTCAAACAATATTTTATTGATAGTTGGTGTTTTAACTATCAATCTCAACAAAACAATCATCTAATCAGATTAGTTAAACAGTACGATCAAGTATGTTGGCAGCTCAGGTTCTCATTAGTTAAAATCGTTCCTTAAAAACTCTTTATCGAATCATTTAAAATCATTCCATAGATTTGAAGTCGGTTCCATTTACATATCTTGACAACCCATCCTTTGTTTCGCTATTTGGAAATAATACCTCTCATTTATTCTCACTTAGCTTTATTCTTCTTGAATTCTAAAAATATTTTTATATTTTCATTAACCATTTATTTCCTAAATTCTGGAAATATACATATATTAATATATCGTTAATTGACTAATATAATCCCATTTCCAATTCTTATGCTGTAAAAACCCTATTAATTGATACATGCTTTCTTTTTAAAACTTAATGGTTTAACTACTTAAATTCCAAATATTTATTTCTATTCCAAAATGAATATAAACCTTCCATAAATATTTAATTATTTTAAATAAATATACTTTACTTATATAATTACCATTTTCTAGAAAATAGTGTTATATAAATAACCTATAGTATAATTAAAACTATATTTCTCAACTTGGCTAAACAGTGTTCATTTACATTGTTTAATTAAAAACTTATTGTATTAAATTCCATTTCAAACTTTATAAATGGATTGCAAATGTTTTACGAGAATAATAACTCCTTTTCAAACTCCTTTACCATTACTAACTAATTCCATCCCTCGATAATAGTGAAGTCGGTCAAGTTGGGGTAATTTATTAACCTCTCAGACCTTAATCGACAACGTTCTTATCTCAGAGTAGATAGAAGTTCATAACTTAGAACACAAGTTCTTATAATTTCGATCAGATCTTACTTCCTATATTTTTTTTAAACATGGTTTATAATCCATATCTTTTCTTTTTGAACATCTCGATCTACCATCACCATTTTACTTAATATATTATAAAGTAAATCATTTACCCAAATATTAGCCATTTTCTCCAAATCTTCTGTATAGTATTTATAACTTGGATTATATTACACTAATCCATTCGCTAATATCTTTCCAAAACCCTTTCCATTATATAATCTAAACTTTTGGATTTATAACCATAAATCCCTTTTTCAATTTCTTTTATTCAAAACATAAAGTATCCTTTTTACCTTTCAAATTTCACTTTGATTATGCCATTTACTTAATTTGGTTCTTAAGTAAAATGTTTATTTAAAGCCTTCGCCTTAGTTTAAACTTTAAATCCATTTTTCTGATAAACTTGGATTCGTTTACAAATACTTTATCCAAAACTCTTAGCATCATTAAAACAAATGGAGGAACTTTATAACCCAAACCCTTATTAAACTTCTTTACTCTAATCGATAAGTACTTCCATTTACATGTTTTACAATTATTCTCTTTTATTTCCAATTCGAATAGAATCTTTATTTTATACTCAAATTCCTTTTATACCTTGTTTATGAAATTCGGATTATAAAATCCCTTTTCATTAGTTTCTTTCAAATTTTATACTCTCGTTACATATTAAATGAAATCTATTCAAGATGTTATTAATTAAATTAATAATTAACTCAATCGTTAACTTAATCATTTGTTGGACTAAAAGTGTATTACTTCACTATTAACTAACAACAGGTTTGTAAATATAATAAATTTTATAAATAACAAACTATTTAATAACTTCTTTAATAAAGTCGAACTAAACGTTTGTTCAATTCTTAAAACAAATCGTTAAGTTAAAAATAATAAATCTTACTTAATTGTTTCCCTTGGAGATAATTATCCAAATCATCAACTTCTTGTAAATATATCACTTTCTTATGTATTTAAACATAAGTTGTTACTATAAAATAGTTTCAATATTTCTGTATAAAACCTAGTGAAACCTTTCAATTTATTTGAAAACTTTCTATTTAAATAAAGTTAAAACTTTCATTTGGTTATAAAAACAAATTTTATAAATTGAAAATACGTTAATTCATCTGACGGTGAATTACTGTTTCAAAACGATGGATTTTGACCATCAACTGCCAGTTACTTAACAATTACTGCATATTGATTAAAACACCACAATTTGTTTTCAACAATCAACATCCATTAAATCATCGATATTTAAACATGATATAAATTGAAATAAACGACAAATAATATACCATTTATTTGAGGAATCCGGTTGGATTCCTCCAACCTATCCTTTTCTGCACAACAATTTATAACATGGTTTATCACTAACAAATGAAATGAGGATTATAGTATAACGCAGACAAACAATCAACCAATAACAACCATAAATCATCCATAGCATCCATTCAACCAAATTTATGATAAATATTAATAATATGAATTTAACAAATCACGGTATTTCAGAAGTGTGAGAATTAACTCACCATTTTAGTTTCCGACGAGGTTGCGCTGTTTTACATAGTTTCAAACTGACCTTTAAAACTACATAAAATTCCCATGGCCTCAGAATCACTCCATTTCAGCTTGTACATGTCGGCACCGTGATTACGAACCCATCGGTTCCAGTTTCGTTCAATCCTGTTCACGGACGTGAAAGTTATATGACTTACACTATTTAAATTTAAATTGAATTTAATGATATATTAATTAATTGTTAATTAGCGTTGACTAATCAAGTCCGTAAATTACCTTTCTTCCTGTACAAATTCTGATGCCCTTCTTCCATACTAAACTCGATACCCTTTAAAGCCTTATCGACGCCAACCCCAGCCACCGGACACCGCGCCATCCCACCAGAACCAACTCCTTTGACCATGCTTCCCCTTCTGACCAGCGATGACCCCTCCGGTGCCCTCTAGCTCATCCCCAATCCCAAACAATCGAACCCAGATCTATAAATCAACACTGGAACTATCCTTTGTTAAACTCGCTTGAACGCAGACAAGTGATCACCGGACCCCTCCTACCACCACTGCAACTTCCGCCGTGCCTCAGGATTCCTCCTCGACCAAACACGGCCTGCCCTAGTGATCCATAGCTTTGTCACGACCCATAAAACCGAACCCGACAATGAATAGTAGCTTCCTCCGTTCAACCCCTTAACGCCGACACCCCAAGTCACCTGAAAATGCCACACCACCACCAAATGACTCCCCAGACCTCCACTTTCCATCACCCGAACCAACTTCCCCTATTGCCTAAACTGGTTCAACCCAGATCGATTAAAGTTCACAGGAAATCAGGGCAAAACTGATGCGGTTGATAAAAGAATTGGAACCCCAAATAACGTTGCACAAAACAATTCCTATACCAAATTAATGCTTAAGATAGCAGCAATTCGAACATATAATTTTTCTGAATTTATCGAGATTTAATGGGATTGTTGTAGAGTTTGATATGTGGAAGTATTACTGAAAGTTCTTCTTTTGAAGCAAGAAAGGAGAACGGGAAAGTAAGGAATGAATTTTTGGCATAGAGAAAGAGCATAGTAGGTTTATTTTATAGAAGAAAAATACAATATTTTATTTTATTATTTTAATTATTTTATTTCTGATTTGACCGATGATTTTTATTTATATGGCTAACTATTTTTATTCATACCTGTCGCAATTTCCAAACACTGTTTATTGATTATTGCGATCACACACAAACTCCAATCGTAACAAGAATGGACTGCATCGTGTTATTCGACGATACGGTCCAAATGAATCTTGTTTCGTTGAATTCCGAGTCCGCTTGTGAAAATAGTGTTCGTTCTAATCAAAACGGTCGATTTATATACATTTTATTTTGCCACGCTCACAGAATAACTCCATTTGGCATGCAACTTGATATAACAATAATTTGCTATTACGGTCTCAATAAAATTTGTTTCGCTGAAAAACGGAGATCGTTTGAATAAAGTCCCTTTTAAAAGGTCCAGATTTAATTAAAATAAACTAATTTTAAAATATTTTAATATAATAATATTAAAATATTATAATTGGCCATCCCTAAGCAGAATCTCATATATTTTCAAAATAAAATAATCCGGGTTGAATTTTAAACCAAAACGATATTAAATAAATTAAAAACCATTTATTTTTATATAATAAATCGCTATATTATATAAACGAATTCCATAGCGACTATTTGAAAATTGATTTGGCCATAAAACAAAATCTACACTATGAAAACTTGATTTTTCTGCTTTATTAGAAAGGTATCATCAAATCGGTTCAGACGTTTCTTGTTTTGAAGAAATCCGACTTGTTTCGGATCCTGTATACCCAATTGAAGCTCAATATGCTATATTACGAACTACGGCGCCGCTGCAGTTCGTTATATAATTAAAATTATAATTTAAAATTTCAAATAGCATTTATAATCGAAATTGTAAATAAAAATCAAATATAAACTTTATATAAATCCTCTTACGTTACCAAATCATATAACAGCGCAAATTTAGCCAATTTCGGCTATTTCGAAATTAAATTATTTAAACAAATAAATTATTCAAATTTATTAAATCTGAACCATTTAAATTCAAATCAATATTTAAACAAAATTGAATGGTTAAAAATCTGGGTCGTTACATTTCGTCCCCCTTAAAATAATTTCGCCCCCGAAATTGCTAAGGTAAGAAGAATGCTGCAAACCCATTTTCTTTCAAAAATCTATTATAATTAATACTTACTAAATTTTAAATAAAACTAATTCAAATGATTTATTCAAAAAACAAATTCACAAAAATTTACAAAAATATTAGAAATTTTTCTTACATCTTAAATTTTGGAAAATTTTTGGCAGTCTCCCCTATACGGAGGCACATCTGCAATATTGCAGGAACAATAATTATATATACGTCAACCAACACGGTCGGAAAAGAAAAAATCCAATTCAAAACACAAATGAAAACCAAAAATTCGTATTTTGCGTTGGCATACCTTTTCGAGCGTTGTTACGCGATAAGCGAGAAACAATAAGCGAGCCTGCTCAATTACTATGCGGCTCTAATCAGATTGGATTCGGTTAACTGCAGAATCTTCTTGGATATGTTTTAAAAATAAATTAGCTCTTCTATACCTGTTCTCAACTCTATTGAACTTCATTAGTTTCAATACAATGCTAGATAAATTCAAATACCCATACCATCCAGGATTTAGATCAATAAATTAATTCTATTCAAGACTGGTTTCAATCAGGTTCATCCAACTTTAAATCCATATCTATGAAATCAATCTCAACCATATAATCCCAAAATATTCCATTTGGATATTTCTCAACTCAAGTCAAATTAGTGTTGACTTAAAGTTATATTTTATTTCTATATTCCAGTCAAATTTATTTCAGACTATTATCTAACCTAATATGAGTTAAATTTCCATATTTCACATTTCAAATTTGAAATGTCCTTTGGTTGATCCAATCCAACTTCATAATCAAACACAATCAAATCAATTAAAGCAATACAAGTTTTAAACATCCAGTCAACAAATTAAGATAATTATTTCTTTTATTCCATTTACCAAAATAATTTAAAAATAATTTTATATTCAAATTACAAATACGCGCACTCATATATATACACTCTAAACGCAATCTAGGGTATTACTAAACCCATCTCTATCGAGTTACGCCACAGAGCCAAGGTTATCACTAAACCAATAGCTCTGATACCAAGTTGTAATGTCCCACTTTTCAATACAATTTGAGCTGACATTTAACTACCACCGTCAAGCCAAATTACACAGAAAAGCAGAATATTAAGAGAAAGAAATTAGAGGATAAGAGAGAAAGAAAAAAATATTAGAATAGAAGAAAGAAGAAGAACATCAGAATCTCACAGCGGAACTAAACAAAATGTATAATATAACAACATCTCTTTATACAAATGAAAATCTTGTATACATACCAATAATTAGAGTACAACATGAATCAGATACAGCGGTACAACTTGAAAATAACTAACGGTGAAGCCTCATGCTTCCAGCTTCTAAAACTCCAAGCGAAAACTGACCTGTCAAATATATTTGGTCTGACCCAAGCACATTTTGAAGCAAAGCAAAAACACCCGGATCAGTCTGAAATACTTTCAGTGCTAAATTCACATCAACAATCGGTTTAACTTTAGAAATCCTTTTTGAAATAAAATGAAAATAGTAAGACCAATCCACACATAAATACAGATGGTTTTTACCTTACTATAACCCAAAACAGCTTGAAAACAATATTATTCTGATATTATAATAGTGTCTATCAAATCACAAAAAAATAGCAATCTAGTGGAACGCTTGCATCTCACACTCCACATATATAGATACAATCAAAACCGCGGGCGCTATTGGAGATTGGATTCTGACTACGACAAGGTATGGTACCACCTACCGATAGTGTATCTCTAGAGGCGAATACACTGGGTTCAACAAGAACGTCTTGCAACCCGGCCCACACATGACCGACCACTGATTTCGCTTGAGTGTATCGAATGTATATCACCAACGGTTGGGATCAACAACCGTTTCCCAAAAAGGGACAGCATCGAAATAGATTAAAGAACGAAATGGATTTTCTCTAGATAGGTGATTATACACCATAATGGGAGCGACCCACATAGTCATGCTGCCTGCCTGATTTCTGTCATTTCCCAGTTGATGAGGCTTAAGGTTATAATCGACTTTTGGAACATCCGACCATAATTCACTTTGAATGTTACATTGTCAGATCTGCCAGAATTCACTAATTGACGTCCACAAAAATACACTAATCAATAAGCTAAGAGAAGGTGTCTTCTCCGCTACCAACAGTAATACGTTTGAGGAAATCAACGTATGTGATTCCATTGGAAATACTCTGTCAAACACTCGTCCATACAAGTCATCCAGGAACAGGATAAACCGAAGGCACCCTCCTACTACATCTAAGGAATCACCCTATAGATCAGTAGCGAGTAGTCCTTGTAAATATGTATATCTCAATCTTGACAGAACCACAGTATATCTTTGGCTGCATAACAGAGATTATAAGTAGTTCTTCCGTTATGAATATCAACGGTCTTCAATTGGTCCATCTTTATCCCTTGCAGGTTAGCTTAGTACGTAACATTGATTCGAAGTGGTTTTGGGTCCAGTTCCCATCCCGGACTCTTCGAAACAACATGTCAAAAGGTCTAATAATATTTTATAGATAGTTGGTGTTTTAACTATCAATCTCAATAAAACAATCATCTAATCAGATTGGTTAAACAGTACGATCAATTATGTTGGCATCTCAGGTTCTCATTAGTTAAAATCGTTCCTTAAAAACTCTTTATCGAATCATTTAAAATCATTCCATAGATTTGAAGTCGGTTCCATTTACATATCTTGACAACCCATCCTTCGTTTCGCTATTTGGAAACAATACCTCTCGTTTATTGTCACTTAGCTTTATTCTTCTTAAATTCTGAAAATATTGCTATATTTTCATTAACCATTTATTTCCTAAATTCCGGAAATGTCCATATATTAATATATCGTTAAATCACTAATATAATCCCATTTCCAATTCTTATGTTGTAAAAACCCTATAAATCGACACATGCTTTCTTTTTAAAACTCAATGGCTTTAACTAACTAAATTATAAATATTTATTTCTGTTCCAAAATGAATATATACCTTACATAATTATTTAATTATTTTAATTAAATAAACTTTACTCATATTATTACCATTTTCTAGAAAATAGTGTTATATAAATAACCTATAGGTATAATTAAAACTATATATCTCAACTTGGCTAAACAGTGTTAATTTACACTGTTTAATTTAAAAATTATTGTATAAATTCCATTTCAAACTTTATAAATGGATTGCAAATGTTTTACAAGAATAATAACTCCTTTCCAAACTACTTTATTGTTACCAACTAAAACCATTCCTCGATAATAGTGAAGTCGGTCAAGTTGGGGTATTTTATTTACCTCTCAGACCTTAATCGACAACGTTCTTATCTCAGAGTAGATAGAAGTTTATAAATTAAAACACACGTTCTTATAATATCGATCATATCTTACTTCCTATATTTTCTTAAACATGGGTTATAATCTATATCTTTTCTTTTTGAACATCTCGATCAACCATCACCATTTTACTTAATATATTATAAAGTAAATCATTTACCCAAATATTAACCATTTGCTCCAAATCTTCTGTGTAGTATTTATAACTTGGATTATATTACACTAATCCATTCGCTAATATCTTTCCAAAACCCTTTCCTTCATATAATCTAAACTTTTTGATTTATAACCATAAATCCCTTTCTCAATTTCTTTTATTCAAAACATAAACTATCCTTTTTACCTTTCAAATTTCACTTTGATTATGCCATTCACTTAATTTGGTTCTTTAGTAAAATGTTTATTTAAAGCGCTTGCCTTAGTTTAAACTTCAAATCCATTTTTCTGAGAAACCCGGATTCGTTTACAAATACTTTATCCGAAACTCTTAGCATCATTAAAAAAATGGTGGAACTTTATAACCCAAACCCTTATTAATCTTCTTTACTCTAATCGATAAGTACTTCCATTCACATGTTTAACAATTTTTCTCTTTTATTTCCAATTCGAATAGAATCTTTATTTTATACTCTAATTCCTTTTATACCTCGTTTATGAAATTCAGATTATAAAATCCCTTTTAATTAGATTCTTTCAAATTTTATAATCTCGTTACATCTTAAATGTAATATATTCAAGATGTTATTACTTAAATTAATAATTAACTCAATCGTCAACATAATAATTTGTTGGACTAAAATTGTATTACTTCACTATTAACTAACAACAGGTAAGTAAATATAATAAATTTTATAAATATCAAACTATTTAATAATTTCTTTAATAAAGTCTAACTAAAAGTTTGTTTAGTTCTTAAAACAAATCATTAAGTTAAAAATAATAAATCTTACTTAATTGTTTCCCTTGGAGATAATTATCCACATCATCAACTTCTTGTAAATATATCACTTTCTTATGTATTTAAACATAAGTTGTTACTATAAAATCGTTTCAATATTTCTGTATAAAACCAAGTGATACCTATCAATTTGTTTGAAAACTTTCTATTTAAATAAAGTTAAAACTTTAATTTGGTCACAAAAATAAATTTTATAAATTGGAAATACGTTAATTCGTCTGACGGTGAATTCCTGTTTCAAAACGATGGATTTTGACCATCAACATCCAATTACTTAATGTAACACCCCACCTCCGCCAGGGTCACTCACAAAGGGAATGCACTAGCTTTGGTGGAGCATTATCTAGGTAAACATGTACAGAAATATTACAAGACAGAACATATAAAAACAGCGGAAGAAAACATGATTTCATTACTTTACAAAAGTAGTAAGGTCTAAAACCTTTTTCATCAAAGTGCCATTAAATTACTTACATCGAAACCTGTCTTGCAATAATAAAGAAGCATAAAACCATAGTCATAAATTATTCGCCAAGTAAAACAGTAAAATAGCCATAGCCTAGAAAAGTCCAAGCCATAGATGATGATCTTGAAGCAGAAAATCCACCCTAAGTAGCAACATTTCCTCCCTGTAAACCTGGGGGGGGGGGAACGGAAGAAAAAGAGGTGAAACAAAACGGGGTCAGTCATAAAGACTGGTAAGTCCTATCTACTTCCAGCATAAAAACAGGTAAAGGTAACATGACATGCATAAACTGAGAGTAAACATAAGGATGATGACAAGATAGACAAGCTAAACCAAGGTAGCAGGATGAACTATTGTATCAAGATAAACTACGGTCACTATGAATCAAGTATAACATGCTAAGGTTCTATCGAGTATAACATCCCAAGGTTCTATCGAGTATAACATCCCAAGGTTCTATCGACTATAACATCCCAAGGTTCTATCGAGTATAACACCCAAGGTTCTATCAAGTAATACACCCAAGGTTCTATCAAGTATGTTTGCCCTGCACCTTCCGTTCTAGTATCCCAACCCGTGTCATGTGTTAGCTACCAAATGTCCCTCACCCAATGTCATGAAATGGTCCATGCCAACCTAAGGTAGGTTTTCCCAGCTCGTATGTTTCTTTCCATATATATGTTTAGTCCTTTGCCGTAAATCCTACGGTCTTCCTCACGTAGTTCTATACTACTTCAACGTAGTTCCATTATCCTTGAAATCGTCTGGACTGTCACCCTTGATCTAGCTGTGTTTTCTTACCATGAATTCCCGAATGTTCGGCTAGGATTTATGCCACCTAGGACCACTAGGGATTACGCTACCTACTAACGTTTTCGTAACTCGGTTTGGGTTTTAGCCACCTAGGACCACTAGGGATTACGCTACCCGTCAACCACATCCCTTTTTCCCACTCGTAAATCGTTTTTCCATGTCTAGATGCACATGTATCTCAATGTGCCATCCGAGTCTCGTGCTAGGGCTAATCATGAAATACAGGACTCGTTCGGGAGATTTAGGCTATCTGCCGATGGAGATATCAATGTCTGTTTTTCTACCAGTGGTTATGGTCCCACGTGACCCCTCCCTCAACTACTGAAAGGCAATCCAAGAAAATCATGCACGAGAACTATACTCCGGCCACCTATGCCTCAGTTTCCTATTGGCCCTCCTCACCCATAACTAGATAGCAAGTATGTGGTCTGTTGGGAGTTCTCTGCCTTTCCGCATACGTACACGATTGACTAAAGATGGTAGGTAGTCGACGACGTGCTATCACAGGGCTAAACTAGATATCGCCGACTCCACGCTAATCCACCCCAGTCTTTTGGTTGCTCGCACATCAACCAAGGAATACCCTTGGTTCTTCTATCGCAGACCTTAACCTCTGTGAGCCTAGGAGGATCATCTGCAACCTCACAGAGGGATACCAAGAGTACCCTCACGTCCCCTGAAGCTACCGCTTCGTCACCCAGTTCGCTGGAGCCTTTATCTAAGTCAGATAAACATCCGCTCCTCCTCGTGTGTTCGTTTTAAGCGATGACCTACCGTATCAGGTTACTCATCTATCTGTGAACTGGTCCCATTGTCTTGACTAAGAATTATTACTTAGTTATCCTTAACTAAGGTTTATCACTTAGTTTCCCTTCCCGTTATCCTTATTAACTACGATTTTCCACTTAGTCCCCTGAACTAGGGTTTTGTCTAATGGGTTAAGTGTTGTCATTCGAGTTCATGACTTACCCCGCCTACGAATCATGTCAAAATTGGCTAAGTATTCAAGTTCAAGGCTTAGCCCTACAAACCATGTATCAAGTTGGTTAAGTATATCAAGACGTTCATGACTTAACCCTAGATTATCGTGTCAGATTGGTTAAGTATGGATTAACTTAACCCTATCAAAGTTACCGTGTCAGATTGGTTAAGTATAGGTTAAAATAACCCTATCAAATTTACCGTGTCAGATTGGTTAAGTATAGGTTATCTTAACCTCATCAAATTACCGGATAAAATTGGTTAAGTGTAGGTTAACTTAGCCCCATTAAATTATCGAGTCGGATTGGTTAAGTGTAGGTTAACTTAGCCCCATCCACTAGTCGTATTTATAATGGTTAAGTATCATTCTTGTGGGTTTACTTAACTCTACCACGCATCGCGTTATCCCAGTCGGGTGTTATCAACCCATTTAGGTTAAACTAACCCATCCGCTAATCATGTCATATGGTTAAGTGTCTTTAAGAAATCAAGTCCGGTCTTACTTAACCTACCCATTCATGTCATATCGGTTAAGTTCCATTAGGCAAACTAACTTAACCTTACAATGTGGCATTAAGTAAATTAATGCACCCCAACCTCTCACATTAGACTTTGTTGTGGTTACTGGATATGCCGGGCGGGTCCGGGCAGCTTTACACCACAACCTAGTCTAACCTTGGGTTTCAAGCACGATATGACCAACTTCTCACATTGGGTCCTATTGTCTGTAGCTACTGGATTTGCAGGGCGGTTCCGGGCAGATTTATGCTACTAACTCAACCCAACCTCGAGTTGGCCACTTCCATGTTTTCTACTTATCATGTTCATGTCAAATTTAGGCTACGACAAAGTCCACGTTTTACACTTATGCCCATTTTCCCCTTTACTTAATTCATGTTAAATTTCATAGCCCATCTCACGTTTGCCTAAACTACCCAAGGCGTATTCCCAACGCAAGTGAAAGCGGGTCAACATAGTAGGAATAATATGACAACATATTGGCCTCAAATCATGTATGATAACATAAAGGGATTGGCCTCAAACATGCATAATAGCATAAAGGGATTGGCCTCAAACATGCATAATAGCATAAAGGGATTGGCCTCAAACATGCATAATAGCATAACAATAGGTTCATCATCATAGGCATGTAAATGGTCATGAGAGGTTTAGGTTCTTTTACATGCATAAGCCCCAAGTCATGTTCATATGAATGTTCCACAAGCCAAATGGTTCTAAGGGTTCATGCCAACATTCCATAAGTAAAAATTCAATCTTGCATGATAAACTAAGTCAAACACAACATGAGTGGCATGATTTAATCACTAAGAAATAGCCCAAGGCCATTGATTCAAAAGAGTGGCAAGACTAGATTCACATAGACTAACATACTTAGGTTTCATCTTATTTTATTCCTTGTCAACATTAGAACTACCGTTTAAATCTAAAAGTAGCTAGAACTTACAAAGCGTGGCTAGAGAATTATAAGCAAGCATTTGTGGTAGAATGGTGTAGGAATGATGCTCCACTCCCTTTATTTGATGTAGATGCTCTAGGAATGATGTAGCAACAATAGAGGCCTTGAGAAATAAGTAGCTCCTTTGATTTGATGGAGAAAGATTGCTCCTTTTCCTTAGATTTAGTTTAGAACTCTCAAGCTCTCAATGATGAAGATGGAGGCCATGATTTAGGAGCATTTTGGCAGCACTTTATTGCTAGAATGATTTTTAGTGATTTAGGTTAGGTCTTAGGGTGTTTTTATAGAAGTAGGAGCTAGTTTAGGCCCTTAGATTAACCCTATTTTAGATCTGAACCACTGAAAATTGTCACAGTCCAACCAACTAGACCACACAAGCAAGCAGGTGCACCAAGCTAACCTAGCCCGACCAGGGAGGTCGACCCCTAGGTCGACACCCAGGTCGACTCCCCAATCGACCTGGGGGGGCAGGTCGACTGCCCAGTCGACCATCCAGTCGACCTGGGGTAGGGCGGGAAATTTCCTCGCCCAGTCTGTTTGAGCCAAATACGAAGTTTGAAAGTCTGTTTTCGTTTCTGATTTTTCGTGAAACTTCTAGAGGCCATATCTCGGTCATACGGACTCCGATTTACGAAATTTCGGACTCGTTTCCAACCAGAATTCCGAGACGAACACAACGGTGCAACCCGTTTCACTTGATTCTTATTTTATAATTTAATTTTGCCCTGATTTCTTGTTTTATCATGTTATAAAAATTCGGGTTGTTACATTCTCCCCACCTTAAAAGATTTCGTCCCCGAAATCTCTAAGTTAGGAAGAACGTATCCTACCATCCATCATCCATCTACTCAAAACATCATCCACAAGCAACCATTGTCCTTAAAAGATTTCTAATGCCATATGAACATATGCAAAAAGTGTGTGTATATATTCCTTATCTAATGCAAATGATCAGGCCTGATTGATCTTCTAAATGCAAAATATGTCTAGTGCCATGAATCCACATGTATGCAAATAGTCCTAGTCACATAAACACTATATGTGTGCACAAACATTCATCCATATGCAGCATTCATATGATAACACATTCAATTTCATCCATAAACAAGTATAAACACGTACACATATGAAATATGAAATGTGACTAAGCCGACCTAGTGGCTAGTGTGTATTCGTACATCCACGAGCAACCACTTGCAATCACTTGCAACCATATCAATCATAACATGTTTCAAATACATTTTTACATCCACAGGGTTCTACCTAAGGTCCTCAAGATGGGACCGAGAAGATATGCAAGATAAACTCCTTTTGGATTACAAGAAATCCCTTTCTAAACCCAACCCATGTCCTATAAAGCCCAAAAGGTATAGTCAACCTAATGGACACCTTCAAACTCGGACATGTATTATTAACCGATGAATCATATCGAGAATAGGACCAAGAGGATATGCATAAAGGATAGCATGCGGATAAGCTCTACAGGAAAACAGGGATCAAGAATATACTCTTAAAAAGATATATGATGCGCGTATCTTGTCTTCAATCTTCTAAGTCGCATTTCCTTGAGCTTAATTCCATTGTGCTTTGACCATCTTTAACTTCATGATTTCGTGGCCTCTTAACTCCTATTTCCAAATATGAGCCGGAACTTACTTCATTGTCGCCTCTCGTTCCACTTTTACTTATTCTCCCCCTAGTATACTTGGCTCAACCATATCCGTGCACTCATGGTTTCATGTAAGCTCTCCAAAATTCACTAGTGAATCATGGATCTCGTTTTACTCACTCTACGGCATTCCACGCAGAAGAACTTATCTCTTGAAAAAAAACAGATGCCAACCATGTTACCAAGTGTACTCACTAGAGTGATTTCCATAACTCATGCACAAGCAAAATGAATCATCCGCCTTAGTGGCGAACACTACTAGAATGGATTACCAACAAATGCATCAAGAGATTCTAGGTAACCAATTATGACAGAACCCTAAAGGTTACTCGAGACTTCGAGGGTATTACCGGGACAAGCCAAAAGTCTAACTACCCTCCTTTCAGAACCGAGAATGGCGCCCTTACTGGATAACCACCCCATTCCTAGAATTCAACCCATAGCTTAAAAGCATAAGCATTATTCCCAAAAGTCATAGGCGTCCTCAAATCCAAACAAGTCATGAATAAATGGACCGATTCCTCAACAAGATTTGGGACAAAAATGGGATCCTCTACTATGCTAGTACGAAGGTGCAGAGACTCAACTATCGAAGCAGACTTAAATGATGCGGTGATCAAAGCAAAGTCCTGACGGGATGATAGAGAAGAAAAGCTAAACCTTTCCCAGAAACGTTACCATCCTTATTAGGTACGCTAACAGTGAGAGCATACAATTGCCCTCTCGATGATCTTGTCCTCGTCATATAATACTTGACTATCTTTCTCTTTTTACCCTACTACAGATACTCTCTCTCGTCATGGATTTTATCATTCACTTTTTCCTCCTATGTGAATTAAGCGATACCAACAAGTTGTTTGTCCTTAATCTTGTATCCTTTATCCTTGTTCTTACTATCCTTTCTTATAGCATGGTAACAGGTCTCTCGCGAACTGCCTCCATCGTACCGAAAACACTGACGTAGTTAGAAAAGGATTAGTCATAGTTCGAACCACTGTGACTACAGGTGGAGGGAAGAAAGGAAAAGAGATTCAATCAAAGGATAATGCTAATGGCCTTTGGGAAATAGCCTTTTAAAAATAAAACTTTCCTTGAAAAATGCTTCTTTGTAAACGGTTTTCAATTAGTTTTCAGAAGGTTTTAAAACTTTTGCCCAGTCTGGTAACCTTCTGCTCTGATACCAAATGTAACACCCCACCTCCTCCAGGGTCACTCACAAAGGGAATGCACTAGCTTTGGTGGAGTATTATCTAGGTAAACATGTACAGAAATATTACAAGATAGAACATATAAAAACAGCGGAAGAAAACATGATTTCATTACTTTACAAAAGTAGTAAGGTCTAAAACCTTTTTCATCAAAGTGCCATTAAATTACTTACATCGAAACCTGTCTTGCAATAATAAAGAAGCATAAAACCATAGTCATAAATTATTCCCCAAGTAAAACAGTAAAATAGCCATAGCCAAGAAAAGTCCAAGCCATAGATGATGATCTTGAAGCAGAAAATCCACCCTAAGTAGCAACATTTCCGCCCTGTAAACCTGGGGGGGGGGGGAAACGGAAGAAAAAGAGGCAAAACAAAACGGGGTCAGTCACAAAGACTGGTAAGTCCTATCTACTTCCAGCATAAAAAGAGGTAAAGGTAACATGACATGCATAAACTGAGAGTAAACATAAGGATGATGACAAGATAGACAAGCTAAACCAAGGTAGCAGGATGAACTATTGTATCAAGATAAACTACGGTCACTATGAATCAAGTATAACATGCTAAGGTTCTATCGAGTATAACATCCCAAGGTTCTATCGACTATAACATCCCAACGTTCTATCGAGTATAACACCCAAGGTTCTATCAAGTAATACACCCAAGGTTCTATCAAGTAATACACCCAAGGTTCTATCAAGTATGTTTGCCCTGCACCATCCGTACTAGTATCCCAACCCGTGTCATGTGTTAGCTACCAAATGTCCCTTACCCAATGTCATGAAATGGTCCATGCCAACCTAAGGTAGGTTTTCCCAGCTCGTATGTTTCTATCCATGTATATGTTTAGTCCTTTGCCGTAAATCCTACGGGCTTCCTCACGTAGTTCCATTATCCTTGAAATCGTCTGGACTGTCACCCTTGATCTAGCTGTGTTTTCTTACCATGAATTCTCGAATGTTCGGCTAGGATTTATGCTACCTAGGACCACTAGGGATTACGCTACCTACTAACGTTTTCGTAACTCGGTTTGGGTTTTAGCCACCTAGGACCACTAGGGATTACACTACCCGTCAACCACGTCCCTTTTTCCCACGTATGTATCATGAATCGTTTTTCCATGTCTGGATGCACATGTATCTCAATGTGCCATCCGAATCCCGTGCCAGGGCTAATCAAGAAATACAGGACTCGGTCGGGAGATTTAGGCTATCTGCCGATGCAGATGTCAAGGTCTGTTTTTGTACCAGTGGTTATGGTCCCACGTGACCCTTCCCTCAACTACTGAAAGGCAATCCAAGAAAATCATGCACGAGAACTATACTCCGGCCACCTATGCCCCACTTTCCTATTGGCCCTCCTCACCCATAACTAGATAGCAAGTATATGGTCTGTTGGGAGTTCTCTGCCTTTCCGCATACGTACACGATTGACTAAAGATGGTAGGTAGTCGATGACGTGCTATCACAGGGCTAAACTAGATATCGCCGACTCTACGCTAATCCACCCTAGTCTTTAGGTTGCTCGCACACCAACCAAGTCATACCCTTGGTTCTTCTATCGCAGACCTTAACCTCTGTGAGCCCAAGAGGATCATCTGCAACCTCACAGAGGGATACCAAGAGTAACATCACATCCCCTGAAGCTACCGCTTCGTCGCCCAGTTCGCTGGAGCCTTTATCTAAGTTAGATAAACATCTGCTCCTCCTCGTGTGTTCGTTTTAAGAGATGACCTACCGTATCAGGTTACTCATCTATCTGTGAACTGGTCCCATTGTCTTGACTAAGAATTATTACTTAGTTATCCTTAACTAAGGTTTATCACTTAGTTTCCCTTCCCGTTATCCTTATTAACTACAATTTTCCACTTAGTCCCCTGAACTAGGGTTTTGTCTAATGGGTTAAGTGTTGTCATTCGAGTTCATGACTTACCCCGCCTACGAATCATGTCAAAATTGGCTAAGTATTCAAGTTCAAGGCTTAGCCCTACAAACCATGTATCAAGTTGGTTAAGTATATCAAGACGTTCATGACTTAAACCTAGATTATCGTGTCAGATTGGTTAAGTATGGATTAACTTAACCCTATCAAATTTACCGTGTCAGATTGGTTAAGTATAGGTTAACTTAACCCTGTCAAATTTACCGTGTCAGATTGGTTAAGTATAGGTTGTCTTAACCTCATCAAATTACCGAGTAAAATTGGTTAAGTGTAGGTTAACTTAACCCCATTAAATTATCGAGTCGGATTGGTTAAGTGTAGGTTAACTTAACCCCATCCACTAGTCGTATTTATAATGGTTAAGTATCATTCTTGTGGGTTTACTTAACTCTACCACGCATCGCGTTATCCCAGTCGGGTGTTATCAACCCATGTAGGTTAAACTAACCCATCCGCTAATCATGTTATATGGTTAAGTATCTTTAAGAAATCAAGTCCAGTCTTACTTAACCTACCCATTCATGTCATATCGGTTAAGTGCCATTAGTCAAACTAACTTAACCTTATCATGTGGCATTAAGTAAATTAATGCACCCCAACCTCTCACATTAGACTTTGTTGTGGTTACTGGATATGTCGGGCGGGTCCGGGCAGCTTTACACCACAACCTAGTCTAACCTCGGGTTTCAAGCGTGATATGACCAACTTCTCACATTGGGTCCTATTGTCTGTAGCTACTGGATTTGCCGGGCGGTTCTGGGCAGATTTATGCTACAAACTCAACCCAACCTCGAGTTGGCCACTTCCATGTTTTTCTACTTGTCATGTTCATGTCAAATTTAGGCTACGACAAAGTCCACGTTTTACACTTATGCCCATTTTACCCTTTACTTAATTCATGTTAAATTTCATAGCCCATCTCACGTTTGCCTAAACTACCCAAGGCTTATTCCCAACGCAAGTGAAAGCGGGTCAACATGGTAGGAATAATATGACAACATATTGGCCTCAAATCATGTATGATAACATAAAGGGATTGGCCTCAAACATGTATAATAGCATAAAGGGATTGGCCTCAAACATGCATAATAGCATAAAGGGATTGGCCTCAAACATGCATAATAGCATAAAGGGATTGGCCTCAAACATGCATAATAGCATAACAATAGGTTCATCATCATAGGCATGTAAATGGTCATGAGAGGTTTAGGTTCTTTTACATGCATAAGCCCCAAGTCAAGTTCATATGAATGTTCCACAAGCCAAATGGTTCTAAGGGTTCATGCCAACATTCCATAAGTAAAAATTCAATCTTGCATGATAAACTAAGTCGAACACAACATGAGTGGCATGATTTAATCACTAAGAAATAGCCCAAGGCCATTGATTCAAAAGAGAGGCAAGACTAGATTCACATATACTAACATACTTAGGTTTCATCGCATTTTATTTCATGTGAACATTAGAACTACCGTTTAAATCTAAAAGTAGCTAGAACTTACAAAGCGTGGCTAGAGAATTATGAGCAAGCATTTGTCGTAGAATGGTGATGGAATGATGCTCCACTCCCTTGATTTGATGTAGAAGCTCTAGGAATGATGTAGCAACACTAGAGACCTTGAGAAATAAGTAGCTCCTTTGATTTGATTGAGAAAGATTGCTCCTTTTCCTTAGATTTAGTTTAGAACTCTCAAGCTCTCAATGATGAAGACGGAGGCCATGATTTAGGAGCATTTTGGCAGCACTTTGTTGCTAGAATGATTTTTAGTGATTTAGGTTAGGTCTTAGGGTGTTTTTATAGAAGTAGGAGCTAGTTTAGGCCGTTAGATTAACCCTAGTTTAGATCTGAACCACTGAAAATCGTCACAGGCCTACCAACCAGACCACACAAGCAAGCAGGTGCTCCAGGCTAACCTGGCCCGACCAGCGGAGTTGACCCCCAGGTCGACACCCAGGTTGACTCCCCAGTCGACCTGGGGGGCAGGTCGACTCCCCAGTCGACCATCCAGTTGACCTGGGGTAGGGCGGGAAATTTCCCCGCCCAGTCTGTTTGAGCCAAATTCGAATTTTGAAAGTCTGTTTTCGTTTCTGATTTTTCGTGAAACTTCTAGAGGCCATATCTCGGTCATACGGACTCCGATTTACGAAATTTCGGACTCGTTTCCAACCAGAATTCCGAGATGAATGCAACGGCGCAACCCGTTTCTCTTGATTCTTATTTTATAATTTAATTCTGCCCAAATTTCTTGTTTTATCATGTTATAAAAATTCGGATTGTTACACTTAACTAATACTGCATATTGATTAAAACACCATGTTTTCAACAATCAACATCCATTAAATCATCGATATCTAAACATGATATAAATTGAAATAGACAACAAATAATATACCATTTATTTGAGGTATCCGGTTGGATTCCTCCAACCTGTCCTTCTCTGCACAAGAATTTATAATATGGTTTATCACTAACAAATGAAATGAGGATTATAGTATAACGTAGACAAACAATCAACCAATAACAACCATAAATCATCCATAGCATCCATTCAACCAAATTTATGATAAATATTAATAATATGAATTTAACACTTCACGGTATTACAGAAGTGTGTGAATTAACTCACCATTTTAGTTTCAAATGAGGCTGCGCTGATTTACATAGTTTCAAACTAACGTTTAAAACTATATAAAATTCCCATGGCCTCAAAATCACTCCATTTTTGCTTGTACACGTCGGCACCATGACTAAGAACCCATCGGTTCCAGTTTCGTCCAATTCTGTTCATGGACGTGGAAGTTATACGACTTACGCTATTTAACTTTAAATTGAATTTAATGAATTAACTAAATTTTTTGATATTAATTAATTATTAATTAGCGTTGACTAATCAAGTCCGTTAATTACCTTTCTTCCTGTACAAATTCTATTGCCCTTCTTTCATATTAAACTCGATACCCTTTGAAGCCGTATCGACGCCAACCATAGCCATCGGACACCGCGACATCCCACCAGAACCACCTCCTTTAACCGTGCTTCCCCTTCTGACCAGCGCTGACCCTCCGGTGACCTCTAGCTCGTCCCCAATCCCAAATAATCAAACCCAGATCCACAAATCAATACTGGAACTACCCTTCGTTAAACTCGCCTGACCGTCGACAACTGATCACCGGACCCCCCTCCTACCACCACTGCGACTTCTGTCGTGCCTCAGGATACCTACTCGACCAAAACCGACCTGCTCTGGTGATCCACAGCTCCGTCACGACCCATAAAACCAAATCCAACAACGAATAGCAACTTCCTCCGTTCAACCCCTTAACGTTGACACCCCAAGTCACCAGAAAATGCCACACCACCCCCAAATGACTCCATATACCTCCACTTTCCATCACCTGAACCAACTTCCCCCATTGCCTAAACTGGTTCAACCCAGATCGACCAAAGTTCACAGGAAATCAAGGCAAAACAGATGCAGTTGATAAAAGAATTGGAACCCCAAATAACGATTGCACAAAACAATTCCAATACCAAATTAATGCTTAAGATAGCAACAATTCGAACATATAATTTTTCTGAATTTATCGAGATTTAATGGGATTGTTGTAGAGTTTGATATGTGGAAGTATTACTGAAAGTTCTTCTTTTGAAGCAAGAAAGGAGAACGGGAAAGTAAAGAACAAATTTTTGGCATAGAGAAAGAGTACGGTAGGTTTATTTTATAGAAGAAAGATACAATATTTTATTTTATTATTTTAATTATTTTATTTCTGATTTGACCGAAGATTTTTATTGATATGACTAGCTATTTTTATTCGTACCAATCGCAATTTCCAAACACTGTTTACTGATTACTGCGATCACACACGAACTCCAATCGTAACGAGAATGGACTGCATCGTATAATTCGACGATACGGTCCAAATGAATCTTGTTTCATTGAATTCCGAGTCCGTTTGTGAAAATAGTGTTCGTTCGAATCAAAATGGTCGGTTCATTTACATTTTATTTTTCCATGCTCACAGAATAACTCCATTTGGCGTACAACTTGATATATAACAATAATTTACTATTACGGTCTCAATAAAATTTGTTTAGCTGAAAACGGAGATTGTTTGAATAAAGTCCCTTTTAAAAGGTCCAGATTTAATTAAAATAAATCAATTTTAAAATACTTCAATATAATAAGATTAAAATATTATAATTGGCCATCCCTAAGCAGAATCTCATATATTTTCAAAATAAAATAATCCAGGTTGAATTTTAAACCAAAACGATATTAAATAAATTAAAAACCCTTTATTTTTATATAATAAATCGCTATATTATATAATCGAATTCCATAGCGACTATTTGAAAACTTTATTTGGCCATAAAACAAAATCTACACTATGAAAACTTGATTTTTCTGCTTCATTAAAAAGATATTATCAAATCAGTTCGGGCGTTTCTTGTTTGGAAGAAATCCGACTTGTTTCGGATCATGTATACCCAATTGAAGCTCAAAACGCTATATTACAAATTACCGCGCCGCTGCAGTTCGTTATATAATTTAAATAATAATTTAAAAGTTCAATCAACGTTTATAATCGAAATTGTAAATAAAAATCAAATATAAACTTTATATAAATCCTCTTACGTTACCAAATCATATAACAGCGCAAATTTAGCCAATTTCGACTATTTCGAAATTAAATTATTGTTATATTATTTAAACAAATAAATTATTCAAATTTATTAAATATGAACCATTTAAATTCAAATCAATATTTTAACAAAATTAAATATTAAATTAAATGGTCAAAAATCTGGGTCGTTACATTCCTTCCCCTTTAAAATAATTTCGTCCTCGAAATTGCTAAGGTAAGAAGAATGCTGCAACCCATTTTCTTTCAAAAATCTATTATAATTAGAACCATGACTTCCTAAATTTTAATTAAAACTAATTCAAATAATTTTAGTCAAAAAAACAAATTCACAAAAATTTCCAAAAATATTAGAAATTTTTCTAACATCTTAAATTTTGGAAATTTTTTAGTAGAGTCTCCCCTATAAGGAGGGGCATTTGCAATATTGCAGGAACAATAATTATATATACCTCGACCAACATGGTCGGAAAAAGAAAAAATCCAATTCAAAACCCAAATGAAAACAAAAATTCGTATTTTGCGTAGGCGTGCCTTTTCGAGCGTTGTTATTACGCGATACGCAAGAAACAATAAGCGAGCCTGCTCAATTACTATGCGGCTCCAATCAGACTGGATTCGATTAACTGTAGAATCTTCTTGGATATGTTTTAAAGATAAATTTGCTCTTCTACACCTATTCTCAACTCAAGTGAACTTCATTAGTTTCAAAACAATGCCAAATAAATTCAAATATCCATACCATCCTGGATTTAAATCAATAAATTAATTCTATTCAAGACCGGTTTCAATCAGGTTCATCCAACTTTAAATCCATATTTGTGAAATCAGTCTCAAGCATATAATCCCAAAATATTCCATTTGGATATCTCTATTTCTCAACTCAAGTCAAATTAGTGTTGACTTAAAGTTATATTATATTTCAATATTCCAGTTCAAATTTTATATATACTATTTATTTACCTAATATGAGTTAAATTTCCATATTTCACATTTCAAATTTGAAATGTCCTTTGGTTGATCCAATCCAACTTCATAATCAAACACATTCAAATCAATCAAAGCAATACACGTTTCAAACATCCAGTCAACAAATTAAGATAATTATTTCTTTTATCCCATTTACCAAAATAATTTAAAAGTAATTTTATATTCAAATTACAAATACGCGCACTCATATATATACACTCAAAACTCAATCTAGGGTATTACTAACCCCATCTCTATCGAGTTACGCCACATAGCGAAGGTTATCACTAAACCTATAGCTCTGATACCAAGTTGTAACGTCCCACTTTCCAATAAAATTTGAGCCGACATTTAACTGCCACTGTCAACCCAAATTACACAGAAAAGCAGAATGTTAAGAGAAAGAAATTAGAGGATGAGAGAGAAAGAAATTAGAGGATGAGAGAGAAAGAAATATTAGAACAGAAGAAAGAAGAAGAACATCAGAATCTCACAGGGGAACGAAACAAAATATATAATATAACAACATCTCTTTATATAAATGAAAATCTTGTATACATACCAATAATCAAAGTACAACATGAATCAGATACAGCGGAACAACTTGAAAATAACTAACGGTGAAGCCTCCTGCTTCCAGCTTCTGAAACTCCGAGCGAAAACTAACCTATCAAATATGTTCGATCTGACTCGAGCACATTTTGAAGCAAAGCAAAAACAACCGGATCAGTCCGAAATACTTTCAGTGCTAAATTCACATCAACAATCGGTGTAACTTTAGAAATCCTTTTTGAAATAAAAGGATAATAGTAAGACTAATCCGCATATAAATACGGATGGTTTTTACCTTACTATAACCCAAAATAGCTTGAAAATAATATTATTTTGATATTATAATAGTGTATATCAAATCACAAATAAATAGCAATCTAGTGGAACGCTTGCATCTCACGCTCCACATATATAGTATACAATCCAAACCGCGGGCGCTTATTGGAGATTAGATTCCGACTATGACAAGGTACGGAACCACCTACCGCTAGTGTATCTCTAGAGGCGAATACACTGGTTTTAACAAGAACATCTTGTAACCCGGCCCATAAATGATCGACCACTCATTTCGCTTGAGTATATCGAATGTATATCACCGACGGTTGGGACCAACAACCGTTTCCCGAAAAGGGAAAGCATCGAAATAGATTAAAGAATGAAATGGATTTTCTTTAGATAGGTGATTATACTGTTTTATATAAGGTGTTGTATACACAATTATATTATTGTTGTTTGATGATAATAAACAAATATATTTTATTTTAAATGTGTTTGTTACTGTATTGTTATATAACATCACCGACATGAATATAATATTTATATTTAAATAGAATACGGTTGTATAGAATTTCATATATTCACACTGTATTTTATTTAAATATAAATATTTCAACATTCAAATAGTACAAATTATAAGACTCCACTATTTGTACACATTCAGAGATATCACACATGATAATGTACTTGTATATAAACTGAACACGTTAGACAAATTTTGAACACAATAAAAATAATATTTTATTTCAGACAAATTTGTTTAATACAAACATCAGTACAATTCTGTTGTTACATAGCTCCTCACTATAACACTCTGTCTATATAACTCATACATATATACAATCACTTATTTGATATTTTCATATTCATATATACATTCGTTCACTGTTATACACACTGACACTGCAATATACTTGTCTTTTATCTTCTGCTTCAGTCAGTCCAGCATCTTCACTATCAGTCCTGTCATCATCTTCATACCTGTCATACACACAGAAACACACACACAGTGCACTACAACAAAAATAAAAACTGAACACATGCATATTTGAATTTTATTTTTGGAATTTTGTTTGCCTCAGTTTTCTGGTGTGTTTCTCATCATTTTTCATGACTTGATCTGATTTGTCTGTTACTAGACAGCTTGTGATATTCACAGTGAAACACTGTAAATACCACAAGGCAGCCAGTTTATATATAATACAGGGACAGCGAAAATTTGTTTGATGGCTACATGTACGCACGTGCATATACATACACGTGTGCACTGCCTCGCCGATCAGTGAGCGATCGAGGAGCAGCCACGTGGACCTACTCGACTCAGCACACACGTGAATAACTCAATGTAAAGACAACCACATATTCAATGGTCGGGTACAAGGCAGCATAATAATGGACGAGCAAATTAGCACAGCAAATATATGGACATCATGGTCGAGCAATGTGGTCGAGCATGGATCATCATGCACAAATAGGTGAACAAGTAAATGGTACATGACAATACTATGAAGCAGCGAGAATACATGGTCAAATGATCGAGCTAGGTAAACAGCTCAATCAATTACAACCAAATTCTTATTTCAAGTGGACAAGCAAATCTCAAGTATTAGTCAAGAGCAACACAGCAAAAGACATGCAAATATTCATGAAGCTCGGACAAACTAAACAAGCATGACACAATGGCTCAGCCAAACATGAATGTGCACAATTGTGTTCAAGTCAACATGCAAGCTCTTGCCAACATGTCTGAAAGTTCAAGGAATTCAGTCAACATGGTTACAACATGCAAGGAAACTACACAACAGTATCAAAATGTCAAAACAGTCAGCCTATTTACATGTACAACTATTGTCGACATGGAAAATTGAAGCTCATACTCAACCAAGTCAGGTTATAGGTTACAAGCACATGAGCAAAATGTACAAACACAAGTGAGTATTGCCAGTAATGAGTCATAAGTACAAATTCAAATGGATGATATAGCAGCAATATTGCAAAAGTGTCGAGACCCACTGCATATTCATAACCGAATATACTTGAAGTTTTTACAAGTGGACATGAACAATGGAGTATACAAGAGCAAATTCATGAACCTGTCCTAAATGGTGAATGCAAGTTATTTGTGGCAAGTGTTTAACATCATTCCTAAAATCGACTAACCATAAATGGCAAGACTCAAGCAGCGTGTTAATGAGAATACACAACCAATATGTTTATGGTTCAAACAGTGGTGGTGCATTCATTGCAATGATGGATTTCAGCTCAATTACTTATAATGTCAGAATCAAATATTGGTCAAGTACAAATTTATTTTCAGATTTACATGTAAACATGGATTGATATTAAATTCCTCTTCCAGAAAATTAATTCATTTTGTTTCCAGACTTGAGTATGCAAGTTTAGCAAGAAAGAAACAAGTGAAGAATTTTTCGGTAGGAAATCATCTCAGAAGTCACATGCATATTTGGCAAGAAAATATTTACTTGCTGTCAATATCTTTCCACAAAATTTCATTCCATTTTTGGCATTAAATCAAAGCATCAAAGTGGGTAAATCATGCCAATTGTCATAGGGAAACATGAGCAAATCACAACAATCAAGGAAATTTCAAAAGGGAAATCATGCAATAAATTAGAGGAAACCGCAGAAATCAGCGCATATCATCTCAAGACACTTTCACGAAATCAGAGGTTTTTTATAGGATTATATAATCCTATTTTAAACACCATTTATCATCACAGGCTTGAAAACCGAAAAACACGAGCTCAAATTCAAGAATCATTTTTAATTCGAGAATGTCAAAAAGGGAAAACACAGAAATCAGCCAAGTCATCGATTGAAATCAGAGGCAACAAATTCTCGCAAATTAGATTTCGTCATTTCAGGAAATCAGAGATTTTATAGGAGTCTCTAATCCTATTTTTACACCATTACTTCACAGGCAGAACGCATAAAAATCCAACACAACAAAATTAAAAGACCAGAGAATTTAAAAATCAAACTCACTCACATTTTTCTAGAGATTTCAATCGAGAGGAAGAGGAACCCCAAATCGTGATTACGAGAATCAACGTAAGGCTTCAGAGATCTTTCAAAGTATTCAAGCAATTTAATCACGATTTGATTTGGGGATTTATTGGAGAAACCCTTGCCAAATTTTCAGCCTCCATTTCTAATTTTCAAGGAGGAAAGTGATCGGGTAAAAAGGGTGCAAAGAATTAAAGAAGTCGGCTGGCCATTTTTTTCTAGTCCAACATTTCAAGTGAAAAAGGGGATGACCCCTTATCCTTTAAACTCTTTTATTTCTTAGGGTTTCTTTTCTATTTTTGTATTATTGTAATCTGTAAAACAAACAAACAGTTTTCTAGAGTCTGTAAAATTCTAGAGGAATCAGTCAGGGTGTTGACTGACAGTTGGTAGAGTCTGTAAAATCTAGGTTACTGGTTACGGGGTCGTAACTAGGGGAAATCTGATCGAGGGGATATCGATCAGTCTAGGGTTTTGAGCGTAGGGTTAGGAAAAGAGCAGGCGCTGCGAGTGTACATGGTCTTGTATGCGGGATCTGTTTATAACACCTAGTAGAAACCATAGGAATGCAGTAGTAGGCAGGGTTTTGCCGAAGCTGGGTATATATGTGTGTGATTTATTTTCTGCACTTTTATTTCTGCTGCATTCTATGATCTGTTAATTATTTTAATATCTTTTTAGATTTTCAATTCAGTTAAAAACTGTGATAAACCCTATTCAACCCCCCTCCCCCCTCTAGGGTTAATCTAGATCCAACAATCGGTATCAGAGCTGGTATAAGGTTACAACATGATAGGGAGTTCTCGCTCTATGATCAAGTGGCGAAGTAGTGACTCTCATCCCTACATGTCCGTGGGTGGTTGTCTATGTCGAGAGGCAGGACGTGAAATCAGTCTCTGAGGTACCATTGTAGGCCACCGGGGTGTGATTAAAATCCTCGAGAAGGAGACTACAAGTGGTATCAGAGCAGGTTATTTCTTTAACTCTAAAGTCATGGGTCATTCTAGTTGTTAGTCCATAGAGAGTCGGTACAGTCACATTCCGTCTATTTTTAATGGTTCAGATTTTTTGAATTGGAAATCAGAAATGATATCCTATTTGAAATCTGTTAATATTAAATATTGGGATGTTGTTAATAGTGGAGGTGATAAAATAGATAGGAATATTAATGCTCGTGCTATGCATATTCTTTATTCTCATCTTAATAATAATCAACTTGATCTTATCTCCCGTTGTTTGACAGCACAGGAAATTTGGAAAACTCCCAATATGGAGTACGGACAAATTGACAACATCTGCTCAAAACCTTGGAACGTCAACTCAACTTCAGATCTATGCTTGTCAGGTTTTACATAAGATAACTCAAATGGATCAACTGATGGAAACTCAATAGACAATGAAATAGAAAATTTCTCTTATGAAGATCTGGTTTATTTTTGTGTTGACTTAACTAAATCTGTTGATAAACTTCAGTTGAAAAACAAATCTCTGAAATCTAGGAATTCTGAGTTGACCAGCAAAATTGATGATTTGGAATCACAACTTGAATATTGTAAAAATTCGCCAAATTCAGATTGCAAAAATTGTTTGAAATTGAAAAACAGTCTTGTTTATCTCAGTAAAAACATTCAAAATTTTGAAAAGGAAATTTTGATCTTAAAAGAAAACAAGATTGAGTTGTCAAATTTGAACAATTTTCTACAAAAAGAATTTGAAATTTTTAAGACTGATATAAATTCCAAATCTGAAATTGCTGAAAAGGAGAATTTGTTAAAATCCGATTTGATTTTGAAAGAACTTGAAAACGAGACTGAAGAATCCAAGAATGGTGAGTTTGAAAAACAAAAACGATTTGAATTTGAAATCTCGGAATCCCAAGCCAGAATTAAATTTCTTGAAGATGAAAATATGATTTTGAAAACTGATTTTGAAAAGAATAAGATCACTAAAAACCGTTGTTTAGATTTAATGAAAGAAAATGGTGATCTTAAATTTAAAATTCAACAACTTGAAACAACATTGATAAATTTTCTAATGGTGAAAAATCTCTGAATTTGTTGTTGAAAATCAATTTTCATCTGGAAATAAAAGCGGACTAAGCTTTGGGAAAAATAATATTTTGAAAAACGGAATTCAATCGATTTTAAAAATCTTTCAACCTTCTTTGAAAAGAATCGACTTGATAAACTGAACAGTGATAATTTCAAAGGATTTTTTAATTGAAAGCAAAATGTAAACTTGTTTAGAAACAACCCTGTTTGGACCTCAAAAAGAAACAAAATGAATTTGTCTAAAGTCAAACAGATCTGGGTTCCTAAAGGCACCATGGTAAATTCTGATGGGTTGCTGTTCAAACAAGTTTGGGTACCAAAAGTCCGACACACAACTGTGAGTGGTTTCACTAATTTTTTTAGACCACTCAATCCCCTAAACACTTAGGTACCGGAGAAGGCTGAGGAACTGCTATTCAAAAGAGATTCAAATTCAAACTATTTTATGATTCTGTATCACTCAGAGTTCCTTAGCCAAGAGTGTCGAGTTAGAGATTCATTTGCTTACATCGATTTCAGGTATGATCTCTAAACTCATCTTTGTAAATATTCTTTGTTTTTATTTTTGTTGTTTATTCCTCCTTCTACCCCTTCTGTTTTTGTTTTGTTTTGACTTGTCACTGCTATATCTTTCTTCTTGATCTTTCTTAACTTCCAATTGTAGAATTCATATTTTCTGGAAATTCACTTCATTTGTATAAGACTCTGATGTTTTAATCCTTTTCAGTCTTTGAATTTAAATTTGTAAATATCTGCAATTGTTTTGAAGTTTATTTTCGAATCTCTGAATTCATAACAATGTTGATGTATTCTTGTCATATCTTGAACACTATTGATTTGAATTCTAAATTTTCAAGATCTGAAAATTTAATGGAATTTCACACACCTATGCTGTTTTGAGTTTCTTCTAATTCTTTTTAGAAAAGCTTGAAATATTATACTCATTTCAGCACACTGCTATTATCAGTCGTGATAATTTCATTGATTTTCAGATTGGCTTAGATATTCTTGTATCACATTGTTTACATCTTGGAATTCATCTTACATTCATGATCATTTTTGTTTGGAGTTTATTTGTTTGAAATCAACTGAAATTCCTGATATTTTGAATCTCACTCAGTACGTAAATTTGAAATTATTAATCTTGTGTAACTGATTCATTATACCTCAAACTTGACATTGATTCAAGTGATTCCAAATAATTTTTTTTGATCATGAATATCTCTTAAGCCTGATATAAATGATCTGAAATTACTCTTGTGTGATTGACAGAAAAATTTGTGAAAAATTCTTTTGAAAAATGGTCATTAGAACTCATGCTATTTCATGATGATTTGATTTGAATATTTGTTTGTTTAATATCATTTGAAATTTTTGATTTACTGAATCTCACACATATCCAGAATCTGAAATTTATAAGATGGTGTGACTGATTCATTGAATCATGAGTTTTTCATATTTCCTCAAATGATTTCAAATAAACGGTATTTTTAATCTTGGATCATGAATCATATTATGTGACCATCAGAAAATGTCTTTATAAGTGTGCTTTGAAACTGATTTTGGTGCTGCTCTGATACTGTTTTGAAAAATGTTTTGTTTTGGAATCATGCTGCTCTGATTAAAAGAAATTGATTTGTAAATATTTTTGAGGACTGCTTTATTTGGTATCAAAGGTTTGCCATGCTCTGATAAATGGAATATGTGTGCTCGAGTTGCTTGCTCTGTAATTAATTTTTTTGTTGATTAAGATACCCTTATTTAACCACCAGTGTCATTTTAAAATCCTCATTAATAGAGACACCAATTGGTATCTGATGTGCAGTTTTTTTGTCTTGCTATATATATTTTTTAATCCCTCTTGTGTTGTATAGATCTTTTCAATTTCCTCTTGTAATTTATTTTCAATTTTAAAATTATTTATTGATTATTCATTCAGAAACTGAAACCAATATCCAAATTGAACTGTATTTATAATTCATCAAAATTATTATTAGTTTTTGAACTGTGATGAATTGCGACTGCAATATATTTCACAACAAGAGGAGACTTTATTGAAGATTTTCATGATGGTTGAATATTTAATATAATATCTTTGAACTGGCAATTATTTCACGACCATCTTCATTATCTACCATCCTTCTACCATCCATGATAATTTTATATTAATGTGAAGAGTTAATATGTTTTAAAAAAAAATAAACAGTGGAAATATTTGTGATAGAAATGGGACTATGTTATTTTTTTTAGAATTAGTGACAATTGAAAATTTTCAACGATCTCGGTATAGTTGATCTTATTTCATAATATAATTAATTTAGAAATTTATTTCACTTTTCATTTCTATACCTACCACATTTCTATCATTCATATTAGTTTTATATACCGAGGAGTTTTTCTTTTGAAGCTGAAAATGATAAATATATAATTAATACATAAGTGTGTCTCTATCCTCAGTTAAAAATCCAAGCTCTGGTCATGCATGGTTATGAGACAACTTATAATTTAAGCTGCGACTGACCTCATTTAAAAATCCAAGATCTAGTTATGTGTGGTCAGTGTGCTCTTAAATTAAAAAAATTGAATAAATAAAAATTTCTATGAAATTCTCCTTGGTAATTGAAAACCAGCCTATCAATCCATATTCTAATCTGTGAAATGTGTTGAAATCTTATGACGTATTATGATTTGTTGATTGATAGCTATTGGGATTTGAGATTATTCAATTTTGTCACTTAAATTGAATTATTAACTATAGTCAAAATCCATTACTGTTTTTGAGCTAAATTTTACAAAATTCTTTTGAAAATAATTGGAAATTATATTTTTGTAACTCTCTCCATTTTATGTAAAATTCATCTTAAATCCGTCATTCTCTATAATGTGAAATATGCCACCTGTTCTCGGAATATTATGATTTTTGTTTAACTGATTGAGATTTATGATGATTGTTCTTCCTCTTAAGCTGATATAATATTTGTTAGTCACTATTCATCTATATTTTAAATTCTATATCCTTTTGATGATAACAAAAGGGGGAGAATGAGTTGAGATTTTCACTTATGAGTGAATATCTTATAAATTTTTTTTGTTTTGAAAATTCATTCAGTTTTCATATTTCTTCACTCATGCACAGTTATAGGGGGAGTTTATGTTGTAGGGGAGCTTTCAAATAGGGGGAGTTCAGTTCTACATTCTCAAACATATTTATTATATTCAAAATCTTCATATTTGTTGTCATCATCAAAAGGGGGAGATTGTTGTATATAACAGTGTTGTATACACAATTATATGATTCTTGTTTGATGATAATAAACAAATATATTTTATTTTAATTGTGCTTGTTACTGTATTGTTATATAACATCACAGAGAGGAATATAATATTTATATTCAAATAGAATACGACTGCATAGATTTTCATATATTCACATTGTATTTTATTTAAATATAAATATTACAACATTCAAACAGTACAAATTATACGACTCCACTATTTGTACAAATTCACTAATATTACACATGATATTGCACTTGTATATAAACTGAACACGTTAGATAAATTTTGAACACAATAAAAGTAATATTTTATTTTAGACAAATTTGTTTAATACAAACATCAGTACAATTCTGTTGTTACATAGCTCCTCACTATAACACTCTGTCTATATATCTCATACATGTATACAATCACTCATTTGATATTTCCATATTCATATATACATTCGTTCATTGTTATACACACTGACACTACAATATACCAGTCTTATGTCTTCTGCTTTAGTCAGTCTAGCATCTTCACTATCAGTCCTGTCATCATCTTCATACCTGCCATACACACAGAAACACAGACAGTACACTGCAATAAAAAAACTGAAAAATGCAGATTTGAATTTTATTTTTGGAATTTTATTTGCCTCAGTTTTCTGGTGTGTTTCTCATCATTTTTCATGACTTGATCTGATTTATCTGTTACTAGACAGCTTGTGATATTCACAGTGAAACACTGTAAATACCACAAGGCAGCCAGATTATATATAATACAAGGACATGGAAAATTTGTCTGATGGCTGCATGTACATACGTGCATATACATACACGTGTGCACTGCCTCGCCGACCAGTGTGCGACCGAGGAGCGGCCACGTGGACCTACTCGACTAAGCACACATGAGAACAACTCAATGTAAAGACAACAACATATTCAATGGTTGGGTACAAGGCAGCATAATAATGGATGAGCAAATTAGCACAGCAAATATATTTACATCATGGTCGAGCAATGTGGTCGAGCATGGATCATCATGCACAAATAGGTGAACAAGTAAATGGTGCACGACAACACTATGAAGCAGCGAGAATACATGGTCAAATGATCGAGCTAGGTACAATAGCTCAATCAATCACAGCCAAGTCTTACTTCAAGTGGACAAGCAAATCTCAAGTATTAGTCAAGAGCAACATAGCAAAAGACATGCAAATATTCATGAAGCTCGGACAAACTAAACAAGCATGACACAATGGCCCCGCCAAACATGAATGTGCATAATTATGTTCAAGTCAACATGCAAGCTCTTGCCAATATATCTGAAAGTTCAAGGAATTCAGTCAACATGGTTACAACATGCAAGGCAACTACACAGCAGTATCAAAATGTCAAGATAGTCAGTCTATTTACATGTACAGCTATTGTTGACATGGAAAGTTGAAGTTAATACTCAACCAAGTCAGGTTACAGGTTACAAGCACATGAGCAACATGTACAAACACGAGTGAGTATTGCCAATAATGAGTCATAAGTACAAATTCAAATGGATGACATAGCAGCAGTATTGCCAAAGTGTCGAGATCCACTGCATATTCATAACTGACTATACTTGAAGTTTTTACAAGTGGACATGAACAATGGAGTATACAAGAGCAAATTCATGAACCAGTCCTAAATGATGACTACAAGTTATTTGTGGCAAGTGTTTAACATCATTCCTAAAATCGACTAACCATAAATGGCAAGACTCAAGCAGTGTGTTAATGAGAATACACAACCAATATGTTTATATTTCAAACAGTGGTGGTGCATTCATTGCAATGATGGATTTCAGCTCAATTACTTATAATGCGAGAATCAAACATTGGTCAAGTACAAATTTATTTTCAGATTTACATGCAAACATGGATTGATCTTAAATTCCTCTTCCAGAAAATTAATTCCTTTTGTTTCCAGACATGAGTATGCAAGTTTAGCAAGAAAGAAATAAGTGAAGAAGTTTTCGGTAGGAAATCTTCTTAGAAATCACATGCATATTTGGCAAGAAAATATTTACTTGTTCTCAATATCTTTCCACAAAATTTCATTTCATTTTTGGCAAAGCATCAAAGTGGGTAAATCATGCCAATTATCATAGGGAAACATGAGCAAATCACAACAATCAAGGAAATTTCAAAAGGGAAATCATGCAATAAATTAGAGGAAACCGCAGAAATTAGCGCATATCATCTCAAGCCACTTTCACGAAATCATAGGTTTCTTATAGGATTATATAATCCTATTTTAAACACCATTTATCATCACCGGCTTGAAAACCGAAAACCACGAATTCAAATTCAAGAATCATTTTTAATTCGAGAATGTCAAAAAGGGAAAACACAGAAATTAGCCAAGTCATCGATTGAAATCATAAGCAACAAATTCTCGCAAATCAGATTTCACCATTTCAGGAAATCAGAGATTTTATAGGAGTCTCTAATCCTATTTTTACACCATTACACCACAGGCAGAACGCATCAAAATCCAAGACAACAAAACTAAAAGACCAGAGAATTTAAAAATCAAACTCACTCACATTTTTCTGGAGATTTCAATCGAGAGGAATAGGAACCCCAAATCGTGATTACGAGAATCAACGTAAGGCTTCAGAGATCTTTCAAAGTATTCAAGCAGTTTAATCACAATTCGATTTGGGAGTTTATTGGAGAAACCCTAGCCAAATTTCCAAGCTGCCATTTCTAATTTTCAAGGAGGAAAATGATCGAGTAAAAAGGGTGCAAAGAATTAAAGAAGTGGGCCGGCCATTTTTTCTAGTCCAACATTTCAAGTGAAAAAGGGGATGACCCCTTATCCTTTAAACTCTTTTATTTCTTAGGGTTTCTTTTCTATTTTTGGTTAATTTTTGTGTTGTTGTAATCTGTAAAACAAATGAACAGTTTTCCAGAGTCTGTAAAATTCTAGAGGAATCAATCAGGGTGTTGACTGACAGTTGCTAGAGTATGTAAAATCTAGGTTACTGGTTACGTGGTCATAACTAGGGGAAATCTGATCGAGGGGATATCGATCATTCTAGGGTTTTGAGCGTAGGGTTAGGACATGAGCAGGCGCTGTGAGTGTACATGGTCTTGTATGCGGGATCTGTTTATAACACCTAGCAGAAACCTTAGGAATGCAGCAGTAGGCAGGGTTTTGCTGAAGCTGGGTATATCAGTGTGTGATTTATTTTCTGCACTTTTATTTCTGCTGCATTCTGTGATCTGTTAATTATTTTAATATCCTGTCAGATTTTCAATTCAAATAAAAACTGTGATAAACCCTATTCACCCCCCTATAGTGTTAATCTAGATCCAACATATACGCCATATTGGGAGCGACCCACATAGCCATGCTGCCTGCCTGATTTTTGTCATTTCCCAGTCGATGAATCTTGAGGTTATAATTGACTTTTGGAACATCCAACCATAATTCAATTTGAATATTACAATGCCATATCCGCCAGAATTCACTAATTGACATCCACAAAAATACACCAATCAATAAGCTAAGAGAAGGTGTCTTCTCCGCTACCAACAGTGATACGTTTGAGGAAATCAACGTATGTGATTCCATTGGAAATACTTTGTCAAACACTCGTCCATATAAGTCATTCAATAATAGGATGAACCGAAGGCACCATCCTGTTGCATCTAAGGAATCACCCTATAGATTAGTAGCGAGTAGTCCTTGTAAATCCGTATATCTCAATCACGATAGAACCACAATAATCTTTGGCTGCAGACCAGAGATTATAAGTAGTTCTTCCATTATGAATATTAATGGTCTTTCAATTGCTCCAATTTTATCCCTTCAAGTTAGCTTCGTACTTAACGTTGATTCGAAGTGGTTTTGGGTCCAGTTCCCATCCCAGTCTCTTCGAAACAACATGTCAAATGGTCAAACATTATTTTATTGATAGTTGGTGTTTTAACTATCAATCTAAACAAAACAATCATCTAATCAGATTGGTTAAACAGTACGATCAAGTATGTTGGCAGCTCAGGTTCTCATTAGTTAAAATCGTTCCTTAAAAACTCTTTATCGAATCATTTAAAATCATTTCTTAGATTTGAAGTCGGTTCCGTTTACATATCTTGACAACCCATCCTTTGTTTCGCTATTTGGAAACAATACCTCTCGTTTATTCTCACTTAGCTTTATTCTACTTGAATTCTAAAAATATTGTTATATTTTCGTTAACCATTTATTTCATAAATTATGGAAATGTCCATATATTAATATATCGTTAATTCAGTAATATAATCCCATTTCCAATTCTTATGCTGTAAAAACCCTATTAATCGATACATGCTTTCTTTTTAAAACTCAATGGCTTTAACTACTTAAATTCCACATATTTATTTCTATTCCAAAATGAATATAAACCTTCCATAATTATTTAATTATTTTAAATAAATATACTTTACTCATATTATTACCATTTTCTAGAAAATAGTGTTATACAAATAACCTATAGGTATAATTAAAACTATATAACTCAACTTGGCTAAACAGTGTTCATTTACATTGTTTAATTAAAAACTTATTGTATTAAATTCCATTACAAACTTTATAAATGGATTGCAAATGTTTTACGAGAATAATAACTCCTTTTCAAACTCCTTTACCATTACCAACTAATTCCATTCCTCGATAATAGTGAAGTCGGTCAAGTTGGGGTATTTTATTAACCTCTCAGACCTTAATCGACAACGTTCTTATCTCACAGTAGATTGAAGTTCATAACTTAAAACACATGTTCTTGTAATTTCAATCAAATCTTACTTCCTATATTTTTTAAACATGGTTAATAATCCATATCTTTTCTTTTTGAACATCTCGATCGACAATCATCATTTTACTTAATATATTATAAAGTAAATCATTTACCCAAATATTAACCATTTGCTCCAAAACTTCTGTATAGTATTTATAACTTGGATTGTATTACACTAATCCATTCGCTAATATCTTTCCAAAAACCTTTCCTTCATATAATCTAAACTTTTGGATTTATAACCATAAATCCCTTTTTCAATTTGTTTTATTCAAAACATAAACTATCCTTTTTACCTTTCAAATTTTACTTTGATTATGCCATTCACTTAATTTGGTTCTTATGTAAAATGTTTATTTAAATCCCTTGCCTGAGTTTAAACTTCAAATCCATTTTTCTGATAAACTTGGATTCGTTTACAAATACTTTATCCAAAACTCTTAGCATCATTAAAACAAATGGTGGAACTTTATAACCCAAACCCTTATTAAACTTCTTTACTCTAATCGATAAGTACTTTCACTTACATGTTTTACAATTCTTCTCTTTTATTTCCAATTCGAATAGAATCTTTATTTTATACTCAAATTCCTTTTATACCTCGTTTATAAAATTCGGATTATAAAATCCCTCTTCATTAGTTTCTTTCAAATTTTATAATCTCGTTACATCTTAAATGAAATCTATTCAAGATGTTATTACTTAAATTAACAATTAACTCAATCATTAACTTAATCATTTGTTGGACTAAAAGTGTATTACTTCACTATTGACTAACAACAGTTTAGTTAATATTGTAAATTTTATAAATAACAAACTATTTAATAATTTCTTTAATAAAGTCAAATTAAAAGTTTGTTAAGTTAAAAATAATAAATCTTACTAAATTGTTTCCCTTGGAGATAATTATCCAGATCATCAACTTCTTGTAAATATATCACTTTCTTATGTATTTAAACATAAGTTGTTACTATAAAGTCGTTTCAATATTTCTGTATAAAACCAAGTGATATCTATCAATTTGTTTTAAAACTTTCTATTTAAATAAAGTTAAAACTTTCATTTGGTTATAAAAACAAATTTTATAAATTGAAAATACGTTAATTCGTCAAACGGTGAATTACTATTTCAAAATGATGGATTTTGACAATCAACTGCCAATTACTTAACCAATACTGCATATTGATTAAAACACCACAATTTGTTTTCAACAATCAACATCCATTAAATCAACAATATCTAAACATGATATAAATTGAAATAAACAACAAATAATATACCATTTATTTGAGGAATCCGGTTGGATTCCTCCAACCTGTCCTTCTCTACACAACAATTTATAGTATGGTTTATCACAAATGAAATGAGGATTACTGTATGACGCAGACAAAAAAACAACCAATAATAACCATAAATCATCCATAGCATCCATTCAACCAAATTTATGATAAATATTAATAATATGAATTTAACACATCATGGTATTTTAGAAGTGTGAGAATTAACTCATCATTTTAGTTTCCGACGAGGTTGCGTTGTTTTACATAGTTTCAAACTGATGCTTAAAACTACATAAAATTCCCATGGCCTCAGAATCACTCCATTTCAGCTTGTACATGTCGGGACCATGATTACGAACCCATCGTTTCTAGTTTCGTCCAATTCTGTTCACGGATGTGAAAATTATACGACTTACACTATTTAACTTTAAACTGAATTTAATGAATTAACTAAAATCATTAATATTAATTAATTATTAATTAGTGTTGACTAATCAAGTCCGTTCCTGTACAAATTCAGATGCCCTTCTTCCATTTTAAACTTGATACACTATGAAGCCTTATCAACACCAACCTCAGCCACCGGACACCGCGTCATCCCATCAGAACCACCTCCTTTGACCGTGCTTTCCCTTCTGACCAGCGATGACCCCTCCAGTGCCCTCTAGCTTGTCCCCAATTCCAAATAATCGAACCCAGATCCACAAATCAACACTGGAACTACCCTTCGATAAAATCGCAAGACCGCTGAGAACTGATCACCGGACCCCCTCCTACCACCACTGCGACTTCCGTCGTGCCTCAGGATTCCTCCTCGACCAAACCCAGCCTGCTATGGTGATCTACAGCTCCATCACGACCTATAAAACCGAACCCAACAATGAACAGCAATTGGTGATCTACAGCTCCATCACGACCTATAAAACTGAACCCAACAATGAAAAGCAACTTCCTCCGTTCAACCCCTTAACGCCGACACCCTAGGCCACCTGAAAGTGCCACACCACCACCAAATAACTCCCCAGACCTCCACTTTCCATCACCCGAACCAACTTCCCTCATTGCCTAAACTGGTTCAACCCAGATCGACAAAAGTTCACGGGAAATCAAGACATAACTAATGTGGTTGATAAAAGAATTGGAACCCCAAATAACGATCGCACAAAACAATTCCTATACCAAATTAATGCTTAAGATAGCAACAATTCAAACATATAATTTTTCTGAATTTATCGATATTTAATGGGATTGTTGTAGAGTTTGGTATGTGGTAATATTACTGAAAGTTCTTCTTTTGAAGCAAGAAAGGAGAACGGGAAAGTAAAGAATGAAATTTTGGCATAGAGAAAGAGCACGGTAGGTTTATTTTATAGAAGAAAATTACAATATTTTATTTTAATTATTTTATTTTTGATTTGACCAAAGATTTTATTGATATGACTAGCGATTTTTAGTCGTATCTATCACAATTTCTAAACACTGTTTATTGATTACTGCGATCACACACGAACTCCAATCGTAACGAGAATGGACTGCAACGTATAATTCGACGATATGGTCCAAATGAATCTTGTTTCATTGAATTTTGAGTCCGCTTGTGAAAATAGTGTTCGTTCGAATCAAAACGGTCGATTTATTTACATTTTATTTTGCCATGCTCACAGAATAACTCCGTTTGGCATGCAACTTGAAATATAACAATAATTTGCTATTACGATCTCAATAAAATTTGTTTTGCTGAAAACGGATATCGTTTGAATAAAGTCCCTTTTAAAAGGTCTAGATTTAATTAAAATAAACCAATTTTAAAATACTTCAATATAATAATATTAAAATATTATAATTGGCCATCCCTAAGCAGAATCTCATATATTTTCAAAATAAAATAATCTAGGTTGAATTTTAAACCAAAACGATATTAAATAAATTAAAAACCCTTTATTTTTATATAGCAAATCGCTATATTACATAAATGAATTCCATAGCGACTATTTGAAAATTTGATTTGGCCATAAAACAAAATCTACACTATGAAAACTTGATTTTTCTGCTTCATTAGAAAGGTATTATCAAATTGGTTCAGACGTTTCTTGTTTCGAAGAAATCTGACTTGTTTTGGATCCTGTATACCCAGTTGAAGCTCAAAACGCTATATTACGAACTACCGCGCCGCTGCAGTTCGTTATATAATTAAAATTATAATTTAAAAGTTCAAACAGCGTTTATAATCGAAATTGTAAATAAAAATCAAATATAAACTTTATATAAATCCTCTTACGTTACCAAATCATATAACAGCGCAAATTTAGCCAATTTCAAAATTAAATTATTATTATATTATTTAAACAAATAAATTATTCAAATTTATTAAATCCAAACCATTTAAATTCAAATCAATATTTAAACAAAATTAAATATTAAATTGAATGGTTAAAAATCTGGGTCGTTACACTTATTCCCATTACCTATTTCCCTTCAAATTGATTGTCATGGATTTCACTAAATTTGATATTATACTCGGGTTGGATTGGCTGACCCGGTATGAAGCCGATGTTAAATGCATAGAAAGAATCGTTAGAGTGAAAACCAAAGTTGTAAATTTTATGGAGATACAGTATGAAGTCCTAAGCTTAAATAGGGATAAATTTTGGTTTGCTTCCGATGTTTCTCTCACTCCCCTAGAAACTATCCCGTTTGTTAAAGAATTTGCGGATGTGTTTGAGGAAATAGTAAGTCTTCCTCTGCGAAGGGAGATTGACTTCAGAATTGATTTGGTTTCGAGTGCGAAGCCAATTGTGCATGCAATTCGGAGGATGTCGATGTAGAAGGAGGAAGATTTGGGCAATCAAACTCAGCAGCTTTTATGGAAAGGTCTGATCAGGCCTAGTTTCTCAAGTTAGGGGAGCAGTAGTGGTATTCATTTTGAAGTCTGACGGCTCCCTCAAACTATGTATGGACTATCGATACCTTAAAATCAAATTCTCAATAATAAGTACCCTCTTCCTCGCATCCATGATTTGCAGGATTGCTTGAATGGAGCTCGAGTATTCTCAAAGATGGACCTAGTTACAGGTTTTCATCAACTAAGGATTTCAAAAGAGTGCATTCCTCTAACCTCTTTCAAGGGACCGGAATTGTTTTACAAATGGTTAATAATGCCCTTCAGACTGTGCAATGCCCCTTCTTACTTTGTGGACTTGATGAATCGGTTATTTCGAGTGGTAATAAACAAATTCGTGCTAGTCTTTATTGATGGCATCCTTATCTTCTCAAAGACAGAAGAAGAGCACATAAAGCATTTGGAAAAGTTATTGGAGATTTTAAGAAAGAATGTATTGAAGGCCAAATTTTCGAAATGTCAATTCTAGAAGGAGAAAGTAATATTTTTTCGGCATGTGGTGTCCAACGAAGGAATCTCAGTAGATCCGAGTAAGATTACGGTCATCTAAGATTGGAAGCAACCAAGGATCCCCAGAGAAGTCAGAAGTTTTCTTGGGCTAGCTAGTTACTATTGGAAATTCGCTGAAGGGTTTTTAAACTTTATATTGTCCTTTGACTAAGATAACCAAGAAGCTCGCTAAGTTTGTTTGGACTCCTACGTGTGAAGAAGCTTTCCGAGAATTGAATGATAGGCTAACCACAACCCCAATATTAACGATTATTGGTGACAACTAAGATTTTAATTGTCTATTCGGATGCTACTGGGGAAGAAGTTAGTGCGGTATTGATGCAAAGAGGTAAAGTGATTGCTTATGAAAGTAGGAAGTTGAAACCACATGACAATAAATACACTATTCATGACTTGGAGTTGGTTGCTATGGATTTGCCTTGAATATTTGGAGGCAATACTTGTTGGATGAGAAGTATGAACTCTTTACTGATCATAAATCGCTAAAGTATCTTTTTACTCAGAAGGATTTGAACATGAGGCAGCAATGTTGGTTAGAGTTTCTAGCATCATACGACCTCGATATACTTTGCACTCTAGGAAAAGCCAATGTTGTAGCATATGTGCTCAACAGGAAAAATGCTATTATTGCCAATCTAGTTATTACACCCACCCTGATTAAGAAGATTTATGTTTAACAGAAAGATGATGAATTTTTTCATAAGATTTGCAAGAGAATTCAAGAGGGTGAAGTATCGAACTTTATGATTGATAATAAAGTATTTGAGATTGAAAGGTTGAATTTGCGTTCCACATATTTCAGAGCTTAAAAGAGAAATATCGGATGAGTGTCATAAGTCTAAACTTAGTATTCATCCAGGAGTTCATAAGATGTATCAAGATCTAAAGTGCACGTTTTGGTGGAAATCAATGAAGAGAGATATCTCGATATACGTCAGTAGGTGTCCAACTTGCCAACAGGTCAAAAGTGATCAACAGAAGGTCGCAGGGTTACTTCAACCACCGGTGATTCTGGAATGGAAGTTGGACCAGATATCAATGGACTTTATTAATAGCTTACCTCCAACCAAGAAAGGTAAAGAAGGTATTTAGGTTATCGTTGATAGAGTGATGAAGAGCGCTCATTTTCATCAGGTAAAATCAAATAGAATAGCTGATAGTCTTGCTCAGTTGTATGTGATGGAAACTATTTGACTGCATGGAATATCTAGCAGTATTGTTAGTGATCGATATCCGATCTTTACCATTAAGTTCTGGGAAGCATTTCAGTCGGTAGTGGGGACAACATTGAGCCTTAGCACTGCTTATCACCCTAAAATGGATGGGCAGACTGAAAGAGTGAATCGAATTTTGGAAGATATATTGCGAGCCTATATCCATGATTTCGGAGGATCATGGGAAGATCACTTGCATCTTAAGGAGTTCTCTTATAACAATAACTTCCAAGAAAGTCTTAAGACATCACCATTCAAAGCATTGTATGGTCGACCGTGAAGATCTTTGGCTTGTTGGATAGAATCTGGAAATCGACTTGTATTAGGTTGGAACCCTAGCTGATAAAGTGACTTAATTAAGAAGAAGTTGAAGACAACACAAAGCAGACAAAAAAGTTATGTAGATTCTAGAATAAGGGATTTGGAATTTGCAGTTGGCGATCAAGTATTTTTGAGAGTTTCTCAGCTAAGAGGAGTTATCTGATTCTGGAAAATGGGGAAGTTATCACCCAAGTATATTGGTCAATTCCCGATATTGGAAAGAGTTAAAACCCTAGCTTACAGGATTCAGCTGCCAGAATGGTCACCTGAAATGCATAATGTTTTTCACGTTTCTCATCCTCAAAAATATATACATGATCCTGAGTTGATTGTTGAGGAAGCAACACAACAGGACTTCAAAATCACACCAAGTTTTCCAGTTCATAGAGAGCCTTTGAAAATAACAAGAAAAGAAATAAAAGAACTAAGAAACAAGAAGGTGAGATTAGCCAAAGTACAATGGAGCGGATATCCAAGATACTATACATAGGAAACAGAGGACAACATTAGTAAGTCTTATCCCAAGTGTAAACTGGATATCTCAAAAGCTCATATGAGAGGTAAACTCATTTCTTAGATATCATTTCTATTTTAGCTTTACTTTCATCCAATTTTGGGGAAAATTTCTTTTAAGTGGGGGTAATTGTAATGACCTAAAATTTTGTAACCAATTTAATTTTTTTATTAATTATATAAGGATTTATAGTCAATTTAAAATTTTGATAATTTAATATTATTTTAATAAGCTTAAAAAGAAACATTTTTCAAACGGTCTTGTAATCTGATGAAACTACTTTCATTAGATCCAGAACGTTAAAATATGGTAAGATTTCAAATTTCATAATTTTCGGAGTTAGTATGTGAGCATACGAAATATAAATGTGTATCAGGTAAATCAGTTAAAACTAAAATAATGTAATAAAATGATGAGACCAATGTCCAAACGGACTCCGAATTGGATGAAACCATTTTCATTGGATCCGTAATTTTGAAATATAATTGTTTGAAATTTCGTATCGATCGGATTTACCATTTGATCATACGAGCGATAAACGCGCGAAAATATTGAAATGGGCTTTCATCTTTAAACAAGTCCAAAAGACTTGTGTTTCTTTTGAGTTGTCTTCAATCCAAGGCCTTACCTTGTTCTTTCTCCTCTTCCACCTTACTCCAACACCTCATCAATTCATGACTCTCCCCTTTTATAAAATCCAAGCTTCTTCCTCCTTTTTACATTTTGCCTTCCCTCCTTTCCTTATCCTTCCTCTCTTCTTCCTTGCTCCAAGCCTCCACCACCAAGCTCCTCCACCACCCAGCTACTTCAGCACCACCTGACCTCCTCCCCCCAGCATCGAACATCACCAGGCCCACTTTCTCCATCTATGGCCCCACGTCCCCTTAAAAACCTTAAAAATCCAAGTTTCCCCTTTAAAACAACAAATTACTATTCTTAGCCCCTTTTTCACCCAAAATCTTCACCCTTTGGACCCACATAGCCCATGCCTGGCCCCACACAGCCCCAACTCAGACAAGGTCAGCTGCCCCGGACCCCACACCTCAAGGACGAACTCTTATATCCCCGAAACCCTACCTCTTGCTTCTAAAACCCAAATATAGCTCCACTCATTCACCGGGTAAATTAAAAAACCCACAGCGTTGAAACTCTACCGATTTTGTTTCCAGAATTCTCCACTGATGCCGAGAGGCTGCCAAAATCTTTTGAGAACGTTAGCATATCCTTCAATTGTAGATTGATGGAGTGGAAACCTAGGTGAGAAACCATAAACCGAAAAGGGCTAGTTAGATATTAACTATGGTTTGTGAACTTTTAAAAGTTATATAATGATTTGTTAATATATGATTGATGATATAAGTTCATGATAGGGTTTAATGATGTTTTGTATGAAAAAAAAAATTGATTTTTAAGTGATACGCTTGTATTTACTTGGGTTTATGACACCTAAAACTAATGATGTGGACATTGGGATTGAGTTGAACATTTAATCATTGTTAAGCTGAGAATTAACTAAATGTTGGTTAATGGATATTGATGTGAACCCTATTTGGGTAACTGAGTGATGATTGGTTGACACTGATGGTTTAAATATACCTCATTGATTGATATTGTGGTTAATCTATTAATTGACAAACCCATATAAGCCATAATGGTTTAAGGCTTATATGATTTACATCATGATGTGTGTATTGATGGATGTTACTATTATTGTTGATATAGTTTTATGTGTTATATTGGTTAAGTATAACCAATAAGTGTGATTATTGGTTCATTAGTTAAGTCTCCATTGAATAAAATTACTTAATGAATATTTTATTAATATAATAATAGGTCAAAAATAGAAATTCAAATTTGACGTTTGATTTTTGGATGGACACAAAGTTTATATAGTTACAATGAATATTCGTAAAAGAAAGAAATTGATTTGAAACAATTTTCATATAGTTAAGGCATGTTCAAGTTTTTATTTTTGAATGAATAGTAACGGGTGAAAGTGAAGTTCGGTTAGAGTATCTAGGAGAAAATAAAAAATATTTTCTTTACAAAACTGTCTTATTTATTTATATAATGGATTTCAAGAAAAATGGGATTTAAAATATTGAAGTTTGAAAAATAATATTATTTGAATGATTTAAATAATATTAAAATATTTAAATATTAGGATAATTGAATTTGAAGTTGATAGCTTCCAAAAATTATTATATATAGTTTATATAATAAATAAACTATTTTTTTGAAGCTATTCGACGTAATTTATAATATATGTTGAAATATGGTCAGAATAGAACTTGTTGCGCAGCGGTAGTTCACGAACTTTGACTTGTAACTTCAAACTGGTGTATCGGGAGATCCGGCCGTCGGATTTTCCCGAAATAGGAACCATTGGATTCGTAATGAAAAGAAATTTTAAATGATAAGTAGAGTTTTGAAAACCAGTGGCTATATTTTTAGAAAAGTTCAAATCAAATTTGAGTAAAAACAGTGTTAGGACCAATATTGACCTCAAATTGAGACTGGTGAAAATGGACTATTTTCAAATAAAAATCATTATAAGTTATAAGAAATGATTTGAAAGAGGTTAGAACCAACCATATATGGTTTTGAATGATAAAAACTGGTTAAGTGGAAACTGGCTGTTTTTGTAACGACTTTTATAACAGGTTTTGAGAAATGTTTTGAAATAAGGGTTTTTAATTTGTAAATCAAATCTAATCCTTAGTAAACCTTTTTTATAAGTTTATAAATAAGTGTAAAGAGGATTTTTGGAAGTCTAATAGCTTAAACAAGTTTAAGAATAACATTTAAATCTTATGAAATGATTTCTGATTAAAGGAGACCTAATTGGTGAGTTGATAATCCAATTAGGATTTTGTTTTGATGCTAATTGTTTCAAAAAGATTGGGTTCAACCCATTTCAAATAATTATAAGATGAATTAAAAGTCACATTGAAGACAGTGGAAGACTAGGAATCTTTACATTGAATGGACTGCTTGTTGATCCCTTGACCAGCTCCCATTATATGGTTAAAGTGGTAGTAGTCCGGATGTACTTGTTGACTGTCCAAATATGCAAGGGACTCTCTACTTAATTGGATGAACAATAAGGTGCCTTCAGTTTCATTCAAACCCAGAACGAACTTGTAAATGGAATGTGTGGCTGACATGGTATTTTACGACATAACTGGTTGGTTTCTATTGATGTTATATTAGTTAGTGGTTGAGAACTTATTCTCCTAACTTAACACCCTTATCTGAGACTTATGAACTCGGAGGTTTGTATATTAATAGATATAGATTATATGTTGTGAATTGACAATGTAGCATGCTAAGTGCTGCTGGCAGATAGATCAAAGCTTTTGTTGAAAAGCAGAGCTTTGTGGGACGTTGATCTAGGACCTCACATCCCGGAATGAGCCAAAATAGGATGATGGAAACTAGAGTAATGACATATGTTTCCTTCTAGCTAATAGTGATTCCATGTTATGGAGCTCAGGCAATTTACTTATGTGGGTGATGGAATCGGGATGCCTCGGAAGATAGTCAATTACGACCAAGAAGACGGTCAGATGAGATCGGGGAACGTTATGTTCAGGAGTAACCCGAACTCACCGGGAATTTGTGGTCGGCTCCGCTGAGCTGAAGGACCATGCATTGAGTCTTGGACATCTTGCTAGGGATGATCCAAGCAGATAAGGAGGATCTTTTTCCTTGGTTCATGATAGAATCCAACTTCCAATACAAGCTTTACGTTTTCAGGTGAAAACTATATGATGACATAATGGGATGTGGCATTATGTCGTCTTATACATTTATTTTCAAAATTGGTTTCCATACTTAGACACTAATAATATTATCAAATGATTATCTCGTATCAAGCATGTTTTGTTATTATAAGGTAAATTTTTATCCTCTGGTTTGCGTTGCATTGTCTGATGGGACTTGAGTCTTATAATATCTTCATTCTTTTAAAAGCATCACGTGGTTTTGTGCACTAGCATTCATGTGGAGGAAACTCGATCTTGTTATACGGCGTAGTATCGTGATATGCCTCATTTTTGTTTAAGTTAAGAATAATTGCTTAGAGGTTCTAATACCAATCCTATGACTGACTTGTAGTTTATTTTCCCTTTGTAAACTCAAGTGCCTATATTTCCACATGGGCAGCCTAGTACCCAGGTATTAGTTAAGATCATTTTGGAGTTGTGTACGAAAGTGACCTATGGTAGCTGGTTTTAGATATGGAGCTAGAGCAGGACTTGGTTGTTCCTTTAGACTCTCTAAGACTTCGTTATGTTAATATATTGTTATTTTCGCTATGTATTTATTTGCTTACTATAACTGTTATGTATAATATTAAGATCCGATGAGATGTAGCAAACTCTGATAAAAGCCTCTGATGTTATTTAATATACATTTTGATGTTGTAATGCAATGTTTATCTTCTGCAGTTATATTACTGTGTTATATTCTAAAGGCTATCTATTCTTCTGGGGATCGGGAGAATGGGTCGTCACAATATTGAAGTACATACTTTATTCTAGAAGGAGTTAAATCATTTCTAAAATTTAGAACCGTTGGAGACCATATTGACTGATTCTGCAGTGGACTTTAGTCGTTATTTCACAATGGATCGAAGCCATTACAAATTTTCCCCAATAGGAAGTTGCTAAACTGCTTGTATGGTGTAGTGAGCGGGTCATAACTAATGTTTTGCTAAGTGACAAATTATATATTTTTAACCATGTACTGTATTATACATTCTATTACCTCTTTATTATATTTTGTTTATTTAGGTTACATTACACTCATCTCCTTGCACAAATCTTATCAATTTGCTCCCAAATAGATATGACCTATACACAATATATATAGCTAAATGCCCTTAGACCGTCTGTTTCTAGGTACTACCATAGTACCTTTCGTATCCTCCTCGTTATGATTTCGTCATCCTACCATGAAAGTGCTATGTCCGCTTTATAAGGCCTGCAATACAAATGTACTATCCTTGGATAATGAAATGTGAGAACTGCATTCGTAATGGACTGCTGCAACGTTTACATTACAGATATCTACAATGTACCACCTTCATTAATACATTGTCGACTTGCATGTAATCATTTTGTCTGACACCATTAAGGTCCACCCAGTACGAAATTCAGTCGGAGATTTACTATAACTATCGTTTGTCCCGTTGTCAACGCGGTTATGGCTCCGTGTAGCGACCCCTCAACTAGTTGAAAACATTTCGCATGGGTTAGAAACTGTATCCTAAGCAAACAGGCTAAAACAACCATGTGGTGTTGTCCACCTCAATCCATGTCTTGATAGTGAAAGACCATCACTTATCGTTCTAACTAACCCCTTCCCCGTATTTGCTACTAACTAATGATGACTAGTACCTAAACGACTATTATCCTTTTGAGCCCCTCCCCCCTCCAAAAAACCTACACCGAGCCATGTTATCCCTGAATACCAATTCACCCATCAATCTTTAGATTGCCCCGAATGTTTGACATTATTACTATAAATTTTCTCATGTTTAGGCTTACCCTTTTTTCCTGTCCTTTTAAACCCAAACTCATTTGTATGTTCAGATTCTGTTCCCATTAAAATAAATTTTACATATAAGCCCCAATTCTTTAAGATTTACAGATTAACATGAATATCTTAAATAAACTAATTTCTTTAATTTGTCTAATTATCATAATGTCCATTCCAATTGTCATAACGAAAATATAAAGATATCATATATTATTATCATAAAATGTATAATTTAAATCCACTCACCTAAATAAGGACTATAAATCTCAGTTCTGATCCAAATCAAGTCCTATATTCCATAATCTTCCCTTTGGTAATCCTTATTTGGGGTCACAACCTTGAATTTATACAGATCTGTAAATCTGGATTTTAAATAATACAAATTAGCTAAAACTAAATCTAGAAAATATATTTTTCTAAAGATTTGAAGGAGAAATAAAACCGATATTTGGGGTGAGAAAATGGTTGGTTCGGTTTGAAACCAAGAAATATAAACCTAACCAATATTTTTTGAAATCAGAACCAACCAAACCGATAATATTTGGTTCGGTTTGGTTGTTTACCTTAAAATGAAATACATCTTCTACTTATTGATATAACATAGGATTAAAATAAATAATTGAGTTCATGTGATGCAAATATTTTAGAAATCATACAATTCTTCTAAAAATGTCAACATAAAATTAAATAAAAAATAATATTGTAATGAAAATATTGTAAATAATGACATTGTTAGCGGTAATTTTTTAACATCGAAATAAATTAGTTTTTAAATTTGGTTTAATTGGTTGGTTCAATCTTCAAATATTAAAAACCAAACCCGGCCAATAAACCAAAGTAATATATAAATAAAAATCAAAACAAAACAATTAACTTACAAAACTAAGCCAAACCAATCAAATTTAACTAGTTTGGTTGGTTTAATTGATTTAACCAACGCTTACCCATAAGCTCAACGCCATTTTCGATCTCCTTACTAACAAAGCTAGGGGCAATATTATTAGGTGGAATGTGGAGTTTCTCTCTCAGGCTGGGAGACTGGTTCTCATAAAGTCAATGCTTGACTCTATAGGATCGCATGTCTTTGCAGCTATGACTCTTACCTCGTCCTTTTTCCAGTCTTATCGATCATTAGCATAGCCCTTTATTTGGGGTAAAAAGGATAATGATAATCGTCACAATTGTATTTCTTGGGACATCATTTGTCGTCCAAAAAGTGAAGGTGGTTAGGCCTCAGAAATCCAAAGGATACCTGTACTGCTCTCTTTTTTACAAGCTATAGGCTAGGATCAATGCGAACGAGTCCTTAGGAGCGACGTTCCTTCACACCAAGTACCGTAGGCTTTAGGACGTGGACTTCTCTGGTACCCCGTCATACGCTAGTGAGATGTGGAAACAGATGTAATCCATTAAGGCCTTTTCGAATTCACATGGTGGTGGATCTGCTTGGGACAGCAGTTCCTTCTCGATTAAGGCGGCATGGAGCTCGGCAATGACGCCAGCTCCACGTCTTCCTCTTTTTTCTTTCATTTGGGATGTCCGCATTCCTATGAAGGTCTCTCTATTTATGTGGCATACCCTACATGATGGGCTACCAATAGACGAGAACCTTTAGGGATTGGAATTCCTTTAGTGTCCTGTTGCAGGTGTTGTGGGTCAGGCAAAACGGAATCCATTGCTCATTTTCTATTCTTTGGCTACTCGGCCAATTCTGTTTGGATTTACTTCGAAAACTTGATTTGTCTTCGAAGTAATGCAACTTCTCTCACTAATTTACTAAGATTCTAATGGGCAGATATCTCAGATAAATCTGTTCGCTCGATCCTTTTTCGTTTAATTCCTTGTCTTGTGTGGTGCTCGCGGAATAAGGCAATTTTTGATGAGGTCCCTATGGACCCACCTACCATCATCCGAAAGGTAGGGAATGATGTGTTCCTTGCTTTTCGTGGTTGTCTGTTTAGAGGTTCTATTGGTTCCAAATCGAGGCAGTTGGCTGGTACTTTTGATGTTACATCAGTACCTTCTACCTCCCGAGCGGAGATTGGATGATCCTGTAACCTTGAGGTCAGTGGGATCTTTACCAATAACTTCCTCCTTCCCCCTTTTATGATCTGACTCTGTTTTCTAGTATTGCAGGGACTGGATTTACAGCTTTTAGACGATCGTTGGACTTTTGATCTTCTGGTTCTTGAGTAGTTGGCTTGAAACCAGAGCTATCAGTTCGTTGGAGTTGGTATCTTCATCTTCCGCAGAGTTGCTCAATGTTTTGCGGGTCCTAGGATTTGTCTTTTGGGCTATGTCTCTTGGTTGTCTGTCCTGTTTGCCGATCGCCATTCCTCTATATCAGTTTTGCCCTGATGGGTTACAGGTAGTTGATGTATGATGGGGGCTTTTTGGAGAGCATATTGCGAGAGTCTGTTCTTTTACAATTTTTTCTATTCTCATGTATTATTTGTTATTTTTTATCGGAGGTACTTTTGTACTGTATAGGAGTAGATATACTTCACTATCGGGTGGTGGCCTTGCCGGAACTCGATTCTTGAAGTATGATGGGCGGTGGTTTATCCAGAACTCGTCTTTCTACCTCCATATACATTTAGTCATAGTCCGGGATACTTATGTACATTATGTTACATGTCTGGCATGTTGGCAGCTATTGTTGACTATATATATACACATACATACATACATATATATACACACACTTTTGAGGGGAAAAAAACGACAGGGCTTCCTCTTACATTTATAAAATGAAAAATGAGTTTGAAGGCTAGCCCTGTATATTTATCTATAAAGATTCAAAACTATGTCATTCATCTGATTAAAAATCGAATAAAATTTGCACGTTCGGAAACCACGTTCACGTGCTATCATTCATGCATATAGGTCGACCTAAGTCCCACGATAGTCGACATATGGGTCGACCCGGTCGTTATATGGGTCGACCCATCTAGGTCTAATGTGCATGAATGATGCGTTGTTTGATTCATGAGTTAACTACTATTTATTATTTCTTATTGTTATGTTTTGAATGTTAACATTTTGTTTAATTCCGTTTTTTTCCTGATTTATTTCTATTTTTGACGTACGTTACAATTTCAAATTTCAAATGTTTTTCTGAAATTCCCACATATGTAAATAAACAAATATATAAATTGTAATGACCCAAATTTTCAGTCAATTTAAAATATGAATTTTAATTGGTTTAAAGAATTTTAAATATTTAAAACAATTTAGCTAGTGAATTAACGATTCAAAATTTATTTAGAACGGAGTTTGAATGTACAAGTTTATACTAATTATAAAATGAGCTCGTAACCTCGCGGTAGTTCGAAATATTTAATTTTGAATTCAATTGAATATACATTATTCAGTATAATTCAAATTTCCATAAAACAAGAATAAAAGTGAAAATTTGAGATTTCATGTTATAAATTGTAATTATGTCCAAATCAAAATTTCAAACAGTCGCTATGAAATCGTTTATAAATTATAACAGTTTATTAAATATAATAAAAGGGTTTATTATAAAACCGAATATCGATCTGACTTGGATTTTGAAAATATCGAGTTATAAACCCAAGTATGTTTATTTTGGAGCTATATGATTTTTCATTTGGGTATATACAATAATAATAATTTGATTATAATAATATTACATAGGCCTTAGAAATAGCCATTTTGCAAACGACCTCCGTTTTCGATGAAACAAATTTTGTTGGATCTACAATAATAAATTAATACTAGATTTCAAATTTCGCGCCATTCGGATTTAGTATGTGGTTGTGCAAGCTATAACCGTTCGATGTAATAATAACTCAATAATTTGAGTTCGAACTAGCATTATTTGAGCAAACAGACTCGGAGTTCAACGAAATTAGTTTCATTAGGACCGTAATGACAAACCATAGGTGCATATCAATTTTCACCCCAAATGGAGTTCGTGTATGCCCGTGCGGATTTTTAAACGATGATCAGCGTAGCTATAACTATGAAAATAATAAAAGTAAAATACAAGACTTATCCTATAAGCTACCCTACCCCTATATATTATCCTTAGACCCTTATTTTCATTCTTTCTTGGTCAAGCAAAGTCATGACTGATTGCGTTTTTCTTCCAACGTGAAGAATCAATCTTCTTTGACTTTTTAAAAATCATATGCACCTCCTAAAATAACAAAATAAGTATCTTTGAAATCCTGGAAGTATTCTCCATAACCCCATACCAGTTTTGAAGGGTGCAGTGCACATTTGGCAGTTCAAAATTTTGATAGTGGTTTTCGTGAGCCTAAGGTTCATGAATTGTGGTTATCCATTCAACAATCCGCAAAATAGATGTTGCATTCGAATTGAGGAGGTAGAACGGCAAGTTGTGTGAATTTTTGGGGTGATTTGGTGATGAAAAGTTGCGCAACATGGAAAAGCTATAGCATGCATGGGTTGTATACCACAAGGAGAAGAAGAGCGACAAGTTGAGGGGGTTAGCATGGAGTTGATTGAGTTTTTGACAAGAAATTGAATGGTACATTTTGTTTGTTGAATAATGAAGAAGGTGAGGAATGGTTGTAGGATGAGTTCACGACAATGGTGTGTTAATGGTGAATGTTGCATACGTGTGTTGTATGTAGCAGGTTTGGGAAAGAAGAGAGGGGATTAAATTAAACAAGGGTATTTAATGAATTAATTAATAATTAATACCCGTGTACTGTATATAAACTTGTAAAATATATAACTTGGTCATACATTATCAGAATTCAGCAAAATAGGATCCATTGGAACTGTATGGATGAAAGCTTCACAACAAAACTGATTTGGAGAGATTTGGAGCTTATGGAAATTTATGGCGAGATAAAATACTTGATTGGATCAGTCGACCGTTTGTAGTTCTTTAACAATAAACGACCAATATGAGAACTCCTTACCTTAATAGGTTAATTTGTTCAGTTAACTGTAGCTTACACTTTAGTTAATACGGTGTAAAGTTTGATTGATATATGGTTGAATTGGTGGCGAATTGTGATGCGATTTGGATGGAATTGGGTTAATTATCATGTTAATACAATGTCAAAATGTTCATGATAGTTGTGGTAGGGTTAAATGCTCATTTATATATTAAATGATGCATTGACGATCACTTGTTCAGGTCAAGTATACTTGGTAAAAATATAGCATGAAATGAACAAGTTATCTTGGATTGTTTAATATTGATCAGTGATTGATCATATAAGTTTATCATGATGTTAAATTTTGAGTAGTATGATAAAAATATTATTTTTACATGATATAAGTGAAATTGTTTGGATATATGGCACTTAAAACCTAAACAATATCAATTTGAAAATAGTTGAATCTTAAATGGTCTTGATGAATTAATTTACCAATTGTTTATTAAATGTACAAAACCTCACACTGGTATTCGGTTGATAGTTAATCTACACATCTCCCAATTGTTTATTGGATGTATAGAAAACCCCACACGGGTATTGGAATGATAATTACTTAATGCATCTCTCAATTGTTTATTGAATGTGTAGTAAACGCCACACGGGTATCAAGGTGATAATTAATCTACACATCTCCCAATTGTTTATTGAAAGTGTAGAAAAACCCACATGGGTATTGGGATGACAATTAATCTACACATCTCCCAATCGTTTATTGAATGTGATGAAAACCGCACACAGGTATTTGGATGATAATTAATTGGCACACATCCTAATTGTTTGATTTTGAAGTTAATCTGTTGATAGACGGTTATGTATAAGCGTTATTGAGTTAAGGCTTATACGGTGGAATTTCACTTTGTATATGGATTAGATGTTGTTTATTGGTTGTTTAAGTGTTATACAATACATTGATTGAAAATGAACAATAAATATGACTATCGGTTCATTGGTTAAGTCACCTATAACACCCTGTAATTTTAACAACATTAATGAGGACAAATTATATAATAATTAATTTAATATTTAGAATTAAGGAAAACAGACTACGCCATTACGTCCATCTCGAAATTCTGGTCAGGATAGACATTTAGTTTGCGTAAAATGGGCACCATATGAAGAAGTTATGAAGGTTTGAATTTTGTATACGTGCAAGGGAATTATATATATATATAATTCATCAGAAAGTCAAATTTTAGTTCAAATTTTGAAATTTCGTAGGCGGCAAATCTCCTGCCCAAGAGGAGTCAACCCCATAGAGGGGGTGTCGGCACCGAGGTCGACCCTCAAGGGGGGTGTCGACCCCCTAAGGGGGGTCGACCCCCCTAGGGCTGAGGTGGAAGGTCGAATTCTAGGGGCTGGCAGCTATAAATACATGCTCATTTCTCTTGTTTTCTTCACTAAAAATCAATGGAGACCTAAGTGCTGCTAGTGCCTGGACTGAATCAAAACTCTTTCTTCTTCTGCAATCAAAGTTTAGAGATTCAAGTGTAGATCTGAGATTCAACCTTCGCTTTTCTCCTTCTATTATTCTAGATCTGAACACTATGAGTTTCAAGTTGCTTTCAGATTTGAATAAATAAAAAGTAAACATGATAGGACTGTAATTTGGATCTGTACATGTTAATCCCTGAATCATATCAGATCTATTGTAATTTGTGAACCCATGATACTCTGAATTATCTATGACTTGGATCTCAACCTTTATCATGTGAGATCTACTTTTATGGATCTAATTTATTATTTAGAATCATCTTGTAACTAAAATGTTGTGGTTAATTTGGATCTGTCAAGTGTTGGACATCTAAATCGTAGTTTAGATCTAATCATGCCTATTATGACATCCCTACTATGTTAGGACCAATTTATTATCACAAGTTCACCGATCTGTTCTTATATGTTCATCTTAACATTATGCCATGAAAATTTTATGTCAATTCTGTTAGAGTAATCATCTCTGTCATCTTCCCTTTACCCTTTCCCTTTTATTTTATATAGCCAGGCTACTATCGAGCCTAGGCATGCTGCTAAATTATGCGATTACGTTATTTTGGGAACGAGGGAAAAAACATTGAAATTGGGCATATCTTGTGAATTGGGAATTTGGGTATAATTGGTTAAAAGGTGAAAATTCGTGTAATTTGAACAATGTATGTGTGTGTGTGTGTATATATATATATATATATGAATTTGGACATATAATTCACTATGAACATATTTGGGGAAAGGGGCATGAAACCTGTAACCTATAACGATATAAGTGAAATTGGCTAATAATGGAATGCCTAGGATTACAGTAATTTGAAACTGTAACTGTGCCTAGACGCGAGGTTAGATTACACTTGTGGTGGAAGCCTGCACGGAACCGCCTGGCATATCCAACGACCACAAGTGGGTGAATCTAACGTGAGAAGTCTAGGTGCACAAATACGAGACATGCTAAGACACGAGGTTAAGCCTACTTTGTGGAATAAGCCTGCCCGAAACCGCCCGACATGTCCAGCATCCACAAATGGTAGGCTTAATGTGGGAGGTCTAGCATACTGTGACCATAAATAAAAATATGGTAATAAACCTTGAATACTTAACCTAGTTGAATCCATAGGGATTGTATGAACATGAACTTGAATAGGGGTTAAGTAAATATGTTTGAACAGTGGGTGGGTTAAGTAAATCTGAGGGGGTGGGTGATATGTATATATAGGCCTACAAACTTAACCTGATAGGGTTATGTAATTAAAGACACCTTGTTAGGTAAGCATAACCTATGGAAATGTTGAAGTTAAGTAATTAAAGACACCTTAGGGTAAGCATAACTTGTAGAAAGGATAGGGTTATGTAATTAAAGACACCTTGTTAGGTAAGCATAACCGTTAGAAATCCTAGAGGGGATACAAGAAAAAGGGGAGAGCTTGTATCATATTGTGTAGGACCCATTTCAGTCAGTAACCCTTAATATGTATCAAACGAGTACTCCGAACTAGGTTTGAGTTGGGGCACACTTACTGGGCTAAATGTAAGAGATCCAAACGGGGAGGGCGGTGTGGGCTGCACAAACCGACCGGCGACATGTGCGTGCATGGGCCGAGTAGAGGGGGCTAAGACGACCGTGACACCAGTAGGTATGGTTGTGCACATCAACGAAGGGCTGCCACTTTAAGAAGTGATAATTCCTACTGTGGAGCCAACACAGAGTATCTACGGAGGAGGGAGACGATCGATTAGGGTAGTAGTTAGGGTACATTTGGATGTATGCCTAAGTCTACCAACTTATAGTTGTTGGGATCATATCATTTCTAGTTATACTAGTATTGGTGCAGAGTAATCTTTAGAGAAGCGTATGCACTCTATCATGTTTACCTTGTCTTACTCACCTTTATGGTGTTATCTTTCTTATCCACTTTATATGCCTGTCATGCTACATTTACTTATTTACTTGCTAAAAGTAACTGGACTCGCCCGACGTTATGTCTGACTCTTTTTGTTTCCTCTTCTTTCTTCCGTTCCTCCCCCCTCAGGTTCTCAAGGTGGGAATACTCAGGCTTAATTAAGACTTGGTTATCATCTTGCTAGGATCTGCTTTTGAAGAATTGCTCAAGTTCTTGTCTTTTACTACTATGGTTTTGCCTCTTTTGGGGAATTATGCTTTTTCTTGTATGTATTTCTGTACTCTGATAAGTACAAGATAGAAGCTTTATATTATTGTATTAGTTTTTCTGTAGTTCCAGACTTGTGATATTTTGGACTATGATGTTATGAATTATGTTTGAAATAAAATTTTACATTATGGTTTTATCTTTTATATCTGTATTGCAATGTCCTGTGTCTGTTTACCTATAACGCTTCACGAAACTTAATGAATTCTCTTAATGAGTGACATTAACAAACGTGGGGTGTCGCACTTGGTATCAGAGCTGAAGGTTACCAGATTAGATAGAAGTTTTTGAAAATTATTTTCAATAAGGTTTTAAGAAAGCATTTTAAAAAGAAAAGTCTATTCTAAAAAACATATTCCCCAAAGACATATGTAATATAATTCGGTCCTTTGTCTAAAACTCTTTCCTTTTCGTTTCAGCATGTCTAGGGAACCTAACATTCCATAGGGCATTACAATACCAGGCTGGTTCTGCAGGTATCTAGAGGCTACGGCGCCTGCCGAAGGCCAAAGAAACGTTCCTACCCCAGATGAACCCATTGTTCCTCCTCCCCCTCCTCCAAGAGCAGATAATTTCGCTAAGATCTACAAAGATTTATGTGCCATAAGAGGGAAGCCATTCCGTGGAACCGAAACATTCGTAGAGGGAAGGAATTGGCTTAAGGAGACCGAGGACTTGTTTGTAATCTTTGAAGTGGAAGATCGAAGGAAGATTCAGTTAGCTGCCTGGCTACTGAAATATGTAGCATCGTTCTGGTGGGAAGTTACCCAAGCTAGACGTCCGGTGAAGACATAGGATGATTTTAGGATGAGGTTTGAAATGAATTTTCTCTCTCAAGCTGAGAAAAGCATGCAAATGGAGAGGTTCTTGACGATCAAAAGGAAACGTGACTATTAAGGAACATGTGAACAAATTCAACCATCTAACAAGGTTTGGTTTGGAATTGGTAGATACTCCGCATAAAAAGCTTTGTGGTTTGCTAAAGGTCTAAATAAACCCCTTCATGGGTTAGTTATGTCTCATATCCCAATGGGAGTGACTTTTGAAAGGCTAGTAGATAAGTCCTTGATGCATGAGGAAGACAAAGGAGAGAAGAAGGAAGTTAAGGCTGAGGAAACAACGCAAAATAAGAAGGTATGGCCCAAAAAAGGACAGCAACAACAACAACAACAGAAGAAAGGCGGAAAGAATGACAAGACTAAGGATAAGAGTAAATGTCACTGTTGTGGATGAGAAGGTCATTTGGTCAAGGACTGCAAAAGAAGGAAGAATACTTGCTTCAATTGTGGAGAGGTCAGACACTTTGCTAGGGAGTGCCCAAAGAAACAGGGACCACAAGGACAAGGTCAAAAGGCAGGAGCTTCTAGAGGGCAGGTACATGCTCTCGCGACCAGTGCTCCGGATAGATGTAGCAACCCATATTTTTATAACGTGTAATAACCATAAATCAAGACAAAATTAATTTTTAAAATAAGAATCAAGGGAAACGGGTTATGCCATTGCGTTCGTCTCGAAATTCTTCTTGGAAACAAGTCCGAGTTTTCGAAAATCGGAGTCCTTATGACCAAGATTATGACCTTTCGAAGTTTTTAGAAGTTTTCAAGTTCAAAACAGCTCAATTCGAATTCAAATTTCGAAATTCAAACCTCAGAATGGACTGGGCGGGAAATTTACCGCCCAAGACCAGGTCGACCTGGGGGTCGATTATGTAGTCGACCTGCCCAGGACCAAGTCGACCATAGTGTCGACCTGGGGGTCGACCTGGTGGCCAAGTCCACTTTTGAAGCTGGATTCACTCTGATGTTTCTGGCCTCGTTTCTGTCTACATTCGTTGACCTGACCCTATATATACAGCCCCTCACACTAGTCTCTCTACACAAAATTCTTTCTGACCTTATGCTGCTCTACTTCTGGTTGAAAAGTTAGAGAAAGGGACTACTTCTTCTACGTCGAAACTACGTTGCTGATTTGGGGATTTCTGTTAGGACTTGACTAAGCATACAAAGCTTCAACATCGACTCTCTTTTTCTAATTCTCGAACCACTATCTGTAAGCCCCAGTTATTTTTAGATTTAAACTGTAAATGTAATATGAATATGTTGTAAATTGAAATTGGACCTATGTATGATGACTGTTTTACATCCATTCTTGTTCATCTTGGATCTTGACTCTTGGATATTACTATGACATTGATTTGGGGCCTATTCATGTTGTAAATCAAAAAAGAAAACCCCCTCATATTATCATGTTGAATCTGCTATTAGTCACAAGTTTATGACTATCACCTTATGTCAATCGCTACCATGACTATACTATCACCTTATGTCAATCGTTACCATGACTATACTATCACCTTATGTCAATCATTACCATGGCTATACTATCACATTATGACAACTGTTATCTTGACTAGTATTTTATCTTGCTAGATTTGGAATCTTTATATTTGAGGCCAATATTCCATATGCTAGTAATGTTATAATCTTTTATATCAAGTCATACCATGTTATGCTAGTAATCACTTTTGCCACCTTATACCCGTCCCTTTTTATGTTATTCCCTAATTAGATTTATTTGTATCGATCTGAGCTTACGTGCTATGGGAATACGATTTGGGTAGATTAGGTAAAACATGAATTGACTTTGAACATGAACGTTATTATAACTTGAACCTAGATATGGACATGAACTTGACACGATTTGACATGAAACATGACATGAAAACTCGACATGAATTTTGACATGAAAACTTGAACGTGGGCATGACAATAGGATCCAATGTGGGTAGTTGGTCATATCGCACGAAAAACCCGAGGTTAGACTATGTTGTGGTGTAAATCTGCCCGGAACCGCCCGGCAAATCCAGTGACCACAACAGTTAGTCTAATGTGAGAGGTTGGGGGTGCACTAATGAATTAATGCCACATGATAGGGTTAAGTCATGAACCACTTGAATATACTTAACCAACTTGACACGATGATTTGATAGGGTTAAGTCATGAACCGCTTGAACACACTTAACCAACTTGATACATGATCTGGATAGGGTTAAGTCATGAATTTGAATGACAACACTTAACCCATTAGAAACCCTAGTTACGCGGTCCTTTTCAGCAGTAACCCACTTGGATGTATCACGATACCCTGGAACTAGGATGGGTGGGGCACGATTACTGGGCTGATTGTAAGCGACCAGAACGACGGCTGAGTAGGTGCGCCATTGTAGGTTCAGGCGGACTATGGTCGTGCACGTAGTCCGAAGTTGAAAAATCAGGAATTGGACACCCGTAGATTTACACTGTGCGTGCTTGATTCGTGTCGGTGGTTGGCACCATAGGACTTGATACACCCTATGGTGGACCTAGCACAGGTAACTATATTTCAGGATAGGGCCGTATGACACAGACACATGACGAGCTAGGACTTGTAGGGAGCCGATCGATTAGTAGATCGTACTGTAGGACCCCATAATGGGTCACTTCATGATACTGGGCCAAGGGATCATTTCATGGTTAATACTTGAAATGGGTTAGAATACTAGTACAGTTGGTACAGCGAACCTTGAATATGCGATGCTAGATTTGACTTATCTTGTTATCTTAATTATCCTACCTGTTCTGTTATCATCCTTATGTTTAATTCCAGTTTTCACATATCATGTTACCTTTACTAGTTTTCATACTGAAAGTCACTAGGGCTTACCAGTCTTTTTGACTGACCCTTTTTCTTTCGCCTCTTTTTCTTTCGTTTTCCCCCCAGGTTCTCAGGGAGGAAACACTAGCTCTTAGCTTGGACTTAGCTTGCTTTCTAACAGCTCATGTACGGTTTGGTCTTGAGCTATGCTATGGCTGCTTCTGGTATTTATGGGGAATAATTTACTCTTGTTATCTTAAGTTTATGCTTCTTTATTTGGAACTTGATGTAATGGAATAATTTGTATCTTGGGTATATGAGGTTTTGACTCTTTTCTTGAAAGAAATAAAAAGTTGGTTTTTAATTTCTACCGCTGCTTTATTTATGTTCTGCCTTGTGATATCTCTGTGCATGTTTACCTAGATAATACTCCACCAAAACTAGTGCATTCCCTTTATGAGTGACCCTAGCGGAGCTGGGGTGTTACATTTGGTTTCAGAGCCAAAGGTTACCAGGCTGGGCAAAAGTTTTAAAAACCTTCAGAAACTATTTTCAAAACCATTTATAAAGAAGCATTTTTCAAGAAAAGTTTTATGTTTAAGAAGGCTATTCCCCAAAAGCCATTAGCACTTCCCTTTGTTTCCTCGTTTGAATCTTTTTCTTTTCATTTTTCAGCATGGCTGATCTTTATTTTCCTGAGGGAATACCCGTGCCTGGATGGTTCCGAAGGTACTTAGAAGCCAGGGCCAACGACGCGGGCACGGCAGACATCCCTCCTCCTCCTGCCCCAGTGGCCGCGGTTCCTCCTCCTCCTGGTACCGCCTTTGCCAAAATATGCAAAGACTTTAAAGCAATGGGCGGCAAGAACTTTGTTGGAACTGAAACCTTTGTGAGGCACGAAACTGGCTAAAGGAGACTGAAGACTTGTTCATTATCTTTGATATGGAGGACCATAGGAAAGTTCAGTTGGCAGCATGGTTGTTGAAAGAGGAAGCTGCATTTTGGTGGGAAGGCACCAACGCTACCAGGCCAGTTGAGACTTGGGCAGACTTTAGAGAGAGGTTTGGGCTTAAATTCCTATCGTCAGCAAAAGAGAACCTTCAGATGGAGAGGTTCCTAGCACTCAAGCAAGGGGACATGTCTGTTAGGGAGTACGTGAATAAGTTTAATCAGCCTGCTCGGTTCGGATTGGATTTGGTCAACACAACCCAGAAAAAGGCTGTACGCTTTGCTTGAGGATTGAACGAGCCACTACACAGCTTCACCCTAACTCATATACCCATGGGGGCGACCTTTGAAAGCTTGGTGGATATGGCTCTACTTCATGAGGAAGACAAGAATAGCAAGAAGGAGGTTAAGCCTAATGAGACTCAGAATAAGAAAGCTGACTTCAAGAAGGGGGCAACAAGAATAACAAGAGCAACAACAAACCACGTGAGACGAGGAAGTGCAACTTCTGTGGTATTACTGTACATCTAGCTAAAGATTGTAGAAAGAAGAAGAGGAACTAGGGTGAATGCTTTCATTGTGGAGATACTGGACACATCAGCAAGGACTGTCCTAAGAAGCAAGGGCAGGGGCAAGGGCAGACCCAGCGAGCAGAACCTTCTGGAGGGCAGTTGCATGCTCTCAACACCACTCCAGCTCTTGACCGAGGTAGTAATATTTCCGTAGAAAGCCTTGTTTACATTTCTGACTTTCCTGTTCAAACCTTATTTGACTCTGGCACATTGAATACTTTTATTTCTTCCTATATTGTTGAAAATATGCACATAAGTACAAGTCTGGTTGAGGATCCCGTTATAGTTTCAAATCCAATTGGGGGCTCCGCCCATTTATCTATGATGTGTGTGGATTTGAGGATCTCTATCTTAAGCGTAGAATTCACGTGTAATGCTTATGTTCTCGGATTTATGGGATATGGTTTGATCCTAGGTATGGATTGGCTGTCCGATTATGGAGCCATTCTTGATTGTGAACGAACGTAGTGAGGCTCATGACTTGCCTTGGTAATACCCTTGAAATTTCTTGTAACCCTAAGGGTCCGGTCATGTTGTGTTATCTTGAATCCCTTGACTCGTCCGACGATAATTTGCAATCTGTAAAATTGGTCCAAGAATATCCGGATGTCTTTGATGAGGTGAGGGGGTTACCTCCTAAATGCGAGATAGACTTTCGAATTTATCTTGTTGATAATGCCAAGCCAGTTTCATTGCCCATTAGGCACATGGCCCCGCGAGAAAGAAGAGAGCTCAGTAAACAAGTTAACGAGTTGCTTGAGAAAAATTTCATAAGACGAAGCATTTTTGAATGGGGTGCTCCGGTGGTATTCGCTACTAAGGCGGATGGATCGCTTCGTCTATGTGTAGATTATCGTGAGTTAAACAAGCTGATAAAGAAGAATAGGCACCCACTACCAAGAATCAACGATTTGTTTGACCAGCTTGTGGGAGCATCTGATTTCTCTCAACTCGATCTAGCCACAGGATTCCATCAGCTTAGAGAGGCTGAGGATAGCATTGACAAAACTGCGTTTAGGACTCTAGATGGGTTCTTCGAATGGCTTGTCATGCCATTTGGGTTAACAAATGCACCCGCATACTTTGTGGATTTGATGAGTAGGGTGTTTCGGGAGTTCCTTAACAAGTTTGTGGTAGTTTTCGTGGATGATATTTTGATCTTCTCAAAAGATGAAGAAGAGCATGCTAGACATCTCAAGGAGGTCATGGAAACACTTAGAGCACACCAATTAAAGGCTAAGTTCTCCAAATGCCATTTTTGGAGGAAGGAAGTTCGATTCCTTGGACATTTAGTTTCTAAGAAAGGCATAGCCGTGGACCCCGCAAAGGTAGTTGCGGTACAGGACTAGAAAATTCCTAAGAATGCAACGGAGGTGAGGAGCTCTCTCAGTTTGGCGGGCTACTACAGGAAGTTCATTAAGGACTTCGCTAAGATTTCATCCCCTCTTACTAAGTTAACAAAGAAGAACCTAGCTTTTGTATGGGATATAGAGTGTGACGTTGCTTTCCAGAGACTCAAGAGAGCCCTCACCACAGCTCCAGTTTTGGCATTACCCGATGGAGGTAAGATGTTTACCATGTACACAGATGTGTGCGGCACGGGATTAGGCGCTGTCCTAATGCAAGAAGGAAGAGTAATATGCTACGGGGGCAGACAACTTAAAGTTCATGAGAAAAACTATCCTATCCATGACTTGGAGTTGGCCGCGATTGTTTTTGCACTTAAAGCTTGGCGCCATTATCTTCTAGGGGAGAGGTTCGAGCTGTATACCGACCACAAATCGCTTAAGTACCTCTTCTCACAGAAAGACTTAAATCTGAGACAACAGCGGTGGATGGAGTTCTTGGCATCATATGACTTCGATATAGCTTATACCCCTGGCAAGGGTAATGTGGTGGCGGACGTGCTAAGGAGAAAAAGGTTGATTTTGAGCCCTTTGTTTGTTGAAAGGAAAAGCCTTGAGTTTATAGCAACCTTTGATTTTACACCTGCTGTTGAGTCATTGACTGCTACATTTGCATCTCTTGAGTTAAGACCTACACTTCTAGATCAAGTAGGGACTTCACAGAAGGAAGACCCACAGATAGTCGAAATCATGGACAAGCTAATTAGTGGTGAGACGTCAAGTCACCTCAGTAGGTATGCCATAGATGACAAGGGATGGCTAAGGCGCGATGGAAGGCTATGTGTCCCACAAGTGGGAGACCTAGTAAGGAAAGTTCTCGAAGAGGCGCATCACTCGAAGATGACTATACATCCCGGAGGGGATAAGATGTACAGGGATATGAAACACATTTTCTTATGGGTTGGGATGAAAAAGGATGTGGTAGAGTTCGTTTCGAAGTGCATGGTGTGCCAACAAGTAGCGGCCGAGTCGAAGAAGCCTGGTGGGCTATTACATCCTTTGGAGGTTCCGCAATGGAAATGGGAGAATATCTCGATGGATTTCGTGGATGAACTGCCTTGGTCAAGGAAGGGAAATACTAGCATATGGGTCATAGTTGATAGACTCACGAAAAGTGCTCACTTCATTCCGGTGAAAAGCAAGAGGACCGCATCAGGGCTAGCGTCTATTTACCTTCGAGAGATAGTACGGTTGCATGGAGTTCCTTCTAGTATAGTTAGTGATCGTGACCCGATTTTCACTAGCCAGTTTTGGAATAGTCTGCAAGAAGCAATGGGAACACGACTGAATTTAAGCACGGCCTATCACCCACAGATGGATGGACAAACCAAAAGGGTAAATAGGGTGTTAGAGGATCTTTTGAGACTATGCATTCTTGACTTTGGTGGCACTTGGGAAGACCATCTTCCTCTCGTGGAGTTTGCATATAACAATAGTTACCAAGCTAGCATCGAAATGGCACCGTTCGAAGCCCTGTACGGAAGACCATGCAAATTGCCAACTTGTTTGTGGGAGATGACAGATAGACTTGTGCTTGGGCCCGACGTGATAAGGGACACTTCTGAGAAGATTGAGTTGATACGAATACGGATGAAAACGGCCCAAGATAGACAGAAATCTTATGCGGACTAGAGAAGGACAGACCTAGAGTTCTAAGTCGGAGATATGGTCTTTATAAAAGTTTCTCCGTTACGCAATGTAGTTCGTTTTGGAGCAATTGGAAAGCTAGCACCAAGGTTCGTAGGACCGTTCCCTATCACTGAGAGGATTGGACGGATGGCCTATAGGGTAGACTTACCCGAGAAACTGACTGGAGTACACAATGTCTTTCAAGTCTCGCATCTCCGAAAGTGCTTGCGTGAGTCAGCCGAAGTGGTTGAGCCAAGCATCCTTGAAGACGTAGAAGTGGAAAAAGAAGCAGCATTGAGGCGAGTTCCGATTTGTATCTTAGGAACGGAGATTAAGAAGCTAAGGAATCGAGAAGTCAAGCTAGTTAAAGTGCTGTGGAGTGAAGCCCAAGAAGACGCAACTTGGGAAACCTAAGAAAAGATACGCGCGCTTTACCCATTTCTTTTTGAGGGTACATTCTCGATCTCTTTTTCCTATAAACTTGAAAACCTTTTCGTATCATGCTTCTACTATCTACGTTTGTCTTGTTATCTTCTCGATCTTATCTTGAGAACCTTAGGTAGAACCATATGGATGTAAACATGTGACTGAAACATGTTATGGTTGATGTTTGCAAATGGTTGCAAGTGGTTGCACGACACACATTAGGCACTAGATCGGCTCAGTCACATTTTCATGTTGCATATGCATGAGTGCTTATACTTGTACATGGATGGAACTTGTTGTGCTATCACTTGGATGTTGCATATGAATGAATGTTTATGCACTCATGTAGAGATTGTAAACTATGTTAGGAATCTGCATACATGTTGGATTCATTACACTAACATATTTTGCATTAAGGAGGTTTACGGAATCAGTAACCGCCTGATCTTTTGCATTTAGATAAGTACATATACACACACTTTCTACATATGTCCATACAGCACTAGAAATCTTTTAAGGACAATGGTTGCCTGTGGATGATGCTTTGAGTAGATGGATGACGGATGGTAGGACACATCCTCCCTAACTTAGAGATTTCGGGGACGAAATCCTTTAAGGAGGGGAGAATGTAACAACCCGTATTTTTATAACGTGTAATAACCATAAATCAGGGCAGAATTAATTTTTAAAATAAGAATCAAGGGAAATGGGTTACGCCATTGCGTTCGTCTCGAAATTATACTTGGAAACAAGTTCGAGTTTTCGAAAAGCGGAGTCCGTATGACCAAGATTTCGAAGTTTTCATAAGTTTTCAAGTTCAAAACAGCTCAATTCGAATTCAAATTTCGAAATTCAAACCTCATAATGGACTGGGCGGGAAATTTCCCGCCCAGGACCAGGTTGACCATAGTGTCGACCTGGGGGTCGACCTGGTGGCCGAGTCCACTTTTGAAGCTGGATTCACTCTGATGTTTCTGGCCTCGTTTCTGTCTACATTCGTTGACCTGACCCTATATATACAGCCCCTCACACTAGTCTCTCTACAAAAAATTCTTTCTGACCTTATGCTGCTCTAGTTCTGGTTGAAAAGTTAGAGAAAGGGACTACTTCTTCTACGTCGAAACTACGTTGCTGATTTGGGGATTTCTGTTAGGACTTGACTAAACATACAAAGCTTCAACATCGACTCTCTTTTTCTAATTCTCGAACCACGATCTGTAATCCCTAGTTATTTTTAGATGTAAATTGTAAATGTAATATGAATATGTTGTAAATTGAAATTGGACCTATGTATGATGACTGTTTTACATCCATTCTTGTTCATCTTGGATCTTGACTTGGATATTACTATGACATTGATTCGGGGCCTATTCATGTTGTAAATCAAAAAAGAAAAAATCCTCATATTATCATGTTGAATCTGCTATTAGTCACAAGTTTATGACTATCACCTTATGTCAATCGCTACCATGACTATACTATCACCTTATGTCAATCGTTACCATGACTATACTATCACCTTATGTCAATCATTACCATGACTATACTATCACCTTATGACAACTGTTATCTTGACTAGTATTTTATCTTGCTAGATTTGGAATCTTTATATTTGAGGCCAATATTCCATATGCCAGTAATGTTATAATCATTTATCTCAAGTCATACCATGCTATGCTAGTAATCACTTTTTCCACCTTATACCCGTCCATTTTTATGTTATTCCCTAATTAGATTTATTTGTATCGATCCGAGCTTACGTGCGATGGGAATACGATTTGGGTAGACTAGGTAAAACATGAATTGACTTTGAACATGAACGTTATTATAACTTGAACCTGGATATGGACATGAACTTGACACGATTTGACATGAAACATGACATGAAAACTCGACATGAATTTTGACATGAAAACTTGAACGTGGGCATGACAATTAGATAAACTTGAAAATGGCTAACTCGAGGTTGGGTTGAGTTTGCAGTGTAAATCTGCCCGGAACCGCCCGACAAATCCAGTGACTGCAAACAATAGGATCCAATGTGGGTAGTTGGTCATATCGCACGAAAAACCCGAGGTTAGACTATGTTGTGGTGTAAATCTTCCCGGAACCGCCCGGCAAATCTAGTGACCACAACAGTTAGTCTAATGTGAGAGGTTGGGGTGCACTAATGAATTAATGCCACATGATAGGGTTAAGTCATGAACCACTTGAATATACTTAACCAACTTGACACGATGATTTGATAGGGTTAAGTCATGAACCGCTTGAACACACTTAACCAACTTGATACATGATCTGGATAGGGTTAAGTCACGAATTTGAATGACAACACTTAACCCATTAGAAAACCTAGTTACGCGGTACTTTTCAGCAGTAACCCACTTGGATGTATCACGAAAACCTAGAACTAGGCAGGGTGGGGCACGATTACTGGGCTGATTGTAAGCGACCAGAACGACGGCTGAGTAGGTGCGCCATTGTAGGTTCAGGCGCACTATGGTCATGCACGTAGTCCGGAGTTGAAAAAGTAGGCATTGGGCACCCGTAGATTTACACTGTGCGTGCTTGATTCGTGTCGGTGGTTGGCACCATAGGACTTGATACACCCTATGGTGGACCTAGCACAGGTAACTACATTTCAGGATAGGGCCGTATGACACAGACACATGACGAGCTAGGACTTGTAGGGAGCCGATCGATTAGTAGATCGTACCGTAGGACCCCGTAATGGGTCACTTCATGATACTGGGCCAAGGGATCATTTCATGGTTAATACTTGAAATGGGTTAGAATACTAGTACAGTTGGTACAGCGAACCTTGAATATGCGATGCTAGATTTGACTTATCTTGTTATCTTAATTATCCTACCTGTTCTGTTATCATCCTTATGTTTAATTCCAGTTTTCACATATCATGTTACCTTTACTAGTTTTCATACTGAAAGTCACTAGGGCTTACCAGTCTTTATGACTGACCCTTTTTCTTTCGCCTCTTTTTCTTTCGTTTTCCCCCCAGGTTCTCAGGGAGGAAACACTAGCTCTTAGCTTGGACTTAGCTTGCTTTCTAACAGCTCATGTACGGTTTGGTCTTGAGCTATGCTATGGCTGCTTCTGCTATTTATGGGGAATAATTTACTCTTGCTATCTTAAGTTTATGCTTCTTTATTTGGAACTTGATGTAATAGAATAATTTGTATCTTGGATATATGAGGTTTTTACTCTTTTCTTGAAAGAAATAAAAAGTTGGTTTTTAATTTCTACCGCTGCTTTATTTATGTTCTGCCTTGTGATATCTCTGTGCATGTTTACCTAGATAATACTCCACCAAAACTAGTGCATTCCCTTTGTGAGTGTCCCTAGCGGAGGTGGGGTGTTACAATAGAGGTAGGAAAATTTTCGTGGAAGGTTTGATTTCTCTTTCAAGTCACCCTATTAGAACTCTTTTTGATTCTGGTGCTTCACATTCATTTATATCTAGTTCTATGGTAGAATCACTGCATTTAAATACTAGTATGGTAGTTGATCCCGTTATTGTACAAACCCAATTGGTGGTTCGGCTCATTTATCCATGACTTGTCGGGGTTTGAGAATATCTGTTTTAGGAGTCGAGTTTGAGTGCGACGCGTATATGCTCAGTTTTATGGGCTACGGGTTGATTCTAGGGATGGATTGGCTAGCCATGTATGATGCCATTCTGGATTGTGAGAAGAGGGTGGTTAGGCTTCAGACTTGTCATGAGAGGACCCTCGAGATTTCTTGTGACCCGCAAGGATCTATTATGCTTAGTTTCCTAGAGTCTCTTGATGCATCTATCGATGATCTGCAATCTGTACCACCAGTCCGGGATTATCCTGATGTTTTTGATGAGGTACGGGGCTTACTCCCGAGGTGTGAAATCGATTTTCGTATATATTTGGTGGACAATGCAAAGCCAGTTGCATTACCAGTGCGCCATATGGCTCCAAGGGAAAGGAGAGAGCTTACTAAGCAAGTAGGGGAGCTACTTGAGAAAGGGTTATCAGGCGAAGCATATCTGAATGGGGTGCTCAGTAGTGTTTGCAACTAAGGAGGATTGTTTGCTTCGTTTGTGTGTGGACTATAGAGAGTTGAACAAACTCACAAAGAAAAATAGGCACCCACTTCCGAGGATAGATGACTTGTTTGACCAACTTGTTGGTGCCTCGATATTTTCTCAGTTAGATTTGTCCATGGGGTTTCATCAGTTGAGGGAGGCCGAGGAGAGTATAGATAAGACCGCTTTTAGGACACCAGGTGGTTTCTTTGAATGTCTAGTTATGCCTTTTGGGTTGACGAATGCACCCACCTATTTTGTGGATTTGATGAGCAGGGTGTTTTGGGAGTTTCTAAATAAATTTGTCGTGGTCTTTGTTAATGATATCTTGATCTTCTCGAAGAGTGAGGAAGAGCGTATCCAACGTTTAAGGGAAGTTTTGAAAACTCTCTGTGCACATCAACTTAAGGCAAAATTCTCCAAATGCCATTTTTGGAGAAAAGAAGTGAGATTTTTAGGGCATGTGGTCTCTAAAGAAGGGATAGTAGTAGATCCCACAAAGGTGGTTGCAGTTCAGGATTGGCAGACTTCAAAGAATGCAACGGAGGTGAGATGCTTCCTGGGGTTGGTAGGTTATTATACGAAGTTCATTAAGGAGTTCACAAAGATATCAACCCCACTCACCAGGCTGACAAAGAAGAATTTGGCGTTTTCATGGGATATAGATTGTGATATTGCTTTCCAACGATTGAAGAGGGCTCTGACAAAGAAGAATTTGGCATTTTCGTAGTGTACCTCCTTCTTTTACTTTCTTTTGCTTTAGAGACGGTTTTAAAGTTGTAATAATGATGTTGGATCATAAGTTGTATTTTGGATTTCCGCTGCTATGATGATGATGGTTTTAGTTTTCAGCTTATGCACTGTCTCGCCTGTTTATGTCAAGTATGTTACTATTATATTTTATTCCATGCACTGTGAGACATTCTACAGGTTTCTTTGTTAGTTATTTCATCTTCTTTCCTTTCTTTGACGACCGTCCCATGCTATCGAACATGTGTACAGCACACTTTCGGAGGAAATGTCAGTTAATGCAGGGCGGGCCGTCACACTTGGTATCAGAGCTCTAGGTTGCATAGTTAACCTAGGGAAGTCATCAGGGAGAGATACACGTATATGAGAGCATGTATTTGTGATTATTTTGGTTTTCAAAAGCTATATATAATATTAGTATAGCTAAGGATGAAGTCGCATTGCACTAGCACCACTATGAAGATAGTTAATCGTTTTCTCTTTACAGACTGAACGATGAGCCGATATACGAGGGGTACTGGTAGAGGAGCCAGTAGTGGGAATGCATCTGAGATGAGGACGATGTTTATTGGCCTCATGAGAGAGATTCTTAGGGATGCTCGGGGAGCCATTCCTAATGTTGCTAATGGTGGTGGTGCAGTAGTGCAGGCACCTAGGGTCGATTTTGCCAAGCTAAACAAGGATTACACTAGCCTTGGTGGGAAGCCGTTCCATGGAACGGAGTCGGCTACAGAAGTTCAAGATTGGCTAGATAGTTGTGAGTGCATCGTCGAAGATTTGGGAATCGAAGACACAATGAAGAGGAAGCTAGCATCACGTCAACTACAAGGACGAGCTATGAATTAGTGGAATGCTATTAAGGCAGCTACTCCAGAGGATCAAATTAATTGGAATCAGTTTAAGACTCGTTTTTGTGATAAGTTTATTCCAGCTGCTCATAAATCAGAATTGTTCAGGAAGTTCTTGGAGCTTAAGCAGAATGGTAGAGCAGTCTTGGAGTATATCGCTGAATTCGACACTTTATCAAAATATGGATTGTCCCTTATCGATACAGTCGAAAAGAAGAACGAAAAGTTAATAAATGGTTTAGATGGGTACTTGGGGGAAAGACTTATAAACCATATTAATGAGACATTCGAGTCTATTGTAGGAAAGGCATTAAGGTCAGAGAGCCTTTTCCCTAAGTCAAAGACCGAAGTTGCTATTGCATCTACAGAGGAACTAAAGCCGCAAGCAGGTGGTGAAGGCAAGAAGAATTCTCAGAACAAGAGGAAGCAGAACCCGACCAAGGATTGTCAGAATAAGAAGAATAAGAATGGTGGCAAGTGCTTTAGTTGTGGCAAGAAGGGCCACTATGCCAGAGATTGTTGAGAAAATCCTAGGGAAAGGAAGTTCTTTAACTACGGCCAGGTGGGACACCACAAGGAAGATTGTCCACAACCTCCTAGGGAGAAGCAGATTGTGAAAGCGTATGCTATCAACGTTGTTCCTTCTTCGTCGAATGCTCCAACTGCGGCGCAGAAGGGAAAAGGCGTCGTTATCAAAGGTATGCTTTCTATATAAGATGTTTCTATACGAGTATTGTTTGACAAACCCGAGATAGTCGATAGACCTTTAGTAGTGACGAATCCAGTTTGTGGTTCGACTAGCCTTAGTGTGATTTGTCGTAACATGGTCTTATCGAGTCATGGATGTATGTTTGTTTGTGATTGCTTTTTTTGGGCTTTACTGGGTTTAACATTATTTGGGGGAGTCGATCTACCCTAAAGGAATAGGGTGGTATTAGGTACCTACCTAGTGATGGCAATAGCAACTGGAGTTAAGGAAGCTGAGAGGTTATCATTGTAATAAGTTCTAGTTGTCTCTGGGAGGCAAATGAGTGCTCTAGTGCTTAGTTGTTTTGCTAGTATCACCTCACGTGGATTGTCCGAATTCGGAGGAGATGTTCCTTGGGTGCTTGTCTGATATTGGTTTAGGCCTTTGGGGATTGTGCTTGGGGAATGTCGAGTTCGACTAGGATGGTTTGCGTGAGAGATGAATAGTTGTTGCGATTCTTCATTGGATGATATCATGGTTTACTCGAGGGGTGATGGGAAGCCGTGACATGATAAGACTGTTCAATGGTATAGACTGCCCCGAGTTAGACTCGATAGGGTTATGAGATGGCTCAACTGGGACTCGAGAAAGATGCAAAGTAATGGATTGTTTAGGACCCTATGTTGATGTTCTCTTTGGATAGTAGAACTTTGAAGAAATAGGATGTGTTCGTTGATCATGGAAGATGCAACGAAGATTAGGATGATTCAAGTTGGACTTGAACTCGTAAAAGAAAATGGGTGTTCATTGATCTTGGAGATGGAACGAATAGGGAGACGACTAACATTGGACTAGAGTTTGTCAGTAATGGATACTCAAGACTGGGTCTGAGTTATAGATTAACTCGAGTTGGACTCGAGAAGGCTGCAAGGAATTGGATTTGGCTCGAGTTGGACTCGAGAGGGCAGCAAGATAATGGATAAACTTGGGTTGGACTCAAGTATTTTAGGCGGACTTAAAGCAGGGGTATCTGGGGACGCCCATTACCTTGGATCCGTCGGACGTGATCTAGTTATCCTTGGAGGATAAACGTGCGTTGGACGTACGGTAGTCCGTTTGGGGTTTTGGCTTCCATTAGTTCTTGATGTTGGTTGGACCAGACATACAAGAATCAACATATTGGGATTGGTTAGACTAGTCATGTAGGTGTCGATGTGTTCATGGCTTTAGCAGGTGATAGGTAGGACTTGTTTGATGGATGTTATGGTTGTTATGTTTGTCCATATCTTTCTTCTCTTGAGTAGACTATCACCTGTAGGGTTCTAACGATGGGGAACAAAGAGATGGTAGTATAGACGAACATTAGGCTACGTATCTGTGCAGTGGGGTAGTCATTACTCCATGGGGCAGAGTGATCGTAGCAAGGCTATGAGCCATTGCAGTGAAGTTGTCATGACTTCATGGGGCAGAGTGGACATAGCAAAGGATTTAGGTGCGGTAACAGTTGCATTGAGTAGGAGACATGCCAGTCTAGAGGTTATGTTTCTGGGTTGGAAGCAACTAGAGTATATCACATGATATGATTTCAGACCCAAGAGTGAATTGGATTCAGAAACGCTAGTAAGTTTGACGATTAGATCAATTTTGATTGAGTGGATTGGTTCCAGTTAGAAGGACAATCCTAACCTATTAGAAATCATCTCTAGGGTAGAGATGAGTATCGATGGAAAGAGAATGATCAAGCAAGGATTTGATCGAGAAGGATGGCTTCGAAAGATTGGGGGACTAGTTGTACCCAATGTAGACGGACTAAGAGATGAAGTGCTTAGAGCACATCATCACTCGAAACTAACTATACATCCCGGTGGTAACAAAATGTATTGAGACATGGATCAGACCTACCACTGGGAAAGGATAAATAAGGACGTTGGGAAGTTTATGTCCAAATGCATGAATTGCCAGTTAGTTAAAGCTGAGCAAAAGAAGCCTAGTGGGTTGTTACAACCATTAGAAATTCCTAAATGGAAATGGGAACAAGTCTCAATGGATTATATTGATGGTTTATCAAGGACTAGGTCAGGTCATGATGGTATTTGAGTGAATCATATACTATAGGACCTTTTGAGAACTTATATATTGGATTTTAGAGGGTCGGTCATTTGTATCTGGTTGAGTTATAGTTATTAGCCCAGTACTGGTATGGTTCCAATTGAAACTTTGTACGGAAGACCGTGCAAGGCACCATCATGTTGGTTGGAGAATGATAAGAAATTTGAGCTTAGACCAGAAATAATAAGAGGGACTTCAGGCAAGATCAAGGTTATCCAACAGAGAATGAAGACTACCTAAGATAGGCAGAAAACTTATGTCGATAAGAGACGAAAAGATTTGGAATTCTTCGTTAACGACTTGGTGTTCGTCAAGGTCTCTCCGTTGATGAATGTGATTCGTTTTGGTGGGAAAGAGCACCAAGGTTTGTTGGTCCATTTTCAGTTCTCGAGCAAGATGGGAATTTGGCATATAAAGTTGAGTTACCGGACAAGACGACGGGAGTTCACAACGTATTTCATGTTTCCCAATTAAGGAAGTTTGTGAAAGACCCTAATATGGCTATTTCACCAGATCAGTTGGACGATATCGAGGTTGAACCCGAGGCGGTTGGGAACCGCAAGCCTATGCGTATTGTTGGGAACGATACGAATCAACTTCGAAGGAAGGCAGTGAAACTAGTCAAAGTTCAATGGGGTGATGATGAGAAAGGCTCCACTTGGAAATAGAGGAGGACATAAGGAAGAAGTATCCGGAACTCTTTGTCTGGTAAGGTTTTGGTAGTGATAGTTCTTCCCTTGTTAGTAAACCGCATGCTAGGATAGGTTTGTTGTGTTGTTTTGTATGTTTTATTGTTTGAAAATGATTGATAGGCATGCAGAATTCTTTGTATGTTTCGGTTAAGGAATTTCGGGGACGAAATTTCTTAAAGGGGGAGAATGTATCGACCCGCATTCTACGCATCAGAGGATCATAGAATATATTTTTTCCTGGTAAGTCGTATGGTCATGTACTTTTGGTGTAACACCCCACCTCCTTTAGTGTCACTCACAAAGGGAATGCACTAAGTTCTGTGGAGCATTTAGGGTAAAAGATGCAGATAAATTACAAGACAGACAGAAATTAAACAGCGGAAAATAAAACTTTGCTTTATTGGTAAAATAGTTTGTACAATGATTTCTTTACAATATCAGAGTATCATCTGTCTTACAAAATAAAGAAGCATAAAACAACATTTATATTTCCCAATTTTAGCAAGAGCCAGCCATAGCATCTGAAAAGAGAATCCAAGCAAACTTCGACGAATCTTCAAGCTGGGAAAGAGTGACAATTCAACTTAACCTGAGCTATACTATCCCCTCCTTTACTACCTTGGGGGGGGAAACGGAAGAAAAGAAGACGAAAGAAAAACAGAGTCAGACATAAAGCCTGAGTAAGTTCAGTAACTTCTAGCATGTGAACATGGAAAAACAGAATGACATGAATTAACTGAATACAAGATAACACCATGATGATAGGGTTGGCAAGATTAGACAAGACTAACACAAGATATGCTAAGCTAAGATAAACTGGATATGCTCTATACATTTGCCGCTTCGCTATTTCCTTGTTATACTGGTTTATATATCTCTGCACCGCCTAACTAGTGTCCTAACTAGTAATGATAACGTGATCCCAATCCCTGTATCTTTCATTGCCTTCGGGCATCCATTTATTATTTATTACCTAGATCTTAATCTAGGGTTTTCTATCAAATGCTTTCTAAATTAGAGTTTATGCTATCTGCTGAATGCTTCTCGGATTCAGGGTTTATGCCACCTAGTCCAACTAGGGATTATGCTACCTGACGAACGATGCCCCCAAGTCTAGGACACACTACCTAGAGTGGTATATGTTCCTATACTTCCCCACGCATGTATCGCGAATCGTTATCGCTTGTCTAGATGCACATGTCCTGTAATGTGCGGTCTGAGTCCTGTGACAGGGCAAATCAAGGAATACAGAACTCGATCGGGAGCTTTCAGATATCCGCCGATGCAGTTGCTAAGGTCTGTTTTTATTCTAGTGGCTATGGTCCCACTTGACCCCTCCCTCAACTAATGAAAGGCACACCTTGTAAAATGAGAACTATACGCCGACCCCCGGTGCCCCACTATCCTATGGCCATCCTCACCCATAACTAGATAGCAAGTATATGGTCTTTTGGAGTTCTCCGCCTTTCCGCTTCACGTGTCTCGATTGACTCAAGATGGATGGTAGACGACGAGTCGCTATCACAGGGCTACCGTTTGCTTACCGAATCACGCCGGTCCATCCTAGTCTTTAGGTTGCCATGTATTGCAATCAAGGCATACCTCTGGTTCTTCTACGCAGACCTTAACCTCTGTGGGCCCAGGCGGATCATCTGCAGCCTCACAGAGGGATACCAAGAGTACCCTCATGTCCCCTCGAAGCCTCGGGCTTCGTAACCCAATTCGTTGGAGCCTTCTTTCTACTAAGATGGACATTCGCTCCTTCGCGCGTTATACTAAGAATTACTACTTAGTTTTATTAACTAAGATTTACCACTTAGTTTCCAGAATCGTTGTTTTCTTAACTAAGGTTTACTACTTAGTTCTCTTTCCCGTCAATTTGGATTGGTTAAGTGTCATTAGTCAATTCAAGCCAACTTAACCCTCCTCATTTATCCTGTTAAACTGGTTAAGTTTTGTCAGTAACTCATGTTGACTTAACCCTACCACAAACCAAGTTATATTGGTTAAGTATTTATTACTTAACCCTACCCATTCACCCTGTGTTGGTTAAGTGTTCCTTTTTAACTTAACCTTGCCCGTCTATTTTAACTAACATGTTATTAATGGTTAAGTATTACCCCTTCATGTTTTAGACTTAGCCCTATTCCTTTATCACAATCTAACGGTTAAGTGTTCAAGTTTACTTAACCCTACGGTCTTGTCCAGCCAACATATCAAATTGGCTAAGTGTATTAACTTTACTTAACCCCACCTTCTAGTCATGTTAATCTGGCTAAGTGTGTTAACTTTACTTAACCCCGCCTTCTAGTCATGTTAATTTGGCTAAGTGTATTTACTTTACTTAACCCCGCCTTCTAGTCATGTTAATTTGGCTAAGTGTATTAACTTTACTTAACCCCGCCTTCTAGTCTAGTTACCATGTGAAGTTGGTTAAGTGTCCCTATGGACTTAGCCCTCCCATCCTAGATTAACTGTGTTAAATTGGTTAAGTGTTCCTATGGACTTAACCCTCCCATTCTAGCTTAACTGTATGGCCCTCTGGTTATTATGTTGAATTGGTTAAGTGTCTTAGTGAACTTAACCCTACCATTCTTGTTCTAGCTTTAATTTAATAGATTAAAGCCACGACCACTCACATTAGACAGATATTGTTGCGATTACTAGATGTGCCGGTTGGTTCCGGGCAGATTTACATCGCAACTCAGTCTAACCTCGGGTTAGGCCTATTCGTGTTTTCTAGTTCAAGGGTTTTGACTAATTTTCAAATCAGGTTTTGAAAGTAACCATCCCGTTCGTCGGATCAGTTAGGGATAGCCAGGGAGAGCAGGAAACTTGTATTTTCCAAACCCAAGCCTAGACACTATCCTCTCTGTCACCCTAGAACTTTCTGGCGTGATATTAAAAGAGTTGTCGTTAATAAACCTTTAATTTGTCTAAGTTAACATTTCCTCATTTAGGACAAATTCTATAAGTAAATTAATCCTAATTTACTTATTTCCTAATTACTCTTTTAATGTGAATCGTCAACATTTATTCTTACGGCCCATTCTCCCCTCTATACCATATTTATGCTTTTTGGTATGTAGACTATACCAAATTAAGTGTCACTAACCATGATTTTGCTAAACCTGACAGTTATTCCCAATTATGGCTAATTTTACTTTTATGCCAATATACTTACCGTGCCAAATTAGCCAATCCAATCCTATTTAACATTCTAATTCACGTCAAACTTGACTTATTAATCTAGTTCTCTATTCATGTAAACGCTAGATTTTCACGTCAATACTAGATTTAAATTACACATCTTATAATTCATATCAAATTTATCCAATTTGCATTTCTATGAACATGCCATAATACATGTTCCCCATTTATGCCAAATTCCAAGTTTTACAACTATGTTCTGGTACATTTCACATTATGCCCAAATCATATTCCCACCGTTCGTATAATTGCGATTCAATCTAGATGATGGATAAACCTAGACTCGTAGAAAATAGGGAATGAACCAAAGATGCTATAAAAAAGGATGGACATAATAACTGGCATAAAAAGGGTTGAATAACGACGTCGGTTCAAGAACATGGGTAAACCTAACTTAATAGGTAAATCCCCAAGGTCTAAAACCAAGGATAAACAAAATAGAGACGCAGGTTCAAGAACATGGGTAGACCTAACTTAATAGGTAAATTCCCAAGGTCTAAAACCAAAGAAAACCAAGGACGAGAAGAATAAATAATCGGGTTTAGACCCAATCTCATGATCACAGAACTTAAGCAACACTTTCCTAGTCATGAATCATAGGGGTTTAATCACAGATGTCCTTGTTTTGTCATAGGCAATAGTTTATGTTTCCTAATCAAAGGCATAGGCTTAGTCAAGGAAATAATCCTCATAGTCACAGTCACAGTCACAGTCATAGGCAATGTTCATAGTCATAGGCAATGTCCATAGTCATAGGCAATGTTCATAGTCATAGGCAAATGTTTTTAAGGTCCATAGTTTCATAGTCATGGTCTATTTTGTCCTCGAATCATAACAGTTCTTAATTAGGTTCAAGAGTATAGGCACTGATTCGAATAGAGAGAGAGAATTGGCATATTCTTTTATTCCTTTAATTTCATGTCACGAACAACGAAAAACGTTCAAATCTAGAAATAACTGACTTACACAGATTAGATCAGAATAGAAAGATGGCGTTGCTAAGATTCGTAGAAAAACAGTCGTTGAACCTCTTCTTGAATCCTAGCTTGACTTGAACCTCTTCTTGAAAGTCTTTTAGCAGCATCTCCTCGTCTTGATTTATTTTTATATATATTATTCTATTTATTATTTAATTTAAGAGGAGGAGAAGAAGCCATGTTTGCCAATAATCTTTGCAGCATAAGGGTAGAAAAGAATTGTGAATAGAGAATAAGACCAGGGCTGTTTATATAGTGTTAGGAGAACGAACCTGGTCAGATAACGCGACCAAATACATCAGAACGAACCAGCTGCAAAAAGCTGGAAAAACAGGGGGGTCGACCCCCAGGTCGACTATGTAGTCGACCTGGGTGCCCCAGGTCGACTAGCCAATCGACCTGGGTAGCCCAGGTCGACTACCCAGTCGACCTGGGTGTCTTGGGCGGGAAAATTCCCGCCTTGGCCAATCCGGCCCGATTTTGAAATTTGAATTTGACCTGTTTTTAATTTTGAACTTCGCTGAATCTTCCGGAGGCCATATCTCCCTCATACGGACTCCGATTTACGCAAACTCGAACTCGTTTTCATGCAGAATTCCGAGACGAACACAATGGCGCAGCCATTTTCCCTTGATTTTGATTTCAACTTTTAATTCTGCCTTGATTTGTGAATCTTAGCGTTACCGAATCACGGGGTGTTACATTCTCCCCCACTTAAAAGGATTTCGTCCTCGAAATCTTCAAGTTAGGAAGAATGTGTCCTACCATCCAATCATCCATCTACTCAACCATCCAATCATAGGCATTCACTATCCTTAAAAGATTTCTAATGCTTTCATGTTCATATGCATAGTGTGTATATGTCTTTATCTAATGTAAGATCAGGCGGTCTACTGATTCAGTTGACCTCCTTAATGCGAATCATGTCAGTGCCATGCGTCCAACCATGTTTGCAAGCATCCCTAGTCATGTAAATACTGCATGCGTGCACAGCCATTCATCCATATGCAACATCCATATGATAACATATCAGGCTCAACTTACAAACCAATACATATCTGTAAATGCAATATGCAAGTGTCCGAACTTGATCTAGTGCCTAATACGTACGCATATGCATCCACGAGCAACCATTAGCAACCACTTGCAACCACCAACCATAACATGTTTCAAACACATGTTTACATCCATTGGCTTCTTCCTAAAGATCGAAGATATGACCTAGGGGATATACTTTGGAAAGAGAGAAACAATTATGCGTAAAGCTCCTAAAACAAAGAAATCAAGGATGCACCCTCAAGAAAAAGGGTATGATGCTAGTATCTAACCTTCTTGAGCTTTACTCCACTGTATCTTAACTAATTTAACTTCACGATTGTGAAATGCCGGATCTCTATTTCCAAAATAAACAGATGTCAGTCACAGTACCAAGTATACGTACTAAGATGATTAGAGGTTTCCCTCTTATCCGCCATGCCATAACTATAAGGGTAGAAAGGTTACTATGCACTTTTTAGAGTGCCTGCCACAACTATTCATCTCTCACGTAGACCATCCCAGTCGAACTCAACATTCCTCAAGTACAAGCCCCAAAGGCCTAAACCAATATCAGACAAGCACCCAAGGAATATCTCCTCCGAATTTAGACGATCTACGTGAGATGACATAAGCAAACTCGACAGCTATCCTCAAATCCCTGCTAACCAAAAATAAACTGGTCGGACCACCAATTGGATTTGAGACTCTAGTGGGATCTTTCTACTATATAAGTACTATGGTGCAGAGACTCGACTATGGAAGTGGATATGAACAAACGCGAAGCGCTAAAACCAAAGGGAAGAGTACTAACAGCAAAACTAGATTCTTCCAACAGAACTTTACTACCTTTCTCCTAGGTACACTTGGTGGTGAAAGTATGTACTCTCCCTTCTGAAAATCTTGTTCCTCGTTCTTGCCCTTGTCCTTTTTATTATATGCCCTATCCTACCCTAGTAAAAATACTTCCTCTTGTCTTAGGTTTTATAATTTCTTCCGCCTTCGTGAGCTAAATCTACATCCATGAACTCATCATCTTAGGGTTGTGCTCCTTAGCCAAACTCCTCATCCCCTTCCGTGTGTAGCCATGTTGTCAAATACCTCGAAAGCTGCTTCCATCGTACAGAAAACCCTATAAGCTTGAAAGAAAACTGGCCGTAAGTGAAACAACCACAGCCCTAGATGGAAGTCGGGTACTACTTTGCCCTTCGATGAGGTTACCTCCTAGAAAGCCAGGAGCCCCAAAGACTCAAGAAAGAAGGAGACAAGAATTCAAACAGAGGAAGAGAAGATAATGCGTATGGCTTTGGGGAATATGCCATTAAAACAAATCCTTTTTTTTTGAAAATGCTTCTTTTAAAATCGTTTGAAAATAATTTTTCAAATCTTTTATCTGATCCGGTAACCTTCAGCTCTGATACCACGTGTAACACCCCACCTCCTTTAGTGTCACTCACAAAGGGAATGCACTAAGTTCTGTGGAGCATTTAGGGTAAAAGATGCAGATAAATTACAAGACAGACAGAAATTAAACAGCGGAAAATAAAACTTTGCTTTATTGATAAAATAGTTTGTACAATGATTTCTTTACAACATCAGAGTATCATCTGTCTTACAAAATAAAGAAGCATAAAACAACATTTATATTTCCCAATTTTAGCAAGAGCCAGCCATAGCATCTGAAAAGAGAATCCAAGCAAACTTCGACGAATCTTCAAGCTGGGAAAGAGTGACAGTCCAACTTAACCTGAGCTATACTATCCCCTCCTTTACTACCTTGGGGGGGGGGAACGGAAGAAAAGAAGACGAAAGAAAAACAGAGTCAGACATAAAGCCTGAGTAAGTTCAGTAACTTCTAGCATGTGAACATGGAAAAACGGAATGACATGAATTAACTGAATACAAGATAACACCATGATGATAGGGTTGGCAAGATTAGACAAGACTAACACAAGATATGCTAAGCTAAGATAAACTGGATATGCTCTATACATTCGCCGCTTCGCTATTTCCTTGTTATACTGGTTTCTATATCTCTGCACCGCCTAACTAGTGTCCCAACTAGTAACGATAACGTGATCCCAATCCCTGTATCTTTCATTGCCTTCGGGCATCCATTTATTATTTATTACCTGGATCTTAATTTAGGGTTTTCTATCAAATGCTTTCTAAATTAGAGTTTATGCTATCTGCTGAATGCTTCTCGGATTCAGGGTTTATGCCACCTAGTCCAACTAGGGATTATGCTACCTGACGAACGATGCCCCCAAGTCTAGGACACACTACCTAGAGTGGTATATGTTCCTATACTTCCCCACGCATGTATCGCGAATCGTTATCGCTTGTCTAGATGCACATGTCCTGTAATGTGCGGTCCGAGTCCTGTGACAGGGCAAATCAAGGAATACAGAACTCGGTCGGGAGCTTTCAGATATCTGTCGATGCAGATGCTAAGGTCTGTTTTTATTCTAGTGGCTATGGTCCCACTTGACCCCTCCCTCAACTAATGAAAGGCACACCTTGTAAAATGAGAACTATACGCCGGCCCCCGGTGCCCCACTATCCTATGGCCATCCTCACCCATAACTAGTTAGCAAGTATATGGTCTTTTGGAGTTCTCCGCCTTTCCGCTTCACGTGTCTTGATTGACTCAAGATGGATGGTAGACGACGAGTCGCTATCACAGGGCTACCGTTTGCTCGCCGAATCACGCCGGTCCATCCTAGTCTTTAGGTTGCCATGTATTGCAACCAAGGCATACCCCTGGTTCTTCTACGCTGACCTTAACCTCTGTGGGCCCAGGCGGATCATCTGCAGCCTCACAGAGGGATACCAAGAGTACCCTCACGTCCCCTCGAAGCCTCGGGCTTTGTAACCCAATTCGTTGGAGCCTTCTTTCTACTCAGACGGACATTCGCTCCTTCCCGCGTTATACTAAGAATTACTACTTAGTTTTATTAACTAAGATTTACCACTTAGTTTCCAGAATCGTTGTTTTCTTAACTAAGGTTTACTACTTAGTTCTCTTTCCCGTCAATTTGGATTGGTTAAGTGTCATTAGTCAATTCAAGCCAACATAACCCTCCTCATTTATCCTGTTAAACTGGTTAAGTGTTGTCAGTAACTCATGTTGACTTAACCCTACCACAAACCAAGTTATATTGGTTAAGTATTTATTACTTAACCCTACCCATTCACCCTGTGTTGGTTAAGTGTTCCTTTTTAACTTAACCTTGCCCGTCTATTTTAACTAACATGTTATTAATGGTTAAGTATTACCCCTTCATGTTTTAGACTTAGCCCTATTCCTTTATCACAATCTGTCGGTTAAGTGTTCAAGTTTACTTAACCCTACGATCTTGTCCAGCTAACATATCAAATTGGCTAAGTGTATTAACTTTACTTAACCCCACCTTCTAGTCATGTTAATCTGGCTAAGTGTATTAACTTTACTTAACCTCGCCTTCTAGTCATGTTAATTTGGCTAAGTGTATTTACTTTACTTAACCCCGCCTTCTAGTCATGTTAATTTGGCTAAGTGTATTAACTTTACTTAACCCCGCCTTCTAGTCATGTTAATTTGGCTAAGTGTATTAACTTTACTTAACCCCGCCTTCTAGTCATGTTAATTTGGCTAAGTGTATTAACTTTACTTAACCCCGCCTTCTAGTCTAGTTACCATGTGAAGTTGGTTAAGTTTCCCTATGGACTTAGCCCTCCCATCCTAGCTTAACTGTGTTAAATTGGTTAAGTGTTCCTATGGACTTAACCCTCCCATTCTAGCTTAACTGTATGGCCCTAACCCCACCCACTAGTCTGGTTATTATGTTGAATTGGTTAAGTGTCATAGTGAACTTGTGAAAACCCGTAACTTCCCCGGTAAGGAAAGCGTCGGATAGTTCGAGAACAAGCCACAACAGAACGCATACAGAAGAACATTTCATTGTATATTACAACAATGCATCAGATTACAAGGATATACAGAGCATAAATGAATATTACACAGAAATATCAGAGATTTAAATTACATTTAAATACATCGCAGCGGAAAATAATACAATACGCAACTAGAAGAGATATACGGATACAAAGCTTTCCGGATATCGTTCCAGCTGTAAACCAGGATCCTGTGAATATAAATCTGCAAAACCAAAACTACTAGCTGCCCGTGTCGGAAACAAGGGCACCCAGAGTTTAGGTTAAAACAATAAACTCCAGGTCAGTCATGTGACTGGTGTGAGAACTAAAACAGTTAATCTTTATTTTTAAAGCTAGGTAAATCAAGGGACCACGCCGTATGACACGGAACGGGTTTCCTCCCAAGAATACCAGTGCATAAAACAAACAGCGCAATGCTAAATAAAGAAAAATGAAGCTGTTATAAGACCCAGGTCCCATCACACAATGCAACGCAGTCGAGGATAGGGTTTTCCCTTATAACAGCCAAAGAATGCTTGATACGTTTTAAAACAAATCATTTGATACTATTATAAGTGTACAGTGTATAAAACAACTTCAAATCATAAGTATCAATCATAGGCGGCATGGGTACCATATATCATGTCGCCATATATAGGTTTACAAATAAAACCGCAAATGTCACGTATTTGGAAATTGGATTTCCATCTATGAACCGAGGCAAAAGATAGTCCTCAACCGATTCGAGACAATCTAGCCCATGTCTCAGGTCAGAGCTCGAGTGACCTTGGAGCGACAGGGCCGGTCCACCGATGTGGATTAAACTTAAACCCTGAACATGCGTTCCCCCGCCCTTTGGGGCGTAAACGAGCCAACGAATGGCTCCATCGGTTCGAGAACGACCGATCAATCCGAGGCGCCTCGCAACAGCAACAACCACATAAGTCAAACTCGTCAGGGCGTGTAAAACCACTGACGCCACTTTTTATCTAGAAGGAAACGCATGCCCTCCCTGAGGTCCGTCTCTCGTTTTTGGTTCATACCTGGTGTGAAACACGCGAGGTAAACGTTACACAAAGCTACGCCACAAAGGCCGTGCTTTGATCATCACCACAAGACTTTGCTTTTCAACAGAAGCCTCGATCAATTGCCACTTAGGCATGCCACACAGGCAATTCACTCCATGCGTTTGATATCCATCAATATATAACCCCTGAGCTCGTACGTCTCAGAGAAGGGCGTTAAGCAAGAGAATAAATTCTCCGCCGCCAAACAGATATATATTTAATAGAAATCAAACACACAGACTAAAATCCAATGTCAGACACACAGTCCATTTACAAGTCCGTTCTGGGTCTGAACGAAACCGGAGGCACCTAGTACCCCGCATATCCATCGATCTCCAAGTACGTCTGGACGATCACTAACTGTTTCCATCTTCTTGGGTGTACAGCCCAATCAAGATCATCAGTTATCCCCCAAACGACGTGAAGACCTCCGGTCTTCGACCATCGTCTTCATCTTCGACTTATCGTCGTATCAGTTATTCAGAATGGGATAAACCCGGTCTTCCCGAATAACTCGCGTATATTTTAAATAAGTGTTACACAAACACAACATACGCCTCATTCCAATCCATCAGTCACTAACCGTAAATTAATCAAGAGAATAATTCCCCAAATATTAACCCCGAAGGCCGAAACCAACATCAGATCAATATCCAGAAAACCATTCTACTGAGCTAACCGACAGTTAGTTTCTAATTTCACATTCATAGGGAAAGGTTCCCATTAATTTTATCAAAGATAAATTCTTGAATTTATTCTTTAATCAACTTTTGAATATCAATTCAAACTAGTCGGGATTAGCGAACCTTACCGAAGTAATCATTTGTTATAATTTCCCAATCCCAACCTATTCATCCCATGAAGTAAAACTGTGAATACTTCATATCTAACACCACAGTGTTATCGGTAAATTCAATTACCATTTCACGTTCAAATCTAATTAAAGATTTAACTATCGCCTGGAGCAAAACTGGTGATACTCCATTTTCGATCATTTCAATCTAATTAAAGATTCATTAAAACTCCACTTAGTTTTAATCTTCGACTGGGTTAAAGAATCCGTGTCATTTAAAAACACAGTTCACGATAAACCCAAAATCACATTCATTAATTATCAGGTTAAAGAACGAGTGTTGTTTAAAACACTGTTCACGGTAAACCCAAAAATCAATATCAATTTAATTCCAATTAAATATCATTTAATTGGTACACTTCATTAAATCTAAATAAAAAGATTTAATCTTTTCTCAACTGGGTTCAAGAATAGTGTTAGTGAAGACACCATTCACGACAAACCCAAATCACACTTGATATTCAATATAAGGCTCTGAATAGAAAATATACCGGCTTATATTCAACATCAAATTCTACGACTAACAAATGTCGTATTGGAAATAACGATATAAATATATATCTTTCAAATTTCCATAACAACACCTGTATAATCACGAATTCCAACATCGAAATATTCCGAAGACAATTTCGATTCAAATCCACTCCAATGAAATCATTGGAGATTCTGGTTATTTATAAAACCCTTTTTCAAATTCAATTTATTTATTTAAAAATAAATAAAATTATAATTCTAGCTCAAAACTAGTTCATTTCGATAAAAATCTATTTTTATCTTTTCAAATCTGGAGTTTTTCATCCCAATTCTTTCTAAATCATTTCTTATGATTTTACACAAATTATTACTATTTTTAATAATTTTATCAAGGCCCGTACAGTCGATTTCCAACAATGGCCATCGAACTGCACTTACAGCGACCTTTTTCGAATTTGATTTGGACATAATTCCAAATCCAACCGTTAGATTTCTAATTTCTAATATTCTTTAGAAAGCTCTTTTCGATACGAACCCAACGGTTCCGGTTTTAGGAGAATCCGACGGTCGGATCTCCCGTAATGTCCGTTTGAAACAAATGGTCGAAATTCGCGAACTGCCGCGGCGCGGCGCGTTCTATTCAGGCCATTATTTTATATATATATAATATATATATATTATATATCGTCGATTTCTATTTAAAATGAATTATATAAATAGTTTTGAATTCGTTTCAAAAACATTTTCAACTTCCATTTCAATTCAAATCAAGATTGAATTCTGCTTTATAAATTCGTTTTAAAATCCATTTCAATTCAAATTTCAATTCAATTCATTTCGAAATCGTTTTCAATTCAATTCATTTCGAAATCGTTTTCAATTCAATTCATTTCGAAATCGTTTTCAATTCAATTCATTTCGAAATCGTTTTCAATTCAACTCATTTCGAAATCGTTTTCAATTGATATAAATATCGTTCATGTCAAAATGGCGTCAATCTAATCAACACGGCTTCATATATTGATATTTTCAAATATTCCATTTCGAATATTTCTATTTCAAATATTTCTATTTTAAAACTGGAATGAGGCCCAATCAATTACCATATAAAGTTAATTATATGGATTTTCATACAACACATGTATATAATAGCATGGAAAAATAATCAACCATCAACCAAAGTGCACTACACTGTATAAGCATCAAATATAGATATCCAACGCTTAAAACAGCCTGTCAATCAACCGATCGACATATTCAATCAATCGGGATGAGTGAACTTCAAATTTCATCCCAACACCCGTGTGGGGTTTCAAACAATCAAACACATATTTTATTTGTGCTGTTGGGCGATGTGTAAAATTTATCGACCCAATCAATGTCCTTCAAATAGGTGTACATAAACAAACCGTCCGGTTTGTAAATGAATATTTATTTATTCACATTCACGTTAAAAATTATATTTTTAACGATAAAACATTTTATTCCAACATATGAATTTCTATTAAGTTCATTCTTTAAATAAAATGATATTTTTATTTTTCTAACATATTTTAGAAAATTTCGGCGGCATAACGGCACGATACTAGAAACGGGACGAGGCCTAGCCTTATCCCCGGACTAGTGAAGGCCCACGCCATTCACACATCATCAAATCAATTCATTTCACCACACAATTCAATTTCAATCAAATAATCTAACCAATCTATGCAACCAAACAAACAAGTCCATGGTCTGTGGACGATTGTGTCGGGTGCTACTAAGCACCGTCTGCATCCTAGTATATATATATATATAAATAGAAATGAAATTGAAAGGTGAGAAATTCTCACATATAGCTATCCTAGCTCCACGGCACTTTATTGTAGAGATCTTCGTCGTTCCCGCCTTTTAGTCACCTTCGTTGTCCGCTTTTACTACATATGTAAAAATCGAATTTTTACTATGCTATTCAATATATAAAAATCTGATTTTTCTATCGAAGTTCAATATATAAAAATTCTATTTTCCTATCGAAGTTCAATATATAAAAATCGAATTTTTACTTCGATGTTCAATATATAAAAATTCTATTTTCCTATCGAAGTTCAATATATAAAAATCGAATTTTTACTTCGATGTTCAATATATAAAAATTCTATTTTTCTATCGAAGTTCAATATATAAAAATTCTATTTTTACATCGAAGTTCAATATATAAAAATTATATTTTTAAACCTCTACTCTGAATATAAAGATTATATTTTTAAGCCGCTAAGACCTAATTTTTATCTCGTCAAAAATCTAATTTTTCCTACAACAAAATTCTAAACTTTTTCTACCTCCTACGAATTCAAAATTCCTTCGAATAAAAATCATGTTTTCATGATTAAAAATCAAAGCTTTAAGAGAAAAAGAAAAATCTAATCTTTTTAACCAATAAAAATCAAACCTTTTTATTAATAAAAACTTAACTTTAAAATGATAAAAATCTATAATTTCTACTTATAAAAATCAGTTTTATATACTTAAAAAAAATCAGTTTTATATACTTTTAAAAATATCAGTTTTTTATACTTTTAAAAATCAGTTTTTCTGCTTTATTAAAATACAGTTTTTAACCCTTTTTTTTTATAAATCGAAATTTTTAGATTAAAAAAAATAAAGATGAAACAAAATAAAACAACGTACCTGCGAAGAGGGGGGGGCGCGGCTCGTCTTCATCGGAGATCGGCGTGGTGTGGAGGGAGAAGAAGAAGAAGTCGCGACAGCAACAGGGGAAAGGGGGGGGGTCGCGATAGGGGGGGTGCTTCGGTGGCTCGCCGCGGCACTGGGGGGGGGGGGGGGGTGGGGTTTCGATGGGGGAGCTGCGGTGGTCGGCGCCGCCTAGGGGCGCGACGGATTCCGCCTCCGTCCTATTTTTTTTTTTCCTCCAGAAAGGGTTTTGAATCGGGGGGGGGGAGGCCCGAGCAATAATAAAGGGGAGGAGAGAGAGAAAAATTAATTAATTTTTTTATTAATTTAAAATTCAAAAAGTTGACTTTTACATACGACCTCTAATCGAGGCCCACCACCTGTCGCCCGTAGCGTTTCACCCCCATTCCGAACACAATGGGATTTGTATCGTAAGCTGATTCGATCGTTTCAATTAGTTTCCGTTGAATTTACATTTAAATCACTATATTGAATTTTAAACGTACATTTCAAATTACCGGGGTCACATACTAACTCTAAAAATTCTCGAAAAATATTTTCTAGCTTCGTATTGACGATACGGTCCTAACAAAACTAGTTTCGTCGAATTCTGAGACCGTATGAAAAATGGCCAATTTCCAGTCGATTAAAATTAACTGAAATGGTCAAACGCGTTTTCCTTTGCCACGCTCACATATTGATTCTAAAAATTATGAAATTTGAAACCTAGCAATAGTTTGACATCACGGACCCAACAAAACTGGTTTCGTCGAAATCCGAGGTCATTTGCAAAATTGCTATTTTTAAGGGCCTTATATATATAAAAATATATATAAATTCCACAGCGACTATTTCTAATTTTAAACTGGACATATCTTATCATTCCTAAGATGAAATCTCAGTTTGTTAACTTCGTTACAAAGATATAGTTATACAGATTCAAATATTTCTTGTTTCGTTCAATTCCGACTTATATTGAATTCTGTATATTCATTTGAAATTAGAAATCGAATTTTCGAACTACCGCGCCATTTTCAATTCTATTTATAATTATATATAAATATTTATATTCTAACGACGACGTATATAATATATACGTTCGATTTATATTCAAAATAAATTTCATGTCGATATTATTTAAAATAATTCATTTTAAATAATCAAAATTCGCTAAAATTGCCAAAATAAAAATTTTAAACTGGCCCAGATTTTACGGGTTGTTACAGAACTTAACCCTACCATTCTTGTTCTAGCTTTAATTTAATAGATTAAAGCCACGACCACTCACATTAGACAGATATTGTTGCGATTACTGGATGTGCCGGTTGGTTCCGGGCAGATTTACATCGCAACTCAGTCTAACCTCGGGTTAGGCCTATCCGTGTTTTCTAGTTCAAGGGTTTTGACTAATTTTCAAATCAGGTTTTGAAAGTAACCACCCCGTTCGTCGGGTCAGTTAGGGATAGCCAGGGAGAGCAGGAAACTTGTATTTTCCAAACCCAAGCCTAGACACTATCCTCTATGTCACCCTAGAACTTCCTGGCGTGTTATTAAAAGAGTTGTCGTTAATAAACCTTTAATTTGTCTAAGTTAACATTTCCTCATTTAGGACAAATTCTATAAGTAAATTAATCCTAATTTGCTTATTTCCTAATTACTCTTTTAATGTGAATCATCAACATTTATTCTTACGGCCCATTCTCCCCTCTATATCATATTTATGCTTTTTGGTATGTAGACTATACCAAATTAAGTGTCACTAACCATGATTTTGCTAAACCTGATAGTTATTCCCAATTATGGCTAATTTTACTTTTATGCCAATATACTTACCGTGCCAAATTAGCCAATCCAATCCTCATTTAACATTCTAATTCACGTCAAACTAGACTTATTACTCTAGTTCTCTATTCATGTAAACGTTAGATTTTCATGTCAATACTAGATTCAAATTACACATCTTATAATTCATGTCAAATTTATCCAATTTGCATTTCTATGAACATGCCATAATACATGTTCCCCATTTATGCCAAATTCCAAGTTTTACAACTATGTTCTGGTACATTTCACATTATGCCCAAATCGTATTCCCACTGTTCGTATAATTGCGATTCAATCTAGATTATGGATAAACCTAGACTAGTAGAAAATAGGGAATGAACCAAAGATGCTATGAAAAAGGATGGACATAATAACTGGCATAAAAAGGGTTGAATAACGACGTCGGTTCAAGAACATGGGTAAACCTAACTTAATAGGTAAATTCCCAAGGTCTAAAACCAAGGATAAACAAAATAGAGACGCAGGTTCAAGAACATGGGTAGACCTAACTTAATAGGTAAATTCCCAAGGTCTAAAACCAAAGAAAACCAAGGACGAGCAGAATAAATAATCGGGTTTAGACCCATCTCATGATCACAGAACTTAAGCAACACTTTCCTAGTTATGAATCATAGGGGTTTAATCACAGATGTCCTTGTTTTGTCATAGGCAATAGTTTATGTTTCCTAATCAAAGACATAGGCTTAGTCAAGGAAATAATCCTCATAGTCACAGTCACAGTCATAGGCAATGTTCATAGTCATAGGCAATGTCCATAGTCATAGGCAATGTTCATAGTCATAGGCAATGTCCATAGTCATAGGCAATGTTCATAGTCATAGGCAAATGTTTTTATGGTCCATAGTTTCATAGTCATGGTCTATTTTGTCCTCGAATCATAACAGTTCTTAATTAGGTTCAAGAGTATATGCACTGATTCGAATAGAGAGAGAGAGAGAATTGGCATATTCTTTTATTCCTTTAATTTCATGTCACGAACAACGAAAAACGTTCAAATCTAGAAATAACTGACTTACACAGATTAGATCAGAATAGAAAGATGGTGTTGCTAAGATTCGTAGAAAAATAGTCGTTGAACCTCTTCTTGAATCCTAGCTTGACTTGAACCTCTTCTTGAAAGTCTTTTAGCAGCATCTCCTCGTCTTGATTTATTTTTATATATATTATTCTATATATTATTTAATTTAAGAGGAGGAGAAGAAGCCATGTTTGCCAATAATCTTTGCAGCATAAGGGTAGAAAAGAATTGTGAATAGAGAAGAAGACCAGGGCTGTTTATATAGTGTTAGGAGGACGAACCTGGTCAGATAACGCGACCAAATACATCAGAACGAACCAGCTTCAGAAAGCTGGAAAAACAGGGGGGTCGACCCCCAGGTCGACTATGTAGTCGACCTGGGTGCCCCAGGTCGACTACCCAATCGACCTGGGTAGCCCAGGTCGACTACCCAGTCGACCTGGGTGTCTTGGGCGGGAAAATTCCCGCCCTGGCCAATCCGGCCCGATTTTGAAATTTGAATTTGACCTGTTTTTAATTTTGAACATTGCTGAATCTTCCGGAGGCCATATCTCCCTCATACGGACTCCGATTTACGCAAACTCGGACTCTTTTTCATGCAGAATTCCAAGGCGAACGCAATGGCGCAGCCCGTTTCCCTTGATTTTGATTTTTACTTTTAATTCTGCCTTGATTTGTGAATCTTAGCATTACAGAATCACGGGGTGTTACATTTGGGGAACGACTAATGGGGTCATTTCCCATGTTCATGATTTTTGTCAATTTTTAAATAACCGTTTTGCCCCTAGCTGATCTTGTTTTGTTCATAACTTTTAATTGGTAAGGAGTTTTGACCTGAAACCAGTTCCATTAGATCCGTTTGATGGATTACCTTTTCGTAGAGTGGTCACATTAGTCAAACAGATTTAGCGTTTGGGAGATATGGCTGAATTAAGGTTTAGAGGGTGAAAAACAGCTTAATTGGGCTTAACCGGGTGATTAGTAGCTAGGCCCATTGAGGGATTTCGGGATTATGAGCATATGAAGGTTGCTAGGGTTTAGAAAACATTCTTTTTCAGTATTTTTCAGCAGCCACTAACCTCTTTTGAACCCTATCCATGGCCTCCACTTTCTAAATCTCTTCAAACACCTCTAAATCACTTTCTTATCAAGGATTAAGCTAACCAACATCAAACCAAGCCAAGATAGCATCAAATCAGAGTTGGGGCTGCTGCTAAGCTTTGGGATTCGACCCAAAACAGAGGATGTTTCAGATCTATAGTTTAATCTGTGGCAAAGGTGAGTGATTTGCATTGTTTTTCACTAATTATGGCTAATTAGGGTAATTAGCGAAGATTAGCGAAATTATAACTCAGCAAAATCTAGAAAATTTTGTAAAATTCCAGAATATTATTTTACGCCTTTGATATGAATTTGAGCTAATTTTGCTAATCCCGAAATTTAGGGGATTAAGGGGTGATTAGTGATAATAAGCGAAATTTTGCATCATAAAAATCTGGAAAAATTTGTAAAATTCTAAAATATTATTTAAGGGCTCTGATAGAAATTTGGGTTGATCTGGTTAAGTTTTACTAATCTTATCATTAGTTGTTGTTAAACATGCTTAAGGGGAAAATAAGAGTTTTTGGGCATGTTTGATCTGTTTTGACATATCATATTGTTGTTTTGTTGTTTATGGATGTTTATACATGTTGCTATGGCTGTATGGTATGCTTTGTGATTGTTTAGAACAGTTAGAATGGTCGAAACGCCGTCGTGTGGCGTAAAACAGTCACTGGAAAGAAGTGCAGGAAATTAGCCGAACCGGATCGGATCGGAGAAGGGGAGCACTATCCAAACGGTGGAGCACCATGCAGCTCTGACCCGACCCGTTCTCCTGGAGTGCGCCACGAAGTCACAATTTAACCCGCCTCCGAACCTGTGTACTCATCTGAACCGATCCTCTTGAGAGGAGGAGCCACGAGCTGGTCATGTGCCACGACCCGATCCAGCGGAGGAAGCACGAACCGATCCGATGGAAGGCGAGCACCATGATCCGACCCGAACGCAATGGGTGCCCATGATCCGAACCAGAGGAGTTGACATGGACGAACCGATCCGAAGCAAAGTGAAGAGAGAAGACCGAACCGATCTGGAGACGACTAGAACCCGAGATGCAAAGGTAGTCCAAACGGGAAGTAGAACTCAGGATACAGTTGGGAACCAATGAGTTAACTTCATGGTTGGACTTTGCTGCGGAACGTGTGCAAAGGGGTTGTTGGTATTCATAAATTTGGTTCACCACTGAGAGACGAATAGTGGGCTTATAGTGATAGTTGTACGGGGTTGGACTTCGTCAGGGCCCAAAGGATTAGGTGACCAAATAGTGGATATCGTATGCTTTACGCACTGAGTGAGAGATGTGAGGATGGTTGCTATGCTTGATCGCTTTCCATCACTATGACATGCACACCCCCTCCCCCGTATCTTTACACCATATGTTAGTGGCACCTTAGAGTATCGTACGGTGTGTAATGCTAACTCTTTGGCTGTAGGTCCAGGTCCACGTATGATTGGATTATACCTGTTATTGTTCTGTTTTGTTGCTTATCGCTCATACCAGACTTTTGTCTGACCCAGAGTTTTATGTCTCTTCTTATTACTCTGGGTGCTCCTAAACGAGCAGACTAGAGACAGGTTAGGTGGTATGCAGAGTAGCTGTACCGAATACGAGCAGGAGGCTCCCACATATGATATATAGATATTCTCCCTGTGTTGTTGAAGTACACTGCTTGGGCATTCGTAGTGTACCTCCTTCTTTTACTTTCTTTTGCTTTAAAGTTGTAATAATGATGTTGGATCATAAGCTATATTTTGGATTTCCGCTGCTATGATGATGATGGTTTTAGTTTTCAGCTTATGCACTGTCTCGCCTGTTTTATGTCAAGTATGTTACTATTATATTTTATTCCATGCGCTGTGAGTCATTCTACAGGTTTCTTTGTTAGTTCTTTCATCTTCTTTCCTTTCTTTGACGACCGTCCCGTGCTAGCAGACATGTGTACAACACACTTTCGGAGGAAATGTCAGTTAATGCGGGGTGGCCGTCACAATAACATAAAGGATTGGCCAAATGGCTTATAGAGTAAAGCTGCCAAAGAGACTATCCAGCGTTCATGATGTTTTCTACGTTTCTCACTTGCGGAAGTGCTTGCATGATACCGTGGAAGTAGTTGGGCCGAGTGTATTGGAAGAAGCAGAGGTGGAACAGGAGGCGACAATCAGACGATTTCCTTCCTGTACTCTTAGATTAGAAGTTAAGAAGTTGCACAATAGGGAAGTAAGTTGATGAAGGTTCAGTGGGGAGATAACCCAGAAGATGCAACTTGGGAGACCGAAGATAAGATTCGTGCTTCGTACCCTTTCCTTTTCAAGGGTATGTTCTTAACTCCTTTTCCGGAGCTTTTATTTATGCTTGTTTCTATCATTTAAGTATATCCGATCAATCAAATCTTCGACCTTTAGGTAGGAATCCCATGGATGTAAACATGTGTTTGAGACATGTTATGTTTGATGGATTTAAGTGGATGCAAGTGTTTGCTAGTGGTTGCTTGTTGATGTATATATACACACATTAGGCACTAGATCGGCTCAACCACTCTCATACTGCATATGGGCGTCTGTGCATTTTTCTTTCTTTTAATGGATGGAAATAGATGTATCACCATGTGGATATTGCATCAGGGCGAATGATTGTGCACCCATATAGAACTTACATGTTATAATAGGATTATTGCACACATGATTGGATTCATGGCACTAACATACATTATGTTAATGAGGTCGACTGAATCAGTAGACCGCCTGATCTTCGCATTATTGTTGGTACATATACACACACCTTTGCATGTATTCATATAAGCATTAGAAATCTTTTAAGGATAATGGATGCTAGCGATTGGTGGATGAGTAGATGGATGTGAATGGTAGGATACACATTCCTCTTAACTTGGAGATTTCGGGGACGAAATCCTTTGAGTAGGGGAGAATGCAACACCCCGTAATTTTAACAACATTAAAGAGGATAAATTAAATAATAACTAACTTAATATTCAGAATTAAGGGAAACGGACTGTTCCATTGTGTCCGTCTCGAAATTCTGGTCAGGATAGACATTTGGTTTGCGTAAAACAGACACCGTATGAAGAAGTTATAAAGGTTTGAAGTTTGTACACGCGCAAGGGAATTATATATATATATATATATATATATATATATTTCATCAGAAAATCAAATTTCAGTTCAAAAATTGAAATTCCTTAGGTGGTAAATCTCCCGCCTTAGGGGAGTCGACCTTATAGAGGGAGTGTCGACCCCGGGGTCGACTCCTCAAGGGAGGTGTCGACCCATGGGTCGACCCCCTAAGGGAGGGTCGACACCCCTAGGGCTGAGGTGTCAGGTCAAATTCTGGGGGCTGGCAACTATAAATACAGGCTCGTTTCTCTTGTTTTATTCACTGAAAATCAATAGAGGCCTAAGTGCTGCTGGTGCATGGACTGAATCAAAACTCTTTCTTCTTTTGCAATCAAAGTTTAGAGATTCAAGTGTAGATCTGAGATTCAACCTTCGCTTTTCTCTTCTATTGTTCTAGATCCGAACACTTTGAGTTTCAAGTTGCTTAGATTTGAATAAATAAAAGGTAAACATAATAGGACTGTAATTTGGATTTGTGTATGTTATTCCTGAATCGTATCAAATCTATTGTAATTTGTGAACCCATGATACTCTGAGTTCTCTATGACTTGGATCCCAACCTTTATCATGTGAGATTTATGTTTATGGCTCTAATTTATTATTTAGAATCATTTTGTACCTATCATGTTGTGGTTAGTTTGGATATGTCAAGTGTTGGACATCTAAATCCTAGTTTAGATCTAATCATGCCTATTATGACATCCCTACTATGTTAGGATCCATTTATTATCACAAGTTCACCGATCTGTTCTTATATGTTCATCTTAACATTATGCCATGAAAAATTTCTGTCAATTCTATTAGAATAATCATCTCTGTCATCTTCCCTTCACCCTTTCCCTTTTATTTTATATAGCCAGGCTAGTATCGAGCCTAGGCATGCCACTAAGTTATGCGATTACGTTAGTTTGGGAACGAGGGGAAAAACATTGAAATTGGGCATATCTTATGAGTTGGGAATTTGGGCACAATTGGTAAAAAATAAAAAAGGTGAAAAGTGGCGTAATTTGAATAATGTATATGTACATGAATTTGGACATATAATTCACCATGAACATATTTAGGGAAAAGGGGAATGAAACCTGTAACCTATAACGACATAAGTAAAATTGACTAATAATGGAATGCCAAGGATTACAGTAATTTGAAACTGTAACTGCGCCTAGACGCGAGGTTAGATTGCACTTGTGGTGGAAGCCTGCCCGGAACCGCCCGGCATATCCAACGACCACAAGTGGGTGAATCTAATGTGAGAGGTCTAGGTGCACAAATACGAGACGTGCTAAGACACGAGGTTAAGCCCAATTTGTGGAATAAGCCTGCCCGGAACCGCCCGGCATGTCCAGCATCCACAAATGGTAGGCTTAATGTGGGAGGTCAAGCATATTGTGATCATAAATAAAAATATGGTAATAAACCTTGAATACTTAACCTAGTTGAATCCATAGGGATTCTATGAACATGAACTTGAATAGGGGTTAAGTAAATATGTTTGAACAGTGGGTGGGTTAAGTAAATCTGAGGTGGTGGGTAATATGTATGTATAGGCCTAGAAACTTAACCTAATAGGGTTATGTAATTAAAGGCACCTTGTTAGGCAAGCATAACTTGTGGAAATGTTGAAGTTATGTAATTAAAGACTCCTTAGGGTAAGCATAACTTGTAGAAAGGACAAGGTTATGTAATTAAAGACACCTTGTTAGGTAAGCATAACCGGTAGAAATCCTAGAGGGGATACAAGACAAAGGGGAGAGCTTGTATCATATTGAGGTGGGACCCATTTCAGTCAGTATCCCTTAATAGGTATCAAACGAGTACTCCGAACTAGTTCGGAGTTGGGACACACTTACTGGGCTAAATAAAAAAGGTACAAACGAGGAGGACGGTGTGGGCGGCGCAAACCGACCGGGGACATGTGCGTGCATGGGCAAAATAGAGGGGGCTAAGACGACCGTGACACTAGTAGGTATGGTTGTGCACGTCTACGAAGGTTGCCACTTTAGGAAGTGATACCTCCCACTTTCGGGCCAGCACAGAGTATCACGGAGGAGGGAGCCAATCGATTAGGGTGGTAGTTAGGGTACATTTGGATGTATTCCTAAGTCTACCATCTTATAGTTTTTGGGATCATATCATTTATGGTTATACTAGTATTAGTGCAGAATAATCTTTAGAGAAGCGTATACACTCTGTCATGTTTACCTTGTCTTACATACCTTTTATGGTGTTATCTTTCTTATCCACTTTATATGCCTGTCATGCTATTTTTACTTATTTACTTGCTAAAAGTAACAGGACTCATCAGACTTTATGTTTGACCCTTTTTGTTTCCTCTTCTTTCTTCCTTCCCCCTAGGTTCCCAGGGTGGGAATACTCAGGCTTAATCAGGACTCAGTTATCATCTTGCTTGGAACTGCTTTTGAAGAATTGCTCAAGTTCTTGTCTTTTACTACTATGGCTTTGTTTCTTTTGAGGAATTATGCTTTTTCTTTTATGTATTTCTGTACTTTGATAAGTACAAGACAGAAGCTTTATATTATTGTGATGGTTTTTACGACTAGTGATATTTTGGACCACGATGTTATGAATTATGTTCCAAATAAAATTTTAAATTCCGCTGCTATCATTTATATCTGTCTTGTAATGTTCTGTGCTTATTTACCTATAACGCTTCATGAAACTTAATGCATTCTCTTAATGAGTGACATTAACGGACGTGGGGTGTCACATCACCATCAGTAAAAATGGACTTTAATGAATATTTTATTAAGAGTATGTTTAGCTCACATCCCTAATAAGTTTGGAAATTAGGCTCGCATTCGGTCAAACGTTTCATATAAAGTACATCCCTATTTTTTGAAAAATCATTAAAAAAATCACAAAAATTCATAATTAAATACAACAACTAATCATCATCAAATTCAGATGTAAAACCACCAAAAACAACTCAAAAAAACCAAAAAATCAGCGAAACAGCAGTATATTGCATCAAAAGATGCACTTATTTGTAAATAGTTGCATACATTATGCATATATTTTAGTGACGCATCAAGCTGCAGTATAAATGCATATATGTATGCAAAAATTGTGGAATAAACACACTGTTTCATGCATTTATTCATTCCTAGGCTGTTTTTCAAGCATTCACGGTTTTCAAACATTGTTACATACATTTATGCACTTATATGGAATAAACGCATACATTCACGCACATATTCAGAAGCCTTCATCTTTTTTAACTTTTTTGCATACATGTATGCATATATACGAAATTCATACACATATTCAGAAGCCTTCATCCTTTTTAACTTTGTTGCATACATATGTGTAACTATTCGTAACACATGCAGCTCAGTTCAACTTTATATGCATACACGTATGCAACTATTACAAATATATGCATATATTCACCCAAATTTTCAATAGAAAATGCTGGATGAATATACGCATACATGTATGCAACTATTACTAATATATGCATACATGTATGCAACTTTTTTTCCCAGATTGCTTCCAGGAATATTTGTGATATTTTGTTTAGTGCTCAGCGCATTCTTTCTTTGAAAAACATGTAACATGCCAAAACAAGGACCCGCTTTCAATTAGAAACTTGCACTGGATGTCGCTTCAATTTTGAACAAAAATAGGGACATGACCTAAATTTCCACTTTTATTAATATAATAATAGGCTGAAAATCGAAATTTGAATTTGATGTCCGATTTTGAAGGAAACGAAGATTATAAAATATCGATGAATATTCGTAACTATAACAAGTTATTTTGAAGTAATTTTCATATAGATATGGCCTATCCAAGTTTTATTTTTGAACTGAATATTTTTTGTCGAAAGTGAAGTTCGGTTAGGTTATCTAGAAAACGTTTTAAAAAGAGTTTCTTTTTAAAAGTACCTTATTTTTATAATGAATGGTAGGAAAGTTTGGACTTAGAATAATAAGATTTGAAAAATAATATTAAGGTTTTGAATTTAAGTTAGTAAGGGATAAAATAATTCTTAATAAGATCGGGATTTGTTAGTACCTTTTGTCGTTTGATCGGATTTGTCTAACGGTACATAGAAGATGGAATACAGTAACGTTAGCCAAATATTTCAAACTTTCTATAGCATTTTAAGTAAATATGATACCTAAAGTAGCTCTTGCATATAACTTTCTATAGCATTTTAAGTAAAAATGCAACCTAAAGTAGTTTTTCCCTTATTTTAACAAGTGTTAGGACACTTGTCTTAATGCATGCATCCTTCCATGCATGGCTTACACATGTACTATTATGTGTCACTCTCTATTTAAGTTTTTCCGTTATGTTATCAAGTGTTAGACACTTGTCTTAATGCATGTTCCTTTCCATTCATGGTTTACACATGTCCCATTATGTGTCATTCTCTCCTTACTCCCCCTTTCTTATATAAGCCCCCATTCTCTTCATTTTTTCAATCATATACATTTTCTTATTCTTTCGTCTTTTTCTTAAAGCTTAAATCCATGGCTTCCATAGTATAAATTCTCCTCCTTTTCCCTTATTTTCCTCCTCCAATTTAAAAATAATAAAAAAGATCGCTGACGTCAAACAATCGGTCTATTGTAGTTGTTGTTAGGCTAGTAATCCTACACTAAAGATTGACAGAGTGGAACTCTAAGGTGAGAACTCAACACATATTTTTTTTTCAATTCTTTATGTTGTGTGAATGGTTGTTAATTATATGGTTAATCAGTAATTATTGCAGTGCAAGCGTTTAGTGACAAACGCATGCATACACTGTTATATACCTATATATGATTGAGTGATGGATGAATGGGTGCTTTTTGGTTGTTATTAGTAATAGTATATGCACTAACCTTATTACACACACAAGTGTGAATTATTATGGGTATCAGTTAAGTCTCGGCCCAAGTTGGTATTGTAAATGAATATTTTATTCATTTAAATGTAAGTAGAATTTGGAAAGTCGAAATATTAATTCAAATTATTTTAAATGGTTTTAAATAGTTTATATAAGTATATAACGGTTTTCTAAGATATTTTGAAGTATCTTATAATAATTTTTATTACGGTCAAAACAGAATTTGTCGCACAACGGTAGTTTGCATATTTTTGTTGCAAACTTTAATGGCTTATAACTTTTGCAATCTAACTCGGATTTCCATGAAACGAAAAACGTATATTTTCTATTAAAAAGAAATTTCAAATAAGAGAAAGAAATTTTCAATTTTGACTTATAGTTTTCAAATTATGTTTAAAACAATGTTTGAAAAGGCCGCTGTAAGTGCAGTCCATTGACTATAATGATAAATGGTTGTTATAAATTATTTATAAACATGGAATTTTTTGTAAAATCATAATTAATTATTAAAAATAGATTTATATTTAAATCATAAGTTTTGGTTAATATAAAGGTCATTTTCCCTAAACTAGCCAATATCGGTATTTTAAAACACTTTTTGTAACGGTTTTGTAATGTTGTTTATTCAGTGTTGAGTTTTAAAGGGATTTAACTTTATAAATATTTTCCAAACCTTAGTAAATGATTTCTAACAAGTAACAAAATATTTAAATGATAAGTTGAGATTCCAAATATGGAGTATGGGTTGAAACTTGATTTGGTCCCGTATATCCACATGGTTATAAAAAGAACTTGTTATTTGGAAAGACCAGATCAGATATTGGATTTGAAAACCATTCCAGATAATTAAATGACGTCTGGAGAAAATAAGCATACGGAAATGGTGTTGAAGGCCAGGACCCTTCACATCGGAAGGACTGCTTACTGAATGTCTGTAACACCCCACGTCCATTAATGTCACTCACAAAGGGAATGCATAACTTCCATGGAGGTTATAAGTGAATATAGAATAGAAAAATTACAATAAGACAGATAATAAATAGTACTTGGAAATCTAAAACTTCATTTTATTGCAGCGGAAATTAAACATGTTTGTTACATCATAAAACCATAGATCGTAACCAAGTACAATATCCATCTTCATAAAAACAAAATACATAATCCCATTACATAAATAGCCATTAAAAAGATAACAAGCTGGACTTTACTTCAACGGTCCAAGCTTTCCAAAGAGAGATGAAGCAATTCAATCAAACTCCACTAGAGCTGGGCCCAACCTGAGGACCTAGAGGGGGAAAAAGAATAGAAATAGAGGGGGTCAGACATAAAGTCTGGCGAGTATGATAATTCTAAAAATACTATTATCAAAATAACTAGACTAAGGCATAAGCTGGAAGACAAGTAAATGTCTATGAACTCTTAGGAAGATAAAGATAGCGTTTAAGATAGCGTTTAAGATAACGTTAAAGATAGCGGTAAAGGCACACCTAATTACTAACGAATGATTACTACACTGCACCGCACATTACTACACTGCACCACACCAGTCACCCTATTGTTTGATCCCACTTGCTTCACACAGAAACTTTATAAATAGCCTTACGTACCCCTAGCTGACTACATAGGTGCCGTCTGTGCCCCTATCTCCACTAGGTGTACCCCACTACCCACTTTCGATCGGCTCCCTACTCGTAGATACCCGTGCTGGCCCTACAGTGGGGTGTATCACTCCCCTAAAGTGGCAACCCGATACAACTTGAGAATGCACGGCTTATACCTACACGATGCAACAACGTCTTACCTACCAGCCCGGGTCCACACACGCATATGAAACCGGTTGGACTTGCGTTGCCACCGCTCCCCGTTTTGGCCTCTTACAGTCGAACCCAGCATGCGTGTCCCGTCCTCGACTTGGGTCGAGCCCATAAAGATACGTTTGGGATACTGGTCGAAATGGGCCCCCACAAGCTACCCACCTAAGCTTGTCACTAGTATATCCCACTTAACCCTCTTAGTCATGTTCATTTACATGTGTGTTTGGTTAAGTCTTACTAATCGTATTTCACATGTCACTAAGGGCACCACCTAGATTCCTCATGCCACCCAAGGCACCTACTTAACCCCCATGTCCCACCTTACATGTTTATCTGGTTTAGTATTTCTTAATTCATTCAGGCCATAACCTCATAAAGACCTCTCACATTAGACTGGCATTTATGGCAGCTGGATTTGCCGAGCGGGTCCGGGCAGTCTTACACCATTAAAGAGTCTAACCTCGTGTCTTTACAACCGTTATGCTTTAGTTTAGGCCTAGGACCTCTCACATTGAGCTGACATTTGTGACCACTAGATTTGTCGGGCGTGTCCGGGCAGGTTTACGTCACAAACGAGTCCAACCTCGTGTCCTAAGCATTGATTAACACTTAAAATCTTTTACCCCAGTTTTAATAATTCCCTATTCAAATTATTAATTAAGTCAACTTTTAATGATGTCCATAATTGACTCAATTATGGCCATCCACTTATGGCATGCAAAATCATATCAATTGCACCCAACTTTTTAATATTAAATCCTTAATATTAACCCTACCCCACGTTTATATGTTCGCTTACTCAACGCATAATATAGGCTAGACTTGTATAGTCTAACACCTAGCACAAAGATAAATTATCACAACATATAGACAATTAAAATAAATCTAATCATAATAGGGGTGAAACTTGCACAAACTACACATGTTAAGGATCAAAAGGTGTCAATTGGTTAAATGTCTCAATTTATATGATATGATCATAGCCCAAATCTATACATAAACTTGCATATGGGGTTTTTAGGCAACATAATGATGGTGTGAACTAGCATAGGATATCACATATGTCATAGCATAATTCTAGATGTCATAATAGATGTCTTGGTATATGTTCATAACTTTTCTAATCAATCTAACTTGCATATGTGACTTGTCATATAGATCAACATAACCCAAACATGATGATTTAATTAATATGAACTAACTAGCATAGATGGTAACATCATGGCCTTTTTAACATGTATGATTCATCACAACTTAGCATAGAAACTTTCAACGTACATAACATCATCATAGCATGATTTACAACATATAAGATATCATCATCACATAACATTGGATTTACAATATACATGATAGCAAAAGGGGTTTACAACAACATATATGATAATTCACATCATCTACTCATAATCCATTCATAACTCAACCTAATTAAAATGATAATAATCTTGTTAAGATCATCATACTCACAATTTAGAGAATAAAAGAGAGAGTTTTGCTTTGCTTTAGGGTTGAGAGAATTAGAATTGAATTTGCTTTTCTTCTTTCTTAGTTGGCGACGGCTCCATTGATTTCCATGGCGATGGTATGACGGTAACTATTCTATTTTAATTAAGTTTAGGGTTTGCATTAGGATGTATTTATAGGTGTAGGAAGTTATTTAGGACCATTAGATTAACCCTGAACCATGAGAACCAATCAAATGCAAAATCTGCATTTGAGCGAATCGGCCCACGGGTTGACAGCCAAACACCCTGGATTAACCCCTAGTCGACCCAGCAAGGCTCGGGTCGACCTCAAAAATGGGCCGGTTCGGTTATTCCCCCTCCCAATTCGCTGTTTTGAACTTTTTCTCATATTTATTTATTTAATTTTTAATTTATATATATATATATCAATATATATATATATATATTTCTCTGCGCAACCCATTTCACTTAATTCTTTTCTAAAAATTAAGTATACTTTAATTTGTGAATTTTAATGTTATAAAATTACGGGGTGTTACAATGTCTCCAATGGGTAGCTTCCATTTGCAGATGGATTTTTTTTATATCAGATAAGTGGCAAGTAGTCCGAATGTATTTGGAGGAATTCCGGATTTTGGTTTCGTTCGGACCTAGAACGGACTTATATGGATTATGTCTCTGCGCAACTCATTTCACTTAATTCTTTTCTTATAATTAAGTATACTTTAATTTGTGAATTTTAATGTTATAAAATTACGGGGTGTTACATTCTCCCCTCCTTAAAGGATTTCGTCCCCGAAATCTCCAAGTCAAGAAGAATGTATATCCTACCATCTAATCGTCCATCTACTCAACCATCAAACACCAGCATCCATTGTCCTTAAAAGACTTCTAATGCTTTAATGTTTATATGCACAGTGTGTGTATATGTCCATATCTAATGCAAAATTAGGCGGTCTACTGATTCAGTCGACTTCCTTAGTGCAATTCATGATAGTGCCATGCGTCCAATATGTATGCAAAAGATTCCTAATGATACATATTAATTCTATATGCGTGCACAACCATCCACCCAAATGCAGCAACTATATGATAATACAACCATTATACATCCATTTTACTAAATACATCCATATATATGCAATATGCAATATGAAGTGACTGAGCTGATCTGGTGCCTAATAGTGTGTGTGTATATGCATCCACGAGCAACCACTAGCAAACACTTGCATCCACTTTGCATCCACCATACATAACATGTCTCAAACACATGTTTCAACCATAGGATTATCCTAACTAAATGTCAAAGATACTAGCGAGAGGATATACTAAAGATAAGATAAGTACAATCTAAGCGATAAAGGAGAAATTAAAAGACATACCCTCAAAAATAAAAGGGTATCGTGAACACATCTTCTCTTCTGTCTCCCAAGTAGCGTTGCTCTCATCATCTCCCCATTGCACTTTGACTAGTCTGACCTCTCGATTCCTCAACCTCTTGATCTCCGACCCAAGAATGCGCGTAGGAGCTCGTCGAATTGTCGCATCACGCTCTATCTCCACCTCTCTAAGAAAGCTCGGCTCTACCACTTCCGCGATCTCGTGCAAGCACTTCCTCAAATGTGACACATGGAATACGTCATGTACACCACTAAGTCTCTCGGGCAACTCCACTCTATACGCCATCTGTCCAATTTTCTCCTTAATAGGAAACGGCCCTATAAACCTTGGTGTTAATTTCCCAACGGACCCAAAACGAAAAACGTTGCGTAATGGAGACACTTTGACAAAGACCATGTCCCCAACTTCAAACTCGAGATCTGTCCTCCTCTTATCCGCATAAGATTTCTGCCTATCCCGTGCTGCTTTCATCCTCCTTCGTATCAAGTCGATCTTCTCCGAAGTCTCCCTAATCATATCGGGCCCAAGTAAGATCTTATCCGTAGATTCCCACCAACATGTAGGTAAACGACATGGTCGTTCATATAGAGCTTCGAATGGTGCCATACCAATGCTGGACTGAAAGCTGTTATTATATGCGAACTCCACCAATGGAAGATGCTCTTCCCACGTACCCCCAAAGTCTAGGATACATAGCCTCAACAGATCCTCCAGAATGCGATTCACCCTCTCGGTCTGGCCATCCGTCTGAGGATGATATGCGGTGCCCAAACATAACTAAGTCCCTACCGCCTCTCGTAAGCTTCTCCAAAATTCGCTAGTGAAAATAGGATCGCGGTCGCTCACTATGCTAGAAGGAACACCGTGCAAACGAACTATTTCTCGAACGTATACGGAGGCTAACCATGGAGCAGTCCTCTTACTCTTTATGGGAATGAAATGGGCGCTTTTAGTAAGTCTATCTACTATAACCCAAATTCCCGTATTACCCTTCCTTGATCGCGGTAACCCATCCACAAAATCCATCGAGACACTTTCCCACTTCCATAGTGGAACCTCCAATGGGTGAAGCAACCCACCGGGTTTCTTTTGCTCCGCTTTTACTTGTTGGCACACCAAGCATCTAGCGACATATTCGGCCACATCTTTCTTCATGCCGGCCCAAAAGTAAACTCTCTTCATGTCTTTGTACATCTTGTCCCTGCCGGGATGAATGGTCATCTTCGAATGATGTGCTTCGTCAAGAATAGTCTTCCTTTGGTCATCGTCTTTTGGTACACAAAGTCTACCGTCCCTACGTAACCAACCCTTATCGTCTAGGGTATACCTACGGAAATGGCTTGATGACTCCCCTCCTTTGAGTTTTTCTACTAACTCAACCAACTGCGGGTCGTCTCGCTGTGCCTCGCCAATCCGTCCCAAAAGCGTAGGTCTGACCTCCAAGGATGCTAGCAAACCGGGTACGAAGTCAACGGAAGGTCTAAAGTCAAACATCGAAATGAATTCTAAACTTCGCCGCTCAACAAACAAAGGACTTAAGGATAATCTTTTTCTACTTAAGGCGTCTGCCACCACGTTACCCTTGCCAGGGGTATAGGCTATTTCGAAGTCGTAGGACGCTAAGAACTCCATCCACCTTTGCTGCCTTAAGTTCAAGTCCTTTTGAGAGAATAGGTATTTTAAAGATTTGTGGTCAGTGAATAGTTCGAATTTCTCGCCAAGAAGATAATGACGCCAAGACTTAAGCGCGAAAACAATAGCGGCCAATTCTAGGTCATGTGTAGGATAATTTTTCTCATGCGCTCTCAACTGCCTTCCACCATAGGCTATTACCCTACCCTCTTGCATTAAGACTGCGCCTAGTCCTGTCCCACAAGCATCAGTATAAACGGTAAACGGCTTACTCCCGTCTGGCAATACTAAGACTGGGGCTGAAGTCAAAGCTCTCTTCAAATGTTGGAACGCATCATCACAATCTACGTCCCATGTGAAAACTAGGTTCTTCTTCGTCAAGCATGTCAATGGAGCTGATATCTTTGCGAAGTCTTTGATAAACTTCCTATAGTAGCCAGCCAACCCCAAGAAACTTCTCACTTCGGTAGCATTTTTAGGGACCTTCCAATCTTGGATGGCCACCACCTTCGCGGGATCTACAGCTATCCCTTCTTTGGAAACCACGTGTCCTAAGAACCGTACTTCTTTCCTCCAAAAGTGACACTTAGAAAATTTAGCTTTAAGCTTATGCGCTCGTAGGGTCTCCAACACTTTCCTAAGATGTAGGGCATGCTCTTCTTCACCCTTAGAAAAGATCAAGATGTCATCTACAAAGACTACCACAAATTTGTTAAGGTACTCCCTAAACACCCTACTCATCAAATCAACAAAGTATGCAGGGGCGTTTGTCAAACCGAAGGGCATCACTAGCCATTCATAGAAACTGTCCGGAGTCCTAAAAGCAGTCTTGTCTATGCTATCCTCAGCCACTCTCAACTTATGGGACCCAGTGGCTAAGTCCAACTGCGAAAACACTAAGGCGCCAACTAACTGATCGAAGAGATCGTCAATCCTTGGCAGTGGGTGTCTGTTCTTCTTAGTAAGTTTATTAAGTTCTCTATAGTCCACACACAGTCTAAGGGACCCATCCGCCTTCGTGGCAAATACTACTGGAGCACCCCACTCCGATATACTTCGTCTTATGAACCCCTTCTCAAGCAACTCCTTCACTTGCTTATCGAGTTCCCTCCTTTCTTGTGGAGCCATGTGGCGTACTGGCAAAGATACTGGTTTCGCATTATCCACAAGATATATTCGCAAATCTATCTCCCGCTTCGGAGGCAAGCCCTTCACCTCCTCAAACACATCCGAATATTCTCAGACCACTCTAACAGATCGTAGATTTTCCTCAGACGCGTCAAGCGATTCTAGATAACTTAACATAACCGAATTTATGGGATTACAAAAGATTTCGAGAGTGTTGCCAAGGCGAGTCACGAGCCTAACTACTCTCCTTTCACAATCAAGAACGACCCCATTTCTTGATAACCAATCCATTCCTAAAATTAGCCCATAGCCCGTGAAGCCCAACACATAAGCATCACATCTAAATTCAACGCTAAGTATGGAAATTTTCAAATCCAAACACATCATGGACAAATAAGCTGAGCCCCCTATTGGATTCGAAAAAACTAAGGGATCCTCTACTAAACTGGTGTTTAAGTGCAGTGATTCAACTAATGATGTAGAGATAAACGAATGTGATGCACCCGAATCGAATAAGGTACGGACAGGATGATCAAACAGAAAAACTAAGCTTTCAACAGAAATGGTTCTACCTCGTTCTTGCAGCGGTGGGACCACGAGAGCCTGAACTTGTCCCCTAGCCTGCCCTGGTGCCATAAGAGCCTGCACCTGTCCTCCCGAGGTAGCTCCTGCCCTCTGCCCCTTCTTTGGGCAGTCCTTCACTAAATGTCCCGCATCGCCACAATGAAAACAGCCTGTCTTCTTTTTCTTTCGGCAATCCTTGCTGAGATGGCCTGGGGTTCCACAGTTAAAGCACTTCTTCTTTCCCTTGCCATTATTGTCTTTTCCACCCTTCTTGTTTTGCTGTTGTGGTTTCTTCTGATCCCCCTTCTTCTCGGGTGCCTTATCAGCTCTAGCGCTTTTCTCCTCATGCATGAGCGCCATTTCTACTAACTTCTCAAAGGTGGCCCCCATCGGGATGTGGGTCATAGCCCACCCTTGCAATGGTTCATTCAAGCCATTCACGAACCTTAGAGCCTTCTTCTCTGACGTGTTTACTAAGTCTAAGCCAAACCTTGCTAACTGATTAAATTTATTGACATATTCTTTCACTGATGAGCTTCCTTGCTTCAATGTCAAGAACCTTTCCATATATAGATTTTCTTCCACCCTTGAGAGAAACTTTGCCTCGAACCTACGTCTGAAATCCGCCCAAGAGTCAACAGGACGCTCCCCATTAGTGACCTCCCACCAAAACGTGGCCTCTCCCTTCATCAACCAAGCTGCTAAACGAACTCTCCTCCCTTCTTCTACTTCAAAGATTTCTAGCAATTCTTCCACCTCCTTAAGCCAATCTCTAGCTTCCACAAACGTTTCTGACCCTTGAAATGGTTTTCCATCCATAGCCTTGAATTCCTTGCACGTCTTTGCAAAAGTATCTACGCGGGGAGGAGGAGGAGGAACGGGTGCAACTAGTGGTGGAGGATCATTGGCTGGACCTGTAGCGGCCCTAGCCTCCAATAGCCTCCTATACCATCCTGGTATAGTTACACCGTCGGGTAGATTAAGATCTTCAGCCATGCTAAAACGAAAAAGGAAAGATTCAAAATGGAGAATTCGAAAGATAAAGATATGTGGCTATTGGGGATTATGTTTTTCTTAAAAACTTTTCTCTTTAAATTTCTCATTAAAACATGTTTTTGAAAACACTTCTTCCAAAAATAACTATTTTTCTAAAGTATTTTTATCTGTTCTGGTAACCTTAAGCTCTGATACCACGTGTAACACCCCACGTCCATTAATGTCACTCACAAAGGGAATGCATTAACTTCCATGGAGGTTATAAGTGAATATAGAATAGAAAAATTACAACAAGACAGATAATAAATAGTACTTGGAAATCTAAAACTTCATTTTATTGCAGCGGAAATTAAACATGTTTGTTACATCATAAAACCATAGATCATAACCAAGTACAATATCTGTTAGCCCACTTTGTGAACTGGTCAACACAAAGTCAAGATGTGAAATATTGAAGAACTTGGGAAGCACTGAAGCGGGTCGGATCGAAGCAATGTAGCGGTTCGGATCGGTGAACTATTGCGGTTGGAATCAGAGAGGCACAGCTGTTCGGATCGGAGAACAACCTACTTCCAGTTGGATCGGAAAGCTACCTGCTACGAAGACAGATCGAAACGGAGTGAAAGAGAATGAAGACTTAGCCTTGGGACAAAACCGGATCGGATCGGATATCCCGATCCGAACCCCTCCTGTACACTCTTCCGATCCAAACCCATCTTCCACGTCATTCTCCTGCATGATCGCCTGGTTATTCGGAGCGGCTATGACCAGTTCCTACCCACAACGTCCACTGCTCTGATGCGTTGTCAACACAGAAATCCATCCGAACCCGAGGCTAATGGGATGGATGATACGTGGCTTCGATCCGGATCGGGTTCTGAGCGAATTTTCACCTATAAATACCCTGTCTGGAGACAATGAAAAGGATCCTTTTTCTGGCACTTTGAGAGTTCAACCACCTTCATAACCCGAATTCCAGCACTCCCGGAAAATCCAAATCTTCTTTCATTATTTGTTTTTAGACAATTGAGTGAATGTAAGTGAGTTGTGAGAGAAATTCAGCGAATATTTCATTGTAATTGCAACTACATCATTGAAAATAGTGAAAGACAAGTGGACGTAGGCATTTCTTCGCCGAACCACTATAAATCCTGTGTGTTCATTTTACTTTTGATCTTATTTCATTCTGTTTTTAGTCAATTTGGGTGTTAGAACACTTTTTGGTCTAACATTTTGGTGCTTTCACTGAGAACCATCTGAATTCTCCGTTTTTCGGGATTATCGTTCTACTTTTTGGACCGTTGAGTTCAAAGAAGTTAATCCTCAAGTTTCGACGCTCTTGGATATTTGTTGAATTGATTGTTGAAGAACCATGGCCGAAGGAAAAGGCAAAGAAGTTCAATCTAGTCGAGGAAATGGAGTTGGAGAAGATCAGCAAAATGCGGTCGTGACAAGGTCTCGTGGGCAGAGCTCAGCAGCCGGACGAACCGATACAGGAAACCCGAACTGCCTTCAGGGGGAGAGCTCCGATCCGATCCGGGTAGGAGATTCTGAAGCAGTGCATTCCCCCAACCTGAACCGACCCGAGCAACTTGCCCTACACCGACCCGACTTGGCTTTCCAGCTCCGACCCGAACAGGCTTCCCAGCTCCGACCCGACCCGATTTCCCATCTCCGAACCGACCCGTCGCTTGGTGATGTTGGAACCTCTACTCGAGCCCCCACAAATGCTCCGATTCCAGCCACCAGGGTCAATGATCAGGTCAATCCATCCGCGCCCATCACTCAAGGAGATTTCTCGCGCCTACTTGACATGCTTGAAAGTACTAGAGAGGCTATGAAAATCCACGAGCGCACCAACCTCATGATGCAAGAGAATATGAGACTCATGAGAAAGGAAATTAGCGAACTCCGAAGACAGAGAACCCCATCCCCGGTTCGTCACACACCAGTGGATCAGTCTTCTTCTTCCGAGGAAGAGCGGCCCCGTGAATGAAGGCCGCTCGAACGACCTCAGAATTTGGAGCAGCTGACATTCGGATCTTTGGGGTCTCGCGAGGATATTGCATGAGCACTAGGAAACAATGATCCCACTCAGGGGCAAAGGCTCCAGTCCCCTCCTCCCGAGATCGATCGGGAGCGTAGGGAATGGAATAGAGCAGAAGCAGCTCAAAGAAGAAGGGCATCTCCTGAACAAGAGCCCAGAAGGAACCCGGATACCAGGGTCAGGGAACCTGAACGGCCCCTAACTAATGCTGATGTACAGGCAATGGTACGCCGGATTATGTCCGAGAGCTGGAACTATACCAATGAAGATTATGGCATTGAGCGAAGCCATACTCCTTTCACTGACGACATCCTCGACGTTCAGTTTCCCCGGCGTTTTAACCTGCCACAGACGGACAAGTACAATGGGAGAACTGATCCAGGACAGCATTTGATGCGATACTCGTGGCTTATGAATGCTGCTGCTGCTCCTGATGCAGTGAAGTGTAAGGCATTCCCGATCTATTTAGAAGATGTGGCGCTGTTATGGTTTACCCGACTTCCCCCTCGTTCGGTATCGAATTATAGGGAATTGAGCGAACGTTTTATGAATCAGTTCCGACTCCATACCCGAAAGTCCAAAAGTGTTATTGAATTATCAAGAATGAAGCATGCGCCAGGAGAGTCTTTGAGGTCATATCTTGACCGTTTTAACTTAGCTGTGACTGAAGTTAGTGACCCGCATGAGCCCACCATCTTGATGGCATTAAAGGAAGGAGTCGATCCTGAATCCGAGTTTGGAGATTACCTTTCTAGGAAGACACCCTCCACAAGAGAGATATTCTATGAAAAGGCCGATATTTATTTAAGACGAGAGGAGGCCAGGGCAAACCGAAAGAGGAAGTCTGAAGCGGCTTCAAAAGAAAATGTTCAGAGTAACATCGCCGTGAAGCAGTCTGGGGAAAGTTCCGGAAAAGTTGAAGTGAATGTGGGGAACAAGAGTGGAAACGACAATTCTGGAAACGGGGGCAACAACAATAACCGTAATGCGAACGGTAACAGAAGAAATAGAAATAGAGGAAGTGATCCCAGCAAAAGGACCCGATTCCAGACTTATGAGAATTATACACCGTTGAACGACACTCTGGAGAACATTTACCTGGATACATACAATGTTTTGCAATATAAAAGACCGCCACCTCGTGACTCGACAGAGAAAGAAATGGCAACTGGGAAGTTTTGTTTGTTTCATGGAACTCATGGCCATTCAACCAATGAATGTCGGCATTTGAGAGACGTGATTGAGAAGCTGTTGCGCGAAGGGAAACTGGATGAATATAAGGTTGCCCCGAGGGACAGGGGGCAAGGAGAGCAGGCTCCAAAACAGATTCAATCTGCTCCCAAGCCTACAGCGCAGCAGAAAGGCAAGGGAATTGTTATCAACTCCATAGTGGGTGGACCTCACCCAGCAATCCGTAGTTTTAGAGCAATGGATCAATATGTGAATGCTTCCAAGAACGTAGATGTGAATGAAGGTGATGATTTGGAAGATATCGCCCCCATAAAACAACAGAAGACAATGTTTGACGATGTGGTATTCCGCAGCAGAGATAATACTGGGATCCAATCACCCACTGATGATCCGTTGGTCATTACTACCACCATTGGGCCGGCCTTGGTTCATAAGGTATTAGTAGACAACGGAAGTTCTGTTAATATTTTATATAAAAGTCATTCGATCAGATGAAGCTTGAATCTGAAGATTTGAAGCCATGTGAAGGATGGATCAGAGGCTTCAACGGGGCGTCAACAGCTCCCATGGGGTACATAGAATTGCCCGTAACCTTGGGGAGAGGAGAACGCCGAAGAGTGCGGATGCTTCAGTTTGTAGTGTTGGACGTAGATTCGCCTTATAATGCATTTTTGGGGAGGCCTGCCCTTGCTGAGTTCAGAGCTTGCATCGCCCCTTGGTGTTTATTGCTTAAGTTCCCAACTGAAGCCGGAACTGGAGTAATGAGAGGGGATCAAGTTTCCGGACGAGCCTGCTATGTTGCCGAATTGAAGATGTTGATGAAAGGACTTAACATCGAGAGTAAAGATGCCTCGCCTCCCCCAAAGGGGGGCTCGGCATAGCAATTAGAGAGATCAACCCCGAAGGAGTTGCCCAAAGGAACGCCTGAAGACCTGGATCCCAGAAAAGACGAGGAACCAGAAACTAGAAATGCAACTCCTAATGAAGCGACAGTGGAAATTCCCATTGATGAAGCTGATCCAACAAGAGTCTTGAAGACTGGATCTCAATTGGATCCACATCGGGCCAAAGAACTAACGGACTTCTTGAAGGCGAACTTGGACGTGTTTGCCTGGACCCACGCTGACATGTGTGGGATATCGCCATCCATCATAAGTCACACACTAAATGTAAACCCGAAACATCCGCCTGTGAAGCAAAAGAGACGTATGTTGGGCCCAGAGAGGTCGGCTTCTCTCAAAGAAGAAGTGGAGAAGCTGAAACAAAACGGATTTATTTGAGATTCGACATATCCCGACTGGATATCGAATCCCGTCTTAGTAAAGAAGCTGAATGGAAAGTGGCGGACTTGCATTGATTTTTCAGATTTGAACAAAGCTTGCCCAAAAGATAGTTTCCCACTTCCCAGGATTGACCAGCTTGTAGATTCGACAGCGGGTCATGAACTTCTCTCTTTCATGGACGCATATTCTGGGTACAACCAAATTCCTATGCACGTGCCAGATCAAGAGCATACGAGCTTCATTACAAATTTGGGATTATATTGTTATGTTGTAATGCCATTCGGATTGAAAAACGCCGGAGCCACTTATCAGCGCTTGGTGAACAGAATGTTTTATAATCAAATATGGAAGACTATGGAAGTTTACGTGGATGATATGCTTGTCAAATCGAAACAGTCCTCCAGCCATACGTAAGACTTGGCAGAAATGTTTGGTATCCTGCGAAAGTATCGGATGAAGTTGAATCCTTTGAAATGTTCATTTGGAGTGGCATCGGGAAAATTTCTAGGCTTCATTGTGAGTTCCCGATGAATTGAAATCAATCCTAGCCAAATAGCAGCGATTAGAAACATTGAAGAGCCGAGGAGAATTAAAGACGTCCAAAGTCTTGCGGGGAAAGTAGCTGCGTTGAGTAGGTTTATCTCCAAAGCCACGGATAAATGCGTCCCGTTCTTTGATTTGATTAAAAGGGGAAAGAAGAACTTTGAGTGGACTCCGGATTGTGTTGAGGCCTTTCGAAATTTATTGGAACTACTAGAAAAACCGCCGATTTTGTCAAAGCCAGTGGATCACGAAGAATTGTTTGTTTACTTGGCAGTCTCGGCTCACGCCGTTAGCACAGCCCTAGTTCGAGAAGAAAACAAAGTGCAAAGGCCAGTATATTATGTAAGCAAGAAATTAGCAGCGGCAGAGCGCAACTACCCAAAGATTGAGAAGCTCGCTTACAGCCTCCTAATCGCATCCCGAAAACTTCGTCACTATTTCCAAGCTCATCCAATAACCATATACACTGACCAGCCCCTGAGGCAGGTGTTGCAGAGACCCGAAGCATCGGGAAGGTTGATCAAATGGAATATAGAATTAAGTCAGTTTGATTTAAATTTTCAACCACGAAGGTCGATCAGGGGGCAAGCTCTGGCAGAATTTATTGCAGAGTTCACTATCCCAGAGGAGGAAGTGATCAACGACAAAGTGGTCAAGTCCAAAGATGAGTTAAAGATAGATCCATGGAAGCTATACACAGATGGAGCCAAGAACGACCGAAGGTCCGGAGCTGGAATCGTCTTAGTCACTCCTGAAGGACGGTCGTTATATTACGCCCTACGATTAGAATTTTCGGCGAATAACAATGACTCCGAGTACGAAGCCCTGATTGCCGGGCTGAAGCTTGCTAAAGACTTTGGAATAAAAATGTTGGACATATTCTGTGACTCCAAAATCGTTGTTTGCCAAGTGCGAGAGGAATTTGTGGCTCGGGGACCTCGACTTATCGCCTACCTCGGGAAAGTGAGAGAGCTATTGAGCAACCTGGAGCGGTACAGTATAACACATATCCCAAGAGCCGAAAACCAGAAGGCAGACAGGCTGGCAAAGCTAGCTAGTTCCGACAATCCAGAAGAAACTGAAATAATTCCAATCGAAACGTTGGAATCACCAAGCTTTGAGTCAATGGAAATTGAGTTCGCTTTCGAAGCGGAACCAGAGAAGGAGTCGTGGATGACCCCAATTAAGAACTTCCTTAGGAATGGGACACTCCCATCAAAGAAGAGTGAGAAAAGGGCTGTAGTTCGCAAGGCTACCAGATATGTCATGCAAGATGATAGTCTTTATTGGCAAGGATTTTCTATGCCCCTGTTACGATGTATAGCACACGACGACATCAAACGTGTACTAAGAGAAGTGCACGAAGGTGAGTGTGGAGATCATACAGGAGGTCAGACTTTAGCAAAAAAGATATTGCGATATGGATACTTCTGGCCCACAATTAATAAAGATGCAGCTGATTATTCACGACGCTGCGATAAGTGCCAGAGATTCGCCAAAATCCCCAGAGCACCGTCGACCCAACTCAAATCGATGGTGAGTCCTTGGCCATTTGCCACGTGGGGAATTGATATCATTGGAGTTCTACCGATTGCTAAAGGAGGAGCGAAATATGCAATAGTCGCTGTGGACTATTTTACGAAGTGGGTGGAAGCTGAGCCCTTAACCAAAATCATGGCAAGAAAGGTGATAAGTTTCGTGGTTAGAAATATTATATGCCGGTTCGAGATCCCAAGGACCATTATAACTGACAACGGAACCCAGTTTGATGGTACTGAATTCAGAAATTTCTGCCAGAAGTATAAGATCGACAAACGATACACCGCGGTTGCTTATCCGCAGTCGAACGGGCAAGTCGAAGCAATAAACAAAGTAATAAAATCCATCCTCAAGAAACGGTTAGAGCGCGCAAAGGCAAAATGGGTTGACGAATTGCCCTTAGCTTTGTGGGCATATCGAACAACATTTAAGACGGCTACCGGTCATACCCCTTTCTCTCTCTCTTTTGGTTCAGAAGCAGTAATTCCAGTAGAGCTTGAAGTCCCTTCCCACCGGGTGACATATTATGACCCGATGACGAATCGGGCACTCTTACTCGAGTCTCTTGATGAAATCGAAGAAAAAAGGGACGAAGCGGATTTGCGTGCGGCAAGACATCGACGTCAGATGGCACGCTATTACGACAAAAAAGTTCGCCTTAGGACTTTTGAACCAGGAGATTTGGTGCTAAAGAGAGTCTTTCCATCCCTTCCTCACCTCGGTCCAAAGTGGGAAGGACCCTTTGTCATCCAACGGAAACTTGAAAAAGGAACCTTCAAGTTAACGACCGTAGATGGTGAAGAAGTCCCTAGGGCATGGAATGCCCAACACTTGATGCGATATTTGGATTAGAAATGTTGTACTCTTTGTTATTTTTCTTATGAACTCTGTAATAAGGCACGACTTGCCTTGGGAAAATCTGATGATATGAATAAAGGACTATAAAGTGGATGTAGGCTACGACTTAGCTGAACCACTATAAAAATATGTGTTATTTACTTTTATGCATTGTATATATACATTCATCGACTATTCTGTTGTGACTATGGAATATAAGATGATTCAAAACCTGAAAAGGTTGAAAACAGTTTAAACGTAAGAAAAAGCACAATGACTATTTGTGCGACAAGACATAAAAGAATGAGAAAACGACATTCTTAACTCTAACTCTCCAGAGAGAGAGTATAAAAGCGTCTCCGACTGAGCGCTAAGAAAGAAATCATTCCCCGCTGAAGGATCGGGGAGTGAATAAATTGCTGAGCTCGAACTCTAACTCTCCAGAGAGAGAGAGTATAAAAGGACGGGAAGACGACGTCCTCTGAGGCGTGAAGGTGCATCCAGACAAGAGACTGCCTCAGTAAGAACTCTAACCTGAGTATAAGACAGGAGAGTATAAAAGAAATGCCAGAAAAAACGACAGGCATTGACGACACAGAAAATGCAATCCCGTCAGAAAATCGGGAGCATTCAGATTGCTTTATTAAACCTTAAATAATTTTTTGAGATTGACTGGGGGCATATATGTATACACATATTTCCTCCCTCCGTAACTTCATTTCATAGCTATAGTATGACATGCATTTTTACATAAGTGCAGAACTACTGACAGACAAGCATTGCAAAAAACGGATAACAGCCCATGAAAATGAAGATATTCGTCCTTAAGGACTTCATCAATAGTCAGGAATTTCTGGTCGCCATTAAGAAGCTGGTGCATCCGGTCAAAGAACACTTGATCTGATATTTGTTTTGGGTTGTCGACTGCAAGCAAAAAGAAAAACAAGTTAAGGCGATGACTCGAGTGTATAGAGCCCAGACTTAGAAAATCAGTGCTTTACTTGATTTCGTCCACCTCCTGGCACACCCAGGCTGTCGCTTCACATAAAACCATTCCAGTCTGGAATCTCCAGCTTTACTGCTGAATGGCGCTGAGATTATCTTCCTCTTAGGAACAGACTCAAAATAGCAGAAAGAAGGAGTCTCTCGAGTTCGATGCTTGAAGTTATAGAAGAAATGAATGTCATCGAAAGTGAGATCTATGCCTAAGATCTCACGGTATGCTATGTATAAAGTGTGTAAGTAGGCATAAGAATTGGGATGCAGCTGCATGGGGGCAATCCGCATTTGTCTTAGAAAATCAACGATGAAGGGAGAAAATGGAGGGATAGCACCGACCATGCACATCAACCGAGTGATTGTCATATATCCTTCTGGAGGGTTGTGGGGACGGTCAGTTCTCGAAGGCACCAGGGTGTCCCTTTTCATTATCCCGTATTTTAAACAAATTCGGATAAGCCGGCCGTTGTCGATTGTTAATTCAACAGAATCTTGGGGTGATTCCAGTATGACAGCCGATTCAAACTCATCAGGAGCCCGGTCGTCACCTATCCCTCCTTCCTCTTCAAAACCTAGGGAAACTTCATTCTCTGAAGACACCTCGTCACTTTCACGATTTCTGACCTCGTAGTCCGAACCCTCATTATTCCATTCTGGATCCGACGGAGAAGATATGTCCTCGAGAGTATTTTTGTTGGAGGTTTCCGGGGCCTCTTTCTTCTCAGCTAGTCTGGAAGAGCGTCTGGGTCTCATGGTCATAAAACTATTGAAGAAGCAATAGCACAAATTAGAGAAAATTAGCCCGTATCCCCCCGTGCATGTGTGCAAACTAAAGTGTAAACAATGTATGCGGAAAGTGCAAAGTAAATGTTTAAAAGTGCGACGAAAAAGTTTGGCAAATTATAAAGAGTTGAAGTAGTTCTTGAGGTCCAGTTACGTTTGTAAGGCACTATCCTAACTGTCCATTAGGTTGAAGATTATGCCAAAAATTGATTGGGCCAGTTAAACAAGTTTTTATGCATTAAGGTGAACTGCTCTTCGGTTCGGTTCGGGCGCGTTTATGGGGATCGGATCGGAGGTGCGGCCTCGACTTGAGCTCGGATAAACTGTGGAACTCAGAAATCAAAATCGGATCGGTTCGGAGGTAGAGTCCCCTGACGGTTCGGGTCGGATCACGTAGTCATACTTCTCCTCCTTTTATCTTACGGTCCGACCCGATCCGGTTAGGTAAGCTCCCTTTCCCCCTTCTTTAAATACTTACTCCGACCCGATCCGATCTCCTGGATTTCTTTTCTTTTCCCTTTCTGTACTTGCCCCGACCCGGTCCGACTTCCTGAACTTCCTTCCTTTTTCCCTTATTTTTTTCACCTTCCATATCCCTCCGAATCGAACCGATTCCCTACTATCTTCTTCTTCTCCTCCATCCTCTTTCCTCCCTAGCCAACGCCAAAGCCAATCTCGTGTCAACCACCCAAACCAAAGCCAAGCATTTATGCGCTGGCACATGCAACAACTGATTCTAATTCCCTCCGTTACAACCTCGAGATGGCGACGAGGCTATTAACAACGATGACGAGGGGGGTCACGTTGTCGAGGTTGTCCAATTTTCATACTCAAATCGTCCTAATCATCTACGAATCCGAATCGAGAGCAATTAAAGAAGGAATTATCTAAAGATTTGTAACCTACCGATGTAATTACTTCGGGAGTTAAAAGGAATTTCGATGCGTCAGAAGTTTAGGTTTTTTCGTTTTGCAGAACTTGGGGAGCGGTAAAACAGTAAAAGTGAAAGAAGGAAGAAGACTCAGCTTATATAGAGGAGTAGAGTGTCCATTCGTCTCCCCATTCGGATCGGACCGACAGTCCAGTAGCAGATCCCTATTCGGATCGGATCGATAGTCCAGAAGCAAAGTTTGGCCCAATAGTCCAATGAAAAATAGAAAGAAGAAGGAGTCTGTTCGGATCGGAACCCGAACCGAACCGAATTCTTTAGCTCAACAACGAATTAAATTGAAACTTGAAGAAAAAGATGAAAACACACGGAAAATCAAAAGAAAAATTACCTCGAAGAGCGCTGTGCAACGATAGTCAAAGCATGCTCCATCTCCAACAGAAGCATCCTTTGAGGGGGCAAAATGTTAGCCTACTTTGTGAACTGGGCAACACAAAGTCAAGATGTGAAATATTGAAGAACTTGGGAAGCACTGAAGCGGGTCGGATCGAAGCAATGTAGCGGTTCGGATCGGATAAAGTTTGCTGTTCGGATCGGTGAACTATTGCTGTTGGAATCAGAGAGGCACAGCTGCTCGGATCGGAGAACAACCTACTTCCAGTTGGATCAGAAAGCTACCTGGTACGAAGACAGATCGGAATGGAGTGAAAGAGAACGAAGACTTAGCCTTGGGACAAAACCGGATCGGATCGGATATCCCGATCCGAACCCCTCCTGTACACTCTTCCGATCCGAACCCATCTTCCACGTCATTCTCCTGCATGATCGCCTGGTTATTCGGAGCGGCTATGACCAGTTCCTACCCACAATGTCCACTGCTCTGATGCGTTGTCAACACAGAAATCCATCTGAAACCGAGGCTAATGGGATGGATGACACGTGGCTCCGATCCGGATCGGGTTCTGAGCGAATTTTCACTTATAAATACCCTGTCTGGAGACAATGAAAAGGATCCTTTTTCTGGCACTTTGAGAGTTCAACCACCTTCATAACCCGAATTCCAGCACTCCCGGAAAATCCAAATCTTCTTTAATTATTTGTTTTTAGACAATTGAGTGAATGTAAGTGAGTTGTGAGAGAAATTCAGCGAATATTTCATTGTAATTGCAACTACATCATTGAAAATAGTGAAAGACAAGTGGACGTAGGCATTTCTTCGCCGAACCACTATAAATCCTGTGTGTTCATTTTACTTTTGATCTTATTTCATTCTGTTTTTAGTCAATTTGGGTGTTAGAACCACTTTTTGGTCTAACAATATCCATCTTCATAAAAACAAAATACATAATCCCATTACATAAATAGCCATTAAAAAGATAATAAGCTGGACATTACTTCAACAGTCCAAGATTTCCAAAGAGAGATGAAGCAATTCAATCAAACTCCACTAGAGCTAGGCCCAACCGGAGGACCTAGAGGGGGAAAAACGATAGAAATGGAGGGGGTCAGACATAAAGTCTGGCGAGTATGATAATTCTAACAATACTATTATCAAAATAACTAGACTAAGGCATAAGCTGGAAGACAAGTAAATGTCTATGAACTCTTAGGAAGATAAAGATAGCGTTTAAGATAACGTTAAAGATAACGGTAAAGGCACACCTAATTACTAACGAATGATTACTACACTGCAACGCACATTACTACACTGCACCACACCAGTCACCCTATAGTTTGATCCCACTTGCTTCACACAGAAACTTTATAAATAGCCTTGCGTCCCCCTAGCTGACTACATAGGTGTCGTCTTCCCCTATCTCCACTAGGTGTACCCCACTACCCACTTTGGATCGGCTCCCTACTCGTAGATACCCGTGTTGGCCCTATAGTGGGGTGTATCACTCCCCTAAAGTGGCAACCCGATACAACTTGAGAATGCACGGCTTATACCTACACGATGCAACAACGTCTTACCTACCAGCCCGGGTCCACACATGCATATGAAACCGGTTGTACTTGCGTTGCCACCGCTCCCCGTTTTAGCCTCTTACAGTCGAACCCAGCATGCGTGTCCCGTCCTCGACTTGGGTCGAGCCCACAAAGATACATTTGGGATACGGGTCGAAATGGCCCCCACAAGCTACCCACCTAAGCTTGTCACTAGTATATCCCACTTAACCCTCTTAGTCATGTTCATTTACATGTGTGTTTGGTTAAGTCTTACTAATCGAATTTCACATGCCACTAAGGGCACCCCCTAGATTCCTCATTCCACCCAAGGCACCTACTTAACCCCCATGTCCCACCTTATATGTTTATCTGGTTAAGTATTTCTTAATTCATTCAGGCCATAACCTCATAAAGACCTCTCACATTAGACTGACATTTATGGCAGCTGGATTTGCCGGGCGGGTCCGGGCAGTCTTACACCATAAAGAGTCTAACCTCGTGTCTTTACAACCATTATGCTTTAGTTTAGGCCTAAGACCTCTCACATTGGGCTGACATTTGTGACCACTGGATTTGCCGGGCGGGTCCGGGCAGGTTTACGTCACAAACGAGTCCAACCTCGTGTCCTAAGCATTGATTAACACTTAAAATCTTTTACCCCAGTTTTAATAATTCCCTATTCAAATTATTAATTAAGTCAACTTTTAATGATGTCCATAATTGACTCAATTATGGCCATCCACTTATGGCATGCAAAATCATATCAATTGCACCCCAACTTTTTAATATTAAATCCTTAATATTACCCCTACCCCACGTTTATACGTTCGCTTATTCAACGCATAATATAGGCTAGACTTGTATAGTCTAACACCTAGCACAAAGATAAATTATCACAACATATAGACAATTAAAATAAATCTAATCAAAATAGGGGTGAAACTTGCATAAACTACACATGTTAAGGATCAAAAGGTGTCAACTTGTTAAATGTCTCAATTTATATGATATGATCATAGCCCAAATCTATACATAAACTTGCATATGGGGTTTTTAGGCAACATAATGATGGTGTGAACTAGCATAGGATATCACATATGTCATAGCATAATTCTAGATGTCATAATAGATGTCTTGGTATATGTTCATAACTTTTCTAATCAATCTAACTTGCATATGTGACTTGTCATATAGATCAACATAACCCAAACATGATGATTTAATTAATATGAACTAACTAGCATAGATGGTAACATCATGGCCTTTTTAACATGTATGATTCATCACAACTTAGCATAGAAACTTTCAACATACATAACATCATCATAGCATGATTTACAACATATAAGATATCATCATCACATAACATTGGATTTACAATATACATGATAGCAAAAGGGGTTTACAACAACATATATGATAATTCACATCATCTACTCATAATCCATTCATAACTCAACCTAATTAAAATGATAATAATCTTGTTAAGATCATCATACTCACAATTTAGAGAAGAAAAGAGAGAGTTTTGCTTTGCTTTAGGGTTGAGAGAATTCGAATTGAATTTGCTTTTCTTCTTTCTTAGTTGGCGGCGGCTCCATTGATTTCCATGGCGATGGTATGACGGTAACTATTCTATTTTAATTAGGTTTAGGGTTAGCATTAGGATGTATTTATAGGTGTAGGAAGTTATTTAGGACCATTAGATTAACCCTGAACCATGAGAACCAATCAAATGCAAAATCTGCATTTGAGCGAATCGGCCCACGGGTTGACAGCCAAACACCCTGGATTAACCCCTAGTCGACCCAGCAAGGCTCGGGTCGACCTCAAAAATGGGCCGGTTCGGTTATTCCCCCTCCCAATTCGTTGTTTTGAACTTTTTCGCATATTTATTTATTTAATTTTTAATTTATATATATATATATCAATATATATATATTTCTCTGCGCAACCCATTTCACTTAATTCTTTTCTAAAAATTAAGTATACTTTAATTTGTGAATTTTAATGTTATAAAATTACGGGGTGTTACAATGTCTCCAATGGGTAGCTTCCATTTGCAGATGGATTTCTTTTATATCAGTTAAGTGGCAAGTAGTCCTAACATATTTGGAGGAATTCCGGATTTTGGTTTCGTTCGGACCTAGAACGGACTTGTATGGATTATGTGTTTGACATTGTAATTAACTACATAGCAACTGATTTTTGTTAAATATATATCTATTTGATGGCAAAGAATTTATTCTCTTAGCTTAACACCCTTCTCTAAGACGTACAGTATTAGAGGTTATATATGGTAGATATCAGTTATGTACTATGAATTAACAATGTGGCATACTTAAGTTATGAGCTAGTGATGATCAATGCATGACTTATTGAAGCGTAGCTTTGTGTATAACGAGACTTCGGCAAGCCTCACAACTCGAAAATGGCCAAAATAGGAAAGATGCAGCAAGGTTAAGGGTAGTCATTTCCTTCTAAATAAAGAAGTGTACCACGATATGTAAATAAGATATTGCTTATGTGGTGACTTCTACTTATGTGGAGGTTGATGTTGCGAGGCCTCGGTGAAAGGTTGGTAACGACTGGGGAGTGATATACTCAGGCGTGCTCTAAGTTACCTAGTTACAGAGGTAACCCGGCCTTGTGTTGGCAGAGAGCCCGGTTGGCCCTCGGGGCGTCCCTCTAGAAGTGTACCCATCGGTTCAGTAATGAAGTTCTTTTGCCTGGTCATTTGTCAGAAATCCATTCTCCGCTACTAGCTTTTACGATTTCAGTTGTATAGCCTTTTGGTTACCAACATGAATATGTTAACATAGTGGTATGGGGTATTATGTTGGCCAAGAATGATACATTTATTTGCGAAATTGATTTTCATGCTATGCACCAATAATAATATCAAAATTGTTTTCCGCTTATCAAGCATGTTTGACTATCATAAGGAGAAACCTCTCCCATGTATGCATTGTGCGTGTGCCATGAGACCTTATGTTAGTTTCATTTTCTAAAAATCATTGCGAATTTTATTGCACATAATATATATTTTGAGTTCTCTCATGACTGACTTGGAGTTTATTTGTTTTTCCACAAAACTCTAGATGCCCATAATTTTCCACACGGGCAGCTTAGAGTCAGGTTTAGTAGTTGTGTTTTGGGGCCTATGTCTTGGAGCATTTTCTAGTGTTTCTTTACTTTGGTGGAGTTAATGTTTTTGAGGAGAACCTTTAGTTGTTTCGGCGGAGCATTTGGTTTTTGTGGAAATCAGTGATTTGGAACTATCTAGGTGAAGATGAAGTTTGGTTTTGGATCACCTTGATTAGTTTGTTTACGATATTACTATGCTATTGTAAATAGTGTTTTACTCTCATGTTGTATCTGTTGTAAACTTTTATGTAATCTCATGTTACATAAATGAGAAGCTGTTTTATTTCATTGCGATTGTTCTAATGTGTTATTTCCCTACACAACTAGGATCCGACATTTGAATTTGCGACATTCTAATACAAGTAGTTATTAAATGTAAATTTTCGAAGTTTGAAATTCTGCTTCATCACATTCGGTATCAGAGCTTTAGTTTATACAAAGCGTTAGGGTATAACCCATTAGATAACTCATTAGGTATGTGGTTAACAATACCCTAGAATGAGTAGAATCCAATGAAATGCAAAGAGTTTAACTGTTTCATAACTCCTTTGGTAATTTGTCTGTATGTTTAACAGCATTTTCATACTATATCCAGATAGGATAAAATGAGCTATAGAGGCAGACATAGCGAAGGAAGCAGTTCCACTACCAATGGTCGTAATGCTACCGCAGTTAATGACATTACGGTTCAAGCCCCGACTCAAACCATATTCAAGTTCTGAACAAGAATTACGCAATATTGGGTGGGAAATCGATTAAGGGATCTGATGATGTTATGGAAGCTCAAGTCTGGATTAACCTGCACGAGAAGATTTTCAGGGGACTTAACCTGGAAGATAACCAGAAGAGGCTGCTAGCTATATGGTGGGAGACTATCATCTAAGGAAATCAGAAGATGATTTTTCATGGAAGGATTTCAAAGAAGTTTTCGAAGAATGTTATATGCCTTCCACAGGAATTTCTAGGATGTACGAAGAATTTATGAATCTCAAATCAGGCGATATGTCTTTCGAGGAGTATCTGAATAAGTGTAACGAGCTTTTTCGCTTTGTTCCTGAGTTGATGAACACTACGTTAAAGAAGAATGAAATATTTATTAAGGGGATGGAGTTGAAGTATCATGAGAGGATGACTGCGCATACTAAGAAATCCAATGACTTGGTATACATAGGGTATAGACATGCTACTATTGATAAGCAGAAGGGTATTAAAGTTAAGAAAGGGAATAGTAACAAAAATTGGAAGAAGAGAATGTTCCATGGGAAGAAGCCTAAACAGAAGGCTGAAAAGAAGGGAACGAACAGAGATCATCTTAAGGATGTTACCTGCTATAATTACTAAGAGTAAGGTCATTATTCCTTAGATTTCAAGAATACGAAGAAGTCGAGGAAGCCAAACCTAGGGTCTGCAGAATTATATTACTACCACAAGCTAGGTCACATGATTAAAGATTGTCCCGTAACGAAGAAAGATGATGTGGAAAAAGTCTGTGCAATCAAGGATGAGCCTTCGACTTTGAAGGATGATAAAGGAAAGGACGTTTTGGAAGGTAATGTTTTTATTTCTGATAAATTAGTCTGAGTTATGTTCGATACTGGTGCCTCACATGGTTTTATCTCAAAAATACTAGTAGAAAAATTAAAACTTAAACCCAAATTTGTTGACTGTAACACCCCGTATTTTTTGTTAACATAAGCTAACGAATTAAATAATACTTAATTTTAAATGTGAGAATCAAGGGAAACGTTTACGCCATTGTGTTCGTCTCGGAATTCTGGTTGAGACAGAGTCCGAGTTAGCATAAATTGGACATCGTATGAAGAAGTTATGGCTGTCGGAAGTTCCCAGAAATTCGAATTTAAATTCAAAAACGAATTCAGACTCAGAACTGGGCAGGGCGGAAAAGTTCCCGCCCAAGGCCAGATCGACCAGGGGGTCGACCTTAGTGTCGACCTCCCCTATACAGGTCGACCTTAATGTCGACCTGGGGGTCGACCTGCCCCCCCTCCCCGGGCAAATCTGAAAGATGACGATTTTGTGACTCAGTGCTGAGTTATTAGGGCTGAGGTGTCACTCTATCTTGACTGAATGGTCTTGATTGATTCTAGATTGATCGGATGGCCGAAATTAATCCTAGATTCCATATAAACACATGTAGACTGAAACCCTAAAACCTAATCAAAATTAGAAACATGGCTGTCATGCTATCACCTTGCAACCTAGAATAGCCGTCATCAATTAGAGGAAAAGTAACGCTAATCAACTCAATTCAACTCAAGTCTATAACAACTACAACAATAAATTTGTCTACTTCAAGGGCGAGCTAAATCAATTTCAGAACTCAGATCCTAGAACTCAAGACCTTCTTTGAGTTGTGAGTTTGATTTCTTTATTAAGATAATTAACAAGTTAATTAGGTTGAGTTATAATTGGGGTTATATGGTTATGTTTATAAAACATTGGGAAAAGTGCGATATTTTGTGAATGTATGCTAGTTGTACATAATGATAGTTTTTGTTGTGAATCCCTTTGTATATACCCAATCATCTATGTTCAACCTGATTCATGTTCGACATCATTGTATATATGCTAGTTTCTATATGAATTGTATACAAGTTTACATGTAAATCAAACAAAGTGACTATATGCACGTTTAGGTAGAAATTGGATTCACATATGCAAGTTTACCCCTTTAGATTTAGATCTATGACATACATAGTTTTATGCAAGTTTGTGACTATGGATTATGCAAATTTTCGGTGAAAACTATATACATATATGCAAGTTTACCCCTTTAGATTTAGATCTAGAACATACATAGTTTTATAAAAGTTTGTGACTATTGCTTATGCAAATTTTGGGTGAAAACTGTATACATATATGCAAGTTTACCCCTTTAGATTTAGAACTATGATATACATAGTTTTATGCAAGTTTGTGACTATGGCCTATGCAAGTTTTGGAATGAAAATTATATTCATATATGCAATTTTTAGGTGAAAAACTATATTTTATATATATGCAAGTTCACACCTTTAGGCTTATGTTTAGATTCATGACAATACCAAGTTTATGCAAGTTATGTTGTAATCCTTATTTGCAAGATTAGATCCATTTTGTGTTTTATGCAAATTTGCGATGTTTCTTCCTTGTTATGTGCTAGACTAATTGCTAGTCTAATATACATATATGTCATTATAAACGAATGAACAACGTGGGGACGATGGGGGTAATATTGAATATACACATACTGAGAATTGGCATCATGGCCTTGAAAAGTCATATAATTAATTTAAGGCGTTAATTAGAAAAATTGGCATTTATGGACATAATTGAGACAATTATGAACATAAGTATATTTGGAATTCATTGACAAATTTGAATAGGGATATTAATCGAGTTTGGGGTTAAATAAAGACGTGTAATAATAAACCGCCTAAGACACGAGGTTAGACTCTTTTGTGGTGTAAGACTGCCCGGACACGCCCACCAAATCCAGCAGCCACAAATGCCAGTCTAATGTGAGAGGTCGAAGGCATGAATTAAATGCATAGCAGTTGTAAAGACACGAGGTTAGGCTCGTTTGTGGTGTAAGACTGCATGGACCCGCCCGGCAAATCCAGCAGCCACAAATGCCAGTCTAACGTGGGAGGTCTTTACAAGGTTACGGTGTTAATGAACTAAGAAACACTTAACCGGACAAACATGTGGTGGGACATGGGGGTTAAGTGTGTGCCTTGGGTGGCATGTGGAGTTAAGAGGGTGCCTTTGGTGGCATGAGAAATACGATTAGATGCACTTAACCAAGATTGAAACAAGTAAGAAGACATGAATAAGAATGGGGTTAAGTGGGGAAAACCTTAGAAGGGACCAAGCATAGGAGGAAAGCATGAGTCATGCATGGGGGGCCTTTTCAAACCAGTAACCCATTAAGTATCTTTATGGGCTCGACCCAAGTCGAGGACGGGACACGCGTACTAGGTTTGATTGTAAGAGGTCAAAACGGGTTAGCGGTGGCAACGCAAGTCCAACGGGGTCATGTGCGTGTGTGGCCCCGGGCTGGTAGGTAAGACGTTGTTGCATCGTGTAGATATAAGCCGTGCATTTTTGGTGGTATCGGGTCGCCACTTTGGGGAGTGATACACCCCACTGTGGGGCCAGCACGGGTATCCACGAGTTAGGGAGCCGATCGAATGGGGGTAGTGGGTACACCTAGTGGAGATAGTGGCAGGCGGCACCTATGAAGGCCGCTAGGGGTACACGAAACTACCATTATCATTATTAAGTTTGGTAGGCGGGATCAACTTTTAGGGTGTTTGGTGTGGTGCAGTGTAGTAATTATCTTATAGTGATTAGGTGCGCCTTTAATGTTATTCTTGTTCATCTTATTTCCTTTGTTTGCTCTATCATACACATTTGTTCACAGTCATTTCCTTATTTTCTAGCTTATGCCTTGTCCTAGTTACTTAATGATTATATTGTTAAAGTTATTCCACTCGCCAGACTTTATGTCTGACCCCTTTGTTTCCACCTCTTTTCTCCCTCCCCCCCCCCCCCCCACCCTCCCCCCAGGTGCTCAGGGCGGGACTAGTACTAGTGGAGCTTGATTTTGGACAGCTTTATCTCTTTCTTCGGAAGTTGCTTGGATCGCTGAAGTAAAAGTTCAGCCTATCTTACTTATGGTTATTCTATGTTGGGGTTATGTCTTCCATTTTCATGTGCTCTGATTTAATCAAGATGGATATTATGTACTTGACTCTAGTCTTTAGGTTTTTTGATGATGTAACCAAACCTATTTGTTTACCGTTGCAATGAATAAAGTTTTAAATTTTTAAGTACTGTTTTATATCTGTCTTGTTGTTAAGTTTCTGTTCTATACACACTTAAAACGCTCCATGGAAGTTAATGCATTCCCTTTGTGAGTGACATTAATGGACGTGGGGTGTCACACGTGGTATCAGAGCTGAAGGTTACCAGAACAGATAAGATATTTTGAAAAACTATTTTTCGAAAACATGATATAAAGAAATACTTTCAAAAGTATGTTTTGAGTAGAATATCTTCAAGAGAAAAGTTTATTTTAAAAAAGCATAACCCCAAGAGCCATATGTCTTTCTTTCAAATTCTTCGTTTGAATCTCTTCATTTTCTTTTCAGCATGTCTGGAATTCCCGAGATACCCGAGGGGATACCGATACCAGGATGGTTTAGAAGGTATCTGGAAGCTAGGACCCATGTCGCAGGCCCAACAAATGCTCCTCCTCCTCCTCCCCGTGTTGACACTTTCGCAAAGATATGCAAGGACTTTTGGGCAATGGGCGGGAAACCTTTTCACGGGTCGGAAACTTTTGTTGAAGCTCGAAATTGGCTAAAGGAGGTGGAAGAACTGTTTGGAATCTTTGAGGTAGAAGATGGAAGAAAGGTCTAGTTAGCTGCCTAGTTAATGAAGGATGAGGCCTCGTTTTGGTGGGAGGTTACTAATGGAGAGCGTCCAGTTGGTACATAGCCGGATTTCAGGCGTAGGTTTGAAGCGAAGTTTCTCTCACGGGCTGAAGAGAATCTATTCATGGAAAGGTTTTTGGCATTGAGGCAGGGGAATCTATCAGTGAAAGAATACGTCAACAAGTTCAATCAGTTGGCAAGATTTAGCTTGGACTTGGTGAATACACCCGAAAAGAAGGCCCTGAGATTTGTTAAGGGTTTGAACGAGCCACTACATGGGTTAGCTATGACCCACATCCCAATGGGGGCCACCTTTGAGAGACTAGTTGACATGGCGCTTATGCATGAAGAGGAGAAAGGCGCCAATGCTAATAAAGCACCTGAGATGAGAGGGGATCAAAAGAAACCACAACAGCAGAACAAGAAGGGTGGTAAAGACAACAATGGTAAGGGAAAGAAAAGATGCTTTAATTGTGGGACATCAGGCCATCTAAGCAAAGACTGTAGGAAGAAGAAGAAGACTGGTTGTTTCCACTGTGGCGAGGCAGGACATCTGATTAAGGACTGCCCAAAGAAAGGGCAGAGGGCAGGGCCTACCTCTGGAGGGCAAATTCAGGCTCTCATGGCACCAGGGCAGTCAAGGGGGCAGGTCTAGGCTCTCGTGGTCCCACCGCTGCAAGAACAAGGTAGAACGATTTCCGTTGAAAGTTTAGTTTATCTTTTCGATCATCCTGTTCGCACACTCTTTGATTCTAGCGCATCACACTCTTTTATATCCACTACTTTAGTTGAGACACTACACCTAAACACAAGTATCGTAGAGGGTCCCTTAGTTGTTTCAAATATAATTGGGGGCTCAGCCTATTTGTCGATGATTTGTTTGGATTTGGAAATTTCTATACTTAGCATTGGGTTTAGATGTGATGCTTATGTTTTGGGCTTCACGGGCTATGGGTTAATTTTGGGCATGGATTGGCTATCCAGTAATGGAGCCATCCTAGATTGTGAAAAGAGAGAGGTTAGGCTTATGACTCGCTTGGGCAACACTCTCGAAATCTCTTGTAATCCCATGAGTTCTGTTATGCTAAGTTATCTAGAATAGCTTGACGCGTCTGTTGATAATTTGCAGTCTGTTCGGGTTGTCCTTGAATACTCGGATGTCTTCGATGAAGTTCAAGGTTTACCCTCGAGGCGTGAGATAGACTTTCGAATATACATAGTAGATAATGCAAAGCCAGTTGCATTACTAGTGCGCCACATGGCTCCGAGAGAGAGAAGAGAACTCAGTAAGCAAGTGAAATAATTGTTTAAGAAGGGGTTCATAAGAAGAAGTATTTCAGAGTGGGGTGCTCCAGTCGTTTTTGCTACAAAAGCTGATGGTTCACTTAGATTGTGGGTGGACTATAGAGAGTTGAATAAGCTAACAAAGAAGAACAGACACCCGTTACCGAGGATAGACGATTTATTCGATCAGTTGGTGGGAGCTTCGGTTTTCTCGCAACTGGATTTGGCTATAGGTTTTCATCAGCTAAGGGTGCAGCTAAGGGTGGCTGAATATAGCATCGATAAGACTGCATTTAAAACTCCTGACAGTTTCTTCGAGTGGCTCGTCATGCCTTTTGGTTTGACGAATGCACTCGCATATTTTGTTGACTTAATGAGTAGGGTGTTTAGGGAGTTTCTGAACAAGTTTGTGGTACTCTTTGTAGATGATATTCTGATTTTCTCGAAGAATGAGGAAGAGCATGCTTTGCATTTGAGGGATGTCATGGATACTCTCCGTGCACATCAGTTAAAAGCAAAATTCTCCAAGTGCCACTTCTAGAGGGAAGAAGTAAGATTTCTTGGGCATGTGGTGTCCAAAAAATGGTTAGCTTTAGACCCCGCAAAAGTGGTTGCGGTCCAGGATTGGAAGGTTCCAAAGAATGCAACCGAAGTCCGAAGTTTTCTTGGACTAGCAGGCTTTTATCGCAAGTTCATTAAAGACTTTGTGAAAATCTCAGCTCCATTTACAAGGTTAACAAAGAAGAACCTAACTTTCACTTGGGATTTGGATTGCAAAGTCGCTTTCCAATGATTGAAGAGGGCTCTGACAACAGCCCCAGTTTTGACATTACCAGATGGGAGAAAGATGTTTACAGTATACACAGATGCATGCGGTACGGGACTAGGCGCTGTTTTGATGCAAGAGGGGAAGGCAGTAGCTTATGGTGGAAGGCAATTAAAAGTGCATGAGAAAAACTACCCAACCCACGATCTCGAGTTATCAGCCATCGTTTTTGCTCTCAAGTCTTGGCGCCACTATCTCTTAGGTGAGAAATTTGAGTTGTACACTGACTATAAATCATTGAAATACCTTTTCTCGTAGAAAGACCTCAATCTAAGGCAGCAAAGATGGATGGAGTTTTTCGCCTCATACGACTTTGAGATCACATATACTCCTGGCAAGGGCAATGAAGTGGCAGACGCCCTAAGTAGAAAGAAGCTGACCTTAAGTCCTCTCTTTGTAGAAAGGCAAAGTTTGGAGTACATAGCAAATTTTTATTTTAGACCCTCTGTTGATTATGTAACTGGCTTGATGGCAATTCTAGAGGTGCGGCCTACTTTGTTGGAGTCAATAGGAACCGCGCAACATGAAGACCCTTAGCTAGTGATGTGATAGATAAGCTGAATAGGGGAGAGGCTTCTAGTCACCTCAATAGGTACTCCATCGATGATAAGGGTTGATTGAGACGGGATGGAAGACTATGCGTCCCGCAAGCAAGAGATTTGGTGAAGATGGTTCTGGAAGAAGCACACCATTCCAAGATGACCATACACCCCGGTGGAGACAAGATGTATAAAGATATCAAAAGTGTTTTCTTTTGGAATGGCATGAAGAGTGATGTAGCTGAATTTGTTTCGAAATGCATGATATGCCAGCAAGTCAAGGCGGAGCAGAAGAAGCCTGGCGGTTTGCTTCATCCTCTAGAAGTTTCGCAATGGAAATGGAAAAGCATCTTGATGGACTTTGTTGATGGATTTCCTAGGTCAAGAAGGGGCAATACCGGTATTTGGGTAATAGTGGATAGGCTCACGAAAAGCTTTCATTTTATACCTGTCAAGAGTAAGAGGACCGCCTCGTCTTTAGCCTCCATTTATCTTAAGGAGATAGTTTGACTCCATGGGATACCCTATAGCATAGTGAGTAACCAAGACCCTATCTTTACAAGCGAGTTTTGGAGGAGTTTGCAAGAGGCTGTAGGCACACAACTATGTTTAAGCACATCCTATCACCCCCAAACCGATGGTCAGACGAAAAGGGTGAACAGAATACTGGAAGATATTTTGAGGCTGTGCATTCTTGACTTTGGAGGATCTTGGGAGGATCATCTCCCTTTGGTGGAATTCGCTTATAACAATATCTACCAAGCCACTATAGGCATGGCACCCTTCGAAGCTTTATATGAAAGGCCATGTCGATCACCAACTTGTTGGTGGCAGTCCACAGATAAACTTATACTTGGGTCGGACATGATTAGAGAGACTTCAGAGAAGGTGGACTTGATAGGAAGGAGAATGAAGACTGCCAAATATAGACAGAAATCCTTCGCGGACAAGAGAAGGATCGACCTTGAGTTTTAAGTTGGGGATAAGGTGTTCCTTAAAGTATCTCCTTTGAGGAATGTCATCCGCTTTGGGTCCGTAGTAAAGTTGGCACCACGATTTGTAGGACCATTTCCTATAATCGAAAGGATTGGGACGATGGCCTACAGAGTAGAGCTACCCGAAAGACTGGCTGGAGTTCATAACGTTTTTCATGTCTCTCAGCTACGAAAGTGCTTACATGAGTCGGCAGAAGTTGTGGAGCCAAATATACTAGAGAAAGTCGAAGTGGAACGAGAAGCGACTGTGAGGAAAGTTCCAAAACTATCTTAGGGATGGAAGTCAAAAAGCTATGCAATCTGAAGTTAAGCTTGTCAAAGTTCAATGGAGCGATGCCGAGGAAGACACAACTTGGGAGACTGGGGCCAAAATACGTGCAGCCTACCCTTTTTTTAAGGGTACATCTTTGATCTCTTTTTCCTTAAGTTTATTCGAAGCTTGTATCTACCTTTTTAGTGTATCTCCTTGGTCATATTCTTTATCCTTAGGTAGAGGTCAATGGATGTAAACATGTATTTTAAACATGTTATGATTGATGGATGCTAGTGTTTGCAAGTGGTTGCTTATGGATGGATATACACACACATTAGGCACTAGATCGGCTCAATCACTTTCATACTACATATAAATGTGTGTTTATTTAGATTAATTGATGTATAATGGTTGTATTATCATATGGATGCTGCATTCGGATGAATGGGTGCGCACGCATATAGAAATAATATGTATCAATAGGGATCTTTTGCATACATAATGGACGCATGGCATTATCATAATCTGCATTAAGGAGGTTAATTGAATCAGTAGACCACCTGATTTTGCATTAGATACGGATATGTACACACACTGTGCATATAAACATGAAATCATTAGAAGTCTTTTAAGGAAAATGGATGCCTGTGTTTGATGGTTGAGTAGATGGACGATTGGATGATAGAATATGTATTCTTCGTAACTTGAAGATTTCGGGGTCGAAATCCTTTAAGGAGGGGAGAATGTAACACCTCGTGTTTTCTATTAACATAAGCTAACGAATTAAACAATACTTAATTTTAAATGTGAGAATCAAGGGGAATGGGTTACGCCATTATGTTCTTCTCGAAATTCTGGTTGAGATAGAGTCCGAGTTTGCGTAAATTGGACTTCATATGAAGAAGTTATGGTTGTCGGAAGTTCCCAGAAATTCGAATTTAAATTCAAAAACGAATTCAGACTCAGAACTGGGCAGGGCAGGAAATTTCCCTCCCAAGGCCAGATCGACCAGGGGGTCGACCTTAGTGTCGACCTCCCCTATACAGATCGACCTTAGTGTCGACCTGGGGATCGACCTATCCCCCCCCCCGGGCAGATCTGAAAGATGACGATTTTGTGACTCAATGCTGAGTCATTAGGGATGAGGTGTCACTCTATCCTGACTGGATGGTCTTGATTGATTCTAGGTTGATCGGATGGCCTAAATTAATCCTAAATTCTATATAAACACATGTAGAGTCAAACCCTAAAACCTAATCAAAATTAGAACCATGGTCGTCATGCTATCACCTTGCAACCTAGAATAGCCGTCACCAACTAAAGGAAAATTAAAGCTAATCAACTCAATTCAACTCAAGTTTATAAAAACTACAACAACAAATTTGTCTACTTCAAGGGCGAGCTAAATTAATTTCAGAACTCATATCCCAGAACTCAAGACCTTCTTTGAGTTGTGATTTCGATTTCTTTAATAAAATAATTTACAAGTTAATTAGGTTGAGTTATAATTTGGGTTATATGGTTATGTTTGTAAAACATTGGGAAAAATGCAATATTTTGTGAATGTATGCTAGTTGTACATAATGATAGTTTTTGTTGTGAATCCCTTTGTATATACCCAATCATCTATGTTCAACCTGATTCATGTTTGACATCATTGTATATATGCTAGTTTCTATATGAATTGTATACAAGTTTACATGTGAATCAAACAAAGTGACTATATGCAAGTTTAGGTAGAAATTGCATTCACATATATGCAAGTTTACCTCTTTAGATTTAGATCTATGACATACATAGTCTTATGCAAGTATGTGACTATGGCTTATGCAAGTTTTGGGTGAAAACTATATACATATATGCAAGTTTACCCCTTTAGATTTAGATATATGACATACATAGTTTTATGCAAGTTTTTGACTATGGCTTATGCAAGTTTTGGGTGAAAACTATATACATATATGCAAGTTTACCCCTTTAGATTTAGATCTATGACATACATAGTTTTCTGCAAGTTTGGGACTATGGCCTATGCAAGTTTTGGAATGAAAACAATATTCATATATGCAATTTTTAGGTTAAAAACTATATTATATATATGCAAGTTCTCACCTTTAGGCCTATGTTTAGATTCATGACAATGCAAAGTTTATGCAAGTTATGTTGTAATCCTTATTTGCAAGATTAAATCCATTTTGTGTGTTATGCAAATTTGTGATGTTTCTTCCCTGTTATATGCTAGACTAATAGCTAGTCTAATATACATATATGTCATGATAAACGAACGAACAACGTGGGGACGATGGGGGTAATATTGAATATACACATATTAAGAATTGGCATAATGGCCTTGAAAAGGCATATAATTAATTTAAGGCATTAATGGGAAAATTGGCATTTATGGCCATAATTGAGGCAATTATGGACATAAGTCTATTTGGAATTCATTGACAAATTTGAATAGGGATATTAATCCAATTTGGGGTTAAATGAAGGCGTGTAATAATAAACCGCCTAAGACACGAGGTTAGACTCTTTTGTGGTGTAAGACTGGCTGGACCCGCCCGACAAATCCAGCAGCCACAAATGCCAGCCTAATGTGAGAGGTCGAAGGCTTGAATTAAATGCGTAACAGTTGTAAAGACACGAGATTAGGCTCGTTTTTGGTGTAAGACTGCCCGGACCCGCCCGGCAAATCCAGCAGCCAGAAATGCCAGTCTAATGTGGGAGGTCTTTACAAGGTTACGGTTTTAATGAACTAAGAAACACTTAACCAGATAAACATGTGGTGGGACATGGGGGTTAAGTGGGTGCCTTGGGTGGCATGTGGAGTTAAGAGGGTGCCTTTGGTGGCATGAGAAATATGATTAGATGCACTTAACCAAGATTGAAACATGTAAGAAGACATGAATAAGAATGGGGTTAAGTGGGGAAAACGTTAGAGGGGACCAAGCATAGGTGAAAGCTTGTGTCATGCATGGGGGCCCTTTTCAAACTAGTAACCCATTAATTATCTTTGTGGGCTCGACCCAAGTCGAGGACGGGACACGCGTACTGGGTTTTACTGTAAGAGGTCAAAATGGGTTAGCGGTGGCAAAGCAAGTCCAACGGGGTCATGTGCGTGTGTGGCCCCGGGCTGGTAGGTACGACATTGTTGCATTATGTAGATATAAGCCGTGCATTTTTGGTGGTATCGGGTTGCCACTTTGGGGAGTGATACACCCCACTGTGGGGCCAGCATGGGTATCTACGAGTTAGGGAGCCGGTCGAATGGGGGTAGTGGGTACACCTAGTGGAGATAGGGGCAGGCGGCACCTATGAAGGCAGCTATGGGTACACGAAACTACCATTATCATTATTAAGTTTGGTAGGCGGGATCAACTTTTAGGGTGTTTGGTGTGGTGCAGTTTAGTAATTATCTTATAGTGATTAGGTGCGCCTTTAACGTTATTCTTGTTCATCTTATTTCCTTTGTTTTCTCTGTCATACCCATTTGTTCATAGTCATTTCCTTATTTTCCAGCTTATGCCTTGTCCTAGTTACTTAATGATTATATTGTTAAAGTTATTGCACTCGCTAGACTTTATGTCTGACCCCTTTGTTTCCACCTCTTTTCTCCCTCCCCTCCCCCCCCCTCCCAGGTGCTCAGGGTGGGACTAGTACTAATGGAGCTTGATTTTGGACAGCTTTATCTCTTTCTTTGGAAGTTGCTTGGATCGCTGAAGTAAAAGTTCAGCCTATCTTACTTATGGCTATTCTATGTTGGGTTTATGTCTTCCATTTTCATGTACTCTGATTTAATCAAGATGGATATTATGTACTTGACTCTAGTCTTTGGGTTTTTTGATGATGTAACCAAACCTATTTGTTTACCGCTGCAATGAATGAAGTTTTAAATTTTTAAGTACTGTTTTATATCTGTCTGGTTGTTAAGTTTCTGTTCTATACACATTTAAAACGCTCCATGGAAGTTAATGCATTCCCTTTGTGAGTGATATTAATGGACGTGGGGTGTCACATTGACGAACCCTTATGTGTAAGTAATCCAGTTGGAGGTCCTACTAGCCTGTTTTTGTATTGTAAAAATGTTCCTATCTCCTATTCACACTATGAAATTCCCTTATAACTTATTCATTCTTTACTTTGATGAATTTCAAATTATAATTGGAATGGATTTGTTAAATAAATATGAGACTAAACTAGATTGCGTAGATAGGAAAGCTCTGGTAAAGACAAGTCCTGGATATTTTATTGAAATATCTTATGTAGAACCTATCCCAAAAAGAGATAGCTTGATGTATACCTTAGATTACCTTGATACCGACATAAAAACTAAACATATCGTTAGGGATTTTCCTGACGTATTTGAAGAAGTTAGCAGACCTCCCCCACATAGAGAAATTGAGTTTAGGATTGACCTGGTATCGAATGTCAGACCCATTGCCCATCCAATTTGAAGAATGGCCCCGAAAGATAGAGAAGAACTAAACAAGAAAATCTAAGACCTCTTAAGAAAAGGATTAATTCGACCCAGCCGTTCTAATTGGGGGTCGGCTGTAGTATTTATAACAAAGTCTGACGGTTCCTTGTGATTGTGCATAGACTGTAGAGATCTTAATAAACAAACACTAAAGAACAAGTACCCGTTGCCTCAAACAGACGACTTATTTGACCTGTTAAGTGGCGCCTGATTTTTTTCGAAGATGGATTTAGCCTCCGATTTTCACCAAGTCAGAATTGCCAAAGATTGTATTCCTTTGGCTCTTTTCGTGGACTTGACACTTTTTATGAATGGTTAGTAATTCCATTCAGATTAACAAACTCACTAGCATATTTTGTGGACTTGATGACTCGAGTATTCAGTGAGGCGTTAAATAAATTTGTGTTAGTCTTCATTGGTGACATCTTGGTCTATTCAAAACCGAGGAAGAACACGCTGAACATTTAAGGAATGCTCTGAAGATAATAACAAGAAATGTGTTTAAAGCTAAAATTCCCAAATGTCACTTTTGGAAAAAAAAAAAGAAGTAAAATTTCTTGGGCATATCGTATCTGAAGAAGGAATCTCAGTAGATCCCGAAAATATTTCTACTATTGGATTGGAAGCAACCAACGACTCCAAAGGAAGTCAGAAGTTTCTTTGGATTGGTCGGATATTACCATAAGTTCGTCCAAGATTTCTCAAAGATAGCCTCTCCCTTGACAAAGTTGACTATGAAGAATGCCAAACTTGTTTGGTCTCCTAAGTGTGAAGGAGATTTTAATGAGTTAAAGAAGAGATTGACCATTGCCCCGGTAATGGCTATCATCAATGACAATAAAGGATTATTTGTTTATACGGATGCTTGTAAAGAAGGAGTTGACGCTGTATTAACGCAAGAAGGAAGAGTGATTGCTTATGTAAGCAGACATTTGAGACCGCATGAAAAGAATTATTCGACTCATGACCAAGAGCAACTCATGGTAAAATTCACTTTAAAATTTTGGAGATTTATCTACTTGGAGAGAAATTTGACATATTCACTGATCACAAGCCGTTGAAGTAGCATCTTACGATCAAGATATTCAGTATACCCCTGGGAAAGCCAACGTTATTACAGATGCTTTGAGTCGAAAGTATGTTGTCCATGCCTACCTCGTTATCACTCTGACTCTCCTAGAAAAGATCGCCCGCAAGAAAAAGAAGGATGAATTTCTACAAGAAATTTCTAAAAGAACTCAGCAAGGTGGAAAGTCAAGTTTTGAAATCGATGATAAAGGTATCATAATAGTAAGAGGAAGAATATGTGTCCCGAATATTAAATTGCTTAAGTAGGAGGTATTGGATGAGTGCCACAAATCCAAGTTCTGAATCCACCCGGGTTAATAAGATGTATCATGATGTTAAACGTACATTTTGATGGAAGACGATAAAAAAGGACATATCTATTTATGTTATTCGTTTTTCTACGTGTGTGCAAATAAAGAGTGATCAGAGAGGACTACACGATTACTTCACCCATTGGAAGTACTAAAATGAAGCGGGATCAAGTTTCAATGGACTTAATCGATGGTTTACCTCGCACTCGCAAAGGGAATGAGGGAATCCGGGTTATTGTGGATCATCTAACGAAAAGTGCCTATTTTATCCCAATAAGGTCATCAAGAACTGCTGCAAGTTTGGTAGAACTGTATATCAAGGAAATTGTTCGACTGCATGGGATACCAAGCAACATCGTGAGTGACCGCGACCCTCTTTTCACCAGTCAGTTTTGGAAAGCTTTTCAAGTTGCTTTGGGAACTAAGTTAAACTTTAGTACTGCTTATCATCTACAATCTGACGGATAATCAGAAAGAGTTAAATAGAATTTTGGAAGATTTGCTATGAGCATGTGTTCTCGATTTCGGAGGTTCGTGGGAAATTATTTGCCTTTAGTTGAGTTTTCCTATAACAATAGCTACCGGGCAAGTATTAAGATGGCACCTTTCGAAGTATTTTATGGACAACCATGTAAGTCACTAATTTGTTGGATTAAGTCTAGAGATAAAATTGTTCTAGAACCTAATATGATAAGAGAGGCCATAGAGAAAGTGGACCTGATTAAGAAAAGGATGAAAACGGCCAAGGATCGACATAAGTGTTATGCAGATAGTAGAAGGAGGGCATTAGAATTGACAGTTGGGGATTTAGTATTTCTAAAAGTCTCTCCAATGCGCGGAGTTATAAGATTTAGCAGAAAAGGTAAATTAGCACCCCGTTATATTGGACCAATCCCTATTCTGAAAAATGTTGGACCACTGGGATATAAGGTTCAGTTACCTGAATGGCTCTCAAGTGTGCATGATGTTTTTAACATATCAAAATTGAGAAAACATGTTCATGACCCTAACAGATTGTGGAAGAAGCAGCTCAGCAAGATCTAGAAATTACACCAAATCTAGCTGTTAAAAAAGACCCCATAAAGATCATTGGCCGGGATGAAAAGAGGCCAAGGAATAAGATGGTTAAGTTAGTTAAAGTGCAATGGAGCGATGATCCCAAAGATTGTACTTGGGAAACATAAGAGACTATGAACAAATTCTACCCAAACTGTAGAGTCGACATCCAAGAAGAGTCTGACCCTTAGGTAAACCTATTTTTTTATCTATCTCCTTTTATTATTCCCTTCATAAATAGTTTCGAGGATGAAATTTCTTTAAGGGGGGTGAATGTTAAGATCTAGAATTTTTAAGAAACTAAATAACAAATTTTGTTAAGTTAAATAAGATTAAATTATGAATTTATTTTGAAAAATAATTATAAGGTTTTAAATTTAAGTTAAGGGATAAAATAATTTTTAATAAGATCGGGATTTGTTAGTACCCTTTGTCGTATGATCGGATTTGTCAAATGATACATAGAAGATGAAATATAGTAATGCTAACCAATGTTGCATATAACTCTCTATAGCATTTTGAGTAAAAATGCTACCTAAAATAGTTTATCCCTTATCTTAACAAGTGTCAGGACATTTTTCTTAATGCATACACCCTTCCATGCATGGCTTACACATGTACTATTATGTGTCACTGTCCCCTTAAGTTTTTCCCTTATGTTAACAAGTGTTAGACACTTGTCTTAATGCATGTTCCTTTCCAGGCATGGATTACACATATCGCATTAAGAGTTATTCTCTCCTTACTCCCCCTTTCCTATATAAGCACCCACTCTCTTCACTTTTTCATTCATTCTCATTTTCTCATTCTTTCATCTTCTTCTTAAAGATTTAATCTATGGCTTCCATGGTATAAAGTATCCTCCGTTTCCTTTATTTTCCTCCTCCTCCAATTCTAAAATAATAATAAAAATTGGTGACGTCGAACAATCGATCTGGGATAGCTGTAGTCGATCTAGTAGTCCTACACTAAAGATTGGCGGAGTAGAACCCTAAGGTGAGAACTAGACACTTATATATTTTTTCAATTTTTTATGTTGTCTAAATGGTTGTTAATTATACGGTTAAATAGTAATTATTATAGTGTAAGCGTTTAGTGACAAACGCATGCATACACTGTTATATACCTATATATATACTTGTGTGATGGATGAATGGATACATTGTGATTGTTATTAGTAATAGTATTTGCACCTACCCTTGTTACACACAGAGATATGAATTATTATGGGTATCGGTTAAGTCTCGGACCAAGTCAGTATTGTAAATGAATATTTTATTCATTTAAATGTAAGTGAAATTTGGAAATTCAAAATATTAACTTAAATTATTTAAATGGTTTTAGATAATTTATATAAGTATATAATGTTTTTCTAAGGTATTTTGAAGTATCTCGGAATTATTTTTATTGCTGTCAAAATAGAACTTATCGCATAGCGGTAATTCGCGTATTTTAGCTTCAAATTTTAGATGCCTATAGCTTTTGCAATTTAAATCTGATTTCCACGAAACAAAAAATGTATTTTTCCTATTAACAAGGGCTTTCAAATAAGAGAAAGCAATTTTCAATTTCAGCTTATGGTTTTCAAGTTATGTTTAAAACAATGTTTGAAAAGGTCATTGTAAGTGCAATCTGTTGACAATAATGATAAATGGTTGTTATAAATTATTCTAAAATAATAAAAAATCATAATTAGTTATTTAAAAGTGATATATGTTTAATCATGAAGTTTTGGGTAATATAAATGCCATTTTCCTTAAACTAGCCAATATTGGTATTTTGGAACACTTTTTGTAATGTTTTTGTAATGCTGTTTATCCAATGTTGAGTTTTAAGGGGATTTAACTTTATAAATCTTTTCCAAACCTTAGTAAATGATTTTTAACAAGAAATAAAGGGTTTTAAATGATAATTTGAGTTTCCAAATATGGAGCATGGGTTGAGACTTGGCCTTGTATATCCATATGGTTTTAAAAAGCGCTTGTTATTCGGAAAGACCAGGATCAGATATTGGATTTAAAAACCATTCTGAATAATAAAACAACATTTAGAGAAAATAAGCATATGGAAATGGTGTTGAAGACTGGGACCCTTCACATCAGAAGTATTTTTTGCTAAATGTCTCAAATGGGTAGCTTCCGTTTGTAGATGGATTTTTTATACCAGTTAAGAGGCAAGTGGTCCAAATGTATTTGGAGGAATTCAAGGTTTTGGTTTCGTTCAGACCCAGAAGGGACTTGTATGGATTATGTTTCTGATATTGTAATTAACTGCATAGCAACTGATTTCTATTAAATATATATCTGATTGGTGGCGGAGAATTTATTCTCTTAGGTTAACACCCTTCTTTGAGACGTACGAGCTTAGAGGTTATATATATATATATATATATATATATATATATATATTGATAGGCATCAATTATGGGCTATGAATTGACAATGTGGCATACTTAAGTTATGAGCTAGTGATGATCAAAGTATGGCTTATTGAAGCATAGTTTTGTGTATAACGAAACTTGGGCAAGCCTCACATCGCTGATACGGCCAAAATGGGAAAGTTGCAGCAAGGTTAAGGGTAGTCATTTTCTTCTAGATAAAGAAGTGTACCATGGTATGGAGCCCGGGTATTACTTATGTGGTGACTTCTACTCATGTGGATGTTGATGTTGCGAGGCCTCTGTGAAAGGATGGTAACGACTGGGAAGTGATATGCTCAAGCGTGCTCCAAGTTACCTACTTACCATGGTAACCCAACCTTGTGTTGGTAAAGAGACCGTTTGGTTCTCTGGGCGTCTCTCTAGAGGCGTACCAATAGGTTTGATAAGGAAGTTCCTTTCCTTGGTTATTTGTTGGAAATCCATTCCCCACTATGAGCTTTTACGATTTCAGTTGTATAGCCTGCTAGTTACCAGCAGGAATATGTTAACATAGTTGGATGAGGCATTATTTTAGCTAAGACTGAAACAATTATTTGTGAAATTGATTTTCTCACTATGCACCAATAATAATAACAAAAATGGTTTCCGCGTATCAAGCATGTTTGACTATCGTAAGGAGAAACCTCGCTCATGTATATATTTGCATTGTGTGTGTGCCGCGAGACCTTATGTTAATTTCATTTTCTAAAAAGCATTGTGAATTTTATTGCACATAATATATATAGAGAGAGTGTTCTCACGCCTATAATTGACCTGGAGTTTATTTGTTTTTCCACAAAACTATGGGTGCCCGTAATTTTCCACACGAGCAGCTTAGAGTCAAGTTTAGTAGATGTGTTCTGGAGCCTATGCGTTGGAACCTTTTCTAGTGTGTCTTTGCTTTAGTGGAGTTGTTGTTGCTGTGGGTCATCTTTAGCTGTTCTTGTGGAGAGTTTGGTGGGAATCGATGATTTGGAGCTATCTAAGTGAAGATAAAGTTTGGTTTGGGATTCACCTTGGTTATTTTATTTCCGCTTTTATTATGTTATTGTAAATAGTGTTGTACTCTGATGTTGTATCTGTTGTAAACTCTAATGTGATCTCATGTTATATAAATGAGAAGTTGTTTTATTTCATTGTGATTATTCTAATGTGTTATATTCCTAGGCAACTAGGAATCCAACATTTGAATATGCGACATTACAATATAAGTAGGTATTAAATGTCGATTTTCGAAAGTCAAAAATTTGGGTCGTCACAATAGGACTTGTCGCATAGCGGCAGTTCGCGAATTTCGACCTGTAACTTTAAGCTGATATACCAAGAGATCCGACCGTAGAATTTTTCCGAAACTGGAACCATTGGGTTCATATTGGAAAGAGCTTTTAAATGATAACAAGAGCTTTCAAATCCAACAGTTAGATTTATAATAAGTTTAAATCTATTTTGGAAAACGCAATTCGGTGACGGAATTGGAAACCGACTATAAGGGCCGTATAAAAATTATTAAAATTAGGATAAATTATATTAAATGGCATTAAAGGATTTTAGACTGAATATTCCAATTTTGAAAAGATAGAAGATATTATTATTTGGATAGGTTATTTAACAGCTAAAATAAAGAATCTAGTGTTTTATAAATAAAATATTGGAATGAAAAGGGTTTAAATATAACCAAAGTTTTCTAATGTATGAATTGGATTGGGTTTGAATGGAAATTATCTTCGGATATTTCAAGATTGGATTCCGTAATTATACAGATACGGTTAAAGGAATTTGGAAGATATTGATATCGTGATTCCCTATACAGTATCGGTTGGTTTCAGAATTTGATATTAAATATATGTCGATACGATTTATATTCAGAGCCTTGTATTTGATATCAATTGGATTTTGGGTTTGTCGTGAATGATGCTTTTAAATAACATCTACTCTTTAACCCAGTTAAATACATGATTTATTTACAAGATTAAAAAATCATTACATAATGATTTTTGGGAGATTAATTTTTTTTAGATTTTAAATGAATCTTTTAACAAATATTTGGAATGTTAGAAGTTAATTAATCTTATCGAAACACGGCAGGTATTAGATATAGAGTACCACCAGTTTTACTCTATGGGACAAATAGGTTTGGACTGGGATAACGATATGAGTGATTATTTTTGTAAGGCTCGATAATCCCGTTATGACTTCTAAACCTTATTTTAAGTCAATTTATGAAAAGAGGTTATATAATCTTTGGAATGATTTCCAAAGAAAAATTTAGACAAGAAGTTTAAATGAAGTAACTTTAATTATATTTAAGGGATTGATTCCCAGTATAAGGAATATTTGAATAAAAGAATATTCTGAATTGGAATGAGACTTATGATATGTTTATATATCACTTGTTATTAACGATGCAATAGTTATTCGAAAAGACAGGGTTTCAACCCATTCTGAATATCTGATACGACGAGTAATAAAGATAATTGAAGACAATGGTAGAAGATCGGAGATCTTCACATCGTTTGGATTATTTTGATGTCTCTATTGGGGTGTACACCCAAGATGAGGTTATAAGTGGCGGTCGTTCAAATGTACTTGGAGATTGACCGAATATGCATTGGCCTCTCTCCCTTAAGGGACGAGGAATAAGGTGTCTTTGGTTTCTTTCAAACCCAAAACAGACTTGTGTAGACGTATGTTTGACATTGTATTTAGTGGTGTATTAATTGATCTCCACTAAATATATATCGGTTTAGTGGTGGAGAATTTATTCTTTTAGCTTAACAACCTTCTATGATACGTATGAGCTTAGATGTTATATATTAATAGACATCAGTCGTATGGTATAGACTAACAATGTGGCATGCTAAGATGCTGTTAGACCAAAGCTTTTGTTGAAAAGCAGTGCTTTGTGGATGATGATCAAAGCATGGCTGATATAGCATACCTTTGTATTGAGATGTGACTTTGCCAGGATGAAGGACAGTAGTGAAAGAACATACGTTCCCTTCTAGCTAAAAGTGATGCCATATTATGGAGGTCAGGCATATTTACTTATGTGGATGTTGGAATCGAGAAGCCTCGAATGATGGTCGACGTATCGACCAGTATGAAGGTCCAATAGGACCGGGGAACGTTATGTTCAGGAGTAACCCTAATCCACCGGGAATTAGCGAACCAACTCTGCCACTCCAAGGAATACATGTTGTGCACCCTGGGACATTTTACTAGAAATGTTCCGAAGTATGATAAGGAAGATCCTTTGAATTGGTCATTGATGGAAATCCAACTATGACGACCCAGGGATTTCCGGCCCCGAAAATCGACATAAATACAATTACCATATCTCATGCCTACCTTCTTAACACCGAAAACACTAGAACGTTATTAGAAAGAAATTAGAGGGTGAGATAAGAAAGAAAGAAATATTAGAATAGAAGAAGAAGTAGAAGAAACAACACAACACAGAGTCTCACATCGCAGCCGAACAAAATATAATACAGAAATAAATCTTTAATGAGAGCTTTAAAAATACTTACAATATCAAAGTACATCACAGATTTGGACAGTTATAATAACCTGTCCTCATATACAACACACATCGGAATAGTAGCTATATAATATCATATGTCTAAACACCTCCAGTTTGTCTCTGGACTTCGCAGCATCCGATAACCTAGACCTGTACACCCCGGTCTAACCCGAGCATTTACAAAACACAGGGTCAGTCTGGTGAACCAGAGTGAGAAAAACTCGCACAGTATTAAGGGGGATCATCCAACTTGATTTTAAAGTTCAAAAATCATTTCGAAAGAAAAGGATAATCGAAAGAAAAGGATAAATACGGACGGTTTTTACCTTATGATAACTCAAAACATTTTTGAAATCAATATCTTCTCTAATATTATAATAGTGTCTAAGTACAAATAAATAGAATCTAGCAGAGTGCTTGCATTTCACAGTCCACATATATAGTATACAAACAAAACCGCAGGCGCTTATTGGAGATTGGATTCCGACTATGACAAGGTATGGAACCATCTACCGATAGTGTATCTCTAGAGCCGAATACACTGGGTTCAGCAAGAACTTCTTGCAACCCGGCCCACACATGACCGACCACTCATTTTGCTTTAGTGTATCGAATGCATATCACCATCGGTTGGGCTCAAACCACCGTTTCCAGAAAAGGGACAACATCAAAATAGATTAAAGAAGAAAATGGATTTAAACACGTTTATTTAAACATGATCAATCAAGGTAAGTTACCTCTATTGGATCAAATCGTTACAATAACGATTTGGTATTTCACTGAAATTAAAAAACAGTTCAATTTCATCAGTTAAATCAACAAATAAATTTATAACTAGCAAACATAACAATAACAGCACACAAAATAAAAACCCAATTTATATAAAATATAAATAGGAAGAACTGAGTGAGTTTAACTCACCTTGACTTGATTATGCTGTCAACAACTCATTTTAATTAAATTAAATGGTTGTTATATTTAATTAAACATCCCAGTTGATTCCAATTCCTGTCCAGTTCTGTTCCAAGGCGTAATGTTCGCTAATCTAATTCCATTGATACATTGTTGGCCCGATTCTGATAATATATGGATTAGTTATTAGCAGTTAAGGTTAATACAATTTAATAATTAAATAAATTTACATAATTACAATTAGGTTAAACAAATTAAGTTATCAAAAATATTGGCCAATCATTTCAAACTTACAACCCAGGTTCCATTTTATCGTTTCCCATTGATTTCCTGCCGTCATACAACCTGCAAACAATTCATGTTTTAATTATTAATAATTAATTCCCCTAATTAAAACTAATATCCCCTAATTAGTGTACTTAACCATATATAGACTAATTACATGGATTATTCAAACTCATGAGATTTCTGTTTCAAGCCATCACTCATTTTTCTCGCACACTCCTATTCACGGCAACAAAATAGGACATGTTTTTAGTATGAGGTTTAAGTTAAATCCCTTAATTAGATAAGTAATTAAATTAATTACTTGTAAAATCAGAATACGAGCCTGATTTTTTTCCCTAAAAACCCTGCAGCTCTTCGAAATGCTTCAGAACCATCATCACGCGGAAGATTGCTCAACCGTGGCACCATATACCTGACCGGAATTCGATTAGAGAGCACTGACATACTTCCCTATGGTCACTCCAATGTCGGCCAAAGAAACTGTCAACGCGATGCCCTACCTCGCCACCTTGAGCTCGAAATCCGCAGCGTCTTCTCGAGGAAACAACGACCAAGCCACTCCACCTGAGATGATCTGCACCGATCAGCAGGTGATTCTCGTCGATCTTAACAAACTCACAGTTGAAAGTTTTGTGATTTATGAAGGAATTGAACGGTTTTAAAGGAAGAAGATCGGTTATTTTTCTGTCGTTGGATAGAAAGGGGTGGCGGCACTTTGGAACGTTGACCACGCATCCATGTTTAATAGATCAATTAGGTTAACTTTGGCGCATATATATAGCTTTAGGGTTAAAGGATATAATATTTCATTATATTAACTTACCTATGAAGTATCATTTCAAAACACCTACATATGGCCTCTGTTTTTGACAAAGAAATGTAATCTTAGCATAACAAAATATTACAGACCCAATGGGATAGGTTTCGCCCAATTCCGAGGTCATTTGCGAAAATTCCTTTATAATTATCGATGAAAAATCAAGCGTTTAAAATTCTTAAAATTACAAAAAAAAATCCAAAAAATATGAGATATTGACATTTTACTAGACCTCTTCCTAATGGATCTAATGAAATTTATTTCGTCCAAATAGGAGTTAATTTAGCCAGTCATTTATTCGTTTAAAGTTACCGCTCCCTGAATTGACCAAAATAATATAATTGATTTGGGCGTTTATCGTTGTCACGATCAAATGTAAGTCCAATTGACACACAAATTGAAATCCTACAATAAGTAATTAATACGAACCCAACGACACCAGTTTCATCGCATTATGAGACTGTTTCCCAGTACGCTATTTTTATACGCACTGCAATGCCATTTTGAACACCAAATTTCTTGTCTCCCAAAATAACAAATTATATACCTATCGTGACTCTAAACGTCGATACGAACTCAACGGAACTGGGTTCGCAGCCTAATTCGATCGTCTGCTCAGGTTACACTCAAAAACTCCTTTATTAAATTGAATTAAATTAATTTCGCGCTATAGAAAATGAATGGGCGTTTACAGATACCTTGGTCACATACGGCATCGGTTTGCCACACAATTCAACACCATACAATAATTTAATGTTATGCTTCCAATGAAACCAATTTCATCGAAAACGAAGTCTGTTTGCAAAATGGCTACTTTAAAGGCCTATATTTTAAATAACGATTTCCATAGGGACTATTTCAAAATTTGATTTGGCCATAACTAACAATCTGTAACATGAAATCTGGAATTTTTCTCTTCCATATGAAAATTATAGTCAACATGATTCCAACGTTTCTTGTTTCACAGAAATCCGACTTATATCAGATCTTGTATATTCAGTTGAAGTTCAAAACCCCATATTACGAACTACCGCGCCATTTCGAGTTCGATTTATAATTATATAAATATATATCGTTCAAACTTCGTTTTAAATAACGAATTCAATATTAAAATCCATTAATATTTCAAATAAAATATTTAAAATAAATAAATTAAATATTTGACTACCAGAAATAAGGGTCGTTACATTCTTCCCCTCTTAGAATAATTTCGTCCTCGAAATTGCTAAGGTAGGAAAGAACATGGCAAACCCATTAATTTCAAAACCCAATTTATTATAAAATCGAAAACAATTCAATACCGCATATAAATATTTTCAAAAATATCGAAAATTTTCTAACACTTTAAATTCCCAGAAAAATTCGGTAGACTCTCCCCTGCACGGAGTGACATCTGCGATATTATAGAAACAAATAATATATATATACACATCGACCCATGTGGCCAAAAAACAAAAATTAAAACCCAAAATTTTATATTTTCGCATAGGTGTACTGAAACGACCCGCAAATCCGAGCTATCTGAGTTGACTAAAAACACCACACGTCCAACCCAAATTGCACAGAAACACGACTCATTTTTAGAAAAAAGTTAGAGGATGAGAAATAGAGAGAAAGAAATATTAGAATAGAAGAAAAAACAAAGATCACAAACTCACAGCGGAACGAATAAAATATGTTATATAACATAACTTTTGAAATACAAATCAGTAACTTTATATACATACCATCATCAGAGCACAACAGTCATTTCTGGAACAGCTATAAACATCTGTTTCCAGATACAACATAGTACACAGCGGAAATACGATAATCTACAGCTAACTGGTGAAGCCTCCTGCTTCCAGCTCCTTCAATTGAATCTGTGAAATCCCGACTACTTGACTGCCCGTACAAATTTGGGCACCCAAGAGTTTAGGGAAAACAAAACAAAATAAACTCTGGGTCAGTCATGAGACTGGTGTGAGTAAACTCCAACCACTTGTTTAACTTTCAAAACCCTTTTCGAAGGAAAAGATAATAGTAAGACCAGCCCACACATAAACATGGACGGTTTTTACCTTACTATAACCCAAAACATTTTGAGATCAAATCCAATGATATTATAATAATGTCTACATCAAATAAATAACCAAATAGCAGAACGCTTGCATCTCACGCTCCACATATATAGTATAAAATCAAAAACCGCATAGCGCTTATTGGAGATTGGATTTCCAACAGGACAAGGTATGGAACCACCTTCCGCTAGTGTATCTCTAGAGAGGAATACACTGGGTTCAACAAGAACATCTTGTAACCCGGCCCACACATGACCGACCACTCATTTCGCTTGAGTGTATCGAATGTATATCACCAACGGTTGGGATCAGCAACCGCCTCCCGACTGGGACAGCATCGAATAGAATAAGAAATTAAATGAACCTCTAGATAGGTGATTATACATCCTAATGGGTGCGACCCACATAGCCATGCTGCCTGCCCGATTTTTGTCCTTTCCCGGTTGTTGAGGCCTGAGGCTACGAATACTTACCATTCATTGATAGCACAATCACTTTGAATGCCACATTGTCAGATCCGTTAATCACTAGTTGAGTTTGCACAAATATTCTGGATATTATGCTAAGGGATAAATCCGTTGCAACCATATATATTCATACAGACCAACCCATTTGATCACTGGAAATACTCTGTCAGACATTCGTCCATTTCCGTTCGTTCTGGGATTGAACGAAACCGAAGGCACTATTTCTATTTAATAGAAAGAGTCCTTGCACTTTACTCCGTCTTCAATATATTCAGCATACTTGGTTCGCAACGCTTATGCCGATACGGAGTGGTTCTTCGGATAATAATCCAACCGGTCTCTCCATATTGACAACGATGGTCAAAACTTCGATAGTCTGTGATTTAACTATCGAATAAAAATAAGTGTTCATCCAAACATATCAAACAAATCACTGGGCTCTTTAATTAATATTTCATTAATTAAATCTCTTCTCCATTTCCTTATCAATATTTGTTAATCAAATATTTTCAATAATCATCTTGGTATCTCATGCCATTTGGAAAACGTTTCCCAATATCAACCCCTTTTATTTTCTATATATTAGAAAATATCTCTATTTGCAATTGGAAACAATTCCAATCACTTATCTCTATCCCGACTATTTTAATTATACTCAGGAAATATTTACTTGTTATATTTCCAAAATTTCATAACTTGGGTTTAAAACGAATGTTGTGTAAATCATCGTTACAACAACCCAAAATATTTTATTCAACTAACTCTTTTTCAAACACTTCTCTTCGAGACCGGATCTTGCTATTTATCCACTAAAAATGAGATCAATCAAGTTGGGGTAAAATTACCTCTCAGACCTTAACTGAAAACATTCTCAACTTCAAAACGGCAAAACCACTTACCTCGAATAAACACACTATACAATCCAATTGTTCATTTTTAAAACATGTATAAAGTTCGCTTTCTATTTCTAATTTATAGATTTCCCTTTTTGTTTACAATATTCGATTTTTATATTCACTTACCTATCGAATTCTATACGTCGATACAATGATTACTAACTATCAAAATATCTTAAAAATATTCTAACTCCTTAAATTTCCGGAAAATTTCGCCATAACCTCCCCTGTATCGGGAGCATCGGGAAATTTCAAATAGCTTTCCCGGTCCTTCTTATCTCAAAAAAGAAAAAGAAAAAAGCCAAGCGGCTAGCCGATACGGCGCATAAAACCTCATATATGAATTAAACATGTACCTTTTTGTCGAGCACATAAATTTAAATCTTCATATACTTCATATCAAACCTGCTTACACATGTTTACCTGTTTGCAATTCAATTCAACTCAATCCAATCGTTTGAATTCAGTTTTGCCCATTTATTCTTTTATTAGCTATTTTGCCTATTCCACTTCTATGTTTGAACATAACACGTTCAAATAAAATGTTTAACTTGCTCACAACCAATTTGAATTTCAATTTCAATTCTAGTTTCCTTTTTGATTTCGAATATAAATTTTCAAATCGAATTTACTTATTCAAACCCCAATATCCATTCGAAATCTCATTAACTAATTTCTATTCAATTTAGTTAATTCTATTCAATAAATCAAAATCTGGTTTCTGTTTCAAAAACCATATTCATTTACACAACTTGAATTCGCATATATTTTACAACTCAACTCTGAAATTTTCTAAATAGACAATTCGGATTTTTTTCCCGCTTAAAATCCTTTTATAATATTAAATAAACCATTATGGTTTTAAAACGATTCTGGCGCTGCTTTTCTGAAAATTTGATTTTGATATAACTCAAAATATATACGACGAAATCCAGATTTTCCTCTTTCATTAGAAAACTATTATCAAATCGGTCCTGACGTTTCTTGTTTCGAAGAATTCCGACCCCAATCGAGTTCTGTATGCTCAATTGAAGTTCGAGTCGCCAATTTACGAACTGCAGCGCTGCGGCGAGTTCGTTTTAATTATATTTATATATATAAACTTTTAAACTTCGTTAAATGAATTCAACTCCCTTCTAATATATATATATATATATATATATATTCCAAATTCCATTTGAATCTTTACATTTCAAATTCCATAGTTTTAAATCCTGTATTCAAATCCCATTTGAAATCCTTTATTCGAATTCCATTTCAAATCCTTTATTCGAATCCCATTTCAAATCCTTTATTTAATTTCTACTTTAATTCAACTCTTTTTTTGAATTTCTATATTTTAAATTCATACTTGAATTTAAATATCCAAACTCCATTTAAATTTCTATTTGAAATTCTAAATGTTTCAAATTCCATTTTTCTCTCATTTGAAACTCCCAATATTTCAAATTACATTTTCTTTTATTTGAAATTCTATTTTTGAATTTCCTTTATTCCAATCCCATTTGAATTCCTTTAAATTCAATTTTTATTTCAATTCCCTTGAATTCAAATTCTATTTCAAAACTATTTGGATTTCCTATTTTGAAATCCTATTTCAATCCTACTTTGAAATCCTATTTTCAAAGTTTACTTCGAATTCTATTTTGAAATTCTATATTCAAATTTCTACTTGAATTTCTATATTCAATTCCCTGTTCAAATTTAATACTTGAATTTCTATTCAAATCTCTATTCAAATTTCATATTTGAATTCTTCTTTGAAATTCTATATTTCAAATTCTATTCAATTCTTCTTTGAAATTCTATATTTCAAAGTCTGTTTTCTATTTGAACTCTTATATCCAATTTCTTTAAACAAGTCTCGACTTCAATTCCTTTTGAAATCGATATTTCTATTTTTTCTTTTGAAGATAGATTTCTCATTCCCATTTCACATTGTATTTCTATTTCTGAATTATCAAACGATAATTCTTTTCTCTTCATTTTATAACTTCGTTATAAAAGAACTATTTATAAATTTCGCTTATAAAGAAACTACTTGTTTTATTTTTCAAAAACAAGTTTATATTTTTATTTCCATTAAAAATTCAAATTCTATTTAAAAATAGAATTTTCCCTTTTAAAATCTCAAATATCCTTCCACGATATTTTAAATACATTAACACTTAGCCCAGTGATACTTAAAACAATCAAATCACCCAATTTCCAATCATTTGATTTTTTTCACGTCATATATGAAAAATATATGGAATCAAACAAATAGCAAACAAACAGATAATATATTTTTGAGGAATCCAGTTGGATTCCTCCAACCTATTTTCCTGCATCCACAGATGTTAGCACATAAATAATACCCATTCTGCTTCATGGCAGAATATCGTGGTATAGAAGGTCATCCACTAATCATAGCGTGGGGCGCATAGGGTAATCATCCGCTATGAAACTGCGGGCATCCGCTAATGAGACTGCGGGAATCCAACCAATCATCAACCCAATATATATATATATAGCCTAAATAACTAATATATATAAAATAACCAGAAAACATTCACACAAGAAACAAACAATTATTTTTAATGAAATAAAAATAATTCTAAAGGTGAGTGAGATTTACTCACCTTGATTTTCATTTGACGAATATCCAATTAAATGTTGTATCGACTTGGCTATGCACCTACTTGAATCGTTCAAATGAATCCATCACCTATCATTATTTAATTTTAATTTATCGGTTAACATTTATTTATTTAAATTAACTATGAACAATAAATTAATTCTATGAATTTTAAATTACGTAAAAATATACCTCATTGCTCTCGACCTATTGTCGAAGCATACCCTCAAAGCAACCGATCTACATTCACTGAAATCAGCCCTAAAAACTGCTCCATTTCATTTCGGCATACCCTCAAACACTTGGTAGACCATTCCCCAAACAGATCGAATCTCACTTCCGATCCCCTGCTCATAGCTGTACGGCTTCAACTCCATTCAGCCATCCATAGATCGAACTCCCTCCAACTTTCCTACTGCCGAACCTAATAGCGATCTCCCTAAAAAAACAGTGCCCTACTGATAATCGTACACCTCAATCAATGCCTGTTCTAGTCACCCCGTTCGTTCCTCAGACAGCCGAACCCAATAGCCCATTCGAACGCATCCAGACCCTACTTTGTTCCTAATCGAGAGCACCTAGATCGACCTCGAGCTTCGTGGGATTCGGTGGTGTAACTCACGATTCCTATTTTGATTTTTTTATTTATTCATTTTTTTTTATCGGAGGAATGATTCAATTTTTGATAGAAGAGAGAAAAATGAAAGTATGGACTTCGTTGTATTTGTGAGGGGAAAGAATACAAAGGCAATGGTAACTTATAGATGCGTGAAGGGGACCAACGTACTGAAGCATTAAAATTGTGTTTGCCTTTGTATCGAAGCTGTAAGACAGAATTGTCTGCACAATGAGAAAATAGGTCGGCTTGGAGTACTGAAATGGGAAAAAGAAAAGGGGCACGATTTATAAACGAGAGAAGGGGACAGATAGTTGCGCCATTAAATTCGCTGTTTCTTTGATATTAGAAGTGGAAGACCAAAATTTCTGCTCGAGGAAGAACAGCTACGAAAATTCAGTTTTAGGTGGCTTCGGGTACAATGTATAGGTCGGCTCCATTTAAGACTTAGGGTGGCTGATGTACGAGAGTATTAAACTCGATTTGATTTTGTTTTGACCGTGATTTGAGTTCGATCTTATCCATTCATTTTTTTTTATATATATAATATATTTTGGGGTTCCAAACCGCTATTTTGATCGTATGGAAAAGACCCTATTTAAATCAGCGATTTTATTTTAAATTCAAACCAATCTAACTCACTGATAATAAATTACTATTATCGTTCTAATATAGAGTTTATATAAATCATTGTTTCGATTTAATTTTAACTACGAATTAAATTGTTTGTTGATGACTCTATATATTCGAAATTAAATCTACATCGATTATTTGATCGATAAATTCAATATAAATACTTATTTATATTTCCAATTAAATATTTAAACTAATTTAAATATTAATTATAAAACAACTAAAAATCCGGGTCGTTACATTCCTTCCCCCTTAAAAGAATTTCGTCCCCGAAATTAGTAAGGTAGGAAATGTGGTACAAACCCATTAACTTTTCAAAACTCATTCATGTTGAAACTCAGTATTTTATATTTCAACAAATTCCAGTACCCACAAACCTTTAGTTTTCATTCATTTAATTTGAATGATCTACAATTAATTCATATTCCAATCATATTGGTTCAACACCAATTTATCGAAATGGATTCTATTCAATTTATTCCCTTCGACACATTTAACTTGTTTGAGTTAAATTTAAATTCCAGAATTCAAACTCCCGGATTTTATTTCAAATCCTTTTGAAGTCACATAAATATATATATACATATATTTATTTCTATTTTAAATTCAAACCATTTGAATTTTCCCCACAACTTGTTTTTTTTTTCCTTTTTTTTCTTTTTTTTTTCCAAACAAATTTCCATCAGAAACTTTTCTAAGGTAGCAGTCCATCACTTAGAAACTCGAAAATGAACACTAATGGTGCTGCAGTCATCATCAGAATTATTTTCCAGCCACTGAAGTGAGTCCAGTGCTTTATCACTTTCAAAATCTATTCAAAATGATTTTTATTCAAAAACCCTTCCAAAACAAGCTATTTTATTTTAATATACTTTGGAAAAATATTTTCCAACTCCGGGATTTAAATTCCAATTCTGATTTTAATTCAATTCAATTTCACCTCATTTGTATATATTCCATTCATATACAAATTCTACTTGATTATATATATATAATCATTCCAATCATATTATCTAATAATAGCAACCAACTCATCCATATATAAATAATTTCGAAAAAATTATTCCTTTTATATGGAAATATAATTTTGGGTAAAATTATTCCATTTACCCGATTTAAAACAATATTATGTCGATTCTTCTGTTCAAGTGTTTAGAAACTCCTATCGACGTCGTGGCGTCCCACGATTCGACCAGAATTCATAAACCACTCAACAGACAAGCCAACACAATATAAAACAATTTTTATATCAATTTACAAAATACGCTCTCTTGTATATACACTCAAGTCATTCTAGGGTACTACTGACCCTATCTCTAATGAGTAAACCCCTACCAAAGCCTAGGTGTTCGCTAAACCTGGCTCTGATACCAACTGTAACGACCCCGAGATTCGAGTAGGCTTTTCAACCATCCTCTCCTCCCTCGGCACTGGGCTAACCTCCCAGCGTGGCTTACAGAGATACCTCAGAACTGCTTTTACGGCCAGCCTCTAGACTCGACCAACCCACATTGTCGGGAGATGTAGGGGTAAGAGTCTCCCGTTCGCCACCAAACGCGAAGCGAGAACCCCCTATCATCCGTACCAATTAAGCAACCAGCTCTGATACCAACTGAAACGACCCGCAAATCCGAGCTATCTGAGTTGACTAAAAACACCACATGTCCAACCCAAATTGCACAGAAATACGACTCATTTTTAGAAAGAAGTTAGAGGATGAGAAATAGAGAGAAAGAAATATTAGAATAGAAGAAAAAACGAAGATCACAAACTCACAGCGGAACGAATAAAATATGTTATATAACATAACTTTTGAAATACAAATCAGTAACTTTATATACATACCATCATCAGAGCACAACAGTCATTTCTGGAACAGCTATAAACATCTGTTTCCAGATACAACATAGTACACAGCGGAAATACGATAATCTACAGCTAACTGGTGAAGCCTCCTGCTTCCAGCTCCTTCAATTGAATCTGTGAAATCCCGACTACTTGACTGCCCGTACAAATTTGGGCACCCAAGAGTTTAGGGAAAACAAAACAAAATAAACTCTGGGTCAGTCATGAGACTGGTGTGAGTAAACTCCAACCACTTGTTTAACTTTCAAAACCCTTTTCGAAGGAAAAGATAATAGTAAGACCAGCCCACACATAAACATGGACGGTTTTTACCTTACTATAACCCAAAACATTTTGAGATCAAATCCAATGATATTATAATAATGTCTACATCAAATAAATAACCAAATAGCAGAACGCTTGCATCTCACGCTCCACATATATAGTATAAAATCAAAAACCGCATAGCGCTTATTGGAGATTGGATTTCCAACAGGACAAGGTATGGAACCACCTTCCGCTAGTGTATCTCTAGAGAGGAATACACTGGGTTCAACAAGAACATCTTGTAACCCGGCCCACACATGACCGACCACTCATTTCGCTTGAGTGTATCGAATGTATATCACCAACGGTTGGGATCAGCAACCGCCTCCCGACTGGGACAGCATCGAATAGAATAAGAAATTAAATGAACCTCTAGATAGGTGATTATACATCCTAATGGGTGCGACCCACATAGCCATGCTGCCTGCCCGATTTTTGTCCTTTCCCGGTTGTTGAGGCCTGAGGCTACGAATACTTACCATTCATTGATAGCACAATCACTTTGAATGCCACATTGTCAGATCCGTTAATCACTAGTTGAGTTTGCACAAATATTCTGGATATTATGCTAAGGGATAAATCCGTTGCAACCATATATATTCATACAGACCAACCCATTTGATCACTGGAAATACTCTGTCAGACATTCGTCCATTTCCGTTCGTTCTGGGATTGAACGAAACCGAAGGCACTATTTCTATTTAATAGAAAGAGTCCTTGCACTTTACTCCGTCTTCAATATATTCAGCATACTTGGTTCGCAACGCTTATGCCGATACGGAGTGGTTCTTCGGATAATAATCCAACCGGTCTCTCCATATTGACAACGATGGTCAAAACTTCGATAGTCTGTGATTTAACTATCGAATAAAAATAAGTGTTCATCCAAACATATCAAACAAATCACTGGGCTCTTTAATTAATATTTCATTAATTAAATCTCTTCTCCATTTCCTTATCAATATTTGTTAATCAAATATTTTCAATAATCATCTTGGTATCTCATGCCATTTGGAAAACATTTCCCAATATCAACCCCTTTTATTTTCTATATATTAGAAAATATCTCTATTTGCAATTGGAAACAATTCCAATCACTTATCTCTATCCCGACTATTTTAATTATACTCAGGAAATATTTACTTGTTATATTTCCAAAATTTCATAACTTGGGTTTAAAACGAATGTTGTGTAAATCATCGTTACAACAACCCAAAATATTTTATTCAACTAACTCTTTTTCAAACACTTCTCTTCGAGACCGGATCTTGCTATTTATCCACTAAAAATGAGATTAATCAAGTTGGGGTAAAATTACCTCTCAGACCTTAACTGAAAACATTCTCAACTTCAAAACGGCAAAACCACTTACCTCGAATAAACACACTATACAATCCAATTGTTCATTTTTAAAACATGTATAAAGTTCGCTTTCTATTTCTAATTTATAGATTTCCCTTTTTGTTTACAATATTCGATTTTTATATTCACTTACCTATCGAATTCTATACGTCGATACAATGATTACTAACTATCAAAATATCTTAAAAATATTCTAACTCCTTAAATTTCCGGAAAATTTCGCCATAACCTCCACTGTATCGGGAGCATCGGGAAATTTCAAATAGCTTTCCCGGTCCTTCTTATCTCAAAAAAGAAAAAGAAAAAAGCCAAGCGGCTAGCCGATACGGCGCATAAAACCTCATATATGAATTAAACATGTACCTTTTTGTCGAGCACATAAATTTAAATCTTCATATACTTCATATCAAACCTGCTTACACATGTTTACCTGTTTGCAATTCAATTCAACTCAATCCAATCGTTTGAATTCAGTTTTGCCCATTTATTCTTTTATTAGCTATTTTGCCTATTCCACTTCTATGTTTGAACATAACACGTTCAAATAAAATGTTTAACTTGCTCACAACCAATTTGAATTTCAATTTCAATTCTAGTTTCCTTTTTGATTTCGAATATAAATTTTCAAATCGAATTTACTTATTCAAACCCCAATATCCATTCGAAATCTCATTAACTAATTTCTATTCAATTTAGTTAATTCTATTCAATAAATCAAAATCTGGTTTCTGTTTCAAAAACCATATTCATTTACACAACTTGAATTCGCATATATTTTACAACTCAACTCTGAAATTTTCTAAATAGACAATTCGGATTTTTTTCCCGCTTAAAATCCTTTTATAATATTAAATAAACCATTATGGTTTTAAAACGATTCTGGCGCTGCTTTTCTGAAAATTTGATTTTGATATAACTCAAAATATATACGACGAAATCCAGATTTTCCTCTTTCATTAGAAAACTATTATCAAATCGGTCCTGACGTTTCTTGTTTCGAAGAATTCCGTCCCCAATCGAGTTCTGTATGCTCAATTGAAGTTCGAGTCGCCAATTTACGAACTGCAGCGCTGCGGCGAGTTCGTTTTAATTATATTTATATATATAAACTTTTAAACTTCGTTAAATGAATTCAACTCCCTTCTAATATATATATATATATATTCCAAATTCCATTTGAATCTTTACATTTCAAATTCCATAGTTTTAAATCCTGTATTCAAATCCCATTTGAAATCCTTTATTCGAATTCCATTTCAAATCCTTTATTCGAATCCCATTTCAAATCCTTTATTTAATTTCTACTTTAATTCAACTCTTTTTTTGAATTTCTATATTTGAAATTCATACTTGAATTTAAATATCCAAACTCCATTTAAATTTCTATTTGAAATTCTAAATGTTTCAAATTCCATTTTTCTCTCATTTGAAACTCCCAATATTTCAAATTACATTTTCTTTTATTTGAAATTCTATTTTTGAATTTCCTTTATTCCAATCCCATTTGAATTCCTTTAAATTCAATTTTTATTTCAATTCCCTTGAATTCAAATTCTATTTCAAAACTATTTGGATTTCCTATTTTGAAATCCTATTTCAATCCTACTTTGAAATCCTATTTTCAAAGTTTACTTCGAATTCTATTTTGAAATTCTATATTCAAATTTCTACTTGAATTTCTATATTCAAATCCCTGTTCAAATTTAATACTTGAATTTCTATTCAAATCTCTATTCAAATTTCATATTTGAATTCTTCTTTGAAATTCTATATTTCAAATTCTATTCAATTCTTCTTTGAAATTCTATATTTCAAAGTCTGTTTTCTATTTGAACTCTTATATCCAATTTCTTTAAACAAGTCTCGACTTCAATTCCTTTTGAAATCGATATTTCTATTTTTTCTTTTGAAGATAGATTTCTCATTCCCATTTCACACTTGTATTTCTATTTCTGAATTATCAAACGATAATTCTTTTCTCTTCATTTTATAACTTCGTTATAAAAGAACTATTTACAAATTTCGCTTATAAAGAAACTACTTGTTTTATTTTTCAAAAACAAGTTTATATTTTTATTTCCATTAAAAATTCAAATTCTATTTAAAAATAGAATTTTCCCTTTTAAAATCTCAAATATCCTTCCACGATATTTTAAATACATTAACACTTAGCCCAGTGATATTTAAAACAATCAAATCACCCAATTTCCAATCATTTGATTTTTTTCACGTCATATATGAAAAATATATGGAATCAAACAAATAACAAACAAACAGATAATATATTTTTGAGGAATCCAGTTGGATTCCTCCAACCTATTTTCCTGCATCCACAGATGTTAGCACATAAATAATACCCATTCTGCTTCGTGGCAGAATATCGTGGTATAGAAGGTCATCCACTAATCATAGCGTGGGGCGCATAGGGTAATCATCCGCTATGAAACTGCGGGCATCCGCTAATGAGACTGCGGGAATCCAACCAATCATCAACCCAATATATATATAGCCTAAATAACTAATATATATAAAATAACCAGAAAACATTCACACAAGAAACAAACAATTATTTTTAATGAAATAAAAATAATTCTAAAGGTGAGTGAGATTTACTCACCTTGATTTTCATTTGACGAATATCCAATTAAATGTTGTATCGACTTGGCTATGCACCTACTTGAATCGTTCAAATGAATCCATCACCTATCATTATTTAATTTTAATTTATCGGTTAACATTTATTTATTTAAATTAACTATGAACAATAAATTAATTCTATGAATTTTAAATTACGTAAAAATATACCTCATTGCTCTCGACCTATTGTCGAAGCATACCCTCAAAGCAACCGATCCACATTCACTGAAATCAGCCCTAAAAACTGCTCCATTTCATTTCGGCATACCCTCAAACACTTGGTAGACCATTCCCCAAACAGATCGAATCTCACTTCCGATCCCCTGCTCATAGCTGTACGGCTTCAACTCCATTCAGCCATCCATAGATCGAACTCCCTCCAACTTTCCTACTGCCGAACCTAATAGCGATCTCCCTAAAAAAAACAGTGCCCTACTGATAATCGCACACCTCAATCAATGCCTGTTCTAGTCACCCCGTTCGTTCCTCAGACATCCGAACCCAATAGCCCATTCGAACGCATCCAGACCCTACTTTGTTCCTAATCGAGAGCACCTAGATCGACCTCGAGCTTCGTGGGATTCGGTGGTGTAACTCACGATTCCTATTTTGATTTTTTTATTTATTCATTTTTTTTTATCGGAGGAATGATTCAATTTTTGATAGAAGAGAGAAAAATGAAAGTATGGACTTCGTTGTATTTGTGAGGGGAAAGAATACAAAGGCAATGGTAACTTATAGATGCGTGAAGGGGACCAACGTACTGAAGCATTAAAATTGTGTTTGCCTTTGTATCGAAGCTGTAAGACAGAATTGTCTGCACAATGAGAAAATAGGTCGGCTTGGAGTACTGAAATGGGAAAAAGAAAAGGGGCACGATTTATAAACGAGAGAAGGGGACAGATAGTTGCGCCATTAAATTCGTTGTTTCTTTGATATTAGAAGTGGAAGACCAAAATTTCTGCTCGAGGAAGAACAGCTACGAAAATTCAGTTTTAGGTGGCTTCGGGTACAATGTATAGGTCGGCTCCATTTAAGACTTAGGGTGGCTGATGTACGAGAGTATTAAACTCGATTTGATTTTGTTTTGACCGTGATTTGAGTTCGATCTTATCCATTCATTTTTTTTATATATATATATAATATATTTTGGGGTTCCAAACCGCTATTTTGATCGTATGGAAAAGACCCTATTTAAATCAGCGATTTTATTTTAAATTCAAACCAATCTAACTCACTGATAATAAATTACTATTATCGTTCTAATATAGAGTTTATATAAATCATTGTTTCGATTTAATTTTAACTACGAATTAAATTGTTTGTTGATGACTCTATATATTCGAAATTAAATCTACATCGATTATTTGATCGATAAATTCAATATAAATACTTATTTATATTTCCAATTAAATATTTAAACTAATTTAAATATTAATTATAAAACAACTAAAAATCCGGGTCGTTACATGTACCTTTTATGAGCACTATTGAGCATAATTGCTCAATGTATATGCGATTTACTCAACCATATCAATTTGCCTAGTCATCTGGCACCTGTACTTGATTCACATATGTGTAATAAATATATGGAATTCTGAGATAATATTTCACTAATCAACTGGTATAACTACACCAACTCCAAAATCAAACAGCTAGCGTCACTTCATTATCAAATACAGCGTTAAATCATAAATTTCAATTCATATGCAGTTTCATTCCAGTTTAATTATACTGGAGACTATTTTTAGTTTATAATTCATTTAGCTCCATTTAATTGTTGATTATTCTATTCAAACAAGCTATCATCCGATAATGAACAATTCACAATTAACAACCAATACATAACCAAATCAACCGAATTTATATTCAATACTAATATATTACTTTGACTTCACATGTTTGAACATCAATCGATTAATATCCGATAGATTTTTATTTAATTATTATTTATTTATCAAATTCCAAATTTATTTAATTAAATTTCGATATCATTCTTAATTTAATTTCCACTTAACCAGGTTAAGTTTCAATTCAAATTTTCAATTCAATTTGAATTCCATTGAGATCAATCAAACACACCGATATCTCCATAATTTGATAAAATAATTTCTTTTCTATACAAAAAATATAATTTGGGTAAAATCAATTCATTTGCCCTCTTTACAAAACAATATTGTATCTATTGACAGTTCAATGCTTCTCAACACTTGAACCAAGCAATTAACACAATACAAAACACTTGTATATAAAATTTACAAATACGCCCTCATATATTTACACACAATCTCAATCCAGGGTATTACTATCCCTGTCTCTATCGAGTTATACCACAGAGCCAAGGTTAATACTAAACCTCGCTCTGATACCTCTGTAACGACCCAGGGATTTTCGACCCCGAAAATCGACAATACAATTACCATATCTCATGTCGACCTTCCAAACACCAAAAACACTGGAACGTTATTAGAAAGAAATTAGAGGGTGAGATAAGAAAGAAAGATATATTAGAATAGAAGAAGAAACAGAAGAAAAAAACACAACACAGAGTCTCACATCGCAGCGGAAAAAAAATATAATATAGAAATAAATCTTTGATGAGAGCTTTAAAAATACTTACAATATCAGAGTACATCACACATTTGGACAGTTATAATAACCTGTCTTCATATACAACACACAGCGAAATAGTAGCTATAATATCATACGTCTGAACACCTCCAGCTCATCTCTTGACTTCGCAGCATCCGATAACCTGGACATGTACACCCCGGTCTAACCCGAGCATTTACAAAATACCGGGTTAGTTTGCTGAACCAGAGTGAGAAAAACTCGCACAGTGTTAAGGGGGATCATCCAACTTGATTTTAAAGTTCAAAAATCTTTTCGAAAGAAAAGGATAATTGTAAGATCAAATCCACACATAAATACGGACGGGTTTTACCTTACGATAACCCAAAACATTTTTGAAATCAATATCTTTTCTGATATTATAATAGTGTCTAAATACAAATAAATAGAATCTAGCAGAACGCTTGCATCTCATGCTCCACATATATAGTATACAAACAAAACTGCGGGCGCTTATTGGAGATTGGATTCTGACTATGACAAGGTATGGAACCACCTGCCAATAGTGTATCACTAGAGGCGAATACACTGGGTTCAACAAGAACGTCTTGCAATCCGGCCCACACATGACTGACCACTCATTTCGCTTGAGTGTATCGAATGTATATCACCAACGGTTGGGCTCAAACCACCATTTCCCGAAAAGGGACAGCATCGAAATAGATTAAAGAAAGATATGTGATTATACACCCTAATGGGAGCGAACCACATAGCTATGCTGCCTGCCCGATTTTTGTCATTTCCCGATTGTGAGGCTTGAGGTTAGAATTTTTCTTTAGAACATCTGGTCATCATTTACTTTGAATGCCACATTATCAGATCCGTCAAGTCACTAATTTACGTTCACAAATATACTCTGGGTTTAAAAGAAGTGCCCCTCTTTGCCACCACTCGATATATCTGTAAAAATCAACGTACGTGGTTTTCTGGAAATACTCTGTCAGACATTCGTCCATACAAGTCATCCAGGAACAAGATGAACTGAAGGTACTCTCCTACTGCATCCAATATAGGAATCACCCTATGGATCAGTAGAAAGAAGTCCTTGCAACCCGTAGATTCCAACCACGACAGAACCACAGTTTATCTCTGGCTGCAATCCCGGAGATTATTAGCGGTTCTTCCATTTAATGAAGATCCACGGTCTTCAATACTCCATCTCGATCATCTTCTAATATCTTCACGTATTTGTTGGTCGGAATGGTTTTCGAATATGACTTTGATCCCGATCTTTCCGTACCAACAATCATATTGGACAAATTTGATAGTTGGTGATTTAACTATCAAAATAAACAGTGATTCAATTATGAACATCCAGTGAGTTCACTAGTTCAGTATTCAACATCAATTGGCCTTTTAATTAAAACAAACGTTAATTTAAAACTCTTAAATATTTCGATATTATGAATCTAGTTTTCCGCTTCTTATTTAACATAAGATTATATTTAAAAAAAATCATTTTTTTACTTAGGAAAATCTGTTATTATATCCGGTCTTCTATTGCTACTTTCAAATAATTAGCCACGTTATTATCTAATATTGGGAAATCAATTCAACTTATTACTCGTACAACAACGATATGAAACATCTTCGTTCATTACTTGACAACAATAACAAATGCTTATTCATATAGAGTAACTCTATTTCAATACTCGACTTTACATTTCCTTTTTACCACGTGAATGGCATAATAATTTTACGCAATCCCCTTCTATTTCCCTTTTTACTTCGGAATCATCATTATATATATATTTTTTCCAAATTTTCACCAAAACTGTTGTGTTATTATTTCTCTAATGAAATAATAAATTTTACTATCCTCTTTTACCATTACAACAAATATCATCCTCAGATAATCCTGATGTTGTTCAAGTTGGGGTATTTTAATTACCTCTCAGACCTTGATCAACAACGTTCATATCTGGAGATAAATACAAGTTGAAATCCCAAAAACCAATATTTCATTCTAATATAAATTCAAATTCCATTTAACCATTCTATTAAAAATACAGTTTCATACCACCTTCTTATCCTTTGAAAAAAAACTCTTTTTCGAATATACTATTCTTTCCTAATTCAATACTTAAGTAACATCACTCTTAACTCTGCCACTTTAACCGAACTCATTTATAATTCGGATTTATTTACAAAATCCTATGACCCACTTCTTTCACCAAATTCACTTTCACCAATTCCTTTTCAAATCCATTTAACCATTCCCGCTTTGGAAATCTTATTAAATTCCTCACTTTTGCTTAATCCCACTATTTAGTAACGTTAATTTAGAATTAATGATATTACACCTCATTGCTTTTATAACTCTTGTTTAAATAAATTCTGGTTTGATCTAACCTTTTCTATTCTAAATTCCCTTTTTACTTAATACGAATATTTAAGTCACATTTATTTTAAGCTATAGCTTATATTTCCCTTTTATAACTTTGTTACAAAGTTCAGTTTTAAAATAAAATATGTTCATAACTCCTTTCACCATTCCATTAGAGTTCATTTCCCCTTTGATAACTTTGTAAATGATTTTCAATTAAAAAGTAATTTTCTAAATTATTATTAATTAGTATAATAATTTACTTCGATCATTAACTACTCCAGTAGTTAATTCCTTTATGAGCTAAAATAAATAGTAAATTCCTTTTTAAAAATTTTATTAAAATTTAAACAATATTCATTAAACTATTTCTATTCAAAATGCACTAATTTAATCTCAATTAAAAATGATCGATTTATTCAACTCAAAACACGGTTATCCCATTAACCAATTCCAATTCATTTCCCTTTAAATTAATTATCAATATAATTAACTTAAACAATTCCATTTAATTGCTTCTTTAAAAAACAATTTCCCAAATTTAGTTGTTAGGTTAATTTCTATTCAATTGTTTATAAATCTGATTGACATCAGAATTTACTTCATAAAATCAATTAATATTTAGTTATAAATTTAAATAATAAATATTTATTTTCTTTTTACAAACATATTTCAATATAATTCAATTCAAAATCTATATCCAGTTATAGAATAAATTTTACAGCTTCATCTCGGTTGATCTACCTAATGGTAAATCAACATTTATGAAACAATTGATTTTATAGGCCATATACTGTCGTCAAATACCCAACCAATACCGCCCATTGGTTTAAACTAAACAGATGTTGAATTTTCAGCCAATAATCAACAATCAAATCAATTACCCCATCAGATCAGTTCATATATGATAATATGAAATTAAATGACATATTTGAGGAATCCCGTTGGAACCCTCCAACCTGTTCTTCCCTGTATCAAACTGGTTATCTCAAATTAGATTACTCAATTCCATTTAATTGACAATTTCTATAACATCAAATAACGGCTGTATAACCTCAACCAATCCACAAGCAATCCAAGCAATTCAAACGATTTAAACACGTTTATTTAAACATGACCATTCAAGGTAAGTTACCTCTATTGGATCAAATCGTTACAATAACGATTTGGTATTTCACTGAAATTAAACAACAGTTCAATTTCATCAGTTAAATCAACAAATAAATTTATAACTAGCAAACAGTCAACCATCAACAATCAGAGCACATAAAATAAAAACCCAATTTATATAAAATATAAATAGGAAGAACTGAGTGAGTTTAAGTCAACTTGATTTGATTTTGCTGTCAATGACTCATTTTAATTAAATTAAATGGTTGTTATATTTAATTAAACATCCCAATTGATTCCAATTCCTGTCCAGTTCTGTTCCAAGGCGTAATGTTGGCCAATGTAATTCCATCGATACCTTGTTGGTCCGATTCTAATAATATATGGATTAGTTATTAGCATTTAAGGTTAATACTATTTAATAATTAAATAAATTTCCTTAATTACAATTAGGTTAAACAAATTATGTTATCAAAAATATTGGCTAATCATTTCAAAATTACAACCCAGGTTCCATTTTATCGTTTCCCATTGATCTCCTGTCGTCATACAATCTGCAAACAATTCATGTTTTAATTATTAATAATTAATTTCCCTAATTAAAACTAATATCCCCTAATTAGTGTACTTAACCATGTATAGACTAATTATATGGATTATTCAAACTCAGGAGATTTCTATTTCAAGCCATCTCTCATTTTTCTCGCACATTCCTGTTCACGGGAACAAAATAGGACATGTTTTTTGTATGAGGTATATGTTAAATCCCTTAATTAGATAAGTAATGAAATTAATTACTTTGTAAACCATAACACGAGCCCGATTGTTTTCCCTAAACAACCATGCAGCTCTTGGAAATGCTTCAGAACCTTCATCATGCGGAAGATTGCTCCACCACGGCACTATATACCTGGCCGAAATTCAATCAGAGAGCACTGACAAGCTTCCCTACGGTCACTCCAATGTCGGCCAAAGCAACCGTCAACGCGATGCCCTACCTCGCCACCTTGAACCCGAAATCCGCAGCGTCTTCTTGAGGAAATTATGACCAAGCCACTCCACCTGAGATGATCTCCACCGGTCAGCAGGTGATTCTCATCGATCTCAACAAACTCACAGTGGAAAGTTTTGTGATTTATGAAGGAATTGAACGGTTTTAAAGGAAGAAGATCGGTGATTTTTCTGCCATTGGATAGAAAGGGTGGCGGCACTTTGGAGCGTTGACCACGCATCCATGTTTGACAGACCAATTAGGTTAACTTTGGTGCATATATATAGCTTTAGGGTTAAAGAATATAATATTTTATTATATTAACTTACCTATAAAGTATCATTTCAAAACACCTACATATGGCCTCCGTTTTTCACAAAGAAATGTAATCTTAGCATAACAAAATATTACGGACCCAATGGGATAGGTTTCGTCCAATTCCGAGGTCGTTTGCAAAAAGTCCTCTATAATTATCGATGAAAAATAAAGCGTTTAAAATTCTTAAAATTACAAAAAAAATCCAAAAAATATGAGACCTTGACATTTTACTAGACCTCTTCCTAACGGATCCAACGAAATTTATTTCATCCAAATCGGAGTTCATTTAGTCGGTCGTTTATTCGTTTAAAGTTACCCCTGTCTGAATTGACCAAAATAATATAATTGATTTAGGAGTTTATCGATGCCACGATCAAATGGTAAGTCCAATTGACACACAAATTGAAATCCTACAATGATAAATTAATAGGAACCCAACGGCACCAGTTTCGTCACATTCTGAGACTGTTTCCCGGTACGTTATTTTTATATGCACCACAATGCCATTTTGAACACCAAATTTCCCGGTCTCCAAAAATAACAAATTATATATCTATCCTGACTCTAAACGTCGATACAAACTCAACGGAACTGGTTCCGCGGCCTAATTCGATCGTCTTTTCAGGTAACACTCAAAATTCCTTTATTAAATTAAATTAAATTAATTTCGCGCTATAGAAAATGGGCGGACGTTTACGGCTACCGTGGTCACATATGACATCGGTTTGCCACGCAATTCAACACCGTACAATAATTTAACGTTACGGTTCCAATGAAACTGATTTCATCGAAAATGGAGTCCGTTTGCAAAATGGCTACTTTAAAGGCCTATATTTTAAATAACGATTTCCATAGCGACTATTTCAAAATTTGATTTGGCCATAACTAACAATCTGTAACATGAAATCTAGATTTTTCTCTTCCATATGAAAATTATATTCAACATGATTCTAACATTTCTTGTTTCACAGAAATCCGACTTATATCGGATCCTGTATATTCAATTTAAGTTCAAAACCCCATATTACGAACTATCGCGCCATTTCGAGCTCGATTTATAATTATATAAATATATATCGTTCAAACTTCGTTTTAAATAACGAATTCAATATTAATATCCATTAATATTTAAAATAAATAAATTAAATTAAATATTTGACTGCCAGAAATACGGGTCGTTGCACCAACTTCCAATATGAACCTTGCATTTTCAGTTGTAAACCTATATGACAACATAATAGGATGGGGTATTATGTCGTCTAAGATTGATACATTTGTTTTCAAAATCGTTTTCAACACTAATAATAATACCATATGATTTAGATTTTTGTGTATCATGCATGTTTGTCCATTATAAGTTTAAACTCTATCCTTCGGTTTGTGCTTGCATTGTGTGATGGGACTTGAGTCTTATCATAGCTTCATTTTCAAAAAGCATTATGATTGGTTTATGATTTGTATTAATGTAGAGAAAACTCATTACGTGTTATGCGGTGTGGTCCCGTGATATACCCAACCTTTAAAAATTAAGTTTTATAACTATTTCTGTTCTCATATCAGTCTCATGACTGACCTAGACATTATTGTTACCCACCTAAACTCCGGGTGCCCATATTTTCCGCACGGGTAGCCAGTAGTTTTGGTTTTTGCAGATATTTATTTGGCATGACTTTGGATTATGGCTGGAGCTATACTGTGGTTTATTTTGTAGTCTTTCGCTATTTTTATTTATGTATTTATATTCCCGCTATTATGTAATTTATTTCTCTGGTATTTTTTCGTTGTGTATCTATTATTTGTACTTTGATGTAAAATTGTTGTAATAGCAATAAATATCCTCTTATTCTATTCTTCTTAGTCGTAACCTCAAATGATATGCCTTGTTGATTGGTTTCAAGTCAGTTTGGATCGATTTGAATCAGCCAAAAAGGCGGGTCATCACATTTGGTATCAGAGATTTGGTGTAACATTTGGTATCAGGGATTTGGTTTACAAAGCTTTGAGGGTACTGCTCATTAGAACAAGTTGAAAGAACTCATCAGAGGTAGGATTAGTAATATCATATAAAAGAATAACTCATTAGAAATTGGACCGGTAGTGTCCTAGAATGAGTAACTCATTATAAATGGGGTTAGCAGTACCCTAGAATGAGTTAAGAGTATGTATGTGAAAGACGTATTTGTGATTATTATATATATAGTTTTGACTTTGAAAATATTCTTTGAGTATATAAAAGACATATGTTTTGACGACATATAAATTTTGAAAGTTAATCAACCAATTGATCGTTGGTTGTGATGTGTAATAATTGGTTTAACGAATAAAAAATTGGAATGATAAAACCAATATAAAAATGAAAGTCAAATTGAACCAAGTCAAATTTAACGTTAATGTTGAATTGATTTGGAAATTAGGTTGGATTGGATATATATATATATACACACACACATATACATATACATACATTTGACAGGGAATGGAAGCTGAAATGAGGAATAAGATTGCATGCCTAATACAAAGGTACATATTTATTGTATTCATTGGGCCCTGTGAGGCGAGTTGTAGTTGTACCGATTGACCAATACGAAGGAGATTATGGTGAAATTTTTCGAAATTTAGGGCGTTAGCCATAAAACTAAAATGTAAAAGAACTTAATTTTGAACGAAGGTTCAGTTGGTTAAGTAGATGGCCTTCGATCCTTTTTTGGGACGAAAAGTTTTTAAGTGGAGGAGAATGTAACAATCCAAATTTTTAGTCAAATTTAAATATGAATTTTAATTGGTTTAATGGATTTTAAATATTTAAAATGGTTTAATTTGTGAATTAACGGCTCGGAATTTATTTAAAATGAAGTTTGAATGTATAAGTTTGTATTAATTATAAAATGAGCTCGTAACATCATGGTAGTTCAAAATATTTAATTTTGAATTTCAACTGAATATACAGAATTCAATATAAGTCGAATTTCTGTGAAACAAGAAACGTTAGCATCTATAAGATTATATCTTTCTAATGAAAGTGAAAAATTGAGATTTCGTGTTATTAATTGTAAGTTATGCCCAAATCAAAATTTCAAATAGTATCTATGAAATCATTTATAAACTATAACGATTTATTAAATATAATAAAAGGATTTATTATTAAATCAAATATCTTTTTGACTTGGATTTTGAAAATATCGAGTTATAAACCCGAGTATGTTAGTTTTGAAGCTATATGATATTTCATTTAGATATGTATAATAATAATAATTAAATTGTTATTAATTTGAATAATTTTGAAATTTAATAATATAATATTATAATAATATTACATAGGCCTTAGAAATATCCATTTTGCAAATGATCTCCGTTTTCGACGAAACCAATTTTGTTGGATCCGGAATAATAAATTATTGATAGATATCAAATTTCATGTCATTCGAAGTTTGTATGTAGTCGTGCGAGGTATAACCGTTCAATGTAATAATAATGCAATAATTTGAGTTCGAACTAGCGCTATTTCAGCAAACGGACTCGGAATTCGACTAAACCTGTTTTATTAGGACCGTAATGACAAACCATAGGTGTGTATCAATTTTCAACCCCAAAGGAGATCGTGTGTGCCCTTGCGGATTTTTAAACAACGATCAGAATATCGATAACTAAGAAAATAATAGTACAAAAATACGAGGCTTATCCTATAAGCAACTCTACCCTTATATATTATCCATAACTTCCTTAAACCCATATTTTCATTCTTCCTTGGTCAAGAAAAGTCACGGCTGCCTCCATTTTTCTTCCAACGAGAAAAATCAATCTTCTTTGATTTAATAAAAATCATACGCACCTCCTAAAATCACAAAACAAGTATCTTCGAGATCCTGGAAGTATTCTCTATAACCCCATACCAATTTTGAAGGGTGCGGTGCACATTTTGGCAGTTCGAAATTTTGACAATGGTTTTCATGAGCCAAGGGTTCACGAATCGGGGTTATCCACTCAACAATTTGCAAAATGGTTGTTGTATTCGAGTTGAGGAGGTAGAATGACATGTTGTGTGAATTTTTGGGGTGATTTAGTGATGAAAAGTTGTGCAACCTGGAGAAGCTATAGTGTGTGTGAGTTTTATATTGCAAGGAGGAGGAGGGCGACGAGTTGAGGGGGTTGGCGTGGAGTTGATTGATTTTTTGACAAGAAGTTGAATGATACATTTTGTTTGTTGAATAATGGAGAGGAGGAGTGGTTGGAGGATGAGTTCGCAGCAATGGTGCGTTAGTGGGAATGTTTCGTGCATGTGTTGTCTGTAGCGGGGTTTGCGGAAGAAGAGCTAGAGGAGGGGATTAGATAAAACAAGGGTAATTAATGAATTAATTAATAATGAATGACTATGTAATGTATATAAACTTGTAAAATATATAAAATTTTCATACTTCCTCAGAATTCGGCGAAACGGGATCTGTTGGAACTGTATGGATGAGAGCTTCACAACAAAACTGATTTGAAGAGATTTGGAGCTCATGGCAATTTATGGTGAGATAAAACACTTGATTAGATCAATCGACAGTTTATCATTATTTAACGATAAACGAGCAATGTTGTAACACCCCACCTCCGCTAGGGTCACTCCCAAAGGGAATGCACTAGGTTTGGTGAAGCATTATCAAGGTAAACATGCACAGAAATATTACAAGACAGAACATATATATAAAAGAGCGGAAGTAAAACAAATTCCATTTCCTTATAAAATAAGGTCCAAAGCCTTTTACATCAGAATACATCAAAACCTGTCTTGCAATAGTAAAGAAGCATAAAACCTTTTCATGAATTATTCCCCAAAATAAAGCGATGAAGCAGCCATAGCCAAGAGAAGACCAAGCTATACATGGTGACCTCCAAGCATAAGAGGTCCGAACTAAACAACATCATTTCCTCCCTGAAAACCTAGGGGGGAAACGGAAGACAAAGAGGCGAAACAAAACGGGGTCAGTCATAAAGACTGGTAAGTCCTATCTACTTCCAGTATAAAAACAGGTAAAGGTAACATGACATGCATAAACTGAAAGTAAACATAAGGATAATGACAAGATAGATAAGCTAAACTAAGATAACTGGATGAACTACTGTAGCAAGATAACTAAGGTATCATGACAAACTACGGTGTCAAGATAAATCAAGGTATCACATCGTCAGGTTTCTATCAAGTATACTATCCCAAGGTATCTATCATGTATAACGTCCCATGGTATTTATCCCGTATATTTGCTCCGCACCTCTCGTACTAGTATCCCAACCTGCGTCATGTGTTAACTATGAATGTCCCTTGCCCAATGTCATGTAATGGTCCATGTCAACCTAATATATAGCATATGTAGGTTTTCCCAACTTGTGTGTTTCTTTCCATGTATAAGTTCAGTCCTTTGCCGTAGGCCGTACGGGCTTTCCCATGTAAATCTATATCACCTCAACGTCGTACCATTTTATTCTTGAGGTTGCTTTGGACTGCTTCCCTTGATCTTGTTATGTTTTCTTACCATGAACTATCGCGTGTTCACTTAGGATTTATGCCACCTAGGACCACTAGGGATTATGCTACCTAATGAACGTTTCCGTGTCTCGGTTTGGGTTCAAGCCACCTAGGGCCACTAGGGATTATGCCACCCGTCAACCACGCCCTTTATCCCACGTATATATCGTGAATCGTTTTCCATGTCTAGACGCACATGTTCCTCAATGTGTCATCCGAGTTCCGTGCCAGGGCAAATCGAGAAATACGGAACTCGGTCGGGAGCTTTAAGTCGTCTGCTGATACAGATATTAAGATCTGTTTTTGTATCCGTGGCTATGGTCCCACGTGACCCCTCCCTCAACTACTGAAAGGCAATCCAAGAAAAATCATGTATGAGAACTACATCCCGGCCACACTATAGCCCCACTTTCCTATGGGCCAACCTCACCCATGACTCGATAGCAAGAACATGGTCTGTTGGGAGTTCTCTGCCTTTCCGTACGTACACGATTGACTAAAGATGGTAGGTAGTCGGCGATGTGCTATCCAGGGCAAAATCAAGTATCGTCGACTCCACGCTAATCCATCCCAGTCTTTAGGTCGCTCGCATAGCAACCAAGGCATACTCTTGGCTCTTCTATCGCAGACCTTAACCTCTGTGAGGCCGGGTTTCATGGACCACCTGCCACCTCACAGAGGGATACCAAGAGTACCCTCACGTCCCCCGAAGCTACCGCTTCGTCACCCAGTTCGTTGGACCCTTTATCCAAGTCGGATAATTTGCTCCTCCTCGTGTGTTTAAGCGATGACCTACCATATCGGGTTACCCATCCATTCATGAACTTGTCCCATGTCCTTGGCTAAGAATTATTACTTAGTTATACTCAACTAAGGTTTACCACTTAGCTTCTTTTCCCCGTTACCCTTGATTAACCATGATTTTCTACCTAGTTCCTCTAACTAGGGTTTTGTCTATTGGGTTAAGTGTTGTTATTCAGGTTCATGACTTAGCCCGCCTACGAATCATGTCAAGATTGGCTAAGTATTTAAGTTCAAGGCTTAGCCCTACAAGGTGGTTAAGTATACCAAGAAGCGCATGACTTAACCCTATCAAGTCAAATTGGTTAAGTATTGGTTTGTCTTAACCCTATCAGATTATCGTGTTAGATTGATTAAGCATAGATTATCTTAATCGCATCAGATCATTGAGTCGAATTGGTTAAGCATGGGTTAGCTTAACCTCATCCACTAATCGTACTACAAGGGTTAAGTATATTCAAAAGGTCTTGTGACTTAACCCTATCAAGTCCACATGTTAGATTGGTTAAGTATAGGTTACTTAACCTCATCAAATCATCATGTATAATTGGTTAATTATAAGTTACTTAGCCCCATTAAATTATCATGTTAAGTTGGTTAAGTATTGGTTGCTTAACCTCATTGAATTACCAAGTTTAGATTGGTTAAGTGTTTAACTTAACCCCATCGAATTACCGTGTTAAGATTAGTTAAGTATAGGTTACTTAACCCCATCTAATTACCGCGTTTAGATTAGTTAAGTCTAAATTACTTAACCCCATCTAATTACCAAGTCGGATTAGTTAAGCGTAAATTACTTAACCCCATCTAATTACCAAGTCGGATTAGTTAAGCGTAAATTACTTAACCCCATCTAATTACCAAGTCGGATTAGTTAAGCGTAAATTACTTAACCCCTTCCCCTAATTGTCTTGTATGGTTAAGTGTCATTAAGAAATCAAGCCCGGTCCCACTTAACCTACCCATTCGTGTCATATCGGTTAAGTGTCATTAATCAAATTTACTTAACCTTATCATGTGGCATTAATTTAATTAATGCACTCTCAACCTCTCACATTAGACCTTGTTGTGGTTACTAGTTAAGACGGGCGGGTCCGGGTAGTTTTACACCACAACTTAGTCTAACCTCGGGTCTTAAGCGCGACATGACCAACTTCTCACATTGGATCCTATTGTTTGTAGCCACTAGTTAAGCCGGGCGGGTCCGGGTAAATTTATGCTACAAACTCAACCCAACCTCGAGTTGGCCACTTTCATGTTTGGTCTAGTGTCATATTACACTTACAACCCACACGTGTCTAGTTTCAAGTCCCATGTTTACCCCACATGTCATGTCCCCATTTAGGTGTATCATGAGTGTCATATTTTCATGAAATCCCATGTCAAATTATCATGTCATAATCACGCACGTCTAACCTACCCCAAATCGTGTTTCCAACTCAAGTAAAAGCGAGACAACATAGTAAGGATACTATGCTACATATTTGCCTCAAAACACGCACGATGTCAAAAAGGGATTGGCCACCAACATGCATGGTATCATAAGGGGTTTGGCCTCAAAATATGCATAGCATCATAAGGGATTTTTGGCCACAAACATGCATAGTATCATAAGGGAATTTGGCCACAAACATGCATGATAACATAAGGGGTTTGGGTTCATTTACATGCATAAGCCCCAAAGACAAATCTTTGCCAATGTTTCACAAGTCAAATGGTTCCCAAAGGTTCATGCTAGCATTCCATAGATAAAGATTCAAACTTGCAAGATAAACTATGTTAAGCATAACATGAGTGACATGATTAAGTCGCTAAAACTTAGCCCAAGGTCATAGATCATAGAAAAGGGGCAAAGTTAGGTTCACATAGGCTAGCATACTTATGTTTCATCGCATTTTATTCCATGTCACATTAGAACCACCGTTAGAATCTACAAGTAGCTAGAACTTACATAGCGAGGCTTAGGGAAAGATCATGAATCGTCTTGACCAATAAAGGTGGCTCCTTTGTTGAAGAATCGTCATGAAATTGATGTAGCAACGTTGATCCCTCCTTGATTTGGTGTAGAAAGCTTGCACCTTCTTCATGGACCTAGCTTTGGATGCTCAAGCCTTTGGAGATGAAGATGGAGGCCATGATATGAAGGTGGAGGCCATGGAGAGGGAGCATTTTGGCATAACTTCGTTGTAGGAATGAATTAATGAGGGTTTAGGCTAGGTCTAGGGGTCTTTTTATAGAGATTTGGGGTTGTTTAAACCATAGGATTAACCCCAAATCAGATCTGAGCCATCAAATTCCATCGGAAGCTTCCAGAACAGGACCAGAGACACAAGCAGGCGCACCCAGGTGGCCTGGGCTCGACCACCCAGGTCGACAGGGGTGTCGACTTGCAAGTCGACACCACCATGGGTGTGTCGACACCCAAGTCGACACCCATGTCGACTTGGGTGCTGGGCGGGAAATTTTCCCGCCCTGTCTTTTCGGCTCCAGATTTGAATTTTGAACTGTTTTTCGGACTTGAAATTTTCTGAAACTTCGTTGGGCCATAACTTGGTCATACGGACTCCGTTTTTCGAAAACTCGGACTCTATTTCGCGTATTTTTCCAAGACGAACGCAATGTCATAGCCTTTTTTCCTTGATTAAGATTTTAAAATTTAATTCTGCCTTGATTCTTGATTATAACACGTTATTAAAATTCGGGTTGTTACATTCTCCCCTCCTTTAAGGATTTCATCCCTGAAATCTCCAAGTTAGGAGGAACATATCCTACCATCCATCATCCATCTACTCAAAACATCATCCACAGGCAAACATTGTCCTTAGACGATTTCTAATGCCATATGAACATATGCAAAACGTGTGTGTATATGTTCCTTAGCTAATACTAATGATCAGGCCTGAATGATCTTTCTAATGCAAGATATGTTTAGTGCCATGAGTCCAACATGTATGCAAATAGTCCTAGTCATATAAACACTATATGTGTGCACAGACATTCATTCATATGCAACATCCGCATGACAACACATTGACTTTCAAACAAGTATAAATACTCGTGCATATGCAATGCAAAATGTGAGTGCATCGATCTAGTATCTAACGTGTATTCGCGTATCCACGAGCAACCACTTGCAACCATTTGCAACCATATCAATCATAACATGTTTCAAATACATGTTTACATCCATAGAGTTCTACCTAAGGTTCCCAAGATAGGATTGAGGAGATAAACAAGACAAACTCCTTACGGGGTTTGCAACAGAAATAGGACCGAGAGGATATCCTCCAAGCGATAGCATGCAAGCAAGCTCTACAGGAGAACCAGGGATTAACGATATAATCTTAAAAAGAGACATGATGCGCGCGTCTAAGCCGCATTTCCTTGAGCTTAATTCCATCATGCCTTGACCGCCTTTGACTTCGTGATTTCGTAGCTCCTTGATTCCTATTTCCAAGGTATGAGTCGAAACTCATTTCACTGTCGCCTCTCGTTTCACTTCAACTTATTCATTCCCTAGTATGCTCGGCCCAAACATATCTGCGTACTCATGCAAGCTCTCCAAAATTCACTAGTGAATTCTGGATCTCGTTTACCGATGCCAATCCATGTTACCACGTGCACTTACTAGGGTGATTCCTATAACCTATGCTTAAGCGGAATGAACCATCCGCCTTATTGGAGAACGTTACTTGATCGGATCAGAGATTTCCGATAAATACATCAAGTGATTCTAGGTAACTAACCATGACAAAGCCCAAAAGGTTACACGAGACTTCGAGGGTATTACCAAAGCATGGCAAGAGTCTGACTACCCTCTTTTCAAAACCGAGAATGGTATCCCTTACTGGATAACCACTTTACCCCTAGAATCCATCCATAGCCCAACAATAGAAGCATTGCTCGTAATCTCAACACTTGGCATAGACGTTCTCAAATCCAAACAAGTCATGAATAAATGGGCCAACTCTCCAACCAGATTTTGGGACTAAAGTGGGATCTTCTACAATGCTAGTACTATGGTGCAGAGACTTAACTATCAAAGCAGACTTAAATGATGCGATGATCAAAACAAAGTCTGGACGGGATGATAGAAAAGAAAGGCTAAACCTTTAACAGAAACGATACCATCCCTCTTAGGTACGCCAGGAGTGAGAGCATACAATTGCCCTCTCGCTGATCTTGTCCTTGCTTTCCTTCGTGGACTAATCCATACCAACAAGTTGCTTATCCTTACGTCCGTGTCCTTTATCCTTGCTCTTATTACCCTTCCTTGTAACACGGTAACAGGTCTCTCGAGAACTTCCTCCATCGCACGGGAAAACACTTACGTAGCTAGACAAGGATTAGTCGCAGTTAAAACTACTGTGACTACAGATGGAGGAAAGAAAGGAAAAGAGATTCGATCAAGAAAACAAAGGATAGTTCTAATGGCTTTTGGGGAATAGCCTTTAAAAACTTTTCTTGAAAAATGCTTCTTTGTAAACGGTTTCTCAAATAGTTTTCAGAAGGTTTTAAAAACTTTTGCCCAGTCTGGTAACCTTCTGCTCTGATACCAAATGTAACACCCCACCTCCGCTAGGGTCACTCCCAAAGGGAATGCACTAGGTTTGGTGAAGCATTATCAAGGTAAACATGCACAGAAATATTACAAGACAGAACATATATATAAAACAGCGGAAGTAAAACAAATTCCATTTCCTTATAAAATAAGGTCCAAAGCCTTTTACATCAGAATACATCAAAACCTGTCTTGCAATAGTAAAGAAGCATAAAACCTTTTCATGAATTATTCACCAAAATAAAGCGATGAAGCAGCCATAGCCAAGAGAAGACCAAGCTATACATGGTGACCTCCAAGCATAAGAGGTCCGAACTAAACAACATCATTTCCTCCCTGAAAACCTGGGGGGGGGGGAAACGGAAGACAAAGAGGCAAAACAAAACGGGGTCAGTCATAAAGACTGGTAAGTCCTATCTACTTCCAGTATAAAAAAGGTAAAGGTAACATGACATGCATAAACTGAAAGTAAACATAAGGATGATGACAAGATAGATAAGCTAAACCAAGATAACTGGATGAACTACTGTAGCAAGATAACTAAGGTATCATGACAAACTACGGTGTCAAGATAAATCAAGGTATCACATCGTCAGGTTTCTATCAAGTATACTATCCCAAGGTATCTATCATGTATAACGTCCCACGGTATTTATCTCGTATATTTGCTCCGCACCTCTCGTACTAGTATCCCAACCCGCGTCATGTGTTAACTATGAATGTCCCTTGCCCAATGTCATGTAATGGTCCATGTCAACCTAATATATAGCATATGTAGGTTTTCCCAACTCGTGTGTTTCTTTCCATGTATAAGTTCAGTCCTTTGCCGTAGGCCGTACGGGCTTTCCCATGTAAATCTATATCACCTCAACGTCGTACCATTTTATTCTTGAGGTTGCTTTGGACTGCTTCCCTTGATCTTGTTATGTTTTCTTACCATGAACTATCACGTGTTCACTTAGGATTTATGCCACCTAGGACCACTAGGGATTATGCTACCTAATGAACGTTTCCATGTCTCGGTTTGGGTTCAAGCCACCTAGGGCCACTAGGGATTATGCCACCCGTCAACCACGCCCTTTATCCCACGTATATATCGTGAATCGTTTTCCATGTCTAGACGCACATGTTCCTCAATGTGCCATCCGAGTTCCGTGCCAGGGCAAATCGAGAAATACGGAACTCGGTCGGGAGCTTTAAGTCGTCTGCTGATACAGATATTAAGGTCTGTTTTTGTATCCGTGGCTATGGTCCCACGTGACCCCTCCCTCAACTACTGGAAGGCAATCCAAGAAAAATCATGTATGAGAACTACATCCCGGCCCCACTATAGCCTCACTTTCCTATGGGCCAACCTCACCCATGACTCGATAGCAAGAACATGGTCTGTTGGGAGTTCTCTGCCTTTCCGTACGTACATGATTGACTAAAGATGGTAGGTAGTCGGCGATGTGCTATCCAGGGCAAAATCAAGTATCGTCGACTCCACGCTAATCCATCCCAGTCTTTAGGTCGCTTGCATAGCAACCAAGGCATACTCTTGGCTCTTCTATCGCAGACCTTAACCTCTGTGAGGCCAGGTTTCATGGACCACCTGCCACCTCACAGAGGGATACCAAGAGTACCCTCACGTCCCCCGAAGCTACCGCTTCGTCACCCAGTTCGTGGGAGCCTTTATCCAAGTCGGATAATTTGCTCCTCCTCGTGTGTTTAAGCGATGACCTACAATATCGGGTTACCCATCCATTCATGAACTTGTCCCATGTCCTTGGCTAAGAATTATTACTTAGTTATACTCAACTAAGGTTTACCACTTAGCTTCTTTTCCCCGTTACCCTTGATTAACCACGATTTTCTACCTAGTTCCTCTAACTAGGGTTTTGTCTATTGGGTTAAGTGTTGTTATTCAGGTTCATGACTTAGCCCGCCTACGAATCATGTCAAGATTGGCTAAGTATTTAAGTTCAAGGCTTAGCCCTACAAGGTGGTTAAGTATACCAAGAAGCGCATGACTTAACCCTATCAAGTCAAATAGGTTAAGTATTGGTTTGTCTTAACCCTATCAGATTATCGTGTTAGATTGATTAAGCATAGATTATCTTAATCGCATCAGATCATCGAGTCGAATTGGTTAAGCATGGGTTAGCTTAACCTCATCCACTAATCGTACTACAAGGGTTAAGTATATTCAAAAGGTCTTGTGACTTAACCCTATCAAGTCCACATGTTAGATTGGTTAAGTATAGGTTACTTAACCTCATCAAATCATCATGTATAATTGGTTAATTATAAGTTACTTAGCCCCATTAAATTATCATGTTAAGTTGGTTAAGTATTGGTTGCTTAACCTCATTGAATTACCAAGTTTAGATTGGTTAAGTGTTTAACTTAACCCCATCGAATCACCGTGTTTAGATTAGTTAAGTATAGGTTACTTAACCCCATCTAATTACCGCGTTTAGATTAGTTAAGTCTAAATTACTTAACCCCATCTAATTACCAAGTCGGATTAGTTAAGCGTAAATTACTTAACCTCATCTAATTACCAAGTCGGATTAGTTAAGCGTAAATTACTTAACCCCATCTAATTACCAAGTCGGATTAGTTAAGCGTAAATTACTTAACCCCTTCCCCTAATTGTCTTGTATGGTTAAGTGTCATTAAGAAATCAAGCCCGGTCCCACTTAACCTACCCATTCGTGTCATATCGGTTAAGTGTCAATAATCAAATTTACTTAACCTTATCATGTGGCATTAATTTAATTAATGCACTCTCAACCTCTCACATTAGACCTTGTTGTGGTTACTAGTTAAGACGGGCGGGTCCGGGTAGTTTTACACCACAACTTAGTCTAACCTCGGGTCTTAAGCGCGACATGACCAACTTCTCACATTGGATCCTATTGTTTGTAGCCACTAGTTAAGCCGGGCGGGTCCGGGTAGATTTATGCTACAAACTCAACCCAACCTCGAGTTGGCCACTTTCATGTTTGGTCTAGTGTCATATTACACTTACAACCCACACGTGTCTAGTTTCAAGTCCCATGTTTACCCCACATGTCATGTCCCCATTTAGGTGTATCATGAGTGTCATATTTTCATGAAATCCCATGTCAAATTATCATGTCATAATCACGCACGTCTAACCTACCCCAAATCGTGTTTCCAACTCAAGTAAAAGCGAGACAACATAGTAAGGATACTATGCTACATATTTGCCTCAAAACACGCACGATGTCAAAAAGGGATTGGCCACCAACATGCATGGTATCATAAGGGGTTTGGCCTCAAAATATGCATAGCATCATAAGGGATTTTTGGCCACAAACATGCATAGTATCATAAGGGAATTTGGCCACAAACATGCATGATAACATAAGGGGTTTGGGTTCATTTACATGCATAAGCCCCAAAGTCAAATCTTTGCCAATGTTTCACAAGTCAAATGGTTCCCAAAGGTTCATGCTAGCATTCCATAGATAAAGATTCAAACTTGCAAGATAAACTATGTTAAGCAAAACATGAGTGACATGATTAAGTCGCTAAAACTTAGCCCAAGGTCATAGATCATAGAAAAGGGGAAAAGTTAGGTTCACATAGGCTAGCATACTTATGTTTCATCGCATTTTATTCCATGTCACATTAGAACCACCGTTAGAATCTACAAGTAGCTAGAACTTACATAGCGAGGCTTAGGGAAAGATCATGAATCGTCTTGACCAAGAAAGGTGGCTCCTTTGTTGAAGAATCGTCATGAAATTGATGTAGCAACGTTGATCCCTCCTTGATTTGGTGTAGAAAGCTTGCACCTTCTTCATGGACCTAGCTTTGGATGCTCAAGCCTTTGGAGATGAAGATGGAGGCCATGATATGAAGGTGGAGGCCATGATATGAAGGTGGAGGCCATGGTGAGGGAGCATTTTGGCATAACTTCGTTGTAGGAATGAATTAATGAGGGTTTAGGCTAGGTCTAGGGGTCTTTTTATAGATATTAGGGGTAGTTTAAACCATAGGATTAACCCCAAATCAGATCTGAGCCATCAAATTCCGTCGGAAGCTTCTAGAACAGGACCAGAGACACAAGCAGGCGCACCCAGGTGGCCTGGGCTCGACCACCCAGGTCGACAGGGGTGTCGACTTGCAAGTCGACACCACCATGGGTGTGTCGACACCCATGTCGACTTGGGTGCTGGGCGGGAAATTTTCCCGCCCAGTCTTTTCGGCTCCAGATTTGAATTTTGAACTGTTTTTCGGACTTGAAATTTTCTGAAACTTCGTTGGGCCATAACTTGGTCATACGGACTCCGTTTTTCGAAAACTCGGACTCTATTTCGCGTATTTTTCCGAGACGAACGCAATGGCACAGCCCGTTTCCCTTGTTTCAGATTTTAAAATTTAATTCTGCCTTGATTCTTGATTATAACACGTTATTAAAATTCAGGTTGTTACAAATGTGAATGCTACTTACCTTAATTGGTTGATTAGTTCAGTTAACTGTAGATTACACTGTAGTTAATACTTTGAAATGTTTCATTGATTTGTTGTAAAGTCCCGGATTTTTAGCCGTTGAATTCTGAATATTTAATTTTTTTTCAAATATTATATGTGGAATATAAAACGATATTTATAAGGAATTTATTTAATTAAATGATATTTAAACGCATAATTTATAATATAATTTAAATCGAGCTCGAAATAGTCGCGGTAGTTTGTAATTTACGATTTAAACTTCAACTGAGTATACAAGATCCAAAATAAGTCACATTTCTTGGAAACAAGAAACGTTCAGATCTACTTGATTGTATCTTTCTAATGGAAGTGAAAAATAGAGATTTCGCGTTATAGAAGGGGATTTATATCCAAATCAAATTTTCAAATAGTCATTGTGGAATCGTTAATGGACCGTAATAGATTATTTAATATAATTAAATATCGGTCTTGAATTTGGACAAGCCCTTTGAGACGTAATGATAATTTAATTTTTAGAATTTTATTGTAATTTTTAATTAATTAAATACACAACTTTTTATTTGGAGTATTTTGCACCCTATATCAATATTTTGGGGTTTCATAATATAAGTTAAACAACCAATATTATTATATTTTTGGAATCGTGAAGCATGGTGTGTCACGATTATATTTTTATTTTTGTCGGTAGAGGCTTATAGGAAAATGGAGCTGTACATAATGACATACCACTAGACTTCTTTAAACATATACCGGAGAATAATAGTTCTTTCCTGCTCTCTCTCACTCAATCAGGTACATGGAACATGGTGTTCAAACGTAGCTATAGACCAATATTATTTCCTTCACCCTAAAATCCTACTGTATGTAGTATCTAGAGGGTGAAATAGCATTGATATACCCATCAAGCATACACTGTTAAAATTAAATAACACACACATCATAATAGCATTCTGCCAAGTTTCAACAGTGTGCCGCCCAAGCTATTTCAACAATGTGTTCTCCAAGCTATCCAAAACCCATGCTCATCAAGCTACTCTATTTTGTGCGAGCCACGCTTCCCTCCCTTTAAATACGGTTCATCAGCAATCTCGTTCTCCTTTGGAAAAACAAAAAGAAAGAAAAGAAAAAAAAACAAATGATCCTCCCACAAAATAAACAATTCTCTTATAATCGCACTATCCCAAAATCCCTTTTTCTTTTAAATTCGTTATCTGTTCAATACAACGTCACCAAAAAAGCTTCACAAAATCACGATAAAATAGTTCATTTCATGGAACTGTTCAATTTTGGATCTATAAACCTTATTTCCACAACAGCTTTGATATTGTGTCCATTTTATATGGTGCGAGCCATCTTTTGTTGAGCTTGAAATACAGCACCGGTCCTAGGTCATGGCATGGTTGTCGTTGGCGATAGATCTGGATTGAGAAGTAGATGGTGTTGGGTTCTTAGCTTGGAGAGCATCCGTTGCCAAGTTCTGGTGGTCGCCGGCCTTGAGTTAGTCGCCGCGTCGCCGAGCTACAGTAACTGAAGTAGTTGCAGGTCGAGTTTATTTGCTGACGCCGAAGTTGATCTCAGGTAGGTGAATGGATAGAGGAGGGGACGAGAAGGAGAAAGGAGGTGGTTTGAGGATGAAATGTGGAGTAGGGGTGAGAAAAATGGAAGTTAGCGTGGCCATTGGAAGAAGAAGGCAGTGTGTTTCAATCTGGAAGAAGGATTTGAGATGCTGAGCCAATCAGTTGAATTGTGAATGTACTGAGAACTGTTTGTGTGGAATAAGAGTTGTCTGTGATAAATGGTTTGGTGAAGCAGAGGTTTGAAACCTCAAATAGCAGTTGTATTAGAGAAAGGTGCGGCTGATGGAATGTTTTCTGAAGTTATTAATTGTGGAGGTAGCTTTGATCCAGGTGCTGAAGTTAGCAGGTAATTTGTATTTTGTATGGACTTTGAATTTAAAATCTTATGATGAGGAAATAAAGAGAAAACTATACCGTCATTTGATGGATACATAAAGACTTGTTCGGTTTGTTGTCCACTCGATTGATGATATTTGTTTGAATTAAAGCATTTGTAGTGTGGAAATGGACTGGAGATGGTTAGTGCATAGGTGTTATGTTGGAAGGGGGATCATGTGGAGGGGACTGTAGCAGCGATGGGCGACCAGGATGTCTTGGAATGGTGGATCAGTCAGTTAGTTGACTAATTAATAAAAATAAAAAGGGAGGAAAAGAGTAGCGAACAAGACACACACTATGTTTTTGAAAGCCCAACAGATGGAAGTTCCCATAGTGCATATGGTGCATGTGAGGTTTGGTGGATAATTAAGGTAAGCAGATTATTAGCGTGAAGAAGGAAGATTAAGTGTTTAAACATGGTAATTAAATAATTAACGATAATTAGTTAATTATATATTATTTAAATCAAATTAAAAACTTGTAACAACGATATATAATTTATATGTGAACAGAATTGAACACGATCGGATCCAGTGCAACCGTAACAACGAGATCTATGTTATGGAATGGACGGGACAAAAAAGAAGCTACTGGAATTTCATGATAAAATCAAACACTGTTTGATTTTAGAACGAAACAAAAGCAGAGTTGTCAACTGCAAACACTGTGAGTAAACTCACTAACTCTGTCTTCTTATATTCTTATATATAGTATTACTGTGTTATGGTTGTTTGGATGAATGGTTGCTAAAAATGGTTGACACATTCATATCATTGATCGATTATTAGTTCTGTTTACTACGGTATTTCAGATTCATGTGAAAAACATATTATTGATGTGATTAACATCTGTGGATGCAGGGAAACAGGTTGGAGGGATCCAACTGGATTCCTCATGTAAGGACCCGTAACTTCCCAGTGAAGGAAAGAGCGGATTGCTTTGGGAACAAGCCACATCACAACACAAACAAAAGAACATTTCATTGTTAATTACAACAATTCCATCAGAATACAAGAATATACCGAGTATGAACTAATAAAATACATTCGATAAATATCAAAGATCTAAATTACATTACATAGCAGCAGAAAAATAATACAATACACAACTGAAAGAGATAAATGGATACGGAGCTTTCTGAATATCATTCCAGCTGTAAACCAGGATTCTGTGAATATAAATCTGCAAAACCAAAACTACTAGCTGTCCATGTGGAAATAGGGGCACCTAGAGTTTAGGTTAGAACAATAAACTCCAGGTCAGTTATGTGACTGGTGTGAGAACTAAAATAGTTATTTAAAACTTTACTTTAAATCAGATATATCGAGGGACCACGCCGTATAACACGGAACAGGTTTCCTCCCAAGAATACCAGTGCATATAACAAAATAGCGTAATGCTTTTTGGAAAAATGAAGCTATTAAAAGACCCGGGTCCTATCACACAATGCAACGCAAGCCGGGGGATAAGGTTTTCCCTTATAATAGCCAAGCATGCTTGGTACGTTAAAAAAATCATTTGATACTATTATAAGTGCATAGTGTCAAAACGATTTCAATCATAAATATCAATCATAGACGGCATGAGTGCCACATACCACTATGTCACCATATATAGGTTTACAATCAAAACCGCAAAATGTCGTATTGGAAGTTGGATTTCCATCTGTGAACCAAAGCAAGGGATCGTCCTTACTGCTTCGAGACTCTCTAGCCCGAGCCTCAGGCAAGTGCTCGGTCAAGCCTTGGCTAATCAGGGCCGGTCCACATGGAGTGGATTAAAATGCCTGAACATGCGTTTCCCCGCCCTATGGGGAGTAAATAAGCCAAATGACTCCACCAGTCCCGAATCGACCGATATAATCGAGGCGCCTCGCTATGCATCATCCACATAAGTAAAATGCCAAGGCATGTAAAGCGCTAACACCACTCCAAATTAGAAAGAAACGCATGCCCTCCCTGAGGTCCTCTCCTATTTCTAGTTCACACTGGCGTGTGAGGCTCGCGAATTGATGCAACACAAAGCTATGCCACAAAGGCCGTGCCTTGATCATCAACCACAGGACTCTGCTTTTCAACAGAAGCCTTGATCATTTGCATCTCAGCATGCCACACAGGCAATTCACGCTATGCAACCGATATCAATCACACAGAATGAAATCCGATGTCAGACACACATCCATTTACAAGTTCGTTCTGGGTCCAAACGAAACCGGAGGAACCTTATTCATTGCATATCCATCGATCTCCAAGTACGTCTGGACGATCACCAACTGATTCCCTCCTCTTGGATGTACAGCCCAACCAGGATCATTAGTAATTATCCAAACGATGTGAAGACCTCCGGTCTTCAACCACCGTCTTCATTCTTGACATATCGTCAAGTCAGTTATCCAGAATGGGATAAACCCGGTCTTTCCGAATAACTCGCGTATATAATAAACAAGTGCTATAAAAACACAACATATGCCTTATTCCAATCCAGAACATTTCTTTATTCAAATATTCTTTCAGGTTCCCATTAATTTTATCAAAGATAAATTCTTTAAATTTATTCTTTAATCTTCTTTTGAATATCCATTCAAATCAAATTATGGTTTATCCAAACTAGTCGGGATTAGCGAACCTTATCGAAGTAATCATTTGTTAAATTTTCCAACCCCAACCTATTCATCCCATGAAGTAAAACTGGTAATACTTCATATCTAATATCGCGGTGTTATCGATAAATTCAATTACCATTTCACGTTCAAATCTAATTAAAGATTTAACTATCGCTTGGAGCAAAACTGGCGATATTCCATTCTCGATCATTTCTTGAATTTGATAATTTTTAGTTATCAAATTCACCTTTCAATCTATTTAAAGATTCATTAAAACTCTACTTGGTTTTAATCTACCCAAAAATCAATATTAATGATTGTTTAACTTGGGAAATCATATCCTGTCTTTAACTGGGTTAAAGAACAAATGTCATTTAAAACACGGTTCACGATAAACCCCAAAATCACATTTTATTCCGTCAGCCTTTAACCATAAATTAGCAAGTGAACAATTCCCTAAGTAATAACCCCAAAGGCCGAAACCAACATCAGATAAATACCTAGGAAACCATTCAACCTAACTGATCCCCAGTTAGTTTCTGATTTTCTTAACTCCGTTGGGTTTAAGAACATTATTATTAAAGATACCATTCACGACAACCCAAAATCACATTCCATTAACGATGGAAACTTTATGGAAATATAATCGAAATAAACTTCCATATCTGACTAATAATATAAATGGAATAACGGCAAAGCCTTTTAAATTCCATATATATTAGCAGTCCTCAACCACAAAAATTCACTAGGGTTATTACCAAATTGAATTTCATTCCATTCCAATTTATTTTATTAAATTGGAAAACTTCACTTTGGAAAATCTTCTTTAAATCTTAACAAAAGATTTATAAATTCCAAATCCCATTTCACTGTAAATCGGGTTGAAGAACGAATGTCGCTAAAACACAACTCACGATAAGCCCAATTTACATTCCATTAACGATCGGGTTAAAGAACAAGTGTTATTTAAAACACCGTTCATGATAAACCAAAAAATCAATTTCAATTAAATATTATTTAATTGGTATACTTCATTAAATCTAAATAAAAAGATTTAATCTTTTTCTCAACTGGGGTTTTAAGAATAGTGTTAATGAAGACACCATTCACGACAAACCCAAATCCCATTTGATATTGAAAACAAGGCTCTGAATATAAAATATATCGACTTATATTCAATATCAAATTCTACGACCAACAAATATCATATCGAAAATAACGATATAAATACATCTTTCAGATTTCCATTACAATATCTGTATAATCACGAAATCCAACATCGAAATATTCCAAAGACAATTTCGATTCAAGTCAACTTCCAATTTTTATATTGGAAATTCTGGTTATTTTTAAAACCATTTCAAATCCAATTTATTTATTTTAAAAATAAATGGATTATAATTCTAGTTCAAAACTAGTTCATTTTGATAAAAATCAATTTTTTCTTTTCAAATATGGAATTTTTCATCCCAATTCTTTCCAAATCATTTCTTATGATTTTACACAAATTATTGATATTTTTAATAATTTTATCAAGGCCCGTACAGTCGATTTCCATAAATGGCCATCGAACTGCACTAACAACGACCTTTTCCAAATTTGATTTGGACATAATTCCAAATCCAACTATTAGATACCTAATTTCTAACATTCTTAGAAAGCCCTTTTCGATACGAACCCAACGGTTCCAGATTTAGGAGAATCCGACGGTCGGATCTCCCGTAATATCCATTCGAAGTCAATGGTCGAAATTCGCGAACTGCCGCAGCGCGGCGCGTTCTATTCAGGCTATTATATATATAATATATATTATATATATTTCGTCTATTTCCTTTTAAAACATATTTTATAAATCGTTTTAAATTCATTTTCAAAACGATTTCAACTTCGTACTCAATTTCAAATCAAAATTGAATATTCCATATCATCGATATATAAATAATAATATTTTCAAAATATTAGATTTTGAAATAAATTCCTTTTCGATATTCATTATAAAAATGAATAAAATCGATATAAATATCATTCACGTCAAAATGGCGTCAATCTAATCGATACGGCTTTATATATTTAAATATACTCATGTCCATCCCAAATCGGACATCAAAATCATATTTTGATTCTTTTCTGAATATTATTTGAAAATATTCGTTATTTTAAAATAATCATTCTTCTGAATTGGAATCAGACACAGTCAATTACCATATAATTTGATTATATGGATTTCGCACAACAAATGTGTATAACAACAATGGAAACAGCAATCCATCATCCAGAGTGCATTCTACACTGTATAAGCATTAAATATAAATATTTAACGCTTATAACAGCCCATCAATCAATCGATTGACATACAACTAATTATTGGGATTAGTGTATGTCCAATTTCATCCCAACACCTGTGTGGGGTTTTCAATCAACAAATAATGGTATTTATTCGTGTAGTTGGGCGATGTGTAAAATTTATCGTCCCAATCCATATCAGTCAAATGGGTGTACATAAACAAATCGCCTGATTTGTAAATGAATATTCATTTTATTCATATACACGTTAAGAACTATATTTTTAACGATAAAATATTTATTCGGTTCATTAACACAATATAAATGATATTTTTATTGTTCTAACATATTTTAGAAAATTTTGGCGGCATAACGGCACGATACTAGAAACGGGATAAGGCCTAGCCTTATCCCCAGTCTAATAATGGCCCACGCCATACACATACCAATTTTAATCAATTCCATTTCATTTCCCAAACCAAATTCAGCCAAACAATCCAATCAACCAAACAAAACAATCACACAAGTCGGCCATGGTCTGTGGACGACGGGGAATAGTTCATATATGTAGTTATAAGTAAATAACTATATAAATAAATTCAGTGAGAGGGTTCTCACATTGGGTTTCCACTCCGCCATTTCATTCTGAATTTCTGATCGACTGAATTTTCCTGAAATTCCTACGCCCTCCTTTTCACGCTGTTCATTTTAAAAATCACATTTTTAATATGATGTTAACATATTAAAAATCATATCCTTATACCGCTACTTTCCATATAAAAATTATATTTTTATAATGCTCTCTTTAGAATAAAAATCATATTTTTATTTAACCATTCAAATAACAAAAATCGTATTTTTATTTTGCTACATATATGATAAAAATCACATTTTTAATATCGTCATTTCGTATATATAAAAATCATATATTTTTACAATGTTTCTATCCATATAAAAATTATATTTTCGCTTTCTATATATAAAAATTATACTTTTATTACTAACGCTTCATGTACATAAAAATCATATTTTTAATTTAAAATCATATACATACAAATCACATTTTTATGACGCTACACACATGATAAAAATCGAATTTTTATATTGCTATCTTCATAATAAAAATCGAATCTTTATGTTGTTATTCCTCATAGACAAAAATCATATTTTTATCGTCACTTCGCATAGATAAAAATACAATTTTTATACTTCATTCACATATAGAAAAATCCCGCCTTTTCATATTATAAAAATCTAAAAATGTTCTTACATAAAAATATTAACTTTTCTATTTGAAAATCTAAACTTTTAAATAAACAAAATATAAATGTTTAAGTAAATAAAAATCTGAACTTTTAAATAAATAAAAATCAACATTAAAGGAATTTAAAAGTTACAGCGAGGGGGGATTTGTTGCGCTCTTCGGTGGATGACGGGGTGGCTCCAGGTGGTGGGGATGTTCGCTGACCGGAGGTGGCACCGAAGAGGGCCACGGTGGAGGCGATGGTCGGATTTAAAGGGTGCGGTTGCCTGATTTTGGGGCTAGGGCCTGGGTTGTTCAACTGGGAATGGAAGAAGGGAGGCGCGGTTTGGTCATCGATGAGGAGGAGCGGGTGCTCCTACGAGCGGCGGCGGCATGAGAGGGGTGGCGATCGCTAGATGTGGTGGCGCGTCGAACGAAGGAGCGACGGCTTTGTTTTTTTTCTCTTTTGTTTCGGTTTCTAAGGGGAGGGAGAACTGAGGGGTAGAGTTATATAAATATATAAATATATTATTATTTTATTTTCTAAAAAGCTACTTTTTATTTCGACCTCCAAACGAGAGCCACCGACTGTCATCCATAACTAATTACCCCCATTCCTAATGCAATGGGATATGTATCGTAAGCTGATACGATCATTTCAATTGGTTTTCGTCAAAATCAAAATATAAATTAATATATTGAATTTGAATGCATATTTCAATTCACCGGGGCCACATACGGACTCTAAAAATTCCCGTAAAATATTTTCTAGCTTCGTATAGACGATACGGTGCTAACGAAATTGATTTCGTCAAATTCAGAGATCGTTTAAAAAATGGTCATTTTCTGGTCGATCGAAATTGATAGAAATTATCAAAACACGTTTTCTTTCGCCATACTCACATATTGCTTTCAAAAATTATGAATTTTGGAATCTAGCAATAACTTGACATCCCGGATCCAACAAAAGTGGTTTCCTAGAAAACGAAGGTCATTTGCAAAATTTCCATTTTTAAGGGTTATATTTTCCATAGCGACTATTATGAATTTTCATCTGGGCAAAACTTTTTATCCCCACTATGAAATTTCAATTTTTCAGATTCGTTGGAAAGATATTTTCAAATAGATTCTAATATTTTTAGTTTCGCTAAAATCCGGTTTATTTTGAATCCTGTACATTCATTTGAAATTTGAAATTGAATTTTTAAGCCATTTTCAATTCCGTTTATAATTAAAAATAAATATTTATATTCTAATGTTGATCTATATAAATATATATACGTTCTAATTCTATTCAAAATAAATTTCTCATCGTCACTATTCAAAATAAATCATTTTAAATATTCAAAATTCACTAAAATTGCCAAAATAAAATTTTTAAATTGGTTTAGATTTTGTGGGTTATTACAATCTCCCCACCTTAAAACTTTTCGTCCCCGAAAAGGAACGAAGCTGAAAGTTGTTTTATAAACCAACTCAACTTTCATTATTTTCATTATGGCTTAAGTTCTTCAACTTTTCAGTTTCTAAGAACTTTTCAAATTCTTCAAAAATTTGGCTAACACCCTAAATTTTTGAAAAATTTCGCCATAACCTCCCCTGCATGGGAGCACCGGGAAAATCCTGAAATTACCATACATTCCTTCCAATCCAAAACGAAAAAGAAACAGCCAAGCGGCTAGCCAATCGACTCATAAAATCATCAAAAACCCAAAGAAATATAATAAACATGTACCTATTTGTGAGGCAAACAATTTTATCCCTCTTCTCTAACCTCCTTGCTATGACCTGTTCCATGTATATACATGTATATGCATGCAATTTCAAACAATTTTCAATGCAGTTCAATATTAGGTTCAATTTGGCCTAAATTCACCTTTCTTTCACATAATGGTTTAAAGGAATAATCATACAACACATCCATCAATCAATTAGTTGATTAGCTTTTCAAATTCATAACTTTGATACATAGTCCAAAAATCAGATTTTTTATGCCAAATCACAACAATAAGCCCTATCTAGTTTTGGTTCTCACACTAGTCAAGGAAATATATAAAAATCCCACTTTCGAAACTAGAACATAAATTCTGATGATGTTTCGAACCACCATCAGAACATCTACGGGCGACTAGAGTGTGATTCTATATCTATCCAGTATATTAAAACTTCAAATACACGCGGATCAGACGTATACGCAAAATCTTTATATACTTGATTGGCCAAATCAATATAAAAATAATATTCAAATACGAATAATTGATTTAAATTTTCAAAACAAAATTCGTTTTCATTTTAAAAATATACTCTTCCGACTCATTCTAGGATCCTACTAATCCCATCTCTAACAAGTCATTCTTATCGGATATTACCAATCCAATTTCTGATGAATTCTTTCGTATGGTTCTAATGTGCCTTATACTCGAGCTCTGTAAACTAGAGCTCTGATACCAGCTGTAAGGACCCGTAACTTCTCCTTGAAGGAAAGAGCGGATTGCTTTGAGAACAAGCCACATCACAACACAAACAGAAGAACATTTCATTGTTAATTACAATAATTCCATCAGAATACAAGAATATACCGAGTATGAACAAATAAAATACATTTGATAAATATCAGATATTTAAATTACATTACATAGCAGCGGAAAAATAATACAATACACAACTGAAAGAGATAAACGGATACAGAGCTTTCCGAATATCGTTCCAGCTGTAAACCAGGATCCTGGTAATATAAATTTGCAAAACCAAAACTACTAGTTGCCCGTGTGGAAATAGGGGCACCCAGAGTTTAGGTCAAAACAATAAACTCCAGGTCATTCATGTGACTTGTGTGAGAACTAAAACAGCTACTTAAAACTTTACTTTAAATCAGATATATCGAGGGACCACGCCATATAACACGGAACGGGTTTCCTTCCAAGAATACCAGTGCATGTAACAAAACAGCGCAATGATTTTTGGAAAAATGAAGCTATTATAAGACCCAGGTCCTATCACACAATGCAAAGCAAGCCGGGGGATAGGGTTTTCCCTTATAATAGCCAAACATGCTTGGTACGTTAAAAAAAATCATTTGATACTATTATAAGTGCATAGTGTCAAAACAATTTCAATCATAAATATCAATCATAGACGGCATGAGTGTCCCATACCACTATGTCACCATATATAGGTTTACAATCAAAACCGCAAAATGTCGTATTGGAAGTTGGATTTCCATCTGTGAACCAAAGCAAGGGATCGTCCTTACCGCTTCGAGACTCTCTATCCCGAGCCTCAGGCAAGTGCTCAGTCAAACCTTGGATCGTCGGGGCCGGTGGATTAAAATGCCTGAACATGCGTTTCCCCGCCCTATGGGGCGTAAATGAGCCAAATGACTCCGTTGGTCCCGGATCGACCGATATAACCGAGGCGCCTCGCTATCCATCATCCACATAAGTAAAATGCCAAGGAGTGTTAAACGCTGACGCCACTCCAAACTAGAAAGAAACGCATGCCCTCCCTGAGGTTCTCTCCCGTTTCTGGTTCACACCGGGGTGTGAGGCTCGTGAATTAACGCTACACAAAGCTACGTCACAAAGGCCGGTCTTTGATCATCAACCACAATACTCTGCTTTTCAATAAAAGCCTTGATCATTTGCTTCTCAGCATGCCACACAGGCAATTCATGCTATGCAACCGATATCAATCACACAGAATGAAATCCGATGTCAGACACACATCCATTTACAAGTTCATTCTGGGTCTGAACGAAACCGGAGGAACCTTATTCCTCGCATATCCATCGATCTCCAAGTACGTCTGGACGATCACCAACTGATTCCCCCCTCTTGGGTGTACAGCCTGAAACACCCCACCTCCGTTAAGGTCACTCACAAAGGGAATGCCTTAACTTTGGTGGGGGATTATAAGTAAAAGGCCACAGATAAACTCAAGAAAGATATAAATACACATATTTTAAACAGCGGAAACCAAACAGACTTTTATTTCATCAATATGTGTTCCAACAAAACATTTCCATATTTGTCTCAAAATACTTCCATCATTACAACCTCATAACTGTCTTGATTATTAAAGAAGCATAAAACATAAATAAAGTGACAAAAATCCCCAAAGTGATATCCAAAGCCATAATCCGAGCAAAAGAGATCCAAATCATACATCTACGTTCTTGGAGCTTGTAAAGTGCCAGACTGAGTTGAGTTGTTTCCTCCCTGTGGACCTGGTGGGAAATGAAAGAAAAGAAGACGAAGAGAAAATAGAGTCAGACATAAAGCCCGAGTAAATCTAGTAACTCTTCAGTATATGAATAAGAAAAGGGCATGACAGATATATACTGAAAATAGGAAAGTGTCACAAGCTAAGGAAGTGTCGAATGTACTATCGCACCCATACTATATCTCTGCACCTACTTGATTTTATTCCAACTGGCACCCCATGTTGAGGGTGAAGTGATCCCCGTTTTTTAAAGATCGGCTCCTACTTGCGTTAACATGTGTCATACAGCCCCCAAGAATTGTAGATACCTATGCTGGTCCCACCATGGGGTGTATCAAGACCCATGGTGGCGGCCCCGACACAAATTCTAGAAGGCATAGGTTATACTACTGGTGTCCCCAGTGCCCTGGTTGTCTGCTCCAGAGTGTGTGCACGCCCGCACCCCGTTAGACCTACATTGTGCACCCATCGACGTCGTTTTGACCGCTTACAATCAGCCCAGTAATCGTGCCCCACCCTGCCTAGTTTCAGGGTACCGTTGATACCTAACTTGGGTTACTGCTGAAACAGATCCCTCGTTACCAGGATTTTCTAGTCAAACATGTTAAGTGGTTAAGTGTCTGTATTTACCTAACCCCACCCATCAATTCTTGTTAACATGTTGAATTTGGTTAAGTGTTATAGTTGACTTAACCCTACCATTTGTCCTTAGCCTCTTAGGAGCACCAGACCACTCACATTAGACAGGTATTGCTATGGTTACTGGATGTGCCGGTCGGTTCCAGGCAGGTTTACACTGTAGCTCAGTCTAACCTCGGGTCATTATTAGGCTCAATGCTTAACCACCCACATTGGATAGGTATTGTTGTGACTACTGGACATCCGGGAGGTTCCGGACAAGTTTACATCACAACTCAATCCAACCTCGGGTTAAGCATATCGTGTTTTCTAAATTTACATATTATATTACTTCTTAATTATATATGTAAATGTCATGTCTTTTATTCTTGGGTATAACAATTCATACCGCTTTAAATGTCATTGTCGTTGGCATGTGCCAAACATGCCAACATATATTTTCAATGTTTTACACCCAACGTTGTTACCCCCGTTTGTTCGCAACATTATAACATGTGTTGGGCTTGTTACAATTCAGCCCAACTTTATAAACGTGAGAAAAAGGTGAAATCAAGAACATGTAATACATAAAGGTGTGTGGCGCATGAACTTGCAATTTAGCGATTCAACTAACATATAATATGGGTCATGTGAACTTGCATTCAAATCAAATTATAACTAAGTAGGTGACATATGAAATGGCATAGTTTAAGCTAATACAAACTTATGTTTAAACATGTTGAACTTGGCATAATGTCAACCACAAAACTAGCATGTTGAATATTCACCAAAATGTCCAATCTAATCACATAGCCTATTTCAACATGAACTTGCATGGTTTATGAAACCCAAACAATACTTAACATAGATCCAATTATACTTGCAAATAAACATGAAAATGATATCATAGGTTTTGGGTCATGTAGAAGTTTACATAAGCCTTAATTTAGACTTAGTGAATGTATATAATCCATGCCATAGGCATAAACAAAAAGGGATCGATTTCTAGTTTTTGTCACAAACTTACAAGTGCCATTGTTTCCATATACAATTGTTCAATAGGCTTGCATCAATCAATTTATGCCACAAACATCAATACACAAGTCATGATAGAATCATTACAATACACAGAATTTATACAATACAATAACACAATTCTATTTTCATTTACATCGAATCACATCACAATTTTTATTCATATTCTGAAAGGTCACTATACTTACAACGAATGAAGAATCTTGAATTCTGGATTCTGAATTCTGAAATTGAGATGCGCTCCTTTGGGTAGACTAACGTTGCGTTGATTAATTTGATTAAACTTTAATCTTCTTCTTAATTTGATTCGTCTCTAGGATTTTCTCTCTTGACGGTTATGTTCAATTCCTCCCTAGCAGCATGACGACTCCTTTCTTATTTTTTTGTGTGAATTTTCAGAGACTTAGGGTGTATTTATAGATTTTTAATTTGTTTTGAGCCGTCAGATGAAGACAGGAGGAATCTAGGCCATCCAAAGTTCAAAGAGCCAATCAAGAGGTGACACATCAGCCCTAGTGACACATAGAGCCACAGAAATTCGAGCTAGAGCCAGACCTAGCCAGCCAGGTCGACCAGGCAGGTCGACTGGCAGGTCGACACTATGGTCGACTTGAGGGGGCCAGGTCGACACTATGGTCGACCTGGGGAGGCCAGGTCGACACCATGGTCGACCCTATGGTCGACCTGGTCTCTGGGCGGGAATTTTCCCGCCCAGCCCAGTTTGAACCTGAAATTTGAATATTGAAATTTAAACTGATCTGTTTGAATTTAAATTTTATTCTGAAACTTCCGAAGGCCATAACTCCTTCATACGGAGTCCGATTCGTGCAAACTCGGACTCTATCTCAAGCAGAATTCCGAGACGAACGCAATGGCGTAACCCATTACCCTTAATTCTTTCATTTAGAATTAATTATACTTTAATTTGTGAAGCTTAACGTTATAGAATTCACAGGGTGTTACATTCTCCCCCCCTTAAAAGGATTTCATCCCCGAAATCTTCAAGTTAGGAAAAATGTGTATCCTACCATCCAACAGTCTATCTGCTCAACCAACAAACACAGGCATCCACTGTCCTTAAAAGACTTCTAATGCTTCATGATCATATGCATAGTGTGTGTACGTGTCCTTATCTAATGCAGAAATCAGCGGTCTACTGATTCAGTTGACCCCCTTAATGTGAATCATGTAAGTGTCACGAATCCATTATGTATGCAAAATTTTCCTATTCATAATTCTATTTGAGTGCACAACTATTCATACAAATGCGACGACCATATGACAGCATATCAAGTTTTCAACCATTATACAAATGAGAATACATATATGCATATGCAATATGAAGTGACTGAGCCGATCTATAACCTAGGATGTGTGTATATGCATCCACGAGCAACCACTAGCAATCACTAGCAACCATTTGTAGCCATCATCCATAACATGTTTTCAAATACATGTTTGCATCCATTTGTTTTCTACCTAAGGAATTAGGAAAAGGACCGAGGAGATATACCTAAAAAGATAGATAAAGCATAACTTAAGGAAAAAGAGAGATCAAAGTGTACCCTCAAAAAGAAGAGGGTAGGCAGCACGTATTCTGTCCTCAGTTTCCCAAGTCGCATCTTCCTCGGTGTCGCTCCACTGAACTTTAACGAGTTTGACTTCGCGGTTGCATAGCTTTTTCACTTCAGTTCCTAAGATGTGGGTTGGAACTCTCCTCACAGTTGCTTCAGTTCCACTTCGGCTTCTTCTAGAATGCTAGGTTCCACCACTTCCGTAGACTCATGCAAACACTTCCGGAGGTGAGAAACATGAAAGATGTTGTGAACTCCGGCCAGTCTCTCGGGTAGCTCTAATCTATAGACCATCTTCCCAACCTTCTCGATGATAGGAAATGGTCCTACAAATCTTGGTACTAGCTTTCCTGCAAATCCAAAACGAATGACGTTCCTTAAAGGTGATACCTTAAGAAAAACCCTATCCCCAACCTCAAACTCAAGGTCGGTCCTTCTCTTGTCGGCGTAGGATTTCTGTCTATCTTGGGCCGTCTTCATCCTTCTTTGAATCAAGTCCACTTTTTCTGAAGTTTCTCTGATCATGTCTGGACCAAGAATAACCTTATCTGTAGACTCCCACCAACAAGTTGGTGACTTGCACGGTCTTCCATACAATGCTTCGAAGGGTGCCATGCATATGGTAGCTTGGAAGCTATTGTTGTAAGCAAACTCCACTAAGGGAAGGTGATCCTCCCATGTCCCTCCAAAGTCTAGAACGCAAAGTCTCAAAAGATCCTCTAAAACTCTATTCACCCTTTTCGTCTGTCCATCGATCTGGGGGTGATAGGCCGTGCTTAAACATAACTGTGTGCCTACAGCTTCTTGCAGACTCCGCCAAAACTCACTTGTGAAAATAGGGTCTCGGTCACTAACAATGCTGGAGGGTATCCCATGGAGTCGAACTATTTCCTTGAGATAAAGAGATGCTAGAGATGCGGCAGTCCTTCTACTCTTGATAGGTATAAAGTGGGCGCTTTTAGTAAGCCTATCCACTATTACCAAAATGTTAGTGTTGCCTCTTCTTGACCTAGGTAGTCCATCAATGAAGTCCATTGAAATGCTATCCCACTTCCACTATGGGACCTCTAAAGGATGAAGTAGTCCTCCGGGTTTCTTCTGTTCTGCCTTGACCCGTTGGCAGGTCATGCACTTAGAGACGAAATCTGCCACTTCTTGCTTCATGCTGCTCCAAAAGAAAGTCCTTTTTATATCCTTGTACATCTTATCACCGCCAGGGTGTATAGTCATCTTGGAATGATGCGCTTCCTCGAGAACCTTCTTTGTCAACTCCCTTGCTTGTGGGACGCATAATCTTCCATCTCGCCTCAGCCAACCCTTATCATCGATGGTGTATCTACTGAGGTGACTAGAAGTCTCACCCCTAATAAGTTTATCAATCACAACCACGAGCTGAGGGTCTTCACGTTGTGCAGCCCCTATTGAGTCTAAGAGAGTAGGGCATACTTCGAGAGATGCTAACAAACCCGGTACAAAATCCGAGGAGGGCTTAAAGTTAAAACTGGCTATATACTCCAAGCTTTGCCTCTCTACGAAGAGTGGGCTTAAGGTCAGTTTCTTTCGGCTCAACGCGTCTGCTACTACGTTGCCTTTTCCGGGAGTATAGGAAATTTCAAAGTCATACGAGGCAAGAATCTCCATCCATCTTTGCTGCCTCAAGTTAAGATCCTTCTGCGAGAAGAGATATTTCAACGATTTATGGTCAGTGTATAATTCGAACTTCTCACATAGGAGATAATGGCGCAAAGACTTAAGCGCAAAGACGATGGCGGCTTACTCAAGATCATGGGTTGGGTAGTTCTTTTCATGAACTTTCAATTGTCTTCCACCATACGCTACTACCCTTCCTTCTTGCATTAGAACAGTGCCTAGTCCCGTTCCACATGCATCCGTGTATACTGTGAACATTTTGCTTCCATCTGGCAAAGTTAGAACTGGGGCTTTTGTGAGAGCCCTTTTTAATCATTAGAAAGCAAACTCACAATCCAAATCCCAAGTGAACGCCAGATTCTTCTTTGTTAGCCTTGTGAGTGGGGCTGAGATTTTCGCGAAATCCCTAATAAACTTTCGGTAAAAACCGGCTAGCCCAAGAAAGCTTCGAACTTCGATTGCATTTCTTGGTGTCTTCCAATCTTGCACTGCCACCACTTTCGCGGGGTCCACGACCAACCCATCTTTGGACACTATTTGCCCCAGAAATCTTACTTCTTTTCTCCATAAGTGACACTTGGAGAATTTGGCTTTTAGTTGATGGGCTCGAAGAGTTTCCATGATTTCTTTCAGATGGTGAGCATACTCTTCCTCATTCCTTGAGAAGATTAAGATATCGTCTACAAAGACAACCACAAATTTGTTGAGGAATTCTCTGAACACCCTGCTCATTAGGTCTACGAAATAAGCGGGTGCGCTTATCAAGCCGAAAGGCATGACAAGCCACTCGAAGAAACCGTCTGGGGTTCTGAACGCCGTTTTATCAATACTATCTTCAGCTACTCTTAGCTGATGGAACCCGGTTGCCAGATCAAGTTGGGAGAAGACCGTCGCACCTACAAGCTGATCAAACAAATCGTCGATTCGGGAAAGAGGGTGCCTATTTTTCTTGGTCAATTTGTTTAACTCCCTATAGTCGACGCAAAGGCGAAGCGAACCGTCCGCTTTGGTTGCGAACACCACTGGAGCACCCCATTCTGAAATGCTCCGTCTAATGAACCCTTTTTTGAGAAGTTCTTTAACCTGCTTACTGAGCTTCTTTCTCTCCCTTGGAGCCATGTGTCTGACAAGTAAAGCTATAGGCTTTGTGTTATCCACAAGATATATGCGAAAGTCTATTTCCCGCCTCAGAGGTAAGCCTTTCACCTCCTCAAAGACATCCAGATATTCCCGGACTACTCTTACTGATTGCAAATTCTCATCGGAAGCAAAAAAGCGACTATAGATAACTAAGCATAACAGCATTCAAGGGATTACAAGAAATTTCTAGAGTGTTATCCAGCCGAGTCAAGAGTCTTACTACTCTTTTCTCACAATCAAGAATGGCACTATTACTGGATAACCAGTCCATGCCTAAGATTAAACAATATCCCGAGAAGCCCAAGACAAAGGCATTACAACTAAACTCAATGCTGAGAATAGAGATTTTCAAACCCAAACAAACCATTGACAAGTAAGCGGAGCCCCCAATTGGATTTGAAACTACTAAGGGATCTTCTACCATACTAGTGTCTAGATGCAGAGATTCTACTAAGGCAGATGAAATAAAAGAGTGTGATGCGCCAGAGTCAAAAAGTGTACGAACTGGATGATTATAAAGATAGACTACACTTTCTACAGAAATATTACTACCTTGTTCCTGCTGAGGTGCCACTAGCGCATGAACCTGACCCCCTGAAGTGGATCCGGCTTTCTGTCCCTGCCCTTTCTTCTTTGGGCAGTCCTTAGCTTGGTGCCCAGTCTCTCCACAATGGAAGCAACCACCCATCTTCGCCTTCCTTTTTCGACAGTCTTTTGATATATGTCCCACAATGCCACAGAAATTGCACCTTCTCTTCTCATGGGGCTTATTGTTCTTCCCTCCTTTCTTCAAGTCTGTTTTCTTTGCTTGTAGACCCTCTTTCTTCTCTTCCACCTTAGTTTCTTTCTTGCCGTGGTCTTCCTCGTGTAGCAATGCCATGTCCACCAAGCTTTCATAAGTCGTTCCCGTGGATACATTGGTCATGGCAAGGTTGTGTAGAGGCTCATTCAAACCCTTGACGAAGCGAAGTGCCTTCTTGTGTTGGGTGTTTACTAAGTCTAGCCCAAATCTGGCCAGCTGATTAAACTGATTAACATATTCGCTGATCGTCATGCTTCCCTATTTCAGAGTTAGAAACTTCTCCATTTGCAGGCTTCTTTCAGCTTGGGAGAGAAATTTCATCTCAAACCTTGTCCTAAAGTCTTCCCATGTTTCCACTGCCCTCTTAGCATTGGTAATTTCCCACCAATAGGAAGCTTCATCCTTAAGTAACCATACCGCTAGTTGTATCTTTTGCCTGTCATCAACTCCAAAGATGACAAACAGATCCACAGTCTCCTTTAGCCAGTTTCTTGCTCCTACAAAGGACTCTGTTCCATTAAAGTTTTTTCCACCCATAGCCTTAAAGTCTCTACATGTTTTTGCGAAGGCATTTCCACAAGGAGGAGGAGGAGGAACCGCGGCCACTGGAGGAGGGATGTCTGCTGGGCCCGTGCCATTGGCCCATGCTTCTAAGTACCTCCTAAACCAACCGGGAATCGGCACTCCTTCCGGGAGGTTAAGGTCTCCAGACATGCTAAAACAGAAAGGAAAAATTCAAAACGAAGGATAGAGAGAGATAGATAGGGAACATGGCTTTGGGGGATTTTGTCTTTTTATAAACATAACGCTTTTTCTTGAAAAATGCTTATCTAAACTTTCTTTTTGAAAACAAATTCAAAAACTTTTATCTTATCTGGTAAACCTATGCTCTGATACCAAGTGAAACACCCCACCTCCATTAAGGTCACTCACAAAGGGAATGCCTTAACTTTGGTGGGGGTTTATAAGTAAAAGGCCACAGATAAACTCAAGACAGATATAAATACACATATTTTAAACAGCGGAAACCAAATAGACTTATTTCATCGATATGTGTTCTAACAAAACATTTCCATATTTGTCTCAAAATACTTCCATCATTACAACCTCATAACTGTCTTGATTATTAAAGAAGCATAAAACATAAATAAAGTGACAAAAATCCCGAAAGTGATATCCAAAGCCATAATCCGAGCAAAAGAGATCCAAATCATACATCTACGTTCTTGGAGCTTGTAAAGAGACTGGTTGAGCTGAGCTGTTTCCTCCCTGTGGACCGGGGGGGCGAGGGAAACGAAAGAAAAGAAAATGAAGAGAAAATAGAGTCAGACATAAAGCTTGAGTAAATCTAGTAACTCTTCAGTATATGAATAAGAAAAGGGCATGATAGATATATACTGAAAATAGGAAAGTGTCACAAGCTAAGGAAGTGTCGAATGTACTATCGCACCCATACTATATCTCTGCACCTACTTGATTTTATTCCAACTGGCACCCCATGTTGAGGGTGAAGTGATCCCCATTTTATAAAGATCGGCTCCTACTCGCGTTAACATGTGTCATACGGCCCCCAAGAATTGCATATACCTATGCTGGTCCCACCATGGGGTGTATCAAGACCCTTGGTGGCGGCCCCGACACAAATTCTAGAAGGCATAGTTTATACTACTGGTGTCCCCAGTGCCCTGATTGTCTGCTCCGGAGTGTGTGCACGCCCGCACCCCGTTAGACCTACACTGTGCACCCACCGCCGATGTTTTGACTGCTTACAATCAACCCAGTAATCGTGCCCCACCCTGCCTAGTTTCAGGGTACCGTTGATACCTAACTTGGGTTACTCCTGAAACGGGTCCCTCATTACCAGGATTTTCTAGTCAAACATGTTAAGTGGTTAAGTGTCTGTATTTACCTAACCCCACCCATCAATTCTTGTTAACATGTTGAATTTGGTTAAGTGTTATAGTTGACTTAACCCTACCATCTGTCCTTAACCTCTTAGGAGCACCAGACCACTCACATTAGACAGGTATTGCTACGGTTACTGGATGTGCCGGTCGGTTCTAGGCAGGTTTACACCGTAGCTCAGTCTAACCTCGGGTCATTATTGGGCTCAATGCTTAACCACCCACATTGGATAGGTATTGTTGTGACTACTGGACAACCGGGCGGTTCCGGGCAGGTTTACATTACAACTCAATCCAACCTCGGGTTAAGCATATCGTGTTTTCTAAATTTACATATTTTATTACTTCTCAATTATATATGTAAATGTCAAGTCTTTTATTCTTGGGTATAATAATATATACCGCTTTAAATGTCATTGTCGTTGGCATGTGCCAAAGATGCCAACATATATTTTCAATGTTTTACACCCTACGTTGTTACCCCCGTTTGTTCGCAACATTATAACATGTGTTGGGCTTGTTACAATTCAGCCCAACTTTGTAAACATGAGAAAGAGGGGAAATCAAGAACACGTAATACATAAAGGTGTGTGGCGCATGAACTTGCAATTTAGCGATTCAACTAACATATAATATGGGTCATGTGAACTTGCATTCAAATCAAAATATAAATAAGTAGGTGACATATGAAATGGCATAGTTTAAGCTAATACAAACTTATGTTTAAACATGTTGAACTTGGCATAATGTCAACCACAAAAATAGCATGTTGTATATTCACTAAAATGTCTAATCTAATCACATAGCCTATTTCAACATGAACTTGCATGGTTTATGAAACCCAAACAATACTTAACATAAATCCAATTATACTTGCAAATAAACATGAAAATGATATCATAGGTTTTGGTTCATGTAGATGTTTACATAAGCCTTAATTTAGACTTAGTGAATGTATATAATCCATGCCATAGGCATAAAAAAAAGGGATCGATTTCTAGTTTTTTCCACAAACTTACAAGTGCCATTGTTTTCATATACAATTGTTCAATAGGCTTGCATCAATCAATTTATGCCACAACATCAATACACAAGTCATGATAGAACCATTACAATACACAAAATTTATACAATACAATAACACAATTCTATTTTCATTTACATCGAATCACATCACAATTTTTATTCATATTCTGAAAGGTCACTATACTTACAACGAATGCAGAATCTTGAATTGAATTCTGGATTCTGAAATTGAGATGCGCTCCTTTGGGTAGACTAACATTGCGTTGATTAATTTGATTAAACTTTATTCTTCTTTTTAATTTGATTCGTCTCTAGGCTGTTCTCTCTTGACGGCTATGTTCAATTCCTCCCTAGCAGCATGACGACTTCTTTCTTATTTTTTTGTGTGAATTTTCAGTTGAGACTTAGGGTGTATTTGTAGATTTTTAATTTGTTTTAAACCGTCAGATGAAGACAGGAGGAATCTAGGCCATCCAAAGTTCAAAGAGCCAATCAAGAGGTGACACTTCAGCCCTAGTGACACACAGAGCCACAGAAATTCGAGCCAGAGCCAGACCTAGCCAGCCAGATCGACCAGGCAGGTCGACTGGCAGGTCGACACCCAGGTCGACACTATGGTCGACCTAGGGGGGCCAGGTCGACACTATGGTCGACCTGGGGAGGCCAGGTCGACACTATGGTCGACCCTATGGTCGACCTGGTCTCTGGGCGGGAATTTTCCCACCCAGACAAGTTTGAACCAGAAATTCGAAAATTGAAATTTAAACTGAGTTGTTTGAATTTAAATTTTATTCTGAAACTTCCGTAGGCCATAACTCCTTCATAAGGAGTCCGATTCGCGCAAACTCGGACTCTATCTCAAGAAGAATTCCGAGACGAACGCAATGGCGTAACCCATTTCCCTTAATTCTTTCATTTAGAATTAATTATACTTTAATTTGTGAAGCTTAACGTTATAGAATTCATGGGGTGTTACACAGCCCAATCAAGATCATCAGTAATCATCCAAACGATGTGAAGACCTCTGGTCTTCAACCACCGTCTTCATCCTCGACATATCGTCGAATCAGTTATCCAGAATGGGATAAATCCGGTCTTTCCAAATAACTCGCGTATATAATAAACAAGTGCTATAAAAACACAACATACACCTTATTACAATCCAGAACATTTCTTTATTCAAATATTCTTGTACTTTGGGAAAGGTTCCCATTATTTTATCAAAGATAAATTCTTTAAATTTATTCTTTAATCTTCTTTTGAATATCCATTCAAACAAAATTATGGTTTATCCAAGCTAGTCGGGATTAGCGAACCTTACCGAAGTAATCATTTGTTAAATTTCCCAACCCCAACCTATTCATTGCATGAAGTAAAACTGGTAATACTTCATATCTAACATCGCGGTGTTATCAGTAAATTCAATTACCCTTTCACGTTCAAATCTAATTTAAGATTTAACTATCGCTTGGAGCAATACTGGCGATACTCCATTCTCGATCATTTATTGAGTTTGATCATTTTAGTTATCAAATTCACCTTTCAATATATTTAAAGATTCATTAAAACTCCACTTGGTTTTAATCTTCCCAGAAATCAATATTAATGATTGTTTAACTTGGGAAATCATATCCTATCTTTAACTGGGTTAAAGAACCAATGTCATTTAAAACACGGTTCACGATAAACCCCAAAGTCACATTTTATTCTGTTTGCCTTTAACTGTAAATTAGCAAGTGAACAGTTCCCTAAGTAATAACCCCGAAGGACGAAACCAACATCAGATCAATACCCAGGAAACCATTCAACTTAACTAATCCCCAGTTAGTTTTTGATTTTCTTAACTCCGTTGGGTCTAAGAATAGTATTATTAAAGATACCATTCACGACAACCAAAAATCACATTCCATTAAAGATGGAAACTTCATGGAAAACAAATCGATATATATAATCGATATAAACTTCCATATCCGACTAATAATATAAATGGAATAACGGCAAAGCCATTTAAATTCCATATATATTAGCAGTCCTCATCCACAAAAATTCACTTCGATTATTACCAAATCGAATTCCATTCTATTCCAATTTATTTTATTTAATTGGAAAACATTACTTTGGAAAATCTTCTTTAAATCTTAACAAAAGATTTATAAATTCCAAATCCCATTTCACTATAAATCGGGTTAAAGAACGAATGTCGCTAAAACAAAGCTCACAATAAGCCCAATTCACATTCCATTAACGATCGGGTTAAAGAACAAGTGTTATTTAAAACACCATTCACGATAAATCCAAAAATCAATTCCAATTAAATATTATTTAATTGGTATACTTTATTAAATCTAAATAAAAAGATTTAATCTTTTTCTCAACTGGGGTTTCAAGAATAGTGTTAATGAAGACACCATTCACGACAAACCCAAATCCCATTTGATATTGAAAAAAAGGCTCTGAATATAAAATATATTGGCTTATATTCAATATCAAATTCTACGATAAACAAATATCATATCGGAAATAACGATATAAATATATCTTTCAAATTTCCATTACAATATCTGTATAATCACGAAATCCAACATCAAATATTCCAAAGACAATTACGATTCAAATCAACTTCCAATTTATATATTGGAAATTCTGGTTATTTTTAAAACCATTTCAAATCCAATTTATTTATTTTAAAAATAAATGGATTATAATTCTAGTTCAAAACTAGTTCGTTTTGATAAAAATCTATTTTTATCTTTTCAAATATGGATTTTTCATATAATTCTTTCCAAATCATTTTTTATGATTTTACACAAATTATTGATATTTTTAATAATTTTATCAAGGCCCGTACAGTCGATTTCCATAAACGGCCATCGAACTGCACTTATAGCGACCTTTTCCAAATTTGATTTGGACATAATTCCAAATCCAACCGTTAGATTCCTAATTTCTAATATTCGTTAGAAAGCTCTTTTCGATATGAACCCAACGATTCTAGTTTTAGGAGAATCTAACGGTCGGATCTCCCGTAATATCCATTCGAAGTCAATGGTCGAAATTCGTGAACTGCCGCAGCACGGCGCGTTCTATTCAGGCCATTATATATATAAATATAATATATATAATAAATTCATCGATTTCCTTTTAAAACGTATTTTATAAATCGTTTTCAAAACGATTTCAACTTCGTATTCAATTTCAAATCAAAATTGAATATTCCATATCATCGATATATAAATGATAATATTTTCAAAATATTAGATTTTGAAATCAATTCCTTTTCGATATTCATTATAAAAATGAATAAAATCGATATAAATGTTGTTCACATCAAAATGGAGCCAATCTAATCGACATGGCTTTATATATAAAAATATACTCGTGTCCATCCCAAATCGGACATCAAAATCATATTTTGATTCTTTTCTGAATATTATTTGAAAATATTCGTTATTTTAAAATAATCGTTATTTTAACATATTCATTCCTCTGAACTGGAATTAGACATAGTCAATTACCATATAATTTGATTATACGGATTTCACACAACAAATGTGTATAACAACAATAAAAACAGCAATCCATCATCTAGAGTGCATTCTAAACTGTATAAGCATTAAATATAAATATTTAACGCTTATAAAGTCTGTCAATCAATCGATCGACAAACAAATAATTATTGGGATTAGTGTATGTCCAATTTCATCCCAACACCCGTATGGGGTTTTCAATCAACAAATAATGGATTTTATTTGTGCAGTTGGGCGATATGTAAAATTTATCGTCCTAATCCATATCAATCAAATGGGTGTACATAAACAAATCATCTGATTTATAAATGAATATTCATTTTATTCATATGCACGTTAAAAATTATATTTTTAACGATAAAATATTTATTCGGTTTATTTGCACAATAAAAATGATATTTTTATTTTTCTACCATATTTTAGAAAATTTGGCGGCACAACGGCACGATATTAGAAACGGGATAAGGCCTAGCCTTATCTCCAGTTTAATGATGGCACACGCCATACACATACCAATTTTAATCAATTCCATTTCATTTCCCAAACCAAATTCAACCAAACAATCCAATCGACTAAACAAAACAATCACACAAGTCGTCCATGGCCTGTGGACGATGGGGAACAGTTCATATATGTAGTTATAAATAATAACTGTATAAATAAGTTCAGTGAGAGAGTTCTCACCTTGGGTTTCCAGTCCACCATTTCATTCTGAATTTCTGATAGACTAAATTTGCCTGAAATTCCTATGCCCTCCTTTTCACGCTGTTCATTTTAAAAATCACATTTTTAATATGATGATTACGTATTAAAAATCATATCCTTATACCGCTACCTTCCATATAAAAATTATATTTTTATAATGCTCTCTTCAGAATAAAAATCATATTTTTATTTAACCATTCAAACAATAAAAATTGTATTTTTATTTTGCTATATATATATATAAATCACATTTTTAATATCATCATTTCGTATGTATAAAAATCATATATTTTTACAAAGTTTCTTTCTACATAAATATTATATTTTCGCTTTTTATATATAAAAATTATACTTTTATTACTAACGCTTCATGTACATAAAAATCATATTTTTAAGTTGAAATCATATACATAAAAATCACATTTTTATGACGCTACACACATGATAAAAATCGAATCTTTATGTTGCTATCTTCATAATAAATTTCAAATTTTTATATTGCTACTCCTCATAGATAAAAGTCATATTTTTATCGTCACGTCGCATAGATAAAAATAAAAAATTCATACTTCATTCACATATAGAAAAATCTTGCCTTTTCATATTATAAAAATCTAAAAATGTTCTTATATAAAAATATTAAGTTTTCTATTTGAAAATCTAAACTTTTAAATAAATAAAAATATACATTAAAGGAATTTAAAACTTACAGCGCGGGGGGGATTTGTTGCGCTCTTCGGTGGATGATGGGGTGGCTCCAGGTGGTGGGGATGTTCGCTAACCATTGATGGTGCCGGAGAGGTCCACGGTGGAGGCAGTGGTCGAATTTAAGGGTGCGGCGGTTTGATTTTGGGGCTAGGGCCTGGGTTGTTCAACTGGGAAGGGAAGAGGGGAGGCGCGGTTTGGTCATCGATGAGGGGGAGGGGGTGCTCCTGCGAGCGGCAGCGGCGTGAGAGGGGTGCCGATCGCCAGATGTGGCAGCGCGTCGAACGAATGAGCGACGACTTCGTTTTTTTCTTTTGTTTCGATTTCTGAGGTGAGAGAGAGCTGAGGGGTGGAGTTATATAAATATATATATACATATATATATTATTTTATTTTCTAAAAAACAACTTTTTATTTTGACCTCCAAACGAGACCCACCGACTGTCGTCCATAACTAATTACCCCCATTCCGAGCGCAATGGGATATGTATCGTAAGCTGATTCGATCGTTTCAATTGGTTTTCGTCAAAATCAAAATATAAATCAATATATTGAATTTGAATGTACATTTCAATTTACCGGGGCCATATACACTCTAAAAATTCCCAAAAAAATATTTTCTAGCATCGTATTGACGATACGGTCCTAACGAAACTGATTTCATCAAATTCTGAGAACGTTTGAAAAATGGCCATTTTCTGGTCGATCGAAATTGAAAGAAACTATCAAAACATGTTTTCTTTCGCCACGCTCACAAATTGCTTTCAAAAATTACGAATTTTGTAATCTAGCAATAACTTGACATCCCGGATCCAACAAAAGTTGTTTCGTCGAAAACGGAGGTCGTTTGCAAAATTTCCATTTTTAAGGACTATATTTTTCATTGCGACTATTCTGAATTTTCATCTGGACATAACTTTTTATCCCCGCTGTGAAATTTCAATTTTTTAGATTCGTTAGAAAGATATTCTCAAATAGATTCTAATATTTTTGGTTTTGCTAAGATCCGGTTTATTTTGAATCCTGTACATTCATTTGAAATTTGAAATTGAATTTTCAAACTACCGCGCCATTTTCAATTCGTTTTATAATTAAAAATAAATATTTATATTCTAACGTTGATCTATAAAAATATATACGTTCTAATTATATTCAAAATAAATTTATCATCGTCATTATTTAAAATAAATCATTTTAAATATTCAAAATTCACTAAAATTGCCAAAATAAATTTTTTAAATTGGTTCAAATTTTCCGGGTTATTACACCTCAACATTTGTATTACTGTTTTATTTGATTGTGATATATGATGTGTTATATAATCCATGATTGGATGTGTTGTGTTTGATTTACCATGACCCTAGAAACTTGGTATTTTAAATACCGTAAAATATTTTCAGATATAAAAAAGGAATTTGGGATTTGAAAAAGAAATTTATTTCCAAAAATATAAATTAAATTTTTGAATAGAATTGAAAATAAAAAACCGGTTCAAATGAATGAATCCAGAATTTGTTTATGAATGAGAATATAGATATATATATTCTGAACTATTTATCATTGGATACATTGAAATATAAATTCAAATTTGAATTTATATAAAGAGTCGAAATGGGTTTTGAAATGAGATTTAAACTTAGCAATTTTAAGGAAATGTTGAACGAGATTTTAAATGATTAAAATAAAAAGAAATAAGACTTATATGAATGATTCTGAATAGAAGCTATAAATAAAATTTGGATTTAAGATAGTATTTATAAGTATGAAATCAAACTGGATATCAAAGGAATATATTCACGATTAAAGTGAATAATGGGTCAAAGTAAATATTCTACAAATGAGATATCTATAAAGGAAATTTAGATTGAAAATATGAATCCAAATTGGAACTTGAATGAGAAAGGGAAATGGATAATCGAAAAGAAATGATGAGTTTTATTCCAAATTTTGGAATATAAATAAAGTGTGACAACGTTTTGTAAACTAGAAGGGTTATCGAGGAATTTGATAATGATTTGGAAAGGATAAGTTCAAAAGTGAAATTTATAAGTTGAATCAACCTAAAATGGTAGATAAATTCCGTGGTTCGGAATATAATCAAATACAGATTATTTGAGAGTTATTTATTAGAATTCGATTATATCTAGGGAAGTAGTTATTTCTACTTTCCATTTTGAATCAAATTTAATTATCTAATTATTTATATATTTACTTGTCAGTTTATTTGTTGAAATTAATGAGTACACGTTATATTTTTGTAAATCAAATATTTGGAAAACAGCGATTTTAATGCTATCGTTATAATTAATGTCTTGTAAATCAAATATTTGGAAAACAACGATTATAAAGCTACTGCTATAGTAAATGTTTGTAAATCTAAACAGCGATTTTAACGCTATTGTTATAACAGATGTTCTATAATTCTAGATAGCAATTGTAACGCTGTTGTTAAAAGTAATGTTTTATAAATCAAATATTTGGAAACAACGATTATAACACTATCGTTATAATCAAAGTTTTTCCGTAAAAGAAGCGTGTTCTTAGATTGAATCCGAAAGTCGTGTAAGTGATGTTTTGCTTGAAGTTATGGGCTTTGACTATTTCAAAGTTTAGAATGTTGTTCAATTAAGGTCTGGGAGGTAATTATACCCCAACTTGATTGACTTCATGATTGATGGGGAAATGGTTAAGGTTCGATAGCGAAGATTGATTAGCAATATGGTTAGTTAATGAATGATTAATAATTAAGTTATAATAACGATGTTTTATAACATCGGGCTAATTCAAAAGATTTTGAAATGTTTCCCCTAATAAAACAAGAAATATTTTCTATGCGTAGAAAATGAAATGAATGGGTCAACCAGGAATTAAGAAATGGAATATGGAAGTATTTTCGGATATTAATAAAGTATATTTTCTGAATATAGAAAATAAGGAACCGTGAATATATAGAATTGTTTTCTAACTGGAATAAGAGATATTTTCTCGAATAAAGAATTAGGATATTGATAATGTTTCATAAGAATCGACAGAGAAAATCGAGCTTTGAAAAGATAGGAAAGATGGAAATTTGGAATTGATAACAAAATAAGGAATTTATATAAACAGGGGCCAGTATTGCTTGATAGTTGATCGGTAGAATTTCCATTTGGAAATAGGGTCGTTGGTTGAATGGATGTTCCTTTGATAGTTAAATCACCGACTATCAAAGTTTTGATTTATTTTATACCTCTGTTGTCAATACGGAGAGACCAGGATCTGATTTAATATCTGAAAACCACTCTGTATTGGCATAATCGTTACGAATCAACTTATGTTGAAGAGATTATGAAGATGGAGTAAAATGCAAGGGCTGTTCTGTTAATCCTAGGTAGAAATTACCCAAGATGGATTAATAGAATGGTGCCTTTGGTTTGTCCAGACCCAGGACAACTTGTAAGGACGAGTGTCTGACAGAGTATTTCAAAAGGGATTACGTACGTTGATTCCTTCAAGCGTACGAAGTTGGTGGCAAAGAAGGGAAACTTCTTTAGCCTAACAATCTGAGTATTTTTGTGGGAATTAATTAGTGATTTCCGATGGATCTGACGATGTGGCATTCAAAGTGAATGGTGGCCAGATGTTCTGAAAGATAATTCAAACCTCAAGCCACACAACCAGGAATTGACAAAAATCTGGCAGGCAGCATGACTATGTGGGTCACTCCCATTAGGATGTATAATCACATATCTAGAGAAAATCCAATTGCTTCTTTAATCTATTGATGCTATCCCTTTCGGGAAATGGTTGTTGATCCCAACCGTTGGTGATATACATTTGATACACTCAAGCGAAATGAGTAGTTGGTCATGTATGGGCCGGGTTGCAAGGCGTTCTTGTTGAACCCAGTGTATTCCCCTCTAGAGATACACTATTGGAAGGTGGTTCCATACCTTGTCATGTTGGAAATCCAATCTCCAATAAGAGTCCTATGGTTTTTGATTTAATATTATATGTGGAGCGTGAGATGCAAGCGTTCCGCTATTATAATATCACTGGATTTGATATCAAAAATATTTTTGGTTATCTTAAGGTAAAAACCATCCGTGTTTATGTATGGATCTTACGATTATCATTTCTTTCAAAAGGATTTTGAAAGTTAAACAAATGTTTGGAGTTTACTCACACCAGTCCCATGACTGACCCAGAGTTTATTTTGTTTTCCCTAAACTCTTGGGTGCCCAAAATTTGTATGGGCAGTCAAGTAGTCGGGATTTTACAGATTCATTTGGAGCAGCTAGAAGTAGGAGGCTTCACCAGTTAGCTATCGGATATCATATTTTTCGATGTGTACTATGTTGTATCTAGAAACAGATGTTTATAACGGTTCCAGGAATAACTGTTGTGCTCTGATAATGGTATGTATATATAGTTACTGATTTGTATTTCAAAAGTTATGTTATTTAATATATTTTATTCGTTCCGCTATGCGATTTGTATTCTTTGTTTCTTATATTCTAATATTTCTTTCTTTCTATTTCTCATCCTCTAACTTCTTTCTACTAATGATTCGTTTTTCTTTGCAATTTGGGTAGGACGTGTTGTGTTATTAGTCGACTCAATGGGTATGGAAATTCGGGCCATTACACTTGGTATCAGAGCTGAAGGTTGAGTAGTAACCCTGGCTCTGTGGCATGATTCAATAGAGATGGGGTTAGTAATACCCTAGGTTGAATTTGAGTGTATATATATATATGAGCGCGTATTTGTGGATTTGATATAAAATTGTTTTATATTGTGTTGACTGGTTTGTTGAGTGGTTTATGAGTTCTGGTCGATACAGGATGTACAACTGTATCGATAGGTGTTTCTAAACTCTCGAACAAAACAATTCGATACAGTATTGTTTTAAAGTGGGTAAATGATATAATTTTGCCCAAAAATTATTTTGGTATAAAAAGAAAATTTTCTGGGATATTATAATATATGAATGTTCTTATTGTTATTACAATCGAATGAAATTATGAAATATAGAAATTGTTATATTTATAACCAAATATAAGTTATATTTCGACAATGTGCACAAATGAGATAAACCAAGATTTAGTTCAAACCAAAATTGGAATTTAAATTCCGAATGTTTAGAAAATATTTTCTTAAATATTATAAAGTAATATAACATTACTTTAAAGTATTTTTGAATAAGGATGGTTTAAATGGATTTTTAAAGGGATTAAGCATTGAAATCACTTCAGTGGCGAGAAAATAATTCTGATAATGGATCACGGCATTATCAGTATTCATTTTCGAGTTTCTGAGTGATGGATTGCTAAAATAGTTGATTTATTAATGGAAATTGTTAAGAAAAATAAAGTTGTTTTACAAATCCAAAAGTTTTGAATTGAGTTGATTATAAATATATGTGTATAAATATATATGATTTCATACTAATTTGAACTAAAACCCGGGAATTTGAGTTCTACAAATTAAAATTTAATTTGTATAAGTTGAATAAATTGAAATGGTGGAAGTAAATCAATTGGATTGAAATTTAACTTAAGTTAAATGGAAATTGAAACTCAAACTGAATAAGTGGATTGATTCTGAAATAAAGATTAAATGGAATCGATAGAATGGAAGTGAACTAATCAGAAGTTGATTAAAGATTTCAAAACTGGAAGTTGGATTGATCTGAAACCAACTGGAAATGGATATATGCATGCCAAGCAGATATTAAAGGGAAGCAAATGCAAGAGATAGAATTATGCCCAACAAAAAGGTACATGTTTACAATATTACTTGGGTTTGATGATTTTATGAGCCTTTGGGGCAAGTCGCTTGGCTTTTTGATTTTCTTTTGGATTGGAGAAGGCCTAGAAAGGCGAGTTATGGTTGTAGCGATTGAGCCACGTAGAGGAGATGCTGGCGAAATTTTTCAAAATTTAAAAAAGTTAGAAAATTTTCAAGAAATTTTTTTATAATTTAAAATCGGATGTTAATTGTAATTGGAATAAGAAAATCAGAATTGGTTAATAAAATTTCTAGTGGAATAATGAAATTGATTAATGGATTTAAAATCAATTGGAATGGGTATGAATATGCAGAAGAGCATATGGATTGAAGGGAAGAATGTGATGGTGGATTGTCCAAAATTGGTGGATAGGTCATTTGGAAAGAATTATGAATGGTCGAGTATTGGTATAAGAATTCGAAGGTTGGGTAAGAACTGGGTTATAAGATATGGAATATAAGATTTCAACTAAGCAGATTATGAGGAGTTAGAGTTATAGCATTTTTACTACTTAGCAATTTCGAGGACGAAATTATTTTAAGGGGGAAGGAATGTAACGACCTAGATTTTTAGCCGTTGAATTCTGAATATTTAAATTTGTTCCAAATATTATATTTAGATTATAAAACGATATTTATAAGGAATTTATTTAATTAAATGATATTTAAACGTATAATTTATAATATAATTTAAATCGAGCTCGAAATAGTCGTGGTAGTTCGTAATTTACGATTTAAACTTCAACTGAGTATACAGGATCCAAAATAAGTTAGATTTCTTGGAAACAAGAAACGTTCGGATCTATTTGATTGTATCTATCTAATGGAAGTGAAAAATAGAGACTTCGCGTTATAGATGTGGAGTTATATCCAAATTAAATTTTCAAATAGTCGTTGTGGAATCGTTTATGGACTGTAATAGATTATTTAATATAATTAAATATCGGTCTTGAATTTGGACAAGCCCTTTGAGACGTAGTGATAATTTAATTTTCAGAATTTTACTGTAATATTTAATTAATTAAATACGCAACTTTTTATTTGGAGTATTTTGCACTCTATATCAATATTTTGGGGTTTCATAATATAAGTTAAACTACCAATATTATTATATTTTTTGAATCGTGAAGCATGTTGTGTCACGAATATATTTTTATTTTTGTCGGTAGAGGCTTATAGGAAAATGGAGTTGTACGTAACGACATACCACTAGACTTCATTAAACATATACTGGAGAATAATAGTTCTTTCCTTCTCTCTCTCACTCAATCAGGTACATGGAACACGGTGTTCAAACGTAGCTGTAGACCAATATTATTTCCTTCACCCAAAAATCCTACTACATGTAGTATCTAGAGGGTGAAATAGCATTGATATACTCATCAAGCGTACACTGTTAAAATTAAATAACGCACACATCATAATAGAATGTCTGCCAAGTTTCAACAGTGTGCCGCCTAAGCTATTTCAGCACCGTGTTCTCCAAGCTATCCAAAACCCATGCTCATCAAGCTACTCCGTTCTGTGTGAGCCACACTTCCCTCCCATTAAATACGGTTCATCAGCAATCTCGTTCTCCTTTGGAAAAACAGAAAGAAAGAAAAGAAAAAAAATGATCCTCCCACAAAATAAACCATTCTCTTATAATCCCACTATCCCTAAATCCCCTTATCTTTTAAATTTGTTATCTGTTCAATACAATGTCACCAAAAAAGCTTCACAAAATCACGATAAATCGTTCACTTCATGGAACCGTTCAATTTTGGATCTATAAACCTTATTTCCACAACAGCTTTGATATTGTGTCCATTTTATATGGTGTGAGCCATCTTTTGTTGAGCTTGAAATACAGCACCGGTCCTAGGTCATGGAATGGTTGTCGTTGGTGATAGATCTGGTTCGAGCAGTAGATGGTGTTGGGTTCTTAGGCTTGGAGAGCATCCGTTGCCAAGTTCTGGTGGTCGCCGGCCTGGAGTTAGTTATCGCGTCGTCGAGCTACAGTAACTAAAGTAGTTGCAGGTTGAGATTCTCTGCTGACGTCGAAGTTGATCTCAGGTAGGTGAATGGATAGAGTAGGGGACGAGAAGGAGAACGGAGGTGATTTGAGGATGAAACGTGGAGTAGGGTGTGATAAAAATGGAAGTCAGCGCGCCATTGGAAGAAAAAGGCAATGTGTTTCAATCTGGAAGAAGGATTTGAGATGCTGAGCCAATCAGTTGAATTGTGAATGTACTGAGAACTGTTTGTGTGGAATAAGAGTTGTGCGTGATAATTGGTTTGGTGAAGCAGTGGTTCGAAACCTTAAATAGCAGTTGTATGGGAGAAAGGTGCAGCTGATGGAATGTTTTCTGAAGTTATTAATTGTGGAAGAAGCTATGATCCAGGTGTTGAAGTTAGCATGTATTTTATATTTTGTATGGACTTTGAATTTGAAATCTTACGATGAGGAAATAAAGAGAAACATATACAATCATTTTATGGATACGTAAAGACTTGTTCGGTATGCACTCCGCTCGATTGATGATATCTGTTTGAATTAAAGTGTTTGTAGTGTGGAAATGGACTGGAGATGGTTAGTGCATAGGTGTTATGTTGGAAGGGGGATCATGTGGAGGGGACTGTAGCAGCGATGGGCGACCAGGGTGTCTTGGAATGGTGGATCAATCAGTGAGTTGACTAATTAATAAAAATAGAAAGGAGGAAAAGAGTAGCGAACAAGACACACGCAATGTTTTTGAAAACCCAACAGATGGAAGTTCCCATAGTGCATATAGTATATGTGAGGTTTGGTGGATAATTAAGGTAAGCAGATAATTAGCGTGAAGAAGGAAGATTAAGTATTTAAAACATGGTAATTAAATAATTAACGATAATTAGTTAATTATATATAATTTAAATCAAATTAAAAACTTGTAACAACGATATATAATTTATATGTGAACATAATTGAAACGAACGGATCCAGTGCAACCGTAATAGCGAGATCTACGTTATGAAATGGACATGACGAAAAGCGGAGCTACTGGAATTTCATGATAAAATCAAACACTGTTTGATTTTAGAACGAAACAAAAGCAGAGTCGTCAACTGCAAACACTGTGAGTAAATTCACTAACTCTATCTTCTTATACTCTTATATATAAACCAGTTTTAAATTTATTACTGTGTTATGGTTGTTTGGATGAATGGTTGCCAAAAATGGTTGATACATTCATATCATTGATCGATTATTAGTTCTGTTTACTATGGTATTTCAGATTCATGTGAAAATCATATTATTGATGTGATTAACATATGTGGATGCAGGGAAACAGGTTGGAGGGATCCAACTAGATTCCTCAAAATTTGTGTTACTGTTTTATTTGATTGTGATATATGATGTGTTATATAATCCATGATTGGATGTGTTGTGTTTGATTTACCCTGACCCTAGAAACTTGGTATTTTAAATACCGTAAAATATTTTCAGATATAGAAAAGGAATTTGGGATTTGAAAAGGAAATTTATTTCCAAAAATGTAAATTAAATTTTTGAATAGAATTGAAAATAGAAAACCGGTTCAAATGAATGAATCAAGAATTTGTTTATGAATGAGAATATATATATTCTGAACTATTTATCATTGGATACATTGAAATATAAATTCAAATTTGAATTTATATATAAAAGTCGAAATGGGTTTTGAAGCCAATTTTTGAAATGAGATTTAAACTTAGCAATTTTAAGGAAATGTTAAACAAGAATTTAAATGATTAATATAAAAAGAAATAAAACTTATATGAATGATTCTGAATAGAAGTTATAAATAAAATTCGTATTTAAGATAGTATTTATAAGTATGAAATCAAACTGGATATCAAAGGAATATATTCAAGATTAAAGTGAATAATGGGTCAAAGTAAATATTCCACAAATGAGATATCTATAAAGGAAATTTAGATTGAAAATATGAATCCAAATCGGAACTTGAGTGAGAAGGGGAAATAGATAATCGTTTTAAAAGAAACGATAAGTTTTATCCCAAATTTTGGAATATAAATAAAGTGTGATAATGTTTTGTAAACTGGAAGTGTTATCAAGGAATTTAGAAAGGATAAGTTCAAAAGTGAAATTTGGAATTTGAATCAACCTGAATTGGTAGATAAATTCCGAGGTTCGGAATATAATCGAATATAGACTATTTGAGAGTTATTTAATAGAATTCGATTATATCTTGGGAAGTAGTTATTTCTACTTTCCATTTTGAATCAAATTTAATTATTTAATTAATTACTTATTTACTTATCAATTTATTTATTGAAATTAATAAGTACAAGTTATATTTTTGTAAATCAAATATTTGGAAAACGGTGATTTTAACGCTGCCATTATAATTAATGTCTTGTAAATCAAATATTTGGAAAACAACGATTAAAATGCTACTGCTATAGTAAATGTTTGTAAATCTAAACAGCAATTTTAACGCTATTGTTATAACAGATGTTCTATAATTCTAGACAGCAATTGTAATGCTGTTGTTAAAAGTAATGTTTTATAAATCAAATATTTGGAAACAGCAATTATAACGCTATCGTTATAATTAAAGTTTTTCCGTAAAAGAAGCGTATTCTTAGATTGAATCCGAAAGTCGTGTAAGTGATGTTCTGTTTGAAGTTGTGGGCTTTGACTATTTCAAAGTTGAGAATGTTGTTCAATTAAGGTCTGAGAGGTAATTATACCCCAACTTGATTGACTTCATGATTGATGGAGAAATGGTTAAGGTTCGATAGCGAAGATTGATTAGCAATATGGTTAGTTAATGAATGATTAATGGTTGAGTTATAATAACGATGTTTTATAACATCGTGCTAATTTAAAGGATTTTGAAATGTTTCCCCAAATAAAACAAGAAATATTTTCTACACGTAGAAAATGAAATGAATGGGTCAACCAGGAATTAAGAAATGGGATATGGAAGTATTTTCAGATATTAATAAAGTATATTTTCTGAATATAGAAAATAAGGAACCGTGAATATATAGAGTTGTTTTCTAACTGGAATAAGAGATATTTTCTCGAATAAAGAATTAGGATATTGAAAATGTTTTATAAGAATCGAGAGAGAAAATCGAGCCTTGAAAAGATAGGAAAGATGGAAATTTGGAATTGATAACAAAATAAGGAATTTATATAAATAGGGGCCAATATTGCTTGATGGTTGATCAGTAGAATTTTCGTTTGGAAATAGGGTCGTTGGTTGAATGGATGTTCCTTTGATAGTTAAATCACTGACTATCAAAGTTTTGATTTATTTTTGTGACGAGAAGGGATTTCGCTCGGTCCGAACCAGTCGCTAAACCGACCCAGACCGTTCGAAACGCCCTATCGTTTGAGAACAGGACAAATCAGAACGCATACAAAAGGACATTTCATTGTATATTACAACAATGCACCAGATTACAAGAATATACAGAGTATAAATGAATATTACACAGAAATATTAGAGATTTAAATTACATTTAAATACATCGCAGCGGAAAATAATACAATACACAACTAGAAGAGATATACGGATACAAAGCTTTCCGGATATCGTTCCAGCTGTAAACCAGGATCCTGTGAATATAAATCTGCAAAACCAAACTACTAGCTGCCCGTGTCAAAATAAGGGCACCCAGAGTTTAGGTTAAAACAATAAACTCCAGGTCAGTCATGGGACTGGTGTGAGAACTAAAACAGTTATTAATCTTTATTTTCGAAGTTAGGTAAATCAAGGGACCACGCCGTATAACACGGAACGGGTTTCCTCCCAAGAATACCAGTGCATAAAACAACAGCGCAATGCTAAATAAAGAAAAATGAAGCTGTTATAAGACCCAGGTCCTATCACACAATGCAACGCATGCCGGGGGATAGGGTTTTCCCTTATAACAGCCAAAGAATGCTTGATACGTTTAAAACAGATTATTTGATACTATAATAAGTGCATAGTGTATACAATAACTTCAAATCATAAGTATCAATCATAGGCGGCATGAATGCCCCATAACACTATGTCGCCATATATAAGTTTACAATCAAAACCGCAAGACGTCGTATTGGAAGTTGGGTTATCATTTATGGTATGAACCGAGGCTAGGGGCAAGATCCTCACCGATTCGAGACGCTCTAGTCCGTGTCTCAGGCAAGCGCGCAGGCAAGCCTTGGAGCGACAGGGCCGGTCCACCGATGTGGATTATTATGCCTGAACACTACGTTTCCCCACCCTATGGGGTGTAAGCCTGGCCCGTCAGCCGACCAGAAGCATCGGCCGAAACCGATATCACGAGGCGCCTCGCTTTTCAGCAAGTAATAATAAGCAATATCCACATGAGTCAAACTCGTCATCCAGTTCAAGCACTGACGCCACTCCTAACTAGAAAGAAACGCATGTCCTCCCTGAGGTCCGTCTCCCGTTTTTAGTTCATACCGGGTGTGATACTCGCGAATCAACGTTACACAAAGCTACGCCACACAAGGCCGTGCTTTGATCATCAACCACAAGACTTTGCTTTTCAACAAAAGCCTTGATCCATGCAACTCAGCATGCCACATTGTCAGTCCATACTGTACCACTGATTTCTGCCAATATATAACCTCTAGGCTCGTACGTCTCAGAGAAGGGTGTATAGCAAGAGAATAAATTCTCTGCCACCAAACAGATATATATTTAGCAGAGATCACCAATACAGTATAAAGGAATACAACGTCAGACACACTATCCATTTACAAGTCCGTTCTGGGTCTGAACGAAACCGGAGGCACTTTCCTCGCATATCCATCCATCTCCAAGTACGTCTGGACGATCACCAACTGTTTCCATCTTCTTGGGTGTACAGCCCAATCAAGATCATCAGTAATCACCCAAACAACGTGAAGACTTCCGGTCTTCGACCACCGTCTTCATCTTCGACTTATCGTCGTATCAGTTATTCAGAATGGGATAAACCCGGTCTTTCCGAATAACTCACGTATATTTTAAATAAGTGTTACACAAATACAACATACGCCTCATTCCAATTCATCAGTCACTAACCGTAAATTAATCAAGAGAATAATTCTCCAAATATTAACCCCGAAGGCCGAAACCAACATCAGATCAATATCCAGAAAACCATTCTGCTTGGCTAACCGACAGTTAGTTTCTAAATTTCACATTCATAGGGAAAGGTTCCCATTAATTTTATCCAAGATAAATTCTTGAATTTATTCTCAAATCTTCCTTTGAATTTCGATTCAACTAGTCGGAATTAGCGAACCTTACCGTAGTAATCATTGGTTTTAATTTCCCAATCCCAACCTATTCATCCCATGAAGTAAAACTGGTAATACTTCATATCTAACACCACGGTGTTATCGGTAAATTCAATTACCATTTCACGTTCAAATCTAATTAAAGATTTAACTATCGCCTGGAGCAAAACTGGTGGTACTCCATTTTCGATCTTTTCAATCTAATTAAAGATTCATTAAAACTCCACTTAGTTTTAATCTTTAACTGGGTTAAAGAATCAGTGTCATTTAAAACACAGTTCACGATAAACCCAAAATCACATTCATTAATTATCGGGTTAAAGAACAAGTGTTATTTAAAACACTGTTCACGATAAACCCAAAAATCAATATCAATTCAATTTCAATTAAATATTATTTAATTGGTACACTTCATTAAATCTAAATAAAAAGATTTAATCTTTTCTCAACTGGGTTCAAGAACAGTGTTAGTGAAGACACCATTCACGATAAACCCAAATCACATTTGATATTCAGTACAAGGCTCTGAATAGAAAATATATCGGCTTATATTCAATATCAAATTCTACGACTAACAAATGTCATATTGGAAATAACGATATAAATATATATCTTTCAAATTTCCATAACAACATCTGTATAATCACGAATTCCAACATCGAAATATTCCGAAGACAATTTCGATTCAAATCCATTCCAATGCAATCATTGGAAATTGTGGTTATTTTTAAAACCCTTTTCAAATTCAATTTATTTATTTAAAAATAAATAGAATTATAACTCTAGTTCAAAACTAGTTCATTTCGATAAAAATCTATTTTTATCTTTTCAAATATGGAGTTTTTCATTCCAATTCTTTCTAAATCATTTCTTATGATTTTACACAAATTATTGATATTTTTAATAATTTTATCAAGGCCCGTACAGTCGATTTCCATCAACGGCCATCGAACTGCACTTACAGCGACCTTTTTCAAATTTGATTTGGACATAATTCCAAATCCAACCGTTAGATTTCAAATTTCTAATATTCGTTAGAAAGCTCTTTTCGATACGAACCCAACGGTTCCGATTTCAGGAGAATCCGACGGTCGGATCTCCCGTAATGTCCGTTTGAAATAAATGGTCGAAATTTACGAACTGCCGCGGCGCAGCGCGTTCTATTCAGGCCATTATATTATATATATAATATATATAATATATATTTCGTCGATTTCTATTTAAAATGAATTGTATAAATAGTTTTAAAATTCGTTTCAAAAGCAATTTCAACTTCCATTTCAATTCAAATCAAAGTTGAATTCTTCCTTATAAATTCGTTTTAAAATTCATTTCTATTTAATTCAAATTTCAATTAAATTTGAATTCATTTCAATTCGCTTTCAATTTAATTTTAATTCGTTTTCAATTCAATTCAAATTCATTCGTTTTCTAATCAAATCAAATTCGTTATATATTCAATTGAAATCCAATTCGTTATATATTCAATTGAAATCAAACTCGTTATATATTCAATTCGAATTCATTTTCTTTTCAATTCGATTCAAATTTTATTTCAAAATATTCGATTTCGAAATCACTTTTCAATATTCATTTTAAAATGAATAAAATCGATATAAATATCGTTGACGTCAAAATGGCGTCAATCTAATCAACACGGCTTCATATATTTCTATTTTCAAATATTCTATTTCAAATATTTCCTTTTCAAATATTTATTTCAAATACTTCTATTTCAAATATTTCTATTATTAAAATATTTCGTTCAACACATGACTAATCTCAACAGATGAGTACTGTCAACACATGAACCTTTATTTTATATTGATAAAGATGTAAATTTTATTACTAAAATATTTCGTTCAACACATGACTAATCTCAACGGATGAGTACTGTCAACACATGAACCTTTATTTTATATTATTCTTTATTTTCTAAATTGGAATGAGGCCCAATCAATTACCATATAAAGTTAATCATATGGATTTTCACACATCACACGTACATAATAGCATTGAAGAATAATCAACCATCAACCAAAGTGCACTACACTGTATAAGCATCAAATATAGATATCTAACGCTTATAACAGCCTGTCAATCAATCGATCGACATATTTAATCAATCAGGATGAGTGAACTTCAAATTTCATCCCAACACCCGTGTGGGGTTTCAAACAATCAAACACATATTTTATTTATGCAGTTGGGCGATGTGTAAAATTTATCGTCCCAATCAATGTCCTTCAAATAGGTGTACATAAACAAACCGTCCGGTTTGTAAATGAATATTTATTTATTCACATTCACGTTAAAAATTATATTTTTAACGATAAAACATTTTATTCAACCTATGAATATTCTATTCGGTTCATTCTTTAAATAAAATGATATTTTTATTTTTCTAACTTATTTTAGAAAATTTCGGCGGCATAACGACACGATACTAGAAACGGGACAAGGCCTAGCCTTATCCCCTGTCTAGTGAAGGCCCATGCCATTCACACATCAATCAAATCAATTTCATTTCACCAAACCATTCAATTCAAACCAAATCATCTAACTAATTTTTTTGCAACCAAACAAACAAGTCCATGGTCTGTTGACGATTGTGTCGGGTGCTACTAAGCACCGTCTGCATCCTAGAATATATATATAACTAGAAAAAGAAATTGAAGAGTGAGAAATTCTCACCAATAGCTAAACCAAACACCGCGACTCTTCTTATGTAGAGCACCTTCGCCGTGCTTCTAACGAGATCTGTTCAACACCGTTATATGTTAAAAATCACATTTTTAACATCGCTACATAAATTTAAAAAGATTATATTCTTATATCGATATTTATATAAAAAAGATTATATTTTTACAAGGCTATTTATATAACAAAGATTATATTTTTATTTCCAAAGCGTATATATTTTATTCTTTAAAACTGAAAACAAAGTATATTTATATTTTCAAATCAAAGAGATTTATATCTCCAAATCAAGTATGTTTATATTTTTCAAAAACAAGTATGTTTATGTGTTTCAAACATACGTATGTTTATATTTTTCAAAGACAAGTATGTTTATATTTTTCAAAGACGATGTTACTTTTATTACCAATTCTGATTTAAATTAATGCTAAATATATATAAATTTTAAAAATTGCTATATATATTTATTTTGAAAACAATGTCATTTATATGCTTTTCATTTTAAACTTAATTATATAATTAACTAATTACCTAAGAAAATCGAATACTTACTGTTTTCTCACAGTCGACGTCTCCCAGAGCAGCTCCAGCCCTAGGGCATCATTTTCTCGCCGCCACCACTGCCCTGACGTCGAGTCTGATGTATCCATGGTCTCGGTCTTCACACCAGCTCTCCGCAAGGTGCTTGACGTCGAGCTCGAAGTCTAGGTGGAGGCGCAAGCTCAAACGAGGCGATGGCAGCTTTCAAATCGTTTTGGGGGTTAGGGCGAAACGAGGTGGAGCCCATCAGTCTTGTGGTGCGGTTCAAACTGAGGAGGAGGGGAGAGGGGTTGCGTGGAGAGGAGGGAGGGTCACGGGTTGGCGCGGCGGTTGGCCAGGCGTGGTGAATGATGGACTGGGTGGGAGGCGACGCGGGTTGGGATCTCGCTGGTGGGAGGCTGAGGAGGTGGAGGTGCGATGGGGTGGATGCGGCGGAGGTGCGATGGGGGAGGAGGCGCGGAGTGATGTCGAGGTCAACGGGGAGGATGGGTACGGGTTTTCCCTTTTTTCGATTTTGGGGGATATCGTTCTGAGTAGAGAGAATGAATTTAAGGGGAGGGGGTTTTGTAAAAAGTGATATATATATATATATATTTAATATATTGATTTATTTAATTCTCCTAAAAATTGAATTCTCTTTCCATCACCGAATCGAACACAACGACTGTCGCCCCTAGCTAATTACCCTCATTCCGAACACAATGGGATATGTTTCGTAACCCAATTCGACTGTTTCGATCATTTTTCGCTGGGATAAAAGTTTAAATCCATATATATTTAATTTTAATGCACATTTCTAATTACCGAGGTCAAATACTACCTCTAAAAATTCTAGAAAAATATTTTCTAGCATCGTACCGACGATACTGTCCTAACGAAACTAATTTCATCGAATTCTGAGACCGTTTGAAAAATGGCTATTTTCAGGGGCCGAAATTCCATAGCGACAATCCTGAAATTTCAACTGGACATATCTTTTGATTCCCGCTATGAAATCTCGATTTTTCGGATTCGTTGGAAAGATATTCTCAATTAGATCCCATTATTTTTGGTTTCACTAAAATCCGGAATGTTTTGCACCCGGTACATTCAATTGAAGTTTGAAATCGAATTATCGAACTACCGCGCCATTTTCAATTCCTTTTATAATTATATATAATTATTTATATTCTAACGACGACGTATATAACATATACGTTCGAATTATACTCAAAATAAATTTCTCGTCGATATTATTTAAAATAATTCATCTTAAATATTCAAAATTCGCTAAAATTGCCAATTTAAAATTTTCAAACTGGCTCGCATTTTCCGGGTTGTTACAATCTCCCCCACTTAAAACTTTTCGTCCCCGAAAAGGAACAAAGTCGAAAGTGGTTTGATTAATCAACTCTACATTCGATTCGGCTTCCATTCTCCAACTTTTCAGTTTTTGAGAATTTTCAAATTTTCAAAAATTTGGCTAACACCCTAAATTTTCGAAAAATTTCGCCATAACCTCCCCTGCACCGGGAGCATCGGGGAATTTCAAATAGCTTCCCCGGTCCTTCTAATCTCAAAAAGAAAAAGAAAAGGCCAAGCGGCTAGCCAATAGGCTCATAAAATCATCATCACCCAAACAAAACAGTAAATTATGTAGTAAACATGTACCTATTTGTCGGGCAAACAAATTTTATTCTTCGGCTCTAGCCTCCTTGCTATGACCTGTTCAATGTAAGTACATGTATGCAAGCAAATGCGACCAATTTTCAATACAATTCAATATTTGATTCAATTAGGCGCAAAGGTTCAAAATTATCAAACAATTAAACAAACAACACAAACATCAATCAATTAGTGAATTAGAGTTTCAAATTCATAATTTTGATTCATATGCGAAAATCATGTTTTTGATGCCAAATCACAACAATAAATCCTACCTAATTTCGGTTCTCACACCAGTCAATAGGAAATATATAGATATCACACCTTCGAAACTCGAATACCAATTCTGATGATGTTCGAACTATCATCAGAATCATCTCCGAGCGACTAGAGTGTGGTTCTATATCTACCCAATATATCAAAACTTCGAATACACGCTAGCTAGGCGCATACGCAAAATCTTTATATATTGGATTGTCCTAATCAATATGAAATAAATAATCAAATACGAATAATTGATTTTAAATTTCAAAACAAAATGGGTTTTCATTTTTATTTTAAAAATTTACTCTTCACACTCGTTCTAGGATACTACTGATCCCATCTCTAACGAGTCATTCTCATTGGATATTACTAATTCTATATCTGATGAATTCTTTCATATGGTTCTAATGTGCCTTGTTCTCTGAGCTTTGTAAACCAAAGCTCTGATACCAACTGTGATGAGAAGGGATTTCGCTCGGTCCGAACCAGTCGCTAAACCGACCCAGACCGTTCGAAACGCCCTATCGTTTGAGAACAGGACAAATCAGAATGCATACAAAAGGACATTTCATTGTATATTACAACAATGCACCAGATTACAAGAATATACAGAGTATAAATGAATATTACACAGAAATATCAGAGATTTAAATTACATTTAAATACATCGCAGCAGAAAATAATACAATACACAACTAGAAGAGATATACGGATACAAAGCTTTCCGGATATCGTTCCAGCTGTAAACCAGGATCCTGTGAATATAAATCTGCAAAACCAAACTACTAGCTGCCCGTGTCAAAATAAGGGCACCCAGAGTTTAGGTTAAAACAATAAACTCCAGGTCAGTCATGGGACTGGTGTGAGAACTAAAACAGTTATTAATCTTTATTTTCAAAGTTAGGTAAATCAAGGGACCACGCCGTATAACACGGAACGGGTTTCCTCCCAAGAATACCAGTGCATAAAACAACAGCACAATGCTAAATAAAGAAAAATGAAGCTGTTATAAGACCCAGGTCCTATCACACAATGCAACGCAAGCCGGGGGATAGGGTTTTCCCTTATAACAGCCAAAGAATGCTTGATACGTTTAAAACAGATTATTTGATACTATAATAAGTGCATAGTGTATACAATAACTTCAAATCATAAGTATCAATCATAGGCGGCATGAATGCCCCATAACACTATGTCGCCATATATAAGTTTACAATCAAAACCGCAAGACGTCGTATTGGAAGTTGGGTTATCATTTATGGTATGAACCGAGGCTAGGGGCAAGATCCTCACCGATTCGAGACGCTCTAGTCCGTGTCTCAGGCAAGCGCGCAGGCAAGCCTTGGAGCGACAGGGCCGGTCCACCGATGTGGATTATTATGCCTGAACACTACGTTTCCCCACCCTATGGGGTGTAAGCCTGACCCGTCAGCCGACCAGAAGCATCGGCCGAAACCGATATCACGAGGCGCCTCGCTTTTCAGCAAGTAATAATAAGCAATATCCACATGAGTCAAACTCGTCAGCCAGTTCAAGCACTGACGCCACTCCTAACTAGAAAGAAACGCATGTCCTCCCTGAGGTCCGTCTCCCGTTTTTAGTTCATACCGGGTGTGATACTCGCGAATCAACGTTACACAAAGCTACGCCACACAAGGCCGTGCTTTGATCATCAACCACAAGACTTTGCTTTTCAACAAAAGCCTTGATCCATGCAACTCAGCATGCCACATTGTCAGTCCATACTGTACCACTGATTTCTGCCAATATATAACCTCTAGGCTCGTACATCTCAGAGAAGGGTGTATAGCAAGAGAATAAATTCTCTGCCACCAAACATATATATATTTAGCAGAGATCACCAATACAGTATAAAGGAATACAACGTCAGACACACTATCCATTTACAAGTCCGTTCTGGGTCTGAACGAAACCGGAGGCACTTTCCTCGCATATCCATCCATCTCCAAGTACGTCTGGACGATCACCAACTGTTTCCATCTTCTTGGGTGTACAGCCCAATCAAGATCATCAGTAATCACCCAAACAACATGAAGACTTCCGGTCTTCGACCACCGTCTTCATCTTCGACTTATCGTCGTATCAGTTATTCAGAATGGGATAAACCCGGTCTTTCCGAATAACTCACGTATATTTTAAATAAGTGTTACACAAACACAACATACGCCTCATTCCAATTCATCAGTCACTAACCGTAAATTAATCAAGAGAATAATTCTCCAAATATTAACCCCGAAGGCCGAAACCAACATCAGATCAATATCCAGAAAACCATTCTGCTTGGCTAACCGACAGTTAGTTTCTAAATTTCACATTCATAGGGAAAGGTTCCCATTAATTTTATCTAAGATAAATTCTTGAATTTATTCTCAAATCTTCCTTTGAATTTCGATTCAACTAGTCGGAATTAGCGAACCTTACCGTAGTAATCATTGGTTTTAATTTCCCAATCCCAACTTATTCATCCCATGAAGTAAAACTGGTAATACTTCATATCTAACACCACGGTGTTATCGGTAAATTCAATTACCATTTCACGTTCAAATCTAATTAAAGATTTAACTATCGCCTGGAGTAAAACTGGTGGTACTCCATTTTCGATCTTTTCAATCTAATTAAAGATTCATTAAAACTCCACTTAGTTTTAATCTTTAACTGGGTTAAAGAATCAGTGTCATTTAAAACACAGTTCACGATAAACCCAAAATCACATTCATTAATTATCGGGTTAAAGAACAAGTGTTATTTAAAACACTGTTCACGATAAACCCAAAAATCAATATCAATTCAATTTCAATTAAATATTATTTAATTGGTACACTTCATTAAATCTAAATAAAAAGATTTAATCTTTTCTCAACTGGGTTCAAGAACAGTGTTAGTGAAGACACCATTCACGATAAACCCAAATCACATTTGATATTCAATACAAGGCTCTGAATAGAAAATATATCGGCTTATATTCAATATCAAATTCTACGACTAACAAATGTCATATTGGAAATAACGATATAAATATATATCTTTCAAATTTCCATAACAACATCTGTATAATCACGAATTCCAACATCGAAATATTCCGAAGACAATTTCGATTCAAATCCATTCCAATGCAATCATTGGAAATTGTGGTTATTTTTAAAACCCTTTTCAAATTCAATTTATTTATTTAAAAATAAATAGAATTATAACTCTAGTTCAAAACTAGTTCATTTCGATAAAAATCTATTTTTATCTTTTCAAATATGGAGTTTTTCATCCTAATTCTTTCTAAATCATTTCTTATGATTTTACACAAATTATTGATATTTTTAATAATTTTATCAAGGCTCGTACAGTCGATTTCCATCAACGGCCATCGAACTGCACTTACAGCGACCTTTTTCAAATTTGATTTGGACATAATTCCAAATCCAACCGTTAGATTTCAAATTTCTAATATTCGTTAGAAAGCTCTTTTCGATACGAACCCAACGGTTCCGATTTCAGGAGAATCCGACGGTCGGATCTCCCGTAATGTCCGTTTGAAATAAATGGTCGAAATTTACGAACTGCCGCGGCGCGGCGCGTTCTATTCAGGCCATTATATTATATATATAATATATATTTCGTCGATTTCTATTTAAAATGAATTATATAAATAGTTTTAAAATTCGTTTCAAAAGCAATTTCAACTTCCATTTCAATTCAAATCAAAGTTGAATTCTTCCTTATAAATTCGTTTTAAAATTCATTTCTATTCAATTCAAATTTCAATTAAATTTGAATTCATTTCAATTCGCTTTCAATTCAATTTTAATTCGTTTTCAATTCAATTCAAATTCATTCGTTTTCTAATCAAATCAAATTCGTTATATATTCAATTGAAATCCAATTCGTTATATATTCAATTGAAACCAAATTCGTTATATATTCAAGTCGAATTCATTTTCTTTTCAATTCGATTCAAATTTTATTTCAAAATATTCGATTTCGAAATCACTTTTCAATATTCATTTTAAAATGAATAAAATCGATATAAATATCGTTCACGTCAAAATGGCGTCAATCTAATCAACACGGCTTCATATATTTCTATTTTCAAATATTCTATTTCAAATATTTCCTTTTCAAATATTTATTTCAAATATTTCTATTTCAAATATTTCTATTATTAAAATATTTCGTTCAACACATGACTAATCTCAACGGATGAGTACTGTCAACACATGAACCTTTATTTTATATTGATAAAGATGTAAATTTTATTACTAAAATATTTCGTTCAACACATGACTAATCTCAACGGATGAGTACTGTCAACACATGAACCTTTATTTTATATTATTCTTTATTTTCTAAATTGGAATGAGGCCCAATCAATTACCATATAAAGTTAATCATATGGATTTTCACACATCACACGTACATAATAGCATTGAAGAATAATCAACCATCAACCAAAGTGCACTACACTGTATAAGCATCAAATATAGATATCTAACGCTTATAACAGCCTGTCAATCAATCGATCGACATATTTAATCAATCAGGATGAGTGAACTTCAAATTTCATCCCAACACCCGTGTGGGGTTTCAAACAATCAAACACATATTTTATTTGTGCAGTTGGGCGATGTGTAAAATTTATCGTCCCAATCAATGTCCTTCCAATAGGTGTACATAAACAAACCGTCCGGTTTGTAAATGAATATTTATTTATTCACATTCACGTTAAAAATTATATTTTTAACGATAAAACATTTTATTCAACCTATGAATATTCTATTCGGTTCATTCTTTAAATAAAATGATATTTTTATTTTTCTAACTTATTTTAGAAAATTTCGGCGGCATAACGGCACGATACTAGAAACGGGACAAGGCCTAGCCTTATCCCCGGTCTAGTGAAGGCCCACGCCATTCACACATCAATCAAATCAATTTCATTTCACCAAACCATTCAATTCAAACCAAATCATCTAACTAATTTTTTTGCAACCAACCAAACAAGTCCATGGTCTGTGAACGATTGTGTCGGGTGCTACTAAGCACCGTCTGCATCATAGAATATATATATATATAACTAGAAAAAGAAATTGAAGAGTGAGAAATTCTCACCAATAGCTAAACCAAACACCGTGACTCTTCTTATGTAGAGCACCTTCGCCGTGCTTCTAACGAGATCTGTTCAACACCGTTATATGTTAAAAATCACATTTTTAACATCGCTACATAAATTTAAAAAGATTATATTCTTATATCGATATTTATATATAAAAGATTATATTTTTACAAGGCTATTTATATAACAAAGATTATATTTTTATTTCCAAAGCGTATATATTTTATTCTTTAAAACTGAAAACAAAGTATATTTATATTTTCAAATCAAAGAGATTTATATCTCCAAATCAAGTATGTTTATATTTTTCAAAAACAAGTATGTTTATGTGTTTCAAAGATATGTATGTTTATATTTTTCAAAGACAAGTATGTTTATATTTTTCAAAGACGATGTTTCTTTTATTACCAATTCTGATTTAAATTAATGCTAAATATATATAAATTTTAAAAATTGCTATATATGTTTATTTTGAAAACAATGTCATTTATATGCTTTTCATTTTAAACTTAATTATATAATTAACTAATTACCTAAGAAAATCGAATACTTACTGTTTTCTCACAGTCGACGTCTCCCAGAGCAGCTCCAGCCCTAGGGCATCATTTTCTCGCCGCCACCACTGCCCTGACGTCGAGTCTGATGTATCCATGGTCTCGGTCTTCGCACCAGCTCTCCGCAAGGTGCTTGACGTCGAGCTCGAAGTCTAGGTGGAGGCGCAAGCTCAAACGAGGCGATGGCAGCTTTCAAATCGTTTTGGGGGTTAGGGCGAAACGAGGTGGAGCCCATCAGTCTTGTGGTGCGGTTCGAACTGAGGAGGAGGGGAGAGGGGTTGCGTGGAGAGGAGGGAGGGTCACGGGTTGGCGCGGCGGTTGGCCAGGCGCGGTGAATGATGGACTGGGTGGGAGGCGACGCGGGTTGGGATCTCGCTGGTGGGAGGCTGAGGAGGTGGAGGTGCGATGGGGTGGATGCGGCGGAGGTGCGATGGGGGAGGAGGCGCGGTGTGACGTCGAGGTCAACGGGGAGGATGGGTACGGGTTTTCCCTTTTTTCGATTTTGGGGGATATCGTTCTGAGTAGAGAGAATGAATTTAAGGGGAGGGGGTTTTGTAAAAAGTGATATATATATTTAATATATTAATTTATTTAATTCTCCTAAAAATTGAATTCTCTTTCCATCACCGAATCGAACCCAACGACTGTCGCCCCTAGCTAATTACCCTCATTCCGAACACAATGGGATATGTTTCGTAACCCAATTCGACTGTTTCGATCAGTTTTCGCTGGGATTAAAGTATAAATCCATATATATTTAATTTTAATGCACATTTCTAATTACCGAGGTCACATACTACCTCTAAAAATTCTAGAAAAATATTTTCTAGCATCGTACCGACGATACGGTCCTAACGAAACTAATTTCGTCGAATTCTGAGACCGTTTGAAAATTGGCTATTTTCAGGGGCCGAAAATCCATAGCGACTATCCTGAAATTTCAACTGGACATATCTTTTGATTCCTGCTATGAAATCTCGATTTTTCGGATTCGTTGGAAAGATATTCTCAATTAGATCCCATTATTTTTGGTTTCACTAAAATCCAGATTGTTTTGCACCCGGTACATTCAATTGAAGTTTGAAATCGAATTATCGAACTACCGCGCCATTTTCAATTCCTTTTATAATTATATATAATTATTTATATTCTAACGACGACGTATATAACATATACGTTCGAATTATATTCAAAATAAATTTCTCGTCGATATTATTTAAAATAATTCAACTTAAATATTCAAAATTCGCTAAAATTGCCAATTTAAAATTTTCAATCTGGCTCGCATTTTCCGGGTTGTTACAATTTTATACCTCTGTTGTCCGTACGGAGAGACCGGGATCTGATTTAATATCTGAAAACCACTCCGTATTGGCATAAGCGTTACGAATCAACTTATGCTGAAGAGATTATGAAGACGGAGTAAAATGCAAGGGCTCTTCTGTCAATCCTAGGTAGAAATTGCCTAAGATGGATTAATAGAATGGTGTCTTCGGTTTGTCCAGACCCAGGACAACTTGTAAGGACGAGTGTTTGACAGAGTATTTCCAATGGGATTACGTACGTTGATTCCTTCAAACGTACGAAGTTGGTGGCAAAGAAGGGAAACTTCTTTAGCCTAACAATCTGAGTATTTTTGTGGGAATTAATTAGTGATTTCCGATGGATCTGACGATGTGGCATTCAAAGTGAATGGTGGCCAGATCTTTTGGAAGATAATTCAAACCTCAAGCCTCACAACCGGGAATTGACAAAAATCGGTCAGACAGCATAGCTATGTGGGTCGCTCCCATTAGGATATATAATCAACTATCTAGAGAAATTCCAATTGCTTCTTTAATCTATCGATGCTATCCCTTTCGGGAAACGGTTGCTGATCACAAATGTTGGTGATATACATTCGATACACTCAAGCGAAATGAGTGGTCGGCCATGTGTGGCCGGGTTGCAAGATGTTCTTTTTGAACCTGGTGTATTTCCCTCTAGAGATACACTATTGAAAGGTGGTTCTATACCTTGTCATGTTGGAAATCCAATCTTCAATAAGCGCCCTGCGGTTTTTTATTTAATATTATATGTGGAGCATGATATGCAAGCGTTCCTCTAGATTTCTATTTATTTGATGTAGACATTATTATAATATCACTGGATTTGATATCAAAAATATATTTGGTTATCGTAAGGTAATAACCATCCATGTTTATGTATGGATCGGTCTTACGACTATCATTTCTTTCGAAAGGATTTTGAAAGTTAAACAAATGGTTGGAGTTTACTCACACCAGTCCCATGATTGACCCAGAGTTTATTTTATTTTCCCTAAACTCTTAGGTGCCCAAAATTTGTACGGGCAGTTAAGTAGTCGGGATTCTACAGATTCATTTGGAAGTGCTGGAAGCAGGAGGCTTCACCAGTTAGTTATTGACTATCATATTTTCCGCTGTGTACTATATTGTATCTGGAAACAGATGTTTATAACTGTTCCAGGAGTAATTGTTGTGCTCTGATAATGGTACGTATATATAGTTACTGATTTGTATTTCAAAAGTTATGTTATTTATTATATTTTATTCGTTCCGCTGTGAGATTTGTATTCTTCGTTTCTTCTATTCTAATATTTCTTTCTTTCTATTTTTCATCCTCTAACTTCTTTCTACTAATGATTTGTTTTTCTGTGCAATTTGGGTTGGACGTGTGGTGTTATTGTGGTGTTATTAGTCGACCCAAAGGGTATGGAAATTTGGGCCATTACATTTGTGGTTGAATTGGTAATGAATTGTAATGTGATTTGGATGTTGAATTGGGTTAATTATCATGTTAATACAATGTTAAAATATTCATGATAGTTGTGGTAGGGTTAAGCACTCATTTATAAGTTAAACGATGCATTGATGATCACCTATTCAGGTCAAGTAGACATGGTAAAAATATATCATGAAATGAACAAGTTATCATGGATTGTCTAATATTGATTAGTGATTTATCATATATGTTTATTATGATGTTAAATGTTGAGTAGTATGATAAAAATAATATTTTTAGATGATATATGTGAAATTCTTTGGGTATTGCACTTATAACCTAAACAGTGTCCATTTGAAAATAGTTAAACCATAAATGGTCTTGATGAAGTAATTTACCAATTGTTTATTGAATGTGCAGAAAACCCCACACGGGTATTGAGATGATAATTGATCTACACACCTCCCACTTGTTTACTGAATGTGTAGAAAACCCCACTGGGTATTGGAATGATAATTACTTAACACATCTCCCAATTGTTTATTAATGTGTAGAAAATCCCATACGGGTATTGAGATGATATTTAATCTACACATCTCCCATTTGTTTATTGAATGTGTAGAAAACCCACATGGGTATTGGGATGATAATTAATATACACATCTCCCAATTGTTTATTGAATGTGATGAAAACCCCACATGGGTATTGGGATGATAATTAATTAACACATCTCCCAATTGTTTGAATTTGTGGTTAATCTATTGATAGACGGTTCCATATAAGCGTTATTGACTTAAGGCTTATACGGTGGAATTCCACTTTGTATGTGGATTGGATATTGTTTGATGGTTGATCGAGTATTATATAATACACTGATTGAAAATGAACAATAATATGATTATTGGTCAAATTTTTAAGTCACCATCCGCAAAAATGGACTTTAATGAATATTTTATTAATATAATAATAGTTTGAAAATCGAAGTTTGAATTTGATGTTCGATTTTGGATGGACACGAAGATTATAAAATATTAATGAATATTTGTAACCGTAACAACTTATTTTGAAGTAATTTTCATATAGATATGGCCATCCAAGTTTTATTTAGGAAATGACTAGTAAGCGTCGAAAGTGAAGTTCGGTTAGGTTATCCAGAAAACATTTAAAAAATAGTTTCTGTTTGCGAACAAAGTATACAATTGTAAACAACTGTAAAATTCGTTCGGTTTTCCTAAACAACAAGGATTGTTGTAGAGGGTGTCGAACTCTGGGACCAAACATATTTTAATTAATAAATCCAATCAAGTTATTCCAAGATTTTGATTGATTGAAAACACAGGAAATAACAACAATTAAATAAAGAAGAGAGATTTATCTAATAAGAGAAAGCAATTAGGGGATAATGACATAGATTAGATTCACACTCATCAATAGCCAACAAATAAATATAGATCTAATTCATGTTTCTGTCACAAACACGAATCAACGATAAATAGATTCTTAGAAACAAATAAGTAAATAACGACAAGCATAGCCTATGCAGGAGCTGAGCTCTTAAACAACCATAGACTATCAGGACAGATTCACAAATTAATTTCTAAATACCTAAAACTAGATCTAAATCTGATAATTGTTAGATCGAACACGAATATACCCTGTGAAGGAGCATAGCTCTTAAACGACACAGAATATGAAGGTTCAGATCTAACCCTTGATTCAGCTCCAGATCTACATATATAAAGTCCTCATCTATTGGCTATGTGATTCATGTTGAATCATATCTATTAGCGTCATCACCCCCTAATCAAAGGGGATTAGCTAGACATAGCTAAAGAAGAGGAAAAACAGAAATTAAATAACATGAACATAAAATAAAACTAAAACTAAATAGAACAGAGGAAGAAAAGTTTTATTCCAAGAGAAAGATTACAGAATAAAACTAAGTGTGTTTTACAATGAATGAGATAAAGTGTATTTATAGCTAATATGACAAAGGCTATTTGGCAAATTCCATAATGTGGGACTAAAGAATTAGCCCAACTAACACATAAGCTAGTGTGAACGCAGCTGTAGAGTGAGAGGCCTTGCAAATGAGCTAATGTGAACGCGTGCAGTGTGTGAATGAGAAGCCTTGCAAAGGAGCTAATGTGAACGCAACATGAGTCTTTAGTGAGCCAAATCTACCCAGATGAACTCTATTTGCAACTGTTCTTCAAGCTTTAAACTCTTCAAGCTTTAGTAATTTCAACTTCACTCTTTTTAAGCAAATTCTTCATGCTTTATCCATCAAATGCTCTAAACCAAGCTTTTTATCAACAATCTGAAAACACAGCTATAAATACACAATATTAATTATTTTAAATAGAAAACTAGATAAATAAGCGGATAAAATATACACATTTACGTGTATATCAAATACCCCCACACTTATCTTTTTATTCGTCCTCGAATAAACTAAACTAAGATATGTCACACTTTCGTAGGAAACACGATTGCATTTAGCGTATGCAACAAGCCGTTAAACCTCTGGGTGTCCCCAGTAGGACGAGTGTTGTCTCGTGAGGGTTTTCAGCGGATACTACCCATAAAATCCAAAGCGTCTTGTGTACGCGGATTAATCAAACAATATATTTATGGTCTTTCACATTCCAAGGATTTCACCTAACTTCAATAATAACGGTTTAGCCCCAAATTGTCCATCCCATAATTAGTGCAAAAATGAACAAAAAATTTCAAGCTGAATCGTAATTCCTTGATAACACTGTAATTGTCTTGAAGGTTAAGAGCGTGGTGTCAACCAAAGTTCTACACATCGACAATGTGCACCCAATCATTTATTCAACCTTTTTTTTTTTGAATAATTCTGCACCAGTGTAACTGTAATGTATTGGATATGAGTTATGCATAGATGAAGGAAAATTTTGTAAGTTCTAAAAATATTCTAGATAAGAGGGCAAGTGTATTAGTTGAACTTCAAATTACAAATGATAAAGTACTACTAAGGCACATATGAACATTTTTATTTCCTTTCATCTCCTCAACTACAATCCTCGCTTCTAAGTACAGTAGAATGGATGTGGATGGAATGGAATTGAATGCTTTTATAGTCACGAATGATGAATGACTATTTTATTCAGAGAGATTCTCTCTTTATTTCATTTTTTTTTTTTTTTTTTTTTGCAAGATGAATGATGAGTGGAGATGGAATGGAATGATACCGTACATTATTTCATTTGATTCCTCCTCTGCTAAACCAACACTTCATGAAAGGAAAGTTTTGTGCCCTAGTCACTCTACTTCCATAACCTTAATTCAACACACAAGTCTGGATTGATGTTATAAAAAAGCTGAAAGGAATGATAAACAAAGTTTCGTAAGATAGATAACCCATATAAATTAAGATGTGGTATATGGTTATCCTACCTTAATACAAGTACGGAATGGGTAGTGTAATATTGGTATATAAAGTGATGTATTTAACCTTTGAAAATAAATTAGTGAAAGGTTCTTAAGTATACCAATATAAGAAAAACTTGTCAAAACATGGATTTAATTCGAATAAAACTTGGGTTTGAATAATATGGGGTATCGAAGAAGAATGCTACAATGAGTCATTTCTCCTTAATTGGGCCAAGTGGATTTTAGAACTTACGATTTTGAAAATTTGAGTGGAAAAGAAAATATTATGCATGAAAACGAACTCAGAAAATCCAACAAATGTAGGTGCAAAATCATTTTTATTTCTTGATTTTTTTTTTTTTGATTATTTTTACTTGCACATTCTAACACGTATAACAAGGGTTGACACACTTACTCCAGAACACGACTAACGTCTGCACAGTCTCAAGCTAGCATCTTAAAAAGGCACATTACGACTCAATGAATAAATAATGTTCATTCTCATTACCCAAAAATTCAACTTATCAAACAAGAACCAAGGTGTTATTTATGAGTTTAAGTTAATCCTTGTTCAATGAATGACCTAGTTCATAAAATTTGATTGCTGGTGTAATGTAAATTCCCCCCACACTTGAGTGTGACTGTGTCCTCACAGTCGTTAATCAAACATATCTTAGTGAAAGGGAAATAAAATAAGAGGGTCAGCACGGCTTACCGGGTACACGTGCAGAAAATACGCAGTCATCGAATAGATGAACCGGTCCACAATGGACCAATGGATCGGCCTTATCAAGATTATGAGACACAGCTGAAGCACAGAAAACCAAATCATAAAGGATTTTATATTACGTGTCAGATTTGGAAAAACAAATCTTGTTTTTTCAGAAGTTTGAGATGCTAATTTTAAAATTTTGAGCTTATAATTGATCCTAAAATCAAATTGAATTTCTGTAGCAGCTAAAGAGAGGTCATCGAGCTGGGGTTCAACAAAAGTTTCAAAAACAAAGTTTGACTTGTTCAGATGATGTATAAATTGAGAGACGTGCACACATCACTCTCACCCCCACACTTGTTTTGAGAAATATTGTTCGGTTTTGCTTTGATATTTGAAATTTTGTTAACTAAAGGTTCATTCGTAAACCTAAAGTTAAAACCAAACAAATGAATTTTTAGTAAATTTCGAAATCGTGTTTTCTCAAAAACAGTGTTATTCCAAAGGGAGTTCATATACTACAGAAATTTATCAGTGAAAAACGAGTGATCACAGTGTGGAGTTCGGTGGCGCGATGTTGTTTACAAGTTTGGAGTTCGAAGATGCTCTTGGTGATGAACTGGCGTAGTTTTTGAGGCACGCGGAGGGTTCCGGTTGCGGTAGTGGTTCACGGGAGCGTGGACAGGGAGATCGCTGTTTGAACGGTGACTGCGGGTTGGGTAGATCTGGCTCACTAAAGACTCATGTTGCGTTCACATTAGCTCCTTTGCAAGGCTTCTCATTCACACACTGCACGCGTTCACATTAGCTCATTTGCAAGTCCTCTCACTCTACAGCTGCGTTCACACTAGCTTATGTGTTAGTTGGGCTAATTCTTTAGTCCCACATTATGGAATTTGCCAAATAGCCTTTGTCATATCAGCTATAAATACACTTTATCTCATTCATTGTAAAACACACTTAGTTTTAGTCCCCGGCAACGGCGCCAAAATTTGTTTGCGAACAAATTATACAATTGTAAACAACTGTAAAATTCGTTCGGTTTTCCTAAACAACAAGGATTGTTGTAGAGGGTGTCGAACTCTAGGACCAAAAATATTTTAATTAATAAATCCAATCAAGTTATTCCAAGATTTTGATTGATTGAAAACACAGGAAATAACAATAATTAAATAAAGAAGAGAGATTTATCTAATAAGAGAAAACAATTAGGGGATAATGACATAGATTAGATTCACACTCATCAATAGCCAACAAATAAATATAGATCTAATTCATGTTTCTGTCACAAACACGAATCAACGATAAATAGATTCTTAGAAACAAATAAGTAAATAACGACAAGCATAGCCTATGCAGGAGCTCAGCTCTACAACCATAGGCTATCTGGACAGATTCACAAATTAATTTCTAAAAACCTGAAACTAGATCTAAATCTGATAATTGTTAGATCGAACACGAATATACCCTGTGAAGGAGCATAGCTCTTAAACGACACAGAATATGAAGGTTCAGATCTAACCCTTGATTCAACTCTAGATCTACATATATAAAGTCCTCATCTATTGGCTATGTGATTCATGTTGAATCATATCTATTAGCGTCATCACCCCCTAATCAAAGGGAATTAGCTTGACATAGCTAAAGAAGAGGAAAAACAGAAATTAAATAACATGAACATAAAATAAAACTAAAACTAAATAGAACAGAGGAAGAAAAATTTTATTCCAAGAGAAAGATTACAGAATAAAACTAAGTGTGTTTTACAATGAATGAGATAAAGTTTATTTATAGCTGATATGACAAAGGCTATTTGGCAAATTCCATAATGTGGGACTAAAGAATTAGCCCAACTAACACATAAGCTAGTGTGAACGCAGCTGTAGAGTGAGAGGCCTTGCAAATGAGCTAATGTAAACGCGTGCAGTGTGTAAATGAGAAGCCTTGCAAAGGAGCTAATGTGAACGCAACATGAGTCTTTAGTGAGCCAAATCTACCCAATTGAACTCTATTTGCAACCGTTCTTCAAGCTTTAAACTCTTCAAGCTTTAGTAATTTCAACTTCACTCTTTTTAAGCAAATTCTTTATGCTTTATCCATCAAATGCTCTAAACCAAGCTTTTTATCAACAATCTGAAAACACAGCTATAAATACACAATATTAATTATTTTAAATAGAAAACTAGATAAATAAGCGGATAAAATATACACATTTACGTGTATATCAGTTTCTTTTTAAAAGTATCTTATTTATTTTAAAAACGAATGGTAGGAAAATTTGGAGTTAAAATAATAAGTTTTGAGAAATTATATTACTTTAAAGATTTAAATAATATTAAAATAACTTAATACGAGAATATTTGATTCTGAAGTGAACTAGAGTCTCCAATAACCATAGTATACAATTTATATAATTAATATGTTTTGGAAACATTTCGGTTTATTTTAATTATAATTCGAAGTATGGTCTAAATAGGACATGTCGCGCGGCGGTAGTTCGCGAATTTCAACCTGTAACTTTAAGTTGATATACTAAGAGATCTGACTGTCAGATTTTCCCTAAACTGGAATCGTTTGGTTTGTATTGAAAAGAGTTTTCAAATGATAATAAGAGCTTTCGAATCCAATGGTTAGATTTTAAAATAAATTTAAATTTGTTTTGTATAAGGTTGTTATAAACACAGTCCAGTGACCAGAATTGGAAACCGACTATAAGGGCCTTATAAAAATTATTAAAAATATAGATAAATTATGATAAATCATAATAAATAGTTTGAAAGATTTTTGGATGGAATATTCCAAATTTTGAAAAGATAATAGATATTTTGTCTAGATAAGTTATTTAACAACTAAAATAAAGATTCTAGTGTTTTAAAAATAAAATATTGGAATGAAAAGGGTTTAAATATAACAGAAGTTTTCTAATGTATGAATTGGATTGGGTTTGAATGGAAATAATCTTTGGATATTTCAAGTCTGGATTCCATAGTTATACGAATAGTGTTAAAGGAATTTGGAAGATATTGATATCGTTATTCCCTTTATGATATAAGTTGGTTTCGGAATTTGATATTGAATATAAGTCTATACGATTTCTATTCAAAGCCTTATATTTGATATCAATTAGATTTTAGGTTTGTTGTGAATGATGTTTTTAAATAACATATACTCTTTAACACATTTTAAGATATGATTTGTTTCCAAGATTAAAAAATCATTAAATTATGATTTTTGGGAGATTCAAACTATATTAGAGTTTTAAATAAATATTTTAACAAAGATTTGGAATGTTATAAGGTAGTTAATCTTATCGAAATACGACATGGGTTAGACATGGAGTACCACCAGTTTTACTCCATAGGATGAAAAAGTTGGGAATGAGATACCGATATGAGTGACTGTTGTTAAATCTAGATTAACCCTAGAGGGGGTGGCTAGAATTTGTTATATTTTTACAGAAATTAAAAATAACACAGCACAGATTGCAATAGAGGAAATAAATGCAGAAAGTAAACGATATGGTTTTTACCCTGCTTCGTCAAACCCTGCTGACTGCTGCATTCCCCAAGGTTTCTACTAGGTATCAAAGTTACGCTTACAAATTCCCTGTAAACTTACAATACCTACTCCCAATTGTTCTAATCATGCGCTCTAAACCGTGCACTGATCTTTATACCCAAGATCAGATTTTCCCCAAATTACAAACTCATAACTCGTAAACCCTAGTTTAGAAGTAAATTAGTAAACTTATAGATTGTTTACAAAATAAAAACAACAACAAAAATAAAACAACAAAAATCCTTAAAATTAAAAGACTTTAAATAAGAATAAGAAGTGGCCACTTTTGTTTCTTTTTCTCTTAAAAAAAACATCAGTCGTCTCCTATCTTTCAATGGTGCCTTAAAAATCATGGCTTAGGGTTTCTGAAGTTTCTCGAAGTCATGGATTGATGAATTGAATTGCCTCTGACTAAATTCGAGTTGATGCTGACAGTCTTCACGATCTTGGATCCCAATCTCTCGATCGAACAAATGAAAACAGTAACCTCTCAGAAATTTTGCTCGGATACTTAGATTTGTTTTTGTCGATTGGATGATTTTTCTAGTGATGAAATCAGTGTTTAAATAGGGTTTTCACCCCTAACAATCTCATATTTCAATTATGGCATGTAGAAAATGATTTTGTGAAATTGTGGAAATCTTCGATTTGATTTTCTAGCTCTTAAAATCGACAGAGCATTTTTGGAAAAATTTTGAATGCATACTGAGTTGTTTCCATAAAAAATTTCTTTAATTTTGTAGAAGACACAATTGTGTGAATTACGTAATGAATCCAGTCTTGTTTTTTAACCTTCTGTGAATCTGGTTAATTGATTGTTTCCCCTAAAAAGTTTGTTCTTTAATAGATTGATGAATTATTTCCTTAATTTCTGATGCATCTAGCCGATTACTTGTCCCTCTTTGAAAGTTGAAAATTTATTTGTGAAATCTGATTGCCAATTTTAGCACAGGCCAGCAGTGCAAAGAATAACCTGTTACCAATTTCTTGAGCCAGATAAATTTAAAAAAAGTTCTTTATTCCTTACTGTATTTTTATGAGCGCCAATGGAACTCCATGTTAATACACGCAGAGTATATATATATACACACACATGCACATGCACACAATTGTGTGTGCGTATGTGTGTGTGTATCATGTGAATATGTACTCCAATTTCTTTAGTCATTCTTGCGCATGCATTTGCCTTGTATACTTGCTCGACCAAGTACAGTTTTGTTCACTTTTTACCTTGTCATTGGCCACTTGTGCACACATGTTGTATTTGTATTCTTGACCATTGCACCGATATTTGCTTCTGCCTTGAACGTTTGTTAGCATATTTGTGTTTGTCGAACTTGTGACTAACATGCTTCATTTGCTTGTTGTGCATAGTTGAATACAACTCCTCTACCTTGTTGTAATTTGCATCTGTTGTATTTAATTGAATTTTCCCACTTGAACTCTCTTGTGCATGTGAAACTTGTACCCTTGAGCTTGTGCTTGCTACCTGAATCATTTGTATATTTGTGCATGTTCTCGACCATGCACTTGAGACTATTTTGTATTTGTGCCCAATTGAACCTTGGTTGCTTTGGTCATTTCTTTTTGGATCTGGGTTACCCTGCTTTGCATTTGCACATTGCATTGACCATGCTATATAATTGAGTACGTATATTTTGCCTGAACCATGTACATGAGTATTAATGAAGAGCTGCTCCATTTAATTTGTTGTTGCCTTCTTGACTAAAATCTTTATTTGAGTTGGTGACATGTTCTTATGTACCACTTTTGTTTGTCATTTTGGCTTCTAAGTTTGTACTGGTCTGATCTTGTTCTTGCTTGTCCACGGTGTTGTTCTTATTTGTGCTTGAAAATTTGTACATATACATGCAAGTTGATATGTTCTTCATGTATACATATATGTATATATGCATATATATATATATATTTGTTTAAGTTCTGCCAGAAGTATTCTGTGCCAAGCTAAATTTGAATTTTTGACCAAATTGACCTTGCACATTATCAAACATGTGTGTATATACATACACATGTATAGTGTATGTGTAGAATTTATATATGTGATCACTAGAGACGATGTCTACCTTGTAATATTTACAGTGAATATCACAAGTAGTCTAAACACAGAAATATAAATCAGACCAAGTCATGAAATATGATGAGGAACACACCAAAATTCTAAGGCAAATAAATTTTAAAACAAAATTATATCTGCTAGAATTTAAAATTATTTTGCTTTAGTTTACCATGTGTGTTTCTGTGACAGGTTTGCAAGGTGACCGGACTGACCTAAAGCAGACTGGAGATATCTTGTGTCAGTGAGTGTTGCCATATATAAGAGAGTAAATAACTATGTAACTGAGTGAAACTGAGAGTTTATAGTGAGGAAAAAATGCAAAAGAAATTTGTATATGAAAAAGAATGTATTCTATCATTAAGACGTACAATAGTGGATTTGTAAGATTGTACTATTCAAATATTGAAATAAAATATTATATTTAAATAAAATACTATTTAAGTATTTAGTTTCTTATGTTGTAGTATTCTGTTCAAATACAAATATTTAATTATGTTTGTGATGTAGTAGAATAGTACGATTACAAAAACATTTAAAATAATATATATATATATGTTTGTTATCATCAAACAAAAATCATGTGTAATAATCCGGAAATCTGGGACAATTTAAAAAATTTATTTTGGGCAATTTTAGTGAAATTTTATTATTTAAAATGAATTATTTTAAATAATATCGACGAGAAATTTATTTTGAATATAATTCGAACGTATATATTTGTTTGAATCGACGATAGAATAAAAATATTTATTTATAATTATAAAAGGAATTGAAAATGGCGCGGTAGTTCGATAATTCGATTTCAAATTTCAAATGAATGTACCGGGTGCAAAATAAACCGGATTTTAGCGAACCCAAAAATATTTGAATCTTATCGAGAATATCTTTCAAACGAATCCGAGAAATCAAAATTTCATAGCGAGAATCAAAAGATACGTCCAGTTGAAAATTCTGAATAGTCGCTATGGAATTCAGGCCCTTAAAAATGGGAATTTTGCAAACGACCTCGGATTTCGACGAAACCACTTTTGTTGGATCCGTGATGTCAAGTTATTGCTAGGTTTCAAATTTCATAATTTTTTGAATCAATTTGTGGGCGTGGCAAAGGAAAACGTGTTTGACCAGTTTCAGTTGATTTTAATCGACTGGAAAATGGCCATTTTTCAAATGGTCTCGGAATTTGACGAAACTAGTTTTGTTAGGACTGTATCGTCAATACGAAGCTAGAAAATATTTTTCGGGAATTTTTCGAGTTAGTATGTGACCCCGGTAAATTGAAATGTGTGTTCAAATTCAATATATAGAGTTATATGTTGATTTTGACGAAAACTGATCGAAACGGTCGAATCAGCTTACGATACAATCCCATTGTGTTCGGAACGGGGGTAAATAGCTAGGGGCGATAGTCGTTGGGGTTCGTTTGGAGTTCGGCGTAATAAACAAGTAAAATTAAAATAAAATAATAATATATATTAGTATATAACCCTAAGAAAGGGTCAAAGCCCTCATCTTTCTCTCACGCGGTCAACCCTCCCAGGAAGTCGCCCTCTTCCCTGATCGAACGCGATTAAAAGCTCCAAACAAAACCTCTTAAAATCTTTCCATTCACGCATCGATTCAAGAAATAACCCGAAGCAATATTTTAGAGTGTAGTGTGCTCTTTCAATCGACAAGGGTTTGAACATTTTTGGTTGAGTCTATCGTGGGATTTTCCAGCAAAAGGGTCCGCCGTTCAACCTCAATTTCAGGCATGGAGACGACGCCGAGTTCAAAGCTGTTCTGGGTGGAGATAGGCGACGCTGGCGGCTCCAAAGTGGCGGGCTCCGATCTCCTCCACGACGTCGGTGGCGATGGCAAACTCCAACCCTAATGGTGGAGCAACCTAAAACCGAACACAGTAAGCTTCTCTTAGTTTTTATTTATTTATAATTTTTTTTATATGTAAATCAATTGTTTTAAAACTGAAATAAATATTGTTTTTAAAATATGTTTTAAAATAAATAACACTGAACTGAAAAGGGAATTTATATATATATATAAAAAAAAGAAGCATAGAACGAAAAATTGGGATTTTTATATATTGAATAGCAAAGTAAAAATTCGATTTTTATATATTGAATAGCAAAGTAAAAATTCAATTTTTATATATTGAGTAGCAAAGTAAAAATTCAATTTTTATATATTGAATAGCAAAGTAAAAATTCGATTTTTATATATTGAATAGAAAAGTAAGAATTCGATTGTTATATATTGAATAGCAAAGTAAAAATTCGATTTTTATATATTGAATAGCAAAGTAAAAATTCGATTTTTATATATGTAGTGGCTACGGTCGACAAAGTGACAAGAGGCAAGAACGACGAAGATTTCTACAAAGAAGAGTCGAGGCGTTTGATTTAGCTATTCGGTGAGAACTTCTCACTTATAATTTTATTTTTCTAGTTATAAATATATACTAGGATGCAGACGGTGTTTAGTAGCACCTGACACCCGTCGTCCACAGACCATGGACGACTTGTATGCTTGTTTGTTTGATTTTGATGTGTAGTTGATTGTGTGATGTGATGTGAAACGAAATAAAATAATTATATAGTTAAAAATATTTTATAGCTGAAAATAGAATTTTAACGTGTATATGAAATGAAATAAAAATAAACAAATCGGACGATTTGTTTATATACACACATTTGACTAATATTGATTAGGACGATAAATTTTACACATCGCCCAACTGCACAAATAAAATCTGTTTTTGATTGTTTGAAAACCCTACACGGGTATTGGGATGATATATGACATACACTAGTCCCAATAATTAGTTGTATGTCGATCGATTGATGCACAGACTGTTATGAGCGTTAAATATTTATATTTGATGCTTATACAGTGTAGAATGCACTTTGGATGATGGTTGATTATTCATCGTTGTTATTGTATACATGTGTTGTAGAAAATCCATATAATTAACATTATATGGTAATTGATTGGGCCTCATTCCATATTTGAAATAGAATATTTGAAAATAAAAATATTTGAAAAAGAAACATTTGAAATAGAATATTTGAAAATAGAAATATTTGAAAATAGAAATATTTGAAATAGAAATATTTGAAAAAGGAATATTTGAAAAAGAAATATTTGAAAAAATGAAATATTTGAAATAGAAATACTTGAAATAGAAATATTTGAAATAGAATATTTGGAAATAGAAATATATGAAGCCGTGTTGATTAGATTGACGCCATTTTGACGTGAACGATATTTATATCGATTTTATTCATTTTATAATGAATATCAAAAGTGATTTCAAAATCTGATATTTTGAAAAGAATTGAAATTCGAACTGAAACTGAATAGAAATGAATTCGAATTGAAATTGAATAGGAAAGAATTCGAATTGAAATTGAATTGAAATGAACTGAAATTGAAAGAAAAATCGATTTGAATTGAAATCAATTTGAAACGAATTTAAATCGAATTTATAAGAAAAAAATTCAATTTTGAATTGAATTTGAAAAGAAGTTGAAATCGTTTTGAAAACGAATTTAAAACGATTTATAAAATACGTTTTAAAAGGAAATCAACGAAGTATATATTATATATATATAATATAATGGCCTGAATAGAACGCGCCGCGCCGCGGCAGTTCGCGAATTTCGACCATTGACTTCGAACGGGTATTACGGGAGATCCGACCGTCGGATTCTCCTAAAACCGGAACCGTTGGGTTCGTATCGAAAAGAGCTTTCTAACGAATATTAGAAATTTGAAATCTAACGGGTGGAGTTGGAATTATGTCCAAATAAAATTTGGAAAAGGTCGTTGTAAGTGCAGTTCGATGGCCGTTGATGGAAATCGACTGTACGGGCCTTGATAAAATTATTAAAAATAGTAATAATTTGTGTAAAATAATAAAAAATGATTTGGGAAAAATTGGGATGAAAAACTCTATATTTGAAAAGATAAAAATAGATTTTTATCGAAATGAACTAGTTTTGAACTAGAATTATAATTCTATTTATTTTTAAATAAATAAACTGGATTTGAAATGGTTTTGAAAATAACCAGAATTTCCAATAATTATATTGGAATGGATTTGAATCGAAATTGTCTTTGGATTATTTCGATGTTGGATTTCGTGATGATACAGATATTGTTATGGGAATTTGAAAGATATATATATATATCGTTATTTCCAATACGATATTTGTTAGTCGTAGAATTCGATATTGAATATAAGCCGGTATATTTTCTATTCAGAGCCTTGTGTTTAATATCAAATGTGATTTGGGTTTGTCGTGAATGGTGTCTTCATTAACACTGTTCTTAAGCCCAGTTGAGAAAAGATTAAATCTTTTTATTTAGATTTAATGAAGTGTACCAATTAAATAATATTTAATTGGAATTGAATTGGTATTATTTTTGGGTTTATCATGAACAGTGTTTTAAATAACACTTGTTCCTTAACCCGATAATTAATGGAATGTGACTTTGGGTTGTCGTAAACGGTGTCTTCAATAATACTGTTCTTAGACCCAAAGGAGTTAAGAAAATCAGAAACTAACCGGGGATTGGTTAAGTTGAATGATTTCTGGGGTATTGATCTGATGTTGGTTTCGGCCTTCGGGGTTAATACTTAGGGAATTGTTCACTTGCTAATTTACGGTTAGGGACTGATTGAAATATGTTGTGATTTTGGGTTTATCGTGAACCGTGTTTTAAATGACACTGATTCTTTAACCCAGTCACAGATTAAATCTAAGTGGAGTTTTAATGAATCTTTAATTAGATTGAAATGATCGAGAATGGAGTATCACCAGTTTTGCTCCAGGCGATAGTTAAATCTTTAATTAGATTTGAACATGAAATGGTAATTGAATTTACCGATAACACCGTGGTGTTAGATATGAAGTATTACCAGTTTTACTTCATGGGATGAATAGATTGGGATTGGGAAATTAAAACAAATGATTACTTCGGTAAGGTTCGTTAATCCCGACTAGTTGAATCGAAATTCAAAAGAAAATTAAAGAATAAATTCAAGGAATTTATCTTTGATAAAATTAATGGGAACCTTTCCCTATGGATGTGAAATTTAGAAACTAACTGTCGGTTAGCTAAGCAGAATGGTTTTCTGGATATTGATCTGATGTTGGTTTCAGCCATCGGGGTTAATATTTAGGGAATTATTCTCTTGATTAATTTACGGTTAGTGACTGATGAATTGGAATGAGGCGTATGTTGTGTTTTTGTAACACTTATTTAAAATATACGCGAGTTATTCGGAAAGACCGGGTTTATCCCATTCTGAATAACTGATACGACGATAAGTCGAAGATGAAGACGGTGGTCGAAGACCGGAGGTCTTCACGTCGTTTGGGTGATTACTGATGATCTTGATTGGGATGTTCACCTAAGAAGATGGAAACAGTTGGTGATCGTCCAGACGTACTTGGAGATCGATGGATATGCGGGATACTAGGTGCCTCCGGTTTCGTTCAAACCCAGAACGGACTTGTAAATGGACTGTGTGTCTGACATTGGATTTCAGTCTGTGTGATTGATTTCTATTAAATATATATATATATCAGTTTGGCGGCGGAGAATTTATTCTCTTGCTTAACGCCTTCTCTGAGACGTACGAGCTCAGGGGTTATATACTGATGGATATCAAACGCATATAGTGAATTGCCTGTGTGGCATGCCTAAGTGGCAAATGATCAAGGCTTCTGTTGAAAAGCTGAGTCTTGTGGTTGATGATCAAAGCAAGGCCTTTATGGCATAGCTTTGTGTAACGTTTGATTCGCGAGTTTCACACCCGGTATGAACCACAAACGGGAGAAGGACCTCAGGGGGGCATGCGTTTTCTTTCTAGTTAGAAGTGGCGTCAGTGGTTTTACACGCCCTGACGAGTTTGACTTATGTGGTTGTTGCTGTTACGAGGCGCCTCGGTTTGATCGGACGATCCGGGTCCGATGGAGTCATTTATTGGCTCATTTACACCCCATAGGGTGGAGAAACGTATTGTTCACGCATTATAATCCACATCAGTGGACCGGCCCTGACAATCCAAGGGGCAGTTGCGGCTGTTCCTGAGGGGCGGACTAGAGCGTCTCGAATCGGTAGAGGACGATTCCTAGCCTCGGTTCATACCATAAATGATAACCCAACTTCCAAATATGTGACATTTGCGGTTTTGATTGTAGAGCCTAGTATGGCGACATGATATATGGTACCCATGCCGTCTATGATTGATATTTATGATTTGAAGATGTTTTATACACTGTGCACTTATAATAGTATCAAATGATTTGTTTTAAACGTACTAAGCATGTTTGGCTATTATAAGGAAAAACCCTATCCCCCGGCTTGTGTAGCATTGTGTGATAGGACCTGGGTCTTATAATAGCTTCATTTTTCTTTATTTAGCATTGCGTTGTTTGTTTTATGCACTGGTATTCTTGGGAGGAAACCCGTTCCGTGTTATACGGCGTGGTCCCTTGATTTACCTAACTTTAAAAATAAAGATTAATAACTGTTTTAGTTCTCACACCAGTCCCATGACTGACATGGAGTTTATTGTTTTAACCTAAACTCTGAGTGCCCTTATTTTGACACGGGCAGCTAGTAGTTTTGGTTTTGCAGATTTATATTCACAGGATCCTGGTTTACGGCTGGAATGATATCCGGAAAGCTTTGTATCCGTGTATTACTTCTAGTTGTGTATTGTATTATTTTCTGCTGCGATGTATTTAAATGTAATTTAAATCTCTGATATTTTTGTGTAAAATTCATTTATACTCTGTATATTCTTGTATTCTGATGGAATTGTTGTAATAACAATGAAATGTTCTTCCGTCTGCGTTCTATTTTGTCGTGTTCTCAAAACAATTCGTTCTTTCTCTTCTCTTCGGAGACCGGGGAAGTTCGGGTCGTTTCATCATGCAATTGTTATATACAACAATTTCCTCCTTTTGATGATGACAAACACATAATAAGATTTGGAATACAATAAATGTATTTGACAGTGAATTACGGAACTCCCACTTTATGTATGCTCCCCTTACAACAAAACTCCCTCTAAATATGTGCATGAGTGAAAAGAATAAATTAATTGAAATTTCAATATAAAAACATTTATGACATATTCACCCATCGATCAAAATCTTATCCCATTATCCCCCTTTTGTTATCATCAAAAGGATATTGAAACAAAAATAGTGATGATAAATTTACTAGAGATATAAAATCAGCTCAAGAGAGAGAATGTTTAGTCAATCAAACAAAAATCATAATATTTTAAGAATTAGAAGCAATTTCACGTTGTAGAATGATAGATTTGCGATGAATTTTATAAAATGGGGTGAGTTTTAAAACATATGATTTTCAATTATTTTCATATTTTTTTATAAAAATAAGCACAAAGCAATGGTGGATTTGGACTATGATTATAAATTCAAATCAAGTGACCAGATCCAATAATCTCAGATCCCAGTGACTATAAATCAACAAATCATAATATATCATAAGATATTAACACTTTTCACCAATTAGAAAATGGATTGATAGGCTGGTTTTTACACACCAAGGAGGATTTCCTATATATTTTTATTTATTTATGTTTCCTTTTCTTTTCTTTTCATTCTAAGAACACACTAACCACGCATAACCAGATCTTGGATTTTTAAATGGGGTCAGTTGCTTAAATTATAAGTAATCTCATAACCATGCATGACCAGATCTTGGATTTTTAAATGAGGTTAGAGAAACACACATTATACTCAGAATCTCCTCAGTATATAAAACCAATATGGATGAAGAAATATGGTAGGTACAGAAATGATTGTGAAATAAATTTCTAAATAAATCATATTATGAAATATGGTCAACCGTACTAGGATTTTTGAAAAAAATTCAATTATCTGTTTTTCCAAAAAATAATATAGTCGTATTTTCATCACAAATTTTGAAATTGTAAGTTTAAGATGATTTAAAAAAAATAAACTCTCCACATTAATGTAAAATCATGATGGATGATAGAAGGATGATAGGAAAAGAAGGTGTTCGTGAAATAAGCATCAATTCAAAGATATTATAAAATATGTTCAAAACTTCATGATAATTTAAATAAAATTTCCTCTTGTTGTGAAGTATACCGTAGTCACTACTCATCACAATTTCAAAAATCTGATAATAGTTTTGATGAATTCTAAAGACAGTTCAATTTGTTACTGATTTCAATTTCTGAATAAATAATCAATAAATAATTTTAAATTGAAAATCAATTACAAGAAGGATTTGAAAGATCTATACAGTTTGAAAAACAGTTTAAAAAAAATAGACAAATGAATGAAAAATATTACAAAACTTCTAAGAATGATACCACTTGGAGCTCCTAATTACCATAATGGTATTTCCAATGTATCTCAAACAAATAAATCAATTACCAAGCCAAGCAAGCACTTCAGTTCCAATTATCAAAGCAGCAAACATTCAATTTAAGAATAAGTTTCATAAGAGTTTTTTCATAATTATTTCGACCAAGCACCAAAGATGACTCATGATCCGAGATTAGAAACAGTTCTTTTGAAATCACTTGATGAGATGTGCAAGATTTCAATTCAACAAATTGGTCACACAAGATTATAATTTTAAATCCAAGAAGTGTGTGAGATTCAAGATATCATAAAAATCCAAATGATTTCTAACAATCAAATATCTAAGCCAAATGATCATGATTTAAAAGTGAGTTCCAATATGCAACACAAAAATTCATCCCAAATGATTTTTATTTAAGAATAATCAAGCCGATCCAAAAACCAATGAAATTTTCACAATTGGAAAATAGTAGTGTGTTGTAATGTGTATAATTTTTCAAATCTTTCCAAAGTGAATTAGAAGAAACTCAAAACAATAGAGATGTGTGAAATTTCATTAGTTTTTCAGATCTTCACAAATTTAGAATTCAAAATAACAGTGTTCAAGATATTATAAGACTACTTTAGCACTATTAGGAATTCATAAAAATTAAACTTCAAGAGAATTGCAGAAATTTACAAATTTGAATTCAAGACCTGGAAATCATTAAAACATGGGAATTTATACAAATGATGCAAATTTTCGAAAGATCAAGAATTTTGCAATTCGAATTTTAAGAGGCATAAAATAAGAAGAAATAAATGGCAGTGTCAAAACAAATAAGCATAAATGGAGGGAAGAATAAAAGAAAAACAAATAGAGGAATGGATAGAGAGGAAGAATAAAAACAATATAAGCAAAAAAATGTGAGTTTAGAGATCATACCTGATTACAGTAAATGTTGTGGATCTCCAACTCGTCACACTTAGCTAAGGAATATGAAAATTTTGATCAACAAGAATTTCGAGCAACTTGAAATATGACTCTTTTGAACTTGCTCCTTAGCCATCCATCATACTTACAAAAGAAATGAAGAGAATGACCCAAAGAAGCTCTTAGGTCTAAGACTATCGGTGGCTAAAACATTATGGATTAACGATCCTCTTGGAACCCATATTTATTTTGCTTTTGTGTTCCAAAAATTATGACAATTCCCTATCAAATTCTTAGGAACCTAAACTTGCATAAATTTTCTGTTCTTGTTCCAATTCTTGCAATTTTCAAAAATATGTCCAATTTCTCCACATTTTGCATACATAGGAAAGACACTCCTACATTTGGCATTATCGTTCATATTATTATGTGGCTTTCCAAAACCTAGTCCTTTTCTATTGTTAGCAAACAACTGATTTCCTAACAACATTTTAAACGATATTTCACCAATTGAAAACTTATTCGGAGTAATCTCAAAATCTGTGACTTTGGTTTTAGGTGTTGTGTTTTCAGTCATAAGTGAGGTGCATCTGTTTATGTAATTCTTTCTTTTAATGTCATCATTCTCTTTCAAAGACAAGTTTTCCTTTCAAAATCTTCTATGTTAGACTTGCGTTTTGATAGCTCTAGATTCAAATAGTTACACATTTCACAATATAGGTTTTGAATATTTGAAACCTTTTCAAGTTCCGTTTCTAACCTATCATTGTCACGAACTAGGTTTAAATTTTCAGATTTTAACTTCTCTACTTCTAATTCTAGAGCATCAATAATTTTGGAAAGATTTTGACACATCAAAATTAAGTCTTTGTTACTGTATACCTCATTTGATTCTTCTCTGTTGTCTTCTGAATATGATTGTGCCATAAAGCACAGATTACCTTCTTCCTTGCCGCTGTCAGATTCTTCTTCTCCTTCCTTATCGTCCCATGTTATTGCAAAAGCTTTCTTCTTTTTTTGTTTCGAAGCAATGGCCAGTTTGGTTTGATATGCCCAGCCTTTTAGCAGTTGTAGCAGGTTGGTTCCTCGTCTGAATTGTCATAGTTTCTTGATTTGTTGGCTTTTGGTTTATTTCTTCATGGTTTGAATTTGCCCCATTTCGTGAGTTGTCTAACAGCCATAACAAGCTACTTCATTTCTTGAGGGGTCAACTATATTGGACAAGGCTATTGACTTCTTCTTTGACTCTGAGTTGTTTCGATCTTCTTGTGCCTTCAAACTCCATTTCATAAGTCATCAGATTTCCAATCAGCTCTTTCATGCTCAACTTGCTCTGATCCTTTGATTCTTGAGATGTCGTGACTTTAGCCTCAAAACTAGTTGGTAGAACTCGTACGATTTTCCTTACAAGTTCTACTTCAGTGTAGACTTTTCCAAGAGCTCTAGCATCGTACACCAGCACTAAAAAATAACCATACGTGTCTTTTATACTCTCGTCTTTCTGCATCGTGAAGTTTTCGAATTCATTGCTGAATAATGCAAGATGAGATTCTTTTACTTGAGATTTTCCTTCATGAGTGAGTTCCAAAGTAATGCAAAATTTCCTCTATAGTATTACAATGAGAAATTATGTTATATTCAGTTTTGTCAAGAGCACAGATAAGAACATTCATTGCTTTTTTATCCAATGAAAACAATTTTTTATTAGAGTCATCCCATCTATCTTTGGGTTTAGGAAATTCAACATTATTAATTGTCATAGTGGGAGACTTATACCCTGATTCAATAATGTTCCATACTTCATAATCAACTGAACCCAAATAAATCCGCATCCTAGCCCTCTAATATGCATTGTCAGTTCCATTAAACATAGATGGCCTAGCTGTTGATTAACCCTTAGAAAAGCATGATTAGATAGATCCATGAGTCTAGGGTTTAATTAAACACTAGCTCTGATACCACTTGTTGGATCAAGATTAACCCTAGATGGGGGGTAAGTATGGTTTATTGGATTTTTACAGGAATTAAAAATAACACGGCACATAGTACAACAAGGAAAATAAATGCAGAAACTAAATGACACAGATTTTACCCAGCTTCAGCAAACCCTGCCTACTGCTGCGTTCCTCAAGTTTTCTACTAGGTATTAAAACAATTTCCATGCTTACAAATTCCCTGTAAACTCGCGATGTCCACTCCCAACTGTTCTAATCCTACGCTTAAAACCCAACACTAATCTTTATACCCAAGATCAGATTTTCCAAGAATTGCAAACCCGTAACTTGTAAATCCTAGTTTAGAGTAAATTATTAAACCTATAGATTGTTTACAAATTAATAACAACTAAAAATACAACAACAAAAAACCTAAAAATTAAAAGACTAAAATAAGAATAAGTGGCCCCTTTTATTTCTTTATCTCTTAAAAAACTTTGGTCATCATCTATCTTTCAATGGTCCCCTAAACATCGTGGCTTAGGGTTTTTCTGAAATTTCTCCAAATCGCAGATTGACGAATTGAATTGCCTCTGACTAACTTCGAGTTGATGCTGATAGTCTTCACGATATTGGATCCCAATCTCTCAATCGAACAAAAGAAAACCGTAAGCTCTCAAAAAAATTTCTCGTATACTTAGTTTTGTCTTTGTCGATTGGATGATTTTGCCAGTGATGAAGTCAGTGTTTAAATAGGGTTTTCACCCACCTAACAATCTCTGGTTTCATTTATGGCTTTCCGAAAATGATTTTGTAAAATTGTGGAAATCTTCGATTTGATTTTCTGGCCCTTGAAATCAACTTGAGCATTTCTGAAAAAATATTGAATGTGTATTAATTTGTTTCCAGAAAATTTTTCTTTGAATTTGTTGAAGACACACTTGCGTGAAGTTACGTGATGAATCCAATCTTGTTTTTTAACCTTCTGCGAATCTGGTGAACTGATTGCTTTCCCAAAAAATTTGTTCTTCAATTAACTTACGAGTTCTTTCCTGAAATTTTTGATGCATCTGGCCGATCACTTGTCTCTTTGTGAAAATTGAAAATTTATTCGCAAAATCCGATTACCAATTTTGGCACATGCCAGCAGTGCAAAGAATAATTTGTTACCAAATTTTCAAGCCAGAGAATTAAAAAAATCCTTTATTCCTTACTGCATTTATACGAGCACTGATGGCACATCCATGTTTATATATGCAGAGTGTGTGTATATATGTATGTATGTATGTACACATGCACACGGTTGTGTGTGTATGTGTGTATATATGTACATAATGTGAATTATATAGATATATATATATCATATGAATATGTACACCAATTTCTTTGGTCATCATTGGGTTTGCACTTGCCTTGTATACTTGCTCGGCCACGTACAGTTTGTTCACTTTTGGCCTCGTCACTTGAGCCACTTATGCACACATGTTGCATTTATATTCTTGATCATTGCACTGAAATTTTGCTTTTGCCTTGAACATTTGTTACCACATTTGTGTTTTTTGAACTTGTGACTTGCATGCTACATTTGCTTGCTGTGTATAGTTGAACACAACTCCTCTATCTTGCTGTAATTTGTGTCTGCTGTATGCAACTGAATTTTCCCACTTGAACTCTTTTGTGCATATGAAATTTGTACCTTTGAGCTTGTGCTTGCTACCTGAACCATTTTTATATTTGTGCATGTTCTCGACTATGAACTTGAGACTGTTATGTATTTGTGTTCAGTTAAACCTTGATTGCTTTGGTTATTTCTTTTTGGATCTGGCTTGCCCTGCTTTGTATTTCCACACTGCCTTGACCATGTTGTATAACCGATCATGTATATTATGTCTAAACCATGTACATGAGTATTAATGAAGAGCTGCTCCATTTAATTTGTCGTTTCCTTCTGGACCAAAACCTATGTTTGAGCTGATGACTTGTGCATGTCATTTTGGCCACTAAGCTTGTACTGGCCTGATCTTGTTCTTACTTTCCCACACTGTTGTTCTTGTCTGTTCTTAAAATTTGTACATGTACATGCAAGTTGCTATGTTCTTCATGTATACATATATGTATATATGCACATATATGCATATATATATGTGTGTATAAGTTCTGCCATAAGTATTTTGTGCCAAGCTGAATTTGAATATTTGACCAAATTGCCCCTTGCACATTATCAAACATATGTGTATATACATACACATGTATGTGTATACATGTATAGTGTATGGGAAGAATATATATATATATATATGAGAACTAGAGACGATGTCTTCCTTATGGTATTTACAGCGAATCACTGCAAATATCACAAGCAGTCTAGACACAGACGGATGTAAATATAAATCAGATCAAGCCATGAAATATGATTAGGAACATACCAAAAATCTGAGGCAAATAAATTTTAAAATAAAATTATATCTGCTAGGATTTAAAATTATTTTGTTCCAGTTTACTGTGTGTGTTTCTGTGACAGGTATGTAAGGTAACTGGACTTGTAACACCCCAAACTGTAAATTAACAAATTAAAGTATAATTAATTCTAAATTGAAGAATTAAGGGAAACGGGTTACGCCATTACGTTCGTCTTGGAATTCTGCTTAAGGTAGAGTCCGAGTTTGCGTGAATCGGACTCCGTATGAAGGAGTTATGACCTCCGGAAGTTTCAGAATTCAAATTTAAAGTTCAAACAGTTCAAAATTTAGTTCAAATTTCGAATTCAGACCCAAACTAGGTTGGGCGGGAAAATTCCTGCCCAGGCACCAGGTCGACCATAGGGTCGACCTGGGGGTCGAACTGGGTGACCAGGTCGACCATAGGGTCGACCTGGGGGTCGACCTGCCCAGTCGACCTGGTTTGGCCCTGGCTGGTCTGGTCAGTTTCTGGTCGAATTTCTGAGCTTGGCTCTGTCACTAGCGCTAATTTTTCGCATTTTGGTTGGCTCCTCTTGAAGTGAATGGTCTAGATTCATCTGTGATCATCTGACAGCTCAAATCAATCTGAAATTCTATAAATATAACTCAACACTCAACCTAAATTCACACAAATAATATAGAGCTAGAGCCGCCATGCTGTCGGGAGAAAATTGAGAGGAGCCTCCACTTGTAGAAAAGCTTAGAGACGAGCCAAAATTAAAGTTAAAACAAGAATCAAATCAACATTGTCTACCCAAAGGAAAGCAATTCAAATTCAGAAATCAGAAAACAAGATCGTCGTTTGTTGTAAGTATAGTAATTTTTCCGATGTGAATAAAAGTTAGGATTTGATTCGATGTAAAATGGAAATGGAATTGTGTTATTGTGTAACAACGATGTTAATTCATACCTATGTATTGAAATGATTGTGGTATTGTGATGTTTGTGGTATAGTTGAATTGATATTGATCCTATTGTACATTTAGAATCACATGAAAGTTGTATAGTTCATGTTGTAATCGACACCTATATGTTTATGTGATTATATAGGTTGTATGTGATTAAGATTTCATGTATATATATGCTAAAACCTCTATGCCTAAGTTCATATACATGCTAATATGTTTATACAAAAGTTGCAAAGTCAATAATTGGATCCATGCCAAGATCCACTTTAATACATGTTTCATGTGTAGTTGGACATATGATTGGATCTAGTTCACTCATGCGATGAAATTATATATATATATATACTTTATGAACATTTCATATTCTTATGCTAGTGATGTTCGATGTTATGCCTAGATCTAAACATGGTTAGGCTTATGTTGTCTAAATCATATGTTAATTCATGCGACACCTATTTGGTTAGACCCCTATTTCAATGCAAGTTCACATGTATGTAAATTGATTTAGCCTATGTTGCAAGTTCACACCTGTGATATTCATATTGACTACTTTGCAAGTTCACACTTATGATGTTTATATTGACTATGCCAAGAATGCCAATTTTACACCTATGTCATGTTTGTGTTTATGAATTCCCTTATGCCAATTTTGTGTGTGCTAAATTAGGCTAAGTTTTTAGCCTAATATTATATGTTAAAAACCATGTGAACGAAAATTAGGCTAAGATTGTTAGCCTAATATTTAGACGGGGTAACGTTGGGAAAATTGGTAACTTGACATAAATTGGTAAAAATATATGAAATTGGCATGTTTGTCACATGCCAAAATTGGTGGCATTTAAATGGTATAAATCCTTATACCAAAAATGTTAAACTTGGAAAGTGGGCCATAACATTTAATTGTTGACAAATTTACATATAACAAGTAATAAAGACATTTAGGAAATACGAGTATGCTTAACACGAGGTTGGATTGAGTTGTGATGTAAACCTGCCCGGACCCGCCCGGCTGTCCAGTAGTCACAACAAAACCTATCCAGTGTGGGTGGTTAAGCATTGAGCCCAATAAGGACCCGAGATTAGACTGAGTTACGGTGTAAATCTGCCCGGAACCGACCGGCACATCCAGTAACTGTAACAATACCTATCAAATGTGAGTGGTCGGTGCTTTAAAATGCTAAGGACAGACAAGTCAGGATGGTAGGGTTAAGTTAACTAAAACACTTAACCAATTCAACATGTTAATTAAACTGATGGGTGGGGTTAGGTAAATACAGACACTTAACCACTTAACATGTTTGACTAGAAAACCCTAGTAGTGGGGACCCATTTTAGCAGTAACCCAATTAGGTATAATGGTACCCTGAAACTAGGCAAGGTGGGGCACGATTACTGGGCTGATCGTAAGCGGTCAAAAGCGACGGCAGTGGGTGCAACAGTGTGGGTTCTAATGGAGTGCCGGCATGCACACACTTCGGAGCAGACAAACAGGGCACTGGGGGCACCAGTAGTATAACCTATGCATTCTACAGTTGTGTGGGGCCGCCACCATGGGACTTGATACAGCCCATGGTGGGACCAGCATAGGTATCTACAATCTTTAGGGGCCGTAAGACACAGATGATTATGCGAGTAGGAGCCAACCTTTAGAAAGGGGATCACTTCACCCTGATCATGGGGTGCCAGTTGAGACAATGCAATTATGTGCAGAGATATAGTGTGGGGTGCGATAGTATATTCGATTCAAACTGCCTTACCTTAGTTTATGATACTTTCCTATTTCCAGTTTATACTTATCATATCCTTTTTCTTATTCTCATACTGAAGAGTCACTAGACTTACCAGGCTTTATGTCTGACCCTATTTTCTTTCGTCTTCTTTTCTTCCGTTTCCCTCCCCCCCCCCCCCCAGGTCCACAGGGAGGAAACAACCCAGCTTAGTCAGATTCTTTGCAAGCTTCAAGATAGTAGATGTACGGCTTGGACTCTCTTTCCTTGGCTTTGGCTGTTGGACACACTCTATGGGGATTATGCAGTTTTAATTATGTTTTTCTGCTTCTTTATTTAATAACCAAGACAGAAATGATGATGTAATGTTTTGGAAGTTATTATGTGACAGTTATGGAAAGGTTTTGTATGAACGCATATTTATGAAATAAAAAGTCTGTTGTTTTCCGCTGCTTATATATATGTGTTTATATATATCTGTCTTGTGTTTACCTGTGACTTTTACTTAAAAACCTCTACCAAAGTTAAGGCATTCCCTTTGTGAGTGACCTTAATGGAGGGTAGGGTGTTTCACTTGGTATCAGAGCACAGATTTACCAGACTAGATAAAAGTTTTTGAAACTATTTTCAAAAAGAAGTTTAAAGAAGCATTGATTTCAAGAAAAAGGGTTATTTTTAAAAGGCATAATTCCCCAAAAGCCATATGCACTATCTCTCTATCCTTTGTCTTGAATACTTTCCTTTTTGTTCTAGCATGTCTGGAGATCTTAACCTTCCGGAAGGTGTACCGATCCCAGGTTGGTTCCGAAGGAACCTAGAGGCTAGGACCAATGGTGCGGGCCCAGCAGACATTCCTCCTCCAACAATGGCAGTGGTTCCTCCTCCTCCTCGTGGAAATACTTTCGCTAAGACATGTAGAGACTTCAAGGCTATGGGAGGAAAGGACTTTTATGGAACTGAACCATTTGTGGCAGCCAGGAACTGGCTGAAGGAGACCGAAGATTTGTTCGTTATCTTCGAAGTTGACGACAGGAAAAAGGTACAACTAGCAGTGTGGTTGCTTAAAGATGAAGCTTCCTATTGGTGGGAAGTTACCCATGCTGAAAGGCCAGTGGAGACTTGGGAAGATTTCAGGATGAGGTTTGAGATGAAATTCCTCTCCCAAGCTGAAAGAAGCCTGCAGATAGAGAAGTTCCTAACTCTTAAACAAGGAAATATGACAATCAAGGAGTATGTCAATCAATTTAATCAACTAGCCAGATTTGGGCTGGATTTGGTAAACACCCAACACAAGAAGGCCCTTCGCTTTGTCAAAGGTCCGAATGAGCCTTTGCACAGCCTTGCAATGACCCATATACCCATAGGAGCGACCTATGAAAGCTTGGTGGACATGGCGCTGCTACACGAGGAAGATAAAGGCAAGAAAGAGGCAAAGGTGGAAGTGTCTCAAGAAAAGAAAGAGGATTTACAGGCTAGAAAAACAACAAAACCCGTGAAAAGAGAAGGTGCAATTTCTGTGGCATTGTGGGACGTATAGTAAAAGACTGCAGGAAGAAGAAGGCAAAGATGAATGGTGGTTGTTTCCATTGTGGAGAGGCTGGACACTTGGCTAAGGACTGCCCAAAGAAGCAGGGGCAGGGATAGAGGATTAGATCCACCTCAGGGGGACAGGTTCACGCTCTGGTGGCACCTGCACAGGAACAAGGTAGAATTATTTCCGTAGAAAGCTTAGTTTATCTTTATGATCGTCCAGTTCGCACTCTCTTTGATTTTGGTGCATCACACTCCTTTATTTCATCTGCTTTAGTAGAATCTCTGCACCTAGACACTAGTATGGTAGAAGATCCCTTGGTTGTTTCAAATCCAATTAGGGGCTCGGCTTATTTGTCGATGGTTTGCTTGGATTTGAAAATCTCTATTCTAAGTGTTGAATTTAGATGTAGCGCCTTTGTTTTGGGCTTCTCACGATATGGACTGATCTTAGGCATGGACTGGTTATCCAGTAATGGTGTCATTCTTGATTGTGAGAAAAGAGTAGTTAGACTCTTGACTCGGCTCGGTAACACTCTAGAAATTTCTTGTAATCCCTTGAATGCTGTTATGCTTAGTTATCTAGAGTCGCTTGACGCTTCTGTTGAGAATTTGCAGTCGGTTAGAGTGGTCCGGGAATATCCGGATGTCTTTGAAGAGGTGAAAGGCTTACCTCCGAAGCGGGAAATAGACTTCCGCATATATCTTGTTGATAATGCAAAGCCCGTAGATCTACCTATTAGACACATGGCTCCAAAGGAGAGAAAGGAGCTCAGTAAGCAAGTTAAGGAGCTTCTCGAGAAGGGGTTTATAAGGAGAAATATCTCGGAATGTGGTGCTCCAGTGGTGTTCGCCACCAAAGCAGATGGTTCACTGCGTCTTTGTGTGGACTATAGGGAGCTAAACAAGCTGACTAAAAAGAATTGACACCCACTTCCCAGAATAAACGATTTGTTTGATCAGCTTGTAGGTGCGTCGGTCTTCTCCCAACTTGATCTGGCTACTCGGTTCCATCAGCTAAGGGTAGCTGAAGATAGTATTGATAAAACGGCATTCAGAACCCCAGACGGTTTCTACGAGTGGCTTGTCATGCCTTTCGGCTTGACAAACGCACCCGCTTATTTCGTAGACCTAACGAGCAGGGTGTTCAGAGAATTCCTCAATAAGTTCGTGGTGTTCTTCGTAGACGATATTTTGATCTTCTCAAAGAATGGGGAAGAAAATGCTCAGCATTTGAAGGAGATCATGGAAACTCTTCGAGTTCATCAGCTAAAAGAAAATTCTCCAAGTGCCACTTTTGGAGAGAAGAAGTAAGATTTCTTGGACATATAGTGTCCAAAGAAGGGTTAGCTGTGGACCCCGCGAAAGTAGTGGCAGTGCAAGATTGGAAGACACCAAGAAATGCAACCGAAGTCCGAAGCTTTCTTGGGCTAGCCGGTTTTTACCAAAAGTTCATTAGGGATTTCGCGAAAATCTCAACTCCACTCACAAGGCTAACAAAGCAGAATCTGGCGTTCGCTTGGGATTTGGATTGTGACATTGCTTTCCAACACTTAAAAGGGGCTCTCACAACAGCCCTAGTTCTGACTTTGCCAGATGGAAGCAAGATGTTCACAGTATACACGGATGCTTGTAATACGGGACTAGGCTCTGTTCTGGTGCAAGATGGGAGGGTAGTATATGGTGGAAGGCAACAGAGAGTTGATGAAAAGAACTACCCAACCCACAACCTTGAGTTGGCCGCCATCATATTTGTGCTTAATTCTTGGCGCCATTATCTCCTAGGTGAGAAGTTCGAATTATATACTGACCATAAATCGTTGAAGTATCTTTTCTTGCAGAAAGATCTTAACTTAAGGCAGCAAAGGTGGATGGATTTCCTTGCTTCGTATGATTTTGAGATTTCCTATACTCCTGGCAAAGGCAACGTAGTAGCAGACGCATTGAGCAGAAAGAAGCTGACCCTAAGCCCTCTCTTTGTGGAAAGGCAAAGCTTGGAGTATATAGCCAGTTCCGACTTTAGGCCCTCCTCTGATTTTATACCTGGTTTATTGGCATCCATAGAAGTACGGCCCACTCTTTAGACTCAATAGGGGCCGCACAACGCGAAGACCCTCAACTTGTGGATGTGATGGATAAACTAATTAGGGGTGAAACTTCCAGTCACCTCAATAGGTACTCCATCGATGGTAAGGGTTGGCTAAGGCGAGATGGAAGACTATGCGTCCCACAAGCAAGGGATTTAGTAAAGATGGTTCTCGAGGAAGCACATCATTCCAAGATGACAATACATCCAGGTGGAGACAAGATGTACAAGGACGTAAAGAGAGTTTTCTATTGGAGCAACATGAAGAAGGACGTGGCAGATTTCATTTCTAAGTGCGTGACATGCCAACAGGTCAAGGCGGAACAAAAGAAGCCTGGAGGACTGCTTCATCCTCTAGAAGTCCCGCAATGGAAGTGGGATAGCATTTCAATGGACTTCATTGACTGGTTGCCTAGGTCAAGAAGAGGCAATACTAGCATTTGGGTAATAGTGGACAGGCTTACTAAAAGCGCCCACTTTATACCTATCAAGAGTAGAAGGACTGCCTCGTCCCTAGCTTCTCTTTATCTCAAGGAAATAGTTTGACTCCATGGAATACCCTCCAGCATAGTGAGTAACAGGGATCCCATCTTTACGAGCGAATTTTGGCAGAGTCTGCAAGAAGCTGTAGGCACACAGTTATGCTTGAGCACGGCCTATCACCCCCAAACTGATGGTCAGACAGAAAGGGTGAATAAAGTATTGGAAGATCTTTTGAGACTATGCGTTCTTGACTTCGGAGGGACTTGGGAGGATCATCTTCCTTTAGTGGAATTCGCCTACAACAACAGTTACCAAGCCACTATCGACATGGCGCCCTTTGAAGCTCTATATGGAAGACCTTGCCGATCACCAACTTGTTGGTGGGAGTCTACTGACAAGATTATACTTGGGCCAGACATGATTAGAGAGACTTCAGAAAAAGTAGACCTGATACGAAGGAGAATGAAGACTGGCCAAGATAGATAGAAATCCTACGCAGACAAAAGAAGGACCGACCTTGAGTTTGAGATTAGGGACAGGGTTTTCCTTAAGGTATCTCCTTTAAGGAACGTCGTTCGCATTGGATCCGCGGGAAAGCTAGCACCAAGATTTGTAGGACCATTCCTATCATCGAGAAGATTGCGAAAATGGATTATAGAGTAGAGCCTCCTGAAAAATTGGCTGGAATTCACAATGTCTTTCACGTTTCTCATCTCCGAAAATGTCTACATGAATCTGCGGAAGTGGTGGAGCCAAGCATTCTAGAAGAAGCCGAAGTGGAACGCGAAGCAACTGTGAGGAGAGTTCCAACTCGAATCGTAGGAACTGAAGTGAAAAAGCTACGCAACCGCGAAGGCAAGCTCGTTAAAGTTCAGTGGAGCGATGCCGAGGAAGACGCAACTTGGGAAACTGAGGACAGAATACGCGCGGCCAACGCTTTTTTTTAGGGTACACCTTTGATCTCTCTTTTTCCTTAAGTTGTGCTTGTATCTATCTTTTTAGGTATATCTCCTTGATATTATCCTTTATCCTTAGGTAGAAACCCTTTTGGATGTAAACATGTACTTGAAACATGTTATGATTGATGGCTGCAAGTGGTTGCTAGTGGTTGCTAGTGGTTGCTCGTGGATGCATATACACACACAACCTAGGTTTTAGATCGGCATAGTCACTTCATATTGCATATGCATATATGTATTCATATTTGTATGTCGTTGAAACTTGAAATGTCGTCATATGGATGTCGCACTTGTAAGAATGGTTGCGCACTCATGTAGAATTAGGAGTAGGGAAAAATTTGCATACATAATGGATTCATGGCACTTACATGATTCGCATTAAGGAGGTCAACTGAATCAGTAGACCGCCTAATTTTTGCATTAGATAAGGACATATACACACACTATGCATATGATCATGAAGCATTAGAAGTCTTTTAAGGACAATGGATGCCTGTGTTTGATGGTTGAGTAGATGGACGATTGGATGTTAGGACTTACGTTCTCCTAGACTTGAAGATTTCGAGGACGAAATCCTTTAAGGAGGGGAGAATGTAACACCACAAATTTTCTAATAACTGTAAAGTAACAAATTAAAGTATAATTAATTCTAAATGAAAGAATTAAAGGAAACGGGTTATGCCGTTGCGTTCGTCTCAGAATTCTTCTTGAGATAGAGTCCGAGTTTGCGTGAATCGGACTCCGTATGAAGGAGTAATGACCTCCGAAAGTTTCAAAATTCAAATTTAAATTTCAAATAGTTCAAAATTTAGTTCGAATTTCGAATTCAGACCCAAACTGGGCTGGGCGGGAAAATTCCCTCCCAGGCACCAGGTCGACCATAGGGTCGACCTGGGGGTCGACTTGCCCAGTCGACCTGGTTTGGCCCTGGCTGGCCTGGTCGGTTTCTGGTTGAATTTATGAGCTTGGCTGTGTCACTAGGGCTGATTTGTCGCATTCTGGTTGGCTCCTCTCGAAGTGAATGGTCAGATTCATCTGTGATCATTTGACGGCTCAAATCAATCTGAAATTCTATAAATATAACTCAACACTCAACCTAAATTCACACAAATAATATAGAACTAGATCGCCATGCTGTCGGGAGAAAATTGAGAGGAGCCTCCACTTATAGAAAAGCTTAGAGACGAGCCAAAATTAAAGTTAAAACAAGAATCAAATCAACGTTGTCTACCCAAAGGAAAGAAATTCAAATTCAGAATTCAGAAATCAGAAAACAAGATCGTCGTTTGTTGTAAGTATAGTGATTTTTCCGATGTGAATAAAAGTTAGGATTTGATTCGATGTAAAATGGAAATGGAATTGTGTTATTGTGTAACAACGATGTTAATTCATACCTATGTATTGAAATGATTGTGGTATTGTGATGTTTGTGGTATAGTTGAATTGATATTGATCCTATTGTACATTTAGAATCACATGAAAGTTGTATAGTTCATGTTGTAATCGACACCTATATGTTTATGTGATTATATAGGTTGTATGTGATTAAGATTTCATGTATATATATGCTAAAACCTCTATGCCTAAGTTCATATACATGCTAATATGTTTATACAAAAGTTGCAAAGTCAATAATTGGATCCATGCCAAGATCCACTTTAATACATGTTTCATGTGTAGTTGGACATATGATTGGATCTAGTTCACTCATGCGATGAAATTATATATATATATATATACACTTTATGAACATGTCATATTCTTATGCTAGTGATGTTCGATGTTATGCCTAGATCTAAACATGTTTAGGCTTATGTTGTCTAAATCATATGTTAATTCATGTGACACCTATTTGGTTAGACCCCTATTTCAATGCAAGTTCACATGTATGTAAAATGATTTAGCCTACGTTGCAAGTTCACACCTGTGATATTCATATTGACTATTTTGCAAGTGCACACCTATGATGTTCATATTGACTATGCCAAGTATGCCAAGTTTACACCTATGTCATGTTTATGTTTATGAATTCCCTTATGCCAATTTTGTGTGAGCTAAATTAGGCTAAGTTTTTAGCCTAGTATTATATGTTAAAAACCATGCGACCGAAAATTAGGCTAAGATTGTTAGTGTAACGACCCAGAAAATCTGAACCAATTTAAAAATTTTAAATTGGCTAAAATAATGGATTTTAAATATTTAAAATAAAATTTTTAAATAATAGCAATGAAAAGTGAGTTTGAATCGACGTTTGAAAACGAATATAATTAATTCTAATTATAAACAAGGCCTGAAATGGCGCTGTAGTTTCAAAAATTGAATTCAAACTTTGTCGGACTGTACCGGGTGCAAAACAAAACGGATTTGAGTGAAACCAAAAATATCTAAATCTGTTAGTGAATACCTTTCTAACAAATCTGAAAAATCGAATTTTCATAGCGGAAAGCAAAAGTTATGGCCAAATGAATTTTCAGAATGGTCGCTATGGAATTTATATAGCCCGTGAAATTGGCCATTTTGCATACGACCTCGGAATTCGACGAAACCACTTTTGTTGGATCTGGGATGTGAAGTTATTTCTAGGTTTCAAATTTCATAATTTTTGAAGCTAGTATGTGAGCGTGGCAAAAGAAAACGTGTTTTGGCCAATTATAGTTAAATTGGATCGACCAGAAATGGGCCTTTTTGCAAACGGTCTCAAAATTCGACGAAACTAGTTTTGTTGGGGCCGTATCGTCAAAACATAGCCAGATTTATTTTTCTGGAATTTTTCGAATCAGTTTGTGGCCCTGGCAAATTGAAATGCACGTTCAAATTAAATATTGAATGTTTTATATTTTAATTTGAATGAAAACTGACTGAAACAGTCGAATGGGCCTACGAAACATATCCCATTGTGTTCGGATGGGGGTAAAATGCTAGGGACGACAGTCGTTGGGTTTGAATTGGTATTCGTGTGTGATAAGGGGTATTTTAGAGATTTTGAAAATTATAAAATAAAATAAAAAAATTCTATTGGCCCATTATCTTTCTCTCTCCCCGTAGACCCTGCGACGCAAGGCGGAATACGCTTGCCCTCTTCTCTCCTCGATTCCTCCTTCCACACTCAGTAAAATCTAGTGCTCCAGTTAAGGATTTTGCAGAGCACCTCTCAAGCTTCAAATCCATATAGGATTTGCATTTTTTCGAAGTGTATCTGAAGAGAACCGCGAGTGGGAAGTTCGGAGCTTTGAAGCTCCGTCGTGGCCACGTCAGACCACCGAAGTGGACCCCACTTCCGGTGCCTGAGCGCCCCTCCTCCCCCTTCAACCTCGCGCAACCCGATCGTGGAACCATTACACGGATTGATCGAAAAATCCAAACCTAGTTTTGAACCTTTCAGCTGAGGTACGGCTATATATATTTTCAACAGTTTTAACACCTTTAAACCATTGCAAACTTTGAAAAATCATATCTTTTTCGTGTGTTGACAAAATTCAGTGAAACAAGAGACAATGGACTCGTGTGGACGTCTTCTACCTTCTAGAAGAGACTGCATATTTTTCTGAGCCTTCTGCTATTTTTGGTGGAGTGGAACCCAATGTGAGATTTCTAATTTATAAACGATATGGAAAACGACGATGTATAAATTATATAGTCGGTGTATGAGTTATATAAGCGTTGTACACCTCATGTATAAGCGTTGTATAAGTTGTACGTTTGATGTATAAGTTGTATATGCGTTGTAAAAAATTATATATGTGTTGAAATAGAAGTGAATTGCTATATATATATATATATATATATATATATATATATATACGCCCCTCGTCCACAAATCATGGACGATATTTATTGGTTGTGATTGGTGTGAAAATTGATTGATAGCGAATGGTTGATTGGGATTGTTTGTGGTTGATACTGATTGATTGTGGTTGAAAAATACCCATTTGTGGTTGAGAAATATTTGGTTTAAACCACATAGGATTAGTTTGTGGAAATGAAATAAATATACATGCCGCCTGCATGCGAACTAGATGCATGATCCTCATTGTCAAAAACCGCGAGGTTTTAAGGTAGAGCGAGGAGCCGTACTAGGGACGGTCCCGGTTTTAACTACCCTGCCGTTATGCTGCCGAAATTTTGAATGATATTCATGTGTTTGAATTATTTTCATTTGTTGAAACTATATTTATTCGTTGAATAGAAAATCTTCATGTGTTGAATCGATATTCATTCGTTGGATAGAAATTCATGTGTTGAATGGTGTTTGTGTTTTAAATATAAAAATCACATTTTTATCTATATATATAAACAATAGAAAACCTTCATGTGTTGAATCGATATTCATTCGTTGGATAGAAATTCATGTGTTGAATGGTATTCGTGTTTTGAATATAAAAATCACATTTTTATCTATATATACAAACTATAAAAAACCTTCATGTGTTGAATCGAAATTCATTCGTTGAATTGAAATTCATGTGTTGAATGGTATTCATATTTTGAAATAAATTGTTTTATAATAAAAATCCTATTTTTATTACCTATATGAACTATATAAAATAATAGTGTTTTGAAATGAATTGTTTTACAATAAAAATCACAATTTTATTATATACATGAATTGTTAAATATACTGAAGTGTTGAAATAGAAGACAATTAGATAAAAATATCATTTTTATCAAATGTATGAAAAGAATATAGCTTTGAAATCGAAGAATCGATATATATATATATATATAGAATTAAAATATATCGAATAACGACGCTGTAGTTCGTATTTTGAAACCGTCATTTCAAACGATTATACCGGGAGATCCGACCATCGGATTTTCCTGAAATCGCAACCGTTGGGTTCGCCTTGGAAGTATCTTTCCAACGACACCAACTTTGTAAAAATCCAACGGTTGGATTGTCTGGAATGTTCAATTCAAATCTAAAGAAAAACAGCGCCAGAATCGATTATATATATACAAATATAATTATATTTAATCGAATAACGACGCTGCAGTTCATATTTTGAAATCGAAACTTCAAACGATTATACCGGGAGATTCGACCGTCGGATTTTCCCGAAACTGGAACCGTTGAATTCGTTTTGAAAAGATCTTTCTAATGATGTAAATTTTGTGAAGATCCAACGGTTAGATTTTCAGATATGTGTAAATCAAATCTAAAGAAAAACAGCGCCACGGTTGCGTTATGGCCCGAAGCGTCGTTTTGAATAAATTGGCTATTTTAAAATAAATAAAAATAGTGATAAATCGTTATAAAATATTATAAACGATATGGATGTGAAATTTAGAAACTAACTGAAGGTTGGCTAAGTCGAATGGTTTCTTGGGTATTGATCTGATGTTGATTTCGGCCTTCGGGGTTAATATTTGGGAAATCGCTCTCTTACTGATTGACGGTTAGTGACTAATGAATTGAAATGATGCGTGTGTATGTTAGTGTTGCACTTGTTTATTATATACGCGAGTTGCTCAAAAAGACCGGGTTTATCCCATTCTGAATAACTGAATCGACGATAAGAAATCGAAGATGAAGACGATGGTCCAAGACCGGAGATCTTCACCTCGTTTGGATGGTAACCGAGGTCCTGATTGGGAGGCATCCTGAAATATGGATAATGAGTGGTGATCGTCCAGATGTATGTGGTGATCGATGGGTTTGCGAGGTATATAGTGCCTCCGGTTTCGTTCAGACCCAGAACGGACTTGTAAATGGATTGTGTGTCTGACATTGGATTTTATTCTGTGTTGATTGATCTCTGTTAAATATACATCTGTTTGGCGGCGGAGAATTTATTCTTTTGCTTAACGCCCTTCTCTGAAACGCACGAGCTCAAAGGTTGTATATCGATGGACATCAGTCGCATGGCATGAATTGCTAGTGTGGCATGCCTAAGTAGCAGATGATCAGGGCTTCTGTTGAAAAGCAAAGTCTTGTAGTGATGATCAAAGCACCGCCTATGTGGCGTAGCTTTGTGTATAACGTGAATTCACGAACCTCACACCCGGTATGAACCAGAAACGGGAGGAAGGACCTCAGGGAGGACATGCGTTTCTTTCTAGCTAGAAGTGGTGTCAGTGGTTTTACACGCCCTGACGAGTTTGACTTTTGTGGTTGTAACTGTTGCGAGGCACCTCGGTTTGATCGGACGATCCGGGTCCGATGGAGTCATTCATTGGCTTATTTACGCCCTATAGGGCGGGGAAATGCATTGTTCAGGAATTTTTAATCCACATCGGTGGACCGACCCTGACGATCCAAGGGTCGATGCGCTCTGACCCTGAGGCTCGGGCTAGAGAGTCTCGAAGTCGGTAAGGACTATCTTTTGCCTTGGTTCATGACGGAAATCCAATTTCCAAATACGACATCGTGCGGTTTTGATTGCATATATATATGGCGATATGATATATGGTACCCATGCCGTCTATGATTGATAGTTATGATTTGAAATTGTTTTCAAAACATATAAACACTAGCAATAATATGAAATTCTTTTGTTTTATGCATATCAAGCATATCTTGGCCATTATAAGGTAAAAACTCTATCCTCCGGTTTGCGTTGCATTGTGTGATGGGAACTGAGTCTTATAATGGCTTCATTTTTAGAAAAAGCATTGCGATGTTTAAAACAATGATTTGTTTTAAAGCACTGGTAATCCAATGGAGTAAACCCGTTCCACGAAAGTGGCGTGGTCCTGTGATTTGCCATGTATTAAATGTGTTGAGTAGATTTCTCATACCAGTCCCATGACTGACTCGTAGTTTGCTTCACTTTCAAACTCGGGTGCCCCTTTTTCTACACGGGCAGCCTTGTATTCAGGTTTAGCTGGCTTTCTCTGGATAGCTGGAGCTGAAGATGGATTCTATCATTTATCTCTTTTATGCTGTTCAGCTCCTATTGTACGTTATGTTTGTTTTTCCGCTGTAGACATATATGTATAGTTGAACTGTAATTGTACTAAGTATGATCCTGTATATTGTGTAACTCTAATGATTACTTTTATCCAGTATATTCTATTGTTCATTATCTGGTGAATTTATTTATTTCTGCTCTGCTGTTATCTGATTCTGTGTTATATTCCAAAGATTACCCTTGTCTCCGTCTATACGGGAAATGGGGTCGTCACAGTTAGCCTAATATTTAGACGGGGTAACGTTGGGAAAATTGGTAACTTGACATAAATTGGTAAAAATATATGAAATTGGCATGTTTGTCACATGCCAAATTGGCGGTATTTAAATGGTATAAATTTTTATACCAAAAATGTTAAACTTGGAAAGTGGGCCACAACATTTAATTGTTGACAAATTTTCATATAATAAGTAATAAAGACAAATATGTAAATTTAGGAAATACGAGTATGCTTAACACGCGGTTGGATTGAGTTGTGATGTAAACCTGCCCGGACCCGCCCGACTGTCCAGTAGTCACAACAATACCCATCCAATGTGGGTGGTTAAGCATTGAGCCCAATAAGGACCTGAGGTTAGACTGAGTTACGGTGTAAATCTGCCCAGAACCAACCGACACATCCAGTAATCGTAACAATACATGTCTAATGCGAGTGGTCGGTGCTTTAAAATGCTAAGGACAGACAAGTCAGGATGGTAGAGTTAAGTTAACTAAAACACTTAACCAATTCAACATGTGAATTAAACTGATAGGTGGGGTTAGGTAAATACAGATACTTAACCACTTAACATGTTTGACTAGAAAAACCTAGTAGCAGGGACCCATTTCAGTAGTTGCCCAATTAGGTATCATGGTACCCTGAAACTAGGCAGGGTGGGGAACGATTACTGGGATGATTATAAGAGGTCAAAAGCGACGGCGGTGGGTGCAACTGTGTGGGTTCTAACGGAGTGCGGGCGTGCACACACTTCGGAGCAGACAAACAGGGCACTGGGGGCACCAGTAGTATAACTTATGCATTCTACAGTTGTGTGGGGCCGCCACCATTGGATTTGATACACCCTATGGTGGGACCAGCATAGGTATCTACAATCTTTGGGGCCGTAAGACACAAATGATTATGCGAGTAAGAGCCGATCTTTAGAAAGGGGATCACTTCACCCTGATCATGGGGTGCCAGTTGAGACAATGCAAGTAGGTGCAGAGATATATTATGGGGTGCGATAGTATATTCGATTCAAACTGGCTTACCTTAGTTTATGATACTTTCCTATTTCCAGTTTATACTTATCATGTCCTTTTTCTTATTCTCATACTGAAGAATCACTAGACTTACCAGGCTTTATGTCTGACCTTATTTTCTTTCATCTTCTTTTCTTCTGTCCCCCCCCCCCCCACCCCCAAGGTCCACAGGAAGGAAACAACCCAGCTTAGTCAGATTCTTTGCAAACTTCAAGATAGCAGATGTACGGTTTGGACTCTCTTTCCTTAGCTATGGCTATTGGACACACTCTATGGGGATTTGCAGTTTTAATTATGTTTTTATGCTTCTTTATTTAATAACCAAGACATAAATGATGATGTAATGTTTTGGAAGTTATTATGTGACAGTTATGGAAAGGTTTTGTATGAACACATATTTATGAAATAAAAAGTCTGTTGTTTTCCGCTACTTATATATATGTGTTTATATATATCTGTCTTGTGTTTACCTTTGACTTTTTACTTAAAAACCTCCACCAAAGTTAAGGCATTCCCTTTGTGAGTGACCTTAATGGAGGATGGGGTGTTTCAGGACTGACCTGAAGCAGATTGAAGATATCGTGTGTCAGTGAGTGTTACTATATATGATAGAGAAAGTAACCGTGTAACTGAGTGAAACTGAGAGTTCGTAGTGAGGAAAAAATGTAAAAGAAATTTGTACATGAAAAATAATGTATTCTATCATTGAGATATACAATAGTGGGGTTGTAAGATTGTACAATTAAAATATTGAAATAAAATATTATATTTAAATAAAATACTATTTGAATAATTAAATTCTTGTGTCGTAGTATTCTATTTAAATATAAATATTTAATCATGTCTATGATGCAGTAGAATATTACAATTACAAACAGATTTAAAATTATATATGTGTGTGTGTGTGTGTTTGTTATCATCAAACAAAAATTATAGAATTTTTATATACAACAATTACTTTTGTAAAGCTCGATAATCCTGATAAGACTTATAAACTTTATTTTAAGTCGAATTTGTGAAAAGAGGTTATATAATTTTTGAAATGATTTCCAAAGAAAGATTTAAACAAGAAGTTTAAATGAATTAAATCTGTAATTACATTTAAGGGATTAATTCCCAAAGAAATATTTGAATAAAAGAATATTCTGAACTGGTATGACTTATTATATGTTTATATATCACTTGTTTTTAACGATACGATAGTTATTCGGGAAGACCGAGTTTCAACCCATTCTGAATAACTGATACAAGTATTAAAGATACTTGAAGACGGTGGTAGAAGACCGAAAGTCTTCACATCGTTTGAATTATTGTTGACGTCTCAATTGGGATGTACACCCAAGATGATGTTATACCGGTCGTCCATACATACTTGGAGATTGACCGGATATGCAACAGCCTCTCTCCCTTAAGGGACAAGGAATAAGGTACATCCAGTTTCATTCAAACCCAAAACAGACTTGTATGGACGTATGTCTGGCATTGTATTTAGTGTTGTATTAATTGATCCCTACTAAATATATACCTGTTTGGTAGCGGAGAATTTATTCTTTTAGCTTAGCACCCTTCCCTGAGACGTATGAGCTTAGAGGTTATATATTAATAGACATCAGTCGTATGATATTGATTGACAATGTGGCATGCTAAGATGTTGTTTGATCAAAGCTTTTGTCGAAAAGCAGAGCTTTGTGGATGATGATCAAAGCATGACTGATATAGCGTAGCTTAGTGTCGAGGCGTGATTTCGACAAGCCTCACAGCCCGTGAATTGCTGAAAATAGGATGAAGGACAGCAGAAAAATGACATACGATTCCTTTTAACTAAAAGTGATGCCATGGTATGGAGCCCAGATATATTTACTTACGTGGATGTTGGAATTGAGGCACCTCGGATGATGGTCGACGTACTGACCAGTATGAAGGTCTAATAGGACCGGGGAACGTTATGTTCAGGAGTAACCCTGATCCACTGGGAATTGGTGGACCAGCTCTACCGCTCTAAGGGATACATGCTGTGCTCCCTGGGATATTTTGTTGGAAATGTTCCGAAATCGGATAAGGAAGATCCTTTGCGTTGGTCATTGATAGAAATCTAACTTCCAATACGAACCTTGCGTTTTCAGCTATAAACCCATGTGGCGACATAATAAAATGTGGTATTATGTCGTCTAAGATTGATGCATTTATTTTTGAAATTGTTTCCAACACTTGGACACTAATAATAATATTAAATGATTTAGATTTTCGCATATCAAACTTGTTTGACCATTATAAGGTAAAACTCCATGCTTCGGTTTGCGCTTGCATTGAGTGATGGACTTGAGTCTTAATAGCTTCAATTTCAAAAAGCATTGCGATTGGTTTATGATTTGTATCCATGAGGAGGAAACCTGTTCTGTGTTATGCGACGTGGTCCCTTGATATACCCAACCTTTAAAATAGAATTTTATAACTGTTTTAGTTTTCATATCAATACCATGACTGATCCGGAGTTTATTGTTTCCCACCTAAACTCTGGATACCCATATTTTCCACACAAGCAACTAGTGGTTTTGGTTTTTGCATATATTTATTTGGCAGGATCCTAAATTATGGCTGGAGCTATACTCTGGATTATTTTGTAGTCTTCCGATGTTTGTATTTATGTTTCCGTTGTGATGTAATTTATTTTTCTGACATTTTTCCGCCGTGTATCTATTGTTTGTACTCTAATAATCTTGTACTATAATATGAAATTGTTGTAATAACAATGAAATGTTCTCTTGTTCTGTTTTTATAAGTCATAACCTCAAATGGTACGCCTTGTTGATCGGTTTAAGTCTGTAACGTCCCGTATTTTTGCCAGTTAGATATTTAAATTATTTTATTATTTTAAATATTGATTTGGTATTATAGATGGATTTACAATATATAATTCATTTATTAAACGAACTTTGAACGTATAATTTATACCATATAATTCGAACTTGTAAACATCGAGGTGTTTCATAATTTACGATGTGAAATTCATGTATATCAGTATGAATATAAAATGCTAAACGATAGCTGATGATGAAATTAAATAATCATATGAAACAGAACGTTCAAATCAATGCGTTGCTTACCTTATGATGAGGCACGTGCTTCGCACACGGGAAATTGTTCGATATATTATATGAGCATTAAAAATGTTTTCTTTTCAAACGACCTCCATTTCTGACGAAACGAATTTTATTAGTATACACATAGCTAGTTGTTGCTAGATTTCCAGTTTGAGGCCATTTGAAGTTGTTTTTTCGGTTCGCTAAATTTAAGGGTGAACTGATAAATCAAAATAACAACGTTGTGCAAACGGAATCCGTTTTCAACGAAATTAATTTCGTTGAGACCAGAATGTCGAAACGTAACAGTGTGTCCATTTTCGTTATGTTTGGAGTTCCGATATAGCGATGTGTATATTGAATAGTTACCGATACACAACGGTTAGCGGTAGAATCATAACACCGGAATAAAATTGAAATAAAAATTTAAAACCTTAACTCCTAATCAATGAAATACGTACCCAACTTTTCAAGCCAGGCTGCCCTAATATTATGTGTAGTCTTACCAAATATATATTAGTCCATCTTACCCTATATATCCTATGTTATGACAACATTTCAAGGCTGCCCTCAACTGAATGGGATAGCTCATACATATGTGTATGTTCCTCTCTCTACAAATATTTATGACAAAGCAACTTCAGTGTTAAGGATGGTAAAGAACATGCAAGCATACCTCCTCAACTGAAATGAAAACACATAAGCAATACCCTGTATCCCTAACATGTCTGTCAAACTGTCGCACAAGCCACCTTCACCATCAAAGGAAATAAATACACGTACCGTACCCTATTCTTTCTCCTAGCCTGTTGTATGCTGATGTTCTATAGACTGAAACACATATCTTTTCAAAGTAAAATACGTACAAAACCCAATTGCTGAAGCATGCGCATCAATCAAGAGCACTTGCAAACCTACAATGGAATTGAAACTTCTTGTACATGCCACAGAAAAGAGTACACACCTACCGCTATCTAGTCTAAATGCAAACACGCTGCTGTGATTTAACAATACACAAAATATATGGAACGCACCCGGCAACCTACCAAAAACTTGAAATGAAAACTCACACAACTACATTTGAAAGGAAAAGTCACGCTACGCCTGACCTTGTTTTCAGCTAGTTCGGCCTACATGATTTAACGTTCTTCCAATCTCTTATTTCTCTGCTATAAATAGATATGCTCGGTCCATTCTTTCAAGTAGAGTAAAACACAAGAGTTCTTCCTCAAACAAGATAAAACGAAATCCCACTGCATCCTTGTGTTTTTATTTTGTGCAGCGCCACCTTTAAATAAATCGAACCCCTCTGTTTAAAATAAATAAATGAAAGGAAAAAGAAAACAGTTACGTGAGGGGAAGGAGGACGGGTGTGTGAACATCATGGGAATGGTGGTAAGCAGAAGTGTGTAAAGCAGTTTGCATGAAGTTTGAAGGAGTTGGAGACGTGAACAGTTCTGTTACTGGGCATAGATTGAGAGAGAAGCGGTGGTACGTGAGTTGATGTGGATAGAAGAGAGTTGAGATCAGACCGGAAAGTGGATGTGCAGTGAAAGAAATAACCGCACGGTGGGAAGGTGATTACAAATGGGAAGGGCTCGGTTCGGAAGACAAACAGGAGAAGGGAGTGGAGTACGGAGCTGAAATCCTTATAAATGCAAAGGAGAAAGTGAACAGTAAGGTAACATTTAAAGTGCCTAATTACCTTCACAAAGCTGACTTAGTAAATAATTATTTATTTAAAACATTGTGCCTAGTTATGTTTTATAATGGGTCTCATCACGTGATCTACTTTGCCTAATCCTAAAAAAAATCCTAGTCTTCATTTACAGCCTAATCAATTATTCTTTTATGCCCAAACTAGTGTAATTTGATATTAAAAACGTGCCAGTTAGGTTGATTTAAATAGACCATTAGAGCCTAACCGTGTTTAGAGTGACTAATTACCTTATAACATGCCTAATGTATGATTACTGCAACGCAAGTCCTTAGTTTCAATCTAATATAACGCAAGTCCCTAATAGACTGAAGGATGATTTTAGAAAACCCTTAAATATTTTGTATGCCTTTGCTAATGCACGCATTAAGAAGGTGCGGCTCTTTTTAGAATTGTTTAAATTTGGATAGTACAAAATTTCATCTTTGTGGATCCGAAACCATCTTTCTTTATTCCCGTGAGTTCGCTCCTTAAAAATAGAATAAGTTATGGCACTCAGCAAAATACAATCTTTATTTTGGTTTTCCTTTAGAGTTCTCTTCAGCGTAGTGAGTTTGAGTTATTTTATCCATTAGCTGTTAATGTCAAGACCAATTTGAGATTTGACTTTATTCCATATATAACTTGCATAGATTCTCTTCAATTATGAATTCGCCAAGTTGTATGTCAGTTTGATCATAATGGGCCGATTTGTATATATAGCCCTACTTTATCTTATAATATCACCATGTGACGTTTAGTAAATGGACTTAATTAATATGGCAAATATTTAAACATATGATGAGTCATTAAACCATTATTAATTAAGTTATTAATCCATTTAAATATAAATCATAAAACTCATAATTCGTAATGTGTGCATATATTAACAGATTGGAACAAAACCAGTGATATTGGAACCATATCGACGTGCACGACATTACGAAGCTAGTTTGATCAAAGTTGATAGCAACGAGGATCTTTAGTTAAATAAAACGACTGTTTAATTTGATTAAAACGAATGGTCTCAGCGGCTAACGAATCGTGGTGAGTTCAACTCACTCAGTTTTTCTCCCACTTATATTTTATATAAGTTGGGTTTAAATATTTGTGTGCTATGATTGTTAATTAGTTGATGGATGTTTGGATTGCTGTTATTGTGATGGTTGAATATTATATCTGTTTATAAATGATATTGTTGAGATAACATATTTGGATGTAGGGAAAACAGGTTGGAGGGATCCAACTGGATTCCTCAAATTTATTGTTTATTTTCATATTATAATTATATGAACCGTTTGTAACACCCCGTGTATTCTATAACAGTGAAATTCACAAATTAAAGTATAACTAATTTCAAAACAAAGAATTAAGGGAAACGGGATACGCCATTGCGTTCGTCTCGGAATTCTGCTTGGGATAGAGTCCGAGTTTGCGTGAAACGAACTCCGTATGAAGAAGATATGGCCTCCGGAAGTTTCAGAATTCAGTTTAAAATTCAAACAGACCAAAACAACTCAGAAAAACCAATTTAAAATTCAAAATCGGGCCGGATAGGCCAGGGCGGGAATTTCCCGCCCAAGGCACCCAGGTCGACTGGGTAGTCGACCTGGGGCTACCCAGATCGACTGGGTAGTCGACCTGGGTCACCCGTGTCGACTGCCAAGTGGACACGGTGTCGACTGGCATGTCGACCTGGCCCCTGAGCTAGGTCGAACCCAGCCCCCTGGCTGGCCTGGTCTGTGTTTGGTCGATTTTCTGAGCCTTGCCTTGTCACTAGGGCTAGGTGTCAGCTCCTGGTTGGTATCTCCTTCAAACGAACGGCTATTATTAAACCAAGCTCCATCGACGGTCCTAATCAACTCACAAACTCTATAAAAAGGACCTAAGACTCACCCTAATTCACACAAACAAAAATGGAGATGAGACCGTCATGCTGCTAAGGAGAGACTAGGAGTAGCCGTCAGAAATTGAGAGACAATTAGGAGATAATTCGAAAGCTTAAAGCAACGTCAATTAAATCAAAACAACGCCTACAACAAAGGATAGCATCTCCAAATTCAGAATTCAGATTCCTGAATTGAAGAATCGTCATACGTTGTAAGTAGAGTGCTATTCCGATGTGAATAAATAATTGTGTTGTGATTTGTGTAAAGTGAGAAATGGAATTGTGGCGATAATAGTCTATATTTGTATGTTGCTTTGATTCTAAACGATTTGGAATTGTTGTGGTATAACGATTGGATATTTGCAAGTATGAGATTTATGTTGGAAGTTAACAACTACATGTTTGTAATGGTTTAATTTAGATTCATGCAAGTATATGATTCATGTTAACAATCGTATGTTGTGGTAGTTTATTTGGGATTCATGCAAGTATATGATTCACCATTATGCTAATATGATGTACATACTTATATGACCACTGTTAGTGTGTAATTGGGTTCAACTAAGTACTATGGTTTATATGAATTTATGTTGAATTGGCATCGTGATTCAAGTGTAAAACCATGCTTTTGGATTAGAGACAAAAGTAAGCATCTTTATGAACATGACTAAACTATGTTTGGTGTTATGCCTAGTTGAAAACATGTTTTGGGCCTATGTTGTTATCAAAATCATATGGTGATATATGTGACACATAATTAAGTTAGATTTACATTCTAATTGCAAGTTTACATGAATAGACTAAAAACATGATTTCTGTTTAGGTATGTTTATGCCATGATTATATGAATAGAATGGTTCATGTTTAGGTATGTTTATGCCATGATTATATGAATAGAATGATTCATGTTTAAGTATTGTTTATGCCATGATTATATGCTATTACAATACAAGTTCACATGTGCCTAATTCATGTTAATTGAATCGTTATGTTGCAAGTCCATGCGTTCACACTCCCCTTTTTATGTTACCTTATAAACACCATGTTATAAGCCTCCCCTTTTCATATGGCTAAGTTGGGTTTAAATGTTAAACCCAACATATCTTATATTGTAGCGAATGTGTAAAACGGGGGTAATGACGTTTGGGTTAAAATATAGAACATATGTGTTGGCATGTTTGACGCATGCCAACAACCTTGAAAAACAATTAAGTGGTATAAATAAATTTTACCCAATAAAGATGAATTTGAATAATGGGCCGCAAATATTTACATATAAAAAGAAAAGAGACAAAATATGTAAATTTAGAGAATACGATGTGTTTAACCCGACGTTGGATTGAGTTGTGATGTAAACCTGCCCGGAACCGCCCGGCTGTCCAATAGTCACAACAATACCTATCCAATGTGGGTGGTTAAACACGGAGCCCAATAAAGACCCGAGGTTAGACTGAGTTGTGGCGTAAGACTGCCCGGACCCAACCGGCAACAGGCAGCCACAACAATACCTGTCTAATGTGAGAGGTCAAGGCTTTAATAAGACAATTAAGGCTGAGTTAGGATTGATAGGATTAAGTAAATTGAATTAATACTTAATCAAAATGGAACATGCTAAACTATACAGACTGATTGGGGGTTAGGTTTACAAAACACTTAACCAACTTAGCATGTTGGCTAGAAATAGAAAACCTAGTAGCGGGGGACCCTTTTCTGCAGTAACCCTACAAGGAGTATCAGGATACCCTGAACTAGGCAGGGCGGGGCACGATTACTGGGCTAACTGTAAGAGGTCAAATCGACGGCGGTGGTGCAGCAGTGTAGGTTCTAACGCGGTGCGGGCGTGCACACACTCCGGCGCAGAAAAATAAGGCACTGGGCACCAGTAGTATACCTGTGCATTCTAGAATTGTGTCGGGCCGCCACCATGGGACTTGATACACCCCATGGTAGGACCAGCATTGGTAACTACCACAACGGGGGCCGTAAGACACATGTAACTATGCGAGTAGGAGCCGATCATCAGAAATGGATCACTTCACCCTGATTATGGGGTGCCGGTTGGGAACTAGTTTATATGGGTACAGAGATTAATATGGGGTACGATAGTATATTCGACTCTAGACAACTTAACTTAGTTTATGGTGCTTTCCCATTTCCAGTTTATACTTATCATACCCAGTTCTTTATTCATAGACTGAATAGTCCTAGACTTACTCAGGCTTTATGTCTGACTCTACTTTTCTTTCGTCTTCTTTTCTTTCGTTCCCCCCCCCCCCCTCCCCCCAGGTCCACAGGGAGGGAATACCGCAGCTTGACCAGCTTTCACATCCAGCTTGAAGAGAAAGAATGCATTGCTTGGATCTTTTCCGTTTTGGACTATGGCTTTGGAAAGCAATTAAGGGACTTATGCAGTTTATTTATGTTTTCTTTATGCTTCTTTAAATAATGTAATCAAGACAGTTATGAAGATGTTATGTTTTTGGAAGAATTGTAAGACAATTATGGCATGGTTTGTGTAACACGTATTTTGTTGAAATAAAAGTTGTTGTTGTTTTCCGCTGTTCAAAAATATGTGTTCTTATATCTGTCTTGTATATCTGTGACTTATACTTATAAACCTCCACCAAAATTAGGGCATTCCCTTTGAGAGTGACCCTAACGGAGGTGGGGTGTTTCACTTGGTATCAGAGCATAGGTGAAACGACCCGCAAATCCGTGCTACCTGAGTTGACTAAATACACCACACGTCCAACCCAAATAACACAGAAATACGACTCATTATTAGAAAGAAGTTAGAGGAGGAGAAATAGAAAGAAAGAAATATTAGAATAGAAGAAAATTTGAGATCACAAACTCACAGCGGAACGAATAAAATATATTATATAACATAAGCTTTGAAATACAAATTTGTTTGGTACATATATACATACCATCATCAGAGTACACAAAACATTTGATCCAGCGGAAGTAACTCTAAATAACTAACGTTGAAGCCTCCTGCTTCAAGCTCCTCCAAGTGTATCTGTAAAAGCCTGAAACACTTGACTGCCCGTACAAATTTGGGCACCCAAGAGTTTAGGGAAAACAAAATAAAATAAACTCTGGGTCAGTCATGGGACTGGTGTGAGTAAACTCCAACCACTTGTTTAACTTTCAAAAATCCCTTTCGAAAGAAAAGATAATAGTAAGACCAGCCCACACATAAACATGGACGGTTTTTACCTTACTATAACCCAAAACACTTTGATATCAAATCCAGTGATATTATAATAATGTCTACATCAAGTAAATAACCAAATAGTAGAACGCTTGCATCTCACGCTCCACATATATAGTATATAATCAAAAACCGCATGGCGCTTATTGGAGATTGGATTTCCAACATGACAAGGTATGGGACCACCTTCCGATGATGTATCTCTAGAGGCGAATACACCTGGGTTCAACAAGAACATCTTGTAACCCGGCCCACACATGACCGACCACTCATTTCGCTTGAGTGTATCGAATGTATATCACCAACGGTTGGACTCAAACCACCGTTCCCGAATGGGCAGAATCGAAAGATTTAGAAACAAAAGGAATTTCTCTAGATAGGTGATTATACACCCTAATGGGTGCGACCCACATAGCCATGCTGCCTGCCCGATTTTTGTCCTTTCCCGGTTGTTGAGGCCTGAGGCTACGCATACTTACCATTCCTTGATAGCACAATTACTTTGAATGCCACATCGTCAGATCCGTTAATCACTAGTTGAGTTTGCACAAATATTCTGGATATTATGCTAAGGGATAAATCCGTTGCAACCATATATATTCATACAGACCAACCCATTTGATCATTGGAAATACTCTGTCAGACATTCGTCCATTTACGTTCGTTCTGGGATTGAACGAAACCGAAGGCACTATTTCTATAAATAGAAAAGCCCTTGCACTTTACTCCGTCTTCAATATATTCAGCATACTTGGTTCGCAACGCTTATGCCGATACGGAGTGGTTCTTCGGATAATAATCCAACCGGTCTCTCCATATTGACAACGATGGTCAAAACTTCGATAGTCTGTGATTTAACTATCGAATAAAAACAAGTGTTCATCCAACATATCAAACAAATCACTGGGCCCTTTAATTAATATTTCATTAATTAAATCTCTTCTCCATTTCCTTATCAATATTTGTTAACCAAATATTTCAATAATCAATCTTGGCCCTTTACGCTATTTTTGATTTCGTTTCCTTATCGAATTCTATATATATCGATATATAAATTTCTAATTGTCAAATTTCTTTAAAATATTCTAACTCCTTAAATTCCCGGAAAAATTCGCCATAACCTCCCCTGTATCGGGAGCATCGGGAAATTTCAAATAGCATCCCGGTATCTTCCAATCTCAAAAAGAAAAAGAAAAAGCCAAGCGGCTTGCCGATACGGCGCATAAAACTCATATATGAATTAAACATGTACCTTATTGTCGAGCACATACATTATATACTTTATATACTTCATACACCTCATCCCATACCTGTCTAACACCTGTTCACCTGTTTTCAATTCAATTCAATAACATCTAATCGTTTGAATTCAGTTTCGCCCATTTATTCCTTAAATCGGCCATTTGGCCTATTTCACTTCTTGGTTGAACATAACATGTTTAAACAAAATGTTTAACTCGTTCATAACCAAATTGAATTTCAATTTCAATTCTAGTTTCCCTTTTCCATTTTGAATATAAATTTCAAATCGAATTAACTCATTTGAGGTCCAATATCAATTCAACATCTCATTCACTAATTACTATTCGAATTAGTTAATTCTATTCAATAATCAAAAATCTGATTTCTGTTTCAAAAATCAATTCGTTACTCCACCTGAGTTCACATATATTTTATAACTCAAATATGAAATTTTCTAAATAGAAATTTCGGATTTTTCCCGCTTAAAATCCTTTTATAACATTAAATAAACCATGATGGTTTTAAAACGATTCTGGCGCTGCTTTTCTGAAAATTTGATTTTGATATAACTCAAAATCTATACGACGAAATTCATATTTTTCTCTTTCATTAGAAAACTATTATCAAACCGGTCCTGACGTTTCTTGTTTCGAAGAATTCCGACTTCAATTGCGTTCTGTATATTCAATTGAAGTTCGAATCGCTATTTTTCGAACTGCAGCGCTGCGGCGAGTTCGTTTAATTATAATTATATATATATAACTTTAAAACTTCTTTAAAATGAATTCAACTTCATTTTAACTCTATTTGAATTCCTTTATTCGAATTCTTTTGAATTCAAATTTTATTTTAATTCCTTGAATTCAAATTCTATTTTTCATTCTAATCTCGTCTATTCAAATTCTATTTGAACTTCTATTTGAATTTCTAATATTCAATCCCCTTTTAAAAATTCAAATATTTAAACTCCCTTTTAAAATTCAAATGTTATACTCAAATTTCATTTGAGTTGTATATTTAAAAATTTCATTTCACATTCTATTCTGAAATTTCATTTTAAATTCCAATTCCATGCTTGTATTTCTATTTCTGAATTATCAAATGATAATTCTTTTTACTTCATTTATAACTTCGTTATAAAAGAATTATTTATAAACTTCGTTTAAAAAGAACTACTTGTTTTATTTTCAAAAAAAAACAAGTTTATATTTTTATTCCATTTAAAAATTCAAATTATATTTAAAAATAGAATTTCCCCTTTTTAAATTTCCAATATCCTTTTTACGATATTTTTAAATATCATTACTTAAGCCCAGTGATAAAACACACAAAGCAACCAATTGTTTATTTTTCTAACACATCATATATAACAATATATATGCAAACAAATAAACAAACAGATAATATATTTTTGAGGAATCCAGTTGGATTCCTCCAACCTGTTTTCCTGCATCCACAGATGTTAGCACATAAATAATACCCATTCTGCTTCGTGGCAGAATATCGCGGTATAGAAGGTCATCCACTAATCATAGCGTGGGGCGTATAGGGTAATCATCCGCTATGAAACTGCGGGCATCCGCTAATGAGACTGCGGGAATCCAACCAATCAATCAACCCAATATATATATATATAGCCTAAATAACTAATATATATATAAAACAACCATAAAACATCCACACAAGCAACAGACAATTATTTTTAATGAAATAAAAATAATTATAAATAAAGGTGAGTGAGATTTACTCACCAGAATTTCCTTTGCTGAATGTCTCGTGGAAATTCAGATCTTACGGCTTCGAATCGCCTCGAATGAGTTTTATCGTGCTCCTATGAATATTTATTTAACGATCAATATTTCAATTACGCATAAATAAATGTCATATGTATATATATATATCCATTTCCCATTTAATTAAATCACCAAATTGTTTTAATTAAATATCCAACTCCTTTTATTTATTTTGAGTTTGAAATCTAAATCAAACTAATATGGTTTAAATAAAAGAATCAAAACTAACTAACTTATTAATTATATAAATTTATTTGCTTTTTATATCATAAATTCCTAACTGCCTTATTTATTTATTTTTTCTTCAAATAAATAAAACTAAATCTGAAAGGAAAATACCTTAATCTTGTTAAATTCATTCTTCTTCCTCAATACACTACTGCCGAACGGAGACTCCCATCCTCAGAACTAGAACTGCGAGCTACCACTACATTGATGAACTCCAGGGAGCAACTCGCGATCCCCCAGAATACCGATACCACCACCTCCATGCTGCTCCACCGAACGCTGCTCCTCCCGATCCCCCCCGAGTTTGCCAACATCGCAACTTTCCCCATCAGTCGAGCCTGGCTCGAAACCCTAATCCGAATCGCCATCGGTTCTCAGCCCTAACCCTGGTCCCCTAGATTGCAATTTCCGATCTCGTACCCATTGTCCGTGCTTCCATCGAGGTTGCGACCCCTCAGCTTGTCGTTAGGATTGAAGAAAGGGTACCCGAATTTTGAAAATAGGATTCGATTTGATTTGGGGGGTTTTGCGGCCATTTATATTTTTTCGTTTGTTTTTCTGTTGAACGAAGGAATTGGAGTCGCGGTGGTTTATATAAGCAACAGAAGGGAGACAACGAGTACTGGCCATTAAAATGGCTGTCTGCTTGCTTCGAGTTTGGGGAGCAGGAATTTGTGCTCGAAAATAACATGTCTGCCTATAATTGAAGATAGGTCGGCTGTTATATATATATATTTTTTTTTTTTTTTTTTACTTTGATTTGATTTTTAATTAATATATCCTACCAAAATATCTCGTGGTCTTTTACTCTAAATTTTGAACCGTAATTTAATCGTAACGACTGATGTTCCAAATGTTATCCACTATTCTGAGTACAACGAAACTGATTATATAATTTAATTTGAATGTAACATAAAATAATCATATTAAATCAATTTAAATTCAAAACAAATAAATATAACAAATAATTGCAATTATCATTGTTCATATTTAAATCGTATATATACATTGATCATCTAAACTGTTTCGATTCAATTTTACCTTTAAATTAAATTGTTTAGTTCTCGTATCTCGATAATTATCAAATTAAGTCGTATTTCGATTATTTAATCGATAATCGAATAAAATACCATTTATATTATAAGTTCAATATTTAAAACTATATTAAATATTTAAAATTAATCGACGAAAAATCCGGGTCGTTACATTCTTTCCCCCTTAAAATAATTTCGTCCTCGAAATTGCTAAGGGTACAAATCCATTTCTTTCCCACATCTCACTTATGTTGAAACTCAACTTCTCATATTTCAACAAATTAACTCCATCCAAAACTTTTGGTCTTCCTTCATTTGATTCGAATGATCTACGATCAATCCACTTATATCCAATCTATGTTCTATTAAACCAATCCAAATTGATTCTAGTCGATTGATTCACTTCAATCCATTTAACGTGTTTAAATTTTAATTCCAGAATTCAAATCCCAGGGTTTTCATTTCAAATTCTTCTGAAATCACATAAATGTATACTTATATTTATTCTCATCTCAATTCAAAACATTTGAATTTTCAATCTACTTGTTTTCTTTCAAAACAAATTTCCATCAAAAACTTTCTAAGGTAGCAACCTATCACTTAGAACTCGGAAATGAACACTGATGATGTTGCAATCATCATCAGAATAATTTCCCAGCGACTGAAGTGAGTTCAGTGCTTTAAAAATTTTAAAATCCATTAAAAATGATTTTCTTTCAAATCCCTTTAAAACAAATCTATATTATTTTAATATACTTTGAAAAATAAATTTCAACTTCCCAGGATTTTGAATTCTCAATTCTGGTTTGAACTTAATTCTAATTCATCTCATTTGTATATATAATTTCTATACAAATTCTATTTGGTTATAAATAACCATTCTAAATTTATAATCTCATTTGATTATAATCCTAACAATCAACACATCCATATATTATAATAATTTCAGAAAAATATTCTTTCTATATCAAAAATAGAATTTTGGGTAAAATTATTTCATTTACCCACTTAAAAACAATATCGTGTTCAATCTCCTGTTCAAGTGTTCAGAAACTCCTATCGACGTCGTGGCGTCCCACGATTCGACCAGAATTCATAAACCACTCAACAGACTAGCCAACACAATATAAAACAATTTTATATCAATTAACAAATACGCTCTCTCGTATATACACTCAACTCATTCTAGGGTACTGCTGACCCTATCTCTAATGAGCACATGCCACACAAGCCTAGGTGTTCGCTCAACCTAAGCTCTGATACCAACTGAAACGACCCGCAAATCCGTGCTACCTGAGTTGACTAAATACACCACACGTCCAACCCAAATAACACAGAAATACGACTCATTATTAGAAAGAAGTTAGAGGAGGAGAAATAGAAAGAAAGAAATATTAGAATAGAAGAAAATTTGAGATCACAAACTCACAGCGGAACGAATAAAATATATTATATAACATAAGCTTTGAAATACAAATTTGTTTGGTACATATATACATACCATCATCAGAGTACACAAAACATTTGATCCAGCGGAAGTAACTCTAAATAACTAACGTTGAAGCCTCCTGCTTCAAGCTCCTCCAAGTGTATCTGTAAAAGCCTGAAACACTTGACTGCCCGTACAAATTTGGGCACCCAAGAGTTTAGGGAAAACAAAATAAAATAAACTCTGGGTCAGTCATGGGACTGGTGTGAGTAAACTCCAACCACTTGTTTAACTTTCAAAAATCCCTTTCGAAAGAAAAGATAATAGTAAGACCAGCCCACACATAAACATGGACGGTTTTTACCTTACTATAACCCAAAACACTTTGATATCAAATCCAGTGATATTATAATAATGTCTACATCAAGTAAATAACCAAATAGTAGAACGCTTGCATCTCACGCTCCACATATATAGTATATAATCAAAAACCGCATGGCGCTTATTGGAGATTGGATTTCCAACATGACAAGGTATGGGACCACCTTCCGATGATGTATCTCTAGAGGCGAATACACCTGGGTTCAACAAGAACATCTTGTAACCCGGCCCACACATGACCGACCACTCATTTCGCTTGAGTGTATCGAATGTATATCACCAACGGTTGGACTCAAACCACCGTTCCCGAATGGGCAGAATCGATAGATTTAGAAACAAAAGGAATTTCTCTAGATAGGTGATTATACACCCTAATGGGTGCGACCCACATAGCCATGCTGCCTGCCCGATTTTTGTCCTTTCCCGGTTGTTGAGGCCTGAGGCTACGCATACTTACCATTCCTTGATAGCACAATTACTTTGAATGCCACATCGTCAGATCCGTTAATCACTAGTTGAGTTTGCACAAATATTCTGGATATTATGCTAAGGGATAAATCCGTTGCAACCATATATATTCATACAGACCAACCCATTTGATCATTGGAAATACTCTGTCAGACATTCGTCCATTTACGTTCGTTCTGGGATTGAACGAAACCGAAGGCACTATTTCTATAAATAGAAAAGCCCTTGCACTTTACTCCGTCTTCAATATATTCAGCATACTTGGTTCGCAACGCTTATGCCGATACGGAGTGGTTCTTCGGATAATAATCCAACCGGTCTCTCCATATTGACAACGATGGTCAAAACTTCGATAGTCTGTGATTTAACTATCGAATAAAAACAAGTGTTCATCCAACATATCAAACAAATCACTGGGCCCTTTAATTAATATTTCATTAATTAAATCTCTTCTCCATTTCCTTATCAATATTTGTTAACCAAATATTTCAATAATCAATCTTGGCCCTTTACGCTATTTTTGATTTCGTTTCCTTATCGAATTCTATATATATCGATATATAAATTTCTAATTGTCAAATTTCTTTAAAATATTCTAACTCCTTAAATTCCCGGAAAAATTCGCCATAACCTCCCCTGTATCGGGAGCATCGGGAAATTTCAAATAGCATCCCGGTATCTTCCAATCTCAAAAAGAAAAAGAAAAAGCCAAGCGGCTTGCCGATACGGCGCATAAAACTCATATATGAATTAAACATGTACCTTATTGTCGAGCACATACATTATATACTTTATATACTTCATACACCTCATCCCATACCTGTCTAACACCTGTTCACCTGTTTTCAATTCAATTCAATAACATCTAATCGTTTGAATTCAGTTTCGCCCATTTATTCCTTAAATCGGCCATTTGGCCTATTTCACTTCTTGGTTGAACATAACATGTTTAAACAAAATGTTTAACTCGTTCATAACCAAATTGAATTTCAATTTCAATTCTAGTTTCCCTTTTCCATTTTGAATATAAATTTCAAATCGAATTAACTCATTTGAGGTCCAATATCAATTCAACATCTCATTCACTAATTACTATTCGAATTAGTTAATTCTATTCAATAATCAAAAATCTGATTTCTGTTTCAAAAATCAATTCGTTACTCCACCTGAGTTCACATATATTTTATAACTCAAATATGAAATTTTCTAAATAGAAATTTCGGATTTTTTCCCGCTTAAAATCCTTTTATAACATTAAATAAACCATGATGGTTTTAAAACGATTCTGGCGCTGCTTTTCTGAAAATTTGATTTTGATATAACTCAAAATCTATACGACGAAATTCATATTTTTCTCTTTCATTAGAAAACTATTATCAAACCGGTCCTGACGTTTCTTGTTTCGAAGAATTCCGACTTCAATTGCGTTCTGTATATTCAATTGAAGTTCGAATCGCTATTTTTCGAACTGCAGCGCTGCGGCGAGTTCGTTTAATTATAATTATATATATATAACTTTAAAACTTCTTTAAAATGAATTCAACTTCATTTTAACTCTATTTGAATTCCTTTATTCGAATTCTTTTGAATTCAAATTTTATTTTAATTCCTTGAATTCAAATTCTATTTTTCATTCTAATCTCGTCTATTCAAATTCTATTTGAACTTCTATTTGAATTTCTAATATTCAATCCCCTTTTAAAAATTCAAATATTTAAACTCCCTTTTAAAATTCAAATGTTATACTCAAATTTCATTTGAGTTGTATATTTAAAAATTTCATTTCACATTCTATTCTGAAATTTCATTTTAAATTCCAATTCCATGCTTGTATTTCTATTTCTGAATTATCAAATGATAATTCTTTTTACTTCATTTATAACTTCGTTATAAAAGAATTATTTATAAACTTCGTTTAAAAAGAACTACTTGTTTTATTTTCAAAAAAAAACAAGTTTATATTTTTATTCCATTTAAAAATTCAAATTATATTTAAAAATAGAATTTCCCCTTTTTAAATTTCCAATATCCTTTTTACGATATTTTTAAATATCATTACTTAAGCCCAGTGATAAAACACACAAAGCAACCAATTGTTTATTTTTCTAACACATCATATATAACAATATATATGCAAACAAATAAACAAACAGATAATATATTTTTGAGGAATCCAGTTGGATTCCTCCAACCTGTTTTCCTGCATCCACAGATGTTAGCACATAAATAATACCCATTCTGCTTCGTGGCAGAATATCGCGGTATAGAAGGTCATCCACTAATCATAGCGTGGGGCGTATAGGGTAATCATCCGCTATGAAACTGCGGGCATCCGCTAATGAGACTGCGGGAATCCAACCAATCAATCAACCCAATATATATATATATAGCCTAAATAACTAATATATATATAAAACAACCATAAAACATCCACACAAGCAACAGACAATTATTTTTAATGAAATAAAAATAATTATAAATAAAGGTGAGTGAGATTTACTCACCAGAATTTCCTTTGCTGAATGTCTCGTGGAAATTCAGATCTTACGGCTTCGAATCGCCTCGAATGAGTTTTATCGTGCTCCTATGAATATTTATTTAACGATCAATATTTCAATTACGCATAAATAAATGTCATATGTATATATATATATCCATTTCCCATTTAATTAAATCACCAAATTGTTTTAATTAAATATCCAACTCCTTTTATTTATTTTGAGTTTGAAATCTAAATCAAACTAATATGGTTTAAATAAAAGAATCAAAACTAACTAACTTATTAATTATATAAATTTATTTGCTTTTTATATCATAAATTCCTAACTGCCTTATTTATTTATTTTTTTCTTCAAATAAATAAAACTAAATCTGAAAGGAAAATACCTTAATCTTGTTAAATTCATTCTTCTTCCTCAATACACTACTGCCGAACGGAGACTCCCATCCTCAGAACTAGAACTGCGAGCTACCACTACATTGATGAACTCCAGGGAGCAACTCGCGATCCCCCAGAATACCGATACCACCACCTCCATGCTGCTCCACCGAACGCTGCTCCTCCCGATCCCCCCCGAGTTTGCCAACATCGCAACTTTCCCCATCAGTCGAGCCTGGCTCGAAACCCTAATCCGAATCGCCATCGGTTCTCAGCCCTAACCCTGGTCCCCTAGATTGCAATTTCCGATCTCGTACCCATTGTCCGTGCTTCCATCGAGGTTGCGACCCCTCAGCTTGTCGTTAGGATTGAAGAAAGGGTACCCGAATTTTGAAAATAGGATTCGATTTGATTTGGGGGGTTTTGCGGCCATTTATATTTTTTCGTTTGTTTTTCTGTTGAACGAAGGAATTGGAGTCGCGGTGGTTTATATAAGCAACAGAAGGGAGACAACGAGTACTGGCCATTAAAATGGCTGTCTGCTTGCTTCGAGTTTGGGGAGCAGGAATTTGTGCTCGAAAATAACATGTCTGCCTATAATTGAAGATAGGTCGGCTGTTATATATATATATATATATTTTTTTTTTTTTTTTACTTTGATTTGATTTTTAATTAATATATCCTACCAAAATATCTCGTGGTCTTTTACTCTAAATTTTGAACCGTAATTTAATCGTAACGACTGATGTTCCAAATGTTATCCACTATTCTGAGTACAACGAAACTGATTATGTAATTTAATTTGAATGTAACATAAAATAATCATATTAAATCAATTTAAATTCAAAACAAATAAATATAACAAATAATTGCAATTATCATTGTTCATATTTAAATCGTATATATACATTGATCATCTAAACTGTTTCGATTCAATTTTACCTTTAAATTAAATTGTTTAGTTCTCGTATCTCGATAATTATCAAATTAAGTCGTATTTCGATTATTTAATCGATAATCGAATAAAATACCATTTATATTATAAGTTCAATATTTAAAACTATATTAAATATTTAAAATTAATCGACGAAAAATCCGGGTCGTTACAATAGGTTTACCAGATAAGATAAAAGTTTTGAAAATTTATTTTCAAAGGAAAAATTAAAGAAGCATTTTTAAAGATAAAATACTATATTTAAAAAAAAAAGGCAAAGTCCCCCAAAGCCATAGGTACTATCTTTTATCCTTCATTTTGAATCTTTCCTTTTTGTTTTAGCATGTCCGAAGAACTTAACTTGCCAGAGGGTATACCAATACCTAGTTGGTTTAGACGATTCTTAGAAGCAAGGGCCACTCAGCCAGGTCCTACCGTTCCTCCTCCCCCAGCTGCAGGAAATCATCCAGCTGCAGCAGCACCTCTTCCTCCACCTCCTCCACGGGGAAACACTTTTGCTAAGATATGTAAAGATTTTAAAGCTATGGGAGGAAAGGACTTTCATGGAACTGAGTCCTTCGTGGCAGCTAGGAATTGGCTAAAGGAAACCGAGGACTTATTCGTCATCTTTGAGGTAGAAGATAGGCAGAAGGTACAACTGGCAGTGTGGCTACTAAAAGGTGAGGCTTCCTACTGGTGGGAAGTCACTAATGCAGAAAGACCAGTGGAAACATGGGAGGACTTTAGGGCAAGGTTCGAGGCTAAATTTCTCTCAGAAGCTGAAAGGAGTCTTCAGTTGGAAAAATTCTTATTTCTTAAGCAAGGGAATATGACAGTCAAAGAGTATGTTAACCAGTTTGATCAGCTGGCTAGGTTCGGACTGGACCTAGTCAACACCCCGCACAAGAAGGCTCTTCGCTTTGTCAAGGGGTTGAATGAGCCATTACACAGTTTGGCCATGACCCATATACCCATGGGAGCTACGTATGAAAGGTTGGTGCAGATGGCATTGCTGAACGAAGAAGAGAAGGGCAAGAAGGAGACAAAGGCAGAAAGCTCTCAAGGGAAGAAAGAGGGTTTATAGCCTAAGAAGACAGACTTTAAGAAGGGCGGGAAAGACAACAAAGAGAAGAGGAAGTGTAATTTCTGTGGCAAAGTGGGGCACTTAGTGAAAGATTGCCGGAAAAAGAAGGCCAAGATGAATGGCGGGTGCTTTTCTTGCGGTGAGACAGGCCACATGGCTAAGGATTGCCCGAAGAAACGAGGACAGGGGCAGAGGGCTGGATCCACCTCAGGGGCTCAGGTTCATGTGCTAGAGGCGCCACCTCTGCAACAGCGAGGTATAAATACTTCTATAGAAAGTGTAGTTTATCTTTATGATCACCCAGTTCGCACTTTATTTGATTCTGGCGCATCACACTCCTTTATCTCGTCTGCTTTAGTAGAATCTCTACACCTAGAAACTAGTATGGTAGAGGACCCCTTAATTGTTTCAAACCCAATTGGGGGCCCAGCTCATTTGTCTATGATCTGTGTGGGATTTAAAATTTCTATTCTAAGCGTAGAATTTAGATGTAGTGCCTTTGTTTTGGGCTTCTCGGGATATGGTTTGATTTTGGGCATGGATTGGCTATCCAGTAATGGTGCCATCCTGGATTGTGAGAAAAGGGTGGTTAGGCTTCTGACCCAACTCGGTAACACTCTGGAAATTACTTGTAATCCCTCGTATGCGGTTATGCTTAGTTATCTTGAATCGCTAGATGCCTCTGTTGAAAGTTTGCAATCGGTTAGAGTGGTCCGGGAATATCCGGATGTCTTCGAAGAGGTGAACGGATTGCCTCCGAAGCGGGAGATAGACTTCCGCATATATCTTGTAGATAATGCAAAGCCCGTTGCGTTGCCCGTTAAACACATGGCTCCACGGGAAAGGAAAGAGCTCAGTAAACAAATTAAAGAGCTTCTAGAGAAGGGGTTCATTAGAAGGAGCATTTCAGAATGGGGCGCTCCAGTGGTGTTCGCTACAAAGGCGGATGGTTCACTCCGTCTATGTGTTGACTATAGGGAGCTCAATAAGCTAACGAAAAAGAATAGGCACCCTCTCCCCAGAATCGACGATCTGTTTGATCAACTTGTAGGAGCGTCTGTTTTCTCCCAACTCGATTTGGCGACCGATTTTCATCAGCTAAGGGTGGCTGAAGATAGTATCGATAAGACAGCATTCAGAACCCCAGACGGCTTCTTTGAATGGCTTGTCATGCCTTTTGGCTTGACAAATGCACCCGCTTACTTCGTGGACTTGATGAGTAGGGTGTTTAGAGAATTCCTCAACAAGTTCGTAGTGGTCTTCGTAGACGATATCCTTATCTTCTCAAAGAGTGAAGAAGAACATGCTCAGCACTTAAGGGCATTCATGGAAACTCTGCGAGTCCATCAGCTAAAAGCCAAATTCTCCAAATGCCACTTTTGGAGAGAGGAAGTAAGATTTCTTGGGCACATAGTATCCAAGGAAGGATTAGCAGTAGACCCGGCTAAGGTAGTAGCGGTGCAGGATTGGAAGACACCAAAGAACGCAACAGAGGTCCGAAGCTTTCTCGGGTTAGCAGGCTTCTATCGGAAATTCATCAGAGACTTTGCAAAGATATCAGCTCCGCTCACAAAGTTGACCAAGAAGAATCTAGTGTTCAATTGGGACTTGGATTGCGAGTTTGTTTTCCAACGACTGAAAAGGGCTCTTACAATAGCCCCAGTTTTAACGTTGCCAGATGGAAGCAAGATGTTCACAGTTTATACAGATGCATGTGGGACAGGGCTAGGCGCCGTCTTAATGCAAGAAGGAAGGTAGTAGCTTATGGTGGGAGACAATTGAAAGTGCATGAAAAGAACTACCCGACCCACGATCTTGAGTTAGCCGCCATCGTCTTTGCACTCAAGTCTTGGCGACACTATCTCCTAGGTGAGAAATTCGAACTTTAAACTGACCATAAATCGTTGAAATATCTTTTCTCGCAGAAAGATCTTAACTTGAGGCAACAGAGATGGATGGAGTTTCTTGCCTCGTACGATTTCGAGATCTCCTACACTCCGGGCAAAGGCAACGTAGTGGCAGACGCGTTGAGCCGAAAGAAACTAACCCTAAGCCCGTTGTTTGTTGAAAGACAAAGCCTAGAGTTTATAGCCAGCTTTGACTTTAGGCCCTCCTCCGATTTTATACCAGGCTTGCTAGCATCTCTCGAAGTACGCCCGACTTTAGTGGACTCAATAGGGACAGCACAACGAGAAGACCCTCAGCTTGTGGAGACGATTGATAGGCTAATTAGGGGTGAGACTTCAAGTCACCTCAACAGATACTCCATCGACGATAAGGGTTGGCTAAGGCGAGACGGAAGACTATGCGTCCCACAGACAAGGGATTTAGTAAAGAAGGTTCTCGAGGAAGCACACCACTCCAAGATGACGATACATCCGGGCGGGGATAAAATGTACAAGGACATAAAGAGAACTTTCTTTTGGAACGGCATGAAGAAGGACGTGGCAGATTTCGTTTCTAAGTGTATGGTGTGCCAACAGGTTAAGGCGGAACAAAAAAAGCCTGGCGGTCTGCTCCATCCTCTAGAGGTCCCGCAGTGGAAGTGGGATAGCATCTCAATGGACTTCATTGATGGGCTGCCTAAATCTAGGAGAGGCAACACTAGCATTTGGGTAATAGTGGATAGGCTTACTAAAAGCGCCCACTTTTTACCTGTCAAAAGTAAAAGAACTGCCTCATCCCTAGCATCTCTTTACCTCAAGGAAATTGTTCGACTCCATGGAATACCATCCAGCATTGTTAGTGACCGAGACCCTATCTTCACAAGTGAGTTTTGGCGGAGTCTGCAAGAAGCGGTAGGCACACAGTTATGCTTGAGCACAGCCTATCATCCCCAAACCGACGGCCAAACAGAAAGAGTGAACAGAGTTTTGGTGGACCTTTTAAGACTGTGCGTCCTTGACTTCGGAGGGACGTGGGAAGACCATCTTCCTTTGGTGGAATTTTCCTACAACAACAGCTACCAAGCCACCATCGGAATGGCGCCCTTCGAAGCTTTATATGGAAGACCGTGTCGATCGCCCACTTGTTGGTGTGAGTCTACTGATAAGCTCATACTTGGACCAGATATGATCCGAGAGACTTCAGAAAAAGTAGACTTAATACGAAGAAGAATGAAGACAGCCCAAGACAGACAAAAATCCTACGCCGACAAGAGGAGGACCGACCTTGAATTTGAGGTTGGGGACAGAGTTTTTCTTAAGGTATCCCCACTAAGGAACGTTGTTCATTTTGGAACCACAGGAAAGCTAGCACCAAGGTTCGTAGGACCATTTCCTATTATTGAGAAAATTGGGAAAATGGCCTATAGATTAGAGCTACCCGAAAAATTGGCCGGAGTTCACAACGTCTTTCATGTTTCACATCTCCGAAAATGTCTACATGAATCTGCTGAAGTAGTAGAGCCAAACATCCTAGAAGAAGCTGAAGTGGAACGCGAAGCAACCGTGAGGAAAGTTCCAACCCGCATATTAGGAACAGAAATGAAGAAGCTACGCAACCGCGAAGTCAAGCTCGTCAAAGTTCAGTGGAGCGACACCGAGGGAGACGCAACTTGGGAAACTGAAGCTAGAATACGCGCAGCCTACCCTTTTCTTTTCGAGGGTACATCTTTGATCTTTCTTTTTCCTTAAGTTGCGCTTTTATCTATCTTTTTAGGTATACCTCCTCGACCCTATCTTTTAGGTAGAAACTCTTTGGATGAAAACATGTAATTGAAACATGTTATGGATGATGGTTGCAAGTGGTTGCAAGTGATTGCTAGTGGTTGCTCGTAGTTGCATATACACACATAATCTAGGTTTTAGATCGGCTCAGTCACTTCATATTGCATATGCATAAATGTATTTATATTCGTATATGGTTGAAGTTTAATGTGTTGTCATATGGATGTTGCATTTGTATGAATGATTGTGCACTCATGTAGAATCATGAATAGGAGAATTTGCATACATAATGGATTCATGGCACTTACATAATTTGCATTAAGGAGGTCAACTGAATCAGTAGACCGCCTGATTTTACATTAGATAAGTACATGTACACACACACTTCACATATGATCATGAAGCATTAGAAGTCTTTTAAGGACAATGGATACTCGTGTTTGGTGAATGAGTAGATGGATGTTTGGACGTTAGGATGTACATTCTTCCTGAACTTGAAGATTTCGGGGACGAAATCCTTTTAAGTGGGGGAGAATGTAACACCCCGTGTATTCTATAACAGTGAAATTCACAAATTAAAGTATAACTAATTTCAAAACAAAGAATTAAGGGAAACGGGATACGCCATTGCGTTCGTCTCGGAATTCTGCTTGGGATAGAGTCCGAGTTTGCGTGAAACGGACTCCGTATGAAGAAGATATAGCCTCCGGAAGTTTCAGAATTCAGTTTAAAATTCAAACAGACCAAAACAGCTCAGAAAAACCAATTTAAAATTCAAAATCGGGCCGGATAGGCCAGGGCGGGAATTTCCCGCCCAAGGCACCCAGGTCGACTGGGTAGTCGACCTGGGGCTACCCAGGTCGACTGGGTAGTCGACCTGGGTCACCCGTGTCGACTGCCAAGTCGACACGGTGTCGACTGGCGTGTCGACCTGGCCCCTGAGCCAGGTAGAACCCAGCCCCCTGGCTGGCCTGGTCTGTGTTTGGTCGATTTTCTGAGCTTTGCCTTGTCACTAGGGCTAGGTGTCAGCTCCTGGTTGGTCTCTCCTTCAAACGAACGGCTATTATTAAACCAAGCTCCATCGACGGTCCTAATCAACTCACAAACTCTATAAAAAGGACCTAAGACTCACCCTAATTCACACAAACAAAAATGGAGATGAGACCGTCATGCTGCTGAGGAGAGACTAGGAATAGCCGTTAGAAATTGAGAGACAATTAGGAGATAATTCGAAAGCTTAAAGCAACGTCAATTAAATCAAAACAACGCCTACAACAAAGGATAGCATCTCCAAATTCAGAATTCAGATTCCTGAATTGAAGAATCATCATACGTTGTAAGTAGAGTGCTATTCCGATGTGAATAAATAATTGTGTTGTGATTTGTGTAAAGTGAGAAATGGAATTGTGGCGATAATAGTCTATATTTGTATGTTGCTTTGATTCTAAACGATTTGGAATTGTTGTGGTATAACGATTGGATATTTGCAAGTATGAGATTTATGTTGGAAGTTAACAACTACATGTTTGTAGTGGTTTAATTTAGATTCATGCAAGTATATGATTCATGTTAACAATCATATGTTGTGGTAGTTTATTTGGGATTCATGCAAGTATATGATTCACCATTATGCTAATATGGTGTACATACTTTTATGACCACTTTTAGTGTGTAATTGGGTTCAACTAAGTACTATGGTTTATATGAATTTATGTTGAATTGGCATCGTGATTCAAGTGTAAAACCATGCTTTTGGATTAGAGACAAAAGTAAGCATCTTTATGAACATGACTAAACTATGTTTGGTGTTATGCCTAGTTGAAAACATGTTTTGGGCCTACGTTGTTATCAAAATCATATGGTGATATATGTGACACATAATTAAGTTAGATTTACATTCTAATTGCAAGTTTACATAAATAGACTAAAAACATGATTTCATGTTTAGGTATGTTTATGCCATGATTATATGAATAGAATGGTTCATGTTTAGGTATGTTTATGCCATGATTATATGAATAGAATGGTTCATGTTTAGGTATGTTTATGCCATGATTATATGAATAGAATGATTCATGTTTAAGTATTGTTTATGCCATGATTATATGCTATTACAATACAGGTTCACATGTGCCTAATTCATGTTAATTGAATCGTTATGTTGCAAGTCCATGCGTTCACACTCCCCTTTTTATGTTACCTTATAAACACCATGTTATAAGCCTCCCCTTTTCATATGGCTAAGTTGGTTTTAAATGTTAAACCCAACATATCTTATATTGTAGCGAATGTGTAAAACGGGGGTAATGACGTTTGGGTTAAAATATAGAACATATGTGTTGGCATGTTTGACGCATGCCAACAACCTTGAAAAACAATTAAGTGGTATAAATAAATTTTACCCAATAAAGATGAATTTGAATAATGGGCCGCAAATATTTACATATAAAAAGAAAAGAGACAAAATATGTAAATTTAGAAAATACGATGTGTTTAACCCGAGGTTGGATTGAGTTGTGATGTAAACCTGCCCGGAACCGCCCGGCTGTCCAATAGTCACAACAATACCTATCCAATGTGGGTGGTTAAACACAGAGCCCAATAAAGACCCAAGGTTAGACTGAGTTGTGGCGTAAGACTGCCCGGACCCAACCGGCAACAGGCAGCCACAACAATACCTGTCTAATGTGAGAGGTCAAGGCTTTAATAAGACAATTAAGGCTAAGTCAGGATTGATAGGATTAAGTAAATTGAATTAATACTTAATCAAAATGGAACATGCTAAACTATACAGACTGATTGGGGGTTAGGTTTACAAAACACTTAACCAACTTAGCATGTTGGCTAGAAATAGAAAACCTAGTAGCGGGGGGCCCTTTTCAGCAGTAACCCTACAAGGAGTATCAGGATACCCTGAACTAGGCAGGGTGGGGCACGATTACTGGGCTGACTGTAAGAGGTCAAATCGACGACGGTGGTGCAGCAGTGTAGGTTCTAACGGGGTGCGGGCGTGCACACACTCCGACGCAGAAAAATAAGGCACTAGGCACCAGTAGTATACCTGTGCATTCTAGAATTGTGTCGGGCCACCACCATGGGACTTGATACACCCCATGGTGGACCAGCATAGGTAACTACCACAATGGGGGCCGTAAGACTCATGTAACTATGCGAGTAGGAGCCGATCATCAGAAATGGATCACTTCACCCTGATTATGGAGTGCCGGTTGGGAACTAGTTTATATGGGTACAGAGATTAATATGGGGTACGATAGTATATTCGACTCTAGACAACTTAACTTAGTTTATGGTGCTTTCCCATTTCCAGTTTATACTTATCATACCCAGTTCTTTATTCATAGACTGAATAGTCCTAGACTTACTCAGGCTTTATGTCTGACTCTACTTTTCTTTCGTCTTCTTTTCTTTCGTTCCCCCCCCCAAGGTCCACAGAGAGGGAATACCGCAGCTTGACCAGCTTTCACATCCAGCTTGAAGAGAAAGAATACATTGCTTGGATCTTTTTCGTTTTGGACTATGGCTTTGGACAGCTATTAAGGGACTTATGCAGTTTATTTATGTTTTCTTTATGCTTCTTTAAATAATGTAATCAAGATAGTTATGAAGATGTTATGTTTTTGGAAGAATTGTAAGACAATTATGGCATGGTTTGTGTAACATGTATTTTGTTGAAATAAAAGTTGTTGTTGTTTTCCGCTGTTCAAAAATATGTGTTCTTATATCTGTCTTGTATATCTGTGACTTATACTTATAAACCTCCACCAAAATTAGGGCATTCCCTTTGAGAGTGACCCTAACGGAGGTGGGGTGTTTCACCGTTTAACTGATATGAATGGATGATTGAATTAATCATTGATTGTTGAATTTAAATTCAACGGTTGTTTGTTTTAACCAATAGACAGTATTGGTTGAGTAATTGGTATCCATTGGCCCAAAAATACATCATGTTGATTTACCGTCGGTGAATCGACAGTAATGAAGTTATAAATTTATTTTACAACTAGAAATGGATTTTGAAATCGATACATTTGAATAAAAGTTTAATTAAAGTAATTTTTTACATATTATTTGTTATTTAAGTTTATAAAGTAATTATTAAATGATTTTATAAATCGATTCTGTTGGTTAATAAGATTTATAAGCAGACGAGGAGAAATTAACATAACGGTTAAGACTTAGATTAATTATTTCTCAAGTGAGGATTAAATGAGATTATTGAAATTAATTATATAATTATATTAATTAAAAGGAACTGATTGGAGTTGAGTAATGAGAATAACCATGGTTTGAGCTGATGAAGTCAACTCAATTGGAATTAGTTATTTGATTAAATTATTTTAATTAATGTAATAAAATATTTGTTTTAACTTTAATAAGATTTTAAAAAGGAAATTTAATGTTTAATTTAGTTAAATAAGAAATTAACTATCTCTATGATGGTTAACGACGATATAAATTTTGTTTAATGAATAATGATTTAAGTGATCAGCCCAAGTTGATATTGAATATAATTGGCTTTTTGAAAGAGTTGATGAACGGTTTTATATTAAAACCGAGTTTTACAACTAAGTTATAAAAGATATTTTAAGCTAAGATGATAGCTTAGAGTAAGTGTTTGAATTAAGGAAATTAAAGCAGGCTTGAGGATATAAAATGATATTTCCATAGGAAAGGAAATAAAGGATTTTTGTAAAAATATAAGGATATTTCCTAGTAAGAAGATGAGATTTAGAATGGGTTTATTCTAAAAAGGTAAGCGGCGATTATAGTGTTCAAATAACGAAACCAAAGGAGATGTCGTAACGATTGTTTTACGAATGACAAGTTGAATCAATGATTAATAATAAATGGGGTGTAATTAATAATAGTAAAATAGAGATTGAATATAGTTATCAAATATTTTTCCAAATATTTTATTCAAAGTGTTTGAAAAGATTAATATTTTATTGAAATGGTTTTGAGAAGATTAATATGCTGAAATGAGAATTGAATACCAAGTTTTAAAGTATGGAATGTTTTAGAAGTTTAACTTAACCATTTGTTAATTTGTTTTTAAATAAAAAGGGCCAAATGTTGCTGATTACTGCAGTGAATCTATTTTCATTTTCATGATCGAATGATTGTTTATTTGATAGTTAAATAACCGACTATCAAATCTGGCCAATACGATTATTGGTACGCAAAGACCGAGATCGAATTAATATTCGAAAACCATTCCATTCAGCAAATATGAAATATTGAAGATTTCAAATATAAATCAAGACGAAGAAAATTGAAGACCGTGGATCTTCTTAAAATGGAAGGATTACTTATAATCTCTGGCTTAGCGGCCGAGATACACTGTGATTCTGTCGTGGTTGGAATCTACGGATTGCAAGGACTTCTCGCTACTGGTCCATGGGGTGATTCCTATATTGGATGCAGTAGGAGAGTGACTTCGGTTCATCCTGTTCCTGGATGACTTGTACGGACGAATGTCTGACAGAGTATTTCCAACGGGGGTAATGTAACACCCCATATGTTGAATAACTTGCTATAATATAAAACAGGGCAGAATTAAATTTTAAAATCTGAATCAGGGGAAACGGGCTATGCCATTGCGTTCGTCTCGGAAAAATACGCGAAATAGAGTCCGAGTTTTCGAAAATCGGAGTCCGTATGACCCAGATATGGCCCGAAGAAGTTTCAGAAAATTTAAAAACAGATTTAAAAACAGAAATTTCAAATTTCAGAAGTGGCGGGAAAATTCCCGCCAGACCCAGGGAGTCGACCTGGGGGTCGACTGGGGAGTCGACCTGCCCACCAGGTCGACTGGGGAGTCGACCCTACTGTCGGCCTGGGGGTCGACCTCCCTGGTCGAGCCCAGGTGACCTGGGTGCATCAGTTTGGCTTTTGGGCTGTGTCTGGTGGCTTGTGACGAGATCTGACGGCTCTAACCTAATCTAGGGTTAATCTAAGGGCCTAAACTACATCCTAATTCTATAAATACACCCTAAGACTACCCTAATTCATACTAAAATTGGAGACAACGTCGTTATGCCGTCAAAATGCAACTAGGAGGAGCCACCAACAAATTAAAAAGGAGGAAAGCTTCTCAAATCAACTTCTAATCAACTCTAGCAACTTAATCTTCTTCATTTAAGTGCTAATCAACAAGTGGTGAGTTTCTATAGCCTTAATGACCAATTGTTGAAATGATTATGATAGGATATAATGAGGTTATGGCTATGAATGTGGATCAATGCAAGATTATGTTATCATATGCTATGTGTTAATGATGTTATGCATGTTATGCAAGTTATATGCTATGTGTTAATGATGTTATGCAAGTTATATGCTACATGTTCATGATGTTATGCAAGTTATGCAAGTCATATGCTACATGTTCATGATGTTATGCAAGTTATGCAAGTCATATGATATATGATCATGATGTTATGCAAGTTATGCAAGTGTTAGGCTATGTGTTCATGATGCTAGTTATGCAAATCACTATGATAAACATTGATCCATTATGACACCATGATATGCAAGTTTGGTGTATGATTATATGCAAGTTCATACATGACATGATATGCAAGTTTGGTGTTTGATTATATGCAAGTTCATACATGACATGATATGCAAGTTTGGTGTTTGATTATATGAAAATTCATACATGACATGATATGCAAGTTTGGTGTATGATTAGTGTTTGATTATATGCAAGTTCATATATGATATGTTATGCAAGTTTGGTGTATGATTATATGCAAGTTCATACATGACATGTTATGCAAGTTTGGTGTTTGATTTTATGCAAGTAACATGTGCAAGTTTACACCTTTGTATGATATGCATACATATGCAAGTTAACCCCTTTGTATGTCATACATACATATGCAAGTTTACCCCTTTGTATGACATAAGTAACTTATGCAAGTTAATCTCTTTATGACATATGTGATTCATGCAAGTTTGGGTTGATTATTTATGCTAGTTGGGTTTGATGCTATATGCATGATGACACCTTTAAAACTCATGTTGATGCTAATGTTATGCAAGTTGAACCCATTGTATTTGTGATGAATCTTCCCTTTTATGTCATGTTCGCGAATTACGTGGGGAACGATGGGGTTAATATACATGTTAATGAAATGGTGTGAAGTTGGTATGATTATGCATACCATAAAGTGGATGGACATAATTGAGTCAATTATGTACATCGTTAAATTTGTAATTAATTAGGGATAATTAATACAAATTATGGGGTGATTAATTAGGTGTAATTAATCGACTAAGACACGAGGTTGGACCCTTTTGTGGTATAAGACTGCCCGGAACCGACCGGCATATCCAGCGGCTACAAATGATTGGCCCAATGTGAGAGGTCTTAGGCACAAACTAAATACGTGACAAGTGTATAGACACGAGGTTAGACTCGGTTATGGCGTAAGGCTGCCCGGACCCAACCGGCAAATCCAGCTGCCATAAAAGATAGTCTAATGTGAGAGGTCTTTACAACAGTTACGTTCTTAATCAATTAAGAAACACTTAACCAGATAAGCATGTAGTGGGGCATGAAGGGTTAAGTAAGTGCCTTGGGTGGCATGAGAAAATCTAGTGGTTGCCTTGGGTGGCAATAGAAAATACGATTAGAATACTTAACCAAAGTGGAACATGTAATTAAACATGATTAAAGGGTTAAGTGGGTGCCTTGGATGGCATGAGGAAATCTAGTGGTTGCCTTGGGTGGCAATAGAAGATAAGATTAAAATACTTAACCAAAGTGGGACATGTAATTAAACATGATTAAAGGGTTAAGTGGGTGCCTTGGGTGGCATGTGGAAAAATCTAGTGGGTTGCCTTGGGTGGCATGTGGAAAAATCTAGTGGGTTGCCTTGGGTGGCAATAGAGAATACGACTAGAATACTTAACCAAAGTGGAACATGTAATTAAACATGATTAAAGGGTTAAGTGGGTGCCTTGGGTGGCATGTGGAAATCAAGTGGGTGCCTTGGGTGGCATGTAGAAATCTAGTGGGTGCCTTGAGTGGCAATTGAAATATGATTAGATGACTTAACCAAACCTTAACATGTAAGTGGGCATGATTATGAAAAAGGGGTTAAGTGGGATGCACTAGATAAAATGACAAGCTTAAGTAGTAGCTTGTGGGGGCCCATTTCAACCAGTAACCCATATGTATCTTATTGGGCTCGACCCATGTCGAGGACGGGACACGCGTACTGGGCTTGACTATAAGAGGCCAAAACGGGGTAGCGGTGGCAACGCGAGTCCAACGGGTTTCATATGCGTGTGTGGACCCGGGCTGGTAGGTAAGACGTTGTTGCATCGTGTAGATATAAGTCGTGCACCATTGATATTATCGGGTTGCCACTTTGGGGAGTGATACACCCCACTGTGGGGCCAGCACGGGTATCTACGGTAGGGAGCCGATCGCTTGGGTAGTAGCAGGTACACCTAGTGGAGATAGGGGCAGACGGCACCTATGTAGTCAGCTAGGGGTACAAGAGACTACTATTAAAATTACTAAGGATACACCTAGTGGAGATAGGGGCAGACGGCACCTATGTAGTCAGCTAGGGGTACATGAAACTACTGGGTAAATTTTCTAAGTCCTTGGGAGGGATCAACCTTTAAGTAGAAATTATCCTTGGGTGGGTAGATCTGGTGTAGTGCAGTGTAGGAATTACCCTTGGGTGGGTAAATCTGGTGTGGTGCAGTGTAGTATTTATCCTTGGGTGGATAGGCGCGTCTTTACCGTTATATTAGTTCATCCTAAGTCTAGTTGGCTGCTTAGTGTAGTCATTTATCCCCAGTCGTACCGTACCAGGTTTATATCATACCCTAATTACTTTAATGATTGTATTGTTAAAGTTATAGGGCTCACTCAGACTTATGTCTGACCCCGTTGTTTTTATCTTTTTCCCGAACCTCAGGTTATCAGAGTGGGCCTAGCACTAGTGGGCTTTGATCAGATCGCTTTATCTATCTTTTGGAGCTTGGACTCTTGAAGTAAAAGCTCGGTTATCTTTTCTATTATGTCTATTAGTATGTAGTGGGATTATGTACTTATGTTTTAACGAGAAGGATATTTTGTACTTGGCTCTTGTTGGTTTTTGATATGTAACCAAACATGTTTACCTTCTGCTGCAATGAAATAATGTTTTTAAATTTCAAGTATTATTTATATCTGTCTTGTTGTAATTTTTCTGTTCTATATTCACATAAAATACTCCACCGAAGTTAAGGCATTCCCTTAGTGAGTGACCTTAGCGGGTGTGGGGTGTTACACGTGGTATCAGAGCTTAAGGTTACCAGAACAGATAAAACTTTTAGAAAAACTATGTTTCTAAAAACATTTTTGGAAGAAGTATTTTCAAAAACATGTCTTTTAAGAGAAAAGTTTTTGAAAGAAAAGCATAATCCCCAATAGCCATATATCCTTCCTTCGATTCTCCGTTTTGAATCTCTTCCTCTATCTCTTTTTGAATTTCCCCTCCGCGTATAGATGTCTTTTAAGATAAATAAGGACTTCCGCATGAAGGACGGAAGAACCACTTCAAGGGACTAAGACGTTTGCTGGGCTAAGAAGTTAGTCCAAGGAGGTGGAGGGCTTATGGGTACCTTTAAGATGGACGGGAGAGGAAGGTTCAAATAGCTATTAGGTAAATGAAGGACGAAACCTCATCATGGTGGGAGGTCATGAAAGGAGAATGTGAAAGGGAAGGCTAGTTGTTTTTGAGAAATAGGACACCTTATTAGGGTTGTCCAAAGAGGTAAGGACAAAGTACATGATCTTCTGGAGGGTAGATATATTCCCTCACGGCAGATATACCTGATGGGGGTAGGACCGTCTAGGTTGAGATTTGGTTCTCTCGATCATCCTGTTCGAACTTTATTCGACTCCGGCGCATCACATTCGTTTATCTTATCATCATTAGTTGAGTCACTGCACGTAGACACCAGTCTAGTAGATGATCCCTTGGTTGTTTCAAACCCAGTTGAGGGCTCCACTTATTTGTTCATGATATGTTTGGGTTTGAAGATCTTCATACTTAGCGTTGAGTTTGGGTGTGATGCCTTTGTTTTGGGCTTCACGGGCTATGGGTTGATTTTGGGCATGGACTGGTTATCCAGTAATGGTGTCGTTCTTGATTGCGAAAGGAGAGTTGTTAGGCTCATGACCCGCTTGGGTAATACTCTCGAGATCTCTTGTAATCCCATAGATTTTGTTATGCTAAGTTATCTTGAATCGCGTGACGCTTCGGTCGAGAGTTTGCGATCTGTTAGAGTGGTCCGGGAATACTCGGATGTGTTAGAGGAGGGAACTCCATAAGCAAGTAGGGGAGTTGCTTGAGAAGGGGTTCATAAGACAAAGTATATCGGAGTGGGGTGCTCCAGTAGTTTTTACTACGAATGCGGATGGGTCCCTCAGACTTTGTGTAGACTATAGAGAACTCAACAAGCTCACAAAGAAGAATAGACACCCATTGCCGAGGATTGATGATCTTTTTGATCAGTTGGTTGGCGCTTCAGTATTTTCTCAGTTGGACTTAGCCACGGGGTTTCATCAGTTGAGGGTGGCTGAGGATAGCATAGACAAGACTACCTTTAGGACTCCGGATGGTTTCTATGAGTGGCTGGTGATGCCACTTGGTTTGACGAACGCCCCTGCATATTTTGTTGATTTGATGAGTAGGGTGTTCAGGGAGTTCCTTAACAACTTCGTAGTGGTCTTTGTGAATGACATCTTGGTCTTTTCTAAAAGCGAAATAAGTTTTCGTGCGTGCTTAATGGGTTAAGCAAAGCCAGTTATTTGATCAACGGTGGTTTTGGAGCGAGATTGGCAAGGACATCCAGAGTTGGACAAGGGCTTAATTATTTAGCCGTTTTTACTAGTATCATCTCACGTAGGTCGTCTGAATTCGAAGGAGGTGTCCCTTGGGTGTTTGTCTGATATTGGTTTAGGCCTTTGGGGCTTGCACTTGGGGGATGTCGAGTTCGACTAGGATGGTCTGCGTGAGAGATGGATAGTTGTGACGATTTTTGCATGGGAGAATATCCTGGTTTTCTCTAGAAGTGAAGAAAATCATGCCCTACATCTTAGGGAAGTGTTGGGGACTCTGCGAGCGCATAGTCTTAAGACAACAAAGGTGGATGGAATTCTTAGCATCCTATGATTTCGAGATAGCGTATACCCCTGGCAAGGGTAACGTGGTGGCGGACGCCTTGAGCAGAAAAAGGTTGTCCTTGAGTCCATTGTTCGTGGAACGACGAAGCTTGGAATTTATCTCGATGTTTGATTTCAGACCTTCTGTTGACTTTATACCCGGTTTGCTAGCATCCTTGGAGGTCAGACCTACTCTTTTGAGATGGCTTGGCGAGGCACAGCGGGACGACCCACAGTTGGTTGAGTTGGCAGAGAGACTCATAAGGGGGGGAAGTCGTCCAGCCATTTGAGTAGATACACCCTAGACGATAGGGGGTGGTTGCGTAGAGACGGTAGACTTTGTGTACGGCAAGATGAGGGTTTGAGGACGGCTATACTTGATGATGCACATCGTTCGAAGATGACCATTCATCCCGGTGGGGACAAGATGTACCAAGACATGAAGCGAGTTTTCTTTTGGGCCAGTATGAAGAAAGATGTGGCCGAGTATGTCGCTAGATGCTTGGTGTGCCAACAAGTGAAAGCGGAGCAAAAGAAACCAGGTGGGTTGCTTCACCCATTGGAAGTTCCGCAATGGAAGTGGGATAGCGTCTCGATGGATTTTATTGACGGGTTACCTAGATCGAAGAAGGGTAATACGGGAATTTGGGTTGTGGTAGACAGACTTACTAAGAGTGCCCATTTCATACCCGTGAAGAGCGAGAGAACTGCTCCATGGCATATAGAGTGGATTTACCCGAGAGACTTAGTGGGGTACATGACGTATTCCATGTGTCACATTTGAGGAAGTGCCTACATGAGACCGCAGTGGTGGTAGAGCCGAGCTTGCTTAAAGAAGTGGAGGTAGAGCGTGATGCGACTATTCGACGAGCTCCTACCCGCATCCTTGGGTCAGAGATTAGGAAGTTGAGAAACAGAGAGGTTCGACTAGTCAAAGTGCCAAGGGGAGAAGATGAGAGTAATGCTACTTGGGAGACAGAAGCGAAGATGCGTTCATTGTACCCATTCCTTTTTGAGGGTATGTCTTTTAACTTCTCCTTTATCGTTTGTCTAGTACTTATCTTATCTTCAGTATGTCCTCTCATTAGTACCTTTGACCTTTAGATAGGGAAAACCTATGGTTGAAACATGTGTTTGAGACATGTTATGTTTGATGGATGCGTGTGGATGCAAGTGGTTGGTAGTGGTTGCTCGTGGATGCATATACACACACTCTAGGCACTAGATCGGCTCAATCACTTCATATTGCATATTGCATAAAATTGTGTGTAGGAAGCTATGTTAATGGATGTATAATGGTTGCGTTATCATATGGATGGTGCATTTTGGTGTATGGTTGTGCACACATGTAGAAATAGTATGTGTCGATAGGGATCTTTCGCATACATATTGGATGCATGGCACTATCATGGTTTGCATTAAGGAGGTCAACTAAATAAGTGGACCGCCTAATTTTGCATTAGACAGGGAACATATACACACACTCTTTGCATATGTTCATACAGCATTAGAAACTTTAAGGACAATGGATGCCAGTGTTTGATGGTTTGAGTAGATGGTTGTTTGGTTGGTAGGATACGTTCTTCTTGACTTAGAGATTTCGGGGACGAAATCCTTTAAGTAGGGGAGAATGTAACACCCCGTATGTTGAATAACTTGCTATAATATAAAACAGGGCAGAAATAAATTTTAAAATCTGAATCAGGGGAAACGGGCTATGCTATTGCGTTCGTCTCGGAAAAATATGCGAAATAGAGTCCGAGTTTTCGAAAATCGGAGTCCGTATGACCCAGATATGGCCCGAAGAAATTTCAAAAAATTTAAAAACAGAATTAAAAACAGAAATTTCAAATTTCAGAAGTGGCGGGAAAATTCCCGCCAGACCCAGGGAGTCGACCTGGGGGTCGACTGGGGAGTCGACCTGCCCACCAGGTCGACTGGGGAGTCGACCCTAGTGTCGGCCTGGGGGTCGACCTCCCTGGTCGAGCCCAGGTGACCTGGGTGCATCAGTTTGGCTTTTGGGCTGTGTCTGGTGGCTTGTGACGAGATCTGACGGCTCTAACCTAATCTAGGGTTAATCTAAGGGCCTAAACTACATCCTAATTCTATAAATACACCCTAAGACTACCCTAATTCATACTAAAATTGGAGACAACGTCGTTATGCCGTCAAAATGCAACTAGGAGGAGCCACCAACAAATTAAAGAGGAGGAAAGCTTCTCAAATCAACTTCTAATCAACTCTAGCAACTTAATCTTCTTCATTTAAGTGCTAATCAACAAGTGGTGAGTTTCTATAGCCTTAATGACCAATTGTTGAAATGATTATGATAGGATATAATGAGGTTATGGCTATGAATGTGGATCAATGCAAGATTATGTTATCATATGCTATGTGTTAATGATGTTATGCATGTTATGCAAGTTATATGCTATGTGTTAATGATGTTATGCAAGTTATGCAAGTTATATGCTACATGTTCATGATGTTATGCAAGTTATGCAAGTCATATGCTACATGTTCATGATGTTATGCAAGTTATGCAAGTCATATGATATATGATCATGATGTTATGCAAGTTATGCAAGTGTTAGGCTATGTGTTCATGATGCTAGTTATGCAAATCACTATGATAAACATTGATCCATTATGACACCATGATATGCAAGTTTGGTGTATGATTATATGCAAGTTCATACATGACATGATATGCAAGTTTGGTGTTTGATTATATGCAAGTTCATACATGACATGATATGCAAGTTTGGTGTTTGATTATATGCAAATTCATACATGACATGATATGCAAGTTTGGTGTATGATTATATGCAAGTTCATACATGACATGATATGCAAGTTTGGTGTTTGATTATATGCAAGTTCATATATGATATGTTATGCAAGTTTGGTGTATGATTATATGCAAGTTCATACATGACATGTTATGCAAGTTTGGTGTTTGATTTTATGCAAGTAACATGTGCAAGTTTACACCTTTGTATGATATGCATACATATGCAAGTTAACCCCTTTGTATGTCATACATACATATGCAAGTTTACCCCTTTGTATGACATAAGTAACTTATGCAAGTTAATCTCTTTATGACATATGTGATTCATGCAAGTTTGGGTTGATTATTTATGCTAGTTGGGTTTGATGCTATATGCATGATGACACCTTTAAAACCCATGTTGATGCTAATGTTATGCAAGTTGAACCCATTGTATTTGTGATGAATCTTCCCTTTTATGTCATGTTCGCGAATTACGTGGGGAACGATGGGGTTAATATACATGTTAATGAAATGGTGTGAAGTTGGTATGATTATGCATACCATAAAGTGGATGGACATAATTGAGTCAATTATGTACATCGTTAAATTTGTAATTAATTAGGGATAATTAATACAAATTATGGGGTGATTAATTAGGTGTAATTAATCGACTAAGACACGAGGTTGGACCCTTTTGTAGTATAAGACTGCCCGGAACCGACCGGCATATCCAGCGGCTACAAATGATTGGCCCAATGTGAGAGGTCTTAGGCACAAACTAAATACGTGACAAGTGTATAGGCACGAGGTTAGACTCGGTTATGGCGTAAGGCTGCCCGGACCCAACCGGCAAATCCAGCTGCCATAAAAGATAGTCTAATGTGAGAGGTCTTTACAACGGTTACGTTCTTAATCAATTAAGAAACACTTAACCAGATAAGCATGTAGTGGGGCATGAAGGGTTAAGTGGGTGCCTTGGGTGGCATGTGGAGATTAAGTAAGTGCCTTGGGTGGCATGAGAAAATCTAGTGGTTGCCTTGGGTGGCAATAGAAAATACGATTAGAATACTTAACCAAAGTGGAACATGTAATTAAACATGATTAAAGGGTTAAGTGGGTGCCTTGGATGGCATGAGGAAATCTAGTGGTTGCCTTGGGGTGTCAATAGAAGATAAGATTAAAATACTTAACCAAAGTGGGACATGTAATTAAACATGATTAAAGGGTTAAGTGGGTGCCTTGGGTGGTATGTAGAAAAATCTAGTGGGTTGCCTTGGGTGGCAATAGAGAATACGACTAGAATACTTAACCAAAGTGGAACATGTAACTAAACATGATTAAAGGGTTAAGTGGGTGCCTTGGGTGGCATGTGGAAATCAAGTGGGTGCCTTGGGTGGCATGTAGAAATCTAATGGGTGCCTTGAGTGGCAATTGAAATATGATTAGATGACTTAACCAAACCTTAACATGTAAGTGGGCATGATTATGAAAAAGGGGTTAAGTGGGATGCACTAGATAAAATGACAAGCTTAAGTAGTAGCTTGTGGGGGCCCATTTCAACCAGTAACCCATATGTATCTTATTGGGCTCGACCCATGTCGAAGACGGGACACGCGTACTGGGCTTGACTATAAGAGGCCAAAACGGGGTAGCGGTGGCAACGCGAGTCCAACGGGTTTCATATGCGTGTGTGGACCCTGGCTGGTAGGTAAGACGTTGTTGCATCGTGTAGATATAAGCCGTGCACCATTGATATTATCGGGTTGCCACTTTGGGGAGTGATACACCCCACTGTGGGGCCAGCACGGGTATCTACGGTAGGGAGCCGATCGCTTGGGTAGTAGCAGGTACACCTAGTGGAGATAGGGGCAGACGGCACCTATGTAGTCAGCTAGGGGTACAAGAGACTACTATTAAAATTACTAAGGATACACCTAGTGGAGATAGGGGCAGACGACACCTATGTAGTCAGCTAATGGTACATGAAACTACTGGGTAAATTTTCTAAGTCCTTGGGAGGGATCAACCTTTAAGTAGAAATTACCCTTGGGTGGGTAGATCTGGTGTAGTGCAGTGTAGGAATTACCCTTGGGTGGGTAAATCTGGTGTGGTGCAGTGTAGTATTTATCCTTGGGTGGATAGGCGCGTCTTTACCGTTATCTTAGTTCATCCTAAGTCTAGTTGGCTGCTTAGTGTAGTCATTTATCCCCAGTCGTACCGTACCAGGTTTATATCATACCCTAATTACTTTAATGATTGTATTGTTAAAGTTATAGGGCTCACTCAGACTTATGTCTGACCCCGTTGTTTTTATCTTTTTCCCGAACCTCAGGTTATCAGAGTGGACCTAGCACTAGTGGGCTTTGATCAGATCGCTTTATCTATCTTTTGGAGCTTGGACTCTTGAAGTAAAAGCTCGGTTATCTTTTCTATTATGGCTATTAGTATGTAGTGGGATTATGTACTTATGTTTAAACGAGAAGGATATTTTGTACTTGACTCTTGTTGGTTTTTGATATGTAACCAAACATGTTTACCTTATGCTGCAATGAAATAATGTTTTTAAATTTCAAGTATTATTTATATCTGTCTTGTTGTAATTTTTCTGTTCTATATTCACATAAAATACTCCACCGAAGTTAAGGCATTCCCTTAGTGAGTGACCTTAGCGGGTGTGGGGTGTTACAGGTAATGTATGTTGATTTCTTCAAACGTGTCATAGTTAGGTAGCTCCCAATTAGGGTATTTTTGTGGACATCAATTAGTGATATCCAGCGGATCTGATGATGTGGCATTCAAAGTGAATGGTGGCGTGCTATCTGTGGAAGAAGAATTCTAACCTCAAGCCTCACAATCAGGAAATGTCAAAAATCGGGCAGGCAGCATGGCTATGTGGTTCGCACCCATTAGGGTGTATAATCACCTATCCAGAGAAATTCCTTTTTGCTTCTTTAATCTATCGATGCTGTCCCTTTTCGGGAAACGGTTGCTGATCCCAACCGTGGTGATATACATTCGATACACTCAAGCGAAATGAGTGGTCGGTCATGTGTGGGCCGGTTGCAAGACCTTCTTGTTGAACCCAGTGTATTCTCCTCTAGAGATACACTATCGGCAGGTGGTTCCATACCTTGTCATCGTCGGAATCCAATGTCCAATAAGCGCCCGCGGTTTTGATTGTATACTATATATGTGGAGCGTGAGATGCAAGCATTCCGCTAGATTGGTATTTATTTGTAATTAGACACTATTATAATATCAGAATATATATATGATTTCAAATGTTTTGGGTTGTCGTTATTAAAAACTGTCCGTGTTTATGTGTTGATTTGGTCTTACGATTATCCTTTTCTTTCGAAAAGATGTTTGAACTATAAAATCAAGTTGGATGATCCCCCTTAAAACTTTGCGAGTTGTTCTCACTCTGGTTCACCAGACTGACCCAGTATTTTAATGCTCGGGTTAGACCAGGTTGTATAGGTTCAGGTTATCGGATGCTGAAAGAGACGTGCTGGAAGAGTTCAGAAGTATGATGTTATAAAGTTATTATTCCGCTGTGTGATGTGTATGAGGACAGACTATTATAACTATCCAGATTGATGTACTCCGATGATTGTAAGTATTTTACAATCCCTCAATAAAAGTTATTTCTATATTATATTTTGTTCCGCTGCGATATGAGACTCTGATTCTGTTGTGTTTTATCCTTCATAGTTCTTCTATTCTAACATTTCTTTCTTTCTTATCTCACCCTCTAATTTCTTTCTATTGGCATCTGGATTTTCAGTACGATTTGGATTGGACTGGTGTTGTTTGGTCAGCTCAAAGGATACCGGAATATGGGTCGTCACAAAGTCGGTTTGACGATCAATTTGAATCGGCCAAAAAGGCGGGTCATCACACAAATATACGAACGCGTTGCCGTATAATTATTTTCCAACACTAGGTTTGAAACATGAATAAATGTTTCGTATGAACGTCGTTCAGAATGTATCGGGTGCGTTCTTAACGAACTGTAACGGGGTATTTGAGCGTGGTACTGTAGCGAGCGTGGAATGTGTTTTTAGCTACGAACGGGGAATTTGAGCGTGGTATCACAGCGTGGTATTTGAGTGTGGTATTTTTAAAATAAGATATAAATAGATTTGATTTGGCAAATACAAATACAAATACAGTTTCTAATACAAGTACAGTTACATATACAAAGACAAATTAGTGCAGACCAGGAGCAACCAACCCATCTCTAATGGTATCTCGAATTAATGACATTTCTCGGTATCCATCTAGGTGTACACGTTCGGTGCCTTTATTCGTCGTATTTCTCATAGTATAATATTCCTCCAAGTACTGAACGAGGATTAGTTCAGGATCATCATCAAAAGCCATAAAATATGGGTCGCCGCTATAATAGCGTATGAAATTGTGTATGGCCATTGTAGATACGCCAACTTTCACTTGAGTATTGGACCGATATGTAGGCATCTTGTTGGGAATGGTAATTTTTTTTCCAAATGCCAAATGTTCTTTCTACGGCCATCCATAAACTCTAATGGTAGAAATTAAACAATTCATTGGCCGACTTTGGTAGAAATTAAACTCTAATGGAAATGCGGAATATGGTACCTCATATTTCGTTATGGTGGTAAATATCCAGTCTGAAGTGGATATCCCGAATCTACCAAATAATAATGTCCAGCTGGAGGGTTAGGAAAGTTAGAGCTTCTATCGTTTATAATAGCATTAAAAATTCTACTATCATGTGCAGTCCCTTCCCAACCAACCATAACATAAGTAAACTGTATATCGAAATCACAAACCGCTAACATATTTTGAGTTGCAAAACCTTTTCTTCCGATATAAGGGATAATTTTATCAGCGGGTAAATGTGCAGATACGTATGTACCATCTATAGCGCCAATACAGTTTCTGAAATACGGATAATGTCGGGTTGAAGTTCTAATGTGATGTGGAACAGTATTAAATTGTTGTTCCCTTGGCTTTATTACATCCGCAGCGAGTAATTGAAAAGCTTTTAGGACATCATGAAAACAAAAGGAAATTATGCTACCTGATCATTGAAATCTTTCTTGAAGTTGTCTATTTGAAAGCCCAGTAGCCATTGTATAAGTGAATATTCCAACCATTTCGACAGCACAGATTTCTGGTCTGGAAGCGAGACCATGATGTTGTAGTTTTTCGCATAACGCGTGAAACAAAGTCTTTTCATCCGAAAGTTATTTTGACAACGGTTTTGATGACCATTCAAAATTTCGTTGATCCAAGATAAGCCAGTGAATTCTGAAGTATTAATCCGCATCATATGATTTCTCGTTTTATTCCGACACAGATAAGCCCCGTAGAGGTCAATCAAATCATCGTAATCGGAGGATGAATCGGAGTTAATCATTAATCGAATAAGAAGAAAGAGTTGAAGAAGTTGTTGAAGTAGTAGTTCTGAAAGTTGTTAAGGAAGGAGGGGGTCATTTATAGGAAGAAAGGGGAAGTGAGAAATTCAGCCGTTGGCATCGGACGCGTCCGACACCAGCGACTTGATTTCCAACTTCCAAAAATTGTTCTATTTGGAAAGGGAGAAAGTGCTTGCATCCGACGCGTCGGACGCCACCAAAGTTTTGAACGTGCCAAATTTTAGTTGCGAACGCACCCTGTGTATGTAATTGATTAGAAAATCGTCACTATAAGGGCAACTCCAACAACTACTGTAACAACCCGTATTTTTGAATAACATGTTATAACATAAATGGAGGCAGAATTAAACTGCAAAATCTGAATCAAGGGAAACGGGCTATGCCATTGCGTTCGTCTCGGAAAAATACGCGAAATAGAGTCCGAGTTTTCGAAAATCGGAGTCCGTATGACCAAGATATGGCCTCGCGAAGTTTCACGAAAAATTCCCAAATTAAAGTATACTTAATTAAGTGAAATGGGTTGCGCAGAGAAATATATATATATTGATATATATATATATATATATATATAATTGAAAATTAAATAAATAAATATGCAAAAATGTTCAAAACAGCGAATTGGGAGAGGGGAATAACCGAACCGGCCGATTTTTGAGGTCGACCCAAGCCCGCTGGGTCGACTAGGGGTTAATCCAGGGTGTTTGGCTGTCAACCCATGGGCCGATTCGCTCAAATGCAGATTTTGCATTTGAATGGTTCTCATGGTCCATCTTTAATCTAAAGGCCCTAGATGGTTCCTACACTTGACTTCTTCCCCAAGACATGCTTTGATGGCTTGGATTGAATCTAGGTTTAATCCTATGGCCTAAAACACTTGCCTAATCTATAAATAAGACCCTAACCTACCCTAAATCATCATTATTCATTCATACAACTAAACTATGGCAAAATCAATCCTCTCATGGCCTCCACTCTCTTCATAAAATTCCTAAATAAATTCCTAAGTGATTTTCCATGCATACAAGTGTTTTCAAACTTGTATGAGCATCATTAGCTTGCATTCAAGTCAAGTTTATATATTTGCATCATAAAGAAAGAGTCTTGATCATTTTGGCTCAAGGGTTTTGCTTGTATTTTGGGTTTAATTGATTTCATAAGGGCTTTGCCATATTTTTGTGACTTCTTAAGCATTGTAAGCCCTATTCTACTTTCATACTTAAACTCTAAAGTTAAATGTATGATATGCAAGTTTATCATGTTGTGATATGCAAGTTTATATGCAAGTTTATCATGTTGTGATATGCAAGTTTATATGCAAGTATGCCAAGTTATGTTATGCAAGTTTGGGTTGAACATTTTGTTCATGCTATCATGTTATGCAAGCTTATTTTGGGTTTATGAACATAAAGCTTTAAGCTTTATGCCAAAGGTTGCATTTTAGCAACATGTAAGTTATCATATCTCTTATGATAACTTGCATGTGAGGCTAAATGCGAACTTATGGCCATCTCTACATGTCATTTAGCACCATGTATCACCAATATGCTAAGTTTGGTTTTATGCATGCTTTTGAGGCCTAAAAATGTAATATGCAAGTGTATGAACATATGAACATTTCATATGCCACCATGTTAAGCTTGTGGCTTCAATACCTTTATGTCATGATTATGCCAAGTTCCCTCTTTCTATCCTTTATGCGCTATTGCGATATGTAAGCGATGGGATTGCGTTTGGGGTTGGGTAAACTTAAAAGACATAAAACATAAGCTTGGGAATTTACCTATTAAGTTAGGTCTACCCATTGGGAATGTACCTATTAAGTTAGGTCTACCCAATTGCTTGAAAACTTGTAACATGTTTTGGAAACATGATGGACATGACACTTAGAAAAGATAAGTGTGGCCAACTCGAGGTTGGGTTGAGTTTGTAGCGTAAACCTACCCGGAACCGACCGGCTTAACTAGTTTCTACAAACAATAGGACCCAATGTGAGAAGTTGGTCATGTTGTACCTTGAACCCGAGGTTAGACCAAGTTGTGGTGTAAAGCTACCCGGACCCGCCCGGCTTAACTAGTAACCACAACAAGGTCTAATGTGAGAGGCTAAGGCGCATTAAATTAATTAATGCCTCGTGATTAGGGTTAAGTCATGGTCCACTTAATACTTAACCAATTTGGGCTTGGTAGATTAATCGGGGTTAAGTCGTGAACTCATCGTTACACTTAACCAAGTTAATCCAGGATTAGCAAGAGGGTTAAACCGTACTTAACCCACTAGAAAAATCCTAGCAATGGGGGCCCACTCCAGCAGTAATCCCAAGTTAGTATCATCATGACCCTAGGGACTAGGCTAGGGTGGGGGCACGATTACTGGACTGGAGGTAAGTGACCAAAAGCGACGGCAGAGGGTACGCCGGTGTAGTTCCGGGCGGACTCTGGTCGTGCACATAGTCCGTAGCCGGAGAAAACATGCACGGGTACCAGTAGATCGGGACTGTGCACTCATGTTCATGGTGTCCAGGGGTTGACACCCTAGGGCTTGATACACCCGAAGGGTGGACCCGGCACAGTTCGACTACAATTTTGATTGGGCCGTATTGACACCAACACGTGACGAGTTAGGCTTAGGGAGCCGATCGACTAGACCGTTTGGTTGGACCTTGTATTAGGGTCATTTCATGTTATTGGGCCAAAGCTTGGGCCAAGGGATCAATACTTGTTTATTCAAGTCATGTTAGTTTGCTAGTACACCTGTGGTGCAAAACCTTAATCCTGATTATGCGATGACACCTTTATCTACCTTGTTAGTTAATCATCATGCTAGTATATTGTTATCCTTATGTTCATCCCTGCTGCTCATGCCAGTTAACTTTATCAGTTTACATTGATTGTAGTAGGGCTTACTCAGTCTTTTTGACTGACCTGTTTTCTTTCGCCTCTTTTCTTCCGTTTCCCCTCCCCCCCCCCCAGGTTCTCAGGGAGGGAATACTGGAGCTTAGCTTGGATTTCGGATTGCTTGCTTGTGGGATTTCAGCTCATGTACGGTTTCGACATGAAGCTAGCTATGGTTACCACTTAATTGGGGATAGCACTTATTTATTTCAGTTTTTCAGTTGATGTTGTTTTATCTAGACTTGTTTATTTGGAAAGCTATGTCGTACCAGACTTGTTTTGAAATGTTTTGAAATCTTCCGCTGTTTTATCTATGTTATTTACTCTATGTTATTTACTCTGTTTACATATATACATATGTTCTTGTTCTGCCTTGATATATCATTATGCATGTTTACCTGATTCAAACGCCCCTCCAAAGTCAGAGTGCTTGCAAGAGCCACCCTGGTGGAGGTGGGGTGTTACATTTGGTATCAGAGCATATGGTACGAGAAGGAACAAAAAAAAAAGCTTTTAGAAAACTTTTGGAAAACTATTTTCAAAACCAAGTATAAAGTATTTTCCAAAGAAAAGTCTAGTTTATTTTAAAGGCTATTCCCCAAAAAGCCACTAGGAAAATTCCTTCGTTTTTCTCCATTCTGAATCTGTCTTTTTCTTCATTTTCAGTATGGCCGATAACTTTGCTATTCCGGAGGGAGTACACATACCTGTTTGGTATAGGAGACTTTTGGAGGCTAGGGCGACCGAAGCCGGCCCCGCAGATGTTCCTCCTCCTCCTCCTCCGGTAGTTAATGTTCCTCCTCCTCCTCCTCCGGTGGTTAATGTTCCTCCTCCTCCTGTCGCTGAGGTTCCTCTTCCTCCTCCCCCTCAGCATCCTCAAGTGGACTTCGCAAAGACTTGCAAAGATTTCAAAGCAATGGGTGGCAAGAACTTTCAAGGCACTGAGACTTTTGTAGAGGCCAGAAATTGGTTGAAAGAGACCGAGGATTTGTTTGCTATCTTTGGGTTAGACGATCAGAGGAAGCTCTTGTTGGCGGTTTGGCTTATGAAGGATGAAGCCGCTTATTGGTGGGAAGTCACCAATGGTACTAGGCCTGTTGAGACTTGGGCCGATTTCAGGGCAAGGTTCATGCTTAAGTTTCTATCTTCTGCTGAGGAGAATCTGCAAATGGAGAGGTTCATAACTTTGAAACAAGGAGATATGTCTGTCAAAGAATATGTGAACAAGTTCAATCAGTTAGCTCGTTTTGGCTTGGATATGGTGAATACTCCTCAGAAGAAGGCTCTTCGTTTTGCTAGAGGATTGAATGAGCCGTTGCAGGGATTGGCTATGTCACATATTCCCCATGGGGCCACGTTTGAGAGTTTGGTTGATATGGCGTTACTTCAGGGAGATGTCAAGAAAGAAACCAAGATGAATGATACTCAAGCCAAGAAGACTGATTCCCAGGGAAAAGGAAATCAGGGTAATCCAAGTGGTCAGAGCAGTCAAGGCAATCAGAACAAGAACAAGAGTCAAGGCAACAAGGGGAACAACAACAAGGGCAATAACAACAAGGGCAAGAACAACAAGGGGAAGTGCCATTATTGCGGTTCAGTTGGGCATCTTATTAAGGATTGTAAGAAGAGGAAAAGGAAGAATGGTGAATGCTTTTTCTGCGGTGAGACTGGACATTTCAGTAAGGATTGCCCGAGGAAGCAAGGGCAAGGCCAGGGTCAGACTCAGCGTGCTGGACCTTCAGGAGGGCAAGTCCATGCTCTCAATGTCGCTCCAGTTCCCGATCGAGGTAGTATTTCTGTTAAGAGCCTTGTATATATTTCTGATTTTCCAGTTCGTACCTTGTTTGATTCTGGTGCATCGCATAGCTTTATCTCATCTGATCTTGTTGATAGTTTGCACCTTAGTACTAGCTTGGTAGATGATCCCGTCTGTGTCTCAAATCCTATTGGGGGTTCCGCCCATTTGTCTATGATATGTGGGGATTTGAGGATCTCTATACTGAGTATAGAGTTCTTGTGCAGTGCTTATGTTCTTGGTTTTAGGGGATACGGATTGATATTGGGCATGGATTGGCTGTCCAGATATGGAGCCATTCTTGATTGTGAGCATAAGGTTGTGAGGCTCGTGACTCGCCTCGGAAACACCCTAGAGATTTCTTGTGATCCGAGAGGTCCCGTCATGTTGTGCTATCTGGAATCACTCGACTCGTCAATGGAAACTCTTCAGTCTGTGAGAGTGGTTCGAGAGTATCCGGATGTTTTCGATGAAGTTAGGGGGTTGCCCCCTAAGCGAGAGATTGATTTCCGCATTTATCTGGTGGATAATGCAAAGCCTGTTTCTTTGCCCGTTCGGCACATGGCTCCGCGTGAAAGGCGGGAGCTAAGTAAGCAAGTGAAAGAGTTGCTTGAGAAGAACTTCATTAGACGAAGTATATCTGAATGGGGAGCGCCTGTGGTATTTGCTACCAAGGCGGATGGTTCTCTCCGACTTTGCGTTGACTATCGAGAGTTGAATAAGCTGACTAAGAAGAACAGACACCCGTTACCGAGGATTGATGATCTCTTTGACCAGCTTGTCGGTGCTTCTGTTTTCTCTCAGCTTGATCTTGCTACGGGGTTCCATCAGCTCAGGGTAGCTGAAGATAGTATAGACAAGACTGCGTTCAGAACTCCAGATGGATTCTTCGAATGGCTTGTCATGCCGTTCGGCTTGACTAATGCACCCGCATATTTCGTGGACTTGATGAGTAGGGTGTTCAGGGAGTTCTTGAACAAGTTTGTCATGGTCTTCGTAGATGATATTCTGATCTTCTCTAAGGATGAGGAAGAGCACGCAAGGCATCTCATGGAGGTGATGGATACGCTTAGAGCGCATCAGTTGAAGGCCAAGTTCTCCAAGTGTCACTTTTGGAGAAGGGAAGTTAGATTCCTTGGGCATATAGTATCTAAGCAAGGCTTAGCGGTGGATCCCGCTAAGGTAGTGGCAGTTCAGGATTGGAAGACTCCAAGGAATGCAACCGAAGTGAGAAGTTTTCTAGGTCTTGCGGGTTTTTACCGGAAGTTCATCAAGGACTTCGCAAAGATATCCGCTCCTCTCACTAAATTGACGAAGAAGAATTTAGTTTTTGCTTGGAGCATAGAATGCGAGCTTGCTTTTCAGAAGCTCAAGAGAGCTCTCACATCAGCACCTGTTCTAGCTTTGCCCGATGGAGGGAAGTTATTTACCGTATACACCGATGCATGTGGCACGGGGTTAGGAGCTGTTCTTATGCAAGAAGGAAGAGTGATATGCTTTGGCGGTAGACAACTCAAAGTGCATGAGAAGAATTATCCCACTCATGACTTAGAGTTGGCAGCAATAGTATATGCACTCAAGGCTTGGCGCCATTATCTTTTGGGAGAAAGATTTGAGCTTTATACCGATCACAAGTCATTGAAGTATCTCTTTTCTCAGAAGGATCTGAATCTGAGGCAACAAAGATGGATGGAATTCTTGGCGTCCTACGATTTTGAGATAGCTTATACCCCTGGCAAGGGGAATGTGGTAGCAGATGCATTGAGTAGAAGAAGGTTGACCCTAAGTCCTCTATTCGTTGAGATGAAGAATTTAGAGTATGTGGCAACCTTTGATTTCTCTTTGGCGATTGAGTCGATGACCGGTTCTTTAGCATCTCTGGAACTCAGACCTACCCTTCTTGATCAAGTTGGGGCTTCGCAGAGAGAAGACCCTCAGATAGTTGAGATTATGTATAAGCTAATTCGAGGAGAGACGTCTAGTCATCTCGCTCGATATTCTATTGATGACAAGGGTTGGCTGAGGAGAGACGGAAGGTTATGTGTTCCAATGGTAGAAGATCTAGTAAGAAGAGTTCTTGAGGAAGCGCATCGCTCTAAGTTGACTATACATCCGGGCGGAGATAAGATGTATAAAGTTATGAAGCGCATTTTCTTTTGGCCTGGGATGAAGAAGGATGTGGCAGAATTTTTCTCTAGATGTATCATTTGCCAGCAAGTTAAGGCCGAGTCGAAGAAGCCCGGTGGGCTATTGCATCCTCTAGACGTTCCACTATGGAAGTGGGAGAGTATTTCCATGGATTTTATCGATGGGCTACCAAGGTCAAGGAAAGGGAATACGAGCATTTGGGTTATTGTGGATAGACATACGAAGAGTGCTCATTTCATTCCGGTGAAGAGCAAGAGGACCGCATCTTGGCTAGCGTCTGTATATCTTCGTGAGATTGTGAGACTACATGGAGTCCCTTCTAGTATAGTCAGTGACCGTGACCCAATCTTTACAAGTCAATTCTGGAATAGCTTGCAAGAAGCTGTGGGCACAAGGTTGAATCTAAGTACGGCTTATCACCCACAGACGGACGATCAAACCGAAAGGGTGAATAGGGTACTCGAGGATCTGTTGAGGCTTTGTATTCTGGATTTTGGTGGTACTTGGGAAGACCATCTTCCTCTTGTTGAGTTTGCATATAATAACAGTTATCAGGCAAGCATAGGGATGGCACCATTTGAAGCTTTATATGGGAGGCCGTGCAAGTCGCCTACATGTTGGTGGGAGACTACAGATAAGCTTATACTTGGGCCTGATATGATCAGAGATACATCCGAGAAGATCGAGTTGATTCGGAGACGGATGAAAGCGGCCCAAGACCGACAGAAATCCTATGCTGATAAGCGAAGAACGGATTTGGAGTTTGATGTTGGGGATATGGTTTTCGTGAAGGTTTCTCCTTTGCGGAATGTGGTCCGATTTGGAGCTGTTGGGAAGTTGGCACCGAGGTTTGTTGGACCATTCCCTATTATAGAGAGGATCGGGCAGATGGCTTATAGAGTGAAGTTGCCCGAGAAGCTTGCTGGAGTACACGATGTTTTTCATGTCTCGCATCTCCGGAAGTGTTTACATGAATCAGCAGAGGTTGTTGAGCCAAGTGTTCTAAAAGATGTAGAAGTGGAGAAAGAGGCTACCTTGAGGAGAGCTCCGATTCGTATCTTGGGGACGGAGACCAAGAAGCTAAGGAATCGAGAGGTCAAATTGGTGAAGGTTCAATGGGGTGAAGCCGAAGAAGACGCAACTTGGGAAACCGAGGAGAAGATGCGTGGGCTTTATCCATTCCTTTTTGAGGGTACACTCTCAATCTCTTTTCTTTGTTAGCATATCTTTCTCTTTGCTATCCATGTTTATCTAGTTTATCGTGTTAATCTTGTCATGAGAACCTTAGGTAGAAACCCTTTGGATGAAACATGTGTTTGAAACATGTTATGCTTGATGGTTGCAAGTGGTTGCAAGTGTTTGCAAGTGGATACTCGTGGATGCATAATACACGTTAGGCACTAAGATCGGCTCACACACTTTCATACCGCATATGCATGAGTGTTTATGCTTATTCATGGATGAAAACTTGTTATGCTATCACGTGGATGTTGCATATGGATGAATGTTATGTGCACTCATGTAGAGATTATAAATTATGTTAGGAATTTGCATACATATGGACTCATTTCACTAACATATTTTGCATTAAGGGGGTTTACTGAATCAGTAACCTCCTGATTTTCGCATTAGATAAGTACATATACACACACCTTTGCATATGATCATACAGCATTTAGAACCTTTTAAGGACAATGATTGCTCGTGGATGATGTTTTGAGTAGATGGATGATGGATGGTAGGATACGTTCTTCCTAACTTGGAGATTTCGGGGACGAAATCCTTTAAGGAGGGAAGAATGTAACAACCCGTATTTTTGAATAACATGTTATAACATAAATGGAGGCAGAATTAAACTGCAAAATCTGAATCAAGGGAAACGGGCTATGCCATTGCGTTCGTCTCGGAAAAATACGCGAAATAGAGTCCGAGTTTTCGAAAATCGGAGTCCGTATGACCAAGATATGGCCTCGCGAAGTTTCACGAAAAATTCCCAAATTAAAGTATACTTAATTAAGTGAAATGGGTTGCGCAGAGAAATATATATATATTGATATATATATATATATATAATTGAAAATTAAATAAATAAATATGCAAAAATGTTCAAAACAGCGAATTGGGAGAGGGGAATAACCGAACCAGCCGATTTTTGAGGTCGACCCAAGCCCGCTGGGTCGACTAGGGGTTAATCCAGGGTGTTTGGCTGTCAACCCGTGGGCCGATTCGCTCAAATGCAGATTTTGCATTTGAATGGTTCTCATGGTCCATCTTTAATCTAAAGGCCCTAGATGGTTCCTACACTTGACTTCTTCCCCAAGACATGCTTTGATGGCTTGGATTGAATCTAGGTTTAATCCTATGGCCTAAAACACTTGCCTAATCTATAAATAAAACCCTAACCTACCCTAAATCATCATTATTCATTCATACAACTAAACTATGGCAAAATCAATCCTCTCATGGCCTCCACTCTCTTCATAAAATTCCTAAATAAATTCCTAAGTGATTTTCCATGCATACAAGTGTTTTCAAACTTGTATGAGCATCATTAGCTTGCATTCAAGTCAAGTTTATATATTTGCATCATAAAGAAAGAGTCTTGATCATTTTGGCTCAAGGGTTTTGCTTGTATTTTGGGTTTAATTGATTTCATAAGGGCTTTGCCATATTTTTGTGACTTCTTAAGCATTGTAAGCCCTATTCTACTTTCATACTTAAACTCTAAAGTTAAATGTATGATATGCAAGTTTATCATGTTGTGATATGCAAGTTTATATGCAAGTTTATCATGTTGTGATATGCAAGTTTATATGCAAGTATGCCAAGTTATGTTATGCAAGTTTGGGTTGAACATTTTGTTCATGCTATCATGTTATGCAAGCTTATTTTGGGTTTATGAACATAAAGCTTTAAGCTTTATGCCAAAGGTTGCATTTTAGCAACATGTAAGTTATCATATCTCTTATGATAACTTGCATGTGAGGCTAAATGCGAACTTATGGCCATCTCTACATGTCATTTAGCACCATGTATCACCAATATGCTAAGTTGGGTTTTATGCATGCTTTTGAGGCCTAAAAATGTAATATGCAAGTGTATGAACATATGAACATTTCATATGCCACCATGTTAAGCTTGTGGCTTCAATACCTTTATGTCATGATTATGCCAAGTTCCCTCTTTCTATCCTTTATGCGCTATTGCGATATGTAAGCGATGGGATTGCGTTTGGGGTTGGGTAAACTTAAAAGACATAAAACATAAGCTTGGGAATTTACCTATTAAGTTAGGTCTACCCATTGGGAATTTACCTATTAAGTTAGGTCTACCCAATTGCTTGAAAACTTGTAACATGTTTTGGAAACATGATGGACATGACACTTAGAAAAGATAAGTGTGGCCAACTCGAGGTTGGGTTGAGTTTGTAGCGTAAACCTACCCGGAACCGACCGGTTTAACTAGTTGCTACAAACAATAGGACCCAATGTGAGAAGTTGGTCATGTTGTACCTTGAACCCGAGGTTAGACCAAGTTGTGGTGTAAAGCTACCCGGACCCGCCCGGCTTAACTAGTAACCACAACAAGGTCTAATGTGAGAGGTTAAGGCGCATTAAATTAATTAATGCCTCGTGATTAGGGTTAAGTCATGGTCCACTTAATACTTAACCAATTTGGGCTTGGTAGATTAATCGGGGTTAAGTCGTGAACTCATCGTTACACTTAACCAAGTTAATCCAGGATTAGCAAGAGGGTTAAACCGTACTTAACCCACTAGAAAAATCCTAGCAATGGGGGCCCACTCCAGCAGTAATCCCAAGTTAGTATCATCATGACCCTAGGGACTAGGCTAGGGTGGGGGCACGATTACTGGACTGGAGGTAAGTGACCAAAAGCGACGGCAGAGGGTACGCCGGTGTAGTTCCGGGCGGACTCTGGTCGTGCACATAGTCCGTAGCCGGAGAAAACATGCACGGGTACCAGTAGATCGGGACTGTGCACTCATGTTCATGGTGTCCAGGGGTTGACACCCTAGGGCTTGATACACCCGAAGGGTGGACCCGGCACAGTTTGACTACAATTTTGATTGGGCCGTATTGACACCAACACGTGACGAGTTAGGCTTAGGGAGCCGATCGACTAGACCGTTTGGTTGGACCTTGTATTAGGGTCATTTCATGTTATTGGGCCAAAGCTTGGGCCAAGGGATCAATACTTGTTTATTCAAGTCATGTTAGTTTGCTAGTACACCTGTGGTGCAAAACCTTAATCCTGATTATGCGATGACACCTTTATCTACCTTGTTAGTTAATCATCATGCTAGTATATTGTTATCCTTATGTTCATCCCTGCTGCTCATGCCAGTTAACTTTATCAGTTTACATTGATTGTAGTAGGGCTTACTCAGTCTTTTTGACTGACCTGTTTTCTTTCGCCTCTTTTCTTCCGTTTCCCCCCCCCCCAGGTTCTCAGGGAGGGAATATTGGAGCTTAGCTTGGATTTCGGATTGCTTGCTTGTGGGATTTCAGCTCATGTACGGTTTCGACATGAAACTAGCTATGGTTACCACTTAATTGGGGATAGCACTTATTTATTTCAGTTTTTCAGTTGATGTTGTTTTATCTAGACTTGTTTATTTGGAAAGCTATGTTGTACCAGACTTGTTTTGAAATGTTTTGAAATCTTCCGCTGTTTTATCTATGTTATTTACTCTATGTTATTTACTCTGTTTACATATATACATATGTTCTTGTTCTGCCTTGATATATCATTATGCATGTTTACCTGATTCAAACGCCCCTCCAAAGTCAGAGTGCTTGCAAGAGCCACCCTGGTGGAGGTGGGGTGTTACAACTACCCCGAATTCCAAATTCCCGAAATCTGCACCCATATTCAGCTCCAACGGAGGTTGAAAACATCAAGCCATTCCAAAATCAGGGAGAAAAGTTCCGGAATCCCTAAACTCTCTAAGCGCTTGTTTAACAAGCGCATAGAGTTACGCACTTGTTCAACAAGCGTGTAACTCTTAACGGCATTATCCTCGCGCCTGTTGAACAGACGCAAGGAGTTCACCAGCTATATTTGCAACGAATCCATTTCAAACGGTTATATTTTTCAACCCTTTTATAAATACACCACCCCTCTATTGTCTTCCACATCAACTCACCTTCTACCACATCTTCTTCTACATCAACTCATCTTCTACCACATCTATTAAAAAAATGGTTACTGATTTTGATGTCGATGCAACAAGAATTAGCTTTGAAAACTTTTGATTTACAAGATCTAGGCCAACCGTTTGGTGAAATGCTAACTACTTCAAGTTGGAGTGCTAATGAAGACTATGATCTTAGCTACATATACTGCTCACTTTCGCTAGATCCTGTCCGTGTTGCCAATCAAAGTGGTGAAACATTTTGGGGTAGAATCACTAATGCATACGACAGGAAGAACATGGATCGGAATAGAAGTGTAGCTTCCATCAAAGGTCGTTACTGTAAAATTTATCGTCAAACTCAATGTTATGATTCACAGACGTTCAAGCTGAAGCAGCGTAACCCAAGCGAATTTGGAAGTGAAACTCATATGGTAATAATTGTTTACGTTCTTTCTTTTTTTGTACTTTACATCTTAGCGTTTCAGTAAAAGCTTTGTATTATTGATGTAGAGACTTGCCGCAAACAAGTTATTCAAACAAATATATAAACCAGATAGTAAACAAGGACCTCATTTCTATTAGTTCATGCATGTGTATGCCCTACTAGTTAATCATGTGAAATGGAAATTTTCACTTCAGAAAACAGTCCAAGACATCTAATCAAGCAGTATCCGTGGGAAAGCTACAAGATTTAGAGACAGTTGTAGTCCGAGAGATTCGCAGGACAGTGCTACTATGGGTTTAGAAGAAGATGTAAACCTTACTGATGACCGATATGTTAGGCCTGAAGGATCTAGGGCAGCAAAGAAACAACAGGTGGCAGGAGCAAATGAAGGCGAAATCAGAAAGCTATTAAAGGAGAGTCTAACGATATGTATTTGAGCGCACTCGAGAGCAGAAGTATTCACCACCAAGAAAGGATTGACACAATTCATCAACTTGTTGAGATAAAACGACGAAAGGAGGAAGATGCAGTCATGTTTACGGATATTTCACAAATGGATGATATGCAACGCGAGTATACGGAGTCTTGGAGATTTGAGATAATGAGGCGAAGAAGAGAAGGAGGTGTGTGATTGTAGATAACTTGGATGTAAACTTTAGTTGGCTTTGTATGCATCAGTTTGGTTTAAGTTGCATTTTGTTTATGTAGCATAGGAATGGAGTTTGAAATTTAAAATGGACTTTGAAATTTAAAATGGAGTTTGAAATGGAGTTTGAAATGGAGTTTGAAAGGGAGTTTGAAATTTAAAATGGAGTTTGAAATTTAAAATGGAGTTTGAAATTTAAAATGGAGTTTGAAAGAGAGTTTGAAATTTAAAATGGAGTTTGAAATTTAAAATAGAGTTTGAAAGGGAGTTTGAAATTTATAATGGAGTTTGAAATTAAAAATGGAGTTTGAAATTTCAAATGGAGTTTGAAATTTAAAATGGAGTTTGAAATGGAGTTTGAAAGGGAGTTTGAAATTTAAAATGGAGTTTGAAATTTAAAATGGAGTTTGAAAGGGAGTTTGAAACTTAAAATGGAGTTTGAAATTTAAAATGGAGTTTGAAATATGAAATGGAGTTTGCAATTTATAATGGAGTTTGCAATTTATAATGGAGTTTAACATGGAGTTTGATATTTAAAATGGAGTTTGAAATTTAAAGTGGGGTTTGAAATTTAAAATGGAGTTTGAAATTTAAAATGGAATTTGAAATGGAGTTTGAAAGGGAGTTTGAAATTTAAAATGGAGTTTGAAATTTAAGAGTTTAAAATGGAGTTTGAAATTTAAAATGGAGTTTGAAAGGGAGTTTGAAATTTAAAATGGAGTTTGAAATTTAAAATGGAGTTTTAAATTTAAAATGGAGTTTGAAATTTAAAATGGAGTTTGAAATTTAAAATGGAGTTTGAAATGGCATTTGAAAGGGAGTTTGAAATTTAAAATGGAGTTTGAAATTTAAAATGGAGTTTGGAAGGGAGTTTGAAATTTGAAATGGAGTTTGAAATTTAAAATGGAGTCTGGAATTTAAAATGGAGTTTGAAATGGAGTTTGAAAGGGAGAATGAAATTTAAAATGGAGTTTGAAAAATGGAGTTTGAAATTTAAAACGGAGTTTGAAATTTAAAATAGAGATTGAAATTTGAAATGGAGTTTGCAATTTAAAATGGAGTTTAACATGGAGTTGAAATGGAGTTTGAAATTTAAAATGGAGTTTGAGGCTTTATATTATATTAAAAAAAATATAAATTCCATAACAACTTTTTTAAATTTTAAAATGGACATAACTTTGAATTTATATTATGAAATCTGAATTTTTCACATTCATTGGAAAGATATAATTAAATAGATTCTAATGTTTTTGGTTTTACTGAAATCCGACTTATATTGAATCCTACACATTCAATTGAAATTTAAAATCGAATTTTCAAACTGCCGCGTCATTTCCAACTCCATTTAAAATTAAAATAAATTATACCAAACTCCATTTTAAATTTCAAACTCCATTTTAAATTTCAAACTCCATTTTAAACTTCATTTTAAATTGCAAACTCCATTTTAAATTTCAAAATCCATTTCAAACTCTATTTCAGACTCCATTTTAAATTTCAAACTCCCTTTCAAACTCCATTTTAAATTTCAAACTCCATTTTAAATTGCAAACTCCATTTCAAATTTCAAACTCCATTTTAAATTTCAAACTCCATTTCAAACTCCATTTTAAATTTCAAACTCCATTTCAAATTTCAAACTCCATTTTAAATTGCAAACTCCATTTTAAATTTCAAACTCCATTTTAAATTTCAAACTCCATTTCAAACTCTATTTTAAATTTCAAACTCCATTTTAAATTTCAAACTCCATTTCAAACTCCATTTTAAATTTCAAATTCCATTCCTATGTTCTAAATTCGATTTAAATAAATTTTGAATCGTTAACACAAGTAATATTGTCATCATCATCCTAATAGCCATAAAAAAATATTTCATTGTCAAAACACGTGTAATCAAAAACATAGCAGACGCAACACCGTACAGTAATACAAACCATGTCACATGACATATAATACAAAAACAAAAAACAATGTCATAATCAACATACCGTCAGTCATAACAAAAATATACAACCATGTCATCATCAACAACACATGTAATATAAAACATGTCAGCCATAATAAAAACATACAACCGTGACGCTGCATGAACCATCAGTCAATAGGCATAACATCACTACCTACCCCATCGGAACTGTCATCATGAACGCCATCAAAATCATCATCCATATGTGATCCATCACCAGTACCCTGCTGCTGTAACTGAGCGTACTGAGCCTACTACTGTGTCAAAGCTCCGTGTAAACTCTGGTTCATCAGCTGTGTGTACTCCAACGTCATACGCTCAAAAGCAGCCAATATCTGTCTATCATGGTCCATATATAGCAAGTACTGTTAATGAGACAACTTATGTTACAAAAATGTAGTTTTTATAATGAAATCGTATACCAGTATTATTGTATAACTCTTACGTACCTGATGTGAATGATACAAACCGGCTAACGGTACTCCGGGAGGGTCAACAGGTGGATACTGCAACGGAATCTCAACAATTTGACCCTGTACGTCATACGCCCTAAAAGTGTGTGGCGGAGGGTCCAACGCACCACTCTGCGTGAACTGAGACGATACAGGCGCAAAGATAGAGGGAAGCACCGGGAGTCTGCCTGCTACTGAAGATGGCCCGATATGGTCGGAGATCAAACCCCGAATATAGTCTGGTAAAGCATAAGCGCGTGGCGCAACTCGAGCCCAGTAGGTATCAAAATCTCTGGGCACACTAAAAGGCTCGCCGTCCACCCAGCCTGCATCCCTCATACCCGCAATATATGTTGATCCTACCTGTATATCCTCGAACATCTGATCCCATGGGAGTGGATCGGAAGGAATGCACTCTAACCCGTATAGCTGTAGCCAACATCCCTCCCCCAAATACCAAATGAACGGGCATGTAGGCACCTGGAAGCATACCCCTACGTCTCGAAAGACTAGAATGTAAAATGAGCGGGTGGTCCTGCTGAGGAGCTATAAAATCTATGTACGTCTGCCAAGAACGCTGAATAATGCCATCCCGCTTCCTCAAATCAATTTGCGTGCGGGGCTCCATAAGCTCGTTATGCACACCCTGTGCAGAACGAGCGAGATGCATAGCAGAACTCCATCGTCGTAATCTCGGAAAGTATATGTGAGGTGTAGTGATGACATCATCAATAAGTCGGGGGTGCATGTTCGCAATGTACTCGTAATACCAGAAGGGCAGAATATACCAGAAACCGTACAGCTGCTTGCAGCGCTGTACGGCATAGAGATCCAAAGCTACATACAAATAGCCTAATATGGTTGTACCCCAATCGAACGAATGCAGTTGCTCTATGTCTACAAGGCTAGCCAAAAACACAAGTCTAATAGTCCCTTTGTTGTTGCTAAAAAAGGTAGAGCCAAAAAGGTATAATAAGAAGGCCCTGATAACGGGGCCTCAGTGGTCTGATGTGCAACTATATAGGCCTGCAGAGTAGGTAGGCTAACGGCACCTGAAGCAACGATCTGAGGATCTAAACCCGTTAACTGCTCTAAAAAGCTATCAACCTCCTCAAAATGATACATCAAAGGGGATAGGGACACGATCTGGACGACCAACCTCGATGCCCATGAGCACGTAAAAATCTAAAGGAGCAAGCCCTAACTCATAATCATCGAAGTGAAATGTATGTAGTAGGCCACCATCGCTCACTAATAGCCTCTACAAGGCATCGGTCAACATGAGCAAACTAGGTAAATCTAAAAAATCGTCAAATGGTGTATCACGAAGTCTAACTGATATAGGGTGAGGTAACTGCGCAAAATGTGTCATACAACGTGACCAAGTACCTCGCATAGCAATATGTCGAACCTAAACATATAATGTTTTGTTGTAAACATATAATGTTAAACAACATTCGTGTATAGTAAAACAGTTGTCGATATACGTAATAAAGTTATAAAATTATACCTGAGGCGTAACAACAACAACACACTCGATGTGTAAATGTCGCAGGCAGATCGTGCAATACTCGAAGGCTCTCAGCAGTCACGGTGGCATCTGGTGGGATATGTGCTGGCCCGACATTAGGATCTGTCGGAGGATGACAGATGTGTCTTCCAGACTTAACTTGACGTAGCGGCATTTCGTCTTATTTTTAATTAAAAATAAAAATTAAAAAGGAAATTTTATGAAAATTATGAATGAAAATGACGGAAATCCGCCTGATATAGGCGGAAATGTTTAGGCAGTTGTTCAACAAACGCTTAGGCTTTACGCGTTTGTTGAACAAACGCACGCTTTTTTTATTATGGGGCCGGTTTTTAAATAATCCACGTGCTTGTTCAAGAAACGCGTAAATCCATGCGTTTGTTGAACAAGCGCGTGGACTTAAAACTGTTGCGATTCCCTATGTTTGGGAATGTGAAAAATCGTGAATTCAATTTCCATGCTTCGGATTAGTTTTGGTCCTTTTGGAGATGCTCTAAAGCGTATATTTTCTCTCTTTAATAAATAAATTATATTATATTAATTATTTATTGTGAAAAATGCAGCCAGCACAATCTAGCTCCGCCGACAGTCGCCTCCGGTGGCTCAAGCCAGAGATCCCGATGATTCTTCATGTAAAATTTTGGCTAACGGTTGAGAGGTGAAGAGGAAGCGTAGATGATTAGGTAGGGTAGTCGAGTTGCTGGTCGGAGACGAAGGTAATTCTCACTGCCGAAGGAAGTAGTGACGTCTGGAGACTGTTACATAGTTTTAGGGTTTTACTTTCCTTGTCTGTTAATTAACCTTACTATTTTGAATCAGCAGATAAGGGTGTTGGACCGTTTCATTTTGGTTGTTTTATCACTTTTTAGGACATGACCTGCGTAGACTGTAATGCTTTGGGTTGTATCTTATTTGTAAGGCTTTAGAACTTACAAGGCAACCGTTGCTTCTAAACTATTGGTACCAGAGCTTGTAGAGACAATTGGTATTTAAAATTTCGGCATGAGTGAAAAATTTGAGGCGATATTAAATTTCTGCATTGTTCTCAACAATTAGCATTAGAGTCACAAAGAGCTGTTATGGTAATGGAAAAGGCAAATTCTATTTAAACCCATAAACTTGCTGAATATAACCAAGTTTTTATTAAAAAAAATATGACAAAACTGCCCCTAATCAATAGTATTTTTTTAATTTGTTAGCACACCTCGTAGGGGAACTAGGTGGTGCCTTTAGGGCACCACGTAAGACCACTATATGGTACCATGAAGGCACCACGTAGGGGCACTACGTGGTATCCTAAAGACACCACGTAGTTTCTCTATGAGGTGCCTTTAGGGCACCACGTAGGGTTCCTACGTGAGAGGGCAAAATTGTCTTTTTTTTTTAAATTATGCATGGGTAAACTCAGCAAAAAGCTGGGTATTACTTCTTTTTCCATATTTCATGGGTATACTCAGCAAGATTATGGGTTTAAATAGAATTTGTCAATGGAAGATTAGCATTACCATACCATTACCAGTCAATTGGTAACCATTTTTGATTGAAATCGGTATACTGGTTAAAACGGTATGGTAATGGTAAATTTACCATTTTTAACGGTAAATTATCGTAACATTTCTTCAATAACAGCGGTAACGGTAATTTTACCAATAAATTTAAAAAATATATATATTCATCTGATATGGTTTATTACATGCATTTAAAACCAAATAAATGATTATATTTAGTTCAATAATCAAGTAAAATAATTCTAAGTACGCTTATTTTTTTGTCATTTATGTTTTTCATTAACTAACATTACATATAGCATGATAAAGATGCATTGTGTACAAAAAAAATGTCAAAATACATACTTTAATTGACAAACAGTAATTTACCATTACTAGTGTAACGATTACCGGATTATCGGTATACCAGTCTATCGGTAACGATAACGGTAAGCAATTCTGACTTACCAGTAAAAACAGTATGGTAACGGTATATGCCAAATGGTAACGGTAACCATTACCATAACAGCCCTAAGTCACATCATAGACACATGATTCTACGAGTATGCGTGTAGGAAAGAAATGGCAATTTCTGAAGAATGATGGTGATTAAGTAATGGCGGAAGAGAGCTACCTTGGATTCCTATGTTCAACGGTCGGTATGGGGCCTATGGGCAATGCTGATGGAGAAATTTATTGCTTCAAATAGTTTATGGAGAGTAGCGTACCAGTGGTAGCAAATGGTGCTGGAATTTCAGAACCACATTGCAAGAAAATTGAGGGTCTGAAGCTCAAAGACTTGAAAGGGGGAAAAAAAGGAAGTCTTTTCCAACCAATTGGTCGTGATATTCTAGACACGGTTCTTTTAAGGGACTCGATCAGCCAAGCTTGTATATGATTCTTTATAAGGAACGAAACAACATTTTTTCCATGTAACGTTGCAAACTTTTTCCAGCAACTGAAAATAAAAGGCATATTTATTTGTTTGTTTATTTAACCCCCCCCCCCCCCCCCCCCCAAAAAAAAAACCCACAACAAAAAAAAAGGAGTACGAATGAATGATGGGTGACGGCATGAAATGAATGAGGATACTATTGAAGTTGGTGTTCAGACATTTGGGGACCTTTGGATATACCAACTCAATTCGTCACCACATGCAGTACTAACTAATGAGAAGTTGGTTAATCCTGAGGTTATATGATGATGAATGCATGCACATCATTTTGTGCTCCTTCAAATCAGGTATCTATTAATACTAGATTTATATTATATTAGGTACTGGATTAAATGAAAATTAATGCATGTTGATGAAATAATAAACAAGTTAATTATAATATTTCCAAAATATAACATATCAGGAAGACTAAAATCTGTACATATTATTCCAATTTTCTTACATAATGGTATACATGCATCTATTTATTTGCTAGAAGAAAAGTGTTATTGCATTCAAGTTCATGCACTTAAGTATGACAACCACTGCAGATGAATATCTAAAGATTTTGCTTATTTTCTAGGCAAATGCACTCTTAATAGTTCTCTTTATGTTCTGTTTTCCAATTTATTTAATTGTCTATTTTCTGTATATAAGTGACTCTGGATTTTAACAGTAACAAGGGGAAGGTAGAATGGGAGAATAAAGGGGTTTATTCGCATAAACTTCTGTAATTTTGAGGTACAACAATATATAAAGTTTACAGAACCCATTTTTCTTCTTCAGATTTTTTTGTTCTCTTCATTGTAGTTACGTGTTAGTTGAAATAACTCATTTAATTTATTGTTTACCGACTGCATTTTAAATTATTCTTAGTGGTCTAATATGTCAATCCTTGCCTACCTACCTGTATTCTCAATTTTATACCTATTTATTACTACAAAATCACATTTAAGTTAATTTTGATTGAGCCCTTTGTCCTCATATTTTGAATATTTTATATATTAATTGTGAGTTGTTTTGTATGATAAGCAGACCAATCTGCTGCCATTTCACTGTTTTTCGCTTGAGATCGTTCACCATACTTAAAATTGAGTAGACAATAATAATAATCACAATCACAATTAGCAATATGTATTGTTAGCAACAGATAACTTTGGAAACTTTTTAACAGTAAACATATCTTTGACTTGATTGTGACACTATCATTTTTATTACCGTGTTACTGCAATCAGAACTCAGAAGTCACTAAAAATGCAGTCTTTATCTTATAGGAGGATAATGGAAATTGAAGAAATGGGTGCGACTTGTGGAGAGGAGAGGACTGAGGAGTATGTAGATGCTGACATGGAAGTGGAAGGGACCGGAGTTGCAAAGTTGGAGAAAATATTTGTTTCAGTAAGATTAAGACCATTGAACGACCGGGAAATAAAGGAGAATGATTCTTCTGAATGGGAGTGTGTCAGTGATACTACTATTAGGTTTAGGAATAACCTTGGTGAAAGATCCAATGCACCAACTTCTTATACATTTGGTAACTGTTATGTTATTTGGTTCATTTGATGCATTCGATATAGTTTCCAGTATAGCTGGATTTGATGTTTTGTGTTAATGAACTAGTAAAATATCTGCTGTTGCTTTCAGCGTTACCATCAATTTGTGAGGTTGCCTTTTGCTATCATTATTCTTTAATTGGCTTATTTCCACACCGGGGGGGGGGGGGGGGGCAACCAAGGTGGAACCCAGTGCACGAGGCTTCCCGTGCAAGAATGGGCTCTGGGTAGGTTGATAGGACGCAACCTTTCCCTCGCACTGCAAAGAGGCTGTTTCGCGATTCGAACCTGGGCACGAAAAAAGAAACCGAGGGAAAAAGAAAATAAAAATAAAAACTACGCTAAACTATCTAGGTATTAGAACTAATTATCAATGTGTAACTGGGGGAGTAGAGTATAATGGTATACTCTATTTATGTTAGATTTTGTATTGGTAGTCTGTTGTATGTATATTATATCCTATTTTTCTTAAAAGAGGGCTGGCCATTAGTTAACAATTGTTCCATTGTTGTTTTAAATTTCATACTGGATCATTGTTTTAACTTTTAAAGCCTTGTGCATTGAAGTAGTTTTAAAAGGAGCAAGGTCCAGATTTTTTTTTTATTGTTTATCCTTTTCTTTCTGATTGTGCAATTTTACTAGTATTTAACTTTCTTCATGTCTATCTTGTTTTACAGTTGAAAATCTTACGGTATTTCATCTCTGATTTACTGTCAGTCAGCTAGTAGTCTGTTATAGTTTGTTGTCCTCAGATTAATGGGTCTCAATGGAATAGTTAATTGTTGCAGCATGACACTCATCTTCTTAGCCAATGAATTTCTTCAGAGTGAATTTCTTTAGAGAAAATAATTGTTTCTCTAGCACTGTATATCAGGAATAATCAAGCATTTTGTTGATAAACGGCCGTTTCTATTGATATGTGGAAAATGGAGCTTAATTATTTACCAACGATATACATTGAATGCCATGGTTTTTTCGTCTAATTATTTCATCTCTACCGATTGCATGATTTCTTTATGCTTCTCTTCTGAATGTGCACCCTTCCAAAATACTACACAGACAGAGTTTTTGGAAGCGAGAGCAGTACAAAAGAAGTTTATGAGGAAGCAGTTAAGGAAATTGCACTTTCAGTTATCAATGGTATTAACTGTAAGTCAATCTCTCAGTCTCACTCTATATATGTGCATTATGTACTTTAGCATGCAACTGAGGTGCATGTGTTAAAATGCAATTATGGATCCTTGTAGCAACCATTTTTGCATATGGGCAAACAAGTAGTGGAAAGACTTATACAATGCATGGAGTAACGCAATATGCAATGGAAGATATTTTTGATTACATCAAAAGGGTGAATTTCTGAATAGAGCGTCCTTTTTTTCCTCATAGTTCTTGTACATGATTTAGTTACTTTTCTGTTTGTTCATTATTTCCTTATTTTAGCACGATGAAAGGGAGTATATTTTAAAATTCTCGGCGCTAGAAATTTACAATGAAGTAGTAAGAGATCTCCTTAGCATGGATAACACTCCACTTAGGGTTCGCGATGACCCCGAGGTAAAAAAAAAATCCATATTTTATGTATTTATTCTATTTTGAGGTTTAACTGACTACCGCACTCAATTATCTGCAGAAAGTAACGGTTGTCGAAAAATTAACAGAGGTGTTGTTAAGAGACTGGAATCATTTGAAAGAACTTCTCGCTGTGTGTGAAGGTGTGCAAAATTGATTATATTTGTCTAATGAGGAATTTGACTCTGCATTAGCTGTCTTAAGTGCAATTTAGATTACTAGTGCTATTACTATTTGCTGCATTACCGTTGGGGTTAATTTGTCCAGTTTGAGATAAGTACAGCGAAAGAAAAGTGCAGATTCATCTTTCTGTTTGTTTTATTTATCAAACACCCTGTTTACTTGACTACTTTATAAATTACCTATTTGCAGCTCAGAGGCAGATTGTAGAGACCTTGCTGAACGAGTCAAGTTCACGATCTCATCAGATACTCAAACTAGTATGCACTTATTTTACGTATGACTTTTAAGTATGCTTGAATTAACCTAAAAATTAATGATGTATCACTTGCAGACTATTGAAAGTTCATCACATGAATTTGTAGATGTGGGAAGTTCAAATGCACTTACAGCTACCTTGGTATCAAACCATTCTTGTTTTTTGTGCAGAAATGAGTGTATAATGTGGATGCCAACTTATATTTTTGAATGTAGAATTTTGTAGATTTGGCAGGCAGTGAACGTGCATCTCAAGCATTATCGGTTGGAAATCGCTTAATAGAAGGTGGTTACATCAATAAGAGTTTACTTTCACTTAGCACAGTAATTCGCAAGCTTAGGTAATAATCAACTAACTATAGCTAATGTGATTTTGTTTTAGCCTTCTTGTGAAGTTCCTTTTATTTTGATTTATAATTTTATTTTTATTCCTTTAAAAGAATTGGATAACATTTGGTCTGCATCTTGGAAGCTATTTGTTAATGATAATAAGAAACATATTACAATTGTAGTTAATTTTCGGCCATGGACTTCAAATAGCACGATTAGAAATTTCTTCTTTTGTTTGAGAGAAGTACTAGAGATTATTTACAGTGTCAGTATAACTTTTTCTTTCCACCAAAAAAATTCTCGGACTTCTTTGAAACAACATAAGCACACTTTTTTTTTTTTTTTTTTTTTTGTTGCTTTTTGTTTCTGTTTGTTTTTTCGTGTTGTTGAAGTGTATTAGTGTCGTTTTCGTACAACATAATCATTTTTTGTCATCTTGGCCAAAGGTATTTATATGTTTGCGAATAGTTTCGAAAGTAATCTAAATGCGTAATATGTTTTTAAAAAATCATATAAATGGGTAAAATAGTATTCCTCTACGATATTATAGTGCATTGTTATAGTTGATTCTTTTTTTACTGCAGTAATGGAAAACACGGGCATATCCCGTACCGTGATTCAAAGTTAACAAGAATACTGCAACCATCATTAGGAGGCAATGCTAGAACCACTGTCATATGCACAATTTGTCCTGGAAGGACTAATATTGAGCAATCTAGGAGGACACTTCTGTTTGCAAGTTGTGCAAAAGAAGTAGTTACCCAGGCACGTGTTAATGTGGTCAGGTTCAATAAGCCTTTGGTTAAGGATTTACGGAGAGAACATTCCAGCTTGGAGGATGAGCTGAAGCATCAAAAATTGAGGTCTACTAAATCTCATTACGAAACATTATTGAAGGAAAAAGATGCACAAATTGAGAAGATGGAGAATGAGATAAAGGGTTTGATGTATCAGAGAGACTTGTATCAAGAACTAGTAGAGGATTTGCTTCGTACTAGGGGGAAACGACAGGATCATTCTTCAACCACACCAGTATGTGCAATTAAGTGAAGTCTTAAATTTTGAATCATAAATTTTGGTTAAAACTCAGTTCAATCCACAACGAAAATATAATAATTTAATCCATGGTGAAATAAGAAGCATGACAACTCAAATTTTATGTTATAAAGAAAATGGAAAAAAGAAATCATAATTTTTTTCTAATTACTGTGTAGAGCATTTCTAGCATCAGTGCAAGTCTTTTGAATCTTCTGTCCACTGTTTTGATTTACATTCAAATTAATATTTAAATTTTTATGAGTTGTTTTAAATTTCATTTGGAAACCTTGTGCATCGCCTTCATTGGTTTGCTTAGTCCTGTAATATATGTATATATCCCTTATTTTTGATTTTCTGATAAAATATTCTGTTTTCTCTTTATGCAGAAAGAAGATAAAGTTGAACCGGTCAGTTATCAAAATGAAAACTACATGCATACCGAAGACACAAAAACTTGCATAAGTGATGATGATTCTGAAGTTCAATGCAAGATACTTGGGTGCATTGGAATTGATGATAAGGTAGAGTGTGAGCAGCAAATTCCGAGCTCTTCCTATGTTCCAGTGGAACAGCTTATTAAAAATTTGGAAGAAATGCATAACAATTTTGTCAAGCCTTATTCTAATAGTAGGTTCTGTGAAGAAGAGAGTAATCATGGGATTCCCCTTAATGGCTCTGATGAAGGATGTAGTGGCAGAATTAAAACATTCCAGAGAATATCTGCCACGCTTAATTCTGAAAGTGAAGTAGCAAATTCTTTCAGCGATGACTGTCGAAATTCTGAAAGTGAAGTTGCAACTTCTTCCGGAGATGAGTATCGAAATTCTGAAAGTGAAATCGCAACTTCTTCCAGAGATGAGTATCGAAATTCTTACAGAAGTACTGCTTTTGAAGAAGAAAGCGATACAAGTGAGTTTAAAGAAGTTGTCATTCCTGATATCGATGATTTTGTTGCTGATTTGAAAATGGCTAGCTTTCATTATCAAGGGGAATTGGATGTCCAGGTAACAGTTTTTAATATTTTTTAGACTGAGTATCAAGTTGGAAGTTTGCTACAAATTTTCGAATGGCACTACGAACGGGGTCTTTTCTTATATGGGGTCCTTTTTTTTTTTTTTGGGGGGGGGGGGGGGGGTTCCTAAGTGGAGGTGCTAGAGTAATGCTACCTAGTGGGTATGCATGGCAACTCCCCATTCAAAAACAGTTTGTTGACTGTTTAGGATTAGAATGTAGTATTTCGAAAAGCAGTAGTATCCATTGTTGCCAAAAGATATCTCTTGCCTCTAACATACGCTTTCACTTGTCACCGAACTGTGTGTGTGACCGGATCTTGTGTGCGCGCGCGCATATCCTCTTGTGTGTGTATGAAAGAAAGCGCGTGCTTTGAACAATGAATATTTCGAATATAACAATTTTTCTAGATACATCTCTTACGCTACACCCCTTGCATTTGATAATTTTCTAAGTTGGACATTTCAAAATGAAAAAAAAAAAAAAAAAAAACTTTGGTGATTTGTTTTTCATACGGTTAAAGATCATCTTCACAATTTTTTTGGTTTGCTTGGATAACTTAACATTCCAAAAATAATATTTAAAATTGAAGGCTGAATTCAAGGGTTAATATTCAACCTTTTAAACATGTTGGAGGTTTCAAAATGATATCATTTTTGTAGACATGATGTATAAAACGTAGATTGAACATCTCCAGTGTTTCAGTTGATTTTGAGTCGTGTAGCTTTGAAAAACCATAAACCTTGCTTAGATGGGGTGTGGTGGATCCTTAATTCACACACATCGGGGTTCTTTGAACAATGAATGAGATGATCATCACACATTAGTTGGAAGTTTTTGTTAAATTTTCAAACATTTGTAATTTATATATGCTTAAAATAATCAAGATTGTGTTATTTTAAGTTACGCATTTGTAGGACTCATTTAGCTAATGCGACGTACTCTCAATTGGAAGGTAATCAAAATCTCAACCATACACGACATCACTCTTCTGTAGCACCATCTTTATATATCAAGTCAGACTACCACGAATAATAAAATTCAGAAATATTTAATCTATATCTTGAATATCATTTCCACAACAAAAGAGACTAATTTTAAAAAAAGTTAATTCCTTTCAAATTATAAGTTGAAAGTAAACTTAGACATCTATTTTAAACGTTGATGTAAAAATACGTATGTTAAAGTGTCAGGTATATTCGAATGAAACAATTTTTCTAGATACAATTTTAAGCATGATACAAACATATATTCACAATTTTGCATGTTTCAAAATATATGATTCAAACAGTGCTAGAAAAATTACACCATTGCTGATTTAGTATGTTTAATCAAAATTAACGATTGACAATTTGATCAACTGATGTCATGATGCATCATTGAATGTCATTTTGTGAATGGATGATAACAATATAATTACAGTTTTCAGTTGTAAAAAGCATCAGTTGTAAATTTACCGTTCATTGACTAATTGAAAATAATCAATGCATTCATGGTATTCATTGAATTGTTAATTCATTAATTTTGACGAACGTGAATTAAATTGGTGGTTTTATGTGAATATACGGAGCCAAATTGGATATAAAAGTGTTCGGAATCTGTCTTAATAAGGTGGAGCTTATGAATTGCTCAAAAATTGAGCTGTCAATTTTCGACAACTCAACCGGCATACTGTTAATTTATCAAATGGGCTCCATTGAAACCAATCACATTGTCAATATTTGATCGATGTTTTTTTTTTCTGTTCAGAATTGTCAATTGCTTTGACAATTATTATTTGAGTGCAATTGCTGTTATACGGATGATTGCCACATGTCCTCCCTTATATTTGTACCAAGTTTATGCCTGTTAATTCCAGGAAAGTGTGTATTCAAAATATAGACTGCATGTCAACCTTATGGTGTTACGCGTTTCACTACCTATCTCGCTCTTTATATAGGAGGGTTGCATTAGCTTCTCTTTTGCTTCATTCTATTTACGCCCTTAAAACTTAGAGAGCCACATAAATTGAAATCAAACAAAATCGTGTAGACATGTTTTTTCACTCAATATCATTTTCAGATTTCGTTAATTTGGATAGTCGTAGCATAGTCAATTTGATTGTTCAAATTGACGATTAAGATAACTGTTTTATCAATCGGTATTGACCTAACATTTTGAACATGTTAGAAGTTTCGAAAACGGTATCAGTTTCTCCATAGATGACGCTCCTAGTGGAAATTAGATGTCACCTAATTTTGTTTTCATTTTAAAATGTGTAGCTCTATAAATTGTAGGGTGTGGTAAAGGAGAAATGGTGCATGACCCTTCCTATATGTGCATTTGTATACATGTATGTACATACATACATGCGTATAAATACATTCATATGTGCATTTGTATACATGTATGTACATACATACATGCTTATAAATACATTCATATGTGTGAAGTTCCCATCTTCTATGCTTCAAATCCTCCTTAAAATCTTCCTTAGATTTATATTATCGGAAATCTACAAATTAAACCACAGGTTTCTAAATACAATCTTAATGTAGATCGTCTGCAACTTTTTCTATACTGTTTCTACACTTTCAAGTTTCATCCCATTCAAAACCTTTGGTTGATAATGAAAGTAATTTATTTATTTTACTTGTTGATTCAAAACATATTTGAAACGTGCCAGAGTTTATTGTGTGTGTGTGTGTGTGTATCTATTAAACATACCACTTGCATAAGCTATTTAATTAACATTGATAAAATTCAAACCTAACCACACTTCTTTTTTATAATAAATAAGAGCAAACAGAAAATGAAAGTTAATAAACCCCCACAAGGTGGCCAAAGGGTTAAAACATCAGTTGATAAACGAGTGTTGCATTATTCTAAACATGATTATGACACAATCTCTTGATTTATCCGGATGTATGTTAATCTGAAGGTGGGTTTTCAAAAATAAAATGATTGTAATCTCAATCAGAAGTTTTTCAATTCACAATTCAAACAAAGTTTTGTTAAATTTCAACTATCAGTAATTTGTGTATGCTTAATCTAATCTGAGTTCCCCATAAAAATGATATCAGGACACAGAAACAGACACACAGGAAACCACAACCAGAATACTGAATGACCAAACAGTGGACTCAATTGAATCTCCTTCAAGATGGTCCTTAGAGTTTAAAAAGAAACAACAGGAGATAATTAACCTTTGGAATGTATGCAGTGTTTCCTTGGTTCACAGAACATACTTCTTCTTGCTATTTAAAGGCGATCCAGCCGACTCTATCTACATGGAGGTTGAACTCAGGAGGCTTTCTTTTCTTAAAAAATCATTTTGTCAAGCAATTGCTGGTACTAAAGCAAGTGAAGGTGGTCTATCTGTGACCATGGCTTCAAGGTAATTCAATCTTCTTTAACTGCTAAATTGTTTACACAATGATTAATTGATGTTTAACCAAGGTTTGAAATTCCGGTTTTTTGTTTCCATTTCGGTCATTTGCCATTATCGAATTTTGGTTCTATTTCGGAAATTTCGGTTATTCCATTTAAGTTACGGTTTTGGATGTTGAAGTGATCGTCACTTTCCTATGAACTAGAAAAACGCGATTTATGAAATAAATACTGCAAGCGCTTAGGTGTGTAGCATACTGGTCGAACACAGGGAGACAAATTAAATCAAATTATCTAAATAATTTCTTGGGCGAGTTAGTCGAAGCTTGTGGATTGATTTTGAAAAAACAATAAAACTATTATTGAATTAAGTACAGATCTGAATCTAATCAAATCTATATTCAACCCAATATGACCTAAGAACGCAATAAAAAGAACAGAAATTAAAACTGCAGAAATTGAAATAACAAACAGGAATTAAAATTAGGATTACCGCTGAATCTAATCAGACGGTCAATCACTAATGAAAATAAATGTAAAATACAACTAGTACTCTACCAAATCTAATTGTGTAGAAGACACTAGTTGCTAAGAAATAGAAAATTGCAGAAAATAAAAAGAAGAAGAACTGTATTAATGGAGAAGAAGATAGAAAAAAGGGATGGTGGCTACAATGATATTACAAGGGTATTTATAGGAGATAACCAAACCCTACCCCTAATTACAAATGGGCCTAGCTATTTCAAGTAAGTTTTAGGCCTTTTGTCATTTGGAACAAGTTCTAGGTCTTTTCTGCTTTTCTCTTGCAAGCCTCCTTTAATTTGAGATGTGCATGGTCTTTTTATCAATCATTTTCTTATCCAACAGCAACTAGATGTGAGACCTTCATCTACAATTCTTCAAAATGTAAATATATAGCAATCTGATCTCCATTTCTCTACTTTTCTGGTTGCATGCGGGCTGGGTTGAAATATCTGTAAAAGTGACAAAACAATACCCAAGTAATATTTATTTATATACAAAAGATAAGATATAAGAGCATAAAATAAACACATTTCTATGTTAATCAAATACTCCCACACTTATCTTTTAGTCGTCCTCAAGTAAAATAAAAAATGAAAAACTAAACTATATAGGTCACACTTTCGTAGGAAACACGATTGCGTTGAGCGTATGCAACAAGCCGTTAAACCTCTAGGTGTCCCTAGTAGGACGAGTGGTGTTTCGTGAGGGTTTTCAGCGGATACTGCCCACAAAATCCAATTACAGTATGTTATGATTCTAATGAAACTACATGAATGCAATGGGCTTATGCAAAATAAAAACAAAAATGAAAACACAACTTGTTTCAGGAAGTGGTACAACAAATTAATTTAACAATTTCTAATCAGTTGATTTTATTTTAGATACCTCTACTTGTCACAAATTTTCAACATAAATAAAGTTTTCAAATGTTAAACTCTAGTTTGACCAGTTGGTTCGGTTGATAACATAGTGCAACCATGAAATAGATTCTTAGTTTGCTTGGCACAGTTTATAAAGTGGTATTATTATTTCCTTGTGTATGGCTAGTCAAATCAATAAGGTCAAGAAGTGTTTGGGCATCATCGCTTATTCTCTATCTCTATAAAAATTAAAATTTACGATTAATTACATACACCTAACTCAGAAGACTAAGGTTTACCACTCATGCACTGCTTCGCGGACTAACAGAGAGTGGGTAAAGAGCTTGACGGATTGTGCAGACCGACTTTGACTTTGTCAACAACGTGTCGGTAATCCTTAGATGTCCAGTCGCATAAAATGAGACCAAGATATTCCAACGCTGACTTTGTCAACAACATGTCGAATAGAGCTTGGCGGGTTTGCACACCAACGCTTGATATACAAGCAATATTGGATACCCTTGGATTACTATTATTATTATTGAAATTATAAGCACAAAAGAGAGTTACGTGAATTCAACTTAACACAACTTAGTTTTAAAGATTCGAAAAGCCAATATAAGTATTTTTAGTCCTCCACTTATTTAAACAAAGCCTACAATATAGAATAGATTTCATGGCCATCACCTAAGAATCTCCCTATGTACCGATTACACTTTTATCCTTCAAAATTAATTTTTTTCATTATATTTCTTATTTGATCTTAGCTGAGAGAAAAAAAAACTATCAACTGATTATCAATCCTTAACTTATTTTGTTGTATCAATCTAAAATGAGTCATGTTTCAAAAAAAAATTATGGTATGTTACTACGATCTAAAATGCATGATGGTCCTACTTAAATGATGAAGATGAACAAAAGAAAAAAAAAAGGATGCAATGCAGATTCCCCCCATGCTAGAACTAAACAAGGTCCACGCTGTAAACGTTTCCTAAATTTGAAAGATCGTACCCAAAGGTGAATGAGATGCAAAATTATTTGAAGAATGAAATGCAATTTAACTATATGTAAGAATGTAGCATATGTACAATGATAAATGTGTTTGCGATGCATGCGATGAAAAGAGAGAAGAATTGTAACGGGAAAGAAAGGGCAACTTTTTTTTTTTCTTCTTTTTTGTAAGAAGAAAGCAAATTGTACAAAGGAGAGAAATAGATGGAAAAAAAAGGAACAAAAAAGGAAAAGAAATAGAAAAGAGGAAAGAAGTTAGGAAAAATTAGCAAGAATTTTTTTCTTCTTATTTGAAAAATTACGGTATCGTTGAACAATACCAAATCTATCCAATCAAGATTCTTTTTTCTATATATACAAGAAAACAGGAAAAATAAATAAAAAATAAAACTAACACGAATCGAAATTAAATAAATAACAAAATTCAATCATTACCTCCCCGGCAACGGCGTCAAAAACTTGATCATCGCTTTCCTATGAACTAGAAAAGCGCGATTTATGAAATAAATACTGCAAACGCACAGGTGTGTAGCATACAGGTCGAACAAAGGGAGACAAATTAAATCAAATTACTTAAATAATTTCTTGGGCGAGTTAGATGAAGCTTGGGGATTGATTTTGAAAAAACAATAAAACTATTATTGAATTGAGTACAGATCTGAATCTAATCAAATCTATATTCAACCCAATATGACCTAAGAACGCAATAAAAAGAACAGAAATTAAAACTGCAGAAATTGAAATAACAAACAGGAATTAAAATTAGGATTACCGCTGAATCTAATCAGACGGTCAATCACTAATGAAAATAAATGTAAAATACAACTAGTACTCTACAAAATCTAATTGTGTAGAAGGCACTAGTTGCTAAGAAATAGAAAATTACAGAAAATAAACAGAAGAAGAAGAACTGTGTTAATGGAGAAGAAGATAGAAAAATGGGATAATGACTACAATGATATTACAAGGGTATTTATAGGAGATAACCAAACCCTAACCCTAATTACAAATGGGTCTAGCTATTTCAAGTAAGTTTTAGGCCTTTTGTCATTTGGAACAAGTTCTAGGCCTTTTCTCCTTTTCTCTTGCAAGCCTCCTTTAATTTGAGATGTGCATGGCCTTTTTATCAATCATTTTCTTGTCCAACAACAACTAGATGTGAGACCTTCATCTACAATTCTTCAAAATGTAAATACATAGCAATCTGATCTCCATTTTTCTACTTTTCTAGTTGCATGCGGGCTGGGTTGAAATATCTGTAAAAGTGACAAAACAATACCCAAGTAATATTTATTTATAGACAAAAGATAAGATATAAGAGCATAAAATAAACACATTTCTATGTTAATCATGAAGCGTTTTAGAGCATTTTGTTAATAAACATACACCAATAAACACTGTGAATGTTTGTGTAATATCATTTGACTACAGCATTAGAAGTGCACAGAGTTTCATATAAGATGTAAATTAACAAGTAAAAAAAGTAAACAATCCAACTTTGTGCATTAGAAATTTAGAGATAAGACCAAAGCCCAAGAAAGAGAAAGCCCAAATTAATCTCTGACTAGTTCCCGATTTCAGTTCCGTTTCATTCTCTTTCACCAAAGCAATCCCGTATACAAACCCTAAATACAGAGCCAGGTCTTCATTTGGTTCGCTGCTTCCTGCAAAGTCCATACCGTATGCCTTCTTGAGCTCGAGTTTGCCTCCATTGCCTTCAAGATATGTGAATTGAGATATTCCTTCTTTGGTTTGATTTGTGAACGAAACGAGACTTTGGGTGAATTCTGGCTCGGTCAACACCGAAACCGGACTGGAATGGTTGGAATTCTGCGTGCTGGCCGGAATCTGGAGGTTGGCGGCCGGGATTCCAGTCCGTGCATGCTAGACGGGCTGGAATGTTTGGAATGGTCCATGTTTTGTGTAGATCCTTATAAAATGCAGTGCAGATTGTACTGAAAAATTATAATGGGAAATTTTGAAATTGTCAAATGGCTAAATGAGATTCAAACCATAAATCATAAAGTTTAAATTTCAAGTTGAAATGGAATTTAAATCATAAATTGTAGGTTTTAAAGATCCATATTTTAAGTTATGAGTAAACTGATTTTGATGTTTGGACTTATATATTTAAACATAAAACTTAATTTTCTCTTTTTTTAGAAAATGATGGGATTAAAATTTTGAATCCAAACATACCATTATAGATTGAATGATTGTATTCATTACGATTTTAGCTGAGTTTGAATTAAAACGTATATCGAAACATAATGGGAAAGATTCGATATAAAATGGGATTCAATTCTTAGATTTTGAAGACTTTTGGTTACAATGATTATGACCACTTTACACAACAAATTATAGCCATAACCCTTTTGTTGACCATCTACAAAAATAGATACGTTTCTTCCTCAATGGCATAAAAAACATTTTGTACTAGCTCACTATTTAAGCGTGTCGGTACAATGTTTTTTAAATTTAGCCCTCTTTTCAAAACTTAATATGCAAATAGCCATGTTTGTAAACTAATTATAGACGTAGTCCTGTTTTGGCCAACTCAGTGCTGAGTTGACCGGAACACTTTAGTGCCATTTCAAATGGTGCTAGTGTCATTTAGCCAACTCAGCGCTGGGTTGGTCGGAAAATGGCTATGTTTGTAATTAGTTTACAAGCACAACTATTCACGTGGGCTAATCTGAGGGAAAAAAAAATCCTTTTAAAAAAATATTATGGCATTTGAAACTATGTCAGGACAATTTTCTTCTGATAAAAACCCACTGCATATTTTGAAAGCGAGCCAGTACGAGATGCTGCTATATACCACTTAGGCCAAACCAAAGTTTAATTTTGTAAATGGTATTGAAAGCGGCTTAGATGTGTAATTTGTTTTGGGATGTGGTTTGAACTGGTAAATTCTCCACTATGATATTACATTTGAATCGCTTGATTTCACCATGACAAACTACTGTTTGGTTTGTTATGGATGACAAGTGGATTGCTGAATGCAAACATGTTTTGTTACAATCAAATAAATTTATGCTGTAAAATGTCTAAGATAGTGACATATAAGCATAAAGTAGAGTGAATTAGTTAAAAGAAAAAAGTCGGGGAAATTTTACCAAGGACACCGCCGTAAAAATTTATTTTAGCAAAATGCCATGCGCATACAGCATTATCTGTGTAAAAAATAAATGCTATGCATATAAATGCTATGCATATAAAACATTACTTTGTTTTGCAGCGTAAAGCTTTTAACCTGCGTCATTGGTACAAAAAAATAAAATATAAATAAATAACTATGAAGTATAAACTATTTCATTCAGCCTAAATTTTTGTATGAAGAATGAAAATAATCACTTATTACATGTAAGCCTAATATGTAATTCTGTATATTTACCAATTTCCATGGAAAAGTGACTAGGGCATCATCATATAATACAATATCAAAAAAAATATTCTAGACATGAAAATGTGACAAATTAAGGGTTACATGTTCACAACAGCAACAGGAAGCTAGCAAGAGAAAGAGCAATGCTGTGCTGGCAAATGGCAATGAAACTCTCACCTGAAGAAAGAGAGAGCCTTTACAACAAATGGGGAATAGCTCTCAATTCAAAGCAGAGAAAACGGCAGCTAGTCGAAAAGCTTTGGACGAAAACCGAAGACCATGAACATATAAGAGAGAGTGCATACATAGTTGGGAAGTTAATGGGACTCGATGTGTCTGGACATGCACTTAAAGAGATGTTCGGTTTGAGCATTGAGCCCGAGCAGCATAGAAGTTTGAGGAAGAAGTTATCTGACTTGAAACGTATGGCGCTTTCTCTAATCAAACGGTAGGATGATGATTATATTTTGCCAGTAATATGACACTGTATTCAAAAGCTACCCTTTCTGGGTTTGGGATATCATTACTATTTTCCTTTTATTTTTTCCCTTGTTTGGTTACAGTTTTATATGAAAAGTTGCTTTGTTATGAAACTTGATTTACAATGGTACTGGGGTTGGTTTGGCAATTATAACCGAAAATATTTTGCATATTGAGGCATGACCGTACTCTTGTTTTGGAAGTGTGTATGTTCATTATTTCGAGGCATGTGAATGATTCGAGGGAATTAATCGTTATTTGGTTAACTGATTTCATTCTCCATCTCGTAACTGTAAACTTTTTTTTTTTTTTCAGCAAAGCTAGAAGGCCAGACTAATATGTAGGAAATTGTGTCTGGAAGAAATCTTGCGGTTGTGCTTCGGTGGATAATTTGAAATCCATATCTCCTAAATTACGCTCTGTACACGCACTTTTCCAGCTTATGTTGTTCGGGCTCTGTAGCTTAACTCTATTTTTTTTATTTTATTTTTCTCTCACTCCCCGCTTCTGGTGTTCTATCGTCGGCTGTTGGCCTTTTGTATCCTTTCTTTCAGAATACACGTATATTTAAAGCAATTCGTTACCAACCTTTACACGTGGACGACCAAGATTGTTGTAGTACAAACAATTTTTTCATAGTACTAACCTAATAGCCGAAATACAGAAAAAAGAAATACTGTCTGCTACTCATAACAGTCTTTGGCGCCATTTCTTCTAGTCCAAGAAACGTTTTGGTACCTATATGTTTCTTCTGGGCCTATTGTCACTATTTGCATCGCTAACTTGTACAGATTGGTGTGGATGCATATCATCACCCACCTCTTCAAGCACGACCTTGTCCTCGAGGTCGGTTTATGCAATCTTAGGTGGTAGTTGCTGTGGTATGGCTGCAGCTGGTTGCGAGCATAATTTCAGCAAGGATACGTAGAAGACAGGGTGGATGCGTGCTTCACTGGGTAAGTGGAGTTCGTACACTACTGGGTCGATGCGTTCCATGACTTCGAAGGGTCCATAGTACTTTTTTGATAATTTGTGGTGGTTGCTGCGTACGGTGGTTTGTCGATAAGGCTGTAGCTTTACAAAGACCCACGAGCCGACGTTGAGGTGCTTGTCAGTCCGGTGCTGGTCTGCATGGTTCTTCATTCGTGTTTGGGCTTTTCTCAGATTAATTTTGATAATTTGGAGCAGCTGATCTCCTGAGTTTGCCCAAGTGTGCAAGTCTGGTAATGTGCTAGTGGAAGTAATGTAGCTTGCAATAACAGGTGGTGGTCTGTCGTACACAGCGTTGAAGGGCGACATGCCTAAAGAAGTGTGTTTTGAAGTATTGTACCATCATTCCGCCCACGGAAGGCAGTTGGCCATTTTGTTGGTATATCGCAAACTATTGCTCTTTAAGTATATCTCTAGACAACGGTTCACAACTTCGGACTGCACGTCGGACTGTGGATGATACGCGCTACTCATTTGTAACTTGATGACGTGCAAACGAAACAATTCTTTCCAAAATTGGCTTGTAAACAGACGATCTCTATCGGATACTATTGATCGAGGAAATCCATGTAGCCTTACGTATTCTTGTAGAAAGTGTGATGCGAGTTGTACCACAGAGACTGAAGTAGGCAGTGCACAGAAATGTGCGTACTTGGACAACCTATCGACGATGACCCAGATTGATGTTTTGTCTATGGATAACGGTAGATGCGTGATGAAATCCATCGCAATATCTTCCTATATTTGAGCGGGTATCGGGAGAGGCTGTAGCAGTCCTTTATACGGGGTGTTGTCCGGTTTCATCTGAAGGCAGGTGGCGCGTTGCTTCACAATTTCTTGGACTGTGGTAGTTAACTTAGGTTAGTAAAAGTTACTCGCCACACGTGCTATTGTTCCCTTAATTCCCGAATGATCCCCCAATTTCGATGCATGTAACTCAATAACAACTTTATTCCTTAATTCACCGTTATCAGGAACATATAAACGGTTCCCCCAAAATAACAAGTCATTGAGTAACTGAAATTTAGGGTTCAAGAATGTACCTTCGCGCAACTGTGTGATGATCGTCTGTGCCATTTCGTCCTATTGCAGTGCCTCCAGGATTTTCGCTAGTATAGGAAAGGTAGGTCCAAATATTTCATTCATTGTTGCGGCCTCGGTGAAACGGGATAGTCCGTCAGCCACCATGTTCAATTTGCCCGGTCTGTAATGAATTGTGAAGTCGAATCCGAGGAGTTTGGTGATCCATTTCTGCTGCTCCGATGTTTGAATTGTTTGCAATGTCAGTTCTCACAAATTGTGATGGTCGGTATAGATTTGAAAGGGGCGACCTAATATGTAATGTCGCCATTTCTTTACTGAAGAAGTTATTGCGAATATCTCTCTCAAATAGGCTAAGGCTTTCTGGAGATTGCATGGTAGTTTTAGGCTGAAATAGGTAATAGGGTGATCAGATCGGCTAGGACAGCGCCTATGGAATTTGTTGAAGCGTCGGTGTTCGGGGAAAAGGGTTTGCTAAAGTCAGGGAGTGATAGAATGAGGGTACTGATGATAGCCTGTTTTAAATCTTTGAATGCTGCTTGGGCTGTTGGGCTCCAATTGAATCAATTTTTTTTAATAAATCAGTGAGTGGGCTTGCAATGGAGGCGTAGTGCTTAATGAAGCAGCGGTAGTAACCGGTTAAGCATAGAAATCCTCTAATTACTGTAATTGAGTAAGGTGTTGGCCCTGATCTACCTTTACGCTCATATTAGATATAATGTGGCCCAAGTATTTTAATTCGGTGAGCCCAAATTCACACTTGTTGTCCTTGGCAAAAAGTTGATTTTTGTCCAAGATTTGGAGTGTTAGTTAAAGTGGTCTTGTCGTGACGGACTATAGACGAGGATATCATCAAAAAAGACTATATGAATTTTCTCAAATGTGGACGAAATACGCTATTCATGGTTGCTTGAAAAGTGGACGGAGTGTTGGTTAAACCGAAGGTCATGACCAAGAATTCGTAGTGGCCTTCATGAGTGCGGAAGGCAGTTTTTGGTATATCGGGTGGGTGAACACGGATTTGGAAATAACCACTGCGTAAATCAAGTTTTGAAAAGAAATTAGCACCACAAAGTTCATCTAATAACTCATCAACCATGGGGATTGGGAAGCGGTCTTTGATGGTAATTGCATTGAGTGCGCGATAATCCATGCAAAAACGCCACCTGCGATCTTTCTTTTTGACTAATAAGCCTGGTGAGGAAAATGGGCTAGTGGATGGTTGAATAACTTTTGAGTTAAGCATTTCTTGGATTTGTCGTTCGATTTAATTTTTTTTGGAAATAGGGATATCTATACGCAGGGCTGTCAATGGGTCGGGTTCGGGTCGGGTCAAGTCGTGTTCGGGTTGAGTTCAGGTCATGTCAGCTCAACCCGTTTATTAAACGGGTCGGGTTCGGGTCTGGTCATTTATAATCGTGCGGGTTTCGGGTTTGATTCGTGTAACCCGTTAAGAAAAATATTTGTATAAAAAGATGAAAACATGAAAGAAGGGTGTTGTCGTCGTTCACTTGTTGCAAGCTAAGATGAGAATAAAAATGTAAAAAAGTTGTTAATGTGGGAATAAACATGAAAATGTGAAGGAGTGAATCAATGAAGAGGTAGAACCGCAGAAATTAGAATGACTGAATGAGTGGCGGCTTGGTGATTGGTAAATTAGGGTAAAGCGACAAATGGGTAGTGGACTGGGCTGGGCCTATGTTTTGTAGATTGAGAAGTAATAAAAATATGTTTTTATATTAAATGGGTCATGACGGGTCAGAAACGGGTTCACGGGTTGAGTCGGGTCAAACCCGTTTATTAAACGGGTCAGAGCGGGTTGACCCGAAATTGACCCGTTTATAAATGGGTCGGGTCAGGGTTTTTTCGTGCGGGTTACGAGTCGTGTTTCGGGTCGTGTTATAAATTGACGGCCCTATCGATACGGCTTAGTGTTGATTGGCTTGGAGTTGGGGACGATATTAATATGATGTTTAAGTGGCTACGTTGGGGGGAAGTTTGGTTGGTGGCGCGAAAATGTGGTGAAAAGAGGATAGCAATTCTTGAAGTTGTTGTTTGTTATGTTATGATAGAAGTGGCTCGGCTAGGTAATAGGTTGGATATAGGTATAAGAAATTGGTAATGGCTGCAGTTGTGTCCAAGCGTTTGAGCTGCCGGACCGAAATGGGTATGGGATTGCTAAATGGGCTCATGCCAGTTAGACAGATGGTCTCGCCATTTAAATTAAACTTCATTGTTAACTCTTTGTGGCCCATCATAATCGGCCCTAATTATTGTAGCCAATGGATGCCACATACAGCGTCCGAACCCACTATCTCAAGTAAATAGAAATCATTGAAAAAATAGTGGCCATCAATTTCCACATTTACATTCCTGTAACTTCCTGAACTATCTATCGAATCGAGATTGAATTTCCAAAATTGAAAAACAAACAGTACGCAAAGATAATCAAATCGACTCGATCATCAATTTTGTTCTAAGGATTCGTGGATCGGATCATCAGATTATTCTTATTGAATTGAATCGTGAATATTTTAATGGAGTCAGAAGGTGGTTAAACTGATTCTAGTAGTAGTAGTAGTAGTATGCATTACAAAGCTCCCTTAGGTTACTGCATTGAAGACGTTCGACCAAACAGAGGAATCAAGAAATTCAGATCTGCTGCATGCACCAACTGCACGAGGAAGCCATCTTGATATCCCTTCTCTTGAATCCAGTAGTTCAATAGCTTCCTAGTTTCTTTACTTGCTTTTTATTCCAATTTTGCATTTACTATACTTTTTGGCTAGCTGCTCTCTAGTAACCAACCAAATCAACTTCAATTTCCTTTCTCCTAACTCCATTCTCACCCAATGGCAATCAACACTTCTCCAATCTCCAATTGGTTTCAAAGGTTTCGAGAAGCGCCTTGAAATCACATTCTCCTCAGCCCCTCTCTTCGCAGACCCAAATGGTATAGGGCTTCGATCTCTCTCCCGCTCCCAAATTGATTCTATCGTAGACCTTGCTCGATTGTCTCAAATCTCTCAAACAAGGACTTTAATTCTTATTTCCTCTCCGAATCAAGTCTCTTCATTTATCCATACAAGATGATCCTAAAAACTTGTGGCACTACCCAACTCCTAACATCAATTCCCAAGATTCTAGAGCTTGCTTCTGACCACTCTCTTCCAGTACTGTCTGCAAAGTACTTACGTGGTGCTTTCATCTTTCCAGAAGCGCAGCTCGCTCCTTACCAGAACTTTGCAGATGAGGTCTCCTTACTGAACAAATACTTTGGGAATTTTGAATCAGGTGGAAATGTTTGTGTCATTGGTGACCCAGCTTCTCCTAACCGAAACGGGCACATATACTATGCTACTAACAAGCCTGAGCTTCCAATGTTAACATTGGAAATGTGTATGACTGGTCTTAACAAAGAGAAAGCTTCTGTGTTTTATAATAATGGCACCAAAACAAAGAAGATGACTGAAATGTCTGAAATCTCGAACATCATTCCTGAAATGGAGATATGTGACTTTGAGTTCGAGCATGTGGATATTCAATGAACGAATTGTAGACTCTGCATTGTCTATAGTTCATGTGACTCTTGAAGACGGTTTCAGCTATGCTAGCTATGAAACAATGGGTTTTGACCTAGAGAAATTGGACTTCACATGATTTGTGGGTAGAGCTCTCAAATGCTTTATGCCTAAAGATTTCTCTGTTGTTGTTACTATATATGGAGGCTGTGGAAAAGCTGGGTCGTGGAATGATAACCTTGGAGTTGATGGATACAGATGCGTGGAGAACGTGGAGCAGGCCTTACTAGGTGATGTTGTCTTGGTCTATCAGAGTTTCACCGTTGTTGATGAAGGGAGTAGTAATTCTCCAAGGTCTATTCTCCATGCTTTGATGAGTATGATGGCAATGAGAAGAAAGTGAAGGGAGGTGAAGTGGTTTGAGGTTTTTGGTCTTTGTTTGTTGTTGTTCTTTTAGGTTTATTGGGAAGCAGTAAAGCTAGAAGAATTTGTCTATGCTATTTTTATTATCGTTGTCTTTTTAAAATAAATGGCTTTAGTATGAAAGCCTGGAGTTTGTTTCTTTTATGTATTATTAATGTTGTTGAAGGCTGTATGCGTGCCATACATGCTTTCTGGAATTGAACCATTGATGATTGCAGTGTTTTAAAAAAAACTTCCTGAACTTCGAAGCTTGTCGTCGTTGCCTACCATGACTGCAAATGGATTCATATTGTCGATTTCTAGGCCTAAGTATTTAGCAGATTTCGAATGAATGTAGTTGTGTGTGGAACCCAAATCCACTAGAATGGAGATCGATTTGTTCTTGATGGATGCTGGCAGTCAAATTGCATGTGGGTGGGAGGATCCGGTTAGGGCATGAAATGAAATCTCTTGTGGTTGTTCTTGAGGCGGATCTGGGTTGTTGGGAAGTTCGATGATGGTTAGTGGGATGGGATCAAAGTTGATTGGGTTTGGGTTGTCGTCAGCGTTTGTGTCAGGGGTGATCACGAGTATATGGGTAGGCTTACAGGGGTGGCCAAAGTGGTATTTCTCATCGCAATTAAAACGTAAGCCTTGCTGCTGGCGATTATTCATTTCAGTTTGGGAAAGCTGTTTAATGGGAATAGAGGTTTTGGGTGTTTTCGGATTAACTGTTTGAGGAATTCACTGAGTGGTATTTGCGGGGGGCTGGTTTTTTGGTATTGAGAGGTGCTTTTTGTGAAAGGAAATTTGTTTTGGTCGGTCAACTTCTTTTCAATTAGTTTGGTGGCATCGATGGCATTAGAGATGTTTGTGGGCTTAAGAATGTGGATTTCGTTTTGGATATTTGTTTTGAGGCCGGAGATGAAGCATTGGAGTATAGATTCATTTGAGAGTGTGGTTATTCGGTTGCAAAGGTTTCCGAATGTTGCTTGGTAGTTTTCTACGGTGGTTATTTGTTTGAGCTTGAATAGGGTTGCTTGTGGATTTAGGAATGTGGGGGGTCCGAAATGTTTCTCGATTGCTTTAGTTAATGTTGCCCAAGTGGAGATTTGGTTGTTGCGATGCATCCATTGAAATCATGATAAAGCTTGGCCTTGCATGTGGAAGCTTGCGAGATCCACTCTTTGGTCTTCGGGTATGGAGTAGTAAACGAAGAACCGATCCGCTTGAAATATCCAATCATGTGGATTGGAACTATCAAATGTTGTAAGTGAGCATTTTTGGGTTTGAGTGGGTTGTGGGGATGACAAAATAGGTAGTTGTCGAGTGTAAAAGTTGGAAGGTGTGTTGTTGACGATTGGTTTGTTAGGGAGATGAGTGGTTGGTTGTCGATTTTGCGGTGGAGATCGGTCATTTGGTTGGTGAAAGTTTGTATGGATGTTTTGAGATCAGTATTCTCTGTGATAAGGTTTTCTAGCATGGAGCCATGAGAGTTTTGGGTGTTTTGTATGGTGTCAATGGTGTTTTGTTGAGTGGCTATTTGTTGGAAGGCGTCATCTACCCTAGTCATGTTGTTGGGAGGGGAAGGAATATTGGAGAGACAAATAAGGAAGGAGGGGAGGTCAGATCGGTGAAAGCATCAGTGATACGGTTTAGTGGGATTTCAGAGGAGGGTAAGTGAGACAGAGGACACTAGAGGAGAGGTAAAGGAAACGAGAGAGAATTCACAAGTAATTTCTTCATATCCTTTCTTTAAGAATACACATATATTTAAAGTAATTCGTTACCAACCTTTACACGTGGATGGCCAAGATTGTTGTAGTACAAACAACTTTTTCATAGTACTAACCTAATAGCCGAAATACAGAAAAAAGAAATACACTGTCTGCTACTCATAACAACCTTTGGCGCCATTTCTTCTAGTCCAAGAAACATTTTGGTACTTGTATGTTTCTTCTGGGCCTAGTATCACTATTTGCATTGCTAACTTGTACAGATTGGTGTGGATGCATATCAACTCCTTCCATCTATGATCGTGTAATCTTGTCACTTGGGAGTTGCTGGTATGCTTCAAGAAAACTATGCCATGCCACGCCATTGTTAGGCATTCTAAAATTGTCAGATCCGATCTAGAAGATCGAGAAATCTGCACAACCGAATTACAAGTGTCGTCCAAGATATATCTGGTTGCACCTGTATTCGTTTGCACTATTCCTGAATAATACCAATTTAAGATTAAAGATAGTCTCACATACTTGTGCTGCATCTCCTTCATCTTCATTGCTTCATTCAACATGGCCAATCAAGGTGATTCAAGCAACCCTCAGTTTTCTTCCACAAGGGTTTCTCAAAATCAACCTGATCCCACACATGATCCTATGAAAGCTATCATCAAACCTCAGAGTCAGCTTATTTCCATTCAACTCGACGAATCAAACTGTTTACTCTGGAAATTAACAAATAGAGACTGCAGTTAGAGGATACAGATTAGATGATTACATCCTTAGAACAAATATTATTCCAACAAAATTTGTTAGAAACAACAAAAATAATCTGATTCCAGATCAAGAGTACATTGCACACTAGAGGCATTGCGAAGCTCTCGACTCCACGATCGCAATGGATCTAGTTTTGCGCAATTCTGAGTTCGTAGCAAAAATATATAATCATTCAAAGTTTGATTACACGAATTAAATAATTATTAAATTATAAAAACCTAATCTTTCTCTCCACCATCATTCACCTTGATCGATCATCTGCCGCCACCGCCTAGGGCCACATAGGGCCAGACCGACAACCCCACGACCTTCGCCAGTCCACGGCACCGCCACACCCTAAAGGCCCCACCTCCTAGCGCCGCCGATCGCCTGAAACCAAAGAAACCCCCAATTCGACGTCGGCCAGGAAATCTACGCTACCACGCCACTTCGCCGTCGCGCACCACCGCCGATGTCTCCCCTTCGCCAAGCCGAACCTTCCCCTTTAGTGACCACCGCCGGTCAACATCCACCGTGGCCAACAAATGGCGAAATGTATTCGCTGCTATCCCAAGTTCGTCAGTGACGTTCGTGCCCCATTTCCGGCAACCACGACCACCTTCAGACAAAATACTCTAAAGCAAACTTGTCAAGCACTCTCCCCTCTACAACTTTCCCTTTGGTGCCATCACCTATTTCTCAATCGTTTGCCCACAATTATACCAAAATCGAAACAGTTTTTCTGAGTTTAAACTGATATTCCGACGAATCCGAGCAACGATAGGTCATGAAATTTTTGTGGTATGTAGAGATCATCATATGCCGCAACATTTATGTATTGAGTTTTGGCTTGATGTTGAAGGATCGAAAGATATAAATTATTTAAGGTTCGAGGTCATTTTGTAGAATATTTGGAGAAGAAGAAAGGGTTGGCTGCAAATTTACAAAGAGGAGGAAGAATTAGGGTTATGGAAGGTGGAAAAGATCTTATATAGGGAGTTCAATTAGATTTAATAATATTATATTCCTTTGTTTAGTTAACATTGTCTCTAATTGACCGTTATCGATGCCCCGAGCACACACGAACTCCGTTGGCGATGAAAATTGACACACAACTATGTTTTAATGATATGGTCCTAATAAAACTAATTTTGTCGAATTCCGAGTATGTTTGCTCAGAAAGCTCTGTTTCGGGCTCAAATGGCTGATCGATTCACAATTTATCGCGCACGGACACATACTAGCTCCAAAAATTATGAAATTTGGAATCTAAAAATAATTTAATATTCCGTATCCAACAAAATTAATTTCGTCAAAAACGGAGGTCGTTTGCAAAATGGCTATTTTTAAGGGTTTTAATAATATTAAAATATTAATAAATTCCATAGCGACTATTTGAAATTTTAATTTGGACATAACTTACAATTTGTTGACGCCAAAAAATATCGTAAACACCAAAGATTCCTATTACTAGGAATAGTTAATTCGGTCGCAAGACTTAGAAGAAGAAAGCGGTAAATGACACAAGTATTTATAGTGGTTCGGTCGCGGATTAGGCCTACGTCCACTTTGGGAAGGTGTTAGAATTTTATTAATCACTCAAGAATTACAAGGGTAGAGCCACATTCATTACATTTGCTTTCGTAATTGTCATATGCTAGGTATTTGGGAAAAAGAATGTTTAATTCTCCTTCTTCCTCAAATAGGAGATGCCATTAATGGAGTTTAGGAAGCTCTAGGAAGGTCTCAAGTGAAGAAAATCCAACCCCTTTGAAGTGTGAGGCCATGGGTTATTTATAGGAGAGAGGTTAGGTAGGATTAGGTAGGAGTAGGTAGAAATAGGGGACCACTAGAAAATTTTCGCACCCGCTACTAGCACTTGCAGAAATTTCGCACTCGGGGCTGGGCGCGGGATTTTGTGCCAGCTGGGCGCGAGATTTCGCGCCCGCTTGGGTGCGAGGTCCGCTTTTCGAGGTGTGGAAGGATTGCGGTTCCAGGCGTCTCGGGGCGTGCAATTCCTTTGGGTTTTGAGATCTCTACTCGGAATGGGTCGTGAGTGCCGCGAAGTTCTGAGTGGTGCAGTCCCTTCTCGATCCTGTCTCCTTTGCTCCTGAGTGTCCCTCTCTCTCTCTTAGCTTCACGCGATACGTTGGATCGAGCGTCTCTGATGCGCTCTTGAGAACCGGACCAAAAAGCCGGTTAACATTTTCCCTCCAAAGTGTGTCTTGTCCTGACATGATGTGCTTGGTGTTGGTTGAGATAGCAGGTAAGCTGTTAATTCTTCCTGTAATTCAAAAGGCGAATAAGCATTAGTTGTTGGGCTCATTCCCTCTGGTGGTGCGGATGAGTCGTCGTTGGAGGATGCACCATACTCAAATCGCTAAGCGTCCACAGTGCGTCGCCTCCATGGATGCACGGGGGTCGGTATGCACATACATGGAGAACGTACACGAGAGAGTGTGGCACGGTGCTTTCACACTCGGGGGTGTCATTATCACCTTTTTTTTTGAATCTGGTGTCGGGAATCTTCGAACCCCGAGAGGTTCGAAGTCTCAAACCCAAAGGGTTTGAAATTTTGAGCCCAAGGGGCTCGAGATTTCGAGCCCAGGGGTCGGCATTTCGAACCACTGGGGGTTCGAAATTTCGAACCCGCGAGGTTCGAATTTTCGAACCCCTTGAGGTTCGAAGTTTCGAACCCGGGAGGTTCGAAATTTCGAACCCAGTGGGCTCGAAAGTTTCGAACCCGCCCTGAAATGCGAAGGGACACCCTTTTCTTTTATAGTTAGCCCCCCTCACTTTCTTCCTTCTATTTTTTCCTTCTCTGTCCGCCATTGTTGCTGAAACTTCGAACCCAGTTTTTCGAGCCTGATAATTTTGCATCTGAACTAGGTGAGGCTTTGGGTCGAGGAAGTGAGGGGGGAAGGAGGTCGATGGACCACGGCGGAGACCTTGAAACTCGAACCCAACTGGGTTCGAAGTCCTGAACCCTCGTGGGTTCGAATTTTCGAACCCGCCGGGTTCGAAGTCTCGAACCCTCGTGGGTTCGAAATTTCGAACTCCATGGGGTTCGAAATATCGAACCACCGTGGGTTCGAATTTTCGAACCTGAATGGGTTCGGAATTTCAAACCCTTCTGGGTTCGGATTTTCGACCCTTAAGGGGTTCGAATTTTCGGGCCTGACAGGGTTTGGGGAATTCAGATTTCGAGGTGTCGGGATTCCAATCTTTCATGCCGCTGGACTTCGACCTTCTGACCATCTGTCTCCTGATTTGCGCACTTAACGTTGATGCATATGTTGTTAACCGCGCGAGCGGGGTTTAGGTTTATTCACATAGAATAGAGTATACAAACGGACTGGGACTCGAACGGTTGAGCAATTCTGAACTTTCTTTATGTACCTTATCCTTGTATAGCATTGCACGCACATATTAGTTGTTACCAACACGAGGGGTACAGGTCACTATACTGACCGTTCTAATACTGATGCATTAAAGTATAGCTAGAGATGCAGACAAGATCAAAGACAGGGAAGACCACGGAAGCCGAGGCTGCCCAACCCTCATCATACACATCCGACTCTATCCCTAGCGGTAGCTCGTCTGGCAGCGAGCTTGAGACTACCGAAGGATAGACTGCTTCTCATACGACCAGCTTGCCCGAAGCGTCTGAGCACGAGGAGCAATTTGAGCGACAACATTCCCCGGTCGTGACTGAAGAGGCTGAGAATGTGGATATCATGGATGAGGATGCGCCTGCATCTCCTGTAGCTCTGTACATGCTGCCTGATGCGGTGATTTTAGAGAACCCCACTGATTCAGTGAGATTGTGTATGGATGCTACCACGGTCAGAAAAATGGCGGCGCGATTTAACATACTGGTGGACGACGCCCATGCCCCCGAGAGAGATGGAAGAGCACATGCGCCGCCCGAGGGTCTTACTACTTGGAACTGACAGGCTTGCTTTGCCGGGTGTGTGCCCCCGTCTAATAACTTCATTCGGGACATGATTTTCTATTTCCGTCTCGCGCCATCACAACTGCACCCTAATGCTTATGCTTCTCTCCTGGGTACTTACGTTCTTTTCCACGAGTTTTTGCACAGGGAACCCACCGGGGAAGACATTTGATATTTTTTCCATCTAAGAAAAACGAGCGCTGCCTCCCTCTCTCAATGGTTCTTGGAAGCGACAGCCGCCACCAAATTCTTTGTCAGAACGTGGCCCGGGTTGTCAATGTTTAAGCGTGAGTGGTTCTTCGTTAGCTGCCCTCCCGGATTTGCCAGAAGATGGATTGAGGGAAGTAGTGTTTCTCTAGCTCTGTTCCTTGCCATAACTTTTGGATTCCTTCCTTTATTCATGGTTTTAATTGGGTTATGACAGGAAATGCAAAGGTGCCTCCCGGGGACGAATATCGGCAATGCCTTAATTCTTTGCGGGCGATACCAGAGAACCTTCGCGATACCAGCATCATGACAAGTCAGGATCGCCTCCGCCGCGCTGGCTTGCTGCCTAACAATCGGGCTGTGATCAGGCCCGCGGTCGCTATTAGTGCACCAAAAGAGGGAGTTGTGGCAGGCCCAACCACCACGGGGCGGAAGAGGAAAATGCCCCCCGCGGGAGGGGAGCGGCCAGAGACTGCTCAGCCTTTACGAGATGTGCGCGATGGCGAGGCTCACGGTCAAGAGGAGATCGCTAGAGACAAGGTGTTGCCAAACACTCCGGTCCCACCCCCAACAGGGAAGGGAGAAGGAGTGCTGGTTAGACCGTAGTCTCCTGCGACTCGCTCAGGGGCCACTGCCTCGCTCGAACCTACTAGCCAATTCGTTGGTTTAACAAGGCTTGAACTGGTAGTGACTCCATGGTCAAATACGACAAGCCCAAAAGAACATACTTGTGCTGCAGAGGGGTTAACTCCCTCGAGCGAACAACAATCTGGTCTGTTGAGAGAACACTTAGGGCATACATCCATAACATTGCATAACATAGATGTTTGCATGTGCGGGTGACTTTACTAACTTTGGCATGTTTCATTGGCAGGTGATATGGCAAGAGAACGTGGTGGACGAGGCTATGGCTGCGGGGGCCGCCAACATCCGCAGAGTTCTTCCTTTGAAAGTTTTCGAAGGTCTACCAGTTTGTATGGTACTCCACCTCCACCGGAACACGACAGCGAGCACCGAGGTAGGGATCGATCTAGGCGATCTCCGACACCTCCTCCTCCTCATCCTATTTGTGTGTCCGTGGGAGATACTCGACTTAACATAGGTGGCTCTCGGTCTTTGCCTTTGACAGCTCCCTCGTCTATCGCGCCTCCGGCTCCCGTTTATCTTACTAGGGAAGGGGGAGCGCCTATTGGCCAGCCGAGGTCGGAAAGAGAGACTGAGATAGAGGTGCCAAACTTGACAGAACCCCAACTTTAAGGGCTATCCATAGAGGAGCGAAGGGAATTCCTGAAACACCATTTCCCCCGGCACTATTTTGACGAGCTGAAGTTCGTCCCTGACCTCCGTCCAGCTCCCAATAGAGAGTCTGGGGAGGTGTGGATGCACGTGAAAGCTTCCTATCATCAAACCAATGAGCTCATTAAGTATTCCTTTTGGATTTCGGAGCTGATCAAAAAGATGAACCGGCAGCTTGCTGATCGGAGGTCGATTATTGACGCCGAGAAGACTACCGTCGAAGGTTTGAACAAGAGGATAGGTATGCCCGTTCCCTGCATTGTAAGTTCTCTTTTATGCATTATCAGACCCTCTGACGCTAGCTTTGTCGCCGCAGCTGAGATGACACAGGCTTATGATACACTGAAGAGGGAGTAGGAGTATGCCCTCTCGAATTTTAAAGCCACCGTGGTAGATTTAACTACCGAGACCACAACTCTAAAAAAGGACAAAGCTGATCTAGCATGAGCGCGCGACATCTTGGAAAAGGATAATGTGAGGGTTACCGAGCTCCAGAATGACAACGTCGCCTTGAGGGCGAAAAATGAAAAGTTATGGGCTGAGAATGCCGAAGTTGCCGAGTTGAGGAGGCAGCTCGAGGTGATGAGAAAAGCGAAGGAGGACGCCGAAGCAAGCAACCAGGATGTGCTGAGTATGACTGAGGGTGTAAAATCCGAACATTTAAGGGAGATAGAGCAGCTGAGGGGACAACTGAATGATGTTGAGTTCCGTGTTCGATCCTCCTTCGAGGAGAGTATCCACAATATGTATGTCAAGGCTTTGAGATTCCGAGGAATCTCATGGGTCGAAGACTATCCCTGTGAGCTAACCAGGACTTGGGAGAGGTTTCGCGCCCGTTGGGTGCGAGATTTCGTGCCCGCCGGGTGCGAGGTCCGCTTTTCGAGTTGTGGAAGGATCGCGGTTCCGGGCGTCTCGGGGCATGCGATTCCTTCGGATTTTGAGATCTCGACTCGAAAATGGATCGTGAGTGCCGCGAAGTTCTGAGTGGTGTAGTCCCTTCTCAATCCTGTCTCCTTTGCTCCTGAGTGTCCCTCTCTCTCTTAGCTTCACGCGATACGTTGGGTTGAGCGTGTCTGATGTGCTCTTGGGAACCGAACCAAAAAGCCAGTTAATACAATTTATAACTCGGAATCTCAATTTCTTGCATTCGTTAGAAATATATAATTAAATCGATTCTAACGTTTCTTGTTTAATCAGGTTCTGGTTTATAATGAATTCTGTATACTCATTCAAAGTTTAAAACCAAATTTTCAAACTACCACGCCATTTCGTGCTCGTTTTATACTTAATATAAATATATAAGTTCAAACTTCGTTTTAAATAAATTTTAAGTCGCTAATTCTCAAAATAATTCATTAAAAATATTTAATTTCTATTAAAATCAATTAAAAATAAATTTTAATTGGTTCCAAAAATGCGGGTTGTTACACTTAAACGCTAACTCGAAGTCGAAGTAGAACTCAAAACCTTAAATCGAAGTCGAACCCTAAACCCTAACTCGAAGTCTAACTTGCCATTAATTGCAGATGGCAGTAGAAGTATTAATTGTTGTTTATTATAATATGTATTAACTGCCGTTTATTATAAACTGCAGATGGCAGCAAATCCTTCTATTGAAACAGAATCTATATGATAATATGGCATATATTCATTTATACACTGCAATTATTTATTAATATATTTATTTATTTATTTGTCGATTAGTTTACGACTAGTATATGACTAGTCCGACTAATCGACTAGTTGGGCCTCTATCGACTCGACTCGACTTGTCACCGTAATAACCATGGACATGCCTTTTATAATTTTGAATTTTAAGTTTCTTTTAAAAACAATGTAAATGATGTGTAAATAAATCAAGGTAATTCTGGAGTTTAAATAAACTATTTTCCTATATGCCAAAATAGTATAATAAAGTAAGAATATAATTTAAAACATATATTTATAATCTATAAAATGATATCAAAACTTGATATAAAACTATAAATATTAATATAAGAAACTTAAAACTTAATATAAAACTATAAATATAGATATAAGAAACTTAATTTAAAACTATAGATATGGATATAAAGAAATAATAATATTAAAAATCAAGTAAACATATATAATTAAAACTAAAATATAAGTAAGAAAATCTAAAACATTTAAATCGGTAGTTAGAATTAAAATCCAAGAAATAAATTTAGATATTAAAAGATATATATTTTAAATAGATTGTAATTTTCAAATCAATTTTAAAATAAAAGTTTAAAAATATTATAAGGCTAAAATGGTGAGAAAATTGAAATAAGGATTAAAGTGCGATTAAGGAGTTTTAACAAAAATTCTAAACTCTATCACTTATCCTTATTTGTTGAACTTTTGTTACTCATGAGTCTTCAATCTTGAATCTTCTTCTTTGTAATCTTGAATCTTTAAACTGTACAATTTTCAAATCAGTACCTGCATATATATATATAATAGTATTAGTATATATTTTATAATAATAATTGTTAAAACAAGGTTGTTGTCATCAAAACCATCATCCCTATCATTTCAGTCCCTAACACAGTGAACAAAATTTGTGTGAAAACTAAACTAATGCCTTTTATTTATACACGAATAAAAAAACTTGTTACGAACGTAAACGAATAAATTGAGATGAGAGACAAAATTTAAGGGGAAAAATAGTGTATTAGAGGAGAAAAGTTGGCGAAAGAGAGATAAATCTCTGGTTATGTTGATGAAAGAAATGGTGGTACTTCAAACGCGGATTTCGGAGAAAATTCAGGCTGATATCTTGGCTAAAATTAAAGAGATTTAAAACATATATAACTAAAAGAAGTTGTCAAATCTCAGATTTCGGGTGAAATATCAAATGGGATGAGGGGGATTTAAAATTTATAGCATGCATGTTGTTATGCAAGCGCGTGTGTGCTTGCATACACCAGATGACAAACAAAGAGAATTCGAATTTTGAATTTTGAAATATCATAATGAAGCACATGGGTTGTGACTTCAGACCAATACCATTTCTAGGTTAATAATCAAGTTTGTGCACTTATGTCTGAACTAATATTTCCATCTACAAGATAGTACTCATATCATATTCAGTATGCTTCAATCAAGTCAAGGCCATGGTTGCCCTAAGTTTTACTAGTCTAGGAAAATTATGGAATCAGTAACCAGTATGTGACTTCTAAAAAGAAACATGGTAGCACAATCACTCAAAACAAATGAACATGAAATATAATGTCTAGATTGTACGTAAAATTCTAAATTCATCCTCGCCTATTAATGCTACTTGATATTGGTTTCTCAGTTTTTATAAATTCCATTCAATTAACTAGTATGCAAAGAAGCCCTTTAAGTAAGATGAATGAGTGTGCCACATCTTAAATAGAAGTTTGTTTGTTCTTGTGATTGATAATAATACTATTCTTTTCCATCCATTTATGGAGTCGAGCACGCATGTGCACAAAGCTTTCAATTGTTAGAAACATGGAAACTTTGGGGCACTATGTGCCCGATTACCTTACATACAGCCAGAGTCGGTTTTTGTCAAGGCCATCTATTTATTCTTTGGATCATAATACATGAGTGTTAAATGGTAACCTATTGATTAAAGCATACTTTTGAGTGCAACATTACTATATTTTCCATTTGGGTTATTTACAGGTTCTTTGGCATGTGCGATACATGTATAATATGTTTACGTTTAAAGAAATGTGTTTGAATATACACACGTACATATGCATAACAACAACAATAATGTTGAAGTGTTATAAAATAAAATAGAACATATGTTAAACAAGAAGCCATTAGGGAGAACAGAAAAGATAGGGGAGAGATTTTTATTTCTATTACTTCAAATATGTGCAATTTCTATTACATCGGCTCCTTTATATATAGGCTTTGAAGTTGATGTTAGACTTATTTCCATGATGTGGGACTAAATAGAATATGACAAGAGCGTATTCACTCATATATATTACAACACTCCCCCTTGAATACGCGTCTTCAAAATCTTGAATGCTCTGCTAACTTGAAGTTGTCCCTTTTAAAACATATATGATGATTTCTCCCCCTTATAATTATCTTGCTTGCATATATCCGTTCAGTCGTTACAACTATTGTCTTTTGCCTTCAAAACTCTATCAGAAGAACCCAATGAGAAAAACCTTGAACGAGAAAAATAGTACGTAACGTTTGGCATTATGAATATCATATTAAAATGATATTCCTTAAAGGAGTTTGATGCTTCTGGATCAAAACAATGCCTCATTAAAAAACTTTTTATGAAAAACCCTGTGGGAAAAATCATAAACCAGGAAAAAGTGCAAATTCATTTCATCTTTAGGTAACATGTTTTACAATGTTACAGTAAGGGTTAATACTTCAGGATCAAGGTAATGCCTCATTAAAAACCTCACTAACAAAAACCCAGTAGGAAAAATATTAGTGAAGGAAAAGAGTGAATTATAGCATAATTTTATATGTTCCCCCTTATTTATATCTCATTGTTCAGTTAGTCTTTGATGTAGTCAACGCATGCCAATTTTGTACATCATCTTCTGGAATGTTGGTTTGGAAATTGCCTTTGAGAACAGATCTATTCGCTTTTCTTGAAACTGGATTTGTTTCTCCTCTTTCTTGTTATCCTTTCATTCATGTATGAAGAGAGATTTAGAAGAAATATGCTCTATCCTATCACCCATGATATAATTCACTTGAATCTAAGCCATGCAAATTGCCTTGTCTTTACAATTAATAGTTTATTGCGTTAAAACATGTTTGATACTTCTGGATCAAAATGTTGCCTTGTTAAAACCTTAATAAAAAAATCCAGTGGGAAAAATCTTAAATAAGGAAAAAGAGTACATTATAACTTATTTTGTATGTTACTTTTGAGTTGATACTTCTGGATCATGACCTATGCCTCATTAAAACCTTACTAAGAAAACCCAGTGGGGAAAAGACTTAGTTAAGGAAAAAGAGTGCATTATAACATACTTATGGATGCTCTCCCTAATTTAATAATTTCTTCTAAATTTGTATTCTTCTTTCAATAACTCAAGTTGCTTACAAATACTTCTTAATGAAGTTTTTCTTTTAAAACTTCATGTGCATTTCCATGCTTCAGGCATGTTTTCTTATTTAAAACGCCTTCCTTTTGTGATTTGTATGTTACTAATATTCATTTATGAATATACTTTAGATGCTTATAATTTTCTGTTTCAATCGGACTTGCATGTTGCAACACATATTCGATGAATAAGACAACTTACATTACTAAGCAGGAAGTAATCTACTCATCTTGAAGTATATCAAGATTTTCATTACAACAATACTTAAAAGAATGAAGTATATCAAGATTTTTATTACAACAACACTAAGCAGGAAGTAATCTATTCACCTTGAAGTATATCAAGGTTTTCATTACAACAATACTTAGAAGAATGTTGTAATCTATCATCCATGTTCTTAGTATTCTTTATAATAACAAATATTATTTATGTTCTTTAGGAACATATATATTATAATAATTTTTGCATATCGCAACTATCACTTCAATGGATATTAAGAATTTTATTACAACAATTCTTGAAAGCAGGAAGTGATCTACTCATCATGAATTATTTCAAGATTTTCATCACAACAATACTTAAAAGAACGTTGTAATCTACATTTCTTGCTCTTTATCACTACCAAAGTTATTTAAACTCTTCTGGAATTTGTATACTTTCATCGTTTATACCTTCAGGGTATTGTAAGCATTTTAAACACTTTCACCACTTTAATCAATTCAATTATCTCTGAAAAATACAATGCTCATGGCATTTAACATGTTATTGACACTCTATGGTGCTTCAGTAACTTCCGTGTGCTTTTGTCATTGTATATATTTCTATTTTTATCTTATAAACTACAAGTTCATATCTTATGGACTACATGTCCATATATCTTATTTAGGAGAATTCATGATGGTCAATCATGTTTCTCTCTAATATGAGATTTTCAATCCATTTATAAATATAAGCGCTTTATTATTTATTAATTTATCGTCGATGATTATTTATTGTCAGTTGTATACATAATTTATTGAGATCTCAAAACTTATCATGCTTTAGGTACCTAAACCACTTCTGGGGTTATTTTGACAATCATGTCATGGGTTTCTTTCAAAGAACCTTTAAGTGTTTCTTCAGGAACACTCACCTCCTTTATTTTGCATCTTATGACTTACTCCAAAGATATTTTGAACTGACTTTTATACAACATTTTCAACTGTGATTTACACATTTTGATTCTTTGGGGATTCAAATGTATATTGGAGAAAGTCTATTAGGGACATAATTGATAATTTATGTAAGTTACTTAATACTTTGCATAATTCTATATGTTAGCAAATATTTAACATCGATGATTCCTTTATTCTCCCCCTCAATGTTGACAAACATTGTCACTTTAAATAATAAACCTAATTTGGATTCAATTTTGATCCATTATAGCATCATAACTAGCAAATACAATAGATGTATTTCAATTGTAGGAGGGTAATGCTCTTATTAGTTAATAAGATGCATTCATATTGTATTGCTTAGTCCCTTTCAATGATCTAATGACTTAAAGGAATTTTCTGTCATTTGAATATGCACATGACTTCAGGTCATTCAATATTGATGTCAATCGACTTTATGAAATATAAAATAATATATGCATAATTTATAATATGAGCTCATGACAACTTCAAGTTGTTAATTAAATATTCGCATATATGTGTATATACGTGCATCCACGTATTACATATGCAAGATTTGCATATTCTCTCTCAATCAAGTTATTGATTTTAGAACAAATTGTTTATAATGTTCCGATCATTAATTTTTGCTTATCAAGCAATGTCAACGTGAATCTTAAAGATCGTTTCATAATATCCAAAATATCTGATTTGGAACTGTATTGAACTTTTGATTCAAATGAAATATATGAACAACTTCGAGTTGTTAATCCATATTGAACTTCTGGTTCAAATAATATATAAACAATTCAAGTTTGTTAAACTGTATTGAACTTTTGGTTCAACTGTATTGAACTTCTGGTTCCACTGTATTGAACTTCTGGTTCCACTGTATTGAACTTCTGGTTCAAACAAAATATATAAACAACTTCAAGTTGTTAAATTTATTCTTCAACATTATATTTAAATATATAAGCAAGATACAACTCATTTTGAAAATTGTGAAATCTTTGGATATCAATTTTATTAATGTTATTATTTCACACAGTTTCAATAAAGCTTTAGGATTTTAAATTATGAAGTATTTCAAGTTCATTGATTAAGGAAATTTAAGTTCCTATGCATATATATAAACATACATATTATATCTAGTTTATTAATTTATGACGAACTTCTGCTTCTCAACCTTTTAACATGCTTCTAATTTAGAAACTTTTACATTCTTGCTAATTGTCAAGATTTCAAACTTGTACACTTCAACAAAAAGTTTCTTTTTTTTTCATAATCCAAAAGTCCAGGTCTCATATCTGATTTATACAACTTCTTCCATTACATTAGATATTAGTTGCCAAATACATTGAATAATAATACATATGTCTATTCTTTTTCCAAATACAAACATACATCATTTAACTTATAATAACTAATGCTTTTAACACATTTATAATAATATGGTAATACAATATATATTACCATAACGATACATTTAATGCATTTATTACAAAAATAACGAAAATAACCATTATACGGTCTAAATATATGAATCAAATAAATAAATTTTACTTAAATCAACATAATAAAATTTGGATCTAGCCACAGTATTGATCAACGACAAAACTGAAATAAATAACCTATAGTTGTACTGCATTCCCAATAATCATATTTTCTAAAATACCATATATATGCATAATGTCTAATCGAGAATTGAGTAAAAGTGCATAATTATAGAACTAAGATTTTACATTCTTTAATATGAATAATTCTATAAACTTGTAGATCTATACATAAAATTACATGTTTTAGGTTCGAATTATACAATCCATATAAAAATCTTTTAGATCTTTCCTTTTTATATCAAAATTATCTCTTATCATTATAGAAACTACAGGTTCTAAATTTTCCATTTTTATAACAAAAAGTGCTTCTACATACACTTCAGGTGTGCTAAATTAAGATCAATATTTAAATCTTAGCTTATGATCTTCGAGATGCATATTTTCTTTAGTCATTAAATTTGCATTATCATCTTTGATATTTGAAAATATTTCAATGAAAATTCTTTTATAGACATGTCGAAATATAATATCGCTTCTGGGATATTCCATAAACACCATTTATGGAGTTTTAATACATATTTTCCTTTTTAGGAAGAATTTATGAATTTTTCTACAAATATTTTATTACCTTTAATTGTGGTAATCTCTTTTGGAGATATTTTATTATTTTCAAATAAACAGATTTCTTCTAGAGATATTTTACCATTCCCAAATATACAAATATTCTCTAAAGATATTCTGTTATCACCGCTTCTGGGACGAACTTATCTCCTCCAGAGATAAATATATACAAACTATTGAAATGACATATCAATATACGAAAATACATATCAAATCATAAATGCATTAACAAAATTAGGTGCATTAAATAAAAATAAGATTCAAGAGAGAAAAGAAATCACTACTTCTGGAGTGTATGATTTTTTTTCAGGGAACATATATTTTATTATGTAATTGCAATGCAACAAAAATATCTCTAACATCTCTTCTAGGATGTTGGATTTGCTACATAAAATTAAATCTCTAAAACATCTCTTCAAGAGATTAATATCCATATTATATCTTTAGGATATTCAGTTAATATAAATTGTACATGAAAGATGTCAGTTAAATGAAATCCGTTTTGAGATTTTCTATTGAATCCAATGTTATTGTCACATATTATAATGTGTATGTCTCTTTTAACTTCTTTTGGAAGTACAAACTTTTTATGTCACAACTTTTAAGAAAGCTTCGGGCTTCAAATTTTTTTTTTGTTTAACATATGAACTTCAGGCTCATATTATTTCAGATTCCAAAGAATTAATATACTTTATGATTTTTCATTTGTTTAGGAACTTCAGGTTCCTCATTTGAAAAAAAATTGTATATGAACTTCAGGTCATTTACATATACAATCAAATCTCCATTTGGATTTGGAAAAACTCAAAATTAGATCCGCAAAGAATTGAAAGAATATATCTACACATATTTAGGATCATTATAGATAATTAGATCTAAAAAGTTAGATCCACTAAAATAGAATTTAGATCTACAAAAACTGAAAAAGAAAAGAGATCTAGAAGTATGAATTACATCTAAGCAGAAGATACAACAAATTCATAAATGTAGATCTAGATGATTTCAAAACATAAAAAAAAATAGCTCTAGTGGAATCTCGTGCTGATAACGTGTTATAAAATAAAATAGAAAATATGTTAAACAAGAAGCCATTAGAGAGAGCAGAAAAGATAGGGGAGAGACTTTAATTTCTATTACTTCATGTATGTGCAATTTCTATTACATTAACTCCTTTATATATAGGCTTTGAAGTTGATGTTAGACTTATTCCCATGATGTGGGACTAAATAGAATATGACAAGGGCATATTCACTCATATATATTACAACATGAAGGAAATAGTTTAGGTTTTTGACCCGAAGACGCAAGTCAAAAAAATTAGACCGAAGGTCAAAATTTCCACTATGTATATAACATTTCCTATAAATATATTATTGTTGTTGTAAACATAATGCTAATTAATTTATCATTTACCCGTATAATGCTATATTAGCATAACATTTGGCTAATGTTTTTACATCGAACTAAAATTTTGAGGGGTTGTCTTTGATTTAATTTTTTTGTTCAACTTTGTCCTTTTAATTAGTTTAGGGTTGTTATGATAATAGTAACCATTATTGATATGAGAAAACCGTTACCTTATTAGTACCATTGATAAGTCAAAAACGACTACTGAAACTTTACAATTATCAATGGTAAAATGTTCGTTGATATAACAATAAAGTGGTTAAGCATTGATTGGTAATGATAAAGTTACTAATACATTAAATCATCAAAAGTTTATCATAATAAATTCTGATAATCTTAAGAAAGTAAATATTTTTTTATTGATTCTAACTTCATTAACATTTGTATAAATATCGTGACTTATTTTAATCTATGGAATTATTTTTATTGATATAACACAAATTATTTACAGCAATATGAAATAATAATTTAGCTAACTTAAACTTTGAAATTGATAAAGTAAAAAAAGAATATAATCTTAAATAATGTTATAAGCATCTGCTTAAAATCTAATAAACCTTCGTAAGTTTTGTGGTTAAGGTTAATTAAAATAGCAGAAAAAAAAATTAAATGATTAATATATTTATCACTACTACTAATTTTGACATTTCTTTGCCGCTAAATTTATCTTTAATATTGTAAAGTTACCGCTATCATACCGATAACAGTGGTATATTGATGTGGCTCAATATTAGTCACCAATTGCTTGGTGTTGGTATGGTAATGTAAATTTATCATTTCCATGACAACCTAACTAATTCATTTGAAATCATTGCACTATTATTTTGTCCGCAATTTAGATAAGCGTAAATTAAATGGAAAATTTTAAAGCAAATGATATGAACTTTTTCTGGGGATAGTGATCCGAACTCATGATTTTCTTTATATATCCTTTCAATTATCAACTTCTATCTCGGCTGCAATACAAATTCGCAAGATGTTAGCATAAAAATGGCACTTACACCTAGAAATAGATTTGAGGAGAAGTAAATGAAGAAACTAAACTTAAAACTGAGGAAATTGTAAGAAAATGACAAAAAAATCAACACACAATGTTTATAGTGGTCAGCGTTAACTAGCTTACGTTCACTTTGATGATTCTAGCTTTTCACTAGTGATTACAATGATTTGAATCGGCAAAGACTCGAGGTACAATAAGATAGATGAAATAACAAAGAGTCGAAAAGCCTAAGCTCTTCAAGGAAATTGGTATTTAAGGCAGATATGAGCTCAGATCGTTTGGAAAATAAGCAAAGAAGAATTGGAGGTGGTGGGGCGACCAAGTTTTTGGAGTATGGGTCGGGTCACCTAAACTTCGGCGATCCGGGTTTACCTGAGTTTGGGTGAACATAATCTTGTGACTACTTTCCTCTTGTTTCTTCTACTTCGTCCAATCGATCCAGAGCTTTTGAGTTGAGTTGGGGTTGAACTGACCCGAGTACACCAACCCGGGATCCTAAGTTATGAAGTTAAGCAACACCAAAATTAGGTCTTTGAGTGTTTGTGAATGCACACCGCTCTGGAAATGCTGATCAGATTTCCTGCCCCTTAACCCTTGGATTTTAGCACTATGTTTCCTTATTCTTCTGAGATCATTTGACTCTCATCCTATGACTTTGCCAGGGCTTATCATCTGAGCATTCAAATCGTTATTCTGGGTCATCTGCTTAATAGTTGCCAAATAGTACTCATCTAAAGAGAATTTGTGCTAAGCACAATATTCTGTTCGAGGGTGTTTAAGTCTCATGCTAAGAAAGTAAAGCACACATGCTTTCAGAAGGCTATAATGCCCGTAATCGATATATGTGCATAGTCAACAGTGTTCCGCCATTCAACTCCTACATCATATTATGTAACATAAGATTGGCTCCGATGCAGCTCCATCCAAATACTCATGCCTACTTGGTTTCCATCTACATTTTATACCTTGAATATATCCCCTGAGTTCCTTCAGCCGATGACATTCGCTATTCTTGTTCAACTTCATGCATAGAAAAAATGTGTTGTCGTTCACGTATTTAGAAGCAACTCAGAATAATCAGATAAAGGAATAAACTAAGTAGCTTTAAGTCAGATTGGTTCTACGTTCAATGCCCGTCGGGCTTTGTCAGGAGATGGATGAAAGGACGTAAATGCTACCCTTGAATTTACGTCAATCTTCTAGTCTAGCGCATAATTATCTCTTTAGCTAATATGTTTTTCTTCCTTGATCCAGGAAATCCAATGAGGCCATCTGGCGACAAATTCAAGGCATCGCTATGGTCGACCATCGATCGACCGCTATGGTCGACCATCGATCGACCGCTATGGTCGACCATCGATCGACCGCTATGGTCGACCGCCTGGGTCGTCAAATGCCCAGGTCGGCTAGTTAAATAAGGTATATTATATTTAATTTTTCTGGTCTATTTATTTTCCGTCCATTATCGTATTTCGTCCGTACCTTTTTCATACGGACTTTGTTCGTGAAACTCCAAACATGAAAGTTGACCAGAATCCTGAGACGAACGCATCGGTTAAGGTTTCGTGGCCAATTTCAATTGCTTGTAGAAATTTTAATAATTAATTCTTATTGCCAAAATTCTGGGTTGTTACATTCTTCCCTCCTTAAAAGGAATTTTGTCCCGAAATTATGACGCCTATAGTCCTATTCTACACAACCAATTTGTGTACATCCACTTTGCAACCATGTGTATACGTGCATGGTGTACATAATGCAATTCAACCATAAAATATGCATACAAGGTGATTCTAAATCGGATTCTCTTATATGTTTGCATTAAATTTTCGAAATTCTTTTGAAAGCATGATGCAATACATTCTAAATATACCGGAAGATCTATAAGAATGCAAATTTTGAAAACTCTTTTTCATCCATTACCTTCACACAATTACGAATAAAAGTGTGAAGCAACCAATTTTGCATCCAAACCCTACCATCCAAAATGTCATGCAGTCTAGTCATTTCCTATTTAATTTCTCCTAAATCGAAAAAAGGAAATCAAAGCGAAGAATTTTAACATTTTTTCCCTTACAACTTTTCCATTTCCCGCCATCACCTCAGTTACCCAAAATACTCCAAAAATTTCCATCTATAGAATGTAAAGGAGGCATAAAAAAGTTCTAAAACATAAAACGAGTTAATTAACCCGCGCGCATCGTTGACAAGGTATGGAAACAACGTTTCCAAGGCTAAAGCAGCCTTTTCTTTGTTGTCATTAACGTTTTTACCGTATCATCGGTCCTACTGCACCACTAAACGCACACACAAATCATCCAAAAATCTTCCTTACGTTATTCATGTGACCGAAAATCGAAATTCTTTATAAAAATAAATTTCCACCTCAAAATTTCTTCTATTTGTTTTGAAGATTCCCTTTCGAATCCATCTCACTTTCCTATAAAATAAGAAAATGATAAAAGTTTTTTTTTTTTTTCAAACAACGTTTTTCCAAAAGTTTTAAAAATGTGTTTTGCGGAAACTTAAACGATTTAAGTTATATGTCGGTGAAGAAGGAAGTCGGTCACGCAAAAATGCGAAAAATTGAAATCATACATAAAAGACCAAAATAAATTTTAGCTTTAACAAGGAACGATGATTTATTTATTTATTTACCCCACTACTACAAAAGTGGACATATTCGACACTATTTTACTGTGGCCTTAGATCAGAAAAGCGTTGACGTAGGCCATTTTTTCAAATAGGCAACACCAAGGGGGTGTGGCATCCGCGGCCGTTGCATTAGGCTTCAAAGGCAACGCTTTTGCACATCTACGGCCACAGAAAGAAAGTGTTGCATTATAACCCTATTGCAACAGTATATGCATGTAATGCAACAATATACAGCGTTGCCTTAAGTAGAAGCCAGAGTCTGGTTTCCAGGTCATGGTAGTGGGGGCTACATGCACTTTCCACGTCAGTTGCCAACGTGTCGCATGCCACGTCATCTCTCCACGTCAGCTACACATGTGTCACATGCCACGTCAGCTATCCACGTGGCACCACGTACGGTGTGGGCCCCACGTGCCATACCATTGTGAAATTAATAATATTACACTTAATGTAACACCACAGCACATTCTAATGCAACACCACATCAATCTAATGCAACACCACAGTGCCATATAATATGACACCACAATATTGTACTGCAACACCAGAAAACATCAACTGCAATGGTAAAATAAATCAAATGCAACACCAGAAATAAATCAAATGCAACCTTGTAATTACAATCTGCAGTACATATATTCAATCCAAAACATTGTACCACTTTCATACATATATACCAAAATATTCATACAATAAATCCTCCAAAACATTCATAACCACAGTCAGACCAACCAATTATATATACCAACTCACAAGTGTCATCACCAACACATACCACAAACAAGTGCCATCATCCAAACATATACCAAAAGTTCCATCACGAACTCATACCATAGGTGCCATAATTTAAAAGAACAGAACATATCACAAGTGCTAACACATACCATCCAAATACTTCAGTCAGTTGCCGGGGTTACAGGGGTAACAAGGTCATCTTCATCGCTTGTTGTGGTGACACAAAAGTCTCTGACGTCTAAATTAAGATCTGGATTGGCTTCACTAAGCTTTTTTAACACCAATGACACATTCTCTTTCACTTTTCTGTTCACCTTTTCTTCCAAATCCGCCTCAAGCTCTTGCCTTATTTTTTGGGCCAGCTCTTGCACATAACTGTCCGAAGAATCAGGTGTTGTTGGAGACTTTTCGGCCATTTTTCCTCGCCTTCCTACAAGCCAGTTCCGCGTGTGGCTCCTCCCACCAGAAACAAGTGCATCTGCCTCAGCAATGTTTCCTGCATCCACCATTGCTTGAACCTTCGCCTACAAAATGAAAACCAGGCAAGCATATATATAAATAGGCAGCTAGCAGGAATGAATTTATTAACAAAACTTGTTTTCTTTCAGACTAACTATGTGTTTGATTTAATAAGCAGCTCCAACAAACATACAATGACCCAATTATACTGACACAAGTATTGCTATTTCAGTATCTAATTATATATGTACTCACGTATTTGGCCTTTAGTTCATCCGTGTTAATCTTGTAACTTCTACCCGTTTCTCGTTTATATGTTTCCAAATAAACCAAGGCAGCGGATGGGGAGGCTTTTTCTGGGTCCTTCTTTCTCTGTCAAGTATTAGGATTACCAAAAATTTAACACAATTTTTAACATTCAATGTTAAGAATTTACAGATCTAGCTGCTGCCTATGAACATTGTGACAATAATATATAAAATATAATTCAATGATATAACAAAATAGAATTATCATGTGGCCAATTCAACTCAATCACAAAAAAAAAAAACTTAAGTTCAAAAAAACACATACTATCTTTTCTTTGGCTACTGCATGAGTTTTGGGACTCATGGTATGTGTCTCATTTAATGAATTACGATGCGCGGAATTAGAATCAGCTAGGGCCTGGAAATCCAAAAAAAAAATATTACCACTAAACAAGGATAATGCGAACTACTAAAGAATCGATTAGCACTAAACAAGATAATGTGAACTATAAACATTATACAAATGTGAATATCATTAAAGCCGTACCTGAACTGCTTCATCCCCCCAGTATTCCAAGAGCATTCTAAAATCCTCCAACGGAATTGTACTCGGCCTATTTGCAAGCCTTTCCTCATCAGTTGAATATTTTTTATAATACCTTGCTTTCATGAGAGACTTGTACTGCCTCCAAGAGTCGTTAAGCGTGTTCAAGACCCACTTGTGTCCTTCTTCCGGAATGACATACCTAGCCTACAATATATCAATCACAAAATTCAGGAAACAAACTAATTAATTAAAACCAAACATTTAGGAAGTCAATTGATATGGTTAAGGAAATTAGATTGTACCAGAGCATAATCCAACATTTGTCGCTTTAATGAATCCGGAACAACATGCCAATTGATGTAAGTTAGAGACACATTATCCTTCGCTATTGTCCCAAGAAAATTGCTTAACTCTGTAATATTATCAGATACTGGCTGACCATCCTCATTCAAATCAATGACTACTTTATCATCAGGGGTTCTAGCATGCACCTTGGTCATTTTTGACTTCCCTCTAGGTTTTTTTGGACCTTGTACTTTATCTAACAGGTTCAAAAAAAATAATAGAAAATAGACACAGTCAACAGTGCAGTGCAGTGCACAGATAAAGAAACATTATATTGTACCTGTACCTGCTTCATCTTCCTGTGCAATCCATTCCTGCTCTAATCGATCGGTAAGATTTCCCATTGTTTCAGGCGCTTCAACATTCTGCTTTTGACGTTTCCTCATCTCTAAATAAGCAGCAACTGAACCAGCAGCTTCACATGAAGTGGATGATTGTTTGAACAATTTGGTACATGTAGGTTTTAAAACGGATGGACGAGACGTTGTAGGTTTTAAAACTCCTGAAAAAGACGGTGTAGGTTTCGTCAATTTCGTTAATGTTTCTACGAATTTCTCCCGGTTACTTATTTTCTTTGGAGTGGGAGTGCGTGTCTTGATCAACTCCCTGTTGGAGCCAGATTTCTTTGGAGGGGGGGTGCAGGTCATCGCTTCCTTCTCAATTTCAATGGTTGAAATGGTTCGCGAACGAGTTCTTGGTCCAGGTAAAGGCTCGTTTGACTTAGCAATTTTGATTCTCTACAATTAAGTCGATGGTCAAGATTTTTTACGTTCATAAAGGCAAAGACAATAAGTAATAAACAAATAACTTCTTTATACCTCTGAATCCGATGAATCATCAGTGACGTCTTCGCCAGCATTTTCTGGGATGTATTCATCACGTCCAGCAACATCTTTACCTTTATCTTTCTTATTTCGTGCGGCAGCCTCTTGCATACAACTAACCAATGAACGCACCCTAAGTGATCTACTAATTGCATCGTTTTCTTGCATTCGTGCGATTCGCTCTTGTTCATACTTCGTCAAAACTGATGGTTGTGAGAACTGCAAGCAGATTAGCATTATTATGCACCATCGATGATAAATTTAAGCTAGTTAACCAAATAGAGTCGGCGTATAAACAATTCTTGCTATTTTGACAGAATGTATGCACAAAGAACAAATAGCTACTTAAATTAGCCGCAGCCTTCATGGTCGGAATAGGACATCGACACAGTAATAGAAAACAACTAAAATCCATTTCTTGCTTTTACGTGCAGAATTTTAATAAAAAGTAGTTTGAAATAAAAGATTTCATCCGGATTAATAAAACTGAAATTTACTCGGAAAAATACCTGAACATCAGCTTCATTCTCTCGGGTATCATCATCATTATCTGTTTCATTTTCTACATTTAATTTCCTCCTGGTTCCTTTGTCCGTCACAGTAACATCTTCTTCATCCTTATTCATATCAGGCTCCGGCGATAGTTTCTTCTGACCAACTTGAGTTGGGTTGTTTTTCATCATTTTGTGTTGCTGCTGAAGTCTACGTGCAGTAGTATACCTGCGCTTTGCAATCGCCTTCTAAGCAGAACCTGGAACAAAAAAAACGAAACGATGGCCTCCTTCGTAGTTCTTTACACACACAGAGATATATATATAAGAATGGATCTATATTACATATACTATATACCTTGAATTATGTTTTTCCTTGGCCGTATGATTACATGTGGCTGCAGTTGAGTCACCGGCTCAATGTCTTTGTCAATGGTGTTGTCGATGTAAAAAACCACTTCTTCTTGTTTATTAATGCAGCCCTGTACGTACTCGTTTACATCCTTGTCATTCAATATTAGCTGTCAGCCACCCCTCGTTCCTTTGCTGATGATATAGACTCCTCCTATTTCAGTGTAATGAAGAGCATCTTTAATAAAGTCCATAAGCACACTGTAAGAAAAGCGGTCTACATCATAATTTGTCACTACGAAGGGTTCTCCACCAACGTAACATGTCTTTCGAAACTGTCTGCCATGTTGCAGTCGGATATTAATAAGTTCATCCATCCTATACAAAATAAATACATTAGAACAAGGTACATGCATGTTTAAGTGGACAAAAAACAACAACTATAACATTTTGGTCTATAACCACAGTCAGATGACAGTAAAGAAAGACATTTAATCATAAAACATGTGAATAGTGTAGATTGCATTATGAGAAAAGAGTGACAAATATATTCATCAAAGATAATAGTTCCCAGCTAAAACAATAAGTGCCAAATACATCATAAATTAGATCAAATTAAAGCAATAAGAAAGAGGAATTTTTTATCCTAATGAGACGGAACAGGATCAGGAACTTTTGCTTCTACTTCTATTTCTAGTTGTATTACGGGGACATCATCCCTAATCTAACCCACATCAACAACTTCTGGTTCTAGTTCACCACCTATGCCAATATCACATGATTGCGTATTGCTCATGTCTTCTTCCATTGCATTCTGATTTTCAGTATCACACAAATCTCGCGGCAATTTTTTAATAACGTAATAACTGTTCTTTTCAACTGCATCTTCCACATAAAATACTTGATGCACTTGCGAAGACAGGACATAAGGCTTAGTTTTATGACACTTGCTAAAATTTACTCGAGTAAGACCATATGAATCTTTTTCCTCTTGGTACCAGCAACACTTAAAAAGGACCACTGTGAAAGCTCCCCAATAATCAAGCTCAAAAATTTCTTCGATTGATCCGTAGTAATTGACATCACCCACTATTGGGTTTTGGTCTTTCGAACTTGCAAAGCTGGTGGTTTTGGCAGTCAAAAATACACCACTATTTTGCGTGGTACATCGAGAATCTCTAAATTTTGTGTGCAATATGTATCCATTTACTATATAACCGGTAAACTTCCTAGCTACTCGATTAGGACCTAATGCAAACACCTCTAAATCTGTTGAAATATTGCCCTTTTTCAGAACCTCTTCTTTAAGCCAATTCCAAAACTCTTTCGAAATGTTCTCTTTCCCTCTTGTATCTTCTTGGATTTGCAAGACCATCCACAATAGCTCGATGAACCCTAAATAATAATTAAGGTCAAAAAACTACGAAATGCAGATGTTAATTTATAGTTAAGGAAAATGATATAGGAACTTAAGAACTTACTCGATCAAACTCTCAATTTCTTTATTACCGGAATTGAACAGAATATAGCGATGCGTTGCCTTCCACTCTACATCTTTCAAATTGAACATCTTCCCATCTTTATTCTTCTTTGTTCCAATATGATATTCCAAATCTGTTGGACATCTTCCAAAATCAATCGACGTGTTTTATGTTCCTCCATCAACGCTTAAAAATCTTGAACAGAAGGTCACACACTCTTCTGCCAAGTAACCTTCTGCAATCGAACCTTCCGGTCTGTTTCTATTTCGCACATAAGATTTCAACTTTCCTAGATATCGCTTAATTGGATACATGCATCTAAGATGTTCAGGCCCGCCGTATTCGATATCTCTGCATAAATGAACAGGCAAGTGTACCATTATATCGAAAAAAGCCTGTGGAAAAATCATTTCAAAATGACAAAGTATCTCGACAATTTCTTTTTGCATCCTCTTGATATCATCCACTTCGATGACCTTGCTCCATAGTCCTCTAAGGAATGCACTAAATCTGATCATTGATAACGCAACCTCGGGTTTTGACGCTTTCTTCACGGCAAATTATAACAAATAGTGGAGTATGAAATGAGCATCATGGCTCTTATATCCCACAACCGTTCTCTCTTTTATGTGCACGTACCGATTAACATTCGAGGCACAACCGTAGGGCAGTTTGGCGTTCTTTAATACAGAGCAAAAGATTTCTTTTTCCTTGTTTGTCATATCAAATATCGTAGCTCTAATTTCAACATGCTTTCCGCCACCACATTCAACATGATGAAGTTCCTTCCTTATGCCCAATTCCTGTAAATCCAAACGAGCGTTTAGGTGATCCTTCGACATGCGACCTATATTAAGTAAAGTACCTAATATTTTGTCGCATATGTTCTTCTCTATGTGCATGGCATCCAGGTTATGTCGAAGGGGATTATGACACCAATATGGTAAGTCAAACAGTATTGACCTTTTTTTAAAAGGGCCATCAGTTTTACCAGGTTTCTTCGTCTTATCCCCAAACTGATTTTTGAACCCCCGCAATAACTCTTCAATATCAGTTCCTGATAATATTTCTGGAATGCTCCCCATTTCAATTTCGCCATTAAATCTCCTCTTATCCAGCCTCCACTTATGTGTCGGATCAAGAAACTTTCTATGGTGCATATAACACATTTTTTTGCTATGCTTCAAATAATTTGAAGAAGTTTCATAATGGCATACTGGACACGCTAGTTTCCCCGTCGTGCTCCAACCTGACAACATGGCATATCCCGGAAAATCACTAATGGTCCATAAGACACTTGCACGTAAATTAAAATTCCCATCAGTCAAGGAATCATATGTTTCGACGCCAACATTCCATAACGCTTTCAATTCCGCAATTAAAGGCTGCATATATACGTCAATACTGTTCTTTGGAGAATCTGGACCAGATATTAATGTTGAAAGAATCAAATTCTCTTGTTTCATACATAACCAAGGCGGAAGATTGTAGTTTACCAACAGAATTGGCCATGTACTATAACTTGAATTCATTGAACAATATGGATTAAATCCATCAGATGCTAGACCCAATCTAACATTACGATTTTCTGATGAAAAATTAGGATAGCGAGCATCCATCATCTTCCATGCTACACCATCAGCCGGATGTCTTAGTTTTCCATCTTCTTTTCGTTCCACTTGGTGCCATCTCATAAATTTGGAAAATTCTTTACACATAAACATCCTTTGTAACCTTGGTCTTAGAGGAAAGTACCTCATAACATTTGTCGGCACTTTGGGAATCGACTTTGGTGGATCATTATTATCAGCGATGTCTTCTTTTTCTTTTACAGCCCACCTCGAAAAACCACAAATGTCACAAGCCTCTTTATCTTTATTCTCTGCCCAATATAACATGCAATGGTCTGGGCATGCATGTATTTTGTGGTAATCAAGACCTAAATCCTTAATGACATTCTTTGCAACGTAGGAAGACAAAGGCAACTGGGCATCAGGAAAGACTTCTTTTATAAGCTTTAGTAATTCCCCAAACGCAGACTCGTTAATTCCATAAGCACACTTTAAATGATAAAGCCTGATCAAGAAACTTAGTCGAGAAAATTTAGTGCAGCCAGGATATAACGGTTTTTTCTTCTTCTTTAACATGCCGATAAAATTTCTCGGCCTCTGGATTTGATTCTACTACAAAGTCCCTGGTATTTTGACCAAATTTGTAACCCGCACATTTGAACATCACATCCAAATTATCCTCAAAATCCATCTCCGTTGCACAATCCATATGGTCATCAACACCTAATAATTTCGTCTGTGAAACTTCACTAATCCACCCGGTATGTAATGGAGAAGGGCCATTAAAAATAAGATGATCGTATATGACATTTTCACAATACCAATTACGTTCTGTACATTTTTTGCAGGGGCACTTCATCTCATCACCTACTTTATAAATGGGAAATGCATTTCTTATAAAAGCTGTTACCCCTCTTACATATTCTGCACTCGATCTCGGAAGTCCTTTCCATATGTAATACTCACTATCTATTGCCACAATCTAACCACGGCCTAGCAAGACCAAATTTGATACCACTAATAGTTTCAAGACACGAACAAGGGCTACCCTGTAAGGATTGACTAAATTAGGAATAAAAACAAAACAAGTTAATAATTTATAAATATACATAATCAGTGTGATGATACAAAGACGATTGTTTTGATACGAATTATCACTAACTGAGTTATCAGGATAATACATAAAACAAGCAACTAAGGATATTGAACACAAATTCATAACATTACATGACTGCACCAAAATAAAACAGTACAGATACAAAGACCATACAAGTGACACAAAGACGATGCAGTTGTACCTAATATAAAGAATGATGCAATAATTTAATTTTGTCTTCTAATGTTTAGCGCTTGAAGCTAGTCGTTAAGTCTACTAACGTCAGTTCGAAAACCAAAAACTAGATTTTGCAGCGTTGTAAGTTGATGTTGTAATTCATTTGCGTACTCAGCGGCTCGACTTGGAAACTGTTGGTCAACCCACTGCCAAAAGGTACACCCATAAACACGACATCTAAAATAACGACGACCAATGTTGAATCCAATCGAAATAACATCTTCTACAGCGGCATACCCACAATCACACTTTATGATTGGTAAGTCAGCTTGTTGTTCGTTAACCACTTGGTTGTTTTGATGCTGATGACGCAAGGCAGCACGACTATGTCGTCGCATCGCCCTTTCTTCACGTCGTTCTTCTTCTAGCCGTTGTCTTCAAAGTTCTTCTTGCTCTAGTTCATACTCAAGCAAATCATCGTAGTGCCTTTCTTGCATCTCTATATAAAAATCAATAGGAGTTTCTGGTGATGATGGGTTTGACAATCCTAGATCACCCATGCCCAGGGTATCTTCGTAGTCATATGATGTAGGAAGAGAAATAGGCATTATTTAACTACAAACAGAAATAGACATTAAAACATTTAAATTGGATTTCTTTTGTCCTCTAAATTTTGTTTCCACCTGTCGAAATAAGCATTATTTACCAATATATCAATGGTTTGGCAAACATAAAAATACAGAACTTGCATAATTTCAACACATGCAAACATATAAATTCAACACTTGTATAAAAAACCCTAATTTAAGGCAATCGGTATACCCAAATCACCCAGAGACTTTGAACGTAAACCAAAATAAGTTAGCGATGAAATCAACTAAATAAAACCGAACTGATGAAGCCCTAACTACCTGTAATTGTCCTAAATGATCCAAATTGGAGGTGTAAATTCTGTAAATTAGGAGCAATCGAAGGTTTATAGTTTGTAACCGGAGGTACAGACTTACAGTAGCAATCGGATCGAGGTGTTCTTGGACGGATTTTGTGGAGAGAGAAACGGACCGAAGGAGGAGTACGGGAGAAATTTGTTTTGGGGGGAAGTATTTCGTGAATGAGGAAACTATCGCGCCAAATTTTGAATAAGCTGTAGGAAGGATCGGCTTGAACCGTTGGATTAATCTACATCTACGGTTCTTTATTTTTTAAAACTGATAACGCGGATCGCTGACTTGGCACGTATTTATCTAATGCAACACTTTGAACTGGTGTAGCAAGGATCGGCTTGAACCGTTGGATTAATCTACATCTACGGTTATATATTTGTTTAAACTGATAACGCGGATCGCTGACTTGGCATGTATTTATGTAATGCAACACTTTGACCTGGTGTTGCACGTCACAGCACAAGAATTTCAACCGCAACACTGCGTTCACATCTTATGCAACAACATATGAATGTTGTTGCAGAAGATCAAAGAATGCATAGCTTTCGCAACACTTTTCATGCAATGCACACAAATTAGTATCGAATATGCCCACTTTTGTAGTAGTGCCCGTGACAAAAAATAACGCAGAACCGACCCTTTGCTGAAATTCATCCAACACAGAATTCTATTCTTTCCAGCTCTAGAACAACTGTTAATTTAAATACGAAAATGAGATTCCATTCAAATAGGCATGCATGAATGAGATAAACATTTCCATACTTAGAAATCTCATCAACCTAAGTCGTACGATTTAAACAATACTAACAGTTACAAGCACGAATCACCACAAAACCAAGAACCCGATGTGGAACGGGGAAACAACAAAGACAACGACAAAACAACACTAAAACTTTCAAAACAATGGCTATAAATAACGAGATGTCTTGCTCCACGACTGGAACTCATACCAATTTTTTATGATCTTTAATTAACCATATCATGGTAGCAAAGTGCTTAGTCTCGTGTTACAAACACTGTTGGTGTTGTTGGAGGTTCCCATATCACCACCTCTTCTAAGAGAGAATTCATGATGAGAAAAGAAACCTACCACCAAAATTTCTTCTCATGGAAATCCACCAAATATTGTCTAAAAACAAAATGAATAGGTGAAACTACAGAAAGTAACTCCATAAGACAACACATAAACAACAAGATGACTCGAATAGGATGCAGGACTAAATAGTGGTTACGCCATCGATCAAGCAAGAGATTAATTTTCGCACCATGAGATAAATCTAGTCATAAATTACCATTTATAGAATGATGTGCTAAACGGTTCACACGTCTACATAGGCTCGAACATAGATTCCAAAAACTGACATTAAGAAAAAGAGATTTGCTGCAAAATCTCCAAATCCAATCAACAAAAGACCATATAAGTCTGTGTAAAACACGAATGCCCCTAAAATCCCGTCGAGATCCTCCTCAAAAAAAAACCATCCAAAGATAGTTTAATCTTCGTCTCCGAAACGACTATCGCCTTCGAAAGAACCTATTCAAACAAGGTATATCAAAGGAGGATGCAGCACAAACAACAAACCATATTCTAAGATCTCGAGTAATGGACCGGTGCAAGCCCAAATACCTCGACAAATTTTCTTAGTCCTAGAGTGGTGAAACCTTTTTGCTCGTTCCAATCCAACCAAATGATCTCTTCCTAAGAATGAGGCTTAAATGGAACTATAAAGATCAGGTAATGCAAGTAGATATTATGGACTAAGAAATGGTCAGAGAGACGAAATTAGACCTTGAAGTGTTAGTGAGGCAAGATCTAATGCACAAACAAGCGCGAAAAAGGAGGAGGTGAGGCGATGACAAAGAAAGAGAAGAAGAATAGAGATTTGCCACTACAACAAAAAACATTTTTCGTAACAGGCAATATCTGTTGCAGTAGACCAATTGTAACAGGCCCGCGCCTGTTGGTATAGTCGGAGTTGTAAAAAGTCTTGCAACATTTTCCGCTTGTTGCAATAAGATGTTGCGGTATAATTTTTTGCAACAGGTCTTAGCTGTTGCAACAGATTCTTTTGCAACAACAAATAACAGTTGCAAAATTGTCTTATACATTTTGTGAGGCCTATTGCAAAAGAATTTTTCGCAACTGTTTTTGTCCATTGCAATTGAATCTTTTACAAAATGTTTTGCGATTAGACAGTTGCAAATAACTCAATTGCAACTATTTAGACAGTTGAATTTGATTATTTGCAAAAATACATAGTCGTTGCATATGACTCGACTACCACCATTTATATATCAAGATTCTACTTATATATCATAATTTATTATTACCAGCATGAAATAGTATACACAACAATAATTATCATTGATAATAATTGAAGTAATAACAAAATTCCAAAATATAATCTAATAATACAAATTAAAAAACTTACAATATCCAAATACATCAGCAAATAAGAACATCACACTCATACAATCAAGACAAACCGATAAACATGTAGGTCACTCACTACTACCATCAATAGATGTTCCACTTGATGGGAAACTTTTCCAGGCCTTCTCTTTTCATTCTATTTCTCTTGAATCTTTAGTTGTTATTGTGACTTTTTCTCCAATTCAATGAACCAGCTTTTTTGTTTTGTGTGCCTTCAAAAATAACGTGTTCCTTCATAGGTAAAACAAGAGGATGAAACTAGTGTTAGAATTTTATGGCTTAAACATAAAAATAAACATCAAGTGGATATCATCCAAATAAGAACCTGTAAAGAATAGGTACTGAAAGAGAAAAGCACCTATAAAGGCACTATGGTTATTAACATTTCAAATCAGGCACCTGTAAATGATGCTTGATGCTTCAAGTGCAATTTCTTTGATACAAATACATGAAGGAATGAAAAAATTGGAAGTTTAAATCAAGGAAGAAAATCTATTGAAAACAATGGAACAAAAAAAAAAAGATGAATTGAAGTTGAACCGAGAAGAACATAGAATGTTGATGATAGAGAATAGAAATACTACCTAGCATAATATTTCAGGTGCACCTGTATTGGAGGACTGAACAAGACCGAGTGGTCCTTGAACTAAAGCAGCATGAGCTATTTATGAATTGCCAACGGTCATCCAAACTGCAATTGCACTGGCATATGAACATATCACGGGTTGACATGGCTGCATTACAACAACAAACAATTGATATTATAAACAAATTTTGATAAAATAAAACGTGATTTTGTAATTTCTGTTTTGCTTACACTAGTAGCACCGAGATAAGGATATGTTCATATTGTTTTATCATCATTTCCATCTTATACAAGTTACTTACAAAGCAATCAAACGATTGGTTTAATCTTGCTATGCTTCTGACATAATCTCCACAACATAAGCAGTATTGGTCCTGTTACAACAAAGATAAGCAATATTCAATTAAAACTATTTAAGATTTGCACATACGTATATGCATAGGCCATATTAATAATAACATGCAGTGCAACAAAGATTAACAGGCTGATGAACGGCTAGCAACGCTCAGTTTTACTGATTTTACATCATCTGATCAAAGCATACCATGAAACAACATCGTCTGATGTGAGCCTTTGCAAGTAAGAAAGGCCGATAATGCTCAGTTTCACTCATTTAACATCAAGGGATATTATAAAATATTTGCACAACTTAGCCTGTCGCATTTAGACTTTATACAGAACATAGCTGCAAAGATGAAGAAACGCAAGTATAATAGTAATGTGATAATTAAAATTCTGATTGAAGACCTAAGCAGCTAGTGCTAGTATTTAACAATAATAACCTAATAATTAGAACACCAATCAATGACCTAAGTAGTTTGTACATTCAAAAACAAAGAAAAATAATTAAAGTGTAACTGAAATACATTGGGATTTCTTCCACTTTCTTGATGCCCTGCAAAAGAGTTATTTTTGAAAATTCACTTAGAGCCTATGAATGGTTAGAACATTCAATGAACCACCAAGAATGAATGCTCTTTGGCTGATAACTTCTTAATTTTTTTACCATACAAACGAAATGTATAAGAGGCTTTACATCCATCTATGGAACTGCTAAATGAAATGATCTTTTATAAAAGATGACAGGTCTAAGTCTATATGCAACTTTCTTTCTTAATATAGCTGCAAACAAAAGAAGAGGAAACTAAATGTATTCGTCAATCAGATTCTGATGTTAAGGGAAAATAATGTAACTTGTCTAACATGCAATCTTAAGTATTCGTCAAAAGCAAAGGTTCGGCTTGTTATTACATCGTAATAAATTATGCGTAATGTAGGAAAAAAGTAGCACGGTGCAATTATTAGGGAAATTTCATTACAAATATTGGTAATATGAGCATACAAAACCTTCTGCATTCATTTAGCTGTTCATGGTCAGGTCAACTATACTAACATTGCAAAAGTAGATGTGAATGCTAAGAGTATCTTGTCCATTATAGATCGTGATGTTGCAAGCACAATCTATTTTTAGATATTACGGCACAGACAGAACTTTAAATACCAGGTTTCTGGATCTTATAAGAAAAATAATAATCAATAGGCAACAATTATGAATGTATATAATTTTCTAGGAATTGATGCAAGTTTTAGTCTGTTTATGTAATACAAAATATTTAAGATTCCCAATGTGCAATGACAATTATGTTAAAGACAATTGATACATATTTTTAGGTAGATGGATATAGAAAATAGTTTGCACCAGATGTATTTTCATTTGACTTTTTAACCGCTAGAGTATGGTTATAACCAGACAGATTATGGTATTTCACAGCTTTTTTGTTCACGATTGCCTACATGTCATGATGAGCATTAGTTTTGTCAGCAGTAATTTAAAGTAATATCCAGTCACGTATGTGGAAGTGCAATACAAATTCCCCAGTGTGAGGAAGAGCATAAACTGTGTACAAAAAAACCAAACATTAACGATTACCCAAAGACGACGGTTAAGCTAAAAAAAACGTATGTAATTGAATATGGCGACGAAAGCAGGTTGAAAACAGAATTTGTGTAACACGTTCGCTTAAATCTGAGATTTGGATTAGCGAATAACTAACTTTTCGACTTACAGTCCCATAGTTTGGACAATTCAGTATGGGCAACATACCAATTCACTTATGCCAACAGAAAATTGAGCGGTAACATCGCAGGGAAAAAGAGTTATTTTGCACTTTTATATCTATTAGAATAAATTCTGCTAAAGGTCATGTAATAAAATAAAAGAGCTAATTAAAATGAAAGGAAAAAAAACTTCCATCTTGGAGTTAAATTTTCACCGATAGCAAATAGTATGAAAAGAATAAGCCACAATCACGAAAATCGAAATGCTAATAAAATACGAAATAGAACAACTTCCAGTTACCAATTCAATGAGAAATCAAAACGCGGATAGAACGAGAAGAATAAATCTAAGAGGTGAATAATCGTATGCTCAGAAATCTAACAGGTAAATAATCGTATGCTATGAAATCTAAACACTGATAAAATAAGAAAATCGAAACTTATTCAAAGAGAAATCACTTATCTTGTTTATAGGAACCGAAATAGAACGAGAAGAAAAATCACAATCAGGATTTCTCGAGCGCTGTGAAGTAGAGTTCAGCGGATTAAGGAACAACCACCTTTGATAATCTTGTTTATCAGTCGTTTCGTCATTGATTAGTGGCTTTCAAAGGATGAATGGGTCGATCGAAGGGAAGAGGGTGTTCATTTCGTGGTCAGTTTAGGTGAGGAAATGAACCGGGTTTTAGGCTTTGGGTCTTTTTCAGAAATTAGGGTTTTTGAGAAATGAGGGATCTGGAAGAAGAATAATCCGATTTAGATTTTGGGATCTCAACTGTGAAGTGGAAACAAAAAAAGGAAGCGGGATTGGTAAATGTTTGGACTCGCCTAGAAGAAAAAAATATCGAACTATTGCAGCCGACAGTGTAAATGTATAATCCACTTATTTGCGTGGCATCAATTCAATATAGATAGAGATTTCTGTTAACATGAAATCAAGTAGTTTTAGCAAGTTCAAAAAATTTAGCTTGCTTGTAACAAAATGGTAAACTTCAAACAGTATTTATTAAAGGCTAAACATTAAAAATTATTAGTGATCAATTATTGAAAAATTAATCATTGGTTATTTAGTATTAATCACTAATTATATTCAATTATCAAATTTAACTGATAAGCATACCATAATTCTCAATCAATTTTATGTATATATACAAAATATGTTTTATACCTTATTAGTAAAATTATTAATTTATTATATTGTACTAATAATTATTACAATAATTATAAATTATTGAATACATTAGTTATTAGTTTTGATTATTACTTATTACATATCTATTATCTATTGCTTAGTAGTAATTATTAATTACAAAAATTTAGTTTCATATTTGTTAATTATTAATTATTATCTGTTAGTTTTTATTATTAATTTATTATTATTTAATAATTATTTTATTATTAATTTTTAAATGCTAATTTTTTTTAAATTATCAGTTATAAATATCACTTTATAATACTTAAAATTTATTATTAATTAATATTTATTAAATATTAACCTTAATTACTATATAATTACTAGTAGTTAATCATTTAATAGTGACTATTTAAAATCAGTTATTAAAAGTTAATCATTAATAGTGTTAACGATATTTTCTGTCAACACCGGAGATAAGTCTACGGAAATGGACCGTGGAGAAAGCGTCAGGTTGCCAAGAGCCTAACGGCTTGAGTAGGAATATTCTTATGATCCACAGCATAGCAAAATACATTAAAAAAAAATATACTAAAAAGTAGCATAGCATGCGGAAAAAGTAAGAACACACAATTTATAGTGGTTCGTACAACACCAAAATTACCAATTTAAAACGGTAACAAAATGTTGCTAAAAAAATTCAAAACACTTTTTAGGTGTTGCAGATTAGTGTGTTGCAAATTTTTGAAACACTTAGCAGGTGTTTTAGTTTGGTAATCTGCAACACACGGTGAGTGTTTCAAATTGATAACCTGCAACACACTGTTTCAAATTGATAATCTGCAACACTCAGTGAGTGTTTCAGTTTGATAATCTGCAACACTAAGGGAGTGTTTCAGTTTGATAATCTACAGCACTCGGTGAGTGTTTCAAGTTCATAATCTGCAACACTCAATGAGTGTTTCAAGTTCATAATCTGCAACACTTAATAAGTGTTTCGACCATAAACATGCAATTGATACTTTCTGTAACATAAATACGAAAAATAATTATAAATACTGGCTAATTTTCAGTAATCATAACCGTAAATTTGTGACAGATGTAATATAGTCAAATCTTAGTTGCCAAAATAGCAAATTAGTCAGTCTCAAGACAATATAAATACTACAAATTCAATGCATGTAGATACAACAAATATGGTGATGCATATGAAATTGCATTTTAATACAAGAGAGCGTTGCACTAAAATTACAAATTAATTTCACATCTTTTTCGACTCATCCAACAACATTCTAAAAATGATCTGACAGTCGGATCTGAAATGAGGAATTTGTTATGCATTAGTACAACCTGAAACATTTCAATCTTGACTGCAAAGCAAAAAATGGAACACCTATATCAAATGACCCGAATCCAACCGACACTCCCCAATATGATTTTTCTTTTTCTTTTTAAAAAGGAAAAAACATTACTTTGGCATTTTGATATCAGGATCGTCTGTCAAAACAGCAACTGATCATTGTTTCCTTCTAAAATAGATGTTGATTCCTCATCCATTAGAATTCTAGCTCCTTTGGGATATCTGCTAAGGAAAAGAAGCTTGCAAGTCAAACAAACAATAAAAAGTTCCATAGAAGAAGATTTCAAGTTCTTGCAAAGTCTGGTGCTGAATTAATTGCGTTTAATTCGATTCCTAATGAAATGGAAGCTCAGGTACAACAACTTGCTAAATAGTAATCGAAAGATACTCAATCACTGAAGAAATATTAGTTATATACATATATTCTTTCATTTAAATTAGTGCATACATTTGGCTGGCTAATCACCCAGAAATATTAATATTTTCTGTTGATGCTGAAATTAAAGAAACCTAATCCATGTTCAATTCTATGTGTATGAGTAGAGACAACAAGATCAGGTCTGAACTCGAATTATGCATTTTTTAGGGAACATGATAAGAGTTTGTTTATAAAATGTAATGAGAAGGCAAGCATTTGCTAATAAAACAAAACAGTTCGAGGCCCATCATTTGTTGAAGACATTTTTTCTTGAAAGCGTGGAACCAATGATATTGTAGGCCATTATTTAATGTTAATTCGGAATCTACAGGCATAATTATATGCATTGATGCAAATACTGAAAAAATAGATTCATACATATAAAAATGTTAACATGTAAATAAGTACTCCTATATAAAAGGGAATTTACCATATGAAATAAATTCAAATTAATCATTTGAACATGGACTTAATTGTGCATGCAACATAGATGGCTGTGATATGTACGATGGGATGCACTGCTCTAAATTAAAAGAAAATTTTGGGTATTATCTTTAATTATTCCAAAACTACTGTTACAAAGATATGGTTGATGGCTATAATTAACTGAAATTCATTGGTGCTCACATATAATGTACATCAATAGTAGTTAATTCAATGTTAATTAAGAATCAAATTTACAAATTATCAACATAACAAAGAAGCCGATTTGGAAATTTGTTCAAACAAATAATTTTTACTGGACATTTTATGTATAGGTTAATATCTAATTTAAAGATTAGAATTCTACACAAGGATATAGCCTTAAATGTATAAATAGTAACTTGTGACCAATATACTTGCGCTGATTTTGTGTTATTAATAAATTTGGCGGTCATCATTGCTCAAACTTAGACTATAACATATGGACATGATTCTCTTTTTCATATTTGCAGCCTACTGTAAAAGTCCAAAAGAAGATGAAGGAACTTCCTGTATGAAACCCAAAAGATTTAGCGTTAGTTCGACCCTAAATGTGAAATTTGTGGTCCGTATAATTCATGGTAATACATATTAAAATAATTTAATTAGATTGAAAGAAGTCAAGAAAAATACCCAAAAAAAAAAGAAACAAGGAAACAACAAATGACAATGATGTGAGCAAGCTGACTGGTAAATATAATTCTATCTTTAAACAACTAGATAATGATTTAGCAAATGGTGTTCCGTATGAAAATCTCATGACGGTTAATACAGAGTTTAAGGCTCGATACAAAATTCGGACAAAGGATTTGTTGCTAAAGACAAAACACTCTGGTTTTAACAGTATATATTCGCATGGAAAAGTTAGACATACCGTTTTATCCTCCACCATTGTAGTACTATTGCAACCTCCTCTATGCCCATAAACAGTTTTTTTCTTGTTCATCCATTATTGACATAGAATCTCGTCCATTAGTTTCCATAATAATATTTGTTGACACTACTATAAAAAACAAATGGTAAATAAATAACATTTGTGAGGTATCATAATGCTCTGGTAATTATACTGCAGAAAATGACATCACAAAATTAAACGACACTTTGAACAACCCGGGCACATTATATTTTTGTTTTAATCATAGCAATGCACGCTTAGTTCTTCATGGGCCATTATTTCAGCCGAATAAAACAATAATGCTTGCATTTATGAATAAAGCTCTGCATTGAAACAACACGTAATAATTTTGTATGAAGAGCAATCAATAAAATAAGTTCCGCTACTTTATTGCGCATTTTAATAGCGTTGATCGAGCATTAACTTAATGCTATATAATTGTAATAAGTTTTCAAACTGATATAAATTATTGCTAGTTTTCGAAATTGAGCTAAACTTAAAAAAAAAACGAAAAACTTATTTATAGGAAGTTTAATAGCCCAAGTTAGTTTATACATGGATCCATCCCAGACGCTGTTGGTGCATTGCATTGAGATCGTTCTACAACAAGACAGATATTTTAGAAAATCCTTTACAGTTTAAGGATATGAATAACCAAAAAAATAAAATCATTGCTGACAACCAGCCCCGGTATGACTTTGTTGACTAGCTCAGACCTATTAACACATTTTAGTTAGCAATTTCTAAGCAAACACATTGATTATCAACATAGGATACAAACGACATGGATTCAACATCATTAAAACAGTATTTACCTTTAATGCTGTGTGGACCTCATGAGTCTTAACAGGAGCAGTAGCCTGCAGAGACTCTGTTCTTTGTTGTACGGATATGATAGCATGTTGGAATATAACAATACCACATAAGTAACATGTTAAGACAAGAATATCTAATTAAAATAATATTTGTAATATGAGTAGAATTATGTTATCATAAACTATGTAGCATATTTCATTTCGTTCAATTCAAGGACAAACCTGCTTATACGGACAGAAATAGGCACATATTTTCATATGTTGTTATTCAAAGTTCAAACATGAAATCTGGTAGTTCTCTCACATTTTTTGGTACATGTATAAATTAAAAGTTAGAAACGAGATAATAGTAAAATAAGCGCATCAACAAAGAAGAATGATGGCTGACTTTAACAGCCGCACATGCTTTAAGATGATAATAGTAAAATAAAATTTGTAAATAAATAACATTGTGAGGTATCAGGTTATTTCCAGTGTTTTCCAAAATAATGGAGGACTTCATCTTAATTTCCGTTGTGCACGGGCTATTTACTCAAGTACAACAGAGGGAGCATTGAGATCATATTAAATCAGTTGATAGTTTTAATTCCTTTCCCTGGATCATTGAGATCATATTAATAACATTGCAAGAAAGTATGAGATATCATCAAAGATAACATGACGTGTTAAGCAAACTAGATAACACATGGACACTGACTCAAACCAGAAGCTAGAAAACAGACAATTACGCTGAAACAGGAAAAAACACTGATAGTAATGGACCGACACACTGACACGAATGATTAGAAACAAGAACAGGCATCTACAAGCTGTGGAGATGGAGCCTGCTGCGTGGAGACGGAGAGACTTTCTCGCCGTTCGCTTGAAGTCTGTTGTCGGTCGTCAGTTCGGCCGACTCATAGATCGCGATTTATACTAGTACAGTTCAAAAGCAATACCAATCATACCTCATGCAGCTCAAAAGCAATACAAATTGATAGCTAGTACGTACATGTGTTCTCATTCATGCTAGTATACGAGATATACATCCGTACCCTCAACCAGTTTGTTGCAAAACATAGATACGTAAAATGAGCATAGCTTATTTATTTATTTTAAGCAAAAAATGTGAGGTCTTTCAAAAAGAAAAGAGCACACATATATTGTGACGGCCCGCCCCGCACCAACCGACATTTACTCCAAAGGTGCGCTGTGCACATGTACAGTTAGCACGGAACGGGTTGCCAGAAGAAAAAAGGGAAGAATGAAATGAACATACAAAGAACCTGTAGAATGTCTCACAGCGCATAGGATAAAATATAATAATAACATACTTGACATAAAACCGGTGAGACAGTGCATAAGCTGAAACAACTAACACAGCAACGGAAAATGTAAGTACAGCTTATGATCCAAAGTTAAACATTATTACAACTTTTCAAACTGTCTCAAAGCAAAAGCAAGATAGAGGAGGTACACTACTAATGCCCAAGTAGCGACCACCAACGATACAGGGAGAATATCTATATATCATACGTGGAAGCCTCCTGCCCGCCTCTGAATTAGCTACTCGCGCATCACCAGCTAACCTGTCTCTAGTCTGCTCGTGTGAGCACCCAGAGTAATAAGAGGAGACATAAAACTCTGGGTCAGACATAAAGCCTGGTATGAGCGATAAGCATCTAAAGTGAACAATAACAGGTAGACTAAAACATACCTGAACCTGGACCTGCAACCAAAGAGTTAGCACTACATACTGTACAACACTCTAAGGTGCCATATCAAAAGGTGTAAAGATACGGAGGTGGGGGTGTGCATGTCATAGTGGTGGCAAACTATCAAACATAGCATTCATCCTCACATCTCTCACTCAGTGCGTAAAGCATACGATATTCACCACTTCGATCACCCAACATACCTTGCTACGATCACTTTGCCCCATGAAGTCATAAATGGCTTCACTGCACTGATAACGTAGTCACTAATCCTTTGCTATGTCCACTTGCCCCCATGGAGTTATTCACCCCATCTGCGCTGGCTCATAGCCTTACCAATCATTTACTATGTCCACTTGCCCCATGGAGTTATTCACCCCATCTGCGCTGGCTCATAGCCTTACCAATCATTTACTATGTCCACTTGCCCCATGGAGTTATTCACCCCATCTGCGCTGGCTCATAGTCTCACTACGCATCACCTTGCCCCTCAAGTCATAATGACTCTACTGCACTGATGACGTAGTCTTGCTACCATCACCTTGCCCCTCGAGTCGCAATGACTCTACTGCACTGATAAGTAGCCCATCATTCATTTTCAGTGGTGAATCGAAGTTATGAACGTCGACAACTCCTTAGCACACGTCCCGCAGCAAAGCCCAACCATGAAGTGAACTCATTGGTTCCCAACTGGATCCTGAGCTCTAACTTCCCACATTGGACTACCTTTGCATCTCGGGTTATTGGTCAATACTGGGTCGGGTCGGGTTCCCCTCGAGTCATCAGTTCGGGTCGGGTGTCCATTCTGAGTCGGGTCGGTGTGTTGTCCTCCCCTGTAGCGGTTCGGTTCGGATTCCCAGCATTGTATCGGTTCGGGTCGGGTGTCCTCCTCTGGGTCGGGTGTCCCACTTCGGGTCGGGTCGGGTGCCATCTCCCGTCCAGTTCGTGCTTCCGCTCCGACCCGCTCCCTCGTTCTTCACGTGCTCCGATCCAATCCCTCCTTCTTTATCCGATCCGATCCCAGTTCAATTGGCGTGGCCTTCCTTTTTTGCCAGTTCTCTCAAGTGTCAGGTTCCGATCCGATCGAATCCCTTGCCCAGTTCAACTTATCCGATCTGAGCCACCATATCTGATTCGATCCTGCACTGTTTCCTGTAGCTTTTCCAGTAAGTGTTTACGCCATTCGACGACGTTTTCGACCATTCTAACTATTGAAATCAATCACAAAGCATATCATACAGTCATAGCATCATGCATAATCAACCACAAACATCAAAACATCAATATGATTGGTTAAAATGGATCAAACATACCCAAAACCCCATATTTACCCTTAAGCATGTTTAGGTGAAACTAATGATAGGATTAGCAAAACTTAACCAAATTAACCCAAATTCATATCAGAGGTCTAAAACATCATTTAAGAATTTATGAACATTTTTCCTGAATTTATTAGTGTATAAATTCGATAATTAACACCAATTAGCCTTAATTAGCCATAATTAGTGCAAAACTATGCAAATCACTCACCTTAGCCACAAATAAACTAAGATCTGAAATAAATCTCTGATTTGATGCAAATCCCAATGCTAAACAGCAGCTCAAATGTTGATTTGGTGTAGATCTTCCTTGATTAGATGTTGCTAAGCTAAACCCTTGATTAAAAGATGATTTGGAGGTGATTTAGAGGTTGGATGCCATTTTTAGGGTTCCTTGGTGATAAGTGGAGGCTAGAAAACTGAAATGGAATGATTCTCTAACTCATTTCAGCCTCCCCATAACCCTAATCCCGAAATGGGTTATGGGCTTATTCACTAATCACCCTATTTGGCCCGGTTAAGCAGTTTTTCACCCTCCAAACCTTATTTCAGCCATATCTCCCAAACGGTAACTCCGTTTGGCTATTATGACCACTCTACGGAAAGGTAAACCCACAAACGAATCAATGGAAGTGGTTTCAGGTCAAAATTCCTTTCCAATCAAAAGTTATGGCCAAAACAAGATCAGCTAGGGGCAAAATGATCATTTAAAAATCGGCAAAAATCATAAGCATGGGAAATGACTCTAATGGATGTTTCCCAAAGTTACATGACCATACGACTTCATACGGGAAAGAAAGAAATATTCTACGATCCTCCGATGCGTAGAATGCGGGTTGTTACATATATATAATAGAAATAAAGTGGTACAAGTATCCAAATACAGACCCAAAAACGGGAGTCTCAAAAAGGAATGTAAGGGATAATAGATAGATGAGTTCCGGCAAGGCCACCACCCATCATACTTCATTATCGAATTCCGGCAAGGCCACCACCCGATAAGAAGTATATCTACTCCCATACATTTAACAATCTAAGTACAAAAACAAATGGTGTAATAGATCACCAAAAAATACAGACACTCCTACTCCTCATACACCAATATATCCAGAGCAAGCCAAAAATAGCCAAATAATGATCGATCCAAACAGCAAACCCCAAAAGCTCCACAGCTACATCTACAACCTGTAATCTGAAAAAACTGACACAAAGTCATCAGTAACTTACACATATATATGAGTATATGCCTATATATTTATATCTTTATGTATATAAATATATATGTATATATATATATCTAGAAATATATATACAATTATTTATATTTTGTGGATATGTATATATAGGCCTATATCCATATATATATGTATGTATGTGTGTGTGTGTGTGTGTGTATAAAGGGAAGGACATAAGAAACCAACAAGCATGAGGAAAGAGCTAACCCAAGTAACAAGAAATCAGAAGCCCAGACGAGGTCTACTGTATCTAAAATAACTATTAATACAAATGAATAAACTTAGGTTAAATCTAACCTTAAACAAAAAACGCCCAAATTGCAAACCACCAAATAGTTTATAGTGCGAATTAGACATCCAAAACAGACAGAATTTTACTATGTTTATAATTAAAATATCAGTAGGTACAAAAATTGAATGAAAGATTCTCTGATTCCTCTCAACCCAAATGAACCAACTTATGAATATTACTAAGGAATCCAATATGTATTTCTGCCTGGAATTATAACGTAATCTATGGAAATTCCAATAATCGATACAACTACTAAAGGAATTGAAACAATCAAAAGTAAAAATCCTTATAATCATATTAAAAATAGAAAAGGTAAAATAACAAGAGAAAAATAAATGGTCGACATCCTCCTCTCCAGTATTACAAAAACAACACTTTACATCAAAAATAACATTCTTCCTTTTTAAAAGCTCAATCGTATTAAGCTTCTTGTGAATGATCAACCACATTAGAAACTTTTCTTTAGGTGAAGAGTTAGACTTCCAGAGAAATTTAAAGGGATATAATGAAACCCCAGAAAAATTAATAAAACTATACATAGAATTAACAGTGTATACTAAACTCTTATCTATACCCCAACTAATAGAATCACCATTCTCATCCAAATGGTATAAAGCTAACTTAGCTTTAAGTAAAGCCAATTGTCTTAATAAATCTTCTTCTAAAATATTATCAAAGGAGAACTCCCACGGAGGATCTAAATCTGCTTTGTAAACGTCCATAATTAAAGCGTTCTTAAATCTACTACTATTAAAAAGCTTACTAAATTCAATTTTAAGCGGCACACTAGAAATCCAAGCATCGTGCCAAAAATAAGTAAGATTACCTGAATGAACTAACACTTTGCATCCTAAATTAAAAAAGTCAAAACAATTCAAAACCGACTTCCAAAAGTGAGATAATCTATTATCCCAACTACCGCTATTTCCAATAAAGAACTCTCCTCTTGAATAATAAGATTTGGAAACTATAAACTTCCAAGAAGCCTTCACTTTTGGACATCTATATTTCCATAACCATTTAGCAAGCAGAGAAAGGTTAAAATTATGTAAATTTATGATCCTCAAACCCCCCTCTTTCTTAGGTTTACAACACTTGTCTAAATTAACTAGACATTTATAACCTCTACAACTAGAATCACCATTCCAAAGGTAATTACGCCTAATCCTATCAATCTTCTCAATGACCCATTTGGGAAATCGATGAACAGCCATCCAATAAGAGGGAATAGCTGATAGAACCGAATTGACAAGTACTAATCTACCTGCTCTAGACAGAAATCTATTGTTCCAGCTAGATAATCTATTATTAATCTTGTCAATGATGACTATCCAATCTTCCTTCTTAAGCTTCGAAGGTCTTATCTTAAAACCTAAATAATCAAAAGGAAATTTCATAGTCGAACAATTCAAAGTGCTAGCTACCAAAGTCTCAACATTGTTAAAATCATTAAGGACCATCACCGCACTCTTATCGAAATTAATTCTAAGACCAGATAACATCTCAAAACAATAAAGAATAAATTTAAGAGCAATAATATGCTCAGGCAAGTGAGAAGAAAATAATAATGTATCATCTGCAAATTGGAGGATCGATAATTCATTATTAAATTCCTCATTCCCAACACTACCTAGGACACCTAATCTCCCAGCTCTCTTAATAATTCTAGAGAAGACATCAACCGCTAAATTAAACAGAAAAGGCGATAAGGGGTCACCTTGTCTAAGTCCCCTCTTGGATTGTATCTTCTTACCCATTACCCCATTAACAACAATGTTGGAACAACCAGATCTAAGTAATAACAAGATCCAATTAGTCCATCTAACACTAAAGCCCCTAGCAAGACATAATTTGCATATAAAATCCCAATCAATTGAATCAAATGCCTTCTCAAAATCTAACTTCAAAACGGCACATGATATATTGTTCTTGCAACAGACATTAATGTATTCCTGCACCGCTGCCACTCCATCCACTATATTTCTACCTTTAATAAAAGCTGTTTGAGAGCAATCAATAAGGTCATTCATCTTGCTACTCAACCTATTCGCTAGGACTTTTGAAATGATCTTAACAGAAACATTAATAAGAGAGATAGGCCTAAAATCCTTAAGAGAATTAGCCCTCTCTCTCTTATGAATAAGTATGACATTGGAAAAGTTGAAACTACCTAAACGCAAATCACCACTATAAAATTCATTAAATAATTCAATAATATCAAACTTCAAAACATCCCAAAATTTCTTGTAAAAATTAACAGAGAAACCATCGGGTCCAGGAGCTTTGTCACTAGGCATATCACTAATTGCCTTCCAAATCTCCTGCTCAGAAAAAGGTTTATCCAAATCCACGAGATTAACCCTAGTATCAGAAGGATATAAGTCATTCCATCTAACATTAGTTCTTCTCTTAATCTTAGTACCGAAAATCTGTTTATAGTACCTAGTGAAAGCATCGTTTAGATCCTTCTGCATTGTCAGTTCTACATTATTGACAATAATCGAATGAATCATATTATCACGTCTCCTCTTATTAGCCACACTATGAAAAAACTTAGTGTTATTATCCCCTTCCTTGATCCATTGAATGCGAGACCTTTGCCTCTACATAGTCTCTTCTTTTTCTAAAATCTGTTTGAGATCTTGTCTAAGATTACAGTATTTATCTTTCTCGGTGGAATTGAGAATCCTGGACTCACTGATTTTATCTAAATCTAATAGTCCACACATGATCTTATCTTTTCTAAATCTTACATTACCAAAAACAAATTTATTCCAGCGCTTAAGAAAAAATCACAACTTTCCTAACTTCGCAACGTAAATCTTAGCAGAATTACCCCTATAAACATTATTAAAATAAAACAAGGACTTCCATTTTATGGAAACAAGATTAATGAAACTATGATCCAGCAACCACATCTTTTCAAACTTAAAGCTACTACTAATAGAAATATTCAAATTACACGTGAGAATAATAGGACAATGATCAGAATGTAAAAAGGGTAAGCCCTTAACTCTACAGATCGAATATCTTTCATCTATCTCAGAACTAATAAAAAATCTGTCTAATAATGCAAAGGAAGGACTATCACGAACATTCGACCAAGTGAACGATCTATTTTCAAGGGGAATCTCTATTAAATTATTGTCTAAAATAAAGTCATTAAATTCCTCCATATCAGAGAAATCACCTTCCCGTGGTGATCTCTCCCCTAAAAATCTGGTGACATTAAAATCCCCCCCCCTACAATCCAAAGATTAGGAGAAAGATTCCTAAAACTAGAACACTCATCCCATAAGATTCTCCTTTCCTCCTTTGTGTGGGGGCCATACACATTAGTGATGCCCAAGGAGGAATTATCAGAAAGGGATTCTAAAATAATATGTAAAGAGTGTAGCTTAGGGAACTCATGCACCAATCTGTATTGATTGTCTTTCCAACCAATCATAATTCCTCCGGCAGTACCAACCGCCGGAAGACAAGCCCAGTTACGGAAAAGGGACCCACCTAACCTAATATAAAAACTAAAATCTGGACACTCAATTTTAGTCTCTTGAAGCAATACAATATCAATGTGATAATCTCTAAAAAAGTCCTAATTTTAGCACATTTTTTAGGTTCATTTAGACCCCTAACATTCTAACTAACAATCCTCATCTACTCAAAGAAGAAACTCTCTCTAGTTCCCTATTCCTAATATACTCCGCATCAATCTCAATATCCGAAAAAATAAAAGCAGTATCATTAGCGAGCTGAAATAACAGACTAGTCGAGAGACTACCCAATGCAAAAGGAGTATAATCACTACCATAAACAGGAACCATACCTGAGCCCGAACTCGAATTACTACTACTAGTACTCGAGTTTTGGGACCTACCATATGCGGGCGATGAATGGGATCTAATCCTCGTACTTCGACGTACCAAGCCAAAACTAGGGATAACTCTCCTTCGTCTCCTCCTAGCCGATACATCTGATCCCACACAGGTCGAATGACAAATAACATCGGCCTGATCCGAGCCAACATCACTTACCACATTGCATCGAGTCGAAGACCCAATCAAAAGCCCTTCTAATTCATCCACCACCAGTGACACTCCAAAATCAGGTTTCACACAACAATAAAACAGACTGAAGCCTGCAGTTCTCACCGTCACCCTACAGCTCGTAATATCAAACTGCAATTTCAAACCACACACTGTCTCGTCAGCAACCCAATTATTCAATATTAATTTTCCCAGTGCAACATCATTAACATCCCCATAATTGCATCCCACCAAATCCTTATCATTTACGTGTCTCTGAAAACTCATGCAATCCTCAACACTACACCTCACCAATATACCAACACCATCCTCCAAGCAAGCGTCCACAATATCTCTACCCCCGTACATATCCTTGTCACATGTTTGCTGACAATTAAAACTATTCTTCCCTTCATTAGTAAAGCCGCCATGTTCCAATCCCATACCCCCACACGTATCCTCCAATACTGTACATGTATTAGTCATTTTATTATCAACACAATGACTGAGTCTAGCCTTGCCAACATTATCAACAACATATATATCCCTTCCCTTGTGAACATTTCCAGCCAGCCGCACTTTACATTTACCAACTTTAAAACACATTCTTTTCTTAGAAGTTTTTCCAGATATATTACGACTATCCTCTGTCTCGCAACATTTCTCCTTATTTACAAGATCGCTGATATCTTCTAACTCCGAAAGAGATTCAAATCTGTTACTTAGCCCAATGTCGTCCGCAGCGTACCAAACCAAACCATCATCCTTGCTTGAACAAATCCTATCATTCATGAGAGGATTCTCGAGACAACTACCCTGCATGTCCACCCAATCATTACCTGTCATCACTTCCTTAGGCAAAACTCTCCTTAAAAGATCAGTACTCGAACCAGTATCAGGATTTGTAACATCATTTAAACATTGATAGCCCTTAACATAAGGGTCTAGCATCATAGGATCGAAACGCTGAAAACACTCAGGACTGCCATGTATAATCATCTCCCCATCATATTTGAAAAACTCCTCTTCTACCTGGGTCGAAGTCGATTTAAATATCGTATTAAAACCATCCAGACTCAAGGATTTCGAGACACCGTTCATAGCTAGTGAATGATTAGACCGGAATTCCAGAATGCTATGGTCACAATTGACTGCTGTATTAATTGTATCAAAATGTAACAGGATCTCATTCAACAGCTTTATTGCCTTTCTCTTATTTAACAAACATGAGTCCAAAAAAATCCTCTTCAGCTTTAGAAGATTTAAACAAAACAGAAAAGCGTGTTCCTTCCTATCTAATGGCCGGGGCAATGGAGGAAACACAACAGAATTCAAGGTCATGCTTTGCCACAATAATCCATTCACTAACCCTTCCAGATGCCAGCTTAACAACAGCACAAAGTACGCCCCATCCATCTTTTTAGTAGCCAAATCATTAGAAAAAAAATCCGATAGTGAACTGATTTTCTGGCATAACATCAAACAGTTGAACTTCAGTAAATCGAACACAGAATTTCCTTTATATAACTCTGGACACCTACTTTTTTGATGACCCAATCTTCTACAATTAAAACATCGAGAGGCATTTCTACAATCCTTCGCTAAATAACCCCTATCTCCACATCTAAAGCATTTGATCTTTGACATTTACGGCTTAATGGAATCAAAACGAATATGTGGAGAAGGTTTAAACTGCTGAGCCACTTCCGCATAAGATCTCTGAATACTATCCTGTCTAAATGTTAAATTTAATCTACCATGACACATATTTGCTTCCTTAATCAACGAATCCGGGGCCGTATTCTTGTAGATACCTGCGATGCCATGGAAGATATTCCTTGTTTTACCCCCAAAAATAAGAACATCACCTGAATCTAATACAACACTCTTAGCCTTAGCAACATCTCTCTCATCACAGTAAAGAAACTCGGCGGAATCCCCAATGGAGAAAGATACAACTGGCAAACCAGCCTTAAGGCTATCAAAACTTTCATCTTTATCTTGATGCAATCCTAATTTCCCCTCTTTATTGTAGAAATTAACAATGTACATATCGGGAACTAATTGCATTAAACCATCATCCACACATCCAACATCCCCTAACATTTTCTTGCGAGCCACAGAAACAGCATTGGTTGTCATATTTTTAAACCACTCAGGAATTTCAGGAGGTGAAGAACCATCACAAGAACGCCTTTCTACGTATTTATTTGATTGAGGATCCCATTCTTTACCAAGACACATCATGTACAAATTCAATTTAGCACCATTTTTGTAGTAAGGCCTGTAGAAACCCCCTTTACCAATTCCAAGTTCATGGCATTTCTTTACGATTTGGATCTGGTCATTGATGCTAATAATTTTTTTTAATAAAATCATACCAGATCTCAAAATTTGATGGTGAATTCCCATAAAATTTGCGTCTTGACCACCATAACAGATGCTAAACGATTTATGCCCAACATTCACATCGCAAGAACCAACATTCACATCGCGAGAACCAACAATCCCATCGCGAGAACCAATAGAAACCGAAGAGATCGGAAAAGAAGAATGATTTATTGCATTCGAAGATCCATTAGGGATTCCACGGCTTCGATCCACCCAAAAGTTGTTCGCCGCCATTTGTTTTTCGAATGGTCGAATAAAGTTCTCTTCTTTATTTTATAAATGTTACCACAATTCTTTTGAGGAGAAAAGAATGCCGAGCATAGCTTATTTATAAACTCAAAGAGGGTGCAATACAGTTTATAACTTAGAACATAAACAGTGCGCGTACAAAGTGTTGAAAGTGAATATGCCTCTGAAACCAAATAAGTTGAGCACGGTTTATTTTTAAACTCAAATTCTATGTCCTATTCATGCAAAGGCCATAAAGACTAACAAATAATTATTAATAATGGACATAACTATACCTTGAATTAAATACAACAGTGGACAACAATGTACTGGATATGCTTTTGAAATGTCAGATTGCTCCTTCTGCTTCAACCTGGTAAAAGATAAATAAACATCTTGTTTATCAGGTTGTTCTCCCTCACCAACATCCACATACCTTTTGAAATCATAACAGATAGATCATTAGTATATCCATACCTTCATTTCTAGATCTGGTCTCATTTGGTAAACTATGATGAAAGTAGCCATTAAATTTCATCCAGAGCGTACAAGCTCAAATTTCAAGTCAAATATGGTGGAATGGCAAGAATGAAATGAAATTGAATATCATAATATCTATTAACTACAGATCTAATATATCCGAAGTCAAAATATGTTAATACAAGTGAAAGCATAATCTGCGAATGGTGATAACCAAATTACAAAATCCGTGATTTTCATGTGCCTAATCTAAATTAAATGAACTGGCAAGTTGCAACTTTAAAAAATAAATCAAGGGTGTGTAGTAACATTAGGGTATCCATTGGTCTTTTATTTGCAGCGGGGAATAAAATTATCGGTTTATAATGCTAAAATTTAACAAGCTTTTTGGAAATTTACCTTATTCGACTTCTGCTAAAATATGCACACACATGCAAGAAACTTTGAAGTAAAGCATTGTATGACAGACGACCAATAGGAATACAATATAAAATGAACCAACTTTTACAACAAACTTATTAGTTCAAGATGGTCATGCTACAATTCATCAAAACACATGATCGTCGTGGAAAGTTCTATTGTATGGTCTAGCCTATGCTACATTTTTATACAGTCGAATCAGATTAATTAAGCTTAAACAGATTTTTAGATGTTGCTAATTATACCTAGCATGGATTAGCCACTTGCATTTAGCTCCTACAGAGCTTAGGAAACCGTACAAAAGTTTGATGAAGTAGCATCAAATTAGCTTCTGAAAACCTACGGAACAAAAGGGAACCCAAAAATGTATTCCTGCGAATTTGTTAATAGAACTGTTATCTGTCCGAAGTACATCACAAACTTCTTGTTATACGCTTAGGTCAAGGTTGGCCCATACAAATACCATTAGTAGAAACTTACATTTCAGTTAACCTTATTTTATAGGAGTTATGAGTTCAAACCATACTAGCTTAGTTAAGACATGAAAAAGTCAAGGAAAATTGATATACAATATAATTTATTATCAACCAACTACTTATCCAAGCGACTATACATATAATTTATTATACCTTATCAAGGATATCACAGTTGTACATATTCCAAGATGCATGAACAAACAAAGTCTCAAAAGTTTTTACTTCTTATAGAAGCTGTGACAAATATAAAATTATTTATACAGAAGTAACAAGAAAATAAAAATCTTAGTTAAAAAAATTAAACACAGAAAGACATTGCTAGAAGTTTAGTATAATGCAATATCCTATGTGAATGTCTAAAGAATTATGAGAGTAACCATTTATGCTAAATTGTACTATATTAATAAACAACAGTATATTATAGTGATTGCATGACGATAATAAAAATTAAAAGAGAAATTTTATGAAAGATTATTCTCAAGTTTGATATTTTTATAACATTTGCAGTGTTGTTATGGATAAAATCACCGCTATAATACTCGAAAGACTAAGAATGATATTTAATTAAATAGCTTATGGACAGCATTCCACCTCTGGTGTACTGACTTGATCAGTGACCACCATGATCAATGACTACCACGGTGAAATTCATGAAATAGCCTCTTTGTAGGAGTGCTTTTTTTCATTAATACTCCAATTCTACAGCTTGGCTATAATACATCGATCCACTGATCTTCCACCCTCTTACTTTGTTTATGTTTCCAACCCCAAAAATGGCAAGCACTTCGGCTTAAATCAAGTCCAGATATATGCTACCCCTTTATTGCTCACCGAGCTTACTATTGCAATCAAATTAGATTCAAGTTGCTTGATTTCAAATTTGACAGCAAGTCTGCATAAAAGTCAGTAAGGAATCAAAGGGTTCATTCTTAGATGTTGTAGGACGTATATTTATAAACCAATCTCACTGTAAAATCACTAAATCACCAATTGACTTGCCTAAATTTGCAGATTCCTAGTTCCAAAAATAACAGGTCAAAATGCATGTTTCTCACCAATCATGACCGCTCGTTACTGAGCCATGTATAAGATCAGTACCTATTGCTATCCTTGACCACTCTCTGCTTTTCCCTTTAACATATTCAAACCATACTAGCTTAGTTGACTTACTACATCAAATCCTCGTCCTAGATTAATCAAAATCGAGTATAGGTATGCAAACAGTACCTTAGGGTTTGATTAGATCGATACAATGGCGCCGACGAAGTTCACTATGATGGAGCGAGCAGATGGATGCTTAACATTAATGAATGATCTGAAGTGGAGTTCGAATGATTCAGTTAAATGGATTTCGTCCAGCGAATTGATGGATTAGGGCTCAGAACGAGAAAGAAATTAATTAAATTATTCGCGGCCTTATAAAATAGGCTTTGGGGTTAACAAATTATGTTAGCTTGCAGGCCGCAGGGAACGATTATTTCTACGCTCAAATGCTATTTGAAAAATAAATAGAAATAAAATAGAAACACTTAACCGCATATAGAAACACTTTTAAACTGTATTAAGGCTAGCAACATTACAAAAGGGTTTCAAATAAAGAAAACCTTGTATTCCTAATTTATCCATTTGTTGTAGTGTCGGTTCATCTTAAACCTACATCCACTCTAAGGACTTTAATGATTTTATTCATGGAGGAGGTTACATAAGAAATTTCCAAATTGATTTACAAATTTGGGTTTTTCTCTGGAATAAGAGAGGAACATTGTAGAATGAGGAGAAAGGTCCTTCCAAATGTGATCCCTGAGGTCCTGTTTATAGAGGTTCTGGGCTCCTTTTTACTGCTTCTTTTTCCCGCTCTTTTTTAGCCACTTTTTTGGTGTCAACTTTTTGCTCTCGTTTTTTTTTGCCTTTTTGTGTTTTTGTCTTTTTCTGGCTCTCTCCTGCTTACTACAGCCTTCCGTCACCAGCCTTTCATCATCAGTCTTTCGTCACCAGCCTTTCATCAATAGCCTTTCGTCATCAGTCTTTCGTCAACAACCTTTCGTCATCAGCCTTTCGTCATCAGCCCTTGTTAAACTTGTTTTAGCCATTATCCCCAAACGGTATGTCCGTTTATTTAATGTGACCACTCTACAGAATGAGAAATCATCATCTGAATCCAATGAAATTGGTTTTAGGTCTGGATCTGTCACCAATTGAAAGTTATAGGAGAAACAAGATTTCATCTCCTTCTTTTGCTATCGACATAGGTGTATCTAAGGTTTTTCCTTTTATACTTTCTGGTATCGGAGCTTTTGCTTCTTTATATTTGGCCAGTGCGAATTTTCGTGTTAACAAAAAGCTTATACTTATTTTTAATAATATGTTTTTCGCAACTGGCTTTACCAGTTGTAAAATAATACAGTTATTGCAAGTGGCAAAAATAGTTGCTTAAGATATTTTGTTGCAACTGACTTGGAAGCATAGTTCCTAAAAGTATGTTTTTGCTACAGGAAGGGAAGCGCAGTTGCTAAAAACATGTTTCTCGCAACAGAAAGAAAAATCATGTTGCTAAATCTCATATATTGCAACAGCTATAATAGGTCTGTTGCTAAATATCATTTACTGCTACTGTCATGTGTCACCTGTTGCAAATAGCTAGTTGCAATATGGTTTTTTTTTGTAGTGATGGTTCGACTAGATGAGGAAGGGAGGACAAAAAAAGAAGTTAATGGAATAATTTGGATGCAACTTTTACGGTTGAGTCTGTAACACCCCGAAAATTCTATAACTGTGAAATTAACAAATTTAAGTATAATTAATCTGAAATCAAAGAACTAAGGGAAACGGGATACGCCATTGCGTTCGTCTCGGAAAAATACGCGAAATAGAGTCCGAGTTTTCGAAAAACGGAGTCCGTATGAAGAAGATATGGCCTTCGGAAGTTTTGAATCAAATTTAAAATTCAAACAGAATAAAATAATTAAAAATCGGGCCCAATGGGCCAGGGCGGATAAACACCCGCCTAGGCCACCCAGGTCGACTGGGCTGTCGACCTGGGCTACCCATGTCGACAGGGCTGTCGACAGCCCTGTCGACAGGGGTATCGACCTGGTCGAGCCCAGCCAACCTGGCTGGCCAGGTCTGTGTTTGGCCGATTTTCTGTGGTCTGCTTTGTCATTAGGGCTAGGTGGCGGGTTCTAATTGGTCTCTCTATCTAATGAATGGCTACGATCTAACCTAGCAACATCAATGGTCCTAATCAATTCCTAACCTCTATATAAACAACCCTAGACTAAACCCTAATCTATTCATTCAAAATTAAGAACATAGCCGCCATGTTGCTGAGGAACGACTAAGGGTAGCCGCCAACTAGAGAGGGAATTAGGAAGAAAGTTCTAAAGCCTAAAGCAATTCAAGCAACCTAAAGCCAATCAATTCAACATAGGAATCATATCTCTTAATTAGAGAATTCGCCGCAACCATTGTAAGTAGAGTATTACTTTGGTATGAATAAACAACTGTATTGATTTGTATGCTTGAATTGGGATAATAAAGTAGTTCATATTTGTGCAAAATTATGTTATTCATTATAAAGAACTACATGCGGTAGTTCTATGCAAGTATACGTTTGGAATATTTCGCAAATTATGTAATCCATGTTGAAGCTACATGTATGTAGTTGATTTAAATTCATGCAAGTTTGGGGTTTGCTTCTATGCCACCATGATGTATATTTTTGTGCATAAATCATTTTGTAAGTAATTGGAACAAGTTTGGTTATTATCCATATGAAATTATGTTGAGAATTTGGCATTATGTTTTAAGCCATGCTTTTATACTAGAAAACCTATTTGCAAATTTATGAATATGGCTAGGCTATGAATGATATTTGGCATAATTAAAAACCATGATTAGGTCTATCTTGTTTACAAGAATCATATGATGACATATGTGGTACATGGCTAGGTTAGGTTCAAAAGGTCCCTTTTTGTAAGTTTACATGGCTAAAGTAAGAATCATGATTTCATGTTAGAAATATTTATGCCATGGTTATGTGAACAAATTTAACTATACTTATGCCATGCTTATGATATTATGCCATGCTTATGTTTGACATTATGCCATGCTTATGCTAGAAATATTTATGCCATGCTTATGTTTGACATTATGCCATGCTTATGCTAGAAATATTTATGCCATGCTTATGTTTGACATTATGCCTAAGTAAAAATATAGGTTCATGTGACAATAATGATATCTCAATTACAAGTTCACATGCTTTGATTCATGTCACCTATGTTACCACTATGCAAGTACACCAGTTTCTATGTTGTATTTCCAACGTCATATTGCAAGTTCATGCGCTCACCTTCCCCTCTTTGTGTATGTAATCACGCTTTAAGCCTCCCCTTTTCGCATGGCTAAATTGGGCTTTAAAAGGCTAAGCCCAATATATATAAACGGACGTGTAAAACGGGGGAAAATAACGTTGGGTTAAAATTAATTAATGAATGAAAATATGAAATAGAAGGGCCCAAATTCAAGTATGGGTTGGGCCCATGATTGGTGTAACCTTTACACCATTAACTTAATAATGGGCCGCAAATATGTACATATAAGAAATAAAGAGGAATGACAAAATATGTAAATGTAGAACATACGATGTGTTTAACCCGAGGTTGGATTGAGTTGTGATGTAAACCTGCCCGGAACCGCCCGGCTGTCCAGTAGTCACAACAATACCTATCCAATGTGGGAGGTTAAACATGGAGCCCAAGAAGGACCCGAGGTTAGACTGAGTTGTGGCGTAAGACTGCCCGGAACCAACCGGCAACAAGCAGCCACAACAATATCTGTCTAATGTGAGAGGTCAGGGCCTTAATAAGACAATTAAGGCTGAGTCAGGATTGTTAGGATTAAGTGAACTAAAGACTTAATCAAAATGGAACATGCTAAACTAAACGGACTGGTGGGGTTAGGTTAGAAAACACTTAACCAACTTAGCATGTGGTTAGAGATAGAAAACCTAGTAACGGGGGACCCTTTTCAGCAGTAACCCTAGAAGGTGTATCAGGATACCCTGAAACTAGGCAGGGTGGGGCACGATTACTGGGATGATTGTAAGAGGTCAAAGCGACGGCGGTGGTGTAGCAGTGTATGTTCTAACGGAGTGCGGGCGTGCACACACTCCGGCACAGAAAAATAAGGCACTGGACACCAGTAGCATACCTGTGCACTCTAAGGTTGTGTCGGGTTGCCACTATGGGACTTGATACACCCCATGGTGGGACCAGCATAGGTAACTACAACATCGGGGGCCGTAAGACACATGTAACTTTGCGAGTAGAAGCCGATCATCATAGAATGGATCACATCACCCTGATTTTGGGGTGCAAATTGGAAACTAGTTTATATGGGTTCAGAGATTAACATGGGGTACGATAGTATATTCGACCCTAGACAACTTAACCAAGTTATGGTGTTTGCCCACTTCTTGTTATTACTTATCATACCCAGTTCTTTATTCATAGACAAAATAGTACTAGACTTACTCAGGCTTTATGTCTGACTCTACTTTTCTTTCGTCTTCTTTCTTCCGTTTCCCCCCCCCCCCCAGGTCCTCAGGGAGGGAACACAGCAGCTTGACCAACCTCAACATCCAGCATGAAGAAGAGAAATGTATTGCTTGGACTTTCCTGTTTTGAACTATGGCTTTGGACAATCCACTATGGGGCTTTTGCAGTTTATCTATGTTTTATTTATGCTTCTTTAAATAATGTACTCAAGACAGATTATGAAAGTGTTATGTTATGTTTTTGGAAAGGATGTTGTTGTAACACGTATTTGACTTTATGAAATAAAGTTTGTTGTTCTTCCGCTGTTTACAAATATGTGTTCTTATATCTGTCTTGTATATCTGTGACTTGTACTTATAAACCTCCACCAAAATTAGGGCATTCCCTTTGAGAGTGACCCTAACGGAGGTGGGGTGTTTCACTTGGTATCAAAGCATAGGTTTACCAGATAACATAAAAAGTTTTGAAAAATTATTTTCAAAAAGGAAATTTTAAGGAAGCATTTTTAAAAGAAAAATATTATTTTATTTTAAAAAGGCAAAGTCCACTCCCCAAAGCCATAGGTACTATCTCTTATCCTTCGTTTTGAATCTATCCTTTTTGTTTCAGCATGTCCCAAGAACTTAACTTGCCGGAAGGGGTACCAATACCTGGTTGGTTTAGACGATTCTTAGAAGCAAGGGCCACTCAGCCAGGTCCTACCATTCCTCCTCCCCCAGCGGAAGGAAATCATCCAGCTGCAGCGACACCTTTTCCTCCACCTCCTCCTCGGGGAAACACATTCGCTAAGATATGCAAAGATTTTAAAGCTATAGGAGGAAGGGATTTCCATGGAACTGAGTCCTTCGTGGCAGCTAGGAATTGGCTGAAAGAAACGGAGGACCTATTCATCATCTTTGAGGTAGAAGATAGACAAAAAGTACAATTGGCAGTGTGGCTATTGAAGGGCGAGGCTTCCTACTGGTGGGAAGTCACTAATGCTGAAAGACCAGTGGAGACATGGGAGGACTTTAGGGCAAGGTTTGAGACTAAATTTCTCTCGGATGCGGAAAGAAGTTTACAGTTAGAAAAATTCTTATTTCTTAAGCAAGGGGACAGGACAGTCAGATAGTATGTGAATCAGTTCGATGAGCTGGCTAGGTTTGGACTTGACCTAGTCAACACCCCGCACAAGAAGGCTCTCCGTTTCGTCAAAGGGTTGAATGAGCCATTACACAGTTTGGCCATGACCCATATACCCATGGGGTCCACGTATGAAAGATTGGTGCAAATGGCATTGCTGAATGAAGAGGATAAGGGCAAGAAGGAGACAAAGGCAGAAAGCTCTCAAGGGAAGAAAGAGGGTTTGCAGCCCAAGAAGACAGACTTTAAGAAGGGCGGGAAAGGCAACAAAGAGAAGAGGAAGTGTAATTTCTGTGGCAAAGTGGGGCACTTAGTAAAGGACTGCCGGAAAAAGAAGGCCAAGGAGAATGGTGGGTGCTTTTCTTGCGGTGAGACAGGCCATAGGGCTAAGGACTGCCCAAAGAAACGAGGACAGGGGCAGGGCGCTGGATCCACCCCAGGGGCACAGGTTCATGTGCTAGAAGCGCCACCATTGCAACAACGAGGTATAAATACTTCTGTAGAAAGTGTAGTTTATCTTTATGATCACCCCGTTCGCACTTTATTTGATTCTGGCGCATCACACTCCTTTATCTCGTCTGCTTTAGTAGAATCTCTGCACCTAAAAACTAGTATGGTAGAGGACCCCTTAATTGTTTCAAACCCAATTGGGGGCCCAGCTCATTTGTCTATGATCTGTCTGGATTTGAAAATTTCTATCCTAAGTGTTGAATTTCTATGTAGTGCCTTTGTTTTGGGCTTTTCGGGTTATGGTTTGATTTTGGGTATGGATTGGCTATCCAGTAATGGGGCCATCCTTGACTGTGAGAAAAGGGTTGTTAGGCTCCTAACCCAGCTCGGTAATACTTTGGAAATTTCTTGTAATCCCTCGTATGCGGTTATGCTTAGTTATCTTGAATCGCTAGATGCCTCTGTTGAAAATTTGCAATTAGTTAAGGTGGTCCGGGAATATCCGGATGTTTTCGAAGAGGTGATGGGCTTGCCTCCGAAGCGGGAAATAGACTTCCGCATATATCTTGTAGATAATGCAAAGCCCGTTGCGTTGCCCGTTAGACATATGGCTCCACGAGAAAGGAAAGAGCTCAGTAAACAGATTAAAGAGCTTCTAGAAAAGGGGTTCATTAGGAGGAGCATTTCAGAATGGGGCGCTCCAGTGGTGTTCGCTACAAAGGCGGATGGTTCACTCCGTCTATGTGTTGACTATAGGGAGCTCAACAAGCTAACGAAAAAGAATAGGCACCCTCTCCCTAGAATTGACGATTTATTTGACCAGCTTGTAGGAGCGTCTGTTTTCTCCCAACTCGATTTAGCAACCGGTTTTCATCAGCTAAGGGTGGCTGAAGATAGCATCGATAAAACAGCGTTCAGAACCCCAGACGGCTTCTTTGAATGGCTTGTCATGCCTTTCGGCTTGACAAATGCACCTGCGTACTTCGTGGACCTGATGAGTAGGGTATTTAGAGATTTCCTCAACAAATTCGTAGTGGTCTTCGTAGATGATATCCTTATCTTCTCAAAGAGTGAAGAGGAACATGCTCGGCACTTAAGGGCAATCATGGAAACTTTGCGAGTCCATCAACTAAAAGCCAAATTCTCCAAATGCCACTTTTGGAGAGAAGAGGTGAGGTTCCTTGGGCACATAGTATCCAAACAAGGGTTAGCAGTGGACCCCGCTAAGGTAGTGGCGGTACAGGATTGGAAGACACCAAGGAATGCGACTGAGGTCCAAAGCTTTCTAGGACTAGCGGGTTTCTATCGAAAGTTCATAAGGGATTTTGCGAAAATCTCAGCTCCGCTCACGAAATTGACTAAGAAGAATCTAGTGTTCAATTGGGATTTGGATTGCGAGTTTGCTTTCCAACGACTGAAAAGGGCTCTCACAACAGCCCCAGTTTTGACGCTGCCAGATGGGAGCAAGATGTTCACTGTTTATACGGATGCATGTGGGACAGGGCTAGGCGCCGTCTTAATGCAAGAAGGAAGGGTGGTAGCTTATGGCGGAAGGCAGTTGAAAGCGCACGAAAAGAACTACCCAACCCACGATCTTGAGTTAGCCGCCATCGTCTTTGCACTCAAGTCTTGGCGACACTATCTCCTAGGTGAGAAGTTCGAACTTTACACTGACCATAAATCGTTGAAATATCTTTTCTCGCAGAAGGATCTTAACTTGAGGCAACAAAGATGGATGGAGTTTCTTGCCTCGTACGATTTCGAAATCTCCTATACTCCGGGCAAAGGCAACGTAGTGGCAGACGCGTTGAGCCGAAAGAAATTGACTCTAAGCCCGTTGTTTGTTGAAAGACAAAGCCTAGAGTTTATAGCCAGCTTCGACTTTAGGCCTTCCTCCGATTTCGTACCAGGCTTGCTTGCATCTCTCGAAGTGCGCCCAACTTTAGTGGATTCAGTAGGGGCCGCACAACGCGAAGACCCTCAGCTTGTGGAAACAATTGATAGGCTAATTAGGGGTGAGACTTCAAGTCACCTCAACAGATACTCCATCGACGATAAGGGTTTGCTAAGGCGAGACGGAAGACTATGCGTCCCACAGACAAAAGATTTAGTAAAGAAGGTTCTCGAGGAAGCACATCACTCCAAGATGACGATACACCCAGGCGGAGATAAAATGTACAAAGACATAAAAAGGACTTTCTTCTGGAACGGCATGAAAAAGGACGTGGCAGAATTCGTCTCTAAGTGTATGGTGTGCCAACAGGTTAAGGCGGAACAGAAAAAGCCTGGCGGACTGCTACATCCTCTGGAGGTCCCGCAGTGGAAGTGGGATAGCATCTCAATGGACTTCATCGATGGGCTGCCTAGGTCTAGGAGAGGCAACACTAGCATTTGGGTAATAGTGGATAGGCTTACTAAAAGCGCCCACTTTTTACCTGTCAAAAGTAAAAGAACTGCCTCATCCCTAGCATCACTTTACCTCAAGGAAATCGTTCGACTCCATGGAATACCATCTAGCATTGTTAGTGACCGAGACCCCATCTTCACCAGTGAGTTTTGGCGGAGTCTGCAAGAAGCAGTAGGAACGCAGTTATGCTTAAGCACAGCCTATCATCCCCAAACTGACGGCCAAACAGAGAGAGTGAACAGAGTTTTGGAAGACCTCTTAAGACTATGCGTCCTCGACTTCGGAGGGACATGGGAAGACCACCTTCCTTTGGTGGAATTTGCCTACAACAACAGCTATCAAGCAACCATCGGAATGGCGCCCTTCGAAGCTTTATATGGAAGACCGTGCCGATCGCCCACTTGTTGGTGGGAGTCCACGGATAAGCTCATACTTGGACCAGACATGATCCGAGAGACTTCAGAGAAAGTGGACTTAATACAAAGAAGGATGAAGACGGCCCAAGACAGACAAAAGTCCTATGCCGACAAGAGGAGGACCGACCTTGAATTTGAGGTTGGAGACAGAGTTTTTCTCAAGGTATCACCACTAAGGAACGTTGTTCGTTTTGGAACCACAGGGAAGCTAGCACCAAGATTCGTAGGGCCATTCCCTATCATCGAGAAGATTGGGAAAATGGCCTATAGATTAGAGCTACCCGAGAAGTTGGCTGGAGTCCACAACGTTTTTCACGTTTCACATCTTCGAAAATGTCTACATGAGTCTGCTGAAGTGGTAGAGCCAAATATCCTCGAAGAGGCCGAAGTGGAGCGCGAAGCAACCATAAGAAAAGTTCCAACCCGCATCTTAGGAACGGAAGTGAAGAAGCTACGCAACCGCGAAGTCAAGCTCGTCAAAGTTCAGTGGAGCGACGCCGAGGGAGACGCGACTTGGGAAACTGAAGCTAGAATACGCACTGCCTACCCTTTTCTGTTCGAGGGTACATCCTTGATCTTTCTTTTTCCTTAAGTTGCGCTTTTATCTATCTTTTTAGGTATATTTCCTCGACCTTATCTTTTAGGTAGAATCTTTTTGGATGGAAACATGTAATTGAAACATGTTATGGATGATGGTTGCAAGTGGTTGCAAGTGATTGCTAGTGGTTGCTCGTGGTTGCATATACACACACAATCTAGGTTTTAGATCGGCTCAGTCACTTCATATTGCATATGCATATATGTTTGCATTCATATGTGGTTGAATTTTTATGTGTTGTCATGTGGATGTTGCATCTGTATTGAATGATTGTGCACTCATGTAGAATCAAGAATAGGAAAATTTGCATACATAATGGATTCATGGCACTTACATAATTCGCATTAAGGAGGTCAACTGAATCAGTAGACCGCCTGATTTTGCATTAGATAAGTTCATGTACACACACACTTCGCATATGATCATGAAGCATTAGAAGTCTTTTAAGGACAATGGATGCTCGTGTTTGATGGATGAGTAGATGGATGATTGGATATTAGGATATACATTCCTCCTAGCTTGAAGATTTCGGGGACGAAATCCTCTTAAGTGGGGGAGAATGTAACACCCCGAAAATTCTATAACTGTGAAATTAACAAATTTAAGTATAATTAATCTGAAATCAAAGAACTAAGGGAAACGGGATACGCCATTGCGTTCGTCTCGGAAAAATACGCGAAATAGAGTCCGAGTTTTCGAAAAACGGAGTCCGTATGAAGAAGATATGGCCTTCGGAAGTTTTGAATCAAATTTAAAATTCAAACAGAATAAAATAATTAAAAATCGGGCCCAATGGGCCAGGGCGGATAAACACCCGCCTAGGCCACCCAGGTCGACTGGGCTGTCGACCTGGGCTACCCATGTCGACAGGGCTGTCGACAGCCCTGTCGACAGGGGTATCGACCTGGTCGAGCCCAGCCAACCTGGCTGGCCAGGTCTGTGTTTGGCCGATTTTCTGTGGTCTGCTTTGTCATTAGGGCTAGGTGGCGGGTTCTAATTGGTCTCTCTATCTAATGAATGGCTACGATCTAACCTAGCAACATCAATGGTCCTAATCAATTCCTAACCTCTATATAAACAACCCTAGACTAAACCCTAATCTATTCATTCAAAATTAAGAACATAGCCGCCATGTTGCTGAGGAACGACTAAGGGTAGCCGCCAACTAGAGAGGGAATTAGGAAGAAAGTTCTAAAGCCTAAAGCAATTCAAGCAACCTAAAGCCAATCAATTCAACATAGGAATCATATCTCTTAATTAGAGAATTCGCCGCAACCATTGTAAGTAGAGTATTACTTTGGTATGAATAAACAACTGTATTGATTTGTATGCTTGAATTGGGATAATAAAGTAGTTCATATTTGTGCAAAATTATGTTATTCATTATAAAGAACTACATGCGGTAGTTCTATGCAAGTATACGTTTGGAATATTTCGCAAATTATGTAATCCATGTTGAAGCTACATGTATGTAGTTGATTTAAATTCATGCAAGTTTGGGGTTTGCTTCTATGCCACCATGATGTATATTTTTGTGCATAAATCATTTTGTAAGTAATTGGAACAAGTTTGGTTATTATCCATATGAAATTATGTTGAGAATTTGGCATTATGTTTTAAGCCATGCTTTTATACTAGAAAACCTATTTGCAAATTTATGAATATGGCTAGGCTATGAATGATATTTGGCATAATTAAAAACCATGATTAGGTCTATCTTGTTTACAAGAATCATATGATGACATATGTGGTACATGGCTAGGTTAGGTTCAAAAGGTCCCTTTTTGTAAGTTTACATGGCTAAAGTAAGAATCATGATTTCATGTTAGAAATATTTATGCCATGGTTATGTGAACAAATTTAACTATACTTATGCCATGCTTATGATATTATGCCATGCTTATGTTTGACATTATGCCATGCTTATGCTAGAAATATTTATGCCATGCTTATGTTTGACATTATGCCATGCTTATGCTAGAAATATTTATGCCATGCTTATGTTTGACATTATGCCTAAGTAAAAATATAGGTTCATGTGACAATAATGATATCTCAATTACAAGTTCACATGCTTTGATTCATGTCACCTATGTTACCACTATGCAAGTACACCAGTTTCTATGTTGTATTTCCAACGTCATATTGCAAGTTCATGCGCTCACCTTCCCCTCTTTGTGTATGTAATCACGCTTTAAGCCTCCCCTTTTCGCATGGCTAAATTGGGCTTTAAAAGGCTAAGCCCAATATATATAAACGGACGTGTAAAACGGGGGAAAATAACGTTGGGTTAAAATTAATTAATGAATGAAAATATGAAATAGAAGGGCCCAAATTCAAGTATGGGTTGGGCCCATGATTGGTGTAACCTTTACACCATTAACTTAATAATGGGCCGCAAATATGTACATATAAGAAATAAAGAGGAATGACAAAATATGTAAATGTAGAACATACGATGTGTTTAACCCGAGGTTGGATTGAGTTGTGATGTAAACCTGCCCGGAACCGCCCGGCTGTCCAGTAGTCACAACAATACCTATCCAATGTGGGAGGTTAAACATGGAGCCCAAGAAGGACCCGAGGTTAGACTGAGTTGTGGCGTAAGACTGCCCGGAACCAACCGGCAACAAGCAGCCACAACAATATCTGTCTAATGTGAGAGGTCAGGGCCTTAATAAGACAATTAAGGCTGAGTCAGGATTGTTAGGATTAAGTGAACTAAAGACTTAATCAAAATGGAACATGCTAAACTAAACGGACTGGTGGGGTTAGGTTAGAAAACACTTAACCAACTTAGCATGTGGTTAGAGATAGAAAACCTAGTAACGGGGGACCCTTTTCAGCAGTAACCCTAGAAGGTGTATCAGGATACCCTGAAACTAGGCAGGGTGGGGCACGATTACTGGGATGATTGTAAGAGGTCAAAGCGACGGCGGTGGTGTAGCAGTGTATGTTCTAACGGAGTGCGGGCGTGCACACACTCCGGCACAGAAAAATAAGGCACTGGACACCAGTAGCATACCTGTGCACTCTAAGGTTGTGTCGGGTTGCCACTATGGGACTTGATACACCCCATGGTGGGACCAGCATAGGTAACTACAACATCGGGGGCCGTAAGACACATGTAACTTTGCGAGTAGAAGCCGATCATCATAGAATGGATCACATCACCCTGATTTTGGGGTGCAAATTGGAAACTAGTTTATATGGGTTCAGAGATTAACATGGGGTACGATAGTATATTCGACCCTAGACAACTTAACCAAGTTATGGTGTTTGCCCACTTCTTGTTATTACTTATCATACCCAGTTCTTTATTCATAGACAAAATAGTACTAGACTTACTCAGGCTTTATGTCTGACTCTACTTTTCTTTCGTCTTCTTTCTTCCGTTTCCCCCCCCCCCCCCCCAGGTCCTCAGGGAGGGAACACAGCAGCTTGACCAACCTCAACATCCAGCATGAAGAAGAGAAATGTATTGCTTGGACTTTCCTGTTTTGAACTATGGCTTTGGACAATCCACTATGGGGCTTTTGCAGTTTATCTATGTTTTATTTATGCTTCTTTAAATAATGTACTCAAGACAGATTATGAAAGTGTTATGTTATGTTTTTGGAAAGGATGTTGTTGTAACACGTATTTGACTTTATGAAATAAAGTTTGTTGTTCTTCCGCTGTTTACAAATATGTGTTCTTATATCTGTCTTGTATATCTGTGACTTGTACTTATAAACCTCCACCAAAATTAGGGCATTCCCTTTGAGAGTGACCCTAACGGAGGTGGGGTGTTTCACTTGGTATCAAAGCATAGGTTTACCAGATAACATAAAAAGTTTTGAAAAATTATTTTCAAAAAGGAAATTTTAAGGAAGCATTTTTAAAAGAAAAATATTATTTTATTTTAAAAAGGCAAAGTCCACTCCCCAAAGCCATAGGTACTATCTCTTATCCTTCGTTTTGAATCTATCCTTTTTGTTTCAGCATGTCCCAAGAACTTAACTTGCCGGAAGGGGTACCAATACCTGGTTGGTTTAGACGATTCTTAGAAGCAAGGGCCACTCAGCCAGGTCCTACCATTCCTCCTCCCCCAGCGGAAGGAAATCATCCAGCTGCAGCGACACCTTTTCCTCCACCTCCTCCTCGGGGAAACACATTCGCTAAGATATGCAAAGATTTTAAAGCTATAGGAGGAAGGGATTTCCATGGAACTGAGTCCTTCGTGGCAGCTAGGAATTGGCTGAAAGAAACGGAGGACCTATTCATCATCTTTGAGGTAGAAGATAGACAAAAAGTACAATTGGCAGTGTGGCTATTGAAGGGCGAGGCTTCCTACTGGTGGGAAGTCACTAATGCTGAAAGACCAGTGGAGACATGGGAGGACTTTAGGGCAAGGTTTGAGACTAAATTTCTCTCGGATGCGGAAAGAAGTTTACAGTTAGAAAAATTCTTATTTCTTAAGCAAGGGGACAGGACAGTCAGATAGTATGTGAATCAGTTCGATGAGCTGGCTAGGTTTGGACTTGACCTAGTCAACACCCCGCACAAGAAGGCTCTCCGTTTCGTCAAAGGGTTGAATGAGCCATTACACAGTTTGGCCATGACCCATATACCCATGGGGTCCACGTATGAAAGATTGGTGCAAATGGCATTGCTGAATGAAGAGGATAAGGGCAAGAAGGAGACAAAGGCAGAAAGCTCTCAAGGGAAGAAAGAGGGTTTGCAGCCCAAGAAGACAGACTTTAAGAAGGGCGGGAAAGGCAACAAAGAGAAGAGGAAGTGTAATTTCTGTGGCAAAGTGGGGCACTTAGTAAAGGACTGCCGGAAAAAGAAGGCCAAGGAGAATGGTGGGTGCTTTTCTTGCGGTGAGACAGGCCATAGGGCTAAGGACTGCCCAAAGAAACGAGGACAGGGGCAGGGCGCTGGATCCACCCCAGGGGCACAGGTTCATGTGCTAGAAGCGCCACCATTGCAACAACGAGGTATAAATACTTCTGTAGAAAGTGTAGTTTATCTTTATGATCACCCCGTTCGCACTTTATTTGATTCTGGCGCATCACACTCCTTTATCTCGTCTGCTTTAGTAGAATCTCTGCACCTAAAAACTAGTATGGTAGAGGACCCCTTAATTGTTTCAAACCCAATTGGGGGCCCAGCTCATTTGTCTATGATCTGTCTGGATTTGAAAATTTCTATCCTAAGTGTTGAATTTCTATGTAGTGCCTTTGTTTTGGGCTTTTCGGGTTATGGTTTGATTTTGGGTATGGATTGGCTATCCAGTAATGGGGCCATCCTTGACTGTGAGAAAAGGGTTGTTAGGCTCCTAACCCAGCTCGGTAATACTTTGGAAATTTCTTGTAATCCCTCGTATGCGGTTATGCTTAGTTATCTTGAATCGCTAGATGCCTCTGTTGAAAATTTGCAATTAGTTAAGGTGGTCCGGGAATATCCGGATGTTTTCGAAGAGGTGATGGGCTTGCCTCCGAAGCGGGAAATAGACTTCCGCATATATCTTGTAGATAATGCAAAGCCCGTTGCGTTGCCCGTTAGACATATGGCTCCACGAGAAAGGAAAGAGCTCAGTAAACAGATTAAAGAGCTTCTAGAAAAGGGGTTCATTAGGAGGAGCATTTCAGAATGGGGCGCTCCAGTGGTGTTCGCTACAAAGGCGGATGGTTCACTCCGTCTATGTGTTGACTATAGGGAGCTCAACAAGCTAACGAAAAAGAATAGGAACCCTCTCCCTAGAATTTACGATTTATTTGACCAGCTTGTAGGAGCGTCTGTTTTCTCCCAACTCGATTTAGCAACCGGTTTTCATCAGCTAAGGGTGGCTGAAGATAGCATCGATAAAACAGCGTTCAGAACCCCAGACGGCTTCTTTGAATGGCTTGTCATGCCTTTCGGCTTGACAAATGCACCTGCGTACTTCGTGGACCTGATGAGTAGGGTATTTAGAGATTTCCTCAACAAATTCGTAGTGGTCTTCGTAGATGATATCCTTATCTTCTCAAAGAGTGAAGAGGAACATGCTCGGCACTTAAGGGCAATCATGGAAACTTTGCGAGTCCATCAACTAAAAGCCAAATTCTCCAAATGCCACTTTTGGAGAGAAGAGGTGAGGTTCCTTGGGCACATAGTATCCAAACAAGGGTTAGCAGTGGACCCCGCTAAGGTAGTGGCGGTACAGGATTGGAAGACACCAAGGAATGCGACTGAGGTCCAAAGCTTTCTAGGACTAGCGGGTTTCTATCGAAAGTTCATAAGGGATTTTGCGAAAATCTCAGCTCCGCTCACGAAATTGACTAAGAAGAATCTAGTGTTCAATTGGGATTTGGATTGCGAGTTTGCTTTCCAACGACTGAAAAGGGCTCTCACAACAGCCCCAGTTTTGACGCTGCCAGATGGGAGCAAGATGTTCACTGTTTATACGGATGCATGTGGGACAGGGCTAGGCGCCGTCTTAATGCAAGAAGGAAGGGTGGTAGCTTATGGCGGAAGGCAGTTGAAAGCGCACGAAAAGAACTACCCAACCCACGATCTTGAGTTAGCCGCCATCGTCTTTGCACTCAAGTCTTGGCGACACTATCTCCTAGGTGAGAAGTTCGAACTTTACACTGACCATAAATCGTTGAAATATCTTTTCTCGCAGAAGGATCTTAACTTGAGGCAACAAAGATGGATGGAGTTTCTTGCCTCGTACGATTTCGAAATCTCCTATACTCCGGGCAAAGGCAACGTAGTGGCAGACGCGTTGAGCCGAAAGAAATTGACTCTAAGCCCGTTGTTTGTTGAAAGACAAAGCCTAGAGTTTATAGCCAGCTTCGACTTTAGGCCTTCCTCCGATTTCGTACCAGGCTTGCTTGCATCTCTCGAAGTGCGCCCAACTTTAGTGGATTCAGTAGGGGCCGCACAACGCGAAGACCCTCAGCTTGTGGAAACAATTGATAGGCTAATTAGGGGTGAGACTTCAAGTCACCTCAACAGATACTCCATCGACGATAAGGGTTTGCTAAGGCGAGACGGAAGACTATGCGTCCCACAGACAAAAGATTTAGTAAAGAAGGTTCTCGAGGAAGCACATCACTCCAAGATGACGATACACCCAGGCGGAGATAAAATGTACAAAGACATAAAAAGGACTTTCTTCTGGAACGGCATGAAAAAGGACGTGGCAGAATTCGTCTCTAAGTGTATGGTGTGCCAACAGGTTAAGGCGGAACAGAAAAAGCCTGGCGGACTGCTACATCCTCTGGAGGTCCCGCAGTGGAAGTGGGATAGCATCTCAATGGACTTCATCGATGGGCTGCCTAGGTCTAGGAGAGGCAACACTAGCATTTGGGTAATAGTGGATAGGCTTACTAAAAGCGCCCACTTTTTACCTGTCAAAAGTAAAAGAACTGCCTCATCCCTAGCATCACTTTACCTCAAGGAAATCGTTCGACTCCATGGAATACCATCTAGCATTGTTAGTGACCGAGACCCCATCTTCACCAGTGAGTTTTGGCGGAGTCTGCAAGAAGCAGTAGGAACGCAGTTATGCTTAAGCACAGCCTATCATCCCCAAACTGACGGCCAAACAGAGAGAGTGAACAGAGTTTTGGAAGACCTCTTAAGACTATGCGTCCTCGACTTCGGAGGGACATGGGAAGACCACCTTCCTTTGGTGGAATTTGCCTACAACAACAGCTATCAAGCAACCATCGGAATGGCGCCCTTCGAAGCTTTATATGGAAGACCGTGCCGATCGCCCACTTGTTGGTGGGAGTCCACGGATAAGCTCATACTTGGACCAGACATGATCCGAGAGACTTCAGAGAAAGTGGACTTAATACAAAGAAGGATGAAGACGGCCCAAGACAGACAAAAGTCCTATGCCGACAAGAGGAGGACCGACCTTGAATTTGAGGTTGGAGACAGAGTTTTTCTCAAGGTATCACCACTAAGGAACGTTGTTCGTTTTGGAACCACAGGGAAGCTAGCACCAAGATTCGTAGGGCCATTCCCTATCATCGAGAAGATTGGGAAAATGGCCTATAGATTAGAGCTACCCGAGAAGTTGGCTGGAGTCCACAACGTTTTTCACGTTTCACATCTTCGAAAATGTCTACATGAGTCTGCTGAAGTGGTAGAGCCAAATATCCTCGAAGAGGCCGAAGTGGAGCGCGAAGCAACCATAAGAAAAGTTCCAACCCGCATCTTAGGAACGGAAGTGAAGAAGCTACGCAACCGCGAAGTCAAGCTCGTCAAAGTTCAGTGGAGCGACGCCGAGGGAGACGCGACTTGGGAAACTGAAGCTAGAATACGCACTGCCTACCCTTTTCTGTTCGAGGGTACATCCTTGATCTTTCTTTTTCCTTAAGTTGCGCTTTTATCTATCTTTTTAGGTATATTTCCTCGACCTTATCTTTTAGGTAGAATCTTTTTGGATGGAAACATGTAATTGAAACATGTTATGGATGATGGTTGCAAGTGGTTGCAAGTGATTGCTAGTGGTTGCTCGTGGTTGCATATACACACACAATCTAGGTTTTAGATCGGCTCAGTCACTTCATATTGCATATGCATATATGTTTGCATTCATATGTGGTTGAATTTTTATGTGTTGTCATGTGGATGTTGCATCTGTATTGAATGATTGTGCACTCATGTAGAATCAAGAATAGGAAAATTTGCATACATAATGGATTCATGGCACTTACATAATTCGCATTAAGGAGGTCAACTGAATCAGTAGACCGCCTGATTTTGCATTAGATAAGTTCATGTACACACACACTTCGCATATGATCATGAAGCATTAGAAGTCTTTTAAGGACAATGGATGCTCGTGTTTGATGGATGAGTAGATGGATGATTGGATATTAGGATATACATTCCTCCTAGCTTGAAGATTTCGGGGACGAAATCCTCTTAAGTGGGGGAGAATGTAACACCCCGAAAATTCTATAACTGTGAAATTAACAAATTTAAGTATAATTAATCTGAAATCAAAGAACTAAGGGAAACGGGATACGCCATTGCGTTCGTCTCGGAAAAATACGCGAAATAGAGTCCGAGTTTTCGAAAAACGGAGTCCGTATGAAGAAGATATGGCCTTCGGAAGTTTTGAATCAAATTTAAAATTCAAACAGAATAAAATAATTAAAAATCGGGCCCAATGGGCCAGGGCGGATAAACACCCGCCTAGGCCACCCAGGTCGACTGGGCTGTCGACCTGGGCTACCCATGTCGACAGGGCTGTCGACAGCCCTGTCGACAGGGGTATCGACCTGGTCGAGCCCAGCCAACCTGGCTGGCCAGGTCTGTGTTTGGCCGATTTTCTGTGGTCTGCTTTGTCATTAGGGCTAGGTGGCGGGTTCTAATTGGTCTCTCTATCTAATGAATGGCTACGATCTAACCTAGCAACATCAATGGTCCTAATCAATTCCTAACCTCTATATAAACAACCCTAGACTAAACCCTAATCTATTCATTCAAAATTAAGAACATAGCCGCCATGTTGCTGAGGAACGACTAAGGGTAGCCGCCAACTAGAGAGGGAATTAGGAAGAAAGTTCTAAAGCCTAAAGCAATTCAAGCAACCTAAAGCCAATCAATTCAACATAGGAAGCATATCTCTTAATTAGAGAATTCGCCGCAACCATTGTAAGTAGAGTATTACTTTGGTATGAATAAACAGCTGTATTGATTTGTATGCTTGAATTGGGATAATAAAGTAGTTCATATTTGTGAAAAATTATGTTATTCATTATAAAGAACTACATGCGGTAGTTCTATGCAAGTATACGTTTGGAATATTTCGCAAATTATGTAATCCATGTTGAAGCTACATGTATGTAGTTGATTTAAATTCATGCAAGTTTGGGGTTTGCTTCTATGCCACCATGATGTATATTTTTGTGCATAAATCATTTTGTAAGTAATTGGAACAAGTTTGGTTATTATCCATATGAAATTATGTTGAGAATTTGGCATTATGTTTTAAGCCATGCTTTTATACTAGAAAACCTATTTGCAAATTTATGAATATGGCTAGGCTATGAATGATATTTGGCATAATTAAAAACCATGATTAGGTCTATCTTGTTTACAAGAATCATATGATGACATATGTGGTACATGGCTAGGTTAGGTTCAAAAGGTCCCTTTTTGTAAGTTTACATGGCTAAAGTAAGAATCATGATTTCATGTTAGAAATATTTATGCCATGGTTATGTGAACAAATTTAACTATACTTATGCCATGCTTATGATATTATGCCATGCTTATGTTTGACATTATGCCATGCTTATGCTAGAAATATTTATGCCATGCTTATGTTTGACATTATGCCATGCTTATGCTAGAAATATTTATGCCATGCTTATGTTTGACATTATGCCTAAGTAAAAATATAGGTTCATGTGACAATAATGATATCTCAATTACAAGTTCACATGCTTTGATTCATGTCACCTATGTTACCACTATGCAAGTACACCAGTTTCTATGTTGTATTTCCAACGTCATATTGCAAGTTCATGCGCTCACCTTCCCCTCTTTGTGTATGTAATCACGCTTTAAGCCTCCCCTTTTCGCATGGCTAAATTGGGCTTTAAAAGGCTAAGCCCAATATATATAAACGGACGTGTAAAACGGGGGAAAATAACGTTGGGTTAAAATTAATTAATGAATGAAAATATGAAATAGAAGGGCCCAAATTCAAGTATGGGTTGGGCCCATGATTGGTGTAACCTTTACACCAATAACTTAATAATGGGCCGCAAATATTTACATATAAGAAATAAAGAGGAATGACAAAATATGTAAATGTAGAACATACGATGTGTTTAACCCGAGGTTGGATTGAGTTGTGATGTAAACCTGCCCGGAACCGCCCGGCTGTCCAGTAGTCACAACAATACCTATCCAATGTGGGAGGTTAAACATGGAGCCCAAGAAGGACCCGAGGTTAGACTGAGTTGTGGCGTAAGACTGCCCGGAACCAACCGGCAACAGGCAGCCACAACAATATCTGTCTAATGTGAGAGGTCAGGGCCTTAATAAGACAATTAAGGCTGAGTCAGGATTGTTAGGATTAAGTGAACTAAAGACTTAATCAAAATGGAACATGCTAAACTAAACGGACTGGTGGGGTTAGGTTAGAAAACACTTAACCAACTTAGCATGTGGTTAGAGATAGAAAACCTAGTAACGGGGGACCCTTTTCAGCAGTAACCCTAGAAGGTGTATCAGGATACCCTGAAACTAGGCAGGGTGGGGCACGATTACTGGGCTAATTGTAAGAGGTCAAAGCGACGGCGGTGGTGTAGCAGTGTAGGTTCTAACGGAGTGCGGGCGTGCACACACTCCGGCACAGAAAAATAAGGCACTGGACACCAGTAGCATACCTGTGCGCTCTAAGGTTGTGTCGGGTTGCCACTATGGGACTTGATACACCCCATGGTGGGACCAGCATAGGTAACTACAACATCGGGGGCCGTAAGACACATGTAACTTTGCGAGTAGAAGCCGATCATCATCGAATGGATCACATCACCCTGATTTTGGGGTGCAAATTGGAAACTAGTTTATATGGGTTCAGAGATTAACATGGGGTACGATAGTATATTCGACCCTAGACAACTTAACCAAGTTATGGTGTTTGCCCACTTCTTGTTATTACTTATCATACCCAGTTCTTTATTCATAGACAAAATAGTACTAGACTTACTCAGGCTTTATGTCTGACTCTACTTTTCTTTCGTCTTCTTTCTTCCGTTTCCCCCCCCCAGGTCCTCAGGGAGGGAACACAGCAGCTTGACCAACCTCAACATCCAGCTTGAAGAAGAGAAATGTATTGCTTGGACTTTCCTGTTTTGAACTATGGCTTTGGACAATCCACTATGGGGCTTTTGCAGTTTATCTATGTTTTATTTATGCTTCTTTAAATAATGTACTCAAGACAGATTATGAAAGTGTTATGTTATGTTTTTGGAAAGGATGTTGTTGTAACACGTATTTGACTTTATGAAATAAAGTTTGTTGTTCTTCCGCTGTTTACAAATATGTGTTCTTATATCTGTCTTGTATATCTGTGACTTGTACTTATAAACCTCCACCAAAATTAGGGCATTCCCTTTGAGAGTGACCCTAACGGAGGTGGGGTGTTTCAGAGTCCTAGGTCCAAGTTGTACCAAAACTCATCGACTAGCTGACCATCCTTGCATATGTTAAACGGTCAACTATTAAATGGCTTTGGTCAAAGATTGAACCTTGACCCTATTAGGTCGAATTTAAAAGATTAATCGTCCCGCGTTATCTTTTAAGATTTGACGCGATCCGAAAAATAATTAATCTCATCACCGTGGTATATTAAAGACCGTAGTTAAACTCTGAACCAACTCTAAGGATTTATAGTCTCAATAACGATGCTGCGACTACACAACGAACGAACAAATTCCAAAAATATTTCAGCTAGACGAGTCATGAAATCAAACAGATGAGTCACGAAATCAAATACCCCAAAAAAAAAGATGAAGGATTTTCCTTAGCCTATCCGAAGAAAAATTTAAATTTATTCCAAAAATGGAATTAATCATAAACTAACGGTTTCGTACTTATAAATCCCTCTTATTATTATTATTATTATTATTATTATTATTTATATTCCAGTTTATATTTCAAACTGGAAAACCTCTTCTATTCAAAAATGTTGATGATTTAAAATATTTAATGATCAATTTGATAATTTCAATAAATTATCCAATATATATAGGCAGAGGGATACTAGAAATCACAAGTAATGGATATTTATTATTCTTGAATTTAGTAGCATATTCCTTAAATTATACTCCTTCCTTCCTACCAATCAGATTATATTTATTAAAATTACCGAATGGCCCTGATAATTTTGAAAATCATATCTTTATAAAACTAGACCTTTATAAAACAAGTTTTTGAAACTGTATTCCAAATAGTTTTTAAAAAAATTCCTCAAATGCAAGGCCAAGAACTCAAACGAATGTTTCAGTAAAGGTAGATTTGGAAATTTATCTAAGTGACAAATGGATATACCTCGTAATTATATTTTCGAAATAGATACGATATACTAACGTGGACTTTTCCGGTTGTGGATCGAGAAATGATTTTAACCGGAACTACCAATGAAACTAAAAACCAGAAACAGTGACTATCTCAGTTATAGCTAGATTTTTTTAATATTATATATTATTATTCTAGTTTCCAAACTCTACTCAATAGAATCCACCATATGTCGTCCTCATGCTCTTCACGATGAGATCACCAACGTACTGTGGAGTAGGACAAAATTGGCTAGAAACCCAGACTCAACATATTTCAACCCTTAGTAGCTTAAAGCCCATTTTTATTATTAGACCCACGACTAATTCATCGTCGAAATAAATTTAAGTCGAATAAGAAAGATGAAGAAAACCAAAAAAGAAAATCGAATTACCTTCTCTCATGAGTCTTAATTTAACTAATTCCTCTGTTCGTTAAACCTATGCTCTGATACCAAATGTAACACCCCACATTTTTCTTGTAACACCCCACCTCCGTTAAGGTCACTCACAAAGGGAATGCCTTAACTTTGATGGAGCGTTTTAGTAGACAGAACAGAAATTTACAAGATAGATAAGACAATACTTTTAAAATTAATAACTTTATTTCAACGGAGAACAGAAATCAGTTTGGTTACATCTTTTCAAAACACAATATCAGAATTCAAGTACAATATATATATATATATATATATATATCAGCCCTTTTCAAAAGCCCTTAGAGTACAAAACTTTAAAATCATAATCCCCACAGAAGCTGCCATAAGAAGTCGAGCCATACTTTGAGCACTTTAAGTACTTCAAGCAGAAGAAATCCGGATCAAGCAAAAGTATTCCCTCCTTGGAAACTTGGGGGGGAAACGGAAAGAAAAGGGGCGAAAAACAAACGAGGTCAGACATAAAGTCTGGCGAGTCCAGTGATTTCCAGCATATGAACAGATAATAATAATCATGGCATGCAAATAAAACTGGATGTGAGATAACAGTAACAGGAGTAGCAGATATACTTAGGTTAAACAGAAGAAACAGAATGATGTAAGCTATTACTTTTCACTTCTCTGCACTAATACTAGTATAACAGGATTAGGTGTTACCCTAATGTCTAAACAGAAACAGAACAATGGGCCTTTACCACCCGAACAAAAGGTACAGAAGGTATAGAAACAGAAATAGAATAATCCTTACGGAAACAGAATGTTAGAATTAGGTGTACACTAGTAAATGGGCCTTTACCACCCCAACAGACGGTACCACGCAAAAACAGACAGGTGTTACCACCCAACAGAAACAGACGGTACCCCAACGGAAACAGAAAGAACTAAGTGTACCTTAAATCTACCCCAAGCGATCGTCTCCCTAGTACATAAATACCCTGAGCCAGCCCCACAGAAGGTGTATCACTCCCCAAAGTGGCAACCTTTAAATGACACAGACCAATTTACAGATGTCACGCCATCTTGCATCCTCAGAGGCAGACCGGGATCCATGCACGCACATGACCCGGTTGGAACGCACCATCAACACCCCTCGCCATTATCAGAATGAACCACTTATAATTAGTTCAGTAAGCATGCCCAGACCCTACCTACTGTTGGGTCATAATTTTGATACCAAAAAGGGTTACTGACTAATATGGGTCCCAAACAACAGATGACACAACTATTTTCCCTCCTAACCTTGTATCCCCAGACTAACAGATTTCAGATTAACTTGTTTACAAGTTTTCATACGTACAGAGTTCAAGTCAACTAGTTCACAAATCAAGAAAATTAGGTTAACAGGTTTTCAGACTAACGGATCAAATGTACGGTTTTAACAGACTTACAGATTGTCTAACTTTTTATTGGGCCTACAGATTCACGAAATAGGTTTTATTAATTCATCAGTCCAGTTGGTTTAGCCCTATCTACCCAACACGTTTTAGACATCATATTTACCTCAGATTTGCATTAATTAAGTATTAATGCGCAGACCTCTCACATTAGGTCGGTAGCTTGTGGCCGCTGGATAAGCCGGGCGGTTCCGGGCAGACTTCTGCCACAAGCCAGACCTAACCTCGTGTCTAAGCATATTTTATTTATGCCTACGACCTCTCACATTAGACTAGCAGTTTGCGGTTGCTGGTTAAGCCGGTTGGTTCCGGGCAGGCTTCTACCGCAAATAGAGTCTAACCTCGTGTCATAGCCAATTCATTCCAACGCAGATTTTTCAGATATCAGACTAATTCTGTTTATTTAACAGATTAAACTTCTTCACAGGCTACAACAGATTAATCAAATTTCCATGTTTTACTAAATCTTAGGTCGAGTCTACGGATTTCCATACGCAGATTACGATTATCTAGTTTGCAACAGATCAGACAATTCAACAGATAGTAGATCTAGCAATTTAAGCGATTCAACAGATTTAGCAGATAACAGATTTAGCAGTTTAGGCGATTCAACTGATTTAGCATATAACGGATTAGGCAATTTAACAGATTTAGAAGATAACAAATTTAGCAGATTATATATATCTAAAACTCTATTTACATATCTTGCCAAATCATAAATTTAGCCTAAACTTACATGCCCAAATCATGGTCATAATTCATAATGCAATATATGCCCCAAATTTTAATCTTAATATTCCCATTTACAGTTCATGTCAAAACTAGATTTAATATTCTAGTTTACCATTTTTGTCCAAGACTAATACACATGTAAATCATTCTCTATTATAGCTAATTCAGATTATGCCAACATATTTGTTATGAAAAATTAACTTAATTATGCTACGCCCAATCCCCGTATAACATGTTTCCACAAGTTCTCTAAATACTCATGAAATGGCCCTAACAAAAGGAATAGGGGATAAGCACAAGAATTGATATAAAAGAATAGGCATGCAATAATGAACCAAATACAATAATAATGGCCCCAATAGGCTCGATGTACATAACAGTGAATGGGAATAAACTAGCAAAGATACATACTAAATATGAGATCTAACATCATTAAGGGAATAGGCATAAGAAACTAACTACAATAGTTATAGGCAACTAACAACAATAGTCATGGGCGACTAATCACAATAGTTTCTTATTCAATGTCATAGGCAATAGTCTCATAGTCATGAATCATATTCATAGGCAATAGTCTCATAGGCGTGAACCATAGTCATAGGCAATAGTCTCATAGGCATGAATCATAGTCATAGGTAATAGTCTCATAGGCAGCAGTTTCATGTCCAATTATGCGTTATTCATTATTAGTCCCAAAATTTAGCATTCGTGCGTTAATCTCTTATGAGATTTGGCGCAGGCTCGTAGTAGCTTGGATATAGAACAGAAAGAAGAAAGAGGTACATAATAGTCACAGAGAAACAGATCTGACAGATAAGAATATACATAACCTCGGATTCAGATTTATAACCATGTCAAGATCATAATTAAAGTTCATATCTAAAAATAACTGTACACACTATCAAAAAGGAAAGTCTTGATTTCTGGTTTCTGAGTTCTGAATTTGATATGCTTTTCTTTGGGTAGACTAACGTTGTTTTGATTCGTGTTTTACTTTAGTATTGGCTTGTCTCTAAGTTTTCTAACTGACGGCCACTCCTAGTTTCTTTCCAGCAGCATGGCGGCTTTAGTTCTATATTATTGGTGTGAATTTAGGGTTAAACTTGAGTTGTTTTTATAGAATTTTAATTTGATTAGAGCCGTCGATGAAGCTAGAGTGAATCTAGACCATCCATCTCAAGAGAAGTCAATCAAAAAGCGACATGTAAGCCCTAGTGACTCAGCCAAGCCTCAGAAATCGACCAGAACCTGATCAGGCCAGCCAGGGCCTGACCAAGCAGGGTTTCTGGCCTGGGCGCACTTGGCAGGTGCGTCAGTGCTAAAATTGTACTGGCGCACTCCCCAAGTGCGCTAGTGCAATTTTGTTCTGGCGCACTTCCCAAGTGCGCCAGTGCATTCTGACCCGTTTCTGGTTTTCTGCCCAACTTCGTTCGTCCATATCTTCTTCATACTGTTTCCGTTTTACGCAAACTTGGACTCTATCTCAAACAGAATTTCGAGACGAACGCAATGGCGTAACCCATTTCCCTTAATTCCATCATTTAGAATTAATTATTCTCTGATTTTCTACTTATACGTTCACAGAAAATACGGGGTGTTACATTCTCCCCTCCTCAAAGGATTTTGTCCCCGAAATCTTCAAGTTAAGAAGAATGTGTCCTACCATCCAGTCATCCATCTACTCAACCATCATCCACAAGCACCCATTGTCCTTAGAAAACTTCTAATGTTGTATGAACATATGCAAAAGTGTGTGTATATGTTCCTTATCTAATGCAAAGATCAGGTGGTCCACTGATTCAGTTGACCTCCTTAATGCGAACTATGTCAGTGTCATGAGTCCAACATGTATGCAATTTTCCTATTTGATACATACCATTGTTATATGAGTGACAACCATTCATTCATATGCAACATCCATGTGATGAGTCAATCATTTTGCATCCACAAAAATTGAAAATGCTCACACATCCATATGCAGTATAGGGTGTTTTTGAGCCGATCTAGTGCCTAGTGTTTGTATATGCATCCACGAGCAACCACTAGCAACCACTTGCATCCACTTGCAACCATCAAACATAACATGTCTCAAACACATGTTTACACCCATTAGTTTCTACCTAAAGTTCGAAGATTCGATCGATAGGATACAGTCGAATGATGGAAGCGAGTACAAATAAAACAAAAACTTGGTTCTCATTAGACATTGGTTGAGAGAATAATTCCCCTAAGTATCAACCCCGAAGACTGAAATCGACATCAGATTGACACCCAGAGGATTACCCTCTTTAGACAATGTCAAAACTGGAAATCTTAACATTTTCAGAAATATCCAGATGCTTACAGACTATTAGTACAGATCAGATTATCGAATGATTCTTAGAAAACTAAGCATGGGAAAATCCCACCATATCCCTCAAAAAACCCAGAATGTATGCATTACAATCGACTTGACGCCTAACACAGATACCCTCAAACCCCAACCTATCACCAACAGATGAGTCGTAACCCCTATGTGGTTTGAGACTATAACCAGATCAGAAACAAGACTAGTATTAAAGTGCAGAGACTCGACTACAGAATCAGAATGCCATAATCGGAAAGAGTTCTAACTCAATAATCAGATAAGGAAACTAAACTTTCTACGGAAATTTTCCTACTTCTATCCTATCCACCAACTATGAGAGCATTCGCCTGCCTTCCCGAAGTAGGTCATGTCCTCTGTCCTTGCCCCCGTTTCTTCGGGCAGTCCCTAGTGAAGTGTCCCATCTCACCACAGTTGAAGTAAGTGTCCTTCCTCTTTCGGCAGTCCTTGTTCAGATGAGTCAAGCTTCCATAAGTAAAGCACTTTCCTCCTTTATCTTCAGACTTTTCTTCCTTCTTTTGTGTTTCCTTTTTGCCTCCTTTGTGAACCAAGTCCATATCCATGAGTTTCTCATCCTTGGGTTGTGCTCCTTAGCCAAACTCCCTCATTCTCATCTTTACTATCCGTGTGTAACACGTTGACAAGTCCCTCGAAAGCGGCCTCCATCGCACGGAAAATCCTACAAAGCTCAAAAGAAAATTAGTCGTAGGTGAGACTACTGCGGCTACAGATGGAAGTCGGGCGCTTATTTGCCCTTTGACCGGTGTCGTAGTCTTATCAAGCCTACAGAACCATGCCGCGATGAGGTTACCTCCCAGAAAGCCGGGAGCCCCGAAGAAAGAAGGAAACAAAGATTCAAACAGAGGATCAAAAGATAGATATATGGCTTTTGGGGATTATGTTTTTCAAAAATAAGCTTTACTTTTGAAAATACTTCCTTTTAAAACTATTTTGAAAATAGTTTTCAAAAACTTTACCCAATCTGGTAACCTTCAGCTCTGATACCAAGTGTAACACCCCACCTCCGTTAAGGTCACTCACGAAGGGAATGCCTTAACTTTGATGGAGCGTTTTAGTAGACAGAACAGAAATTTACAAGACAGATAAAATAGTACTTGAAAAATTAATAACTTTATTTCAACGGAGAACAGAAATCAGTTTGGTTACATCTTTTCAAATCACAATATCAGAATTCAAGTACAAAATATATATATATATATATATATATATCAGCCCTTTTCAAAAGCCCTTAGAGTACAAAACTTTAAAATCATAATCCTCACAGAAGCTGCCATAAGAAGTCGAGCCATACTTTGAGCACTTTAAGTACTTCAAGCAGAGGAAATCCGGATCAAGCTAAAGTATTCCCTCCTTGGAAACCTGGGGGGAAACGGAAAGAAAAGGGGCGAAAAACAAACGAGGTCAGACATAAAGTCTGGCGAGTCCAGTGATTTCCAGCATATGAACAGATAATAATAATCATGGCATGCAAATAAAACTGGATGTGAGATAACAGTAACAGGAGTAGCAGATATACTTAGGTTAAACAGAAGAAACAGAATGATGTAAGCTATTACTTTTCACTTCTATGCACTAATACTAGTATAATAGGATTAGGTGTTACCCTAATGTCTAAACAGAAACAGAATAATGGGCCTTTACCACCCGAATAGAAGGTACAGAAACAGAAACAGAATAATCCTTACGGAAACAGAGTGTTATAATTAGGTGTACACTAGTAAATGTGCCTTTACCACCCCAACAGACGGTACCATGCAGAAACAGACAGGTGTTACCACCCAACAGAAACATACGGTACTCTAACGGAAACAGACAGAACTAAGTGTACCCTAAATCTACCCCAAGCGATCGGCTCCCTAATACATAAATATCATGTGCCAGCCCCACAGAAGGATGTATCACTCCCCAAAGTGGCAACCTTTAAATGACACAGACCTATTTACAGATGTCACGGCGTCTTACATCATCAGAGGCAGACCGGGATCCATGCACGCACATGACCCGGTTGGAACGCACCATCAACACCCCTCGCCATTATCAGAATGAACCGCTTATAACAAGTTCAGTAAGCGTACCCGGACCCTACCTACTGTTGGGTCATAGTTTTGATACCAGAAAGGGTTACTGACTAGTATGGGTCCCAAACAACAGATGACACAAGTATTTTCCCTCCTAATCTTGTGTCCCCAGACTAACAGATTTCAGATTAACTTGTTTACAAGTTTTCAGACATACAGAGTTCAAGTCAACTAGTTCGTAGATCAGAAAAATTAGGTTAACAGGTTTTCAGACTAACGGATCAGATGTACGGTTTTAACAGACTTACAGATTGTCTAACTTTGTATTGGGCCTACAGATTCACGAAACAGGTTTTATTAATTCATCAGTCCAGTTGGTTTAGCCCTATCTACCCAACACGTTTTAGACATCATATTTACCTTAGATTTGCATTAATTAAGTATTAATGTGCAGACCTCTCACATTAGGTCGGTAGCTTGTGGCCACTGGATAAGCCGGGCGGTTCCGGGCAGACTTCTGCTACAAGCCAGACCTAACCTCGTGTCTAAGCATATTTTATTTATGCCTACGACCTCTCACATTAGACTAGCAGTTTGCGGTTGCTGGTTAAGCTGGTTGGTTCCGAGCAGGCTTCTACCGCAAACAGAGTCTAACCTCGTGTCATAGCCAATTCATTCCAACACAGATTTTTCAGATATCATACTAATTCTGTTTATTTAACAGATTAAACTTCTTCACAGGCTACAACAGATTAATCAAATTTCCACGTTTTACTAAATCTTATTAGGTCGAGCATATGCATTTCCATACCCAGATTACCATTATCTAGTTTGCAACAGATCATACAATTCAACAGATAGTAGATATAGCTGTTTAAGCGATTCAACAGATTTAGCAGATAACAGATTTAGCAGTTTAGGCGATTCAACAAATTTAGCAGATAACGGATTAGGCAATTTAACAAATTTAGCAGATTATATATATCTAAAACTCTATTTACATATCTTTCCTAATCATAAATTTAGCCTAAACTTACATGCCCAAATCAAGGTCATAATTCATAATGCAATATATGCCCCAAATTTTAATCTTAATATTCCCATTTACGGTTCATGTCAAAACTAGATTTAATATTCTAGTTTACCATTTTTGTCCAAGACTAATACACATGTAAATCATTCTCTATTATAGCCAATTCAGATTATGCCAACATATTTGTTATGCCAAATTAACTTAGTTAAGCTACGCCCAATCCCCGTATAACATGTTTCCATAAGTTCTCTAAATACTCATGAAATGGCCCTAACAAAAGGAATAGGGGATAAGCACAAGAATTGATATAAAAGAATAGGCATGCAATAATGAACCAAATACAATAATAATGGCCCCAATAGGCTCGATGTACATACCAGTGAATGGGAATAAACTAGCAAAGTTACATACTAAATATGAGATCTAACATCATTAAGGGAATAGGCATAAGAAACTAACTACAATAGTTATAGGCAACTAACCACAATAGTCATGGGCGACTAATCACAATAGTTTCTTATTCAATGTCATAGGCAATAGTCTCATAGTTATGAATCATAGTCATAGGCAATAGTCTCATAGGCGTGAACCATAGTCATAGGCAATAGTCTCATAGGCATGAATCATAGTCATAGGCAATAGTCTCATAGGCAACAATTTCATGTCCAATTATGTATTATTCATTATTTGTCCCACAATTTAGCGTTCGTGCGTTAATCTCCTATGAGATTCGGCGCAGGCTCGTAGTAGCCTGGCTATAGAACAGAAAGAAGAAAGAGGTACATAATAGTCACAGAGAAACAGATCTGACAGATAAGAATATACATAACCTCATATTTAGATTTATAACCATGTCAAGATCATGATTAAAGTTCATATCTAAAAATAACTGTACTCACTATCAAAAAGGAAAGTCTTGATTTCTGGTTTCTGAGTTTTGAATTTGATATGCTTTCCTTTGGGTAGACTAACATTGTTTTGATTCGTGTTTTACTTTAGTATTGGCTTGTCTCTAAGCTTTCTAACTGACGGCCACTCCTAGTTTCTTTCCAGCAGCATGACGACTTTAGTTCTATATTATTTGTGTGAATTTAGAGTTAGACTTGAGTTGTATTTATAGAATTTTAATTTGATTAGAGCCGTCGATGAAGCTAGAGTGAATCCAGACCATCCATCTCAAGAGAAGCCAATCAGAAAGCGACATGTAAGCCCTAGTGACTCAGCCAAGCCTCAGAAATCGACCAGAACCTGGCCAGGCCAGCCAGGGCCTGACCAAGCAGGGTTTCTGGCCTGGGCGCACTTAGCAGGTGCGTCAGTGCTAAAATTGTGCTGGCGCACTTCCCAAGTGCGCTAGTGCAATTTTGTTCTGGCGCACTTCCCAAGTGCGCCAGTGCATTCTGACCCGTTTCTGGTTTTTCTGCCCAACTTCGTTCGTCCATATCTTCTTCATACTGTATCCGTTTTACGCAAACTTGGACTATCTCAAGCAGAATTTTGATACGAACGCAATGACGTAACCTATTTCCCTTAATTCCATCATTTAGAATTAATTATTCTATGATTTTCTACTTATACGTTCACAGAAAATACGGGGTGTTACATTCTCCCCTCCTTAAAGGATTTCGTCCCCGAAATCTTCAAATTAAGAAGAATGTGTCCTACCATCCAGTCATCCATCTACTCAACCATCATCCACAAGCATCCATTGTCCTTAGAAAACTTCTAATGTTGTATGAAAATATGCAAAATTGTGTGTATATGTTCCTTATCTAATGCAAAGATCAGGTGGTCCACTGATTCAGTTGACCTCCTTAATGCGAAATATGTCAGTGTCATGAGTCCAACATGTATGCAATTTTCCTATTTGATACATATCATTCTTATATGAGTGACAACCATTCATTCATATGCAACATCCATGTGATGAGTCAATCATTTTGCATCCACAAAAATTGAAAATGCTCACACATCCATATGCAGTATGAGAGTGTTTTCGAGCCGATCTAGTGTCTAGTGTGTGTGTGTATATGCATCCACGAGCAACCACTAGCAACCACTTGCATCCACTTGCAACCATCAAACATAACATGTCTCAAACACATGTTTACACCCATTAGTTTCTACCTAAAGTTCGAAGATTCGATCGATAGGATACAGTCGAATGATGGAAGCGAGTACAAATAAAACAAAAACTTGGTTCCCATTAGACATTGGTTGAGAGAATAATTCCCCTAAGTATCAACCCCGAAGACGGAAATCAACATCAGATTGACACCCAGAGGATTACCCTCTTTAGACAATGTCAAAACTGGAAATCTTAACCTTTTCAGAAATATCCAGATGCTTACAGACTACTAGTATAGATCGGATTATCAAATGATTCTTAGAAAACTAAGCATGGGAAAATCCCACCATATCCCTCAAAAAACCCAGAATGTATGCATTACAATCGACTTGACGCCTAACACAGATACCCTCAAACCCCAACCTATCACCAACAGATGAGTCGTAACCCCTATGGGGTTTGAGACTATAACCAGATCAGAAACAAGACTAGTATTAAAGTGCAGAGACTCGAATATAGAATCAGAATGCCATAATCAGAAAGAGTTCTAACTCAATAATCAGATAAGGAAACTAAACTTTCTATGGAAATTTCCTACTTCTATCCTATCCACCAACTATGAGAGTATTCGCCTGCCTTCCCGAAGTAGGTCATGTCCTCTGTTCTTACCCCCGTTTCTTCGGGCGGTCCCTAGTGAAGTGTCTCATCTTACCACAGTTGAAGTGAGCGTCCTTTCTCTTTCGGCAGTCCTTGTTCAAATGAGTCAAGCTTCCATAAGTAAAGCACTTTCCTCCTTTATCTTCAGACTTTTCTTCCTTCTTTTGTGTTTCCTTTTTGCCTCCTTTGTGAACCAAGTCCATATCCATGAGTTTCTCATTTGTGATCCTTAGCCAAACTCCCTCATTCTCATCTTTACTATCCATGTGTAACACATTGACAAGTCCCTCAAAGCGGCCTCCATCGCACGGAAAATCCTACAAAGCTCGAAAGAAAATTAGCCGTAGGTGAGACTACTATGGCTACAGATGGAAGTCGGGCGCTTATTTGCCCTTTGACCGGTGTCGTAGTCTTATCAAGCCTACAGAACCATGCCGCGATGAGGTTACCTCCCAGAAAGCCGGAAGCCCCGAAGAAAGAAGGAAACAAAGATTCAAACAGAGGATCAAAAGATAGATATATGGCTTTTGGGGATTATGTTTTTCAAAAATAAGCTTTACTTTTGAAAATACTTCCTTTTAAAACCTTTTTGAAAATAGTTTAAAAAAACTTTACCCAATTTGGTAACCTTCAGCTCTGATACCAAGTGTAACACCCCACCTCCGTTAAGGTCACTCACAAAGGGAATGCCTTAACTTTGATGGAGCGTTTTAGTAGACAGAACAGAAATTTAAAAGACAGATAAAACAGTACTTGAAAAATTAATAACTTTATTTCAACGGAGAACATAAATCAGTTTGGTTACATCTTTTCAAATCACAATATCAGAATTCAAGTACAATATATATATATATATATATCAGCCCTTTTCAAAAGCCCTTAGAGTACAAAACTTTAAAATCATAATCCCCACAGAAGCTGCCATAAGAAGTCGAGCCATACTTTGAGCACTTTATGTACTTCAAACAGAAGAAATCCGGATCAAGCTAAAGTATTCCCTCCTTGGAAACCTGGGGGGGGAAACGGAAAGAAAAGGGGCGAAAAACGAACGAGGTCAGACATAAAGTCTGGCGAGTCCAGTGATTTCCAGCATATGAACAGATAATAATAATCATGGCATGCAAATAAAACTGGATGCGAGATAACAATAACAGGAGTAGCAGATATACTTAGGTTAAACAAAAGAAACAGAATGATGTAAGCTATTACTTTTCACTTCTCTGCACTAATACTAGTATAACAGGATTAGCTGTTACCCTAATGTCTAAACAGAAACAGAATAATGGGCCTTTACCACCCGAACAGAAGGTACAGAAACAGAAACAGAATATTCCTTACGGAAAAAGAATGTTAGAATTAGGTGTACACGAGTAAATGGGCCTTTACCACCCCAATAGACGGTACCACGCAGAAACAGACAGGTGTTACCACCCAACAGAAACAGACGGTACCCAAACATACAGAACTAAGTGTACCCTAAATCTACCCCAAGCGATCGGCTCCTTAATACATAAATACCCTGTGCCAGCCCCACAGAAGGGTGTATCACTCCCCAAAGTGGCAACCTTTAAATGACACAGACCTATTTACAGATGTCACGACGTCTTACATCCTGAGAGGCAAACTGGGATCCATGCACGCACATGACCCGATTGGAACGCACCATCAACACCCCTCGCCATTATCAGAATGAACCGCTTATAATTAGTTCAGTAAGCATGACCGGACCCTACCAACTGTTGGATCATAGTTTTGATACCAGAAAGGGTTACTGACTAATATGGGTCCCAAACAACAGATGACACAAGTATTTTCCCTCATAACCTTGTGTCCCCAGACTAACAGATTTCAGATTAACTTGTTTACAAGTTTTCAGACGTACAGAGTTCAAGTCAACTAGTTCACAGATCAGAAAAATCAGGTTAACAGGTTTTCAGACTAACGGATCAGATGTACGGTTTTAACAGACTTACAGATTGTCTAACTTTGTATTGGGCCTACAGATTCACGAAACAGGTTTTATTAATTCATCAGTCCGGTTGGTTTAGCCTTATCTACCCAACACGTTTTAGACATCATATTTACCTCAGATTTGCATTAATTAAGTATTAATACGCAGACCTCTCACATTAGGTCGGTAGCTTGTGGCCGCTGGATAAGCCGGGCGGTTCCGGGCAGACTTCTGCCACAAGCCAGACCTAACCTCGTGTCTAAGCATATTTTATTTATGCCTACGACCTCTCACATTAGACTAGCAGTTTGCGGTTGCTGGTTAAGCCGGTTTGTTCCGGGCAGGCTTCTACCGCAAACAGAGTCTAACCTCGTGTCATAGCCAATTCATTCCAACACAGATTTTTCAAATATCAGACTAATTCTGTTTATTTAACAGATTAAACTTCTTCACAGGCTACAACAGATTAATCAAATTTCCATGTTTTACTAAATCTTAGGTCGAGCCTACGGATTTCCATACCCAGATTACCATTATCTAGTTTGCAACAGATCAGACAATTCAACAGATAGTAGATCTAGCAGTTTAAGCGATTCAACAGATTTAGCAGATAACAGATTTAGAAGTTTAGGCGATTCAACAGATTTAGCAGATAACGGATTAGGAAATTTAACAGATTTAGCAGATAACAGATTTAGCAGATTATATATATCTAAAACTCTATTTACATATCTTGCCAAATCATAAATTTAGCCTAAACTTACATGCCCAAATCATGGTCATAATTCATAATGCAATATATGCCCCAAATTTTAATCTTAATATTCCCATTTACAGTTCATGTCAAAACTAGATTTAATATTTTAGTTTACCATTTTTGTCCAAGACTAATACACATGTAAATCATTCCCTATTATAGCCAATTCAGATTATGCCAACATTTTTGTTATGCCAAATTAACTTAATTAAGCTACGCCCAATCCCCGTATAACATGTTTCCACAAGTTCTCTAAATACTCATGAAATGGCCCTAACAAAAGGAATAGGGGATAAGCACAAGAATTGATATAAAAGAATAGGCATGCAATAATGAACCAAATACAATAATAATGGCCGCAATAGGCTTGATGTACATAACAGTGAATGGGAATAAACTAACAAAGTTACATACTAAATATGAGATCTAACATCATTAAGGGAATAGGCATAAGAGACTAAGTACAATAGTTATAGGCAACTAACCACAATAGTCATGGGCGACTAATCACAATAGTTTCTTATTCAATGTCATAGGCAATAGTCTCGTAGTCATGAATCATAGTCATAGGCAATAGTCTCATAGGCGTGAACCATAGTCATAGGCAATTGTCTCATAGGCAACAGTTTCATGTTCAATTATGCATTATTCATTATTTGTCCCAAAATATAGCGTTCGTGCGTTAATCTCTTATGAGATTCGGCGCAGGCTCGTAGCAGCCTGGCTATAGAACAGAAAGAAGAAAGAGGTACATAATAGTCACAGAGAAACAGATCTGACATATAAGAAAATACATAACCTCAGATTCAGATTTATAACCATGTCAAGATCATAATTAAAGTTCATATCTAAAAATAACTGTACTCACTATCAAAAAGGAAAGTCTTGATTTCTGGTTTCTGAGTTCTGAATTTGATATGCTTTCCTTTGGGTAGACTAACGATGTTTTGATTCGTGTTTTACTTTAGTATTGGCTTGTCTCTAGGTTTTCTAACTGACGACCAATCCTAGTTTCTTTCCAGCAGCACGGCGGCTTTAGTTCTATATTATTTCTGTGAATTTAGGGTTAGACTTGAGTTGTATTTATAGAATTTTAATTCGATTAGAGCCGTCGATGAAGCTAGAGTGAATCCAGACCATCCATCTCAAGAGAAGCCAATCAGAAAGCGACATGTAAGCCCTAGTGACTCAGCCAAGCCTCAGAAATCAACCAGAACCTGACCAGGCCAGCCAGGGCCTGACCAAGCAGGGTTTCTGGCCTGGGCGCACTTGGCAGGTGCGCCATTGCTAAAATTGTGCTGGCGCACTTCCCAAGTGCGCCAGTGCAATTTTGTTCTGGCGCACTTCCCAAGTGCGCCAGTGCGTTCTGACCCGTTTCTGGTTTTTCTGCCCAACTTCGTTCGTCCATATCTTCTTCATACGTTATCCGTTTTACGCAAACTTGGACTCTATCTCAAGCAGAATTTCGAGACGAACGCAATGGCGTAACCCATTTCCCTTAATTCCATCATTTAGAATTAATTATTCTCTGATTTGCTACTTATACGTTCATAGAAAATACGGGGTGTTACATTTCTACACCCAAATTTCGACAAAAAATGAAACTCAAACGTATCCAAGCATGGAGCATGTAAATCTGGTACGTGCAATAGATGAGCATGAGCATAATCAGAGTATGATAAAAGAAAACTCACAGCGGAAACAAAATAGGGCAACTAGTATTAACTTAAGTAACTACCCTTTTCAAAGTAAATCACTTTGCCAATACCGGGCATGAGAGAGAACGAAAATAGAAAGCCAAACTAAAACACCTGCGAGAACCCAACCTTCTCTAGAAAACTGGGTGGTTGTAATGAGGAGGGGGGTTAGAACAACGATTCTAGTGAACAGGAAATGTACAACATAGATTATAGTACATAGATGTATCCCGTTTGGTTCAACCCAAGATGTATGTCTACCAAGGTTAGTGATTCTAGCCTAACCTTGTAAATGTTTACGCACGACCCTACTCTTCTGCCCAAGGTAGTGTTACTAGATATAATACCGAGACAGAGCGTTTATGCATATATTTAGGAAGCCTTTAAATAGTAGTTAAGCAGATTGTTAGATTATAATTTATTGGCTTATTGGACCGAGAAGTGAAACCCCGGTTGATGAGTATAATATATATATATATCTTCATTTTCTTACCCGTCCTTGTTTACTGCCTCACTATCGATGATAGATAGGATGGATTCCCCTGATCACTTAAGACCCTAGGCGGACTTACTAGTCAGTTAATACCTCTCGATAACTTGTTCCACAATCTTATAAACCGGAGGGCACTAGCTACATGCCCTACTAGTTAAGGCTTCCGTCATTCACGCATATACCCTTGCCTCATATAAGTTTAGAGATGGTATTTTATTGCTCATTATACCTTCTAGCTGACCTTATTAGATAACCCCCTTAGTCGCTGACTACTTCCTATGGGTAGGTAGCCATATCTGACGTTCTTAGCTTCCAGGTTTGGGTAGACAATACACACACATGTCGTTTAAGACCCCTATACTGAAAGACCTATCTCCATGTGGACCCTTCAACCCCAACCACTTAAGACCCAGGAAGCGGACTATACGCGAAGGTCATTAGGTTTGTACCCCATTAGCCCTTATTACCTTTCCCTATTGGGATTGCCACGCCGTTGCGTCTTTTCCGTTTAGTTACTCTTCACAGAAATATTGTATGCATAAGGTTTATTATCATCACGGGTTATTATGATTAATAATATTTTTATATTAACCTACTAAGTCCAAATATGTATTTAATTATAAGTTTTATATTCATTAAATTACGGAAAGTTATATTCTTTCTACCCTAGGATATTTATTTAATTACTTTCCTAATTTGGACTTAATATTTAAACAACAATCAATATCCATTAATCCCCTTATTACACCCATTTTCTTTTATTTCTTATTTTATTGCCCTTTATGACCATAATGGTCGTATTTTCTTAAGGCAACCATTTATCAGTCCCAGGTTATCTATTTGTTGTACCCTAACAGATAATTCTATTCTTATTTATTTATTTATTTATTTGTTGATTTATATATATATATATATATATATGCGTGTGTGCGTGTGTTTTTGTGTGTATTTATATACCAGACCTCTCACATTAAGTTGTCGACTTGTGAATGCTGGATTTGTCGGTCGGTTCCGGGCAGGTTTCTACCACAGGTTGAACTTAACCTCGTGCCTTGGTACATTATATTTACGCATTAGACCCCTTACATTAAGCTGACCACCTGTGGATGTTGGATTTGTCGGTCGGTTCCGGGCAGACTTCTTTCACAAGTTAAGCTTAACCTCGTGTCTAAGTGCAGTTATAATTTAAATTTCCTAATTGAGGTGCACAACATTAATCCTAATTAATTTAGGAATTGTAACCATTTTCCTATCATATTTACTTTCTCCATTCAGCATTGGTTACAAGTATTGTTTATTGATTTTGCAGTCCTATTTATAGCAATTAATTATATTGATTGTTACAAATGGTCACCACAAATGTATTAATTCAATATGAATTACATTTTCATATAATTCTATAATTGAACGTTATTCAAACTTTCAAAACAATGTATATTTTATCTTTTTACGCTGCTTTGGACGGATAATAAGTATATATTTTTATTTTATGTTTTGTGCGACCAACGTAGTTATTATTCTAAATTTAATGATTTGGTTTAATTGGCAACCAAACATTCTTTTTTACATTCAATCTTGTCAAAAGATTCCAATCTTACAAAAAGACTGTTAGCTATGGTTATCGTAAATTATGCCCAATTAGCGGAATTGACATATGTCCAAATCACAAGAAATGTATGTAAATATATACTTTGGAATAGTTGATACAAGCTACGCACAAATATGTATATTATACGTACATTTGCACCACTTTTCCCTTTCTAGTCTTTTTATCATATCTCTTGTGATTTCAAAATAATGCATTTTTATTCAAAAGGAGGAAAGCGACATATTTACAACAACTAAGCCAAAACCCAACTATATTAAATATAAACAGACGTATTTCTTTTAATGTTACAATCACATAATTTACCAATCGTATCTTTTTATCCAAATTCACATACTTTATTATTCAACCAGGAACTAGAAATCTGGAATGTAACTACATTTAATAGGTGTTTACTTTGGACTGATTTCCAGATCTACAGTGCTTTTTCAACAACTGCACATAATTTATGACAAATTTGTAGGAATAGGTGTAACGAATTTTAAGAGTCCTACAATTGACATTATGCATAACCACAATTTACAATTCACAAGTTTTGACAATTTTTACAATCAGATCTGATATGTGCTAATCTCATTACAACAATATCATGAGCATATCCGATGGAAATAGGCATAAATTTGAGATCTATTACAAACGAGATAAATACGTTATTATAAATGTATATATAAATTTCTCACTCACCTGCAAGCATCAAAATCCAAAGTTTGAATCTTTTAGACCTACAATTCCCAAATTCTTATAAATCTACAATTTATCTAAAAAGGGGATGATTTCAGATCTGTAGAGATGTAAGAAAATAGGAAAAGAGAGGAGAATCTCCTGTTGAGCACTAATTTGCATTCTTTTCCATTGAATCTGATAATCCTCCCAATTCTTTATGATTTGGATTTGATTTGTTGTGTATGAATATATTTTTATTTTAGAAACTAGGTTAGAATAGGGAGGAGAATGACAGAGCTCCGCTGCTGCTACGGATTTGTGTGGAAAAGAGTGAGGCCTTACCCTTTATTTATAGGTGTGGAATTGGTCTTAGACCATTAGATCTATTTTTATTAGCATCCGTCCATTCGTTCAAATATATAATAACTTAATCTTATTAAAACCTAGTCGTCACTGGGCGTCAAAACGCCCAGTGGGTCGACCGTAGCGGTCGACTGCTTGGTCAAATGCCAAGTCGTCTAGTTAAATAAGGTATATTAATTTAGTTTTTCTGGTTTATTTATTTTCTGTCTATTATCGTATTTCGTTTGTAACTTTTTCGTACAGACTCCGTTCACGAAACTCCAAACATGAAAGTTGACCAGAATTCTGAGACGAGGGCATTGGTTAAGTTTTCATGGCCAAATTCCATTGTTTGCAGAAATATCTATTTTTGAAATTCTTATTGCCAAAATTCTGGGTTGTTACAGTTATGTCTTTCAATATTAATGTATACACACTTATCCATATGTACTGGCAACAAAATTAGATAATATCGTGATGCCTACATATGAAAATGCCTTTTATCGAACAAAATTTCAAACTTTGTACTTAACATACTTTTGCCTGTGGTTATTATGGTAAACGTTGTAATATTATTTAATGCATGATAAATGATATAGATGAAACGTCTCCTTGCTACTTTGCATTAGGTTACCTTCCATGTTTGTTTACTTATCCATTTACCGAAGATAACAACATTGGCCTTTGTTAATTAGTTGTTCACTTTTGTTATTTAGCTTCTGTTACCTTTTCCAGTTTCAGTTTACCCTTATCTGTGTACACCTCATAAACAAACGTGTGAGTATATGTATATACACTCATGTACATTAACGGCGCAACAAGTTACGGTGGCTTAGCTAAAATAAAAAAAAATTGTATGGGCAAAATGCAAAATCACCAAAATGGGGTCAGTTGGGAGTTTAACCGGCATGAACGAAGATCCCATTTCAACATAAATCACTATGCTATATACATCTTTGAATTGTTTATTGCCCCTATAACTTAATAACTCGGATTTTTTAAAAGTTGAATGGAAGTTTGTTGCCCCTCTTCGACGTGGAGGGCTATAAGTGGCGCTGCACAGTTTGAGGTGTAACGCATCATTTTTCTCTCTTTATATATATATATATATATATATATATAGACACACACTCTCTCTCACACACACACTTATGTGTGCATGTATATATATGAATATATATAATTAAATTTATCATGCTTTGCATCGTAGTAACAAAGGCTTAGGTTCGATAACCAGAAAGATATACTAAGAGCTTACCATGTGCATACGTTAAGATCAGTTGGTTATATGGTACTCACTGACTGAACTAAGCACATTAGGAGGGTGTAACAACTCTAGTCTTACTTTAAACTCATATGTACTCACTGACTCATATGTATATATATTTTTCTTCTACGCGTATACAAACTTTAAACTCTCATATCTTCTTCATACGGTGTCCGTTTTACGCAAACCAAATGTCTATCTTGCCCAGAATTTTGAGATGGACGCAATGACGCAGTCCGTTTCCCTCAATTTCGAATATTAAATTAATTATTCTTTAATTTAAGCTCTTTTATGTTAACAAAATTACGGGCTGTTACAGTTTCCTCATCAAATTCAAAAAAAAATCATCATATATAGTAAGCATGACAAGTATAATTATTAGATAATACATATGCTATATATATGAAAAAAAATCAAACTACTTTTTGAAAAGCATGTTTGTCAGTTTGCACCTAATTAAATTATGGCTACTGTCATGTTCCAATTTTTTATTCAATCTTTAGTTTTATATTTTTACCAAATATTCACTTTCCATATTTTCAATATCGATGTCTCTATTTGTTTTTTTCGTTTTTAGTTTTATTTTACATCATTTTTAGTTTTATTTTACATCATTTTTCTTTTATTATTTAAACCCTTAAATGATTCGGCATTTAAGGAAACAACAATCAACTGAGATATGCCAGCTTAACATTTTCTTTCTTCCTAAAACTTCAGCCTACAGTCTTTTTCACCTCATATAATTTTCAAATGTTTAGATACATTTACACCGTTTTTGGTTAATAATGGTTCAATAAAAAACCACTCAATTCTCCAGATGAAATCAAAATAGTAGTATATTGAGGATTTTTGAACATAACATATTCCAAACATTCTTTTAATGTCAGTATCTCAGCTCTTATGCTAAAAATTTAGTGTAGTGCTAAGGGCACCCCAATATGTGCTGTCTAATACTGCAACTAAAAAATACCACTAAATTGATTCCGCTACTCTTCCAAATACCTCAAATTAATAATTTGGGGCTACCACCGAACCTTTTATCGTTCCCATCTCAAATTGACATCGATACCTCTTTCACTCCAAAACCCTAACCAAACATAGTCAGCGGTGTAAATTCAGATCATCTTCCCCTCGTCGTTCTTATTCCGAAATCGTTGGCAATGTCGTGGAAAAAAGCTCTGGTTGCATCATCCACTCAATCCCATGTAGGTAAGTATTAATCCCTAATTTCGGTTTGATTTAAGTTCTTTGCGTGTCAATTTGGGGTTAATGTCAATGATCGACCGGCTTTTTGTTGTCACGGGTTGATTTGCTGGAAATGAGGTTAAATGCCGATCAGTTGTGTTTGTGGTCGTGGTTGATGTCAGTTTGGTATCGCCATTCATGGGTTAAAACATTTTTAGTTGAAATAAGAGGATAAATGTGTTTTAATTGCAACCCACTGCAAATATTAAATCTTGTTGCAAATTATTTACGCCCTAACAAACTAATATAGCATAATATGCAACCTTTGAGTCTCAGCTAAACTGTTAAAGTGGTTCTACCATAGAGAACAGTTGTTCGTTTTAGTTCATGCATTTTGATTTTTGTTAGAGAAAGACTATCATAGTTTGCATATGGTTTGTACTAGCATATTGTTACTGCCTTTAAGTATCTAGTTTTAATTTTTAACCTTTCGAAACAAGAAAAACAAAATTGCAGTTTCGTATAAAGAATCTATTTTTTTTCCCTTATTGTACGACTAGAATATGAGAACTAGTGGTAGTATATTGTTGTCGGTCTCGTTATGACGTTGGTTCACCAATTATATTCATTTTATTTCATCATTTTAGTCACCACTACATGCCTATACAATTTGATCTTTCTTCACTTCGCACATTTTGCTTGCTTTAATTTGAGTTACTAAGCCTGAAAGTTTATTGTGTTGACAACTTTCTTTTTATAATATGAAACATCATAAAAGTTTAATATTTTGTAACAACCATTATGATTTATCTACTCAGTCATTATGATATCTTTGACCAAGTTATCCGTAACAAATGTCCATTGAAAATAATTTGTTCCAGATAAAATTACTGATATCATAGTCTAAGAAGCAAGTAATATAGCATTGCATAATCACACCATAGTTGTTCATGAATTTATCGTTCATCAATGGTTATGCTAACAAGTATTATACACTTAAGCCGAACAATTAGTTAAATTGTTTATTTATTCATTCATATCATAGTGTAAATATTTATCCATTAGTGGTTATACTAATAATTAGTCGTATTTCATATAGTAACCACATAGTTGTTTATAATTTGTATAGGAAATCGAAAACAACCTATGACAGCGTCGTTCCGATGTAATCGAGCCAAAGAACTAGAGAAAGCACGACAAACTGCATCTGTTAAAGAATCAGAAAACGAGATTGAAGAGAATGAAAGTAGCACCGAACATGAATCAAACGATGAAGCATCAAGTGAAGATGGATCTAAAGACTTGGTCGATGATGGTTCTAAAGAGTTAAGTGGTAATGGTTCAGACGCTTCAAATGATGATGGTTCAGGAGGCATTGATGAATCAAATGAAGGTGATAGTTCTAGCGAGGAGGATGATTTGGAAGACAAAGGAAAAGAACCTTCTTCTGCACTGGTAGTTAGAGGTGCATCGACTTCTGGAGTTGCCAAAGTTGTCCATCCTTCTTCAAGCATTAATGATTCTCTACTTAAAATTATTAACACACACATAGCGTACGAGATATGGAATAAGCAAGAGGTACACTCTTTTGATGTAATTTATTTATTTTGTAAATTGTTTTTTTGTTAAATTGTGTTATATTGTATTATAGGAGAGAGGGCCATTGAAATGCATTTCGCATTGGAGAAAGCTACAAGAATGGAGTTTAAAGGACATGCCTAGTGTCGTGGTTGAAAAAAATTAAAAATTCCGGTTTGTTTAATTTATTGCAGCACACATATAAGCATGTTGATTACGTAACATTATCTGCTTTTGTTGAAAGATGGCATCCAGAAACCAACTCTTTTCATATGCCATTTGAAGAAATGACAATCACCTTAGATGATGTTGCCCAAATTTTAAAAGTTCCTGTAGTTGGTACGTGTGTGTACAAGAAGGATGACCGATCTGGAAAACAATTATTAATGGAATATCTTGAAATTACTTCAGCAGAAGCTAGGGAACAAACAAATGACTCGCTTTCAGTTAAGCTTCATTTTTTGTTGGATAAATTTGCTGAATGGGCAAATGTAGACGATGCAAACGAGCATGACTACGAGATTGTTTCACGAGCTTATATTTTGTATTTATTGGGTTGCTGTATATTCTGTGATAAGTCGGGGACTAAAGTTTCTCTTAATTATCTGAAATGTCTAAACAATGTGAATCAGGTAGGAGAGTATGCCTGGGGAATGGGAGTACTAGCTTACTTATATCGACAACTAGGTTTGGCTTCTAGATGCGATGTCCGACAAATCTCAGGTTACTTGACATTATTGACTGTAAGTAAAATTTACTATTTTACGTTTAAGTTTGATTTTTATATCCATATACTCATATATAATACTTTAGGCATGGATTTATGATCATTTCCTGATGCTTCTGAATGCTATACCGAACAAAAACTATGATGTTTTGTTGCCTAGAATGTGTAGATGACAACCTGTTAAACAATCCGGTGATGCCACTTCAGCCATTATTCGTTTACGCGAACAATTGGATGATTTAAATGCACAAAACGTAAGTACTAAATACCTGTAAAATGTAGTTTAGTTAATTATAGTTGTAGAGCATGTTTAGCCTTGCAGGTTTGTTGGGACCCTTATCGAGATGTGAGATCTCACTACCATTGCCCGATGTTGCATTTTTCAATGGTGTTTTGTTATGCTTTGATATTGCCGAACCATACTATCCGCAAAGAGTGCTTAGACAATTTGGTATTTGTCAAAGAATTCCACGTAAACCAAAGGAACCAAAAAGTGTCGTAGGGGATCGAATGCAAACCAATATAAGATTTCGTACGATAATTGTTTCTGGTACGCAGAAAATTGGGAAGATCACGTGTTATCATCTAAATCAAGACTACCGTTGGTTGTCGATCCTTGGGGTTGCACTGTTAACTACATGGAATGGTATACGAAAGAATCACACCCTATAGTTCAACATCCAAATTTGAGACAGAGTCTTAGTAGAAAAGTTGACATTGCTGAGAGATTGGTAATAATCACTTTAAATCATTTTACCATTTTCATTATACATTGCTAATTTATAATAACATGTCATATCAGAGAATTGCTGCTGGGACCGCAGTAGAAATGCTCAAGCAAACTTTAAATGCTCCGCAGCCTAAACGAGTGGCGAACTTATTACAAATGGACCGAGCAGCTGTTGACGTTTTGGAGGAAGCTTTGAATGAGCGCTACAAGCGTGAAAAACGAAAGAAAAGCATGCATGATTCTAGGAATTAGCTCGAGGCTTATGATTGTTTAGCATATCAACTATTATTATCTTTTGCTCTTGGAACTTGTATTGATATGATGTATGAACATGTTAACTTAAGGTTCTATGTTTTGTTCACGTTTTGATGTTGTCATGTTATGTTGTATGAAGAAGATTTGTTTTTTTAATGCTATGATGTTATTCTGTGCATTTTTAAATTCTGTTCGGCACTTGTCTTTGTTCTGAATGTAAAAGATTTCAACGGTCGTATTATCATTTGTTAATGGTACCAATGATCAACTGATCATAATAAAAGTTGTGTTGGCTGAATTTCATTTGTTACTGAAGCTAGATGTATGAGAATGCAAATGAGCTAGTTCAAATACTAGCTTTGCTGATTAAATATAAGCATAGTTGCTGGAGCATAGTTTCATAAGCATAGTTGCTGATTGAATATAAAGCCTAAACGTTTATTCAGTAATCTTAATTTTTTTAGTGTCATTAGCATTTTATGGACCACCAATTATATTGTTATATTAGTGTAAATATTTTAATTACTGTATCAAATCATGTGAGCCTAGTGTGTTTGAAACGCTGATGCATTGTTTTTTAGAACTCTCATACTAATTATATTGTTATGTCAGTGTAAATATTTTCATTATACATTGCCCATTAAAATGCAAATATTAAATAGGTAAAAAAAATGATAGCTAAGATAAGGTGTTTACAGTAAACAATGATTTTGTTTCTACTGCTGCTACTACGCTGGCTGTTGATGTTACAGCTGAATTATATTAATGTGTATATCGTTATTACTGTTAAGATAAGGTGCAGACCACCAGGTTATTAAACGTTTGTTCAAATCCTAAATGACGTTTATAAATGTTCTCTGGTCTGAGATTATACACCGACATATAGTAATTCCTACGGTGGTTGTTCACCGTTAGTTTAGTCCATCCTCAACAAGTCACCACCGATTGAGGTTAGACAAAGAATGATACTTACTCGTCGGTGATTTAAAACAAAAATTAATTAAAATTCCCGGTCATTAACTGCCGTTAGAAATTAAGTATGGTTTATAACCTACTGTTCGGTTGTGCAAAACCGTGTGAAATTACTCCGAACGGTGATTAACAGCCGATCAAACTGTCACTTTTGAATGAATGAAATCCATGTACACTGAATGGTTCATGATAAAGTGGTCTACACCTTGAAACAAAATTCATCAAATACAAGAATCAAAATAATAAACACCACATACACTGAGATACAATGTTGCATTATTATAACCATCCGCTAATTCATGAGAACATAATCAAAATACTTGTTTGAATGAATTCAGTAAGGCACATCTCTTTACAGAAAAACTAATAAATAAAACCAACATTTAAAATTGTGTAGACCACTTTGTCGAATGCCTATACATTGATATGGATTTAAATCTAACCGATTTCTTCCTCATGGTCGGTTGCTCAATGGTTAACAAATGCAGTATACAAAATATGTCTTTATAAATAATAAGAAATAAAATAAAATTTAAATATGCTTGCAGTAGTTCCAGTTTAATCAAAATCAATATCCTCATAGGCATATATTTTGTTTTCACCAGCATCAAATCCATAATTTTCATCGTAAATTGTATCATAATCAACACCTTCCACATCTTCATCGCTATATGCATAATCAACATTCTTCTAAGCCAAAATCCAAAATTGGAGTAATTTTTATTACAGAAATGAACTTAGCAAAATGCATTGATCAAAGAAACTCTGGAACATGGCCAATAGACCAAGATATTAAATACCGGATTTAAAATAGATCTTTAATTGAAATTCCAATCAATATAACAAATATATGGACAAAGTGGTCTACACAATTTTCTCTGTGATTCATGATACATTGTTACATTACTACACCTTGAAACAAAATTCATCAAATACAAGAATCAAAATAATAAGTACCACATACACTGAGGTACAATGTTGCATTATTATACACATCCACTAATTCATGAGAACGGAATCAAAATATCGTATCATGTAATAAACACCACTACACCGCACAGTCAACGAAAAGAGGAAAGATCAGGTATATAACAGAAACACAATTCATGAGTAACGACAACAAAATAATATAATAGAAACTCATTTCAGTAGCAATTTTCCGGAATGCATAAATATGTACTTTCAATAATATACCCCAATACACTGCACTACGTGGTCGTATACCCCAAAACAAGTAACACTTACACGACACAAGCCTACAGAATACCATCTTCAACTGCCATTTCTGGAGGTCTAATTTTTAGAAATTCTTTCTGGCGATCAACAAATAGTTCATTCCAGACTTTAGCCTCGTTGTTTGCAATTTTTTTAAAAGCTAGCTGTTGGTGGGATGGGCGCATCATTCCTCAATGTTAACTTTATAAAATGACAATTTTGTATATAAGCAAAGGCAATAAACTGAGTTGATGTTTCAAGTTTCGGACATTTTCGATGAGGATAAAATTAAAGTAAGTGATTACTTATGCGAAATATAAAAGACTGCACGATCAAACGCATTTGTAATCAAATATCCTGTCTCGGGCATTATCATCCAATTAGAAGATGAACAATAAGGAATATAATAATCCACGGCTTCTTTTATTGTCTGACAAGTTTGAACATCCAAATGTCATGCATACAAATCCCAATTTTGATTGAGTTCTGATAAAATGATTTTTCTAGCTTGAATCCAATCATTATTTAACTCCTCCACTTGCTCCGCTACACAACGAAAACCACAATTGCCATCTCGAGCAACGTCCTGAACATCAACAATGTACTTGTGATAGAAGCTCAGAATGAAAACTAACAACTGAAAATCAGCATTCATTGACGGAGCTACATTTACGTCAAACTCTACCTTAGGTTTAGGCTTGCCGCGTCTAGATGTCAATTTCTTAGTGACACTCGATTGAAATAGTTTTTCTTCCATCATTGTCGCTAATTAAAAGGATGACGGTTCTCGTTTTGTCGACTGAGCTTGTTTCTTTTGCTTCTAAGTTAACTTGTTTTTCCTCCCCGCTGGTCTTCCTTTGTGTTGAGTGGTTTTTGGCTCTGACGTAGAAGTTGTTGATGGTAACGCAATTTCTTTCAATTTCAATAACAATATTTTTTTTCTTCTTCTGTAGAAGAATCAAACAACTTCTTGAAATACAAGAATTCTGGAGTATGAAGCAACTCCGTTGATTCCTCTTCTTTCAGAATATAATTTAACTTCGTCCAATGCTCATCTATCATGTCCAATAACGGATGACCATCGTTGTAAAATTCTAACATTTCATGCGCACATGGAAGACCATACATCACTCGATTAAGATGATCACAAGCTGAAGGTTCTATACTCACAACTTTTACATTTGCCAACTCTTTCACAATTAAGTCCAGTGCATAAAACGATACTCTACCACGGAGATTTCGAAACAAAGGGATTTGATATGAGGTTTTCGTTGCTCCTAAACTTTTTTCAAACGATGCTTTAATTTGTGTATGTTGTATGCACAACATATTATTCATTTTTGACCAAACAACATTAAATGATGCCTTTGACGTACCAAGATGCTTTTTAAGCTGAGCATGCGAAGATTCCGCTCTTGTAGTTGTTCTATTGCATCTATGCTTAATCTTGTCTGTCCAAGCTATACATACATACTCTTTATATAGAATCCATTCTTTTTCAAGATAGTTCAAACTTTTTGGGAATTCTTTCCAATCATGTTTGAGATCATGCCAACCAATCCAAAACTCTTCTTACGTTTGTGCATGAACAACTTTTTTCCAACTTTGCAAGAACATGTCGAATATGTCACTCGTTTCAAATTCGGATTTGCAATTCATTATAACATTGTCACCCATATGTCATAAACACATCATCAAGTTTGATTTGGGAAATACTTTTTTCACTCCATTAATTAAAGCCCATTCCCTATCCGTGACTATCACTTCCGGTAGTTTATCGGGCATGTATAAATGTTTAAGCTTTGATAGAGCCCATTCATAATTTTCTTCTCTTTCATGTGCTAAAAAAGCATGAGCAATATTAAACGTTAGACCCGTAGAAGTCATACCAACCATTTCCAATAAAGGCACGTTATAACGGTTTGTTTTGTAAGTGCAATCGAGTAATAAAACCGATGGAAAACATTTACATAGACTTGCACTTTCAGGATGAGCCCACATTAAATCAATCAAATAATCACTAGACGTATCCACTCTATCAAAATATACATAATGATTTTCTACTAGAACCTTCATTAGTTGTTGCATCGCGATCTACATTCCATGGCTGAAAGTTGCATCTTATACTTTGAATTATATATGGTCTTCAATGTAGAAGTATTCTCCAGAAATATATTTTTAATAGTAGCGAGTACCTCTCGTGGTTGCACCCCTGCAAGTGTCATATCGGCTAATTTTTTTTTCTCTTCATCTAGTAGTCTCGCCGCGAATGGATGCCCAACCAAAGTATGCGGAAGCTCATGATTGTGTATCCCATTGTGTACAACAATTTTCCATTTGTTTTCTGCAATATAAACTCCTTTGATCAAAAACGGACAATTACACTTTCTAGTAGAACTATCTCGAGGACGCTTCAAATTTCTACTTTTCTCTTCCTGCTTAGAGTGGTGAGTTCGATACATGCCACATCTTTCACAACCTAACTGTAATCTAGGTTTTCTCCCAAGTGCCAATTTATCCGATTTCGTAATTGTTATAACAGTGTTCATTTTTTTAGCTTACACTTTGCACCAATGAATCCAGTCGCTACGAGAATCAAAAATCTGAAATTAAAATATCAACAAGTCAATTAATTACACACAAAAAATTCAATTATCATATTTATTTTCAACACTTGCTTCATCCGTTACGAAGTTGTTTGTCACATCAATTTCTATATTTCCATCAATGGCTGATCCATTACTCGGAAGAAATTTTTGATCCTCGCCATTCAAAACATCCATACTTTTGATCGTATTTAACTCATCCACCATTGACTGCAATATTATTAAAAAAATTAAAGTAATAAACATATTTAATTCGGAAAATCATAGTATCTTGCTTACCTCTGCATTATCTATAACCACATCATCAATTTTGAGATTTGCATCAATGTTTTCAAACCCACACGCATTGTACATTTCCTACAACAAATTGTTAAAATGGCATTAAATTCAGAATTTTAATAATAAAAAGTACACAACAACAGTAAATATGAAAAAACAAACCGTGTTTTCATAATCATTGCCATGATTATTGCTACCAATGTGTTCACCTATCTATTTCTTCACCAAATTCGAATCTGGGTTCAAATCAGGGAAAAAGAATCGTGGTATTAGGTGAAAAAAAGATTTAGATGAGGAAGAAAAAAGAATGAAAAAAAAATCGATGAAAAAAATTCAAATTAGGAAAAGTCGCGGCAAGGAACAAGGACTAGGGTTTTGCGTGATTAATTCGGTAATGAATGACTGAGTGAAAGATTAGATTGAGATAATCGTGGTATTAGGAAGCATAGAAAATTTAATAGATTTTATTTTTTTAATTACGGTATTAGATAGCACATATTGGGTGTCCTTAGCACCACACAAAATTTATTCAAAGCAGTCATTCATATGTACAGCACATAACACCACTAATTTACGCACGCGTGCATCCCACGAGTTTCCGCTTGTCCTTTTACAAATGCTAACAGAAAGACCATGCTAGCATTTTTTTCAGAAGAGTGGGACTTTTTGCTTCCCTCGAAACACGACGCACCGCTAAACTTTTTCCTTTCAACTTCCAGTTGAAGATTCAGTCCAATTCAACTTTAAGATGAATCGGAGCATCATTCTCTCTCAGGCCAGTATTCTTCTTGTTGCTGTTCTTTTTTGCTTCCAGCTATCATCCTGTCTCGGGATTGGGTTTCGATACCACAGAAGCAACGGCATCCAGAATAAATATTTGACCCGCGAAGCAAAATGGTTCAATCAAACTCTCGATCACTTCTCGCCAACCGTTAAGTTCATGCTTCATTTGCTACTTCTTAGTTTGTTTGTAGATCAAATTTATTTCGAACCATGTGTCGATTGGTTCTTTTCAGTTAATTTGGAAGATGTCTACTAACCTAATTTTAAATCACATGGCGGCATGCAGGATGGAGTATATTGCTGATTTGTGTGCAAATAGGAGACCTTATTAAAATTTTTCAGTATTTTCAACCATGTTCTGTTGTCCGAGCAGCTGTTTGGATAAATATCTAAAGGCAAATCGTAACTTGTATGTTGGTTTTAAGTAAATAATAAAAAGTAAAATAGTTGGGATAACCTGAGTTGAAATTTTGATAAAATGTAGGTGTAAAAAATGAAATATTGTGTAAAACGTCTTAATTTCTGTATAAATTATTTTGCCTCCTTGTAATTTTTTGTTGAACATACCCAAAGTCCATGGTGTGCTGTGATTAGTAGCATGTTAAGAGATAAAATAGCTTTGGTGATTTATGCAGGATCATCGTTTATTTGGTCAGCGTTACTATGAATTTCATGATTACTTTCAAGCTCCAGATGGACCAATATTTTTAATTATTTGTGGCGAATCTTCATGCCCTGGTATTGCTAATGACTATTTATCAGTAAGTCTTTGTACTCATTCTCATGTCAAGTATTATGATTTTGAGACCAATGTGTTTAGTTTAGGATTATTTACTTTTTAGGTATACATGTGTAATATAAAGGGCATACGTTCATTCAACAACATTTACTCCATGGGGCTTTAATTATTCTTAAGATACACATGTGAATGTTGCATCAATTTTTTCCCCTTGTGTCATTCTTATCATTATACATGTATATAGCCATATGAATCATATGATCAGGCTGTTGTTAATTAGGGATATATTACATGTGTTTGTGCACACACGGATGAGTAATGTTCGTTGTCGTCTCTCTCTTCGAGTACTCATCATCCCTATCATATTTTGGGCAACATCGCATCCAATGCTATAAAATTTTGTAGATATGTTCGACCATCTTTACTAAAATTGGGACCATTTTACTTTGATGTCTAAAATTAATGGTTAAACATAATCTTTTGCCGGTGAACATTGGGTTGTCATTTTGGAGACGTTAGAAATTTCATAATGGACTAAATTTTTGTGGAGATGCTACTCATAATGTAGATTAAACATCCACAAAATTTTGTACCATTTGAAATAGTGTAGATCAAAATAATGTGGTAGACAAAGAACGAAATGCTTCAAACCAAGGGTGCAATGTGCAGGGAAATGCAAACTACATATCTTAAGGCTAACTTAACACTAGAGGGTGAATAGTCTTTAATAGAATTTATGAATTTTTGGGATCTTTTTCAATTTAACAAAACCAAATGCAAATCTCAAATATCAAACAATTAAAGAATCGGACACATATGCAAATAATAATTAAAAGCAATGAAGGAAACAACGCAACAGAATTTTAGACTAGGTAGGAGTTATTCTACATCCAGTCCAACACAACTCTGGCTTATGTAGATTTCTTTTCAAATAATAATCTTCTTACAATCCTTTATTTCAATGTCCACGAGGTCCACCACCATCTGCTTCCAAGCACAGGGTACTCTCTTGATTTAATTAGGCTACAAAATCACCTAATTGATTTACATGCTACAATCACACTTAGTTGATTTGAATGGGCTACAACCACACCTTTTCAATATCAGTTTTGAAAGAACGACTCGATAGAACTTTGATCTTACGATATTTGATTACAAATATTGCTATAACTTTGAATAGCACTTGAATCTTTGAGAGAGAGGTAAAAAATTAAACTAGAAAATATTTGGTTTGCTTCTGTTTGAATTTCAATAGAATTTGGTTATTGAAATTTGAATTTTAAGAGTAAAAATGGAGAGGAGAAAAAAAGAGAAGAAGATAATGAAAGTGGTTAAAAAATTCAAATTTAGATGGGTATTTATAGAGAATAAATAGTCACGTCTCTTTAGGAAAAGTTTTAAACAAATAGACACATCTTTTGAAATTCGAAAATAACGGTTACTATGTCGACATCAATGTTATTATTGGCGCACGACGCAAAAATGTGCAAACCCTCTTTGGAGCCTTGGCGCACAACGCGGCAAATGACGCGTGCCTTTTTAATTTACTACACATATTTATTTATTTTTAGTAAATTTAATATTTCAAAAAAAAATTAAAAAATTCAATATTTTTTGCTAAAACATATGCAATAATTTTTTATGCATTTTACAAAAAAAAACATAAAGCATGAAATTTCAAGCATAATACTTTTCAAATTCAAAATAATAATACATATTACTGATAAACTAGAAATCTGAATCTGATAAATTTAATGTTCGATGGTATTTAACAAATATCAAATCATGAAATATTTTTATGTTGCAGACAAATCGTACAAAGATATTGGACATATTAACACATGCAAAAAAATTCTATCCAAGGATATGTTTCAGAGTTGATTGAATGTTACTTTTCTGAGAATGCTTTCTCTTCCTCCAAAGTTGCTTCTCTTGATTTACCATTCACCGGTTCTTGTCCCATTCATTTGCATTTATACCAGGCAATATTTTATGATTTTTTATACATTAAATTATATATTTCTGACAATATTAAAATGAATCTAAACTATATTGGATAATAAAACATATGTCAGTTCAAAATGCTGGCACGCTAAGGTCGGTCAGTTACATAAATGTAAAGTTATTAACTCGTTGATGATAATCGAATAAGAAATAATAATGAAGTGATTATGTTTTCATATAATTGAAAAAAAGATATCAACAAAGTTATTCACATTTCATGTTAGTGATACTAGTAGTGATGGTGGTTGTAGTGATGGTAGTAGTATTTGTAGTAGAGTAATTATTGCAGTTTGAAATGCAAAAAAAAAAAAAAAAAAAAAACCCACAAAATAAAGAAAAGGCGCACCATTTATCAGTAAGTCTTTGTACTCATTCTCATGTCAAGTATTATGATTTTGAGACCAATGTGTTTAGTTTAGGATTATTTACTTTTTAGGTATACATGTGTAATATAAAGGGCATACGTTCATTCAACCACATTTACTCCATGGGGCTTTAATTATTCTTAAGATACACATGTGAATGTTGCATCGATTTTTGCTCCTTGTGTCATTCTTATCATTATACATGTATATAGCCATATGAATCATATGATTAGGCTGTTGTTAATTAGGGATATATTACATGTGTGTTCGTGTGCGCACACACATGAGGAATGTTCAGTGTCATCTCTCTCTTAGAGCACCCGACACCCCTATCATATTTTGAGCAACACCGCGTCTAATGCTATAAAATTTTGTCGATATGTTCGACCATCTCTTGTAAAATTGGGACCATTTTACTTTGATGTCTAAAAGTAACGGTTAAAGATTATTCTTTTGCCGGTGAACATTGGGTTGTAATTTTGAAGAGGTTAGAAATTTCATAATGAACTAATTTTTTGTAGAGATGTTACTAATGTAGATTAAACATCCACAAAATTTTGTACTATTTGAAATAGTGCAGATCAAACTAATATGGTAGTCGTGCTAAAGAAAATGCTTCGAACCAAGGGTGCATTGAACAAAATTTGTGTGAAAACTAAACTAAGGTTTTTCATTTACATACGAATGAAAAAAAATTCGTTACGAACATAAATAAATAAATTGAGATGGGAGACTAAATGTAAAGGGGAAAAATGGTGCATAAGAGGAGAAAGGTTAGCGAAAGAGAGACAAATGTTTGGTTATGTTGATGAAAGAAATGGTGCTACTTCAAACTCGGACTTCAAATTCGGATTTTAGAGAACATCTCGGGTTGATATCTTGGCTAAAATGAAAGAGATTTAAAACATATAACTAAAAAAACTATCAAATTGATCAACCCAAAAATACGTTATATGGAAAGTAGATACCCAAACAACAAATAGAAGGATTCAATCTCCGACGATCTACTTCTCTGAGTTCAATCGGTAATTCCACCACCCGTACCGGTTCCTTAGCCCATCCGTTGAAGTCATAAATGCGAATTGTGCATGGCTTCAAATTGTTGGCCTCCAGCGTCATTTGGTCGTAAGTCTTCTTAAACATTATATAGACGGAACTCCCGCAATTAACATGAACTTTTCATACAAGCGCTGAGCCAATCATAGCCGAAATCACTAAAGGGTTAATCAATGGGGACTCCACCCTGCGTCAGTCATTATCTTCCTCTACTTAGCCCGTGCCAAATCCTCCATGGGGTTGCACTTTTCCTACTCAGCATGCTTCACTACATTAATATATTGTTCCACGGTTCTCTAGCTCTTTCCAACTAGTTGAGATCCACCGACTATTTTATTGGTTATAGTTTCTTTCTGTTTCTGCAAGGTGGTAACTCTAGATGCTACTTGACCTTAATTGTTTGGGTTTGAAGGACCTTGCCTCTATCTCGCGGGCAGTCTTGAACTGATCCAATTTTCCTTTTCTGATCAATTTCTCTACCAACTCTCTTAAATGACGACATTCGTCTGTCTTGTGGTTGTACGTCTCATGGAATAAACAAAACTTTCCTGACCGTCTTTCCCTTTCCATCGATCCTATAGGAGTGGACTTCTTGTACTAAATCGTATTACATGTGTCCAAAGAAATATTTTCTAGTAAGTCATTAAGCGGAAAGAAATCACTATAAGTAGGGAATGAATGTTTGACGTTTTCTCGAGTTTCATTTCCGACTGCAGCCTCCTCCTCCATTGTCGCCTCGTCTTTGATTGTTATTCCACTTATTTTGTTTATGGACATTTACTTCAACCTTACTGGAGCTCCTTCCAGATTGCTTCACTGCAATGTTACTCTAATACCTTCGTTGTTGGGTCTAGCTATCTCTCTTTTGCGTGATCTTCCCGCCACTTCTTTCCTTGAGATTTGGGTCGGTTTATTGTAAAACTGGTCTAGCGGTCTGGAGGCTTCTTGGCTGGTCAATCTACAAATTCAGAATCGAGGTCAATACCTCGGGTCGATGATATGAAAATAGCTTCATCATAGGCTGTTGAGCTTAGCAACTACAATATTGAATCTTTTAAAAAAAATCCTTCAACGTCTCCCTTAGAGTTGTATGCTAGAGAGTGTCATAACGTGCTTTGGATAAGCCACATTGTATGATGGAATCAGTTAAGGAATTTCCTTTCCAGCTCTCCAAATGACGAAATTGATTTAAGATGTACTTTTGTGAATCACATTGTAGCTTCTCATTCAAGATAGATTGGAAAGACTTCACACTTAATTGCATTCGTAGCCCAAGCTGTGTGTATATACCACTAGTATCTAGTGAGGTGTCGCATGAGGTCGGTCTTCCTTGGATAATGTGGTATCATAAGCAAGTTGAACCTACGCGGATATTCAACATTTAGTATGTTATCGGTGATGTAGTGTGGATCCTCTCTACTCCTTAGTCTTCATTGGAGTATCCTTGATTGTCTCTTAATATCCGTTGGACCATAGTCGTTATGTCCGGGGTTTAATTCGATGCACGGTTATAATCGGGCTTCATCCCGTTCTTTTATCCTGGTTCTCGACTTTCGGGTCAAACTTCGTAAGCAGGGTTTCCGATGGTGTATTCTTGTTCTCAAACGTCCCGGTCGATCATATGGCGAATAGGAAGTGCAGCAACATCACACGAGGGTACGACAGTGTCGCTGTTCAGTCCTGGAGTTTGGGTCGATGCATGTCAACAACTCCGGGTCGGTGCATCTTGAAGTTCCCGGGTCGACCTAAGTGTTGTGTCCCAGATTGGTATGCTCCGGGTCGGTGCGACCCAGTTTGATACTAATCTAGATATCATGGGTTGTATTTCTGAGCTCATCTCCATCTACTTTGTGGCGTTGGCTCATGTAGCTCTGTTCAGAAGATGAGAATCACTCTAACTTGTAATTCTGCGGGATTAGGACCGCCTGCTTCTCTCATCTATTCTGCATTCATCATATTGATTTGATACCTCAAGTCAATATGATCTCTTATCTGGTGGTTCAACACTTCGTGGGTTTCCTCCAACTTCCTTATCAAAGTCATGAAATTAGCACGTGTGATTGAATTTATGGGCTTTGGAGCAACAACGGTGGTAGCAGTAGTTTGATTCTCCTTTTATGTGCTAGCCTCTTCTTGAACCTGAGTTTTGGCATTGGTATGAGATACAACTTTCTTTTCTGCCATGACCGTTTCTTCCTTGTAGACTAAAGCAAATTTGAGTAGCTAAGGAAGTCTAGCAGTCAAAATCTGAATCTTCTCTCAATGGACTATGCAATCCACTAATAGATGAAAAGATTTGGCAATTGAGAATCGTTCTTTTCAGTGAAAACACCAAAATATTTGCATCAAAAACGACATCAACACCTAGACATAGATTTGAGAAGTAAATGAAGAAACTAAACTTAAAATCGAGGAAAATGTAAGAAAACTACAGAAAATTAACACACGGTCGTTTATAGTGGTTTGACGTTAACGAATTTACATCCATTTTGATGATTATAACTTTTTACTACTGAATTAAGCGATTACAGTGGTTCGAATCCACGAAGATCCACAGTGCTAGAAGATATCTGAAATAACAAAAAGTCAAAAATTCTCATAACTCTTCAATGCAACTGATATCTGTAGGCAGAGATAAGATTGTATCGACCGGAAAATCAACTGAGAAGTCGGTGGTAGAGGGGCGACCAATCAACCAGATCATCCAAACTTGGGTTTGGAACGGCACCGATCTGGATGTACCCTAGTTTGCATGAACCGAATCGCGTATCTCCTTTCCTTTTCTTCTTCTGCCTCGTCCAGCCAATCCAGGGTTTTTAAGCTAATGTTGGTCCGAAGCTTTTGAGTTGTGTCAAGGTTGAGCCGAGCCTAGTACATCGACCCGGGATCTTTAGTTATGAAGTTAAGCACATCAAAATCGGGTCTTTGACCGCACAACGATACGGGTTTGTGCATGCATACCGAACCTGGATATGCCGATCCGAGTTCCATGCCCATTTACTCTTGGTTTTGAGCACTCCATCGTGTTATTCCTTCTGAAAAGTGTTATTAATGGCGCACGGCGCATAAAGGCATAAACCCTCTCTGCAGCCTTGACGCACGGCGCTATAAATGGCACGTGTTTTTTTAATTTAATTTGCATGTTTATTTTTTTAATATTTTAACAAAAAAATCGATATTTTTTGCTAAAACATATGCAACAAAGATTTTTATGCACTTAACAAAAAATTGTAAAGCATAAAATTTCAAACACAATATTTTTTAAATTCAAAATAATAATACACATTACTGATAAACTAGAAATCTGAATCTGATCCAGCGTTCCAAATCAATGTCTGTATCATCATATTCATAAGCTTCAGCATATTCCTTATCTATATCATTTAGATTTGTTTTTTTGTGAATATGTAAAGAAGCTGAAGCAGGTGCTGGAAAACCTCTCGATGTGGATGTTCTTCTATTTGATATCTAGCTTCCTCCACTTCTGCTGTTCTAGCAGCAATACCCCAAGTCAGGTCATCCTCATCGTCAAATACAAGCTCATCTCCAGCATCAGACGCATCATCCATATTTTCAGTTAACCATTCATTACAATCATCAATATCGTTCAAAGATATTGTATCAATGGTGTTACGAATATTATTATTTCTTTTAAATGCTTGATTGTATTTAACAAACAACAAATCATGAAATATTTTTATGTTGTAGACAAATGATACAAAGATTTGGACATATTCACATATATGCCAAAAAAAATCTATCAAAGAGTATGTTTCAGAGCTGCTTGAATGTTTATTTTCTGAGAATGCCTCTTCCTCCAAATATGTTTCTCTTGATTTATCGTTCATGGGTTCGCTTTCACATTCATTTGCTTTTGCATTTATACTAGGCAATATTTTATGATTTTTTTATATTACATTATATACTTCTAACAATATTAAAATGAATTTAAATTATGTTGGATAATAAAAATATGTCAGTTCTAAATGTCGGCTTGCTAAGGACGATCAATTACATAATTGTAGTGTTATCACGACGCTCGATTAGTCGTCGATTAGTCGAGATTGAAGCCTCGAATGGAAGTCTCGACTTGCTAATTATCGACTGGAAGCTGCAGTAGAATGAAGTAAACAAAAAAAACGTGAAGTAGTTGCAGGAATAAGGAACAAGATATAGGAAAACCAAACGAAAGTGGAATCAAAAGGAAAAATTGGAAAAATAAATAAATAAAACTTACCGCTTACACCTTTAGCAAATCACTTTCAATTTTGGCAGCAAATCGAGCATCGTTGAGGATAATTTGAGTGAATTCGAACATCTACTTGAACCAAAATTGAGCAGACGAGGTTCAATTTGATGTCCTTTTTGTTTTCTTTTCTCTTTTTCGCTTTTTGTCTGATTGGATCTGATGTCGTATTTTGTTTTCTATTTGTCATTTTTTATCTGATTGGATATGATATCGTTTTTAGCATGGTTTGAGGTATCGGACGGTACCCCGAAATTTCGGTGGTATCGTATCGGTTTCGGGGGCAACCGATCCGAAATCGAAGCTAAAAATCGGTATCGGTTAGGGTTTGAAAATACTAATTCGAAATCGTCTAATCAGCTTTACCAACCTCGATTTCTTTCTTGCCCTAGCATCATCGACGCGATTTCTTCTTGTCCTAACCTGTCGACTTAATTTTGAGAGTGGAAGCTTTGTTTTCATCTATTTAGGAGTACTTCAGCAATCGATTTTGAGAGCAGTGATTGATTTTGAGAGCAATCGATTTTGTTTTCAGCTAGCATGGATATTTTATTTACTGTCGTGATGGAGAAGTCACTGAGTGGGGGGAGAAAAGACAAGTAGGTTAATATTTAATACTTAATATCATTCAACAGTCAAACTTTGACTGACTTTTTCCTTTTTACTTTTTTACTTTTGGCTTCTTGCATTACTTTTGTCCAACGCATGTCCTGTATGTAACATTTTACTAGCTACTTTTTTTTTTTAACATGAGTAAGTTGCTGAATACCCATCATATTTTATATATTATATTTTTATATGGATTTGCTCATTGCTTTTTCATTAAAAAAACAAAAAAAACCGATATTTGGACCGAAACCGAAACCAAAACCGAAACCGGCGAAACCGGCGAAATTGACCGAAATCGATAAATTTTCAAATGACCGAAACCGAAACCAAAACCGAGTTCTTGAACCTTGGTTTTTAGTTTCATATTAATGGATAGGAAGATTTAGGGTTAAGATTTGAGGTGTTGGTGTGGGCTGAATACTTGTGGGCTATCAAAATTGAAATAGTTAATTATTAGATGGGCTACTTCTTTTTCAAAGCTTTCCAGTGAAGTAATTATTATTCAGCTTCTACTTTAATTACTGGAGACATTAATGTACTTCTAACTGATGGACTTATATCTTTTTTATCCATTAAAAATACAGAATTCAATACTACTTTAATTACTGGAGACTTTGATGTATTTATTTATCGATTAGTCTACGACTAGTCCACTGGTCGACTAATTGGACTTCTATCGATTTGATTCGACTTACCACCGTAACAATCATGCATAATTATAAGGTTATTAACTCGTTGATGCTAATCGAATAGGAAACAATAATGATGTAATCATGTTTCCATATAACTTAAAAAAAAGATATTAACAAAATTATTCACATTTCATGCCACTATGATAATAATAGCAGTGATGGTAAAAATATTTGTAGTAGTAGTTATTGCAGTTTGAAATGCAAAAAAATAAAAAACCATAAAATAAAGAAAATGCGCGTCATTTTGCGCCGTGCGCCATTTATGCGCCGCATGCCATTTGGTGCGCCTTTTCATATGCGCCACGCCGCAAACAAAAATAGCGCAAACGGCGTGCCACGGCGCGCCATGCGCCATGACGCGCCTTTCACAACTATGCTTCTGAGTTGCTTCGACTGTCATCCCAAGACTCTATTTGGGCTTATCATCCGGATCTTTGGACCATCATTCTGAGTCATCTGCCTGATAATTGCCAAACCATGCTTGTTTGAATCGTCAATCTATTACGGTTGCCATTTAAGAAATATGGAGCTCTTCATAGTCAGATCCAGTTCTTCATCTCCAAATTGTTTCACATGTCTTCCAGTGAAACTTGTCCATTCAAGTACATTTTTATGGTTTAATAAAGTAGAAGAAAGCGGTTGAAGTGCATTTGGAACATCAAGACAAATGATTCAAACTCCTCGTCATTCTCTCATATTTCTGTGTTGATAGCGACCTATTTATATCATTGTAAGTATATTATATACTATATAATGTATCTACATATATCTGCATGATAAAACATCAACTCTAGCTTCTGCGAAAACGGAAAGTGATCCAATAAGGTAATAAAACACTTTGGTTGGCATGTTATTAACTATTGCATAATATAATGATTGCGCATGAATGGAATGGTTGTAATATCCAAATATTTTGGCTCATTGTAAAGGAGTGTGTGGTGACTATCATAAACTGTTTTCCTTATGGTATAGGTGTTGGCAAAGAAATTTGGTGCTGTGGTCGTCTCACTTGAGCATCGCTACTATGGAGAAAGCACACCTTTTGAATCAACGACTACAGAAAATTTGCAATTTCTTTCTTCAAAGCAAGCTCTTTTTGACTTGGCTATTTTTCGTCAATATTACCAGGTATGTTTTCTCAGATGTATTGTCAATCTAATATAGGGATATTTTCGTATGTAAGTCAAACTTATCGATCCCAATGAGGTATATTTGATTATTTTCGTAGATGGAACTTACACACACACACACACACACACACACACATGTACGCAGTGCATGATTTGCTATGTGATGCGTCCTTTAATGAGATTGGAAACCTGTGATAACTGGAATAACTATGATGTGCATGCGATGGTTTGAATTACAATCCAATTTGCAATCACAGAAGCAACTAACTGATTGTTGCAAGCGATGAGAAACAGGTTACACCAAATAATTTTTGCCTTTAACAACTGATACCAGCATCAATTTCTCAACCAAGAACAGTAAACCAATCACAGAAACTAACCGAGCAATATGAAAATACTATAATACAAATGACACACGATGTTTGTAATAGTTATTCTATAGGTGCTATTATGTAAATTCACTTTAGGAAGAAGTTTGTATTATTGAGTGAAGAGATTACAGGTATTGGATTTTTCCCAAGCGAATGTTGGTGGCTAACCTAGATTTGACACGAGGATGAGCTGAATGAATAAGCAATTGATTCTTACATAACTCATCTATGTCATCTACAAACATTGCATTTAATTTGATTAAGATCTAAATCTTTGACTAAACCACACACTACTGAAAAAGTCCAAGTCCACTGCAGAGTACCGGCATACCAATGCATTTTCAAGAAGCACCAACATTTTTCTCATATCTTCACAAAGCAGTTTAGCCCAACATTTAAAGTTACTGCATTATTTCGGCCAGCCACTATTAAAATTGCAACTAATGTTACCAACCAGAATCGAGGCACTATTTTGATTGACATACACTATAATACAACGCCAGGCATGGTAAAATGCTCCGGCCAGTTGTGAGAGTATCAGCAAATTTTATTAGTGAGTGCATATCCATATAAACACTTTACTTAAAAAAAATTAGAAATAATTTCTGAAGCGGTTATCTGACATGTTTTCAGCAGGATGAATAAGTCAGGGCCAACCAACTAAGAATATTTTTTTTCTTCTCATTACTTAATGATTTAATATCTTCCAATAATGCTCGGCAACCATAAATACTAGCCCTAGTGGTGATACTGAGTTTAATATTGATTGTGAAACAATATTACATGCACAATGTTTTTGTACTTATACCTGTTAGTGTGAAGTATGAACTATGAACAAACAAAATGACCTGTTCATTCTAACACAAATTGCTTTCTTGATATGTCCATCTCTTTTACATGATATTATTGCAATCTTGTTTTTGAATTTTAAAGCTATAGCATAATCTCTGCGCTCATAGCATTTGTCTTATAGTATTGACTTTGTTATAATGTTCATTACTTGTTGCTAGTAAACATCATATGAATTATCAAAATTTTATCTCATTATGCCATTACGTTTCTCTTTTATCCTTCATTTTATTCACACAGGAATCCTTGAATGCAAAATATAACAGAACTGAAATTGATAGCTCTTGGTTTGTGTTTGGCGTTTCATACTCTGGAGCACTCAGCGCTTGGTTTCGATTAAAATTTCCTCATTTGACATGTGGTAGTCTTGCCAGCTCAGCTGTTGTTCAAGCTGTTTACAATTTCACTAATTTCGACAAACAGGTGACATATTTTATAAAATATAGTTTTACATTGATGTTATTATGTCAAAATGCCAGTATCATACGGAACTGAAATATTTCTAAATTTAGTACATTCAGGTGTAATATCTTAAATATATTAGGCTTTGGGGGCAGGAAAAATCAGTAAAATAATTGTGTAAATCAGGGATAACAGATTAAGCCATTACTTTGCAATTCAGCTCTCATTTCCAGTTTATTTGCTTGAACATGACAAATTCTCTCTATTTCTGAAGGTTGGTGAATCAGCTGGTCCTCTATGTAAACCCGTTCTTCAAGAAATTACTGCACTTGTCGAAGAACAACTTTTATCTGATGGCAAAGCAGTAAAAAAATTGTTTGGTGCAACTCAGGTTTTATTTAATTTGTGTATCACGTACTTCGCATGCAATGATTCTTTTTGTAAACTGCTAAAATATTGGCGCACACATCATGTATGCACGTACAATATTTGCTGGCATAATCATAGCTGCCACGAATCTTGTTTACTTGTGATGGATCGCTAAGGAAAAGGGCTGCATAATTACTAGTGATGATAACTTATCTATTCTTATCTTTATTATTAGTGGGGCAAATACGAAATATGGAAAACTGTACAAAACTAGACAAAATATATCATTCTGGCAATTATTACCATTATCTAATCTCTAAAGTTAGTTCTGTCAACGGATGCTTTTGAATGTAGATAGTACCATATCCGCATCAGAAATCATTTTCGAATATCGGGTGTCTGTCATGGTTGTTACGACGGTAAGTTGAGTCGAGTCGACAGAGGTGTCCAGCTAGTCGAGTAGTCGTAAACTAGTCGACAAATATATTGCTGTCACCAAAAAGTTGTCAATTCAAATATAGTGTTGCCAACAAATATATTGCTATTAAACAAAAAATTGTCGATTCAAATATAGTGCTGCCAACAAATATATTGGTACTAAACAAAAAATTGTCAATTCAAATAATAGTCGGTTGACTTTCGATACTTCGACAAAAGCTAGAATTCGAATTTTTTTCTGTTCGATACTTGGTATCGATCCTTTTCAATTCAAATTTTTTCAATTTGACTTTCGGTCGATTTGTTTTTTTGTTCAATACCAGGTATCGATCTTTTTCTGTTTTTTTTTTTTTGGGGTCGATACAGTAGGTATTGATGACTATAGAGTTCATTTTTTTCCTTTGTTTGATACAGTAGGTATCATTAATTGTAGGGTTCGAAATTTTTTTCGTTTCTGAAATGAGCCAATACCAAATTAGTTGACACCCATAAAGACCTAATCGAGTTGACTAGTCGATTAGTCGACAAATTTCAATCCAAGTGCTCGAAATTCATACAAAAAGCAAGTCGAGGCTTCAAGTCGATAGCCCGAACATGACTAGCCGCGATTAGTCGAGCGCCGTGATAACAGTGATGTATGCATCCGTAGTTATAGATAGATATCAGATAATTTTCCAATCCGCTAACGGTCGACAAATCAGAGAACTTAAATGGATAGTTTTAGTTCCACACAAAGTTTTTTCAATCCAGTTTATTAGTAAAATTCTAAAAATAAATAAATATGACGATAGTAAATAATTTTAACCAAGTAATACGTGTTTAGTGCATGTAATATAAATTTCCAACTTATAAAACAATAAACAAATGTACTTCATTGTACTATAATGCATATAATTTTAATTATATCCTTGAGAAGAAAAAAACGAATGGATAATTTTTAGATGCAAATGGTCTATATCCGTATGTGCATTCTTTTTTCGAATATTCGATATTTATCTGCTTTCCGGATATGGATGCAGACAGATTTCAATTTTTTTGGGTATTTACCGACAACCAATCTAAAAATCCTTGAATGTGGTTATTATATCTGTTAGTAGCATAGGCACGCACAGTATGCACATGAATGGTGTTTACAATTGATGGAAAATTGTTTCTGTAATTATTTGATAATAATTGATCGTGTATCATAAAAAATATAATTTCACTGCCAAGAATCACATTTCAATATATGTTTATTCTATGGGAATAGCTCGGTTAAGTCCTTTGGAAAACAATCTTCTATTCTCTTTTGGAGGACGAAGAGAGGAGAATGCAGTGGTAAAAGTGGAGTTTAAAAAATAGCACACGGTTGAAATGAGGTAGTTTTGGTTATTATTAATGAAGAGGTGCAAGACATGTGCATGCTAACTCATCGTCGAAGTTTATCAATCTATGCATGCTTATATTTACCGGCTCCTCGTGTTCTAAGGGGATCTTTTTTTTTTTTTTTTTTTTTTAATTTACCAACAAATCTCTCCATGATTTCACTCCTTCATTGGTAACTTCAAAAGTCATTGATAATTAGGGATTGCTTGACGCCTAGTGTAAGTTTTCATTTACCTCCGTTCTGCTGTTGTGTTTGATATTTGTGCAATTTTAGGGGAATCTCCATTTTTATAAAATGATGAGATTTCCATGAACAACCATAGTAGATCCTTCCCTTTTTGCCTCTTTCCAGTTTCCTTTGTTATTTGGCGGTAGCTTTTCCTCTATTATTGTTTTGTATAACAAGATCGATACTCAATTTAAGCAAAACACTCATTTTGATGTTTTGTTGGATCAAAATCAAGACCTCTACTAAAAATTATCTGTAGATCTTACTACTTGCGCTATTGGTCCTCGACGTTTGTTTTATTTATGTAGAATACTCATTTGTTTTATTTGTAGATCTTTTTATACGGCTAATTGGTGCCAATGGAATTAAATCCAGCACCTCTAGTTATACCATTTAGAGACATACTCTGACATTTATGAGTAGGCTATAAACAATAATAAAACACTAACAAACTAGCTGCCATTGTTGGAATAAATATTCCGATTCTTATCCAAATCAAGGGGGGATTAGCTAATAACAAAGAAAGGATCAAAATAGATGATTATGAGTTTGAACTGTCCAATTACAGACAATGGATCCTCGTAGAATTTCACAATCATGAAATGTAATAGTAGAACTAAGGAAAAAAAACATAAGCTACATGCCAACTAGGCCGTGAGATGAGAAATCTCAAGTAACAAATAAACGAGCTCTATTGTAAAAAAAACTTCTTGGCTCTCGCCTAGTCTCATCTTCAGTGTTATTAAAAGCGCGCATATGCGCATGCATACGCCGATACGCGCAACGATGCGCACCCGAAGCGCATCGCTTAAGGTTTGCGATGTGACTTGAACTATGCGCGCTTTTTTCTCGATTATGCGCTATGCGCAACGTGTAGTAACGCGCAAAGTATGCACGCTCAGTTGAAGCTGTACGAAAATTTAGGGAAAAAACAAAAGAAATGTATTTGACAAGCTTTGATCAGGTTTGTCTAAAATAATTATGTTTTCACTAATTGTGACTTTAACTCATACACGCTTCAAATATCAGCCGCTTCAAATGATATCTTCTTCTTACAACGGCTTCAACTCATACAACGACCAAATAAACTTCTCTTCTTCTTTAATCCTTCTTTTCTTTTTGATATATTTCATCTATAACTTCTGTCTTCTGTTTTCTTTTTTATTCTTTTAATTTTTCTGCTATGTGCTTGTCAATTAGTCTCAATGAGTCTCTTCAGTACAGAAATGTCTTCTTTAGTGGCGTATGTAGTCTGTTATACCCTTGTCAATTGTCTCATTGAGTTTCTTCAGTATTGAAATGAGTTCTTTAGTACTGTATGTATATGTTTTATTTATAATATATATATATATATATATATATATATTCCCTCCGTTCTAATATATAAGATGTTTTCCTTGTTTGCACAAGAATTAAAGAGCTAATCAATGTTGTCTTATTCTTTTAAATTACTTCTTTTCATGCACAACTTTTTTAAAAAGAAGAAAAAAAGTCATTAACAAAGGAACAATTAGTGGTTGAGAACATGATAGATGCATAAAAAGTATCATTATTTATTATGCATCACGGATAAAGGGAGCATGAAACCTTAAACATCGTATATTTGAAACACACCAAACTTGCTAAAACATCTTATATATAGGAACGGAGGGAGTGTATATATGTATATATAACATTTGCACGTATATACAAGTTATATTTGGTACTTCGCTTTACTTTTTTTAATGAGGTTCTTCATTATTACTATTTATCTTGTGTTTATACTATATACACATGTATATACAAGTTATGTACATGGTTTGAGTAGTTATGTACAAGTTTTCCTTCTGCTATATAAGGACATAGCTACTGATTTTTGCACCATAACTCCACGAGTTTCTTTAATTTTGTTCATTTGTTTTTAATTGGTTTGTATAAACATAACAACCGCCATGCATTTCTTTCTAATAGTACATTGTATGTTCTTTAATGTTTACAGTCTCTTTATTTGATGTAATGACAATTTGATTTGCATATGAATGTGTTATTTTCTATTACTTCATAGCGTTCACATTATTTACACGTGCAAGATACGTGTATCTATAATTTTATACATTATGCGTTTTTCTTTAATGAAGCGCGCGCTTCGCATTTGCGCATTGCGCTTATGCTCCAAAGGGCCTTGACACTTCGGTGTGTGTCTCTTGTTTAATAACACTGCTCATCTAGGCGCTAGGCAAACTTAATCGCTTGATTAATTGATTAATCTGTCTAGATGAGAGTTACTGTATTATCTAAGCATATAAACATGTTTATAGGCACCATATGTGGATCAATTTAAGCTTGACATCCTTCTTGTAAACATAAAAATATCAGGGACAAATTTCCGAAGTGGGCTAGTTTTCGAAACTATTTCGCGTTTGAGGCTGATTTTCAAACTTATTACCAAATAAGGCTGGTTTGGACACAGTCAGCAGTTTGTTAACTGCTACGGCAGGGCGCAACTCATAGTTGCGCCCAGAACACTTTTACAAAAAAAATCGGTGTGCAACTATAAGTTGCGCCTTGTGTTTTCATTGTTTTTTGGCATGGCGCCACTTTTAGTTGCGCTATGAAGCAGAAGTTTTATCCTGAGCGCAACTAATAGTTGCGTAGATGGAAAATACTTTTTTTTTTTTGTGTAACTACTAATTGAGCATGTTCATGAAATTTGTTTTTTTATAAGGCGCAACTCATAGTTGTGCCTTAACCTGCTGCTCAATAAAACACAACAGCTCTTTTCATACCTCAACCCATTTCTCATTCTTTGAACACTTCTCTTCCTTCAAAAAATGACCGAACCCATCTCTCTCAAACCCAAAAGTTTATAAAGTTTGGCCAAAAAAACTTCAAATTATCTATCTTTTTAGCGCTATTAATCGATTTAAGCTCAGGTATACCAATCTCTTCACTTTAATATGATGAAACCCTAGTTTATACAAATAATCAATTGTGTTGATTTTGCTGTCTTTTTTTAATTTTTGCTAACTAAACAGATATGGATAATTGGAATATCCCCGGTGATCTGTTGGTGCAATATGCTGAACAATGAGAAGCTGAATCTGAAGTCTTTCCCGAAACCTAGTTGGAAACACAATTTAAAACAGCCGATGCTAATGCTGAGACTGCTGTTGTTCCTGAAACTCAATTTGAAATAGTTGTTGACAACATTGACGTTGGAGATCTTAATTTGGAGAGCGATTTTCGCGCAACTCCTACAAACCAACGTCCTTGGCCATCACTTGCAAACGATTACAATTTCGGAGATCCATCTTGGCCTACTTGTTATTGTGGACATAAGTGTTATTAGCTTGTTGCTAAGAAAGGAAGAGTGGCCGGGCGTCGTTATTTTGGCTGTCCAGAGCATTAAGGTGAAGTCTTGAACAAATATGGTGTACCTTGTTGTCAATATGTAGAGTGGGTTGACCATGTGATGTGCGTTAGAGGAGCTAGTTATGCCCGAGATGCAAAGGAAAGTTGAAGGATTGGAGGCCATCATCAGGCTATGGGAAGCCAAAATTCGTTTGAAGGCCGAAAATAGTAGTCTACATGGTTTCACAATAGACGGAAGCAATGCATCGCTTGGGTTGATCTTTTCCTTGTTTGTTTTATTTTCTAGTTGTATTTCTCGAAATTAGTCGTTTGTATTTCGTATGTTTCTTGTTTGTTGTATTACTTAGCTATTGTATGACCGTGATTGATGTACGACATTGTTGTTTAAAATGAATTATGCATATTACTTAATGCTAATTAATTGTGATATTCATGTACTAATTATGGAATATGTATGCGTATAAAATAAGATGCAATCCAATAACATAACAACTCACATTAAAGTTTCATATTACAGACTTTCTCAATTTCAAAGCTACATAAGAACTAAAAATAAAAGTGAACTAGAATAAATGAGCTATTGTTTTATGCACGTTCTTCTCTTTTGACCCAAGTTACCACATTGGTTACATCTGTCTTGTCGTTCGCCCATGACTCCTCTTATTCTGGTTGACCTTGGTCTTCCGGTATTTCTACGCGTAGGTGACGGCTGTATAATAGGACCGTCATGTACATCCCAATATCTGCTATCCGGAACTGGATGGGAAAAAGGTGAATAAATCTGTCTATAGCTATCTGTCCTAAAACATAGCGAAATAAGATCGTGAAAAGATCGATTTGCTCCGTCTCTACAACGTGCACATGCAGCCAAAACATGAAGACAAGGAAAGTGGGTTAGAACAGAATATTACAAGAACAACTGCAATTTTCATTTGTAATATTTACCGTATAGTTGCATGCGTTTGTGTCTGTTACTTGGCACTCCGACATGCTTAACCTTTTAGTGCTCATATTTCGTGCCTTTTCTGCATGTTTTTCCACCATTTTCTCATAAGTTGGTGTTAGTGCAGGAGTGTACAGTACTCCATCTGTGCGTCTTCTGTAGAAGTAACTGTTGACTAAGGCCATTCGGTATATGCTGACTAAGGCCAAATTGTCTCATCACTCTATCCGGATAAAGTATAGCAACTTTGCAAGCATATAATGGAAATCCTTGCAAGCTATGATTGTTGCTCTTCCAAGCATATCTGCGGAAGATCGTCTAACACATCATTCGTATAAGGCATCCACTCAACCTGATGTTCCTCCATGACATCCAACTCATTGCGATATAATGTTGGATGACAGGATGGATTATCTCTCCAATGTCTGTCTAACGTCCATCTACATACAGCAAAAATAATTTGCAGTTCGAGTTATTTACTAAAACTTATAATTCCAATAGAAATTAATAAGGAATTATACCTTGCGCCATATGGTGATCCCTGTATATCGCCGACACGTACATTTGGATGACCAACGGAAATATGTGTCCACGTCCAAACATATACAATACCAATGTTTAATAAAAGTTCGTAGACAAGTGAATAATTAAATACGTAAACAACATCATATCTGAAGAAAAGTTAAACAACCAGCTAAAGCATTCGACTTTTTAAGCGCTACGTTGTATAACTCTTTATACTGCACATAAAACCGCACTAACCCATGAAAATTCTCCAATGGTATTGAAGTCCTCTAGAAGGTATACCATTTAATGCTCACTCGACCCTTTGTAATTTGTATGGTTCGGAAAAAGCGTAGAAGCTACAAGAAGCAATATTACAGCTCGTGTGTATTGTTCTATTTCCTCTACTGAACTATCAAGAGTAATCTCTCAGGAGGTTATGAACTCATGAATCCATGATACTTTCGACTCCCTTCCATGTACAATTGCTTCACTAGGTGGAGTTTGACCAAGTAATTGAATGCAAATATTTGGTACATCAACATTACCAGAATATGCAACGACGGTGCCATCAATAGGAAGACCTAGCAAAATAGTTACGTCTTGTAATGTAATTGTCATTTCACCGACGGAGAAATGAAACGTGCTAGTCTCTGGCCTCCATCTAGCACATAATGCTGTGAGCAAAGACCTATCAAATCCGATATACTTTATCTGCATAAAAAAACCAAAATCCAGCCTGTTGAAGTAACTGCTGCGCTCGAATATTCTGGACCCTCTCCATTAGCTGTTCAAAACTTTGTGAATGGTCCAAACAATCTATAGTTTTTGTATTTTACGTTAACAAAGTAAATCTCATTTTTAGCTAAAAAAGATGCACATTTAAACAAAAATCATTACAACCCTACCCTCATCGTTTCTTCAGAGTTGGTACGATGCTCATGTTGTGAGTATAAAACGCTATTATCAACAGGTCCGCTCTCCGCTTCTACAAATTAATCCACAAATGAAATGTATTTTTAGCTCAATGTAAATCTAAAATAAATTCAAAGTGAAACTTAAGTTAAGATCATTTACAACAAGTTATTTAATAGTGTATAGTGCAATTATAAACAAAATTGGAAGCAAATACAAGCAAAGTTCTAAAATTAGGGTTTTAGAAATTACCAAATTCATGGATTGTAGAAGAAGACCCGGCTTCCATTGGTTGTAAATTTGTATTATGTGAACAACGATGAAGAAATTGATTATTTTTGGATGAATTTGAATACAAATTAGATTATTTGGAGTTTGAGCTAGTTGGATTTGGCCATTTTTCTAAGTGGAGGAATGTTTTGATAAAGTGAAGAAGGTAACGGGAAAGGAAAGAAGGCTGCTGTAATTAACACAGCAGCAGTTTTGGGCGCAACTAATAGTTGCGCCCATATAAAAAAAATCCGGACTTGCGCAACTATTACTTGCTCCCCAGGGAAAAAAAATTCAGCCACTTAGCGCAACTAAGAGACGCGCCATGTCAAAAAAACAATGGAAAAACCATGCGAAACTTGCAGTTGCGCAACGTAAAATTTTATAAAATATGTTTTGGGTGCAACTCACCCTATCGTAGCAGTTAACAAACTGCTGACTTGGCTGCTGACTGTGCCCAAACCAACTTGTTTGGTAATAAGTTTGAAAATTAGCCTCAAACGCGAAATAGTTTCGAAGTCCAGTCCACTTCGAAAATTTGTCCAAATATTAATTTCAGGCGATTTTGTCTCAATAATTGCTTCCAAACTCGTCCAAATCCATGATATTGGAGCAGTTAATACTAAAATTTCATGCAAAATGCATGAGTTCATGAAAAACCCTTAGCTTATTTTAATCCTCGCCTATACGATTATCCATGGTTTATGTTTACTGTCTAGTAACCACCTAATGATTTTTATAGCCTTGCGAAGGAGTGAAAATTATTATATTGTTAGAAAATTCAAAAAACATAATGAATTATACTAAAAAAGGAATTTCTTTCTTTTCAAGGGGTGACATTTCATTTTGAGGTTTTTGAGTTTTGTTTTTATTCAAAACATTAACCTCAACTTGTAGAGGTTTAGTTCAACATTGTCTTTTTTGAGGTTCTAAAATTATTTTTGATCAATGACAAAAATGAAACATGTTCATTGTCGGAAGAAGCAACTGTAGTAGGAATCAAAGATGATGATTCGTTCTTAAAGACAATATCCTTTCATTTCTTCTTCAAACTCAGCATCCTAAAAAATATATTAGCATATCTAGTCCCAAAATTTATAAGCATATGGTCATAAAATTTGCATGTCACAAATTGTTTAGAATGATTAATTCAATCGAATATTAATCAAATTATCGCATATGTATCATCAAACATGGATCGTGTTTAGAATGATTAGTTCAATCGAATGTTAGTTGTTAACTTTCCGATTAGTATTCAAATGAATTACGTATATACAAGTATCAAACATCTTCATAAGTAATTAAAACAAGGTGTCATTTTTATGGTGTATGTGCTTCAATTATTGCACTTGAAATGTATGATAAGCATAATTAATTTGCAAAGAGACCATAAATATTTGAGAATTTAACCTTTTTTTATCGAAAGACTAATTTCACTAAAGTTACTAATTAATTCGATCGTAAACAATTATATATTCTTTTCGTGAACACTGGATATTGGTAACTATACCGTGGAAGTCAAGAATTTAGATAGATTGAAATAACCTTTGGAATAAATCCATCAAACCGCTGAATAAACATATGACTGCAACATTATTTGCAGTAAGTTTGACATGAAAAATAAATGTATCGTGTTGTAGTATGGTCAAATTTGTGGCTTCCCTAAGGCAAATGAATTTGAGTGCCAAGTGGTGAATTGTGTGGTCTATCAATTAAAGCAAAGCAATATGCTGAGTCCAATAACGTTGGTCATATGACTTGGTTACTTAAAAGCGTTGCGCAAATAGCTTTAGATATTAGTTATGTTTTAGTTTCATTTCAGTACATATAAAAAATGCCTCATAATAGTTTTTGTTAAAAAACTACGGATCTTATGATATGGCTAGTGTGTAGCGTGTAAGTATATGTAACTAAGTTTATAGCTAAGCGGAGTAAATAATAAGTAAAATTAGAAAATAAATGATCATACCAGAATTTTACACTGATTCGGATCTTTTGTCCTACATTATGCAGTTTAAGCCCCGTAAGATTATCGTTATAGTCCGTAGCATTCTTCCACTGCTATGTTTCAGTTTAACGCCAGTGAACAATAGACCCGTTTTGAGCCGTGCTATTTACCGCTACACCCGCTAAATCTAGGCTTTTCAACACCCGCTTTAATAATACTAATATATAGAGATTGATTTGACTAGTTATCTTTTAAAACAAATTAAACAAGTTAATGTAAATAGCTAAGTTTATGGCATGAGTGCTCAATATAAGTTACAAATCTATTAAAGTCACCAAATCTAGTGTGCATAATCATTATATCATTTGGTTTTGTTGTACAAGATTAAACATTAATAGTTCCTTATACACAAATGATGTGCGAATGATAATATATTAACTTAAAATATTTTGTTTTATATTTAATGAACCTTTTTGCACATCCGCTATATCCGTGCTAGATCCCCGCTTCATGTTTTTTGTGCCTTCACCGATATAGAACCCCACCGATATAAAACCGCTAAGCGCTTTAACTGTACATACTTCTACGTACAGTCTCGAAGCTCTCATTCAAAATTTCCTTTCATAACAAAAAACCTCACTTTACTAAGAGGAATGGGCTTGCAACGAGTTTCTTGAGTATACAAGAATGTGTTCTTCCAACACATTTGGGCTACTAGTACAAATCCTCCTATAATCTTCTTGATGATATGGAAAGTGTAATTCATGATTATGGAAATGAAACAAGTATTGAATGTGATTGTTTGCAATAGAGCACTTGAGAATAGCAAGAGATCAAGATTAAAATAGAAATAAGAAAGAAAGTAAGTTGTTCTAAGTTGATCTCGATGTTAATTTATAGGTTTCGAAAAGTTACGTTGAGGACACATCATCTTTCATAAATGGTTGTTTCTTTTCAAGTTCGTATGTTTGAAAGATTGCAGCTTTTAGATGTGTCTTTTTAGAAAATATGGCTGTTAGGATGTATTTAGTCAACTAAGCAAGAGGGGTTAGTCTGCTGAATAAGAAGGTTCGTGCCAATATTTGAATTTAAAAATCAATGGGAAAAGTAAATATCACATGTTTAATCGACTAAGACACGTTCACAGTTGACTAAGGTCAGTCGACTCTTAAGTTAATCGACTAACCTAGTTAAAATTTGTTTTTGTAAATAAAATATGAGGAATGAACTCTTGATGCTCTTTTGGAACTTAAGTTCATGCAAATGCAGGTGAATGCGAGTGTGTACAGTCTACCAAGGAGATTGTATAAGACTCAAATACATACTCATATTGATAACTATATTCTTGATACGTGAAGTACAAGTACTTGAAAATCCATTATTAACTTGAGTCTTCGATTTCCTTCGAATTTTCCTGCATAACTTCAAGTTCGTGATACGTAATAACATAAACAAAAGCACGTAAAAAAAGAGGATAAAAGCACACATACCAACCACTTCAAATTAAAATTATGAATTTGAACTAGATGGCGAAGGTGAATGAGAGCATGAAGAAAGCTTCTTCCATATTTTGCCAAGGAAGGAGATCGGTGTATACTTGTTCACGCACTTCGTATCGGTCTTGGGCTTATCACATGTGATTAGTGCAACTTCAAATGTTTTTGACTCTAGCTTACTTGGACTTGGCTTCACTTCACATTTGACCAGAGCGTCAAAACATAGGTTCGAACAAAAGTGTTAGGACTTAGCACATATCTGGGTCGACCCCATCGGATCGGTGCCGATCCAAACCGCATTGGATTAGGTTGATCCGGAGTTTTCCCTTCTGGAACTGGTCTTTTGGAGATTCTGTTTTCTTTCTTCTTCTTCTGGCCGATCTGAGCTCTGTAGCGGCTATACATACACCATGACTTGGACGTTTTTGGGGATCTTCTGGCATTCATACGCAGGGATTCTGCCATTGTCAAAACTCAATCTCATCTACTCTACATTTCTGTAATCCAAACGGACTGTAATTGTAATCATGCCGTATAAACAAGTGATTACCCCAAAGTTCATAGTGGATGTAGACGCATTTGCCGAACCACTATAAATCTCTATGTCTTTTTGTTTTTACGCACTGGATTTATATTGCTATTCTATGATTGCTTTTTGGATTTGGATGTTGGCATTCGGTCGACCAAATCGAGCGTCAACAGTCGACCAAATCCAACTTCTATATATAAAACATGAAGAATGAACTTGTGACGCTATTTGAAACTTAAGTGTATGAAAATGTAGGTGAATGTGAGTGTGTATTGTCTACTAAGGAGATTGTACAAGTAATTTCTAAGATTTGAATACATAACTTGTATTGGTAACGATCTCCTTGATACGCGAAGCACCTGTAAATCCATCATTAGCTTGAGTTGTCGATATTCCTTCGAATTTTCTTGTACACCAACAACTAATATACATAAATTATATATATATATATATACATATATTAATATATATATATATAATATATACACACACATATATATATATACACATATATATATGTATATACATATACATATATATATATATATATATATATATATATATAGTTCTCATTATTAAAACACTGAAATCTAAAGCTTTAATAGTTTTATTGGAAATCATGACCTAATAAACATCTCTTGAACCCTCGTTTACCCTGTACTCAAATTTGGATACACACACACACACACACACACACACACACACACACACACACACACACACACACACACACACGAGAAAAGCGTTCATGATCACCCCAAACAGTGGAGCATCCTAATTACCCTCTGATTTCCACTACAAACCCTGAATTAAATCGTGGTGGTAAGTTAATTCTCCTTTCTTATTTGGAATGCTGACCATTGTATACTAAATCGTGGTAAGTTAATTATTTAGAATGCTCACCGTTGTATACAAAATATGGTAAATTAAATCATAAATAGGATTATTAATATGAGACAAGCTGTAGCAAATAATTGATTTGAAATGAAATTACTTTTATATTTCTGATAAAGATTACCTTGTGACCTTTAGAATCCACAGAAGTCGCATAGAATATTACCATTCAACTTATATTGATTGATTATAACATTTCCTGAACATTTATTGTTCCAAAAGCTTGTGCTTCCTCCTAAGCAAAGAATGAAAGGAAGATGAGATTAAGCTAAAAAAAACCTTTAATGCTTGTATTTATTCACTATAACTTGACAATAATTATTTAACAAGCACATAAGAAGAAAGTAGTGTTGAACAAATCTCCTTGAATCCATATATAATGTTTAAAACTATATACTTCAGTATTTTAATTTATTTCACATATCATAAAATTAGAATTTTGCCAACAAGATCAATTATTGGTGGGTTTGATACCACTTGCAATGAATTTGATATATTTTAGAATAATTAAAAATCAAAATTTAGATACAAACAAATAACCTGTTTTGATCCCATCAAGAAAAATACAATAGAGATAAAAATAATGGTGGAAGCCATGCCTAAATTCGTTATTGGCAATTGAAAGGGACAAACCCCTTATTTATAATGCTGATATTCTATAGTTTGGCCCTTCAACAAATTTGAAATCCTCGGTATCGTACACTTTATGTATATGACTTTTGTGTTAGGTGTGGCTCACATTGTGAGTGCATGAGTTGAACAAATAAGTTCCACACATCACAAGAGATATGACTCATAACGTAGTATATTTGAGGGATTGGTGGCACATAACAATGTGAATTTTTTTTGTTACAAGTGTTGTCAAGACCATGTATGTGCTCCGTCAAGAAGGCGATGAAAGAGATGTTCTATCAGGATACGAGAATGTGTTGGAGTGCCGACAATTTGCACCCTTCAACCTTTAATCTTTATCTCTAAATTGATCACTTTAGTTAGACTTAGTCAATGAACCTAGCATCACGCATTTTAAAATTTTATGTGTGTCCCCACATGTTTATTTTTTCCAACAATTAAGCACTAGTTCTTGTGAATGTTATTACTTTTTCATAGAACAAACAATGGAGATATAAAGAATCAATATATAGTACATATTACCTGTACTGCACGATGATTTCCATGTCATTGTCATTAGACGAAGGTTGGACAACCTAGGTTTAATCATTTAAACCCTGGGTTAACCATTTTAAACCTAGCAAGTGGAAAGTACGGTGGGTTCTACTAGGGCAAGTCCAAATCTTTTGACTTCATAATTTTACAGTTAGTCTATAAGTTCCATAAAGAGGACAAATGACTTCTTTAATTTTACAAACTACAGCCTGTGAGCACAAAATACCTAATTATACGTAATATTAAGCACACATAATGTTAATATAGTACATGTTCCATTTTATCAAGCCAGTATTCTTGTAACTGCAGCTAAAGAATGATGCTGACTTCTTATACTTGTTGGCTGATGCTACTGCTATAGCGGTATGATTTTTCTGCAATTTCCATAAAGTTACATATATATATATATATATATATATATATATATATATACACATACACACACAAATATATACATACATACATATGTATGGTTGAAGTCTCATGTTGTATATTGCACAGTTTCAATATGGAAATCCAGATATCCTTTGCTCACCACTTATTGATGCAAAGAAAAATGGAAAGAATCTAGTGGTAAGTGTGATGATATGAATTTTGGAAATAAGTATGTATTAAATACATTATTCCAGAAAGTGTTTGCACGTATACGATTAATTAGTTACCAGATTGTATATACTGGAGTTCCTCAAATGGATGTTTTTTATTCTGTATAAATGGAATATATATATTATTCGGTTTTGTTTAGTGCAACAAGTATGTTGAAATATATTCATGATGGCCATGTCTGTACATAGGAAACGTATGCGGACTACGTGAGAAATTACTATCTTGGTAGTTTTGGGACACCGGTTCAAACTTATGATCAGCAACATCTTAAGAACACAACGACAAGCAAAGATAATGGTAAATAACTATTGATCTTGAAAGCTATTGTGACCATGTATAATTTATTTGGTTTTATATTTGAAATATATAAGGCGATAGGTTATGGTGGTTTCAAGTTTGCTCCGAGGTTGCATATTTTCAAGTGGCACCAAAAAATGATAGCATCCGATCTTCAAAGATTGATTCAAAGTACCGTATTTAGTATCTATGTTATGATGTTCGTATTTCTTGTTTATATGCATTGATATTATTGAATTACAGATATCACTTGGACCTTTGTAAAAATATTTTTGGAGAAGTCTATCCTGATGTGTATGTGACCAACATTTACTATGGAGGAACAAGAATAGCAGGTTAGCACATTTCTTTGATTTTTTGGTTTTTTTTTTTTTTTTTTGAAACAAAATAAGAAAGGAAAAAGATGTTGAAAATTTTATATCCGTCCGCACGTCTCATCATGGGGGCAACATAGTGTTCGACCAATTTCTTTTTAACACAAAAAATCCATTGTTACATGCGATCAAACTCATATATATACCACTCCAATTTCAGTTCTCTCTCTCTCTCTCTCTTTTTTTTTAATAACAATGCGATAGTATTCTTCTTTCGAGTATGCACTCATTGCCCGCATACAATGTGAGACACCCCAACAATTGATGCATCTTCTTAGCGTTGTCAACAGCTATAATGTCTTTGAGATAGTTTACCCATCTTCTTTCAAGTACATCAACCAATTTTAACATTTCAGCTATGATTCATTACATTTTTCTATTTGCAAAAGAAAACATGAGCGTAAGTTGTATGTTCTTAAGTTTGTTCGTCGAATTGGAGATTTCTACATATTTACGTTCTTAATTTTAATTGACTGCTGCCATCGTATATGTAGGTTCCAGGATTATTTTCACTAATGGTTCACAAGATCCGTGGCGCCATGCTTCAAAGCAAAAATCCTCCAAAGATAGTGAGTTTTAATTATTTACTTTGATGGTTCGTTTGATGCCTTACACATACATTTATCTTACCCCTAACTTTTTTTTTTTTAATTGAGTACTTTATATTAAAGTTTAAGTAGTAACATAATACATGACAATGGGGTCGGACCGAAGCTTTAACCAGCCGAGATAATGATGCTTGTCTTAACAATGATTTCTTTGATGTGATAGTTGAACACTGATTTGTTTGCATGAATACACTTTTCATGATGAGCATGCATTAGTGGGAGAGTCAAAATGTAACTAGTAATAAGCCATTATTCTCAACAAGGTTTTCAAGATGGGATTTAAATCGTAAATTTTATATTTTAAATCGAAACGGATTTTAAATTGTAAGTCGTAGATTCAAAATATTGTTATTTAAGGGTTTCATACAAACTTCAACTTTGATTTGGATGTTTGAGCTTTTACAGTTAAATTTAAAACTCAATTTTTTCCTCCAATTTCATTTTTATTTTGTTTTAAAAGTATTATCAAGGGAGTTGTGAATCTAAATAAGTATATTATATAGGGTAGTAGATTGTGCATTTTTATTGTGAATCGTAAAGGGAGAGATTCAATTTGGATCGGGATTCAAATCGTAAGATTTGAAGATTTTTGACAACATTGCCTCAAGAATTCATCAGTAACAGAACTGGTTGGATGTTTCTATTAATTTATCTCTACTTCAGTACACCAAAATGAAAATATTTTTGATATACGGTCAACACAAACCCTTATGTCTGACACATACTCTCTCGCTTACTTTTTGAAATGATTTCAGTTCCTTCATACATTGTTATCGTTGTTGATAGAAACTTTTTGAAATGATTTCAGTGCCTTCATACATTGTTGAATGCGGTAACTGTGGTCACGGTAGCGACCTAAGAGGATGTCCTCAGGCTCCTTTAGTCATTGAAGGTATGTAAATATTGTAGGTAGATGACAATTTTGGATTGTAATGAAATGGAGTGATTTTATGGTATTAATTGTTCTTCAACTGTTTTGGAATAATAGAATATTAGGGTCTGTTCGGTTTGGAAAAAAGGGAATTTGAGTTTTGTTTTTTCTAAAGGTATTCAAAATGGCGTGAAATAAGAGGGACATCATTGGATGGAGGAGTGGACAATGTTGAGAGAGGAAGAAAGAAGAGGAAGGGGAACGACGGAAATAATAATAAAAAAGTCATTTTCAATTTTATATGTTAATATCCTATGAAAATCCAACACTGAAAATTACAAACCAAACAGTCCCTTAAGTTTCAGGTGAGATCCAACCAGAGCTGTGCTCTTTATTATAGATTATAATCTTGTTTAAAACTATGGTTTTGTTTACTTCCCTTTCCATTTCTCAATTATTACATTCTCGGTTATATAGCATGTTGTCACTTGCAACGAAATGAAAATGTAGGTAATGCTGAAAACTGCACTTCTGCTGAAGCGGTACACAATGTGAGACAGAAGATTATAGAGAACGTTGACTTGTGGCTTTCAGAGTGTCAATCTGGTATGAGCTCAGTCAGTGTTTGTTATCTCAACTTGCAGCAAATAAACACTTTAGTAGTAATAGTTTAGTAGTTTAGAATGAAGTAAACTAATAAAATTGGATCCTTAGTGAAAAAAAAAGTGCATTGAAGTATAAGCGAGTTCTTAATACATTATAAAATCATATATTAAGTATCAAATTCTAATTGTAAACAAGCAAATATACATTTTCATTGGCTTCTTTTATTATTCATTAAACCGTGCTTTCTCTGTTTCTCAGAACGTGATGACGACGACCTTCCTGATTCAATCCTCACAACAAGAAGGATGAGTTATACTATGTAAATTTCGTCCAAATCGCGGACTCCTTGTAATGTCCTATTACAATGTATCATAATGCGCATCATTCTACGACCATAATCATATAACTATTGTTCTTTTATATATCGAGTCTTTTCTCATATATGAAAATTTACTGAATGATGCTCTTTTCCTCCTGGTTATTTTATACCATTTTGAATTATGTGTATTTACTGACACACTTGGGCATTGTTGGATATAGCGCATTGGTCATCCACAATTCTTTGAACTTACCCTGGAGTAAGACCAGTTATGGATATAGATTCCTTAACATTGATAAAATGAAGCTTAGAAAGAAAAAAGAAAAAAAAAGGTTAATAAATCACAAGAAAATGGATTTATAGAGTTGTGCATTACCTAAGTTCAATGGAAAACCTACACTGCTGAATTGATTGCTATGAACAGTTGTCTTTCTTGCCTTGCGCTAGGAGAAATTATTCGATGTGAATGCCCTATGCCGATCCTTGGAAATTTTGTGATGGTTGTGTGTAATTTAATCAATACCGTTGGTTGTTATAATGTATGCAGATGATGTACACAACATGCAATATCACGTGGCTAATATAAAAATGTGTTCTGCGACTTAACTTTTTTGTAATACAACAATTAATGTGTTGGTGATACGTGTTATTATGTTTCTTATTAAACGGGCCAGGCTAATTAGAAGCACGGTGTGAATAAACCATCCATCGTTTTATGATTTTTCGATCTCACAACTTGTTTTCTAATGTAATTACGACGGTGAGCGCTTTTTTCTCAAAAGAATACAACATATATATCAAAATTGAATAAAAACGTCCTTTTTTTCAAGGCTCACAAAAACAGACCACCTTAGCAGAACGCTGAGGCGTCTGGATAACGAAATGCAAAACCAATATACAAACAACCTGTAACAAAACCTTAAAGCCAATAAGTACAAGGGGAATCTAATCAGCTTGTACAGCCCAAAGAATCACAAAAAAGGCTGGGCACGAACAACAACGCCAAAAGAGATCCGGAAAGATACTCGCCACCCACAACTATACGGAACAAAATAGAAAGCTCAACAACTCCACTATAGCACTGACAGTCTATATCCCATAGAGTTTGCCAAGCCGACCAGCTTCACAACCTAAGGACCCATCCACTGGATCAACACAGCAATATCAATTAGAAATCGAGTCTCTCTCATTCTTGAACAACGATCTCAACTAATACCTAAAAAAAAGAAGTAAAACTCACCCCCACACTCTTACGGGGTCGAGATGCACGAGTGACAGAGAAAATACAGGCCAATAAAGATGATAGTGCTTCTGGATGTCTTTGAAGGGCATACCCCCTGAAAGCGAAATAAACATCATCGGAAACCTTCCGATTAATATTTGTTTCACTAAAAGGAGACTCATAAAAAACAATCTTGTTCATGGTACACCAAAGGTGCCAACAGATGAGGCAAGGGATGAGTCTAAACATGATTGATCTAAGGACCTTTCTCAAACCCCTTGCCCACCGATCGCAAAGAAGAGAGAGCAAAGATAAGTGAACTCTCTAGAGACCAACCAAACCTTTGAAAGAAGCCCAAACAGAACGACCACACTCACTTTCTAAAAATAAGTGAGCGGTCGACTCCATCGAACCAATCCGGCAGCAACTACAACGAGACACAAAGGGGATGCTGATCTCCATAAAATTAGCATCCAAAGTGAGACCGCCATGGAAGATTTTTCACATAAGAACGGAAACCTTGGGAAGAATGCAGGGGTCCTACAGATCCATGGTGTAATACCCCACACTTTTCTGAGTCCAAATTTCGACAAAAATCGAAACTCGAACACATCAAGCATGGAGCGTGTAAATATGGTACCTGCAAATAAATGAGCATAGGCATAATCAGAGTATGATAAACTAACTCACAGCGGAAACAAAACAAGTTAGACTATTTTTAACTCAAGCAACTACCTTATAAGAAAAGTCACCATCGTCAATACCGAGCATGAGAGAGAATGAGAACCGAAAACCAAACTAAAACACCTATGAGAACCCGATCTTATGTAGAGAACCTAGGAAGTTGTAATGAGGGGGGTCAAAATAACAAGATTCTGGTGAACAGGAAAAGTACAACATAGATTACAATACACAGATGTATTCCGTTCGGTTCAACCAAAGATATATGCCTACCAAGGCTAGTAATTCTAACCTAACCTTGTAAACATTTTTGCACGACTCTAACTACCCTTTCCATGGTAGTATTCCCAATAAAATACGAAACCGAGATAAAACGTTTACGCATATATTTATGAAGCCTTTAAACCATAACTTAACTGATTATTAAATCGGGAGTGAACTCCTAATTACAGAGTTTACTTGTTCACACAAACATCCTTTCACAATCGAATGATAGATAGGGTGAATTCTCCTGATCGCTTAAGATCCTAGGCGGACCTGTTGGTCACTCAATACCCCTCAATGATTTACTCAACGCTGATATAAACTAGATGACACTAGCTATGGGGCTCTACTAGTTAATGCTTTCGTTATTCATGCATATAAACCCATACCCCGTGTAAGGTGAGAGATGTTGCTCCACTTTACCATCTAGCTGACATTATTGGATAATCTTCTTAGTCGCTTAATACTTCCCATATGATAGGTAGTCCTATGGAATGACCACATCGATATTTTTAAAATTCCAGGTTTGGTGGGCCTCACATACACCATTTAAGACCCCTAGGCCGGAAGACCTAGTCTTAGGTGGACTTCTCGGCCCAAGCCACTTAAGACCCAAGGAAGCAGACTATACACGAAGATTATTGAGTTTGTACTCAGTTAGCCTTTAATGCTTCTATTTATGGGAGGTGGGCTACCTGATCGCTTACTACCTTTTTATAGGTGGATATGACCACTTAAGACCTTAATCCCAAAGCAGTCTACATTATTGAGTTATTATCGTTTAGTTTCTCTTAACGGAAATACCTTTCATATATAAACCAATTATCGTCATGGGCTACTATGGTAAATAATAACTAACATTATTTACCTACAAAGTCCATTCTTTATTTTCTAGATTTACTAGTATAAAATAGGGGAAGTTATATCCTCCTTATCGTACGGTATTTATTTAATTGTTTTCCTAATTGGACTTAGTATTTAAATCAGCAATTAATATCCATAATCCCCTTTTTATTTCATTTATTTTGTTCCATAGGGTTATTGCCATTTATGATCATAACAATCATATTTTCCCAAGGCAACAATTAATCTTTAAATACCTTTTATTCTCATTGATTACAATTAATGTCACTTATGAACCTAACGACCATAATTTCCTAAGACATTAGTTATCCTTAATTATCATTTCTGAAATATCTATTTGTTGTACCCCAACAGACATTACTAATTTATTCAGTTATTTATTGTTTTTTGTTGTTGTTGTTGTTGTTGTTGTGTGTGTGTGTGTGTGTATGCACCAGATGCCTCACATTAAGCCGACCACTTGTGGATGTTGGATTTGCGGGGCGGTTCCGGACAGACTTCTACCACAAGTTGAGCTTAACCTCGTGTCTTAGTGTGGTTATAATTGAATTTCCTAATTGGTGTTTACAACATTAATCCTAACCAATTTAGAAATTGTAACCGTTAGGCTTAATTACCAAATTTAATTTATTTCCCCCCATATCAATTATGGTTACAATAGTTAATTATTTATTTATGGCACTATTTATAGCAATCAATTATACTAATTGTTAAATTAGTCACCATATGTGCAGTTAACATAGTTATTTTTTTTATTATTAGCGTTAAGTTTAATAATTTGGTTCAACTAATAACTAAACATTCCTTTTGTATTCAATCTTGAAATAAGGTTCTAAATCTTACAAAAAGATTGTCAACTGCACTTATTGTAAATCATGCCTGAATATTGGAATAAACATACTTCAAACCACAAAAAAAATATTTATGTATATTTTGGAATAGTTGATGTAAACTACACACAAATACATATATTTATATTTATGCGTGAAGTTACACAACTTTTCTCTTTTTCACTATTTGACATATTTCTTATTGATTTCAAATAATGTCTTTTTATTTAGAGAGGACAAAAGGCATAACTTACAATAACTAAGTTAAACCTCAACAAAATTGAGCACAAATAGGTTTATGTCTTTCTAATTAAAATTACATAATTTGCTATTTAATACTGAAACTACATATTCGGAATAAAACTACATTTTAGCGACGTTTATGGGACTGATTTCTAGATCTACAGTGTTTTGCAATAAGCACAAAATATTTTTGAACACAATTGTAGGCAACGGTTTTAAATTAAATAACCCTACAAATTATAATATTACTTAAGCCACAAATTCATACTTTCAGGTTTTTGACAACATCTATAAAAAGATCTGGTGGGCACCATTTTAGATCTAACAATACTATGAACAAATTTGATAAATGTTTGGCATAGATTTAAGATCTAATACAAATGAGATAATAAGTTATTGTAATTTTTGTATATAAATTTCCCACTCACTTGAAAGCATCCAAGTTTGAAATCTGAATAATCTTTTAGGCCTACAGTTTCCAAATTCTTACAGATCCACAATTATTCTGAAAAGGGGATACTTTCAGAACTGTAGATTTGCAAGAAAATAAGAAAAGAGGGAAGAATCTGATGAAGAATAGCTCAGACATCAATTCATATCCTTTTCCACTTGAGTTTGATAATCCCTTTCAAATCTATATGATTTTCGTTTGATTGATTGTATATGAATATATTTTTAATTCAGAAATTGATTTAAAGAGAAAAAGAAATGTTCACTTCTGCCTATAGATTTGTGTGCAAAAGAATGAGGCCTTACCCCTTTATTTCTAGGAGTGGAATTGATCATGAACCGTTAGATTTGATTAAATAAACATCCGTCCATTTATATAATAATTTATATATAACTATACCTTCCAACCCTAGCCGTCACTGGGCGCTTCAGGCACAAAGTGGTCGACACCCTTATACTAGGCAGTCGACCTCCCATGTGTTGAATTTCTTAGTGAACTTGAGAATAAAACATAATATATATATATATATATTATTTATTATACTTATTTATTTCCACCCTTTTTCGTATTTCGTCCGTAACTTTTTCATACGGACTCCATTCACGAAACTCCTAACATGAAAGTTGACCAGAACTCCGAGGCAGACACAAAGGTTAAAGTTTCATAGTAAAATTCCATTATGTGCAGAAATTCCTATTTTTAAAGTCTAATTCAATAACTAATTTATTAATTATCAAAATTCTGGGTTGTTACATATGGACTTAGCATGAACAAAACAACTCTTCAAAGCGTTAACCAGTTGACCTGAGCAACATTCATAAATGTCAAGAAAAGAAATAAGACTACGGATATATCAACGGTACCCGTTGGTGAAGATAATGATGTCATTGGAAAATGACAATGAAAAGATCACGGGACAATCGCTCGTAACACCGAACCGTTGAATCTGCGCTGCAATGGTAAGAGAGTGAATCCCTCTTACGAGAACTTCAGCAGCGATGACGAACATAGTAGGGAGAGGGACCTCCTTGCCGAAGTCCCCTTCTCAATAGAAAAATTCATCTACTCGTTCCGTTAACATGGATGGAAAACCAACATCCTGAAATAAGCCTCCAAACCATGTCAATAAGAGGCTCTGGAAACCCAAAAGATCGAAAACTAGAATGATAAAGAGCTAAGACATATGGTGTTAAGCTTTCGCCATATCTAGATTAATCACCGCATCGGATTCTATGATCTTCCGGTTGATTTAGAAAATTAGTTTTTGGGCGAGAAGGACATTATTAGTGATCAGACGACCCTTTACATAAACCCCTTGAGAGGAGGAAATAACCCGATCAAGAATGGAGGCGAACGTAGAAGCCAAGATATTTGAGATGACCTTGTTCAAGAAGTTATAGAGACTAATCGGACGAAAATCAGAGCAAGACATAGGGTTCTCACACTTAGAGATCAACATAAGATTAGTGGACATCCAACTCTTGCGGGGGAGTAGCACCAGAGAAGAAGAAACGTATCACCTAATAGAAATCATCACTAATGATTACCTAGGCACTCCAATAAAAATCCCCATTGGAACCATCCGTCCTACTCCCACTGTCCTTGCTAAGAGAGAAGACACTCAACCAAATCGCATCCAACTCTGAAGGGCTGCAAAGAGAGTGAGTCTCAGCTAGAAGAACCAGCGAAGGAATAAAAGACAAGAGAGTAGGGTCAAAGATAACTATAGAAGGACTCCCTAGGAAAGACTGAAAATGGGACATGATCATCTCCCCCACATTAGAAGGAGACGTCGACACAGATAGGTCATGTCGAAGGATCTAGCAGATGGCAAGAATATTGTATTTCTTTCTAATGGAAGAGCGTAAAAATTGCGTATTGGAGTTGCCATCAACTATCCACTTTATCCTAGCTTTCTGCCGAAGGAAAGCATTCTTAATGCAAAGTGTTAGCCCACTTTGTGAACTGGGCAACACAAAGTCGAGATGTGAAACATTGAAGAACTTGGAAAGCATTATAGCGGGTCGGATCAGAGAGATGTAGCAGGTCGGATCGGAGAGGCACTGCTGTTCGGATCGGTGAGCTGTTATTATTGGAATCGGAGAGGCACTGCTGTTCGGATCAGGGAGCAACCAACTGCCAGTTGGAGCGGAGGGCTACCTACTACAGAGACAGATCGGAGCGGAGTAAAAATGGATGAAGACTTAGCCTTGGGACAATCCGGATCGGATCGGATACCCCGATCCGAACCCCTCTTGCACGCTGCTCCGATCCGAACCCATATTTCTCATCACTCTCCCCCATGATCGCCTGGTTATTCGGAGCGGTTATGACCAGTTCCTACCCACAACGTCCACTGCTCTGATGCGTTGTCAACACTGAAATCCATCCGAACCCGAAGCTGATGGGATGGAAGACACGTGGTTCCGATCCGGATCGGGTTCTGAGCAAATTTTCACCTATAAATACCCTGTCTGGAGACAATGAAAAGGATCTTTTTTTTTGGCACTTTGAGAGTTCAACCACCTTCATAAACCGAATTCCAGCACTCCCGGATAATCCAAATCGTCTTTCAACATTTGTTTTGAGACAATTGAGTGAATGTATGTGAGTTGTGAGTGAAATTGAGTGAATATCTCATTGTAATTGCAACCATATCATTGAGAATAGTGATTGACAAGTGGACGTAGGCTTTTATTCGCCGAACCACTATAAATTCTGTGTCTCTATTTTACTTTTGATCTTATTTCATTCTGCTTTTAGTCAATTTGGGTGTTAGAACCACTTTTTGGTCTAACATTTTGGTGCTTTCACTGAGAACCATCTGAATTCTTTGTTTTTCGGGATTATCGTTCTACTTTTTGGACCGTCGAGTTCAAAGAAGTTAATCCTCAAGTTTCGACGCTCTTGAATATTTGTTGAATTGATTGTTGAAGAACTATGGCCAAAGGAAAAGGTAAGGAAGTTCAAACTAGTCGAGGAAACGGAGTTGGTGAAGATCAGCAAAATGCAGTTGTGACAAGGTCTCGTGGGCAGAGCTCAGTAGCAGGACGGACTGATACAGGGAATCCGAACCGCACTCAGGGGGAGAGCTCCGATCCGATCCGGGTAGGAGAATCTGAAGCAGTGCATTCCCCCAACCTGAACCGACCCGAGCAGCTCGCCCTACACCGACCCGACCTGGCTTTCCAGCTCCGACCCGAACAGGCTTCCCAGCTCCGACCCGACCCGATTTCCCATCTCCAAACCGACCCGACACTTGGTGATGTTGGAACCTCTACTCGAGCCCCCACAAATGCTCCGATTCCAGCCACCAGGGTCAATGATCAGGTCAATCCATCCGCACCCATTACTCAAGGAGATTTCTCGCGCCTACTTGACATGCTTGAGAGTACTAGAGAGGCTATGAAAATCCACGAGCGTACTAATCTCATGATGCAAGAAAACATGAGACTCATGAGCAGGGAAATCAGCGAACTCCGTAGACAGAGAACCCCATCCCCGGTTCACCACACATCAATGGATCAGTCTTCTTCTTCCTAGGAAGGACGGCCCCGTGAAAGAAGGCCGCTCGAACGACCTCAGAATTTGGAGCAATTGACGTTCGGATCTTTGGGGTCCCGTGAGGATATTGCACGAGCACTAGGAACCAATGATCCAGGCTTGAGAGACCCTAACCATACTAATCCCACTCAGGGGCAGATGCTCCAGCCCCCTCCTCCCGAGATCGACCGGGGGCGTAGGGAACGAAGCAGAGCAGAAGAAGGGCATCTCCTGAACAAGAGCCCAGAAGGAACCCGGATACCAGGGCCAGGGAGCCGGAACGACCCCTAACTAATGCTGATGTACAGGCAATGGTACGCCAGATTATATCCGAAAGCCGAAACTATACCAATGAAGATTATGGCATTGAGCGAAGCCATACTCCTTTCACTGACGACATCCTCAATTTTCAATTTCCCCGACGTTTTAACCTGCCGCAGATGGACAAGTATAATGGGAGAACCGATCCAGGACAACATTTGATGCGATACTCGTGGCTCATGAATGCTGCTGCTGCTCCTGACGCAGTGAAGTGTAAAGCATTCCCGATCTATTGAGAAGATGTGGCGCTGCTATGGTTTACCCGACTTCCCCCTTGTTCGGTATCGAATTACAGGGAATTGAGCGAATGTTTTATGAATCAGTTCCGACTCCACACCCGAAAGTCTAAGAGTGTTATTGAATTATCAAGAATTAAGCAGGCGCCAGGAGAGTCTTTGAGGTCATATCTCGACCGTTTCAACTTAGCTGTGACTGAAGTTAGTGACCCGCATGAGCCCATGATGGCTTTGATGGAAGGAGTCGATCCTGACTCCGAGTTTGGAGATTACCTTTCTGGAAAGACACCCTCCACGAGAGAGTTATTTTATGAAAAGGCCGATATTCATTTAAAACGAGAGGAGGCCAGGGCAAACTGAAAGAGAAAGTCTGAAGTGGCTTCAAAAGAAAATGTTCAGAGTAACGTCGCAGTGAAGCAGTCTGGGGAAAGTTCCGGAAAAGTAGAAGTGAATGTGGGAAACAAGAGTGGAAACGACAATTCTGGAAACGGGAACAACAACAATAACCGTAACGCGAATGGTAACAGAAGAAATAGAAATAGGGGAAGTGATCCTAACAAAAGACCCCGATTCCAGACTTATGAGAATTATACACCGTTGAACGACACTCTGGAGAACATTTATTTGGATACATACAATGTTTTGCAATATAAAAGACCGCCACCTCGCGAATCAACGGAGAAAGAAATGGCAACTGGGAAGTTTTGTTTGTTTCATGGAACTCATGGGCATTCAACCAATGAATGTCGACATTTGAGAGACGTGATTGAGAAGCTGCTGCGCGAAGGGAAACTGGATGAATATATGGTTGCCCCGAGGGACAGGGGGCAAGGAGAGCAGGCTCCAAAACAGATTCATTCTGCTCCCAAGCCTACGGTGCAGCAGAAAGGCAAGGGAATTGTTATCAACTCCATAGTGGGTGGACCCCACCCAGCAATCCGCAGTTTTAGAGCGATGGATCAATATGTAAATGCTGCCAAGCACATAGATGTGAATGAATGTGATGATTTGGAAGATATCGCTCCCATAAAGCAACAGAAGACAATGTTTGACAACGTGGTATTCCGTAGCAGAGATAACACTGGGATCCAGTCACCTACCGATGATCCGTTGGTCATTACTACCACCATTGGGCCGGCCTTGGTTCATAAGGTGTTAGTAGACAACGGAAGCTCTGTTAATATTTTATTTAAAAAGTCATTCGATCAGATGAAGCTTGAATCTGAAGATTTGAAGCCATGCGAAGGTTGGATCCGAGGCTTCAATGGGGCGTCGACAGCCCCAATGGGGTACATAGAATTGCCCGTAACCCTGGGACAAGGAGAACGCCGAAGAGTACGGATGCTTCAGTTCGTTGTGTTGGACGTAGATTCGCCTTATAATGCATTTTTGGGAAGGCCTGCCCTTGCTGAGTTCAGGGCTTGCATCGCCCCTTGGTGTTTATTGCTTAAGTTTCCAACTAAAGCCGGAACTGGAGTAATGAGAGGGGATCAAGTCTCCGGACGGGCCTGCTATGTTGCCGAATTAAAGATGTTGATGAAAGGACTTAACATTGAAAGTAAAGATGCCTCGCCTCCTCCGAAGGAGGGCTCGGCGTAGCAATTAGAGGGATCATCCCCGAAGGAGTTGCCCAAAGGAACGCCTGAAGTCCTGGATCCCAGAAAAGACGAGGAACCAGAGGCTAGAAATGCAACTCCTAATGAAGCGACAGTGGACATTCCTATTGATGAAGCTGATCCAACAAGATTTTTGAAGATTGGATCTCAGTTGGATCCACGTCGGGCCGAAGAACTAACGGACTTCTTGAAGGCAAACCTGGACGTGTTTGCCTGGACCCACGCTGACATGTGTGGGATATCGCCATCCATCATAAGTCACTCACTAAATGTAAACCCGAAACACCCGCCTGTGAAGCAAAAGAGACGTATGCTGGGCCCGGAGAGGTCGGCTGTTCTCAAAGAAGAAGTGGAGAAGTTGAAACAGAACGGATTTATTCGAGATTCGACATATCCCGACTGGATAGCGAATCCCGTCTTAGTAAAGAAGCCGAACGGAAAGTGACGGACTTGCATTGATTTTTCAGATTTGAACAAAGCTTGCCCGAAAGATAGTTTCCCACTTCCCAGGATTGACCAGCTTGTAGATTCGACAGTGGGACATGAACTTCTCTCTTTCATGGATGCATATTCCGGGTACAACCAAATTCCTATGCACGTGCCAGATCAAGAACATACGAGCTTCATTACAAATTTGGGGTTATATTGTTATGTTGTAATGCCATTCGGATTGAAAAACGCCGGAGCCACTTATCAGCGCTTGGTGAACAGAATGTTTTATAATCAAATAGGGAAGACTATGGAAGTTTATGTGGATGATATGCTTGTCAAATCGAAACAGTCCTCCAGCCATACGCAAGACCTGGCAGAAATGTTTGGTATCCTGCGAAAGTATCGGATGAAGTTGAATCCTTTGAAGTGTTCATTTGGAGTGGCATCGGGAAAGTTTCTAGGCTTCATTGTGAGCTCCCGAGGAATTGAAATCAATCCCAGCCAGATAGCAGCGATTAGAAACATTGAAGAGCCAAGAAGAATTAAAGATGTTCACAGTCTTGCAGGGAAAGTAGCCGCGTTGAGTAGATTTATCTCCAAAGCCACAGACAAATGCGTCCCGTTTTTTGATTTGATTAAAAGGGGAAAGAAGAACTTCGAGTGGACTCCGGACTGTGTTGAGGCCTTTCGAAATTTATTGGAACTACTAGAAAAATCGCCGATTTTGTCAAAGCTAGTGGATCACGAAGAATTGTTTGTTTACTTGGCAGTCTCGGCTCACGCTGTTAGCACAGCCTTGGTTCAAGAAGAAGACAAAGTGCAAAGGCCAGTATATTATGTAAGCAAGAAATTGGCAGCGGCAGAACACAACTACCCAAAGATTGAGAAGCTCGCTTACAACCTCCTAATCACATCCCGAAAACTTCGTCACTATTTCCAAGCTCATCCAATAACTATATACACTGACCAGCCTCTGAGGCAGGTGTTGCAGAGACCCGAAGCATCGGGAAGGTTGATCAAATGGAATATAGAATTAAATCAGTTTGATTTAAATTTTCAGCCACGAAGGTCGATCAGTGGGCAAGCTCTGGCAGACTTTATAGCAGAGTTCACTATCCCAGAGGAGGAAGTGATCAATGACAGAGTGGTCAAGTCCGAAGATGAGTTAAAGATAGATTCATGGAAGCTATACACAGATGGAGCCAAAAACGACCGAAGGTCCGGAGCTGGAATCGTCTTAGTTACTCCTGAAGGGCGGTCGTTATATTACGCTCTACGATTAGAATTTTCGGCGACTAACAATGACTCTGAATACGAAGCCCTGATTGCCGGGCTGAAGCTTGCTAAAGACCTCGGAAGAAAAATGTTGGACATATTCTGCGACTCCAAAATCGTTGTTTGCCAAGTGCGAAAGGAATTTGTGGCCCGGGGACCTCGACTCATCGCCTACCTCGGGAAAGTGGAAAAGCTGTTGAGCAACCTGGAGCGGTACAGTATAACGCATATCCCAAGAGCCGAAAACCAGAAGGCAGACAGGCTGGCAAAGCTAGCTAGTTCCGACAATCTAGAAGAAACTGAAATAATTCCAATTGAAACATTGGAACCGCCAAGCTTTGAGTCGATGGAAATTGAGTTCGCTTTCGAAGCAGAACCGGAGAAGGAGTCGTGGATGACCCCAATTAAGAACTTCCTTAAGAGTGGAACACTCCCATCAAAGAAGAGTGAGAAAAGGGCTATAGTTCGCAAGGCTACCAGATATGTCATACAAGATGATACTCTTCATAGGCAAGGATTTTCTATGCCCTTGTTACGATGTATAGCACACGACGACATCAGACGTGTATTAAGAGAAGTACACGAAGGTGAGTGTGGAGATCATACAGGAGGTCAGACTTTAGCGAAAAAGATATTGAGGTATGGATACTTCTAGCCCACAATTAATAAAGATGCAGCTGATTATTCACGACGCTGCGATAAGTGCCAGAGATTCGCCAAAATCCCCAGAGCACCGTCGACCCAACTCAAATCGATGGTGAGTCCTTGGCCTTTTGCCACGTGGGGAATTGATATCATCGGAGTTCTACCGATTGCTAAAGGAGGAGCGAAATTTGCAATAGTTGCTGTGGACTATTTTACGAAGTGGGTGGAAGCTGAGCCCTTAACCAAGATCACGGCGAGAAAGGTGATAAGTTTCGTGGTTAGAAATATTATATGCCGATTCGGGATCCCAAGGACCATTATAACTGACAACAGAACCCAGTTCGATGGTACTGAATTCAGAAATTTCTGCCAGAAATATAAGATTGACAAATGGTATACTGCGGTTGCTTATCCGCAGTCGAACGGGCAAGTTGAAGCAATAAACAAAGTTATAAAATCCATCCTCAAGAAACGGTTAGAGCGCGCAAAGGCAAAGTGGGTTGACGAATTGCCCTTAGCTTTGTGGGCATATCGAACAACATTTAAGACCGCTACTGGTCATACCCCTTTCTCTCTCTCTTTTGGTTTAGAAGTAGTAATTCCAGTAGAGCTTGAAGTTCCTTCCCACCGGGTGACGTATTATGACCCGATGACGAATCGGGCACTCTTACTCGAGTCTCTTGATGAAATCGAAGAAAAAAGGGACGAAGCGGATTTGCGTGCGGCAAGACATCGACGTCAGATGGCGCGCTATTACGACAAAAAAGTTCGCCTTAGGACTTTTGAACCAGGAGATTTGGCGCTAAAGAGAGTCTTTCCATCCCTTCCTCACCTCGGTCCAAAGTGGGAAGGACCCTTTGTCATCCAACGGAAACTTGAAAAAGGAACCTTCAAGTTAACGACCGTAGATGGCGAAGAAGTCCCTAGGGCATGGAATGCCCAACACTTGATGCGATATTTGGATTAGAAATGTTGTACTCTTTGTTATTTTTCTTATGAACTCTGTAAAAAGGCACGACTTGCCTAAGGAAAATCTGATGATATGAATAAAGGACTATAAAGTGGATGTAGGCTACGACTTAGCCGAACCACTATAAAAATATCGTGTGTCATTTACTTTCATGCATGATATATATACCTTCATCTACTATTCTGTTGCGATTATGGAATATAAGATGATTTAAAACCTGAAAGGTTGAAAACAGTTTATACGCAAGAAAAAGCACAACGACTATTTGTGCGACAAGACATAAAAGAATGAAAAAACGACATTCTTAACTCTAACTCTCGAGAATTGAGAGAGAGTATAAAAGGACGGGAAGACGACGTCCTCTGAGGCGTGAAGGTGCACCCAGACAAGAGACCGCCTCAGTAAGAACTCTAACCTGAGTATAAGACATGAGAGTATAAAAAAAATGCCAGAAAAAACGACAGGCATTGACGACACAGAAAATGCAATCCCGTCAGAAAATCGGGGACATTCAGACTACTTGATTAAGTCTTGAATAGTTTTTTGAGATCGACTGGGGGCATATATATGTATACACATATTCCCCCTACCATAACTTCATTACACAACTATAGTAAAACATGCATTCTTACATAAGTGCAGAACTAATGGCTAACAAATATTGCAGAAAATGAATTATTTTTTATTTACGAATGAATGAATTTGTACAGGAAAATAGCCAAAAAGAAGGTGCAAGAGCCACCCTCATAGCAGCAATCGTTGGTCCACCAAATGCAAAAACAACACAAGACAACCCACTATTTAGACTTCGAGTGAGGCTTGGACTTCTTGGCGGCTTTCTCCGCATCCTTCGCCTCTTTCTCGGCCTCGGTCAAGATGCACTTTGATTTTTTCTTTCCTGAAGATGCGGCGCTGGACTCGGTTGACTTCTTCTCGGAGGGCGGAGCGCTAGAATCAAGAGAAGATTTTTTAGCGAGTTCCTCTGTAATAGATCTAGTTGAAAGCTTAACAACTAACCTTGATCCCGCATCCACAACTGCGAGAGGCTTGAGGATTTCAGGGTCTAAGTCTTCAGCTTTTAACTGCAAGCGTTTATCTTGGTCAGCTTTCATTGCAGCCAAAGTAACATCATATGCACTTTTCGACTCCCCGACTATTTCCACCTCTGGATCTTCCTCATGCCCTCCGTCGCCGCTATCATCCTTTAAGGCTGCTATCATTTCTTCATCACGGGGAGTGTCGGCCTTAGACGGTTCGCTTCCTTCTCCCAAATCTATAGGAGCAGCCTTGTCCTTCCCCCCTTTTGCCTTCTCCGTAGGCTCTGCCCCAGAGGCGGCTCCCTGAGTTACATCTGTCTTTCCGGATGGCTCAATACCTACAGAGTGAGAAGCAACAGTTATCAAATCAGGAGAAAATAATGGGTTTTTCATTGATTGCTCAATCACGTGGCGAAAGGTAGAAATAGCCTTGACGAATTAAGGAGAAAATGTGGGGATACCTTCCGAAGACTTCTCGGCAGGGGTAACTGCTGTCTCTGATGCTATTTCGGGGATAGGGGATAGCAGAGTTGTTCGAGGGATTCCCGGGTTTTCAGGATCATACCCCTCTACTTCAGAAGTTGCGCAGCAATGAGGCGGCGCCCTTCAGCTAGGCGTTCTGGCTCATCATCCCTTAAGTATTTCTCCATCAGCTTGTCCTCATCGATGGAATCAACCTTGAGCTCCTCTTTTTCCCACTCAACGATCTGACTCCATACTTGGACTAGGGTAGATGGATAATCCTCAATCCAAGAAATGTTCCGGCGACGGATGATGTGTGCAAAGAATTCAATCATTAATTCGCCGAAACCCTGAATCTCTGCCTCCGCCTCTGACAATTGTTTGCGGGCCTCCTCAGCGGATTTGATAGCACATTCAACGTTACCCTCCGCCAGGGCAGCTCTGTTCTCCGCCTCCATTAGCTTAGAAGTCAAGTCAGCATTTTTCTTTTCTAGCTCAGGATTCCTCTTTGCTAACTCGGCATTTTTCCGTTCAAGGTCAGTGTAGGCAAGGCGCGTTTTAGTGGCATCCGACTTAGCATATTCAGCTTGCTTTTTTAACTCAGAACGCTCTTGAGTGTGAGATTCAAGCAAATCATGATAACGTTTTTGCATATCTTCAAATTGTTGTTTGAAGTTAGTAGCGTCCCTTTGGGCAACAGCAAGGGCCTGTGTGTCCTCTAAATCTTTTCCTAGATTTTTTAAGGCCTTTGCATCTTCTTCCGCGGTTTTTTGCATTGAATCAGCATTCGTGATTAGAGTACGGATGATTCTGGAAAGGCTGCGTGAATATTTGAACATTTCAGAATACTGTTTCTCAACCGCATCTATCTTTGCTTTGGCCTCATCTGCCCACCTGGAAGAAATAGGTTCGAGGGCAGGTAAAAAAGTCAAGCTCTCGAAATAATGTTCAGGAAATTGCTCTTCCAAATACGCCCGCTTGATTGCAGTTTCAGCATCTAGTGGTGGAGGGGCGGGGATCGTCAATTCAGTGTCCCTGTGTGTGGAGGATTCAATAGTTTCTTTATCTGTTCTAGGCCGTTTAGCAGGGACCTTGCGTTTACTTCGCGACTCAGTATCTTTTGGTGGACTTCTCTCCCTGCTGCGCTTTTCTTGGGAAGAGGTGGAGTCTTTTGATTGTGGCCTGTCCTCTTCCCTACGACCTTGATAACCTTTATATTTCTCTTGGTCCGACCGAACGGGAGAGCGAGAACGCGAGGTTCGAGAGCGATAGGGTTCATAAGGCCTTCTCTCCTCCCAACTGTGATCGTCGCGACGATCATACTCAGTGTCATAAAGTGGATTAGACATGCTGCGGCGGAGCTTTCTGATATCATAGTAAGATCGGGACATCGTGCCTGCACAATAAGACAAATGAAATTCAGAATCAATTGTTTCACAGAGAGAGAGGTGCAATGAGTGGTAATGCTATTGTGTAAAGTGTGTCCTAAGTGGTGTGTTTCCCCCCAACCAACCCGAGTCCGATGCTAGACTAGTACGGGCAGGCTCTTTGGCCTTAGCAGGAGTGGTCTCTTCAGAAGAGTTGAAAACTAAAGGATCCTTCCTAAAATCCTCTGAAGTGTATATAATTTCAGGTAAGGGGAGATCCCCCAAACCCTGAAATAAAGGGTCATCAGTACTAGGGACATCTCCCTCGGAAGCATCAATTGGCGACTCTTTAGATGACGTTGACCTTTCTGGAGAAATGGCATCCTCAGGAGCAGTATACCCTTCACGATGCTTTTCGGCCAAGTTAGCCAATTCATCATCTTGAGTAGAAGATGGAGAAGGTGAAGTTTGAAGAGGCACTGTAGGAGCTCCCGAACCTTCCCCTGTCTCTGGGACTACATCCACTGGAGGAATATATACGTATGGAGCCGTCCCACGACCGATACTACAAGTAACAGATAGCAGCCCATGAAAATGAAGATATTCGTCCTTAAGGACCTCATCAATAGTCAGAAACTTCTGGTCGCCATTAAGGAGCTGGTGCATCCGGTCAAAGAACACCTGGTCTGATATTTGTTTTGGGTTGTCAACTGTAAACAAAAAGAAAAACGAGTTAAGGCGATGACTTGAATGTATAGAGCCAAGATTTGGAAAATCAGTGCTTTACTTGATTTTGTCCACCTCCTGGCACACCTAGGCTGTCGCTTCACATAAAACCATTCCAGTTTGGAATCTCCAGCTTTACTACTGAATGGCGTTGAAATTATCTTCCTCTTAGGGACAGACTCAAAATAACAAAAAGAAGGAGTTTATCGAGTCCGATGCTTGAAGTTGTAGAAGAAATGAACGTCATCGAAAGTGAGCTATATGCCTAAGATCTCGCGATATGCTATATATAAGGTGTGTAAGTAGGCATAAGAATTGGGATGCAGCTGCATGGGGGTAATCCACATTTGTCTAAGAAAATCAACGATGAAGGGAGAAAATGGAGGGGTAGCACCGACCATGCACATCAACCAAGTGATTGCCATATATCCTTCTGGAGGGTTGTGGGGACGGTCAGATCTCGAAGGCACTAGAGTGTCCCTTTTTAGTATCCCGTATTTTAAACAAATTCGGATAAGTTGATCGTTGTCGATTGTTTATTCAACAGAATCTTGGGGTGATTCCAATATGACAGCCGATTCAAACTCATTGGGAGCCCGGTTGCCACCAATCCCTCCTTCCTTTTCAAAACCTAGAGAAACTTCATCCTCCGAAGACACATTGTCACTTTCGCGATTTCCAACTTCGTAATCTGAACCTTCATCATTCCATTCCGGATCCGAAGGGGAGGATATGTCCTCGAGAGTAACTTTGTTGGATGTCTACGGGGCCTCTTTCTTCGCAGCTAGTCTAGAAGAGCGTCTGGGTCTCATGGTCATAAAACTATTGAAGAAGCAATAGCACAAATTAGAGTAAATTAGCCCGTATCCCCCCGTGCATGTGTGCAAACTAAAGTGTAAACAGTGTATGCAGGAAGTGTAAAGTAAATGTTTAAAAATGCGACGCAAAAGTTTGGCAAAGTATAAAGAATTGAAGTAGTTCTTGATGTCCAGTTACGTTCGCAAGGCACTATCCTAACTGTCCATTAAGTTGAAGACTATGCCAAAAGTCGATTGGGCCAGTTAAACAAGTTTTTATGCATTAAGATCGACTGCCATTCGGTTCGGGCGCATTCATTGGGATCGGATCGGGGGCGTGGCCTTGTCTTGGGTTCGGACAAACTTTGAAACTCAGAGACCAAAGTCGGATCGGCTCGGAGATGGATTCCCCTAACGGTTCGGATCAGACCATGTAGTCATGCTTCTCCTCCTTTATTTTATAGTCCGACCCGATCCGGTTAGGTGAACACACTTCTCCTCCTTTTCACTTTCCGGTCCGATTCGATTTTGAGAATCCTCTCCGACCCGATCCGGTCAAATGAACTATGTTTCTATCTTTGACCTTTGCCCCGACCCGATCCGGACTTGTAAACCTCTCCTCTTTTCCTTCTTATCCATCTTCTATATTCCAACCCGAACCGATCCCCTCAATCCTCTTCTTCTTCTTCCTCTTCCTCAACCACAGTCAAATCCACATCCCTCTCCAAAGCTCCAGTTAAAGACGAGCGCAAGCTTCATTTAACCTCCCAGTGCCTCGAGATGGTGGTAGGACCACCCACGACGACGACAGGGAAGGAAGAAGACTCAGTTTATATAGAGAAGTAGAGTGACTATTCGTCTCCCCGTTCGGATCGGATCGACAGTCCAATAGCAGAGCCCCCGTTCGGATCGGATCGAAAGTCCAGTAGCAGAACTTGGCCCAATTGTCCAACGAAAGATAGAAAGAAGAGGGGGTCTGTTCGGATCGGAATCCGAACCGAACAGGATTCTGTAACTCAGCAGTGAATCAAATTGAAGTTCGAAGAAGAAGATGAAAACATAAGGAAAATCAAAGGAAAAATTATCTAGAAGACGCTGTGCAATGATAATGAAAGCATGCTCCGTCTCCAACAGAAGCATCCTTTGAGGGGGCAAAATGTTAGCCCACTTTGTGAACTGGGCAACACAAAGTCGAGATGTGAAACATTGAAGAACTTGGAAAGCATTATAGCGGGTCGGATCAGAGAGATGTAGCGGGTCGGATCGGAGAGGCACTGCTATTCGGATCGGTAAGCTGTTATTGTTGGAATCGGAGAGGCACTGCTGTTCGGATCAGGGAGCAACCAACTGCCAGTTGGAGCGGAGGGCTACCTACTACAGAGACAGATCGGAGCGGAGTAAAAATGGATGAAGACTTAGCCTTGGGACAATCCGGATCGGATCGGATACCCCGATCCGAACCCCTCTTGCACGCTGCTCCGATCCGAACCCATATTTCTCATCACTCTCCCCCATGATCGCCTGGTTATTCGGAGCGGTTATGACCAGTTCCTACCCACAACGTCCACTGCTCTGATGCGTTGTCAACACTGAAATCCATCCGAACCCGAAGCTGATGGGATGGAAGACACGTGGTTCCGATCCGGATCGGGTTCTGAGCAAATTTTCACCTATAAATACCCTGTCTGGAGACAATGAAAAGGATCTTTTTTTTTGGCACTTTGAGAGTTCAACCACCTTCATAAACCGAATTCCAGCACTCCCGGATAATCCAAATCGTCTTTCAACATTTGTTTTGAGACAATTGAGTGAATGTATGTGAGTTGTGAGTGAAATTGAGTGAATATCTCTTTGTAATTGCAACCATATCATTGAGAATAGTGATTGACAAGTGGACGTAGGCTTTTATTCGCCGAACCACTATAAATGCTGTGTCTCTATTTTACTTTTGATCTTATTTCATTCTGCTTTTAGTCAATTTGGGTGTTAGAACCACTTTTTGGTCTAACACAAAGCAAAGCTACAAGTTGAAGGCGAGCTGAGTTTCGACCCATTCCGCTTTCCAAGTAGGAGAGTGGTCGGCATCGTACGATGCTTCAGCCATGATGAGAGTCTCTTTAGCAACACGAACTCTATCAAAAATATTCTTAAACTCCTTATATTCAACGTCTTAAAACAAGATTCGAGGCGCTTGAGTTTGACCGAAAAGACTTCAATCAGGCTACCAGAGAAGGGAAGATTCCAAGATTCCTCCACCATCGGGAGGAGTGATGAGATTTCCACATGCATTGAAAGAAAATGGACGAAGGACTAGAAACAGAGTGATGGAGTGTCTAGGAATCATAGGAGCATAATTCGAATTGGTTCGATGAAGATGGTCTACCGAGAAATTGAAGGTAAGACAAACCACCCCTTTGAATGCAAGGCGAGAGAGGATCCTACTGGGGCTTGGTTAGTACACCAGGTAAAAGCCAAACAAAAGAAGGAAACCTTTGACATCCCCAAATGAATGATTATAGAGTTAAAATCCTCAACTGCTACACGGTTGATATAGACAACCCCTCTTTTTTTCGCTTGACAAGACACAATATTGAAATCGCCTCCTAAGACTCAAGCCCCAAAGGCCAACAGTGGAAGAGATAACACATCATCCCATGAAAGTAGTCTCTCTACATGATTGCATTTGGCGTAGACAACAGAAAAGAGAAACAGAGAAAGGAAGAGGGAAATGGAGCATTCAATCAACAAAAGCTGATGCGAGTCGAAGACCACTCGGGTGGAGTCATATTTCTCCTAGAGAATCCAAATTTTATTGGACTCATTGGGGATCATAAAGATTCTACTGACTCGTAAGAAGTGGTTCCAACCCACATAATACAACCACCCTCAAAGCAAAGCTGAAGGAGAACATCGGAAATTACTTCCAACCCCATGAAAGATTCCTGCAAAGCCACCAAGAAAATCGAATGGTTCTTAACAATGCGCTTCAAACGCAAAATAGATGCTCCGTTACCAATACCCCTAATGTTCCAGAATAAATGGTTCATCGTATAATAGGATAAGATCGAGAAACTACATTATTGCCCCAAACAAGAACACACAAATATAATCAAATCAGATTAGATAAAGGGTACGATGAGTAGATCTAACGATTTGCTTTGATGCATTGAGCAAACGGTGGATAGTGCGAGGAGTTCACGGTATAATCTAGGAACTCCTCCTAATAGATCGTATAGAGGAATGGGAAGTAGGACCGGTCACCGGACCAGACGCATCCGAGACCGAAACTAAACTACCCGCTCCAAACAAGATAACCTACCATTTGGTAGCGACAAGATGATCTAACTGACACGAGTGAGAGTTCTAAGCTATCTATCCTAATCGATCATTCAATGACCTAATTTCATCCTAAATAAGCAGTGGAAGAGTGTGAGAAAACAAGCCGAAGAAACAGAAGAAGTCTTCAAAGAGAAGGAAATTATTGTAACGTCACTAACAGATGTCACAAAATGTTGTATGGACTCCACCAAATCAGGATCGTCATTAGTTTAACGATTCTGCATTGTACGGAAGTATCGATTGCTAATAGAAATCTAAAAAGAATCAAGACCAAGATACCCATGATTGAGCATCGAGATCGAAAACCTTGTAGAGCTCCAAATTTTGATGAACGACGTATAGCCTGCCACTTCGTGACAATCTATACATCGTCGATCGGAATAGAAAAGACGAACCAACCAACGTATGCGAAAAGCGCAACCACACCCTCATATCCACCACAACTGCCTCATTGATTGGGGCATTATGGTATACTAAACCTAAAAAACCTGAAAAAGGGGCTAACAATGCTAGCCCGATGATCCTTGATAAAAACATCGCAATAAACATCCTGAACAATACGAGAAAAGAAACAATTGTTGCCTGAAGGAGCACAACCTCAGGCCAACAAGCATCCCAAACTAAAACCCCTCATTATCAAAGAACATCGACCAATAACCTCCAACAACACACCCACCAAAAAAGGGGTAAACAAAAGCACGACCTTGTTGTACAACTATTCACAACACCACCAACAAAAACCAATATTTACGAAATAAAACCACATGGAAAGCAAAGGAAAAACCATTCAAAGGGACATCATGGGAATGTTGAAAAGAAGCCAAACAAGTCTAAGTAGCATCATTACTGATTTGTGAGTGATCGATTTGCAAAGACCCACTTTCACCGCTCACGCACAAAATATCAACCGAAGAACTTTTGGATACACGTACATATACATATAATTAATATTGTTCTACTATTATATTTGGCAAGACTGATTTGTTTTTTTAATGGTCCGTAACACTTATTATTATAACAAATAATTATTATAATAATACAAGAGATTAGCAGATTACCAACCTACTACTATCGGTATTTATGGTGAACTATCAACCACTGACAACTTTTATAGTGGACCGTCCACTTAAACTATATGTGCTTATAGCAGCAGAGCTAGACGAATTAGTTTATACTACAAATTACATTTTCTACATTGGGAGAAAGAACATTGCGCGGGGAGGCTTCCCAGATAGTAACATGTTTAAACGAATTACATAGTACAACAGATCTAAGAAACTAGGAATTACTGACGCATAACACATTGAGCCACTTAATGAATAGGAACTTCAGCAAGACCTAGTGATAGAAAGAACTGACACTAACCGTCACCCAAGTTTCCTTCATTGAACAGTCGATTCAAAAAGTATATACCAAATCTTCACGTCACCAGAAGTCCAACACCCAAGCTACAACAGCAGCAAGTGTAACCATTAGCGCAGAGTGACATGGAGAAAATGTTATCAAAACAAAAAATGTAGCAGGGTTCGAACAACACTAGGCCGAAAATAACAATGTGATAACATAATCAAAATTTCATAGCACACAGTCTTTCTTTAAAAGACCAAGCAAAAACTTGCACAAGGATTTGACAACCAAAGGACCAGGGGACAGAGTAAAAAAGTTGCATACACACAAACAGTCGCAACCCAAAACTCCATCGAAATTTGAGCTTTCTCGTGGAGAGGGTAATTGCAGTGTAGCATGTTAAAGAACAAGTCACAAGGCGTCAACCAGTAGAACCAACTCTCCAATATTCCCAAAAACAAGAAAAGTTTCACCACAATAACGACCGCTATCAGCAACCTCAAACAAGTTGTCAAACTATCCCAAACAAGTTGAAACAAAAAGGCTACCAGAAAATCGAAAAACTTCATCGCTCACCATCAAAACAAACATAAACTAGTATACAGAAAATTGCTAACAAAAGTAATACAGAGCTTAGAACTCACCAAGCTAGAGATTTGAAACATTTCCTCTTCATATGAATAATGAGTCGCCTACGCAACTGTGAGGCCAGCGGAAGAGGAAGCCTCAGAACAATTTGCAAAACAAGGGGTCGATCATTCCAAATACGTAGAGTAAGGATAAGACACGAAGAAGGACATAATCATCCACTAAACTGAAAAAAAAAGTACATACCACGTGGAGGGAGATACTTCCTCACCTCCGACAAGTCGAACAACTACCTAGAACATCACTAACCTCAACCGAACTGAAATCCCAGGCAGCACAACAAATCCAGAAACACACAAGCTCAAAATCAACTTGCTGTCTATGGAACACAGGACATAAAACTCAACATAATGGGGAATAAACTCAGCGCAGTAATCTTGGATACCTTACATTGAAAAGACAACAAAAAGTTAGAGAAGTAAGATTATGGTAAGTCGTGAAACTAACTAGAAATCAAAGTCGGTAAGGGAAAGAATAAAATAAATAGCTAACACCACGAGGGAGGTTGTGACGACCGCCCATAACCCCTACACTTAACAAGAGGAATAATGCGCTGATAGGTTTGCCATAGAGCTATGGAAGATCATCAAGGTAAGATAAGTACAAGCGGAACTTGTCATATGACTCACAACGCAGAGATAAAATATAATAGAACATATACAACAAGCATATAACAGTGAAACATATTTGAGAAGAATCTTAAACTTCTCATATCATCATGAGTTATCCATACAACACTAGAAAAACAACATAAGAGTATGTGCAAAGTGCCTCACTACAGGTCACTCAGAGAATATATCCAACAACGCAAAACAACAAATAGTAGATAGTAGGAAATAATATGCCAGCCTCCTGCTCATCGTCACTCAGCATCATCATCCTAATCAAGATCTACTACTTGTCACCTACTACTCAGTCTGCCCATACATCACATGAATGAACAACCTAAGGTAATAAGAGGGAGACATAAAACCTTGAGTCAGACAACAGTCTTAATGAACAATAAAGCATCTATATAACATCATCAATAAAGTACATGAGAATAGGCGAATTAATCAACTAATCTACCAACATCAACAGAGAAGAACCCAAACCCGTCTTCCTTACATCTGGCAGTGATAGCCTTTACAACAACCAAAGATAAAACATAGCAACCAGTTATCTAGCGTAGACCATCCTAATCTAGATCAACATCCCCCAAGTACAAACCTAAAGGCCCAAACTAACATCAGACAATCACTCAAGAGATGTCTCCTTCGATGTTGAATAATCAACGCAAGACGATACAAGCAAAGCAACAAACATCCATGACTCTGACTATCACCGCCAATCCTGCTTTGAAACCATTGTTAATCGTATGACCGACTTAACATCATGTCGTCCTTCAACGGATAATGGTAACCCCAGTTCTAGTCAGACTACTGCACGTTCTACGTACATTTGCCTCCCCGAGACAACTAGGCCCATCCCATGTGCCCGGGGTACTCGACTAGTCCCACTAGTCATTTAGGCATCCCTATTATACCCCTTCTTTGAGCCCACAAGAACTTACAGCAACGATAATCTCTCAGCCTCCATAACTCTGGACGTCGTCACCGATGACTATTAGACCCCGTCTCGAGCAACCGTTATCCATGAGTTAAAATCACACTTAAGTCGTCTTTACATTCGTTGCATCTCCCCAATCGGCGAACACTTCAAAACACTTCGAGAATTTCCCCTATGAATTCACGTCGATGCCATTACCATCGTCGACCCAAAAATATACATCGTTTCATTGATATTCAACCCACCAAATATACTTGCCCAGTCCAATGTCCAGATCATGCCCAATCCATGGTGAAAGACACGCCCGATCCATGGTGAAAGCATGTCTGGTCCATCCAGAAAACATGTCCAGTCTCTCCAGAAAAACATGTCCAGTCCATCCAGAAAAACATGTCTGGTCCATCCAGAAAACCATGTCCGATCTATCCAGAAAACATGTCTGGTCCATCCCACAGTGCTCTGCCCAATCCATGGATACCCGATCCATAGAAATGTCTGATCCATGGAAATTCCCGATCCATGCCACAGCGCCTTGTACGATCCATGGATGCCTTATCCATGGAAATGCCCGCTCCATGGAAATGCCCGCTATATAGAACTGTTTGCTCCATGAAATGCCCGATCCATGGAAATGTCCGGTCCATGAAACACTTGATCCATGGAAATGTCCACTCCAGAACTTTGCCTGGTCAATGCTCCAAAATTTTATCGGATCCATGCCCTAGAACTTTGCCCTATCCATCCCCTAGAACTTTGCCCGGTCCATGCTCCAGAAACTCACCCAATCCATCACCAGAAACTCGCCCAATCCATCAAACCGTCCAGTCCATCAAACCGTCCTGTCCATCATCAAAACTTCAGATCCATCGTCAAACACGTCACGAAGAATATCTATGCAATCAACTCATCCAAATCGACTAATTTTACTCAAGCAATCAATAATCATCATACAATCATATAGAATTCACTAAATCATGACAAAAGGACGAACAAATCAATAAATGGATTTAACTTGCATAAACATATGAATTTAACTGTTATAATCTTACTAAATTGGATCCTATGGTGTTTCGAATTGAAAACATACTTTCCATGATGTAGATCTTGGTGAAAACAACTTGAAATGATGAAAATAAGATTTAACAACTCATATACTTGATTGAGTCTGTGTGAGAGGTGCTTATTACTCATCAAATCTTCGAAATAGCTTGAAATCAACTAATCTCTAATCCGGACAGCGAATAATGATCTTCAAATCTCTCAATTTGATGCGATCCACCCTCTATTGATATAGATCTAGCCTTTCTTGATGTACGTCTTCAATCTTCAAATTTAAATCTATGATTTTAACAGTGGAGAGATGTATTTGATTGGAGTAGGGAGAATCACAAACCCTAACCAAATGAGAAATGAAGAAAATAACTCCTTCTCCTTGCCTCTAACCCACTATTTATAGCCAAACCATTAGCCCACTAATGGGCCTTATTAATCAGGCCAACTAATTACTAATTAGTCTGCCCAGAAATTGTGTAGCACTAAAACAATGATTCCTCCCAAACCGCTGAACCAAATCTTTAATATGACCACTCTACAGAATTGGCAACATCATATCCTTTCCAATGAAATTGATCTCAACAACTTATTTGATCTCAGTCAAAAGTTATGTCCTGTACAAAACTAACATGGGCAAAATGGTCATCAAAAAATAATAAAAAATATGGATATGTCTCACATTCTCATGACCAACATATCAAAATATGAGAATGGTCCGACCCTCGGGGAATTAATTAAAAATATTTTATGATCCTACGATACGTAAAATGCAAGTCGTTACATTCTCTCATCCCCCCTTAGGAATTTCGCCCTCGAAATCCCAAGCAACCAAAAACAATTCTGCATGCCTACCATCCAAAAGCAGCCAATTTATCATCCAAACTAGCATCCATCAAGCCATGCATCCATAGCCTTAACCTAGCATGCATAATTCTAACGAATAGTACAAGTTACAATGGTGTAAGAGTGACGCAATATTTATGGGTCATACCAACGAAGAGTTCAGGATGGATCGTCTTTATAGTCTCTTCTATTTCCCATGTACAATCGTCATCATCCTCGCTCCACTGCACCTTTAATAGCTTAACCATCTTCCTCCTAAGATGTTTTGTGTCATTCACCATAACTCGAAGCGGCTACGAAGTTTCATAACTACGGACTCGAATTCTAGGTCTTCGTACAGATACGTAGATACCACCACATTCGAATCATGCACACCCTTCCGTAGAAACGACACATGGAAAACATTGTGCACACTCGATATCTTCTCGGGTAAATCCAATTTATATGTGAGCTTTCCAATCCGCTCAACTATCGGAAATAGTCCAATGAATCTTGGAGCTAACTTTCCTTTATTTCCGAAACGAACAACATTCTTTAAAGGATAAATCTTCACGAAAAACATATCTCTAACGTCGAATTCCAAATCCTTCTGACGCTTATCGGCACAACTTTCTGGCGGTCTTGGGCTGCCTTCTTTTGTTGTCGAACGATCTCGATCACTAATTATGCTCTTTGGGGTACCATAGAATCGAATTATCCATTTTATATATAGCTCAGCCAACTTTGATGTTGTCCTAGTCGATTTGACAGGAATAAGCCCTTGCACTTTTGGTCAAATGATCCACAATGACCCAAATCCCTTCATTTCCTGTCCTGGTTCTATGTAGTCCATCGATAAAATCCATCAATATCTGCTCCCACTTTCACGTAGGAACTTCCAATGGATGAAGCAATCCACTCAGCTTCTTCTGTTCAGCTTTCACCAACTGACAATTCATATATTTGGAAATGAACTTTCCAACATCCCTCTTCATCCCTTCCCAGTAGTAAGCTCTCTTCATGTCATGATACATCTTGTTACCACTAGGATGAATCGTCAACTTTAACTGATGACATTCCCTCGAACCTCATCTCTCAATTCATCCATATATGAAACAACCAATCGTCTTTGTTTCTGAAGCCAACAATCTTGATCGATCTCGAACTCATTATTATCTGATTACAACTTATGGATAATCTCGAAAAACTTTATGTCATGTTTTTGGCTCTCGCTAATCCCTTCGATAAGGGTAGGTCTTATCGACAAGCTTGCCAACATCTCAGGCTCCACATCGAGGCCTGAAATGAAATCCTGCTATGTACTCGAGGTGCTTCCACTTCGAAAACATTGCTCCCAATCCCGCATGGTTTCAACTTAATGCATATGCAATTGCGTTACGTTTACCAGGAGTATAGGCTATACCAAAATCATATGATGCCAGAAACTCTGACCATTGTTGCTACCGAAGATTCAAATACTTTTAGGAGAAAAGATACTTTAACATGATCCATAAATAACTCGCATCAAACTCCGAATAGGTAATGTCTCCACATCTTCAGAGAAAACACGATCGCTGCTAACTCCAAATCATGAGTTGGATATTTCCTTTCATGCAGCTTCAGTCGTCGACTCGTATAGGTCACAACTTTGTCCTTCTGCATCAGCATTTCTCTGAGTCCAGTACCACATGCATCAGTATACCACCATAACTTCATTCCCACTCGTAATGGTCAAAACGGGAGCACTCGTCAGTCTCTCCTTCAGGATCTCAAAAACTCGCTCACACTTCGCAACCCATGTGAACACTTGGTTCTTCTTTGTCAATTCTGTTAATGGTGCAGCTATCTTAGAGAAATCCTTGATAAATCTTTGATAATGATTGTAACATCCCGTTAATTTTGACCATTTAAATTATTGAACTTAAATTTAATAAATGTTTTTAATTGGTTTTAAAATATGCATTAAACGATACACCTAACTTATAACGTATTGGTTTAAATCATGAAATTGATTTATAATGAAATATTGATGTTGAAATTTGTTATTTTCATTTAGAAGTGATTTAAATAATTTTATATTGAAAACGTCAAATTTTAGTCACCACATTTGAATCAGTTTTTGTAACAACTCGCTGTTTTTAACGACTTAAATTACGATTTAATCAAAAATTTATTTTGAAAATATTCTATTGTTTTTCACAATGGGAATTTGAAATTTGAAATACGTATAGTGAGGTATAGCAGTTGTGAAAATTTCATCGGAAATTTTTATTGTTTGTCAATCACGCAAATTTTCAGTGCAAAGTTGCGCGTAACAGTTCAAAATTTAACGATTTTAAAATCTCTTTGAAACCAGTTCAGACAAACATTAAAAATATTCTATTCATTGTCAGGAATCCAATGGCGAAATTCATTTCACGAAAATCGGACATTATGACCTCTGTATTCCCATCCTTATTTTCCATCTAAAGAAGCACTTAACGTGTATTTGAACGGAGCATCCTGACACTGCAAATTATATATTGTTGTGTCCATCTCGTTGCAATGATTTCTGCAATATATTTGTTTGTCGGTTTCGGTGTCCGGTTCGCGGTGAAATTGCGAAAAGGCTTGTACATTTCATTTCTAAAACAAAGCCATTTGAGTTCGACTTGTTCCTATGCGGGTCTCTCATATTTTTTTTAGACATTTTAGGTCTGCAAAACTCATCCTTTTATTTTGCTAAACCATCCATTCCTTTTTTTTGTTCTGAAAGTGGACACTTTCATGTGCATGCTTTGTTATTTTGTACATGCATTTTTTGCCTTCATGACATTTATTTAATGCATGCGAGAACCATTTCATTTATTTTTTCCATGAACATTGAATCTTTAACGTTTCTCTTATAATTTAAAAATAAATCCTAATGTTGCACCTTTATTTCAATGAAAATGTATGTTTCATTTTTACCAAAATCTAAAACCATATGTTTAGTGCTAAATTAGTGAACTGAGAGGCATATTCCACTTTAAAATTGAAATGGGGATTCACCGCGTTCTTTTTCATTTTGCCGGCTTCTCTTCCTTTTATTTCTTTTCATTTATATATAAACATGTAACATTACTTTCTTTTCTCACATACCAACAATGCATGCATTCACTTTTTAAAATCTACCATCACGTCCCCTTAATATTCCCTAACCCTTCATGTTTCCAAGTTGATGCACTACCTCATTATATGAATGTTTCTCTATTTTCCAGAAAGCATAAAAGCCACACGTTTTCATCAACTGCCATCCCACTCTCTCTTCACATTCCCATTTCCTGTCACCTTATATACCTCATGCCACAAGGAAAAAAAAAGAAAAAAAAGAAAACATGTCTCCTGTTCTCCCTTCTCCCATCCTCCACTTTGTCCTCTTCGCCATTCTTCCCCACACGGACCACTCCACCATTCCCCAACAACCACTATTTCGCTACTCCGACTTTCCTTCTAGTAGGAGCTGCGTGAGTTTGAGTGTTGTGTGTATGGATGTGTGTTATGTGCGGATATGTAATATTTTTATATATATGTATGTGTGTCACGCGTGAGTTGTTTTGCTGACAAGTGTTTGTGTGCATGTGCATATTTTTTTTGTGTTATGTTTTCTGGGTGTGTATTTTTTTATATATGTGTGTAGTTTGTGTTAGGGGTTCACAACTGTGGATTGTTATGTGTGCGTGTGTATTATGGTGTTTATTTATAATATATAAATATGTTTGGTGTGCGTCAAAGTTTTAAAAATATAAATTATATTTATATGTCTATATGGTTTTAATGTGTGTAATGCTTTGGGTGTTTATATATACAATTTATACAACTGGGTTCAGTGTCTTTTTTTGTTGTATGTATATATTTAAATATGTGTGTGTTTTTATTGTGTGTGTTCATATATGAGATGTATATTTATATAATATGGTTTTGGTGTAATTTATAAAATATTTTTGGTACGCATCGAATTTTAAATATATATATATATGTTATAATTTTTCTCTGTGTATACATATATGTATAAACATATAAAATATTTGTGTAAATAATTTTTTATTTTATTTTGGTTTAAACTGAGTTAGTGTTTTATATTTTGAGTCGAGTATGGTGTTGAGTTTGAAAACCATTCCCAAAACCTAATAGCCGAACCAATTCGTTGAGACATTTCCTTACCTCTTCTTATAAATAAAATGTAACGAACAGGGATTTTCAACCCCGAAAATCGACACAAAAACATCAAGTCGAACATTCAAGCATCGAAAACACCGGAATGTTATTAGAAAGAAATTAGAGGGTGAGATAAGAAAAGAAAGAAATATTAGAATAGAAGAATAAGAAGAAAAACACATCAGAATCAGAGTCTCGGGTCGCAGTGGAACAAAATATAATATAGAAATAAATCTTTATTGAGAGCTTGAAATAAAACTTACAATCAGAGTACAACTTACAGTCAACACATCTGGACAGTTATAATAATCTGTCCTCATATATAACCCACATCGGAATAAATAATAATACATCTGAACTCCTCCAGCACGTCTTTTGAACTTTGTAGTGTCCAATAACCTGAACCTGTACAGCCCAGTCTAACCCGAGCAGTACAAATACCGGGTCAGTCTGGTAAACCAGAGTGAGAAAAACTCGCCAAGTTTAAGGGGAGTCATCCAACTTGATTTTAAAGTTCAAAATATTTTCGAAAGAAAAGGATAATCGCAAGACCAAATCCACACATAAATATAGATGGTTTTTACCTTACGATAACTCAACACATTTTGAGATCATATATTTTTCTGATATTATAATAGTGTCTTAATACAAATAAATAACAATTAGCAGAACGCTTGCATCTCACGCTCTACATATATAGTATACAATCAAAACCGCGGGCACTTACTGGAGATTGGATTTTGACTATTACAAGGTATGGAACCACCTGCTGATAGTGTATCTCTAGAGAGGAATACACTGGGTTCAACAAGAACATCTTGCAACCCGGCCCACACATGACCGACCACTCATTTCTCTTGAGTGTATCGAATATATTGTCACCTTATGATTGCTTGCAACATAACCATTCCTGGGAGATACAGTATATGAAAGAAGTAAAAAATATGAATATTCTCTAAATGGTGACAATACACCCTAATGGGTGTGACCCACATAGCCATGTTGCCTGCCCGATTTTTATCATTTCCTGGTTGTGAGGCTTGAGGTTAAAAATTTCTTTTTGAACGTCCAGCCACTTTGAACGCCACATCGTCAGACACATCCATACACGTTGTCTGGGGACTGGACAACCGACACCCTTCCTTGCAACCCATAAACTCCAACCATGACAAAATCATAGTTTATCTCTGGGAGCTAATCAGAGATTATAAGAAATATTTCCACTTTATGAAGATCTATGGTCTTCAATTGCTCCATCTCAATCACCGTCTGATCTCATCCACGATTACATATTTGCTAGTCGGAATGGTTTTCGAATATAAATTTGATCCGGTCTTTCCGTACCAACAATCGTTAACTGGTCAAATTTGATAGTCGGTTATTTAACTATCAAATAAACAAACATTCATCTATAAAAAATAAAATAAATGTACGGGTTCAGTATTAAGCATCACTTGGCCTCTTAGATAATTAACAAATGGTAAATTCAAAACTTATGTATCTTCAATAATAGGGAAACATTATCCTTTCCTCATTTAATATAAAAGTATTAAAATTTCAATTCACTTCTACTCCATTAGCTCCTCATCATAAATTGGTAAGTGAATAATTCTCTAAGTATCAACCCTGAAGGCCGAAATCAACATCAGATTGACACTTCGAAAGTTGCTCAGCTCAATCAGCGTACAACAAGTTCTAATTTCTTAAAATAAAAAGATTTTATACCCCTTTTCATACTTAACGTATCTTTTACAACATTTATATACACTTTGATTCAAATCTTGATCAAATACCATATAAAAACTTCATTAACTTACTTCAAACTTATATTGGATATATCTTACTAAAACTCCATCTCTAGTTTAAAATACGCGATTTTTAAATTGACTTCTTATCTTAATTTTCTAGTTAACTTCAATTCACTTTTGATTTCTAATTCAATTTCCATTCCCATAACTTTACACTTCTAACCATTCATTTATTTCATAAATCATTTCAAAGCTTACAACTTTATTAACTTGTTTCCATAACTGCAATCATTACGATATTATCAAATAAGCTTGGTTTGAAATATCTTCACCAAATCTTGGATTTTATGAAATCCAATCTAAGAGAATTAAATTTAAACAAAACATATATATTATTGTTAATATAAACTTGCTTAAAAGCTCATTTTAAATAATAACAGGACTTCTAAGACTTTATAAACTTCTGTTAAATTATTTGTGACAAATTCAGTGATCAATTACCATTTGAGTAGTTGACTTAACTAACTCATTTATCTATTCTAATTGGTATCTCCATTTAATTTAATTAATAATATAATTAATTTAATTAATCCCCTTTACTTTGATTATTAATAAATAATAATAAGTTCCAATATAATCCCATTCTAATTGTTTACAAATCAACAATTAATTCTAGTGATTACTCGCTAAGTAAATTTCCGCTTGCTTGCTTTTTCTTATTAATGTAGGACTCTACTTTATAAAACCATTTAATAATTTATACGCTTAAATAATAAATAATAATTACCAATCTCCTTTTTAATAATCTTTATTTCGAAATAATATATTTTCAAAACTATCCTTAGTTATAAAATAAATTTAATAACTTCATTTCTATTGATTTACCTGACAATAAATCAATATTTTAAAATGATTAATTTTTAGGTCATCTGTCGTCATTTACTCAGCTAATATCACCCATTGGTTAATAACAAACAAAATGCTTAATTTAAATTCAACTATCAACGATCAAATCAATCCTCCAATCAGAATGGTTAAACAGTTCATATAATAATAAATTTGAGGAATCCAGTTGGATCCCTCCAACCTATTTTCCCTATATCCAAATACGTCAGCTCAAATAGATATAATATTCAACAATTAGACCATAACAGAAATCCAAACATCCATATTAAATTTTATACGATTATACTATTATAAACGTAATCAACGAGGTAAGTTACCTCATTTGGAAATAATCGATAAAAATAACGATTGGTTTTGAATTAAATTAAACAAACATTTAATTTAATCAGTTTAGTCAACACATGTAATTATATTCAGCATCCATCAACCAACTGACAACCATAACACACAAATATTTAAACCCGACTTATATAAAATATAAATGGGATAAAACTGAGTGAGTTGAACTCACCTTGATCTTCGTTTGTTGAGATAATGACGGTTTTCAATTAAATTAAACATGTGTTCAATTTAATTGAAAATACCAGCTGCATTCAATGCGTTCAATCTATTCCAGAGTGCAGCATTCATCCGGACGGTTCCAACGTTCTTCGTTTGTCCAAATCTATTGACATACGGGCACGTTATACCAATAATAAGGTACGGTTATATTTAAATAAATTAAATACCTTAATTTACTAATATTTAATTTTTAACTATTTCATTACATATATATCCTATACTGCCTGTTAACTTGATTAGTTATTTTTAAAGGTGGCCGTGTATACCTACATGCTCAACAACCCGTTACTCATATTCTAAAATTTGGCCTGTTATTTCATATTAAATCAAAAGGTAACTAAACCATTATTAAATTTAAATATCCCTTACTTTGTTAAAAACCCATTAGGTGTTCATACTATTAAGGCCACGTAAGCATTTCCATCTCCAACACATATATTTGAATCTGCCACTCCACTATTTAACCATTTGCGTGATCCCGAACCCCCTTTTACCTACGTTCTTTTAATCTATACTGCCCATCTTTATCTTCCTCTCCTTTTTTTCCGTTATTATGGCCCAATAGCCCACCTACAAGCTCTCGTCCTCTTCCCCATGTACAGAGCTCCTTCCTCACTAAAACTTAAAAGTTGCTGCTCCATTTTGCTTCTTCTTCCCAGATGTTGCTTCGCTCCTTTCTCTTCTTTCTCTTCCTTTATTTCTTTTTAAACTACTTCCGTTCTTACAAAATAGCCCCCCTCCTGATCTGAACTAACGACGGCTCCACCCATTTCTGCTCCTCGCCGCCTCTCGCTTGACACTAGAACTCTGCGCAGACCTCCCAGCTCCACCCGAACACTGCTGCCACCGACAGTGGCTCGCCAAAGACCCACCAGCACTCTACTGCAACCCCCTATCAATATCCCTCCCCAGCTGTTGCCACCTAGGCTATTGCCACCACCTCCAGTGTGACCCCCCTGCCTTTCCTTCTCGACTTTAATTCCAGGCTAGAGAACGATCAGATATAATATAGGAGGAAAGGATTTTTTTTATAACTAATGGTTTTATGTTAATGTCGGTTTTCACTTGGTTTTTGGAACAAAGAATGAGCTGAACAAATGTGCTACATATACATGAATGGGGTAGGATTAGAACAATGTCATTTCCTACTATGAGTAGCCCTAAGCGTAGATGATTCAGGGATGCAGATGTTGTAGCTTTACTGAGCAGGAAGCACTAGACTTCAACGTGCTTAGATGGGTAGGAATTTGCAGCATGGTACGTACGATCACAGTAGGAAAACTTGGGTCTTTTATTTATAGTAGAGATGATGGATGGTATAGCTATGCCTGCTTCATGCAAACACATCACTGTGGATAGCATGACAAGAAAATACAAGCAGATTTAGATGGTAGGATTGGAAAGAAAAGAACAGGTAGTTCAGTCTTAGATGGTTAGAATTGACAAGAAGAAACACGGCAGTGTCTCAGTGTGTGTTGTCATTTTGGTGTACAGAAAAGAACAAATAGGTTAGCCTATTGAGGGTGGATGCGGTACATTTTTATTAGTTACTTAAGTTTAAGTTATACACACATATTATTTATTCGGTACACAGTTAATAAATTCCATCGTTATCTATACTACCGTTAAACATACGCACCGCGAAATACCAGTTGCAAACTCAACCAAAATTAATACACTGCCACGTCTTGACATTATGGTTCCAACAAAATTAATTTCGTTGAAAACGGACTCCATTTGCACAACGACGTTATTTTTTATTCCAATACATTTATCAGTTCACCTTTAAATTGAACGTACCGACAAAACAACTCTAGTTAACTCCGAACTGGAAATCTTGAAATAACTAACTGTACACATTCCAATCAAATTTGTATCGTCGAAAATGGAGACTGTCTAAAAAATGGTTATGTTAAAGGCCCAAAAAAATATCGATATAATATTAATTAAACTCCAAAACAAAACATTTTAAAAAAAAATTATCGTATTTACACCCAAATGAAAAAATATATATATATCACTTTAAATTCAACCAGTATAGAATTATAACTCATCGTTTAAAAATTTCAAGTTAAATGATATCCAAAATATATAAAACCATATTTAAATTTGTTAAATAAACATTATCGTTTATTAACGAATTCCATAGCGACTATTTTAAAATTTGATTTGGACATAACTTACAATATATAAGACGAAATCTCGATTTTTCACTTCCATTAGAAAATTATAATTAAATAGAATCAAATGTTTCTTGTTTCAAAGAATTCCGATTTAATATGGATTCTGTATATTCAATTGAAGTTCAAAACTCAATATTATGAACTACCGCGCTGTTTCGAGCTCGTTTATAATTTAAATATAAATTATATATTCAAACTTCGTTTTAATAAACAAATTATATGTTATAAATCCATTAAAAATTCAAATTCACCATTTAATGTTATAAAATATATTAAATATTTGATTGCCCAAAAATACGGGATGTTTCATAAAATTTATATTGAATGATCATCAATTGAATCCATTCTGAATCGTTCCTGGAGGTTACTTGACCTACATTATTTCATGAATGTTAGATTAGCATAAATGAACTGTTGTGAAATGTATAGGATTGTTAGTATTAATTGTTTTATTTGATATGTATGTACATTTCATATATGACACGATATTCATATGACATATAGGTGCACTGGTGATATATGATCTGGGATGTGATTGATGCTATGTGATAATTTGATTTATGATTGTTAATTTCCCTTGTTTAGAAAAATCACTAAGGGTTGAAATGATACATACCCAAACAGACATTAGATCAGGAAAAAAATCGTTATGGGTTGAAATGTTAGACTTGAACGATTTTACTGAATTTGAGATTTCGGGTTGAAATGATAGACCTGAACGATTTTACTGAATTTGGGATTTCGGGTTGAAATGATATATACCCATAAATTATATAAACTGCGGGTTTAAATGATAAATATTCGTATCACTTGACCATGGAGTAGAAAACTATATACGGATTGCATTTCGTTGAACATTTTATTTGAGTTGATTTACTTCCATGAGAATGTTGTCCTGATCCGAGTTGTTTTGTTTTGCATTATTGCTCTGGTCATCTTGAGTATTATAACTTTCGTGATTCCCCTTTGGAGTTTGGAGCTCATTTTGGATTTCGCTCATTGTATCTACCTATTGATCGGTTGTTCTAGTTCAGCTGTTTCTTGTCGTTTCGTTTTCAAACAGTTATCTTTTATTTATGTGTTAGATCTCATTATAGTAGACTTTTAGTATATTATTTATGTAAATTCTGATGTAAAATTTTATTTAGTAGCTTCAAAAACTACTATCGTACTATGTATTTTCCGCAACGAGATATTATTCTGTGATATGTGAGTCTGTGATTTATTTTATTTAACTCAGAAGCTAATAACTATCTGTCATTTTGAATGTTCCGAGTTGGTTTAATTACCGACTTGGAGCGGTCAAAAAGGCGAGTTGTTACAATAACCTACCAACCCAAGGAAACTACTCACATCCGTTGCCTTCTTAGGCCTATCCCAATCCTGGATTGCTGCCACTTTAGCGGGGTCAACCGCTATTTGGTTTCTAGAAACAACATGCCTTAAGAACCTCACTTTACTCTTCCAGAAGTGACACTTCGAAAGATTAGCTTTTAGCTGATGCTTTCGCAAGATTTCCAAAACAACTCTTAGACGACCCGAACTTCCCCGTGAAGGAAAGCCCGGATTGAGTTGAGAACACGACAAATTAGTACATAAACAGAAGAACATTTCAGTGCTTATTACAATAATTTACATCAGAGTACAAGAATATCCAGCGTATGAACAAATATTATACATTTGATAAACATCAGAGATTTACAAATTACAATGCAGCGGGAAAATAATACAAAACACAACCGAAAGGGATACCAGATACAGAGCTTTCTGAATATCATTCCAGCTATAAACCAGGATCCTGTGAATATAAATCTGCAAAACCAAAACTACTAGCTGCCCGTGTGGAAAATAGGGGCACCCAGAGTTTAGGTTAAAACAATAAACTCCAGGTCAGTCATGTGACTGGTGTGAGAACTAAAACAGTTATTAATCTGATTTTAAAGTTAGGTATATCAAGAGACCATGCCGTTCACGGAACGGGTTTCCTCTCAAGAATACCAGTGCAGAAAACAAACAGCGCGATGCTAAATAAAGAACAATGAAGCTATTATAAGACTCAGGTCCCATCACACAATGCAATTCAAGCCGGAGGATAAAGTATTTACCTTATAATAGCCAAAAATGCTTGGTATGTGAAATTTCATCTTTTATTATTACTATAAGTGTATAGTGTCAAAACCAACTTCGAATATAAATGTATCGATCATAGACGGCATGCGTGCCCCATCCCACTATGTCGCCATACTAGGCTCTACAATCAAAACCGCAAAGTCACATATTGGAAGTTGGATTTCCATCTGTGAACCAAGGTAAGGGATCATCCTGACCGCTTCGAGACAATGTAGTCTACCATGTCTCAGGAACAGCCGCAACTGCACCTTGGATCGTCAGGGCCGGTCCACTCGATGTGGATTAAAATACCTGAACACTACGTTTCCCGGCCCTATGGGGAGTAAATCTGGTCTGTATAAAGACCATCCATCGGCTCCGCAGAGACTGATATAACCGAGGCACCTCGCTATCTATCATCCACATAAGTAAAATGCCTGGGCGCGCAAAATCCAGACACCACTCCTAGCTAGAAGGAAATGCATGTCCTCCCTGAAGTCCTCTCAGTTTCTGGTTCATACCGGGGTGCGAGGCTCGCAAATTAACGCTACACAAAGCTATGCTAAATTAAAGTCGTGCTTTGATCATCAACCACAAGACTCTGCTTTTCAACATAAACCTTGATCATTTGCATCTCAGCATGCCACATAGGCAATTCACGCTATGCAACCGATGTCTATCAATCACACATAATGAAATTCGATGTCAGACACAAATCCATTTACAAGTTCGTTCTGGGTCTGAAGGAAACCGGAGGCACCTTATTCCTCGTCCCATATGTCCAATACAAGAGAGAGATCCTCGCATATCCGTCGATCTCCAAGTACGTCTGGACGATCACCACTTATTACCTTGCCTTGGGTGTACAGCCCAATCAAGACATCAGTAATCATCCAAACGATGTGAAGACCTCCGGTTTTCAACCACCGTCTTCACATTCGACTCATCGCCGATTCAGTTATTCGGAATAGGATAAACCCGGTCTTTCTGAATAAATCGCGTATATGATAAACAAGTGTTATAAAAACACAACATACGCCTCACTCCAATTATGAATATTCTTTTATTTAAATATTCATATCCTTTGGGAAAGGTTCCCATTAATTTTATCAAAGATAAATTCTTTAATCTTCCTTTAGAAATCAATCCATACCAAATTATGGTTTATCCAAACTAGTCGAGATTAGCGAACCTTACAGAAGTAATCATTTGTTTAATTCCCAATCCCAACCTATTCATCCCATGAAGTAAAACTCGTAATACTTCATATCTAACACCGCAGTGTTATCGGTAAATTCAACTACCATTTCATGTTCAAATCTAATTAAAGATTTAACTATCGCTTGGAGCAAAACTGGTGATACTCCATTCACGATAATTTATTGAATTTGATGATTTTAGTTATCAAATTCACCTTTCAATCTATTTAAAGATTCATTAAAACTCTAATTCAGTTTTAGTTAACAACAATCATTACTTAATGATTATTCTAATTCAGGAAATAAATCCTATCTTTAACTGGGTTAAAGAACTAATGTCATTTAAAACACAGTTCACGATAAACCCAAAATCACATTCCATTAATTATGGAATCTTCACGGAAAAACAAACCAATATATAATCGATATCAATTTCCGTATCCGACTAAAATTATAAATGGAATAATGGAAAAGCCTTTTAAATTCCATATATATTATCAGTCTTCCTCCACAGAAGTTCATTTCGATTATTATCAAATCGAATCCCATTCCATTCCAATTTATTTTATTAAACTGGATAACTTTACTTTGGGAATTCCATTAAATCTTAGAATAAAGATTTATAAATTCCAAATCACATTTCACAGTAAATCAGGTTAAAGAACGAATGTCGTTAAAACATAGTTCACGATAAACCCAATTCACATTCCATTAGTCTCTAACCGTAAATTAGTAAGAGAACAATTCCCTAAGTATTAATCCCAAAGGCCGAAACCAACATCAGATCAATACCTAGGAAACCATTCAACTTAGCTAACCTCTAGTTAGTTTCTAATTCCCTTAACTCCATTGGGTTTAAGAACAGTGTTACTGAAGACATCGCTCACGACAAACCCAAAATCCCATCTGATATTAAACACAAGACTCTGAGTAGAAAATATATCGGCTTATATTCAATATTAAATTCTGAACTCAACAAACATCGTATTAGAATAGCGATATATATATCTTCCAAATTCCCCCATAATGCCCGTAAAATCGTTGAATCCAGTATCGAAATATTTCGAAGATAATTTCGATTCAAATCCATTACAATTCATATATTGGAAATTCTGGTTATTATTAAAACCATTTCAAATCCAATTTATTTATTTAAAAATAATTGGATTATAATTCTAGTTCAAAACTAGTTCATTTCAATAAAAAACTATTTTTATCTTTTCAAATATGGAATTTTTCATCCCAATTCTTTCCAAATCATTTATTATGATTTTATACAAATTATTGCTATTTTTAATAATTTTATCCAGGCCCGTACAGTCGATTTCCGTAAATGGCCATCGAACTGCACTTACAATGACCTTTTCCAAATTTGATTTGGACATAATTACAAATCCAACCGTTAGCTTTCAAATTTCTTGTATTATTTAGAAAGCTCTTTTCGATACGAACCCGGCGGTTCCAGTTTTAGGAGAATCCGACGGTCGGATCTCCCGTAATGTCCATTCGAAGTCAATGGTCGAAATTCGCGAACAACCGCAGTGCGGCGCATTTTATTCAGGCCATTATATTATATATATATATATAATATAGTGTATATTTCGTCGATTTCCATTTAAAACGTATTTTATAAATCATTTTAAATTCATTTTCAAAACGATTTCAACTTCATATTCAATTTCAAATCAAAATTGAATATTCATATAATTAATATATAAATGATAATATTTTCAAATATTAGATTTTGAAATCATCTCCTTTTCGATATACGTTATAAAAATAAAATCGATATAAATATCATTCACGTCAAAATGGCGTTAATCTAATCAGCACGGCTTTATACATTTAAATATATTCTCGTCCATCCCAAATCGGACATCAAAATCCGATTTTGATCATTTACTGAATATTATTTTAAAATATTCGTTATTTTAAAATATTCATTCGTTCTGAATTGGAATCATACACAGTCAATTACCAAATAATATTATTTATATGGATTTCATACAATACATGTATACAACAACAACGATAAATAATCAACCATTATCCAGAGTGTACTCTACACTGCATAAGCATTAAATATAAATATTTAACGCTTACAACAACCTGTCAACCAATCGATCGACATACAACTAAACAATTGGGATTAGTGTACGTCAAATATCATCCCAATACCCATGTGCGGTTTCAACCAACAAATACTGAATATTATTTGTGCAGTTGGGTGATGTGTAAAATATATCGTCCCAATCCATATCAGTAAAATGGGTGTTCATAAACAAATCGTCTGATTTGTAAATGAATATCCACTTTCATTTCAGGAGAATTCTATCCCGCTCTTTTATAAGTTAAAAATTATATTTTTAACATTAAAATATTTATTTCAATGCTTTACTATTTTTAACAGTTCATTCATTCAATAAAAATGTTATATTTAACTAACACCTTTTATTTCAGAAAATTTTGACATTATAACGGCGCGATATCGAAATCGGGTAATGTCTAGCATTACCCCTCTTTTGATATTGGCTCGCGCCATACACACATAACAACTCAATCAATTCAATTCAATTCTCATCCTAAACTAATTCAAACAAATAAATCAACCAAACCAAACAATCAACAAGTCGTCCATGGTCTGTGGACGACGGAGAGCGGTTTATATAGGCAGTTATAAAATAAATAATTGTATAAGAAAATATGGTGAGGAGTTCTCACCTTTGGGATCCACTCCTCCATTCTTTATTTCTGAACGGTTTAGATTCAGTTTCGCTTTCAGTCAGTTTCATCGCAATCTGTTTCACATGATTTTTATATTAAAAATCATATTTTCATAACATTACTCTATATATAAAAATCACATTTTTATCTGGTTACTTCATATATAAAAATCCAATTTTTATCTCAACGCTATACATATAAAAATTGCATTTTTATTATGATGTTATATATATATAAAAATCTCATTTTTATTTCATCTCTCAATGGATAAAAATCATATTTTTATAATGTTCTTCATACCTTAAAAATCCTATCTTTCTATTTTTAAAAATCATATCTTCATCATTTAAAAATCATATCTTTATCATTTAAAAATCATATCTTTTAAAATATAAAAGTCAAATCTTTTATTATTTAAAAATCAAATCTTTTTAATGTATAAAAATCAAATCTTTTTAACTGCATAAAAATCGAATCTTTTTAAATGCATAAAAATCGAATCTTTTTAAATGCATTAAAGTCGAATCTATTTAGATTCAAAATCTCACCTTTACCTTATGTCTTTTATATAAAGGTTATATTTTAAAAACGAAGATATATACATAAAAATTATATTTTTCTTTTCTATAATCAAAATTAAAATCAGTTCTATAATAAAAATTAAAATCTTTTCTATATTAAACCTTAAAATCAGTTCCATACTAAAAATCAGTTTTTAATTGAAGAAAGAAAAAAGGAGGAATTCACATTTTTGCTTGGGGGGGGGGAGGGTGTTTCACGTCGGCTTCAGATCTGCGGGAGGGGGCGTCACCATCAGTGGTCGGAGGATAGGAGAGTGGCGGGGTGTGGTATGGCGACCTGCGGCAGTCATTGGGTGGTCGGGGTGGGCCATCCCGATGGAGCGACAGTTTGGGCTTTGGGGGTTTTCGGGTTCAGTTTCTAGAAGAGGGGGGGAGAGACGGGGGGGGGAGCGGAGATCGACGAAGGAGGGCACGCCATGCTCCGACGGTGGCGACGATGGGGGGAGGCGGCTGTGGATCGCGATTTTGTTTTTTTTCTTTCTTTTAATAACTGAAGTCAACGGGGGGTAAGGAAAGGAAAAGGGAGAGAGAAGTAAGGGGGGCGATCTAATTTAAATATTTATTTTATTTTAAATCCAAAAGGTTACTTTTTCTTTCGAACCCAACGACTGTCGCCCTTAACTAATTACCCCCGTTCTGAATGCAATGGGATATGTCTCGTAACCCAATTCGGCTGTTACGATCAGTTTCTGTCAAATTTAAAATATAAATCGATATATTTTAAATTCAAACGCACATTTTAATTTACCGGAGCCACATATGGACTCTAAAAGTTCAAAAAATAAATCTAGCTTCGTATTTACGATATGGTCCTAACAAAATTAATTTCGTCAAATTTGAAGACCATTTGAAAAACGGTCATTTTCTGGTCGATCCAAATTGACTGAAACTGTTAAAACACGTTTTCTTTTGCCACGCTCACATATTGATTCCAAAAATTATGAATTTTGGAATCTAGCAATAACTTGACATCCCGGATCCAACAAAAGTGGTTTCTTCGAAAACGGAGGTCGTTTGCGAAATGGTTATTTTTAAGGGCTATGTTTCCATAACGACTATTCTGAAATTTCAGCTGGGCATAACTTTTTATTCCCGCTATGAAATTTCAATTTTTGGATTCATTGGAAAGATATTTTCAAATAGATTCTAATATTTTTGGTTTCACTAAAATTCGGTTTATTTTGAATCCTGTACATTCATTTGAAATTTGAAATCGAAATTTCAAACTACCGCGCCATTTTCAATTCCTATTATAATTAAAATAAATATTTATATTCTAATTTTGATTCGGATAAATATACATGTTCTAATTATATTCAAAATAAGTTTCTAGTCGTTATTATTTAAAATAGTTCATTTTAAATATTAAAAATTCATTAAAATTGCCAAAATAAAATTTTTAAATTGGTTCTGATTTTCCGGGTTGTTACAATCTCCCCCACTTAAAATCTTTTCGTCCTTGAAAAGGAACGAAGCTGAAAGTTTTTTAACTAACCAACTCAACTTTCAGTTTGGCTTTTATTCTTCGACTTTTCAATTTCTAAGGATTTCTAATTTTTTAAAAATTTGGCTAGCACCCTAAATTTTCAAAAAAAATCGCTATAACCTCCTATGTACGTGGAGCACCGGGAAAATCCCCAAACCGCCACACAGGCCCTCTCATCTCAAAAAGAAAAAGAAAAAGCCAATCGGCTAGCAAATCGGCTCATAAAATCATCCAAACCCTATAAATTTGTAAACATGTACCTATTTGTCGGGCATACAATTTTATTCCTCTCCTCTAGCCTCCTTACTATAACATGTTCAATATATACATGCACACATGTATGCAATTTCACACAATTTTCCATTCAGTCCCATATTTGTTCAATTTGGCTAAATGGTTCAAAAATTTTAGTTAATCAAACAACACAACCAGCAATCAATTAATCGATAAAATTTCAAATTCCTAACTTTGATATATATAAACAAAATCATGTTTTTGATGCCAATTCACCACAATAACCCTATCTAGTTTTGGTTCTCACACCAGTCAATTGGAAATATATAGACATCTCATTTTTGAAACTCGAACATAAATTTTGATGATGTTTCGAACCACCATCAGAACATCTACGGGCGACTAGAGTGTGATTCTATATTAATCCAGTATATTAAAACTTCAAATACACGTGGATCAGATGTATACGCAAAATCTTTATATACTTGATTGTCCAAATCAATATAAAAATAATATTCAAATACGAATAATTGATTTAAATTTTCAAAACAAAATTGTTATCATTTTTATTTGAAAACAACTCTCTTCCGACTCATTCTAAGATACTACCGATCCTACCTCTAACGAGTCATTCTCATTGGATATTACTAATCCAATCTTTGATGAATTCTTTCATTTGGTTCTAACGTGTCTTGTTCTCCGAGCTCTATAAACCAAAGCTCTGATATCAAATGAGACGACCCAAACTTCCCCGTGAAGGAAAGCCCGGATTGAGTTGAGAACACGACAAATCAGAACATAAGCAGAAGAACATTTCATTGCTTATTACAACAATTTACATCAGAGTACAAGAATATATAGAGTATGAACAAATATTATACATTTGATAAACATCAGAGATTTACAAATTACAATGCAGTCGAAAAATAATACAAAACACAACCGAAAAGGATACACGAATATAGAGCTTTTCGAATATCATTCCAGTTGTAAACCAAGATCCTGTGAATATAAATCTGCAAAACCAAAACTACTAGCTGCCCGTGTGGAAAATAGGGGCACCCAGAGTTTAGGTTAAAACAATAAACTCCAGGCCAGTCATGTGACTGGTGTGAGAACTAAAATAGTTATCAATCTGATTTAAAGTTAGCTATATCAAGGGACCACGTTGTATAACACGAAACGGGTTTCCTCCCAAGAATACTAGTGCAGAAAAAAATAGCGTGATGCTAAATAAAGAACAATGAAGCTATTATAAGACTCATGTCCCATCACACAATGCAATGCAAGCCGGAGGATAGAATTTTTACCTTATAATAGCCAAAAATGCTTGGTATGTGAAATTTCATCTTTTATTATTACTATAAGTGTATAGTGTCAAAAACAACTTCGAATATAAATGTATCAATCATAAACGGCATGAGTGCCCCATCCCACTATGTGCCATACTAGGCTCTACAATCAAAACCGCAAAATCACGTATTAGATGTTGGATTTCCATCTGTGAATCAAGGTAAGGTATCGTCCTTACCGCTTCGAGACAATCTAGCCTACCATGTCTCAGGAACAGCCGCAACTGCATCTTGGATCGTTAGAGCCGGTCCACTGGATGTGGATTAAAATGCCTGAACACTACATTTCCCCACCCTATGGGGCGTAAATCTGGTCTGTATAAAGATCGTCCATCGGCTCCGCAGAGACTGATATAACCGAGGCACCTCGCTATCCATCATCCACATAAGTAAAATGCCTGGGCGCGCAAAATCCAGACACGACTCCAAGCTAGAAGGAAATGCATGTCCTCTCTGAAGTCCTCCCAGTTTCTGGTTCATACCGGGGTGCGAGGCTCGCGAATTAACGCTACACAAAGCTATGCTATATTAAAGCCGGGCTTTGATCATCAACCACAAGACTCTGCTTTTCAACATAAGCCTTGATCATTTGCATCTCAGCATGCCACATAGGCAATTCACGCTATGCAACCGATGTCTACCAATCACACAGAATGAAATTCGATGTCAGACACAAATCCATTTACAAGTTCGTTCTGGGTATGAAGGGAACCGTAGGCACCTTATTCCTCGTCCCATATGACCAATACAAGAGAGAGATCCTCGCATATCCGTCGATCTCCAAGTACGTCTGGACGTTCACCACTTATTACCTTGCCTTGGGTGTACAGCCCAATCAAGACATCAGTAATCATCCAAATGATGTGAAGACCTCCGGTCTTCAACCACCGTCTTCACATTCGACTCATCGCCGATTCAGTTATTCTGAATAGGATAAACCCGGTCTTTCTGAATAAATCGCGTATATGATAAACAAGTGTTATAAAAACACAACATACGCCTCATTCCAATTCTGAATATTCTTTTATTTAAATATTCATATCCTTTGGGAAAGGTTCCCATTAATTTTATCAAAGATAAATTCTTTAAATTTATTCTTTAATCTTCCTTTAGAAATCAATCCATACCAAATTATGGTTTATCCAAACTAGTCGAGATTAGCAAACCTTACAAAAGTAATCATTTGTTTAATTCCCAATCCCAACCTATTCATCCCATGAAGTAAAACTGGTAATACTTCATATCTAACACCGCAGTGTTATCGGTAAATTCAACTACCATTTCACGTTCAAATCTAATTAAAGATTTAACTATCGCTTGGAGCAAAACTGGTGATACTCCATTCACGATAATTTCTTGAATTTGATGATTTTAGTTATCAAATTCACCTTTCAATCTATTTAAAGATTCATTAAAACTCTAATTCAGTTTTAGTTTCCAACAATCATTACTTAATGATTATTCCAATTCAGGAAATAAATCCTGTCTTTAACTAGGTTAAAGAACTAATGTCATTTAAAACACAGTTCACGATAAACCCAAAATCACATTCCATTAATTATGGAATCTTCACGGAAAAACAAACCAATATATAATCGATATCAGTTTCCGTATCCGACTAAAATTATAAATGGAATAAAGGCAAAGCCTCAGTCTTCCTCCACAGAAGTTCATTTCGATTATTATCAAATCGAATCCCATTCCATTCCAATTTATTTTATTAAACTGGAAAACTTTACTTTGGGAATTCCATTAAATCTTAGAATAAAGATTTATAAATTCCAAATCACATTTCACTGTAAATCAGGTTAAAGAACGAATGTCGTTAAAACATAGTTCACGATAAACCCAATTCACATTCCATTAGCCTCTAACCGTAAATTAGTAAGAGAATAATTCCCTAAGTATTAATCCCGAAGGCCGAAACCAACATCAGATCAATGCCCAGGAAACCATTCAACTTAGCTAATCTCCAGTTGGTTTCTGATTCCCTTAACTCCATTGGTTTTAAGAACAGTGTTAATGAACACACCGTTCACGACAAACCCAAAATCCCATTTGATATTAAATACAAGGCTCTGAATAGAAAATATATCGGCTTATATTCAATATTAAATTCTGAACTCAACAAACATCGTATTGGAATAATGATATATATATATATCTTCCAAATTACCCCCACAAAGCCCGTAAAATCACGGAATCCAGTATCGAAATATTCCTAAGATAATTTCGATTCAAATCCATTTCAATTCATATATTGGAAATTCTGGTTATTTTTAAAATCATTTCAAATCCAAATTATTTATTTAAAAATAATTGGATTACAATTCTAGTTCAAAACTATTTCATTTCGATAAAAAACTATTTTTATCTTTTCAAATATGGAATTTTTCACCCCAATTCTTTCCAAATCATTTATTATTATTTTACACAAATTGTTGCTATTTTTGATAATTTTATCAAGGCCTGTACAGTCAATTTCCATAAACGGCCATCGAACTGCACTTACAACGACCTTTTCCAAATTTGATTTGGACATAACTCCAAATCCAACCGTTAGATTTCAAATTTCTTATATTCGTTAGAAAGCTCTTTTTGATACGAACCCAACAGTTCCGGTTTTAGGAGAATCCGACGGTCGGATCTCCCGTAATGTCCATTCGAAGTCAATGGTCGAAATTCGCGAACTGCCGCAGCGCGATGCGTTCTGTTCATGCCATTATATTATGTATATCATATATATAATATATATTTCGTCGATTTCCGTTTAAAACGTATTTTATAAATCATTTTAAATTCGTTTTCAAAATGATTTCAACTTCATATTAAATTTCAAATCAAAATTGAATATTCCATATCATCAATATATAAATGGTAATATTTTCAAATATTAGATTTTGGAATCATTTCCTTTTCGATATTCATTATAAAAATGAGTAAAATTGATATAAATATCGTTCACGTCAAAATGGCGATAATCTAATTAACACGGCTTTATATATTTAAATATATTCGTGTCCATCCCAAATCGGACATCAAAATCAGATTTTGATCTTTTACTGAATATTATTTTAAAAATATTCATTATTTTAAAATATTCATTATTTTAAAATATTCATTCATTCCGAATTGGAATCAGACACAGTCAATTACCATATAATGTTATTTATATGGATTTCATACAATACATGTATACAACAACAATGATAAACAATCAACCATCATCCAGAGTGCATTCTACACTGCATAAGCATTAAATATAAATATTTAACGCTTACAACAGCCTGTCAACCAATCGATTGACATACAACTAAACAATTGGGATTAGTGCACATCAAATATCATCCCAACACCCGTGTGGGGTTTCAACCAACAAATACTGAATATTATTTGTGCAGTTGGGCGATGTGTAAAATATATCGTCTAGATCCATATCAGTAAAATGGGTGTTCATAAACAGATCGTCTAATTTGTAAATGAATATTCACTTCCATTTCAGGAGAATTCTATCATGTTCTTTTATACGTTAAAAATTATATTTTTAATGTTAGAATATTTATTTCAATGCTTTACTATTTTTAACAGTTCATCCATTCAATAAAAATGTTATTTTTAACTAACACCTTTTATTTTAGAAAATTTCAGCATTATAACAGCACGATATCGAAATCAGGTAATGTCTAGCATTACCCCTCTCCAGATATTGGCTCGCGCCATACACACAAAACAACTCATTCAATTCAATTCTCACCCCAAACTAATTCAAACAGATAAATAAACCAAACCAAACAATCAAACAAGTCGTCCATGGTCTGTGGACGACGGGGAGAACTTCATATAAGCTATATGGTGTGGAGTTCTCACCTTTGGGATCCACTCCTCCATTCTTTATTTCTGAACGGTCTAGATTTCGTCTCGTTTTCAGTCAGTTTCATCGCAATCTGTTTCACACGATTTTTATATTAAAAATAATATTTTCATAATGTTACTCTGTATATAAAAATCCCATTTTATCTGGTTACTTCATATATAAAAATCCAATTTTTATCTCAATGCTATAAATATAAAAATCGCATTTTTATTATGATGTTATATATATATATATAAATCTCATTTTTATTTCATTTCTCAATAGATAAAAATCATATTTTTATAATGTTCTTCATACCTTAAAAATCCTATTTTTCTATTTTTAAAAATCATATCTCCATCATTTAAAAATTATATTTTTATCATTTAAAAATCATATCTTTTAAAATATGAAAGTCAAATCTTTTATTATTTAAAAATCAAATCTTTTTAATGTATAAAAATCGAATCTTTTTAAATGCATAAAAATCGAATCTTTTATAAAAATCGAATCTTTTTAATTGCATAAATATTGAATCTTTTAAAATGCATAAAAATCGAATCTTTTTATGATTCAAAATCTCACCTTTACCTTATGTCTTTTATATAAAGGTTATATTTTTAAAACGAAGGTATATAAATAAAAATTATATATTTCTTTTCTACAATCAAAATTAAAATCAGTTCTATAACAAAAATTAAAATCTTTTCTATATTAAACCTTAAAATCAGTTCCATACTAAAAATCAGTTTTTAATCGAAGAAAGAAAAAAAGGAGGAACTCACATTTTTGCCTGGCCGAGGGGGGGGGGGTTTCACGTCGGCTTCAGATCGGGGGGCATCACCATCGGTGGTCAGAAGGGTAGGAGAGTGGCAGGGTGTGATCCGGCGACCTGCGGTGGTCATTGGGTGGTCGGGGTGGACCATCGCGGTGGAGCGATGGTTTCGGCTGTGGGGGTTTTCGGGTTCGGTTTCCAGAAGAGGGAGGGGGTGAGACGAGGGGGATGGGGTATCAGAGATCGACGGAGGAGGGTACGCCATGCTCCGGTGGTAGTGATGATGGGGGGAGGCGGCTGTGGATCGCGATTTCATTTTTTTTCTTTCTTTCTTTTAAAAACCAAAGTCAACGTGGAGGGGGGGTAAGGAAAGGAGAAGGGAGAGAGAAGTAAGAGGGGCCATCTAATTTAAATATTTATTTTATTTTAAATCCAAAAGTAACTTTTTCTTTCGAACCCCGAATCGAACCCAACGACTATCGTCCCTAACTAATTACCGACGTTCTGAATGCAATGGGATATGTTTCATAACCCAATTTGGTTGTTACGATCAGTTTCCGCCAAATTTAAAATATAAATCAATATATTTTAAATTCAAACGCACATTTTAATTTACCAGAGCCACATACGGACTCTAAAAATTCCAGGAAAATAAATCTAGCTTTGTATTGACGATAGATCCTAACAAAACTAATTTCTTCAAATTTGAAGACCGTTTGAAAAATGGCCATTTTCTAGTCGATCCAAATCGACTAAAACTGTTAAAATATGTTTTCTTTTGTCACGCTCACATATTGATTCCAAAAATTATGAATTTTGGAATCTAGTAATAACTTGACATCCTAGATCCAACAAAAGTGGTTTCGTCGAAAACGGAGGTCATTTGCAAAATGGCTATTTTTAAGGGCTATATTACCATAGCGACTATTCTGAAATTTCAGTTGGGCATAACTTTTTATTCCAGCTATGAAATTTCAATTTTTCGGATTCGTTGGAAAGATATTTTCAAATAGATTCTAATATTTGTGGTTTCACTAAAATCCAATTTATTTTGAATCCTGTACATTCATTTGAAATTTCAAATCGAATTTTCAAACTACCGCGCCATTTTCAATTCCTTTTATAATTAAAAAATATATTTATATTCTAATTTCAATTTGAATAAATATATACGTTCTAGTTCTATTCAAAATAAATTTCTAGTCGTTATTATTTAAAATAATTCATTTTAAATATTCAAAATTCAATAAATTTGCCAAAATAAAATTTTTAAATTGGTTCTGATTTTCCGAGTTGTTAGAAACTCACAAGTGCGTCTTATGCTCTTCCTCGTTCCGGTAGAAAACCGGAATATCGTCCATGAATACAAGCACGAACTTGTTCAACTGATCTCCAATCCCTATTCATAAGATCAACAAAATACATTGGTGCGTTAGTCAATCCAAACGGCATCACCAACCATTCGAAGAAACCAGATGGTGTCCCAAAAGCTGTTTTCGGCACACTATCCTTTGCCACTCTCAACTAGTGGAATCCCGTTGCCAAATCCATCTAAGAAAACACTTTCGCTTCGTGAAGTTGGTCGAACAAGTCATCTGTCGTCGGCAACAGTACTTGTTCTTCTTGGTCACCTTGTCCAGCTTACGATAATCCACACACAGTCTCAAAGATCAATCAGCCTTGGTTGCAAACACAACTGGTGCACCCCATTCAGATACACTTCTCTGAATGAATCCTTTTCCCAAAAGGTCACGTACTTTCACCTCTAACTCTCGTTGTTCCTTAGGCGCCATTCTCCTAAGAGGCATGACGATAGGTCTAGCACCTTCGACCGAATCGATTCTGAACTCATTCTCACAATGGGCGACAACCCTTTGACCTTGTAACGGCTCAACAGATTTTCGACCCCGAGAATCGACACCAAACGCCATGTCGACTATTCAAGCATAACAAACATTGGAATGTTAATAGAAAGAAGTCAAAGTGTGAGATAAGAAATAAAGAAATATTAGAATAGAAGGAACAAGAAGAAGAAACACACAACACAGATTCTCACATCGCAGCGGAACAAAATATAATATAGAAATAAATCTTTACTGCGAGCTTTTTGAAAATACTTACAATCAGCAGAGTACATCAACACATCTGGACAGTTATATTAACTTGTCTACATATACAACACACAGCAGAAAAATATTATATAATATTATATGTATGAACCCATCCAGCTCGCCTCTTCATAGTATCTGACTCCGTGAAGGTTAAATATGTGTATAATAAAATTAATTTTGTTGAATTCCGACTCTCTTTGCACAAAATTGTTATTTTAGTTTTCAATTTATTAGTCGGTTCAAAATTTAAAATATCGTCCGCCCATAAAATAACTCCAATTGGCTTCAAACAGTAAATTTAGCAATAACTAGCCTAGGTATCTCACTAAAATTCATTTCATCGAAAAATGGAGGTTGTTCGAAAACGGCTATTTCTAATGCTTATAAAATATCGATATAATATAAATTCAATTCCAAACAATTAAATTAAAAGAAAACAATGAATTATTATAATCACATATATATCCAAATAAAATAAAATATAAGTTCGAATTCAACTGATATGGATTTTTAACTCAACATTGACCTTTTCGAAATAAATTGTAACACCCCGTATTTTCTGTAAACATAAAAATAACGAATCAGAGAATAACTAAATTGTAAAAAAATAATTTAGGGAAACGGGTTATGCCATTGCATTCGTCTCGAAATTCTGCTTGGAATAGAGTCCAAGTTTGCATAAATCGGACTCCGTATGAAGAAGATATGGCCTTCGGAAGTTTCAACAAAAACCAACCCAAAATTCAAAATTTAGATTTTCGAAATTCAAAACAGACATCCGGGTTGTGCAGGAAAATTCCCGCCCAGGACCCAGGTCGACACTAGGGTCGACCTGGGTAAACAGGTCGACACTAAGGTCGACCTTAGGGTCGACCTCCCCCTGTTTTCCCAGATCCAGCTCTGACCTGTTCCGCCACGTGTCGCTCTCTGATTCGCTGTGTGATGTGGCATGCTGCTTTGGACGATTCTGATGGCTTCTGGACTGATCTAAAGGCTCTAAATTACCCTATTCTCCTATTTAAACACACCCAAACCTAGCTTTCTCCCCCACACCATTTCATTCTGCCTATACTCTGCCTCTATTCTAATTAAAAATAAAAATGGTGTCGCTACTCTGCTAGAATCAAAACTAGGATTAATGCATCTTCTTCCAATCTGAATAGAATTAAAAGAGAATCAAATCTAATCGATAGTCTACGCCAAAGGAACACTATTCAGTGTCAGAATACAGATCCCAGAAATCAAGATTTACCTTTTCAATTGTGAGTACAGTTATTTTCAGATATGAAATTTAATAATTATCTTGACATTTTTGTGAATCTGGATCTGAGGTTATGCATACTTTTCTGTAGATCTATCTTGATTGTGACTGTTCTGTATCTAATCCCTCTTTTTCTTCCTTTTTGTTTATAGCTAGGCTACCACGAGCCTGCGCCAAATCTCGTAAGAGATTAACGCACGAACACTAAATTTTGGGACAAATAATGGATAATGCATAAATTGGACATGACTGATCTTTGACTGATTTGAGAAAAGAACATAGGTTGTAAATTAAGATCTAGAATCAGTACATACTATGTATGATAGACTGTGATTTGGAAGAAGAATTATTATATGATAGCATATGACATGGAATTTGGAATATAATGCATGTTATAATGCAAGATTTGATTTTGAGGACATAATACATGATTAAAATTTAAGATCTAGATTTGGGGCATATTTTATATCACGATCTATGACTAGAAAAGAAAAGAAGGATATGTGACTTAGGCATAAAGATCTATATTAAAATAGGATAACTATTAATGTGAATGCGCCTAAGTATGGATTTTTGGACATTTGACATCATAGGCTATAATTTGGCATAATTCATATTGTTTAGGGCTTTTAGATAATATTCTGTACTGTGCAAAGTTTAGCTAAAATTTGGGCATATGTTGTATTATGAATTATGACCATGATTTAGGCATGTAAGTTTAGGCTTAATTTATGATTAGGCAAGATATGTAAATAGAATTTTAAAAATGTTTAATCTGTTGAATTGCCTATCTGCTAAATCTGTTGAATTGCCTAATCTGCTAAATCTGCTATCTGCTAAATCTGTTGAATCGCCTAATCTGCTAGATCTGTTATATGTTGAATTGCCTAATCTGTTGAAAGCTAAATAATTGTAATTTGGTATGAAAATCCGTAGGCTCGATCTAAGATTGAGTAAAACATGGAAATTTGATTAATCTGCTGTAACCTATAAAGAAGTTTAATCGGTTAAATGAACAGAATTAATCTGATATCTGTATAACCTGTAATGGAATGAATTGGCTATGACACGAGGTTAGACTTTGTTTGCGGTAGAAGCCTGCCCGAAACCAACCGGCTTAACCAGCAACCGCAAACTGTCAGCCTAATATGAGAGGTCGTAGGCATGACTAAAATATGCTTAGACACGAGGTTAGGTCTGGCTTGTGGCAGAAGTCTGCCCGGAATCGCCCGGCACATCCAGCGGCCACAAGCTACCGTCCTAATGTAAGAGATCTATGCATTAATATTTAATTAATGCAAATTTAAGAGAAATGTGGTGTCTAAAAACGTGTTGGGTGGATAGGGTTAAACGAACTGGACTGATGAATCTAATAAACCCGTTTCGTGAATCTGTAGGCCCAATACAAAGTTAGACAATCTGTAAGTCTATTAAATCCGTACATCTGATCTATTAATCTGAAAACTTGTTAACTTGATTGTCTGATCTGTGAACTAGTAATCTGAATTCTGTCTGAAACTTGTAAACAAGTTAATCTGAAATCCGCTAGTCTGGGGACACAAGGTTAGGATGGGAAATACTTGTGTCATCTATTGTTTGGGACCCATATTAGTCAGTAACCCTTTCTGGTATCAAAACTTTGACCCCACGCTATGTAGGTGTCCGGGCACGCTTACTGAACTAATTATAAGCGGTTCATTCTGATAATGGCAAGGGGTGTTGATGGTGCGTTCCAACCGGGTCATGTGCGTGCATGGATCTGATTTGCTCTGAGGATGTAAGACACCGTGACATCTGTAAATAGGTCTGTGCCAATAGGTTTCCACTTTAGGGAGTGATACACCCTACTGTGGGGCCGACACAGGTTATTTATGTATTAGGGAGCCGATCGCTTGGGGTAGAACTTAGGATACACTTAGTTCTGTCTGTTTCTGTTGGTACCGTCTGTTTCTGTTGGGTGGTTACACCTGTCTGTTTCTACGTGGTACCGTCTGTTGGGGTGGTAAAGGCCCATTACTAGTGTACACCTAATTCTAACATTCTGTTTCCGTAGGGATTATTCTGTTTCCGTCTCTGATTCTGTTTCCGATTCTGTTTCTGTAACTTCTGTCTGTTGGGGTGGTAAAGGCCCATTAGTTGGGTAGTAAAGGCCCATTATTAGCATTCTGTTTCTGTACCGTCTGCCTCTATTTGGGTGGTAAAGGCCCTTTACTAGCATTATGTTTCTGTAGGGATTATTCTGTTTCTGTTTCTATTTCAGTTTAGACATTATGGTAACACCTAATCCTGTTATACTAGTATTAGTGCAGAGAAGTGAAAAGCTTAGCTTAGCCTATATCATTATGTTTCTACTGTTAACCTGCTATTTCTGTTACGGTTATCTCTCATCCAGTTTTATTTACATGTCATGATACTATTATCTGTTTATATGCTGGAAGTCACTAGACTCACCAGACTTATGTCTGACCTAGTTTGTTTTGCCTCTTTTCTTTCTACCCCCCAGGTTTTCAGGGTGGAAACATAGGAGCTTGATTCATATTCTCTCTGCTTGAAGTGTTTGAAGTATTGCTGGGCTTTGGCTCTATTTTTCCATGGCAGTTTATATTGGGGATTATGGCTTTAAAAACTATGCATTCTGAAGGTTTTTGTACAAGACCGATATTTATGTACTTGAATTCTGATATTGTGATTTTGAAATATGTGACCAAACTTATTTCTATTTCTGTTGTAATAAAGTTATAAATTTTTCAAGTACAACTTTATCTGTCTTGTAAATATCCTTTCTGTCTACTAAAAACGCTTCACCAAAGTTAAGGCCTTTCCTTTGCGAGTGACCTTAATGGAGGTGGGGTGTTACACTTGGTACCAGAGCTGAAGGTTACCGGATTTGATAAAAAAAATTGAAAACTATTTTCAAAAAGGTTTAAAAAGGAAGTATTTTCAAAAGTAGAGTTTGTTTTGAAAAACATAATCTCCAAAGCCATGTGCCTATCTTTCTATCCTTTGTTTTGAATCTTTCCTTTTCTTTCGTTTCAGCATGTCTGGGGATCTTAACCTTCCGGAGGGCGTACCAATACCTGGCTGGTTCAGGAGGTACCTAGAAGCTAGGGCTAATGATACTGGCCCAGCAGACGTCCCTCCTCCCCCAACTGCAGCGGTTCCTCCTCCCCCTCATCCTCCGTGCGTGAATACTTTCCCGAAGATATGTAGAGACTTTCGAGCCATGGGTGGGAAGAACTTTAATGGAATTGAATCCTTCGTGGAGGCAGGGAACTGGCTCAAAGAAACTGAGGATTTGTTCGTTATCTTCGAGGTGGACGATAGGCAGAAGATATAGTTGGCGGTATGGTTGCTTAAGGACAAAGCTTCTTTTTGGTGGGAGGTCACAAATGGAGAGCATCCGGTAGAGAGATGGATGGATTTCAGGCATAGGTTCGAGATGAAATTTCTCTCACGAGCGGAAGAGAGACTATACGTAGAGAGGTTCTTGGCGTTGAAGCAGGGGAATTTATCAGTGAGAGAGTACGTCAACAAGTTTAATCAGTTCGCGAGATTCGACTTAGATTTGGTAAATACACCGCATAAGAAGGCACTAAGGTTTGCTAAAGGTTTGAATGAGCCGCTACACGGATTGACAATGTCCCACATTCCTATAAGGCTACCTTCGAGAAATTAGTTGACATGGCATTGATGCATGAAGAGGAAACCAAAAGCGAGAAGAAAGAAGAAAAGCTTGAAGGACCACAAAACAAGAAGGCGGGGCCCAAGAAGGAAACACAAAAAAGGATGAGAAGTCTGAAGATAAGAAGGAGAAGAAGTGCTTTACTTGTGGAAGCTCGACCCATCTGAACAAGGATTGCAGAAAGAGGAAGGGCACTTGCTTCAACTATGGAGAAATGGGGCACTTCACTAGGGACTGCCCAAAGAAACAAGGACAAGGGCAGAGGGCAGGACCTACTTTTGGAGGGTAGGTGAATACCCTCGAGGCTGGTGGATAGGAAAGAAATAAGAAATTTTATGTAAATGGTTTAATTTCCTTATCCGATTGTGGAGTTAAAACTCTTTCCGATTCTGGCATTTTGATTCTGTAATTGAAACTCTGCACTCTAATACTAGTCTTGTTTCTGATCCCGGTGTAGATTCAAACCCATAAAGGTTATGACTCATCTGTGTGTGATAAGTTGGGGTTTAAGGGTATCTGTGTTGGGCGTTAAGTTGACTATGACGCATACATTCTGGGTTTTTATCATGCTTAGTTTCCTAAGAATCATTTGATAATCTGATGTGTACCAGTAGTCTGTAAGTATCTGAATATTTCTGATAAGGGTTTTTACTCGAAACGTGAAGTAGATTTCCAATCTGGCATTGTTTAATGGGAGTAATTCACTGGGTGTCAATCTGATGTTGATTTTGGTCTTCGGGGTTGATACTTAGGGAATTATTTTCTTAACCGATGTCTAATAGGAACAGAGCTCTTGTTTTAGTCGTACTTGCTTCTGTCACTCGGTTGTATCATATCGATCCAATCTTCGACCTTTAGGTAGAAACTAATGGGTATAAACATGTGTTTGAGACATGTTATGTTTGATGGTTGCAAGTGGTTGCTCGTGGATGCATATGCACACACTAGGCACTAGATCGGCTCAAAAACACTCTCATACTGCATATGGATGTGTGCATTTTTTTAAAAAAAATTATGGATGCGAAATGGTTGACTCAGCACATGGATGTTGCATATGAACGAATGGTTGTGCACTCATATAGAAATGATATGTATCAAATAGGAAAACTGCATACATGTTGGACTCATGGCACTGACATAATTCACATTAAGGAGGTCAACTGAATCAGTGGACCGCCTGATCTTTGCATTAGATAAGAGACATATACATACACTTTTGCATATGTTCATACAACATTAGAATTTTCTAAGGACAATGGATGCTTGTGGATGATGGTTGAGTAGATGGGTGATTGGATGGTAGGACACATTCTTCTTAACTTGAAGATTTCGGGGACGAAATCCTTTAAGGAGGGGAGAATGTAACACCCCTTATTTTCTCTGAACATAAGAATGACAAATCAGAGAATAATTAAATTGTAACAAAATAATTAAGGTAAATGGGTTATGCCATTGCGTTCGTCTAGAAATTCTGCTTGGAATAGAGTCCAAGTTTGCGTAAATCGGACTCCGTGTGAAGAAGATATGGCCTTCGGAAGTTTCAATAAAAACCAGCCCGAAATTCAAAACAGACACCCGGGCTGGGCGGGAAAATTCCCGCCCAGGTCCCAGGTCGACCTGGGAATCGACCTGGGTAAACAGGTCGACACTAGGGTCGACCTCCCCCCTGTTTTCCCAGATCCAGCTCTGACCTGTTCTACCACGTGTCACTCTCTGATTCGCTGTGTGATGTGGCATGCTGCTTTGGACGATTCTGATGGCTTCTGGACTGATCTAAAGGCTCTAAATTACCGTATTCTCCTCAAACCTAGCTTTCTCCCCACATCATTTCATTCTGCCTATACTCTGCCTCAATTCTAACTAACAATAAAAATGACGTCGCTACTCTGCTAGAATCAAAACTAGGATTAATGCATTTTCTTCCAATCTGAATAGAATTAAAAGAGAATCAAATCTAACCGATAGTCTACACCAAAGGAGCGCTATTCAGTGTCAGAATACAGATCCCAGAAATCAAGATTTACCTTTTCAATCGTGAGTACAATTATTTTCAGATATGAAATTTAATAAATATCTTGACATTTTTGTGAATCTGGATCTGAGGTTATGCATACTTTTCTTTGGATCTATCTTGATTGTGACTGTTCTGTATTTGTTCCCTCTTTTTCTTCCTTTTTGTTTATAGCCAGGCTACCACGAGCCTGCGCCAAATCTCATAAGAGATTAACGCACGAACGCTAAATTTTGGGACAAATAATGGATAATGCATAAATTGGACATGAATGATCTTTGACTGATTTGAGAAAAGAACATAGGTTGTAAATTAAGATCTAAATCAGTACGTACTATGTATGATAGACTGTGATTTGGAAGAAGAATTATTATATGATAGCATATGACTTGGAATTTGGAATATAATGCATGTTATAATGCAAGATCTGATTTTGAGGACATAATACATGATTAAAATTTAAGATCTAGATTTGGGGCATATTTTATATCACGATCTATGACTTGAAAAGAAAAGAAGGATATGTGACTTAGGCATAAAGATCCATATTAAAATAGGATAACTATTAATGTGAATGCGCCTAAGTATGGATTTTTGGATATTTGACATCATAGGCTATAATTTGGTGTAATTCATATTGTTTGGGGCTTTTAGAGAATATTCTGTACTGTGCAGATTTTAACTAAAATTTGGGCATATGTTGTATTATGAATTATGACCATGATTTAGGCATGTAAGTTTAGGCTTAATTTATGATTAGGCAAGATATGTAAATAGAATTTTAGAAATGTTTAATCTGTTGAATTGCCTAATCTGCTAAATCTATTATCTGCTAAATCTGTTGAATTGCCTAATCTGCTAAATCTGCTATTTGCTATCTGCTAAATCTGTTGAATCGCCTAATCTGCTAGATCTATTATCTGTTGAATTGCCTAATCTCTTGAAAGCTAAATAATTGTAATTTGGGTATGGAAATCCATAGGCTCGATCTAAGATTGAGTAAAACATGGAAATTTGATTAATCTGCTGTAACCTATAAAGAAGTTTAATCTGTTAAATGAACGGAATTAATCTGATATCTGTATAATCTGTAATGGAATGAATTGGCTATGACACGAGGTTAGACTCTGTTTGCGGTAGAAGCATGCCCGGAACCAACCGACTTAACCAGCAACCGCAAAATGTCAGCCTAATATGAGAGGTCATAGGCATGACTAAAATATGCTTAGACACGAGGTTAGGTCTGGCTTGTGGCAGAAGTCTGCCCGGAATCGCCAGGCACATCCAGCGGCCACAAGCTACCGTCCTAATGTGAGAGGTCTATGCATTAATATTTAATTAATGCAAATTTATGAGAAATGTGATGTCTAAAAATGTGTTGGGTGGATAGGGTTAAACGAAATGGACTGATGAATCTAATAAACCCGTTTCGTGAATCTGTAGGCCCAATACAAAGTTAGACAATCTGTAAGTCTGTTAAATCCGTACATCTGATCTGTTAATCTGAAAACTTGTTAACTTGATTGTCTGATCTGTGAACTAGTAATCTGAATTCTGTCTGAAACTTGTAAACAAGTTAATCTGAAATCCGCTAGTCTGGGGACACAAGGTTAGGAGGGGAAATACCTGTGTCATCTATTGTTTGGGACCCATATTAGTCAGTAACCCTTTCTGGTATCAAAACTTTGACCCCACGCTATGTAGGTGTCCGGGCACGCTTACTGAACTAATTATAAGCGGTTCATTCTGATAATGGCAAGGGGTGTTGATGGTGCGTTCCAACCGGGTCATGTGCGTGCATGGATCTGGTCTGCTCTGAGGATGTAAGACACCGTGACATCTGTAAATAGGTCTGTGCCAATAGGTTGCCACTTTAGGGAGTGATACACCCTACTGTGGGGCCGACACAGGTTATTTATGTATTAGGGAGCCGATCGCTTGGGGTAGAACTTAGGATACACTTAGTTCTGTCTGTTTCTATTGGTACCGTCTGTTTCTGTTGGGTGGTTACACCTGTCTGTTTCTGCGTGGTACCCTCTGTTGGGGTGGTAAAGGCCCATTACTAGTGTACACCTAATTCTAACATTCTGTTTCTATAGGGATTATTCTGTTTCCGTCTCTGATTCCGTTTCCGATTCTGTTTCTGTAACTTCTGTCTGTTGGGGTGGTAAAGGTCCATTAGTTGGGTAGTAAAGGCCCATTATTAGCATTCTGTTTATGTACCGTCTGCCTCTATTCGGGTGGTAAAGGCCCTTTACTAGCATTCTGTTTCTGTAGGGATTATTCTGTTTCTGTTTCTATTTCAGTTTAGACATTAGGGTAACACCTAATCCTGTTATACTAGTATTAGTGCAGAGAAGTGAAAAGCTTAGCTTAGCATATATCATTTCGTTTCTTCTGTTAACCGGCTATTTCTGTTACGGTTATCTCTCATCCAGTTTACGTGTCATGATACTATTATCTGTTTATATGCTAAAAGTTAATAGACTCACCAGACTTATGTCTGACCTAGTTTGTTTCGCCTCTTTTCTTTCCCCCCCCCCAGGTTTTCAGGGTGGAAACATAGGAGCTTGATTCAGATTCTCTCTGCTTGAAGTGTTTGAAGTATTGCTGGGCTTTGGCTCTATCTTTCCCTGGTAGTTTATATTGGGGATTATGGCTTTAAAAACTATGCATTCTAAAGGCTTTTGTACAAGACCGATATTTATGTACTTGAATTCCGATATTGTGATTTTGAAAGATGTAACCAAACTTATTTCTATTTCTATTTCTATTGTGATAAAGTTATAAAATTTTCAAGTACAACTTTATCTGTTTTGTAAATTTCTATTTTGTCTACTAAAAACGTTAAGGCATTCCCTTTTACGAGTGACCTTAACGGAGGTGGGGTGTTACATAAATGATATCCAAAACTTTATTCAAATTCCTTATTAAATAAATTAAATAAATGTTATAATTTATTAACGAATTCCATAGCGGCTATTTTAAAATTTGATTTGGACATAACTTACAATTTATAAGCTGAAATCTCTATTTTTCTCCTTCATTATAAAATCATAAATAAATAGATTCAAACATTTCTCGTTTCACAGAATTCGGACTAAAAACGGATTTTATATATTCAATTGAAGTTCAAAACTCAATACTACGAACTACAGCGCCATTTCAAGTTCGTTTTAATTTAAATATTAATATAAATGTTCAATCGTCGTTTACTTAATGAATTCGATATTAAAATCCAGTAATCATTCCAAATATAATATTTAAGACAGATTTAAATATTTTATTCAAATAGCCGAAAAATCCGAGTCGTTACATTCTTTCCCCCTTAATAGAATTTCGTCCCGAAATTACTAAGTAAGAATAATGCTTCAAACCCAATTATTTCAAAAATAATTATATTAAAAAATATTATTAAACTAATTTCTAGGTCTTAAAAATTTTCGAAAAATTCGTGTGCACCTCCTCTTTACTGTTCGATCCAAACAACTACAACTGCCATCCCGGTTCACACATTGATCAAAAGAAAACAAAGCCAATTAGCGACACAACTCAGGGGGTACAAAATCAACTACTTAACCAATAATATTAAGGTTTGCCTATTTGTCAAGCAACAAATACTTGTTACAAAGCAATTAACAGTTCTTCCTTCTTCACTCAATCTGTGCTTACTCAATATAATTCAAACGACAGATACAGGTTTAAATTATTTAGTTTTATTCCATACGGGATTTTATTCTCATTCATTATCTTGGAATTTACTTTCTCGATTTTCTATCCATTTCTGTTGATGAATTTTTATCAATATATCATCCAACAAACAAACAATCAATGGTCAACACAATCAATTGATTCCATTTTCTTTTCTAATTTATTTAACCTAGTTAAAGTTAAATTCTGATTTATTTAATTATATTAAAATTACTATTCACATTCAATATATAAAATCCTCTTCTGGTTTTATTACACCATTCAAAATCCTATTTGAATTTTTATTCGAACCAGTCAAGTACAACAATATTTAAATAATTTGATAAAATTATCTCTTTTTATAAGAAAATATAGTTTGGGTAAAATTATTTCATTTACCCCTTTTTCTCAAAACAATATTGTGTTAATTGTCAGTCCAATACAATTTCCCGGCACTTGAACCAATCAAACAACACAATACATAACATTTGTAGGTTAAATTTACAAATACGCTCTCTCATATACCCACTCAACTCAATCTAGAGTATTTCTAACTCTATTTCTATTGAGTTATACCACAGAGCCAAGGTTATTACTATACCATTACTCTGATACCACTGTAATGGCTCAACAAATCTCAACCCCGAGAACCGACACCAAACACCATGTCGATTATTCAAGCATCGAAAACACTGGACCGTTAATATAAAGAAGTTAGAGGGTGAGAAAAGAAAGAAAGAAATAATAGAATAGAAGGAACACGAAGAAGTAACACACAACACAGAGTCTCACATCGCAGCGGAACAAAATATAATATAGAAAAAAAATCTTTATTGAGAGTTTTTGAAAATACTTACAATCATCAGAGTACATCAACACATCTGGACAGTTATATTAACCTGTCCTCATATACAACACACATCAAAAAATATTATATAATATTATATGTCTGAACCCATCCATCTCGCCTCTTCATAGTATCCGATAACCTGAACCTGTACAACCCAGTCTAACCCGAGCATTACAAACGACGGGTCAGTCTGGTAAACCAGAGTGATAAAAACACACTAAGTTTAACGGTATCACACAACTTGATTTTAGAGTCAAAAATCTTTTCGAAAGAAAAGGATAATTGTAAGACCAAATCCACACATAGATATGGACGATTTTTACCTTGCGATAACCTAAAACATTTTTGAAAACAATCAAGCCCCTTATGCCATAATTCATTGAGGTTGATCCCAAAGGCCGTTGCAGTAGTCTCTATTTATTCACCCCAAGAATGAACTGTCCTTTGTTTCACAGGATGGATTTCTTTAACACGGATAGACCAGAAGGGGTCTTCGCAAGCATACCGCTTTCTGTTCAAGAATCGATAGCGGTTTTAAGGAAGACTACCAAGCTACTTATTATGATATTATAATAATGTCTAAATACAAACAAATATCAATCTAGCAGAACGCTTGCATCTCACGTTCTACAAACATAGTATGCAATCAAAACCGCGGGCGCTTATTGGAGAATGGATTTCCTGGCAAGGTATGGAACCACCTTCCCGACAATGTACCTCTGAAGATGAATACATTGGGGTTTAACAAAAACATCTTGCAACCCAGGCTAAACATGATTGGCCCCTCACTTTCTATTGAGAGTACCGAATATATCATCACCACGGTTGGGGGCTAGACAACTGAATCGATAGTATACAAAATAAAGGAACAATCAAAGGCAATTAATTTCACCAGATCAGGTAATGATATACCCTTTTGAATGGTGAGACCCACATAGTCATGCGACCTACCTGATTTTTTCCATTTCCTGGTTGATGAGGCTTGAGGTTGCGCTTTACCTTTATAATCAGCACATCACATTTACTTCGAATGCCACATCGTCAGATCCATCAAAATCACTAATTGACGTTCACAACAATACTTTACGTATTAGCTAAAAGAAGTTTCCTTCTCCGCCTCTACTCTTGGTATGGTTGAAGAAATCAATGTACGTGACCTTTCTGGAAATACTCTATCAAACATCCATCCATACAAGTCACCTAGGAACAGGATGAACCGAAGGCACCTTCCTACTGCATCCTAGGAATCACCTTGAGAATCAGTAGCGAAAAGTCCTTGCGAATCCATAGATGCCAACCACGACAGAATCACAGTATATCTCTAGAGATCAGTCAGAGATTGTAAATAATTCTACCGTTTTATGAAGATCCACGGTCTTCAATTGCTCCCGCTTGATTAGCATTTTCCACATATTCGTATTTATTGGTCGGAATGGCTTCCGAATATAAATTCAATCCCGGTCTTTCCGTACCAACAATCGTACGGGCAAGATTTTGAGAGTCAGTTATTTAACTATCAAATAAACAAAAATAAAATAGATCTACTGGTTGAGTACACAGCTTCACTTGGCCTTTTTAATTAAAGATAATTTATGAGTGGTTAACTAAAACCTCTAAATCTTTCAACACTGCATTCACTTCTTATTTTATAATAAAAGTATTCTCAAACCATTTCTATTTAATACTAAGAAAAATATCTTATATCATATCCAGTTTACCATTTAATTATCATTTTAAATCATTTCCTATGACATTTCTTATTATTTAATCGGGAAATCGATTCAACTTATCATTCGTAAAATAACCATTATGAAATATCCTTTTGTTCGTTATCCGAAAATAATATTCATCACTTATTCTTTTATTTTCTTTATAATGAAATCTCATTATACTTATCCTCAATTCCTTCAAATAACATTGCATTATTATTTCTCATAATAAGTTGCTTCGAGCATCTTTACCATTACAACTAATATCATCCTTCGATAATTCTGAAGTCGTTGAAGTTGGGGTATTTTAATTACCTCTCAGACCTTGATCAATAACATTCTCATCTTAAGATAGATACGAGTTGATTTAGTAAATGATAAATAAAACATCAACCTTTGAACCTTACTTCTTTACTATTTGTTTCATTATCCTGATTTTATTACAAATCCTATTATTAAATCATTAACAAATTCAATTACACAAAAATCCCTTTTTCTCTAAACCTTTCAATCATTTCCTTTGGAAAATCTTATTTCAAATCTCATCAATTTCACCTAATGTTATTATTAAGCAACGTTAATTTTAAATTAACGCTTTAATGTCACTTCTCTTTTTATAACCTTGTTTATACAATTCTGGTTTAATATCATTAATTTTAAAATAATCCCATTTACTTTGATTATTATTAAATAAATAATAATCGATTTAATATAATCTCATTTTAATTGTTACTTAAAACAATAAATCTCAGTTATTAATCGCTACATTCATCCTTGCTCAGTTTCTTATCCATAATAATTAACTTTAAAAATCATTTAATAATTAAGATGACGCACGTGTTTTGCACACGGCAGATTTTGGTAAATCATTTAATAAGTAAGATGAGGCATGTGCTTCACACACGGCTAGATTTTAGTACCAAAAATGGTGATTGGTGGTTAAAAAAAATCAATATATACCTTTGGTAAGTTTATTTCCTTTTTTTATAAACTCCAATTAAAATAATATATTTAAAAATCTATATTCCGTTATAAATAAATTTTATAACTTCATTTTCTGACGGTAAAATCAATTGTTAAAAACGATATATATAATTTAAGCCATCTACTACCAATTTCTTAACCAATATTGTCCATTGGTTAATATTAAAATAATCTTTGAATTTGGATTCAACAATTAGTCATCCCATTATATTCAGTAAATAATTCATGTAGTGATAAAATATAATGAACATGAATAATCAATTCAACTGAGAACGGTCAATAAATAACAACAGTTGAAGCACCCAATTAAATTTAATACTTTTATTTTATAGTAAACGTAACCAATAGGGTAGGTTACCTCCATTAGAAATAATCTTTAAAAATAACGATTCCAATTCATTTAAATTAAACAACTGTTTAATTTAAATAATATAAAAATATTCAACCAACAACCAAACAATTGTCAATTAGTCAATAAATAGCAACCATAGCACACAAACATTAAAAACCCAACTTATATAAAATATAAGTGGGATAAGTGAGTGAGTTTAACTCATCTTGGATTTCATTTTGTGTTAAACAGATCATTTTTAATAAAATTAAACAGTCGTCTAATTTTATTAAAAATCTCAACTGCTTCCGATATTGACCACACTAGCCCCACAATGTAGTCTATGACCAGAGCCGATTCTGGGGTTTGGAGTGCCCAGCGCGATTTACTGAAGGGTGCCCCATGTCGTAATGTTTAAACAGTGGTTTTAAAAAAAAAATTGTATTTGTAAGCAATTTAAATTATTTTTCAAAAACTCGATGCTAGTACGAACTAACATTGGAACACACAAACAAGACAAATGAAAATAACATTCTTATAATGCAAAAAGTTATAACTAATTGGTTCAAATATAAAGAATTTGTACATACAAGACTTGAACAAAAAATCACAATCAAATCATTTTGTATATCTCCAAAATTTCAAACTAAAAAAAATCAATTTTTTTAATGAAGTAGAGGATAATCCAAAATTTGTTCTTTCTTTTCTATTGTTAATTTTCTATAGCGAATAGCACATGTTCTCATCTTCTGTAAAATTTGAGTACAATTATGTAAGGCGAATTTCAAATCAATTTGTTGAACAAAAAAAGACCACAGTAAAATCAGTTTATTCTATCTTCTCTAAAATTTCTAACCAAAAAAAATCAATGCATAAAAAATAGAACATAGCATTTAGGAATTAGGATTCCTTATTTGAAATATCCAATCAGTTTACTCAATCTTCCCCGTAGTTTCTAACCGAAATAAATCAGCGCATAAAAAATAAAAGATATAAATTAGGGTTTCGTACTTCAATTGGAGCTTCTTACTTAAGCGGCGCCTCTAAAGAAATCAAGCTGCGATTCATTCTTCACCAAAAATTTTGTTTCTTCCCTGTTTTATAATTCGCTTTCCTTCTTTCAGTCACTTCCAATTTCTGTCCAGCGCGAAGTAAGAGTTTTTTTCTTCCGCCATTTCCTATCAGATCGCGACCACGAAATGATGCCCTCCTGGGTTTTATGCCCTGTGCGATGGCCCAGTTTGCACTGGGCCAAAGCCGACTTTGTCTATGACCACAGGATCCCCACATGACGAACGGCGTTCAATTCTGTTAACGGATGGACAACATATTATATTAATAAGTTATTATACTATCTAATTTAATTTAAACTTAATTTTTAATTAAATATACCACCTTATCCAAATTGCAAACCAACATTGTTGCATCCTTCCTGAAGCCTTCCCATAGCCTTCCTGCATGAACTACCCAGTGCACATCTTTCTCCATTTCCTTCACGCTTTTTCTTCCCTTATTATACACGCACACACACACACACTTTTTTTAATGCAACGCACAAAGCCTACTTGCCAAAATATAACCCATCTCTCCCTACACAAACATCCTTTCATGCAAAAACAAATCCTTCCCCACCATTCTTCCCACTTATTTCTTTCCCAACTTCTTCATTATTTCCTAGCATGGACATGCCTGAAGCTTCCCACATTACTTGTCCTATTTTCATACATTTTTACTTTTTTTTCATTTACATGGTCTAGTGGCCCAAACTTAAAGGAAAAATGCATCTGCCCTTTCCCAAATATACAAGCCCACGTCATGTTTTAAAAACTCCAGACCTGCTTGCGCTACATAAAGACTCTTCTTTCTATTAATAATGTTAACCCGCTGCCAATCCTATCAAACACACTGCTAATATCCCATGACTCGGTCTATATTCATACCATATCATACATCATACAAACATTCTTTTCCAATTTCCCATTTCCCCCTCAGAGCCATGCTACTTCCTTCAGGATGGCCAATGCTCGACCCAGCACCACCAACAACTGCGCCATTTCGATGCCTCTTGCCCCTCCCTTCTGATCAACAGAGCATCGACGGGAACCGCTGACCTCCCCTGAATGGGCTCTTGCACTTGTTTCTCGCATTCACTTTGGCACTTAAGACTTGTACTTCCATTGCCAAAGTTTCACAAGGACGGTTCTTCTCTTCGCTTTAAATATGTGTACAATTCGAAACAACTTCCCCTCCTCAGTCCCGTGTATCTGGTACCCCGCACCAGTAGATATCCCTCACAACGCACAAACTCCATTGCTCTTTCCATCCCACTTCTATGAAGCTCGACACCTCCTTCCACTCCATCACCTTCATGGAAAACTGAGACGACCCGAAATCCCGTTCAGACGGAAACAAGGGTTATCTTTGGAATATAACATAGAAACAGATAATAGCAGAACAAAATTAAATAAATACACCAGATAATGAACAACAAAATATACTGGATAAAAGTAATCATCAGAGTTACACAATATACAGGATCCTATTTAGTACAAATACAGTTCAGCTATACATAAATGTCTACAGCGGAAATAAACAAAATATGTACAATAGGAGCTGAACAGCATAAAAAGAAATAAATGATAGAATCCATCTTCAGCTCCAGCTATCCAGAAAGAACCAACTAAACCTGAATACAAGGCTGCCCGTGTAGAAAAAGGGGCACCCGAGTTTGAGAGTGAAACAAACTACGAGTCAGTCATGGGACTGGTATGAGAAATCTACTCAACACATATATAATTTGGCTAATCACAGGACCACGCCACTTTCGTGGAACGGGTTTACTCCATTGGATTGCCAGTGCTTTAAAACAAATCTTTCTTTTAAACATCGCTATGCTTTTTATAAAAATGAAGCCATTATAAGACTCAGTTCCCATCACACAATGCAACGCAAACCGGAGGATAGAGTTTTACCTTATAATGGCCAAAATATGATTGATACGAATAAAACAAAGGCAATTGATATTATTGCTAGTGTTTATATGTTTTGGAAACAATTTCAAATCATAACTATCAATCATAGACGGCATGGGTACCATATATCATGTCGCCATATATATATACAATCAAAACCGCACGATCACGTATTTGGAAATTGGATTTCCGTCATGAACCAAGGCAAAAGATAGTCCTTACCGAATTCGTGACTCTCTAGCCCGAGCCACAGGCAAGCGCGCAGGCAAGCCTTTAGATCGTCAGGGTCGGTCCACCGATGTGGATTATTATGCCTGAACAATACGTTTCCCCGCCCTTTGGAGCGTAAACGAGCCAACGAATGACTCCATCGGACCCGGATCGTCCGATCAAACCGAGGTGCCTCGCAACAGCAACAACCACATAGGTGAAAAGTATATAAATGTCAGGGCTGGTAGGTCGCTGACACCACCTTAGCTAGAAAGAAACGCATGCCCTCCCTGATGTCCTCTCCCGTTTTAGGTTCATACCGAGGTGTGAGGCTCGCGAATTCACGTTATACACAAAGCTACGCCACACAGGCGGTGCTTTGATCATTACCACAAGACTTTGCTTTTCAACAGAAGCCCTGATCACTGCATCTTAGCATGCCACACAGGCAATTCATGCCATGCGACTGATGTCCATCGATATACAACCTCTGAGCTCGTGCGTCTCAGAGAAGGGCGTTAAGCGAAAGAATAAATTCTCCGCCGCCAAACAGATGTATATTTAATAGAGATCAATCAACACAGAATAAAATCCAATGTCAGACACACAGTCCATTTACAAGTCCGTTCTGGGTCTGAACGAAACCGGAGGCACTAAATACCTCGCAAACCCTTCGATCACCACGTACGTCTGGACGATCACCACTCATTATCCATATTTTGGGATGCCTCCCAATCAGGACCTCGGTTACCATCCAAACGAGGTGAAGATCTCCGGTCTTCGACCACCGTCTTCATCTTCGAATTTCAATCGTCGGTCAATTATTCGAAATGAGAATTAACTCGGCCTTTTCAAATAATTCACGTATATTTAGAATTTCAAATCGATTTATTTCAATGGTTAAATTATTCGACAACACCAATATTGTTCTTTAATGTAGTTTTCACACCAAACACATTCAACCATCAAATACAACATAAATCGAGCAAATTCAGTTTATTTCCATTCCATATCGCTTATGATATTTTATAACTAATTATCGCTATTTTTATTTATTTTAAAATAGCTAATTTATTCAAAACGACGCTTCGGGCCATAAGGCGGCCGTGGCGCTGTTTTTCTTCAGATTTGATTTACACATATCTGAAAATCTAACCGTTGGATCTTCACAAAATTTACATCATTAGAAAGGTCTTTTCAAAACGAATCCAACGGTTCCAGTTTCGGGAAAATCCGACGGTCGGATCTCCCGGTACAATCGTTTGAATTTTCGATTTCAAAATACGAACTGCAGCATCGTTATTCTATTAAATATATAATTATATTTATATATATATAAATATAATCGCTTCTGGCAATGTTTTTCTTCAGATTTGAATTAAACATTCCAGACAATCCAACCGTTGGATTTTTACAAGGTTGGTGCCGTTGGAAAGATATTTCCAAGGCGAACCCGACGGTTGAGATTTCGGGAAAATCCAATGGTCGGATTTCCCGCACTAGTCGTTTGAAATCATGGTTTCAAAATACGAACTGCACGGCTTCGTTTCGTTTTAATTTTATTTATATTTATATATTTATATAAATATAGTTCATTCAATGATTTCAATATCGTTTTCACTTCAAATATTTTTCTAACACCTTAAAATTTTGGAAAATTTCGCCATAACCTCCCCTGCACCGGGAGCATCGGGAAATCGCAAATAGCTTTCCCGGTCCTTCTAATCTCAAAAAGAAAAAGAAAAAGCCAAGCGGCTAGCCAACAGGCTCATAAAATCATCACCCAAACAAAGCAGTAAATGTGTACCTATTTGTCGGGCACAAAATTTTATTCCTCTTCTCTAGCCCCTTTGCTATAACCTGTTCAATAAATATGCATGTACATATATATACAGTTCTTATCATTTATCATCTTCTATTCAGCTTCATATTTGATTTCTGTTTGGTTTAAAGACACCATTTATTCTAATGTTACATAAATAGGTGCAAATCATTTCATTAGCTAATTAATGAATATTTCATCTCATATATGTTTATTTTGAACAAGTGGCTGTTTTTAACACTTCACATTTCAACGATTTATGCATACAATAACAATGTGATTTTTATTGTAAAACAATTCATTTCTAAACACTATTTTTCTATATAGTTCATATAGGTGACAAAAATATGATTTTTATCATAAAACAATTTATTTCAAAATATGAATACCATTCAACACATGAATTTCTAATCAATGAATGAATATCAATTCAACACATGAATGTTTTCTATAGTTTCTATATATAGATAAAAGGTGATTTTGATTATTAAACAATTTATTTCAAAATATGAATACCATTCAACACATGAATTTCTAATCAACGAATGAATATCAATTCAACACATGAATGTTTTCTATTCAATGAATAATTATAGTTTAAGCATATGAAAATAATTCAAACACACGAATATTATTCAAAATTTCGGCAGCATAACGGCAGGGTAGTTAAAACCGGGACCGTCCCTAGTACGGCTCCTCGCTCTACCTTAAAACCTCGCGGTTTTTGACAATGGGGATCATGCATCTAGTTCGCACGCAGGCGGCATGTATATATTTATTTCATTTCCACAAACTAGTCCTATGTGGTTTCAACCAAATATTTCTCAATCACAAACGGGTATTTTTCAACCACAATCAACCAATATCAATCACAAACAATCCCAAACAATTATTCGCTATCAATCAATTTTCACAACAATTTCAACCAATAAATATCGTCCATGGTTTGTGGATGAGGGGCGTATATATATATATTTATATATAGCAATTCACTTTCATTTCACACATATATATATATTTTTAAATCAGAAATCTCACCAATAGCTATCCAATACCACGACTCTTCCTTTATAGAAATCTTCGCCAATCTCGCCTTCCGTCGCTTTCGTTGCCCGAATTCTCTACATATGTAAAAATCGAATTTTTACTATGTTATTCAATATATAAAAATCGAATTTCAATAATATAGATTCCGCCTTTTCAGAAATAAAGATTATATTTTAATATTCCTATGATGTAAAAATTATATTTTTATTGCTTTAAAAATATAAAGATCATATCTTACTTCTTCTACTTAATAAAAATTCCGTCTTTTCTATTTTAAAAATATGATCTTTTCTATTCTAAAAATCTGATCTTTTCTATTTTAAAAATATGATCTTTTCTATTCTAAAGTTTAAATCTTTTTTTCTATTCTAAAGTTTAAATCTTTTTTTCTATTCTAAAGTTTAAATCTTTTTTTTCTATTCTAAAGTTTAAATCTTTTTTCTATTCTAAAGTTTAAATCTTTTTTCTATTCTAAAGTTTAAATCTTTTTTCTATTCTAAAGTTTAAATCTTTTACTATTCTAAAGTTTAAATATTTTTTTCTATTCTAAAGTTTAAATCTTTTACTATTTAAAATTTTAAATCTTTTACTATTTAAAATTTAAATCTTTTTCTTTTTAAAATCTTAAAATAAAAATCAGTTTTTTAAACCTTTTCAAAATCAGTTTTAAATGCTTTTAAAAAAATTCAGTTTTGAATCCTTTAAGAAAATTCAGTTTTAAATCCTTAAAAAACTCAGTTTTAAATCCTTTAAAAAAAAATCAGTTTTTAAATCTTTATAAAAATCAGTATTTACAGAATAAAAATAAAATTAAAATAACCTAAAATACTCACCGTAGTCTGCGAAGGGGGGGGGGGGAAGGAAGAAGACGTCGGCGGCAGGGCGGAGCTGGCTTCCAGGGGGGCGGCGGCTTCAGCGTCTCGAACTGGGGGGGGCTCTCGAATCGCTCGCGATGGCTTCGTGGGGGACGGGGTCTTCGAGGGTTGCGCCACTGGTTCGACGAACGAGGGGAGGGGGTGCGGTGATGGGCGGCGCTTCCTGGGCTGCGACGCGAGTTAGATTTAGGGTTTTCTCTTTTTTTTTCGAACTGAAGAGAGAGAAGAGGGAATAGGGGGGTTTATATAAAATATATATATTTAATTATTTAATTTTTCAAAAAGTTGACTTTTACATACGACCTCGAAACGAGGCCCACCGCCTGTCGTCCATAGCGTTTAACCCCCATTCCGAACACAATGGGATATGTATTGCAAACTGATTTGATTGTTACAATCAGTTTCCGTTGAATTTTCATTTAAATCACTATATTGAATTTTAAACGTACATTTCAAATTACCGGGGCCACATACTAACTAGAAAAATTCCCGAAAAATATTTTCTAGCTTCGTATTGACGATACGGTCCTAACAAAACTAGTTTCGTCGAATTCTGAGACCGTTTGAAAAATGGCCAATTTCCAGTCGATTAAAATCAACTGAAACTGGTCAAACGCGTTTTCCTTTGCCACGCACACATATTGATTCGAAAAATTATGGAATTTGAAACCTAGCAATAACTTGACACTGCGGGTCCAACAAAAGTGGTTTCGTCGAAATCCGAGGTCGTTTGCAAAATGTCCATTTTTAAGGGCCTGAATTCCATAGCGACTATTCAGAATTTTCAACTGGACATATCTTTTGATTCCCGCTATCAAATTTCGATTGGTCGGATTCGTTAGAAAGATATTGTCAATTAGATTCCATTATTTCTGGTTTCACTAAAATCCGGATTGTTTTGCACCCGGTATATTCAATTGAAGTTTGAAATCGAATTATCGAACTACCGCGCCATTTTCAATTCTATATATAATTATAATTAATTATATTCGTTTTCAAATGTCGATTCAAACTCAGTTTTCATTGCCATTATTTAAAATATTTATTTTAAATATTTAAAATCCATTATTTTAGCCAATTTAAAAATTTTAAATTGGTTCAGATTTCCTGGGTCGTTACAATCTCCCCCACTTAAAACTTTTCGTCCCCGAAAAGGAATAAAGTCGAAAGTGGTTTGATAAATCTACAATCACACAACACAACAACCAATTTGTGTCTAACCTTTCTAAAATATTCTGATCAAATCCTATTTTCTTTTAAAAATCATTCAGAGTATAGAATATAAAGTGCACATCCATGAAAAGAAAATAACAACAGAGTAGAGAATTAAATGGTAATGCAAAGTAGGGTAAATGTACCTTGCACCAGAGTCAATCCGAGATATCTACTCGACATCTAGGATAAGCTTTCTGAATGCTCTCCTCAGTTTCCCAAGTACAATCTCGCGGATCCCCACTCCATTGCACTTTGACTAAGTGAACCTTCTTGTTCCTCAGCTCCTTGGTTTCTTTGCCTATAATCTTAAGCGGCTCTCGCCTCACAGCTAATTCTGGGGTTATTTCAATATCCTGCTGAGCTGCTTCTTCCACGATCAAGTCTGGATCATGAACGTGCTTTCGAAGTTGAGATATATGAAATACATCATGCACTCCAGGCAACCAGTCAGGCAGTTTGACCCTATAAGCGAGAGTCCCAATCCGTTCCAGAATAGGAAACGGACCAATGAATTTGGGTGCCAACTTTCCAGTTTTACCGAACCGGATAACTCCTCTCATCGGCGATACTTTCAAATATACATAGTCGCCAACTTCAAAGGATATATCTCTTCTTCTTCTATCGGCATAGCTCTTTTGTCGGCTTTGAGCGGCGAGTAATCGCTTCTTAATAAAATCGACTTTGTCGGCAGCTTCTCGAATCATATCGGGACCTAACACAAGTCTATTTCCAGGCTCGACCCAACAAGCAGGAGATCGGCACGGTCTACCATACAATGCTTCGAATGGCGACATTGTCAGACTCTCCTGGTAGCTGTTGTTATAAGAGAATTCAGCCAAATGCAGATGGTCTTCCCATGATCCACCGAAATCTAGAACACAAGCCCGCAATAGATCTTCTAAAATGCGATTCACCCTCTCAGTCTGACCGTCTGTCTGAGGATGATAAGCGGTGCTCAAGTTTAACTTCGTTCCTAGCTCGACTTGAAATGCTTCCCAGAATTTGCTAGTGAATATTGTATCTCTATCACTGACTATACTGAGCGGCACTCCATGCAGTCTAACTATTTCCCTGAAGTAAATCTGCGCCAGACTCTGAGCGGTTCTATTTGATTTGACAGGTATGAAATGGGCGGTCTTCGTGAAGCGATCTACGATCACCCAAATACTGTCATTTCCTTTTCTTGTTCTGGGCAGACCATCAATGAAATCCATAGAAATATGTTCCCACTTCCAACCAGGAACTTCTAGCGGTTGTAATAATCCAGCCAATTTCTGTTGGTCACTCTTGACTAGCTGGCAAGTAGGGCATCGGCTGACATATAAAGAAATGTCCCTTTTCATCGACTTCCACCAGAAAGTGCGCTTGATGTCATTATACATTTTGCTTACTCCCGGGTGGATACTAAGTTTTGACTTGTGGCATTCATCCAGTACTTCTTTTCGAAGCTCAGGAATGTTTGGGACACATATTCGACCTTTGAGCCTTAAAATCCCATCATTGTCTACTTGAAAACTCGAGGGTTCGCCTTGTTGAATTATCCCTCTGATCTTCTGAATGAAGTGATCATCCTCTTGAAGAGCAGATATCTTATCTAGCAATGAAGTCGTGATGATAAAACTGGCGATCATTACATTCTTTCGGCTTAATGCATCGGCCACGACATTGGCTTTTCCTGGAGTATATATAATTTCAAAGTCATATGCTGCAAGAAACTCCAGCCAACGTTGCTGCCTCAAATTCAAGTCCTTCTGAGTAAACAGATACTTTAATGACTGATGATCTGTAAATAGTTCGAATCTCTCGCCCAGAAGATAGTGTCTCCAGATTTTCAAAGAGAATATGATAGCCAATAACTCAAGATCATGAGTTACATAGTTTTTCTCGTGTGGCTTAAGTTGACGGCTAGCATAAGCAATTACTTGGCCTCTTTGCATTAACACTGCTCCAAGGCCTTCTCTAGACGCATCAGTCCAGACTTTTAGATCTTGGTTGCCATCGATGATGGTTAACACTGGAGCTGTCGTTAATCTCAACTTTAGCTCTTCGAAAGCTTCCTCACTTTCTTGAGTCCATTTGAATTTAGAATGCTTCTTTGTAAGCTTCGTTAAGTGACCAGATATCTTCGAAAAGTCTTTAACGAACTTCCGATAATAGCTAGCCAATCCGAGAAAACTACGGACTTCAGTGGGGGTACTGGGCTGTTTCCAATTCTGAATGGCTGTGATTTTACTTGGATCCACAGCGATTCCTTCTTTCGATACCACATGGCCTAGAAATTTCACTTCATCTTGCCAGAAGATACATTTGGAAAACTTTGCTTTTAATACATTCCGCCTCAGAATTTCTAGAACCTGTTCAAGATGCTTTTCATGTTCGGCCTTTGATTTAGAGAAGATTAGAATATCGTCAATGAAAACCAGAAAAATTTATTCAATACTCCTCTGAATACTCTGTTCATCAGATCGACGAAATAAGCTGGAGCGTTACATAAGCCGAACGACATTACTAACCACTCGTAGAATAAGTCGGGGCCTCTGAACGCTGTCATTGGAACACACTCTTCGGCAATTCGAAGTTGATGGAATCCTGTAGCTAGGTCCATTCGTGAGAATACTTGTGCTCCATTTAATCGATCTAACAAATCATCAATCCGCGGCAATGGATATTTATTCTTTATTGTCTGTTTGTTCAGATCACGATAATCCACACATAGACGTAGAGTACCGTCAGATTTTGGGACAAATACCACGGCTGCACCCCAATCAAAGAAACTAGGCCTGATCAGACCCTTCCATACTAGCTGTCGTGTTTGATTGTCTAATTCCTCCTTCTCTTTCAAGGACATTCTTCGAATAGCGTGCACTACCGGCCTTGCATTGGGAATTAAAGCAATTTTGAAATCTATTTCTCTCTGCGGAGGTAAGCGAACAACTTCTTCGAACACATCCACATAGTTCTTGACGACAGGAATATCTTTGATGAGGTCGGGAATATTCTCTATGACTTCAGGGACATTTTCTATTTGGGCTGGAGAAACATTCAAAGCTGCCCAGAAGTCTTTTCTATTTGCTTTCTGACCTTCACACGGTATGGTTATATAACTCCCTGATTTAATCTTAGCTTTAACAATTCTCTCGGCGCATCTAACCTCTGCTTTATATTTGGTTAGCCAATCCAATCCCAGAATAAGATCGAATTCATCAAAATTCATGACGACAGAGATAATAGGGAATTTATAGCAAGAAAAAGAGACGGGTACTGCACAAACCCAACCGAGATTGATGGAACCTCCGACCGGATTCTGGACAGTCATTGGTTCCTTGAGCTTCCTCAAATTCAAATCTAGTTTCTTAGCGGCACTCTTGGCAATAAAGCTTCGGGACGCGCCTGTGTCAAACAGTACTTTGACTGGAATGTTTTTGACAGTAAGCGTGCCTTCTAACACATCGGGCCTTTCCAAAACATCTGCGGGCCCAGAAGTTTCTGCCATTTCATTTACCTGAACTGTTTTGGTCCTTTTCAACATCCAGCAGTCTCTCTTTATATGACCCATCTTATGACAAAGATTGCACTCCCGGGTCACTTGAAACTTACTCTTGGATTTAGACTCATCCCTTTTTGGTTTCTTTAGAGATCGGCAACTTATCGAGAGATGTCCTTGCTTATTGCAGTTAGAGCATACAGTTGTCGTTACTGGTTTCTTCTCAGATTTGGCCCTTTTTCTCTTGGCACTGGCCTTCTTATTGACCTCAGACCTTGTACTGGTTTCAGGAATATCAGTTTCTGACTCTGTTTTGTCACCAGAACAGACTTCTTCTTCGTCGCGCAACATTCCTTTCTTGTCGAGATCTTCATACTGATAAGCCATGTATATCATTTCAGAAAAAGGGAGCTTCACATTCCTCATTACACTATTCTGATATCTCCTTTGCAGGCCATGAATAAATCTTAGATTTTTCCTCTTTGGGTCTTGAATCAGATGAGGAGCAAAGTGAGCAAGTTCGTTGAACTTCTTATAATATTCTGGGATGGTCATATCACCTTGTATCAAATAAGAAAATTCATCACATAATCTCTCGGTTGCTTCGGGAGGAGTAAATTTTTGTAGGAAAATCACTTTGAATCTGTCCCAGGTGATATCACCTTCTGGATTATTTTTGATGATTGTTTCCCACCAGATTAAAGCTTCTTCCTTGAGCGCCCAAGATGCTACTAACCGTTTCTGGTCATCACTCAGCTAGATATGCTCAAAGATTCTTTCGACAGAACTCATCCAAGCTTGAGTTTGAATAATAGATTCATTGCCCGAGAATTGTGCTCCACCCAGATTTCGATATCTCTTGAATAGAGCCTCTAGATCGGGTTCTGTATTCCTTCTGTTTCTGGCACTCATTTTTCTAGTACCTCTGCAATTAGCAGATTAAGTGTCAGGTCACAGAAAAGATAGTTTAAAATATAGAAACACATACTTCAATGTAAATGTGTCTATCGAGGTGTAATTTCATTCTGCTTTACTCATACTAGGATATTGTTGATTCTATCTGTATTGAGTTACCCGTCCTAGAACACTACTGGTTCTATTTCTGACGAGTTCGTTCAAATGTTATATTCCAGAACTAAGCTTAACCAAAGCTCTGATACCACGTTGAGACGACCCGAAATCCCGTTCAGACGGAAACAAGGGTTATCTTTGGAATATAACATAGAAACAGATAATAGCAGAACAAAATTAAATAAATACACCAGATAATGAACAACAAAATATACTGGATAAAAGTAATCATCAGAGTTACACAGTATACAGGATCCTACTTAGTACAAATACAGTTCAGCTATACATAAATGTCTACAGCGGAAATAAACAAAATATGTACAATAGGAGCTGAACAGCATAAAAAGAAATAAATGATAGAATCCATCTTCAGCTCCAGCTATCCAGAAAGAACCAGCTAAACCTGAATACAAGGCTGCCCGTGTAGAAAAAGGGGCACCCGAGTTTGAGAGTGAAACAAACTACAAGTCAGTCATGGGACTGGTATGAGAAATCTACTCAACACATATATAATTTGGCTAATCACAGGACCACGCCACTTTCGTGGAACGGGTTTACTCCATTGGATTGCCAGTGCTTTAAAACAAATCTTTCTTTTAAACATCGCTATGCTTTTTATAAAAATGAAGCCATTATAAGACTCAGTTCCCATCACACAATGCAACGCAAACCGGAGGATAGAGTTTTACCTTATAATGGCCAAAATATGATTGATACGAATAAAACAAAGGCAATTGATATTATTGCTAGTGTTTATATGTTTTGGAAACAATTTCAAATCATAACTATCAATCATAGACGGCATGGGTACCATATATCATGTCGCCATATATATATACAATCAAAACCGCACGATCACGTATTTGGAAATTGGATTTCCGTCATGAACCAAGGCAAAAGATAGTCCTTACCGAATTCGTGACTCTCTAGCCCGAGCCACAGGCAAGCGCGCAGGCAAGCCTTTAGATCGTCAGGGCCGGTCCACCGATGTGGATTATTATGCCTGAACAATACGTTTCCCCGCCCTTTGGGGCGTAAACGAGCCAACGAATGACTCCATCGGACCCGGATCGTCCGATCAAACCGAGGCGCCTCGCAACAGCAACAACCACATAGGTGAAAAGTATATAAATGTCAGGGCTGGTAGGTCACTGACACCACCTTAGCTAGAAAGAAACGCATGCCCTCCCTGATGTCCTCTCCCGTTTTAGGTTCATACCGAGGTGTGAGGCTCGCGAATTCACGTTATACACAAAGCTACGCCACACAGGCGGTGCTTTGATCATTACCACAAGACTTTGCTTTTCAACAGAAGCCCTGATCACTGCATCTTAGCATGCCACACAGGCAATTCATGCCATGCGACTGATGTCCATCGATATACAACCTCTGAGCTCGTGCATCTCAGATAAGGGCGTTAAGCGAAAGAATAAATTCTCCGCCGCCAAACAGATGTATATTTAATAGAGATCAATCAACACAGAATAAAATCCAATGTCAGACACACAGTCCATTTACAAGTCCGTTCTGGGTCTGAACGAAACCGGAGGCACTAAATACCTCGCAAACCCTTCGATCACCACGTACGTCTGGACGATCACCACTCATTATCCATATTTTGGGATGCCTCCCAATCAGGACCTCGGTTACCATCCAAACGAGGTGAAGATCTCCGGTCTTCGACCACCGTCTTCATCTTCGAATTTCAATCGTCGGTCAATTATTCGAAATGAGAATTAACTCGGCCTTTTCAAATAATTCACGTATATTTAGAATTTCAAATCGATTTATTTCAATGGTTAAATTATTCGACAACACCAATATTGTTCTTTAATGTAGTTTTCACACCAAACACATTCAACCATCAAATACAACATAAATCGAGCAAATTCAGTTTATTTCCATTCCATATCGCTTATGATATTTTATAACTAATTATCGCTATTTTTATTTATTTTAAAATAGCTAATTTATTCAAAACGACGCTTCGGGCCATAAGGCGGCCGTGGCGCTGTTTTTCTTCAGATTTGATTTACACATATCTGAAAATCTAACCGTTGGATCTTCACAAAATTTACATCATTAGAAAGGTCTTTTCAAAACGAATCCAAGGTTCCAGTTTCGGGAAAATCCGACGGTCGGATCTCCCGGTACAATCGTTTGAATTTTCGATTTCAAAATACGAACTGCAGCGTCGTTATTCGATTAAATATATAGTTATATTTATATATATAAAAATATAATCGCTTCTGGCACTGTTTTTCTTCAGATTTGAATTAAACATTCCAGACAATCCAACCGTTGGATTTTTACAAGGTTGGTGCCGTTGGAAAGATATTTCCAAGGCGAACCCGACGGTTGAGATTTCGGGAAAATCCAATGGTCGGATTTCCTGCACTAGTCGTTTGAAATCATGGTTTCAAAATACGAACTGCACGGCTTCGTTTCGTTTTAATTTTATTTATATTTATATATTTATATAAATATAGTTCATTCAATGATTTCAATATCGTTTTCACTTCAAATATTTTTCTAACACCTTAAAATTTTGGAAAATTTCGCCATAACCTCCCCTGCACCGGAAGCATCGGGAAATCGCAAATAGCTTTCCCGGTCCTTCTAATCTCAAAAAGAAAAAGCCAAGCGGCTAGCCAACAGGCTCATAAAATCATCACCCAAACAAAGCAGTAAATGTGTACCTATTTGTCGTGCACAAAATTTTATTCCTCTTCTCTAGCCCCTTTGCTATAACCTGTTCAATAAATATGCATGTACATATATATACAGTTCTTATCATTTATCATCTTCTATTCAACTTCATATTTGATTTCTGTTTGGTTTAAAGACACCATTTATTCTAATGTTACATAAATAGGTGCAAATCATTTCATTAGCTAATTAATGAATATTTCATCTCATATATGTTTATTTTGAACAAGTGGCTGTTTTTAACACTTCACATTTCAACGATTTATGCATACAATAACAATGTGATTTTTATTGTAAAACAATTCATTTCTAAACACTATTTTTCTATATAGTTCATATAGGTGACAAAAATATGATTTTTATCATAAAACAATTTATTTCAAAATATGAATACCATTCAACACATGAATTTCTAATCAACGAATGAATATCAATTCAACACATGAATGTTTTCTATAGTTTCTATATATAGATAAAAGGTGCTTTTTATTATTAAACAATTTATTTCAAAATATGAATACCATTCAACACATGAATTTCTAATCAACGAATGAATATCAATTCAACACATGAATGTTTTCTATTCAATGAATAATTATAGTTTAAGCATATGAAAATAATTCAAACACACGAATATTATTCAAAATTTCGGCAGCATAACGGCAGGGTAGTTAAAACCGGGACCGTCCCTAGTACGGCTCCTCGCTCTACCTTAAAACCTCGCGGTTTTTGACAATGGGGATCATGCATCTAGTTCGCACGCAGGCGGCATGTATATATTTATTTCATTTCCACAAACTAATCCTATGTGGTTTCAACCAAATATTTCTCAATCACAAACGGGTATTTTTCAACCACAATCAACCAATATCAATCACAAACAATCCCAAACAATTATTCGCTATCAATCAATTTTCACAACAATTTCAACCAATAAATATCGTCCATGGTTTGTGGACGAGGGGCGTATATATATATATATATATATATATATATATATATATATATTTATATATAGCAATTCACTTTCATTTCACACATATATATATTTTTAAATCAGAAATCTCACCAATAGCTATCCAATACCACGACTCTTCCTTTATAGAAATCTTCGCCAATCTCGCCTTCCGTCGCTTTCGTTGCCCGTATTCTCTACATATGTAAAAATCGAATTTTTACTATGTTATTCAATATATAAAAATCGAATTTCAATAATATAGATTCCGCCTTTTCAGAAATAAAGATTATATTTTAATATTCCTATGACTTTAAAAATATAAAGATCATATCTTACTTCTTCTACTTAATAAAAATTCCTTCTTTTCTATTTTAAAAATATGATCTTTTCTATTCTAAAAATCTGATCTTTTCTATTTTAAAAATATGATCTTTTCTATTCTAAAGTTTAAATCTTTTTTTCTATTCTAAAGTTTAAATCTTTTTTTCTATTCTAAAGTTTAAATCTTTTTTTTTCTATTCTAAAGTTTAAATCTTTTTTCTATTCTAAAGTTTAAATCATTTTTCTATTCTAAAGTTTAAATCTTTTTTCTATTCTAAAGTTTAAATCTTTTACTATTCTAAAGTTTAAATCTTTTTTTCTATTCTAAAGTTTAAATCTTTTACTATTTAAATTTTTAAATCTTTTACTATTTAAAATTTAAATCTTTTTCTTTTTAAAATCTTAAAATAAAAATCAGTTTTTAAAACCTTTTCAAAATCAGTTTTAAATGCTTTTAAAAAAATTCAGTTTTGAATCCTTTAAGAAAATTCAGTTTTAAATCCTTAAAAAACTCAGTTTTAAATCCTTTAAAAAAAATTCAGTTTTTAAATCTTTATAAAAATCAGTATTTACAGAATAAAAATAAAAATAAAATAACCTAAAATACTCACCGTAGTCTGCGAAGGGGGGGGGGAGGAAGAAGACGTCGGCGGCAGGGCGGAGCTGGCTTCCAGGGGGGCGGCGGCTTCAGCGTCTCGAACTGGGGGGGGCTCTCGAATCGCTCGCGATGGCTTCGAGGGGGATGGGGTCTTCGAGGGTTGCGCCACTGGTTCGACGAACGAGGGGAGGGAGTGCGGTGATGGGCGGCGCTTCCTGGGCTGCGACGCGAGTTAGATTTAGGGTTTTCTCTTTTTTTTTCTTTTTTTTTTTATTTCGAACTGAAGAGAGAGAAGAGGGAATAGGGGGGTTTATATAAAATATATATATTTAATTATTTAATTTTTCAAAAAGTTGACTTTTACATACGACCTCGAAATGAGGCCCACCGCCTGTCGTCCATAGCGTTTAACCCCCATTCCGAACACAATGGGATATGTATTGCAAACTGATTTGATTGTTACAATCAGTTTCCGTTGAATTTTCATTTAAATCACTATATTGAATTTTAAACGTACATTTCAAATTACCGGGGCCACATACTAACTAGAAAAATTCCCGAAAAATATTTTCTAGCTTCGTATTGACGATACGGTCCTAACAAAACTAGTTTCGTCGAATTCTGAGACCGTTTGAAAAATGGCCAATTTCCAGTCGATTAAAATCAACTGAAACTGGTCAAACGTGTTTTCCTTTTCCACGCACACATATTGATTCGAAAAATTATGGAATTTGAAACCTAGCAATAACTTGACACTGCGGATCCAACAAAAGTGGTTTCGTCGAAATCCGAGGTCGTTTGCAAAATGTCCATTTTTAAGGGCCTGAATTCCATAGCGATTATTCAGAATTTTCAACTGGACATATCTTTTGATTCCCGCTATCAAATTTCGATTGGTCGGATTCGTTAGAAAGATATTGTCAATTAGATTCCATTATTTTTGGTTTCACTAAAATCCGGATTGTTTTGCACCCGGTATATTCAATTGAAGTTTGAAATCGAATTATCGAACTACCGCGCCATTTTCAATTCTATATATAATTATAATTAATTATATTCGTTTTCAAATGTCGATTCAAACTCAGTTTTCATTGCCATTATTTAAAATATTTATTTTAAATATTTAAAATCCATTATTTTAGCCAATTTAAAAATTTTAAATTGGTTCAGATTTCCTGGGTCGTTACAAAAACTATCCATACACACATAATACGCCTCTCGCCTTCTCTCTTTTTCTTATGTTTGGTCTGCGGTGTTTTAAAAGCAAGCATCCATACCTTCATCAAAACCAGAAAACAACAAAACTCCTCCGACTGTCGGACCTCCTTCTGCACCCCCTCTATTCTTCTGCTGTTGCTCGAGATATTTATTTATTTACTTGTGATGGAGTTTGATTTAATCTAGCTAGAACCCAAACTCCACTGCACCTCCTTCTGCACCCCTCTATTCTTCTGTTTTTAAATCGAATAAGGAAGGTTTATTTAAAAAAGGGGTTCGTGTTTTTTTCATGGTGCTGAAACAAAAAGAAGACGCAGTGGTTATGCAAATATATATATATATGTATATATAGTATATAGAGGACGAAAGATAAGGACGAAGTCATTCAGTAGAATATATAGGACTGATAAATTAGAATAGCTTTGCATGGTTTTTCACTTCCGTAGCTTGTACTGCTTGCATACAAGGATTTCAAATAGAGATAGGGTAGCTGTGTAAAAGTTGGGTTCACATAGTACGTTAGGTAGACATGCAGAATTGATCGGTGCATTGCCAAAATTTTATCCATCCATGTGTATACTTAGCGAGAAAGGAAGTGTTAGGCAGAAGTCATTAAATTGTAGTTTATGTTGTACCTTAGTTCTAGGTGTGCCATTTCCTTAACCGTGAAGTTTATATCATTTATTATTGTATATAGTATGCGCGTGTAGTCATTTCTTAGGTCAGGAGGAGTTAGAAAAACTATAACACATCTACATTATTTATTCATTTATTCTTGCTTAGGGTAGAAATTTTAAATTTGCAATGGTTTATTTAATTCCTACCACTATCACGTCGCATGTCAAATATATGCTCTGTCACACACTAACTCCGAATGCAACAAAAATAGACACACTGCTATGACTTGACGTTCCGGATCCAATAAAATTAATTTTGTTGAATTCCGACTCCGTTTGCACAAAATAGTTATTTTAATTTTCAATTTATTAGTCGGTTCACAATTTAAAATATCATCCACCCATAAAATAACTCCAATTGGCTTCAAACTGTAAATTTAGCAATAACTAGCCACAAATATCTCACTAAAATTCATTCTTCGAAAATGGAGGTTGTTTGAAAAACAGTTATTTCTAATGCTTATAAAATATCGATATAATATAAACTCAATTCCAAACAATTAAAAGAAAATAATGATTATTATAATCGCATATATTTCCAAATAAAATATAAGTTCGAATTCAACTGATATGGATTTTCAACTCAACATTGACCTTTCCGAAATAAATGATATCCAAAACTTTATTTACATTCCTTATTAAATAAACGTTATAATTTATTAACGACTTCCATAGCAACTATTATAAAATTTGATTTGGACATAACTTACAATCTATAAGCTGAAATCTTTATTTTTCTCCTTCATTAGATAAATATAAACAAATAGATTCAAACTTTTCCCGTTTCACAGAATTCGGACTAAAAACGGATTCTGTATATTCAATTGAAGTTCAAAACTCAATACTATGAAGTACTGCGCCATTTCGAGTTCGTTTTAATTTGAATATAAATGTTCAATCGTCGTTTACTTAACGAATTCGATATTAAAATCTAGTAATTATTCCAAATATAATATTTAAAACAGATTTAAATATTCTATTCAAATAGCCGAAAAATCTGGTTCGTTACAGACCTCGTCAAAGACATCATCGTACACACTAGCGACTGGCACCGATGAAAAGTCTTCTTGTGGAATCACAAGAAAATATAAACAGCTTACGAAGACCCCATCTTCTGGCTTACATCGAATTACAACCATTCGCCCTTCCACATTCTTGACTGTCACCTCGAGCTTCTCTCAGTCCACTTTTGCCGCCCTCTTGAGCCAGTCCATACCCAACATAATTCCAAACCCATTGAAATTCAAAACAAAGTAATCACACACAAAGGAGCAACCATGACTCGACAATACCAGACCACAACAAATCATACACAAACTGGATGAACCACCAACCTGATTAGTCAGTACAAAAGGTCTATCACAAATCTCGAGTTCCAAACCCAAGCGACACATAAGCTCATGATGAACTTCTCGTTTTTCTGGTAAGAAGTCTCAATATACGAACGAGCATACTTGGACAAAGCTTCAAAATCTGAAACATACTCTAACACTGGCCTACCATTTTGCTTCAACTCAACGAACCACTTGAACAGAATAGACTTTTGAATGGTAGAAATGAACTTCATCTCAAACTTGATTTGGAATTGCTCCCATGAAATCTCATATTCTAGAGTCTCCAGAGTGATAGAGTTTCACCAATCCATAGCTCTGCCCTATAGCTGTCTCGATGCAAACTTTATCTTTATTGCATCGTCAATTCCCAAGTCTCTAAATATCTGAATGCAAGTTTCAAGCCACTCTTGAATCTCTACAATCCTCTTCGTCCCTTTAAACGGCTTCATTCCAAGAGTAGTGAAGTCTTTGCACAGCTTCGCGAAGTCCACAACCCTAGGCATCTACACCTGAACCCCTACATTTATCGGAACGGTTTCTGGAGCGGTATACTGCCATTTCCCCTCCAGGAACAGCTCCTCCCTAGCAGTATATCTCGAAGATCGATGACTCATTATAAATCTAAAAATAGAATGATTGGTCCACACATGAGAAAACAACAAATGGAGTTCAAACTCTATTATACTATACATTAATATATAGTATACATCCATCAAAAATCAACAAATATGTCTCTCATATGTTATTACGTCCTTGAACTTCGGCTAAAATCGATTAACCAGAGATCTGATACCAAATGTGATGACTGCCCATAACCCCTGCACTTAACAAGAGAAATAATGTGCTGAAAGGTGTGCCAGACAGCTATGGACGATCATCAAGGTAAGATAAGTACAAGCGAAACCTGTCGTATAACTCACAATATAGAGATAAAATATAATAGAACATATACAACATGCATATAATAGTGACGCATATTTGAGTAGAATCTTAAACTTTTCATATCATCTTGAATTATCCATACAACACTGGACAAACATAAGAAGAGTCTGTACAAAATGCCTCACTATAGGTCACTCAGAGAATATATCCAACAACGGAAAACAACAAATAGTAGATAGTTGGAAATAATATGCCATCCTCTTACTCGTCGTCACTCAGCAGCATCGTCCTCAACAAAATATACTACCTGTTACCTGCCACTCAGTCTGCCCATTCATCACGTGAATGAATAGCCCACAGTAGCGAGAGGGAGGCATAAAACCTTTAGTCAAACAACAGTCCTAATGAGCGATAAAACAATAATCTAACATCATCAATAAAGTACATGAGAATAGACAGATTAAACAACTAATCTACCAACATCAACTAGAAAAGAATCCAAGTACGTTACTATATCCGACAATGATAGCCTTTACAACAACCAAAGAGAAAACATAGCAGACATAACAATAGTTTATCCAGCGTAGACCATCCTAATCGAGTTCAACATCCCCCCAAGTACAAGCCCCGAAGGCTAAACCATCATCAGACAAGCACCCAAGAGATTTCTTCTTCGATGTCGAACAATCTATACAAGAGATACAAGCAAAGCAACAAGCATCCATGACTCTAGCTATCACCGCCAATCCTGCTTTGAAACCATCGTTAATCGTACTGACCGGCTCAACATCATGTCGTCCGTCAAGGGGTAACGATAACCTCAGTTCTAGTCAGACTACTACACGTCCCACGTACATTTGCCTCCCCGAGGCAACTAGGCCCATCCCATGTGTCAAGGGTACTAGACTAGTGTAATGACCTGGATCCTTATGGGTTAATTTTAAATATTTAATATGGATTTAAATATTGAGGAGGATAATATAAATGGAATTTTATATTATGTTATTAGTTTAATAATCAATTTTGATTTAAAATCGATATATATTAAATAATCAGAATACGAAAATGGATTTAGTTGAATTCAAATTTTAATTTGAATTAAATACAGTTCAAATAATTTATAGGAAATTTTATTTGAATTTATAACGATAATAATATTAATTTATTATCGAGAAAATAAATTGTTTCGAAATTAATTTATATTGGTTTAAATAAATATCAACTACAGATGATCGAATTGGACTTCGTGACCTATCCCAGTGTGTCCAGAATATGGGTATTACCCTAGAATTGACAGTTGGTAGGTTCAGATAGGAGTTCAGAATCAGGGTAGTTTAAATTAAATATAACCGGTTCAAAACAAAACTGTGTCTGCCTTATTACCACAAACTAAAATCAAACCCGTGCTTTCTTCTCTACCATAAACCAAAACAAGTCGTGGCCTTTTTATTTTCCATCCGTTCACCCATAAAAGAAATTCAAAGCTGTGTTTTTCTCAAATCCAAAGCCTCAACAAAACCCGAGTAAAAATGGCCTCGACTTCTTCAAATTAAAAACCTAACAGCAAGGGGATCATCTGCGATAGTCTCAGGAGCTCAGGGCTTGCGATTTTGGGGATATTGGTCAATGTCGAAGGTCGCGGCCACCATGCTCGAGGTCAAAATCATATAGGGTATGGGTTCGCTTCCAGTTGGGGGAGTTTGGAAATCGCGATAGCAACGAGGAAGTAGAATGGGTGCGAACACGTTCTAGAGGGGTTCGACAGTTTTATCAAGCGAGTGGAGTGGCGATGGCAATTTATGGGTTCGATCGATGTTCCAGTAAGTGAAACTTCGAGTAGATCCGGTAGGGGCGAGGCAGACTGTGGTGTTCGAAGTCTTCAACAGTCGACCTAGGTCTCAACTTCGGGGTAGCTTTGGGAGAAGATATGATACGCGATAACAAGGGGGTGATTCCGTGGTTTTAGGGAAGGGCATCGGTGGAGTTCACTGGTGGTCTCGAACTGACAAAGGGCGATGTGGTGGAAGAATGAGGCTGATGATGGTGGTAGGTGTTTGCGGTTTGGGTTAAAATTGTCGAACTGGGTCCATATTTTTGTGCAGTGGAAAGGATGAAGGAGTGTTGGTCAATTTGCAAAGTTGGAGTTTAGATCGGGTGAAAGTTGAGGCAGTTAATGGATTTCAATTGTTTGTTGTCATATGCTGGAAGTGAGGTATGACAGTAGTGGCCTAAGGTTGCAAGCAGGAACGTGCAATATGGTTGGAGAGGAATTAGGCAGTAAGTTGGAGAATTTTACAAGATTTAATCGAGTGGGAGTCAATCGAGGAATTAATAGCCGTGGATTTACATAAGCTGGAATCTGAAAATTTGAAATCAGAATGGATTGCAAATAAAACCCTGGTGAGTAAATCTCACCTTTTATTTAGAATTATTTTTATATAGTTAAAAATAATTGTTATGCTTGTTTGAATGCTGTCTGATTGTTTTAAAATATATATAGTTATTTAGGATTGGTTGACTATTATATATATATTGGGTTGATGATTGGTTGGATTCCCGCAGTTTCATAATGGATGATTACCCTATACGCCCCACACTATGATTAGTGGATGACCTTCTATACCGCGATATCCTGCCTCGAAGCAGGATGGGTATTACTATGTTGACTAACGTCTGTGGATGCAGGAAAACGGGTTGGAGGAATCCAACTGGATTCCTCAAAAATATATATTATCTGTTTGTTTGTTTGATTTCATATATATTCATATATGATGTGTTAAAAATCAAATGATTGAAAATTGGTTGATTTGATTGTTTAAAAATATCACTGGGGCTTGAATATTGATTTGTAAAAATATCGAAAAGGGAATTTGAGATTTTAAAAAGGGAATTCTATTTTTATAAATAAAATTTGAATTTTTAATGAACTAGGGAAAATATTAACTTGTTTGAATATATAAAACAAGTATGGAATTTATAAACTCTGTTTATAAATGAAAAGTGGGATTTGAATGGAATTTATAAACTCTGTTTATAAATGAAAAGGTGGGATTTGAATTGAATTTATAAATTCTGTTTATAAATGAAAATGTGGGATTTGAGTTGAATTTATAAACTCTGTTTATAAATGAAAATGTGGGATTTGAATTGAATTTATAAACTTTGTTTATAAATATATAATGGGGGATTTTAAGTAAAGTTATAAACGTTGTTTATAAATAATGCAGAGATATTCAAATAGATTTGAATATAGAATTTGAAAAGAGAATTCAAATAGACTTTGAATATAGAATTTGAAAAGAGAATTCAAATAGACTTTGAATATAGAATTTGAAAAGAGAATTCAAATAGAACTTGAAATAGATTTGAATATAGAATTTAAAGAGTTGAAATGGACTTTGAATATAAGATTCAAATAGATTTAAAATGAATTTTAATATAGAAATTCAAATGGAATTTATAATATAGAAGTTGAATATAGATATTCATATGGATTTCAAATAGAAGTGGAACGGAATTTGAATATAGAATTCAAAGTAGTTAATAAGCGAGTGAAAATATATTTGAACATGTCATGTTCAAATATGAAAGTGAAATAGACAAAGGAGTAAATTAACAAATTTAGTTAAAACGATTGGTATAGTTAAAATAGATTGGCCAGGTATAGATACAGGAGACAGGTTTGGAATGAAGTGTAGAAGTGAAATAAATAGAATGCTCGACAAATAGGTACGTATTTAATTCATATATGAGATTTTATGCGCCGTATCGGCTAGCCGCTTGGCTTTTCTTTTCCTTTTTGGATTGGTAAGGGCCATGGGAGGCTATTAGAAATATTCCGAAGCTCCCGATACAAAGGAGGTTATGGCGAATTTTTCCGGGAATTTAAGGAGTTAGAATATTTTTAAGATAATTTGATAGTTAGAAATCAACGTATCGATATATATATAGAAGTCGATAAGAAAACGAACTTAGAAATAGAATAGTAAAATCAAAAAGGAAGTATAAGAAAAAAATCTAGTAAGGATAGATAGAGGAAGAGTATACTTGTTTAAAAGTGAATCAATAGTTGTATGGTATTGATTATTCGAGTAAGTAGTCATATCTGTTTTGACGTTATAAATGTTATTCAGTCAAGGTCTGAGTGGTAGTTATACCCCAACTTGATTGATTTCATTATTAACAAATAAATGGTAAAATTTCAGGCTCGAAGGTCAGTGTTGGATAAGAGTTAGTTGAATATAGTATTTGGGTTGTCGTAACGATGTTTTGCACAACATCCGTTTTAACCCAAATAAATGTAAGCTTGGAAATATGATTATAAATATTTCCTAAGTATAGAAAGAAACGAGATCGGAAAAGAGATAAGTAATTGGAATATTTTCCAATTATAAATAGCATATATTTTCTAAAGTTTAGAAAATAAAGGAAGGCGATATTCGGAAATGTTTTCCAAACAACGTAAAAGGCCAATATGGTTATTGAAAATATTTGGTTAACAAATATTGATAAAGAAAGAGAGAAGTGATTTAATTAATGGAATATTAATTAAGGGCTTTGTGATTGTTTGATAATTGGATGAACACTTGTTTTCTTCGATAGTTAAATCATCGACTATCGAAACACTTGTTTTTATTCGATAGTTAAATCACAGACTATCGGAGTTTTGACCATCGTTGTCAATATGGAGAGACCGGTTGGATTATTATCCGAAGAACCACTTTGTATTGGCAGTAGCGTGCGAATCAGATTATATAAAGACAATCGAAGACGGAGTAGAGTGCAAGGACTTTTTCTATTAATAGAAATTGTGCCTTCGGTTCATCCTGTTCCTGGGTGACTTGTATGGATGAATGTCTGACAGAGTATTTCCAGAAAGGTCACGTACATTGATTTCTTCAACCGTACCAAGAGTGGAAGCGGAGAAGGAAACTTCTTTTAGCTAACACGTAATGTACTGTTGAGGACGTCAATCGGTGATTTGATGGATTTTACGATGTGGCATTCGAAGTGAATCTGATGTGATGAGAAATCGTAGCCTCTGGCCTCAACAACCGGTAAATGATAGAAATCGGGCCGGCAGCATGGCTATGTAGGTCGCACCTATTAGGGTGTAGAATCACCTGATCTAGAGTTTCATTTATTTCTAAAAATCTATTGTCGATGCTGTCCCATTCGGGAAACGGTTGCTGATCCCAACCGTTGGTGATATACATTCGATACACTCAAGCCAAATGAGTGGTCGGTCATGTGTTGCTGAGTTGCAAGATGTTCTTGTTGAACTCGGTGTATTCTCCTCTAGAGATATACCAGCGGAAGGTGGTTCCATACCTTGTCATAGTTGGAAATCCATTACCCAATACGTGCTTGCGGTTTTGATTGTATATTATATATGTGGAACGTGAGATGCAAACGTTCCACTAGATTGTTATCTACTTGATTTAGATATTATTATAATATCAAAGGAGTTTTGATATAAAGCTATCGTTCCTTTCAAAAGGATTTTGAAAGTTAAATCAAGTGTTTGGATTCTCATAAGGGAAAAACCCGTTCCGTGATATACGGCGTGGTCTTATGAGATATCACTTAGTTTTCTGAAACTGTTTTAAACTGTTTACTCATACCAGTCCCATGACTGACCCGGAGTTTATTTGTTTTTTTCTACCTAAACTCTTGGGTGCCTAAATTTGTACGGGCAGTCAAGTAGTTCAGGATTTTACAGATCTATCTAAAGGAGCTTGGAGCAGGAGGCTTCAGCATTAGTTATATAGAGTTTTATCCCGCTGTGTTGTAAGTGTTGTACTCTGATAAGTGTATGTTATACAGTTAAGATTTTGTATTTCAAGGATATGATATATTAATAAAATTTCCACTGCGATGTGAGATTTTGTGTTGTTGTTTCTGTTCTTCTTCTATCTTCTTCTTCTAAAAAAAATGTTTCGTATTTTCGTGATATTTGGGTTGGACGTATGATGTATATAGTCAACTCCGATGTTACGGAAATTTGGGTCATTACAACTAGTCCCACTAGTTTTTTAGGTGTCCCTATTATACCCCTGCTTTGAGCCCACTAGAACTTACGACAACGATAATCTCTCAGCCTTCATAACCTAGTCGTCATTACCAGCGACTATCAACAAGCTCAGACCCCGTCTCGAGCAACCATTATCCATGAGTTGAAATCACACTTGAGTCTTATTCACATTCGTCGCATCGCCCCGATCAACGAACACTTCAAAACACTTCGAACATTCCTCCTTGAATTCACGTCAAATCCATTATCATCGTCGACCCAAAAACATGCATCGTTTGGTCGATATTCAATCCACCAAATTACTTGCTCGATCCAATGTCTAGATCATCTCCGATCCATGGTGAAAGACACGCCCGATGCATGGTGAAAACATGTCTGGTCCATCCAGAAAACATTTCCGGTCCATCCAAAAAACATGTCCGGTCCATCTAGAAAACATGTCTGGCCTATCCAGAAAACCATATCCGGTCCATCCAGAAAACATGTTCGGTCCATCCCACATTGCTCTGCCCAATCCATGGATACTTGATTCATGCCACAGTGCCATGTCTAATCCATGGATTCCCGATCCATAGAGATGTCTGATCCATGAAAATGCTCGCACCATGGATATGCCCAAACTATGGAAATGTCCGCTCCATGAAACATCTGATCCGTGGAAATGTCCGCTCCAGAACTCTGCCTGGTCCATGCTCCAGAACTTTGCCCAATCCATGCCCTAAAACTTTGCCTGGTCCATGCCCCATAACTTTGCTCGGTCCATGCTCCAAAAACTCGCCCGATCCATCATCAGAAACTCGCCTGATCCATCAAACTCTCAAGTCCATCAAACCGTCCAGTCCATCGCCAAAATTTCCGATCCATCATCAAACACTTCATGAAGAATATCTATGCAATCAACTCATCAAAATTGACCAATTTTACTCATGCAATCAATAATCATCATGCAATCATATAGAATTCACCAAATCATGATAAAATGGTGAACAAATTAATAAATGGATCTAACTTGCATAAATACATGAATTTATTCATTATAGTCTTACTAAATTTGATCCTATGGTGATTTAAATTGAAAATATACTTACCATGATGTAGATCTAGATGAAGATAACTTCAAGTGATGAAAAGAAGATCAAACAACCTATATACTCGATTGAATTCGTGTGGGAGATGCTTATCACTCACCAAATCTTCAAAATAGTCTGAAATCAACTAATCTCTAATCCGGATAGCAAAGAAGGATCTTCTAATCTCTCAATTTGATGCGATCCACCCTCTCTTGATATAGATATAGCCTTCCTTGATGTATATCTTCATTCTTCTAATGTAGATCTAAGATTTTAATAGTGGAGAAATGTATTTGATTGGAGTAGGGAGAATCACAAACCCCAACCAAATGAGAAATGAAGAAAGAAACCCTCACTCCTTGCCGCTAACCCCATATTTATAGCCAAACCATCAGCCCACTAATGGGCCTCACTCATCAGCCCACTTATGACTAATTAGTGTAACGACTCGGATTTTTAGCCATTTAATTCTGAATATTTAAATTGGTTTTAAATATTTTATTTGAATTATAAAACGGATTTTTATAAGGAATTTATTTATTAAAAACAAAGTTTTAACGTATAACTTATAATATAATTATAACCGAGCTCATAACGTCATGGTAGTTTGTAATATTACGTTTTCAACTTCAATTAAATATACATGATTCGTTACAAGTCAGATTTCTTTGAAACAAGAAACGTTTAAATCTATTAAACTGTATTTTTCTAATAGTAGTGAAAAATCCAGATTTCGTCTTATAAATTATGAGTTATGTCCAAATAAAATTTTCAAATAGTCGTTATAGAATCATTAATAAATTATAACAATTTATTGTATAAATAAATTGATTTTTTATTAATACGAACATCGTTTATTTGAAATATCAAGTTATATATCCGGATATGTTTATTTTGGAGCCATACAATGTTCTATTTGGATATATGTTCAATAATAACAATTTATTTTTATTATATTGAATTGGTTTAGAATTTATTTATATTTTGATCGATTTATTAAATACTTAAAAATGGCCTTTTTGCAACGATTTCTGTTTTTGACGAAATTAATTCCATTTGATCCGTAGTATTATATTATTATCGGACTTCAAATTTCATAACATTAATTTGCAGTTATTACTTGGCCATACGAATTATAAACACCTAGAGATAATTTAATTGTAACCAATCGAAATCGTCAATTACAAATTATATCTTCTCCATACGTTCGAATTAAGTATCGAAATTTGTTTCGGCATGTTTAAAATAATCGTTAAGCTTAATCGTCAATCCCGACATTTTAATTGAAGTCTGGAATCGCAATATATAATAAATAAGGGTCATTTTCAAAAATATCGTTACCGAAATCAGAGTAACATCTTTGCAAATATTTTAAAATCTCGAAACATATTCTCAGCTATATAAAATCTAAAACAAAATTGTGCAGTGTTTTAATCTCACCTCATATCTTTCACAGTCTCAGCATAATCTTTGAAATGGTTTCAAATCTAGGTATTGTCTGAGAAATCCACTAAATCTACACAAATCTTACCCTGGAAGGAAATCATTTTTGATCGGATAATCTGGCATATGACTTCAGAGTCAATTATTTAGGCTACCTATATCCTTAAAAATCTCGCTTAATAAATCTTTCTACAGGGTTTTTTGTGCACTTGAGTGATGTGGTGGCCCGATATAGTTGCATTGCCTAAATTAAAAGAAAAAGACACCTATCCCTCTTTTGATAGCTTGCAGATGCCATACTTTATAAAATATCTGTATTCATTGGTCCATTCATTTCAGTTTCTTTTATTCGAAGGAAAGAAAAAGTTGCCTGTCCACATTCTCTGACTCAAACACACCCTTTCGTCCTCTTCTTCATGTCTATATATAAATAAAATAATGCAACAACACCATTTCTTTCTTTCTTAATGAACCAAAGCCAACTCCCAATCAAATTTCGAAAGGAAAAAAAATCTTGGATATAAAAAAATACTCAACAAAAACTCATGTTCTTGGATTCATCGGGATCCTCTAAACGAGGGCTTCAAGGATATGTATATATATCTGGGTTCGATGCAACTAATTTTAGCATCCAGCTCTTAATAGTGCTACGGAAATGGGAGCGCTGGGGCTTGTGTAAGGAGGCGATTCCGTCCAGTTGAATTGAACTGAGTTCGGTGGGTATTGTGGCAAGTAAGGATGGTGTTAGGAGGACCTGTTGGTCGGCGGTGGAGGAGCTCGGTAGTGGCGTTCCAGGGTAGCAAGAACGGGTGGTCCAGTTACCGGATGGTTATGGTGTTAAGTTATCGGTGACATGTTGACGGAATGTTTAAAAATGGTGAGGTTAGCAGTGAAAAACGTTGATGGTAATGGAGGAATGAAGCACTGGAAGTTGTGTGGTTGGAAAAAACTGGATGGTTCTGTTGTGCTCTAGTAAAGGTATGAAGAACCATGCAAGGTAGGGAGAAGGGACTTGATAAAAGCTTGGCCATAACTATTATACAGGAGCAACTTGTTATTCCAGATGGCGAGGAAAGCTTGCTATGTGTTTGTGGTCATGAACGCAAATGAAGGGTGGGGATCGTTTGTGTTTCTATTGATTGTGGTTCGGATTACAGAGGTGAGGAGGGTTCGACACTCAGTCAATTTAGCTGGCGATGGCTATAGGTTGAAGTGGCAATGTCAATTCGTGAGGAGGAATGAAGGGGAAGAATCAATCTCCTAATCTGGGATTAAAAAGAGAAGGAGAAAAAGAAGAATTTTACGTTAATAACTTCGGTGATATTGGTTTATGAAGATTTTTGGACGTGGAGAGCAGTTTGAAGGGTGCAATTTGAATAAAACTAGAATGAGGGTTGGTATTTTGCTGTGCATTCCGGGGTGCAGAGAGAACGGGTCCGAAAGGGATTAAAATAAATCAAGGGTAATTAATTCATTAATTAAACTAGTTAATAACAATTTAATTCATTATAAATGGTAATAGTGTTAGCTTATCATATGCTAACAGAATCTAACGGTAAAAGTCGCGTTGGAATCATAGCAACGTGGACTATGTTGTGGAACTGATTTCACTAGGAATGAAGCAACTAAAATTTCATGATAAAATCAAATGTCCGTTTGATTTCAAAACGAAATAAAAATAGTACCGTCGACTGCAAAATAAGGTGAGTAAACTCACTAACTCTGTCTCGTTTATATTTCTATGTAAATGAGATTTAAATTTATTTACAGTAATTTTATATTGTGTGATGATTGTTTGGATGAATGGTTGATAAAATTGGCTGATATGGTTATAGCGTTGATCGATTATTAGATCTGTTTATTTCATATTTATGTGAAATTAATGTTGATTAACATCTGTGGATGCAGGAAAACAGGTTGGAGGTATCCAACTGGATTCCTCAACATTTATATTATTGTTTGTTATTTACTGTGATAAATATTGTGATTGATTATGCTGTGCTGAATTACCCTGGCCCTAGAATTTTGATATTTAAATACCATAAGATATTTTCAAATATAGAAAATGGAATTTGAGTTTAAAAAAGAAAATTTATTCCAAAAATAGAAATGTAATTTCGAATAGAGTAGAAATTAAAAACATGTTAATGGAGGAAACAAGAAGTTGTTTATAAATGAGAATATGTATTAAGTGAATTATTTATCATTGGATACATTGAAATATAAATTCAAATTTGTATTTATATGAAAAAGTGGAAATTGGTTTTGAAACAAATATTTGAAATGAGATTTGAACTTAGCATATTATAAAGGAAATTATAAACGAGATTATAAATGTTTGAAATTAATAATGAGATTTTCTATAAATAATTGTAAATAGAAGTTATAAATGGAATTTGGATTTGATATGGTAAAATCAAATGGATTTGATTATGTAAAAAGAAATATTATTCACAATTAAAGTGAATAATCGTTTATAGCAGATATTTTGCAAATGAAAGCATCTATAAAAGAAATTTGGGTTGGAAATGTGAATTCAAATAGAAATTTGAATGATAAGGGAAATGGAAATCGTTTTCGAAAGGAAACATTGGATTTTATTCCAAAGTTTGGAATATAAAACAAATTGAAATAAATCCAAGAGATTTATAATTATACATTGATTAGGTCGAATTTTATTATAATGGTTTAGTTCAGGAAGGATATTTGAATTCTATTTAGTACAAAACTATAATTTAAATGAAATATATTAAGAAGTGAATATTTCAATATTTATAGCTATAGAAATACAATTCCATGTTTTGAAATAGTTTAAGACTTACTTTAAAATGGAATTATTAAACAAATCTAGGTTCCTACTAAGGAAAGATACTGATATTTGAAAATGAATAACGATTGAAAGCAAATGTTTTGCGAATGGAAACAATCATAAAGGAAATTGAGTTAACCTGAAATGATAAGGTTTATTCCAAAGTTCTAAATATTAATCAAATATAGAATATTCGAATGAGAGTTGTTTATTGGAATTCAATTATATCAAATTCAGGGAAATAATTATTTTTACTTTCCGTTTGAGTCAAATTTAATTATTTGTTTATTTACTTATTAATTTATTTATTGAAATTAATAAGTACAAGTTATATTTTTATAAACCAAATATTTGGAAATAACGATTATAATGCTACCATTATAATAAATGATTTATGAATCTAAACAATGATTATAATACTACCGTTAAAATAAATGTTTTATAAATCAAATACTTGGAAACAGCGATTATAACGCTACCTTATAATCAATGTTTTTCTAAGAGTTGCGTAAGCGATGTTTTGTTTGAAGTTATGAGCTTTAACTATTTCAAAGTTGAGAATATTGTTCAATTAAGGTCTGAGAGGTAATTATACCCCAACTTGATTAACTTCATGATTGATGGAGGAATGGTTAAGGTTCAATAGTGAAGATTGGTTAGCAATATGGTTAGTTAATTAATGATTAATGGTTTGAGGTATAATAACGATGTTTTATAACATCGTGTTAATTTAAAAAAAAATTGAAATGTTTCCCCAAATAAAATGAGAGATATTTTCTATGCATAGAAAATGAAATGAATTGGTCAACGAGGAATTAATAAACGGGGTATGGAAATAATTTCCGATATTAATAGGGGATATTTTCTGAATATAGAAAATAATGATTCGTGAATATTTTGAAATGTTTTCTAACTAGAAAAGAGATATTTTCTCAAATAAAGAAATTAGGATATTGGAAATGTTTTCCAAGAATCGAGGGAGACAATCGAGCTTTGAAAAGATAGGAAAGATGGGAATTTGGAATTGATAATAAAATAAGGAATTTATATAAAAAGGGGCCAGTATTGCTTGATTGTTGATCGGTAGAATTTCAATTTGGAAATAGGGTCGTTGGTTAAATGGATGTTCCTTTGATTGTTAAATCACCGGCTATCAAAGTTTCGATTTACTTTATACCTCCGTTGTCGATATGAAGAGACCGGGATCAGATTTATTATCTGAAAACCACTCCGTATTGGAATAAGCATTACAAATCAACTTATGTTGAAAATAAATTGAAGACGGAGTAGAATGCAAGGGCTGTTCTGTTAATCCTATGTAGAAATTGCCCAAGATGGCTTAATAGAATGGTGCTTTCGGTTTGTCCAGTCCCAGGGCAACGTATATGGATGAATGTCTGACAATGCGGAATTCAAAGTAAATGATGGTAAGATGTTCTAAAAAGTTAATCATGACCTCAAGCCTCATCACCCAGGAAATGACAGAAACCGGGCAGGCAGCATGGCCAAGTGGGTCATTCCCATTAGGGGTATTATCACCTGATATAGAGAAATTTCATTTGCTTCTTATTTTACTCGCTGCTATATGCTTTCGGTAACGGTTGCTGATCACAACAATTGGTGATAATATGCTCGATACACTCATGTTAAATGAGTGGTCAGCCATGTGTGGCCGAGTTGCAAGATGTTCTTGTTGAACCCCAGTGTATCCCCTCACACTGATCGGAAGGTGGTTCCATACCTTGTCATAGTTGGAAATCCATTCTCCAATAAACGCCCTACGGTTTTTGATTTTATATTATATATGGAGCGTGAGATGCAAGCGTTCAGCTAGATTTCTATTTATTTGATGTAGACACTATAATAATATCACCGGATTTGATATCAAAATATTTTTGGTTATCGTAAGGTAAAAACCAACCGTGTTTATGGGTGAATCGGTCTTACGATTATCATTTCTTTCCAAAGGATTTTTAAAGTTAAATCAAATGGATGGAGTTTACTCACACCAGTCCCATGACTGACCCAGAGTTTATTTTGTTTTGTTTTACCCTAAACTCTTAGGTGCCCAAATTTGTACGGGTAATCAAGTAGTCGGAATTTTACAGATTCACTTGGAGGAGTTTGAAGCACGAGGCTTCACCAGTTAGCTAGAGACTATTATATTTTTCCGCTGTGTATTATGTTCGCATCTGGAAACAAGTGTTTATAACTGTTCCAGAAATAGCTGTTGTGCTCTAATGATGGTATGTATATGAAGTTACTGAATTGTATTTCAAAGTTTATGTTATCTAATCTATTTTATTCGTCCCGCTGTGAGTTTTTTATCTTTGTTTTCTTCTATTCTAATATTTCTTTCTATTTCTCATCCTCTAACTTCTTTCTAATAATGATTCGTATTTCTATGCAATTTGGGTTGGACGTGTGGTGTTATTAGTCAACTCAAGGCGTACGGATATTCAAGCCATTACATTTGGTATCAGAGCTGAAGGTTAAGTAGTAACCTTGGCTCTGTGGCGTGACTCAATAGAGATAGGGTCAGTAATACCCTAGATTGAGTTTGAGTGTGTGTATATATATACGAGAGAGCATATTTGCAGATTTGATATAAAATTGTTTTATATTGTGTTGACCGGTTTATTGGCTGGTTTATGAATTCTGGTCGATACAGGATGTACAACTGTATAGATAGGTGTTTCTAAACCCTCGAACAAAGCAATTCGATGCAGTATTGTTTTAAAATGGGTAAATGAAATAATTTTGCCCAAAAATTATTTTGATATAAAGAAATAATTTCTGAGATACTATAGTATATGGATGTATTAATTGTCATTACAATCAAATGGAATTATAATATATTGAAATGGTTATATATATAACCAAATATATTTTGTATATGGATAATGTGAACAAATGAGATGAATTAAGATTGAATTCAAACCCGAATTTGAGAATTTAAATCTCGGATGTTAAGAAATATTTTCTAAAGCATTTTTAAAGCAATATAATATTACTTTAAAGGATTTTTGAGTAAAAATGCTTTTAAATGGATTTTTAAAGGGATTAAGCACTGAAACCACTTCAGTGGCGTGACAATAATTCTGATAATGGATCGCGACATTATCGGTATTCATTTTCAAGTTTCCGAGTGACGGATTGCGACCATAGTAATTTGGGAATGAATTTATTTTTCTAAAAAGGACAAGATGTTTTAGAAATTCAAATGTTTTGAATTGAGTTGATTATAAATATATGTGTATAACTATATATGATTTCAAACCAATTTGAAATAAAATCCGGGAATTTGAATTTTGAAATTAAAATTGAACTTGTATAAGTTGAATAGATTGAAATGGTTAAAATGTATCAAATGGGTTGTTATTTAACATGAGTTAAATAAAATTGGATTGAATTAGAAATAATTCCGAATGAAATTAAATAAAGAGAAATGTTGAGATTCGAATTATTAATATGAATTTGACTTATGAATAAGCAAGTTAAATATATATTAGATGTTGTTAATTGAATTTGAATTGTGATAAATTTGGATTCAAGTCTAATAAGTGGATTAACTTAAATAGAAATCAGATTTGAATTGATAGAATGGAAGTGAACTAATCAGAAGTTGATTAGAGTGTTAAAATCTAGAAGTTGGATTGATTTGAAACCAACTGGAAATGGATATATGTATGCTGAGCAGATATTGAATGGAAGCAAATGTAAGAGATAGAATTATGTCCAACAAAAAGGTACATGTTTACAATATAACTTGGGTTTGATGGTTTTATGAGCCTATGGGGTAAGCCGCTTGCTTTTTTATTTTCTTTTGGATTGGAGGAGGCCTAGAAAGGCAAGTTATGGTTGTACCGATTGTGCCGTGCGAAGGGGATGCTGACGAAATTTTTCAAAAATTTAAAGAGTTAGAAAATTTTCAAGAATTTTTTTTTGATAATTTAAAAATCGAGTTGTTAACTGAAATTGAAATAAGAAAACCAGAATTGGTTAATAAAATTTCAAGTGGAATAATGAAATCGATAAGTGGATTTAAAATCAATTGGAATGGGTGTGGATATGCACAAGAGCATATGGATTGGACAAGAAAGTGATGATGGATTGTCCAAAAATGGTGGACAGCTCATTTGGAAAGCATTATGAATGGTTGAGTATTGGTATGAGAATTCATTGGTCGGGTAAGAACTGGGTTATGAAGATATGGAATATAAGATTTCAGCTAAGTAGGTCATGAGGAGTTAGAGTTATAGCATTTTTACTGCTTAGCAATTTCGAGGACGAAATTATTTTAAGGGGGAAGGAATGTAACGACGTGAATTTTTAGCCATTTAATTCTGAATATTTAAATTGGTTTTAAATATTTTATTTGAATTATAAAATGGATTTTTATAAGGAAATTATTTATTAAAAAAGGTTTTAACGTATAATTTATAATATAATTATAATCGAGCTCGTAACGTCGTGGTAGTTTGCAATATTACGTTTTCAATTTTAATTGAATATACAGGATTCGTTACAAGTCAGATTTCTTTGAAACAAGAAACGTTTAAATTTGTTAAACTGTTTTTTACTAATGGAAGTGAAAAATCCAGATTTTGTCTTATAGATTATGAGTTATGTCCAAGTCAAATTTTCAAATAGTCGGTATAGAATCATTAATAAATTATAACGATTCATTATATAAATAAATTGATTTTTATTAATACAAATGTCATTTTAATTTGAAATATCAAGTTATATATCCAGATATGTTTATTTTGGACCCATGTGATGTTCTATTTGGATATATGTGCAATAATAATAATTTATTTTTATTATATTGAATAATTTTAGAATTTATTTATATTTTGAACGATTTATTAAATACTTAAAATGGCTGTTTTGCAACGATTTCTGTTTTTGACGAAATTAATTCCATTTGATCCGTAGTATTATATTATTATCGGATTTCAAATTTCATAACATTAATTTGAAGTTATTATTTGGCCATATGAATTATAAACGCGTAGAGATAATTTAATTATAACCAATCGAAATTGTCAATTATAAATTATATCTTCTCCATACGTTCGAATTAAGTATCGAAATTTGTTTCAGCATGTTTAAAATAATTGTTAAGCCTAATCGTCAATCGCGACATTTTTATTGAAGTCTAGAACCGCGATATATAATAAATAAGAATCATTTTCAAAAATATCGTATCGAAATCAGAATAACATCTTTGCAAATCTTTTAAAATCTCAAAACATATTCACAGTTATATCAAATCTAAAACAAAATTGTGCAGTGATTTAATCTCACCTCATATCTTTCACAGTTTCAGCATAATCTTTGAAATGGTTTCAAAATCTCGGTGGTGTCAGAGAAATCCCCCAAATCTATGCAAATCTTACCCTCGAAGGAAATCATTTTTGATCGGAAAATCTGGCATATGACTTCAGTTTCAAGTGTCAATTATTTAGGCTACCTATATCCATTAAAATCTCGCTTAATAAATCTTTCTACAGGGTTTGTTGTGTACTCGAGTGATGTGGTGGCCTAATATAATTGCTTTGCCTAAATTAAAAGAAAAAAATACATGTCCTTCTTCTGGTAGCTTGCAGATGCAATACTCTATAAAATATTTGTATTCATTGGTCCTTTCGTTTCTGTTTCTTTTATTCGAAGGAAAGAAAAAGTTGCCTGTCCACATTATCTGTCTCAAATACACCCTTTCGTCCTCTTATGCATGTCTATATATAAATAAAACAACTCAACAACACCATTTCTTTCTTTCTCAATGAACCGAAGCCAACTCCTAATCAAATTTCGAAAGGAAGAAAAAATCATGGATATAAGAAAAATACACAACGAAAACTCATGTTTTTGGATTCATCGGGATCCTCTAAACGAGGGCTTCAAGGATATGTATATATATTTGGGTTTGATGCAACTGATTTTGGCATCCAGCTCTTAATAATGTTGTGGAAATGGGAGCGCTGGGGCTTGTGTTAGGAGGTGATTCCGTCCAGTTGAACTGAACTGAGTTCGGTGGGTATTGTGGCAAGTAAGGATAGCGTTAGGAGGACCTGTTGGTCGGCGGTGGAGGAGCTCGGTAGTGGCGTGCCAGGGTAGCAAGAACGAGTGGTCCGGTTACCGGATGCGTATGGTGTTAAGTTATCGGTGACGTGCTGATGGAATATTTAAAATGGTGAGCTTAGCAGTGAAAAACGTTGATGGTAAAGGAGAAATGAAGCGCTGGAAGTTGTGTGGTTGGAAAAAACTGAATGGTTCTGTTGTGCGCTAATAAAGGTCTGAAGAACCATGCAAGGTAGGGAGAAGGGACTTGATAAAAGCTTGGCCATAGCTATTATACAGAAGAAACTCGTTATCCCAGATGGGGAGGAAAGCTTGCTATGTGTTTGTGGTCATGAACGCAAATGAAGGGTGGGGATCGTTGGTGTTTCTGTTGACTATAGTTCGGATTACAGAGGTGAGGAGGATTCGACACTCGGTCGTTTTAGCTGGCGATGACTGTAGGTTGAAGTGGCAATGTCAATTCGTGAGGCGGAATGAAGGGGAAGAATCAATCTCCTAATCGGGGATTAAAAAGAGAAGGAGAACGTTAATAACTTCGGTGATATTGGTTTATGAAGTTGTTTGGGCGCGGAGAGCAGTTTAAAGGGTGCAATTCGAATAAAGCTAGAATGAGGGTTGGTATTTTACTATGTATTCCGGGGTATAGAGAGAACGGGTCTGAAAGGGATTAAAATAAATCAAGTGTAATTAATTCGTTAATTAAACTAGTTAATAACAATTTAATTCATTACAAATGGTAACAGTGTTAGCTTATCATATGCTAACAGAATCTAATGGTAAAAGTCGCGTTGGAATCGTTGCAACGTGGACTATATTGTGGAACTGATTTCACTGGGAATGGAGCTACTAATAATTCGTGATAAAATCAAATGTCTATTTGATTTTAAAACGAAATATAAACAGAACCGTCGACTGCAGAATAAGGTGAGTAAACTCACTAACTCTGTCTCGTTTATATTTCTATATAAACGAGTTTTAAATTTATTTATAGTAATTTTATACTGTGTGTTGATTGTTTGGATAAATGGTTGATAAAATTGGTTGAAATGGCTAATATAGTTATAGCGTTGACCGATTGTTAGATCTGTTTATTTCATATTTATGTGAAATTAATGTTGATTAACATCTATGGATGTAGGGAAACAGGTTGGAGGGATCCAACTGGATTCCTCAACATTTATATTATTGTTTGTTATTTATTGTGATATATACTATGATTGATTATGCTATGTTGAATTACCCTGGCCCTAGAATTTTGATATTTAAGTACCGAAAGATATTTTCGAATATAGAAAATGGAATTTGAGTTTAAAAAAAGGAAATTTATTCCGAAAATAGAAATGTACTTTCGAATAGAGTTGAAATAAAAAACATATTAATGGAGGAAACGAGAAGTTGTTTATAAATGAGAATATGTATTAAGTGAATTATTTATCATTGGATATATTGAAATATAAACTCAAATTTGTATTTATATGAAAAAGTGGAAATTGGTTTTGAAACCAATATTTGAAATGAGATTTGAATTAGCAGATTATAAAGGAAATTATAAACAAGATTATAAATGTTTGAAATAAATAATGAGATTTTCTATAAATAATTGTAAATAGAAGTTATAAATGGAATTTGGATTTGATATGGTAAAATCAAATGGATTTGATTATGTAAAAAGAAATATTATTCACAATTAAAGTGAATAATCGTTTAGAGCAAATATTTTGCAAATGAAAGAATCTATAAAAGAAATCCGGATTGGAAATGTGAATTCAAATAGAAATTTGAATGATAAGGGAAATGGAAATCTTTTTCGAAAGGAAACATTGGATTTTATTCCAAACTTCAGAATATAAAACAAATTGAAACAAATCCAAGGGATTTATAATTATACTTTTATTAGGTCGAATTTTATTATAATGGTTTAGTCCAGGAAGGATATTTGAATTCTATTTAGTATAAAACTATAATTTAAATTAAATATATTGAGAAGTGAATATTTCAATATTTATAGCTATAGAAATACAATTCCATGTTTTGAAATAGTTTAAGATTTACTTTAAATAGGAATTATTAAACAAGTCTAGATTCCTACTAAGGAAAGATAATGATATTTAAAAATGAATAACGATTGAAAGCAAATGTTTTGCGAATGGAAACAATCATAAGGGAAATTGAGTTAACCTGAAATGATAAGGTTTATTCCGAAGTTCGGAATATTAATCGAATATAGAGTATCCGAATGAGAGTTGTTTATTGGAATTCGATTATATTGAATTTAGGGAAGTAGTTATTTTTACTTTCCATTTGAATCAAATTTAATTTTTTAATTATTTATTTATTTACTTATTAATTTATTTATTGAAATTAATAAGTACAAGTTATATTATTATAAACCAAATATTTGGAAACAATGATTATAACGCTATCATTATAATAAATGATTTATAAATCTAAACAACGATGATAACGCTACCGTTAAAATAAATGTTTTATAATCAAATACTTGGATTCAGCGATTATAATGCTACCGTTATAATCAATGTTTTTATGAGAGTTGCGTAAGCGATGTTTTGTTTGAAGTTGTGAGCTTTGACTATTTCAAAGTTGAGAATGTTGTTCAATTAAGGTCTGAGAGGTAATTATACCCCAACTTGATTGACTTCATGATTGATGGAGGAATTGGTTGAGGCTCGATAGTGAAGATTGGTTAGCAATATGGTTAGTTAATAAATGATTAATGGTTTGAGTTATAATAACGATGTTTTATAACATCATGTTAATTTTAAAAAAAATTGAAATGTTTCCCCAAATAAAATGAGAGATATTTTCTATGCAAAGAAATTGAAATGAATTGGTCAACGAGGAATTAATAAATGGGATATGGAAATATTTTCCGATATTAATAGGGGATATTTTCCGAATATAGAAAGTAATGATTCGTAAATATTTAGAAATGTTTTCTAACTGGAATAAGAGATATTTTCTCGAATAAAGAAATTAAGATATTAGAAATGTTTTCCAAGAATCGAGAGAGACAATCGAGCTTTGAAAAGATAGGAAAGATGGGAATTTGGAATTGATAATAAAATGAATTTATATAAAAAGGGGCCAGTATTTCTTGATGGTTGATCGGTAGAATTCAATTTGGAAATAGGGTCGTTGGTTGAATGGATGTTCCTTTGATAGTTAAATCACCGGCTATCAAAGTTTTGATTTACTTTATACCTCCGTTGTCGATACGGGGAGACCGGGATCAGATTTATAATCTAAAAACCATTCTGTATTGCCATAAGTGTTACGAATCAACTTATATTGAAGATAAATTGAAGATAGAGTAGAATGCAAGGGTTGTTCTGTTAATTCTAGATAGAAATTGTACATGGATTAAGAGAATGGTGCCTTCGGTTTGTCCAGTCCCAGGGCAACGTATATGGACGGATGTCTTACGACGTTGAATTCAAAGTAAATGATGGTAAGATGTTCTAAAAAGTTAATCATGACCTCAAGCCTCATCACCCGGGAAATGACAGAAATCGGCAGGTAGCATGGCCAAGTGGGTCATTCCCAATAGGGGTATTATCACCTGATCTAGAGAAATTTCATTTTCTTCTTGTTCTATTCGCTGTTGTATGCTTTTGGTAATGGTTTCTGATCACAACCTTTGGTGATAATATGCTCGATACAATAAAGACGAGTGGTCAACCATGTGTGGTCGGGTTGCAAGATGTTCTTGTTGAACCCCAGTGTATCCCCTCTATAGTACACGGATCGGAAGGTGGTTCCATACCTTGTCATAGTTGGAAATCCATTCACCAATAAACGCCCTGCGGTTTTTGATTTTATATTATATATAGAGTGTGAGATGCAAGCATTCGACTAGATTTCTATTTATTTGATGTAGACACTATTAAAATATCACTGGATTTGATATCAAAATATTTTTGGTTATCATAAGGTAAAAACCATCTGTGTTTATGGGTGGATCGATCTTACGATTATCATTTCTTTACAAAGGATTTTGAAAGTTAAATCAAATGGACAGGGTTTACTCATACCAGTCTCATGACTGACCCAGAGTTTAGTTTTTTTACCCTTTGTTTTTTTACCCTAAACTCTTGGGTGCCCAAATTTGTACGGGCAGTCAAGTAGTCGGGATTTTATAGATTCACTTGGAGGAGTTTGAAGCAGGAGGCTTCACCAGTTAGCTAGAGACTATCATGTTTTTCTGTTGTGTATTATGTTCGTATCTGGAAACATGTGTTTATAACTATTCCAGAAATAGCTGTTGTGCTCTGACGTTGGTATGTATATAAAGTTACTGAATTGTATTTCAAAGTTTATGTTATCTAATATATTTTATTCGTCCCACTATGAGTTTGTGATCTTCGTTTTCTTCTATTCTAATATTTTTTCTTTCTATTTCTCATCCTCTAACTTCTTTCTAATAACGATTCGTATTTCTATGCAATTTGGGTTGGACGTGTGGTGTTATTAGTCGACTTAAAGAGTACGGAAATTCAGGTCATTACAATTAGTCTATACAGAAATTGTGTAGTACCAAAACAGCGATTCCTCCCAAACCGCTGAACTAGATCTATAATGTGAACACTATACAGAATTGGCAACATCATTTCCTTTCCAGTGAAATCAATCTCAGCAACTGATTCAATCTCAATCAAAAGTTATTCTCTGTACAAAACTACCAGTGGCAAAATGGTCACAAATAAAATTAATAAAAATTATGGACATGTCTCACACCCTCATAACCAACATATCAAGATATGAGAATAATCTGACCCTCGAGAATTAAATACCAAAAACAAAGTGGTTTGATGGTTCAACGTTCTAATCAGATAATCAAAACTTTGTTTTCAATAGTCAATGTTTTAGTAGGATTTTTGGATATATTGCTTCAATAAGCTCTTGATGAATTGGCCTATATGCTATGTTGGATTGTTGGGGGGAAGTATCTCAATCATGGATCAACGAGAGCCTTTTAACATGGTATTACCGTACAATATATGACTAAAAAATAGATATTGTATTTTACGTTTTCAGTATGTATGTCAAATAATGTGGAAGACAGAGATTGGAGAAACTAATTGTTCATGTATCCTAAGAAGTAAAAAACAAGAAAAACCGTCCTCATTCTTATAGATTAAAACATTTTTTGAATCGATCGTTTTCTATTTCCTTTCCCATCTTCCGTGCCTAAAATAAATAACAAAAAAATTATTTAAAAACTAAATGTCACCTTAAGCCGTGTTTGGTTTCATTTTTAACCTTTAGTTTTTAGTTTTTGAAGCTTATTTTCAGTTTTTCATTTTTACTGTTTTTAATTTTCTGAAATATATAATTGGTTCTAACATTCTGAAAATTTGATTTTAAGCTGAAAATTAAAAATGAGCTACCAAAATAAAGATGAAATTTTTCAAATTTAGGTTATATTTGACCGCAACTGAATATACATATTAATATGATATGTAGTTAACGACAAACAATTAATGTAGTTACATATATGAAAGTTAAAACAATAAGCAACAAAAGTAGCAATTCAAATTGGTAATTCATTTCTTTATTACCACTTTATGGAATAAAAAATAAAAAAACACACATACCGCTATAAATACACAACAAATCATAAAAAGGAGTTAACTGTATGAGTAGAATAATAATAATAACCTAGTTATTACAATATTTTTTAAATAATCACATCAGCACCTACCTAAATTAGTGTTGCAGCTGCTATAACAATACTGATTTCTTGAAAACAATACTACATTTAAGATAAAAACCAATGTAACCTAGACTAAAAAATCAAAAAAGCATACGACACCACATCTAAGTATCCTATAATTCACTGGTCATAGAAAGCAAATCAAAAAAGCATACAACACCACATCTAAGTATCCTATAATTCACTGGTCATAGAAAGTTTATCCAAACAAGCTCTGTAGTTTGATTCCAGTGACTGCTGCAATTAAAGAGTTATAATAATATTAGTTGACTATAAATGAAGTAACAACATTCTATAAATTTATGATAAGTGAAAACTAGTACAAGCCAAAAATGTTACAGTAAATCGAATGCATACATGTCCAACAATAAGCGTAATAACAATAAATCCGTGGAAGTTGTTACTAAAACATATGACATGATCATGGGTAATTGATCAAATATCTATTATTAACTTAAATTTCTGTAGAATTAGAATATTTGTATATTATAAGCAGTGGACTAATCATAACGATTCAAAATTCTTGCATGGTTGGAAGATTACAATCAGTATTCCTGTATATACAAACATATCATGGAATTCAATTTGTAATCATATCATGATATACAAACATGATATAAAAACATGATATACAAGAATACAACCAATATATCATGTTTGTATATCATGTTCGTAATCATATCAAGATTGTACATCATGTTTGCATGGTTAGAGGATTACATGATTTGATGCATGATTGTTTAAAAAAATATGTTAATGCAGTGTTAATATGCAGACACAATGCAAAAGTGAGAGTACAAGCAATAATGTAGACTCAATAAGCGGATTGAATGATATACAATCAGCATTCCTGTATATACAAACATGATATACAAACATATCATGAAATACAATTTGTAATCATATCATGATATACAAACATGATATAAAAACATGATATACATACATATCATGATATACAAGAATACTGCCAATATATCATGTTTGTATATCATGATTTGTATATCATGTTCGTAATCATACCAAGATTGTATATCATGTTTGCATGGTTAGAGGATTACATGATTTGATGCATGATTGTTTAAAAAAATATGTTAATGCGGTGTTAATATGCAGGCACAATGCAAAAGTGAGAATACTAGCAATAATGTAGACTCAATAAGCGGATTGAATGATATACAATTAGCATTCCTGTATATACAAACATATCATGAAATACAATTTGTAATCATATCATGACATAAAAACATGATATACATACGTATCATGATATACAAGAATATTGCCAATATATCATGTTTGTAATCATGTCAAGATTGTACATCATGTTTGCATGGTTAGTGGATTACATGATTTGATGCATTATTGTTTACAAAATATGTTAATGCAGTATTAATATGCAGACACAATGCAAAAGTGAGAGTACAAGCAATAATGTTGACTCAATAAGTGGATTGAATGGCAAACAGGTGATTTTGAATATGGTGACTATATGAGTATAAGATGTATTCAGCAAAAACAGAGTGATTATCATATTTTATAAAACTTCAGACGGACTAGTCACCAGTATATCAACATCTTGCATGTCAAAAACTGTTGGGGAAATCTCGGTCTTTCCCGCTTCGTGAAGTTAAGATAGGCAATTAAGATTAAAAGTAGCAACGGGTGCACAAGAGTTGATAATTCTCCAATATGGAGATTCTTCCACTATACAAAGGAATAGTAGGATTACAAGAATTTGATTACAAAAGTAACTCACACTTGACTCAAGCTTAAGGATTGATACTTCTTAAGCTATCTCTCTTTTCTCTCAGAGAGGCTTACTAACTCTCAAGTATTTTTCTCACTCTAAGAAGTGGATTTCTTTCTTGGATTCTTGGATGGTTAGTAATAGGGCCCCTTCTCCTATTTATACTACTCAACCTCCATAATGAATGGTGGAGATTACTTGCATCTGACGGTAGAGACTGATCCTCTAGAATGCTCCACACTCTCTAGGAATCTCTACACTCTTCCATTCCCTTCTTTATTCTTCCATACTCTTCCGAAAGGTTCCAGAAGGTTCCACATGTCTCTAGAATATTCCAAAGGGTTCCACACTCTTCCACAAGCTTCTAGCGGGTTCTACACTTCTCTAGAGTTCTCCGGAACATTCTAGAAAATTCTAGATTTCTCTAGAAACATCTAAAATTTTCTAGAAACACTCCAATTAAGGAGGGATCCCAACAAATCTCCCCCTCCCGACTTAATTGGGGGGTAGTAGTATGCCGGCACCTTGACAACAATCTTCAAACTTCCTTGTTGGTACTACCTTGGTCATCATGTCCGACCAGTTCTCATCTGTGTGAACCTTGTCAAGGTGTATTTGCTTTTCTTCGAGAACTCCTCGGATCCAGTGATATCTTGTATCAATGTGCTTTGTGCGGGAATGAAATGTTGAATTCTTTGCCAAGTAAATTGCACTTTGATTGTCACACTTCAAGACATACTTTTCTTGATCCACTCCCAATTCATGCAACAAGTTCTTCACCCACAACATCTCTTTGCAAGCTTCAGTAGTTGCAATATACTCTGCCTCTGTAGTGGATAATGCACTACACTTTTGTAGCTTTGATTGCCATGAAATAGCTCCCCCTGCAAAAGTGGTTAAGTATCCCGATGTTGATTTCCTTGAATCAATGTCACCAGCCAAGTCTGCATCTGTATATCCTTCCAACACCGGTTTTCCTTTTCCAAAGCATAAACATCTTTTGGATGTTCCACGTAGATATCGGAGGATCCATTTGACTGCAACCCAATGCTCATTCCCTGGGTTAGCCGAGAAGCGATTGACAGCACCAACTGCATAAGCGATATCTGGTCTTGTGCATATCATTGCGTACATGAGACTTCCTACTACAGATGAGTATGGTTTCTTCTTCATCTCCTCCTTGTCTTTTTCACTTGTCGGACTCTGCTTCAAACTTAGCTTGAAGTGCCCAGCTAGTGGAGTGTTAACCGGCTTTGATTTGTGCATGTTGAACATTTCCAACACTTTCTCGATATATCTCTCTTGGGATAGCCGCAACAGTCTTTTTGATCTATCATGAGTTATTCTCATCCCAAGGATTTGTTTAGCCGGTCCCAAATCTTTCATGGCAAAGCTCTTGCATAGATCTTTCTTTAAAGCAGCTATCTTTATGCGATCTTGTCCAATGATTAGCATATCATCAACATAGAGCAGAAGTATGAGAAAGTCACCACTTACATACCTCTTTATGAAGACACAATGATCGCTTTCCGTCTTTTTGAAGTCATGTTCTGCCATGAATGCGTCGAACTTCTTGTACCATTGTCTTGGTGCTTGTTTAAGTCCATATAGACTCTTTGTGAGGCGACACACTAGATCTTCTTTGCCTGGAACTTTGAATCCCTCAGGCTGTTCCATGTAGATCTCTTCCTCTAGGTCACCATGTAGAAATGCCGTCTTGACATCGAGTTGTTCATTCTCCAAATCTTGCACGGCTGCTAGGCTAAGGACAACTCGGATTGATGACATCTTTACCACGAGAGAGAATATCTCTTCAAAGTCAGTACATTTTTCTTGTCCAAATCCTTTAACGACTAACCGAACTTTGTAGCGAGGCTTTGAACAGTTCTCTTCGGTCTTGATTCTATAAACCCACTTATTCTTCAAAGCTCTTCTCCCTTTTGGTAGCTCCACTAGTTCATATGTATTATTCTCATGCAAGGATTGCATTTCTTCTTGCATGGCTATTCTCCACTCTTCTTTATGACAACCATTCATTGCTTCTTTATAGCTTTGAGGCTCCCCCTCATCAGTGAGCCTAACGTACTCCTCTGTGTTGTATCGGCTGGATGCTCTTCTGTTCCTTGAGGATTGTCTTGGCTCCGGTGCGATTGGAGTGTTAGATTGAGGTTCTTCCTGGACCGGTTCGTCATGTGTTTCATGATCTTCAGCATCACTACTTTCTTGGGTGTTATTATCTTCATGTCGAACCAAAGTAGTTTCAGTATTCTTATAGCTTCTCAACCTTGGCGTCTCTGAATTCTTGATATCTTCAGTTGTTTGGTCTTCGAAAAATACAACATCTCTACTGCGAATAACCTTCTTGTTAATTGGATCCCACAACTGGTACCCAAATTCATCCTTAGGTGAACGAAGATAGATACACTCCTTTGTCTTTGCATCAAGCTTAGCTCTCTCATCTTTTAGGATGTGAACAAATGCCCTGCACCCGAACACCTTGAGATGATTATATGAAGCCCTCTTGCCTGTCCAAACTTCCTCAGGAATGGCCCCATCCAAAGGAACTAATGGTGTGAGGTTGACAATGTCAATCACAGCCATTATAGCTTCTCCCCAAAATGATTTGGGTAACTTAGCATGAGAGAGCACACAATGAACTCTTTCTTCAATGGTTCAGTTCATTCTCTCAGCTAGCCCATTCAATTGTGGTGTCTTGGGTGGAGTCTTCTCTAGCCTAATGCCATATTTCTTGCAATAGACTTCAAAAGGACCTCTATACTCACCTCCATTATCTGATCGTACACACTTGATCTTCCGTCCAGTCTCACGCTCCACCGGAGCATGGAATTCTTTGAAGGCATCAAGCACTTGATCCTTTGATTTTAACAGGTGCAACCATACTTTTCTTGAATGATCATCAATGAAGGTGACAAAATGTAGAGCACCACCAATGGATCTCTCAGACATCGAGCATACGTCAGTGTGCACGAGGTCTAGAATGTTCTTTCTCCTTGTGGGCGGAGAAGATCTTTGGAAAGCAACCCTGTGTTGTTTTCCAGCTAAACAATGAGCACAAGGATGAAGTGGTTTACCTTTCACGTTAGGGAGGAGCTGTTTCTGAATGAGTATGTGAAGACCTTTCTCACTAATGTGCCCAAGTCGTTGATGCCATATGTCCATATCATCAGTAGAGACATTTACTTCTTCTTTGCATAGCTTAGCTTGCATTACATATAATGAGCCTACCTTCTTTCCTCGATCCATCGTCAAACTTCCTTTGGTGAGCTTCCACTTCCCCTCACCAAAGTAATTCATCAGACCATCATCATCTAGCTTTCCAGCGGAGATAAGACTGAGGCGCATGGTTGGGACATGCCTCACATCTTTTAAAACAAGCTTGCACCCGGTGCTTGTCGTCAGAGTGATGTCTCCTATTCCAACAATCTTGCCTCTATCTTGATTTCCCATTTGCACCGTGCCAAAGTCACCTCTTTGGTAGGATGAGAAGAAGTTTTCATGTGGAGTAACATGGAAGGAAGCACCAGAATCAATAATCCAAGAACTCTCATCACAAACAATGTTTAGAATGTTACTTTCACCAACGAGATATAACAGATCTTCCTTCAATACTATGGCAGTAGTACTCTTTTCTTCTTGCTTCTTCGTTAGGCTTATTTTATTAGGCTTAACATTACCGGCCTTTTGGTCTCTTTTGAAGCTTCGACATTTCATTTTCTTGTGACCCATCTTTCCACAGTAATAGCATGCAATCTTCGAGCATGACTTGGATCTTCCTCGAGATTGATGTGGATTTCGACTCTTACCACGTCCACGAGTTTTATTCCTACCCGGATTGTCAACAACATTAGCTTCAGGATGAATAGACTCATCTCATTCCATTCTCCTTGCTTCTTCACCAAGAAGGCTGTCACTGACGGTATCCATAGTTAACTTTCCTTCCGGAGCTGAGTTACTAAGTGTAATAACAAGTGTGTCCCAACTTTCCGGTAAGGAACTGAGGAGTAGAAGAGCTTGTAACTCATCATCAATCTTCATATCAATTTTTGTTAGTTGATTTACGAGCCCCTTGAAGTTATTCAAGTGCTCAATCATACTATGACCATCCTTATACTCCAATTTCACCAACCGTCGAACTAAATTGGCCTTGTTGTGAGGCGTTTTCTTCTGAATTATGGACTCAAGTTTTGTCCATAATTCATAGGCATTTGTATAAGTAGAAACATGCTCGAAGAGAGTTTTGTCAATGTACTTACGGATCATAGCAACAGCCTTTCGGTTCAACAGTTCCCATTGAGCATCACTCTTCCCTGCCACTTTATCTTTGTAGATGATGGGCTCATGCAAATCCTTACAATACAAGTGGTCCTCCATCATTGGCTTCCAATAGGAGTAGTTGTTGGCGGTGAGCTTGAACATGTCTCCATCATGAGCGGCATTATCCTCCATCTTGAACTTACACGAGCTTGATTACGGCTACAGATGAACCTGGCTCTGATACCACTGTTGGGGAAATCTCGGTCTTTCCCGCTTCGTGAAGTTAAGATAGGCAATTAAGATTAAAAGTAGCAACGGGTGCACAAGAGTTGATAATTCTCCAATATGGAGATTCTTCCACTATACAAAGGAATAGTAGGATTACAAGAATTTGATTACAAAAGTAACTCACACTTGACTCAAGCTTAAGGATGGATACTTCTTAAGCTATCTCTCTTTTCTCTCAAAGAGGCTTACTAACTCTCAAGTATTTTTCTCACTCTAAGAAGTGGATTTCTTTCTTGGATTCTTGGATGGTTAGTAATAGGGTTCCTTCTCCTATTTATACTACACAACCTCCATAATGAATGGTGGAGATTACTTGCATCCGACGGTAGAGATTGATCCTCTAGAATGCTCCACACTCTCTAGGAATCTCTACACTCTTACATTCCCTTCTTTATTTTTCCATACTCTTCCAAAAGGTTCCAGAAGGTTCCACACGTCTCCAGAATATTCCAAAGGGTTCCACACTCTTCCACAAGCTTCTAGAGGGTTCTACACTTCTCTAGAGTTCTCCGGAACATTCTAGAAAATTCTAGATTTCTCTAGAAACATCTAGAATTTTCTAGAAACTCTCCAATTAAGGAGGGATCCCAACAAAAACCCTAAAGCATTTTCTCTAACTAAAGAGCATACTTGCATGTTAAAAGTCGAGAAATATTTCTTAGGTTGAGCTGCAAACAATAAAACATGAACATAAACATGATTGAGCAAATATTTGAAGGCAAACTGATTGTGATATGTAAACCATCATATATAACTAGTGTAAATTATTGTCACAGGTTTCATTTAATATCAGGCTCAGGCTCAGGCTTCATATAAATTGTGTCATCATCATGTGAAACATGACTAAGCACATATTAAAAAAAACAATTAGTAACAGTGCTTTGTAAGTTATGATAGCATGTCAGGGGTTGTGTTTTGATTTGTTTAATTTAACAAAAGAAAATCTCAGCTAATGGCATCGCATATATACTCTAAACCAAGAGTCCGTCCCACTATACTGTAATAACCCGGAAAATCTGGGCCAGTTTAAAATTTTTATTTTGGCAATTTTAGCGAATTTGGATATTTAAAATGAATTATTTTAAATAATATCGACGAGAAATTTATTTTGAATATAATTAGAACGTATATATTATATACGTCGTCGTTAGAATATATAATAATTATATATAATTATAAAAGGAATTGAAAATGGCGCGGTAGTTCGAAAATTCGATTTCTAATTTCAAATGAATATACAGAATTCAATATAAGTCAGAATTGAACGAAACAAGAAATATTTGAATCTGTATAACTATATCTTTGTAACGAAGTTAACAAACTGAGATTTCATCTTAGAAATGATAAGATATGTCCAGTTGAAAATTCTGAATAGTCGCTATGGAATCCAGGCCCTTAAAAATGGACATTTTGCAAACGACCTCGGATTTCGACGAAACTAGTTTTGTTGGGTCCGTGATGTTAAGTTATTGCTAGGTTTCAAATTTCATAATTTTTCGAATCAATATGTGAGCGTGGCAAAGGAAAACGCGTTTGACCAGTTTCAGTTGATTTTAATCGACTGGAAATTGGCCATTTTTCAAACGGTCTCAGAATTCGACGAAACTAGTTTTGTTAGGACCGTATCGTCAATACGAAGCTAGAAAATATTTTTCTGGAATTTTTCAAGTTAGTGTGTGACCCTAGTAAATTAAAATGCGCGTTCAAATTCAATATATAAGAGTTATATGTTGATTTTGACGAAAACTGAGCGAAACAAGCGAACTGGCTTACGATACATATCCCATTATGTTCGGAATTGGGGTAATACGCTAGAGACGACAGTCGTTGGGTCTTGTTTGAGATTCGAATTAAAAGTCAACTTCTAGGGAGAAAATAATAATATTTAATTATTAAATATTCATATATATAAAATTAAACCCCCCTTTTTATGCTCATTCTTCAGTCAACGCTATTCTAAATAAAAAAAAAAAAAAAACCGACGGAGGGAAACCCGTCGTTCGATGCAGCCACCATCGCGCTCGCCAGGCACCGCCGCCGACGTTCACCACCCCCAGCCCTTCGATGATCCCCTCCGCCTCCCCTCTATTTCCTCCGGCCAACGAAGCCCCAACACCCAAAACCCTAAATCGACCGCAGCCACCCCTTTTCAGGCGCCGACCACCACCTGTGCGTCCTCTCCCCCTCCTCGTCCTCACCCGCGCCACCTCATCGCCGGGATCCGCACACACCCCTCCCCCCCCCAACCGTTAACGAACACTGTAAGTCTTTTTTTTTATTTATTAGTTTATTTTATTTTTATTTTATATAAACAGAAAATAAACTGATTTTTTTTTAGGATTTATAAACTGATTTTTTTTAGGATTTATAAACTGATTTTTTTTAGGATTTATAAACTGATTTTTTTTAGGATTTAAAAACTGATTTTATTTTTAGACTTTAGAATAGAAAAAGATTTAAACTTTAAAAAAGAGAAAGGTTTGAACTTTAAAATAGAAAAGATCAGATTTTTAAAATAGAAAAGACGGAATTTTTATTGAGTAGAAGAAGTAAAAATATGATTTTTATATTTTTAAAGTAATAAAAATATGACTTTTATATTTTTAAAGTATTAAAAATATAGTCTTTACTATATAGATGATATAAAAATATGATTTTTGGTTAGGTAGAGAATTAAAAATATAATTTTTACATGATAGGAATATTAAAAATATCATCTTTATATAGGTAGCAAAATGAAAAGGCGATATTTTTAGATATGAAAAGACGATATTTTGATATGAGTAGTGAAGTAAAAATATGATTTTTACTTCGAGGAAAATATAAACTTTATTTTTATAAAGGGAAATCTTTATTTTTATAAAGGCGAAATATATATTTTTGAAAATTCTATTTTTACAAATATGAAATAGCGATGAAAATTCTATTTTCACAATATGAAGTTAGCGATAAAAATATGATTTTTATATATGTAGTGGCTACGGGCAACGAAGATGACGAAGAGGCGATAACGATGAAGATTTCTATCAATGAAGTGCCGTGGAGCTAGGATAGCTATAGGTGAGAATTTCTCACCTTTCAATTTCATTTCTATTTATATATATATACTAGGATGCAGACGGTGCTTAGTAGCACCCGACACAATCGTCCACAGACCATGGACTTGTTTGTTTGGTTGCATAGATTAGTTATATGATTTGATTTGAATTTGGTTGTTTGGTGATTTTGATTGATGTGTGAATGGCGTGGGCCTTCACTGGACCGGGGATAAGGCTAGGCCTCGTCCCGTTTCTAGTATCGTGCCGTTATGCCGCCGAAATTTTCTAAAATATGTTAGAAAATAAAAATATCATTTTATTGTGTAAATGAATAATAGAAATTCATATGTTGAAATAAAATGTTTTATCGTTAAAAATATAATTTTTAACGTGAATGTGAATAAAATAAATATTCATTTACAAACCCGACGGTTTGTTTATGTACACCTATTTGAAGGACATTGATTGGGACGATAAATTTTACACATCGCCCAACTGCACAAATAAAATATGTGTTTGATTGTTTGAAACCCCACACGGGTGTTAGGATGAAATTTGAAGTTCACTCATCCTGATTGATTAAATATGTCGATCGATCGATTGACAGGCTGTTATAAGCGTTGAATATTTATATTTGATGCTTATACAGTGTAGAATGCACTTTGGATGATGGTTGACTATTCATCGTTGTTGATATATACATGTGTTGTAGAAAATCCATATAATTAACATTATATGGTAATTGATTGGGCCTCATTCCAGTTTCGAAAAAGAAATATTTGAAAAAGAAATATTTGAAAATAGAATATTTGAAAAAGGAAATATTTGAAAAGAAATATTTGAGATAGAAATATTCGAAATAGAATATTTGAAAATAGAAACATATGAAGCCGTGTTGATTAGATTGACGCCATTTTGACGTGAACGATATTTATATCGATTTTATTCATTTTAAAATGAATATTGAAAAGTGATTTCGAAGTCGAATATTTCGAAATGAATTGAATTGAAAACGATTTTGAAATGAATTGAATTGAAAACGATTTCGAAATGAAATGAATTGAATTGAAAACGATTTCGAAATGAAGTGAATTGAAAACGATTTCGAAATGAAGTTGAATTGAAAACGATTTCGAAATGAATTGAATTGAAAACGATTTCGAAATGAATTGAATTGAAAACGATTTCGAAATGAATTGAATTGAAAACGATTTCGAAATGAATTGAATTGAAAACGATTTCGAAATGAATTGAATTGAAAACGATTTCGAAAAGAATTGAATTGAAAACGATTTCGAAATGAATTGAATTGAAAACGAATTCAAATTGAATTGAAAGTGAATTGGAATGAATTCAAATTGAATTGAAATTTGAATTGAATAGAAATGAATTTTAAAACGAATTTATAAAGAAGAATTCAATTTTGAATTGAATTGAAATGGAAGTTGAAATTGCTTTTGAAACGAATTTAAAACTGTTTATATAATTCGTTTTAAATAGAAATCGACGAAATATATTATATATTATATATATATAATATAATGGCCTGAATAGAACGCGTCGCGCCGCGGCAGTTCGTGAATTTCGACCATTCATTTCAAACGGACATTACGGGAGATCCGACCGTCGGATTCTCCTAAAACCGGAACCGTTGGGTTCGTATCGAAAAGAGCTTTCTAGCGAATGTTAGAAATTTGAAATCTAACGGTTGGATTTGGAATTATGTCCAAATCAAATTTGAAAAAGGTCGTTGTAAGTGCAGTTCGATGGCCATTTGTGGAAATCGACTGTACAGGCCTTGATAAAATTATTAAAAATAGTAATAATTTGTGTGAAATCATAAGAAATGATTTGTGAAGAATTGGGATGAAAAACTCCATATTTGAAAAGATAAAAATAGATTTTTATCGAAATGAGCTAGTTTTGAACTAGAAATATAATTCTATTTATTTTTAAATAAATAAATTGAATTTGAAAAGGGTTTTAAAAATAACCAAAATTTCCAACGATTGCATTGGAGTGGATTTGAATCGAAATTGTCCTCGGAATATTTCGATGTTGGAATTCGTGATTATACAGATGTTGTTATGGAAATTTGAAAGATATATATTTATATCGTTATTTCCAATACGACATTTGTTAGTCGTAGAATTTGATATTGAATATAAGCCGATATATTTTCTATTCAGAGCCTTGTATTGAATATCAAATGTGATTTGGGTTTGTCGTGAATGGTGTCTTCACTAACACTGTTCTTGAACCCAGTTGAGAAAAAAATTAAATCTTTTTATTTAGATTTAATGAAGTGTACCAATTAAACGATATTTAATTGGAATTGAATTGGTATTGATTTTTGGGTTTATCGTGAACAATGTTTTAAATAACACTTGTTCTTTAACCCGATAATTAATGGAATGTGATTTTGGGTTTATCGTGAACCGTGTTTTAAATGGCACTGATTCTTTAACCCAGTTAAAGATTAAAACTAATTGGAGTTTTAATGAATCTTTAATTAGATTGAAATGATCGAAAATGGAGTATCACCAGTTTTGCTCCAGGCGATGGTTAAATCTTTAATTAGATTTGAACGTGAAATGGTAATTGAATTTACCGATAACACTGTGGTGTTAGATATGAAGTATTACCAGTTTTACTTCATGGGATGAATAGGTTGGGATTGGGAAATAAAATAAATGATTACTTCGGTGTGGTTCGCTAATCCCGACTAGTTTGAATTGATATTCAAAGGAGATTAAAGAATAAATTTAAAGAATTTATCTTGGATAAAATTAATGGGAACTTTTCCCCAAAGTATAGGAATATTTGAATAAAAGAATATTCTGAATTGGAATGAGGCGTATGTTGTGTTTGTGTAACACTTTTATAATATATACGCGAGTTATTCAGAAAGACCGGGTTTATCCCATTCTGAATAACTGATTCGACGTAGTGTCGAAGATGAAGACGGTGGTCGAAGACCGGAAGTCTTCACGTCGTTTGGGTGATAACTGATGATCTTGATTGGGCTGTACACCCAAGAAGATGGAAACAGTTGGTGATCGTCCAGACGTACTTGGAGATCGATGGATATGCGGGGTACTAGGTGCCTCCGGTTTCGTTCAGACCCAGAACGAACTTGTAAATGGACTGTGTGTCTGACATTGGATTTTAGTCTGTGTGATTGATCTTTATTAAATATATATCTGTTTGGCGGCGGAGGATTTATTCTCTTGCTTAACGCCCTTCTCTGAGACGTACGAGCTCAGGGGTTATATATTGATGGATATCAAACACATGGAGTGAATTGCCTGTGTGGCATGCCTAAGTGGCAATTGATCGAGGCTTCTGTTGAAAAGCAAAGTCTTGTGGTGATGATCAAAGCACGGCCTTTGTGGCGTAGCTTTGTGTAACGTTTACCTCGCGTGTTTCACACCCGGTATGAACCAAAAACGGGAGACGGACCTCAGGGAGGGCTTGCGTTTCTTTCTAGCTAAGAGTGGCGTCAGTGGTTTTACACGCCCTGACGAGTTTGACTTATGTGGTTGTTGCTGTTGCGAGGCGCCTCGGTTTGATCGGACGATCCGGGTCCGATGGAGTCATTCGTTGGCTCGTTTGCGCCCCAAAGGGCGAGGAGACGTATTGTTCAGGCATAATAATCCACATCGGTGGACCGGCCCTGACGATCCAGGGGGCAGTTGCGGCTGTTCCTGAGACATGGTAGGCTAGATTGTCTCGAATCGGTTGAGGACTATCTTTTGCCTCGGTTCATAGATGGAAATCCAACTTCCAAATACGTGACATTTGCGGTTTTATTTGTAGAGCCTAGTATGGTGACATAGTAGGATGGAGCGCTCATGCCGCCTATGATTGATACTTATGATTTGAAGTTGTCTTATACACTATGCACTTATAATAGTATCAAATGATTTGTTTTAAACGTATCAAGCATTCTTGGCTATTATAAGGTAAAAACCCTATCCTCCGGCTTGCGTTGCATTGTGTGATGGGAACTGGGTCTTATAATAGCTTCATTTTTCTTTATTTAGCATTGCGCTGTTTGTTTTATGCACTGGTATTCTTGGGAGGAAACCCGTTCCGTGTTACGGCGTGGTCCCTTGATTTACCGAACTTTAAAATAAAGAATTATAACTGTTTTAGTTCTCACACCAGTCCCATGACTGACCTGGAGTTTATTGTTTTAACCTAAACTCTGGGTGCCCCTATTTTGACACGGGCAGCTAGCAGTTTTGGTTTTGCAGATTTATATTCACAGGATCCTGGTTTACAGCTGGAACGATATCCGGAAAGCTTCGTATCCGTATATCTCTTCTAGTTGTGTATTGTATTATTTTCCGCTGCTATGTATTTAAATGTAATTTAAAACCTCTGATATTTATTTCTGTGTAATATTCTTTTATACTCTGTATATTCTTGTAATCTGATGCATTGTTGTAATATACAGTGAAATGTTCTTTTGTATGCGTTCTATTTTGTCCTGTTCTCAAAACAATTCGTTCTTTCTCTTCTCTTCGGAGACCGGGGAAGTTCGGGTCGTTTCATATACCTTGCACGTTAGTCAAATGTCATTAATTAAACACAAAGAAATGAACATACAGCGATTCCTATTGAAGTAGCATGTGTATTATTAGTCAAATGTCAATACATCAGATCATGTGTAGCTCATATCAATTCTCGTATGTATAAGTTGTTGAAATATTTGTTTATTTCTTGGTACTTGTGGTACTGACTATGTTTTATGAAGTAACAAATGGCAAACAATCAGTTCAAACATGCCTCGCTTGAATTATTGTTTTGAATAAATTGTAACATGTGTAGTGTCTTATTTTTCATACATTTTATCTTAGTCAAAAATACATTACAACAAAAACTTTTTTTCGGTTTGAAGGTGGTATAAATCTGAGTTAAAATTATGGTGTAAACAAAGCAGCAAATAAATAAAATAACGTTAGGAACTTAGGGTAGAATCCTATAATAAAATCATTAAACAGTAGTAGTACCAATTTTCTAACCAAAAATGGATAAAAACAGAGTACTCACAAAGCTGGATGGTTCAGTTCTTTATATCAGTAATCCAACACAATTTTAGTTAGTGATGCTACATACTGCTCAACACCAGGAGCTCCATAAGTTGCAGGGCACAGAAGCAAATGATTGTATTCCAAATACCTAAATTGTTATAATGCCTAATCTTACTATTTTCTTACATGAAATATAAACGTAAAAAGGAATATTTAAGAGCATTAAAGATACAAACGACAGAAAGAAGGAATATTTAAGAGCATTAAAAATCAGCAAAAACAAAACTGTGAAATGAACATGCTTATTATGACAAGCACACATGTTACTAAATCTTACACAGGTCACATAAAACTTGGGACAGTATTAAAATTTAGAGCTACATTTGTAAAATTACCCACATCAGTACAAGGCCAACCTACAAGAGACCCAAAACTCAATTATTTTCAACCAGCTCTTCAATGTGTCTAAAAGGAAACATGGATGCACATCGAAAATCATGGTTGCACATGCATCAGACTTAACACCCACCATAACATCACAAAGACCTGCCCTCATATTAACAGCCTCATTCATCATAACCCCTTCCAAACAACTATACATATCACCATTATTAGATTCAACATAACCAGGGAGTCCATGATACAGTTATAACAGCAAGGAGAAATGCACAGACAAAGAGGACAAAAGGCAATATGTAAAATCTCGGTAAACAGAATTATAATAAATAGACATAAGGGAAAATATCACATAAAAAGCCACTACATTTCAAAAATCAAGAACATTCTGAATAGAAACTCATGCAAACGCATATGTAGTTTTATGAATGCATTCGTGCTCATATATGAGTCAAAAAAGCCGAGAAATCCAAGTGTTACTAGTGTAATAAAACTGCATCTGACCCAAATTATTGGAAAGGTGGCAGATACTAACTAGTCAACGATATATTTAAGGAAGTTCAACTTTACTACTAATAATCCTCAACACATGAGAAAAATGCATGCTTAACAAGTACAGGCGCTAAAAGACCACGGAGGACTAAAAAATATATTAGTCAAAAGTCATTCAGTACTTTCTAGAAAAGAAAGATTCCAGAGAAACAAATTAAATGAATCGTTATTAGGGCTGTAAACGGGTACCCGAAAAATCCGATATTTGTCTGCATCCGTATCCGAAATTGCAGAATATATCCGTTATCCGGGATGCGGATACGGATATCCGATATCCGAAAATCCTTCCGGATACGGATATGGTTATAGTGATATCCGTATCCTAAAATTATCCGTCCGATATTCCGATTTGTTTATATGTGTGTGTACATATATATATATATATATATATATATATAATGTTTAATTTACTTATGCTTAAGTTAATATATAAATCTCCTTAAAATAACTAAACTAATTTCAGCTATTGGATTACATACTCATACCGCAAAAAGTGAATGTTTTACTTGTATTTGATATTATGCAACATTTTAAGTCACGTGCTCATTTTATTTTGTGGTATAGTTACAATTATGAAATGATTATCTATACGCTTTTATGATTTTTGTTTTATTTTAGTCTTAATATTGTGTTTTTCATATTTTGAACACTTTATCTCTTAAAATATTTGTTGTATGAAATTTATATGATTGACGTCCTCGTTATAATTTTTAATTAGATGTAATCAGTTTTTTAAAAAATATCCTGTGAGTCAAATTTCCACGTGAATTACGTATTTGTATATTTTTTTTGTTATATTTTTCGGATATTTTCGGATAACCATATCGAATGTGCATTTCAAGTTTTAGATACGGATATTTTCGGATATTTTTTGGATATTTTTCCGGATATTTTCGGATAATCGCATTGGATGTGCATTTTTAAGTTTCGGACACGGATAGTTTCGGATATTTTCAGATATCCATATTCACTAAGGCGGATACAGATATTTTCGGATATCCGAAAATATCCGCGGATACGGATATACTTACACTGGTATCCGCGGATATCGGATACGGATTTTTATTTTCGGATACGGATTCGGATACAACACTATCCGTATCCGACTGCATTCGTTTACAACCCTAGTCGTTATCAATATGTTTATGGAATTGGGGTTGCAATACTCACTAATATTACACAGCTTCTTTTATGAATTAGGATCCAGCAAGTATCAAACGCGAAATTATTTCTCTATCGTATCAATCTAATAATCAAATACCTAATTCACAAAAACAAACCAAAGGGGAACTGGGTTAAAGAACGAGAAGTGGTAAACAAATTTTAATGGCGACCAGTTCATCACTTCACCACCAACTTCAACATGCTCCATCTTCTCAGTTCAACTCTTATTCTCAGTTCTCTCACCCCCGAACACGATCATCTCCTCAGTTAACCTCATTCTCTTCACCATTAGACACAGACTGACTACCAGTTCATCTCTTTCCTAATGGTACGGTTGACCATCAAACCCAAAAAAAGCTGTTAGACCCTACAGATCAACCGTCGCTTACATACGCTCGAGTGGCGGCTTCAAGAGCTCAGCTTCCACCTGTTCTACCTAACCCACCTGTCAAGCGGAGAAGAATCCTTCCAACCTTCAGTTCGACCAGTGAGACGTTGAAGTTTTTGAATTCGGAGAGACGCTGTCTGAAGTGCGTTTATCGAGGACACGTGGCTGAATCATGTAGAAATGTGGTAATATGCTATAATTGATCTCTCTTTGGGTATGCAAGCTTGCATTGTCCCAATAAAAAGCTACCACCCTCTCGATTAACCGAGACTGATTGGACGCGCCCCCATACAACTCAAACGGCGAACCGTCGCGAGCCACAATACCTACATCTTCAGAAGAGAGGGTCCCACCGGTCTACTCATATTTCAAATCGTAATTATAACTCTAATATAATTACACCCAATATCAAAATCAAACCCCCTCTCATTCAAAACGAAAACTCCTCTTTATCTTCTTCTTCTCCACCTAAACATAAACAAGAATTTTCAATTTTTCGAGAAATGGCAGACGCATATCTCTACCTCACTGCGATTACCATTGATGGCCTCTGGTCTATCGAGATGCTCTCTAATGCACTCAAGTCAACTTCTGGTCGGGAGTATGAGTGGCCGATCTGGCATACTACAGATAACTCTTTTCTCATTTGTTTCCCCAACTTTGCCATTAAAAACCATGCCTTATATCTGAAAGTACTAACGAAAGAAGATGGTGTTGTACTCTTACAACAAGCAACAACTCTTGAAGAATATCCTGAACCCCTCCTCGAAAATGCGTGCTGGGCCAAAATCAGTGGTTTCCCAGAATTTTACAGACATGACTTTGACACTATCGGGGAAGCCTTAAAGCCGATGGGAAGATTCATTCACACAGACTCTTGCGATTGGTCCTATATGGACCATTGCTTCCTTTTTGTGAAGATACAATTCTTTGAAGGTATTACAACTCCATGTTCTTACATTACTTATATAAGGAACCATGCTGTGAAACTTAAGATAGAACGATGGACACATGCACACCCTTGCCAACGCCCAGAAACACTCCTACTGGGAATTAATTATGACTATGATGACTTTATCTTTCAACCCTTAGCCCAACAACCAAATTGTATGGAGGAGTACAGATTTGACGTGATGAATGATGACGCTTTGAGGCAAGTGCCAATGGTGCCGGACAATCAGCCTCAAGACCTTGCTTTGGTGGATTTCAACATAGAAGACAACATTGTGCCTAGATGGGATCCAATGGTGGATCTGGATCTTTCAGTTCCTCTACATCAACAATTGTCAGCTTTTCAGGAGCATCAGGATCAAGGTCAACAAGAAGGCCAGGGTTCATCTTCCCCTCGTTTCTCCTCATCAACTATCAGGAGAAGTGCAAGACTCAATAGGGCTCGCTCGCTGCCTCCAGGATCTTCGGGTAGCTATTTTGAACCAATCATTTCTTCTTCTGCTAATAAAGTGTTAAACAAAAAATTGGCGAAATGCATGGGGGTGTGTTTGCATGATAAACATTATACTGCCATGCAAGCCCTAGAACAGCAGCGTTCTAACCTTTCTAAATGAAAATAGTTACATGGAATATTAGAGGGTTGGGGGACCCCACAAAAAATCATGTTGTCAATCTCATTATCTCCCCTCGCCATATTGATATTTTATTTTTGCAAGAAACAAAAACCTCTAATCCAATTAATTCTCTCATTCGTACTCTTTGTGCTCCCTTCTTATCTGGCTGGTCACACGTGGATGTTGTTGACACTCGTGGTGGTCTAATCACTGCGTGGAATGAGCATGTGTGGGCTTTTGAACAATCTTTATCTCATTCTTCTATTTTACACGTGTCCCTTCGTCATATTCCTTCTAACACCATTTACCACTTCACTAATGTGTATGCCTCTAATGATCATCAGAGTAGACCTGAAACATGGCAGCATTGTCATAACTTATCACAAAATATAAATGAGCCTTGGATAATTGGTGGCGACTTCAACACAACTCGTTCATTAGATGATCGTAATTCAGGCAACTTATCCTCAGATTCTTCTCTTTTTAATGCATTTATTCAATCTTGTTCACTTATTGAATCACCTATCAACAATCGCCGTTTTACATGGTCAAGTAGAAGAGAAAATCCATCATTATCCAAGCTTGATCGTTTCTTCTTTAATCTCATCTGGGATGACCTCTTTCCGTTGACCTTGGTCAATGGTCTTGCCACTACCATTTCAGATCACTGCCCAGTTCTTCTTGACACCTATTCAAACACTCCACTTAAGCGCCCATTCAGATTCGAGCGTCTCTGGCTATTAGAGCCATCTTTTGACGACTTTATCAAAACCAATTGGGATCAACTTCCATCTCACCACTCTACCATGGTTAGAACTGTTAACAAGCTTCGCTCTCTTCGTAAATTGATTCGACCATGGGCTAAACATGTTTGGAATTCCTTAAAAAGTCGTATTTCATCCACACAAGATTCCATTCTTAATCTTAATATCATTGAAGAACTTCGACCTTTATCTGATTCTGAACGACATGTTTTGAAAGAGCATGAAGCGGAACTGGACAAACTAGTCAAACAAGAAGAGATTGGATGGAAACAAAGATCTAAAGCGAAATGGATTAAGGATGGCGATAAAAACACTGCATATTTTCATAGAATTGCCAATTTTTATAGATGCTCCTCATTCATCTCTGAAATTGTTCACAATAGCATCACCCTCACTGACTCTAAAGACATTTGCCATCAATTTACTATCTTCTACAGAAGCATACTTGGTTCATCTCCACACCCCTCTCCAAACATAGATTGGCACTATCTATACCCAAACCCAACACCCATTAACATTGATCATCCTTTCTCAGAGGAGCAAATATGGAATGCTGTTAAGGATATGGCCGAGGATAAGGCTCCTGGGCCTGATGGCTTTGGCCCATCTTTCTTCAAACACTTTTGGCCCATCTTAAAAATTGACATCATTGATATTTGTTCTGAATTCTACTCAAACCCCTCATCAATTGCAAAATTGAATTATGCCAACATTATCCTCATTCCAAAACTTCTGGTGCTAACACTGTCTCCTCCTTTAGACCTATTAGTCTTCTCAATACAACTTTCAAAATCATTACTAAAATTCTATCTAACAGACTTCAACAACACATTGACTCTCTGGTGGGTAACGAACAATCAACTTTCATCTCTGGTAGAAATATCCTTGACTGTGTAGCAGCCACACAAGAAGTAATATCTCATTGTCATTCCTCTAACTCCCCTGGTGTCCTACTCAAACTTGATTTTTCAAAAGCTTTTGACTCAGTCAATTGGGAATTCATTTTATCCCTGATGTTGCATAGGGGTTTCCCATTAAGGTGATGTAACTGGATCAAAGAAATTTTGCATACTAGCATTTCTACTGTGTTTATCAATGGTGAATATGGAGGGAAAATTAAATCTAAGAGAGGCTTAAGACAAGGGGATCCTCTCTCTCCTCTCATTTTTGTTCTAATAGCTGATATCTTTAATCAAATGGTAAAACAAGCCCTATCTCATTGCATTCTTTCTGGTATTCCAATCCCAAATTCTGAAATTTGCACAACCAATTTGCAATTTGCAGATGATACAATTCTTTTCACTATCCGCTCCCCGAAAAACATTCACTCTCTCAAAGTTCTTCTATACTCATTTGAAATGATTTCAGGCCTCTCAATTAATTTTAACAAAAGCTCAATTATTATGCTTGGTAATTGTGCTCACCTGGGTCCTGCTATAGCTGATTGCCTTAATTGCAAGCTTGATTCATTCCCAATTAATTATCTTGGTATTCCTCTCCGCCCTACTAAACTCCACAAATCAGACTGGCAACCACTCATTTCAAAGATTGAAAGTAGGCTTTCAAGTTGGAAAGCGAATTCTTTGTCCTATGTTGGTCGTCTTGTTCTTGTAAAGCACGTACTCTCATCACTTCCAACTTACTGGATGTCATTCCACAAACTCCCTAATGGGGTTATCAAAAGAATTGATTCAATTCGTAGTACATTCCTTTGGAATGGGAGTAAGCTGAAAAAATTAATCAATTGGCAAACTGTTTGTCTCCCATCTAACCATGGTGGCCTTGGTGTTCTGAACCTCTCGACCTTTAATATTGCACTGCTTGCTAAATGGCTATGGCGAGCTCTCTTGCCTGGTCAATTCATCTGGAAAGACGGAATCTTGAATCGCTTGTACAATTCTAACCCCTTCATCATTCTCCACTTTAGACCTGATGTCAGACCCTCACCATTCTAGAATGGAATTCTATCCACCATAACGAGAGTTAAATCTCTTTTTCATGTTAAAGTTGGTAATGGGGAATCTTGCCTCTTCTGGTTGGATAGTTGGAAAGAACATATCCCTCTTCACTCTCTTTTTCCTATCCTTGCATCAAGCAGAAATTGCATACTCACGATAGCTGAGGCCCATGAGCTTGGCCCAATGGGCTTTTTTACCTGAAACTTTTCTGGGCTTTGAAGTATTAAACGAAATAAATTCAGTGGATCATATTCTCAGCTCTACTCATCTATTACCAGAACCTGATTCATTCGTTTGGGCTTTGGGCCCATCCAACATTTTCTCGGTAGCATCCTGCTACAAGTTCTTAATACACCCTGGACGAAGCTTCTCCTTCTCGAGAATCTGGAAATGCCACCTTCCCCCTTGCATTATTTTCTTTCAATGGCTTCTCATACATGACCGTATTAATACCAGAGACAAGCTTCATCGCTTCAATATCAATATTGATCCCATATGTGTGTTGTGCAAACAATGTAACGAATCCATTTCACATCTGTTCTTTGATTGTGAATTCTCATATGCAGTGTGGGTTGCAGTCAGTTCTTTCATCTTTGGTTTCATCCCTTCTTTCAATTCATTCTTCGATTACTAGCAACATCACCCCCGACTCCTTAATAGATTCTTTAGTGGGCTTTTTTCATGGTGTATTTGGTTAGAACGTAATGCAATCATCTTCGGCAGACCCTCGAAGCTCATGATGGGTACATGTTATCATATCCTGCATCTATTTGAATCATGGACAGGAACAAACAGGCATGCGCGCTTCAGGCTTTCCCTTCCAATACCCCAGTCTCCTGGCTCTCGAGAAAGCAGTACCTTTGTCCCTCGTTGATCCAGATGTAGCTGCTCAGTATTACATATGTAGTATTTTGGCTGTGTACTCTTACCTTATGTTCAGTTCTCTATGATGTATATATTCAAATCAGTACTTGTATTATCTTTTTGACCGCCTAGGTCTAGACTACTTGCTACTGGTTGGGCCTGTCAACCAGTTCATATTATTACCTACTATGTTTTACGCGTAACCGGCTGTGTAGTTTCACGCTACACACCCGTCTTCCTCTAAAAAAAAAAAAAAAAAAAAAAAAAAACCAAAGGGATCCTCAAATCATTCTTGCTTAATCCTAGATATTATTAGTTTGAAACAAACGAGATAACCGTGAAAAAACACCCAATTTACCTGATTTTGGCATAATATATGATGAAGAAGTGGATTTTGCTCGCGACCTAATTTGAGATTTCGCGGTCGTGAAACATAAGCAGGGTTAAATGCGTTTGTTTTGTTTTTGATATTCGGATTTTGAGACTTTTGACCATGGGCTGAAAATAGGAAAAATGATAAAATACAGTTCCTAAATTTCTCCGTTAAGCCCATTTTAAAAAAAAATATGGAAAATAGGGAGAAGGCCAAACTTAGCAAAACATTTAGCCAAATGTATGGAAGGTTTGTTTTTTAGTCAAAAGTCCACATTTTAGTGCAAAATGGAAAATGACAGTGGACCCCCTGAATTCCACATTTACACTAAAATGTGGAGTTTTACCTAAAAAACAAATTTGACCAAAGAATTTGCTAAGTTTATCTTTTGAAAGAAAATGCTCTTCAAAAATAGCTATTTTCATCAAAAATAGCTATTTTCAGAATAAAGCAAACAGGTTTTCATTATTTTGTAAATTAAAAATTAAAAATAGTCAACAAGCCCTTAGTTTTTTGAGTCATCTCGGCTTATTTTAAATCGAACGGCTGAAACTTTCATACCTCCTACAAATCATCAAAACATCATGAACCTTACCTTATCTAGAACTTCAATTAATTTGTATAACTCACGCGCTAGTAAATCTTTGAATGCGTCTTCAAATTCCAAAATGATAAATATATGGATGATTAAACATCGCCATATCCACAAACTAAGTTTTATTTCTATATGCCGTTTTTGTACTTTAGCAGGATCTCCAAGCAGAGTAACAAGATCATATCGAAGAAGTACTTCCATCGTCGTTGTCCAAATAAACGTCTACAAGCAGTCAAATAAGGAAAAAAAATGCCTATAAGCAGTCAAATACGAAAAGAATGCAACACAAGCACTAAAGATACAATAAAATTAAAGCTTCTACCCTTTAAGCCCAAGTAAATTTCAAATAGTGCAGGCAACAAAAATATGAACACACTAAAGTACGATAAAATTACAGTTTCTAAGCTTTTAAGCCCAAGCAAAATTCAAATAGCGTAAGTAACAACAATATAAACACACTTAAGTACAGTAAAAAAGAAAATGAAGTACAAATTATCTATCTACATATTTGCTTTTCTCTCTCAACACTGAACTTTGCATTCTAGACTCTAGTATCATATATCAGGTACAAAATGTCACTCCCTTTGTAATGGAGCAGTCATTATGACAAATAGACTCTGTTTTGCCTACTTCAACAAAAAGATGCAAACATGTACAAGTTTTCACTTCAAATAAGTTGAGGCAATCCACAAAGTCACATAACTAAGTAATGAGGTTGAGACTTCCAAACTTCTAGGACCTTTCAATATAGGAGGAACAACAGAGACCATCAATAAAGTGCCCAATAACCATGATCCGAAGAAAGCAGCAACCCTGAACATCGACAACAAACCAAAATATGAGATAATATTCCTAATCTGTCGTCGATAATAACCCTTAAATTTAACCACCTTATTATATCTAAACCGCATACATTATGCAGGGATTAGTATCAGGGTTCATCAACATACAGCCAATATACAAATAAAATTGAAGTTGTTATGGGCTCGGTAAATCTTTTGTTACTGTAAATTTATCAGTTGTATTACATGCATTTAGAATCGAGCAAATCACTACATTTGGCTTAAAAATTCGGTTCAAACAATGTTAATTATAATTTTCCACTAATATTTTTTTATTATCACGATGAAATACATGACGAAACATCATTACTGTGCATCATATCAACATTTATATTTCAGACAAACAATATTTTACCATTATTAGTGTAAAATTTACCCTTTTTATCAATACATTAGTTTTAGGTATACCGTCAAATTGGCAATGGTGTGTGATGTCAACGGATGCATCTGGATTTGGATAATGCCATATCCATATCAGCATCTAAAATCATTTTCAAATATCAGATATCCACATTCACGGATACGAACGGATGTCAGATAATTATCCTATCCGCTAACGATCGATAAATTACCAAATGTAAATGGAAAATTTTAATTTAATTTAAACAATCTTCAATTCCATTAATTATTAAAATGTTAAAGATAAATAAATATGATGATAATAAATAGTTCTGAGCAGTTAATATACATTTAATGCGTATATTGTGAACTTAAAACATAACAAAATAATTAGAAAATATCTCATAACGTACTAAAGTATACATAATTTAAGCTATAATCTTGACAAAACCGGACGGATAATTTTCGAATGCGGATGTCTTCGTATCCGCATCTACATTCGTTATTTGAATATTGGATATTTATCCGCTTTTTGGATACGGATGCGGACGGATTCGGGCATACTTTGACAGCCCTAACTTCAGCTCACAGGTAAGGTTAGTATGGCATTTGATAAATAGTAGTCGTAACTGTTACCAAAAACAAGTTAAAAACCCTAGTGACATGGTCTTATTTATCCAAGATTTAAATACTCAGCAAGCTTACCCATATAAGAATGCTCGCATTTTACTCTTGAGCCTAGCATATAAGAAGTACACGGACGCGATAAAAGAAATGGCCACTTGTAGAGTGGGTCCTTCTTCGGTAGGAAATAACACAGTAAGCACCCCGAGAACAACAAAAACAGCAGCCGTCTTTATAATGAAGTTCGTAGCTGGAGTTTGAAATCTGCTAGCAATTGCCTTGACAACCCGTGACTGGGTAACAGCGCTTACTTTCTTCTTTATGTCGATTTTGGGGTTTTTCCTGTTATAGAAGCTTTGCATTATTATCTTGTCATGTGCTGATTCGATTGCATCAACACTAGGCTGATGTGATCCGTACACATTTATCAAGTATTTCCTTGCAGCTTGAATCTCTTCTTCGGATGCCTCTCTGCTAATCCCAAGTCTCTGGTAGGGATCTTTCACATTAATTCTTGGAAAGATTCCTGAATTAACATAGAAAATAAGACAAAATCAGAGTAAAAGATTGTATACGTATATTCATAAAAATTATTAATCACAAAAGCATATAACCTTGTATGAATCTCATTCCAAATCAGATCTCCCCAATCACAATTTGAAACTCTGATTCTAAACACAATTAACATCTAGAATAAATAGCTCAAATTGGTTTTCAAAAACAAGACAGAGATGTATATACCGAGAGAGAGAAAAGTTAGACTAGTTCAGGTTTCGAATCCCAAGCATTAACTCAATTTCAAAATTAAATTACTACCAAAGAAAAAAGAACTAATGCTTTCATGCAATTATATGCTATCTAATAATCAAACAATCAAAAAAATTAGTATACGAGCACATATTTGAAAACAATACATGATTTCTTTAATCTACAATGTACGTTGTCGGTTCCTGTTTCGATCCTAAATTTGCACTTTACGATGCACGATTTAGTTGCCAGTCTGCATACCTGGTTTAAAAGCGTTATATTAAGCAAAACTATACATGGAGGTCTTGCAATGTTGAGTGATGGTGTTACAAGAGGATGGAGAGAAATAGAAGACAATCAGTCATTACTACATGTATAAACTGTACATGTATTTAAAAAAAAAAAAAAAGGGTACGACTAACAAACATTATATTAGCATGAATACATGACATTAAACTCCCTGGTTACTCATTTTTGTTGACTTTAAGCGAACAATCCAATTTTTTTCATACCAACAATAATATGCCTAGCATCTAGTTGTAGCTTGTTACCACAAAACCACAAAAAAACCATCTTTATTACACTGTAATCCAATTTGTATCTATGTACATCTCTTATGATAAAGATAAAGATGTTCTGCAATCCATTGCTTCGTTACTATACATACCATGATTAATTAAATGTGAACCTTTCTAACCACCTCTTTTAAACTCATGATCGCTCTTGTATTGATGCATTGGAATATGAAAATCTTATTGGGCATTTTTTTAACTACATTAAAACAAGGTAAAAATATGAGTTTAAAGCACCAGTGGGATACGTTACATATGCCAAGACATACAAGCAGAACCCATAGTTCAACAAAATAACACATTCAATTACTACTCATCTAAGCCTTAAAAAGATTTGATATAACTGCAAAATATTTTATTTTGTTTTGTTTTAATTTTACAAAACAAAAGGAATTACAATAACATTTACACAATGCTAAGACACATGATAGATTTATGGATTAGCTATATTAGCCACTGGGATTGAAATTTTAGACATAACAAATACAACCATAACAAATAATTTTTTAGTAAAAGTTGTTCATGATGCCATTTTTCTTCAAAATAAATAAATAAAATAAAAAAACTACCTTTAACATATAAAAACCCAATTTTCTAACCTTTCTCCCAAATCCCATAACTTTTAAGACTGATTTTGATGAATGACACAGGCATTTTTCTTCTCTTATATATAATAACGCTACATGTATTAAAATCAATAACAAGGCACTAAATTAAATATTACCAATACAAATATTCTAAAAAAATAGGTGATATATGTACCAGCTGAATCATCAGCTGCATCACCAAATGCTGCAGACACTCTTCTTTTCGTTAACCGCGTCCGCCTGCTCGAATCTCTAGGAATAGAGATTATCAAATATTTCCTGGAGCAGTAAAGTGTGTTTACAAAGTTGATCGTATCTATGGAATCATTACAATTAATAACAATAGAAAATTATGGTATCATGTTAAACCTGCGCACATGAGATAAAAAGACTCTGTTGTCCCTCAGAAACACATTACAAACCAAAGGCACAGCCGACCTATGTAAGGACCTTAGACCTCTTGCATTTGCCATGTAGCATGAGACTTCAGGAGGATTAAAGGTTAATCCAGAAATCAACATCGTGAACTCTCCAGTCAGCTATCTGTCATATCAATTTGTTTTTGAACTTAAGACCAGCACTTGAGTAGCCATGTCCAAAATACAAGAAGAATGAAACAAAAACAATAGTTTAAAACTTAAATTCTAAAGCGTGTAAACATGACACAGACACTTTAATCAAAAGACTGAAAGTGGCCAAGTACTTCCCCAAGTTTATGCGTTCAAACCTGATAACTTGCTGAGGTGCTTCACCATGAAAATTTCAGTTCACCGTGAAATTATCAGATTGGGTAAGCGCATATTAGGTGATAGCTTACAAGTTAATTTTTGTCACCTAAAATGTTTAGCAACAAAAAGTAGCAAACAAGTATGAAGACTTGCCTATGACTAATTTCATATTTTACAATCATTTTTTTTTTCAAATTTTCGATTTATCTATCTGTACACTTCTACCTATTAAAACCCAAAATATTACTTAGTTGCAGCGCAAAACCAAATTTAAGCAGTTTCCCATGAAATGTTGCTACACGTGCTCTATGTTACCTTTGGATTCATAGATGGAAAACGTGAAATGAAACCCGTTTAGCCTTATTTGAATTTTACATGTCCGCAATTGAATATCATAGGATTTGTTTACAGACAAGAAGTAACCAGGGATTCGAAAACAGAATTTGAGCTCAACAAAGAGAACAACTTGTTTCACGGAAAGATAGATTATAACTACAAGATTCATTGATGAATAGCAATATTGCAAGCTTGTTAGAGCTGAGGAGATTTGTAACGAATAATACACCAACAGGGTATCCTGTTGATGTTTGAGTAACTAAACTGAGAAATCGAAGAAATAACTTGCGAATTAAATTATGGATTACCTGTAAGCTCTACTAGGGGAAGAAGAACGCTTTGTTCAAAAAGAAGACGAACGAAGCAAAATTGGCCGATAAAGCAAGAAACCCTAATTTTTGGGTTTATTTCGGGCAAATTAGGCCAGAGCCGGTTGTCTTATGGTCCTGTTATAAGGTCCAGGCCTAATATGTAGCTATGGACTGAAATAGTGATGTTTCTGCTGCTGTTACCGTGTTACATAAAGCCCAATGCGTGGTTTTTTTTTTTTTTTTTTTTTTTTTTTTTTTTTTTGAGTTTGGTACTTTATGCACATATTTTATGTAGCATATAACATGCTATATGGCAAATAAGTGTGACCCCACGGCACAAAAATTCATGTTTTAAATGGAATTAACAAAAGGGCAGTTTGGCAAAGATTCTTGTAAAGTTTTAAACTATACAAAACATTCTTATCAAAAAAACATATGTAAATTATATCTTTTTTGGAAAATCAACAAACAAAAAAATAAAAAAACTTTTAACCTTCAAAACTTATTTCAATTCATCTTCGTATTTATGTAAGAAACGTAAAATATCGCATCAAAAACGAAAAAAAAAACCAAAATACGATGCTTCAACGAAACTTGTAGAAATACATGTCGTTTTTCAAAAATTTAATGGCAAACACGCAACTGTAGTCAATATTGCATAGTTTTATGTATTTTTTTATGAACGCTTCAAAATTTCAAATTTTATTCAAAATTACATTTATTGTAGAAAAATCATCAAAAAGTTAATGTAAATCGAATATAAATAAGAAACAGCTCACTTTCAGAAAAACTACAAAAAAGAATGCAATTTTATTGAATAATTGTAGACATGTCTGCAGTTTTTTGTTTATTGTATATATTCATTTTTCAATGAGTACTCGTAGACATGTTTGCATTTTTGCTCTATAAGTGCATATGCACTTTTTTGGTTATTTTGTTACAATATTTACAATTTTATGTTTTTTTTTATCATTAGAATAAAAAAACACAAAAACAACGTTGCTGCATAAACTTATTTTAGGGACTCGCTCAACATATGATTTTAAACAATGACCCACCTTATATTAAAATTGATTCTATGGATAGGATACTAGTTTTCATATTAACAAATGTGCATGACAATCGTATACCTCAAACAACGTGTACAATGCATTGCACATTGAGCCTTCCACACAATCTAGGGTTTCTCTAATTATAGATTTAGGATTTAATTTTGGACATGCCAGAGATTTAATTTGAAATGAATCTCCAAGGTCCTGATACTTTTTCCTCTTCTACGTCTGATTTGATTAATGGACAAAGAGGCAACCTAATGAAATGACGTGGAATTCCATAAAACCCATCCCTTTGGGTCTAGTTGTTGATGCTTTTGCTATCGTTAAAGGAAATGCTTCTCATGCTAGTTTTATTGACTGCTTAGAATTCCATTTTTGCCTAACGGAGATGTATCACTTCAAAATGTCGATGACCCGTTGATATTATCTCCCACAACCGGACTCATGTAGCCACATTCGAGCTTACGTTACACTGCTTCTACGCAGTTAAAGCCCCGCAGTATTCCCGCTATAGTCCGTAGTGCTCTTCAACCGCTACGCCATCTCAGTTTACCGCTGATGAACAGTAAATCCGCTTATAGCCCCGCTATTTTCCGCTACATCCGCTAAATCGATGCTATTTAACATCCGCTTTAGCAATATTAATATTTAGAGCTTGATTTGACTAGTTCTTCTTAAAAAAATCAGTAAAGTTAGCATAAATGGCTAAATTTAAGGCTTAATTGTCTAATATACGGTAACAATCAATTACACTCACCAAGTTTAGCATGCATAACTATGATATTCCGTGATTTTGTTATATAAGATTAATTTAATATTAGTTTCTTTTACATATATAATGTGAGAAAGATGATTAATTAATTTTAAAAATATTTATTTTTACATCTAGTGAACCTTTTTGCGCCTCCGCATATCCCCGCTATTTCTCCACTACACCTTTTTGCACCTCCGCCGCTATAGAACCGCTAAGCGCTTTAACTACACAGTACTGCTTCAAACTAATTTTGCGACCGACGATCAATTTCCATAAGAGCTTTATCACTCTGGTTAAATGCAACCGAGAGGCTAGCACAATTGTTTTATTGACACAACTTGCACCTCCAAACGCACTGTAACACCCCGTAAAAATATACCTAAACGGACTTAAGATAACCTAATTTAAAATAAATAATAATAAGTAATGAAAATCAATAATAAAATAATAATATATTAATGGGTTGAAAAATAGATTTTTACAACATTAGGAAATTGGCCATGAAAATATCGTAGTTGTATTCGTGGCAAAATTCTGGTCCAATTTCATATATATAATGTTTAAATTAGAGTTCGTATGAAGGATTCACATTAAAAAGGTTGTACGTTAATATATATACAAGAACGTTTGAAATTTGAATTGAGGTATAAATATATGGAATAAAAAATAACTAATTAATGGTTGATTAGAATATTCCCTTACATTCAAAATTTTGTGTATACATATACATCTAACCGGGGATAAGAATATTGTTTAAATGGTAAGGACATAATAGAAATAAATAACATTTAATAAAATAATCCTTTCAAGCAATCAATGCAGGTTACTGGCCACTTTCGTGATCAGGGGGTAGACCGCCCCCTAGAAGGGGAGTTAACGCCTGGTGCGGTCAGAGCTCAATGAGGGCTGGTTTGGATGGTGTTTTGGTTGGTTTTACGGGTAATGAATAGTCTATGTCAATCTAATGATTACTATTTGTTAACACGCCTATAAATACCACTTAACTCACCTCACAATTCTCTAAACCCTCCCATTCTTTGTGCCTCCATTCTACTGCTGAATTCCAGGAATTTAGGTTCCTTCTTCTATCCCTAACCTATTTCATTTCTAATATATTTCTATTTAGTTTATATTCTAGAATTCTTTATAATTTATATAGTGTGGTGCTAAGGGCACACCAATATGTTCTTCCTAATACCGTGATTAAAAAATGCCACAAGAAGTAGTATTACACTCTTCTTAATACCATACACTTAAAAAATAGGGGCTACCGCACTATTTTACACTATTTCTATTTCGCTCGATTTCATTCGTCCTCATTTGTAAAACCAATCAACGAGCTAAAACCTAGATCTATAACCGATCAATGAATTCGACACCGTAATCTACAAAAGCGTGAATAAGGTTTGAATTAAGCAAACACAAAGAGGAAGTGAGAGATTAGTGTTTTCAGATCACCAAACAATTGAAAGATTACCGTACGAATTTGAATTTTCCTGCGAGAAATGCGAAGAACACAATGATTATGAGAGATTAGGGTATTTAGATTAGCTTAGTACATGATTAGTTCAGCAAACAATGATTGAGTGAGAGATTAGAATGGAGAGGTAATGTGGTATTAGGAAGCATACAAAATTTAATGAGTTTTATTTTTTTAATTGCGGTATTAGGACGAACATATTGGGGTGCCCTTAGCACCACACTTTATATATGGGATTCAATTCTATATGATTTTCTTATATAGATCCGCAGTAGAACCGAAGAACGACGATTTCGGCATTCAAATCGGTATCATCTCCTTTATCCAAATCTCTATGAGTGGAAATAATACTTGTTTAGGCTAAATTCTACATTTTGTAGATTTTATATTGATTTGTAGTCCTAGGGAGGTTTGGTTTTACGATAACATCATATTATAAAACTCACCAAATTTCCTATTTTTGTATATATCGCAAAGTTGTCAATCAATATTTCTGGTTTGGAATTGTTTGGGTTATATATAAAGAATAGTTTGGTGATTTACTTTTGTTTAATTGGATTTACCTCTTTTTAATTAAAATGTGTTTGTGATGTAAAAAGATTAAGATATTATTTGAATAAGTTTAGATTTCTATTCTAAAATGAATAATTTAACGTATTCAGGTTTGAAATAATCAAATGTTATGTTTTTATGTGCAACACGGAAAAAGGGTAAATTGGATTAATTAAAGATTTATGTATAAATGTATGTATATTTATATACATATATATATGCGTTAAATATGTATGTATGTAATTAACACCTTGTTTACACCAAAAATGGTCTAAACACCCAAGGTACTAAACTGTACTTCACCAATTTGGTAAGAAATAAATGAAACCGTGTTTAATCAGCAATTGAAAACGAAAAATGCGAGAAAAAGGCAAATTAGAGATAAGATTTATAGTGGTTCAGCCGTTATTCGGGCCTACGTCCACTGTGAAGATGATTTTCAATCTTATTACAAGGATTATAAAATACATCAATTCTCTCTTTTCATACATCTCTATATTCACTCAATATACCCTCATTTATATATTTCAATCTTGGAATTATACAAGAGAATGGTGGAATTTGAGGAGAAGAAGGATGGATGAATGGTTGAGAAGGAGGATGTCTTCGTCTTCCATGATCACAAGACTGTTCTTGACACCATGGCCGAATCAGTGGTTGAGGATAGAATTTAGCAGCACTTCGTGGTTTTCCAGATTGGATCCCCTTTATGTTGGCAGACATGGTGTATTTATAGGTGAGCTTCCCCTGGGAAATGATCTTAAATCCGTTTATGCAGGCTACGGACCGTTCATTCTATTAATTACAATCATGCCATCGGCTAGATGTAGCCAGCTGTCCAGATCTGTATTTGGTTGTCATGCGCGAGTGACTCAATGGAGCGAGCGCGTTAAGTAGTTGAGCGGGTCCATAGGAGCGGGCGTCCCTGTAAGAGTGAATGCATTGGGAAACTTGGAAACTCTTGTAAGAGCGGAATGCGAGACTGGACATGACTCTCCCCTGTTCCTTGCGCGACCGACTTTCTTAGTTCAAGGGCGTTCGTCCTTTTACTGCTTTTACATGGCGCTGTTTGTCCTTACGGCTATGCTATGAGGTCGCTTCCGCCTATGTTGAATGGACGACTTGCTTTGCTCCTGTGTTTGGGCAGCTTTGTCTCAATATGAATGACCGACCTTGGCTTCTGCATCTGAATCACAATTCGTGTTTAACTTTGGTTGGAGACATAGTCACATAAGATGTTGCAAGCGTTCGTATTGCAGCTCCATTTCAAGCTTGGTCTTTTGACGGGAAATCAGTGAGCGACTTTACAGGATATACGATCTCTATCCTTTTTGGGCCGCACTTCTTGTTACGTATCGCGCCACCATCCTCGGTCGTACTGGTTGTGACTTGTCTTGGGTTTGATATTTGGCCGTTTAAGTGCCTCGGCTAACATTGCGCACGATAGACCCTGATGACGTCTGTTCCGTATCCTTTACTCAACGTGCGTATGGATTTTTTTAGGGATTAACACTTGCCCCTCGAAGTCCGTGATTTCTTTTAGTAAGGAATTACTGGCTTCGACATATTTGATCGCACGTTATTTGGTAGATTTATCCTGAATTGTCGAGGGATCGTTCGTGCAAAGGATTAAGATTGCTTCATTGTAGCTGATTGGTATTGTTTCTCTCTTGTAAGCGAAAGGCTGGATGTTTCTTTTTGTTTACTGTGTGAACAGTTGAATTTCGGGACGCCGGCTGGAGCTTGATGGGACACTTATTTGTGTATTCGAGTACCAAGCTGATGTTGTGAGAATACTCTAGACAGATGCCTTTTAATCACCCTTTCTGTTTTCTTACCTGTGCGCATTTAATTGGCTTTCCATGCATACCTATGTGTGCTTGTTTTGAGTGATTCCCCAATTGCTCAAATGCTAAGCCCACTAGTCTGAATATAGGGCTGCCTTTCGTACGAGCGACCGGACAGAGATACTATTTCGGTCAGCCAATTCTTTCGTCTGTCTTTTATATATTATTTTGCTATCTTCTTCTTTTCCAGAAGAAAGCTTTTAATGGCGGCGCTATTCTGAGCAATCCTCTTTACTGCTTGGATTCCTTTTATAACTCCTGATTACTCTAGTTCTTTCATCGTTCTGATTTGCATTTGTGCACGACACTGTTGTCGAAGCCTCCGCAATCTCGAGAACGATTTGGCTGGACTGTTCGCCCAGATTCGAGACTGTTCGCTCGCCTGTAGGTAAATTTCTTCTTTGATTTTATCTCGACCCAATTTTGAAGCATGAATTTTGACCATGCGGCTTTGGGGTTTCTAAGTAGGGAGCGAGCAGAAAGTTCTGATCAGGTCGTGTCGACGCCCAATGTTGTCTCTCCGATAGGCGCTGCGCAAGATTTCCCACAACCTCATGCACTATCTAAAGTACCTAGCGAGAGGCACCCGACGGAGCTTTCTCCCAACTCGTTCCATCAACTGTGCAAACAATTCGGTATTTTGAAGAAAGAAGAGGCCAAGCTGCCTGGGGAAAAAGAGTTCGGGGATATCCCCCAAAGGATATATTGCCGTTACTCGTGCCATGTTGATAAGCGGAGTGGTTCCTCCCTTTAACCCTTATATAGAAATGATTCTCCGGAGCTTGGCTATTGCCCCATATCAGTTGCATCCTAATGGTTATGTTATTCCGACAAGCCTTTATATCCTTTTTATGAGGGAAAAACATCGGGCTCCTTCGTTTAAGGATATATGCTCATTATATGCTTTCATGACAAGAAACCAGCATCCCTTGTTTTTCTTTGTGGAAAGCCGGGGTTCGAAAATAATTATTGGATTAGTGGACAATGTGCGAGGGTTTCCCAATCAGTACTTCTTTGTCCGATGTCCCGATAATTTCTGCGGCTTTTGGATGGAAGGTAGTAAGTATTTTTATTCTTTAAATTTCATCTTGCCCCCTCTTCCTTTTTCTTAAAATCTTTTGGGTATACTACAGCGCTTCCTGATCAAAGCATACCCTTCGACCAAGATTTATGCAACTCATTATTAGCTGTTGATGAGGGCGAGAGAAATACGAAATTCCTGATCACTGAAGGGTTCTTAAGGCAATATAATTTGCTTTCCTCTCTGCGCACCTTCACAACGGATACTTCTGATAAAAAAGGAGCTGCCGGCAAATCCCTTGTCAAGAAATCTTCGAAAAAGGAATGTTCTAGCATCGTGGGGAGCAGCGAGGCATCTTTAAAAAGCAGAGCGACCTTTGCAAAAAAGGTAGTATCCAAGCGTCCAAAGCACCAAGGCCTTGAGACTTCAGTGGTCTTGTGCGAAAAAGATGGCCTCCCTTAGAGAAAGCTGTCCAAGGAGATGTGGATGTAACTTCCTTGGAGATCACCTCGGATCAAGTGCGGGGAGTGGAGCAGTCTGACGGAATTGTAGTGACTTCTAAAGAAAACCCGGGAGGTGGAGAAAATCCTTCTGAAGACAACCAAGAAGAAGATGGTTTAGAAGCTTTTAAAGGTCTTAGTCCCCTTGGTTTAGCTGAAGACCTTGTTCAAGGTAAGACCGTTATTTGGGCATTTTGTCTTTCAAAACCTTTTAATTGTACGAATTTCAAAAAAAAAACCTTGTTTCTGGGTTAACGTGATATCTCACAGGGTCTGAAACTGTTTTTGAAGCGACCCGAACTTCCCCGTGAAGAAAGTTCAGGTTGCTTCAGGTGGTGTCAGAACTTTGGTTTACAGAGCTCGGAGAACAAGACACGTTAGAACCAAACGAAAGAATTCATCAGAGATTGGATTAGTAATATCCAATAGGAATGACTCGTTAGAGATAGGATCAGTAGTATCCTAGAATGATTCGGAAGAGAGTTGTTTTCAAATAAAGATGAAAACATTTTTTGTTTTGAAAATTTAAATCAATTATTCGTATTTGAATATTGTTTTTATATTGATTTGGACAATCAAGTATATAAAGATTTTGCATATACGTCTGATCCACGTGTATTTGAAGCCTCGAATATACTAGATGGATATAGAGTTACACTCTAGTCCCACGGGGATGATTCTGATGATTGATATATCATCATCAGAATTTATATTTGAGTGCCAGAAGTGGGATATCTATATGTTTCCAATTGACTGGTGTGAGAACCAAAACTAGATAAGGTCTATTATTGTGACTTGGCATCAAAAACATGATTTTCTGTATATATATATAAAAAAAATATGAATTTGAAACGATAATCAACTAATTGATTGATGATTGTGTTATGTGATTATTCATTTAACCATTATGTGAATGTAAGGTATATTTAGCCAAATTGAGCAAATATTGAACTGTATTGAAAATTGTGTGGAAATGCATCCATGTACATATATATGTGTGAACAGGTCATAGCAATAAGGTCAGAGAAGAGGAATAAAATTGTTTGCCCGACAAATAAGTACATGTTTATTGTATTTATTGGGGTTTTTGATGATTTTATGAGCCGATTGGCTAGCCGCTTGGCTGTTTCTTTTTCTTTTTGGATTGGAGAGGCTTGTATGGCGATTTCGGGATTTTCCCGATGCTCCCGTACAGGGGAGGTTATGGCGAAATTTTTATATTATTTAGGGTGTTAGCCAAATTTTTGAAGAATTGGAAAATTCTTAGAAACTGAAAAGTCGAAGAACTTAAGCCATAATGAAAATAACGAAGGTTGAGTTGATTAGTAAAACAACTTTCAGCTCCGTTCCTTTTCGAGGACGAAAAGATTTTAAGTGGGGAAGTTCTGGGTGCTTACAGTTTTAGTCTTGTTGTTTTCATATATTCTGTGTATTTCTTCTCCTGGCCTTTTCTCTCGCCTTTCAATGATTAAGGTGCTTAGATCTTCTTTTTTCTCTTAGATCTAAGAATGCGATCGTCTTTATTGGATAGCTTCTCCCGACAATTTTCTCTCGTTGATCCACGGAATGTCTTACAGTCCAGTCTTTCTCGCTGCCACAAGCGTTCCCGTCCATCCTCAGATCCTCTATCTCATGATGCTCTTGAGGCACTATTGGTAAGTTTGCTAAAGAAGAAGAAGAATGACCAATCTCGAGTACCTGGAGGAGAAAACCAGGATGCCGAAGGGAGAGATGGTAATGATAAACAAGATAGGGGTAGGCTTGGTGGGTCTTCTGAACTGGCTGAACTTTTATGCCCCAGTTCTTCGGTCCCTATGGAATCGTTGCTCAAATCCCCTACGCCTAATGCACCTATTCTCTGTCAGATTCAAGCGATTCTTGACAGGCCTCCCTACGGAGTTGCCCCCGGTAATCCTAAGTTAAAGGAAAGGTTCAGAGACTGGGACTTAAGGGGAATGGACCTTGACTTAGACTTGTCTCCACATGATGACCAAAGTACCGTCGGGGAGCTGAGCACCATAAAAAATTATGTGACCTCCCAGCTTGCCACAGTCATGGGTCAGCTTGAAGTTTTAGATGATGCCAAAAGTACTTCCAGAGAGCGATTCGAGTCTTGGAACAGGTTCTGCTTTGAATTTCAGAAACTGAATAGTCAACATCTTGAGCGTATCAAGCTTTTAGAGAGCGCTAAGACTGAATTAATTCATGTGATTGAAAGTTAAGCGGGCGAAATTGCATTCTTTAAGGATGGGAACAGTAGGATAAGCAACTTGGAGGCCGACAATAGAAAACTTCTGGAGGAGATTGATGCCGCTAAAAAACAACTTGATGAGGCTCAAGCTGACCGTGAGTTCGCTGAATCTCAATTAACTTCTGTACAATAGGCTGTGGTTTCTTGTAGACAGGAAAAGGCAATGCTCGAAGGTAAACTCGCTTCCCAAAATAGGGTCCTTGAAACTTTAGAAGAAGATAAAGCGAGGTTAACCAACGATCTTGAGCAGGCCAGAATTAAAACTAAAGAGACCCTGTTTCGATTTTACACCCTTAGTGTTATGACCCGCGGAAGCTTGAGCTATCTGAACAAGGACTTCCCCCGTACATTAGCTCTTGTCTGGGAGCAAGTGCTTAGCAACTACAAAGATAAGAATGACAGTGCTCTACAAGAGGGCCTCCTTGAGGAAAGCGATCGCGATGCTTTAGAAAAAGGAAGGAGAATGTTGGCTGATGAACGAGTTCAATCCCTTGGAAAAGAAGTCTAGAATGTTGTTCCTGTTCATGCCCCCAGTCCTGCAAAAGATGGAGCTTTGAGATCCCAAGTCCTCCTAACGGAACCTTCCGTTGCTAATGAAGGTACTTCTAAGGTTCATTTGGGTGATGACCATGGTGTACTTGAAAACATTGCCAATTGATGTACTGTTGTTTTTCATTTTGCAGTACCAACTTTACAATCGTGTATCTTTGTGATAGATTTGTATTTCATTATTATGCGTTAGTGTTGATACGCTATAACTTATTGTAATTTTTATTTGTTTGCATCGTGTTACGCTTTTATGGGTTGTACGATGGTTACATTTTACGCCGTTCATCATCAATATCGCTGGTTTGCTTTGAATTTAGGACATCATATTTTCTCATTTGCCCCTTCTTTGATGGGTTTAGTTCTTATTATGCATATTTTGCATTTTTTAATGGTCTGGTAATTCAAACCTTTAAAGTTTATTTTTTGAATGTGCACTCTTATAAGGCGCGGGTATCTTGTTATACATTTATTCCTATTCCTCATTGATTTGGCATCCCAAACCCTTCGGAAACTCGATTAAATGCATTTCTGTATGTACAATTTGTTTTTTTTATGTACCCAATCCCATATCTCACTAACTCAGCGATCCGAGCCCTTCGGAGACTGGTTTTGTGTACGCGCCCCCATGGGAGGACTTGGGTTACAAGTTTTCGACCCAATTTCAATCTTATTTGACTCGGCTATTATGATCAAATAGAGACCTAAATTGGATACCCCCATACGGCTAGGATTTCTGATACCCCCTTTCGGCTAGGATTTCTGATTACCCACTTTCGGCTAGGATTTCTGATTACCCTCTTTCGGCTAGGATTCTGTTTTGCGCTGGTCCTTCCAGCATGTTTAATCCTTCCCCATTTTTATGCTTCATCCCGAGGAGCGGACACTAATTCATCTTATCGAGCTTTGACTTAGAAGAGATAAAATTCGTGTCCTTCATCTAACAAGGTGCCCCTCGTTTTTTTTTGGATTGGAAATTTTTCTGTTTTGGGACATGTCGGTTTTTCCGACTTTGTGCCATGCCCCAGGAAACAGACACTGATTCGCCTCATTGAGTTTTTTTTTCAAGTTGGAGAACCCGTGTCCAGCACTTAAGAAGGTGTTTCTTTGGTGGGCTCGGCGATTTTATCCGTGGGACTTTTATCCGTGGGACTTTTTGAGTTGCTTCTGCTCCGGCATGAACTCCTAGGAAGTGGACACCAATCCTTGCTACCGAATTTAACTCCGGTTTTGAGGAATTCATGTCCTGCATCTGAGAAGATGCCTCTTTAGGATTAGCAATTTTATCCAAGGGACATATTTGGTAGTGTTCCTGTACTTTCAACGAAGCCTGATGCCCGTCCTTTCCTTGGGTGTTTACTAAGCATTCAACATATTCCATAATGAGAGGTGCAGCCTTTCGACTTACTGTCTATCTTAGAATAGCTCGTTTTTTTAAGAAGAGGTGTCTATTCATCTTGTTTGATCCTGCTTGATGTTCGCGATTCCCAAGCTTCTTTGTTTAATGTGTGCCCTAAGATTCTTGTCACAGTCCTGCTGTGTGTGACAGATTTCTTTTACCATGCCTACATTTCAAAAGATTGTTTTTCTTTTAGCATGGAACAAGAAGTATGTTACTCAGGTAGACATATAATTAATTTCGATGCACAAAGTTTTTGCAAGTAAACCGTTACTTAATACGATCATAGCGAATAATAAAGTCAGGTGAAACAATCTTAATAACAAGATAAAACCAGGGGAGTGAAGCAAAGTAATGAGAGCTCTAGTTTAATGCTCCATTATTGAGGCATTAGTGACTAGTCCTCTTGATGAGCGTCCTCTTTGGATTGGTTTAAGCCCTTCTTCTTTTCAAGGCATATTGCCTCTTGTTTGCAGAGAGTCGGGATAACTTTTATGATCCTTTACATACTGTTGCAAATGGTTTTTCTTGATTAACCCCTCGATCACTAACTTCAAGTGCCTACATTCATCGGTATCGTGTCCTGGCTGTTTGTGGAATTGACAAAATCTTCCTGACTTTATAGCGATATCTTTAACCTGTCTTTGTTTCAAAACCGGAAATCTCTCGGTGTTTTTAGTTGCCATGAAGATATCTCCCATGGTATCGTTAAGGGGAGTGAACCGGAGTTCTTAAAAAAACGCAACTTCTTTTTTTGCCCGACTATCTTCTCCTTCATTGCTCCTTTTTTGACTATCAAGGCTGCTTTGCGCATTTCCATTCTTCTCTATCTGTGCATTTTCTCCTTCAATACTTGCATATTTTTCGTCTTTATTGAGTAGTTGTTCGAGTGTACTTGGTTTCTTTTTACTAATCCACCGCCCCAACTTGGTTTCTTTACAAATGCCTCCCTTAAGAGCCATTAAGATCAGGCTGGGCTCGAGATTCTTTACTTTAGCCACTGCCATATCAAAGCAAGTGAGAAAAGCTTTGATGGGATCTCCTGGTCTTTGTTGCAGTCCATTTAGCTCCGTAACTTCCCGAGCTTTGAGTGCCTGGGATTTGAACTGCTTATTGAATAATTTAGCCAGGGTCATGAAATTGTCCACAGACTGCGGCGGCAGCTTTGTGAACCATAGATAAGCCACCCCTTCTAGATAAGTTGGGAAATATAAGCATTTTATTTCATTAGTAGCGCATGCCCCATTCATATATTGGTCATATTTACACAGAAATATATTAGGGTTGCTTGTCCCATCATAGGATTGTAATGATGGAGGCTCGAATCTTTGTAGATATACAGTTTTCTTAACCCTTTCAGTAAGCGGGGTTTTAGCTGGGAAGGACTCCCATTCTCTTCGATCATCCTTCTTCTTTAGGCTTTCATTCACAATTGCCCGCGCCATTCCTAAGATGTATTTCCGTTCCTTGCTTGGATCCATGGATTGGCCGCCTTCTTCGTTAACGAACTCTGATTTATATGTGTCTTCATGAACTCGGGTCAAGGAATTTGGGCATCCCTTTGGAAGGGGCGTCCTCATAGTAGTGGGACTGTCTTTCCGTTTCGCGATCGTGTCGTCAAAACGACCGTGCACAAATGCTTTGTTCCCTTCATAATTCAGATTAGTGCGATGCACGACCCCCCGAAAGGGATCCTACTACCTTGGGCTCGAAGCGGAGAATTCTGCTTCTGGCTCTCGATCTGTTCGGGCTAGCGAGGAATAGGTGGCATTTAATGTGGCTTTTACGGTGGCGGCTTGAATGGCGAGTATCGACTCAAGCTTCTTCATCATTGCATTGTTTGCAATAGTTATTTGACTCGTTAATCCTGTCATCGCCTTTTCCAATTCCTTCTTGGTTACAGATTCTTTAATTTCAGGCAACCCCTCTGCCCCGGAGTTGTTGGCTGATGGCGTTGACACTGTTATTGGGGCTGTTGACTTTGTCGGTGATTCTCCTCAGCGTGTTCATATTTTCAGATATAGTTTTTTTCTCAGAGAACCTTATCAGATTTGAATGGGGAAAGAAGCTAACACGGCCCGACGATGGGCACCAAAATGTTTACACCAAAAATGGTCTAAACACCCAAGGTACTAAACTGTACTTCACCAATTTGGTAAGAAATAAATGGAACCGTGTTTAATCAGCAATTGAAAATGAAAAATGCGAGAAAAAGGTAAAGTAGAGACGATATTTATAGTGGTTCAGCCGTTATTTAGGCCTACGTCCACTGTGAAGGTGATTTTCAATCTTATAACGAGGATTACAAAATACATCAATTCTCTCTATTCATACATCTCTATATTCACTCAATATACCCTCATTTATATATTTCAATCTTGGAATTATACAAGAGAATGGTGGAATTTGAGGAGAAGAAGGATGGATGAATGGTTGAGAAGGAGGATGCCTTCGTCTTCCATGATCACAAGACTGTTCTTGACACCATGGCCGAATCAATGGTTGAGGATAGAATTTAGCAGCACTTCGTGGTTTTCCAGATTGGATCCCCTTTATGTTGGCAGCCATGGTGTATTTATAGGTGAGCTTCCCCTGGTAAATGATCTGAAATTCGTTTATGCAGGCTACGGACCGTTCATTCTATTAATTATAATCATGCCATCGGCTAGCTGTAGCCAGCTGTCCAGATCTGTATTTGGTTATCATGCGCGAGTGTCTCAATGGAGCGAGCGCCTTAAGTAGTTGAGCGGGTCCATAGGAGCGCGCGTCCCTGTAAGAGTGAATGCTTTGGGAAACTTGGAAATTCTTATAAGAGCGGAATGCGGGACTGGACATGACTCTCCCTTGTTCCTTGCGTGACTGACCTTCTTAGTTCAAGGGCACTCTTCCTTTTACTGCTTTTACATGGCGCTGTTTGTCCTTACGGCTATGCTATGAGGTCGCTTCCGCCTATGTTGAATGAACGACTTGCTTTGCTCCTGTGTTTGACAGCTTTATCTCAATATGATCGACCGACCTTGGCTTCCGCACCTGAATCACGATTCCTGTTTAACTTTGGTTGGAGACATAGTCACATAAGATGTTGCAAGCGTTCGTATTGCAGCTCCAATTCAGGCTTGGTCTTTTGACGGGAAATCAGTGAGCGACTTTACAGGATATACGATCTCTATCCTTTTTGGGCTGCACTTCCCATTACATATCGCACCATCATCCTCAGTCGTACTGGTTGACTTGACTCGTCTTGGGTTTGATATTTGTTCGTTTAAGTGCCTCGGATAACATTGCACACGATCGACCCTGATGATGTCTGTTCTGTATCCTTTACTCATTGTGCGTATGGATTTTTTAGGGATTAACACACCTTGCTCCTATTTCACTACCTAAACTATTCTTACAAGTCTACGATACAAGTTTGGATAGTTATGTTGTTATTTTCCCATTGCTATTGTTATTAATTATGCCATGAATTTAGTAGTTTGATATGGGAATTAGGCTTGTGTACCTTTATTGTGAACCGGATTGACAATTTACACCATTAGAATGTTTCTTCATTCGAACAGAAATTAGTGTTTATAGTACGTATTAAATATTATATTTATATAACATAATCAACGTTATCAAACGTAATAATGACGTAATAAACACGTTAGAACAAGGTTAGAAATTTGAAATGTCCCCATATGAATTGTTGCTTTTGAGTGTGTATAAAATAACGCATATATATATATATATATTAAATGATACCACACAGACACGAGGTTAGTCGTCATTTGTGGTAGAAGTCTCCCCGGAACCAACCAGTAAATCCCGCAACCACAAGTGAGTTTGGCTAATGTTAGAGGTATGGGTGCCATGGGCCATTTAACTTCGTACACTATGACATGAGGTTAAACCCGCTTGTAGTAGAAGTCTGCCCGGAACCGCCCGACATATCCAGCATCTACAAGTAAACGGTTTATTGTGAGGTACTAGTGTATATATACCTATTATATGTGTAAATAGGTAGGTTTACTACCACCTTGAGAAGGTCTCAAGTGGCTGACTTTCTTCTTATCTAATTTGGGACTTAAGTGGTTAGGATTATGACCATTTTGAAGGTTTATTCCTTGGATTTGGACCTAAGTCATGGGACCCTCCCTTATTAGATTTGAAGTTGGTATATGGGTCCTTCTCTAAAAAGTGGTTAGTCCTTGCGATAATGGAGTAGGGTAGTTTACCGGAATGTCCACGTCCTCTAGGAGCTATGTAGGGGATAATATAGAGAAGAGTTTGGTATACATGGGACGTAGCATGCTATTTAATTAACCAACCGTCTAGGGGAGGTCTTAAGTGATAAAGGTGTACTACCGTAATATCAGTTAAGTAGTAATATGAGGCATCCGCCAGAGGGGTCTTAAATGGCTATATGTCGGCCTACCCTAAACCGATATTAAGAAGCGAGATACTACTTCTCATATTACTTGTGAGAATATATATATATATATATATATATATATATATATATCTATAAGGACATTGACGTGCTAAGACGGGGTCTTAAGTGGCTAGGGTCCACCTTAGGGTCATAATAGATCATAAGAATCCACCCTTAACAAATATACTAGAATGGGCCTTAAGTGACTGACATTGTCCACCTCGTTGGGTCTTAAGAGATCGATGATCCAATCTAATGCATTAATGAAGTTCTGAAGCGATTGAATCAGATATTCACCTCAATAATTAGAGTATTCCTTTGTATGTGTGTGCCTGTGTGTTTCATAGACATACCTTGACATATATAACCTGCCAAATCTAGAGTATAGTCTTTTAACACATACTATTTTCAGTCACTGGACTTTACGTTATGACCCCTCTCCTTAGCATATCCAACAGGTTAGTAGGTAGGGCGATGACTTGATGGACGGTGATGGAGCCTAAAGAAGGCGATGAGACTATTATATTGCTATCAGCTATTATTGCTCTTTTATGGATGGAAACTCTGGATAATTAATAAGGATGATGTATCATTATAAACAAATTTATTTGACATTTTTTGTTTGCATCAATGGCTTTTAAATAAATGGTGCATCTTAATTTATTATTATACTTTCTTGTTCCGCTGTGTGAGATCCCATCACGATATTTTATTCTGTGCAAATGTAATTCATTATAGGAACCGACAACCCGTTTAGAGTGGCTCTAAGTTTCGATGGGCCTTTTCTGACCCACTCAAGGCAGGTTGTTACACACACCAATTCAAGCCTAAAATGACATGCGAACTCGCGTCATACTAAGACATATAAGTCATTCCGGTTTTGGAATATTTCATGGTACAGAGACTAATATAAAGTTAAAGCACTTGACCAACACCACAATAACAATCCTACTTTTACGTCGTAATTGTACGTAAATTTAATTAAAATAATATCGTTTGAATTTGATATTTGATATTTGGTATCGTATTTCAAAAACAAAATTTAGTTGTTTAAGTTATATTTAATATAAGATTTTATTGATATATAGATTAGAATTCCATCTAAACGATTTACTAAAATTGAATAAATTGTTTTAACTGAATATAAATTATGTTATAAGTGTGAGCAGTTGCCATGAGTTAATTGAAAATTAATAAGTGAGCATCAAATTAAATGAAACTGGATGGTTATCAAAATATTTGTAGTATAATAAAATAACTAGATTTAAAGTATATTTATAAATAAATATTGATTATTTGTAAAAATTAATAAGTGATCATCGATTTAAAGTATGTTTATAAATAAATATTGATTATTTTTTAAAATGAGTCACCCTCTATTCAAGGAGGAAAATACTCATGCATTTTATAACGAGTCACCCTCTGTTCAAGGAGGAAAAACACCCATGCATTTTATTCTACACTTAAAAATAATGCTTCCAACAAAATACTAGAGGGTTTCTGAGTAATGGCGTCTTCTACCTTTTTCTCTCCTAATTACCACTCCAAAATCATCGCTCGTTTAGATTCGGACTATAGATTAGCGAAACCACATGATTCCTCTTCAAATCAACATCACGTAGGTGGAGCTGTTTCATTGATTCGTGGCAAATCTGATAGTCTAGATTTGAGATCTAAAGAGAATTTTCCAGATCTAGTTCCAAACGTTCAGGCAAGTTCCACTTTACCTAACTCTTTTCATACTAAGAAGTGGATTGAAGCAGTTACAGAGAGTAACATGCATCAAAACATCATCCAACTAGATTATTATGAGCCTAACATTTGGGATAATCTACAAACTGCAGTCATAAGTGATAATTTAGTGAAAAAGGCAAGAGAAAAATGGACAAACTCCATTATTTTTTACGTGTATGGTAACAAACCCTATTATAATTTCCTGGAAAACTATATAGATAGGAATTGGCAACTGAAAGGTAATTATCACTTATTTTCAAGGGACAATAGTTTTTTTATAATCAAATGTGATCTTGTTGAGGATATTGAAAGAATTTTAGCTTCTGGACCTCGCTTTTACAATAAAAGGTTAATTTTTATGAAAAAGTGGATGCCTGGTATGAAATTAACAAGGGAATTTCTACCAATTTGGGTTAAGTTCCCCAATTTAGAGCTTGATTTCTAGTCAGTAGAAGCCATCAGTAGGATAACTTCTATTTTGGGAAGACCTCTTCGTATGGATAGAGTTACTGAGGATGCATGTCGAATTTCATATGCTAAGGTCCTAGTTGAGATAAATATAGACTATTCTTTTCCATAAGAAGTTCCAATTCAATATGAAAATGGGGATATAGTTCGGCAAAGGGCGATTCATGAGTGAGTCCCCCATGCATGTTCGTCTTGTAAAGTATTTGGTCACACTTATGATATGTGTAAGTCCACTGAAGTCTGGGTTACAAAGAATAACTCTAATACAAATTGTGGAATGGATTTAGATGGTAAGTTAGAGATCCAAGATAAACAGATGATTGATTCAGTTTTAGATATTTCTTTGCAGCAGAAAAATGATAATGTGGGTATAGAAGAGAGGGTTTCTGATTTACATAGACAGTCTCAAGAAAATGACTGTTCTCATAATGTAGAAATGAATATTGATAAACATAATAAGGTGGTTATTTCTGGTCAATCCAAAGTTTTACATTCTAGCAATGGTTGCATGCAAGAGCGTAATGATAAGAGAAATATAAGTGTCAAAGATCTTAATAAATCTGAAGTTAAAATTGTGGTTGATAATCACTTAGAAAACAGCAGTGAAGATCTATTTAGTGATGATGTTACTGCTATAAGCCTTAATGGAAGAGTCTAACTCATCATCTAGCAGTCTCAAGAGAAGAAGATCTAAGTTTAAAACTGGTAAACTTAAAGGAAAGGGAAATTTAATGTGTAATGAACCATTGGTAGAAACCAACCCTGATTGGGTGAAGTCGGTGTCGTAGATCTAGACAAGATCAAAAGCTAAGAAAGTAAAAGATGAAAGGGGTTTGAACAGTGGTGTTATATGTGGAGGAATATCCAAAAAATGATATGTTTTAGTTGCTGTAGTTTGATCAGTCTTGGCTTCTAATCAGGTTTTTTGTATGACTTCTTTTTATATTTTGGAGTTCTCTGGTTGTTAATGGGTTTTCTTTTGGTTTGGAGTAAGTTAGTAGCTCTGTATGTATGTTGTTCCTTCTAGTGGGAATTAGTTTCTTGATATAGTCTTGTTGAAGATCTCCATAATTTTATCCTTGCTGTTTTTCTTCAGAGCTCTTGTTTCTTTCAGATTGGTTATCTATGTTTTGTTTGAGTTTGCATGGCTAGCTTTATAATATGGATCAGGTTTCTTGGAGCTTAGACTGTTAGTTTTATGCAACGATCTCTTAATGGGCTTCTGGGCTTGGATATTGCTTAGTGCTGATGGTATTTTGAGTTTGTCTTTTTGGTTCTATGTATAACTGTTTTGTGTAACTGTGATGGTATGCTGTGTTTTATTACTTTTGAATTAACTGACTTTTTTGTTTGTATATAAGTTGTTGTTGTACCTTGTTTTTAGCCAACTCAAATGTTATACAACCTATTATTTTGTAATATAAGTACCCTTTCTGTTTCAAAAAAAAAAACTTCCAACATGCGTTGTAGGTTACAAGAAAAGCTCTTGCACAATAAAATAAACTAATCTTGAAGATTAAAGTCGGTAATGCTCACAATATTACAATAAAATAACATAAAAACTAAAGAAAAAGCAGTACCAATAATGTGCTTGAATGTTGATTGTCCTCTAATGGCAATAAAACCAAAAAGTTCAGCCAAACGTTGATATATCCAAAGCTGAAAGAAAAATCTCAACCCAAAAAAAAAAATCAACTCGACATTATATGTTTGTATAAAATTATTTGTACATATATGCCATGAGATGAAAACGAACTTACTGATATGATCTAATTGTTTAATAAAACTAGAGAAAATAAAAACCATTAATTCTATAGGTAAGTGTAGTACATGTGCATTGTAATGAAATGGATGATGAAATTCAAACAACGACTTTATTTTGAATAACTGTTGTTTATCGAATAAAATATAACACAAAATTTATAAGCTTATCAACAACTTAATATTGTATTTACATTATTATTAATGTTTCTATTTTTAGCAACTAAGTTTTTCCAACTAAATTAAGACGGATTTTTGCCTTTTCAAGGTATCCTTTAAATTTATTATAGTTGCCTATTTCAAATCTAGGATTTGAAATCCAATTAAAATAGAATAAGGCAGTGTATATATTAAATTTTTTGCAGGAGTACTTTGTTATCAAAAAAAGATTATTGCTTTCAAACCATATATACCATCAAACTATAATATAAAAAGTATTATAAATGTTTCATGGAATCCAACATAACGAAATCTAAGACTATGTCAGTATACTTCACAATTTATGACTATTTGTTATACTGAAATGAAAGATATAAAAAAATTATAAGAATATGATCAGTGACATGGCATTCAAAGTATAGATGTGGAACATTTTTCATTTCCAAACTACAAATAAACACTTATTATCAATAATTATGTTTTCATATTTTGGTATGTTCTATTCTATTTAATTTCTTGTGCCCAATTAAACACATATATAATTTTTCGATGGGTGAATTATTAAATTTCTAAATATATTTAAATGTGTTTGACTTAATTGCTGAATTATAAAAAATATAAATAGAGCATGGCATATGTATTTTACTCTTAACTCCACACCAAACATAAATGTCATTTTCATTATTAGTGTTATATAATTCTAATTTAGCAAAAATAAGTCAAATTAAGATAAAATATTCCAACTAACGTAAAATTAAAACTAAATCCCATGGGATTGGGATTATGGATTTATGAAACAAAAATATTTTTGAAACTACAAACTTCAAAATGTTCTTAAAATTAAACTTTAATGGAAATAGTTGATATCCAACATCATTCTAGAATGAAGTGTTGACCCCTAAATGAACCACATTATTTGTATGTATCATAACCCTTGATTATCAATCTCTAACAGCAAGAAATATTAGTTTCATTTCTAGTTGTGAAACAATGTTGATTATACGCACCCTTATACTATTGATTAAATATTATTATTTTTCAAATTAAGTTTTCACTACTATATGTATGTAATTTTACATATCAATTTTCTTAATAAAGATGCATTTAAAATATGTAAGTTTACAATAAATAACCTTTCCTCCTTTTTAGAGTTGCATATTATTTCTCATTTTAATATACACTTTGAACTATTATTGGGGACATCACCACATCAAAAAAATCATTTCTAATTTTATCAAGTATCACTACACTAGAAAAGATCTTTAGTAGCGTTTAAAGAACGCTACCAAATCTTGTAGTAGCGTTAAAAATGCTATTATAGGTCACACAACTAAAAGTCTGCCTTCTTTGGTTGCGTTCAGTAAACACTACCAAATGTTTCATATTACAACAGTTTTTTAAACGCTGCCAAATGTTTTCTGTAGCGATTGAAAGACCCTACCAAAACTGTAACACCCTGCACCCCTCAGCGTTATCCGAATATAAAATTCCGTTAAGAAATAGGGAGCATTGTAGGTATATAGACAACAAACATGACAAAGGCTAAGATTTCACAAGAAATGAAGTAATAAATTCACAGTGGAAGAAAAAGACATTTCACATTAAAATAACAAAAACCATACTTATTATTTTAAGCCAAACCAAACTGCCTTAAAATGACATGACTGAAATTTGAAACATGGCATTTTAAGGCAGTTTGGTTTGGCTTAAAATAATAAGGATGGTTTTTATTATTTTAACGTGAACTGTCTTTTTCTTCTGTTGTGAATTAACAATGATATACTAACTTGTCTAATACAATAGTTATGAAAGTAAAACTAAACGATATATAATATCACAAATAAGTAAAAGTAGTAAGCAAAGTGACACCATAATTTTATATTGGTTCGGACTTCCCGTCCTACGTCCAGTCCTAGACTCCTTCTAGAATTCTACAATCAACGCCCTCTCTTCATTCGGAGGAACATGTTCACAATAATTTGAGCCCCAACAAGGATTTCTCGCCTGAGCACCAACACAGGACTTTTACAAATTACAAGAGTTTGACTTCTGCTTATGTTCTGGAAACTCTGAATAGCCAACGATTAAGTACACCCTTCTCATGATCTTATCCTCAATTATATATTGTGTATGTGAAGATTGAAGAAAGTATTTACTTAGTGAATCAAGAGATATGAAATAATTCCAATGATTCAACAAGTAACTTGAAGATATGAGAGCTTTTTAGAATGCAAGAATATGGAAATGTAGACCAAAAAATAGATTATATTCAAAAAGAATTGGTGATTAGAAAACAAAGTTTGTAGTGTTTATATAATAGTTGAAAGGAAGAGATCCTTAACGAAGAGTTTTATCGAAGAGATGCACCCATTTCATTTTAGAAATGAAGAGAAACCCCTTTATTGAAGAATGACAACCTTTCATAAAAATGGCTGTTATGTCGCATCAGTCAATTGGTCTATAAATCACCGGTCAACTGGTTAAAAATAATGTAAATCGTATATATTTAAAATTTGTCAAAATATAGCCGTTACTGGCATAAATATGCTCGACCAGTCGACTGGTACCGAGCATATTGCCCAGTTATGACTGTTTTTCTAGCCATTTGTTTATATTTGTTTATATATATATATATACTATCAAAATACGTGCATATGTGTTATATAATGAGGATAGATTTTAACATAGATCTAACAACTAAACACACACACACACACACACACATATATATATATATATATATATAAACTAACTCTTTGTTTTGATCTCCATTTCGTCGTTGTCTTGAATCAAAAATCTTGTGAATCAACATTCTCCCTCTTTTTTGATTGATGACAACACCTTGCATTTTTGTTGAGATAGTGAATTTGCTTCCCCTGAATGTATGCTTGTATATGTTCATCTCCCCCTGACTAAAAAACTTATCTACAACATTTTGTTATGTATAAATATAATAAACTTACCATATCCTATAATAAACTTACCATATCCCTTTGTCATCGATTAAAAAGAATACGTACCATGATAAATAGTAGTAATCGATCATAAAACATAAATAATTAAAGCACCTTCAGTAGATATTGAATCATTTGCATTTCGATAAACTGAATTTTGTTTTCACGGATATTTAGAGATACCGAAAATAGCTTTCTTTTTGTTGTGGTGTACCTGTAAAAAATATATAATATATATATACTTTGGTACCCACTTCCTTCGTTAGGGTCCAGGGTTAGATGGAAGGTAACCATACCCAAGAGGGTTTAATGAAACCTTTAAAAATGAAATTTTTATTATTAACTACTAAATTAAAGCAATCATCAATATATTTTTCTCTGTTTTTCCAATTTACAGGAACCTAAATACTTAAACAACTTCCATTGGTATTTCCTTTTGTACTTCTAGATTTATAATAAATATCTCTAGTCATAGAAGTATTCAAAAATCTATAATAATTAGATCTTGGATGTGCATTAGTACTGGGAGTGATATTTTTATTGTACATAAAAGCATATCTAGTACTATTTCTATGATTAGTTTTATTATATCGTAAACCACTTTCATCATGTAAAGGTCGAGATCTAGATAAAATCATATTTAAATCATTTTGACCTTTATTAAATTTCGCGAACTTAATTGTACATTTATCAAATTTGATTCCAAAGTCGCGATTGACATTCTCAAAGAAATTTTGTTATTTTTTAAATCGTCAATTTCCTTTTTTAATTCAGAATCCTTCCTTTTTAAATTACCATTCTCAGTTTTGAAATAAAAAATTTGAGATTCTGAATTATCTAAAGAAGATTGTAATTTTTCAAAATTTTCTTTTGAGTCAGAAATTTCATTTTGCAAAATATTATTATTCACCTTTAAAAACTCACGTTCTTTAGATAATTCTAGATACTTTTCAATTATAGATTCATTCTCTTTTTTAAGAGACAAAATTAAAGAACTAAAATTATTTAAAGAATCTTCTACAGATGTATTTTTATTTTGTAATAGATCGATTTCCTTTAAAAGTACATTGTTTTTATCTTCTAACTGCTCATTTTCTTTTTAAAGGAAATCTTTTTGAAAAACAAGCTCTTCTAAAGTATTTTCAAAATATTTGGCTTGTTTTACTAAAAATTGTTTTCCTCTTTTAATTTGGAATTTCCTTGCTCACGGTCTTTAAACTTGGCTAAAATAATTGCAATAAGTTTACCCAAACTTTTAAAATCTTTTAATATTTTTTCATGGTCTAACAGAAGATCTTTATATAATGAATCTACACACACCGATTGTGATCTGACTTTAGCCATAAAACATTTGCTCTCTTGCTCCATTCATTCTACTTCGTTATTCTTCCACTTTCTAGTTCCATGACTAGACTTCTTTATTTTCATTTGTTCTAGGATGTTGTTACGATCTCTATAACGCCTGGCTATGATACCAAATGAAAAGTCATGTGACTTAGTGTAGGATCTTTATATATGGAATAGGCGGAATTGACAATGATATACTAACTTTTCTAATACAATAGTTATGCAAGTAAAACTAAACGATATAGAATATCACAAATAAGTAAAAGAAGGAAGCAAAGTGACACCAGGAATTTATACTTGTTCGGACTTCCCGTCCTACGTTCAGTCCTAGACTCCTTCTGGAATTCTACTATCAACACCCTTCTTCACCCGGAGGAACAGGTTCACAATAATCTGAGCCATAACAAGGATCAATCCGAGTCCCAACAAGAAATTCTTGCCTGAGCACAACACAGGACTTTTACAAATTACAAGAGTTTGACTTTTACTTATGTTCTTGAAACACTGAATAACCAACGATTAAGTACACCCTTCCTATAATCTTATCTCCAATTATATATTGTGTATGTGAAGATGAAGGAAGTATATTACTTATTGAATCAAAAGATATGAAATAATTTCAATGATTTAACAAGTTACATGAATATATGAGAGATTTTTAGAATGCAAGAGTATGGAAATGTAAATCATAAAATAGATTAGATTCATAAAGAATTGTTGATTAGAAAACTGAGTTTGTAGTGTATATATTGAAAGGTAGAGATCCTTCATGAAGAGTTTTATCAAAGAGATGCATCCACTTCATTTCATAAACGAAGAGGAACCCCTTCATAAAGAATGACAACCTTTCATAAAAATAGTTGTTATGTCGCGTTATTTGTAAATCACTAGTCAACTGGTTAAAAATAATGTAAATCATATATATTTAAAATTTGTAAAAAAATAGTCGTTACTGGGCAGAAATATGCTCGACCAGTCGACTGGTTCGACAGTCACCAGTCGACTGGTACTGAGCATATTGCCCAGTTATGACTATTTTTCTAGCCATTTGTTTATATATATATACACACATTATATCAAAATACATGCATGTGTGTTATATATTGAGACCAGTCGACTGGTACTGAGCATATTGCCCAGTTATGACTATTTTTCTAGCCATTTGTTTATATATATATATACACATTATATCAAAATACGTGCATGTGTGTTATATAATGAGGATATATTTTAACATAGATCTAACACAACTAAACACACACGCGCGCACACACACACACACACACACACACACACACATATATATATATATAAACTAACTCTTTGATTTGATTCCCAACTCGTCATTGTCTTGAATCAAAAATCTTGTGAATCAACAACTTGGTGTTGCTTTATGGGAGATCAGGGTTTCGAGTCCCATGGTTATCACAAAAACTATCACTTTTAGTTGCATTTGTGCTTGCACCTTTTGTTGCTTTTCTGTAGCATTTGTTTTGTTCAACTAAAGACTTTTGTTGCATTTGTTTTATGCCATTATAAATTCAGATGGTATTTTCATATCTATTTCTATAGTGTTTCTAAAAAGCTAATGAAAGGTATTAATTATTTTGTAGCATATTTTAAATGCTTCTATATGTCGTTAATGACTTATATTATTTTCAAAAACCAGTTATGTTATACTCATATTAAAATCAGCAACACCCATTGAATTACCATATTCAAACTAGCAATCTGCCAATCATATATTCATCATATTCAAATGATTGAGTACACGTTAGTTACGAAGTATTATCCATCACAATTTAGATAATAGTTGGTTGACAAAATGAGAAATTTCGCATACCACAAGCATTCACAAAAAGGTTTACATAGGTAGTACTAATTACTATCACAATACATATAACAATTGAAGTCATGTCCATTGTTGCTGATGGTTTTCACTCCGGAAAAGCTAATTACCTGTAAACAAGTTCGATAATCGGCAATAAGAATTTACCATGAATTATTAAGTAAAATTCAAACAATATTAATTGATTACTATTAAAACAAGCACATAGACAATCAAGCCATCCAGGCGTACTAAGCAAACTTACAGGATTGCCTAACTATAGCATAGGTTATTGCAATTGGAATATATAGAAAACTGAAATGTAAATATAGATAGGATTCAAAGATTACTATACATTACCTTATCATTTAAAACACAAACATTTTATTTGTAAATGAATTTAAAAAACATTGAAAATTTCTAAATATGGATAATCTTTTATTATGCATAATACATATAGAACATGCATTTGAGTAACTAAGAACGAAAGCTAGAGTTATGGCCTTTCCTTTGTGAATGTTATGTTGTGCACATGGATTTATTTATCTCCATTGTTTGATATATTGTGTATCATGAAACTAAATTAATGTTAAGAGTTATCTGAAGCCACCAACTGACAACAAACATCACTACCAACTTCAACCATGCAAAACTAAAGCCATCAACTGGTAGCTTATTTGAAGCACTTAGTTTAAAAGGATATGAACTTCTTCGTTGAAGGGTTAGACCCATAATTTCATTCCTTATCTGATTGTAATTTTTTTACATTATTGTCAGTTGGCAAGCTATCTCCAACTGCAGGCTAAATATTGTCTTTAGGATGCTCCAAACTTTGTCATGCATGACTTCCATCACGTTAGTATTTGTACCCGCATTATTTTCTGCATCTTTGTATTATTAACGTTGCTGAGTGAACCAAAAGAATTGTTAGATGGCCGTTTCTTAGAAGAATCATACATTTGTGAATAACTCAGGACTGATACCAAATACCGAGTTAGACATTTTGTTTTGAGAGTTGTATCATATAAATAATGAACTGAATTATGTTATTGCATAACTATTATGTCGCTACATTGTCATTTGTGTCCATAGCATCCGTAGTACCTATAATAGAGTTAACATGCGTGGCATATTTCTTAGGAATCCATGCTTTTAGCATGTTGCATTTACGTTCGCTATGTCCAAAATATTTGCTTTCAACCATGCAGAACTGCCTCCCTTCAAGCTTCCTCCCTTCATCCTGGCATTACTGCAACCTTCCTCTTCCATCAGTCAATCTTCATTGCTACCCGTTTGTAATAACCCGGAAAATCTGGGCCAGTTTAAAATTTTTATTTTGGCAATTTTAGGCGAATTTTGAATATTTAAAATAGATTATTTTAAATAATATCGACGAGAAAATTTATTTTGAATGGAATTCGACGTATATATTTTACGCGTTGTCGTTAGAATATAAATATTTATATATAATTATAAAATAGAATTGAAAACGGCGCGGTAGTTCGATAATTCGATTTCAAACTTCAATTGAATGTACCGAGTGCAAAACAATCCGGATTTTAGTGAAACCAAAAATAATGGAAACCAATTGATAATATCTTTCCAACGAATCCGACAAATCGAAATTTCATAGCGGGAATCAAAAGATATGTCCAGTTGAAAATTCTGAATAGTCGCTATGGAATTCAGGCCCTTAAAAATGGACATTTTGCAAACGACTTCGGATTTCGACGAAACCAGTTTTGTTGGGTCTGGGATGTAAAATTATTGTTAGGTTTCAAATTTCATAATTTTCCGAATCAATATGTGAGCGTGGCAGAGGAAAACGCGTTTGGCCAGTTTTAGTTGATTTTAATCGACTAGAAATTGGCCATTTTTCAAACGGTCTCAGAATTCGACGAAACTAGTTTTGTTAGGACCGTATCGTCAATACGAAGCTAGAAAATATTTTTCGAGAATTTTTAGAGTTAGTATGTGACCCCGGTAATTTGAAATGTACGTTTAAAATTCAATATAGCGATTTAAATGTAAATTTAACGGAAACTGATTGTAGCAGCCGAATCGGCTTGCGATACATATCCCATTGTGTTCGGAATGGAGGTAAAACGCTATGGACGACAGGCGGTGGGCCCCGTTTTGAGGTCGAAAATAAAAGTTGCTTTTTGGGTGGAAAATTAAATTAATTAAATAAAAAAGAAACCCCTTTCTCTCTTTATACTCCAGGCCCCCCCCGATAGAAATTCATTCAGATAAAAAAAAAAAACGATGAAGGACGGAATCACGCTCGCCCCCCCCAGCGGCGCCGCCGCCTCGATTTGCTCCTCCCCCTCAGGCCCCACCTCCCTCTCCCCACACCATTCGCGAATCCCGAGCCTCTGACAACCGCGCGCCCCTTAGTGTCGACGCCGCCTTCACCTATGACGCCACCGCACCCCGAACTTCTCCCCAGCGCGCCACCCAGACGACCGCCAAAGCCCCCCCGCGAACTCCTCTTCTCCAACCTTCAAACAGAAAAAAAACAGTAAGTTTTATTATTTGTTTTAATTTTATTTATTTATTTCTTACATATATGGTTATGCAAACCTAATTTTATTTTAAAATAAAAGGGTTAGGCCTTTCAAATGACAAAAAAAGGATTAGCGAAATAAAAATATAATTTTTATTATATAGAAAGTATAAAGATATAATTTTTATAAAATACAATAGCACAATTTTTAAAAACAAGGAAAGCATTGTTTTTGAAAAATAAAAAGTAGAATTGTTTTAAAGAAGAAAAATATACTTTGTTTTTAAAGTAGAAGAGTAAACATACATTGTTTTCGAAGAATAAACGTTTTTGAAAAATAAATATACAGTATTTTTAAAACTGAAAAGATAGGATTTTTATGAAATAAAAATATGATCTTTAAAAAAAAAAAAAAAATTTGAACGGTAGTAAAAATGTGATTTTTATATATTGAACTTCGAAAGAAAAATGTGATTTTTATATGTTGAACTTCGAAAGAAAAATAGGATTTTTATATGTTGAACTTCGAAAGAAAAATAGGATTTTTATATGTTGAACATCGAGGTAAAAATAGGATTTTTATATGTTGAACTTCGAAAGAAAAATAGGATTTTTATATATTGAACATCGAGGTAAAAATATGTTTTTTATATATTGAACAACGAAGTAAAAATTCGATTTTTATGTATGTAGAGAATACGGGCAACGAAAGCGACAAAAGGCGAGATTGGCGAAGATTTCTATAAAAGAAGAGTCAAGATGATTGGATAGCTTTTGGTGAGAACTTCTCACTCAAAATTCTTTTTCTAGTTATATATATATACTAGGATGTAGACGGTGTTTAGTAGCACCCGACACCCGTCATCCACAGACCATGGATGACTTGTTTGTTAAATTGTTTGGTTGAGTAGTTAGTTAGAATATTTGATTGAATGGAAATTGTCTGGTGAAATGAAATTGATTTGATTGATGTGTGAATGGCGTGGGCCTTCACTAGACCGGGGATAAGGCTAGGCCTTGTCCCGTTTCTAGTATCGTGCCGTTATGCCGCCGAAATTTTCTAAAATAAGTTAGAAAATAAAAATACCATTTTATTTAAAGAATGAACTGAATAGGAATTCATATGTTAAAATAAAATGTTTTATCGTTAAAAATATAATTTTTAACGTGAATGTGAATAAATAAATATTCGTTTACAAACCAGACGGTTTGTTTATGTACACCTATTTGAAGGACATTGATTGGGACGATAAATTTTACACATCGCCCAACTGCACAAATAAAATATGTGTTTGATTGTTTGAAACCCTACACGGGTGTTGGGATGAAATTTGAAGTTCACTCATTCTGATTGATTAAATATGTCGATCGATTGATTGACAGGCTGTTATAAGCGTTAGATATCTATATTTGATGCTTATACAGTGTAGTGCACTTTGGTTGATGGTTGATTATTTTTCAATGCTATTATATACATGTGATGTATGAAAATCCATATAATTAACGTTATATGGTAATTGATTGGGCCTCATTCCAATTTGAAAAATAAAGAATAATATAAAATAAAGGTTCATGTGTTGACAGTACTCATCCATTGAGATTGGTCATGTGTTGAACGAAATATTTTGAAAAAATATATTTGAAATAGAATATTCGAAAATAGAAATTTATGAAGCCGTGTTGATTAGATTGACGCCATTTTGACGTGAACGATATTTATATCGATTTATAACGATTTCGAAATGAATTGAATATATAACGATTTCGAAATGAATTGAATATATAACGATTTCGAAATGAATTGAATATATAACGATTTCGAAATGAATTGAATTGAAAACGATTTCGAAATGAATTGAATTGAAAACGATTTCGAAATGAATTGAATTGAAAACGATTTCGAAATGAATTGAATTGAAAACGATTTCGAAATGAATGGAATTGAAAACGATTTCGAAATGAATTGAATTGAAAACGATTTCGAAATGAATTGAATTGAAAACGAATTCAAATTGAAATGAAAGCGAATTGAAATGAATTCAAATTGAATTGAAATTTGAATTGAATAGAAATGAATTTTAAAACGAATTTATAAAGAAGAATTCAATTTTGATTTGAATTGAAAAAGGAAGTTGAAATTGCTTTTGAAACGAATTTAAAACTATTTATATAATTCGTTTTAAATAGAAATCGACGAAATATATATTATATATATTATATATATAATATAATGGCCGGAATAGAACGCGCCGCACCGCGGTAGTTCGTGAATTTCGACCATTTATTTCAAACGGACATTACGGGAGGTCCGACCGTCGGATTCTCCTAAAACCGGAACCGTTGGGTTCGTATCGAAAAGAGCTTTCTAACGAATGTGATAAATTAGAAATCTAACGGTTGGATATGGAATTATGTCCAAATCAAATTCGAAAAAGGTCGTTGTAAGTGCAGTTCGATGGCCATTGATGGAAATCGACTGTACGGGCCTTGATAAAATTATTAAAAATAGTAATAATTTGTGTAAAATCATAGGAAATGATTTAGAAAGGATTGGGATGAAAAACTCCATATTTGAAAAGATAAAAATAGGTTTTTATCGAAATGAACTAGTTTTGAACTAGAATTATAATTCTATTTATTTTTAAATAAATGAATTGAATTTAAAAAGGGTTTTGAAAATAACCAGAATATCCAATGATTGCATTGGAGGGGATTTGAATCGAAATTGTCTTCGGAATATTTCGATGTTGGAATTCGTGATTATACAGGTGTTGTTATGGAAATTTGAAAGATATATATTTATATCGTTATTTCCAATACGGCATTTGTTAGCCGTAGAATTCGATATTGAATATAAGCCGATATATTTTCTATTCAGAGCCTTGTATTGAATATCGAATGTGATTTGGGTTTGTCGTGAATGGTGTCTTCACTAACACTGTTCTTGAACCCAGTTGAGAAATGATTAAATCTTTTTATTTAGATTTAATGAAGTGTACCAATTAAATAATATTTAATTGGAATTGAATTGATATTGATTTTTGGGTTTATCGTGAACAGTGTTTTAAATAACACTCGTTCTTTAACCCGATAATTAATGAATGTGACTTTGGGTTTATCGTGAACCGTGTTTTAAATGACACGGATTCTTTAACCCAGTTAAAGATTAAAACTAAGTGGAGTTTTAATGAATCTTTAAATAGATTAAAAAGATCGAGAATGGAGTATCACCAGTTTTACTCCAAGCGATAGTTAAATCTTTAATTAGATTTGAACGTGAAATGGTAATTGAGTTACCGATAACACTGTGGTGTTAGATATGAAGTACTACCAGTTTTACTTCATGGGATGAATAGGTTGGGATTGGGAAAATAAAATAAATGATTACTTCGGTGTGGTTCGATAATCCCGACTAGTTGGAATTGATATTCAAAGGAGATTAAAGAATAAATTTAAAGAATTTATCTTGGATAAAATTAATGGGAACTTTTCCCCAAAGTGTAGGAATATTTGAATAAAAGAATATTCTGAATTGGAATGAGGCGTATGTTGTGTTTGTGTAACACTTTTATAATATATACGCGAGTTATTCAGAAAGACCGGGTTTATCCCATTCTGAATAACTGATTCGACGTGGTGTCGAAGAGGAAGACGGTGGTCGAAGACCAGAAGTCTTCACGTCGTTTGGATAATTACTGATGATCTTGATTGGGCTGTACACCCAAGAAGATGGAAACAGTTGGTGATCGTCCAGACGTACTTGGAGATCGATGGATATGCGGGGTACTAGGTGCCTCCGGTTTCGTTCAGACCCAGAACGGACTTGTAAATGGACTGTGTGTCTGACATTGGATTTTAGTCCGTGTGATTGATCTCTATTAAATATATATCTGTTGGCGGCGGAGAATTTATTCTCTTGCTTAACGCCCTTCTCTGAGACGTACGAGCTCAGGGGTTATATATTGATGGATATCAAACGCATGGAGTGAATTGCCTGTGTGGCATGCCTAAGTGGCAATTGATCGAGGCTTCTGTTGAAAAGCAAAGTCTTGTGGTGATGATCAAAGCACGGCCTTTGTGGCGTAGCTTTGTGTAACGTTTACTTCGCGAGTTTCACACCCGGTATGAACCAAAAACGGGAGACGGACCTCAGGGAGGACTTGCGTTTCTTTCTAGCTAAAAGTGGCGTCAGTGGTTTTACACGCCCTGACGAGTTTGACTTATGTGGTTGTTGCTGTTGCGAGGCGCCTCGGTTTGATCGGACGATCCGGGTCCGATGGAGTCATTCGTTGGCTCATTTGCGCCCTAAAGGGCGGGGAAACGTAGTGTTCAGGCATTTTAATCCACATCGGTGGACCGGCCCTGTCGCTCCAAGGGTCACTCGAGCTCTGATCCTGAGACATGGTAGGCTAGATTGTCTCGAATCGGTTGAGGACTATCTTTTGCCTTGGTTCATAGACGGAAATCCAATTTCCAAATACGTGACATTTGCGGTTTTATTTGTAAACCTATATATGGCGACATGATATATGGTACCCATGCCGCCTATGATTGATACTTATGATTTGAAATTGCTTTATACACTATGCACTTATAATAGTATCAAATGATTTGTTTTAAACGTATCAAGCATTCTTTGGCTGTTATAAGGGAAAACCCTATCCCCCGGCTTGCGTTGCATTGTGTGATAGGACCTGGGTCTTATAACAGCTTCATTTTTCTTTATTTAGCATTGCGTTGTTGTTTTATGCACTGGTATTCTTGGGAGGAAACCCGTTCCGTGTTATACGGCGTGGTCCCTTGATTTACCGAACTTTAAAGATAAAGATTAATAACTGTTTTAGTTCTCACACCAGTCACATGACTGACCTGGAGTTTATTGTTTTAACCTAAACTCTGGGTGCCCTTATTTTGACACGGGCAGCTAGTAGTTTTGGTTTTGCAGATTTATATTCACAGGATCCTGGTTTACAGCTGGAACGATATCCGGAAAGCTTTGTATCCGTATATCTCATTCTAGTTGTGTATTGTATTATTTTCCGCTGCTATGTATTTAAATGTAACTTAAATCTCTGATATTTCTGTGTAATATTTATTCATTTATACTCTGTAAATTCTTGTAATCTGATGCATTGTTGTGATATACAATGAAATGTTCTTCTGTTTGTGTTCTGATTTGTCGTGTTCTCAAACGATAGGGCGTTTCGAACGGTCTGGGTCGGTTTAGCGACTGGTTCGGACCGAGCGAAATTCCTTCTCGTCACACCGTTTCCACCATCACCTCCTCCTTTATCTCCTCTTCATCACCTCTCGCTAACCATAACTCCAATAAACTAACGTCAACCGTCCTCAGCAAACCACCATTCCAAACATCACCTCAGAAACTCGCCCATAGACATCATAACCGGATAACCTCCCTCAGATTCCTGCTCTTCCAACACCTAAAAACAGTACAACTATTTACTACACCAAATCAACGCTGCACTAATACATCAATCTCATTAAATTTGAAAACATCCTCATTGGTAACTCCTACAGCCAATCACCAATTCACATGCATATACGACTACGGTCTCAACTCAATCATCACTACACCATCACCAAAAATGGCCACAACCATCAAGCAATCGCAACACCATCCTTAACTTAAGCCGACCATTCCTCAATTCAACAATCGCCTCCAGACAACAAGCGCCACCTACATTTTCCATCTCAAACCCCCACAACCATTCTCCTGCTGCACCCACATCTACACCAATAGAAGCCTATACCAAAACCAGTAACATAAACACATCGAAACCTTATGTAGTCACAATTCAAATCGCAATCAATTAAAGCAATCCCACACCCTTACGATACGAAACAACCACCTACCTGGCTTCAATCGCCACCCTTCCTCCTTCATACCTGTAACTTCACTAGCTAACTCATCCACACTCGCCTGAATCGATCCACCTTCACCCAAAAAACTAATTGCCCATCCCATTTGAAACTTCATCACGAGCCCCAAACACGAATCAAAATTGAATTTTTTTGATTTGGACCTTCGTGTTTCTTTTCATTTTCATCGAAACTTTATGGCGGTTTAACAGAGGAAGTAGGTAGGGGATTTGTAATTTGGTAACATGATTACTATTAAATTGGAAAAATATTATTTTTAAGAAGAGTAGTGTTTGTTTGTATGTAGTCTAATAAGCACAGTTCATATAATATTATTAATAAACTGAAAAATAATACTTACTAGAACTTGATTCCTCAATGACGTATGCTGCCGGCCAAGCTAGGGTAGTTCCAAAAGCATCTTCCATGTATGTACACTCCGATGTAGGTCTCCATTGTAATGCGTCACTAACTCTCACAAAGTCTACCCAAACTATTATCACACCTTTTCCTAATGAAAAAAAGTAAACCATTGTTGTTGGATTAGTTGAAAAGATAGTTCCTTCAGCCACTACTTGTCCCGTTTCAGTCACATCAATCAACTTGCATCTATTCGTTACTATCAAGTTTGAGCTATGTTGGATAAGTAAACCAAAATAACAAATTTTACAAGATATGTCAGTCAATTGTATCAGATATTGTATCATAAACAAGATAGGTCAGTCAATGGAAATTCAGTCCCTTCAACAATTTTTTTATGCAAGTATTACACATTCGGTTGCATTTTGTGTATAAAGCAAAGATGATGTCAGGTTTTAAATCATGTACATGCAACTAGCAGTAAAAGACATGACCCATTCTTTAAAAAAACAAGTTACATGGTTACATTTTTTCATGTCTGGTTTTGAATCAGTGATAATTTGAGAAGGACTAATTATGAAGACTAATTATAAATACAGTATATTTTCCTTCTTTATCATGATGATTCAATGCCCATAAAGATACCTGAGGAGTTGATTTAGTCTTGCAAGGAAAAGTAGAAATGCTTGTTGTAGCCTTTAAAGGAGAAGCCATAGTGCTTGCTTTTTCAGCTACAACTTTTTCAACACTTTGTAGTGGTTGAACAAAGGAAGAAGGTAGTGGATTTGTAATTAGGTAACATGATTACTGTTAACTTGGAAAATATTATTGCTAAGAAGAGTAGTGTTTGTTTATATGTAGCTTAATAAGCAAAGTTCATATAATATTATTGTTAAACCGAAAAAATATATTTTCTAGAACTTGATTCCCCAATGACATACGCCACCGGCCAAGCTAGAGTAGTTCCAAAAGCATCTTCCATGTATGTACATTCCAATGTAGGTCGCCATTGTAATGTGTCACTAACTCTCACAAAGTCTACACAGACTATTACTGCACCTTTTCTTAATGGAACGAAGTAAACCATTATTGTTGGATCAGTAGAAAAGATAGTTCGTTCAACCACAACTTGCCTTGTTTCAGTCACAACAATCAACTTGCATCTATTCGTTACTATTAGTTTGAACTATGTTAGATAAGTAAACCAAAATAACAATTTTTACAAGATATTTTAGTTAATTGTATCAAATATTGTATCATAAACAAGACAGGTCAGTCAATGAAAATTCAATCCCTTCAATAATTTTTTATGCTAGTATTACACATGTTGAAGTATGCGATACTATATGTTGGATTGAAGAGGTCGAAGATAGCTTCGAGTCGGAGGTGACCGTTCGCAAATCGAAGCTCGTATGTAGGAGTTATGAGCTGGAAGAAGTTTGTTGTCAGCTGGGAACAGGGACATACATCTGTCATTGGGAGTGACAGACGTATGACTGCAGGGAATTGGTTTCCCGAGAGTTCAGAAAGACGTCTGACACATGAGGGACAGACGTCTGTGCTGAGTGCACATGCCCAATTAATCTCTGGAAGATGACAGACGTCTGTCAGGCGATGCGACAGACGTCTGACCGTGCCTTTGGGCTGGAAATAAGCAACCAGATTTGTGACTAATTCGGGGGCAGTTTGGGTAATTGGCCAAACCTCTATATAAGTTATGATCTGATGTGAATTGAAAAGGAGAGCTTGGAAACATGATTTGGGATCAAGGGTTTATTCTCAAGGGTGAATTAGGGTTTATAACCTAATTCCAGTTCTTCAGTTCTATTCTCCTCAAACTCTTTTCTATATTGAAATATAGTGATTACTGGATCAATCTCTTGTATTCCTTTCATCGTGGTAATAAAATACTCTCTCCAAAGTAGATGTACACTAACAAGATGTTAGTGAAACCACTATAAATCCTTATGTGATTTATTTTTGCTACTTTAGTCATTAGTTCTTTGCTTGTGATTGAGATTTGAATCGTTCGTGATTGGTTGATATTGGTTTATGTGACTAGAGTTATTGCTTTGGTTGTTTTTGCAAGTCTAACAACGATCTATTCTTCCGCTAGCGCTTTGTGGTTTAGATATCGGATTCGAGTGGTCTTGGATCGGATTAATCACAACGGTTACAACATTTGGTGTCGGAGCTGTTTGGTGCTTGTTAGGTGTTTATGAAAATGCCGGAGACGGATAGTAGCTCGGTAAGTCCTTCAACCGGAAGTCCGAATAGTGTGGCTCCTTATGTACGGGGTTCGAATGTGGCGTAGGGTTCTCAATTGGTTATTGACAAGTGGAATGGTGATAATGACTTTGAGAAGTTGCAATGGAAAATGAAAGCGGTTCTTAGGCGGAATCGGGTGCACCGAGTAGTATTTGATACTCACTTATTGCCAAGTGATATCTCGGAGGTTGAGAGAGAGGAGATGGAGGAATGGGCTTACACTACTCTTCAACTTGCTATGGGGGAGAATGTGATCTCCGAAATTAGTAGTGAGACTACCTCTAAAGGTATTTGGGACAAGTTGGAAGAACTTTATATGAAGAAGTCGCTCACTAACCGTTTGATCTTGTTGCGAACGTTTTTCACCTTCAAGATGAAGGAGGGTAATTCGCTTAAGGCACATTTAAATGGCTTTGATGACTTGCTCATGAAGATGAAGGCCGTTGATTTGAAGATTGAGGAAGAGCAAACGGAGATGATATTATTGTGTTCGTTGCCGGACCGTTATACGGGTTTCTCAAATAGTTTGATCTATGGTCGGGATACCTTAACTCTAGATGACGTCAAGACGGGTCTTCTTAGTGAGGAGTTAAGAGATCAAATGAAGGAGATGAGTGAGGGTAGTAGTGGAGCTAGTAGTAGTCACGGGTTGTTTGTGGAGAAAGAAAAGAATGTGAAGAAAGGAAACCGGGGGCGTTCTAAATCAAGAAAACCCGGTGGAAGAGGTAAATCGAAAGAGAGAAATGGCAAGTGCTTTATTTGTAAGAAACAGGGACATTGGAAGAATGAATGTCCGGACAAAGATAAGAAGGAAGTAGCGTCTTCATCCGTGGTGGTGGAGAGTGAGGATGGTGAGATAGATGAGAACGTGTTGACGGCGGTAGCAACGGGAGTTTCGGGTAACGAATGGGTACTCGATTCGGGTGCGTCGTATCATATGACGCCAAATATAATTTTTTTTTCAACCTTTGAGGTCAAAGAGGGAAATGTAATTGCTGTGGGAAATGGTGCTATTTGCAAGTCGATGGGTAGTGGCTCCATGCAAATAAGGATGTTTGATGGAGTTGTTCTCACGCTCACCAATGTTAGCTATATTCCGGGACTTAGAAAGTCGCTTATATCTTTGGGGCAATTGGATTCTCTAGGATGCAAGATTACTATCGAGAAGGATTGCTTGAGGGATTCGAAGGGGGCACTTGTGGTTATGAAGGGTGCTAGGACTCATGGTTTATATTTGCTTCAAGGTGTGACCGTTGGAGGTGAGACTTGTGTGGGTGTTGATAGTTCTCGTGACTTGGATGTGACACGGTTGTGGCATTTGAGATTGGGTCATGTCTCGAAGAGGAGTTTGGATATTCTTCGGAAGCGGGAGATGATCGAGGGTGAGAGTTTCAACAAACTAGAGTTTTGCAAGGAATGTGTCATGGGGAAGCAAACAAGGGTATCATTCGATGAAGGCAAGCATGACTCAAAGGAGGTTCTTGAGTATGTTCATTCGGATGTTTGGGGACCAACACCGGTTGCTTCTTTGAGAGGAGCAAGGTATCACATCTCTTTCATTGATGATTTGTCTCACAAGGTATGGGTGTATGTAATGAGGGCCAAGTCGGAGGCATTTGCTAAGTTCAAAGTGTAGAAGGCTCTTATTGAGAATGAGAGTGGTAAGACTTTGAAGGTGTTAAGGACCGACAATGGCGGCGAATATGTTTCCCGGGAATTCTTGGAGTATTATAAGCATCATAGAATCCGGAGACATTTTACTACATCGGGAGATCCGCAATCTAATGGAGTAGCGGAGAGAATGAACCGAACTCTACTTGAGAAAGCTCGATGCTTGAGATTGACATCGGGTTAAGGGATTTTGAGCCGAAGCTTTGTCAACCGCGGTGCATATTGTAAATCGAATTCCATGCTCGGCCATTGGTAACAAAATTCCGGAGGTAGTGTGGAAAGGGAAGAGTGTTGACTTGAAATATCTTTGTGTGTTTGGTAGCCATGTTTATGTGCATGATCCGGGGAATGATAAGCTTGAATCTAGAGCATTCAAAGGGGTCTTGCTTGGTTTCATGGATGGCGTGAAAGGCTATCGGATTTGGAATCCGGAAATGAAGAAGGTTGTTAATTCTCGTCATATCACTTTTGATGAGTCGGCCTTATTCAAGGTGAATGAGAGCTCATCGGACGTTCCAAATTTGGTTCATGGTGAATCAAAGGAGAAGGAAGTCATTCCCACATTCCGTCCAAATGGTAGTAGAGTTGAAGAAGCTCGTGGGGTTGAAGCGGTTGATGAAACATCAAATAGTCCACATGGTTCCTCTAGTGATGTTGGTGAGGTACATGATACTATAGAAGTTTCGACTCAAGGTGGAGCCGAAAGGGGTTTGGGTGATAGTATTGCTACTTGGGTTTGTCGACGTGCAATAAGGCCTCCCGAAAGATATGGTGATTGGAACTACCTTAGCTTTTGTGATCATTTGATCTATGCTCTCAATGTGGTCCAAGATGAGCCGATGGACCTTGATGACGTCATGGAGTCGAGAGAGAGAGAGCTCGAAGTGGATTTGCGCCATGGAGGAGGTGATGCAATCACTTATGAAGAACCGAACTTGGGAGTTGGTTCCACTTCCTTAAGGAAACCGTGCTATAGGGTGCAAACGGATTTACAAGGTGAAGGATGATGGAAGGTACAAAGCAAGTTTAGTGGCAAAGGGGTATTCACAAAGGAAAGGAGTATGATGAAATTTTTGCACCGGTGGTTTGCCATACTTCTATCCGGGTTTTACTAGCCATAGTTGCTATCCATGACTTGGAGTTGGAGCAACTTGATGTGAAAACGCCTTCTTGCATGGAGAGTTGGACGAAGACATCTGCATGGAGCAACCGGAAGGGTTTGTTGTAGATGGTAAGTCTAAAATGGTTTGCAAGTTGAAGAAATCACTATATGGGTTGAAGCAATCACCTAGACAATGGTACAAGAGATTCGATCATTTCATGCTTGAAAGTGGCTTCCATTGAAGCATCAAGGATGCTTGCGTATATTTCAAGAGGTTGGGAAATGATTGTTGGGTGTATTCACTCTTATATGTGGATGATATGCTCATTGCTTCCAAGGATCAAAATGAAATCAAAAAGTTGAAGATGATTTTGAAATCGGAATTCGAAATGAAAGATCTTGGAGAAGCAAGAAAAATCTTGGGCATGGAAATTGAAAGGGACCGACAACGTTTTGAGTTAAGATTGACTCAAAGGAATACATTAAGAAAGTGCTTTGCCGGTTTAGCATAGAGGATGCAAAGGCGTTAAATACACCTTTACCTTTGCATATGAAGCTTTCGGAAAAGGGATCACCTATCGGGGATAAAGACAAGGCTTATATGGTAAAGGTGCCATATGCAAGTGTGGTTGGTTGTTTGATGTACGCAATGGTGTGTACAAGGCCCGATTTTGCAAATGCCGTCGGGATGGTTAGTCGGTATATGGCTAATCCGGGGAAATCGCATTGGGAAGCCGTGAAGGCTATTATGAGATACTTGAAAGGCACAACATATCATGGACTTGTCTTTGGCGATAGTAATGATAGGAGTTGCAAGTTGGTTGGTTATTGTGACTTGGACTACGTCGGTGATAGGGATCGTAGGAAATCAACTTCCGGGTATGTCTTCACACTTGGTGGGACAACCATTAGTTGGAGATCGCGATTGCAAACCGCAGTTGCTTTATCCACTATGGAGGTGGAGTTGATTGCCGCTGTGGAAGCGGCCAAGGAGGCACTCTACTTGAAGCGATTGTTGTGTGACTTGGGTTTCGAACATGAAAGTGTTGATGTTCGATGTGATAGCCAAAGTGCTATCCATTTGGCGGAGAATTTTGAGTTTAGCTCACGAACCAAACATATTGAGGTGATGGAGTCATTTCTTGTAGCCATGGATGAGGGTAAGCTAGTATACCTTCGGAAAGTGCACACAAAGGATAATTCGGCGGATATGTTTACGAAGGCATTGCCGTATGGGAAGTTTGAGCATTGCTCGAACTTAATTCGCTTGTTGAGTTGCTAGGTGCCACGGGGTGGCACGAGGTGGAGAGAGTGATTTTCTGTTTGATGGAAAGGAACAGCGGTGAGAGATTGGAAATCTGTCTTCATGGTAAGTACGCGTTACACTCCCGAGTACATTGTCTTTTGGTGAGACGGTTTTGGTTTGAATGTTTTCAACACTACATTGGCGGGTGGGGGCATTGCCTGAACTCATTGGTGTAGTGCAATGGGCGGTGGCCATGCCGGAGCTCATTGGGAAAACATTCAAGTTTGCTTGGTCGAAGGTAGAAGGAAATGCTTGGGGCATTGGAGTTTGGAGTTGAGATGGTTATAGTATCGAGGTGGAGTGTTAAAGTATGCGATACTATATGTTGGATTGAAGAGGTCGAAGATAGCTTCGAGTCGGAGGTGACCGTTCACAAATCAGAGCTCGTATGTATGAGTTATGAGCTGGAAGAAGTTTGCTGTCAGCTGGGAACAGGGACAGACGTTTGTCATTGGGAGTGACATACGTCTGACTGCAGGGAATTGGTTTCCCGAGAGTTCAGACAGACGTCTGACACATGAGGGACAGATGTCTGTATTGAGTGCATATGCCCAATTAATCTCTGGAAGATGACAGACGTCTGTCAGGTGATGCGACAGACGTCTGATCGTGCCTTTGGGCTATTTCGGGCTGGAAATAAGCAAGCAGATTTGTGAATAATTTGGGGGCAATTTGGGTAATTGGCCAAACCTCTATATAAGCTATTTTCTGATGTGAATCGAAAAGGAGAGCTTGGAAACTTGATTTGGGATCAAAGGTTTATTCTCAAGGGTGAATTAGGGTTTATAACCTAATTCCAATTCTTTAATTCTATTCTCCTCAAACTCTTTTCTATATTGAAATATAGTGATTACTGGATCAATCTCTTGTATTCCTTTCATCGTGGTAATAAAATACTCTCTCCAAAGTGGATGTACACTAACAAGATGTTAGTGGAACCACTATAAATCCTTGTATGATTTATTTTTGCTACTTTAGTCATTAGTTCTTTGCTTGTGATTGAGATTGGAATCATTCGTGATTGGTTGATATTGGTTTATGTGACTAGAGTTATTGCTTTGGTTGTTTTTGCAAGTCTAACAACGATCTAGTCTCCCGCTAGCACTTTGTGGTTTAGATATCGGATTCGAGTGGTCTTGAATTGGATTAACCACAACGGTTACAACAACACATTCGATTGCATTTTGTTTATAAATAAAAGATGATGTCGGGTTTTAAATCATGTATAGGCAACTAGCATTAAAATACAAGATCCATTCTTAAAAAAACAAGTTACAAGGTTACATCTATTCATGTCAGGTTTTGAATCAGTGATAATTTGGGCAAGATTGATTATGAAGACTAGTTATAAATGCAGTATATTTTCCTTCTTTATTATGATGATTCAGTGTCCATATAGTTACTTGAGAGTCGATTTAGCCTTGCAAGGAGAAGTAGAAATGCTTGTTGTAGCCTTGAAAGGAGAAGCCACAATGCTTGCTTTTTCAACTACAACTTTTGACCTTGGCCATGCTATTTTCTTACCTATGGCCTCTTCAATGCATGATATATCTATTGTGGGTCACCACAAGAAAGCATTATCTTTTTTTGCAGAGTCTACCCAAACCACCACGGTTAATGGACCAAGCAGAGTTCACAATGATTTTTGAATCACTCGAACAAAGTCTTCCTTCGGCAACCAAAACTTCACCCTCATTTCAATCATAAAGCTTGCATTTGTTGTTTGTGCTACTAATTTTACTCTAAAAAGAACAATAATGTATTTAATGGGAAAAAATGTGTATATAATTACAAATAATTACCGTAAATCGTAAATTTTACCATAACGTCTTCTACCATGTACCCTCCCAAAGCAACAACATGATTTGCAGGCCATGACACTGACTTATCATTGGCTTTTTCTAATACTGATAAACTAGATGTAGGCCCCCGTAAATAAGCGTATGTTGTCTTTATGAAATCTATAACAATTTTCATAGCATTTAGTCCAATGTAAATGTCATTGACAAATTCATTTGGATCGGTGGACACATGCTCTCTTCGGCAACAATTTCATCGGTTTCATCCTAATTCAACAACTCACGTATGTTTTCATCATTCTACAATCATTCAATCAAAATTTATATTGATTATTAGATTTAAATATAAACTCTAAATGGTGTTATATCAATATAGGTGATTTATACCATTTCGGGTGTGCTCCCTTCTTTCGAACATTCTTTACACTGCCAAATTGTCAAAGTAAAATACATGTTAACGTTCATTGAGTAGTGCATCGAGTACATCATACAACGTCCATTCAATAATCACAGACAACCGCTCGTAGCAATGGAAAATATCAACAATGTTCACTTCCATTCAGTTGCAATCTAATATATCGTTAGCCAACTACAAGTACTTGGTAAAACTTTTTAAACAAAAGATAATCATTTAGGCCCCATCCAAATCATACGTATGTTACCTTTTAGCTTTTTAAAAGGTAGAACCTATTAATTTAAGCACTTCACAGGCTAATGCAATAAATCAATAATAAATACATTAGTAACATATCTAGTTTATGATAGTCGAATACTTCGGTAATAAATCAGTTTTAGATATAATTTAGGACAATTGAATGTAAGTATAACAAAACCTGGAAGTATTTTAAAGACCCAACCCAACCTCGGTTCGACCGCGGTTAACCTTCAACCTTGGAGCGCCACGACTCTGAAACTAAAATAACCTTGCGCATGCACAGACTCACGGTTTAACCTCAAAACCCTATAAAAACCTCTAATCCGACCTCTTTGAACCTCACGGTTCTTTAAATTTGAGAAAATAATAATTGTTTCATTCCTTATTTTTTAATATAATAAATTTAACAAATAATTTCATAGCAATTGTTATTAAATTTTGGACAATATAATTCATTATTATGTATATTTTGCCAACTATTGTTAAACTAATCCTCTCTCACTATAAAAAATTAGTATATTTACAATTTTCCTATGATAAGTTGTTATATAATTACTTCAATTAGGTAGTATATAACATACTGCATGACAAGTGAGTTAGACAAAAATTGAACCCATGACTTATTTGATCATGTCCAAGTGATCCAACCAATTTGGACATGAATGTTTATCATAATTGGTTAAAATTTGAAATAATTTTACGTTTAAATCAGAAAAAAAACTATTAGCGCGGTTCTCACCGTTTGACCGGTTGAACCACGAAAACCTCGGACCTTGCACTACCACGGTTTGACATACGGTTCGGTCTTCACAACTATGCCTGGAACAACATACATATACTCAGGCTGATGCACTCCACAGGAAATATTATCAAATTATGCTGAAAGTATTTTAAACTAGCTATGAAATATACTACAAAACATAAACTTCTTAGACGAATATGAAATATGTTGAACCAACAGTGATATTTACCTCGAATAGAAGTGGATCTGTTACGCTCCACCATTATTATTGGTAACCAATAGTAAACTCTATCATTCAAGTAATGGTAATTTCACTGATGCCAATGGTAAATTTAGCATTGACAAATGTCCAAATCATTGATAACATTTTGAGTATTTATGTTTTATTTTAGTTATCTTATCATTAGTTGTTTCACAAATGTAATACATTATTAGCATTTGTTTGACTAATTTTATGATATCGTAATGCTATTTGAAGATATACTTCTCTTATAGTTGGTTTGTATGAGCTACTTAAGGTGAATGGATTTCAGTTTCTTAGCATATAGGTAATATCAATATTGAATTGTGCAAAATGGATTTAGTATTAGTAACGATGTATAATTAGCTTTTGTTCTCTTACCGAAAGGTAAATTTACCATTATGGATCTATAGAACCAAATTATTAGTAAGACCATTGTGATAATGATTTCCATCTCTCTAAATCTGACATGTAAGATAATAATGCTCTCATTTCGGCTTGATGATCAAAGGCATTATTACTTAAGAACACGCCCTCATGTTTCATAGTATCTTGCAGACCTTGGGATTTGAAGTGACCCATTTCTCCTATATGTATTTATATACATATAGCTGAATTTATGCAACAAAGGTTTTTACTACTACTAGGAGTCACTTTCCTTAATATCCTTATTTTCATCTATTACCCAAGATCCCGTGCACTAATATAAATGTATCAATATATATATATAAGATTTTGAAGAAAGATTGTAATAATCTCTTTTTATTTATTTCAGAATGTAAAGCAAATGATATTCGAACTGATTACTATGTACAATGTTTGCTGTTACTTATATAATAACATGTAACAGCTATATGGGCTAATGAACATAAGCCCAGAATGATAAATCCCATTAGGCTATACTATTCGGTTTGCATAAGATAATAACACATGTTTAATACCCCGCCTCAAATCAAACTAGGGTTTCCATAATTTTTCCCAGCGCAGCCATGAACAACCCTAAGCTCTTCTCTTAGTCTCTCGAAACTGCTTCTCAATAGAGCTTTGGTCAAAATATCGGCCTTCTGATAGAAGGCTGGTATGTGATTTATCATCAGCTTCCCTGCGCTTGTTCTCTCTCTGACGAAGTGAAGGTCGATCTCTATGTGCTTTGTTCTCGAATGTTGTATGGGATTGACTGAGAGTGATACCATGCTATGATTGTCACAATAGAGTGTTGTTGTCATTGTGAATTGTAGCCCTAATTCCTTGATTAGGGTTTCCACCCAAATTATTTCGGCTGTTGCTGAGGCTATGGATCTGTACTCGGCTTCCTTGCTAGCTCGTGAGACTATTGACTGCTTCTTCATGCACCAAGAGATTGGATTTGGACCCATGAACATGCAACATCCAGATGTGGATCTTCGATCATCTAGATCATTTGCCCATTCTGTGTCACTGTAAGTGTTTAAATTAATATCCTTGCTTGCTTTGATGACTAAGCCATGCTCTTATGTGCCTTGTTAGTAGCGTAGAATACGTTTGACTGCTCGCCAATGTTCAAATGATGGATTTGCCATAAATTGGCAAACTTTATTTACACTGAAACAGATCTCTGGTCTTGTTATAGTTAGATATTGCAAAGCTCCCACAATACTTCGGTATTGTTTTACATTTTCTATAGTGTCACCATCATGTTTGGATAGACGTAAATTGCTAGTCATAGGAGTAGGGAGTGCCTTTGCCTTATCCATGTTTGCTCTAACTAAAATTTCAGATATGTATTTCTTTTGGGAGAGAAATATTTCTGATTGTGATTTTCCTCTGCACTTGTATTCCCAAAAAATAGTTTACTTCTTCTATGTTTATTCCAAAAGTTTTATCTAACTAAGTTATCACTTTGTTGATCTCACTGTTGTCATTTACAATCATCAGGATATCATCCACATACATTAGTATATACACAACACTTTGATTGATGTTTTTGATGTATAATGAATTATCTGACTATGTTGCTTTGTATCCAAGATTTTCTAGTGTGTGCTTTAACTTGATGTACTAGGCTCTTGAGGCTTGCTTTAAACCATATATTACCTTGTGGAGTTTACAAACATAATCTTCCTTTCCTTTGCATATATAGCCTTTAGGCTATTGCATGTGCACTTCCTCACTTAAATCTCCATTTCAAAATGCATTACACACATCCAATTGTCTTATATTCCAATTGTTGTGTAGTGCCATAGTCAAGATAATTCTGATGGTTGTGGTTTTACTACTGGAGAGAATGTCTCATTGAAATCAAATACATATTGTTGTGTAAAACCTCTTGCAACCAACCTGGCCTTGTATTTAGACATGTTTCCACTTGCATCCTTTTTTAATTTGTATGTCCATTTGCATCCTACCACATTCTTGTTTTCAGGAGCTGTCACTAGACTCCATGTCTTATTCTTCATCAATGCTTCATATTCCTCATCCATAGCCTTGCACCATTGTTTATGTTTAATTGCTTGATCATATGTGGCTGGTTCACTGGTAGGGTTGTAGTCATCTTTGGATGCATTGTAGACTTTAGGCTTGAAAATACCTCTTTTTGCTCTAGTTGTCATATGATGTCCTGTTTGTAGCTGCTGTATTTGTGTTTCATGACTGCTCCCTTCAAATGTACTACTAACATTGCTATGATTCTGATGGTCATGTCATTCATGTCATCTGTTTGATGTTGATCATCTTCACTCATTGGTTCACTCGAACTATATCCAGACCTAGTGCTTGATATAGTTGGAGTGGCTAGTGCAGCATGTGTCAGTCCCTCTACATTGGTGTCTATTGTCCACTCTGACAGTTTTGGGATTGATCCCATTGTTAGTTTACATTGATCTAGTTTTTGATTGTCTGCATTTCTCTTTTCTACAAAAGGAAATATATGTTCATTAAAAACAACATGTTTGGAAATGATAATCTTTCCTTTTTCATCCATGCATATATACCCCTTTTGATTATTTGCAAATCCTAAGAAAGTACATGGACTGGATCTAAAGGAAAGTTTATGTGTATTGTATGGTACGAGGCATGGATATCACATACACACAAAAGTTTTCAGAGTGTTATAATATGGTTTATTACCATATAACACTTCATAAGAACTTTTGTGTTGCAAAATTCTGGTTGGCATCTTATTTATTAAATATACAGCTATGTTAAATGCCTCGTACCAATACTTCATAGGTCATGATGCCTTAGATAACAATGTTAACCCTGTTTCAATGATATGTCTGTGTTTTCTTTCCACAATGCCATTTTATTCAGAAGTATAAGGGCAAGTGGTTCTATGAATGATGCCTTTATTAGTAAGAAAACCTTTTAAAGGGAAAAACTCACTACCCCCATCTGTCTGTATAATTTTTATGTTACAGTTAAGTTGCCTTTCAATGAAGTTAATAAACTGTATCATAGCATTATTAGTGTCTGATTTGGCCTTGAGAAAGAAAATCCAGGTATATCTTGCATATGCGTCAATAATGGATAGATAATACCTGTGACCTTGTTTTAAGCATAATGGTGCAGGACCCCATAAGTCTGCTATTACTAATTCAAGTGGCTTTGTATATACTGTTTCAGACCTGCTGAATGGCAATTTGTGGCTTTTGCTAATATAACAATGTGTACAAGTGCTAGAGACAGGTAAACGATTATAAGGAATGTTATTATCTTTCAATATTTTCATAACAATGTCATAACGAGGGTGTCCTAGTTTACAATGCCAAAAGTCTAAATCATTTTTGATTTCATTACAATCATTATCGCAATGCTCAGCCTCATTAAAAACATTATCAAATTGTATATTAGCATTACAGCACCAAGTGTTTTTATTGTTTCTCAATCCTTATTGCATGTTGCTGAATTTGTACAAGCAATTGTCCAAATTACCCTGTAATAATATATCTTTATTCAGCATATCTCTACTTAGACAGTAATTAGCGTGAAACTCAAAATACATCTTATTATCATTAGCAAATTGGGACACACTAATAAGATTCTTTTTGACATTTGGAACTCTGGGTAAATTGTTAAGGAAGAGATTTCTCTTACCTTTAACAACACCTGCCCCAATATGAGATATATTCATGGTTTCACCATTGCATGTTTGAATAACTTGCGTACCTAACTAATTCTTGTTACCAAGATTGAGATTTTGAAGATTGTTGGTAATGTTATTGGTTGCTCTTGAATCTGGGAACCACTCTTCACTGTTTATAACTTCAGCCTTGTTGGAGTCATCACTGTTAGCTGTAGAACTTTCTGCATTTGATTTGTTCTGCTGATTAGCTTGAGCCATGTTGACATTTAGTCCTCTTGAGCCTAATTGACTTTGTTGTGCATTATTGATATTTGTGTTGAATCTGAAATAACATATGTTTGCCGTATGCCCTGGTTTTATCACAAATTTGGCACTGGACACGATTGGCATTGTTGAACCTACCTCTTCCTCTCTGATTTGGGTTTCCTCTTTGTCCCTGGGTGTTGCCCCTGCTAAATCCAGGTATGTTTCTTGCCTGATTGTTGTTCACATTTCTTGAATTTGAAGCAAGATTTACGTTGTATTCAATTTGGGTTGCCTTTCTTTGCTCCACTATACCCTCGTGTGCCAATAATGCATAGTAAACAGTTTGAATGTCTAGTAGAACAGGTTGAGTAGCAATAAAGGTAACAACTGATTCATATTCTTCATCCAATCCATTTGTCAACGTAAGAATTTGTTCACTGTCTGAAACATGATGTCCTACTGCCTTCAATTTATCACATAGAATTTACCCTTTGCAATGTATTCTCTCATGGACATTTCTCCCTATCATGCATTTTGAAACTCTCTTCTATAGTGCATAATATGAGCTGATGACTAAGAATTAAAAATTTGTTGCATGGTAGTCCATATTTCATTACATCCTATAACTTATGACAACAAATTTGTGCTAATGGATGAAAGTAACCATGAAAACAAGAGATTATCTTGTTTTTGGTGATGCACATATGCTGCGTTACTAATCATGTTTCCATTTTTGTCTAGGATCATGGCAGGAGGCATGGGTCTTTTTCCTTTGACATAATCTTGAAGGTCATATCCCTTCAAGGCTATTTCAATTTGGAATTTCCATAGGAGGAAATTTTCTTCATCAAGAGGGGTGGTTATCACTTGAGTCTTTGGTTTTACAAGGATTTGAGTGGTATTGGTGGGATCAACAATGCCTGTTCTGGAAGTGGCAGAGGAATTTTCATCGCTGGGTCCTGCCATGGCAAGATGATGAGTGACACATTGGAAAGAAAACTATATATGGCAAGGCCACCCGCTCGAGAGGGTGGCAGGCTATGCAGAAGGGCCAGAAATAAGGTTGTAGAGGCGGTTCTTACATCTTTTAAGATGCAGGAATTGGTACTCTCGACCAAGAAAGTGTCAGATGATGAGATCACCAATCTCAGATGACCAGAAAAGTTGTTGTAGCCGCTGTGAATGCAAATTCCTGCCTAGGACGCACAATTTCGATAAGAACAACTGTTGTGCGATCAGAGAGGTTGCTCTCTAATGATGAAAACCAAACCGAGGAGACTAGAAAACACTCCTCTCTCTTCGATCTGCAGGAAGGTATTCAAATGATTGTCGTTGGGCAGTGTTGGCTCTGATACCATATAAGATTTTGAAGAAAGACTGTAATAATCTATTTTTATTTATTTCAGAATGTAAAGCAAATGATATTCGAACCGATTACTATGTACAACGTTTACTGTTACTTATATAATAACATGTAGCATCTATATGGGCTAATGAACAGAAACCTATAATGATAAAGCCCATTAGGCTATAGTAGTTCGGTTTGCATAAGATAATAACACATATTTAACAGTATAATGTATTTCATCACCTATTTACATATATGAAGATATGTAGATGCTCCTAATTTCCAGAAAAGGCTTTATAAAAGATTTATTAATAACAAACCATTTTTATGTTAGCCATTCTACTCAACATGACTGTAGTAAATCAGAGTTGTAAGTGGATTATGATCAATAAGTTTGATGTAGATAATCTACTACTATCTATGTGTTAACATGTCAAAGGGATTGAGTACTTTTGCTGTGTCACACAGTTATGAAGAGGGGTTTAAAACTGGGTAAAATATGCCCAAAAATACACTTGCCCTGGCCTTTGATTATGTCATAAAATGATGGCCCCGACCATGTATTTGTGTTTGTATAGGTGCAGCTGAAACAATGCAAATTGACACAAATATATACTTATAAGATGAGTGCATGCAATTGCATATTCACATCCATGGTTAATCCATTTTTAACTCAAAGTGAATAATTCCATATAAACAACCAAGAGAAAACAAGCAGGTGTGAATACATTTATGTTGACACGTATATATATGTATATAACTTTAATATACACAATTTAACCAAGATAAGATAAACACACAGTTACATATAATTTATGTAATGTGCATATTACCTCTCCTTGCAATTTTAAACAACCTTTTTAAACCTCAAATAATTAATCCTTTTATGAATACAACATTATGCATAGATTCATATAGAATCACAAGTTTTAGCATTACATGTTTGTAGCATAATTAAACCAAGTGATAATATACACACAATCATATATTGTTTATATGATGTGCACACATATGTCTAACATTTAAACCTTCCCCAGTGCGTAATAATCAGGTTAAATATTTTTAAAACATTAGCAATCAGGTCTTACAATCCTTCAGATTAACTGATTACATATTCAGATCATGATTAACCTTCACTTAAGTTGCATTATTTCATTTAAAACTCAGAAATGAATCATACAAAGAATTGAACAAATAAAAAATCCTCTTACACAGTCATATATAGTAGAATCCTAAAGGATATGAATATTTGTTCAAGATGAGAATTAAACATTGGATTATTCTGGTGTGTCTGTTATAGCTGCTGGTAAATGTTTTTAGTGAATAATGTTTGTATATAATGTGTTTGTCAGTTGAGTAATGATTCATGTTTTTGTTAGTTGTTTTGCTATGAATGATGTAAATAATACTAAGTGATTAATAAAGTTTTGCTTGCCTTTCAAAAAAAAACTTCATCAAACAGTACTTCACATGTTTAAACATATTCCCAGCTTAACACACTTAATTCATTAATTGCTTCTAAATCTTCATCATAACATTCCAACAATGCATCTTCTTATTAACCTGAAATTAATCCCTGAGCTGCCTCATGATCAATGAGACACCCAGCAGATTGCAAAGGCAATCAAACTAGGTCAGGCATGGTCTAGTGTGAACATATATTACTATAATCATATAGGTCAATGTATATAACATGTAAATTGAATGATTACCTTAGCATCTGTTTACTGAGAAATGGAGGTACTATATAAATGTAAATACACCATTCAATAAAGGCAGCCAACACATCACACAGATTTACTTTATCATGTTTGCCCAATTATTCCCTTAAACTCAGTTTTCTTCATTAATTTGGCTAATTCCCCTTGTCATTGAACACATTGTATGCATAGTTTAGGGACCCAGTGACTTGTTACCCCAAACACAAAGGCCTATAAGGAATATTATGCCATGCATATACCCAACCTCTGCACCCTGAGGTTAGGTAGATCGATGCCATTCCAGGAATATCACCCTTCCATCTATGTGTAAATCCTATTTATATCTATGCATTTAAAAGTTTGTATATCCCTCCCTTATTCCCTTGTATTCATACCACAAAATTGATATAAATACCCAAATAAGATTCCAATATATACACCATTATCTACACATAATAATTAGTAACATTCAAGGGACATTCATCCTAACCAAGCATTCAATCATTCAGCCATATATCATATGTGAATACCCACTTATTTATATTCAGCAATTCTACTTTATTTGGGTATATACTTGCATCATTATGCATGTCATGTACTCTTGTGTCTTGCCATGAACATATGGTTGGAGATTTAGGGTATATCATAAACCCACATTCTTTTATTAAAGAATGTTAATAGAAGAAATAGATTAATACATAAACTCTTGCACCATTTATCCTCGTCTTAGAGAATAGATATAAACCCTCTTGTTTATACTACCTATCTCTAATTAATTAGAACCCTTCTTTATATAGTACAACAAAATTCACTTTTAACTGCAATCAAGGACAACGTTTATTGCTAATTGCTATTGAAGGTTAGTTTAAAACCTAAATTAATATAATTTAACATGCTGAGATTGTAAACACATGGCCAAGCTTCCCCAAAATGCTAACATTTCATTAGGGCTGTAAATGTTTTCACTTGCCGCTCACACACTATTATGATTTCCCTAACTTTTTTCCCTTGCCGTCTCACTCCTTCGATTTTCCCAAATTATTCTGATTTCCCCAAATTCATCGAAAATTTTCTGCTTCCAAAATTTACGCGGCATATTTTCTTGTTTCCCCTTTCGTCTCTCTTATCCATCATTTCATTTATCTTCAATTTATTAGTTTTTGATTTTCTTCTTTAAATGATTACTCCCTAATTGGTACTGCCCTATTATTCTTCGTTGAAAAACATTTTGTTTTTCATCTTCGTACTGCGCTGACTCTTGTGTCACTACTAGTGATTTCAGTTTGCTAATCGAATTGCTTATCATTTTTTTGGTTTTATTCGGCTGGTTAAGAGTCTGGTCTGGTAGAGTTAAGTGTTGATTTGGGTTTAACTATCAAGCAAGGCAATTGCGCAGGTAACAGTTTTAGTGTTATTGATGTTGAAACTTGGTATAAATTGTTAGGTCAGCTGTTTAATCATAAAACTATTTAAGCTGTTGCCACATTTGTTAAGTAATATCTATAGAAATAACAATTACAACTGCTATTAACTACACTTGAGCTACAACCTAGAACCATTGCGGTAAAATTTTAGGAGGACATCAATGTTAATAACATGATAACTCTTTTGATTATGTGCACATACCAATAATGTAGAATGTAGATATGAAATTGGTTTGATTTTTTTTCTGTCACCCACTCATCTGATAATGTAAGAGAAAAAAGAAAGAAAAGAAACCCTAGGTGCATCTAATAAAGATCTTGTTTAAGGTTGAGAAGAATCATTCAAGCCGGCCAATTTTGTAGAACTTTACTGCTAAGAACAATGCCAGAATTGATACATCGGGAAGTGTATTGCTGTTCCATATTTTTACTTAAATAAAACATGTTTCTTTGTTTTTTTTGAGACCATGACTCAAATTTTTTTTAATTTTTATTTTTTGTTCATGATTAGATCACATTCGAAGTTTTATGTCATTTTATGCAATTTTGAAGGCTTTTGATTGTCTTTTACACTATTTATAAACTACCAGAAAATTTTGAATGTGCTTATTTTTCTAAAATGCTTGCATCGCATAATGTAAGTGACATGCTGTATGCGCATAAATAGTATAAGTGATTGAACATTCATAGTCACATCTTTTGTGCAATTTTTGTTGTTTTTATTGAACCGTACAGTTCCACAATGCAAGCCTATTAGATGACATGCTTTATGCAAATAAACATGATAAAATTTCAGATTCATGTTTGTTACTGTAATATTAAGGATTTTTTTGCTATATGTATTATTGAAGGTGTTGATAAAAGTTGGATTCAGTTGAATTATTTGAATTTTTATGTAAAAAAACAAATGACTTAATCAAACAATGCCTTTATATCACTGAACCGATTAAACTATTTGATCTTTTACAGAATTAATTGAACTATTTGATTAAATTCAGTAAATTAAATAACTGATAAAAATAATCATTCAAGGCATTCAGTAAAAGATGGGAATTGTGTATGTTGTTACATTTTATTTGATGTTCAATTAAATTCAGTAAAATAAGGCCTTTATATCACTGAACCAATTGAACTATTTGATCTTTTACTGAACTGATTGAACTAGATTAAACTCAGTAAACCATGTAACTGATAAAAATCGAATAATTTAATCATTCAAGGCAATTCAGTAAAAGATGGGAATTGTGTATATTATTACATTTTATTTGATATTCAGTTAAATTTTTTATTTTTCTTTATCCTGTAAGAAGTTAGCAATATTGACAATTCATTCTACTTCAGGCATTATCTGTTTTTGAACCTTGATGTTAGTTTAACAAAGTAGTTTTTCATGAAGTTGTAAACAATGATATAAAATATTGTAATGCTTGCATGCATCCAGATTAGTAAAACTAAAAAAGGGGAAATGTTCAAGGAATTATCAGTTTGGATAAAGGGATGAAATATATAACCTTTTTTTGGGAAATTTCTTGTTAAGTGGAAATACATAACCTATAATATTTGCACATTCTTTGAATGCATCAAAATTTTCCTTCTTTTCTTAACCCTGCATTATCAGTTTTGAATGCATCGAATTTTTCCTTCAATGACCTATAATAGTTGGCGCAGTGTGTATCACAAATGCATATTACTTAAAATAACCAGTTCTCCAACTCTGCAAATAATTATCTCCATTTGTATTCATTAGTTGGATATGTTATTTTAAATTTGTATTTAAAATTTTTTAATTTTCATCTTTACAGGTAGATGAAGGCTTTTGGGGCTCATTTTGGCATGATTAACATGTGAAAAGTATTTGGTTGTATGTTTTGTCACTAATATAATATTTGATGCGACCTTACTTTTTAGAGCATGTATCTTTGTTGAATGTTGTTTGAAGATGGTTTATGTATATGGTTGTAAACTTTGCTCATATAATTGTGTTTTAACTAATTTTATGGAAATGATTAGAAGTTATGCTTTTGTAATATAGTTTTTAGTTTTTTTAGTTCGATTCATATGTGTTCTGCATATTAATGGATTAAATTATAATTGGTTGCAGCTTACATTATATATTTGAATAGTGTATAGTCATAGCATGTAGACGTGATGTAAAAACAGAATATATAGACAACAACGTTTAAAACATGTTGTCCAATATTTAGGGAAAAAAGGCATACAAGTTATTACAGCATTTAAAAACTACTATTGAAAAGAAATAACAGCGGTTTAAGAACGCTGATGAAAAACAAATATCAACGGTTAAAGAGTGCCGATAAAACAAATGAAAAAACTTTAAAAAGCGTAAAAAAAGCATAAAAAAAGCTGATGTTAGTGTCCGTAAACGCTGATGAAAATGTAAAACATTATCCTGCATAATCTTTAACAGCAAATAGTAAATGTTGTTGTGTATTAAAAATAACACAATCTAAACGCTGTACATGGACCAGTTAACAAAAAAGGATGAACGCTGTAGAAGCTCACTTTTAACAGCGTTTAAAATTTGTTGTTAAAGATTATACATAAACGACCGCATGTTGTTAAACAACGTTTATACTAACGCTGTTATAACTTTTAACAGCGTTTTTGAAACGCTGTTAAAAGCCTTTTTTGTTGTAGTAATAGCAAACGACATTATTTGGATCAGATGGAAAAATGACATGTTCATGCACAATCATCTTATATAACCATATAAATAACTTTTGGTATAATACTGCATCCATAAATCCAACATACAAATATTGAATAACTGATATGTGTGTGTGTGTGTGTGTGTGTGTGCTGAATAAGCTATATATATACATATATCATTACTGGCTGCCTATAATAGGTCTTGTTGCCTTCAATGAACAATAAAATGATAAATGTTCACCTTATATATTTTGGTATTCATTAGCACCGAGAAAATCCTTGATCTTGACTACACCTTCCTTATTTCTTCTGAAAGTTTTTGTACTAAAAAATAAGCTAACACTATCCCTCTAACCTACTGATTTATATAACAACTATTAGGGTTTTATCTATTTAGGGAAAGTCCAATTTTACCCTCCATATATTTGTGAATCACTCAACTGCATTATGGTTCTGCATGTTCATTTTGGTCTTCTAAAATTGTTGCCTTTATCTTTTTAATTTTTAAACAACATTATTTACACCATTTCCATTCTTCATGCTATATGCATGACCTTACTACCCACATGATATTTGTATAAGGAAATCTGGTTATATTTATAATGTTATGTATGCACAACATATATTCTTTAACCACCAGTTTATACACTTCCCTATATCCATCCATATAGGAATTTTCTAACCTCCTTTTGACTAGCCTTTTTATTTGCATTATCCTTTCTTTATAAGTTATTAAATTTTTATTCTTAAATTAAGTTATAATCTGTTTATTATTACTACCAATAATCTGTGTCTTCACACACTCTCGCTCTAAAAGGAATCATGCCCCATAATTAGTTTCTTTATGCAGTTTTAATATGAAAATTTAAAATCAGCTTAACATCATAAAAACACACACCTTTTCTTCATTATCATCATTCTTCAAAGTTTCCTCAAACAGTGAATAGGTTTGGACACTTAGCCTTCACTTTATCCTCAACCTCCCAGGTACAATCGTCTGTATCTAAACTCCATTGAATTTTAACTAGCCTTATAGTTTTATTTCTTAATTTCTTCTCCTCTCTGGCAACTATACTCGCTGGTTCCTTTTCATAAACTAAATTTTCTTTCACTTTAATCTGTGTTGGTGATTCTAAGCTGGTCCCTTATCATGAGCCCACCTTCTTAACTAAGATACATGAAATACATCATGTATATTCCCTAATTCTTCTGGTACTTCAACTTAAGAGCCATTGCTCCTACTCTTTGAATGACCTCATAAGGCCCTATATATCTTGGTGACAACTTACCTTCCTTCCAAAATCTCAACACCTTTTTTATAGGTGAAACTTTGAGAAACACAAAGTCTCCAACATTATATTCTACCGACCTTCTCCCTTTATCTGCTTAAGCTTTTTGTCTCTCTTGTGCACTCTTCATTCTATGTCTGATCAGTTCAATCCTTGCTAATGTTTCCTTTACTTGTTTTGGTCCAAGCAGTATCTTCTCTCCTACATTTAACCAGCAAGCTGGTGATGGACAGGGTCTGCCATATAGGGCTTCAAATGGATCCATTCCTATAGTGGATTGATAGCTATTATTATACGCATGTTCAGCCAAACACAAGTGATCCTCCTAGCTTCCTTCAAAATCAAGAACAAAATCCCTAAGAAAGTCTTCCAATATCTTATTTACAATTTCATTTTGCCCATCAGTTTGCGGGTGGTATGCTATGCTTAATCATAGTTCCACACCTGTGGCTTCTTGAAAACTTCTCCAGAACCTTAAGGTAAACAAGGAATCCCGACCACTGATGATTATTTTGGGTACACCATGCATCCTTACCACCTCTTTTACAAATAATTGAGCTAACTTGCTTGCATTTCTATCAGACTTTATAGGAATAAAATGTGTTGACTTTGTTAATCTGTCCCCACCACCCATATATTGTCATTACCTCTCTTGGTTCTTGGCAGTTCATCTATAAAATCCATTGAAATACTCTTCCATTTCCATTTAGGCACCTTTAATGGTTGCAACATACCTGCGGGTTTTTGATAATCTGCCTTCACTTGTTGGCATGTTAAGCATCTTGCTATATATCTTGCCATTGCTGATTTCATCCCTGGCCACTAGTAAATCCTTTTCAAGTCATGATACATCTTTGTTCCTCCTGGGTGCATGGTATACTTAGTCATATGATGTTCATCTAAGATTTCTTTCTTTATATCCTCAATATCTGGTACATACAATCTCTTATTCTTCCTTAGATATCCCTAATTATCTAATTCAAAATTTTCCATCAACACTACTTCTTTTTTCTCTTTTAATTGTTTGTCTTGATCTTGCAATATTTCAACTTTATCTATGAGAGCTAATTTATAGAAATAAGCTCAACTTCCCATACTTAATCATATCACAGTGGCTCTCTATAACTTCTCCTTCTACACCCTTCATTTATATTTCACCTAGCACTGATAAATCTTTACATTCCTCTACCATTAACCTTGCCAAATTAACATGATGCCTGCTTAAAGCATTTTCCACCTTGTTTTCTTTTCCAAGAGTGCACAATATATCTAAATCATAAGTAGCCAAAAATTCTACCCATCTATGTTGTCTCATATTGAGATCTTTTTGTGAAAATAAATAATTAAGGGATTTGTGGTCTGTGTATAGTTCAAATTTGGCTCTTAGTAAGTTGTGCCTCTACAGTTTCAAAGCATAGACTATGGCAGCAAGTTCTAGGCCATGTGTGGCATACCCTGTAATAACCCGTACTTTTGGAACCAATTTAAAATTTATTTTTAGTTGATTTTCAGAGAAATTAATTATTTTAAATGAATTATTTTGAAAATAAACGACTTAGAATTTATTTTAATCGAAGTTAGAATATATAAATTTAAACTGTAACTAAAATAAACTCGAAATGGTGCGATAGTTTGAAAATTTGGTTTTTTAACTTTGAAAGAATGTATAGAATTCAATATAAGTCAGAATTTGATAAAACAAGAAACGATGGAATATTTTGAATTTTAGTTTTCTAACAAATGTAAGAGATTGAGATTTCACTTTATAAATGGTAAGTTATGTCTAAATTAAAATTTAGAATAGTCTCTATGGAATTTATATATATTTTTAAAATTATATATAGCCCTTAAAAGTAGCAATTTTGCAATGAATGAATTTGGACTCGAATCCATTTCCATTGAGTTCAAAATGTTGTTTGTGTGTTTGAAAACTATAAACATCGATACCTATAAAGTTGGGTAAAATTTGGTCTTTTTCTTGACCAAAATATCACTTTTTACATATGAACGAATTTGGACTCGAAACCACTTCCATTGAGTTCAAAATGTCGTTTAGGTAGTCGAGAACTATAAGGATCGATATGTTTGGAGTTTGTGAAAATTGGGACTTTGGTTAGGGCTTGGTTAGCCAACTTAGCCACTTCACTTAAGTGCCCCAAATCATTCCTTCTACCTCATTCACTTGCGTACTTAGAAAAAAAATAGAAAAATGGATAGTGGAAAAGGAAATTAAAATTCCTATGCTAGGGATTGCAATTAGTTGCTCAAATCAAAGGGGAAATCGAAGAGGAAACCTTGGTAAGCCTCCTCTTCATCTTCTCCATCTTCTCTAGCTTATCTCCTCTTTGATTTTTGATGATTCCTATGACTTAACTCTTAGGAAATCTATTTATATTTGCTTAGATTGGAGATTTGCATGCAATATTGGAAGAGAGGTTGATTTTGCTTGCTATTAGATCTATTCCTTGTTTGTAATCAAGCAAAGGTGAGAACTTCCATATCAAATGATTAAAAGTGAGATTTTCTATCATAATATTTGTTGTGAGAAACAAAAGGGGTAGTATTAGTTAAATATGTAGTTGTTGATTAAGTTTGGGTTGATGAAATGACTATCGATTGATCATATGAGTTTAACATGAGGATAAATGTTAAGTATTGCAATAAAAATCATTTTTATTTGATATAGGTTAGTTGTTCATGAACTCGCATCAATGCCACAAGCTATTGGCTTGTAAAAGAGTAACTTAATGTTCAATTGGGTTTGCATATGCTAGTGTATTGGGTAGGCTAGTGTAACTTAGTCGATTTCATGTATTCATGTTTCATTGAATTAGAAAAATATGGTTTGGAGTGCTCATATGATCCATTTATATGCTATGAGTTGATTTGGTGATATTGTGAAGCTCTGTTGCCGCCCCTGCAAAGTTCTAAGTCTTCACAAGTTGCTTGAATCGTATTTGATTGCTTTAGTTAGAAAATTTGCCCGTTTTGGAATTTATAATAAAAAATCATTGCAAATCTCTTGTATGAATGCTTGTGCATGTGAGTTTGGTGTTATGAGCTACCCTAGTGAGTTTTAAAAGCCTCATTTACATGTACATAACATCATAGGCTTTCGGGCATGAGTTGATATCACTTAGAACTTGTTATCTAGGCAAATTGTGCTCTGGTTCAGGATTCAGATGTCTAAATATTTTGGGTCAGATGTCTAACCTGCTTCAAATAATTATGAAATGAGCAGAGCAATTAAGATGTTTGAAAATTTTAATTTATATGTCTGAATTTTAATTCAGACGTCTGACCAAAAAAATTCAGACATCTGAAATAGCTCAAAATTGAACTAAATCCTTGTTGTTTCAGGAAAATGCAAATTCAGTCGTCTAAATTTTTAATACAGATGTCTAAATCCTATTTTTGGACTGTTGACCTGTGGAAACCACGTTCAACAGTTTAGATCCATCCAGGCTCTTTCCCGGCCGAGTTTCGGCCCATTTCGACTTTGTTTTGACCTGTTAGTTTCACTAATTCGCAGATCCAAACACTCGATTTTATTCGAAATCGTTTGATAAATCATTTCAACTTATTTTAATCAATTCAAAATGTGTGCAAACCATTTTTGCTTTGTTTGTGAAATAAAAATGGTTAATTATGATTTGGCATGAACACGTAAAAAATGAATATGGGTATGTTATGACTTGAGTATTTAATTCGATGACCGAATTAAATTCTCGATTAAACAATTTTACCTAAAGTAATGAATGATGAAGGCCATTGATTTAACCAGGGGCAAGAATTTTTTGTGAAACTTTATACAAGAATTATTTGAAAAGACTAAGTTAAATCTCATTTTAAATAATTGATACAACGATTAAAAGTCGAAGATATTGAAGACGGTGCAAGACCGACAATCTTCACATCGAATGGATTGCTACTAATGCCCTTGATTGGAGTTGCAGCATTGAAGGGTTTATAATGGTAATTGTCCAGATGTACTTGTTGATTGTTCGGATACGCGAGGGCCTCTCTTCTGTATTGGACATATGGAATGAGGAATAAAGTGCCTTCGGTTTCGTTCAGACCCAGAACGGACGTATGAATGGATTGTATGTTTGACATTGTAATGTGTGCTACGTTGTTGATCTCTGTTAAATATATATATACACATCTGTTTGCTGGCGGAGAATTTATTCTCTTGCTTAACACCCTTCTCTAATACGTATGAGCTTAGAGGTTATATATTGGTGGAAATCAATGACATGGTATGGATTGACAGTGTAGCATGGCAAGATGCAAGTGATCAAGGCTTTTGTTGATAAGCAAAGTCTTGTGTATGATGATCAAAGCACAACTTTAAGTAGCATAGCTTTGTGTATAACATTAATTCGCGAGCCTTACACCCCGGTATGAGTCTAAAACGGGATTAGGGATAGCAGGGAGTGCATGTGTTTCTTTCTAGCTAGAAGTTGTGTCATGGTACCAGACATTTTTACTTATGTGGTTGATGGATTGCGAGGCACCTCGGATATGAGCCGACTAAAAGGCTCAGTGATAGGTCCTATAGGACCGGGAAACGTATTGTTCAGGAATAACCAATCCTCAAAAGTAAGAGAGGACCGGCCCTGCAAGATCCAAGGGTTACCCATAGTTGTGATCCTGGGTCATCTTGCTAGAGGTAATCCGAAATAGTAAGGAGACATCCCTAGCCTTGACTCATGACAAGAATCCAATTTCCAATATGACATCGTGTAGTTTTAGTTGTAAACCTATATGGTAACATAGTACGATGGGGTATCTAGGATTGATACATTTATTTTGAAAGTGTTTAAAACTGTATAGACACTAACAATAATATGAAATGATTTTTATTTTATGAGTATCAAGCATATTTGGCCATTATAAGGTAAAACTATATCCTCTAGTTTGTATTTGCATTGTGTGATGGGACCTGAGTCTTATAACGGCTTCATTTTTCTAAAAAGCATTGTGTTGTTTATTTGATTTACTTTATTTTATGCACCAGCAATCCAATGGAGTAAACCCGTTCCGTGACATACGGCGTAGTCCTGTGATTTGCCTCATTCTTAAATAAGTTAAGTAACTGTAGAATTTCTCATACCAGTCCCATGATTGGCTCGTAGTTTGTTTTTCCCTTGCAAACTCGGGTGCCCATATTTTTATACGGGCAGCCTAGTAAACCACTGATTGGCTTTCTTTTGGATATGCACCATAGCATTAGGTGATCTTTTGGCTGAATATGAAGACTTGACATTTTATCATTTCTTTTGAACTCTTAAGCACTATCTTATGCATGTTTATATTTGATTCTGCTGTAGACTTATTATCTACTTGATGAAACTTGTTATGTACTAAGTAGGATCCTATATCTGTGTAACTCTGTTGATGATTATGATTCAGCTGTTATAATGATGTAAATTATTCTCCAACTTTATGTTTTATGCTATGTTCTGTATTCTGCTGATGTGATTAATGTGTTATTTTCCAAAGACCAACCTTGCCACCATGGAGCGGGGGTTTGGCTCGTGTCAGGAATGACATCAGAGCTTTGGTTAACCTTAGTTTTGGAAACACCTCGTCAGAAATAGAATCAATAGTATTCTAGGACGAGTAACTCATTAGAGATAGGATTAGTAATATACTTGAATGAGTACATCAGAATAGCATATAACTTGATCATTACATCATTATGTATGCATATGTCTATATGCTTCTCTCATTCCTTAAGTTATCTTTTCTGTTGCCTGACTCTTTCCTTGCTATCCACAGAACTGAATGGAAATGAATGGACAAGGCAGAGGCCAAGGAAGGGGCAATATCCCCGCTGTTAATAATCAGCCTGATCACGATGAGGGGGGATCACCGGCTAATAATGATCCCGTATTACAACAACAACTGTTTGATCTTAATGTAGTTGCCAAGAAATATAAGAACTTGGGAGGAGTGCCATTCACAGACATTGGAACCGTAATGGAAGCTCATGCTTGGTTGAGGTCTTGCAGACGGATCTTTGCGGGCCTAGAATTGGCATATCAAAGGAAAAGATTTTTATCATCTTGGCCACTTAAAGACGAGGCCCTAATTTGGTGGGAAGTTGTGACGGTAGGTGATCTCAAAGTAGACATGACTTGGGCGAGGTTTAAAGAAGTTTTGAGGAGAGGTTTGTTCCACGGCAGGAAGTTCAGCGCTTACATGATGAATTTGCTAATCTCCAGCAAGGCAACGGAACCATTCATGAGTATGTTAGCAAGTTTAATGAACTCTCTCGCTATGGACCTGAACTAATACAAGAACCGATTAGAAAGAACAAGAGGTTCATTGACGATTTTCAGAGGCTGTACCACAACAGAGTGACATCGCATATAGAACTTCCATTCACTAAGGTTGTCAAGATGGCTTGTAGATATGAGGGCATCGACAAGAAGAATACTCAAGCGGATAGGGAGAGAAGTCTATCTAGCAACAAGAGAAAGCTTCCCGACAAGAAGCTCGGACAAGCAAGACTGAAACAGCTAAGCCCCAGGAAGATAGAAAACCAAAGGGTAAATGCTTCAATTGTGATCGGTATGGCCACTGGTCTAGCCAATGTAATGCTCCTAAAAGACCAAAATGTAATGAATCTGGTCCTAGCCAACAGCCTCGCAATAGTGATGAGTGCTATAATTTCCATAAGCTAGGACATTTTGCAAGGAATTGCCCATTAGTTAAGAAAGATAGAGTAGCTCATGTTAATGATGTGGCAGATGCACCAACTTCCTCTACTGGCGAAGGTAAACCCGATGTGTTAGAAGATACAGTTACAATTAAAAATATTCTTGTTAAAGTATTATTCGATATGGGAGCATCACGTAGTTTTATTTCAAGTTTCATGGTTAAGAGTTAAACTTAAAATTGAGAAATCTTGAAGAATCTATTAGCGTCCATAATCCGATAGGAGGTACTCTTATTCTTCGTTTATATTATAGAGTTCCTATCTCATATTCTTATTACCAGTTTTCTTTTGATTTGATCGTCATGAATCTTTCCGAATTTGATGTTATACTTGGGTCGGATTGGTTGACGAAGTTTGAGGCTGAAGTTAAATGTAACGAAAGAGTTGTTAAAGTTAAAACAAAACTGGGGAATATTATGTTTTACCATGTGAAGGCTTAAGTTCAGATAGAAAAGAATTTTGGTCTGCTCTTGAAGTTTCTCCTACTTCCATTGAAAATATTCCGGTTGTTAGAGATTATGTGAATGTGTTTGAAGAAGTTGATAACTTACCTCCATGAAGAGAAATTGATTTCAAAATCGATTTTGTTCCGAATGCAAGGGCAGTTGTGCATGCAATTCGGAGAATGACATTGAAAGAAAAAGAAGAGTTGGGTGATCAAACTCGACAATTGATATGGAAAGGTCTAGTCAGACCCAGTTTCTCGAGTTGGGGAGCAGCCTTGGTATTTGTTCCTAAGTCAGACAGTGCTCTCCAATTATGCGTAGATTACCGAGGCTTAAATAAGAAAACATTAAAGAATAAATATCCATTACCGCGCATTGGTGATTTATTAGATTTCTTGAATGGAGCTCAAGTATTTTCAAAGATGGACCTAGCTACAGGTTTCCATCAATTGCGAATTACCGAAGAATGTGTTCATTTGACAGCTTTCAGAGGTCTAGACTTATTTTATGAGTGGTTAGTAATGTCATTCGGCTTATGTAACACTCCGACTTATTTTGTTGATTTGATGAATCGAGTATTTCGTGGAGTGTTGAATAAATTTGTGCTAGTTTTCATAGATGATATTTTAATCTTCTCTAAGTCATCTAGCGTGCATGCGAAACATTTGGAAGAGGTTTTGGAAATTATAAGAAAGAATGTATTAAAAGCCAAATTTTCAAAATGCATATTTTGGCAAGAAGAAGTGAAGTTCCTCGTTCATGTCAGATCAAAGAAAGGAATTTCAGTGGATCCGAGCAGGATTGTAGCCATTAGAGATTGGAAGCAACCTAGCACTCCCATAGAAGTCAAAAGCTTTCTGGGATTGGAAAGTTACTATCAGAATTTTGTTAAAGATTTTTCGAAGCTATCTAGTCCATTGACGAAGCTTACAAAGAAGCATGCAAGGTTTAATTGGACGACAAAATGTGAGGCAGCTTTCCAAGAGATGAAAGTAAGTTTGACTACTGCTCTAGTGTTGACTATTAAAGATGGCAATCAAGATTTGACTGTCTATACCGATGCTTCTCATGAAGGAGTAGGTGCGGTATTAATGCAAAGAGGCCAAGTTGTTGTTTATGCTAGCCGTTAGTTGAAGTCGCATGAGAAGAGGTATGTTACTCATGATTTAGAGCTATTGCCGTAGTATTTGCTTTGAAGATATGGAGGCATTATCTTTTAGGTGAGAAGTTCGAATTGTATATAGATCATAAAGCATTGAAATATCTGTTCAAATAAAAAAATTGAATTTGAGATAGCAGCGTTGATTAAATTATTTTGCAGAATACAATCTTGATATTGTGTATACTCCAGGGAAAGCCAATGTTGTAGCGGATGCACTTAGTAGGAAGAATGTATTCATCGCTAATCTGATTATTACGCCTTCGTTGATCGAGAATATTTCTATTTTACAGAAGGAGGATGAGTTTATTCAGATGATTAGCAAACGAGTTCAAGAAGGAGAAGTTTCAAGCTTTCAGATTGATAGAAAAGGAATTCTTAGATTGCAGGGACGGATCTGTGTTCCGGATATTCCCAAGCTCAAAAAAGAAGTAATGGGTGAATGTCACAAATCCAAGCTTAGTATTCATCCAGGGGTGAGTAAGATGTATTACGATATTAAGCGCACATTCTGGTGGAAGTCGATAAAGAGAGACATCTCTATATCTGTTAGCAGGTGTTCCACTTATCAACAAGTCAAGAGTGATCAACAGAAGGTCAATGGTTTGTTGCAACTTTTATAGATTCCAAAATGGAAGTGGGATCAAATTTCTATGGATTTCATTGATGGTTTGTGTAATGACCCGCATTTTTAGAGATATATAATTAATTTATTTAATTATATAATTGGTGATTTAGAAAAGTTAATGATCGTTCAATTAAATAATATTGAATATTTAATTAATTAATTATAATATAATAATATATTTTAATGTCGAAATAGTCGGAAATAGTGAAATTCACAATATCATGTGAATTGAATAGCATACGAGATTTTGTGGAGTTTCGATTCGAAATATAATAACGAATATATTCAATCGACGACAGTTTGAACGTATAATTATAATATAATTATAATAGAGCTTGAAATGGTGCTGTAGTTCGTAAATTGGCGATTCGAACTTCAACTGAATGTACAGGATTCATTTTAAGCCGGATTTCTGTGAAACAAGAAAACGTGTGGAGCTGGTGGAGTATGTCTTTCTAGCGGAAGAGAAAAATCGGGATTTCGTCGTGTAGATTTTGATGTATGTCCAAATCAAATTTCAGGAAAGTCGCTATAAAATCGTTTATCGACCGTAACTGTTTATTTGATATAACTAGAGATCAGGTTTGAATTTAGACAAGGTTCTTTTGAGAAACAGTAATAAAATAATTTTTAGAATTTTACTGTAATTTTTAATTAATTAAATAAGCAACTTTTTATTTGGAGTATTTCGCACCCTGAAATCAACATTTTGAAGTTTCAAAATATGAGTTAAACTACAGGTATTATTATATTTTTGGGATCTAGATACATTGCTGATCACAAAGGTATTTTTAATTCTGTCGATAGCAGCCTGTACGTCAAAAAGCTTTTTATAACGAGTAATGAGATCGTTTAAAACTACATATTGCATCCCATTCCTTCACGTGTAAGAGAGCGTTGCTATCACATATGATTTCGCCATTTCTATGTATACATTCCTCCACGTAAAAACAGCACCTACCAAGTAAACACCAGTGTGGTTTAAAATCAATACACGTCCTTCCCTTTCAACATCCTTCTGCCGTGAAAACGTGGATTCATTTAAAACCATAAGTAACAAATTACTTAGCACCCAAGGACTTATAATACTATAAATATACAACCGCAAAGGTGGGGGATCCATCTCCTTTTCGTTTCAGTTTTCTCAGCAACCAAAACCACATTTTTCGCAAGTTCTAAAATGAAGATAAAATCCAAAAGAAATCTATAAATACATATATATATATATATTTATGTGATAGTTACAAGGTTCCCTTCGATCTGATGTAGCCTTTCAGTGGTTCGGCGTCATTTGGGTTCGCTGATTTTTCTACAGCAAGGTGGTTTACATCCTAGGGTGCTTCGATTTGGGGATAAACTGAAAACTAGGATCGTATATGAGATGTTGGGGTTGAATAGCAAGGAGTGGTGGAGATTTGTGGCTTGCGGTGACAGTTGGGGTCCCGCGTCTTACTGGAATGCTGTCAGAAGCAGTTCGACGGGGATGGAAATCGGGTATCAAACTGGAAATGAATGGGATGGAGACGAGGAAGATCGAACGAGATGAATTACCTTAATTTCGGTTTGAAGTTCAGTGTAAAGTTTGATGTGGTACTTTGGAAATGGGAACCGATTTATGGGTATGGAGGAAGGAATCGGGTCTGTACATTTGGGGAAGACGGGTTGTTTGGTCAACGGGCCTGGGTTTTGTAGGATTGAAGTGGGCCGAGGTAATTAGTTAAAGCCCAAACAGAAAATAAAATCCTTGTTTAATTTTTATTTAAATAGTGTTAACTTTGAAATTTTATAACTTGTCCATTCGTAATCGAAACTCAGCGAAACAAGATCCGACAGGATCGTATGGACGGGAGCAACGAAATGGAGATGACTGGGAGTGAATCCGAGCTCGTTACAATTTATGGCGAAATAAATTGTCCGTCGAAATCAAATAACGCAAACCGTTATTCAACGGTTAACGCGCCAATGTGAGTAAATCTCACTAACTCTGAATAGTTTATAATTTCATGTTGTATTTTTAGAACTGTTAGATATTGGTTGATTGACTGTATGTTGACTGTTTGATTGAACTGCTAGTCAGTTAGTTAAATTTCTATATTGATTCTGTTTAACAGAATATATCATATGGAACTGAAAGTGATGTTATCTATACTGTCTAACATCTGTGATGCAGGGAAACAGGTTGGAGGAATCCAACTGGATTCCTCAACAGTTATTTTACTGTGATTTATATAGTGTGATATATGATGTGATATATAATATGTTGGCGATTATATGTGTTTGAACGATATTGAACATCGTGATTTGATATGATTGAATACCATAACATACGGGATGTTGATAAGGAGATTTTCAAAGTGATATTGAAAACAGAGATATTTATAAATTGAAATATTTATAAATAAGGAATATTTATAAATGGGAATATTTATAAATAGGAGGTATTTTAAAAAGGAAATAAGTTCAAAACATTTTCTTTTGAATGGAAAGGCCTGTGTGGCGGGTTTGGGGATTTTCCCGATACTCCCGATACAAAGGACGTTATGGCGAATTTTCCCGGAAAGTTAAGGAGTTAGAATATTTTTAAGAATAAATGTGAAAAGGAAATATTTGCAAACCATTTGCAAATAGAATAAAATAGAGAAAAGAAATATTTGTAAACCATTTACAAATAGAATTGAAAGGGGAATATTTAGAAAATAAATAGAGTTAATAAAAAGGGGAATATTTAGAAAATAAATAGAGTTAATAAAAAGGGAATTGGTTTATAAAGGAAACATTATAAAAAGGAAATCATTTTTAAAGTGTAGAACCGTTATTTAAAAGTAAATCTTTTCAAATGGATAAAACGTTGTTAAAAAGGAAATCTTTATAAAGTGAATAAAGTAAATCGAATATGGTATTCGAAGTTAGTTAATCGAATATGGTATTCGAAGTTAGTTAATCGAATATGGTATTCGAAGAAGTTAATCGAATATGGTATTCGAAGAAGTTAATCGAATATGGTATTCGAAGTTAGTTAATCGAATATGGTATTCGAAGTTAGTTAATCGAATATGGTATTCGAAGAAGTTAATCGAATATGGTATTCGAAGTTAGTTAATCGAATATAGACATTCGAAAGGAGAAATCGAATATGGTATTCGAAGAAGTTAATCGAATATGGTATTCGAAGTTAGTTAATCGAATATAGACATTCGAAAGGAGAAATCGAATATGGTATTCGAAGAAGTTAATCGAATATGGTATTCGAAGTTAGTTAATCGAATATAGACATTCGAAAGGAGAAATCGAATATGGTATTCGAAGTTAGTTAATCGAATATGGTATTCGAAGTTATTTAATCAAATATGGTATTCGAAGAAGTTAATCGAATATGGTATTCGAAGTTAGTTAATCGAATATAGTATTCGAAGTTAGTTAATCGAATATAGTATTCGAAAGTTAGTTAATCGAACAAGTTATTCGAAAGGGGTTAGTCGAGTCGTGTTAGTCAAATAGAGTTAACCAGTTAGAGTTAATCAAATAGAGTTAACTAGTTAGAGTTAATCAGTTAGAGTTAACCAGTTAGAGTTAATCAGTTAGAGTTAACCAGTGGAGTTAATTAGTTAGAGTTAATCGGTTAGAGTTAAAACGAACTAGAGTTAATCAAATATAGTTATTTGAGACAGAGTTAGTCAAACATAGTATTCAGGGTAAGTTGCCATCGTGTACGACTGCTAGCGAAATTCGCAGGGCTGTAAATAGCCTAAGGCAGTCAGATGTTTCCTGAGGGAATCAGGCATAACCATTGTGATCGCTGCGATCTAGAGTCAAGCGAATGGAGTTAAATAAAGTTGTCGAATAATAGTTGTTCGAATGGAGTTAAATAGAGTTGTCGAATAATAGTTGTTCGAATGGAGTTAAATAGAATTGTCGAATAATAGTTGTTCGAATGGAGTTAAATAGAGTTAGTTGAATATAGTTTATTCGAATAGAGTTGAATAGAGTTAATCGAATAGTAGTTATTCGAATAGAGTTAAATGGAGTTAAATCGAATATTAGTTATTCGATATGAGTAATCAAGTTAAGATAATCAAGTTAAGATAATCGAGTTAAGTTAGCAAGTTAAGTTATCAAGTCAAGATGATTGAGTCAAGTGATTTAGTTAAGATAATCGAGTTAAGATAATCGAGTTAAGTTAGCAAGTTAAGTTATCAAGTCAAGATGATCGAGTTAAGTAAATAAGTTCAGTTTGTCGAGTTAAAATTAATCGATGTTAGTTTCATCGAAAGAAGTATCGATGTTAGTTTCATCGAAAGAAGTATCGATGTTAGTTTCATCGAAAGGAGTAATCGATGTTAGTTTCATCGAAAGGAGTTATCGATGTTAGTTTCATCGAAGAGAGTTATCGATTTTAGTTTAATCGAAGTGAGATTTTCAAATATGAGATATTTGAAAAGGAAGAGTTATCGAATATTAGTTATTCGAAGAGAGATTATCGAATATCGTTTATTCGAGAAGAAGTTAATCGAATATCGTTTATTCGAGAAGAAGTTAATCGAATATAGGTTATTCGAAGAAGAGTTAATCAAATAGAGATTTCTCGAAGAGAGTTAATCGGCAAATTCGATTATATCGAATTCGGGAAAGTACTTATACTTTCCAGTGTTTAAACAGAGATTTATTTATTTATAAATAAATAAGTGTTAGGTTAATTATTCACTAATAAGAATAGAAGTTATAATTAAAGTTAGATAATTCGAAAGTAGGGATTATAACGTTATCGTTATAACCAATGTTTTAAATATAGAAATGGATTAGTAAAATTGAATCCGAGAAAGGCGTAAAGAAGTTGTTAAAGATTTAAAAGATAAACTTTGACCATTTCGAAGTTATAACGTTGTTCAGTCAAGGTCTGAGAGGTAATTATACCCCAACTTGAGTGACTTCCTTCTTGACTAAGAAATGGTAAGGTTTGATCGTAAAGGAGTTTTGGAAATGTTTTCCAAACGAGAATCAGAAATGTTTTCTGATAAAAGAAAATAAGAATTTAGAATATAGGGAAACAGGAGATAAGTAGATAAATGAACTAAAGAGATTATGTTAAATGATGTTTGTTCGATATAATTTCCATTTGGAAATAATATCGTTGTTTGCACACTTGTTTTTCTTTGATAGTTAACTCACCGACTATCGAAGTTTTGACCATTTTAACGTTGTTAATATGGAGAGACCGGTTGGATTATTATTCATAGAACCACTCTGTATTGGCATAAGCGTCGCGAATCATATATGCCAAAGATAATTGAAGACGGAGTAAAATGCAAGGGCTATCCTGTTTACAGAATAGTGCCTTCGGTTTGTCCAGTCCCAGGACAACTCGTATGGACGAAGGTCTGACAGATTATATCCAATGGATCGCGTAAGTTGATCTGTTCAAACGTATTCACGTTTGGTGGTGGAGGAATTCGTTTCTCTTAGCTGTATACCCGTGTTATTTTTGGATAAGTCAATTTGTGATTTGGCGGGTATGACGATATGACATTTCTAAGTGAATGAAGATGGATGTCTGACATAGTATTTCCAGAAAGGTCACGTACATTGATTTCTTCAACCGTACCAAGAGTGGAAGCGGAGAAGGAAACTTCTTTTAGCTGACACGTAATGTATTGTTGTAGACGTCAATTAGTGATTTTCGATGGATCTGACAATGTGGCATTCGAAGTGAATCTGATGTGATGATAAAGTGTAGCTTCTAGCCTCATCAACCGGTAAATGACAGAAATCGGGCAGGTAGCATGGCTAAGTCGGTCGCACCGAAGTAGGGTGTATAACCACCTATCTAGTGAATATTCATTTGCTTCTTTAAATCTATCAATGTTGTCCCATATATATACGGGAACGGTTGCTGATCCCAACCGTTGGTGATGTACATTCGATACACTCAAGCGAAATGAGTGGTCGGTCATGTGTGGCTGAGTTGCAAGATGTTCTTGTTGAACTCCAGTGTATCGTTCCTAGAGTACACTGATCGGAAGGTGATTCCATACCTTGTCATAGTTGGAAATCCATTATCCAGTACGTGCTTGCGATTTTGATTGTATACTATATATGTAGAACGTGAGATGAAAGCGTTTCTGCTAGTTGATATCTATTTGTACATAGACATTATATTAATATCAAAAGGTTTTTGATATAAAGATATTTTGGATTCTCATAAGGAAAAACCCGTTCCGTTATGCGGCGTGGTCTTTTGAGATATCGTTTACTTGTTCATATACCTGTTTTAAACTGTTTTACTCACACCAGTCCCATGACTGACCCGGAGTTTATTTGTTGTTTTCCCTAAACTCTTGGGTGCCTAAATTTGTACGGGCAGTCAAGTAGTCGGGTTTTACAGATATACTGGAAGAGCGTGGAGCAGGAGGCTTCAAGATCATATAGCTATAGTTATTTCCGCTGTGTTGTAAGTGCTGTACTCTGATAAGTGCTATTGTATACATAACTGTTATATTTCAAAGTTATGTTATCTATTATATGTTATTCGTTCCGCTGTGAGGTTCGTGTTACTCTGATGTTATGTTCTTCTTCTATTCTAAGTTTCTATCTTATCTATTCTCACCTTCTAATTTCTTTCAATAATTACCGGGATTTTTCGATGTTTTGGTTATCGACGTCGAGCTTACGTCGATAACCAAAGTCGCTCAAAATCTGGGTCGTTACAGTTGGTATCAGAGCTTAAGTTAAGAATTACCTTGGCTCTGTGGCGTGACTCGGTAGAGATAGGGTTAGTAATACCCTAGATTGAGTTTGAGTGTATATATACGAGTGCGTATTTGTATTTGATATAAAAATGGTTTTATATTGTGGGGATTCATTGGCTGAGTTGTTTATGAGTTCTGGTCGATCAGTTTGATCCACTGTATCGGTAGGAGTAAATAAACACTTGAATACGATGGACCGACACAGTATGGATACGTGATATATTATCATATATAGGATAAATTTGTTGCTATTATAATCGAGTAAGATTATAACATGTGAAATGGTTATATGTAACCAATCAGAATTCATATAAGTAAAGTATATGAAATAAGATGAATTGAATTTAAATCAGATTTGGAATTAAAATAAGGAAATTTTAAGTTCCTGGGAGATTTTGAGATGTTTTCAAAATGGATGTATTTAGTAAGGGTTTTGAAATGATATAGTATTGAAATCACTTGGGTCGCTGGAAAGTAATTCCGATGATGACTGCGCAGTATCATCGGTGTGATTTTCGAGTTCTAAGTGGTGGATTACTACCAAAGATTTTGATTTGAATTGTTTTGAGAAAACAAGTTGTTTAGAAAATTCAATGGTTTTGAATTGGCAGTATGATTTCAAATTGATTTGAAATTTAACCGGGAATTTAATTTCTAGAAATTAAAATTTAACTTGTGAAGTTAATTCGAATGGGATGGTAAAAGTAAATAATAACCCAGAATTTAACTTGAGATGGTATAAATGACTAAATAAATTGAAATTTAACTTGAACTGAGTTAAATAAAATTGAATTGGATTAGAGACAATCTAGAATGGAACCAAATTGATAAGTCAATAATTTGGAATTTGATATTGGACTTCGAATGAAATTCGGTTTGGATATGAGGATATGAACTGATTGGAATTTGATTGAGATAACACTGGTATATGCTGTGTTGATAGCATATGGAAGTGATAGAGTTGATATGCCCGACAAAAAGGTACCAGTTTATATTATATATGGATATGAGATTTATGAGCCGAATTGGCAAGCCGTTTGGCGTTTCGATTTTCTTTTGGGTTGAAGAAGGCCCAGAGAGGCGAGTTGGAGTTTGAGCTATTGACCAGTACAAAGGAGGTGCTGGCGAAATTTTCCGGAAAATTTAAAGTGTTAGAAAATTTTCAGAATTTTTGAAAATTTTAGTTAATCGGAATGAATAATTATTTTAGTCAATATTAATTGGTTTAGTTAAAATCAGAAATAATGGGTAAACAAATCTTAGGAATTCCAATAGATAGGGTCGTCCTATAACTTAGCAATTTCGAGGACGAAATTATTTTAAGTGGGGAAGAATGTAATGACCCGCATTTTTAGAGATATATAATTAATTTATTTAATTATATAATTGGTGATTTAGAAAAGTTAATGATCGTTCAATTAAACAATATTGAATATTTAATTAATTAATTATAATATAATAATATATTTTAATGTCGAAATAGTCGGAAATAGTGAAATTCACAATATCATGTGAATTGAATAGCATACGAGATTTTGTGGAGTTTCGATTCGAAATATAATAACGAATATATTCAATCGACGACGGTTTGAACGTATAATTATAATATAATTATAATAGAGCTTGAAATGGCGCTGCAGTTCGTAAATTGGCGATTCGAACTTCAACTGAATGTACAGGATTCATTTTAAGCCGGATTTCTGTGAAACAAGAAAACGTGTGGAGCTGGTGGAGTATGTCTTTCTAGCGGAAGAGAAAAATCGGGATTTCGTCGTGTAGATTTTGATGTATGTCCAAATCAAATTTCAGGAAAGTCGCTATAGAATCGTTTATCGACCGTAACTGTTTATTTGATATAACTAGAGATCGGGTTTGAATTTAGACAAGGTTCTTTTGAGAAACAGTAATAAAATAATTTTTAGAATTTTACTGTAATTTTTAATTAATTAAATAAGCAACTTTTTATTTGGAGTATTTCGCACCCTGAAATCAACATTTTGAAGTTTCAAAATATGAGTTAAACTACAGGTATTATTATATTTTTGGGATCTAAATACATTGCTGATCACAAAGGTATTTTTAATTCTGTCGATAGCAGCCTGTACGTCAACAAAGCTTTTTATAACGAGTAATGAGATCGTTTAAAACTACATATTGCATCCCATTCCTTCATGTGTAAGAGAGCGTTGCTATCACATATGATTTCGCCATTTCTATGTATACATTCCTCCACGTAAAAACAACACCTACCAAGTAAACACCAGTGTGGTTTAAAATCAGTACACGTCCTTCCCTTTCAACATCCTTCTGCCGTGAAAACGTGGATTCATTTAAAACCATAAGTAACAAATTACTTAGCACCCAAGGACTTATAATACTATAAATATACAACCGCAAAGGTGGGGGATCCATCTCCTTTTCGTTTCAGTTTTCTCAGCAACCAAAACCACATTTTTCGCAAGTTCAAAAATGAAGATAAAATCCAAAAGAAATCTATAAATACATATATATATATATTTATGTGATAGTTACAAGGTTCCCTTCGATCTGATGTAGCCTTTCAGTGGTTCGGCGTCATTTGGGTTCGCTGATTTTTCTACAGCGAGGTGGTTTACATCCTAAGGTGCTTCGATTTGGGGATAAACTGAAAACTAGGATCGTATATGAGATGTTGGGGTTGAATAGCAAGGAGTGGTGGAGATTTGTGGCTTTCGGTGACAGTTGGGGTCCCGCGTCTTACTGGAATGCTGTCAGAAGCAGTTCGACGGGGATGGAAATCAGGTATCAAACTGGAAATGAATGGGATGGAGATGAGGAAGATCGAACGAGATGAATTACCTTAATTTCGGTTTGAAGTTCGGTGTAAAGTTTGATGTGGTACTTTGGAAATGGGAACCGATTTATGGGTATGGAGGAAGGAATCGGGTCTGTACATTTGGGGAAGACGGGTTGTTTGGTCAACGGGCCTGGGTTTTGTAGGATTGAAGTGGGCCGAGGTAATTAGTTAAAGCCCAAACAGAAAATAAAATCCTTGTTTAATTTTTATTTAAATAGTGTTAACTTTGAAATTTTATAACTTGTCCATTCGTAATCGAAACTCAGCGAAACAAGATCCGACAGGATCGTATGGACGGGAGCAACGAAATGGAGATGACTGGGAGTGAATCCGAGCTCGTTACAATTTATGGCGAAATAAATTGTTCGTCGAAATCAAATAACGCAAACCGTTATTCAACGGTTAACGCGCCAATGTGAGTAAATCTCACTAACTCTGAACAGTTTATAATTTCATGTTGTATTTTTAGAACTGTTAGATATTGGTTGATTGACTGTATGTACTGTTTGATTCAACTGCTAGTCAGTTAGTTAAATTTCTATATTGATTCTGTTTAACAGAATATATCATATGGAACTGAAAGTGATGTTATCTATACTGTCTAACATCTGTGATGCAGGGAAACAGGTTGGAGGAATCCAACTGGATTCCTCAACAGTTATTTTACTGTGATTTATATAGTGTGATATATGATGTGATATATAATATGTTGGCGATTATATGTGTTTGAACGATATTGAACATCGTGATTTGATATGATTGAATACCATAACATACGGGATGTTGATAAGGAGATTTTCAAAGTGATATTGAAAACAGAGATATTTATAAATTGAAATATTTATAAATAAGGAATATTTATAAATGGGAATATTTATAAATAGGAGGTATTTTAAAAAGGAAATAAATTCAAAACATTTTCTTTTGAATGGAAAGGCCTGTGTGGCGGGTTTGGGGATTTTCCCGATACTCCCGATACAAAGGAGGTTATGGCGAATTTTCCCGGAAAGTTAAGGAGTTAGAATATTTTTAAGAATAAATGTGAAAAGGAAATATTTGCAAACCATTTGCAAATAGAATAAAATAGAGAAAAGAAATATTTGTAAACCATTTACAAATAGAATTGAAAGGGGAATATTTAGAAAATAAATAGAGTTAATAAAAAGGGGAATATTTAGAAAATAAATAGAGTTAATAAAAAGGGAATTGGTTTATAAAGGAAACATTATAAAAAGGAAATCATTTTTAAAGTGTAGAACCGTTATTTAAAAGTAAATCTTTTCAAATGGATAAAACGTTGTTAAAAAGGAAATCTTTATAAAGTGAATAAAGTAAATCGAATATGGTATTCGAAGTTAGTTAATCGAATATGGTATTCGAAGTTAGTTAATCGAATATGGTATTCGAAGAAGTTAATCGAATATGGTATTCGAAGAAGTTAATCGAATATGGTATTCGAAGTTAGTTAATCGAATATGGTATTCGAAGTTAGTTAATCGAATATGGTATTCGAAGAAGTTAATCGAATATGGTATTCGAAGTTAGTTAATCGAATATAGACATTCGAAAGGAGAAATCGAATATGGTATTCGAAGAAGTTAATCGAATATGGTATTCGAAGTTAGTTAATCAAATATAGACATTCGAAAGGAGAAATCGAATATGGTATTCGAAGAAGTTAATCGAATATGGTATTCGAAGTTAGTTAATCGAATATAGACATTCGAAAGGAGAAATCGAATATGGTATTCGAAGTTAGTTAATCGAATATGGTATTCGAAGTTAGTTAATCGAATATGGTATTCGAAGAAGTTAATCGAATATGGTATTCGAAGTTAGTTAATCGAATATGGTATTCGAAGTTAGTTAATCGAATATAGTATTCGAAAGTTAGTTAATCGAACAAGTTATTCGAAAGGGGTTAGTCGAGTCGTGTTAGTCGAATAGAGTTAACCAGTTAGAGTTAATCAAATAGAGTTAACCAGTTAGAGTTAATCAGTTAGAGTTAACCAGTTAGAGTTAATCAGTTAGAGTTAACCAGTGGAGTTAATTAGTTAGAGTTAATCGGTTAGAGTTAAAACGAACTAGAGTTAATCAAATATAGTTATTTGAGACAGAGTTAGTCAAACATAGTATTCAGGGTAAGTTGCCATCGTGTACGACTGCTAGCGAAATTCGCAGGGCTGTAAATAGCCTAAGGCAGTCGGATGTTTCCTGAGGGAATCAGGCATAACCATTGTGATCGCTGCGATCTAGAGTCAAGCGAATGGAGTTAAATAAAGTTGTCGAATAATAGTTGTTCGAATGGAGTTAAATAGAGTTGTCGAATAATAGTTGTTCGAATGGAGTTAAATAGAGTTGTCGAATAATAGTTGTTCGAATGGAGTTAAATAGAGTTAGTCGAATATAGTTTATTCGAATAGAGTTGAATAGAGTTAATCGAATAGTAGTTATTCGAATAGAGTTAAATGGAGTTAAATCGAATATTATTTATTCGATATGAGTAATCAAGTTAAGATAATCAAGTTAAGATAATCGAGTTAAGTTAGCAAGTTAAGTTATCAAGTCAAGATGATTGAGTCAAGTGATTTAGTTAAGATAATCGAGTTAAGATAATCGAGTTAAGTTAGCAAGTTAAGTTATCAAGTCAAGATGATCGAGTTAAGTAAATAAGTTCAGTTTGTCGAGTTAAAATTAATCGATGTTAGTTTCATCGAAAGAAGTATCGATGTTAGTTTCATCGAAAGAAGTATCGATGTTAGTTTCATCGAAAGGAGTAATCGATGTTAGTTTCATCGAAAGGAGTTATCGATGTTAGTTTCATCGAAGAGAGTTATCGATTTTAGTTTAATCGAAGTGAGATTTTCAAATATGAGATATTTGAAAAGGAAGAGTTATCGAATATTAGTTATTCGAAGAGAGATTATCGAATATCGTTTATTCGAGAAGAAGTTAATCGAATATCGTTTATTCGAGAAGAAGTTAATCGAATATAGGTTATTCGAAGAAGAGTTAATCAAATAGAGATTTCTCGAAGAGAGTTAATCGGCAAATTCGATTATATCGAATTCGGGAAAGTACTTATACTTTCCAGTGTTTAAATAGATATTTATTTATTTATAAATAAATAAGTGTTAGGTTAATTATTCACTAATAAGAATAGAAGTTATAATTAAAGTTAGATAATTCGAAAGTAGGGATTATAACGTTATCGTTATAACCAATGTTTTAAATATAGAAATGGATTAGTAAAATTGAATCCGAGAAAGGCGTAAAGAAGTTGTTAAAGATTTAAAAGATAAACTTTGACCATTTCGAAGTTATAACGTTGTTCAGTCAAGGTCTGAGAGGTAATTATACCCCAACTTGAGTGACTTCCTTCTTGACTAAGAAATGGTAAGGTTTGATCGTAAAGGAGTTTTGGAAATGTTTTCCAAACGAGAATCAGAAATGTTTTCTGATAAAAGAAAATAAGAATTTAGAATATAGGGAAACATGAGATAAGTAGATAAATGAACTAAAGAGATTATGTTAAATGATGTTTGTTCGATATAATTTCCATTTGGAAATAATATCGTTGTTTGCACACTTGTTTTTCTTTGATAGTTAACTCACCGACTATCGAAGTTTTGACCATTTTAACGTTGTTAATATGGAGAGACCGGTTGGATTATTATCCATAGAACCACTCTGTATTGGCATAAGCGCCGCGAATCATATATGCCAAAGATAATTGAAGACGGAGTAAAATGCAAGGGCTATCCTGTTTACAGAATAGTGCCTTCGGTTTGTCCAGTCCCAGGACAACTCGTATGGACGAAGGTCTGACAGAGTATATTCAATGGATCGCGTAAGTTGATCTGTTCAAACGTATTCACGTTTGGTGGTGGAGGAATTCGTTTCTCTTAGCTGTATACCCGTGTTATTTTTGGATAAGTCAATTTGTGATTTGGCGGGTATGACGATATGACATTTCTAAGTGAATGAAGATGGATGTCTGACATAGTATTTCCAGAAAGGTCACGTACATTGATTTCTTCAACCGTACCAAGAGTGGAAGCGGAGAAGGAAACTTCTTTTATCTGACACGTAATGTATTGTTGTAGACGTCAATTAGTGATTTTCGATGGATCTGACAATGTGGCATTCGAAGTGAATCTGATGTGATGATAAAGCGTAGCTTCTAGCCTCATCAACCGGTAAATGACAGAAATCGGGCAGGCAGCATGGCTAAGTCGGTCGCACCGAAGTAGGGTGTATAATCACCTATCTAGTGAATATTCATTTGCTTCTTTAAATCTATCAATGTTGTCCCATATATATATACGGGAACGGTTGCTGATCCCAACCGTTGGTGATGTACATTCGATACACTCAAGCGAAATGAGTGGTCGGTCATGTGTGGCTGAGTTGCAAGATGTTCTTGTTGAACTCCAGTGTATCGTTCCTAGAGTACACTGATCGGAAGGTGATTCAATACCTTGTCATAGTTGGAAATCCATTATCCAGTACGTGCTTGCGATTTTGATTGTATACTATATATGTAGAACGTGAGATGAAAGCGTTTCTGCTAGTTGATTTCTATTTGTACATAGACATTATATTAATATCAAAAGGTTTTTGATATAAAGATATTTTGGATTCTCATAAGGGAAAAACCCGTTCCGTTATGTGGCGTGGTCTTATGAGGTATCGTTTACTTGTTCATATACCTGTTTTAAACTGTTTTACTCACACCAGTCCCATGACTGACCCGGAGTTTATTTGTTGTTTTCCCTAAACTCTTGGGTGCCTAAATTTGTACGGGCAGTCAAGTAGTCGGGTTTTACAGATATACTGGAAGAGCGTGGAGCAGGAGGCTTCAAGATCATATAGCTATAGTTATTTCCGCTGTGTTGTAAGTGCTGTACTCTGATAAGTGCTATTGTATACATAACTGTTATATTTCAAAGTTATGTTATCTATTATATGTTATTCGTTCCGCTGTGAGGTTCGTGTTACTCTGATGTTATGTTCTTCTTCTTCTTCTATTCTAAGTTTCTATCTTATCTATTCTCACCTTCTAATTTCTTTCATTAATTACCGCGATTTTTCGATGTTTTGGTTATCGACGTCGAGCTTACGTCGATAACCAAAGTCGCTCAAAATCCGGGTCGTTACAGTTTGCCTAGAACTAAGAAAGGCAATGATAGTATTTGGGTCATAGTTGATCGTTTCACGAAGAGCGCCCATTTTATTCCAGTGAAATCAAATAGAATAGCTTAGAGTCTAGATCAGATATATTATAGAGAGAATGTCAGACTACATGGAGTCCCCAGCAGAATTATTAGTGATCGCGATCCTATCTTTGCTAGTAAGTTCTGGAAAGCATTCCAATCTGAATTAGGAACTAAGATCAATCTTAGCACCGCATATCATCCTCAAACAGACGGCCACTCTGAGAGGGTGAATCATATATTGGAAGATTTATTGCCGGCTTGTATTCTTGATTTTGGAGGATCTTGGGAAGATCACATACATTTGGTTGAGTTTTCATATAATAATAGCTATCAGATAAGTTTGAAAATGTCATCGTTTGAAGCATTGTATGGTAGGCCATGTAGATCTCCTGCATGTTGGACAGAGTCTGGGAATCGATTAGTGCTGGATTCAGATATGATCCGAGAAGCTTCAGATAAAGCGTATTTCATTAAGAAGCGATTACAAGCAGCACAGAGTCGACATAAGATTTATGCAGATTCTAGAAGAAGAGATTTGGCATTTTCTGTTGGTGATCACGTGTACTTGAAAATTTCTCCAATGAGAGGAGTAATTCGATTAGGGAAGATGGGAAGTTGGCACCTAGATATATCGGCCCATTTCCTATACTCGAGAGGATTGGAACTCTAAGTTATAGAGTTCGGTTGCCTGATTGGTTGTCCTGTGTTCATGATGTGTTTCACATTTCCCAGCTTTGCAAGCATGTTCATGATCCCGATTTGATTGTAGAAGAAGCATCGCAACAAGATTTGGATATGACTCCGAGTTTAGTTGTGCAAAGAGAGCTAATGAAGATTATTGGCAGGGAAACCAGATTTTTAAGGAACAAGAAGTTGCATTTAGTCAAAGTGCGATGGAGCGGAGATCCTAGAGACTGCACATGGGAAACAGAAGATAGCATTAAACAGGCTTATCCCAAGTGAAATGGACTCGAAACCATTTCCATTGAGTTCAAAATGTTGTTTGCGTGTTTGAAAACTATAAACATCGATACCTATAAAGTTGGGTGAAATTTGGTCTTTTTCTTTGTTTGTATGACCAAAATATCACTTTTTACATATGAACGAATTTCGACTCGAAACTACTTCCATTGAGTTCAAAACGTCGTTTAGGTGGTCGAAAACTATAAGGATCGATATGTTTGGAGTTTGTAAAAATTGGGACTTTGGTTAGGGCTTGGTTAGACAACTTAGCCACTTCACTTAAGTGCCCCAAATCAGCCCTTCTCCCTCATTCACTTCCACACTTAGAAAAAAAATTAGAAAAATTGAGAGTGGAAAGGGAAATTAAAATTCCTAAGCTAGGGATTGCAATTAGTAGTTCAAGTTAAAGGGGAAATCGAAGAGGAAAACTTGGTAAGCCTCCTCTTCATCTTCTCCATCTTCTCTAGCTTATCTTCTCTTTAATTTTTGATGATTCCTATGACCTAACTCTTAGGAAATCTATTTATATGTGCTTAGATTGGAGATTTGCATGCAATATTGGAAGAGAGGTTGATTTTGCTTGCTATTGGATCTATTCCTTGCATGTAATCAAGAAAAGGTTAGAACTTCCATCTCAAATGATTAAAAGTGAGATTTTGTATCATAATATTTGTTGTGAGAAACAAAAAGGGTAGTATTAGTTAAATATGTAGTAGTTGATTAAGTTTGGATTAATGAAATGACTATTGATTGATCATATGAGATTAACATGAGGATAAATGTTAAGTATTGCAATAAAAATCGTTTTTATTTGATATAGGTGAGTTATTCATGAACTCACATCTACGCCACAAGCTATTGGCTTGTAAAAGAGTAACTTAATGTTCAATTGGTTTCGCATATGCTAGTGTATTGGGTAGGCTAGTGTAACTTAGTCGATTTCATTTATTCATGTTTTATTGAATTAGAAGATTATGGGTTGGAGTGCTTATATGATCCATTTATATGCTATGAGTTGATTTGGTGATATTGTGAAGCTACATTTCCGCTCTGACAAAGTTATAAGTTTTCACTAGTCGCTTGAATCGTATTTGATTGCTTTGATTAGAAAATTTGCCCGTTTTGAATTTTATAATAAAAAATCATTGCAAATCTCTTGTATGAATGTTTGTGCATGTGAGTTTGGTGTTATGAGCTACCCCGATGAGTTTTAGAAGCCTCATTTCCATGTACATAACATCATAGGCCTTCGGGCATGAGTTGACATCACTTAGAGCTTGTTATCTAGGCAAATTGTGATTTGGTTCAGGATTCAGACATCTAAATATTTTGGGTCAGACGTCTGACCAGCTTAAAATAATTATGAAACAAGCAGAGCAATTCAGATGTTTGAAAATTTTAATTCTGATGTCTGAATTTTAATTCAGACATCTGACCAAAAAATCCAGACGTCTAAAATAGCTCAAAATTGAACTAAATCCTTGCTGTTTCAAGGAAATGCTAATTCAGTCGTCTAAATTTTTAATTCTGACGTCTGAATCCTGTTTTTGGACTGTTGACCGTTGGGGACCACAACCAACATATTAAATCCATTCAGGCTTTTTCTCGGTCGAGTTTCGGCCCATTTCTACTTCGTTTGTGACCTGTCAGTTTCACTAATTCGCAGATTCCAGCACTCGAGTTTTATTCGAAATCGTTTGATAAATCATTTCAACTTATTTTAAGTAATTTAAAATGTGTGCAAACCGATTTTTGCTTGGTTTGTGAAATAAAAACGGTTAAGTATGAATTGGCATGAACACGTAAAAAATGAATATAGGTATGTTATGACTTGAGTATTTAATTCGATGACCGAATTAAATTCTCGATTAAACAATTCTACCTAAGGTAATGAATGATTAAGGCCAATGATTTAACCGGGGAAAGAATTTGTTTTGAAACTTTATATGAGAATTATTTAAAAAGACCAAGTTAAATCTCATTTCAAATAATTGATACGACGATTAAAAGTCGAAGATATTGAAGATGGTGCAAGTCCGACAATCTTTACATCGAATGGATTGCTACTGATGCCCTTGATTGGAGTTACTGCCTTGAAGGGGCTACAGTGGTAGTTGTCCGGACGTACTTTTTGAATATTTGGATATGGGAGGGCCTCTCTTCTGTATTGGACATATGGAATGAGGAATAAGGTGCTTTCGGTTTGTTTCAGACCCAGAACAGACGTATGAATAGATTGTATGTTTGCCATTGTAATGTGCGCTATGTTGTTGATCTCTTCTAAATATATATCTGTTTGGTGGCGGAGAATTTATTCTCTTACTTAACACCTTTTTCTGAGACGTAAGAGCTTAGAGGTTATATATTAGTGGAAATCAATGAATGGTATGGATTGACAGTGTAGCATGCCAAGATGCAAGTGATCAAGGTTTTTGTTGAAAAGCAAAGTCTTGTGGATGATGACCAAACAAAGCTTTAACTAGCATAGCTTTGTGTATAGCGTTAACTCGCGAGTCTCACACCCCAGTATGAGTCTATAACGGGATTAGGGACAGCAGAGAGTGCATGCATTTCTTTCTAGCTAGAAGTTGTGTCATGGTATGGGGCCCAGACATTTTTACTTATGTGGTTGATGGATTGCGAGGTGCCTTGGATATCGAGCTGACTAAAAGGCTTAGTGATAGGTCCTATAGGACCGAGAAACGTATTGTTCAGGAATAACCAATCCCCAAAGTAAGAGAGGACCGACCCTGCAAGTTCCAAGGGTTGCCCATAGGTGTGATCCTGTGTCATCTTGCTAGAGGTGATCCGAATCGGTAAGGAGACATCCCATGCCTTGACTCAAGATGGAAATCCAATTTCCAATACGACATCGTGTGGTTTTAGTTGTAAACCTATATAGCGACATAGTAGGATGGGATACTATGCCGTCTAGGATTGATAAATTTATTTTGAAAGTGTTTTAAACCGTCTAGACACGAACAAGCATATGAAATGATTTTTGTTTTATGCGTATAAAGCATATTTGGCCATTATAAGGTAAAACTCAATCCTCTGGTTTGTGTTTGCATTGTGTGATGGGCCCTGAGTCTTTTAACGACTTCATTTTTCTAAAAGTCATTACATTATTTGTTTGATTTACTTTATTTTATGCACCAGCAATCCAATGGAGTAAACTCGTTCCGTGACATATGGCATGGTCCTGTGATTTGCCTCATTCTTAAATAAGTTAAGTAACTGTAGAATTTCTCATACTAGTCCCGTGACTGACTCGTAGTTTGTTTTTCCCTTGCAAACTCGGGTGTCCATATTTTTTACACGGGTAGCCTTGTAAGCAGGTTATTGGCTTTCTTTTGGATATGCACCATAGCATTGGGTGCTTTTTGGCTAAAGATGAAGACTTGACTTTTTATCATTTCTTTTGAACTCTTAAGCACTATCTTATGCATGTTTGTGTTTGATTCTGCTGTAGACTTATTATCTACTTGATGAAACTTGTTATGTACTAAGTAGGATCCTGTATCTGTGTAACTCTGATGATGATTATGATTTCGTTGTTATGATGATGTAAATTATTCTCCAACTTTATGTATTATGCTATGTTCTGTATTCTGCTGATGTGATTAATATGTTATTTTCCAAGGACCTACCTTGCCACCGTAGCGGGGTTTTGGTTCGCGTCATACCTTGTTTCATTTATCTTGAGTTGCCTGAATGCATAAATTATTACTTGACCATGCTGCATTAGCGCAGCCCCTAAACCTGATCCACTTGCATATGTGCACACAACCAAGCCTTCATTCCCTTCTGGAACCTATAGAATACGTGCTTCAACCAGTGCCTTCTTCAATTGCTAAAAATCCTCTTCACATTTTTCTATCCAAACATTAGGTTGTTCCTTCGTAGTTAGTTTGGTTAAGGGTATGCCATTCTTGCAAAATCTTTTATAAATCTTCTATAGTAGCCTGCCATCCCCAAAATAACCTTACTTCTGTCACATTCCTTGGCCTCCTCCATGATTGAACATCCATCCCTTTATTTGGGTCCACTGCAGTGCCTTATGCTGAAATTATGTGACCTAAAAATTTAACTTCATCTTCCAAAATGTACACTTTGCAAACTTTTCCTTCAAATCATGTTCTCTCAGCCTTAATAAAGCTAAATGCAAATGGCTTTCATGCTCTTTTTCTATCTTGGAATAAATTAATATGTCATTAACGAATATATACTAATACAAATTAATCTAAGAAATCTCTAAGTATCCTAGTCGTTAAATCTACGAAATAGGGTAGTGCATTTGTTAGGCCAAAAGCATAACCAAAAATTCATATAACCCATATCTTGTGTTAAATGCAGTGTATTTAATACTTTTTTCCTCAACCTTCATTTGATGAAATCTAGATGCTAAATTCAGTCTAGAAAACACCTTTGCCTCCACTGAGTAGATAAAAAAGATCATCTACCCTTGGTAGTGAGTATTTGTTTTTTTATTATAACTTTATTTAATTCTCTATAATCAATACACATCCTTAAAGTTCCATCTTGTTTCTTAACAAATACCACTGGAGCACCCAGCATGAACTACTAGGCCCAATGAATCCTTTTTGCTCCAATTCTTCTAACTGGCTTTATAATTCTACTAGCTCCTTGACCCTATTCTAGTATGTTTCTTAATAATTGGATTAGCACCAGGTATCAATCTGATTTGAAACTCAACTGGTAGGTTATGTGATATACCACTAACTCTCCTAACACATCAATATACTCATTGACTATAGGAATTTGCTTTGATTCCAAGTCCATTTCCTTCACACTCAAACTCCAAATACCCCCTAGACAATTATTTTTCTCTATTAAACATGTCACTGTTATGTTATTACCTCCTATAGTTTGCAGAGATATAGTGCAATTTTCCAAATTTAAAATAGCTTTAAATTTGTTCAACCAGTCAACCCCTAATATGATACCTATACCAACATATTTTAACACATTTAGATCTGACATAAATATTTTTCCACTTATGTTTAATTCTATACACGCACATTTCATCCTTGGCTTGTATGAACTCCCTATAGGACTCTATATAAACAAAGGCCTATCCACCATTACACATGTGAGTTCCAATTTCCTAGCTATATCATGGGATATAAAAGAGTGTGTGGTTCCTGTATCATAAATTACTGCTATGATTTGAGTTTTGATAAAAAGTATACCTTCCAATTGTCCAGTTTTCCCTATGTTGCCTTCTGCAACAACTTTTGCTTTCCCTTCCAATGCCTTTACCTTTCCTGGCTTCTTTGGTTTTGGGCAAATTTTCTTGATATGTCCCCTTTTCCCATAGTTTTAACAAATAAATGCAATTGTTGGGCACTTATTCTTCATGTGTCCTTCTGGTCCACACTTATAGCAAGTGATCCTTTTCTTGACTTCAGTGGTTGTTGCTCCTTCATTCTTCTTAACTTCTTTTCCAACATTTTTCTTGTCATAAGGATGAATCATATCTTTGCCTTTCTTGCTATTATAGTTCTTGAAATTCCTGAAATTTTCCCTTTCCTTATCATGCTACTCAAAAGAAAGAGTCAGATCTATCACTTGATCAAAAATTTTCTCCTTATAGGGTAGCATTGCCCTACCTTAACTAGCATTAAGTCCCGTTATATATCTGCCATTTTTAGATACATCATCTCTTATCAAGACTGTGCCATACTTGGAAAGCCTTTCAAATTTTTGTGTGTACTCAGTTACACACACGACACCTTGTTTAGACTTAATGAACTCCTCTAGCAGTAATTCCTTTGCTGATGGTGGTACAAATCTTGCCTCCAACATGTCTTTGAATTGATTCCATGTTATGTCTTGCTATAGCCTTCCTGCTACAATAACCTCCCACTAGTCTAATGCTGCTCCTTTTAGCCTTCTAGAGGATATTTTCCTCTTCTTCTGGTCATCCACTTGCACGTCAGTAAAAATCATCTCCAAGGTTCTAAGCCAAGTTTGTACTCCCATCACCCCTTTAGTGCCCTCAAAATCTTTGCCTCCTAGGTTTGAATATATCTTCAGCAGTTTTGGCAACTCTTTATGGGGATTTTATGGCCTTGGCCTAACCCCATCCCTTAAAGCTTTCACAAATTCTTGCATATTCAACATTGGTGGTGCACTTGTTGATCCTCTGCCTACCATGCTTATATAATTTATACTGTGTTAGTTCTAGTACTTTACTAATTTTATGAAGTTATTTTCCCATTTCTAAATATGTGTGTGTGTGTGTGTGTGTGTATATGCATTTTGGATTCTATTTGTGCTTAAATAGCCTATTTCCAACATACTGTTTTGATTAGCCATGATTTTATTTTAACATAGCTCTGATACCAAAACTGAAATGACCCATTTCTCATATATGTATTTACATAAACATATAGCTAAACTTTTGCAACAAAGTTTTTCTACTACTACCACTAGGAGTAACTTCCCTTAACATCCTTCATCTATTACCCATGATCGTGTGCACTAATATAAATAAATGTATTTCATCACCTATCTACATATATGAAGATATGTAGATGCTCCGAATTTCCAGAAAAGGCTATATAAAAGATGCCATTCTATTCAACATGACTATAGTAAATCAGAGTTATAAGCGGATTATTGTTACTAATAAAACCTAACACCGAAACAGGCTGACGGTGAAGGGTAACCATAGAGTAATCCGGAAGCAAAGACCTGATACAAGACAAGGCCGAAAGCATAAAGGAAGCGTTTAGAACAGCAAGCAACCGACACAATCATCAAAGAGGAGACCTTAGATCCGATGTAAAGAAAGAGTACTGGTAGGCTATTTCCGATACGATAGATAGCTAACGAGAGGACATTTCCGAAGGCAAGTCACCTTAAACTGGAAACAGATGAAGAAAAAAAAAAGCCTACCACCCGAGACCAAGAAGGGTGAAAGGGCTATCAACATTAACTTGCTTAATGCCGATACTAAAAGAGACGAAGCATCAAAAGAACAGGGATCCGAGATACAAGAAGAACCATCCGAAAGCCAGCTATCGGGACCAAAAAGCTTGATGATCAACAAGAGGCAATTTTAGCAGTCAATCAGTAAAGCACCGGAAGTATCCTTCCATAAGAACCGTAATCCACTCTGGAGGTCTACTGAAAGCAAGTCAAAGATTCTAAAGAGAAAGGCTATTCACACTAACTTGCTTAGTGTCGATAGCGAAAGGGGTGACAACTCCTGAAACTTAAGTATCCAAAGTATGAAGGAAAATATCATAAAGACCTAAAGACATGACCAGAAGCATATGACCGAAAGTTGAAAACCTTTGTCAAAGCTATCCATACTGATAGGCTTGGTATCGATACGAAAAAAAGAAACAATACCAAAGAAGCTCCTAATTAAGCCTGGGACTATCCTTCCGAGAGCCGAGACCGGCACCCTAAAAGCAATATTCCGTCAACGAGGCCAAAAGAGCGGTCGAGAGCAAAGTAACCAGAACCGAAAGGAAAAAGCGACCGACACATTGTTGTTGCATCCGGAAAAGGCTTCTACTGATCTAATGACAAAAGGGGTCTCGATTTGTCTATAAGTAAGGCCCTAGGGGTCTCATTTTGGGGGACTAATTCTCATTTCTCAATCTTGTGCTCTTTTCTTCTAGAGTATACCCTAATTTCTAAATCAATTTGGGGATTTTATTTGTAGACCCTTATGTATCCAAATCAATGAGCAATAAATAGTGGATTAACACTTAGCATATTTCTTATGAATTTTCTTAGCCGTTTCCTTTACAAAGTACCTTGTTCTTTCTACATGATAAAGGTTTTTTATAAGGTTTAAACCCTTCATCAAGATCATTACAAAACCCTTCCTACAAGCCATTTACCTTCCTATCTTGTGTTGTGCTAGGGAACCCTTATATTAAGGTAAATGTAGGTCCTTGAATCGCGTAAGCGTGATACTCACCCCTTAAGGGAAGAGTAACCAATCTTTCAGAATTTAGACCTTAATATCTAGGAAACGGTGAACTAACTCAAGATTGTAAGAATTAAATAACCCCATTTTCCCCTTAGGTCCACTTACGTAGACCTATCTCTGTTGTGAAGGAAAAATATCGTTAACATTTTGGTGCTAGAAGGAGGGCCTGAACCTCTGACCTTGTGGTTAACAACCACATAACTAAATGTGTTGTTCCATCTCAGATTGGACTAAACTTTGAAGAAGCAAGATTATGGGCAAAGGGCCACAACAAAAATCTTCTGGATCTCAAATGGCTATGTCAGGTACTACTGATCCAAGAGTGATGGAAGAACAAAGGTTGAGGATGGAAACCTTGCGGATAATCAAGTGGGAAAAGGAAGTGGAATGACATGATTCTGATTATTGGAACGACAACTCTTCCTACGTAGGACAAGCACCAATAATTACTCTAAGTGATTCTACGTCAAAAGAATATAGCCCCTTCTCTCATATAAGAAATGTTATCCATGAGCAAACCAAAGGAATGATATTCAAACAAGAAATAATGAAGGATTTTAACCATTTTGCCTTCAAGTGCACTAAAAGGATAGTACTCCTTCCTCAACATACTTGAAAAGGAGATGCAAGGATACGGATGAAGCAACAAGGTTAAGTAACAAAAGGGCTAAGTTCCAACGACAAGGAAAGGAATTTATACCAAAGCTTCCTGATGGGCACCACCTTACCACCTCAATGGAAAACATTTATTTCCTAACCAGATATAAACTCAATTATTAGTCATCAGCAAAGAAGAAGCCCAAGTACAAAAGGAAATGAGGAGGGCCTTGCTGTCACTATCATATGATGAATGGACATGAAACTAACCATTATAGAATTCTCGAAGGAATGATCATCAAGTTCCTCAATCAAGGCCAATTACAAGACCTTGCAAAAGGATCAAACTAAGTCCAATAAAAATCCTTAGGAAAAGGATTATCTACATAACCAAGCGTATGGAAATCCTCTCAGAACTCGAAATAACCCAAGGTGGGTCAAATTACAAATGGATAAAACCCTTGTCACTACCGAGCTGGCCAGGGAAAGGTACCCCTGGAGGGGGTGATATGTAAGCCTTTCTCCATGCCTAAATCAGAAAGGATCAGGTTAAAGCATCGAAAGCGTAAGCCTCCAATCCATGCCAGAAATGGTCGGGACTGAGCATCTAATTAGCATGCCCTGCCTCTGCTCGCAGAAGAGCACACCCTGCCTCTACTATGAACTAAGCACGTCCTACCTCTATTCGCAGAAGAGCACGTCCTACCTCTGCTTATGTCTTCATGATGGTAATTGTGATAGAGAGTACAAAAGAGGTAGCCAGAGTCTTCATGTTGCTCTCGTAGTCCTCCTCTCTTAGATTAAGGTAATCATCTCAATCTAATCATTATCGTTGATTATCTTTTGATTATAAGAGTGTTGATTCATGTTTATACTTGACAAGTTTCTGTTTGCTACAACAATTGTTTTCAGTACGATCTATTCATAATATCTTCTTGTTAAACCTAGACATTGAATTGACACTCCTGAGTGACGTTGGCCTTCTACTGCCTCATATTATTTGCAAGTCTGAAATTTCCCCTTATAAAAATGCTTACAGTTTGCATACAAAGAATTTTATTTGCTACAATAATCCATGATGATAGGAAATAAGTATGATTGCTTAGAAAATTGTCAATTCCAATCTCACAAACCAACACTAAGTTGCAGCAACATTATTTATGTTATTACTAAGCTTCAATTTTTAAGATGAGACTGAGAATAACATAGTGGCATTTTAGGTGATTTTAGTTAGACATATGCAGAGGAAAAATGAACATATATTCTCTATAACAGAAATTATGAGACACAATTCTGCGTTTCTGTCTTTGCTTTTCAATGTGTGAGCTACTTTGATGTTCGATCTATACATTAAGATCCAAATTATTATCTCCACTTCTACTATATGGGGAATAAAAATTCATCCATTTTTTTTTCCACAGTGGCCCAGTTACTCTATGATATATATCCATCTCCAATTTAGCTTAGCTGTAGTTATCAGCCATTACTATGAACTGTTTCTGATTTAACCGTGGTTGATTACCATTCAAATTCCATTACTACTATTGTTCTGTATAAACTAGTACACACAATTCGTTTTCTGTATGAACTATCGTATTGTTGTAATACGAATTTAACTTTGTAGACTTGGTTGTCTATCTACAACTTGTATAACTTTGGTAAAGTCTGTTTTCTCTTCCGCTACACCTAACTGAAGATTGTCAATTTCTAACTGTGTCTGATTCCATGACACAACTGCTGAAGCCTAGTACGTAAATATACATCATTTAGGTGGTTCTGTGCAGACATATCCCACCCGTATATAAGTAGCTGTAAACAAAAGATGGTTTCTCAGTCCAGTCAACACTACTTTTGGGTACCAACTCTCAATACATTGCTGTGCTAATGTTGCCTGCATTAATAATCTTCAATTGGGTAATTTGTTGTATACCCTCTGTTTCAACATTGTATCTTGTCAATATGATTACATCAACAAAATTTTCTTTTTAATTTACTAGCAGCAACATGCATAACATATTGTTCATTGTATCTTGTCATTGGGTATGATTATATTCATCAACTTTTGTAATTTTATTTGTCATCATTTAATGGCATCATGCTATATTTATCTATATACATTTGTGTGTAACAACTAAAAATAAAATGTATTATGCATTCCAACAGCAATCTATTTATTTATTGATCATTGTCTTGTTGACAGTAATTGAGTGTGGATTACAGTATGTGTTACATAAGAAAAGAAGATTAATAGCATCTTTTGTATGTGCGAGGTAACTAACAATCAGTCCTCTATATGTACCATCGTGGTTAATATTTATATCTGTTTATTTTTTCATTTTTAAGCTTAACATCACTAGTTTTTATTCAACGAGGTGCTAATTTTGTTTATATTTTGAAGCAAAAGGCCATCCAAATATGCCTGTGGAAATCCATTGAGTTCCATATATAATCTGGCAATAAAGTGCTATTAAACATCTCCCAACAATAAAAAAGCTTGACTTAAACGAAAAGGTAAGAGTACATGCTTATGAAAAGTAAACATGTTTAGCATTGAATTTATGTGGTTGTGTAGGTCAAACCAATAACAAGAAATATTTTGAATATTAGTGTCTTGACCTACAGATATTATTTGCAATTTACCCTTAGTAATTGCAACTAGGTTATCATGTTTTTTTGTTCTGTATAGAGCAGGCCTATCTGATACTGCTGCCCAAATCCAAGTGAGAAAAGGAGAAAGGAAGGAAGAAAATTAGAGGAATTTATGCCCTTTAACAGACTCGAACTTGGATGCCTCTGCTCAAAACACATAAATTAAACAAACCACCTTGCCCTTTAACATCTCAGCATGCATGATAGTTAAGGAATTTAATTTGCAGATTCCATGGAAACCTTGGTTTTTGTGTTTATTAGCTAGGTTCTAGTTGTGAGTCTACATCATCGAGAAGATGTTAGTGCTTTTTTCCCTTTTTTCTGGGTTTGGATGTATGAACAATGGATTTTCCTCTTGAGCAGCTCTTGTATCAAAATCTATCAACCATTTTATTGCTTTTGGAACTCTTGTAATATTACCGTGTATATGATTGGTAGTCTGTAGACCTCGCCGCCTTTCTTCTATCACTAACCTTGCTATGGAAAATACCCGGTAACTATTTAGCATGTTATTGACCGAGTCATCACCTTTAAACCACGTATTTAATTAGCAGTTTGTATTGTTACCACATATCACTATTTGCTATCTTGTTCAACAACTTGCGGGTAATGTAGATCTATATCACTACACCATATATGCTGATTAGGCTGTGTTTTTAGCCGTATCTAAAGCCATTGGACATGGTAAAAAGCCGTATCAAAAAGTGGCGTGTCTAATTATTAGATACGGCTACCAACCGTATCTCAATATATTATCATACGACTTTTAGCCGTATCTAAAGTCTAATAAGACACGGACTTTGACCGTGTCTAATTATATGTGTGTGTGCACGTATATATATATACCCATGTATATATATATATATATATATATATATATATATCATATATGTGTATATATAAAAAACAGAAACTGTATCACATATGTTTCATAACACAGAGCATACATACCACAAAGTATACACACGAATAACACAAATTATATATATATATATATATATATATATATATATATATATATATACTCAAAGCTTTACAAGGTTTGTCATAACACGATGTGTACATACAAACATATACAATAAAAGGAAACTGTATTAGATTCTCATCACATTACGAAGTAACAAAAATGAGGTAAAAAGATAACAACCTGATAAACAGTCCATTCGAGGTCGGGAAGTCCTGTCCAGTCGAGTTCGTGATATAAAGCCCGCAGCCTGATCATTCCAGCAAAGCACCATAATCTCCAACAGGACTGCCTATAAAATACAAGAAACAGTTATTTCAATATACAACAATGGTTCAATATACAGCAATGTAGATCGACATTGTAACATTTGGTGACTGAGATGCAAACATGAATACAAAAATGGTTCTAACAGTGAAAGCTTCAGTTATTAAACCCATCCATGGTGACTGAGATGCAAACATGTATTTGTGTAGTCGATCAGTATATGTCTCAAAAATGAATGAATACACATTGTAAACCCAAAAGAAGAATCACCTGAATTGTTAGTCCATCTGCAACACCGGTAGTTCATACCATAGCATACAGAACATCCTCCTATACACACAAAAAGGAACAAATAAACGAAAAGAATATTCAAGATGTGCACACAAGTACATGTCCATTCAATTCTTATGTAAGATACTACGTAGAGATAAGTGTAAAATAATATATACCTGCTCCAACGTCTAATGATATCGAATCATCATCGTCGGATGACACACATACTCGACTTTCCGATTAAGAATTTACTGGGCGATCAACTAGGTGGCTGCATTTTAGCTCACGCGCAGGGTCAGTAATCCATGCTAATTAGTTTTATTCAAATGTCGAATGCCCCTCGACTTAACCTTTGGAAAAAGATGCTTTCACCTGCAACTTTCAGTTTCTTTGAAGAAGACTGTGTAGTGCAAGATTACTTACACTAAAGTCTCTGCTACAAAGTAAGGGAAAAGTTGCTAGTGAAAGCAACTTTTTACTAAGGTTAAGTGCAGCAGCATCCGACATTTGAATAAAACTAATAAGCATGGATACCCGATCCTACACGTGAGCTAAAATGCATCCACCTGGTGAATAGCCTATTAAAATATTAACCAGAAAGTCTAGTAATCATCCATCTACCAAAATTTTCAACAAACCTGTTAAAATATTTTCAGTACAGTTGTTATCTCTCAAAACAGAGTAAACTTGTTATAAGACAACCCAATTTAAATTTCAAACATACGGCAAGCAAATAGTCAAATGACAAAGAAATCATGGTAAAATATTGAACTATAGAATTATCCATTTGCTCAGTTTAAGAAATAGACAACTTTTAGTTGCTAAATAGTTAAACTAAAAATCAGTGACAACTTGTACATGACTGTGGTTACTACATTTCAGATTTAACGTGGCAAGCGATCTAAAGAACATATCAACAAACCTGTTAAACTCATTGTTATTTCTTTGTTTCATGGACAAATATACCGCAATCTAAAATTATACCATACATGTTTCAATTCAATTCAATTGAAATAGCTAACACACTAACAACCAGCTAATTAACACACTAGTACCATACATTTCTAATTCCAGGGTATAACAACCAGCTAACACACAAGTACATACCAATTCAATTGAAATGGCTAATACACTAACACAAAGTAGCAATCGGCTTACACACAAAGACTTCAACTTGTTCCCTAATCCCTACTATCAGGCAAGCACAACACAATTCAATTGAAATAGCTAACAAACTAACACAAAGTAGCAATCAGCTAACACGCAAAGACTTCAACTTGTTCCCTAATCCCCACTGTTACGCATGCAAAACATGATTCAATTGAAACACATACCTACGGTGAACAGAGGGCTACGGAATAAGGGTTGCTGCGTCGAAGGAGAGGGTTGTTTTCTTGTTCGTCTCTGTCGGTAGGGGAGATTCCAGAGAAAGGTGGAGGCAAAATTTTATGACCGAAAACCCTAATTTGGGTTTTCGGTCACCATTGAAGTAAAACAGAGGGAAAAGGGAGCGGCCAAAATTTTAATTTGGAGTGCCTAATGGGGTGAACAATATGATACGCATTCGATTTGGCCAAAAGCCGTATCAAATTAACTGATCCGCAACTTCATTGATGGACGGTTAGATTTAGGGTGTTTGGGGTGGTGCGGATCGCAAAAGGTAGTTTGATACGGATCTTAGCACTATCAAATATGATACGACTATAAACCATAGTTTACTTTCGCATCCTGGTGTGCCAAATTGGCTGATATGGTGTAGTGTATACAAGGCACCTAGCATTAGTGATAGGATTTGCTGCTTTATTTCGAAACTTGATTGGATAATTTTTTTGGAATTCCTGTTCTCAGAGTCGTATATATTAACGAATGTATATTTATGTACTTGAGTTATTGAATTAATGTGAAGTGGTTTTTTGAGGTAATTTTTCACAATTATTGTATAAAACTAATATGAGAATAAAGTTTAAGTTTGTGATTTAATTTTTCCTATATTGGATTTATGTTGTTGGTTTTGCAGTATTTTACAGTTTTTCTATATTAATAAAACTAGATTAATGGGTGTTAGCATATACAGTGGATTTGCTACAATATCTTTATTTAAATAATGATTCTTTTGCTTCGGTTGTAAGAAACAAGAGTAGCAAAATAATTTACAGTGTTCAGTCAGATTCTCTTTTTTTTTGGCTTCCGTTCTTTGAACAACCAAAGTAAACAAAAACCTTATTTTACTTCTATTGCACAACCGAAGCAATGATTTAGGCCTGTTGCGTCGTCTGCATTTTCTTCGGTTGTAGAACTGAAGCAAAAGAGGGTAAACAACCAAAGCAAATGAGTTGTTTTCTAGTAGTGGTATTCTGCATGAATATCATCCACGAATATACAATCTACCATTCAATCTAAAACCCATACAAAATCCTGCCCTATCATGCGAAACTCTAATAGTGCAAGTCAAAATGGTACAAGCAAGATACAATATGTGGGACATACCACTTAAAGATGGGTAGACCTCACACTCTCTTTTGTTTCCCACATATAATCGTTACCGTCCTCATTCCATTGTATCTTGACTAGCTTAACAACCTTCTTCCTAAGCTGTTTCGTGTCACTTCCTACGACGTGGAGTAGCTTACGAGGCCAAAATAATTCAGGCTTGACCTCTATATCCTCAATCTGATCAGGAGATACCATAACACTCGAGTCGTGCATGAACTTCCGTAGAAATGGCACATGGAACACATTGTGCACGCCCGCCATTTCCGTAGGTAGATCCACTCTATAAGCGAGCTTCCCAATACGCTCGACAATCAGAAATGGCCCAACAAACCTTGGTACTAACGTTTCTTTACTTCCAAAATGAACAACATTCCTTAGAGGTGATAATTTAACAAACACAAAATCTCTGACAGAGAATTCCAAATATTTGCATCGCTTGTTGGCATAACTCTTCTGACGATCTTGGGCTACCTTCATTCGTTGCTGAATGATCTCAATATTATCTTTCGTCTCTCTAATCATTTCAGGCCTAAGTACTAACTTCTTTATGGTCTTTAACCAACAGGATGGAGAATTACATGGTCTACCATACCACGCTTCATATGGTTCCATTTCAATGCTTGATTGGTAATTGTTATTACAAGCAAACTCAACTAAATGCAGATGATCTTCCATACACAAGCTCTAAAAATAACTTCTAATACTCGATTTACTCTTTCTGTATGAACATCAATCTAGGGATGATAACTTGTACTCATGCATAGCTCTATTCTTAACGTCTCTTCCAAACTTTTATAGAATCCACTAGTAAACAATGGATCTCGATCGCTAATAATATTTTTCGATAATCCATGGAATCAAACTATCTACTTAAGATATAACTCAGCTAATTTCGATGTCATCTTAGTCGATCTGATAGGAATAAACCTTGCGCTTTTGGTCAAGCGATCCATGACGACCCAATTTCCTGCCCTTATCCAAGATAACCCCTTGATAAAATCCATCGATAATTGCTCCCATTTCCACGTGGAAACTTCCAATGGTTGTAACAATCTACTCGGCTTCTTCTACCAGCCTTAATCAATTTATAATTCATACATTTTGAAATAAACTTCCTGACATCCCTCTTTATACCTTCCCAGCAGTAAACGCGCTTCATATCTCGATACATCTTATTACTACCAGGGTAAATAGTCAATCTGGAGTGATGACATTCTCTCATAACCCCATCTCTCAATCCATCTAAATAAAGAGCAACTAGTCGTTCACGCTAGCGAAGCCAACCATCTCGATCGACTTCGAAATCCTTAGTTTCGTTGAGTTCCACTCTCATATCTAATCTCCGTACAGTCTCCATAAGCATAGCGTTTCGCTTCTGGATTTCGCTAATCCTTTCGATGAGGTGGTCTAATATATAAGCTTTCTAACATTTCAAGCTCTAACTCAGTACGGGACTTAAAATAAAATCTAGCCAAATACTCAAGATGCTTTCATTCAGTAAACATGGCTCCCAAGCTTGCATGTATTCTACTTAACGCGTAGGAAACCACGTTACTTTTACCTGGAGTATAAGCTATACCAAAGTCGTATGGCATTGAAAACTCTAACCATTGCCGCTACCGAAGATTTTAATCCTTCTGGAAGAAAAGGTACTTTAATGACTAATGATTTATAAACAACTTAAACCTAACAATGCCTCCAAATCTTCAGAGCAAGCACTATCGCCGCTAACCCCAAATCGTGAGTTGGGTAATTCCTTTCGTGCAGTTTCAGTTGTTGATTCGTGTAAGCCACAACTCTATCCTTATGCATTAGCACTACTCCAAGACTAGTAATATGCGTTAATATATGCAACCATCTTGTCGTTCCCACTCGGAATAGCCAACACAGGAGCACTCATTAACCTTTCTTTTAAGATTCCAAAAGCATGCTCGCACTTTGCATCCCATGCGAATACCTGATTCTTCATTGTCAATCAAGTTAATGGTATAGCAATCCTTGAAAATCTTTGACAAATCGCCGATAACATCCAGCTAAACCAAGGAAACTCCTAATGTCCATTGCATTCTTCGGTACCTTGCACAACAATACCCTTTCCCTTTTCCGCAGTAGTCGAACCCTTCAAGGAAGATGACACATCATCTAACACATACGCTTTTAAAACCTGCTTATCCCTTGGCAGTTCTACCTCAAATGGCTAAGCTTATCGCAATTAAAACACTTCCTATCCGCCTTAGGAGCCTTAAAATCCTTGGAATAATGGCCCTTCTCATGACAATTAAAGCAGGTAACCTCACTCTTAGGTTTCTTCTAGCCATTTTTCCCATCCTGTTGTTTCTTTTTCTTCCCATTCCACTTTTTTTATTCTTGCCACTTTATTGTGGCTTTGACTCCTCCTTACTACCAATAACAACCTCATCCTTACTTGAAAACAAACTCTCCTACCTTAACATCTTTTCGACTAACTTCTCATATGAATCTTTAGTATAATCCATGTGATGAACCAAACCCCCATGCCACGGAAGCAAGGATAATCATTGGAATATAAAACATAAACAATAACAGCAGAACAGAAATATATCATTACTCCAGAAAATGTACATCAAAATACACTGGAAATTATATAATCATCAGAGTTACGCAGCATAACAGGATCATACTTAGTACAGAATACAGTTTCAGCTTAATATAAAATGTCTGCAGCGGAATCATACATAATATACATAATGAAGTCTGAACAGCATAATAGAAATGACAGAATCCATCTTCAGCTCCATAGCTATCCAGAATGAGCCTACTAAAACCTGAATACAAGGCTGCCTGTGTAGAAAATAAGGGCACCTGAGTTTGCAAAGTGAAACAAACTATGAGTCAGTCATGGGACTGGTATGAGAAATTTACTTAACTTATTTAATAATAAGGCTAATCACAGGACCATGCCGCTAACGCGGAATGGGTTTACTCCATTAGATTTCCAGTGCATAAAACAGGTAAATCATTTAAACAACGCAACGCTTTTTACAAAAATGAAGCCATTATAAGACTCAAGTCCCATCACATAATGCAACGCAAACCGGAGGATAGAGTTTTACCTTATAATAGCCAAAATATGCTTGATACGTATAAAACAAAATCATTTGATATTATCACTAGTGCATATATGTTTCAAAAACAATTTTAATCATAATGTATCAATCATAGACGACATGGGTACCATATATCATGTCGCCATATATAGGTTTACAATCAAAACCACACATTGTCGTATTGGAAGTTGGATTTCCATCATGAACCAAGGCAAGGGATCGTCCTTACCGAATTCGAGACTCTCAAGCCCGAACCTCAGGATCAGAAAGCATCGACACTTAGGATCCACAGGGCCGGTCCACACTTACGTTAGTGGATTATAATTCATGAACAATACGTTTTCCCGCCTTATAGGACGTAAATCTGGTTAGTATATAGACCATATCATCCATCGGCCCTGTAGTGACCGATATATCTGAGGCGCCTCGCTTTCCATCATCCACGTAAGTAAAAATGTCTGGGCTCCATACCATGACACCACTCCTAGCTCGAATGAAACGCATGTTCTCCCTGGATCCACTCCCGTTTCTGGTTCATACCAGGGTGTGAGGCTCGCGAATTAACGCTATACACAAAGCTATGCTATTTAAAGTCGTGCTTTGATCATCAACCACAAGGCCCTGCTTTTCAAAAAAAGCCTTGATCACTGCATCTCTGCATGCCACATTGTCAATCCATACCATACCATTGATGTCTACCGATATATAACCTCTGAGCTCGTACGTCTCAGAGAAGGGCGTTAAACAAGAGAATAAATTCTCTGCCGCCAAACAAATATATATTTAGTAGAGATCAACGAATAGAGCACAGAATACAACGTTAGACACACATCCATATATAAGTCCGTTCTAGGTCTGAACAAAACCGGAGGCACCTTATTCCTCGTCCTATATGTCTAGTGCAAGAGAGAGGCCCTCGCACATCCGGACAATCAACAAATACGTCCGGACCACTACTACTGTAACCCCTCCTAGGAGCTAATCGATCCAGGGCATCAGCAGTAATCCATTCGATGTGAAGATTATCGGTCTTGCGCCGTATTTATATCTTCGACTTTTAATCGTCGATCAATTATTTGAAATGAGAATTAACTCGGCCTTTTCAAATAATTCGTGCATACGAAGAATTAAAATCAATTCTTTCCATGGTTAAACTATTTGACATTCACATTTCAATTTAGTATAATAATTTCATGTCAAATACATCTAACCATCAGAATATCCAATAAACCAAGTAAAATCGGTTTATTTCCATTCCATATCACTTATAATATTTTATAACGATTTATCACTATATATATAGTTCTTTTCATTGAATGACGTTTCAGGTCATTCAAATTTCCATTACATATCGCTCTCATTCAAATTTGAATTAAAAATTTCACAAAATCTAACTGTTGGATCTTAACGAATTTTGTATCATTAGAAAGATCTTTTCAAAGTGAACCCAATAGTTCCAGTTTTGGGAAAATCCGATGGTCGGATCTCCCGCTATAATCATTTAAAATTACGACGCGAACTGCAGCGTCGTTATTCATTTAATTTAATTCATATATATATATATACACACATATAATTCATTCGACGATTTCTAAACCGTTTTCACTTCAAAAATTTGGCTAACGCCTTTAAATTTCGGAAAATTTCGTCATAGCCTCCTTTGTTCGGAGAGCGTTTTGGAAATTTATTGGGCCGTATTAGGCACCCAATAAATCCAGAAACAACATACACAATTTTTAGTGATCTATTATATGCCCAAGGGAGTGTGTAAAGATCATAACTCCAGAGATAAATCTCATCACCTTGTCCAGTGTTCGAAAATAAATAAACCATGTGCCGTATCTAAAAACAGGAGAGACGTGAATTATTGTCAACTCCAGACCCGTGTGGGATTTTTATTAATCAGGCCATTTACCGTTATATTTTATTTAGTCCATATCAGTCCTCAGTTCAACTTGTAGTTCAATCATCGCCATACGAGCGTCTCTCTTGTATGGTAATCTCAACCTCGTCATACAAACTCTAAATGCTTATATGGAATATGATATGGTATGACATCAATAGTTCATCTTCGGTTCAACCTGAAATACAGTCATCGCCATACAAACCTCTGGTAAGTCCAACCTCGTCATACAAGCTCCAAATGCTTATATGGAATATGATAGAGTATGTTATCTTCATGTAGTATGCCATGTAGTGTAGTTCAAAATTAATTGTTGCTACCCTATGGCAACATTTATAATCTCATACAGAATAACCAGCACATCGCATCCAATGACACTCACAGGAGTTTATATAATAAATAAAATTGTGCATCCAACTCATTAAGGTTTACCTATTTGTCGGGCACACAAATAAATTCTTTACTCAACAACAAGTCCATTTACCTGTTTAGCATGTGTATATATATGCATATCTAAGCTAAAAATAATATTTTTAGCGAACAAACATTTATTTCCTTACATGGTTATTTTTAACACTTCATATACATGTTAAAAATAATATTTTCGATGAACAAACATTTTAATCAACACATGGTTATTTTTAACACTTTATATACATGTTAAAAATAATATGAAAAACGTTTATTTCAACCCATGGTTACTTTTAACACTTCATACATATGATAAAAAAAAAAATTTTGGTGAACAAAAATATATTTCAACACATGCTATTTTATTTAGTTCATATACATGTTAAAATTAATATTTATAGCAAACAAATATTTATTTCAACACAAGTTCATTTTTAACACTTCATACATATGATAAAAATAATATTTTTGGCGAACAAAAATATATTTCAACACATGATTATTTTTAGCGGTTCATACATACAATAGAAATGTTAATTTTATTGTTCAAACAATTTATTTCCCACATGAATATTTTTAGCAGTTCATACATACAACAAAAATGTTAATTTTATTGTTCAAACAATTTATTTCACACATGAACATTTTTAGCGATTCATACATACAATAAAAATGTTATTTTATTGTTAAAAACAATTTATTTCAAACATGAATATTTTATATACTTCATACATATAATAAAAATGTTATTTTTATTTTTCAAACAATTTATTTCAAATAACAATTATTTTATATAGTTCATTACAGAAAATTTCAACATTACAATGGCAGGTTATTTAGCATTGGCACCGTGTTTGAGCACGGCTCCTCTGCTAACCTAGGCCTTGTAGCATTACAATAATTTCATTTCCATAATTTCCACAATACCATTCATTTTCACTACACAATGAATTTACCACAAACACAATCAATTTTGTTGCAACCACAATCAATCATTCACAATCACAATCAATTTCACACCACAATCATCACACAATCATCCATGGTTTAACAGAAAGTAGTGTCGGGAGCTACTAAGCTCCGTCTGCAACCTAATATATTTTTTACCATTTTATTTGAATTTAGAAATCTCATATTGGGTTCCACTCCTCCGTAATTTGTAGCAAGCTCTAAAGTTCCTCCGGTCTCTTCTAGAATGTAGCGTATGAAGTCACGAGTCCAATGCTTCCTGTTTCATCGGATTTCGACATCGTATCAAAAAGATATGATTTTAATTCTATAATCAAAAATTGCAATGCTTTTATATGTTGTTAACCATTTAAATATATAACAGCTGTTACCTTTCAGTTTGATTCAAAAATAGGTTTGCATTTATCTTCCAATCCATTGCGCAAGAGGATGATCAGATTGTTGCACGCTGTCGGCCCTGGAGAGGGCTTCCCGGCGCTGGTGGTCACGCCTAGTTCTACGGCGGTAGGAAGGCTCGGCGGCGGTTTAAAAGCTCAACTTTGAGGTGTTGAATCTCTCCAAATACACAATGATTTAATTCAAAACTGGTATGGATTTGAAGATAGGAAACATCTCTACAAAATCCTCTAAAGGATCGTTCGATTTCGTTAACAGAATCACGAGAAATCAAGGAGAGAAGTTCCCAGCTATTTCCGATGGGTTTTGGAAGAGAGTGACGATGAATTCTGATTGGTTATAATATATATAATTTATTTAAATCCAAAAATATTGTTTTCTTATCCGATCTCCAAATCAAACCCAACGAGTGTCGTCCCTAGCTAAATACCCCATTCCGGACATAACTGAATATGTTTTGTAAGCATATTCAACTGTTTCTAACAGTTTTTCTTCAAATTAAAATATAAAACATTCAATATTAGATATGAACGTGCATTTTAATTTATCGGGGCCACATACTGATTCCAAAAATTCCAGAAAAATAAATCTAGCTATGTTTGGACGATATGGTCCCAACAAAACTGATTTTTGTCAAATTTGGAGACCGTTTGAAAAATGGCAATTTTTAAGGGCTTTATTATTATTCAAAAATCCAATTTTTAAATTCTGACGTATTTTCTGTCAAAATTACCCAAAATAATTTTTTTTAAATTGGTTATGATTTTCCTGGTTGTTACAATCTCCCCCACTTAAAACTTTTCGTCCCTAATAGGGAAACAATAGTAAAGTAGGAAACAAAACGGAAATGCAAAATATTATAAATGTACCTTGCACCGGAGCTAATCAGGGATGTCCACTCTGCACTTGGGATAAGCCCGTTTAATGCTATCTTCTGTTCCCTATGTACAGTCTCTAGGATCTTCGCTCCATTGCACTTTGACTAAATGAACCTTCTTGTTCCTTAGTACTTTAGTTTCTTTGCCAATAATCTTTATCGGCTCTCCTCTCACTGCTAATTTTGGAGTAATATCCAAATCTTATTGTGCGGCTTCCTCAACGACCAAGTCTGGATCATGCACATATTTACAAAGTTGAGAAACGTGAAACACATCATGTACTCCGGGCAACCAGTCTGGCAACCGAACCCTGTAAGCAAGAGTTCCAATTCTTTCGAGTATAGGAAATGGACCAATAAATCTAGGCGCCAGCTTCCCTGTCTTCCCGAATCGGACTACTCCTCTCATCGGAGAAACTCTCAAATATACATAATCACCAACAGCAAATGCTAAATCTCTTCTTCAAGAATTTGCATAACTCTTCTATTGGCTTTGAGCTGTTTGTATCACTTCTTAATGAAATCGACTTTATCTAAAGCTTCTCGGATCATATCTGGACCCAATACCAGTCGGTTTCCAGGTCCTACCCAACATGCAGGAGATCTACATGGTCTACCATACAATGCTTCGAATGGTGACGTTTTCAAGCTCGCTTGATAGCTGTTATTATATGAAAACTTAGCCAAATGCAAGTGATCTTCCCATGATCTGCCAAAATTAAGAATACAAGCCTGCAACAAATCTTCTAATATATGATTCACCCTCTCAGTTTAGCCATCTATCTGAGGAAGATATGTGGTGCTAAGATTCAACATTGTTCCCAACTCTGCCTGAAATGCTTCCCAGAACTTACCGGCGAAAATCGGGTCTCTATCACTGACAATACTGCTAGGAACTCCATGTAGTCTAACGATTTCTTTAAAATATATCTGCGCTAGACTCTGAGCTGTTCTATTTGATCTGACAGGAATAAAATGGGCGATCTTCGTGAAACGATCTACGATCACCCATATGCTGTCATTTCCTTTCTTAGTTCTGGGCAAACCATCTATGAAATCCATGGAAATTTGATCCTACTTCCAATCTGAAATCTCCAATGGTTGTAACAATCCGGCGAGTTTCTGTTGATCACTCTTGACTTGTTGACAGGTGAAACACCGGCTAACATATATTGAAATGTCCCTTTTCTTAGATCTCCACCAGAATGTGTGCTTGAGATCGTTATACATCTTACTCACTCCTGGATGGATACTAAGTTTGGATTTGTGACATTCATCCATTACTTCCCTTCGGAGCTCATTCGGAACACAAATCGGCCTTCTAACCTCATAACTCCCTTACTATCTATCCAAAAACTGGAGGCTTTGCCTTTCTGAATTCTTTTACTGATCCTCTGGACGAAGCTATCGTCTTTCTGAAGAACATATATTTTATCAATCAATGAAGGTGTAATAATAAGATTAGCGATGATCATATTCTTTCTGCTGAGCACATCAGCTTCGACATTAGCCTTCCCTAGAGTGTACAAAATATCTAGATCGTATGCTGCAAGAAATTCTAGCCAATGCTGCTGTCTCAAATTTATATCCTTTTGGGTGAGAAAATACTTTAACGACTTATGATTGGTGTATAATTCGAACTTCTCACCCAATAGGTAGTGCCTCAAGATCTTCAAAGCAAACACGACGGCTAACAACTCAAGATCATGAGTAGCATATCTCTTCTCATGCGGTTTCAACTGACGGCTAGCATAAGCAACTACTTGGCCTCTTTGCATCAATACCACACCTACTCCTTCAAGAGAAGCATCTGTATAGACTGTCAAATCTTGATTGCCATCAATAATAGTTAACACTGGACAGTAGTCAACCACAATTTCAGCTCTTGGAAAGCTGCCTCACATTCTGGAGTCCAATTAAATCTTGCATGTTTCTTAGTAAGTTGTGTCATTAGACTAGATAGCTTTGAAAATTCTTTAACGAATTTCTGATAATAACTAGCCAATCCCAAAAAACTTCGGACTTCAGTGGGTGTGCTAGGCTATTTCCAATCTTGAATAGTTGTAATTTTGCTTGGGTCCATTGAGATTCCTTCCTTTGATACGACGTGACCAAGGAACTTCACTTCTTCTTGCCAGAATATACATTTGGAAAATTTGGCTTTTAATACGTTCTTTCTGAGAATTTCCAAAAACTTTTTCCAAATGTTTAATGTAACAACCCGTATTTTTGAATAACATATTATAACATAAATAGAGGCAGAATTAAGCTGTAAAGTCTGAATCAAGGGAAACGTGCTGTGCCATTGCGTTCGTCTCGGAAAAATACGCGAAATAGAGTCCGAGTTTTCGAAAATCGGAGTCCGTATGACAAAGATATGGCCTCGCGAAGTTTCACGAAAAATTCAAATTCAAAACAGATTCAAATTTCAGAAAATCAGAAGTGGCGGGAAAATTCCCGCCAGACCCAGGGGGTCGACCTAGGGGTCGACTGGGGAGTCGACCTCCCCCCAGGTCGACTGGGGAGTCGACCCCAGGGTCGACCTGGGTGTCGACCTGCCTGATCGGCCCAGGTCAGCCTGGTGCACCATTTTGGCTGTTTTGACCTGTTTTGGAGGCTTGTGACGGAATTTGATGGCTTGGATTGAATCTAGGGTTAATCCTATGGCTAATATTACCCTAATCTTCTATAAAAAGGACCTAACACCTAGCCTAAATCATAATTATTCAATCCTATAACTAAACTATGCCAAAATTGTTCCTCTCATGGCCTCCACTCTCATGCTAAAATTTCTAACTTATTTATATGAGAGATTTTGAGTGCATACAAGTGTTTTCAAACTTGTATGAGTGTTCTTAGTTCGCATTCAAGTCAAGTTGCAACATTTCTATTTCAAAGCAAGGGTTTTTATTGATTTGGCTCAAGGGTTTTTCATTTGGAGCTTACATATTTGGGTTTTTGGTGCTTGCATAAGGGCTTCGTCTCAATCTTTATAATAAATATTTATTTGTGTCTTCATAGCATTGTAAGCCCTTTTCTACTTTCTTTTTATTGAACTCTAAAGTTAAATGAATGATGCAAGTTTGGTTGATCATTATGATATGCAAGTTTGGTTGATCATTATGATATGCAAGTTTGGTTGATCATCATGATATGCAAGTTTGGTTGATCATTATGTTATGCAAGTTGGTTTGATCATGTTATGCAAGTTTGGGTTGATCATTATACACATGTTATCATGTTATGCAAGTTAAACTTGATGTTGTGAGATTAAAGCTTCAAGCTTTATGTTAAAGGTTGCATTTTGGCAACATGAAAGTTATCACATCCCTTATGATAACTTGCATGTGAGGCCAAATGCGAACTTCTAGCAACTTCTACATGTCATTTATCAGCATGCATCACTCATATGCTAAGTTTGGTTTTATGCATGTTTTTGAAGCCTAATAATGCAATATGCAAGTATATGAACATATGTACATTTCATATGCCACCATGTTAAACTTGTGGCTTCAACACCTTTATGTCATGGTTATGCCAAGTTCCCTATTTTTTCCCTTTTTGCGTTGTTGCGATTATGTAAACGATGGGATTACGTTGGGGTTGGGTAACATAATGACATGAACATGATTTTTATAACATGACGTGATATGTTAACTTGTAATTATGTTTTGGAAACATAATGGACATGACACTTAGAAAATATGAGTGTGGCCAACTCGAGGTTGGGTTGAGTTTGTAGCATAAATCTACCCGGACCCGCCCGGCTTAACTAGTGGCTACAAACAATAGGACCCAATGTGAGAAGTTGGTCATGTTGTGCTCGAACCCGAGGTTAGACCAAGTTGTGGTGTAAAGCTACCCGGACCCGCTCGGCTTAACTAGTAACCACAACAGGGTCTAATGTGAGAGGTTAAAGCACATTAAGTTAATGAATGCCTCTTGATTAGGGTTAAGTCATGGTCCACTTAATACTTAACCAAATGGGGCTTGATGGGTTGATCGGGGTTAAGTCATGAATCTTGGGTACACTTAACCAATTTAATCCACGTTTGGAACGGGTTAACCACATTTAACCCGTTAAGAAACCCTAGTTGAGTGGTCCTTTTCAGCAGTAACCTTCTTGGTAGTATCATAAGACCCTAGGACTAGGCTAGGGTGGGGCACGATTATTGGGCTGATTGTAAGAGACCAAAAAAGACGGCTGAATGTTGCACCAGTTGTTCAGGCGGACCATGGTCGTGCACATGAAATCCGGAGTTGAACATGGGCATCGGTAGGTTTGGACTGTGCATCCTGGGATGGTGTCTGAGGGTTACACCGTAGGGCCTGATACACCCTATGGGGTGGACCCTGCACAGTCAACTACATTACATGACTAAGCCGAATGACACCAACACTTGACGAGTTAGGCTTGTAGGGAGCCGATCGACTAGACCGTGTAGTTGGACCTTGATTTAGGTCACCTGATGATGTTGGGCCAAGCTTGGGCCAAGGGATCAATTCTTGTTTTTACTTGACATGTTGGAATGCTAGTACACCCGTGGTGCAAAACTTAACCTTGATTATGCGATGACACCTTTATCTATCTTGTTAGTTAATCATCATGCCAGTATTTTGTTATCCTTATGTTCATCTCAGCTTCTCATGCCAGTTAACTTTACTAGTTCACGGACAGTTAGTAGTAGGGCTTACCAGTCTTTTTGACTGACCTGTTTTCTTTCGCCTCTTTTCTTCCGTTTCCCCCCAGGTCCTCAGGGTGGGAACATTGGAGCTTAGCTTGGATCTTTACAGCTTGCCTACTGGATTTGCTCATGTACGATTTTGGACATTGAGCAAGCTATGGTTTATCACTTCACTTTGGGGATAGTACTTTATGTATTTCAGTTTTTCAGTTTATGCTTTTATCTAGACTTTTTTTGTTGGAAAATAATGACTAAGTACTTTGTTGTAACTTAACTATGGTTTTGGAAATGCAAGTTTTATCCGCTGCTTTACTACTCTGTTTTACTTATATGTTCTGTCTTGTGATATCTGCATGCATGTTTACCTTGTTTAAACGCCCCTCCAAAGTTAGTGTCCTTGCAAGAGTGGCACTGGCGGAGGTGGGGTGTTACATTTGGTATCAGAGCATAAGGTTTACAAGATTTGAGCAAAAGTGTTTTTGAAACTTACCTTTTGAAAAACTATTTTCAAAACCAATTAAGTATTTTCCAAGAAAAGTCTAGTTATTTTAAAAAGGCTATTCCCCAAAAAGCCATAGCACTATCCTTCGTTTCTTCGTTCTGAATCTATCTTTTTCCTTTTTCAGTATGGCCATCTTAACCTTCCCGAGGGAGTGACCATTCCCGGATGGTTCCGGAGGTACTTGGAAGCTAGGGCCAACGATGTGGGCCCAGCAAATACCCCCAATATAACTGAGGTTCCTCCTCCTCCTCCTCCTCAGAATCCGCAAGCAGATTTCGCTAAGATTTGCAAAGACTTTAAGGCGATGGGTGGCAAGAACTTTATTGGGACGGAGACTTTTGTGGAGGCAAGAAATTGGTTGAAAGAAACTGAAGACCTCTTTGCTATCTTTGATGTGGAAGATCGTAGGAAAGTTCTGTTGGCGGTATGGTTATTGAAAGGGGAAGCTGCTTATTGGTGGGTAGTCACCACCACTACTAGATCAATTGAGACTTGGGACGACTTTAGGAGAAGGTTTGAACTAAAGTTTCTATCATCGACAGAAGAGAACCTTCAGATGGAGAGGTTCCTATCTCTAAGACAAGGGGACATGACAGTTAGGGAATACGTGGATAAGTTTAATCAACTTGCTCGGTTCGGTCTAGAATTGGTAAACACAGCTCGGAAGAAGGCCCTACACTTTGCACTAGGATTGAACGAGCCATTGCGCGGTTTGGCCATGTCTCATATACCCATGGGGGCGACTTTCGAGAGTTTGGTGGGTATGGCCCTGCTTCAAGAGGAAGATAAGAGTAGCAAGAAGGAGGTCAAGGCAAATGAGTCTCAAGGCGAGAAGGTAGGTTCCAGAAAAGGAGGCAAGAACAACAATAGCAAGGACAACAAGTCAAGGGAAAGGAGGAAGTGCCACTTCTGTGGGATTACTGGACACATAGCCAAAGACTGTAGGAAGAAGAAAAGGAAGTTGGGGGGATGCTTCCATTGCGGAGAGTCTGGACATTTTAGCAAGGATTGTCCCAAGAAGCAAGGACAAGGGCAAGGACAAACTCAGCAAGTAAGACCCTCTGGAGGGCAATTGCAGGCTCTCCTCGCTCTTCCAGCTTTTGATCGAGGTAGTGTTTCTATAGAAAGTCTTGTTTATATTTCTGATTTTCCTGTTCGCACCTTATTTGATTCTGGCGCATCGCATAGTTTTATCTCTTCTGACATTGTTGAAAGTTTGCACCTAAGTACTAGCCTAGTTGAGGATCCCGTTTGTGTTTCAAATCCAATTGGGGGTTCCGCCCATCTATCTATGGTTTGTGTGGATTTGAAGATTTCTATCTTGGCCGTAGAATTCACGTGTAATGCTTATGTTCTCGGGTTCACGGGATATGGGTTGATCTTGGGCATGGATTGGTTGTCCAGTTATGGAGCCATCCTCGATTGTGAACATAGGGTGGTGAGGCTAATGACTCGCCTCGGTAATCCCCTAGAAATTTCTTGTAACCCTAGAGGTCCCGTCATGTTATGTTATCTTGAATCTCTCAACGCGTCCATCGATGATCTGCAATCTGTAAGGGTGGTCCGAGACTATCCTGATGTCTTTGAAGAAGTTAGGGGTTACCCCCTAAACGAGAGATAGATTTCCGCATTTATCTAGTCGATAATGCCAAGCCAGTATCATTGCCTGTTAGGCACATGGCCCCTCGTGAAAGAAGGGAGCTCAGTAAGCAAATCAAGGAGTTGCTTGAGAATTTTTTTATTAGGCAAAGCATTTCTGAATGGGGTGCTCCAGTGGTATTCGCTACTAAGGCGGATGGTTCGCTTCGTCTATGTGTTGATTATCGAGAGTTGATCAAGCTGACAAAGAAGAATAGGCACCCTTTTCCGAGGATTGATGATCTCTTTGATCAGCTGGTAGGTGCTTCTGTTTTCTCTCAACTCGATCTAGCCACCGGATTCTATCAGCTTAGAGTAGCCGAGGATAGCATTGATAAAACTGCGTTTAGGACTCCAGATGGATTCTTTGAATGGCTTGTCATGCCATTCGGTTTGACTAATGCACCCGCATACTTCGTGGACTTGATGAGTAGGGTGTTCAGGGAGTTCCTTAACAAGTTTGTTGTCGTCTTCGTGGATGATATTCTGATCTTCTCAAAGGATGAGGAAGAGCATGCTAGGCATCTCAAGGAAGTGATGGATACACTTAGAGCGCATCAGTTGAAAACCAAGTTCCCCAAATGTCATTTCTGGAGAAGGGAAGTTCGGTTTCTTGGACATATAGTTTCTAAGCAAGGCATAGCGGTGGATCCCGCGAAAGTGGTTGTGGTTCAAGACTGGAAGACTCCGAGGAATGCAACCGAAGTAAGAAGCTTTCTCGGTCTGGCGGGCTACTATAGGAAGTTCATCAGGGACTTCGCTAAGATTTCGGCCCCTCTTACTAAGTTGATGAAGAAGAACTTAGTCTTTGCATGGGACTTGGAGTGTGAGCTCGCTTTTCAAAAGCTCAAAAGAGCCCTTACCTCAGCTCCAGTTTTGGCGTTACCCGATAGTGGTAAGATGTTTACCGTGTACACAGATGCATGTGGCACGGGGTTAGGTGCTGTTCTAATGCAAGAGGGAAGAGTGATATGTTATGGGGGTAGGCAACTTAAAGTTCATGAGAAGAACTATCCCACTCATGATTTGGAGTTAGCGGCGATCGTCTTTGCACTCAAATCCTGGCGCCACTATCTTCTAGGCGAAAGGTTTGAGTTGTATACTGATCACAAGTCACTCAAATACCTCTTCTCGCAAAAAGATTTGAATCTAAGGCAGCAAAGGTGGATGGAATTCTTGGCATCTTATGACTTCGAGATAGCTTATACCCCTGGCAAGGGTGTTGTGGCAGATGCACTGAGCAGAAGTAGATTGACTTTGAGCCCCTTGTTCATTGAGATGAAGAACTTAGAATTCTTGGCAACCTTTGATTTCACGACGACGGTTGAGTCGATGACGGGTTCATTAGCATCCCTTGAGCTTAGACCAACACTTCTTGATCTAGTTGGGGCTTCGCAGAAGGAAGATCCGCAGATAGTCGAGGTCATGGACAGGTTGATTCGTGGTGAGACGTCTAGTCACCTTGCTAGATATACTATTGATGATAAGGGTTGGCTAAGGCGTGATGGGAGATTATGTGTTCCTCGAGTGGGAGATTTAGTCCATAGAGTTCTTGAAGAAGCGCATCACTCGAAGATGACTATACATCCGGGAGGAGACAAGATGTATAGGGATATAAAGCGCATTTTCTTTTTGGATGGAATGAAGAAGGATGTAGCAGAATATGTTTCAAAGTGCATGGTGTGCCAACAAGTGAAAGCCGAGTCGAAGAAACCAGGTGGGCTATTACATCCATTGGAGGTCCCGCAATGGAAGTGGGAGAGTATTTCTATGGATTTTGTGGATGGATTGCCTAGGTCAAGGCGAGGGAACACAAGCATATGGGTCATAGTTGACAGACTTACGAAGAGTGCTCACTTCATTCCTGTGAAGAGCAAGAGGACCGCATCATGGCTAGCATCTATTTATCTTCGGGAGATAGTGCGGTTGCATGGAGTTCCTTCTAGCATAGTTAGCGATCGTGACCCAATTTTCACCAGCCAGTTCTGGAACAGTTTGCAAGAAGCGATGGGTACGCGGTTCAATCTGAGTACAGCCTATCACCCCCAGACGGATGGCCAAACCGAAAGGGTGAATAGAGTGCTAGAAGATCTCTTGAGGCTTTGTGTTCTCGACTTCGGTGGTACTTGGGAAGACCACCTCCCTCTTGTGGAGTTCGCTTATAATAATAGCTATCAAGCCAGCATAGGGATGGCACCATTTGAGGCTTTGTATGGGAGGCCGTGTAGGTCACCATCTTGTTGGTGGGAGACAATAGATAGACTTATACTTGGGCCCGATATGGTACGAGACACATCCGAGAAAGTTGAATTGGTGAGAAGACGGATGAAAGCGGCCCAAGACAGACAGAAATCCTATGCTGACAGACGAAGGGCAGATTTGGAATTCGAAGTGGGAGACATGGTTTTCGTGAAGGTTTCTCCTTTGCGTAATGTGGTACGTTTTGGAGCAGTGGGGAAGCTGGCACCCAGGTTCGTAGGACCCTTCCCTATCATAGAGAGAATTGGAAAGATGGCCTATAAGGTGGAATTGCCCGAGAAGCTAGCCGGAGTGCATAATGTCTTTCATGTCTCGCATCTCCGAAAGTGCCTTCATGAGTCGGCTGAGGTGGTTGAACCAAGCATTCTTGAAGACATTGAGGTAGAGAAAGAGGCAACCTTGAGAAAATCTCCGATCCGTATCTTGGGAACAGAGATCAAGAAACTAAGGAATCGAGAAGTCAAATTGGTGAAAGTTCAGTGGGGTGAAGCCGACGAAGATGCAACTTGGGAAACCGAGGAGAAGATGCGTGGGCTTTATCCATTTCTTTTTGAGGGTACATTCTCGATCTCTTTTCCTAATTAGCATATCTTTCTTTTTATCCATGTTTATCTTGTTATCTCGTTAAACTTGTCATGAGGACCTTAGGTAGAAACCCTTTGGATGAAACATGTATTTGAAACATGTTATGCTTGATGGTTGCAAGTGGTTGCAAGTGTTTGCATGTGGATACTCGTGGATGCATGATACACATTAGGCACTAAGATCGGCTCACACACTTTCATGTTGCATATGCATGAGTGCTTATACTTATTCATGGATGAAACTTGTTATGCTCTCACGTGGATGTTGCATATGGATGAATGTTATGTGCACTCATGTAGAGATTATAAATTATGTTAGGAATTTGCATACATATGGACTCATTTCACTAACATGCTTTGCATTAAGGAGGTTTACTGTATCAGCAACCGCCTGATTTTTGCATTAGATAAGTACATATACACACACCTTTGCATATGTTCATACAGCATTTAGAACCTTTTAAGGACAATGATTGCTCGTGGATGATGTTTTGAGTAGATGGATGATGGATGGTAGGATACGTTCTTCCTAACTTGGAGACTTCGGGGACGAAATCCTTTAAGGAGGGGAGAATGTAACAACCCGTATTTTTGAATAACATGTTATAACATAAATAGAGGCAGAATTAAACTGTAAAATCTGAATCAAGGGAAATGGGCTGTGCCATTGCGTTCGTCTCGGAAAAATACGCGAAATAGAGTCCGAGTTTTCGAAAATCGGAGTCCGTATGACCAAGATATGGCCTCGCGAAGTTTCACGAAAAATTCAAATTCAAAACAGATTCAAATTTTAGAAAATCAGAAGTGGCGGGAAAATTCCCGCCAGACCCAGGGGGGTCGACCTGGGGGTCGACTGGGGAGTCGACCTCCCCCCAGGTCGACTGGGGAGTCGACCCCAAGGTCGACCTGGGTGTCGACCTGCCTGGTCGGCCCAGGTCGGCCTGGTGCACCATTTTGGCTGTTTTGACCTGTTTTGGAGGCTTGTGACGGAATTTGATGGCTTGGATTGAATCTAGGGTTAATCCTATGGCTAATATTACCCTAATCTTCTATAAAAAGGACCTAACACCTAGCCTAAATCATAATTATTCAATCCTATAACTAAACTATGCCAAAATTGTTCCTCTCATGGCCTCCACTCTCATGCTAAAATTTCTAACTTATTTATATGAGAGATTTTGAGTGCATACAAGTGTTTTCAAACTTGTATGAGTGTTCTTAGTTCGCATTCAAGTCAAGTTGCAACATTTCTATTTCAAAGCAAGGGTTTTTATTGATTTGGCTCAAGGGTTTTTCATTTGGAGCTTACATATTTGGGTTTTTGGTGCTTGCATAAGGGCTTCGTCTCAATCTTTATAATAAATATTTATTTGTGTCTTCATAGCATTGTAAGCCCTTTTCTACTTTCTTTTTATTGAACTCTAAAGTTAAATGAATGATGCAAGTTTGGGGTTGATCATTATGATATGCAAGTTTGGTTGATCATTATGATATGCAAGTTTGGTTGATCATCATGATATGCAAGTTTGGTTGATCATTATGTTATGCAAGTTGGTTTGATCATGTTATGCAAGTTTGGGTTGATCATTATACACATGTTATCATGTTATGAAAGTTAAACTTGATGTTGTGAGCTTAAAGCTTCAAGCTTTATGTTAAAGGTTGCATTTTGGCAACATGAAAGTTATCACATCCCTTATGATAACTTGCATGTGAGGCCAAATGCGAACTTCTAGCAACTTCTACATGTCATTTATCAGCATGCATCACTCATATGCTAAGTTTGGTTTTATGCATGTTTTTGAAGCCTAATAATGCAATATGCAAGTATATGAACATATGTACATTTCATATGCCACCATGTTAAACTTGTGGCTTCAACACCTTTATGTCATGGTTATGCCAAGTTCCCTATTTTTTTCCTTTTTGCGTTGTTGCGATTATGTAAACGATGGGATTACGTTGGGGTTGGGTAACATAATGACATGAACATGATTTTTATAACATGACGTGATATGTTAACTTGTAATTATGTTTTGGAAACATAATGGACATGACACTTAGAAAATATGAGTGTGGCCAACTCGAGGTTGGGTTGAGTTTGTAGCATAAATCTACCCAGACCTGCCCGGCTTAACTAGTGGCTACAAACAATAGGACCCAATGTGAGAAGTTGGTCATGTTGTGCTCGAACCCGAGGTTAGACCAAGTTGTGGTGTAAAGCTACCCGGACCCGCCCGACTTAACTAGTAACCACAACAGGGTCTAATGTGAGAGGTTAAAGCACATTAAGTTAATGAATGCCTCCTGATTAGGGTTAAGTCATGGTCCACTTAATACTTAACCAAATGGGGCTTGATGGGTTGATCGGGGTTAAGTCATGAATCTTGGGTACACTTAACCAATTTAATCCACGTTTGGAACGGGTTAACCACATTTAACCCGTTAAGAAACCCTAGTTGAGTGGTCCTTTTCAGCAGTAACCTTCTTGGTAGTATCATAAGACCCTAGGACTAGGCTAGGGTGGGGCACGATTACTGGGCTGATTGTAAGAGACCAAAAGAGACGGCTGAATGTTGCACCAGTTGTTCAGGCGGACCATGGTCGTGCACATGAAATCCGGAGTTGAACATGGGCATCGGTAGGTTTGGACTGTGCATCCTGGGATGGTGTCTGAGGGTTACACCGTAGGGCCTGATACACCCCATGGGGTGGACCCTGCACAGTCAACTACATTACATGACTAAGCCGAATGACACCGACACTTGACGAGTTAGGCTTGTAGGGAGCCGATCGACTAGACCGTGTTGTTGGACCTTGATTTAGGTCACCTCATGATGGTGGGCCAAGCTTGGGCCAAGTGATCAATTCTTGTTTTTACTTGACATGTTGGAATGCTAGTACACCCGTGGTGCAAAACTTAACCTTGATTATGCGATGACACCTTTATCTATCTTGTTAGTTAATCATCATGCCAGTATGTTGTTATCCTTATGTTCATCTCAGCTTCTCATGCCAGTTAACTTTATTAGTTCACGAACAGTTAGTAGTAGGGCTTACCAGTCTTTTTGACTGACCTGTTTTCTTTTGCCTCTTTTCTTCCGTTTCCCCCCAGGTCCTCAGGGTGGGAACATTGGAGCTTAGCTTGGATCTTTACAGCTTGCTTACTGGATTTGCTCATGTACGGTTTTGGACATTGAGCTAGCTATGGTTTATCACTTCACTTTGGGGATAGTACTTTCTGTATTTCAGTTTTTCAGTTTATGCTTTTATCTAGATTTTGTTTGTTGGAAAATAATGACTAAGTACTTTGTTGTAACTTAACTATGGTTTTGGAAATGCAAGTTTTATCCGCTGCTTTACTACTCTGTTTTACTTATATGTTCTGTCTTTTGATATTTGCATGCATGTTTACCTTGTTTAAACGCCCCTCCATAGTTAGTGTTCTTGCAAGAGTGGCACTGGCGGAGGTGGGGTGTTACATTTAACGTGCTCGCTAACTGACTTAGAGAAGATTAAAATGTCATCAATGAGAACCAGCACGAATTTATTCAAGACTTCACGAAACACTCGATTCATTAAATCGACAAAATAAGCTGGAGCGTTACATAGGTCGAATGACATTACTAACCAATCATAGAATAAATCTGGACCTCTGAATGCTGTCAAAGGAACACATTCTTCGGCAATTCGCAGTTGATTGAAACCTGTAGCTAGGTCCATCCTTGAAAGCACTTACGCTCCATTTAAACGATCCAATAAATAATTAATTCGCGGTAGTGGATATTTATTCTTCAATGTTTGCTTATTCAAGTTCCGATAATCTACGCATAGTCTAAGAGTACCGTCTGACTTCGGAACAAACACCACTGCTGCTCCCTAATTCGAAAAACTAGGCCTGATCAGACCTTTCCGTAAAAGCTGGCGAGTTTGATTGCCCAATTCTTCTTTCTCTTTTAAGGTCATTCTCCGAATAACGTGCACTATTGGAACTAGATCGATCTTGTAATCAATTTTTCTACGCGGAGGTAAGCTATCAATTTCTTCAAACACATCCGCATAGTTTTTAACAACAAGAATATTTTCTATTAAAGTGGGAGAAACCTCAAGAGCTGCCCAAAATTCTTTTCTATCATAATTCAAGCCTATGCAGGGTATAACAATATTAGCAAGCTTCGTTTTCACTTTAACAACTCTTTCTGCACATCTAACTTCGGCTTCATATTTGGTTAACCAGTCCAGTCCAAGTATGATATCGAACTCGAAAAAATTCATGACGATCAATGTAACGACCCGTATTCTACGCATCATAGGATCGTAGAATATATATTATCATCATAGAGAGTCGTATGGTCATGTAACTTTGGGAGACAACTATTGGGGTCATTTCCCATGTTCATGATTTTTCCCGATTTTTAAATGACCGTTTTGCCCCTAGCTGATCTTGTTTTGACCATAACTTTTGACTGGAAAGGAATTTTGACCTAAAACCACTTCCATTGGATTCGAATGATGGTTTGCAATTCCGTAGAGTGGTCACATTAGCCAAACAGACTCTCCGTTTGGGAGATATGGCTGGAACAAGTTTCAGATGGTGAAAACAGCTTAATTGGGCTTAACCGGGTGATTAACAGCTAGACTCAAAGGGGAATTTCGGGATTAGGAGTTTAAAAGGGCTGTTAGGGTTTGGAGAATACCTTTTTCTCATTTTTCAGCTGTCACTATTCATTCCTCTTAACCTAGCCATGGCCTCCAACATCTAAAACACCTTCTAATCACCGTTTAATCAAGTATTGGCCTAATCTACATCAAATTAAGGAGGAATAGCACCAAAGCAAGGTTAGAACTGCTGTGTTGCATTGGGAACAGCGCCAAACAGAGAATCATTTCAGATTTGGTATTTTATTTGTGGCCAAGGTGAGTGATTTGCATGGTTTTGCACTAAATACAGTTAATTAAGGGTAATTAGTGAAGATTAACGAAATTAGACATGATAAAATTCTAGAAAAATATTTATAAATTCTGAAATATTGTTTTATACCTCTGTTAGAAATTTGGGTTGATTTGGTGAAGTTTTGTTAATCCTATGATTAGTTATGCCTAAACATGTTTAAGGAAAAAATATGGGTTTTTGGCTACGTTTGATCCATTTTACATGCTATGGTTGTTGTTTTGGTGTTTATGATTGATCGTACATGTTGCTATGACTGTATGGTATGATTTGTGATTGTCTAGAAGTGTTAGATTGGTCGAAAACGCCATCGAATGGCGTAAACAGCTTGCTGGACAAAGTGCAGGAAACTGTGCAGAACCGGATCGGATGGGAGAAGCTCGACCCAACCCGATGGAGGGAATACGACCCGACCTGGCATAGTTGCACGATCCGATCCGAAGCGCCTTGACTAGCTGGTGATCCAGGAACTATCTCCGACCCGATCCGCCAGAAGATCTCCGACCCGAACCACTTATGCGTCTCCGATCCGACCCGGAGTGGAGCGGAAGACTCGAGCTGCTTACACCACGAACGGAGACCACGATCCAATGGGATGACCAAGACCGACCCGGTGGAAGAAGCACGACCCGATCCGACCCAAAGGAGCTTGTCACGAACTGAGATGTTGAGCACGAACTGAGGATGCAGCGAACCGAACCGAACTGAAGATAGAAGGAAGGATTGAACCGATGAGTTAACTTCATGAGTTGGGCTTTGCTACAGGACATGTGCAAGGGGTTGTCGATGTATGTAACTTTGGATCAGTATGTGTAGGGGGTACATGAATGGATTCAGGGCCACAGTGGCCTAGGTACGACTAAAGAGCTATAGACCAATGAAGTGGGGTCATTTGTAAAGATTTGGGTCATGAATCCATAGGGTAAGCTTGATAGTAGCAGTAGTTGTACAAGTCGAACTCCGTCACTACTTCGATGGGTCTAGTGATTGACAGTGGTGGACATCGTATGCTTTACGCACTTAGTGAGAGATGTGAGGATGGTTGCTATGCTTGATTTGTTTGTCATCACTATGACATGCACACCCCACCCCCGTATTCTTTACACCATGTGTTAGTGGCACCTCAGAGTATTGTACAGTATGTAGTGCTAACTCTTTGGTTGCAGGTCCAGGTTCAGGTATGGTTTAGTATACCTGTTATTGTTCTGTTTAGCTGCTTATTGCTCATACCAGACTTTTTGTCTGACCCAGAGTTTTATGTCTCTTCTTATTACTCCGGGTGCTCTCACGAGCAGACTAGAGATAGGTTAGCTGGTAATGCACGAGTAGTTGTACCGGAGACGAGCAGGAGGCTTCCACGTATGATAGATATAGATATTCTCCCTGTGTTGCTGCGGTCACTACTTTGGGCATTAGTGGGGTACCTTTCTTTTGTTTGGAGATAGTAATTTGGAAAGTTGTAATAAGCTGTATTTGGATTTCCGCTACTCTGATGATGATGTTGATGTTGGTTTTAATTGTCAGCTTATGCACTATCTCGCCTGTTTTATGTCAAGTATATTATTATTATATTTTGTTCCATGCGCTGTGAGACATTCTACAGGTTTTCGATTAGTTCATTCTCTTCTTTCCTTTCTTTGGCGACCGTTCCGTGCTAGTCGGGCATGTGTATAGCGCACTTTCGGAGGAAATGCCGGCTAGTGCGGGGCGGGCCGTCACACTTGGTATCAGAGCTCTAGGTTGCGTAGTTAACCTAGGGGAAGACACCAGGGGGAGATAATACGTATATGAGAGTGCGTATTTGTGATTATTTTGGTTTTCAAAAGCTATATTTATATTATTAGTATAGTTAAGGATGAAGTTGCACTGCACTGGCACTACTATGGAGATGGTTAATCATTTTCTCTGTGCAGATTAAACGATGAGCCGATACGCAAGGGGTACCGGTAGAGGAGCCAATAATGGGAATGCTGCTGATATGAGGACGATGTTTACTGACCTCATGAGGGAGATGCTTAGAGATGTGCAGAGGGAAGCTCCCAATGTTGGAAATGGAGGTGGTCCAATAGTGCAGGCGCCTAGGGCCGATTTCGCCAAGCTGAACAAGGACGATACTAGTCTTGGTGGGAAGCCGTTCCACGGAACGGAGTCGTCTACGGATGTTCAGGATTGGTTGGATAGCTGCGAGCGTATCTTCGAAGACTTGGGTATCGAGGATGCGATGAAGAGAAGGCTAGCATCCCGTCAGCTGCAGGGATGGGCAATGAATTGGTGGAATGCTATAAAGGCAGCTACTCCCGAGGATCATATTACTTGGGATCAGTTTAAGGCTCGCTTTACCGATAAGTTTATTCCGGCTGCTCAGAAGTCAGTGTTGTTAAAGAAATTCTTGGAACTTAAGCGGAATGGAAGAGCTGTCTCGGAGTATATTGCTGAATTCGACACTTTGTCGAAATATGGGTTATCCTTAATAGATACTGCCGAGAAGAAGAACGAGAAGTTCATAACTGGCTTGGATGGATACTTGGGGGAAAGGCTTATTAACCACATCGATGAGACGTTTGAATCGATTGTGCGGAAAGCTTTAAGATCAGAAAGTCTTTACCCTAAGTCGAAGACTGAGGTTGCATCTGCAGAGGAGCCAAAGCCGCAAGCAAGCGGTGGAGGCAAGAATGGTTCTCAGAATAAGAGAAAGCAGAATCAGGCCATCCTGTTGTATTTGGAAGTGCTTCAACCATTGAGTGCTTCAGCTGTGGTAAGAAGGGTCATTATGCTAGTAATTGTCGGGTCAAGTCAGCGGATAGGAAGTGCTTCAACCGTGGCCAAGTGGGACATTACGAGGACAAGTGTCTGCAACCCCCTAAAGAAAACAAGATGGTGAAAACATATGCCCTTAATGCTATTCCTTCTTCGTCGAATGCCCCCAACTGCGGCAGAGAAGGGAAAGAATGTCGTTATTCAAGGTATGCTTTCTATTTATGATGTTCCTGTTCGGGTATTGTTTGATACCGGAGCTTCCAATTCTTTCATATCTAGTGACCTGGTAGATAGGTTGGGATTGGAGCCGAGATTGTCGATAGACCTTTAGTAGTGACGAACCCAATTGGTGGTTCGACTAACCTTAGCATGATTTGTCGTAATGTGGTCTTATCGAGTCATGGATGCATGTTTGTTTGTGATTGCTTTGTTTTGGGATTTACTGGGTTTGGCATTATTTTGGGAGTCGATTGGCTCCAAAGATATGGAGTGGTGGTAGACTGTGAGGGCTTTTTGGTGATAGCTAGAGCGGATGATGGGCAGAGGGTAGTGTTTGGTGGTCTACCTTGTGATGGGGTAATGGCTAGTTTTCTAAATTCCCTCGACATCCCGCATGGTGAGTTGTCAGGTTTGCCCGTGGTTGGCCAGTATCCGGACGTCTTCGAAGAAGTGACCGGGCTTCCACCACACCGAGAGATTGAGTTCCGTATTGATTTAGTGAAAGATGCCAAACCTATAGTGATGCCACTTCGTCGTATGGCACCAAGGGAGCAGCGAGAGCTCGAGGTGCAAGTCAGCGATCTTTTGAAGAAGGGATTTATCAAAAGGAGTGTTTCTGAATGGGGAGCACCAGTTGTGTTTGCTACCAAGGCGGATGGTTCCCTTCAGTTGTGTGTAGACTACCGTGAGTTGAATAAGGTGACGAGGAAGAACAAGTATCCTCTACCGCAGATAGATGATTTGTTTGATCAGTTGAGTAGCGCGAGAGTATTCTCTCAGTTGGATCTCACGACAGGTTTTCATCAGCTTAGTCTGGAAGCTGAGAGTATAGCTAAAACGGCATTTCGGACGCTGTCTGGATTTTATGAGTGGTTGGCCATGCCATTCGGGCTGACCAATGCCCCAACATATTTTGTGGATCTTATGAATAGGGTATTCATAGATCAGTTGAATAAGTTTGTCCTTGTGTTCGTGGATGATATTTTGGTCTACTCGAGGATAGAGGAAGGACACAAGGAACATTTAAGAATAGTGATGGAGGTGTTGAGAAAACACCAATTGAAAGCAAAGTTTTCTAAGTGTCACTTCTGGAGAAGGGAAGTGAGATTCTTGGGCCATGTCGTTTCAGAGAATGGTATTGCCATGGATCCTGCGAAGGTGGTTACGGTACAGGATTGGTCTACGCCCAAGAATGCAACGAACATAAGAAGTTTCTTGGGATTAGCTGGATATTATCGGAAGTTTATCCAAGACTTCTCCAAGATAGCGGCACCGTTGACTCAGTTGACCAAGAAGAATCAAGCTTTCATCTGGGACGAAAAGTGCGAGAATGCATTCAAGAGTCTAAAGGAAAAGTTGACATGTGCACCAGTGTTAGTCATTCCTAAGGGGAATGAAGAGATGACATTATATACGGATGCATGTGGTACCAGACTAGGTGCTGTGTTGATGCATGGAGGTAGGGTTGTAGCTTATGCAAGTCGGCAATTGAAACCACACGAGAGAAGATACCCTACCCATGATTTGGAATTAGCAGCGATCGTGTTCGCGTTGAAGGTGTGGAGACATTATCTCTTAGGAGAAAGATTCGAGTTGTTTACCGATCATAAATCGTTAAAGTATCTCTTCTCTCAGAAGGATCTAAATCTCCGACAGCAAAATGGTTAGAATTCTTGGCTTCCTATGATTTCGACATCGCATATACACTAGGAAAGGGCAATGCGGTGGCTGATGCATTGAGTAGAAGACATGCCAGTTTAGGGGCTATGTTTCTAGAATGGAAACAACTGGAGTACATCGCTGGGTATGATTTCAGACCAAAGTGCGAATTGGATCCAGAAATGTTAGCAAGTTTGACGATCAGACCCACTTTGATTGAGCGGATTGGTTCCAGTCAGAGGGACGATCCGACCTATCGGAAATCATCTCAAAGTTAGAGATGGGAATCGATGGAGAGATGAACAAGTATGGGCTTGATCGAGATGGATGACTTAGAATGGAAGACTAATTGTACCCAGTGTCAATGGATTGAGAAGTAAAGTGCTTAGAGAATATCATCACTCAAAATTTACTATACATCCCGGTGGTAACAAGATGTATGGAGACATGAAGCAAACATACTACTGGGAAGGGACGAAAAGAGACGCTGGGAAGTTTATATCCAAATGTATGAATTGCCAGCTAGTCAAAGCTGAGCAAAAGAAGCCTAGTGGTTTGTTGCAACCATTAGAAATTCCAGAATGGAAATGGGAACAAGTATCAATGGATTTTATTGATGGGTTACCAAGGACTAGATCGGGCCATGATAGCATTTGGGTGATTGTGGACCGATTGACTAAGAGTGCAAGGTTTATACCCGTCAAGTCAAACAGGACAGCAGCTAAGTTAGCCGAACTATATATAAAGTGGGTAGTGAGATTTCATGGAATACCCAAAGGCATTGTGAGTGACCGAGATCCGTTGTTCACTAGTGGATTTTGGAAGAGCTTACAAGAGGCGTTAGGATCAGAATTACATCTCAGTACCGCGTATCATCCTCAAACCGACGGGCATACCGAGAGGGTGAATCGAGTGTTAGAAGATCTTTTAAGAGCCTGTATATTGGATTTTGGTGGATCATGGGATGGCCATTTGCATCTAGTAGATTTTGCATATAATAACAGTTATCAATCCAGTATTGGTATGGCTCCATTTGAAGCTTTGTACGGGAGGCCGTGCAACTCACCGTCATGTTGGTTATAGACCGGTGAGAAATATGTGCTTGGACCAGAAGTAATAAGAGAAACATCAGACAAGATCAAGGTTATCCAACAGCGAATGAAGGCTGCCCAAGATAGGCAGAAGAGTTATGCTGATAAGAGGAGAAGAGAATTAAAGTTCTCCATTGGCGACTTGGTGTTTGTCAATATTTCTCCGTTGAAGAGCGTGATACGATTTGGCAGGAGAGGCAAGTTAGCACCAAGATTTGTTGGTCCATTCCCAGTTCTTAAGCAAATTGGGAATTTGGCATATAAAGTTGAATTACCAGAGAAGATGGCAGGAGTTCATAACGTATTTCATGTTTCCCAGTTAAGGAAATTCGTGCACGACCCCGATATGGCTATTTCACCTGATCAGTTGGATGATATCGAGGTTGAACCCGAGGCGGTTGGGAACCGCAGGCCTATGCATATTGTTGGGAACGATACGAAGCAACTTCGAAGGAAAGCGGTGAAATTAGTCAAAGTTCAATGGGTCGAGAATGAAAATGATTTTACTTGGTAGATAGAGGAGAGCATTAGGAAGACGTATCCAGAACTCTTCGCCTGGTAAGATTACAGTTTCAATTTAGTCTTTCCGCATGCTAAGATAGGTTTGTTTTGTTTGTTTTGCATGATTGATTGTTGTATATGGCTGGTAGGCATGCAGGATCCTTTGTATGTTTTGGGTTAAGGAATGTCAAGGACGAAATGTGCGAGAATGCATTCAAGAGTCTAAAGGAAGAGTTGAGATGTCACCAGTGTTAGTCATTCCTAAGGGGAATGAAGAGATGACAGTATATACGGATGCATGTGGTACCAGACTAGGTGCTGCGTTGATGCAAGGAGGTAGGGTTGTAGCTTATGCAAGTCGGCAATTGAAACCACACGAGAGAAGATACCCTACCCATGATTTTGAATTTCGGGCAATCTACAACACGAAACAAGGACCAGAGAAACTCCTATTGTATTATGAACTCGAATTGATTCTTTAAGATTCCTTAATTTTAACTTCAATTTCTGAATCACATTACTTGAAATAAAACTTTGTGACGCACCCGTATCAAATAATACTTTAACTAGAATATTGTTGACAGTAAGGGTGCCATCCAAAACATCTGGCCTTTGCTGACTAGCTGAGGGTGTTGGAGTTTCTGCCACTTCATGTACATGGGCTACTTCAGACTTCTTTGATAGTTGACAACTCTTTGCAAGATGACCAGTCTGATGGCATTTATTGCATTCTCTATTATCTTGAAACTTCTTTCTGGATTTAGATCCATTCTTTCTTTATTTCTTTAAAGATATGCAATTTACCGATAAATGTCCTTGCTTATTGCAGTTAAAGCATGTGGCAGTCGTTAACGGTTCTTCCTTACTAGTTTCCGGTTTCTGACTTTCCTCAGGCTTTGTACTTGCCTCAGGCTATCAGTTTCAAACTTCCTTTTGTTGCTAGAACTACCTTTCTCTTCATCTTCCAAAATACCTTGCTTATCAAGATTCTCATAGCGACAAGCCATGTGTATCATCTTAGAAAAAGGAAGATCCAAATGTGCAGTTACTCTACTTTCATATTTTCTTTGAAGTCCGTTGATAAATCTCAGGTTCTTCCTTAAAGGATCTTCAATTAGCTTCAGGCCAAAATGCGAAAGTTCATTGAATTTATTATGATACTCCCGAATGGTCATATCTCCTTGTTTCAGATGGTAGAACTCATCATATAGCTGCTTAATTGCTTCTGGAGGAATAAATCTTTCTTTGAAATTTCTATAAATCTATCCCAGGTAATATTACCTTCTGGATTTTCCCTAGTAACAGTTTCCCACCAGATTAAAGCTTCGTCTTTGAGTGCCCAAGATGCCAGTAGTCTTTTCTGATCATCTCCCAGCTTTAAGCCTTGAAAAATTCTCTCACAAGAACGCATCCATGCTTGTGTTTCAATAACAGATTCTTTGCCCAAGAATGGTACTCCACCCAGATTTCGATACTTTTTTACTAGAGCTTCTAGATCTGGTTCTGACTATGGGAGCACGATTGGCTCATTAGATTGTTGAACCATAGAATTACTTCTTCTACTTCTGCCACTCATTTTCTACTATGTATGAAAATAGCCGACAAGGAGTCAGGCCAACAGAAAAGATATTACAAAGCATAGAGACATATATTTATGTATATATGCATCTATAGGGGCGTATTTTATCCTGCTATACTCATTTTAGGACATTATTGATTCTATCTACAATGAGTCACTCGCCCTAGAATACTACCGATTCTATTTCTGACGAGTTCGTTAATATGTTATATTCCGAAGCTAAGGTTAATCAAAGCTCTGATACCAAATGTGATGAACCAAAACCCTGTGCCATGGAAGCAAGGACAATCATTGGAATATAACACATAAGCAATAACAACAGAACAAAAATATATCATTACTCCTGATAATGTACATCAAAATACAATGGAAATAATATAATCATCAGAGTTACACAGCATAACAGGATCATACTTAGTACAAAATACAGTTTCAGCTTAATATAAAATGTCTGCAGCGGAATCAAACATAATATACATAATGAAGTATGAACAACATAATAGAAATGATAGAATCCATCTTCAGCTCCATAGCTATTTAGAATGAGCCTGCAAAAACCTGAATACAAGGCTGCCCGTGTAGAAAATAGGGGCACCCAAGTTTGCAAAGTGAAACAAACTACGAGTCAGTCATGGGACTAGTATGAGAAATCTACTTAACTTATATAATAATAAGGCTAATCACAGGACCACACCGCTAACGTGGAACTGGTTTACTCCATTGGATTGCCAGTGCATAAAACAAGTAAATCATTTAGACAACACAATTCTTTTTACAAAAATGAAGCCATTATAAGACTAAGGTCCCATCACACAATGCAACGCAAGCCGAAAGAAAGAATTTTACCTTATAATGGCCAAAATATGCTTGATACGTATCAAACAAAATCATTTGATATTATCACTAGTGCATATATGTTTCAAAAACAATTTTAATCATAATGTATCAATCATAGACGACATGAGTACCATATGTCATGTCGCCATATATAGGTTTGCAATCAAAACCACATAATGTCATATTGGAAGTTGGATTTCCATCATGAACCAAGGCAAGGGATTGTCTTTACCGAATTTGATACTCTCTAGCCCAAGCCTCAGGATCAGAACACATCGACTCTTAGGAGCCATAGGGCCGGTCCACACTTAGGTTAGTGGATTATAATTCCTGAACAATACGTTTCCCCGCCCTATGGGGCGTAAATCTGGTCCGTACATCGACCATACCTTCCATCGGCCCCATAGTGACCGATATATCTGATGTGTCTCGCTTTCCACCATCCACATAAGTAAAAATGTCTGGGCTCCATACCATGACACCACTCCTAGCTAGAAAGAAACACATATTCTCCCTGGATCCTCTCTCGTTTCTGGTCTATACCGAGGTGTGAGGCTCGCGAATTAACGCTATACACAAAACTATGCTATTTAAAGTCGTGCTGTGATCATCAACCACAAGGCCCTGTTTTTCAAAAAAAGCCTTAATCACTGCATCTCTGCATGCCACATTGTCAATCCATACCATACCATTGATGTCTACCGATATATAACCTTTGAGCTCGTACGTCTCAGAGAAGGGCGTTAAACAGATATATATTTAGTAGAGATCAACGAATACAACACAGAATACAACGTCAAACACACATCCATATATAAGTCCGTTCTTGGTCTGAACAAAACCGGAGGTACCTTATTCCTCGTCCCATCTGTCTAATATAGGAGAGAGACCCTCGCACATCTGGACAATCAACAAATACGTTCGGACCACTACCACTGTAACCCCTCCTGGGAGCTAACCGATCCAGGGCATCAATAGTAATCCATTCGGTGTGAAGATTACCGGTCTTGTGCCATCTTCATATCTTCGAATTTTAATCGTTGATCAATTATTTGAAATGAGAATTAATTCGGCCTTTTCAAATAATTCGCGTATACATAGAGTTTAAATCAATTCTTTCCATGGTTAAACTATTTGACTTCACATTTCAATTCAATATAATAATTTCATATCAAATACATTTAACGATCAGAATATCCAATAAACCAAGTAAAATCGGTTATATTCCACATCGCTTATAATACTTTATAACGATTTATCACTATTTTTTTATATATAAAAATAGTTTATTTTCATCGAATGACGTTTCAGGTCATTCGATGGCATTGGCGCCGCTCTCATTCAGATTTGAATTAAACATTTCACAAAATCAAACTGTTGGATCTTAACGAGTTTTATATTGTTGGAAAGATCTTTCCAAAGCGAACCCAACGGTTTCGGTTTTGGGAAAATCCGACGGTCAGATCTTCCGCTATAATCATTTAAAATTACGATTCCAAAACGTGAACTGCAGTGTCGTAATTCGTTTAATTTAATTTATATTAATATATTTATATATATAAATATAATTCATTCGACGATTTCTAAACCGTTTTCACTTCAAAATTTTGGCTAATGCCTTTAAATTTCGAAAAATTTCACCATAGCCTCCTTTGTTCGGAGAGCATTTTGGAAATTTATTAGGACGTATTAAGCACCCAATAAATCCAGAAATAGCATACATAATTTTTAGTGGCCTATTCTACGCCCAAGGGAGTGTGTAAAGATCATAACTCCAGAGGTAAATCTCGTCATCTTGTCCAGTGTTGGAAAATAAATAACCCATGTATCGTATCTAAAAACAGGAGAGACGTGAATTATTGTCAACTCCAGACCCGTATTGGGTTTTTATCAATCTGACCATTTACCGCTATATTTTATTTAGTCCATAACAGTCCTCAGTTCAACCTGTAGTTCAATCATCGCCATACGAGCATCTCGCTCGTATGGTAATCTCAACCTCGTCATACAAGCTCGAAATGCTTATATGGAATATGATATGCTATGACATCAATAGTTCATCTTCGGTTCAATCTGAAATACAGTCATCGCCATACAAGCCTCTCGCTTGTATGTTAATTCCAACCTCGTCATACGAGCTCCAAATACTTGTATGGAATATGATAGAGTATGTTATCTTCACGTAGTATGCCATGTAGTGTAGTTCAAAATTAATTGTTGTTATCCTATGGCGACGTATATAATCTCGCACAGAATAACCAGCACACCGCATCCAATGGCATTCATAGGAGTTTATATAATAAATAAAACTGCGCAACCAACTCATTAAGGTTTACCTATTTGTCGGGTACGCAAATAAATTCTTTACTCAACAACAAATCCATTTACCTGTTTAGCATGTGTATATATATGCATATCTAAGCTAAAAATAATATTTTTAGTGAACAAATATTTATTTCCTTACTGGTTATTTTTAACACTTCGTATACATGTTAAAAATAATATTTTCAACACATGATTATTTTTAATGGTTCATGCATACAATAAAAATGTTAATTTTATTGTTCAAACAATTTATTTCACACATGAATATTTTTAGCGGTTCATACATGTTGACGGCAAAAAATGTCGCAAACACCAAAGATTCCCAATTACTAGGAATTATAAATATAGTCGCATAGACAAGAACATAAATAAAGCATAGTAGTAAATCACACAAGAGATTTATAGTGGTTCGGCCTCAGTGAGGGCCTACGTCCACTTTGAAGAGTCGTTGGAATATTAATAATCACTTGGAAGAAATTACAAGGTTGAGACTATCTCATGACATCTCATTACATTCATGTTCCATGATATATAATGGCATAATTATCATATATTGAATAATAAGGGAAAAGACAATTTTTTCCTTCTTCTTCCTCAAAGAGGAGATGCCATTAATGAAGCTTTTATGGAGGTCTCCAAGCTCAAGAATTCCACCCTTTTGAAGTGTGAGGCCATGGGGTATTTATAGGAAGTGGTTAGGTGCGTTGTCGAGGCTGGTTTGCTCCGTCGGCGCAGCGTTGCGAAAGTGAAGGTGCGAGGTCCTTGTTGGTGAGATCTTTCTTCGGTCTTTGCTTCTGCACTACCTGAGTTTTGTCGTTGGCCCTGACTTCACGTGATGAGTTGAGTCGAGCGTGTCTTGAGTACTTTTGGTGACCGGACCAAAAGGTCGGTTTACATTTGACCCCCAAAGTACGTCTTGTCTTGACGCCTTGTCTTGACATGATGTGCTTTGGAATGAAAGTTGAGATGGTTGTTGGGTTGCGGATTTATCCTGCAAGTTATTGGAGAAAGTGTATTAGCCAGCGGGCTCGTTCGTTATGGAATTGTGAACGAGCCGCTGTTGGATTGGTATTGCACTCGCGCAGCTGAGTATTCGCATGGTGCTATCATCGCACGTTTTAGGCGACGAGACCTTGGCGGGATATGAGCGCACGCGGCCGAGAAGATTTCCCTTTATTTTAAAGGTTCAAAATTTCGAACCTTATAAGTTCGAATTATCGATCCGTAGCTGCTCGAGAATTCGAGTCATGGGGTGCCCCTCAGGCTCGAATTTCGAGCCTAGGCTCGGAATACAGAGGGTTTCTTTCTTTTCACTATATATTGGCCCATCCCCCTCATTTTTCTTCCTTCTTCTATTTCACGTCGACTGCCATTGTTCTGAAAGCTTCATTTCTCGACCACTTTGACTTAAAAATTCTGAGGTAATGGACTTGGTCGAGTCGAGGGAAGGGAGGTCGAGGTGCGATGGAGGAGGCTCGAGATTTCGAGCCCGAAGGGGAGGTTCGGAAATTCGAACCTAATGGGGCTCGAATCTTCGAACCCTGTAGGGTTCGAAATTTCGAGTCCTCAGGCTTGAATTCCCGAGCCCCGATGGGTTCGAGGCTTCGATCCCCTGGGGTTCGAATCCTTGTACCTCGAGGGTTCGAGCTTTCAATACCCCTGGGGCTCGAATTTTCGAACCACCAGGGCTCGAATTTTCGAACCCGGGGGGTTCGAAATTTCGAGCCACTGTGGTTCGAGATTTTGACCCCCGAGGGGTTCGAATTTTCGGGGTGCCCGGACCCGGTCTTGGGTGTCTCTGGAAACTTCGTGCCCCGGGGCATGGTTGAGCGCATTGCCTTGGCCGAGTGTTGACTTTCGCCACTTCGAACTTCAATTTCCTGACTGCCTGCCCTTGGACTTATACGCTGTCTATTCGGTTGTACGAATGTACCATTGTTGTTATTGATAACTGCACGGATATGAACTTAGATCACATAGGATAGAGCATATATCTGGACTGTGACTGAACTGTAAGATCTTTAACGTTTCTATGTGCACTCTCACTCTTTGCATGACATAACACACACGTAAATCTTCATCGACACGAGGGGTACAAGTTATTTCATTATGATGTCTAACACTGGTATATTGAAGTATAGCAGGCAGTGCAAACAAGATCACACACTGGGAAGCTTCTGGAAGCCGAGCCTTCCCCGCCCCTATCTCACACTTCTGATTCTACTTCTGATCCTATGGACAACACCAGCTCTGGAAGCAGTGAGCTTGAGACTAACGAAGGGTCGACTCCTTCTCAGACAGGGAGTTCGCTTGAAGTGTTGGAGCACGGGGGTCCTGCTGAGAGGTTACATTCTCCAGGCGTAGATGCCGAGATGGAAAATGTGGATATTATGGGTGGTGGTGAGCCTCCTGCCCCAGTGGCTCATAATCCTCCGGATTCGGTGCCATTGCGCCTGGATGCTGCGGCGGTTAGAAAGCTGTCATCGCGGTTTAATATCCCGGAGGGGGAGGCTCATGCACCTGGATCGGGAGGAAGGGCCCACGTGCCCCTGAAGGTTTCACTGCTTGGAATCGGCATACTTTCCTTATGGTGTGCGTGCCCCCGGCCAATGACTTTATACGGGAAATGCTATTCTACTTCCGCCTTGCACCCTCACAGCTGCACCCAAATTCTTATTCTTCGCTCTTGGGTACTTACGTTCTCTTTCGAGAGTTCCTGCATCGGGATCCCACCGGAGAGGACATTCGGTACCTTTTCCATTTTAGGCGGTCAACTGGCGCATCGTATTCACAATGGTTCTTGGAAGCGTCTCCCGCTACTAGATTTTTTGTCGGAAAGTGGCCCAGATCGTCGTTGATTAAGCATGATTGGTTCTTTGTTCGCCGCTCTCCCGGATTCGCGAGGAGATAGATAGAGGGAAGTGAGTATCTTTAATCTTCATCTCCTTTCTCTACAAATTGCTGAGCTGCGTGACTCATTATTTTTTATTGTGGCAAGGAATCCTGAGGCACCTACTGGCGATGAGTATCGACAACGTCTCGAGGCTTTGCGAGCTATTCCTGAAGGCTCCCGTAAGATAGATTCTGTAGTGGATCAGGACTGCCTCCAGCGTGTTGGGTTGCTTCCGGCCAACCGGGCCATAGTCAGGCACGCAGTGGTGAGTGGTGTATTGAGGGAGAAAGCAGCGGAAGGTTCTGCTGCCCCCGCTTTGAAGAGAAAGATTGCTCCTGGCGGGCTCGGGCTCAGAAAGATCGTTAAGTTCCAAGAAGGTGTTAGTGGTGACAAGGACGGTAGTGCAGAGACGGTTGCTCGAGATGAGGGACTTTTCGACATTTCTACCCTGCCCCGACGGGAGGGGCGGGGGAAGAAGCGTTGGCCAGTCCTCACTCTCCTGCAACCTCTTTAGAAGCCGCCGCCTCCCTTGACAGAGTAGATCAGTTTGCTGGTCTGAGCACAGTTCCTATGGATTTGTCTATGTCGCCGAGCGCCGCTAGTATGGAGGATCTAGCTCGTGCCGCGGAAGGGCTAACTCCTTCGACTGAGGGACAATCTGGTCTGTTGAGAGAGCACTTAGGACACACAATTATACACACTAAACTGCATAGAAGAGTGCTTCCACGTACTTTTTGACTGACTTTGCATTATTCCTTTGACAAGTGATATGGCTAGAGGAAGCGGGGGATGAGGTCATGGAGACCGAAACCGTCCCAAGAGTGCTTTTATTGGCTCCTTCAGGAAGGGAACTAGCCTATATGGCGATGCCCCCACCACTGCGAGGTCATGGTAGCGGGAGTCGTCACCAAGATAGATCCTCATCTTCTATGACTCTTCCTACTCCTCCTCCTCCGATTCGAGTGTCTAGTGGGGATTCGAGGCTTCATCTAGGGGGTCGAGTCGTACGTCATTAGCGACTTTGTCCTTCACCATCCCACCTGCTCCGGTTTAGACTACGAAGGGTAAAAGGGCACCATTCGAACAACCAAGGCCGAGTAGGTCGAATAGGATAGAGACAGAAGATTTGACCGAATCCCAAGTTCAAGATCTTTCCCAAAGAAGAAGAAAGCATTTTTGACGCATCATTTCCCTCGACTCTATTTTGACGAGCTTCCATCTCTCCCTGATCTTCGTTCGCCTCCCAATAAGGCTTCTGGAGACATATGGAATCATGTGAAAGCCGCGTATCACCAGGTTAACAAGCTCACCCAATACTCCCACCATTTATCAGATCTGGTCAGGGTGAAGAACCTGCATCTTTTGGATCAGCAAATAGTCATTGATGCTGAGAAGACTTCCGTTGTCAATCTGAATACCAAAATTGGTAGGTTTTCCTCTTCCCTTTTTTATGTTTGTTGGGGGTTTTTAGCTCTTGTACCTTTAAATACTGACTCATGGAGTTCGTGGTTTTTCAGCCGAGCTGAAGCAGGGGTACGAGACGCTAAAAAAGGAGGCGGATGATTCTCGCTCTATCTTTACAGAGACCATAACTGACTTGACCACTCAGAACACGACCCTGAAGAAGGAGAAGGCTGATGTGGAAGAATTCTGCATCGAGTTGGAGAGAGAGAACGCAAAAATCTTCCAGCTTCAGGAAGATAATAAGGCTTTGCAAGCTGAGAACGACCGCCTAAGGAGGGAGCTTGAGGCAGCGAGGAAAGCGAGAGAGGATGCGGAAGCCATCAATCGAGATGTGTTGGGCACCGTAGAGGGGTCAGAAGCTGAGCGCCTGAGAGGGGGTGGAGCAACTAAAAGGTGAGCTAGCGAATGCAGAACTCTGGGCGTACTCGACTATGGAGGAGGATATCAAGAACATGCTGGTAAAAGCCCTAAGGTCCGTGGAATCTCGTGGATGGATGACTATCCTCACGAGCTGGCTCAAACCTAGGAAAGGCTGGTCTCGTACGAGGCCTTCTTGCGTGAAGTGGAAGTTGGGACCTTAGACGAGCGACAACTTATGACTGACCTCTTGACCGTGGAAGAGCGTGAGAAGCTGGAGGAGGGTAAAAGGTTGCTGCTCGAGGATGCGGAGAAAGAAAGGATGGAGAGGATTGCCGCCGAAAAGGGAAAGTTTGTTGTGCCGGGAATTGTTGTGCTAGCGGTGGATCCCGCGGAGGGAAGTTCTTCTCGACCATCTGCTCCTGGATCGGTCATCATGATTGACCCGGCCGCTTTGACCCGAGTTTCGAGCGAGCGTGATGCTGAGCATCCTGAACCGGGAGGTGCTGAACTCACGCTACCCTTTGTGCCAGGTGTCCCTTCGGCTCTCCCATGCCACCCTTGGCCAGAGGTAAATTTTCTTTGCAATGCATCCCAGAGGATGATGTGATCACCGAATTTGAGGATTAAAAAATCTTGTTTTTGTTATGCAGCCCCTTTTAAAGTAACTTTGGCATCGGGCTCTGCCCCCGTGATTCCCCAAACAACTGAATCTGGGCCAGGACTTGGGGGGACTTAGCTTGGAGAGAGTGGAGATCAGCTTGACACCTTCTCGGGGATTAGAATGACTTCCAGTGTTTACGAAGGCCTTCTTGATGATGATGGAGAGGAGGTAGATGAGCAAGGTGGGATTGGCCGAGGTCCGATAGAGGAAAGGATGAGGCAGGATGATGCTTCTGGGCAGGAGATCGTAGCAAAGGTTACGGAGGATAATGCGGAGAGGGCTGCTGTGGTTGTTGCTCAGGAGCAGACTGATGAGGAAGCCGAGAGATAAAGGGTAGCCTATGAGGCTTAGAAGAAGCGGGAGGATGAAAGGGCCCAACGAAGGGCTATTGAAATCAGTGAAAAAACTAGGGCTGGCGATTCTACACATAAGTCCCAGAAGCTTGTCGATCATCAAGCCTCTAAAGAGGCCAAGAAAGCCAAGCGGGATAAGAAAAAGACTCTGGAGGCAAGCGCGGCCGTGATCGGTCTTCTTGCTGGAGGTGCCCCCCTTCTTGCACCGCCAGTTGCCCCCGCTGACGTTACTGAGATCCTTAGTGGCGACAAGGCGGGCGAGAGACGTATTTCAACCTCTTACAGGTTGACCACTTCCAAAGGGAGCCGAAGTGGGAAAGGAGGGTCTAGCAAGGGGAGGCCCAGTTCCAAGGATGAACTGTCGAGCGCCGAATCTGTAAAGGAAAAGCACAAAGAAAAAAAGGGAAGCGTGATTAGCATTAGTCGCTTAGGCGTATTTTTACGATCATTTTGGTAGTGTAGGCCGGCAGTTTACGCGAGTTCGGCCCTCGCTTTTGGTTTTTCAAGGTATGATGTGGTTCTCATGTACACCCTGCCATTAGGAGGGAAAAATATTAGTAGTGTAGTTGGTTGTAATGTGTGTGTGTGTTGTAATGAAACATGAATTAGTAAAGATTGCATTTTGTGTTAACTGTTCGGATGTTCCTCTCATGTTTTCGGGCGTCTCGTACTTGCACAGGCATACTTATCGTTACCTTTAACAAAAAAGCGATTGTGAGTGTTGTGCCCCAGGTTGGTGATTCCAGGGGGTGTGACTGAGTGTTGCGCTCTGGTTTGTAGTTCCAAAGAGGCGGGATTGAGTGCCACACTCTGGGTCGTTGTTCCAAAGGGGCGTAAGACAGTGCGCAGGCTTCTAGTAAGTCTCCCTCAGCTCAGGAGACCCGTAATTTGCGAAGCCTGGCTAGAGTGCTTGCTGTTTTTCCTTGGGTTGCCCGGGATTAACCTCAAGAGTAGCGAAGGCATATGACGTCGCGTTATGCGGTCCGTCCGGTGTAGGCTCTCCCAACGTTCATTGGGTTGGGGCAAGCCTGAGGGCGTCGTTGTTCGCCTGGAAAGAGAACCCCGGATCATCAGCTCGTAAGGTCCGATCGTGGCCGTGGGCTACCCCTCAGCCTTGAGAGCTTTGGGGATGTGACGATTTAAGGTCGGTTTTGGTGCTGCGCCGAAGCCCGACCGACACCCGTAGTTCAGGGGGAGTTTCTATCGCCCCGTCAAACTAGGTGGTGGTTGAACGATTTATCCTTAGCCTTGATCTTGGGTCAAGGTTCGAGTCAGAGGTCATTTATACTCGGTCACGCCGTGGGCTGGCGACTCGAGTGGCGTGGCCGGGTCCCGTGTTTGGGATGTCGGTCGTTGCCAATGTGATTAGGCTGCGAGATTGGTTCGTGGTTGAGATGGAGGTGCCGACCCCAATGTTGGGAGTTGGTATGGCAGTGTACAGAAACTAGCTGTCAGGATTAGCTAATTATGTCGCGTGAGGAGTAAACACAGAGTAAGGAGTTAGAAAGGTGAACATCATTTCCATTAATAACTTTTGGCATGAATAGCCTTTAAAATGCCTTGAATCATCACAAAACAAAACATCGCTGGAAAGCGTAAACAACCAGGTGCTAAGTTATGTGAAGTAGCGGCGGAGATGTTCACTATTCCAAGCCCTTGGTAGTTCAGCTCCGTCCACGGTGGCAAGCTTGAAAGTTCCATCGCAGAGTCTTCGCAGTATGGAGTACGACCCTTCCCAACGAGGAGCGAGACCTGTTGGCGGAGGGAAGACCCGTTTTAGGACGAGGTCGCCGTTGTTGAGGTCCTTGTGGCGGACTCGAGAGCTGAAGTTCTGAGTGACTCGTTGTCGTTGGGCAGCGGCTCGCAGTTCGGCTTTGTTTCTTTTTTCTTCTAGCAATCCGAGTGACCCCAAAAGCAAGTCTTGATTTGTCTTTGGATCGAAGTAGGTGAAGCGATGAGACTGAAGCTCGAGCTCGATGGGGATGACGACTTCAGACCCGTAAGAAAGGGCGAAGGGCGTGTGCCCGGTTGCTGTCTTGTGAGTTGTTCGGTAGGCCCACAGGGCTAGAGGAAGTTTGTATACCCACATGCCCCCGGCTTTCTCGAGGCGCTTCTTGATGATGGACTTGATGACTTTGTTGACTGCTTCGACCTGTCCATTGGCCTGGGGGTGAGCTACGACCGAGAACCTTTTTTCGATGTCGTGCCGCTGACACAAGGATTTGAATTCGGCGCTCTCGAATTAGGTGCCGTTATCTGAAATGATGGCTTGAGGGACCCCGTATCGAGTGATGATTTTGCATACCATGAAGTTGATCATTTTCTTGGTGGTGATAGTGGCGAGGGCCTCGGCCTCTGCCCATTTGGTAAAATAATCTACTGCGACGAAGGCATATTGTGCCCACCTCTGGCCATGGGAAGAGTTCCAATGATGTCGATTCCCCACATGGCGAATGGCCATGGGCTGGTCATCTATGTTAGTTCTGTTGGCGGGGCTCTCGGGATCTTAGAGAAGCGTTGGCATTTATCGTACTTGCGAGCATAGTTAGTGGCGTCTTGGTCGAGTGTGGGCCAGTAGTAACCGTGTCGGAGTATCTTCCTGGCCGGAGTATGCCCCCTTGTCTGGTCGTCACATTCTCCTTCATGAATGATAGTCAGAATTTTTAGGGCGTCATTGTGGGCCATACATCTAAGTAAAGGGACAGAGAAGCATCTTCGATATAGTATCCCGTCTACAAGAAGGTAATGGGATGACTGGCGGGTGAGCGCTCGCCTTTCTTTGCGGCTCTCTGGGAGGATCCTATGTTGCAGGTAGCCCTTGACTGGCATCATCCATGATTCCGGTTTTGGTTCGGCATTCATGACCGCGCCGGTTTGAATTGGCTTGATACCGGGAGAGTTGAGTACTTCGACGGGGGCGAACCCCAAAAGCTGCGGATCTTCAGAACTCGCCAGTCTGACCAATGAATTGGCTTTTTCATTCTGCTCTCGCGGGATGTATGTGATAGTGAAGTGGTCAAAGTGGGTGAGCAGTTCCTGAACTTGGACTAGGTACAGGGCCAGTCGTTCCCCCTTGTTTGGTACACTTCTTTTACTTGACGCACGATGAGCTGTGAATCGGAGAAAACCTGAATGATCTTCAGCTTGAGTTCGGTTGCAATTCTTAGTCCGGCTATCAACACCTCATATTCTACATCGTTGCTGGTAGCGGGGAAATTTAGTTTTAGTGCGCAGTGTATTGAGCGTCCCTTGGGAGTGATGAGTACGATACCGGCTCTCGAGCAGTTGATGTTGGAGGATCCGTCCACAAACAACTTCCACTCGTTGTTGGGGGCTTCGGTGTCTTCCGCAGAGGTATCCTCGGGGGCCGTGAATTCTACTATGAAGTCGGCGAGGGCTTGCTCGAGGATGGCTCGACTGGGAATGAATGTTATCTCGAACTGACTTAGTTCCATACTCCACTTCAGCAGCTGGCCGGATGCCTCAGGTCGTTGTAGGACCGGACACAGCGGTTGGTCGGTGTAGAACTTTATGGGATGAGCTTGGAAAAATGGCCGGAGCTTCCGGGAGAAGATTATTAAGCAAAATGCCAGTTTTTCGAGCTTTGGGTAGTTCTTTTCTGCACTTGTCAGTTGTTTGCTTATGTAGTAGACAGGTCGTTGGATGCGATCCTCGAGTCGTATTAGTGCCGAGCTGATTGCCTGTGGAGAAACAACCAAGTAAACGTATAAGTCCTCGTGGTCTATAGGCTTAGATAAAATGGGTGGTCGCTCTAAGTGATTCAAGAGTTCCTTGAATGCGGAAACGCACTCAGGGGTCCACTTGAAATTGCGTTTCCCTTTTTGAAGTAAATCAAAGAAAGGAATGCACTTGTCGGTGGCCTTAGAGATGAATCGACTTAAAGCGGCGACCTTCCCATTTAAACTCCGAACATCCTTGATATTCTCGGGGATTCGGATGTCCTAAATGGCCTGGATTTTCTCGGGGTTAGCTTCGATGCCCCGGGCATTCACGATGAAACCCAGAAACTTTCCTGAAGCGATGCCAAAGGAACATTTTAGATGATTGAGTTTCATGTCGTATTGGCGTAGGACATCGAACATTTCAGAGAGGTCGTGGACGTGATCGCTAGACACTTTTGATTTAACTAGCATTTCGTCCACGTACACCTCCATAGATTTCCTGATTTGATTTTTGAAGAGTCAGTTAACCATCCGCTGATATGTAGCACCGACATTCTTGAGGCCGAAGGGCGTGACGCGATAGCAGTAAAGTCCGAGGTTGGTTATGAAGGAGGTATGGTCCTGGTCACGGAGATCCATTGGGATCAGGTTGTAACCGGAGTAGGCGTCCATGAAAGATAGCATTTGGTACCCGGCGGTTGAGTCGACTAGCCGGTCGATCTTGGGGAGCGGGAAGCTGTCCTTCGGGCAAGCTTTGTTCAAATCAGAGAAATCGATACATGTACACCATTTACCATTTGCCTTTTTGACTAAAACCGGATTGGAGACCCACTCGGGGTAGTAGGCTTCACGGATGAAGTTGTTGTTTAGCAGGCGATCAACCTCTTCTTCAAGTGCCCTGGATCTCTCGGGCCCTAGGAAATGGCGCTTCTGCTTGACTGGAGGCATTGTAAGATCTATGCCTAAAGAATGACAGGCGATTGCAGGGTTGATGCCTTTCATATCGGAATGGGTCCATGCGAAGACGTCCAGATTCTCTTTCAAGAAATCCACAAGATCATCTTTGATGGCTGGGTGAAGGTGGGACCCTATCTTCAATACTCGTGACGGGTCGTCGGGGCTAACGGGTACATCTATTGTGGGCTCGACCAGAGTAGGTCTCTCGCACTCGAGCTCTTCGTCTTTCCTTGGATCGAGGTCGTCGGAAAGACAGGTGTGGCGCCTGAGCCAAGGCCCAGATGCCGCTGATTGCTATGCTGAGGTGGTCTTGGCGCAAAAGGGGGCGGGCACTGCTTTACCCTTGTCCCTATTGCGTACATTTTTCCATTCTATCGCGTAACATTTCCTGGCATTGACTTGGTCGCCTCTGACTGTTGCGATCCCGTTCTCTGTTGGAAATTTCATTAGGAGGGACCATGGCGATAGGCAGACGCGGAATTTTGTGAGGAAGGGGCGTCCGAGTAAGACGTTGTATGATGAGACAATGTTAATAACCACGAAGGTGAGGATTCGAACTCGGCTTCGATTTCCTGTACCGAGCTCGACGGGTAGGTCAATGACTCCTACCGGACAGCTGGATGCCCCATTGAAGTCGTGGATTGTGGAGTGGCATGGTTTGAGATCTTTGACTTCTAACTTCATTTGATCGTAGGCGGCTTTGAAAATGATGTTGACCGAGCTTCCCGAATCAACCAATATCTTTCGAACGGTTGCAGCGCCAATTTGGGCCGTTATGACCAAAGGATCGGTGATCGAGATTTCAATTCCCATGGGCTCCCTTTCATGGAAAATGATATCGTCCCGCATGGTTTTCCGGAGCTTGGCCGGGATAGACTCGTCGGGAGTAGAGCAAAACTCGTAGGTCGCATGTTTAATGGAACCCACATATTCCTCCATCTTTCGAAAGCTGTCATACGTAGAGCCGGGCTCGCCGCATATAGTATTAACCACGATCCCTCACCTCACGTTAGACGGTCCAGGGGCTGTCTTGGCGGCCGTCTGAGGAGTTGGCGCTGGAGGTTTTGGATCGGCTTCAGGTGGAAAGGGTTCTTGAACATAACGCTCAAGACGCTTCTCGCGGATGAGTTTTTCAATTGCATCCCGAAGCTAAGAACATTCATTTGTGTTATGTCCATACATGTCGTGATATCGGTAGTATCTCCCCGAGTTCTTCTCGAAGTCGGTCGACTCCCTGACGCAGGGCTTCGGATATGGAAAAGTGTTGCATGTTTCCAAGTAGATAGTCTCCAGATCTTCATTTAGCGGAGTATATGTCTCGTAAGCTTGGTACGGGCCGGGCCTCCATAGCTTTGTCTGGACTTGATTGTTGCCCCGGCCGCCTTGTCCTCCGCTGCTCGGTCTTTGTATGGGGGGTCCTGCCTCTGAGTTCGGATTGGAGGGTCCTCCTGCTTCTCGCCCCCTAGGGCGGTTATTTGCGGTGTCAGCTCGAGGGTTAGTGGGGCGGCTGGCGTCGGAGACGCGGTTCCGCCTTGCTTCTTCTTGGCATAAGAACCGTCCCGCTTTCTCGTAGAAAGCATCGAGGCTCTTGGGTTACTTTCGGTCAATCCATGCCCCGAATTCGGAAGTAGGAAGGACACCTTTAGCTAGCTGTAAGAGTATGGTGCGCGGATCCGGATCCTCGACTTCGGCGAGGGCGATATTAAACCTAGAAAGGTAGCTTTTAAGTGATTCCGTAGGCCCTTGGTATAAGTTGGAAAGAGTAAGGGCGTTCTTCAGAGTCGGGATGTGCATTATGAATTGCTTGACCAACTGTGTCACTAATTGGCCGAAGTTGTTGATGGAATTAAGCGGAAGGCAAGAGAACCATAATAGAGCGGTCCCCGATAAGAAGACCGGAAAGCATTTGCACTTGACTGGATCTTCTCCTCTGCTTGAGTCCATTTGCCACTCATAACGGTTTAAGAAAGCACATGGGTCAGCGGTGTCGTCGTAGAGCGGCATCTGAGGCATGCTAAAGCGTCACGGCCATTCAGCTTCATTAACTCTTCGAGTGAAAGGGTTGCGCCTAATGTGTGCTTCCCATGAATCATGCACATTTCCTCGCATCTCCCTCATGATCCTTCGGACCATGTCGGGAAGGTAGGTCGGATGAGGGTCCGCCATCGGGACCCATGGGTTTTAGCGGGGTTCCGGAGTTCTGGCACGAGGGCGTCTTCTAGGGTGGACGTCTAGGTCGTCTTCTTCCATGTCATCGACATCTGTAATGGGAGCCTGGTGTGCGTGATGATGTGGGGCAGGGTCACGCGGATCCGGTTCTGGAAAAGCACGGGCCGCCTGAATAGTAGGTTCATTGTCTCGACGGGCGGCCGTTGAGTCTTGTCAAGGAGGAGGTTGGTTAGTAGGAGCGGGTCCTTCATTGATGACTAGGCGAGAGCGGTCCCGATGTTGGGCGCCCTCGCTATAGGTAACCGTGGTCCGATCGCCATTACCGTTGGCATACCCATTGCCATTGCCGTTGTCGAGAGCATTAGTTCGGACGACGACATTGTTGATGAGACTAAACCTCCTTCTTTGGTATGGGCCCCTGGATTCGAAAGAGGAAGTTTCCAATGTTGGTGGTCGAGGTCGACCATTGTTCCGAGCTAGTTGTAGTCGAGCAATGACGCGCTGACTTTCTTGGAGTTGGCGCATAAGGTCGATGTTATTTCTTAGTGCTTGATTAAGCTCGACGGCTGTATTTTCATATTTTTCATTAAGCGTGCATATTTGTGCTTGGGTTGCGGGCGCTTCAGGGTCCACAATTGGACGTTCAATTTCATTAGTGGCCGGGATGTTCGCCAGTTGAGTTTGTCGAGATGTACCGGCCTCGGCTGCGGCTGAAGAGCCGATCATTGCGTTCTTTGACTTCTTTACCATTGTAAGCGGACTCGATAGCAGGTTAAGCAAGGAACCTTAAGCTAGACGAAGTCGAGATGGTAACGTACAAGAAAGACGCAAAGTCCAAGTTTTCTCAGTTAAAGCACCAAATGTTGACGGCAAAAAATGTCGCAAACACCAAAGATTCCCAATTACTAGGAATTATAAATATGGTCGCATAGACAAGAACATAAATAAAGCATAAACAGTAAATCACACAAGAGATTTATAGTGGTTCGGCCTCAGTGAGGGCCTATGTCCACTTTGAAGAGTCGTTGGAATATTATTAATCACCTGGAAGAAATTACAAGGTTGAGACTATCTCATGACATCTCATTACATTCATGTTCCATGATATATGATGTCATAATTATCATATATTGAATAATAAGGAAAAAGACAATTTTGTCCTTCTTCCTCAAAGAGAAGATGCCATTAATGAAGCTTTTATGAAGGTCTCCAAGCTCAAGAATTACACCCTTTTGATGTGTGAGGCCATGGGGTATTTATAGGAAGTGGTTAGGTAGGAATGGGGACCATCTTCCAAAAATTCGCACCTCCAACTGTCGGGCCTCGGAAATTCGCATCTGGGCAAGGTGCGAAATTTCGTACCTGGTAGGTGCGAAATTTCGCACCCGGCTGGGTGCGAAGCGGATTTTGACAAGAGGCGTTGTCGAGGCTGGTTGGCTCCGTCGGCGCGGCGTTGTGAAGGTGAAGGTGCGAGGTCCTTGTTGGCGAGATCTTTCTTCGGTCTTTGCTTCTGCACTTCCTGAGTTTCGCCCTTGGCATTGGCTTCACTCGATGAGTTGAGTCGAGCGTGTCTTGAGTACTTTTGGTGACCGGACCAAAAGGCCAGTTAACAATACATATAATAAAAATGTTACTTTTATTGTTCAAACAATTTATTTCACACATGAATATTTTTAGTGGTTCATACATACAATAAAAATGTTATTTTTATTGTCCAACAATTTATTTCAAACATGAATATTTTATATACTTCATACATATAATAAAAATGTTATTTTTATTGTCCAACAATTTATTTCAAACATGAATATTTTATATACTTCATACATATAATAAAAATGTTATTTTTATTGTTTAAACAATTTTTTTCAAATAACATCTATTTTATATAGTTCATTAAAGAAAATTTCAGCATTACAATGGCAGGTTATTTAGCACCGGCACCGTGTCTGAGCACGGCTCCTCTTCTAACCTAGGCCTTACAACATTACAATAATTTCATTTCCATAATTTCCACAATACCATTCATTTTCACTACACAATGAATTTACCACAAACATAATCAATTTTTTTGCAACCACAATCAATCATTCACAATCACAATCAATTTCACACCACATTCATCACACAATCATCCATGGTTTAACAAAAAGTAGTGTCAAGAGCTACTAAGCTCCATCGGCAACCTAATATATTTTTCACCATTTTATTTGAATTTAGAAATCTCACATTGGGTTCCACTTCTCCGTAATTCCTAACAAGCTCTAAAATTCCTCTGGTCTCTTCTAGAATGTAGCATACGATGTCACGAGTCCAATGCTTCCTGTTTCATTGGATTTCGACATCGTATAAAAAAGATATGATTTTTATTCTATAATCAAATTTTGCAACGCTTTTATATGTTGTTAACCATTTAAATAGATAAAAGCCGTTACCTTTCAGTTTGATTCCAAACTAGGTTTGCATTTATCTTCCAATCCATTGCGCGAGAGGACGATCAGATTGTTGCACGCTGTTGGCCCTGGAGAGGGCTTCCCAACGTTGGTGGTAACGCCTAGTTCGACGGTGGCAGGAAGGCTCGGCTGCGATTTAAACAGCGTGAATCTGAGGCATTGAGTATCTCCAAATACACAATGATTTAATTCAAAACTGGTATGGACTTGAAGATAGGAAAAATCTATATGAAATCCTCTAAAGGATCGTTCGATTTCATTGCAAGAATCACGAGAAATCAAGGAGAGAAGGTCCCAGCTGTTTCCGCCATCGGGTTTTAGGTTTACGGGTTTTGGAAGAGAGTGACGATGAATTTTGATTGGTTATAATATATATAATTTATTTTTAATTTATTTAAATCTAAAAAAGTGTTTTCTTATCCGAAATCCAAATCAAACCCAACGAGTGTCGTCGCCAGCTAAATTCCCCCATTCCGGACACAATGGAATATGTTTCATAAGCCCAATCGACTGTTTCTGATAGTTTTTCTTCGAACTAAAATATAAAACATTCAATATTAGATTTGAGCATACATTTTAATTTGCTGGAGCCCCATACTGATTCCAAAAATTCCCGAAAAATAAATCTAGCTATGTTTGGACGATACGGTCCCAACAAAACTGATTTCGTCGAATTTGGAGACCGTTTGAAAAATGCCAATTTTTAAGGGCTTTATTATTAGTGAATATTAGGCTCACATCCCTATTTTGAAACTTAATTAGGCTCACATCCGGTCATAAACTTAATATAAATTAGGTCCCTGTTTTCAAAACTTATAAAATAATAATTTAAAAAAAATAAAAAAAATTCGTAAATTAATAATAAAATATATTACGCATTATACAAAAAATTCAGTTCAAAAAGCAACAAAAATAATGTCAGAAAGAAGAAAACAGCAAAAAAACAAAAAAAACTGCAGTTAAATGCATAATATTATGCACGTTTTTTATTTTATTGCATGCATATGTGCAATTATTTCAGGTCTTCCAGCGCATAGATTTAAGACAATATTTCAGTTCATTTTTACTTGCATCTGAATGTGCAAATTTCTCAGAAAACATGCACACATGTATGCAAAATTTTTATAGGATAACACACTGGTTAAAAGTAGGGACCTAATTTATAAAAAAAAACAAAGTTCTAAAATTTTTTAAACCCGCCCCCCATTTTATTTTTTCCGCCTTTTTGTATTTTTATAAAAAAAATGTGCATACGTTCATAAAAAAAAAAAAATCTAAAATTTGGAAATAATGTCAGGATTCTACGGAAATCGAAAAAAAATAGTTGCATACATTTATGCAATTATTACTGATAATTGCATATATGTATGCAACTTTTCTGTAAGCTGTTTTCGGATTAAAATCTGAAAATAAACCTGCACAAATGTATGCAAGTATTTGAAATTTTTGCGCACATGTATGCATTTATTTGCATGAAGAAAATCCAACGAAGATGAATGTAGTGAAAAATAAGCACGGATGTATGCAGGAAAATGATATATGTGCATACTATTATGCATTTAACTGCATATTTCGTTTTTTTCTCTTTTTTTTATTTTTGACGCCTTGTTTGATGGTTTTTTGTTCTGAATTTTTTAGCACTTACATGTTTTATTTAAATACGAATTTACGTGATTTTTTTATATTTTTTTAATATTTTTTTGATGAATTTTCAGAAAATAGGGACCTAATTTACAATAAGTTTATGACCGGTTTTTTTTTATATTTTGAAACTTAATAGGGACCTCTAAAAAACGCACCCTTATTATTATTATTTAAAAATCTAATTTTTAAATTTTGACGTATTTTCTACCAAAATTACCCGGAATAATTTTTTTTTAAATTGGTTATGATTTTCCGAGTTGTTACAATCCATCAGCTGCTTTCCAAGACACTCGTCCAAACCCATAATAAACTTCTCATTCTTCTGGTATGGAGTCACAATATACTAACGAGCATACTTCGACAAATCTTTGAACTCTGTTACAAACTTTGCGATAGGCCTTACCCCTTGCTTCAACTCAACAAATCTCTTAAAGAGTATCGACTTTTGGACCGTAGAAACAAACTTCTCCTCAAACTAAGTTCTAAACTGATCCCAAGAGATCTGGACCTCTAGAAGTTGCCTCAATGCTATCTTTCTCTTCGTCGCATCGTCAATCCCCAAATCAACGAAGATGCGAGCACAATTATCTAGCAGGTTCTGAATCTCAACAACAGGTTATGTATCAACAAACGGCTTGCCACCCAGAGAAGTACACTCCTTGCTGATCTTAGTGAAATCAACATTCCTAGGTGCCTGCACAGGAGCACCACCCTCTATTGTCGCTTCTGGAGTGAGTATCCTCCTCATAGTACATCAGAAAAGACTTTGGGTAGCATTGAAAAAAACGCTAGTATAACTTGCAATAACATTTTAGAGAACCCTGTGATATAGCTTGCAACTAAAAGTTTGAAACCTTTTGTTGCATTGTAATAAACGCTACAAAAAATACCATATAGTTGCGTTTTTTCAAATGCAACTATATAATTTTTTATATTAATTTATATTTGTTTCTGTAGCATTTTTAAAATGCTACTTAAAATTATTAGTTGTTTTGCAACATATTTTAAATGTTCTTATTTATAGTTGATGACTTATACCATCTACAACAACCATTTATATAATATTCATATTAAAACGAACGATTAGTCACATAATTTTCATATTCAAATCATAAATAATTAACACATAAAAACAATCAATCAATCATATGACCATAAATTCACCTGCCCCTGCTGAATTTGAAGTCTTGCCCTAGCTGAATTCTATTCTGCCTCAAAGATTAGTTTTCAAAATTTTGCAATCCATCAACTGCTACAAGAATTGAAATTATCATTTTGCAATGACATTGAAATTGGAATTTGAAAGTCTGACCCTATTCGGTTAGTCTAAAAATATAAGTTTTGAACAAAGGATCACCAATTTGGAGCTATTTTTCTTGTACGTCAAACTAAATTTATATGCATGATGAATTGGCGATCAAAGCCTCCTATTTTTGTATATGTGTGGGTGGTAAATAGTTTGGTAGGTAGATCACCTTTGTTATAATGTTTTCCTTCACAGTCAGGTGCCGGCATGGATGGCACCAAGACAAAAATAAAAGATGCCACCTTTCATACCATTTAATATGCAATAATACAGTAAAATTATTACATGTCCAAAAATGTTTTGACTCTTGGACATGATGTTAAGCTGTGTGTATTTTAAGCTATGTGCCCCCACCATACGAAGTAATGCGGGACACTCATGGAGGTTGCTCTACTCTAAGGACCAGTTTTGTTATTATTGGCATAAGGTCCATGTAAAAGTAACTTATACAGGCGACTGCTCATTTCTCAAGATCCATCTACTTGGGAGTTTACTCCAGTGCCCCCAAACGATCAGAACTTCATGGTTTCTTCTATCTATAGGGTATATAATTTGTCAAAAATGATAGGAGGCCAGGCATTTTGGCTAGGAAAGTCGACAAAATACAATCCTAGGCAATTCCCTGACATCCCTAACACCACTTTTTTGGGCCGTGTAGCAAGGCTCATAATTTGCAAAACCGTAAAATAAAAACTCTAACACCTCCTTTTTCTTCCAATCAAGCAAATAATTGTAGTGACTCCCATTGGCTCATTTCCTACCCTTTAAATCCATCCCACCCTCCTCTCCATTTCTTACTACGAATTAGAAAAATTCAAGAAATACCAACAAAATAGACAAAAACTTAGGCAAAAAACAACGCCAGATAATGAAGATCATGTAGTACATGCTTTGCAAAGTAATGAAGTTGAAAAGAAAGATGATACTGGATCTCAAACTCTCTAAACTCAGCTTGAAATTGTTCAAAATATTCAACCATGGCTCATTGTTGAGGACTTACCAGCACGTTCAGTTCGACTTTGACGATGTGATGAGTTGTTACAATGCCAATGAAAGCGATCCAACTTATTGTTTAACTGTTATTTCCATTAAATTGATCGTTATTTGAGGATCTAGATGTCCTGCTTCCTATTAACACATATCATATATAATATAGATGTAATATTTTATATTAAAACTAGCGGTAGTGCTTCAATTGTAAGGAAATGTTCTTTAATAATGTCTGAGTTTGATGTATAGGATAGTTGTGGACTATTATTATTATTATTATTATTTATTTATTTTTATTTTTTTTATTTTTTTATTTTGGCAAGGCCGACGGGGTATAGTTATAGACTATTTCACTTCGTGATGATATAAATATAATGAAAATCAAGGGGTGACAATTGAATGTATGTGCCATACCGACTTACATAGTTTATCAAAGATAGGGAATAAACTAGATTTAGATAAATACTTTTAATAGGTTGAATTCGACAGATGAGGATGATCCAAGTGATTGCTTGCAATAAAAATTTCCAGAAAGTTCATTTGAATCAGAAGTAAGAGACGTTTTGATGCCATGTTTTATCATGAGGTTTCAAGTAAAAGAATGTTTTTACTATAGTTAAGAGTTTAAATTGGTCCATGCTTATCTTATTTTTTATTTTGGTGTTTTTGTTACTATCTTTGTCTTTACTTAATTTTTTGGTTAAGATGTTGAACATCAAAATTTGTATTTAAGCATGTATTCAACATTTTGGAAAATATAGTGTATTTAAGCAACCTTTTTCTAGGATGGTATTACTATTCTAAAGTAGCATGTTTAAATTTATTGTTCTCTTTGAGCTTACTGGTCTATAAGAGATTCAGGAAAGTCAATTATAAAAAAATATGTTAAACTTCATCACAAACTAAAATTATTACCTACAATCCCTTCCTGCACAAAATACCTTCACAATCATCAAAGCACATGGAAACATCTCCTATAAACTCTACAATGCATCATCCTTTTCAAAACTCCACATCGACTCCATACTCAACCTAAATATGGATACGTCTGAGATATACTTTTGTTTCAGAATTAAATGGTTTAACTTGCAGTTGCAACCATTTCTATGTACTATAGGAAATATTATGGAGTATTATACTAAATATTTTCTATAATATAGCAGTTGAAACCATTGCTTTATTATTTCTTATAATATGAAGTAAGATCTGCCTAGGCATGTAGTGTAATAACCCGGAAATCCGAACCAATTTAAAATTTTTATTTTGGCAATTTTAGTGAATATTGAATATTTAAAAGGAATTATTTTAAATAATAGCGACGAGAAATTCATTTGAAAAGAATTATAACGTATATATTTATATACGTCGTCGTTAGAATATAAATATTTATTATATATATAAAAGGAATTGAAAATGGCGCGGTAGTTCGATAATTCGATTTCAAACTTCAAATGAATGTACCGGTGCAAAATGAACCGGATTTTAGCGAAACCAAAAATATTAGAATCTATTTGAAAATATATTTCCAACGAATCCGAAAAATCAAAATTTCATAGCGGGAATCAAAAGATATGCCCAGTTGAAAATTCAGAATAGTCGCTATGGAATTCTGGCCCTTAAGAATGGAAATTTTGCAAACGACCTCGGATTTCGACGAAACCACTTTTGTTGGATCCGTGATGTCAAATTATTGCTAGATTCCAATTTTCATAATTTTTCGAATCAATATGTGAGCGTGGCGAAGGAAAACGCGTTTGACCAGTTTCAGTTGATTTTAATCGACTGGAAAATGGCCATTTTTCAAATGGTCTCAGAATTTGACGAAACTAGTTTTGATAGGACCGTATCGTCAATTCGAAGCTAGAAAATATTTTTTGGGAATTTTTAGAGTTCGTATGTAGGACCGGTAAATTGAAATGTGCGTTCAAATTCAATATATAAAGTTATATTTTGATTTTGATGAAAACTGATCGAAACAGCCGAATTGGCCTACGATACATATCCCATTGTGTTTGGAATGGGGGTAATTAGCAATGGATGACAGGCGGTGGGTCTCGTTTCGAGGTCAAAATAAAAAGTACCTTTTTGAAATAAATAAATAAATAAATAATATATATATTTTCGTTTAAACCCCTCCCTTCCTCCTTATCTCTCCTCATTTCCAAATCGAATTAGGAAAAATAAAAAAACCCACGCATGATTCCCCGTCGCCCTCCCCTGTCGAGACCACCACCGTGCCTCCGGAGTGCCGCCCCTATGGCCACCTCCGACAAGACCCCCTCCCACGTTCTCTCTCTCCTCTGCTGAAACAACGGAGCCCCAAAAACTCCCAACCCCCTTCAGAACCGACGACGCTCCGCCACCCGGAGGACCACCAGACCACCGCCGAAGACCAAGCGCCTCCCCCTACCCTCCAACGTCGAACTCGCCCCCCTTCACTAGTACATCGCAGGACAGCCCCTACCATTTTTACTGTAAGTTTTGTTTTTAATTAATTTTATTTTATCCTCTTTATGTTATTTATTTGAAGAGGTAAAGTTAGGATTTTTATCTAGATAAAGAACTGATTGTTATATTGTAGAGGGAATAAAAATATAATTTTTATATGATAGAAAGAATAAAAATATAATTTTTATATGATAGGAATGTTAAAAATATAATTTTTATATCATAGGAATAATAAAAATATGATTTTTATCATATGTGAAATATAAAAATATTATCTTTATATATGTAGCGAAATAAAAATATAATTTTTATTATATTTATGTTGAAATAAAAATGTAATTTTTATAGCGATTATAAAAATCGAATTTTTATATAGAAAGAAGTAGTGTAAAAATATATAAGAAGTAGAAATAAAAATATGATTTTTATTTATTGAAATGAAATGATAAAAATATAAATTTTATTTGAACAGCGGGACAAGAACTGCATAGGAATGTCAAACCGATCCAGACGGTTCAGCAGTTCAAAAAGCAAAGCACGGCGGAGTGGAACCCTCTGTGAGAACTCCTCACCTTTAATTTAAATTTCTAGTTAAAAATATATACTAGGATGCATACGGTGTTTAGTAGCACCCGACACCCGTCGTCCACAGACCATGGACGGCTTATATGCTTGTTTGTTTGATTTTGATGTGTAGTTGATTGTGTGATGTGATGTGAAATGAAATAAAATATTTATGTAGTTAAAAATATTTTATAGTTGAAAATATTTTTTTAACATGAATGTGAATAAATAAATATAAACAAATCGAACGATTTGTTTATATACACACATTTGACTGATATTGATTGGGACGATAAATTTTACACATCGCCCAACTGCACAAATAAAATATGTGTTTGATTGATTGAAACCCCACACGGGTATTGGGATGATATATGACATACACTAATCCCAATAATTAGTTATTTGTCGATCAATTGATTGACAGGCTGTTATAAGCGTTAAATATTTATATTTAATGCTTATGCAGTTGTGTGGTGCACTCTGGATGATGATTGATTATTTATCGTTGTTATTTTATACATGTGTTGTAGAAAATCCATATAATTAACATTATATGGTGATTGATTGGGCCTCATTCCAGTTTTGAAATAGAAATATTTGAAATAGAAATATTTGAAATAGAATATTTGAAATAGAAATATTTGAAATAGAATATTTGAAAATAGAAAAATATGAAGTCGTGTTGATTAGATTGACGCCATTTTGACGTGAACGATATTTATATCGATTTTATTCATTTTGTAATGAATATCGAAATTGACCTTAAAATCTGATATTTTGAAATGAATTGAAATTCGAATTAAATTGAAATGATTTGAAATTCAAATTAAATTGAAATTCAAATTAAATTGAAAAGAATTGAAATTCGAATTAAATTGAAATGAATTGGAATTCGAATTAAATTGAAATAAATTGAAATTCAAATTAAATTGAAAAGAATTGAAATTCGAATTAGATTGAAATAGAATTGAAATCGTTTTTGAATTGAATTTAAAACGTTTTAAAATTGAACTGAAATCGATCTAAATTGAAACCGATTTGAATTGAAATGGATTTGAATTGAAATCGAGTTGAAATGAATTTAAAACGAATTTATATTGGAAAGATTTAATTTTGATTTGAATTCGAGATGGAAGTTGAAATCGTTTTGAAAACGAATTTAAAACGATTTATAAAATACGTTTTAAAAGGAAATCGATGAAGTATATATTATATATATTATATATATAATATAATGGCCTATTTAGAACACACCGCGCCGCGGTAGTTCGCGAATTTCGACCATTGACTTCGAATGGATATTGCGGGGGATCCGACCGTCGGATTCTCCTAAAACCGGAACCGTTGGGTTCATATCGAAAAGAGATTTCTAACGAATGTGAGAAATTAGAAATCTAACGGTTGGATTTGGAATTATGTCCAAATCAAATTTGGAAAAGGTCGCCGTAAGTGCAGTTCGATGGCCGTTGATGGAAATCAACTGTACGGGCCTTGATAAAATTATTAAAAATATCAATAATTTGTGTAAAATCATAAGAAGTGATTTGGGAAGAATTGGGATGAAAAACTCCATATTTGAAAAGATAAAAATAGATTTTTATCAAAATGAACTAGTTTTGAACTAGAATTATAATTCTATTTATTTTTAAATAAATAAATTGGATTTGAAATGGTTTTGAAAACAACCAGAATTTCCAATAATTGCATTGGAATGGATTTGAATCGAAATTGTCTTCGGAATATTTCGATGTTGGATTTCGTGATTATACAGATATTGTTATGGAAATTTGAAAGATATATATATATATCGTTATTTCCAATACGACATTTGTTGGTCATAGAATTTGATATTGAATATAAGCCGATATATTTTCTATTCAGAGCCTTGTATTTAATATCAAATGTGATTTTGGGTTTGTCGTGAATGGTGTCTTCATTAACACTGTTCTTAAGCGTAGTTGACAAAAAGATTAAATCTTTTTATTTAGATTTAAATGAAGTGTACCAATTAAATAATATTTAATTGGAATTGATTTTTGGGTTTATCGTGGATAGTGTTTTAAATAACACTTGTTCTTTAACCCGATAATTAATGGAATGTGATTTTGGGTTGTCGTGAACGGTATCTTCAATAATACTGTTCTTAGACCCAAAGGAGTTAAGAAAATCAGAAACTAACTGGAGATTAGTTAAGTTGAATGATTTCTGGGGTATTGATCTGATGTTGGTTTCGGCCTTCGGGGTTAATACTTAAGGAATTGCTCACCTATTAATTTACGGTTAGGGACTGATTGAAATGTGATGTGAATTTTGGGTTTATCGTGAACCGTGTTTTTAAATGACACTGATTCTTTAACCCAGTCAAAGATTAAAACTAAGTGGAGTTTTAATGAATCTTTAATTAGATTGAAAAGATCGAGAATGGAGTATCACCAGTTTTGCTCCAGGCGATAGTTAAATCTTTAAACAGATTTAAACATGAAATGGTAATTGAATTTACTGATAACACCGTGGTGTTAGATATGAAGTATGACCAGTTTTACTTCATGGGTGTTATATATGGTGACCCCCCTCGGGTATCCTAATTTTATCTCTAACTTCCTATTTGTGAAATAGGGAGAAAAGGTGAGTTATATAACTCTTCTTCCATTAGTTGATACTTCAAAAAGGTTTCCTATTTCTAATACAGAAATGGGGAATTTTATAATTTAAAAATAGGTTGGGATTGGGAAATTAAAACAAATGATTACTTTGGTGTTGATCGCTAATCCCGACCAGTTTAAATTGATATTCAAAAGTAGATTAAAGGATAAATTTAAAAGAATTTATCTTTGATAAAATTAATGGGAACCTTTCCCTAAGAATGTGAAATTTAGAAACTGACTGTAGGTTAGCTAAGCAGAATGGTTTCCTGGTTATTGATCTGATGTTGGTTTCGGCCTTCGGGGTTAATATTTAGGGAATTATTCTCTTGATTAATTTACGGTTAGTGACTGATGAACTGGAATGAGGCGTATGTTGTGTTTTTGTAACACGTATTTATTTTATACGCGAGTTATTCAGAAAGACCGGGTTTATCCCATTCTGAATAACTGATACGACGATAAGTCAAAGATGAAGACGGTGGTTGAAGACCTAAGGTCTTCACGTCGTTTGGATAATTACTGATGATCTCGATTGGGCCGTACACCCAAGAGGAGGGAATCAGTTGGTGATCGTCCAGACGTACTTGGAGATCGATGGATATGCGTGGTACTAGGTGCCTCCGGTTTCGTTTAGACCCAGAAGGAACTTGTAAATGGACTGTGTACCTGACATTGTATTTTAGTCTGTGTGATTGATTTCTATTAAATATATATCAGTTTGGCGGCGGAGAATTTATTCTCTTGCTTAACGCCCTTCTCTGAGACGTACGAGCTCAGGGGTTATATATTGATGGATATCAAATGCATGGAGTGAATTGCCTGTGTGGCATGCCTAAGTGGCAATATGATCAAGGCTTCTGTTGAAAAGCAGAGTCTTGTGGTTGATGATCAAAGCATGGCCTTTGTGGCGTAGCTTTGTGTAGCGTTGATTCGCGAGCCTCACACCCCGGTTGTGAACCAAAAACGGGAGAGGACCTCAGGGAGGACATGCGTTTCTTTCTAGTTAGAAGTGGCGTCAGTGGTTTTACACGCCCTGACGAGTTTTACTTATGTGGTTGTTGCTGTTACGAGGCGCCTCAGATATATCAGTGACTATGTGAAGCCGAGTCATTTGTTGGCTCATTTACGCCCCAAAGGGCGGGGAAATGCAGTGTTCAGGAATTTTAATCCACATCGGTGGACCGGCCCTGTCGCTCCATAGGTCGATGCGCTCTGACCCTAAAGCTCGGGCTAGAGAGTCTCAAAGTCGGTATGGACTATCTTTTGCCTCTGTTCGCAGATGGAAATCCAATTTCCAATACGTGACTTTGCGGTTTTGATTGTAATCATATATATGGCGACATAGTGGGATGGGGCGCTCATGCCGCCTATGATTGATATTTATGATTGTATATAAAATCAGAAACTAACTGGAAACGAGCCAAGATGAGTGGTTTCCTGGGTATTGGTCTGCTGTTGGTTTCGGCCTTCGGGGTTAATACTTAGCGAATCGTTCTCTTACTAATTTACGGTTGGAGTCTGATTAAGAATTAGACATGAAATTTAGCGTATCAAGAATTCTTGGCTATTATAAGGTAAAAACCCTATCCTCCGGCTTGTGTTGCATTGTGTGATGGGACCTGGGTCTTATAATAACTTCATTTTTCTTTATTTAGCATTGCGTTGTTTGTTTTATGCACTGGTATTCTTGGGAGGAAACCCGTTCCGTGTTATACGGCGTGGTCCCTTGATTTACCTAACTTTAAAATAAAGATTAATAACTGTTTTAGTTTTCACACCAGTCCCATGACTGACATGGAGTTTATTGTTTTAACCTAAACTCTGGGTGCCCCTATTTTCGACACGGGCAGCTAGTAGTTTTGGTTTTGCAGATTTTTATTCACAGGAACCTGGTTTGTAGCTGGAACGATATCCGGAAAGCTTTGTATACGTGTATCTTCTTCAGTTGTATTTTGTATTATTTTCCACTGCTATGTAATATATTGTAATCTCTGATATTTACCGAATGTATTTTATTTATTTATACTCTGTATATTCTTGTATTCTGATGGAATTATTGTAATATACAATGAAATGTTCTTCTGTCTGCGTTCTGTTGTGGCTTGTTCTCGATTCAATCCAGGCTTTCCTTACCGGGGAAGTTCGGGTCGTTTCAGCTGGTATCAGAGCTTTGGTTTACAAAGCTCGAGAACAAGACTCGTTAGAACCGAACGAAAGAATTCATCAGATATTGGATTAGTAATATCCAACGGGAATGACTCGTTAGAGATGGGATCAGTAGTGTCCTAGAACGAGTGTGAAGAGTATATTTTTAAATTGAAAACAAATTTTGTTTTGAAAATTTAAATCGTTTTATATGTATTTGAATATTTATTTGTATTGATTTGGACAATCTAGTATATATAGACTTTGCGTATACGTCTGATCCATGTGTATTTGAAGTTTTAATATACGGGTTAGATATAGAATTACACTCTAGTCGCCCGAAGATGGTACTGATGATTGTCATGACATCATCAGTATTTATGTTCGAGTTTCGATGGTGGAATTTCTATATATTTCCTATTGACTGGTGTGAGAACGAAAATTAGATAGGACTTATTGCTGTGATTTGGCATCAAAAATGTGATTTTTGACTATATATCAAAGTTATGAATTTGAAATGATAATCAACAAATTGATTGCTGGTTGTGTTGTTTGATTAATTAAAATGTTGAACCTATAACCAAATTGAATCAAATAGTGAATTGTATTGGAAATTTATCGCATTTGCATGCATGTACATGTGCTTACATTGAACAGGTCATAGCAAGGAGGCTAGAGCAGCAGAATAAAATTGTTTGCCCGACAAATAGGTACATGTTTACCATAATTTACTGTTTTGTTTGGGTGATGATGATTTTATGAGCCAATTGGCTTTTTCTTTTTCTTTTGGATTGAAGAAGGCCATGGGAGGCTATATGAAATATCCCGAAGCCCCCGGTGCAGGGGAGGTTATGGCGAAATTTTTAGAAAATTTAGGGTGTTAGCCAAATTTTTGAAAAATTTGAAAAGTTCTTAGAAACTGAAAAGTTGAAGAACTTAAGCCGTAGTGAAAATACTGGAAGTTGAGTTGATTTGTTAAACAACTTTCGTCTTCGTTCCTTTTCGGAACGAAAAGTTTTAAGTGGGGGAGATTGTAAAAACCCGGAAATCCGAGCCAATTTAAAATTTTTATTTTGGCAATTTTAGTGAATATTGAATATTTAAAAGGAATTATTTTAAATAATAGCGACGAGAAATTCATTTGAAAAGAATTATAACATATATTTTTATATACGTCGTCGTTAGAATATAAATATTTATTTATATATATAAAAGGAATTGAAAATGGCGCGGTAGTTCGATAATTCGATTTCAAACTTCAAATGAATGTACCGGGTGCAAAATAAACCGGATTTTTAGCGAAACCAAAAATATTAGAATCTATTTGAAAATATCTTTCCAACGAATCCGAAAAATCAAAATTTCATAGCGGGAATAAAAAGATATGCCCAGTTGAAAATTCAGAATAGTCGCTATGGAATTCTAGCCCTTAAAAATGGAAATTTTGCAAACAACCTCGGATTTCAACGAAACCAATTTTGTTGGATCCGTGATGTCAAATTATTGCTAGATTCCAATTTTCATAATTTTTCGAATCAATATGTGAGCGTGGCGAAGGAAAACGCGTTTGACCAGTTTCAGTTGATTTTAATCGACTGGAAAATGGCCATTTTTCAAACGGTCTCATAATTTGACGAAACTAATTTTGTTAGGACTGTATCGTCAATTCGAAGCTATAAAATATTTTTTGGGAATTTTTAGAGTTCGTATGTGGCCCCGGTAAATTGAAATGTGCGTTCAAATTCAATATATAGAGTTATATTTTGATTTTGACGAAAACTGATCGAAACAGCCGAATTGGCCTACGATACATATCCCATTGTGTTCGGAATGGGGGTAATTAGCTATGGATGACAGGCGGTGGGTCTCGTTTCGAGGTCAAAATAAAAAGTACCTTTTTGAAATAAATAAATAATTAAATAATATATATATTTTCGTTTAAACCCCTCCCTTCCTCCTTATCTCTCCTCATTTCCAAATCGAATTAGGAAAAAAAACCACGCACGATTCCCCGTCGCCCTCCCCTGTCGAGACCACCACCGCGCCTCCGGAGCGCCGCCCCCATGGCCACCTCCGATAAGACCCCCTCCCACGTCCTCTCTCTCCTCTGCTGAAACAACGGAGCCCCAAAAACCCCCAACCCACTTCAGAACCGACAATGCTCCGCCACCCGGAGGACCACCAGACCACCGCCAAAGACCAGGCGCCTCCCCCTACCCTCCAACGATGAACTCGCCCACCCTTCACTAGTACATCGCAGGACAGCCCCTACCATTTTTACTGTAAGTTTTGTTTTTAATTAATTTTATTTTATCCTCTTTATGTTATTTATTTGAAGAGGTAAAGTTAGGATTTTTATCTAGATAAAGAACTGATTTTTATATAGTAGAGAGAATAAAAATATAATTCTTGTATGATAGAAAGAATAAAAATATAATTTTTATATGATAGGAATGTTAAAAATATATTTTTTATATCATAGGAATAATAAAAATACGATTTTTATCATATGTGAAATATAAAAATATTATCTTTATATATGTAGCGAAATAAAAATCTGTTTTTTTATTATATTTATGTTGAAATAGAAATGTAATTTTTATAGCGATTATAAAAATCAAATTTTTATATAGAAAGAAGCAGTGTAAAAATATATATGAAGTAGAAATAAAAATATGATTTTTATTTATTGAAATGAAATGATAAAAATATAATTTTTATTTGAACAGCGGGACAAGAACTGCATAGGAATGTCAAACCGATCCAGACGGTTCAGCAGTTCAAAAAGCAAAGCACGATGGAGTGGAACCCTCTGTGAGAACTCCTCACCTTTAATTTAAATTTCTAGTTAAAAATATATACTAGGATGCAGACGGTGTTTAGTAGCACCTGACACCCGTCGTCCATAGACCATGGACGGCTTATATGCTTGTTTGTTTGATTTTGATGTGTAGTTGATTGTGTGATGTGATGTGAAATGAAATAAAATATTTATGTAGTTAAAAATATTTTATAGTTGAAAATATAATTTTTAACATGAATGTGAATAAATAAATATAAACAAATCGAACGATTTGTTTATATACACACATTTGACTGATATTGATTTGGACGACAAATTTTACACATTGCCCAACAACACAAATAAAATCTGTGTTTGATTGATTGAAACCCCACATGGGTATTGGGATGATATATGACATACACTAATCCCAATAATTAGTTGTATGTCGATCGATTGATTGACAGGCTGTTATAAAGCGTTAAATATTTATATTTAATGCTTATGCAGCTGTGTGGTGCACTCTGGATGACGATTGATTATTTATCGTTGTTATTTTATACATGTGTTATAGAAAATCCATATAATTAACATTATATGGTAATAGATTGGGTCTCATTCCAGTTTTGAAATAGAAATATTTGAAATAGAAATATTTGAAATAGAATATTTGAAATAGAAATATTTGAAATAGAATATTTGAAATAGAATATTTGAAATAGAATATTTGAAAATAGAAATATATGAAGTCGTGTTGATTAGATTGACGCCATTTTGACGTGAACGATATTTATATCGATTTTATTCATTTTATAATGAATATCGAAAGTGACCTCAAAATCTGATATTTTGAAATGAATTGAAATTCAAATTAAATTGAAATGATTTTAAATTCGAATTAAATTGAAATTCGAATTAAATTGAAAAGAATTGAAATTCGAATTAAATTGAAATGAATTGAAATTCGAATTAAATTGAAATAAATTGAAATTCGAATTAAATTGAAAAGAATTGAAATTCGAATTAGATTGAAATAGAATTGAAATCGTTTTTGAATTGTATTTAAAACATTTTGAAATTGAAACCAATTTGAATTGAAATGGATTTGAATTGAAATCGAGTTGAAATGAATTTAAAACGAATTTATATTGGAAAGATTCAATTTTGATTTGAATTTGAGATGGAAGTTGGAATCGTTTTGAAAACGAATTTAAAATGATCTATAAAATACGTTTTAAAAGGAAATCGACGAAGTATATATTATATATATATAATATAATGGCCTGAATAGAACGCGCCGCGCCGCGGCAGTTCGCGAATTTCGACCATTGACTTCAAATGGATATAGCGGGAGATCCGACCGTCGGATTCTCCTAAAACCGGAACCGTTGGGTTCGTATCGAAAAGAGCTTTCTAGCGAATGTGAGAATTTATAAATCTAACGGTTGGATTTGGAGTTATGTCCAAATCAAATTTGGAAAAGGTTGCCGTAAGTGCAGTTCGATGGCCGTTGATGGAAATCGACTGTACGGGCATTGATAAAATTATTAAAAATATCAATAATTTGTGTAAAATCATAAGAAATGATTTTGGAAGAATTGGGATGAAAAACTCCATATTTGAAAAGATAAAAATAGATCTTTATCAAAAAGAACTAGTTTTGAAATAGAATTATATTTCTACTTATTTTTAAATAAATAAATTGGATTTGAAATGGTTTTGAAAATAACCAGAATTTCCAATAATTGCATTGGAATGGATTTGAATCGAAATTGTCTTCGGAATATTTCGATGTTGGATTTCGTGATTATACAGATATTATTATGGAAATTTGAAAGATATATATATATATATATATATATCGTTATTTCTAATACGACATTTGTTGGTCGTAGAATTTGATATTGAATATAAGCCGATATATTTTCTATTCAGAGCCTTGTATTTAATATCAAATGTGATTTTGGGTTTGTCGTGAATGGTGTCTTCATTAACACTGTTCTTAAGCCCAGTTGAGAAAAAGATTAAATCTTTTTATTTAGATTTAAATGAAGTGTACCAGTTAAATAATATTTAATTGGAATTGATTTTTAGGTTTATCGTGAACAGTGTTTTAAATAACACTTGTTCTTTAACCCGATAATTAATGGAATGTGATTTTGGGTTGTCGTGAACGGTATCTTCAATAATTTTGTTCTTAGACCCAAAGGAGTTAAGAAAATCAGAAACTAACTGGAGATTAGTTAAGTTGAATGATTTCTGGGGTATTGATCTGATGTTGGTTTCGGCCTTCGGGGTTAATACTTAAGGAATTGCTCACCTACTAATTTATGGTTAGGGACTGATTGAAATGTGATGTGAATTTTGGGTTTATCGTGAACTGTGTTTTTAAATGACACTGATTCTTTAAACCAGTCAAAGATTAAAACTAAGTGGAGTTTTAATGAATCTTTAATTAGATTGAAAAGATCGAGAATGGAGTATCACCAGTTTTGCTCCAGGCGATAGTTAAATCTTTAAACAGATTTAAACGTGAAATGGTAATTGAATTTACCGATAACACCGTGGTGTTAGATATGAAGTATGACCAGTTTTACTTCATGGGATGAATAGGTTGGGATTGGGAAATTAAAACAAACCATTACTTCGGTGTGGATCGCTAATCCCGACCAGTTTGAATTGATATTCAAAAGTAGATTAAAGGATAAATTTAAAAGAATTTATCTTTGATAAAATTAATGGGAACCTTTCCCTAAGAATGTGAAATTTAGAAACTGGCTGTAGGTTAGCTAAGCGGAATGGTTTCCTGGGTACTGATCTGATGTTGGTTTCGGCCTTCGGGGTTAATATTTGGGGAATTATTCTCTTGATTAATTTACGGTTAGTGACTGATGAACTGGAATGAGGTGTATGTTGTGTTTGTGTAACACATATTTATTATATACGCGAGTTATTCAGAAAGACCGGGTTTATCCCGTTCTGAATAACTGATACGACGATAAGTCAAAGATGAAGACGGTGGTTGAAGACCAAAGGTCTTCACGTTGTTTGGATAATTACTGATGATCTTGATTGGGCCGTACACCCAAGAGGAGGGAATCAGTTGGTGATCGTCCAGACGTACTTGGAGATCGATGGATATGCGGGGTACTAGGTGCCTCCGGTTTCGTTCAGACCCAGAACGAACTTGTAAATGGACTGTGTATCTGACATTGGATTTTAGTCCGTGTGATTGATTCCTATTAAATATATATCTGTTTGGCGGCGGAGAATTTATTCTCTTTCTTAACGCCCTTCTCTGAGACGTACGAGCTCAGGGTTATATATTGATGGATATCAAACGCATGGAGTGAATTGCCTGTGTGGCATGTCTAAGTGGCAATATGATGAAGGCTTCTGTTGAAAAGCAGAGTCTTGTGGTTGATGATCAAAGCACGGCCTTTGTGGCGTAGCTTTGTGTAGCGTTGATTCGCGAGCCTCACACCCCGGTTATGAACCAAAAACGGGAGAGGACCTCAGGGAGGACATGCGTTTCTTTCTAGTTAGAAGTGGCGTCAGTGGTTTTACACGCCCTGACGAGTTTGACTTATATGGTTGTTGCTGTTGCGAGGCGCCTCGGATATATCGGTGACTATGTGAAGCCGATGGAGTCATTTGTTGGCTCATTTACGCCCCAAAGGGCGGGGAAACACAATGTTCAGGAATTTTATTCCACATCGGCGGACCGGCCCTGTCGCTCCAAGGGTCGATGCGCTCTGACCCTGAGGCTCGGGCTAGAGAGTCTCGAAGTCGGTGAGGACTATCTTTTGCCTCGGTTCGCAGTTGGAAATCCAATTTCCAATACATGACTTTGCGGTTTTGATCGTAATCCTATATATGGCGACATAGTGGGATGGGGCGCTCATGCCGCCTATGATTGATATTTATGATTGTATATAAAATCAGAAACTAACTGGAAACGAGCCAAGATGAGTGGTTTCCTGGGTATTGGTCTGATGTTAGTTTCGGCCTTCGGGGTTAATACTTAGGGAATCGTTCTCTTACTAATTTACGGTTGGAGTCTGATTAAGAATTAAACATGAAATTTAGCGTATCAAGCAATTTTGGCTATTATAAGGTAAAAACCCTATCCTCCGGCTTGCGTTGCATTGTGTGATGGGACCTGGGTCTTATAATAGCTTCATTTTTCTTTATTTAGCATTGCGTTGTTTGTTTTATGCACTGGTATTCTTGGGAGGAAACCCATTCCGTGTTATACGGCGTGGTCCCTTGATTTACCTAACTTTAAAATAAAGATTAATAACTGTTTTAGTTCTCACACCAGTCCCATGAATGACCTGGAGTTAATTGTTTTAATCTAAACTCTGGGTGCCCCTATTTTCGACACGGGCAGTTAGTAGTTTTGTTTTTGCAGATTTATATTCATAGGAACCTGGTTTGCAGCTGGAACGATATCCGGAAAGCTTTGTATCCGTGTATCTTCTTCAGTTGTATTTTGTATTATTTTCCGCTGCTATGTAATATATTGTAATCTCTGATATTTATCGAATGTATTTTATTTATTTATACTCTGTATATTCTTGTATTCTGATGGAATTGTTGTAATATACAATGAAATGTTCTTCTGTCTGCGTTCTGTTGTGGCTTGTTCTCGATTCAATCCAGGCTTTCCTTACCGGGGAAGTTCGGGTCGTTTCAGCTAGTATCAGAGCTTTGGTTTACAAAGCTCGAGAAAAAGACACGTTAGAACCGAACGAAAGAATTCATCAGATATTGGATTAGTAATATCCAACGGGAATGACTCGTTAGAGATGGGATCAGTAGTGTCCTAGAACGAGTGTGAAGAGTATATTTTTAAATTGAAAACAAATTTTGTTTTGAAAATTTAAATCGTTTTATACGTATTTGAATATTTATTTGTATTGATTTGGACAGTCCAGTATATATAGGCTTTGCGTATACGTCTGATCCACGTGTATTTGAAGTTTTAATATAAGGGATAGATATAGAATTACACTCTAGTCGCCCGGAGATGGTACTGATGATTGTCATGACATCATCAGTATTTATGTTCGAGTTTCGATGGTGGAATTTCTATATATTTCCTATTGACTGGTGTGAGAACCAAAATTAGATAGGGCTTATTGTTGTGATTTGGCATTAAAAATGTGATTTTTGACTATATATCAAAGTTATGAATTTGAAATGATAATCAACAAATTGATTGCTGGTTGCGTTGTTTGATTAATTAAAATGTTGAACCTATAACCAAATTGAATCAAATAGTGAATTGTATTGGAAATTTATCGCATTTACATGCATGCACATGTGCTTACATTAAACAGGTCATAGCAAGGAGGCTAGAGCAGCAGAATAAAATTGTTTGCTCGACAAATAGGTACATGTTTACCATAATTTACTGTTTTGTTTGGGTGATGATGATTTTATGAGCCGATTGGCTAGCCGCTTGGCCTTTTCTTTTGGATTGAAGAAGGCCATGGAAGGCTATATGAAATATCCCGAAGTCCCCAGTGCAGGGGAGGTTATGGCAAAAAATTTCTAAAATTTAGGGTGTTAGCCAAATTTTTGAAAAATTTGAAAAGTTCTTAGAAACTGAAAAGTTGAAGAACTTAAGCCGTAGTGAAAATACTGGAAGTTGGGTTGATTTGTTAAACAACTTTCGGCTTCGTTCCTTTTCAGGGACGAAAAGTTTTAAGTGGGGGAGATTGTAATAACCCGGAAATCCGAGCCAATTTAAAATTTTTATTTTCGCAATTTTAGTGAATATTGAATATTTAAAAGGAATTATTTTAAATAATAGCGACGAGAAATTCATTTGAAAAGAATTATAACGTATATATTTATATACGTCGTCGTTAGAATATAAATATTTCTTTATATATATAAAAGGAATTGAAAATAGCGTGGTAGTTCGATAATTCAATTTCAAACTTCAAATGAATGTACTGGGTGCAAAATAAACCGGATTTTAGCGAAACCAAAAATATTAGAATCTATTTGAAAATATCTTTCCAACGAATCCAAAAAATCAAAATTTCATAGCGGGAATCAAAAGATATGCCCAGTTGAAAATTCAGAATAGTCGCTATGGAATTCTAGCCCTTAAAAATGGAAATTTTGCAAACAACCTCGGATTTCGACGAAACCACTTTTGTTGGATCCGTGATGTCAAATTATTGCTAGATTCCAATTTTCATAATTTTTCGAATCAATATGTGAGCGTGGCGAAGGAAAACGCGTTTGACTAGTTTCAGCTGATTTTAATCGACTGGAAAATGGCCATTTTTCAAACGGTCTCAGAATTTGACGAAACTAATTTTGTTAGGACCGTATCGTCAATTCAAAGCTAGAAAATATTTTTTGGGAATTTTTAGAGTTCGTATGTGGCCCCGGTAAATTGAAATGTGCGTTCAAATTCAATATATAGAGTTATATTTTGATTTTGACGAAAACTAATCGAAACAGCCGAATTGGCCTACGATACATATCCCATTGTGTTCGGAATGGGGGTAATTAGGTATGGATGACAGGCAGTGGGTCTCGTTTCGAGGTCAAAATAAAAAGTACCTTTTTGAAATAAATAAATAATTAAATAATATATATATTTTCGTTTAAACCCCTCCCTTCCTCCTTATCTCTCCTCATTCCCAAATCTAATTAGGAAAAAAAAACCATGCACGATTCCCCGTCGCCCTCCCCTGTCTAGACCACCACCGCGCCTCCGGAGCGCCGCCCCCAAGGCCACCTCCGACAAGACCCCCTCCCACGTTCTCTCTCTCCTCTGCTGAAACAACGGAGCCCCAAAAACTCCCAACCTACATCAGAACCGACGACGCTCCGCCACCCGGAGGACCACCAGACCACCGCCAAAGACCAAGCGCCTCCCGCTACCCTCCAACGTCGAACTCGCCCCCCTTCACTAATACATCGCAGGACAACCCCTACCATTTTTACTGTAAGTTTTGTTTTTAATTAATTTTATTTTATCCTCTTTATGTTATTTATTTGAAGAGGTAAAGTTGGGATTTTTATCTAGATAAAGAACTGATTTTTATATAGTAGAGAGAATAAAAATATAATTTTTATATGATAGAAAGAATTAAAATATAATTTTTATATGATAGGAATGTTAAAAATATAATTTTTATATCATAGGAATAATAAAAATATGATTTTTATCATATGTGAAATATAAAAATATTAACTTTATGTATGTAGCGAAATAAAAATTTGATTTTTATTATGTTTATGTTGAAATAAAAATGTAATTTTTATAGTGATTATAAAAATCGAATTTTTATATAGAAAGAAGCAGTGTAAAAATATATATGAAGTAGAAATAAAAATATGATTTTTATTTATTGAAATGAAATGATAAAAATATAATTTTTATTTGAACAGCGGGACAAGAACTGCATAGGAATGTCAAACCGATCCAGATGGTTCAGCAGTTCAAAAAGCAAAGCACGACAGAGTGGAACCCTCTTTGAGAACTCCTCACCTTTAATTTAAATTTCTAGTTAAAAATATATACTAGGATGCAGACGGTGTTTAGTAGCACCCGACACCCGTCGTCCACAGACCACGGACGGCTTATATGCTTGTTTGTTTGATTTTGATGTGTAGTTGATTGTGTGATGTGATGTGAAATGAAATAAAATATTTATGTAGTTAAAAATATTTTATAGTTGAAAATATAATTTTTAACATGAATGTGAATAAATAAATATAAACAAATCGAACGATTTGTTTATATACACACATTTGACTGATATTGATTGGGACGATTAATTTTACACATTGCCCAACTGCACAAATAAAATCTGTGTTCGATTGATTGAAACCCCACACGGGTATTGGGATGATATATGACATACACTAATCCCAATAATTAGTTGTATGTCGATCGATTGATTGACAGGCTGTTATAAGCGTTAAATATTTATATTTAATGCTTATGTAGTTGTGTGGTGCACTCTGTATGATGATTGATTATTTATCGTTGTTATTTTATACATGTATTGTAGAAAATCCATATAATTAACCTTATATGGTGATTGATTGGGCCTCATTCCAATTTTGAAATAGAAATATTTGAAATAGAAATATTTGAAATAGAATATTTGAAATAGAAATATTTGAAATAGAATATTTGAAAATAGAAATATATGAAGCCGTGTTGATTAGATTGACGCCATTTTGACGTGAACGATATTTATATCGATTTTATTCGTTTTATAATGAATATCGAAAGTGACCTCAAAATCTGATATTTTGAAATGAATTGAAATTCGAATTAAATTGAAATGATTTGAAATTCGAATTAAATTGAAAAGAATCGAAATTTGAATTAAATTGAAATGAATTGAAATTCGAATTAAATTGAAATAAATTGAAATTCGTATTAAATTGAAAAGAATTGAAATTCGAATTAGATTGAAATAGAATTGAAATCGTTTTTGAATTGAATTTAAAACGTTTTGAAATTGAACTGAAATCGATTTAAATTGAAACCGATTTGAATTGAAATGGATTTGAATTGAAATCGAGTGAAAAGAATTTAAAACGAATTTATATTGAAAAGATTCAATTTTGATTTGATTTTGAGATGGAAGTTGAAATTGTTTTGAAAACGAATTTAAAACGATTTATAAAATACGTTTTAAAAGGAAATCGACGAAGTATATATATTATATATATTATATATATAATATAATGGCCTGAATAGAACGCGCCGCGCCGCGGCATTTCGCGAATTTCGACCATTGACTTCGAATGGATATTGCGGGAGATCCGACCGTCGAATTCTCCTAAAATCAGAACCGTTGGGTTCGTATCGAAAAGAGCTTTCTAACGAATGTGAGAAATTAGAAATCTAACGGTTGGGTTTGGAATTATGTCCAAATCAAATTTGGAAAAGGTCGCCGTAAGTGCAGTTCGATGGCCGTTGATGGAAATCGACTGTATGGGCCTTGATAAAATTATTAAAAATAACAATAATTTGTGTAAAATCATAAGAAATGATTTGGGAAGAATTGGGATGAAAAACTCCATATTTGAAAAGATAAAAATAGAGTTTTATCGAAAAGAACTAGTTTTGAACTAGAATTATAATTCTATTTATTTTTAAATAAATAAATTGGATTTGAAATGGTTTTGAAAATAATTAGAATTTCCAATAATTGCATTGGAATGGATTTGAATCGAAATTGTCTTCGGAATATTTCGATGTTGGATTTTGTGATTATACAGATATTGTTATGGAAATTTGAAAGATATATATATATATATATATATCGTTATTTCCAATACGACATTTGTTGGTCGTAGAATTTGATATTGAATATAAGCCGATATATTTTTTATTCAGAGCCTTGTATTTAATATCAAATGTGATTTTGGGTTTGTCGTGAATGGTGTCTTCATTAAAACTGTTCTTAAGCCCAGTTGAGAAAAAGATTAAATCTTTTTATTTAGATTTAAATGAAGTGTACCAATTAAATAATATTTAATTGGAATTGATTTTTAGGTTTATCGTGAACAGTGTTTTAAATAACACTTGTTCTTTAACCCGATAATTAATGGAATGTGATTTTGGGTTGTCGTGAACGGTATCTTCAATAATACTGTTCTTAGACCCAAAGGAGTTAAGAAATTCAGAAACTAACTGGAGATTAGTTAAGTTGAATGATTTCTGGGGTATTGATCTGATGTTGGTCTCGGCCTTCGGGGTTAATGCTTAAATAATTGCTCACCTACTAATTTACGGTTAGGGACTGATTGAAATGTGATGTGAATTTTGGGTTTATCGTGAACCGTGTTTTTAAATGACACTGATTCTTTAAACCAGTCAAAGATTAAAACTAAGTGGAGTTTTAATGAATCTTTAATTAGATTGAAAAGATCGAGAATGGAGTATCACCAGTTTTGCTCCAAGCGATAGTTAAATCTTTAAACAGATTTAAACATGAAATGGTAATTGAATTTACTGATAACACCGTGGTGTTAGATATGAAGTATGACCAGTTTTACTTCATGGGATGAATAGGTTGGGGTTGGGAAATTAAAACAATTGATTACTTCGGTGTGGATCGCTAATCCCGACCAGTTTGAATTGATATTCAAAAGTAGATTAAAGGATAAATTTAAAAGAATTTATCTTTGATAAAATTAATGGGAACCTTTCTCTAAGAATGTGAAATTTAGAAACTGACTGTAGGTTAGCTAAGCAGAATGGTTTCCTGGGTATTGATCTGATGTTGGTTTCGGCCTTCGGGGTTAATATTTGGGGAATTATTCTCTTGATTAATTTACGGTTAGTGACTGATGAACTGGAATGAGGCGTATGTTGTGTTTGTGTAACACGTATTTATTATATACGCAAGTTATTCAGAAAGACCGGGTTTATCCCATTCTGAATAACTGATACGACGATAAGTCGAAGATGAAGACGGTGGTTGAAGACCGAAGGTCTTCACGTCGTTTGGATAATTACTGATGATCTTGATTGGGCCGTACACCCAAGAGGAGGGAATCAGTTGGTGATTGTCCAGACGTACTTGGAGACCGATGGATATGCGGAGTACTAGGTGCCTCCGGTTTCGTTCAGACCCAGAACGAACTTGTAAATGGACTCTGTGTCTGACATTGGATTTTAGTCTGTGTGATTGATTTCTATTAAATATATATCTGTTTGGCGGCGGAGAATTTATTCTCTTGCTTAACGCCCTTCTTTGAGACGTATGAGCTCAGGGGTTATATATTGAGGGATATCAAACGAATGGAGTGAATTGCCTGTGTGGCATGCCTAAGTGGCAATATGATCAAGGCTTCTGTTGAAAAGCAGAGTCTTGTGGTTGATGATCAAAGCACGGCCTTTGTGGTGCAGCTTTGTGTAGCGTTGATTCGCGAGCCTCACACCCCGGTTGTGAACCAAAAACGGGAGAGGACCTCAGGGAGGACATGCGTTTCTTTCTAGTTAGAAGTGGCGTCAGTGGTTTTACACGCCCTGACGAGTTTGACTTATGTGGTTGTTGCTGTTGCGAGGCGCCTCGGATATATCGGTGACTATGTGAAGCCGATGGAGTCATTTGTTGGCTCATTTACGCCCCAAAGGGCGCGGAAACACAATGTTCAGGAATTTTAATCCACATCGGTGGACCAGCCCTGTCGCTCCCAGGGTCGATGCGCTCTGACCCTGAGGCTCGGGCTAGAGAGTCTCGAAGTCCGTGAGGACTATCTTTTGCCTCGGTTCGCTGATGGAAATCCAATTTCCAATACGTGACTTTGCGGTTTTGATGGTAATCCTATATATGGCGACATGGTGGGATGGGGCGCTCATGCTGCCTATGATTGATATCTATGATTGTATATAAAATCAGAAACTAACTGGAACGAGCCAAGATGAGTGGTTTCCTGGGTATTGGTCTGATGTTGGTTTCGGCCTTCGGGGTTAATACTTAGGGAATCGTTCTCTTACTAATTTACGGTTGGAGTCTGATTAAGAATTAAACATGAAATTTAGCGTATCAAGCATTCTTAGCTATTATAAGGTAAAAACCCTATCCTCCGGCTTGCGTTGCATTGTGTGATGGGACCTGGGTCTTATAATAGCTTCATTTTTCTTTATTTAGCATTGCGTTGTTTGTTTTATGCACTGGTATTCTTGGGAGGAAACCCGTTCCGTGTTATACGGCGTGGTCCCTTGATTTACCTAACTTTAAAATAAAGATTAATAACTGTTTTTGTTCTCACACTAGTCCCATGACTGACTTGGAGTTTATTGTTTTAACCTAAACTCTGGGTGCCCCTATTTTCGACACGGGCAGCTAGTAGTTTTGGTTTTGCAGATTTATATTCACAGGAACCTGGTTTGCAGCTGGAACGATATCCGGAAAGCTTTGTATCCGTGTATCTTCTTCAGTTGTATTTTGTATAATTTTCCGCTGCTATGTAATATATTGTAATCTTTGATATTTATCGAATGTATTTTATTTATTTATACTCTGTATATTCTTGTATTCTGATGGAATTGTTGTAATATACAATGAAATGTTCTTCTGTCTGCGTCATGTTGTGGCTTGTTCTCGATTCAATCCAGGCTTTCCTTACCGGGGAAGTTCAGGTCGTTTCATGTAGATGAGGTGTTCGCTCTAGAATCCTTAAACAGGAAGTACCATTTTCCCTTCTATTATATGTAATGGTTACATTATTGCTTTAGGTGGTTTAGTTCACCAACCTACCTATGTACAAACTGAGTAGAGATAACACTATGAAGTCTAAATATATGTAGTTATTTTGGACTGGACTATTCAATTGTAAATACTAATGATGCAATAAGACAAATTGCTAATTTTGAAAACCAAGTAGGCTAGAATGAATGCGTACATAGTGAAATTACTTTTCATCGTATCTCAGTTGGGCAAACTATTATTTAAGCTTCCAAACGAAGGATATCAATATGCTTTGTTCTTTCCTATTTTATTTATACATTAAGTCTACCACTAATTCGAAGTTTTGAAAATAATAATAATGCTTAAGTGTATAAACTATAGTGCAGTCTTAATTTTTTGCCTAACATCGTATTGTCTGCTTCATGGTATCCAAACTTTAAATTAAAAAAAGGACGGTATTTTTGTCTACCCTTAATTTCAACCTTGTTGCGTGGAAACTACTCTAAAAACAAAAGTTAAATTATGGAATAAAAAAATAATTGGTTTTTATATTTTTCTAAAATCATATACGTAACATCAAATTTTCTAGATTTGAAACACTCTTTAATTTTACTCGTATTTTTTAATAAGTTGATTTCTCCATTTGATTAACTGAAGGATATTAAGTACGAACTTGTTGTGGCTAGTTTTGCTCTATTTCAGTGAAATATTGCTGATATCAGGAAAACTAATCATGAAAAGGTGATAGAAATCTAAAAATTGCTGGTACTTTTGACTCTATATAAAACTATGTTACATGCCAATAGCAAGGCGCAGTTAATCATGGTTAGCTAATTTTATTGATTTGTTTTTTTAATAAAAGCGCAACATTGAGAACTTTTCATAAGCACAGTGGAACAACTGGATACTTAAGTAATATAATTTAAAATTAGATGTGTTTATAAATGGAGATGTATTGTGCATTGAAAATGAATGTTATAAATTTAAAATGTGCCTTGGTTACTAAACCTATATTTGGTTATAAATTAGATTTACATGCTCCTACAACTTACATCAAAGATGTTAGTAAAGGGTGTACCTCAATGTGAAATTCGATATCATTGATAGCAACTAAATACCATAAATTAATCAACCTCTACTAGAATTTGAATGTGCTCCAATTAATTCGCTTTCTAATATCACTACTGAAACAGTTAAGTATTAACGACAAATAGGTTTGCCTATATCAGTTGAATTAGAGGCAAAGGAAAATGTATTCTGCCTCCAAAAGAATGAGAGGCGGTTAAGTAAATTCCCCAAAAGCAAAGTCCCTAATGATAATTAAAGGCAAACTTAACCGCAATTTTGCCTCTTTCTTGCTTCCACATAAGATGAATAGGTACCAAAAGAATTTTAGGCATTAACAATCACCCTTAATATTAAGCATATTATAAAAGAAAATAAAAGACACTGAAATTACCACATGCCATCATGTAATAGATAAAGTATAAACATTTAATCATACACCAAGTATAAGTTACTACCAAATGAAACATCCAACCAAAAATGACTATGTGGATACATATAAAAATACACCAAGTATAACAGTATATATAAATAAACTAATGTATTATGCTATCTGAATACATATAAACACCAAATACAATATATGGATCCATACTACTATAAAGTCATGCTCACTACTGCAACCTTAGGTATCTTTTTGGGAGCTCTGTAAGCTTTATGGGGTTCATTTTTCATGGCTCAGTGATAATACAACTACAGTCCCTCCTTAATCAGTTATATTACCTGTAAATCTTAAAGAAAATAGAACATAAGAAACTGTAAACTAACATAAACTCTCTAATAATTGAGGCATGCAACATCTATTAACCAAACAATTCCCTTGAACTGAATTTGGATTAGATGTCTTCTTTAGTACTCACTGAAACTTTCAACCTTAAAAAAACACTAAATGATTTCTTAAGTAAGAACCTAAAAATCAAGTCAAAATTTACATATCTAATGATCACTGGGGTAAACAAAGATATGACACACGTTAACTTCTAATAGAAAATAATATTTGTTGAACACGAGTGCTTATCCTTCCACTTTATGTATACATTACGAGTTAGATGCAAGATGAAAAACATAAGATAAACTATAATGCTCAGAAAATATTAATTGATAGGTGAGAAAATTGGTTTATAGCTATAAATTATAAGGGAAGTTCAATGTTGTTGATGACTAAAATTGTCATCATGCCCAAATATTCTCTAAAACTCAAGAATTAACGTTTCGCATGTGGAAATTTAGAAGTGAGAAAAGTAAATAACACAAAAATTTATAGTGGTTCGGTATGTAAGGAATCTACATCCACTTTGAAGTCGTTTGAGGATTTTATTGAATTTTGAGGGTTACAAGTACAAGTCATCATCATATAAATATTAGCTAAGTGTTTAGGAGTCATATTTTCAATATGCAATGTCTTAGGAGAAAAAATTTGTGTTCTTCTGTAACACCCCATATTTTCTATGAATATCAAAATTAATGAATCTAAGAACACTTAATTTTTAAAGGAGGAATTGGGTGAAACGGGTTATGCCATTGCGTTTGTCTCGAAATTCTGCTTGAGATATAGTCCGAGTTTGTGTGAATCGGACTGCGTATGAAGAGGTTATGGGGTTCAGAAGTTTTCAAGTTTAAACAGTTATTAAATATAATAATAAATCAAATCAGAAAATAGTTCAAATTTCAAAATCTGGCAAGAGCGGACTGAGCGGGAAATTTCCCGCTCAGGGGTGTCGACCCCCCCAAGGGGAGTCGACATAGGTGTCGACCCCTCTATAGGGGAGTCAACATAGGTGTCGACCCCCTGTAGGGAGTCGACCCCTCCCAGATCCAGCTCCTATGACGAATTTTTATAGCCCTGTGCTGATGTGGCCTTCTCTGATTGGCCAATGACTATTTTTGAGGAATTAGGGCATATGTATCAAGCTACGGTTGGATGGATGACACATCTCTTTGGTTTGATGATTCTGATTTCTCCTAGACTAATCTAAAGGCTAGAATTGAACCTAGACTTCTATATAATCACCCCAACCTCAACCCTAGAACTCATTCTATGAACTCGTCATGCTGTTCGTCCACAAACTAGCCTAGCCTCCATCTATCTATCCCAAACTAGAGAATCAAATTCAAACTAGAGAATCAAATTCAAACTAGGAATCAATTAGAAGAACTAGAGAATCAAACGTCTACATCAAAGGATAACTTTTCAAATTCAGAAATCAGATCCCAGAAATCAAGATCCGTCCTTTATCTATAAGTACAGTTATTGTTTAGATGTGAACACCAAATAAGAAATCATGACAGTAATAACTGGATCTATAGCTATGCCTAATTCTATTCGTGCCTATCCTTTTGTCAATTCTGAATTGCCTATGCCTATGAGACTATTGTGATTGATGTAGTGACACTTATCGTGCCTATGAGACTATTGTGATTGACATAATGAAACCTAACATGCCTATGAGACTGTTGGATTGACAAAATGGAACCTATCATGCCTATGGAACTGTTGTGATTGATTTATCATGTTGTACATCCTATGCCTATGAGACTATTGGACTGACACAATTGAACCTACCATGCTGTGTATGCAAATTACATGATAAGTTATGTTCATACAAGCTTACATGTTTAGATCCAAGCTAGTATCCATGTTTAAGATCTATATAAGTTCATGCTTATATAATTAGATCTATGATAGTTCGCATGTTAATTGGATCTAATTTAAATGTAAGATCACGTTCATGTGCTTAATTAAGTTTATGTCGTTCTATCCCAAATATATACCACGCATGTTGATCTATATTGTTTAGGCCTGTTGGAATGTTACATGTCCCTTTCTTTTCCCTTTTGTTTATAAGTTAGGCTAACTTGCAAGCCTAACGTTCTATGTGAATTATGCGAACGAATAACGGGGGAGACGTTGGGAAAAAATATTAAACTACATGCTATTAGCATAGATTGGCTCATAATCATGTAAGTAATTTGTAGTACGAAATGGTAGAATTTGTATACCTAGAATTATGGACATAATTTAGAGGGTAAATGCGGCATGACTTGAATTGACAACACTTGTGGGTAATTTACATATGAACATAAATTGTAAATATGTAAATTAATTAAAAAATGAATATGCCTAACCCGAGATAGATTGAGTTATGGTGTAAGATTGCCCGGCACTGCCCGGCACATCCAGCAACCGTAACAATATAAATCTAATCTGAGAGGTTAGCGTATTAAGCTCAAAAACCCGAGGTTAGATTGAGTTGCAATGTAAGACTGCCCGGAGCCGCCCGACACATCCAGCGACCGCAACAATATAGATCTTATGTGAGAGGTTGGTGCTTTAATGAATGAATTAAAGCCAAGAAACAGACAGGCTAAGAATGGTAGGATTAAGTTAACACAAGAGGGCAACACTTAACCAATGTAACATGACAAGTGGTAGGGTTAAGTTAACACAAGAGGGCAACACTTAACCAATATAACATGATGTATGATAGGGTTAAGTAACACAAGAAGGCAACCCTTAAACATTACAACATATGTGTGATAGGGTTAAGTAACACAAGAGGGCAACACTTAACCAATGTAACATGACAAGTGGGTGGGTTAAGTTAACTCGACTGGATTAATGACACTTAACCAATATAACATGATGAACGAGTAGGGTTAAGTTAATGGGAACACTTAAACAATATAACATGATGAATGAGTGGGGTAAAGTAAATGGGAAACACTTAACCAATATAACATGATGAATGAATGGGGTTAAGCTAAGGGGAAACACTTAACCAGTTAAAACATGGTTGAATGAGAAGGGTTAAGTTAATAAGAAACACTTAACCAACATGACATGACGGGTGGATGGGTTAAGTTAACTTGAATGGATGGATAACACTTAACCAATTTGGAGGGTATACGAATAGACCCTAGAAAACCCAAGTAACGGGGACCTATTTCAGTAGTAACCCACATAGATGTTTCACGGTACCCTGAACTAGGCAGCGTGGGGCACGATTACTGGGCTGATTATAAGCTGTCAAAATAGCGGCAGGGGGTGCAGCAGTGTAGTTCCGACGGAGTATGGACGTGCACGTGCTCCGGAGTGGGAAAGCAGGCACTGGGCATCAGTAGTATACACTGTGCATCTTGAATCGTGTCGGGTCGCTATCATAGGGATTGATACACCTTATGGTGGGACCAACACAGGGTATCTACATGCAAGAGAGGGCTGATTGACACAGACACAAGGAAAGTTAATACAAGTAGGGAGCCGATCGATAGGGTAGTAAGGGTACATCTAACATCTTCATAGCAATTAGGCTGGTTGAGGTAAGATCCTCATACTAGATGTACACCTGAAGGCTACCACAATTGCGGGGTTAGGACCACCTTATTTTATAACGCAGGATACTAGTTGGGACACTAGTAGGGGATACAGATCCTTTTTCATAGGATACTAGTCGGGACACTAGTAGGGAATACAAATTGTTCTATAAAAGACACTAGTTAGGTTGCTAGTTGGGTGGTGCAGAGAAAATAGGAAATCAGAGAAAGAACCGAAGCACATTCAGTGTATCTTACCTTGTCATATCTAACGATCATCATTAGTTGTCTTGCTATGCTAATTATCATGGTTATGGTCTGGTATCCAGTTTATTCATGTCATGATCCTTTTACCTATTTACATGCTGAATAATCACTAGACTTACCAGGCTTTATGTCTGACTCTGTTTTGTTTCGCTCTCTTTTCTTCCATTTCCCCCCACCCCCCTAGGTTCACAGGGAGGGAATATTACCACTTAGATCAGTTTTCTTTCCAAGCTCGAAGATAGACGATGTATTGCTTTGGACTCTCTTTTCCACTGCTATGGCTGGCTCATGCTTTATTGGGAAATATCATTGTTATTTCATGCTTCTTTATTTTGTAAAACAAGACAGATGCTTTGTTGTAATGGGTATTGGTGTTTTGGTGCTGGAAAACAATCTTTGTACAAGCTATTTTACCAAGCTGCTGTTTTATCAATAAAGTAAAGTTTTATTTATTTTCCGCTATTTAAATTTTGTCTGTTTTGTAATTTATCTGTTCTATACACTTATGGCGCTCCATTGATGTTAATGCATTCCCTTTGTGAGTGACCTTAACGGAGGTGGGGTGTTACACGTGGTATCAGAGTTGAAGGTTACCAGAATAGATAAAAGTTTTTTCAAAAGCATATTTTAAAAGGGGGTGTTTTCTAAAACATGTTTTAAAGAAGCGTTTTTCAGGAGAAAATTATTGTTTTTAAAGGGCATATTCCCCAAAGGCATATGCACTACCTTTCGATTCTCTATTTGAATATCTTCTTCCTTTCTTTTCGCCATAGTTTCGTAGGCATATGGCACATGTCGAGGGCGAAGTAGTGCCCAACCTCCATCTGTGGCCGTAGTAGTTTCACTTGCGGCTAATCTTCTGTTAAGCTTTGTAGGTTACCGTGCGATGGAGGTAGTCTCAAGAAACTTGTCAGCAAGCTGCATAAGGATAGTAAGGATAAGAATAAGGGAGTTTGGGCTAAGGAGCACAAACCCAAGGATAAGAAGCTTGTTGATATGGCTCAATCCACGCAGAAGGAGTACGGTGAAAAGAAAGAGGCTAAAGTGGAAGAATCATAAGAAAGGGATTGGAATATAAGAAGGGTGGAAGAAATAATAGATCCTACGACAAGAGTAAGTGTCTTTTCTGTGGTATAGCAGGTCATATAATTGTAGGAAGAAGAAGACAGGTGGTTGTTTTCAGTATGGTGAAGCAGGGCATCTTATCAAGGATTGCCGAAGGACAAGGACAAGGGCAAAGGACATAATCTTCTAGCAGGCAATTGCATGCTCTCACTGCTAGTGTACCTAAGATAGGTAGGAACGTTTCTGTTGAAGGTTTAGTTTTTCTTTTCAATCATCCTATTAGAACTTTGTTCGATTCTGGCGCTTCACCTTCTTTTCTATCTGCTTCTGTAGTTGAGTCTCTGCACCTTAGTACTTGTATAGTAGAGGATCCCATTATTGTCTCAAATCCAATTGATGGTTCGACTCATTTATCTGTGATTGTTTTGGATTTGGGAATGTCTATACTAAGCGTTGTGTTTAGAAATAATGCTTACGTTTTGGTTTCATGGGCTATGGGTTGATTCTAGGGATGGATTGTTTATCCAGTAATGGTGCCATTCTCAATTGTAAAAGGAGGGTAGTTAGACTTTTGACTTGCCTCGGTAATACCCTCGAAATCTCATGTAACCCTAAGGGTTCTGTCACGCTTAGTTACCTAGAATCTCTTGATGCATCTGTTGATAATTTGCAATCTGTTTAAGTAGTCCATGAGTAACCCGATGTCTTTGATGAAGTGAAGGGTTTACCCCCAAAACGTGAAATAGATTTCCGCATATACTTGGTTGATAACGCCAACCCAGTTGCATTACCCGTACAACACATGGCTCCTAGGGAGAGGAAGGAGCTCAGCAAGCAAGTTAAAGAGTTGCTTGAGAAGGGTTTATTTGGTGAAGTATTTTTGAACGGGGTGCTCCAGTAGTGTTCGCTACTAAGGTAGATGGTCCACTTCGCTTATGCGTGGATTATAGAGAATTAAACAAGATGACTAAGAAAAATAGGCACCCACTTCCTAGAATAGATGACTTGTTTGACTAGCTTGTAGGTGCCTCTACTAGATCTGGCCAACGGATTTCATCAGCTAAGAGTGGCTGAGGATAACATAGATAAGACTGCGTTCAGGACCCCGGATGGTTTCTTCGAATGGCTTGTCATGCCTTTCGGCTTGACAAACGCACCTGCCTACTTCGTAGACTTGATGAGTAGGGTAGTCAGAGAGTTCCTTAGTAAATTTGAAGTGGTCTTCGTGGACGACATTTTGATTTTCTCAAAAAGTGAGGAAGAACATGCTTTGCATTTAAGGGAAGTTATGGATACACTTCGAGCACATCAACTTAAGGCGAAGTTCTCCAAAATGTCATTTTTGGAGAAAAGAAGTAAGGTTTCTAGGACATGTGGCATCCAAAGAAGGGTTAGCAGTAGATCGCACAAAAGTAGTTGCGTTACAAGACTGAAAGGTCTCAAGGAATGCAACAGAAGTAAGGAGATTTCTTGGACTAGAGGGTTAATATAGGAAGTTCATTAAGAACTTTGCGAAGGTATTAGCCCCACTTACTGGATTAACGAAGAAGAATCTAACCTTTGCTTGGGATATTGATTGTGAAGTTGCTTTCCAACGATCAAAGAGGGCTCTTACAACGGCCCCAGTTTTGACTTTTACCTTATGGTAGTAAAAGGTTCACGGTATACACGGATGCATGCGGCATGGGACTAGGTGCCATTTTGATGTGAAAAGGAAGGGTAAGGTCGTAGCGGATACATTAAGAAGTAAAAGGCTGACTTCAACTCCTCTTTATATGAAAAGGAAAAGTTCAGAATACACATCAACCTTTGATTTTAAAACCTTCGGTTAAGTTAGTAGTTGGCATCGCTAGGAGTAAGACCTACGCTTTTGGATCAAATTGGGACTTCACAAAGAAAAGACTCTCAAATAGTTGATGCAAATATAAGTTAAATAGAGAAGAGGCCTCTAATCACCTTAATAACTACACTTGGAAACATGGTTAGCATCTGTTTATTTTCAAGAGATAGTTCTTCCACATGGAATACCCTCTAGTGAATTTTGAAGACCCTTTGAGGAAATGTTAGCATGACACAGTAGAAGTTGTAGTCCCGAGTATACTAGAAGGAGAAGAGGTGGAACGAGAGACGACAGTGTAATGGGTTCCAACTCACATTTTGGATACATAAATTAAGAAGCTACGCAATCGTGAAGTTAAGACAGTCAAAGCACAATGGGGTGAAGCTCAAGAAGATACGACTTAGAAGGATGAAGACTAAATACACGCATCATACCCTTTTGAAGGTATATCCTTAATCTCTCTTTTTCTGTAAAGTTTGTTTGCACCCTAGTCTTTATCTTTTAAGTATATCCTCTTGATCCTATCCTCGATCCTTAGGTAGAAGCCAATGGAAGTAAACATGTGTTTGAGACATGTTATGTTTGGTGGATGCAAGTGTATGTAAGTGTTTGCTAGTGGTTGCTCGTGGATGTATATATATACACACACTAGGCACTAGATCGGCTCCGTCACTTCAATATTGCATATGCATGAGTGGATTTTTATATATATGGATTGAAACTTGATGTGATATCATATGGATGATGCATTTGAATGGATGATTGTGCACTCATATAGAAGTTATAAAGTACCATAGAAAAATCTACATACAAGTTGGACTCATGGCACTAACATAATTCGCATTAAGGAGGTCAACTGAATCAGTGGACTACCTGATCTTTTGCATTAGTATTGGGACATGTACACACACCCTTGCAAATGTTCATAAAGCATTAGAAACCTTTTTAAGGACAATGGATGCTTGTGATTGAATGGTTGAGTAGATTGATGTTGGATGTTAGGATACATTCTTCTTAAATTAGAGATTTCAGGGACGAAATCCTTCAAGGAGGGGAGAATGTAACATCCCGTATTTTCTATGAATATCAAAATTAACGAATCTAAGAACATTTAATTTTTAAAAGAGGAATTGGGTGAAACGGGTTAAGACATTGCGTTCGTCTCAGAATTCTGCTTGAGATAGAGTCCGAGTTTGCGTGAATCGGACTCCGTATGAAGAAGTTATGGAGTTCAGAAGTTTTCAAGTTTAAACAGTAATTAAATATAATAATAAATCAAATCAGAAAACAGTTCAAATTTCTAAATCTGGCAAGAGCGGCCTGAGGGGGAAATTTCCCGCTCAGGGGTGTCGACCCCCCAGGGGGAGTCGACATAGGTGTCGACCCCCTATAGGGGAGTCGACATAGGTGTCGACCCCCTGTAGGGAGTCGACCCCTCCCAGATCCAACTCCTGTGACAAATTTTTACAGCCCTGTATTGATGTGGCCTTCGCTGATTGGCCAATGACTGATTTTAGAGGTATTAGGGCATATGTGTCATGCTACGGTTGGATGGATGACACATCTCTTTGGTTTGATGGCTCTGATTTCTCCTAGACTAATCTAAAGGCTAGAATTGAACCTAGACTTCTATATAATCACCCCAAACCTCAACCCTAGAACTAATTCTATGAAGCCATCATGATATTCGTCTACAAACTGGTCTAGCCTCCATCCATCTACCCCAAACTAGAGAATAAAATTCAAACAAGAGAATCAAATTCAAACTAGGAATCAATTAGAAGAACTAGAGAATCAAACGTCTACATCAAAGGATAGCTTTTCAAATTCAGAAATCAGATCCCAGAAATCAAGATCCATCCTAGTATAGCTATTTTTTAGATGTTAACACCTAATAAGAAATCATGACAGTAATAACTGGATCTAGAACTATGCCTAATTCTATTCGTGCCTATCCTTTTGTCAATTCTGAATTTCCTATGCCTATGAGACTATTATGATTGATGTAATGACACCTATCGTTCCTATGAGACTATTGTGATTGACATAATGAAACCTAACATGCCTATGAGACTGTTGGATTGAAAAAATGGAACCTATCATGCCTATAGAACTGTTGTGATTGATTTATCATGTTGTACATCCTATGCCTATGAGACTATTGGACTGACACAATTGAACCTACCATGCTGTATATGCAAATTACATGATAAGTTATGTTCATACATGCTTACATGTTTAGATCCAAGCTAGTACCCATGTTTAAGATCTGTATAAGTTCATGCTTATACAATTAGATCTATGCTAGTTCGCATGTTAATTGGATCTAATTTAAATGTAAGATCACGTTCATGTACTTAATTAAGTTTATGTTGTTTTATCCCAAATTTATACTATGTATGTTGATCTATATTGTTTAGGCCTGTTGGAATGTTACATGTCCCTTTCTTTTCCCTTTTGTTTATAAGTTACACTAAATTGCGAGCCTAACGTTCTATGTGAATTATGCGAACGAATAACGGGGGAGACGTTGGGAAAAAATATTAAACTACATGCTATTGGCATAGACTGGCTCATAATCATGTAAGTAATTAGTAGCATGAAATGGTAGAATTTGTATACCTAGAATTATGGAGATAATTTAGAGGGTAAATGGGGCATGACTTGAACTGACAACACTTGTGGGTAATTTACATATGAACATAAATTGTAAATATGTAAATTAATTAAAAAATGAATACGCCTAACCCGAGGTTAGATTGAGTTACGGTGTAAGACTGCCCGAAACCGCCTGGCACATCTAGCAACTGTAACATTATAAATCTAATGTGAGAGGTTAGCGAGTTGCGGTGTAAGACTACACGGAACCGCCCGGCACATCCAGCGACTGCAACAATATAGATCTAATGTGAGAGGTTGGTTCTTTAATGAATGAATTAAAGCTAAGAAACAGACAAGCTAAGAATGGTATGGTTAAGTTAACACAAGAGGGCAACACTTAACCAATGTAACATGACAAGTTGTAGGGTTAAGTTAACAGAAGAGGGCAACACTTAACCAATGTAACATGATGTGTGATAGGGTTAAGTAACACAAGAAGGCAACACTTAACCAATAAAACATGATGTGTGATAGGGTTAAGCAACACAAGAGGGCAACACTTAACCAATGTAACATGAAAAGTAGGTGGGTTAAGTTAACTCGACTGGATTGATGACACTTAACCAATATAACATGATGAACTAGTGGGGTTAAGTTAATGGGAAACACTTAACCAATATAACACGATGAACCAGTGGGGTTAAGTAAATGGGTAACACTTAACTAATATAACATGATGAATGAATGGGGTTAAGCTAAGGGGAAACACTTAACCAATTACAACATGATTGAATGAGAAGGGTTAAGTTAATAAGAAACACTTATCAACATGACATGACGTGTGGATGGGTTAAGTTAACTTGAATGGATGGATAACAATTAACCAATTGGGCGGGGGGTATACGAATAGACCCGAGAAAACCCTAGTAACGGGGACCCATTTCAGTAGTAACCCACATAGATGTATCACGGTACCCTGAACTAGGCAGGGTGGGGCACGATTACTGGGCTGATTATAAGCGGTCAAAATAGCGGCATGGGATGCAACAGTGTAGTTCCGACGGAGTATGGACGTGCACTTGCTCCGGAGTGGAAAAGCAGGCACTGGGCATCAGTAGTATACACTGTGCATCTTGAATCACTACAACAAAAACACCATATTACAACTTTAATTTTACAACGGTGGTAAAAGCACCGTTGTAATAAATGTTCTTTTTACAACTTTTTTCTAGAAAAGTTGTAATAAACTTATTTTTAACAACTGTCTTATTTCGACAGTTGTTATAAAAGCCTATCACAACTTTTATTTTTTGACTGTTGTAATATATGACTGTATTTTAATATAATTAACAACTAATAATTAATATTTAATACATTTATATTGATTATTTATAATTAATAACTAATAATTACTATTAATAATCAATTAGGAAGTAATAATTAATAATCAATCCATAATATTTAATACTTAGCAACTAAGAAGAATAATTAAAAAATATAGTTAATATCACATAATTACTATTACATAGTTAATAATTAAAATATAATAATTAATGCTAATCATGAATAATCAATGGTTGCTATTAATAATTAAGAAGTAGAGATTAATAATTAAGAAGAAGAGAATAATAACTAAGATTATATTTAATAATTAATTTATAATAACGAACGATTAATAAGAAATCTTTAATAATTAAAAAGTAATACTTATTTTTATTATTTAATATTTCAAAAAGAGTTTAAATTTTTCTGGACAAAACTTATAAAATATTGAATTTTTCACAAAGTAATTTAAAAAAATCAATGAACTAGTACTTTTATAAAATATCCAAAATTTTGAAAAACTAATTACAACAGTTAAAAAATAACTGTTGTAATAAAGGTTTTCAACAACTATTTTTTCTGGAAAGTTGTAATAAACTAGCTTTCAACAACCCCTCGGCTTCCCCGCTATAAATAAATGTTTATTACGCCTTCTCCTTTTTACTGGCTCGATGCAAGTTTTTGGCTCCAAGTTTTTTTAGGAACGAAAATTTCCCTCCAGATCTGAAATTTTTGGCTCCATGTTTTTTCCACTCCGTCCCTTTCTTTCTCAATTACTTCTCCTAACATAAACCATTCTCATTTTTTTTCTCCCCAAATATCCAAACCCATGTATAAATTAATTTTCAAATCTCTACTGCAGAACCCTAGAATTCAAAATTAATTTCAATCGCCGCCTGTGTACACATCCTAACTGAAAACCCTAATCGATTTTGCTTGTTCGCAGTCAGCCATCCATCAATTAGGGAAATCTACAGGAACCAGTCTGTTGAAGAGGTCGATCTCCATCTAGATCCAAGACATTGGGCAGCCTTAAACGATGATGAAAAGAATTTCTTCACTCACGTGCTTGCCTTCTTCATCGCCTCCAACAACATAGCCTAGAAAACCTGGCCGTCAGATTCACGAAGGAGTTCAAATTGCCGATGGTTGTGCCTTTTATGGATTTTAGATCGGTAGAAAAAGGTTATCTTTTTCGTGTATCAATACTGTTAATTTCGCATTGGATTATTAAATTCTAGGTCTATATTGATTTCATTGCAGTTTTATAATTTTTTGAACTCTTATGGATTCTTAACAGAATATTCACCAAAAGCCTTCAACTTTCGACAGCAACCAAAAATTGGAAGCACCAGCAAAGTATTGTTGTTCCAATTGCCAACTACTACAGTAACTGTTACATAAGCGTACTCCACTTCAGTTTTGGCCGCCTTCCAGTTGAATCGACATCTATCGCGACGACTATTGACAACGACAGTGTAAAGAGCAAGAGCATCGATGCTATTGTTGAAGATGCAGCAGTGTTGAGACCCAATTACGTCGTCCCTTTCGAGAGGATGCCTATGCCAACCAGGCCTCCGAAGGAGACCTTACTAATGGATAGCCTGATAATCTTTGTTAAGAACAGTTCCATATACTGGTATCTTTTTTCTTCCTTTTTTCTCATATCTTAATAATGCGAGCTTCTTACTCAATTTTATGGATGTATGTATTCTAGTTACATAGTTTGGTATGGAAAAGATAGTTAGATGGTGACAAGTTTATCATTGAATCGATGGACGAAGTGGCTAAGAGAGATTTCAACGGTAAGAGTGCATTGCTTGAGAAGAGATACTCTGACTTGGCCCGACTTATGAATCAAAATTTTGATCTTAGGAGCTAATTGTATTTGTTAGCTTTTATTTCGAATAAGATATTTATCTCTTTTAAATTCCAATAAATATGCTAAAATTTGTTTTTATTCCTAAATTTGAACATGTGTATATATCTCAAACTCCTTAATGCTGGACTAATATTGGGAAACAAATATTCATAGTTTATTAGATAGACTAATATGGACTAATTGTATTTGTTATCCCATCTTTGCTTGATGAAAAGGATCTCAAAAGTCTCTGTCTAAGCAGCAATCATTTTGATGTTGTCTTTTTTATTGGTTTAAGTTATGGTAGAATGTCCTAGGATGGTTTAACCTTGAACCATATTAGATAGACTTTCTTCATTTATTTTCATCAAAAAATATACAAGTTGATTAGCTGGTTTTGCTGCAACCTATGGTATATTATAATGAATATGAGTATTGAAAAGTACACCTTAAGAGCAACAACATCTTAAGAGCAACAACTTCATTTATTAGATAAACTTTCTTCATTTATTTTCATCTGTTCAGTCTAATGAATTCTTTTATTTATTATTTTTTTTATTTTTTTTTGCAGTCACGCCGTGAGAGCAACACTTTGACAGTTCAAGAACAACATAAACAAAATGAAAGAGCAACAACTTGACAGTTGTTGAAGTAAGCACATTTTGAATTATTTAACTATTATTTTTTGTAATGATTTAGTTGGTGATGTGAATGACTATTTTTGATTATTTTGTTGGGTATGATCATTTGCGATCATCTTATAAATTCACTAATTTATTTCAGGTTACTTGTTGCTATAAATCTGGATAAATCTGGACAAGTAGATGCCTTTCAAGTAGATGTTAGTTTTTGTAATCATCATTTGTAATGAAGAATTTATATATATCATTGTGATGATGTATGTTTCATTAGTTTTGTATTTTGAATATAAAGATGTAACGTTTTTTTATATGAATGGATTCGATGCTTTGAATTTATATCAATTTGTTTTTTGTTTATTTGGCTTTTGTTGGACTTGCAAAATGTATTCAGTTATAGTTGTAATAAAGCATATAACAATCGATAGAAATAGTTATATAATTTACGAAGTTACAACGGTGTATAATAGTTGTAGTAGGTCTATTCCAACGGTGCACAAAAGTTGTAATAAACTTTATTACAACAGTGGAAAACAGTTGTAAAATATACTATATTACAATGGTGCTGCAACGATGCAAAAAAGTTGTAAAAGATTTTTATCTATTACAACTTCTTAATACACGACGGTTGCTTCACCGTTGTAAAAAGTATATTACAACGGTGTTCCACCGTTGTAATATGGTCAATTTGTTGTAGTGAATCGTGTCGGGTTTCGTTCATAGGGATTGATACACCTTATAGTGGGACCAGCACAGAGTATCTACACATAAGAGAGGGACGATTGACATAGACACAAGGAAAGTTAATACAAGTAGGGAGCCGATCGATAAGGTAGTAAGGGTACATCTAACATCTTCACGGCAATTAGGCTGGTTGAGGTAAGATCCTCATACTAGATGTACACCTGAAGGCTACCACAATTGCGGGGTTGGGATCACCTTATTTTATAACACAGGATACCAGTTGGGACGCTAGTAGTAGATACATATCCTTTTTCATAGGATACTAGTTGGGACACTAGTAGGGAATACGAATCGTTCTATAAAAGACACTAGTTAGGATGCTAGTTGGGTGGTGCAGAGAAAATAGGAAATCAGAGAAAGAACCGAAGCGCATTCAGTGTATCTTACCTTGTCATATCTAACGATCATCATTCGTTGTCTTGCTATGCTTATTATCATGGTTATGGTCTGGTATCCAGTTTATTCATGTCATGATCCTTTTACCTGTTTACATGCTGAATAATCACTGGATTACCAGCCTTTATGTCTGACTCTGTTTTGTTTCGTTCTCTTTTCCACTCCCCCCCAGGTTCACAGGGAGGGAATATTACCACTTAGCTCAGCTTTCTTTCCAATCTCGAAGTTAGACGATGTATTGCTTTGGACTCTCTTTTCGACTGCTATGGCTGGCTCATGCTTTATTGGGGAATATCATTGTCATTTCATGCTTCTTTATTTTGTTAAACAAGATAGATGCTTTGTTGTAATGGGTATTGGTGTTTTGGTGCTGGAAAACAATCTTTGTACAAGCTGTTTTACCAAGCTGCTGTTTTACCAATAAAGTAAAGTTTTATTATTTTCCACTATTTAAATTTTGTATTTTTTGTAATTTATTTGTTCTATACACTTATGACGCTTCACTGAAGTTAATGCATTCCCTTTGTGAGTGACCTTAACGGAGGTGAGGTGTTACATCTTCTTCTTCCTTGAGTTCTAGGCCACCATTAATTAGTTCATATGACCATGTAGATCTCTTAAATCAACCAAAATCCAACCGTTGTGAAGACTGAGCATGGGGATACTTATACGTAGTGGATCAGGTGTGAGTAAGGTAAGATTTGGGGACTACAACAGTAGATTTCGAATCCCTGGAAGGTAGCACCTAGACTTTTACATCCCTCTAAGCGCGTTGGAAGATTTCATATCCCCCTTAGGGGATACGACGGTTCTGTATCCCTTAGGAAAGGAAATCTCGTATCCCCGTAGGGATACGAAATTCATATCCTGGGGATACAAATATCCCAGGGGATAAGGAATTTGCATCCCAGGGTTACAGTGAAGAGGAGTGCGAAGTATAGGGAGTTGAAATCTTTGTGCTGGTTTATGGGATTCGAAATTAGTGAGGCGAAGGCCCGGGGATTTGAAATCTCGGATTTGAAATGAGGGATTAGAAATCCTTGTATGTGCATACTTCGAGGATACAAATTTTATGTTCTGAGGTGTTGTGAGGCCTAGGCTCGCACGACTTCTCTCAGGCTTGAATCCTTAGTATTTTGGCGACACTTCAGGCTTTGGTGCTACGCGACAAGCTGGGTCGAGTATGCCTGGTATGCTTTTGGGAACTGGATCAAAAGGCCGGTTAACACTTACCCCTAAAGTACATCTTGTTTTGAAATAATGTGCTTTTAGTGGAAACTTTCGCCTCTAGAAGCTGAAAGGATCTCCAAGCTATTTTGTTTGCTTGGTCGTGATCGTTTTGTTGAGCATGTTGAATATTCTGATTCTTTGGTAGCTCCTTTTTATCATTTAATTCCTGTCGTCTTATGAAATTAAACGTTTTCCGTCAACTCTCATTTACATCAGAACGTAAACGAGTTGTTGTTGACGTAGAGTTTCATATATGCTCACACGTTTCCGCTTGATTTATCATGATGCGATTGAAGTTTGAAAATAGAACATGAGTAGTGAATTTGTTGTCGGTTTACGACTATGCAAGTTGGATTTCGAAAATGAAATTGAATCATGAATTCGATTGCTTGCCATTTGTTCTCGAGTTTCTTTGACTTATGAGCGTACGATTGGTAGGTGAACCGAATCGGTGTTGATCGTCATAATGTTGTAAACTCGTGCGCGTGGTCGTAATTGGAGTCGCGAGTCAAAAATTTCTCGAAGCCGGAAATTTTATTCTCATTTTCTTTAAAAGAATTTCGCATCCCAAGGGGGATATGAAATTTCGCATCCTCAAAGGGATGCGAAATGTTTGATGGGCTCGACCCGCTTTTCTCCCTACTATATAGTCTGGGACTCGAAATCCACCCCTTTCCTTTTTTACTTCGTTTACCATCGCATCCCAGGAACTCGCGTCTTTTATTGAGAAGAAAAATCGAAATCGAACTCAAACTTAGGTGGGACTCGAAATTAAGCCTTAATATCGAACTCGAAATCGGTGTTCATAGGTGACAAAATTGGACTTCGAATTGAAATCGAAACTGACCTTCGAGTCGAGCTCAAAATTGAATCTCGAATCGAACTCAAAATCGGCCCTTGTTTCAAACTCGAAATTGTAGCTCAAGACGGTCAGAATCGAGTTACGAATCGAGCTCGAGATTGATACTCGAGGGGTCGGTATCGAACTATTTTCGTGGGATTTAGAGTTTGATTTCTGGATGGCGTGGAGATGATGGAGAGTGGAGGAATAAGAAGGAAGCCCAAGGAAAAAATTGCATCCCCTAGATGTGAAAAATCGCATCCAAGAAATGTGAAATTCACATCAGAGGGATGTGAAATTTCGCACCATAGGGATGCAAAATTTTGCCCCAGAGGGATGGCAAAATTTCGTATTACGAGGGATGTGAAATCTCGCATCCGAGGGATGCAAAACCTTGCCTTTTGGAGGGATGCGAATTTTTGTCTTGTGGAGGGAGTCGAAGGGGAATTGGTCCACAACATAATTTAGAGTGGGAGTTGAATTTTGTAAGGAAGCGGGGATGCGAAACTATGTGGAGGGGGATTCGAATTTCGTCACGGCCTTGGGGATGCAAAATTTCACTACCTCGGGACTTAGGCAAATTCGAGCCCCATTTTCGATGCGTCTCGTATTGCTTATTGAAGACTCGACCCCAAAGCGACCTGTCACTGGATTTACGTCATCTTTGTAGCGCTACATGATTGAGTCAAACCAAACGCTGAACGTGATAGAGCCGACAATTCAGCTTTACACATAGGATTGTAGCATAAATTCAAACATGAATGAACTAAGGGACTTCAGACTTGTTTTCCGATTTCAATCATGACATAGCCATGGCTCGACTCAAATTTGACGACCTTGGTTGACGACGACAACGGTTATAGTTCTAAGAACTTGGGATCATCGCCATGTCCCAATTTATTATATTATAATCGTATCAGCATCTCATTGCACTGCACATACATGTTAGTCCACACCAACATGAGGTGTACAGTTTTTTCAATGCGATGTCTAATGCAACTATATTGAAAGTATAGCTAGCAATGGAAAGAAGATCATCCAAGAAATAACAGGCATTGGAAGCTGAAGCTTCTCAGAACTCACCATCCCAATCTGGGTCGTCCAGATGTACCGGTTCGGAGGATGACAAGCTTGAGACCTCAGAAGCGCCCACTCCCTCCCAACTCATAGATTTGTTAAATGCACCCAACAAGGGTATGTAGTCGAAGGACTCACAACAAACGATCGAGCACCTAACTGAACCGCCGGTGCCATAAGGGACTGCTACAACTGAAGAGATTCCCGCAGAGGAAGAAGATGTAGATATTATGTAAGGAGGCACTCTCGAGGCTCCAAATACGATGGAAGATGCCGTCATAGTCGATGACCTGTTGGATTCGGTGTCCTCGCATATGGATGAAGCACCAGTGAGGCGCATGTGTAAGCGGTTTAGCATACCATGGGAAGATATTCACGTGACTCAAGAGGGGGATAGGGAGCACACTCCTCCAGAAGGATACACTGCCTGGAATAGGCATGCATATGCTTCTGGATGTGATCCCCCATCCTACGACTTTATACGGGATATGTTGCGCTACTTTTTCTTGGCGCTGGCACATCTTCAACCAAATGCATATGCCATCCTCCTTGGCACCTTCGTTTTCTTTAAGGAATACCAAGGTATTCCACGTTGAACCTACCAAAGAGGACATCCGATATTTCTTCCAACTGAAGAGGACGACCACCAGAATGATTTCTCTGTTCTACTTAGAGGCACTGCCAAACACTCAATTCATCCTAGGGAAATGGAGCAGACTTAGCATGTTTAAGTATGATTGGTTCTTTGTTCGTTGTCTTCCAAATTTTCAAGGTGGTTGCAAGCCGGAAGTAAGCGTCTTTACCGCCTCATGCTCGTAGTCAGTTGAGTCGCTAGCTTAAGGCTAACTTTGTATTTGTGTAACGGGGATTCCTCCAGCACCCATGGGCAGTGTGTATTAGGAGCATCTTGAAGCACTGAGTACTATTCCCGAAGAAGCCGATTCCACTAAAAATGTATTAGATGAGCAACAACTTTGTCGTGCGGGCTTACTTCCCACAAATCGTTCGATGGTCTAGCCGGATGTCACCCGTGGTAGAGGGGAAGCAGAAGCTGAGGGAGGCGAAAGCTCCCCGGACTGCAAAAGGAAGTTTCACCCTGTCGTATCCAAGCGACACAAGGCCCTGAAGACTCAGGAAGAAACCATTGGGGTTGGGGCCAGTAATGAGAAGATGGCCGCTAGAGATGAGGGTATGTTGGCTACTCTCGCCCGACCAACGATAGCTGAGGCGAGGACAAAAGCGTCGCCCAGGCTGGCTTCTATAGTAAATACCTTTGAGACCACCGCATTACTAGAAAAGGAGGGTTGGTTTGAATAAGCTTCCACTCAATGTTACATCGTCTTGGCCTAGCGACATAAGTATAGATTGCTTACCGCTTACCATTGGGGTGATCACTCCTTCAAGCAGACTGATATCTGGTCTGTGGAGAGAACACTTAGGACACACACTCATAAACATTACATAGCACAACATTTGTTTGTGCGTATAGAGCGTTCAAGTCTAACCTTGAATCATTTCTGTGCAGATGAAATGGTTTGAGAAGGAGATAGGAATCGAGGTCGAGGATTCCGGGGGTATCGACCCAAGAGGAGTAGGCTCATGTGGAGTTTTAGAAGAGATGCTGACTTGTTTACAGAACTCTCTCACTACCATGACCGTGGAAGTGAGCGTCATCACAAAGATCAACCTCGATGTTCGAAATCCTCTCCACCCATCGCTTGGTCCTCATGCACAGATTCAAGGCTGGATATAGCGAGCACCAGGCAGCCATTGTCGACAATCAATCTCTATATTCCACCCTCAGTGCCGGTGATTACGTCCAAAGGCAAGGAGTTGGCGATTAAGGAAAAAAATTCGGGAATACAGGAGTGTCGAAGAAGGGGGATAGTTCCCCAACATGTCAGATATTCCAGAGCTTACTCCTGAATGGAGGAAAGCGATATTGAGGGAGGAGTTCCTGGGCTTCTATTTTTAGGAGCTAAAGTAGCTACCAAACATCCATCCGATCCTTCTGACTATGAACAAAGACGTGGTGTCTAAAGTTTATGACGTCTTCATCCAGTACAACGAAACGCATAGGTATGTGAGGCACCTCTCAGAGCTAATCTTCAAAAAGAATGTCGAGGTCTAGGACTTGGAGTTAGCCCTCAAAGCTGAGTAGGGTAGTGTTTAGGATCGTAACAATGAGTTGGGTAAGAAAAGTCTTCGAATTGCAACTGTTTCCACGTACGTGAGTAACAAACTTAAATGCTAACTCCCTGTTGCTGAAACAACGCAACTGAAATGGAACTACCAGAAGGTTGAAGAGGAGGTGAATCAGGCTCGAGAGTCATATAAAGATATGGTGTCCAGGGTCTCATTGGAGAATACGACTCTCAAGCAGGATAATGAAGCCACATCAACGAGAAATCTTGAGATAGAGAAAGAGAAGAAGGAACTATAACAGCTCCGCTCGAATTTTGAAGCTCTTGCCGAGGAGAACAAGAAAATAAAGGAAGAAAATGAGAAAACGCAGCATCTCATGAGGGAGAATGAGGAGTTTAAGAAGATGTTGGAGCCGAGAAACGCTGAAGTTGCTCAGGATTTGAAAGAGAAAGCCGATGCGAAGAATGCGAGTAGAGATGTAATGGCTCAAGTGGAGGGTATCAAGGCTGAGGATCAGGATGAGGTGGAGAGGCTTAAGGAGAGTATCGAGGATGCTGAGGCCAAGGTGGAAGAGTCTCTAAAGCCATATATCTGGGGCATGTGTGTTAAAGTGCTTTGATTCAGCGGAATCTCGTGGGTTGATGTTTTTCCCCGAATGATGGCTTAGAGTTTAGAAAAACACTAGAGTTTGAGGTTAGGAGGCTACAGGTGGAGGCGATAGATTAATTTCGGCTTATGGAAACTCACTTGATCAAAGAAGATCGCTCGTTGTTGTGAGAAGGGAGGATATTGTTGGACGAGGACACCGAGAGGGAGAGGTTGGCGGAACATGCTATTGCCAAAGTAAAGTTTTTGTCTGCTGAGAGTGTGATTGTCCCTCATGAGTTTGCGAAAAAAATTCCTAGCAGCAACATGTTATGCCACCTGCCTCTGGCAGTGGTCCAATGGTCCCAGCCCTCACTATTACTAAGTATGACCTCGATTTTTCGGGGGTAGGACTAGGAAACTCCTTTCATGCAACCAACGAGGGTACCATGCTTATGGCCCCCATGCCGCAAGTGTTTGGTAAAGTCTTATTATCACGAATGCTTAAAAGAATATAAGCACTAATTCGAAGTAGACTAATTAGTCTTCCTTTCCAATGTGCAGGCCCCTTCGGAGAAGAATACAAACGGGCTTTGTGCCAACACTTCCCTTATTACCTGAGGCTGGAACGAGATTGCAGGGAATGAAATTTGGAGAAGGCAATGATCCATTGGATATGTTTTCTGATGAGGATCTAGAGGCTAATGTCTATAAGGACTTTCTTTCCGAGGAAGGGGAGATAAATGATGGGTTAGAGATCTAGGTGACCAGGCCAGCGGATGCATGTGTGCAAACAATGCACGATCTAGTGAATTCGCAAAAGGTCAAGCTTCTTGCTAAGTCCGAGGAGTAGGAGGAGAAAGGGAAGGCTAACGAGGTATCCTTGTAGGAAGCCAAAAAGAAGCCAGGAGGAATGTCGAGGAAGTGACGAATGTAGAAAGGACGAGGAAAAGGGCTGCCGATGAGGCTGAGAAGAAGAGTGTCAATGATGAGGCCAAGAAGAAAAAGGCTGATGAGGCTTCCAAGAAAAAGGCCGATAAGACGTTTAAGAAGTTGCAAGCAGATGCGACCAGATAACCTAAGGCAGGACAATTGGCCAAATAGAAGGCTGCAAGGGAAGCCAAGAAGAAAGTTGAGCTGGAGGCAAAGAAGGCCAAGGACACCGGGGAGAAGGAGGGTATCGAGGCGGTGCTATCCCTTCCCACCGATGTCACTCTCAAACTTTTGCGAACGAACCCGCCCATAATTGGGGAGATCATGGGTAGCGAAGATGGTGACCAGAAGTCCAAGTCGATATCTCATGAGTTCGTCTCTCCGGCCAAGGTTAAGAGGGCAAATGTGGAGATTGCTCTGGGAGGAAGAGGATGAAGATGGTGACTACCTGCCTAGTGCTCAATCTGCACAAAAGAAAAAGAGGGGGGAAAGATGGGTCGTCCAAGTGGTTGTCATAGATCTTTTAGTTATGTAGGCCGATAGTATATGAGAGTACGACCCAAGCCTTTGGAGGCATGTTGTGGTTTTCATATACACTGTGTCGTTAGAAAGAAAGATAGACAGTCGTAGTTGATGTGAATGAAAGCTTTTGGTTGACTTTGCTTTATCACATTTTATGTTAAGTGTTTAAACTTTCGTCTATGCTTTCCAGTGTTTATACTTGCATAAACGTACTCGTCGCCACACTTGGATAGGAGCTTTCTATGGATTCACCCTTGAGATTCCCAAGTCGCGTGAAGGTAGTATGTGCCGACTCCATCTCGGGATTTCCCTCGGTCGAGAACTTTGAGTTGCACGGAGTTTGAGACTAGTGTCTTCCCTCTTGGGATCTCCCTGAGGTCGTTGATCCCAAGTCGTGAGAAGGCATGGATGTTGTTGATTTGTCCTTTAGACTCTCCCGCCCCTTTTGTTTGGGTTCGAGTTCGAAGGCATCATTGATTCACCAATTTGGTACCTACATCTAGGCCTTTCAGGCCGGATGGAGCTAAGCGAGCGGTTGTAATCACACTCACCTAGCTGGTGGGTTTCCCCCAAGTCTAGAGACTAAAGAACGAGGACAGATACTCAAATTGACGAGTGTCCCGACTTATTTATACTCGGTCTCGTCATTGGTTCAAAACTCGAGTTGAGTTATTTATACTCGGCCTTGTCAATGATTCGAGACTCGAGTCGAGTTATCTATACTCAGTCTCATTGTTGATTCGATACTCGATTCAGGATGATTAATTCCAAACTCTAGGGCGTCGATCTAGTGTTGTGCGCTTATGCATGTTAGTTGTTTGTAATAGTTGCTCAAACATACTACACGGATAGTGAATACACAAAGTACATGGACATTTGAAACTTTCTTTGCTTTTGACTTTGGCAGTAATGGCCTTTACAATGCCTTAAATTTGAAGAAAACAGAACGATGTTGGAAAGCAGTAAATCTGTACACTAGGCTCAGTGAAGTAGCAGTGGAGGTGTTCACTTTTCCAAGTTCTTTGGAGTTCAGTTCCATTAACGGTCGTTAGCTTGAAGGTTCCATCTCCAAGCTTCCGTTGTATGACGTACGGACCTTCCCGGTGATGACTTAAACCAGTTGATGCGGTAAAGATTCGCTTTAGAATGTGGTCGCCAATGTTAAAATGCTTTGGAAGGACTTTGGAGTTGAAGTATTGGGCGACTTGCTGGCGTTGAGCGGCAGATCTGAGTTTAGCTTCATCTCTTTTCTCTTCGTGTAAGTCAAGTGACTCCAAGAGGAGGTATTGGTTGGTTTTCGGATCAAGTAAATGACTCGATGTGATTGGAGCTAGAGCTTAATGGGTATGGTGGCTTCAGATCCATAAGCGAGAGCGAAAGGAGCATGGTCAGTCGCTGACCTGTGGGTACATAAGAAATTACGTTGTTAATATTAAATGAATCACTAAAAAGATGTATTGTTTGATAAAATATGTTAACATAAGAAATTACATTGTTAATGTTAAAAGAATCATTAAAAAGATGTATCGTTTGATAAAATATGTTAACATAAGGAACTATATTTTTTTATGTAAAATGAATCATTTAAAAGAATTCGTTGTTTGTTAAAAATGTTTAATATTCAAAATTTACATTTTTAATGTAGGAATGAATCATTTATAAAGGATTCAAGTTGATAAAAATGATTCATTATTTAAAGTTAGGTTTGAATGGATAAATGGTAATTAGTAGTTTACCAAAACTCGAGATAAGCCAAATATACTTGGTTATTGATATGGATTGTGATTGATAGTTTGGATTATGCTCGACCAGTTTATGAGCAAAATATGATTTTATATTTAGTATTGGGTTGGGTAAAAATGTTTTACATTGAAATTTACATTCTTACGTAAATGAACTTTTTTAAAAATAGCCATTGCAACCATAAAAATGTTTACATTGAAAATATCATTTTTAATGTAAATGAAACTTTAAAGATAATCATTAGTTAAATAAAAATGTGTTACATTGAAATTTATATTTTTAGATGTAAATGAATCATTAAAAATATTCATTGGTTTGAAATGAAAATATAGTAACAATAAGAATTCACATTTTATTGTATATGAGAAAACATTAAGATTTTTATTTTCAAAGTGAATGAATCATTAGAAAAATGCATTGTTTATTAAATGTGTTAACATTTAAGATTTCATTTTCAATGTAACATAAGAATGTATAAAAAAGATTAAATTTTTAATGTAATACAAGAATGTATAAAAAGATTACATTTTTAGTGTAATACAAGAGTGATTGAAGGGATTACATTTTTTTTTCTTTTCAGTGTAATAAATTAAATAAAAGATTACATTTTTAATGTAATAAAAGATTATATAAGAAAAGATTACATTTTCAATGTAATACAAGAATGAAATAAAAGAATACATTTTTAATGTAATAAAAGAAAGATAAGGAAAATTTCATTTTTAATGTAATATTTGATTTCATATATAAAAGAAATCAATGTTGAAATGGAAATGGTGTTGAAACCGTTGAACGATTAATTTATATATATATATATATATATATATATATATATATATAAATTAAAATAAAACGAATCGCGCCGCTGCAGTTCGCGATTTGAAATCGTAACTTCAAACGATTATATCGAAAGATCCGACCGTCGGATTTTCCCAAAATTGGAACCGTTGGGTTCGCTTTGGAAGAATCTTTCCAATGTTATAAAATTTTCTAAGATCCAACGGCTTGATTTTGAGAAATATGTAAATCAAATTTTGATGAAAACAGCGCTAGGGCCATGTAATGACCCGAAGCGTCGTTTAATTAAAAATGGCTATTTTTATATTATATAAATAGCGATAAATCATTATAAAATATTATAAATGATATGGAATGAAAAGAATTGATTTAAATTATATATATTCGAGAATTATTTGAAAAGTCCGAGTTAAATCTCATTTCAAATAATTATACGACGATTGGAAGTCGAAGGTTTGAAGACGGTGATTAAAGACCGGCGATCTTCACATCGAATGGATGACTACCGATGCCTTTGATTGGAGTTGCTACCTTTAAAGGGTTACAGTAGTGGTTGTCCGGACGTACTTGTTGATTGTCCGGATATACAAGAGCCTCTCTTCCATATTGGACATATGGGACGAGGAATAAGGTGTCTCCGGTTTCGTTCAGACCCAGAACGGATTTGTAAATGGATGTATGTCTGACGTTGGATTTTATTCTGTGCTGATTGATTTATATTTAATATATATCTGTTTAGTGGCGGAGAATTTATTCTCTTGCTTAACACCCTTCTCTGAGATGTACGAGCTCAGAGGTTATATATTAATAGATATCAGTCGCATGGCGTGAATTGTCAGTGTGGCATGCCAAGATGCAAATGATCAAGGCTTATTGTTGAAAAGAAGAGCCTTGTGGTTGATGATCAAAGCATAAATTTATTTAGCATAGCTTTGTGTATAGCGTTACTTCGCGAGCCTCACACCCCGGTATGAACCAGAAACAGAAGAAGGATCTAGAGAGAACATGCGTTTCTTTCTAGCTAGAAGTGGTGTCATGGTATGGAGCCCAGACATTTTACTTATGTGGATGATGGAAAGCGAGTTATCTCGTATATTGAGTCCTTAGTGGCTCAGATTTACGCCCCATAGGACGGGGAGACGTATTGTTTAGAAGTTATAATCCACTAACATTAGTTGTGGATGGCCATGTGGCTCCTAAGGGCTCACCTGAGTCTGAGTCCTAAGGCACGGGCTAGAGTGTCTCGAAATTTAGTAAGGATCATCCCTTGCCTTGGTTAATGATGGAAATCCAACTTCCAATACGACACCATACGGTTTTGATTGTAAAACCAGTATGGCGACATAATATATGGTAGCTATGCCGTCTATGATTGATACATTATGATCGAATTGTTTTTGCAACATTTATACACTAATAATAATATCAAATCCGTTTTTATCATATCAAGCATTTTTGACCATTATAAGGTAAAACTCTATCCTCTGGTTTGCGCTGCATTGTGCAATGGTATTTGAGTCTTATAATGGTTTCATTTTTCTAAAAAGGCATTGCATTGTTTAATAATTTACTTTATTTATGCACTGGCAATCCAATGGAGTAAACTCGTTCCGCATTAGCGGCATGGTCCAATGATTAGCCTTATTATTAAATAGGTTAATTAGATTTCTCATACCAGTCCATGATTGACTTGTAGTTTGTTTCACTTTGCAAACTCGGGTGCCCTCTTTCTACACGGGCAGCCAGGTATTCAGGTTTTAGCAGACTCATTCTGGATAGCTATGGAGCTGAAGATGGATCCTATAATTTCTATTATGTTGTTCAGACTCCATTTAGTATATTATATTTGATTTCCGCTGCAGACATTTTATATTAAACTGAAAACTGTATTTTGTACTTAGTATGATCCTATTACACTGTGTAACTTTGATGATATATTATTCCCAGTGAAATTTGATGTACATTATCTGTTGTAATTCTATATATATGTTTTGCTGTTATTGTTTATGTGTTATATTCCAATGAAATGGCTAGATGGAGCTCATCTACCCACAAGCCTTTGGCCATTTCCAGATGCTTCTTGATTATGGACTTGATCACTTTATTAACAGCCTCGACTTTCCCATTGGCTTGAGGGTGAGGTACTGCCGAGAATTCCTTTTCGATGTTCTGCCGTCGGAAGAAAGTCTTGAACTCAGTGCTCTTGAATTGGGTCCCATTGTTTGAGATGATAGTCTAGAGGACGCCAAAACGAGTAAAGATGTTGCGAATGACGAAGTTGATCACCTTCTTGGTAGTAATTGCGGTAAGAGGCTTAGTTTTGTCCCATTGGTGAAGTAATCAACTGCGATGATAGTATCGCATGCACCACCTCTGGCCATTGGAAGAGTTCTGATAATGTCTATTCCGCCATGGCGAACGACCAAGGACTGACCATTTGCATTAGCTTGGTAAGCAGGGCTCTTGGAATTTTAGAAAAACTATGGCACTTGTAGCACTTGCGGGCGTAATCTGCGACATCATGACCAAGCGTTGGCCATACGTAACCATATTTGAGAATCTTCCTTGCCAGAGTTTGCATCTCAGTGTGGCCGCTGCATTCACCTTCGTGCACAACCAACAGTACACAATCGGCGTCGTTATGGGCTATACATATGAGTAAAGTAACAAAGAATACCCTTTGGTAGAGCACTCTATCCCGAATGATGTAGAGAGATGATTTGCGAATGAGTTCTCGTCTTTCCTTGGAGTGTTTAGGACGATTCCCTAAAGCAGATAGTTCTTAATCGATGTCGTCCAAGAGTCGAGTTCGGGCTCGATCTTCATCATTGCTACCGAATCAGTCTGCATTTGACCGATGCTTGGAGAATCGAGCACTTCGATTGGGACAAGTCTCAAGAGTTATGCACCCCTAGAGCTTGACAACTTGAATCGGCTCTCTTATTTTGTTCTTGAGGGATGTGCGTAATGATGTAGCCATCGAAGTTGGTGAGCAGTTCGCGGACACGAACAAGGTAGGGAGCAAGTCGTTCCTCTTTGGTTTGATATTCACCCTACAACTTGGCGTATGATGATCTGTGAGTCGGAGTAAATTAGGATAGCCTTGATGTTGAGTTCAATTGCAAATCTAAGTCCAACAATCAAGGCTTCGTATTCGGCATCATTGTTGATGGTAGGAATGTCGAGCTTCAAAACATAACAGATCGGAGTAATGAATACGACTCCGGCGCTAGAACATTGATTGTTAGATAATCCATCCACGAATAGTTTTCATTGAATATTAGGAGGCTTACTATCTTCCAGAGGATGCTCTTTGGGAATGGTGAACTCCGCTACGAAATCTGCGAGGGCTTGTCCAAGGATGGATTGACGAGGGATGAAAGTAATCTCGAATTGGCTCAGTTTTATGTTTCACTTCAAAAGTCATCCAGATGCTTCAGATCATTGTAGGACCTATCATAGCGGCTGGTCAGTGTAGATTTTGATTGGATAGGACAGAAAGTAAGGCCCTAGCTTCTAAGAAGAGATCAATAGGCAGTAAGCAAGCTTTACAAGTTTTGGATAATTCTTTTCTGCACCTGTCAACTCTTGCTGATGTAGTAAACTGGCCGTTGGACATGAGCGCCGAGCTAATTTCCTATGCAAAAACAACCAAATAAAGGCATAAGTCTTCATAATCGACGGTTCTTGACAAGATAGGTGGTCGCTTTAAGGAACACAAGAGGTCCTTGAATGCAATAATGCACTCTGGTGTCCATGTGAAGTTACGCTTCCCTCTCCTGAGCAAGTCGAAAATGGGAATGAATTTGCCAGTAGCTTGAGAGATGAATCGACTTAGGGAGACCACTTTCCTATTTAAAATCTTAACATCCTTGATGCTTTGAGGGGCTTGGATATCTCAAATAGCTTGGATTTTTTCTGGATTGGCTTCCATGCCCCGTGAATTGACAATGAAACCCAGGAATTTTCCCAATGCAATGCCAAAAGAGCATTTCAAGGGATTGAGTTTCATGCCATATTTACGAGGACACAAAAAATTTCGATGAGGTCGTTGACGTGGTTGCTCGGTACCTTCGTTTTTACGGGCATATCATCCACGTAAACCTCCACAGATCTCCCAATCTGGTCTCTGAACATGTGGTTGACCAGTCGCCGATAGGTGGCTCCAGCATTCTTGAGACCAAAGGGCATGACAACATAGCAGTAGAGCCTAAGATCGGTTATAAATGAAGTGTGATCCTAATATGGAAGGTACATGTGAATTTGATTGTTTCCTGAGTACGCATTCATGAAGGAAAGGAGTTGGTATCCCGTGGTTGAATAAACTAGCCGGTCGATCTTCGAAAGTGGAAAGCTGTCTTTTCGGAAGGCATTATTCAAGCCGGAGTAGTCGACACACGTTCACCATTTGCCATCTGCTTTCTTGACCATGACCGGGTTGGAGACCCATTCGGGTTAGAGGGGATCGCAGATGAAGCCATTATCAAGTAGCCTATCCACCTCCTCCTTAAGTGCAATAGATCTTTCAATTCCAAGATCGCTGTTTGACTAGAAGATGCTTTGAGTCAATACTGGGCATGTAACAAGCGATTCCTAGGTCGATGCCACACATATCAAAGTAGGTCCAAGAAAATACGTTGAGGTTGGCCCTTAAAAAGTCTACGTGCTCTTCCTTTATTGTAGGGTGGAGTTGTGATCCAATCTTCAAGACCCTTATTGGATCGACGAGGTTTATTGGAATGTCAATGGTTGGCTCCACCGGGGTAGCCCTCGCAAGATCAGGCTCTTCGACTTCCCTTGGATCATGATTGTTAGAAAGGCGACAGTGACGTCTGAGCCAACACCCAGACTCCAATGGTTGTTATGCACTGGCAGTTTTGGCGTAAGAGACCAACACCACAGTTTTGCCCTTCTCATTGTTGATTGCGTCCTTCCACTCGACGAGGTAACATACTCTAGTTGTGGTTTGGTTGCCCTTGATGGTTCCGATCCCGTTCTCAATCGGGAATTTTTTGAGAAGGGACCATGGTGCCATGTAGACTCTGAAATTTGCAAGGAAAGGGGGTCCGAGAAAGGCGTTGTAAGGAGAGACAAAATCAATGACAACAAATGTGAGGATAAAGACTCTGTTTCGATCCCCATCACCGATCTTGGCCTTTAGGTCTACCTTTCCAACCGACTTGTTGGAAGATCTGTTGAATCCATGAATAGTGAAATGGAAGGGCTTCAAGTCCTTGGCCTCAAGTTTCATCCGGTCGTAGGCCAAATTAAAGATTATGTTGACAGAGCTTCCAGAATCTGTGAGGATTCTTCGGACATAGGCCGGACCTATAAATGCAAAAACGACAAGAAGGTCTTTGGTTGGGATTAATTCAATTCCCTAAGAATCCTTCTTGCAGAAGACAATATCATATCATATCGTCTTCTGAAGCTTGACAAGGACAAATTCTTCCAAAGAGGAACATGCCTTGTAGTTGGCGTGCTTGATGAAATTGTCGTACTCCTCTATACGACGAAAGCTCTCATTTGCAGGGTGTGTCCCAATGCAAATGGTGTTGATCCCAATACCATGCGGTCTTTGATTGGAGGGCCCTAGGCCACACTGGCTGGAGGAAGACTGGACGTAGAAAGGCCCGCGGCTGCTTCAGGAGGTGTAGGATTTTGAACGTACTGCTCCAAACGTTTCTCTTGGATGTGATTTTCTATAGCGTTCTTGAGGTGGCGGTAGTCTTTGGTGTTGTATTCGAACATATCATGGAATCTACAATACTTGCTGGAGTTCTTCTAGCGGTCTATAGATTACCTTGTGTTCAGCTTTTTATAATGGATGGTGTTACAGGTTTCTGGGTAGATTGCCTCCATCTCTCGGTTGAGCATAGTGTACTTCCTATAAGTGGATAGCAGTCATGCTTCTTCGGGTATGCATGAGCCTGGTTATTGTTGTGACCACCGGATTTGTTGTTGTTCGGCTTGGGCTTGAATCGGATCACCCCTTTACCACGTCGGAAGATTCTCCGACATGTTTTCCTTTGACATTTTCTACGACAGTGCCTGAGTGTGGGTTATTGGGGTGGCCATCCTGAGCAGCCCTTTTGCATCGTGCTTCCTCTTGACACAGAAACTAACCAGCCTTCCCATAGAAATCTTCCAAAGTCTTGTTTGCTTTCTGTCGATCCATACCCCAAATTTGAGGCTAAGAAGGAGGCCTTCAGCAAGTTGGACAAAAACTTTGCGTAGCTCCAGATCTTTAACCTCAGCAAGGGTGGCGCTGAAACGCTCGAGGTAGCATTTGAGGGTTTATGTCGGACCCCAATAGAGGTTGGATAGAGTGAGAGTATCCTTCGGCCTGGGTATGTGCATTCTGAACGGTTTTACCATTTCGGAAGCCAGTTGGTCAAAGGTAGAGATAGATCGAGCAGGGAGTCGAGTGAATTAGAGAAAAGTTGTGTCTTCCAAGAAAATCGGGAAGCATTTTCACTTGACAACATCAGTGGCCCGGCTGAAGTCCATATGCCATTCATAGCGGTTTAAGAATTCGTAAGGGATCGGTCTTTCCCCTGTAAGGTCCTAGTTGGGGTATATTAAAGCGTCGAGGCCACTCGGCTTCATGCATGGCCTTGGTGAAGGGGTTACTTCTCATGTTAGTTTCCCACATGTCGTTGACGTTTCCCCGACTCTCTCATGATCGGTCGGATCATGTCGGGGGGATATGCAACTTGAACATCCATTGGAATTCAGCGGTCGTGGTTCACCTCAGAGGTTTTAGGTCGTGCACGTCTTCGGGGATGGATGACGGGATCATCCCCATTCATGTCGTCAACCTCATTTTCTTGATTCTAGTATGGTTGATAAGGCCGTGCCCGAGCCTGTTGGTTTTGATTAAGAGAAACTTAAGCCTGTTGGGTTGCTGGACACGTAGGACCTAAGTTCAGAGCAACGACAATTGGGTTCTATCAAGAAGGGGGTTGGTTACTAGGACCTGGTTCATCGTTAATAACCAACCGGGAACAGTCACGTTGACGCGTTCCCTCATTGGAAGTTACGGTAGTTCCATTACCGTTATTGTTGCCATTGAAATCAGCATTAGTGTTGGTGAGGGCATTGGCGTTAGCAGTCGTCCTCCTTCTTAGGCTTCATCCCCGAGTATTAGAAGAGGAACTCTCTGAGGCATTGAGCTGCAGTTGAGCATTGTTCTGGTTAAGTTGTAGATGAGCAACATGGCATTGATTCACCTGGAGTCGTTGCATAAGCTCAATGTTTGTCTTTAATGTTTCATTGAGCTCTTGAGTTCTGTCTTCTAGTTTTTATTAAGCTTGAAAAGCTAAGCTTGTGTGGCCGGAGAATCAAGGTCATAAGGAGGGACGATCTACATGTCGGTCGAGTTCCCCGTGAATTAGGGTAATTGAGAAGCAGTAGTGTCAACCACTGCGGAGGTTCCGACAATCAGATTGTTTGCTCGTTCAACTATCGTAATCAGACTCGAGTGGTAGGTAGAAGAAGAACTGAGTAACACGTCGAAGTCAAGATGGAAGTTGAACGTAAAAAACTAAGTTCAAGCTCTCAATGAAAGCACCAAAATGTTGATAGCTAAAAATATCGTCACACCCAAAGATTCTCTCAAATTTGAGAATTAATGTTTCACGTAAGGAAATTTAGAAGTGCAGAAAGTAAATAACATAGAAATTTATAGTGGTTTGGTCCATAAGGAACCTACGTCCACTTTGAAGGGATTTGAGGATTTTATTGATTATTGAGGGTTAAAAGCACAAATCATCATCATGGATATATTGGCTATGTGCTTGGGAGTCATATTTTCAATATGCAGTGTCTTGGGAGAAAAATATGCGTTCTACTTCTTCATTAAGTTCTATGCAGCCATTAATGAGTTCCTATGACCTTATAGAGCTCTTAAATGAACCAAAATCCAACCTTTGTGAAGAATGAGCATGGGGGTATTTATATGTAGTGGATTAGGTGGGAGTATGTGAGATTTGGGGACCACAACAGCATATTTTGAATCTCTAGAAGTCGGCACTGAGAATTTCGCATCCCTTCGAAGTGCGTTGGAAGATTTCTATCCCCTTGGGGATACAAATTTCGTATACATAGTGATACGAAATTCGTATCTTGGGGGATACGGCGGTTTTGTATCCCTTAGGATACGAAGCCGCGTATCCTCATAGGGATATGAAATTTGTATCTTAGGGATGTAGAATTTCGTATCCCAGGGGATACGAAATTTGTATCCATATGGAATATGGTGAAGAGGAGTGCTAAGTACATGAAGTCGAAATTTAGAGGGACTTAAAATCTTCGTGTTGGTTTATGGGATTCGAAATTAGTGAGGCGAAGGCAAGGGGATTCAAAATCTCGGATTCAAAATGAGGGATTCGAACTCCTTGTATGTCCACACTTCGAGGATTCGAATTTTATGTTCTAAGGTGTTGTGAGGCCTACGCTCACACAACTTCTCTCGGGCTTGAATCCTTAATGTTTTGGCAAAACTTCGGGCTTTGGTGCCACGCGTCGGGCCAAGTCGTATGGACCTAGTATGCTTTTGGGAACTGAATCAAAAGGTTGGGTAATAAGTGTCTATATTGTACTATAGTATAATATCCAAAGTTCTTAATTATGTCAAAGTTAAATCGGCTGCCAAGAAAATTTGAATCTAGAAAATGAATACAGTTATTGTCTAGTTGTTTCTAACTGGAACAATGAGATTAAGAACATTACCAATGTCACCAAGACAATAAACATTATGTTCAAGGAAAAACTGAAAAATAATAATAATAATAATAATAATAATAATAATAATAGAGCAAACTGAGTTTAATACACTTGCAACATTTAGTAAAGACAATAATACCTATAATACTAAGGGTCTAAAAGATAATGAGGCAAACAATACAAGCAAATAGATGCTAAGGAAATTCAATGTAACAGCCTCTTAACCACTTTCGTTTCGTAACTGAATATTAAAATAATAATCCAAACTCTATCTCGGGTGAAATTACAATGTTACGGACATGATTTATAAGTAATTACACAGAAAATTCATCTACATTGAGATATAGTACCAGAATATTAATATATATATATATATATATGTGTGTGTGTGTGTGCGCGCGCGTGTGTGTGTGTATAATTGTATATTATTTAGTTCCCATTCTTTCCAAAATTCAGTGTTGATAAAATGCATGAACATAAAATAATAAACCAAAATCAATCTAATTTTAGTCCTTGTAAATACTTCCAAGAACATACATAATGCATACAGAAAGGAGGTAACAGTAAATGAAACATTATATCATGCATACATGTAAACGGGCAAGACAACATTCATTATTTCTATTTGATTTGATATAAATGCAAAAAGATCAATTAGAGGATAAAATTGTTGTTAAGTAGTAGATGAACTCAACTGAACATGATGTGCATCAAAACTAATGATACATTTATAACTATTTTACTATATGATATAATCCTGGTACTCCACCTAAAAAATTGTTTTTCTCCAAGAGTATTATTAACTTTCAATCTACTTTTACATATCTAGTAAGACAGTAACGGTACTAATGGGAAATTAGTTTCTGATCTATAGATGAATTTGAAATAAAGAATTATAATGCACTACTACAAATGTGGGCATATTTGACAGAAATTTGTGTGCATTACATGAAAAGTGTGGCGAAAGCTATGCTTTCTTTGATCTTTTGCAACAACATTCATATGTTGTTGCGTTAGATATGAATACAGTGTTGCAGTTGGAATTCTTGTGATGTGACTTGCAACACCAGTTCAAAGTGTTGCTTTACATAAATACATGCCAGGACAACAATCTGTGTTATCAGTTTAAACAAATAAATAACGTAGATCTTTAATTAATCCAACGGTTCAAACGTATCCCTACTTCAGTTTAGTAAAAATTTGGCGCGATCTTTTCCCCATTCATGAAATACTTCCCTCCAAAGCAAATTTCTCCCGTACTCCTCCTCCTGTCCGTTTCTCTCTCCATGAAATCCTTCCACAAAGACCTCCGATTGCTACTCTACCGCCGGTACAAACTATAAACCTTCGATTGCTCCTATTTTACAAACTTTACATCTTCGATTTGGATCATTTAGGACAATTACAGGTAGTTAGGGATTCATCATTTCGGTTTTATTTAGATGATTTCATCTCTAACTTATTTTGGTATAACATTCACAGTCTCTGGGTAGTTGGGGTATACCGATTGCCATAAATTAGGGATTTTCATACTTGAAGTGTTGTATTTATATGTTTGCATGTGTTGAAGTTGTGCAAGTTCTGTATTTTTATGTTTGCCAAACCATTGATGTTTTGGTAAATAATGCTTATTTCCACAGGTGGAAACAAAATTTAGAGGACAAAAGAAATCCAATTTAAATGTTTAAATGTCTATTTCTGTTTGTAGTTAAATAATGCCAATTTCTCTTCCTACATCGTATGACTACGAAGATACCCTGGGCATGGGTGACTACGACTGTCAAACCCATCATCACCAAAAACTCCTATTGATTTTTATATAGAGATGTAAGAAAGGCACTACGATGATTTGCTTGAGCATGAACTAGAGCAAGAAGAGCTCCGAAGACAATGGCGAGAAGAAGAACAACGTGAAGAAAGGGCGATGCGACGGCATAGTCGTGCTGCCTTGCGTCGTCAGCATCAAAACAACCAAGTGGTTAACGAACAACAAGCTGACTCACCAATCATAATGTGTGATTGTGGGTATGCCACTGCAGAAGATATTATTTCAATTGGATTCAACATTGGTCGTCGTTATTTTAGATGTCATGTTTATCCCGTAGGGTGTACCTTTTGGCAGTGGATTAACCAACAGTTTCCAAGTCAAGCCACTGAGTACGCAAATGAATTATAACATCAACTTACAATGCTGCAAAATCGAGTTATTGGTTTTCAAACTGACGTTAGTAAACTTAACGATTAGATTCAAGGGCTAAACATTATAAGACAAAATTAAATTATTGCATCGTTCGTTGTATTAGATACAACTGTATCGTCTTTGTATCACCTGTATAGTCTTTGTATCTGTATTGTTGTGTTTTGGTGCAGTCATGTAATGCTATGAATTTGTGTTCAGTATCCTTAGTTGCTTGTTTTATGTATTCTCCTGATAACTCAGTTCCAAAAGTTAGTGATAATTCATATTAAAACAATCGTCTTTGTACCATCACACTGATTATGTATATTTGTAAATTATTAACTTGTTTTTTTTTGTTTCTAATTTAGTCAAACCTTACAGGGTAGCCCTTGTTCGGGTCTTGAATCTATTAGTGGTATCAAATTTGGTCTTACTAGGTCGTGGTTAGATTGTGGCAATGGATAGTGAGTATTACATATGGATAAGACTTCCAAGATCGAGTGCAGTATATGTAAGAGGGTAACAACTTTTCTAAGAAATGCATTTCCCATTTATAAAGTAGGTGATGAGATGAAGTGCCCCTGCAAAAAATATACAAAATGTAATTGGTATTTTGAAAATGTCATATATGATCATCTTATTTTTAATGGCCCTTCTCTATTACATACCGGGTGGATTTGTGAAGTTTCACAGACAAAATTAATAGGTGTTGATGACCATATGGATTATGCAACGGAGCTGGATTTTGAGGATAATTTGATGTGATGTTCAAATGTGCGGCTTACAAATTTGGTCAAAATCCCAAGGACTTTGTAGTAGAACCAAATCCAGAGGCTGAGAAATCTTATCGGCATGTTAAAGAAGGAAAAAAACCATTATATCCTGACTACACTAAATTTTCTCGACTAAGTTTCTTGATCAGGCTTTATCGTTTAGTGTGCTTATGGAATTAACAAATCTGCATTTGGGGAATTACTAAAGCTTATAAAAGAAGCCTTTCCTGATGCCCAGCTGCCTTTGTCTTCCTACGCTGCAAAGAATGTCATTAAGGATTTAGGTCTTGATTACCATAAAATACATGCCTACCCAAACCATTGCATGTTTTATTGGGCAGAAAATAAAAATAAAGAGGCTTGTGACATTTGTGGTTTTTTGAGGTGGGCTATAAAAGAAGAAGAAGACATTGTTGATAATAATGATCCACCAAAGTCGATTCCCAAAGTGCCGGCAAATGTTATGAGATACTTTCCTCTAAGACCAGGGTTACAAAGGATATTTATGTGCAAAGAATTTTCCAAACTTATGAGATGGCACCAAGTGGAATGAAAAGAAGATGGAAAACTAAGACATCCGGCTGATGGTGAAGCATGGAAGAAGATGGATGCTCGCTATACTGATTTTTCATCAGAAAATCATAATGTTAGATTGGGTCTAGCATATGATGGATTTAATCTATATCTTTCAATAAATTCAAGTTATAGTACATGGCCAATTGTGTTGGTAAACTACAATCTTCCGGCTTGGTTATGCATGAAACAAGAGAATTTGATTCTTTCAACATTAATATCTGGTCCAGATTCTCCAAAGAACAGTATTTACGTATATATGTAGCCTTTAATTGCGGAATTGAAAGTGTTATGTAATGTTGGCATCGAAACATGTGATTCCTTGACTGATGGGAATTTTAATTTACGTGCAAGCATATTATGGACCATTAGTGATTTTCAGGGATATGCCACATTGTCAGGTTGGAGCACGAAGGGGAAACTAGCGTGTCCTGTACGCCATTATGAAACTTCTTCAAATTATTTGAAGCATAGCAAAAAAATGTGTTATATGCACCATAGAAAGTTTCTTGATCCGAAACATAAGTGGAGGCTGGATAAGAGGAGATTTAATGGCGAAAATGAAATGGGGAGCATTCTAGAAATATTATCAGGAACTGATATTGAAGAGTTAATGTAGTGGTTCAAAAATTGGTTTAGGGATAAGACAAAGAAACCTAGTAAAAGTGACGTCCCTTTTAAAAAAAAGTCAATACTGTTTGACTTACCATATTGGTGTCATAATCCCCTTCGACATAACCTGGATGCCATGCACATAGAGAAGAACATATGCGACAAAATATTAGGCACTTTACTTAATATAGGTCGCATGTCGAAGGATCACCTAAATGCTCGTTTAGATTTATAGGAATTGGGCATAAGGAAGGATCTTCATCCTGTTGAATGTGGTGATGGAAAGCATGTTGAAATTAGAGCTGCAATATTTGATATGACAAATAAAGAAAAAGAAATCTTTTGCTCTATATTGAAGAACGCCAAACAACCCTACGGTTGTGCCTCGAATGTTAGTCGGTACATGCACGTAAAAGAGAGAACTGTTGTGAGATATAAGAGCCATGTTGCTCATTTCTTAATCTACTATTTGTTATAATTTGCCGTGAAGAAAGCGTCAAAACCCGAGGTTGCGTTATCAATGATCAGATTTAGTGCATTCCTTAGAGGACTATGGAGCAAGGTTATCGAAGTGGATGATATCAAGAGGCTGCAAAAATAAATTGTCAAGATACTTTGTCATTTTGAAATGATTTTTCCATAGGCTTTTTTCAATATAATGGTACACTTGCTTGTTCATTTATGCAGAGAAATCGAATACGGCGGGCCTGTACATCTTAGATGCATGTATCCAATTGAGCGATATCTAGGAAAGTTGAAATCTTATGTGCGAAATAGAAACAGACTGGAAGGTTCGATTGCAGAAGGTTACTTGGCAGAAGAGTATGTGACCATCTGTTTAAGATTTTTAAGCATTGATGGAGGAACAGAAAACATGTCAATCGATTTTGGAAGATGTCCAACAGATTTGGAATATCATATTGGAACAAAGAAGAGATGTTCAATTTGAAAGATGCAGATTGGAAGGCAACGCATCGCTATATTCTATTCAATTCCGGTAATAAAGAAATTGAGAGTTTGATCGAGTAAGTTTTTAAGTTCCTATATCATTTTCCTTAGCTATAAATTAACATATGCATTTCGTTGTTTTTTGACCTTAATTATTATTTAGGATTCATCGAGCTTTTGTGGATGGCCTTGCAAATCCAAGAAGATACAAGGGGGAACGAGAACGTTTAGAAGAGTTTTGGAATTGGCTTAAAGAAGAGGTTCTGAAAAGGGACAATATTTCAACAGATTTAGAGGTGTTTGCTTTAGGTCCTAATCGAGTAGCTAGGAAGTTTAGCGGTTATATAGTAAATGTATATAGATTCCACACAAACTTTAGAAATTCTCGATGTACCACACAAAATAGTGGTGTATTTTTGACTTTCAAAACCACCAGCTTTGCAAGTTCGAAAGACCAAAACCCAATAGTGGGTGATGTCAATTACTACAAATCAATCGAAGAAATTTTTGAGCTTGATTATTGGGGAGCTTTCACAATGGTCCTTTTTAAGTGCTGCTGGTACCAAAAGGAAAAAGACTCATATGGTCTTACTCGAGCAAATTTTAGCAAGTGCCATAAAACTGATCCTTATGTCCTGTCTTCGCAAGTGCAGCAAGTATTTTATATGGAAGATGAAGTTGAAAAGAACAGCCATCGTGTTATTAAAAAATTACCGAGAGATTGGTGTGATACTGAAAATCAGAATGCAATGGAAGAAGACATGAACAATACGCGTTCACATGATATTGGCATAGGTGGTGAACTATGTAACACCCCACTCCCGCTATGATCACTCACTAAGGGAATGCCATAGCATCGGTGGAGTATTTTAGTGAATATAGAACAGAAAAATTACAACAAGACAGATATAAATAGTACTTGAAATTTTAAAACATCATCTCATAACAGCGGAAGTAAAACATGTCTGGTTACATCATAAAACCACAATAAAGGTCAAGTACAATATCCATCAAAATAAAGAAGTACATAATCCCACTCTCATACAATAGCCAAACAAAAGAAAAGATAACTGGATAACTGGAGCTTTACATCTATCCAAGCTCCTAAAGACTGGAACAGCAATCCGATCAAGCTCCACTACTGCTAGGATCCACCGTAGGACCTGAGGGTTGGGAAAAAGATAAAAACAACGGGGTCAGACATAAGTCTGAGCGAGTCCTATAACTTTAACAATACAATCGTTAAAGTAACCAGAGAAGACATAAACTGATATACGGTAACATATAGGGATGAATGGCTACCCTAAGCAGTCAACTAAACGAAGATAAAGGATAAAGACGCATCTACCCTCCCTAAGGTAAATTACTAAACTGCACCACACCAGTCGTTCCTAACTTAAAGGTTGATCCCACCCAAGGACTTATAAAATTTACTAATTAGTACCTGCGTACCCCTAGGTGACCAAGTAGGCGCCACGGGGCCCTACAATCCACTAGGTGTACACACCACTTCCCATTCGATCGGCTCCCTAACGTAGATACCCGTGCTGGCCCCACCGTGGGATGTATCATTCCCCAATGTGGCAACCTGATGAAACTAAAGGTGCACGGCTTATATCTACTCGATGCAACAACGGCTTACCTACCAGCCCGGGCCCACTCACGCATATGAAGCCCGTTGGACTTGCGTTGCCACCGCTAACCCGTTTGCCTCTTACAGTCAAGCCCAGTATGCGTGTCCCGTCCTCGACATGGGTCGAGCCCACAAAGATACGTATGGGTTACTGGTTGAAATGGGCCTCCACAAGCTACCCACCTAAGCTTGTCCCTTTTTCTAGTATATCCCACTTAACCCTTTAATCATGTTTTAATTACATGTTCCATTTTGGTTAAGTATTCTAATCGTATTTTCTATTGCCACCCAAGGCAACCACTAGATTTTCTCATGCCACCCGAGGCACCCACTTAACCCCTCATGTCCCTCTACATGCTAATGTGGTTAAGTGTTTCTTAATTAATTAATTAAGAACGTAACCTTTGTAAAGACCTCTCACATTAGACTGTCTTTTATGACCGCTGGTTAAGCCGGTTGGGTCCGGGCAGCCTTATGTCATAACAGAGTCTAACCTCGTGTCTTTACATTAATTACGTATTTAGTTTGTGCCTAAGACCTCTCACATTGGGCTAACATTTGTAGCAACTGGTTAAGCCGGTTGGGTCCGGGCAGTTTTACGCTACAACTGAGTCCAACCTCGTGTCTTAGTCAATTAATTACACCTAATTAATCACCCTCATAATTTTATATTAATTATCCCTAATTAATCAAGTTTTCTTAACATGGGTAGACCTAACTTAATAGGTAAATTCCCATGGGGGTAGACCTAACTCAATAGGTAAATTCCCAACACATAGTATGGGTACACCTAACCAAATAGGCAAATTCCCATACTATGTTTATTTATTTTGTGTTATGCATAATTATATTAATTTCACACAATCTTATTAACTTATGCATTTAATTACCCCATCGTTCCCACGTAATTTCGTTCATGATATAACACATATAAAAGGTGTCAACTTGCATATGAATGAACATGTTTCAAAGGTGCCATCTTGCATATTAACAAACACATAACTTGCATATGAACTTGCATAACATGTCACATAACTTGCATATAATATGTCACATAACTTACATATTCATTTTGCATAACAAACTTGCATATTAGCTTATAGACTTGCATAATGTGTCATCATGAACTTGCATATTAATAAACATGTAACTTGCATATTTACATACATGTAACTTGCATATTAACAAACATGTAACTTGCATATAAAGAAACATGTAACTTGCATATTTACATACATGTAACTTGCATATTAACAAACATGTAACTTGCATATTAACAAACATGTAACTTGCATATTTACATACATGTAACTTGCATATTAACAAACATGTAACTTGCATATTTACATACATGTAACTTGCATAGCATATTACCATGAACTTGCATAACATGCATATGATTACATAGCCCACAACTTGCATATTTAGCATCATGCAAACATAACATACATCATATTAAACTTGCATAAGCTTACATACTCAACATGCATAAACATAAGATTAATGCTAACATCATATCATATGATTCAAAGCTCATTAACCCACATACAAAACCATAAATCTCATCACATCTCATCTAATTAGTTTACCAAAAGATCATCAAAGTGATAGAAACTCACCACTAGCAACTTTGAACACCAAATGAAGAAGATTAAGATGCTAAGAAGGGATTAGAAGTTGATTAGAGAGTGATTAGTATGCAACCCTCTTCATAAAATTAGTGGAGGCCATGAGAGCTAGCATTTTGCCATAGTTTAGTTACTAGGTTTAATTATGAATGAATTAGGGTAGGTTAGGGTCTTATTTATAGATTAGGCAAGTGTTTTAGGCCATAGGATTAACCCTAGATTCAATCCAAGCCATCAAAGCATGTCTTGGGGAAGAAGTCAAGTGTAGGAACCATCTAGGGCCTTTAGATTAAAGATGGACTATGAGAACCATTCAAATGCAAAATCTGCACTTGAGCGAATCGGCCCACGGGTTGACAGCCAAACACCCTGGATTAACCCCTAGTCGACCCAGCGGGCTCGGGTCGACTTCAAAAATCGGCCGGTTCGGTTATTCCCCTCTCCCAATTCGCTGTTTTGAGCATTTTTGCATATTTATTTATTAAATTTTCAATTATATATATATATATATATCAATATATATATATATATATATATCTACACAACCCATTTCACTTAATTAAGTATACTTTAATTTGGGAATTTTTCGTGAAACTTCGCGAGGCCATATCTTGGTCATACGGACTCCGATTTTCGAAAACTCGGACTCTATTTCGCGTATTTTTCCGAGACGAACGCAATGGCATAGCCCGTTTCCCTTGATTCCCATTTTAGAATTAAATTCTGCCTCGATTTATGTTATTACAGGTTATTGAAAATACGGGTTGTTACATTCTCCCCTCCTTAAAGGATTTCGTCCCCGAAATCTTCAAGTTAGGAAGAACGTATCCTACCATCCAATCATCCATCTACTCAAAGCATCATCCACGAGCAATCATTGTCCTTACAAGATTCTAAATGCTGGATGGATATATGCAAAAGTGTGTGTATATGTACTTACCTAATGCGAAAATCAGGCGGTTACTGATACAGTAAACCTCCTTAATGCAAACCATGATAGTGCCATGCATCCAATATGTATGCGAAACCCTATTGACACATACAAATTTCTACATGCGTGCACAACCATACACAAAAATGCATCATCCATATGATAACACAGCCATGATACATCCATCAATCTAACTACCACATCCATTTATGCAATATGCAACATGAAGTGACTGAGCCGATCTAGTGCCTAATGTGTGTGTATATGCATCCACGAGCAACCACTAGCAAACAATTGCATCCATATGCATCCATCAACCATAACATGTTTCAAACACATGTTTCAACCATAGGTTTTACCCTATCTAAAGGTCATAGGTATTAGCGAGAGGATATACTAAAGATAAGATAAGTACTAGACAAGCAATAAAGGAGAAGTTAAAAGACATACTCTCAAAAAGAAATGGATACAAAGAACGCATCTTTGCTTCCGTCTCCCAAGTAGCATTGCTTTCGTCATCTCCCCATTGCACTTTAACTAGCTGAACTTCTCTGTTCCTCAACTTCCTAGTTTCTGACCCAAGGATGCGAGTAGGAGCTCGTCGAATCGTCGCGTCACGCTCTACCTCTACATCTCTAAGCAAACTCGGCTCTACCACCTCTGCGGTCTCATGTAAGCACTTCCTCAAATGTGATACATGGAATACATCATGAACACCACTAAGTCTGTCGGGCAACTCCACCCTATATGCCATCCGTCCAATCCTTTCCTTAATAGGAAATGGCCCAACAAATCTCGGTGCTAACTTCCCTACGGACCCAAAGCGAACAACATTTCTCAATGGAGATACTTTGACAAAAACCATGTCCCCAACCTCAAACTCAAGATCCGTCCTTCTCCGATCCGCATAAGATTTCTGTCTATCTTGCGCTGCTTTCATCCTTTTTCGAATTAAATCAATCTTCTCTGAAGTCTCTCTAACCATATCCGGCCCAAGCAAGATCTTATCCGTAGATTCCCACCAACATGTAGGAGATCGACAAGGCCTTCCATAAAGAGCTTCGAAAGGAGCCATACCAATACTGGACTGAAAGCTGTTATTATATGCGAACTCCACCAAAGGAAGATGTTCTTCCCATGTACCTCCAAAATCCAAGATACAGAGCCTCAAAAGATCTTCTAAGATACGGTTCACCCTCTCAGTCTGACCGTCCGTCTGAGGATGATATGCGGTGCTCAAACACAACTGAGTCCCTACCGCCTCTTGCAAACTTCTCCAAAACTCACTAGTAAAGATAGGATCTCGATCACTCACAATGCTGGATGGCACGCCATGCAATCTAACAATCTCCCTAACATAGACCGAAGCAAGCCATGGAGCGGTCCTCTTACTCTTCACGGGTATAAAATGGGCACTCTTGGTAAGTCTGTCTACCACAACCCAAATTCCCGTATTGCCCTTCCTCGATCTCGGTAACCCGTCGATGAAATCCATCGAGACACTATCCCACTTCCACTGTGGAACTTCCAATGGGTGTAGCAACCCACCGGGTTTCCTTTGCTCCACTTTAACTTGTTGGCACACTAAGCATCTAGCCACATACTCGGCCACATCTTTCTTCATACCGGCCCAGAAGAAAACTCTCTTCATGTCTTGGTACATTTTGTCTCCACCGGGATGAATAGTCATTCTTGAACGATGTGCATCATCCAAAATAGCCTTCTTCAAACCCTCATCTTGCGGTACACAAAGTCTACCGTCTCTATGCAACCATCCCTTATCATCTATGGTGTATCTACCCAAATGGCTGGACGACTCCCCTCTTATAAGCTTCTCTACCAACACAACCAACTGTGGGTCGTCTCGCTGAGCCTCGCCAATCCGTCTCAAAAGAGTAGGTCTAACCTCCAAGGATGCCAACAAACCAGGTACAAAATCAACAGAAGGTCTGAAGTCGAACAAAGAAAGAAACTCCAAGCTTCGCCGTTCTACGAACAATGGACTTAAAGATAGCCTTTTTCTACTCAAGGCGTCAGCCACCACGTTACCCTTGCCAGGGGTATATGCTATCTCGAAATCATAGGATGCTAAGAACTCCATCCACCTTTGCTGTCTTAAGTTTAAATCTTTCTGAGAGAATAAGTACTTCAATGATTTATGGTCAGTGAACAACTCGAATCTCTCACCAAGAAGATAATGGCGCCAAGACTTAAGTGCGAAAACAATCGCGGCCAACTCTAGATCATGGGTAGGGTAGTTCTTCTCATGCACTCTCAATTGTCTCCCTCCATAGGCTATTACCCTTCCCTCCTGCATCAAGACTGCGCCTAATCCTGTTCCACAAGCATCGGTATAAACAACAAACGGCTTACTCCCATCTGGAAGCACTAAAACTGGAGCGGTGGTCAAAGCTCTCTTTAACCGTCGGAAAGCATCATCACAATCTACATCCCATGAGAAAACCAGATTCTTCTTCGTCAAGCGGGTTAATGGGGCTGATATCTTCGCGAAGTCTTTGATGAACTTCCTATAATATCCTGCCAACCCCAAGAAACTTCTTACCTCGGTAGCATTTTTAGGAACTTTCCAATCCTGGATAGATACTATCTTTGCGGGATCCACAGCTATCCCTTCCTTAGAGACCACATGCCCTAAGAATCGCACTTCTCTTCTCCAAAAATGACATTTAGAGAATTTAGCTTTAAGACCATGTGCTCGAAGAGTCTCCAACACTTCTCTGAGATGTAAGGCATGCTCTTCTTCACTCTTGGAAAAGACCAAGATGTCATCCACAAAAACTACTACAAACTTATTCAGATACTCTCTGAACACTCTACTCATGAGATCCACAAAGTATGCAGGGGCGTTTGTCAACCCAAATGGCATCACTAGTCACTCATAAAAACCATCCGGAGTCCGGAAAGCAGTCTTCTCTATACTGTCCTCCGCCACTCTCAACTGATGAAACCCTGTAGCTAAATCCATTTGCGAAAACACTGAGGCGCCAACCAACTGATCAAAGAGATCATCTATCCTCGGTAATGGGTGTCTATTCTTCTTTGTGAGCTTATTAAGTTCCCTATAATCCACACAAAGTCTGAGGGACCCATCCGCCTTCGTGGCAAACACTACTGGAGCTCCCCACTCCGATATACTTCGCCTTATAAACCCCTTCTCAAGCAACTCCCCTACTTGCTTATGAAGTTCCCTTCTCTCCCGAGGAGCCATGTGGCGCACTGGCAAAGACACTGGTTTGGCATTATCCACCAAATAAATTCGGAAATCTATCTCCCGCTTCGGAGGCAAACCCTTTACTTCTTCAAACACATCCGGATATTCCCGGACTACTCTGACAGAATGCAAACTCTCGACCGAAGCATCGAGCGATTCAAGATAACTTAGCAAAACAGATTCCATGGGATTGCAAGAGATCTCGAGAGTGTTACCCAAGCGGGTCATGAGCCTGACAACTCTCCTTTCGCAATCAAGAACGGCACCATTACTGGATAACCAGTCCATGCCCAAGATCAACCCATAGCCCGTGAAGCCCAATACAAAAGCATCACATCTAAACTCAACGCTAAGTATAGAAATCTTCAAACCCAAACATATCATAGACAGATATATGGAGCCCCCAATTGGGTTTGAGACAACCAAGGGATCATCAACTAGACTGGTGTCTAAGTGCAGTGACTCAACTAACGATGATGAGATAAAAGAATGCGATGCGCCAGAGTCAAACAAAGTACGAACTGGATGATCAAACAGAAAAACCAGACTTTCAACGGAAATAGTTCTACCTCTCTGCTGAATCGGTGGAACTGAGAGAACCTGAACTTGCCCCCCTGACTGAGGTGGTGCTATAAGAGCTTGCACCTGCCCTCCTGAGGTAGACCCCGTCTTCTGCCCCTTCTTTGGGCAGTTTTTCACAAGATGCCCTGCTTCACCACAATGAAAGCAACCGGTCTTCTTCTTTTTGCGACAATCCTTACTGAGGTGTCCTGGTGTTCCACAATTGAAGCACTTCTTCTTCGTCTTCTTTTTGTCACCATTGCCTTTTCCGCCCTTGCCTTGTTGTTGTTGTTGCGGTTTCTTCTGATCCCCCTTTTTCTCTGGTGCCTTAGAATTCTTATCATCCTCATGCATAAGTGCCATGTAGACAAGCTTCTCAAAAGTGGCCCCCATAGGAATGTGAGTCATAGCTATTCCTTGCAATGGTTCGTTCAAGCCTCTAACGAACCTCAAAGCCTTCTTCTCCGGTGTATTCACCAACTCCATGCCAAACCTTGCTAATTGATTGAATTTGTTGACATATTCTTTCACCGTGAGATTCCCTTGCTTCAAATTCAAGAACTTCTCCATAAACAGATTCTCTTCCGCCCTTGAGAGAAACTTAGCCCCAAACCTTTGCTTAAAATCTGCCCAAGAGTCAACAGGGCGTTCTCCATTAGTGACCTCCCACCAGAATGAGGCCTCTCCCTTCATTAACCAAGCCGCCAACTTGACTTTCTTTCCCTCTTCCACTTCAAAGATATCTAGCAACTCTTCCACTTCCTTAAGCCAATCTCTAGCCTCTACGAAAGTCTCTGAACCAAGAAAAGGTTTTCCTCCTATAGCCTTGAACTCCTTGCAAACCTTAGCAAAATTATCCACTCTAGGCTGAGGAGGAGGAGCGGTTGTCTCTGGTGTAGTAGCATTGGCCGGACCCGCAGCCGCGGCCCTAGCCTCTTGCAACCTCCTATACCATAGTGGTATAACTAAACCCTCCGGGATGTTAAGATCTTCAGCCATGCTGAAACGAAAGAGGAAAGATTCAAAAAGGAGATTCCGAAAGATAAAGATATGGCTATTGGGGATTATGCTTTTCTTTTTCAAAAACTTTTTCTCTTAGAAGACATGCTTTTGAAAATACTTTCTTCGAAAATACTCTTAGAAAATAGTTTTTCTCAAAAATTTTATCTGTTCTGGTAACCTTAAGCTCTGATACCACGTGTAACACCCCACTCCCGCTATGATCACTCACTAAGGGAATGCCATAGCATCGGTGGAGTATTTTAGTGAATATAGAACAGAAAAATTACAACAAGACAGATATAAATAGTACTTGAAATTTTAAAACATCATCTCATAACAGCGGAAGTAAAACATGTCTGGTTACATCATAAAACCACAATAAAGGTCAAGTACAATATCCATCAAAATAAAGAAGTACATAATCCCACTCTCATACAATAGCCAAACAAAAGAAAAGATAACTGGATAACTGGAGCTTTACATCTATCCAAGCTCCTAAAGACTGGAACAGCAATCCGATCAAGCTCCACTACTGCTAGGATCCACCGTAGGACCTGAGGGTTGGGAAAAAGATAAAAACAACGGGGTCAGACATAAGTCTGAGCGAGTCCTATAACTTTAACAATACAATCGTTAAAGTAACCAGAGAAGACATAAACTGATATACGGTAACATATAGGGATGAATGGCTACCCTAAGCAGTCAACTAAACGAAGATAAAGGATAAAGACGCATCTACCCTCCCTAAGGTAAATTACTAAACTGCACCACACCAGTCGTTCCTAACTTAAAGGTTGATCCCACCCAAGGACTTATAAAATTTACTAATTAGTACCTGCGTACCCCTAGGTGACCAAGTAGGCGCCACGGGGCCCTACAATCCACTAGGTGTACACACCACTTCCCATTCGATCGGCTCCCTAACGTAGATACCCGTGCTGGCCCCACCGTGGGATGTATCATTCCCCAATGTGGCAACCTGATGAAACTAAAGGTGCACGGCTTATATCTACTCGATGCAACAACGGCTTACCTACCAGCCCGGGCCCACTCACGCATATGAAGCCCGTTGGACTTGCGTTGCCACCGCTAACCCGTTTGCCTCTTACAGTCAAGCCCAGTATGCGTGTCCCGTCCTCGACATGGGTCGAGCCCACAAAGATACGTATGGGTTACTGGTTGAAATGGGCCTCCACAAGCTACCCACCTAAGCTTGTCCCTTTTTCTAGTATATCCCACTTAACCCTTTAATCATGTTTTAATTACATGTTCCATTTTGGTTAAGTATTCTAATCGTATTTTCTATTGCCACCCAAGGCAACCACTAGATTTTCTCATGCCACCCGAGGCACCCACTTAACCCCTCATGTCCCTCTACATGCTAATGTGGTTAAGTGTTTCTTAATTAATTAATTAAGAACGTAACCTTTGTAAAGACCTCTCACATTAGACTGTCTTTTATGACCGCTGGTTAAGCCGGTTGGGTCCGGGCAGCCTTATGTCATAACAGAGTCTAACCTCGTGTCTTTACATTAATTACGTATTTAGTTTGTGCCTAAGACCTCTCACATTGGGCTAACATTTGTAGCAACTGGTTAAGCCGGTTGGGTCCGGGCAGTTTTACGCTACAACTGAGTCCAACCTCGTGTCTTAGTCAATTAATTACACCTAATTAATCACCCTCATAATTTTATATTAATTATCCCTAATTAATCAAGTTTTCTTAACATGGGTAGACCTAACTTAATAGGTAAATTCCCATGGGGGTAGACCTAACTCAATAGGTAAATTCCCAACACATAGTATGGGTACACCTAACCAAATAGGCAAATTCCCATACTATGTTTATTTATTTTGTGTTATGCATAATTATATTAATTTCACACAATCTTATTAACTTATGCATTTAATTACCCCATCGTTCCCACGTAATTTCGTTCATGATATAACACATATAAAAGGTGTCAACTTGCATATGAATGAACATGTTTCAAAGGTGCCATCTTGCATATTAACAAACACATAACTTGCATATGAACTTGCATAACATGTCACATAACTTGCATATAATATGTCACATAACTTACATATTCATTTTGCATAACAAACTTGCATATTAGCTTATAGACTTGCATAATGTGTCATCATGAACTTGCATATTAATAAACATGTAACTTGCATATTTACATACATGTAACTTGCATATTAACAAACATGTAACTTGCATATAAAGAAACATGTAACTTGCATATTTACATACATGTAACTTGCATATTAACAAACATGTAACTTGCATATTAACAAACATGTAACTTGCATATTTACATACATGTAACTTGCATATTAACAAACATGTAACTTGCATATTTACATACATGTAACTTGCATAGCATATTACCATGAACTTGCATAACATGCATATGATTACATAGCCCACAACTTGCATATTTAGCATCATGCAAACATAACATACATCATATTAAACTTGCATAAGCTTACATACTCAACATGCATAAACATAAGATTAATGCTAACATCATATCATATGATTCAAAGCTCATTAACCCACATACAAAACCATAAATCTCATCACATCTCATCTAATTAGTTTACCAAAAGATCATCAAAGTGATAGAAACTCACCACTAGCAACTTTGAACACCAAATGAAGAAGATTAAGATGCTAAGAAGGGATTAGAAGTTGATTAGAGAGTGATTAGTATGCAACCCTCTTCATAAAATTAGTGGAGGCCATGAGAGCTAGCATTTTGCCATAGTTTAGTTACTAGGTTTAATTATGAATGAATTAGGGTAGGTTAGGGTCTTATTTATAGATTAGGCAAGTGTTTTAGGCCATAGGATTAACCCTAGATTCAATCCAAGCCATCAAAGCATGTCTTGGGGAAGAAGTCAAGTGTAGGAACCATCTAGGGCCTTTAGATTAAAGATGGACTATGAGAACCATTCAAATGCAAAATCTGCACTTGAGCGAATCGGCCCACGGGTTGACAGCCAAACACCCTGGATTAACCCCTAGTCGACCCAGCGGGCTCGGGTCGACTTCAAAAATCGGCCGGTTCGGTTATTCCCCTCTCCCAATTCGCTGTTTTGAGCATTTTTGCATATTTATTTATTAAATTTTCAATTATATATATATATATATATCAATATATATATATATATATATCTACACAACCCATTTCACTTAATTAAGTATACTTTAATTTGGGAATTTTTCGTGAAACTTCGCGAGGCCATATCTTGGTCATACGGACTCCGATTTTCGAAAACTCGGACTCTATTTCGCGTATTTTTCCGAGACGAACGCAATGGCATAGCCCGTTTCCCTTGATTCCCATTTTAGAATTAAATTCTGCCTCGATTTATGTTATTACAGGTTATTGAAAATACGGGTTGTTACAAACTAGAACCAGAAGTTGTTGATGGTGGTTGGATTAGGGATGATGTCCCCGTTATACAGCTTGAAATAGAACTAGAAGCAGAAGTTCCTGATCCTGTTCCCTCTCGTTAGGACAAAAAATTCCTCTTTCTTATTGCTTTAATTTGGTCTAGTTTATGATGTATTTGGCACTTTTTGTTTTAGCTAGAAATTATTATCTTCGATGAATGTATTTTGCACTCTTTTCTCATAATGCAATCTAAACTGTTCACATGTTTTATGATTTAATGTCTTTCGTTACTATCATCTAAATTGGTTATAGACCAAAATGTTATATTTGTCGGTTTTTGTCCACTTTAACATGCATGTACCTTGTTCTAATCTATTCATTTTGTATAGGATGGATGAACTTATTAATATCCGACTGCAACATGGTGGACAGTTTCAAAGGACATGTTACATCGGTGGAGAATCCTTCGCAGTAACAAAATATGATGTAGACCGCTTTTCTTACAGTGTGCTTATGGACTTTATTAAATATGCTCTCCATTACACTGAAATAGAAGGAGTCTATATCATCAACAAAGGAACGAAGGGTGGCTGGCAGCTAATATTGAATGACAAGGACGTAACCGAGTATGTACAGGGCTGCAAAAAGCAAGGAGAAGTGGTTTTTTACATCGACAACACCATTGAGAAAGACAGTGAGCCATTGATTCAACTGCAACCACATGTAATCATACGGCCAAGGAGAAACATAATTCAAGGTATATATGTATATGTAATATAGATCCATTATTCTTATATATATCTCTCTGTGTGTGTAAAGAACTATGAAGGAGGCTATCATTATTATTTTTATTGTTCCAGGTTCTGCTAAGAAGCCAGTTGAAAAGCGCAAGTATACTACTGCACATAGACTTCAGCAGCAACAGAAAATGATGAAAAACAACCCAACTCAAGTGGGTCAGAAGGAAACAGATAAAGGAACAAGGAGGAATTAAATGTAGAAAATGAAACAGATAATGATGATGATACCCGAGAGGATGAAGCTGATGTTCAGGTATTTTTCAGTTTTATTAATTCGGATGAAATCTTGTATTTCAAACAACTTTTTATTACAATTCTTGTGCATATATTCTGTCAAAATAGCAAGAACTTTTTATACGTCGACTCTATTTGGTTAACTAGCTTAAATTTATCATCGAAGGTGAGTAACAATGCTAATCTGCTTACAGTTCTCACAACCATCAGTTTAGACGAAGTATGAACAAGAGCGAATCGTGTGAATGCAAGAAAATGATGCAGTTAGTAGATCACTTGGGGTGCCTTTACTGGTTAGTTGTATGCAAGAGGCTGCCGCACGAAATAAGAAAGATAAAGGTAATGATGTTGCTGGATGTGATGAATACATCCAAGAAAATGCTGGTGAAGACGTCACTGATGATTCATTGAATTCGGAGGTATAAAGAAGTTATTTGTTTATTACTTATTGTGTTTGCCTTTATGAGCGTAAAAAATCTTGAACTTTGACTTAATTATATAGAATCAAAATTGTTAAGTCAATGGATCCTTTACTTGGACCGAGAACTCGTTCGCGAACCAATGCAGCCATTGAAATTGAAAAGGAAGCGATGACCTGCACCCCCTCCAAAGAAAGCTGGCTCCAACCACGATTTGATCATGACACACACTCCCACTCCAAAGAAACTCAATAAGCGGGAGAAATTGGCAGAAACATTAAAGAAATTGACAAAACCTACATCTTCTTTTTTAGGAGTTTTAAAACCTACAACGTCTCGTCCATCCGTTTTAAAACCTACATGTAGCAAATTGTTCAAACAATCAACCAATTCATGTGAAGCGGCTGGTTCAGTTACTGCTTATTTAGTGATGCGGAAACGTCAAAAGAAGAACGTTGAAGCGCCTCCAACAATGTAAAATCTTACTGATCGATTAGAGCAGGAATGGATTGCACAGGAAGATGAAGCAGGTACAGGTACAATATAATGTTTCTTTATCTGTGCACTGCACTGCACTGTTGAGTGTGTCTATTTTCTATTCATTTTTTTGAACCTGGTAGATAAAGTACAAGGTCCAAAAAAAACCTAGAGGGAAGTCAAAAATGACTAAGGTGCATGGTAGAATCCCTGATGATAAAGTAGTCATTGAGTTGAATGAGGATGGTCAGCCAGATCTGATAATATTACAGAGTTAAGCAATTTTCTTGGGACACTAGCAAAGGATAATGTGTCTCTTACTTACATCAATTGGCATGTTGTTCCTGATCAATTAAAGTGACAAATGTTGGAATATGCTCTGGTACAATCTAATTTCCTTAACCATATACAGTTCAACTGACTTCCTGAATGTTTGGTTTTAATTAATTAGTTTGTTTCCTGAATTTTGTGTTTGATATATTGTAGGCTAGGTATGTCATTCCTGAAGAAGGACATAAGTGGGTCTTAAACACGCTTAACGACTCTTGGAGGCAGTACAAGTCTCACATCAAAGCAAGGTATTATAAAAAATATTCAATTGATGAGGAAAGGCTTGCAAATAGACCTAGTACAATTCCGTTGGAGGATTTTAAAATGCTCTTAGAATACTGGGGGATGAAGCAGTTCAGGAACGGCTTTAATGATATTCACATTTGTATAATGTTTAGTAGTTCACATTAGCTTGTTTAGTGCTAATCTTTTCTTTAGTAGTTCGCATTATCCTTGTTTAGTGCTATTTTTTTTTTGGATTTCCAGACCCTAGCTGATACTAATTCCGCGCATCGTAATTCATTAAATGAGACACATACCATGGGTCCGAAAACTCATGCAGTAGCCAAAGAAAAGATAATATGTGTTTTTTTGAACTTAAGTTTTTTTTTTTGAGTTGAATTGGCCACATGATAATTTTAATTTGTTATATCATTGAATTCTATTTTACATATCATTGTCACAATGTTCATAGGCAACAACTAGATCTGTAAATTCTTAATATTGAATGTCGCAAATTGTGTTTAGTTTTTGGTAATCCTAATACTTGACAGAGAAAAACGGACCCAGAAAAAGCCTCCCCATCCGCTGCCTTGGTTTATCTGGAAACATATAAACGAGAATCGGGTAGATGTTACAAGACTAACACGGATGAACTAAAGGCCAAATACGTGAGTACATATATAATTAGATACTGAAATAGCAGTACTTGTGTCAGTATAATTGGTACATTGTACGTTTGTTGGAGCTACTTATTAAATTGAACACATAGTTAGTTTGAAAGAAAACTAGTTCTGTTAATAAATTCATTCCTACCAGCTGCCTATTATATATATATGCTTGTTTGGTTTTCATTTTGTAGGCGAAGGTTCAAGCAATGGTGGATGCAGGAAACATTGCTGAGGCAGATACACTTGTTTCTGGTGGGAAGAGCCACACACGGAACTGGCTTGTAGGAAGGCGAGGCAAAATGGCCAAAAAGTCTCCAACAACTCCTGGTTCTTTGGACAATTATGTGCAAAAGCTGACCCAAAAAATAAGCCAAGAACTTGAAGCGGATTTGGAAGAAAAGGTGAACAGAAAAGTGAAAGAGAACGTGTCATGGGTGTTAAAAAATCTAGGTGAAGCCAATCCAGATCTCAATTCAGACGTCAGAGACTTTTGTGTCACCACAACAAGTGATGAAGATGACATTGTTACCCTTGTAACCCTGACAACTGACTGAAGTATTTGGATGGTATGTGTTAGCACTTGTGATATATTCTGTTCTTTTAAATTATGGCACCTGTGGTATGTGTTTGTGATGACACTTGTGGTATGTTTGGATGATGGCACTTGTGGTATGTGTTGGTGATGACACTTTTGAGTTGTATATACAATTGGTTGGTCTGACTGTGGTTATGAATGTTTTGGGAGGATTTTTGTATGAATATTTTGGTATATATGTATAAATATGGTACAATGTTTTGGATTGAATATATGTAGTGCAGAATTTGTAATTACAGGGTTATATTACAGCTGCATTTGATTTTTTTTCTGCTGTTGCATTTGATTTTTTTACCATTGCAGCTGATATTTTCTGGTGTTGCAGTATAGTATTATGGTGTCGCATTAGAGGGCACTGTGGTGTTGCATTAGGTTGTGTTGTGGTGTTGCATTAAGTGTAATATTATTAATTCCACAATGGTACGGCGTGTGGGGCCCACAGCTTACGTGGCGCCACGTGGATAGCTGACGTGGCATGTGACACATGTGCAACTAACATGGAGAGATGACGTGGTGTGTGACACGTCGGCAACTGACGTGGAAAGTCCATGTGGACACCACTACCATGACCTGGAAGCCAGGCTCTGGCTTCTACTTAAGGCAACGCTGTATGTTGTTGCATTACACGCATATACTGTTGCAATAGGATTATATCTTTCCGTTGCCGAAGATGGGCAAAAGCGTTGCATTAGATGGCTAATGCAATAACCGCGGATGCCACGCCCCCTTGGTGTTGCCTATTTGAAAAAATGGCCTACGACAATGCTTTTTTGATCTACGACCACAGAAAAATAGTGTCGAATATGCCCACTTTTGTAGTAGTGATGCAAACAAAACAAATCATGCATTTAACAAAGAAAGCGAAAGAGCACTAAATTATAACTACCTTAATGAATTGCACCACATGCCAAATTGGTAACTATGCCATTTCTCAGTCAAGTCATGGAGGTGTAATCCATTTGAATTGAGACTGGGATCTAAGAATGTTGTGCACAATGTGCAGCCACTCTCAAATCTGGTGGATTGTCCAAAATTTTATTGTTTATAAAATGATAGTGTATTAGGATATAAAATTTACAATATTGATTAAATTAATTCTAACATATAGAGAAAAAATAAATCAAAGAAGCATACCAAGCGAAACTATTGTGAACATTTCGGCATGTACTGGTTTTAGATATGCAATGAGAGCATACTAAGAGAAACTATATTATTGCCGAAAAAGCATATGTCTAAAAGCTTAATGACACAATAAAGAAGCATCATGATAAATTACCCATGACGCGCATCACTACCATCTATCAAATATAATATGGTAATGTAAAAATTTATTATAAAATATTTATTTAGCACATAACACCAATAACCTAAATATTTGGAAGTTTATAGTAATAACATGCAAATGTTAACAATCTTGGATATTCTCCAAACACATATTGTAATCATACTTTACATTATAATCTTACTGTTAACGTAATAGCCAATTGAGATATTTTTATATGGGATGACTTTTCAATTAAATAATTTCTTCTACCAAACAAACAATAATCAGAAAAGAACGATAAAAACAAAAATGAGTTATATTTACCTTCGAAATATTGCTAAGCCAGTTAACCATGTAAGAAAGTGACGCATTTTCATATATCAACCTAATATAAAAAAGTGCGCAAACAAAAATAAATGCCAAATTCACGATAATATGAATTATAGTTTTCATCAAAACTTTGTTTTTGTTAGAACCGGTGATAAATTGGTAAGAATCCTAAGGTTTTCTCAATCTAAGATTTCAAGATTGAAATTATATCATCTTACTGCACAAGATATCAACCTGCGCTTTTAGCTTCACCATTCTAAATAAAGCATAAAAAATTTCTAACTAAATAGCTAGGTAAAAGAGAATAATGGTGTACTTATATAATGACCCAGATTTTTAAGCTTTAAATTTCTAATATTTAAATTAGTTTTAAATGTTGAATTGGTAATATAAATGGATTTTTATATAGAATTTATTAATTAAACGAAGTTTAAACGTATTAATTATAATATAATTAAAAACGAGCTCATAATGTCGTGGTAGTTCATAGTTTTATGTTTTGAACTTCAAATGGATGTACAAAGTCCAATATAAGTCGGATTTCTTTGAAACAAGAAACATTCGAATCTATTGAACTATATTTTTCTAATAAAAGAGAAAATTGGGGATTTCATATTATAGATTTTGGGTTATGTCCAAATCAATTTTTGAGAAAGTCGCTATGGAATTATTTATAAACTACAACGATTTATTTTATAAATAAAAAGATTTTTAAATAATCTGAACGTTGTTTTAACCTGGAATTTGAAATATCAAGTTATGAATCCAAATATGTTTATTTTGGAGCTATATGATATTCTATTAGAATAAATGCTATAATATTGATTATTTGTTTTTATATTGAATTGTTATGGAATTAATTAATATTTTATCATTTTATTTAAGCCTAGAAAAAAATCCAAATTTTCAAATGACGTCCGTTTTATATGAAACAAATTTTATTAAATCCATACTGACCAGTTATTGCTAGATTTCCAATTTTGCTTCAATCGGAGTTGTTTTGTGATCGTGCGCAATATAAACACGTATTAGGTAACCATTTAGAATTAAAAAAAGGAAGTTTTACAAACGGACTTGAAATTTGATGATACCAGTTCCATTATGTCCGGAATATTAAACTATTATAGGATTTCAATGTTCATCGCGATCGGAGCTCATACATGGTTATTTGAGTGTGTTACGTGTGTACATTATATATATATCGTATCAAAATCAAATCAATATATTTTTAATTAAAAATAAAGTCTTTGGGATATCGAAATTTATTTATGAAAAATCAAGTCACATCTTTTTAATGTAGAATTGAATTAAATTTTATTATATCTAAATCAAATCAAATGTTTAATTTAATTTTTTCTTTGTACTATTGTTTGTAACTTAACCCAATACAAACTTAATGTGCCTTGTACAATGTCCCCCCTTCTTCTATATGAAGGAATGAATGTAGCATCATTTCCTTGCTTCAAAGAAAAAAATTGAAGCTTTCCAATGGTTAAAAAAATTAAAATCAAATCCATTCCTCTTCTAAATATCCTGAAATAAATTTCTTTGATCATGTTTTGAGTAGAGCTTCACGTTCATATAAGTTTCAAAGTGCTCTAATTTGATTTACGTTGCACAAAAATACATATAGTAGGCTAGGGTTCACGAATTTGAAGATTTGAAGCATCGATTTGCAAAATGATTATTAGATTTGGAATCAGGAGGTAAAATAGTATTGATTTTGAATTTTTGGGAATTTATAAAAATAAAAAAATTAATGTTTTGCATAGTAAACACTATGCTGGCCTGGGAGTCGCAACCCACGGTGGTCGTTCGAGTCGGTGATTGTGGGATTGGAGATGATGAGCTCGAGTAAAGAAGATCAATGATATTTTTATTTATGATTTAGTGGTTTGTGGGAGGAGTTTGGATGGAGGAAATTATCGGCCATGGCTTGTTTCATGGTTCAAGCTGGTATATACGAAGAGGAAAGATGGATTAAGTGGCGGTTCGAGTTAATATGGGGATTAAGGAAGTTAAAGGGTAGTTAAATTATTAGTAAATGGTTAATGACATTTGAATTATTTAAACTAATAAAAAATCATAACTTTCCCATATGTAAATAGAATCAGACGAAACAAGACCTTTTGGGATCGTATGGACGCAGGTTACGCAATGAAACTGGTTTGGAGCAATTTGGAGCTCGTTGGAAATTGTGGCAAGATAAAATGCTTGATTGAATTATTGACAAAACGATTAATAACCAAAGTGAATAAACTCACTAACTCTATGTAGTTTTGTAATATTATAAACATAATTTAATGTTGATACGTGATGATTGAATATTGTGTGATGGTTGTTTGGGTGAATTGATATATTATTACCAATTGTTGCTATTATATATATTAGGTATGTTTAAGTTTGGTACTTGGGTATTCCCGCACATTTTAGTGAATGAGACCCTATGTGCCTTGCATAATAGCGGATGACCTTCTCTACCGCGATATCCCATCTTGAAGCGGAATTGGTATTATCTATGTTTTCTAACATCTGTAGGTGTAGGAAAAACAGGTTGGAGGGATCCAACTGCATTCCTCAAAATTAATTCTGTTTTTTTCATATATTGTGACATATGATGTGTTAGGCATTTTGTGATAGATTTTGTTGTGTTTGGATGCTTGAATAGCACTGGGTCTAAAATAATTGGTATGTAAATATCGTAAAAATACATCTGAATAAAAGTAAAAAAAACTTAGGATTTAAAAAGAAAAAACCTATTTTCCAAAAATAGAAATTAAAAATCGAATGGATTTGAAAATAATAACTTGTTCTTAATAATAAAAACAAGTGGTTAAATTTATAAATGATGTAAAATAATTATCATTGGATAATTTAGGAATGTAAATTCAAGAATGAAGTTTTAAAAAGGAAACGATGAAATTTATTTCAACGTTCAGAATGTGAATGGAATTTAAATAAAATCCATAAGGATATATAATTGGAATTCGACTATGTCGAACTTTATAAAAATAATTTATTTTTAGAAATTATATATTATATAATTGGAAACTTGACCAGGAAATTTATATTTGGTTTGAACCCATAGTTTATAATCGAATATGAAGTCGATCTTAAGTTGTAAACTTAGTAGATAATTAACAAGAATTTGACTTGTAAATGGAGTTTATGAATGTAGTGGAATATGACATGAATTTATAAAGTGACTCAGTAAATAGGATTTGAACCTATAATAATATTTATAATCAAATCAAGATTTGATTTGATAAAACGAGTCCAGATTTCTATAAAGGAATAATATTCACACTTTAAAGTGAATAATGGTTTAAAAGTAAACGTTTTGCAGATTTGAATGGTTATAAAGGAAATTAGTAAGGATTCGGAAGTGATAAATTCAAAGGTGAATTTAGAATGAAAATTGAGTTGACCTGAATGGTAAATTTATTCCGAAGTTCGAAACGTTAATCCATTAGAGAATAATCGAAGAGAGTTATAAAAGTCCTTTTTGCTTTTCGTTTTAATCAAGATTTAATTAATTAATTATTCAAATTAATAAATAAAAGTTATATTTTAAGATTTTATACCTAGGAGCATGAATTATAACACTATTGTCATAATCAATGATTTCCAGAAAAAATGTGGATTTTTAAATTGAATTCGAGAGTTGCATGAGCAATGTTTTGTTAGTATTTGAAGTTATGAGCTTTGTCTATTTCGAAGTTAAGAATATTGTTCAATTAAGGTCCGGGAGGTAATTATGCCCCAACACGATTGACTTCATTATTGGCTAAGGAATGGTTAAGATTCGATTGCGAGGATTGGTTAGAGATACGGTTAGTTAATGTGTGAATAATGGGTTGAGTTGTCGTAACGATGTTTTACATAACATTTGTTTAGATCCAAGTAAATGAGTTTTGGAAACGTTTTTCCAATTATAATCATAGATATTTTCTAAGCATAGGAAATGAAATAAGCTGGTTGATGGAATAAGAAATGCGAATATATGGGAATGTTTTCTAATGTAAATAACATTTATTCTCTAAATATAGAAAATAAGGATTTGTGAATATATGGAAATTTTTTCCAACTGTGATAAGAAATATTTTCTGGATTATAGAAAATAAAGAGTTTACGTTATTTGAAAATATTTTTCCAAGAATCATGAAAGTTCAAACAAGTTTTAAGAAATATATGGGAAAGGATATGGAAAACAGGAAAATGGGAATATTGGAAATTGGAAAAGAATAAATTAATAAGAAATTAATTTAAAGGGCTCAGTGTTGCTTGGTGCTTGATCGGTAGAATTTCCATTTGGAAATAGGATCATTGGTTGTATGGATGTTTCCATTGATAGTTAAATAATCATCAATCAAAGTTTTGGTCTGTTTTATATTTTCGTTGTCAATACCGAGTGTAACGGGCCGCAAATCCGTACTATCTGAGTTGACTAATAACACCACACGTCCAACCCAAATTGCACAGATATACGAATCATTATTAGAAAGAAGTTAGAGGATGAGAAATAGAAAGAAAGAAATGTTAGAATAGAAGAAAACATAGAAGCCACAACTCACAGCGGAACGAATAAAATATATTATATAACATAACTTTTGAAATACAAATCAGTAACTGTATATACATACCATTATCAGAGCACCACAGTTATTCCTGGAACAGTTATAAACACCTGTTTCCAGATACAATACAGTACACAACAGAAATATGATAGTCTATAGTTAACTGGTGAAGCCTCCTGCTTCCAGCTCTTCCAAGTGACTCTGTAAAATCCCGACTACTTGACTGTCCATACAAATATGGGCACCCAAGAGTTTAGGGAAAACAAACAAAATAAACTCTGGGTCAGTCCTGGGACTGGTGTGAGTAAACTCCAACCATTTGTTTAACTTTCAAAATCCTTCCGGAAGAAAGGATAATAGTAAGACTAGCCCACACATAAACATGGACGGTTTTTACCTTACTATAACCCAAAACACTTTGATACGAAAATCCATTGATATTATAATAGTGTCTAAATCAAATAAATAACAATCTAGCGGAACGCTTGCATCTCACGCTCCATATATATAATATAAAATCAAAAACCGCAGGGCGCTTATTGGAGGTTGGATTCCGACTATGACAAGGTATGGAACCACCTTCCGATCAGTGTACTCTAGACAGGATACACTGGGTTTCAACAAGAACATCTTGTAACCCGGCCCACACATGACCGACCACTCATTTCGCTTGAGTGTATCGAATGTATATCACCAACGGTTGGGATCAGCAACCATTTCCCGAAAAGGGACAACATCGATAGATTAAAGAAGTAAAAGGAATTTCTCTAGATAGGCGATTATACACCCTAATGGGAGCGACCCACATAGCCATGCTGCCTGCCCGATTTTTGTCATTTCCCGGTTGTTGAGGCCTGAGGCTACGATTACTTATCATTCACTGATTGCACAATCACTTTGAATGCCACGTTGTCAGATCCATCAATCACTAATTGATTTTCACAAATATATTCTGGATATTATGCTAAGGGAATAAATCCGTTGTAACCATATATATTTATACAGACCAAAATATTTGATCATTGGAAATACTTTGTCAGACATTCATCCATATACATTCGTTCTGGGACTAAACGAAACAGAAGGCACAATTTCCATTAATAGAAAAAGTCCTTGCACTTTACTTCGTCTTCGATTATCTTCATATAATCTGATTCGCAACGTTACTGCCAATATGGTGTGCTTCTCGGATAATAATCCAACCGGTCTCTCCATATTGACAACGATATTGGCAAACGCTTCGATAGTCGGTTATTTAATTATCGAAGAAAAACAAACAAACATTCATTCAAAGCATCAAACAAATCACTGGGCCTTTTAACTAATATTTCATTAATTAAAATATTTCTCCATTTCCTTATCAATATTCATTAACACGATATTTTCGATAATCATCTTGGTCTATTACGCTATTTGGAAAAAAACATTTCCATATATCATCTTCTTTTATTTTCTATACTTAGAAAATATATTGTATTTGCAATTGAAAAAAAATTCAATCACTTATCACTTTCCCGACTCGGTTATTTGTAGGCTTTTCAACCATCCCTCAACTCCCAAGGCAGAGGGCTAACCTCCCCCTTGGCTTACACTGGTACCCCACCAACTCATTTTACGGCCAGCCTTTCGACTTCACAACCAACCCTCCCTTAATTTCGAGGGACATGTAGAGGTAAGAGTCTCCAATCCGCCACCTAACGCGAACCGAGAACCCTCTATCATGCGTATCCAGCTCACACAGCCAGCAACGAGTTGGGGTATAATTACCTCTCAGACCTTGACTGAAAATATTATTAACCTCAGAACCGACAAGACCACTTACCTCGAATAATCAACATCATAAAAACCAATTATTCATTTTTAAACCCGTATACGTTTTTCTTTCTAATTTTACCAGATTTAATTATAGATTTTCTTTTTGTTTATAATATTCTAATTTTAAGTTTGTTTCCTTATCGAATTTTATACATATATCGATACATTGAATTCTAGTTATCAAATTTCCTTAAAATTATTCTAACTCCTTAAATTTCCGGAAAAATTCGCCATAATCTCCTTTTTACCGACGAATAGTTCAAACCTCAACTCGCCTCTCTAGGCCCTTCCCATTCAAAAAGAAAATCAAAAATCCAAGTGGCTTGCCGATTCGGCGCATATGTAACAACCCTGTATTTTACCAAAGTTAATTTGGAATTTTCTATATGTATTTTGAAATCAGTAAGGTTTAAATATTAATAAATGCCTTTACTAGCTTGAAAATTTAATGTTATTTTATTTTGAGAATGTTTTAAAAGATCTTATAAGCTCTATTACCTAATTTTGAGTTTGTATAAAAATGTTAGTTACATAAGATTTTACCAACATCTTTTGAGTATTTAAATTTTTATTTAAAGATATAATGATTTTATAAGTAATAATTTTGAGATATAAATATAGGGTTTCATGAATTTAGTATATTTGAAATAGATTCTGTAATGCAACATTATTTTTAAAAATTATTTTTATGTTATATGTAATAATAACATATAGTAATATATTTTAAAAGATAGTTATTATGTTTAAGATTTTATTTATGAATACTTGTTAAATTTGATAACATGTAATATATATTTGTAAAGTATGATTATTCTAAAAGGTTATTTATAATGTGAAATTTCATATAAGTTTAAAATCTTATTTTATAATTCAAGATATAAACATTTATAAAAATCTATTAAGACATGTAATTTCTATTTTTTAACTATTGTTAGTAATATAATTTTTGCATATAATTGGTTCATTTATAAGAATCTATTTTAAATTATGAAAATATATTTTTATATGTGTTATATGGAGTGTAATAACATTTTATAAGTGTTTAAATGTATTTCTTTATGTAATATTTGTAGTATAGGGTCATTTTATAATATTGCACATAGAAATATTACAAATAGATTACAAATGTAGTGTTTTATGAATTTCGTATATTTGGAATAGATTATGTAATGCAAAGTATGCTAAAGGTTATATGTAAGGTTATAAGTAATAATTATATATGGTAATATATTTAAAAGGATAGTTATTCCATTTAAGGCTATGTTTAATGCTATGAATATTTGTTAAGTAATGACATTTCTATTGAATTCTATAACAAATTGTAATATCTATTGTAAAGAGTAATTTACTTTGATCATGAGATTTTGTAGAAGTTTTACTTATTTTATAAGACCTTTACAAGTATATTTTGATTTATATAAAATGATCTTTGCAATGAATTTTATAAACTTTTATAGGTTATGTGACTTTAACATATAACGTTTATATATTTTTGTACATTTTATAAGAATTTATTTCGATAAATTACAAAGATATATTTCTATAGATATATATAGTGTTGTAACATTTTATATGTGTTAAAGGTGGTTACATATATAGTTGTTATATAGGTGTCATTAAAATTAGATTTATATAAATAAATAATTATACACTTATTTGGCAAACATGCAATTAGGATATTTTAAATAAAAACATGTGTCCCTACAAGTGTAAATTTGCATGTAAATGGGTTGGTAAATGAGACAAGTGTCCTTGCTTTGATGTACAAATCTACCCCTCAGCTCACATATAAAAACAGCATCCCCTTTTGTTTTGCACGCACCCTTCTTTTCCCACTCACGCATCATCCTCTTTCTCACCACTTTCAGCTCCTCCGCATTTTCTCGCTTCTCCTTCATCTCGCACTTCTGGCCATCCATCAGCCAACCTCCTCTAGTCCCCATCCTATCTCTCCCCTTTGCTTCCTCCTCAAGCCAAGAGCAGCTCGCGTCCTCCACTTCCAGTCCGCCTCCACCTGTCCTCCAACCACCCAGTCAGCAAACCCGGTCCGCCACCACTCCACACTACAGCCAACGGTCCTCTGCCCTTCCTCCAACTGCCGCCATCACCCGCTCAGCGTCCGCCAGCGCCACCGCAACAACCTAGTCCTCCGTCCAGTCCACTTTGAACCACCAAAACTCCACTAGTTTTCACGTAACTAGTTTTCTTCACCCACCACAATTCCTACATCTCCTCCCTATCGATTTTCTTGAGCACCGCACTGTCCTCTTGGCGAAGCTGTTTTCCCCTTTTCCAGTATTTGTTGCCACTATTTTTGTCCACCTCATTGTAGACGCAACCCCTCTCATCAGTTAAAACAATCCGCTTCTTATATAAGAAAAAAAGAAAAAAAAAGAAGAAAAATAAATAATATATATTATACACCATCCAAGTCTTGCGGTAAGATATATTGGAGACAAAGTGCGTACGGTAGCGGCATCCAAAAGTTGTACGCTGTTACCCGAAGTTAGTTGCGAAGAAGACGGTGTGCGTACCATCCATAAAATCTTCTGAGCTTGTCCGTCAGTTTTGCGGTTGGTAGACGTTAACGGTGAAGAGAATGGAAAGCACAAAGGTGAGAATTCCAATTTAGATTTATTTAAATTAGCGATAACAGTTAATTTATAATTAGTGTTAATTAAAATTTGTTGATATGGATGATTGTCACTGGTTGTTCGATGGATGTGTATGCTGTTGAAACATCGTAAAACACTGAGCGTTACTGACAATAACGCTCCGGACATAATTAATTTATTATTTTAATTGTTGTGGTTGTGATGGATGAATGGTGCATGTTTGTTTGGTTATGTTATTGTATTTGTTCTGATTGAATAAAATCACACACACCATAGTTACGGATTTTTACGGGTGATCGATTTAAATTCAACTTCATTTAAATGAATATTTTATTTTTGATAATGGTTTGAAAACTTGTTGAATTTAATTGGAAACCGTTTAAAAGCCAAAATTTAAGATGAATAAATTTTGTATAAACGGGTTTTTGGAAAATTTCAGTTACCTATGAATTAATTGATCTTTGATTGGGTTTTTGGGTTACATCGGAAATGATCGGAAAATTTAACATTTATCTTATTATTTACATGATGACTATAGATAATACTAGAAAGTGATGGAACAAGTTTTAGAAGAAAAAATGATTTTTAAATTGGAAGTATAAAAATCAGATTTTGAAATTTGAAAGAGATTGAACAGTTTATATTTTAATCGGTACCAGACATGTAAATATATATACCATAACGTGCTAGGATGACAGTGAGGATAGTGTCTAGGCTTGGGTTTGGAAATATAGTTTCCTGCTCTCCCTGGCTATCCCTAACTGATCCGACGGACGGATGGTTAATTCAAAATATATTTTGAAAAATTAATTTGAAACTTTCTAAATTTAGAATAAATTGGTATTTTAATTGATAGGCATCATGTAATGAACATTAATGAATATCAATTTTAAATTTCAGATAAATATGTTTTGGAAATAATTTCCATTTCCCATGAATTGTTTAAATTTAAAATAAGTTTTTAAATTAATCGAGAAAGACATTCCAAATTGATTTTTGGACGAGAACTGAAAAGCATAGAGATCCGTAATTCATGTGAAATGAAGATTTGGTAATGTGAAATGATTTTTTTTAAATTGGAATCAAAATATAGTATTTTTACAAATAAATTCTCAAGTTTGTTTTTGTCTTATAATACTATGTTAAATTGGTAGATGAACTTACATAGTAGTTAAATGTTGAATCCATCGTATGCAAGAAGATTTGGAATATATACTTGAGAATTTGGTTTCAAAGAATTTGAAATACATTCTATTGTTAATATTTGAAACAATACTAGTTTGAAACTTGGATACGCCTAATCAGCGTGTGTAGCGAAGCGTGGTGATATTTTGAATAAAAGGTTACAAGAGATTTTCCCGTCGATAGGAAAATGTGAACTTTGCAAATAAGATGTGGTATTTGAAATGAGAATGAATTTAAATATATGATATGGAATTGGAATAAGATTTGAATTGAAGAAGGAATGAGTTGTGGATAGAATTAGTCTTCAGATAGTCGATATGGATTTATAGTAGCAGACAAATACGATCAGAACTATTAAACATATCCATATCCAGATTCTGATTGTGGTTGCCTGAGTTTGTGAATCAATATCGAGTATAGGTCGATTAAATTCTATTTGAACATATAGATTCAAATCCAAATAAATATTTGGTTTCTTCAAAATGACGACGAATAAATGAGGTTGTTTTGAAATAGAAGGTTTGGGAAATGAATGTTGAATTTGAGAAAAGAGGTTAAAGGATAACGGGTTTCCGGGAACTGAATCCAACCTTAAGTCGAAGTAAACCAACAATATTTGGAAAGGAGATTTAAATTGAGAAACTCATGTGATTCGTAGCTATTATTTCAAAATACGCTTATTACTTGGAAAGTCCGGTATCGGATGTAGGTCTGAAAACCATTCCAAGTAATATTACGACGCTATGAAACAATTCAAGACTTGGGATCATTAAATGAAGACCGAAAATATCCAGATTACTTGGATTGATGGCTGATGTCTAGTATCGGGATGTACAACCGATACGAGGTTATAAGTGGCAGGAGGTCTGAGTATATTTGGAAATTTTCGGATTTTATTCCGTTCAGACCTAGAATGGACTTATATGGATTGTGTGTCTGACATTGAAATTGACCGCATAGCACTGATTTCCGTTAATATATATCGGATTTGTGGCAAGATATTATCCTCGGCTCTGAGTCATACGAACTTAGAGGGTATGCATTGATCGAAATCAGTGGTATGTCGTGAATTGTCAATGTGGCATACTCAAGTATGAAATGAGCTAGTAATGATAAAAGCACGGCTTATTGAAGCGAAGCTTTGTGTATGACGTGACATTGACAAAACCTCACACCCCGGATGATGAGAAACTGGCGGTTAGGTTGTGTATATATATATATGTGATTGATGATGAAAGCTGCAGCAGTGGGAAACCACTTATGACTGATGGAATAGGGTATGTTCGGGGGGCCGTGTCTGGTCGAAAACCGTTGATCTACCTCGCGATTTGTATTGGTGTACGCGTCTGGATGAAAAACCCATGATTACATTTCGTTTGTGTTCCGATTGATCTTTCGTGCCAGGAATCATCAAAAGTTGGGAAACCAAATCTCCAATACGTGTCACACGGTTTGGTTTGTATATATATATATACATATATATATATATGGCGACATAATAGGATAGGGTATTATGCCGTCTAGGATTAATACATTTATTTGCGAAATGTTTTCCACACTATATATATGTATTATGGCTTGAAAAGAGGATTTTCACGTATGAAAGCATGTTTGGTTATCATAAGATTAAACTCGCCCATCTGGTGTGCGCTTGCATTGTGTGATGTGGGACGAGCTTATGATAGCTTCATTTTCAAAAGTCATTGCGTATTTATATGCACGGGTGTTCATATGGAGTAAACCCGTTCCGCATTAGCGGCGTGGTCCGGTGAATTTCCCAACTTTAAAATGAATCCTTAATTAGAACTATTTTTTTGAATTCTCACACCAGTCCCGCGACTGACCTGGAGTTTATTATTCCCACACCTAAACTCTGGGTGCCCATGATTTTTGCATGGGCAGCTAGAAGTTTAGTTTGCAGGTTTAGATTTTTAGAGCTGGATTCAGATATGAAGCCAGAGTTCTGTTTTGGTGTTTTCTTCTTCCGCTGAGAGCATTGGACTTCCGCTGAGCATATATGGTACTCTGATATTCTTTGTAATCTTTGATGTAATCTTTGATGTAATCAATGAAAATGAAATAAAAGTTCAGTTATTTTTGTTCAAATATGTAAGTACCCATAACTATCCGTCTTTGTGGACGATTTAAGTTGGTTTAATTACCGGCAAGAATCGGGCAAAAAGGCGGGTCGTTACAAGTGGTATCAGAGCTTTGGTTTATACAAAGCTATAGGGTACGACATATTTGAACGAAAAAGATTGGACTCATCAGAGATTACAATATCTCATTAGAGATAGGGTTTGGAATACCCTAGAATGAGATTTCGAAATATTACGTTTGAGAGAGCGTCTTTCCTTATTAAATCAACGTGTTTTAATGAAATTTGTGAACCTAAAATCTTTAGTATTAAGAATTGCTTGGTACAAATGAAATTGGATAACTTAAGTATAATATTATTTAAAGGGTACTCATGGAAATGATTGGAATTGCATTAAATCTTAAGTAAAGTTTATCAACCATTTTGTTTAAAGAATGATGTATGGTTTGGTTTGGTAGAAATAAGGATGACCCAATGAAGACCCCTAACCATTTTATATGATTTTGATTTGAAAATCCCTCAACAAATTTTTTGGATACTTTGGAAAAAGAGAAATTTGGATATAAACCCTTAACTTGAATCGTTTTGGTTAAGCTAAGAAAATGGTGAGTTCATATACATTGAGTTTTAATAGTAGATTTGGATGACCCACAAGCTTTAAAATTTTAGGGTGGTAAACGGCTAAATGTATGACAATATCTTGCTTAGTTTTGTCCTAGAGGTAGTGGTAATAGAGAATCCAATCATATATATTCCCAGTGACCATGAGATTTCATCAGACTCCACCCGATCCAGGATTATGCAGAATACCCTAATAGCAACATGGACAGTAGGTCTGACCATTTTCTTGACATATTAGGAAGAAGACCCAACCTTACAATAGGATAACCCTGTAATGGTATGAATATGTCCTAGGACCCTTAAGTATTGACTAGGTGACAAGAGCTAAGGCAACAACCTATTTTGGGATTACGATTGCCCAGTGATAAATAATACTTAAGAGATATTATGGCCGCAAGATCCTAAGAGTAAAGGGACTAGAAATGGTTAAGACAGATCCGGTAGTAGACGATGATGATGTTGTAGCAGATGAGGGTGATTTTGAGCAACCTATATTCGAGGATGACCCACTTCCAGAGGTGGGAGATGATGAGTTGATAAGGAGATGGAGGATATAGAGCAACCCTTGGACGACGCTGATAAGGACGGATTTATGGGCAATGAGTAGGATGGATTCATAGTAGATGAGGATGGATTCATTATAGGACACGATGACGATGGAGAGATTGCTAATGATGATGGTTTCTTTGTTTATGACGAGAAGGATATTGCTGATGAGGAGCCTAAGGAAATCAGTTTGTCTAGTCCATCCAATGATGGGTCAGATGCATCAGATGTTTAGTTGCGATGAGTTTAGATCTTGTATATATAGTGTATACATGTTATCTTAAGTGCTTAGATGGACTAAGATGTTTTTGGGCTAGTATGGTTTTTGAGGGACTACTACCAAATAGCTAGGTACACTTTTGGTGACTGTATTTTGGACTACCCCAAGTACGTGGTACGCACTTAGGTTGGGAAAACTACATTTTGTATGCTGACTTGAATGATATGTATGACATGATATTTTGGATTGACTATGATATGCGTGTCCCACTATTTAATTTAAGTCTGTTTGTTTGAATATTTATGAAACCTGTTCCAAAGTATATAGAAAAGTTTGATTTATAGTTATATAGAAGTTTAAAATTAACCCTTTCCCTTTTCGAGGACGAAAAGTCTTAAGGGGGGGGGGGGGTGAATGTAACAACCCTGTATTTTACCAAAGTTAATTTGGAATTTTCTATACGTATTTTGAAATTAGTAAGGTTTAAATATTAATAAATGCCTTTACTAGATTGAAAATTTAATGTTATTTTATTTTAAGAATGTTTTAAAAGATCTTATAAGCTCTATTACCTAATTTTGAGTTTGTATAAAAATGTTAATTACATAAGATTTTACCAACATCTTTTGAGTATTTAAATTTTTATTTAAAGATATAACGATTTTATAAGTAATAATTTTGAGATATAAATATAGGGTTTCATGAATTTAGTATATTTGAAATAGATTCTGTAATGCAACATTATTTTTAAAAATTATTTTTATGTTATATGTAATAATAACATATAGTAATATATTTTAAAAGATAGTTATTATGTTTAAGATTTTATTTATGAATACTTGTTAAATTTGATAACATGTAATATATATTTGTAAAGTATGATTATTCTAAAAGGTTATTTATAATGTGAAATTTCATATAAGTTTAAAATCTTATTTTATAATTCAAGATATAAACATTTATAAAAATCTATTAAGACATTTAATTTCTATTTTTTAACTATTGTTAGTAATATAATTTTTGCATATAATTGGTTCGTTTATAAGAATCTATTTTAAATTATGAAAATATATTTTTATATGTGTTATATGGAGTGTAATAAAATTTTATAAGTGTTTAAATGTATTTCTTTATGTAATATTTGTAGTATAGGGTCATTTTATAATATTGCACATAGAAATATTACAAATAGATTACAAATGTAGTGTTTTATGAATTTCGTATATTTGGAATAGATTATGTAATGCAAAGTATGCTAAAGGTTATATGTAAGGTTATAAGTAATAATTATATATGGTAATATATTTAAAAGGATAGTTATTCCATTTAAGGCAATGTTTAATGCTATGTGTAATAACCCGGAAATTCTGAGCCAGTTTAAAATTTTTGTTTTGGCAACTTCGACGAATTTTGAAGATTTAAAATGAATTATTTTAAATAATATCGACGATAAATTTATTTTGAATATATTTAGAACGTATGTATTTATACGCGTCATCGTTAGAATATAGATAATTATATATAATTATAATAAGAATGGAAAATGGCGCGGTAGTTCGATAATTCGTTTTCAAACTTCAATTGAATGTACCGGGTGCAAAATAATCCGGATTTTAGTGAAACCAAAAACATTAGGATCTAATTGAGAATATCTTTCCAACGAATCCGAAAAATCAAAATTTCATAGCGGGAATCAAAAGATATGTCCAGTTGAAAATTCTGAATAGTCGCTATGGAATTCAGGCCCTTAAAAATGGGAATTTTGCAAACGACCTCGGATTTCGACGAAACCACTTTTATTGGATCCGCGATGTCAAATTATTGCTAGATTCCAAATTTCATAATTTTTCGAATCAATATGTGAGCGTGGCAAAGGAAAACGCGTTTGACCATTTTCAGTTGATTTTAATCGACTGGAAATTGGCCATTTTTCATACGGTCTCAGAATTCGACGAAACTAGTTTTGTTAGGACCGTATCGTCAATATGAAGCTAGAAAATATTTTTCTGGAATTTTTAGAGTTAGTATGTGGCCCCAGTAAATTGAAATGTACGTTTAAAATTCAATATAATGATTTAAATGTTAAATTTGACAGAAACAGATCGTAACAGCCAAAGTGGGTTATGAAACGTATCCCATTGAGTTTGGAATAGGGGTAATTAGCTAGGGGCGATAGTTGTTGGGTTTGATTTGGGGTTTGTGAGGATTTTGACTTTTAAAACAAAATGAAATAAAATTAATAAAATAAATTATATATATATAATAGTTTTATCCCCAAGCCCTTCATTAAAACCCTAGCCGCCGTATAACGCTTTAACGGCTGAAACCCTCAAAACATCCAGGCGATTTTTCTTTAAATCCCCAAATCAATTAGATCCAACTCCAGAGCGGAAATCAAAGTGGGGTTCGAGATCTTCAGGGGGGCGCCGGTCTGATCGAGGATGGTGCTGTGTATCTCGAGATTCCAGCCCACAAACCCCCGCCGCCTCGTCTGAAATTCCGCCTCCATCCCTGCGTCGAGTTCGACGTTGAAGCCATCACTAGAGAGCTGACGCGTAGGCGCACCTCGTGGCAGCTGGCGATCGTCGTACGGCGGTCTCTGATGAGATGCGTGGTGGGGTTTCCATTTGGTGCTGATGGGTTCTTTGTCTATGCGTGACACAGGAAGGTGATAAGTAAATTAAAAAGGTAATTACTTTACTTAATTAACTAGTTTTTATTCGTTTAATTTCGTTAATGAGGATTAAATTTGATTGTTTAACATGAGAAAAAGGGATTAAAAATATGAAATTATATATATTTTATTGTTTTTAAAAACAAAATTATCATGTTTTGAAATAAATAAAATAGCTTTAATTTTTAAAAATATGAAATAGGATTTGTTTCAAAAATATAAACAAGATTTGTTTTAAAAAATATAAATAGAATTTGTTTTAAGAATATATAGCTTGATTTTTGTATATAAATAGCAATGTAAAAATATAAATTTTATAGTTTGATTAGCGATGTAAAAATATAATTTTTATATGTAAAACATTATAGTAAATCAGTTTTTAATTGATTAAATCAGATTTTAAATCAGTTTTAGTTTGTAAAAATCATTGCTTTGTAAATCAGTTTTGTTTGTGAAAATTATAGTTTTTAAATAACATTGTTTTTATTTATATAAATTAAAAACATTATGAAAAGATTTCATTTTCGATAATGAAAAGTTAGATTTATAGAACAGGAGAAAGAAGTGATTTCTAACGAGAAAAAGTTATGATTTATATAGAAATGGGGTTAGATTAAAAATGTGATTTTAGTTGAGGTGGAAAATATGTTTTTTCATGTTAGAAAGACGTGATTTTTAGCAATGTAAAAATATAATTTTTCTATATGAAGTAGTAGCGATAAAAATTTGATTTTTACTTATGTAGTGGGTTAAAAATATAATCTTTATGTGATAGAGAATATAAAAATATCATCCTTGTATATGTAGAGGAATAAAAATCTGATTTTTAAAATATATACGTTGAAATAAAAATGTGATTTTTATAGTGATGGAATTGAAACGGTGAAGTCTTTATTTTTGAAAATAGAAAAGGCAAGATCTTTATATGGAGAATAACGAAGGAAAAATAGAATTTTTATCCTATGGAGTAAAAGTAAAAATTCGATTTTTATATATTGAATAGCGAAGTAAAAATTCGATTTTTATATATTGAATAGCGAAGTAAAAATTCGATTTTTATATATTGAATAACAAGGTAAAAATTCGATTTTTATATATTGAATAACAAAGTAAAAAAATTCGATTTTTATATATTGAACAACGAAGTAAAAATTCGATTTTTACATATGTAGTGGCTACAGCAACGAAGATGACAAAAATGCGAAAACGACGAAGACTTCTGCAAAGAAAGAGTCAAGATGATTGGATAGCTATCGGTGAGAATTCCTCACCTTTCAATTTCTTTTCTAGTTATATTTATATACTAGGATGCAGACGGTGCTTAATAGCACCCGACACAATCGTCCACAGACCATGGACTTGTTTGTTTGATTGCATAAACTAGTTAGATGATTAGATTTGAATTTGATTGTTTGGTGGATTTGATTGATGTGTGAATGGCGTGGGCCTACACTAGACCGGGGATAAGGCTAGGCCTCGTCCCGTTTCTAGTATCGTGCCGTTATGCCGCCGAAATTTTCTAAAATATGTTAGAAAAATAAAAATATCATTTTTATTGTGTAAATGAACTGAATAAAAATTCATATGTTGAAATAAAATATTTTATCGTTAAAAATATAATTTTTAACGTGAATATGAATATAGTGAATGTGAATAAATAAAATATTCATTTACAAACCGGACGGTTTGTTTATGTACACCTATTTGAAGGACATTGATTGGGACGATAAATTTTACACATCGCCCAACTGCACAAATAAAATCTGTGTTTGTTGATTTGAAACCCCACACGGGTGTTGGGATGAAATTTGAAGTTCACTCATCCTGATTGATTAAATATGTCGATCGATAGATTGACAGACTGTTATAAGCGTTAGATATCTATATTTGATGCTTATACAGTGTAGTGCACTTTGGTTGATGGTTGATTATTTTTCAATGCTATTATACAAGTGTGATGTATGAAAATCCATATAATTAAGATTATATGGTAATTGATTAGGCCTCATTCCAATTTAGAAAATAAAGAATATTATATAAAGTAAAGGTTCATGTGTTGACTGTACTCATCCGTTGAGATTAGTCATGTGTTGAACGAAATATTTTAATAATAAAATTTACATCTTTATCAATATAAAGTAAAGGTTCATGTGTTGACTGTACTCATCCGTTGAGATTAGTCATGTGTTGAACGAAATATTTTAATAATAAAATTTACATCTTTATCAATATAAAATAAAGGTTCATGTGTTGACTGTACTCATCCGTTGAGATTAGTCATGTGTTGAACGAAATATTTTGATAATAACAAATATTTTGATAATAGGAAATATTTGAAATAGAATATTTGAAAATAGAAATACATTAAGCCGTGTTGATTAGATTGACGCCATTTTGACGTGAACGATATTTATATCGATTTTATTCATTTCGAAATGAATTGAATTGGAAACGATTTCGAAATGAATTGAATTGAAAACGATTTCAAAACGAATTGAACTGAAAACGATTTCGAAATGAATTGAATTGAAAACGATTTCGAAATGAATTGAATTGAAAACGATTTCGAAATGAATTGAATTGAAAACGATTTCAAAATGAATTGAATTGAAAACGATTTCGAAATGAATTGAATTGACAACGATTTCGAAATGAATTGAATAGAAAACGAATTTGATTTCAATTGAATATATAACGAATTTGATTTGAATAGAAAACGAATTTGATTTGATTTGAATATATAACGAATTTGATTTCAATTGAATATAGAACGAATTTGTTTTGAATAGAAAACGAATTTGATTTCAATTGAATATATAACGAATTTGATTTGAATAGAAAACGAATTTTATTTGATTTGAATATATAACGAATTTGATTTCAATGGAATATATAACGAATTTGAATCGAATAGAAAACCAATTTGAATTGAATCGAATAGAAAACGACTTTGGAATTGAATTGAATTGAAAACGAATTCAAATTGAATTGAAAGCGAATTGAAATGAATTCAAATTGAATTGAAATTTGAATTGAATAGAAATGAATTTTAAAACGAATTTATAAAGAAGAATTCAATTTTGATTTGAATTGAAATGGAAGTTGAAATTGCTTTTGAAACGAATTTAAAACTATTTATATAATTCGTTTTAAATAGAAATCGACGAAATATATATTATATATATTATATATATAATATAATGGCCTGAATAGAACGCGCCGCACCGTGGCAGTTCGTGAATTTCGACCATTTATTTCAAACGGACATTACGGGAGATCCGACCATCGGATTCTCCTAAAACCGGAACCGTTGGGTTCGTATCGAAAAGAGCTTTCTAACGAATATTAGAAATTTGAAATCTAACGGGCGGATTTGGAGATACGTCCAAATCAAATTCAAAAAAGGTCGCTGTAAGTGCAGTTCGATGGCCGTTGATGGAAATCGACTGTACGGGCCTTGATAAAATTATTAAAAATAGTAATAATTTGTGTAAAATCATAAGAAGTGATTTGAGAAAAATTGGGGTGAAAAACTCCATATTTGAAAAGATAAAAATAGATTTTTATTGAAATGAACTAGTTTTGAACTAAATTTAAAACCCAATTATTTTTAAATAAATAAATTAGATTTAAAAAGGGGTTTTAAATAATCGGAATTTATAATATATTTGATTGGATTTGAAATGGGTTTATCGTGAACGGTGTTTTAAATAACACTAGTTCTTTAACCCGATAACAAATAGAATGTGATTTGGGTTTGTTGTGAACTGTGTTTTAAATAACACCTAGTTCTTTAACCCAGTAAAAGGAGTTCTAACGAATCTGCAATTAGATTGAAATGTGAATCTATAATCTAAATTATCAAATTTAGAAATGAGCGAGAATGGAGTATTACCAGTTTTGCTCCAAAGCGATAGTTAAATCTTTAATTAGATTTGAACGTGAAATGGTAATTAATTTTACCGATAACACCACGGTGTTAGATATGGAGTATTACCAGTTTTGCTTCATGGGATGAATAGGTTGGGATTGGGAAATAAAATAAATAATTACTTCGGTGTAGTTCGCTAATCTCGACTAGTTTGGAAAACCATAAATTGGTTTGAAATGACATCCAAAGGAAGATTAAAGGATAAATTTCAAAGAATTTATCTTGGATAAAATTAATGGGAACCTTTCCCTAAGAATATTCTGAACGGGAATGAGGCGTATGTTGTGTTTGTGTAACATTTGTTTTTAATATACGCGGGTTGTTCGGAAAGGCTGGGTTTATACCCATTCTGAATAACCGATTCGACGATATGTCAAAGATGAAGACGGTGGCTGAAGACCGGAAGTCTTCACATCGTTTGGGTAATTACTGACGATCCTGATTGGGCTGTACACCCAAGAGGATGGAAATAGTTGGTGGTCGTCCAGACGTACTTGGAGATGGATGGATATGCGAGGAAAGTGCCTCCGGTTTCGTTCAGACCCAGAACGAACTTGTAAATGGATTGTGTGTCTGACATTGGATTTTATTCTGTGTTGATTGATTTCTATTAAATATACATCTGTTTGGCGGCGAAGAATTTATTCTTTTGCTTAACGCCCTTCTCTGAGACGTACGAGCTCAGAGGTTGTATATCGATGGACATCAGTCGCATGGCATGAATTGCCTGTGTGGAACGCTAAGATGCAATGATTAAATCTTTTGTTGAAAAGCAGAGTCTTGTGGTTGATGATCAAAGCATGGCCTACGTGGCAGCTTTGTGTATAACGTGAATTCGCGAGCCTCACACCTCGGTATGAGTTAAAAACGGGATACGGACTGCAGGGAGAGCACGACATTTCTTTCTAGCTTTGGTGGTGTCAGTGACTTACCAGCCCTGACATTTATATACTTTTCACCTTTGTGGTTGTTGGAATGAGGCGCCTCGATTATAGGTCTGTAAGGACCGGGAAACGTGTGTTCAGGCATAACTAATCCTCTAACGTAAGTGAGGACCGGCCCTGAAGATCCAGGGGTTGCCCAGATTGCGTAACCCTGGGACATTTGCTAGAGTGTCTCGAACGCGGAGAGGAGCTTGCCCCTTGCCTCGACTCATGACGGAATCCAATTTCCAATACGTGTAATTCGGTTTTAATTGTAGAACTAGTATGGCGACATAGTAGATGGTAGCTATGCCGCCTATGATTTATATTTATGATTGAAATTGTTTTGACACTATACACTTATTATAGTATCAAATGATTTGTTTTAAACGTACCAAGCATGTTTGGCTATTATAAGGGAAAACCCTATCCTCCGGCTTGCGTTGCATTGTGTGATGGGACCTGGGTCTTATAATAGCTTCATTTTTCGAAAAAGCATTGCGCTGTTTATTCTATGCACTGGTATTCTTGGGAGGAAACCCGTTCTGTGTCATACGGCGTGGTCCCTTGAATTACTCTCTTTTAAAATAAAGTTTTAATAACTGTTTTAGTTCTCACACCAGTCACATGACTGACCTGGAGTTTATTGTTTTAACCTAAACTCTGGGTGCCCCTATTTTCTGTACGGGCAGCTAGTAGTTTTGGTTTTGCAGATTTATATTCACAGGATCCTGGTTTACAGCTGGAATGATATTCGGAAAGCTCTGTATCCGTATATCACCTTCAGTTGTGCTTTGTATTATTTTCCGCTGCTATGTAATTTATTGTAATCTCTGATATTTATCGAATGTAATTTATTCAATTATACTCTGTATATTCTTGTATCTGATGGTATTGTTGTAATAGCAATGAAATGTTCTTCCGTCTGCGTTCATTTGTGTGTTGTTCTCAAAACGATCAGGGGTTTCGAACGGTCTAGATCGGTTTAACGACTGATTAGGATCGAGCGAAATTCCTTGCCGTCACACTATGAATATTTGTTAAGTAATGACATTTCTTTTGAATTCTATAACAAATTGTAATATCTATTGTAAAGAGTAATTTACTTTGATCATGAGATTTTGTAGAAGTTTTCCTTATTTTATAAGACCTTTACAAGTATATATTGATTTATATAAAATGATCTTTGCAATGATTTTTATAAACTTTTATAGGTTATGTGACTTTAACATATAACGTTTATATATTTTTGTACATTTTATAAGAATCTATTTCGATAAATTACAAAGATATATTTCTATAGATATATAGTGTTGTAACATTTTATATGTGTTAAAGGTGGTTACATATATAGTTGTTATATAAGTGTCATTAAAATTAGATTTATATAAATAAATAATTATACACTTATTTGGAGAACATGCAATTAGGAGATTTTAAATAAAAACATGTGTCCCTACAAGTGTAAATTTGCATGTAAATGGGTTGGTAAATGAGATAAGTGTCCTTGCTTTGATGTACAAATCTACCCCTCAGCTCACATATAAAAACAGCATCCCCTTTTGTTTTCACGCACCCTTCTTTTCCCACTCACGCATCATCCTCTTTCTCACCACTTTCAGCTCCTCCGCATTTTCTCGCTTCCCCTTCATCTCGCACTTCTGGCCATCCATCAACCAACCTCCTCTAGTCCCCATCCTATCTCTCCCCTTTGCTTCCTCCTCAAGCCAAGAGCAGCTCGCGTCCTCCACTTCCAGTCCGCCTCCACCTGTCCTCCAACCACCCAGTCAGCAAACCCGGTCCGCCACCACTCCACACTACAGCCAACGGTCCTCCGCCCTTCCTCCAACTGCCGCCATCACCCGCTCAGCGTCCGCCAGCGCCACCGCAACAACCTAGTCCTCCGTCCAGTCCACTTTGAACCACCAAAACTCCACTAGTTTTCACGTAACTAGTTTTCTTCACCCACCACAATTCCTACATCTCCTCCCCATCCATTTTCTTGAGCACCGCACTGTCCTCTTGGCGAAGCTGTTTTCCCCTTTTCCAGTATTTGTTGCCACTATTTTTGTCCACCTCATTGTAGACGCAACCCCTCTCATCAGTTAAAACAGTCCGCTTCTTATATAAGAAAAAAAGAAAAAAAAGAAGAAAAATAAATAATATATATATTATACACCATCCAAGTCTTGCGCTAAAATATATTGGAGACAAAGTGCGTACGGTAGCGGCATCCAAAAGTTGTACGCTGTTACCCGAAGTTAGTTGCGAAGAAGACGGTGTGCGTACCATCCATAAAATCTTCTGAGCTTGTCCGTCAGTTTTGCGGTTGGTAGACGTTAACGGTGAAGAGAATGGAAAGCACAAAGGTGAGAATTCCAATTTAAATTTATTTAAATTAGAGATAATAGTTAATTTATAATTAGTGTTAATTAAAATTTGTTGATATGGATGATTGTCACTGGTTGTTCGATGGATGTGTATGCTGTTGAAACACCGTAAAACACTGAGCGTTACTGACAATAACGCTCCACACATAATTAATTTATTATTTTAATTGTTGTGGTTGTGATGGATGAATGGTGCCTGTTTGTTTGGTTATGTTATTGTATTTGTTTTGATTGAATAAAATCGCACACACCGTAGTTATGGATTTTTACGGGTGATCGATTTAAATTCTCCTTCATTTAAACGAATATTTTATTTTTGATAATGGTTTGAAAACTTGTTGAATTTAATTGGAAACCGTTTGAAAGCCAAAATTTAAGATGAATAAATTTTGTATAAACGGGTTTTTGGAAAATTTCAGTTACCTATGAATTAATTGATCTTTGATTGGGTTTTTGGGTTACATCGGAAATGATCGGAAAATTTAACATTTATCTTATTATTTACATGATGACTATAGATAATACTAGAAAGTGATGGAACAAGTTTTAGAAGAAAAAATGATTTTTAAATTGGAAGTATAAAAATCAGATTTTGAAATTTGAAAGAGATTGAACAGTTTATATTTTAATCGGTACCAGACATGTAAATATATATACCATAACGTGCTAGGATGACAGAGAGGATAGTGTCTAGGCTTGGGTTTGGAAATATAGTTTCCTGCTCTCCCTGGCTATCCCTAACTGATCCGACGGACGGATGGTTAATTCAAAATACATTTTGAAAATTTAATTTGAAACTTTCTAAATTTAGAATAAATTGGTATTTTAATTAATAGGCATCATGTAATGAACATTAATGAATATCAATTTTAAATTTCAGATAAATATGTTTTGGAAATAATTTCCATTTCCCATGAATTGTTTAAATTTAAAATAAGTTTTTAAATTAATCGAGAAAGACATTCCAAATTGATTTTTGGACGAGAACTGAAAAGCATAGAGATCCGTAATTCATGTGAAATGAAGATTTGGTAATGTGAGATGATTTTTTTTTAAATTGGAATCAAAATATAGTATTTTTACAAATAAATTCTCAAGTTTGTTTTTGTCTTATAATACTATGTTAAATTGGTAGATGAACTTACATAGTAGTTAAATGTTGAATCCATCGTATGCAAGTAGATTTGGAATATATACTTGAGAATTTGGTTTCAAAGAATTTGAAATACATTCTATTGTTAATATTTGAAACAATACTAGTTTGAAACTTGGATACACCAAATCAGAGTGCGTAGCGAAGCGTGGTGATATTTTGAATAAAAGGTTACAAGAGATTTTCCCGTCGATAGGAAAATGTGAACTTTGCAAATAAGATGTGATATCTGAAATGAGAATGAATTTAAATATTTGATATGGAATTGGAATAAGATTTGAATTGAAGAAGGAATGAGTTGTGGATAGAATTAGTCTTCAGATAGTCAATATGGATTTACAGTAGCAGACAAATATGATCAGAATTATTAAACATATCCATATCCAGATTCTGATTATGGTTGCCTGAGTTTGTGAATCAATATCGAGTATATGTCTATTAAATTCTATTTGAAAATATAGATTCAAATCCAAATAAATATTTGGTTGCTTCGAAATGACGACGAATAAACGAGGTTGTTTTGAAATAGAAGGTTTGGGAAATGAATGTTGAATTTGAGAAAGGAGGTTAAAGGATAACGGGTTTCCGGGAACTGAATCCAACCTTAAGTCGAAGTAAACCAACAATATTTGGAAAGGAGATTTAAATTGAGAAACTCATGTGATTTGTAGCTATTATTTCAAAATACGCTTATTACTTGGAAAGTCCGGGATCGGATGTAGGTCTGAAAACCATTCCAAGTAATATTACGACGCTATGAAACAATTCAAGACTTGGGATCGTTAAATGAAGACCGAAAATATCCAGATTACTTGGATTGATGGCTGATGTCTTGTATCGGGATGTACACCCGATACGAGGTTATAAGTGGCAGGAGGTCTGAGTATATTTGGAGATTTTCGGATTTTGTTCCGTTCAGACCTAGAATGGACTTATATGGATTATGTGTCTGACATTGAAATTGACCGCATAGCACTGATTTCCGTTAATATATATCGGATTTGTGGCAAGATATTATCCTCGGCTCTGAGTCATACGAACTTAGAGGGTATGCATTGATCGAAATCAGTGGTATGTCGTGAATTGTCAATGTGGCATACTCAAGTATGAAATGAGCTAGTGATGATCAAAGCACGGCTTGTTGAAGCGAAGCTTTGTGTATGACGTGACATTGACAAAACCTCACACCCCGGATGATGAGAAACTGGCGGTTAGGTTGTGTGTATATATATATGTGATTGATGATGAAAGCTGCAGCAGTGGGAAACCACTTATGACTGATGGAATAGGGTATGATCGGGGGGACGTGTCTGGTCGAAAACCGTTGATCTACCTCGCGATTTGTATTAGTGTCCGCGTCTGGATGAAAAACCCATGATTACATTTCGTTTGTGTTCCGATTGATCTTTCGTGCCAGGAATCATCGAAAGTTGGGAAACCAAATCTCCAATACGTGCCACACGGTTTGGTTTGTATATATATATATATATATATATATATATATATATATATATATATATGGCGACATAATAGGATGGGGTATTATGCTGTCTAGGATTAATACATTTATTTGCGAAATGTTTTCCACACTATATATATGTATTATGGCTTGAAAAGAGGATTTTCACATATGAAAGCATGTTTGGTTATCATAAGATAAAACTCGCCCATCTGGTGTGCGCTTGCATTGTGTGATGTGGGGACGAGCTTATGATAGCTTCATTTTCAAAAGTCATTGCGTATTTATATGCATGGGTGTTCATATGGAGTAAACCCGTTCCGCGTTAGCGGCGTGGTCCGGTGAATTTCCCAACTTTAAAATGAATCCTTAATTAGAACTGTTTTTTTGAATTCTCACACCAGTCCCACGACTAACCTGGAGTTTATTGTTCCCACACCTAAACTTTGGGTGCCCATGATTTTTGCACGGGCTGCTAGAAGTTTAGTTTGCAGGTTTAGATTTTTAGAGCTGGATTCAGATTTGAAGCCAGAGTTCTGTTTTGGTGTTTTCTTCTTCCGCTGAGAGCATTGGACTTCCGCTAAGCATATATGGTACTCTGATATTCTTTGTAATCTCTGATGTAATCAATGAAAATGAAATAAAAGTTCAGTTATTTTTGTTCAAATATGTAAGTACCCATAACTATCCGTCTTTGTGGACGATTTAAGTTGGTTTAATTACCGGCAAGAATCGGGCAAAAAAGCGGGTCGTTACAGCATAAAACCTCATATGGAATTTAAACATGTACCTTTTTGTCGGGCACTAAATTTATAAACTTCATTCTCTTTATTCCATACCTGTTTAACACATGTTCACCTGTTTTCAATTCAATTCAACTCAATCCAATCGTTTCAATTCAGTTTCGCCCATTTATTCTTTAATTAGCTTCTTAGCCTATTTCACTTGTTGTTTGAACATATCATGTTCGAATGTATTTTAGTTTGCTTATAAATCAATTGAATCCCATTTTCATTTCAGGTTTCAAATTCACAAGTCTCATTTACTTATCAAAAGAAATATCTCGATCTAAAATTCGATTAACAAATTATTCTTCGACTTAGTTAATTCTATTCAAAAATAAATAACTGATTTTTGTTTCAAAAATCAATCCATTTACTCCACTCGAGTTCCATTTTATTTTATAACTCAAGTCCAGACTTTTCGAAAGGAAATTCGGATTTTATTTGCTTAAAAATCCTTATATTTATTTATATAAACCATTATGGTTTTTAAACGATTTTGGCACTGCTTTTCTGAAAATTTGATTTTGACATAAATCAAAATCTATCAGACGAAATCCAAATTTTTCTCTTCCATTAGAAAACTATTATTCAACCGGTCCCGACGATTCTTGTTTCAAAGAATTCCGACTTAATTTGAGTTCTATATACTCAATTGAAGTTTGAAATGCCAATTTACGAATTACCGCGCTGCGGCAAGTTCATTTTAATTATATATATATAAAAACGTTTAAACTTCGTTTATAATAAATTCAACTCCATTCTGATATATATTTTAATATATATATATATATATATATATATATATATATATATATCAAACCAATTCCCCAATTCAACATAATATTTTCAATTTTCTAAAATTGTCGATTTTTCCTTACTCGATAATATTTTTATTTATACTTCGATCTTCTATATTAAATTCTAATTCTTTTTTTTTAAATTATAAATCCTTCGGATTTATTTTCTATTCTGTTTAAAAATCCGCATTCTGAAATATATTTCGTCTTTCCCATTTCGGAATGATTTCAACTTTCCACTTTCAAATTCTCTTTTCAATTCTATTTGAATTTTCCATATTCAAATTCCATTTGAATTTTCTACATTCAAATTCTATTTTCAATTCTATTTGAATTTTCTATATTCAAATTCTATATTCAATTCTATTTAAATAAATTCGAATTAATCGAATTCAAAACATAAATCCTTACAGATTTATTCAATTTATATTCTGAACATCAGAATAAATTCCATCGTTTATTTCTTTAAAAAGATTTCCCCATTTCTATTTTTAAATTCACATTTGAATTTAAATATTCAAATTATCAAATGATAATTTTTCCACTTTATTTATAAACATTGTTTATAAATTCAGTTCAATTCTCTGCATTATTAATTTATAAACAACATTTAAATATTCACTATTTGTTATATATATTCAAAACAAGTTAATATATTTATAGCCCAAATGAAATTCGATTTCTATTTTAGATAAATAGTTTTCTCCCTTTAAATTTCAAATATCCTTTTCCCTGATATTTATATATCAACATTTTGGCCCCAATGATATTTAAACAAACAATCCAATTTTCAATCAACACATTACATATATGATAATATGTGAAAACAGACAATTAATAAAATTGTTGAGGAATCCAGTTGGATTCCTCCAACCTATTTTTCCTGCATCCACAGACGTTAGCCAACATAAATAATACCCATCCTGCTTCGAGGCAGGATATCGCGGTATGAAGGTCATCCACTATCATAGCGTGGGGCACATAGGGTAATCATCCGCTAATGATACTGCGGGCATCCGCTAATGGTACTGCGGGAATCCAACCAATCACTGATATATTTATATAATAGCCACAAACACCAATCCTAAATAACTAATTTATATTTCTATAATAGCCACAAAATTATTCAACGCATCCAAACAACCAACAAACAAATATTTTCAACAATATAAAAATAATTCTAAATAAAAACGGAGTGAGATTTACTCACCTGGTTTTATTTGCCGAATATAATCAAAGACGTTTGATCTAATTCCATTTATCTCTAGAAAAATGCAAATCCATTTCCTGCTACGAGTCCAACTCGACTTGCATTAACACTTTGGAACTTGTATAAATATAGTATTTATAATTGTGTGAAATATATGAGCTATATACATTTATTTTATTTTACCCAACATCCGATTTTTAAATGTGAACATTCAACTTTTGAACTAATTTCCTTATGAAAATCTATTACTTTGGAAGTTAGAATTTAAAACAAAACAGAATTCCTTAATTAATTTTAAAGGATTCAATTTTCCAAAATTAATGTTTTTGCCATATAGCATTTAAATTATCTTAGTTCAAGTATTACATTTTAAACCAATAGAGCTTTCCCCATCAATGATTCTAAAAAAAATAACAACAATAACCATTGTTTGGATCTTATCTAAATTTTGAATTTCTATACAGTAATTTTTTTATAGCATTTATAATTAAATAAACTAAACTAATGAATTCACTAATTACCTCATGGAAAAATAAGTCGTGCCAAATCCTTCTTCTACAATTCGCAGAGATCCCGACATAGCAATCTGCCATCGAAGATCAAAACCTCAAAATCGATAACAACCTTAATCACTTGCGAACCCCTCTTCAAATGCCTCAACTTCATTGCGATCTCGACTTGATCCCAATATAGCTACAGGAAGTAGCGATATCTTTTAGCACTAATTCTTACGAATTCACCTACCGTAGTTCCTCACCGCTACGAACATCATCACCTCCTTCCTCGATTATTATTGCTGTTAACCTCATCTCCTCATTTAGTGATCCAAACTCCAACTCCCTACATGTAACAACCCGGAAATTCTGGGCCAGTTTAAAATTTTTATTTCGGCAATTTTAGTGAATTTTGAATATTTAAAATGAATTATTTTAAATAAAAACGACGAGAAAATTTAATTTGAATAGAATTCGACGTATATATTATATACGCCGTCGTTAGAATATAAATATTTATATATAATTATAAATAGAATTGAAAATGGCGCGGTAGTTCGATAATTCGATTTCAAACTTCAATTGAATGTACCGAGTGCAAAACAATCCGGATTTTAGTGAAACCAAAAATATTATGATCTAATTGACGATATCTTTCCAACGAAGTTAACAAACTGAGATTTCATCTTAGAAATGATAAGATACGTCCAGTTGAAAATTCAGAATAGTCGCTATGGAATTTATATATATTTTATATAATATATAGCCCTTAAAAATAGACTTTTTGCAAACGACCTCGGATTTCGACGAAACCACTTTTGTTGGGTCCGTGATGTAAAGTTATTGCTAGGTTTCAAATTTCATAATTTTTCAAATCAATATGTGAGCGTGGCAAAGGAAAACGCGTTTGACCATTTCAGTTGAATTTAATCGACTGGAAATTGGCCATTTTTCCAACGGTCTCAGAATTCGATGAAACTAGTTTTGTTAGGACCGTATCGTCAATGCGAAGCTAGAAAATATTTTTATGGGATTTATAGAGTTCGTATGTGACCCCGGTAATTTGAAATGTACGTTTAAAATTCAATATAGTGATTTAAATGTAGATTCAAAGGAAACTGATTCAAACGATCAAATCAGCTTACGATACATATCCCATTGTGTTCGGAATGAGGGTGAAACGCTATGGACGTCAGGCGGTGGGCCTCGTTTAGAGGTCGAAAATAAAAGTTGCTTTATAAAGTAAAATTTAAAATAATTAAAAAAATAAATAATAAAAAAAAACCCTTTCCCCCTTTTATCTTCTGGACCCCCCCCCTTTCAAAAAAATCAAAGCGTCAGAGAAAAAAAAATCCCTAAATCGAATCGCCGCCTCGTCGACCATCCTCCACCTCCGTTCGCCCACCGCGCCTCAGGCGATCCACCACCTCACCTCCGCCTTCTCCATCTCCTGCCGCTCCCCCTCTTCTCTACCGCTCCTCCCTTCCCCAACTGGCGAAACAGCCCAGACCTCGTCGAATCCCCCACAGAACCGGCGCCACCAACCTCCGCCCCCCCCTTTCAGCTCCGCCGCCAAGCAGAAACCGCACCCCCCCCAGTCGACGAACTGTAAGTAAATTTTATTTATATTTCTGAATTTTATTTTAATTATATTTCTGAATTTTATTTTGTTTAAAACTGATTATTATAAAGAATTAAAAACTGTTTTTTTATAGGTTAGAAAAACTGTTTTTTTTTTTTTTAAAAGAAGAAAGGATCGAATTTTTGAAATATAAAAGATCGAATTTTTTTTTTTAGAAACGAAAAAGAATATATTTTTGAAATGAAAGGAGAACGTATTTTTTTTTTTAAAAAAAAAAAACAAAGAGGTTTGTTTTTTTTAAGTGATAAAAATATAGTCTTTACTATATAGAAGAGGTGAAAATGTGATTTTTGTTTATGCTTCGAAGTAAAAATAGAATTTTTATATATTGAACGTCGAAATAAAAATTAGATTTTTATATATTGAATAGCATAGTAAAAATAGAATTTTTATATATTGAACGTCGGAATAAAAATAGAATTTTTATATATTGAACGTCGAAATAAAAATTCGATTTTTATATATTGAATGGCATAGTAAAAATACAATTTTTATATATTGAACGTCGAAATAAAAATTCGATTTTTATATATTGAATAGCATAGTAAAAATAGAATTTTTATATATTGAACATCGAAGTAAAAATTCGATTTTTATATATTGAATGGCATAGTAAAAATAGAATTTTTATATATTGAACGTCGAAATAAAAATTCGATTTTTATATATTGAATAGCATAGTAAAAATAGAATTTTTATATATTGAACGTCGAAATAAAAATTCGATTTTTATATATTGAATAGCATAGTAAAAATAGAATTTTTATATATTGAACATCGAAGTAAAAATTCGATTTTTATATATTGAATAGCGAAGTAAAAATGTGATTTTTACGTATGTAGTGAAAGCAGCAACGAAGGTGACAAAAAGGCGAAACGACGAAGACTTCTGCAAAAGAAGAGCCGTGGAGCTAGGATAGCTATAAGTGAGAATTTCTCACCTTTCAATTTATTTTCTAGTTATATATATATACTAGGATGCAGACGGTGCTTAGTAGCACCCGACACAATCGTCCACAGACCATGGACTTGTTTGTTTGGCTGTTTGGTTATTGATTGCGATATTGGTTTGAATGTGGTTTGTGGTGTGAAAAATCGAATCGATAAATTGGTTAGGATTAGACGTGCGCCGTTATAAGGCGAAGGAGTAAGGCTAGGTTAGACCCTTACTCCAAATTTTGTGGTTTGCATAACGAATTGATTTGATTGATGTGTGAATGGCGTGGGCCTTCACTAGACCGGGGATAAGGCTAGGCCTCGTCCCGTTTCTAGTATAGTGCCGTTATGCCGCCGAAATTTTCTAAAATATGTTAGTAAAATAAAAATATCATTTTATTTAATAAATGAATTGAATAGAAATTCATAGGTTGGAATAAAATGTTGCATCGTTAAAAATATAATTTTTAACGTGAATATGAATATAGTGAAAGTGAATAAAATAAAATATTCATTTACAAACCGGACGGTTTGTTTATGTACACTTATTTGAATGACATCGATTGGGACGATAAATTTCACACATCGCCCAACTGCACAAATAAAATATGTGTTTGATTGTTTGAAACCCCACACGGGTGTTAGGATGAAATATGAATTTCACTCATCCTGATTGATTAAATATGTCGATCGATTGATTGACAGGCTGTTATAAGCGTTGAATATCTATATTTGATGCTTATACAATGTAGTGCACTTTGGTTGATGGTTGATTATTTTCAATGTTATAATATACATGTGTTGTATGAAAATCCATATAATTAATTTTATATGGTAATTGATTGGGCCTCATTCCAATCGTGAAAATAAAGAATATTTTGATAATAACAACTATTTTTGAATAAAGAAACATTTGAAATAGAATATTTGAAAATAGAGATTTATGAAGCCGTGTTGATTAGTTTGACGCCATTTTGACGTGAACGATATTTATATCGATTTTATTCATTTCGAAATGAATTGAAAACGATTTCGAAATAAAATGAATTGAAAACGATTTCGAATAGAAATGAATTGAAAACGATTTCGAATAGAAATGAATTGAAAACGATTTCGAATAGAAATGAATTGAAAACGATTTCGAATAGAAATGAATTGAAAACGATTTCGAATAGAAATGAATTGAAAACGATTTCGAATAGAAATGAATTGAAAACGATTTCGAATAGAAATGAATTGAAAACGATTTCGAAATGAATTGAATTGAAAACGATTTCGAAATGAAATGAATTGAAAACGAATTCAAATTGAATTGAAAGTGGATTGAAATGAATTCAAATTGAATTGAAATTTGAATTGAATAGAAATGAATTTTAAAACGAATTTATAAAGAAGAATTCAATTTTGATTTGAATTGAAATGGAAGTCGAAAATGTTTTTGAATCGAATTCAAAACTATTTATATAATTCGTTTTTAAATAGTAATCGACGATATATATATTATATATATAATATAATGGTCTGAATAGAACGCGCCGCGCCGCGGCAGTTCGCGAATTTCGACCATTTGTTTCAAACGGACATTGCGGGAGACCCGACCGTCGGATTCTCCTAAAACCGGAACCGTTGGGTTCGTATCGAAAAGAGCTTTCTAACGGATATTAGAAATTAGAAATCTAACGGTTGGATTTGGAATTATGTCCAAATCAAATTTGAAAAAGGTCGCTGTAAGTGCAGTTCGATGGCCATTGGTGGAAATCGACTGTACGGGCCTTGATAAAATTATTAAAAATAGTAATAATTTGTGTAAAATCATAAGAAATGATTTAGAAAGAATTGGGATGAAAAACTCCATATTTGAAAAGATAAAAATAGATTTTTATCGAAATGAACTAGTTTTGAACTAGAAATATAATTCTATTTATTTTTAAATAAATAAATTGAATTTGAAAAGGGTTTTGAAAATAACCAGAATATCCAATGATTGCATTGGAGCGGATTTGAATCGAAATTGTCTTCGGAATATTTCGATGTTGGAATTCGTGATTATACAGGTGTTGTTATGGAAATTTGAAAGATATATATTTATATCGTTATTTCCAATACGACGTTTGTTAGTCGTAGAATTTGATATTGAATATAAGCCGATATATTTTCTATTCAGAGCCTTGTATTGAATATCAAATGTGATTTGGGTTTGTCGTGAATGGTGTCTTCACTAACACTGTTCTTGAACCCAGTTGAGAAAAGATTAAATCTTTTTATTCAGATTTAATGAAGTGTACCAATTAAATGACATTTAATTGGAATAGAATTGATATTGATTTTTGGGTTTATCGTGAACAGTGTTTTAAATAACACTTGTTCTTTAACCCGATAATTGATGAATGTGATTTGGGTTTGTCGTGAATGGTGTCTTCATTAACACTGTTCTTGAACCCAGTTGAGAAAAGATTAAATCTTTTTATTTAGATTTAATGAAGTGTACCAATTAAATAATATTTAATTGGAATTGAATTGATATTGATTTTTGGGTTTATCGTGGACAGTGTTTTAAATAACACTCGTTCTTTAACCCGATGATTAATGAATGTGATTTTGGGTTTATCGTGAACCGTGTTTTTAAATGACACTGATTCTTTAACCCAGTCAAAGATTAAAACTAAGTGGAGTTTTAATGAATCTTTAATTAGATTGAAATAATCGAAATGGAGTATCACCAGTTTTGCTCCAGGCGATAGTTAAATCTTTAATTAGATTTGAACGTGAAATGGTAATTGAATTTACCAATAACACTGTGGTGTTAGATATGAAGTATTACCAGTTTTACTTCATGGGATGAATAGGTTGGGATTGGGAAATTAAAACAAATGATTACTTCGGTAAGGTTCGCTAATCCCGACTAGTTTGAATTGATATTCAAAAAATGGATTAAAGAATAAATTCAAGGAATTTATCTTTGATAAAATTAATGGGAATCTTTCCCTATGAATGTGAAATTTAGAAACTAACTGTCGGTTGGCCAAGCAGAATGGTTTTCTGGATATTGATCTGATGTTGGTTTCGGCCTTCGGGGTTAATATTTGGGGAATTATTCTCTTGATTAATTTACGGTTAGTGACTAATGAATTGGAATGAGGCGTATGTTGTGTTTGTGTAACACTTTTACAATATATACGCGAGTTATTCGGAAAGACCGGGTTTATCCCATTCTGAATAACTGATACGACGATAAGTCGAAGATGAAGACGATGGTGGAAGACCGGAGGTCTTCACGTCGTTTGGGTGATAACTGATGATCTTGATTGGGCTGTACACCCAAGAAGATGGAAACAGTTAGTGATCGTCCAGACGTACTTGGAGATCGATGGATATGCGGGGTACTAGGTGCCTCCGGTTTCGTTCAGACCCAGAACGGACTTGTAAATGGACTGTGTGTCTGACATCGGATTTCATTCTGTGTGACTGATATCGGTTGCATAGGATGGCTTGCCTGTGTGGCATGCTAAGATGCAAATGATCAAGGCTTCTGTTGAAAAGCAAAGCCTTGTGGTTGATGATCAAAGCACGGCCTTTGTGGCGTAGCTTTGTGTAACGTTTGCTTCGCGAGTTTCACGCCCGGTATGAACCAAAAACGGGAGGGGACATCAGGGAGGACTTGCGTTTCTTTCTAGCTAGAAGTGGCGTCAGTGGTTTTACACGCCCTGACGAGTTTGACTTATGTGGTTGTTGCTGTTGCGAGGCGCCTCGGTTATATCGGTTTCGGCCGATGCATTCTGGTCGGCTGACGGACCAGACTTACACCCCATAGGGTGGGGAAACGTAGTGTTCAGGCATAATAATCCACTCCGTGTGGACCGGCCCTGACGATCTAAAGGGTTGATGCGTTCTGATCCTGTGGCTCGGGCTAGAGAGTCACGAATCGGTTGAGGACTATCTTTTGCCTCGGTTCATAGATGGAAATCCAGTTTCCAAATACGTGACATTTGCGGTTTTAGTTGTAATCCTATATATGGCGACATAGTGGGATGGGGCGCTTATGCCGCCTATGATTGATACTTATGATTTGAAGTTGTTTTATACACTATGCACTTATTATAGTATCAAATGATTTGTTTTAAACGTATCAAGCATTCTTTGGCTGTTATAAGGGAAAACCCTATTCCCCGGCTTGCGTTGCATTGTGTGATAGGACCTGGGTCTTATAACAGCTTCATTTTTCTTTATTTAGCATTGCGCTGTTGTTTTATGCACTGGTATTCTTGGGAGGAAACCCGTTCCGTGTTATACGGCGTGGTCCCTTGATTTACCGAACATTTAAAATAAAGATAACTGTTTTAGTTCTCACACCAGTCACATGACTGACCTGGAGTTTATTGTTTTAACCTAAACTCTGGGTGCCCCAATTTTTGACACGGGCAGCTAGTAGTTTCGGTTTTGCAGATTTATATTCACAGGATCCTGGTTTACAGCTGGAACGATATCCGGAAAGCTTTGTATCCGTATATCTCCTTCTAGTTGTGTATTGTATTATTTTCCGCTGCTATGTATTTAAATGTAATTTAAATCTCTGATATTTCTGTGTAATATTCATTTATACTCTGTATATTCTTGTAATCTGATGCACTGTTGTTATATATAGTGAAATGTTCTTCTGTATGAGTTCTGTTTTGTCCTGTTCTCAAACGATAAGGCGTTTTCGAACGGTCTGGGTCGGTTTAGCGACTGGTTCGGACCGAGCGAAATTCCTTGCCGTCACAGTTGGTATCAGAGCTTTGGTTTACAAAGCTCAGAGAACAAGACACATTAGGACCATACGAAAGAATTCATCAGATATTGGATTAGCAATATCCAATGGAATGACTCGTTAGAGATAGGATCAGTAGTATCCTAGAACGAGTGTGAAGAGTATATTTTTGAAAATGAAAACAAATTTTGTTTTGAAAATTTAAATCAATTATTCGTATCTGATTATCTATTTATATTGAGTTGGACAGTCCAGTATATAAAGATTTTGCGTATACGTCTGATCCGCGTGTATTCGAAGTTTTAATATATTGGATAGATATAGAATCATACTCTAGTGGCCCGAAGATGATTCTGATGGTTGAGTACTCATCGTCAGAATTTATATTCGTGTGACGAAGGTGTGATATCTATATATTTCCATTAGACTGGTGTGAGAACCAAAACTAATATAGTTAGAACACATTGTTGTGAATTGGCATCAAAAACATGATTTTTGTATATGTATCAAAATTATGAATTTGAAACGTTAATCCACTAATTGATTGATGTTTGTGTTGTTTGTTTAATTGTTTGATAATTTTGAACCATTATGCCTAACTGAATCAAATATTGACTTGTATTGAAATTTGGTCGCATTTGCTTGCATATGCATATATATCTTTGAACAGGTCATAGCAAGGAGGCTAGAGCAGAGAATAAAATTTGTTTGCCCGACAAATAGGTACATGTTTACTACATAATTTCCTGTTTTGTTTGGGTGATGATGATTTTGTGAGCCTATTGGCTAGCCGCTTGGCTTTTTCTTTTTCTTTTTGAGATCTGAAGGACCGGGGAAGCTATTTGAAATTCCCCGATGCTCCCGGTGCAGGGGAGGTTATGGCGAAATTTTTCAAAAATTTAGGGTGTTAGCCAAATTTTTGAGATTTTAGAAAATTCTCAGAAACTGAAAAGTTGGAGAATGGAAGCCAGATCGAGCGTAGAGCTGAATAATCAAACCACTTTCGACTTTGTTCCTTTTCGGGGACGAAAAGTTTTAAGTGGGGGAGATTGTAACAACCCGGAAATTCTGGGCCAGTTTAAAATTTTTATTTCGGCAATTTTAGTGAATTTTGAATATTTAAAATGAATTATTTTAAATAAAAACGACGAGAAAATTTAATTTGAATAGAATTCGACGTATATATTATATACGCCGTCGTTAGAATATAAATATTTATATATAATTATAAATAGAATTGAAAATGGCGCGGTAGTTCGATAATTCGATTTCAAACTTCAATTGAATGTACCGAGTGCAAAACAATCCGGATTTTAGTGAAACCAAAAATATTATGATCTAATTGACGATATCTTTCCAACGAAGTTAACAAACTGAGATTTCATCTTAGAAATGATAAGATACGTCCAGTTGAAAATTCAGAATAGTCGCTATGGAATTTATATATATTTTATATAATATATAGCCCTTAAAAATAGACTTTTTGCAAACGACCTCGGATTTCGACGAAACCACTTTTGTTGGGTCCGTGATGTAAAGTTATTGCTAGGTTTCAAATTTCATAATTTTTCAAATCAATATGTGAGCGTGGCAAAGGAAAACGCGTTTGACCATTTCAGTTGAATTTAATCGACTGGAAATTGGCCATTTTTCCAACGGTCTCAGAATTCGATGAAACTAGTTTTGTTAGGACCGTATCGTCAATGCGAAGCTAGAAAATATTTTTATGGGATTTATAGAGTTCGTATGTGACCCCGGTAATTTGAAATGTACGTTTAAAATTCAATATAGTGATTTAAATGTAGATTCAAAGGAAACTGATTCAAACGATCAAATCAGCTTACGATACATATCCCATTGTGTTCGGAATGAGGGTGAAACGCTATGGACGTCAGGCGGTGGGCCTCGTTTAGAGGTCGAAAATAAAAGTTGCTTTATAAAGTAAAATTTAAAATAATTAAAAAAATAAATAATAAAAAAAAAACCCTTTCCCCCTTTTATCTTCTGGACCCCCCCCCTTTCAAAAAAATCAAAGCGTCAGAGAAAAAAAAATCCCTAAATCGAATCGCCGCCTCGTCGACCATCCTCCACCTCCGTTCGCCCACCGCGCCTCAGGCGATCCACCACCTCACCTCCGCCTTCTCCATCTCCTGCCGCTCCCCCTCTTCTCTACCGCTCCTCCCTTCCCCAACTGGCGAAACAGCCCAGACCTCGTCGAATCCCCCACAGAACCGGCGCCACCAACCTCCGCCCCCCCCTTTCAGCTCCGCCGCCAAGCAGAAACCGCACCCCCCCCAGTCGACGAACTGTAAGTAAATTTTATTTATATTTCTGAATTTTATTTTAATTATATTTCTGAATTTTATTTTGTTTAAAACTGATTATTATAAAGAATTAAAAACTGTTTTTTTATAGGTTAGAAAAACTGTTTTTTTTTTTTTTTTTTTTTTTAAAAGAAGAAAGGATCGAATTTTTGAAATATAAAAGATCGATTTTTTTTTTTTTAGAAACGAAAAAGAATATATTTTTGAAATGAAAGGAGAACGTATTTTTTTTTTTTTAAAAAAAAAAACAAAGAGGTTTGTTTTTTTTAAGTGATAAAAATATAGTCTTTACTATATAGAAGAGGTGAAAATGTGATTTTTGTTTATGCTTCGAAGTAAAAATAGAATTTTTATATATTGAACGTCGAAATAAAAATTAGATTTTTATATATTGAATAGCATAGTAAAAATAGAATTTTTATATATTGAACGTCGGAATAAAAATAGAATTTTTATATATTGAACGTCGAAATAAAAATTCGATTTTTATATATTGAATGGCATAGTAAAAATACAATTTTTATATATTGAACGTCGAAATAAAAATTCGATTTTTATATATTGAATAGCATAGTAAAAATAGAATTTTTATATATTGAACATCGAAGTAAAAATTCGATTTTTATATATTGAATGGCATAGTAAAAATAGAATTTTTATATATTGAACGTCGAAATAAAAATTCGATTTTTATATATTGAATAGCATAGTAAAAATAGAATTTTTATATATTGAACGTCGAAATAAAAATTCGATTTTTATATATTGAATAGCATAGTAAAAATAGAATTTTTATATATTGAACATCGAAGTAAAAATTCGATTTTTATATATTGAATAGCGAAGTAAAAATGTGATTTTTACGTATGTAGTGAAAGCAGCAACGAAGGTGACAAAAAGGCGAAACGACGAAGACTTCTGCAAAAGAAGAGCCGTGGAGCTAGGATAGCTATAAGTGAGAATTTCTCACCTTTCAATTTATTTTCTAATTATATATATATACTAGGATGCAGACGGTGCTTAGTAGCACCCGACACAATCGTCCACAGACCATGGACTTGTTTGTTTGGCTGTTTGGTTATTGATTGCGATATTGGTTTGAATGTGGTTTGTGGTGTGAAAAATCGAATCGATAAATTGGTTAGGATTAGACGTGCGCCGTTATAAGGCGAAGGAGTAAGGCTAGGTTAGACCCTTACTCCAAATTTTGTGGTTTGCATAACGAATTGATTTGATTGATGTGTGAATGGCGTGGGCCTTCACTAGACCGGGGATAAGGCTAGGCCTCGTCCCGTTTCTAGTATAGTGCCGTTATGCCGCCGAAATTTTCTAAAATATGTTAGAAAAATAAAAATATCATTTTATTTAATAAATGAATTGAATAGAAATTCATAGGTTGGAATAAAATGTTGCATCGTTAAAAATATAATTTTTAACGTGAATATGAATATAGTGAAAGTGAATAAAATAAAATATTCATTTACAAACCGGACGGTTTGTTTATGTACACTTATTTGAATGACATCGATTGGGACGATAAATTTCACACATCGCCCAACTGCACAAATAAAATATGTGTTTGATTGTTTGAAACCCCACACGGGTGTTAGGATGAAATATGAATTTCACTCATCCTGATTGATTAAATATGTCGATCGATTGATTGACAGGCTGTTATAAGCGTTGAATATCTATATTTGATGCTTATACAATGTAGTGCACTTTGGTTGATGGTTGATTATTTTCAATGTTATAATATACATGTGTTGTATGAAAATCCATATAATTAATTTTATATGGTAATTGATTGGGCCTCATTCCAATCGTGAAAATAAAGAATATTTTGATAATAACAACTATTTTTGAATAAAGAAACATTTGAAATAGAATATTTGAAAATAGAGATTTATGAAGCCGTGTTGATTAGTTTGACGCCATTTTGACGTGAACGATATTTATATCGATTTTATTCATTTCGAAATGAATTGAAAACGATTTCGAAATAAAATGAATTGAAAACGATTTCGAATAGAAATGAATTGAAAACGATTTCGAATAGAAATGAATTGAAAACGATTTCGAATAGAAATGAATTGAAAACGATTTCGAATAGAAATGAATTGAAAACGATTTCGAATAGAAATGAATTGAAAACGATTTCGAATAGAAATGAATTGAAAACGATTTCGAATAGAAATGAATTGAAAACGATTTCGAATAGAAATGAATTGAAAACGATTTCGAAATGAATTGAATTGAAAACGATTTCGAAATGAAATGAATTGAAAACGAATTCAAATTGAATTGAAAGTGGATTGAAATGAATTCAAATTGAATTGAAATTTGAATTGAATAGAAATGAATTTTAAAACGAATTTATAAAGAAGAATTCAATTTTGATTTGAATTGAAATGGAAGTCGAAAATGTTTTTGAACCGAATTCAAAACTATTTATATAATTCGTTTTTAAATAGTAATCGACGATATATATATTATATATATAATATAATGGCCTGAATAGAATGCGCCGCGCCGCGGCAGTTCGCGAATTTCGACCATTTGTTTCAAACGGACATTGCGGGAGACCCGACCGTCGGATTCTCCTAAAACCGGAACCGTTGGGTTCGTATCGAAAAGAGCTTTCTAACGGATATTAGAAATTAGAAATCTAACGGTTGGATTTGGAATTATGTCCAAATCAAATTTGAAAAAGGTCGCTGTAAGTGCAGTTCGATGGCCATTGGTGGAAATCGACTGTACGGGCCTTGATAAAATTATTAAAAATAGTAATAATTTGTGTAAAATCATAAGAAATGATTTAGAAAGAATTGGGATGAAAAACTCCATATTTGAAAAGATAAAAATAGATTTTTATCGAAATGAACTAGTTTTGAACTAGAAATATAATTCTATTTATTTTTAAATAAATAAATTGAATTTGAAAAGGGTTTTGAAAATAACCAGAATATCCAATGATTGCATTGGAGCGGATTTGAATCGAAATTGTCTTCGGAATATTTCGATGTTGGAATTCGTGATTATACAGGTGTTGTTATGGAAATTTGAAAGATATATATTTATATCGTTATTTCCAATACGACGTTTGTTAGTCGTAGAATTTGATATTGAATATAAGCCGATATATTTTCTATTCAGAGCCTTGTATTGAATATCAAATGTGATTTGGGTTTGTCGTGAATGGTGTCTTCACTAACACTGTTCTTGAACCCAGTTGAGAAAAGATTAAATCTTTTTATTCAGATTTAATGAAGTGTACCAATTAAATGACATTTAATTGGAATAGAATTGATATTGATTTTTGGGTTTATCGTGAACAGTGTTTTAAATAACACTTGTTCTTTAACCCGATAATTGATGAATGTGATTTGGGTTTGTCGTGAATGGTGTCTTCATTAACACTGTTCTTGAACCCAGTTGAGAAAAGATTAAATCTTTTTATTTAGATTTAATGAAGTGTACCAATTAAATAATATTTAATTGGAATTGAATTGATATTGATTTTTGGGTTTATCGTGGACAGTGTTTTAAATAACACTCGTTCTTTAACCCGATGATTAATGAATGTGATTTTGGGTTTATCGTGAACCGTGTTTTTAAATGACACTGATTCTTTAACCCAGTCAAAGATTAAAACTAAGTGGAGTTTTAATGAATCTTTAATTAGATTGAAATAATCGAAATGGAGTATCACCAGTTTTGCTCCAGGCGATAGTTAAATCTTTAATTAGATTTGAACGTGAAATGGTAATTGAATTTACCAATAACACTGTGGTGTTAGATATGAAGTATTACCAGTTTTACTTCATGGGATGAATAGGTTGGGATTGGGAAATTAAAACAAATGATTACTTCGGTAAGGTTCGCTAATCCCGACTAGTTTGAATTGATATTCAAAAAATGGATTAAAGAATAAATTCAAGGAATTTATCTTTGATAAAATTAATGGGAATCTTTCCCTATGAATGTGAAATTTAGAAACTAACTGTCGGTTGGCCAAGCAGAATGGTTTTCTGGATATTGATCTGATGTTGGTTTCGGCCTTCGGGGTTAATATTTGGGGAATTATTCTCTTGATTAATTTACGGTTAGTGACTAATGAATTGGAATGAGGCGTATGTTGTGTTTGTGTAACACTTTTACAATATATACGCGAGTTATTCGGAAAGACCGGGTTTATCCCATTTTGAATAACTGATACGACGATAAGTCGAAGATGAAGACGATGGTGGAAGACCGGAGGTCTTCACGTCGTTTGGGTGATAACTGATGATCTTGATTGGGCTGTACACCCAAGAAGATGGAAACAGTTAGTGATCGTCCAGACGTACTTGGAGATCGATGGATATGCGGGGTACTAGGTGCCTCCGGTTTCGTTCAGACCCAGAACGGACTTGTAAATGGACTGTGTGTCTGACATCGGATTTCATTCTGTGTGACTGATATCGGTTGCATAGGATGGCTTGCCTGTGTGGCATGCTAAGATGCAAATGATCAAGGCTTCTGTTGAAAAGCAAAGCCTTGTGGTTGATGATCAAAGCACGGCCTTTGTGGCGTAGCTTTGTGTAACGTTTGCTTCGCGAGTTTCACGCCCGGTATGAACCAAAAACGGGAGGGGACATCAGGGAGGACTTGCGTTTCTTTCTAGCTAGAAGTGGCGTCAGTGGTTTTACACGCCCTGACGAGTTTGACTTATGTGGTTGTTGCTGTTGCGAGGCGCCTCGGTTATATCGGTTTCGGCCGATGCATTCTGGTCGGCTGACGGACCAGACTTACACCCCATAGGGTGGGGAAACGTAGTGTTCAGGCATAATAATCCACTCCGTGTGGACCGGCCCTGACGATCTAAAGGGTTGATGCGTTCTGATCCTGTGGCTCGGGCTAGAGAGTCACGAATCGGTTGAGGACTATCTTTTGCCTCGGTTCATAGATGGAAATCCAGTTTCCAAATACGTGACATTTGCGGTTTTAGTTGTAATCCTATATATGGCGACATAGTGGGATGGGGCGCTTATGCCGCCTATGATTGATACTTATGATTTGAAGTTGTTTTATACACTATGCACTTATTATAGTATCAAATGATTTGTTTTAAACGTATCAAGCATTCTTTGGCTGTTATAAGGGAAAACCCTATTCCCCGGCTTGCGTTGCATTGTGTGATAGGACCTGGGTCTTATAACAGCTTCATTTTTCTTTATTTAGCATTGCGCTGTTGTTTTATGCACTGGTATTCTTGGGAGGAAACCCGTTCCGTGTTATACGGCGTGGTCCCTTGATTTACCGAACATTTAAAATAAAGATAACTGTTTTAGTTCTCACACCAGTCACATGACTGACCTGGAGTTTATTGTTTTAACCTAAACTCTGGGTGCCCCTATTTTTGACACGGGCAGCTAGTAGTTTCGGTTTTGCAGATTTATATTCACAGGATCCTGGTTTACAGCTGGAACGATATCCGGAAAGCTTTGTATCCGTATATCTCCTTCTAGTTGTGTATTGTATTATTTTCCGCTGCTATGTATTTAAATGTAATTTAAATCTCTGATATTTCTGTGTAATATTCATTTATACTCTGTATATTCTTGTAATCTGATGCACTGTTGTTATATATAGTGAAATGTTCTTCTGTATGAGTTCTGTTTTGTCCTGTTCTCAAACGATAAGGCGTTTTCGAACGGTCTGGGTCGGTTTAGCGACTGGTTCGGACCGAGCGAAATTCCTTGCCGTCACACTACAGTGCTGTCGCGACAACTTCCTCCAGATCGACGGTGACAAAGTCGAATCCCCAAATCGCAATTGAATTGAAATCACTCCTCCTCAACCTCGCTCCTCATCATTCTCGAACCCTAAATCGCACGCATCTCCAACTGTCGATCTTGGTCTACGCGACTTCTCCCACTCGCGATCTCTCTCTCCCTTTTTTTTCACTGATTGATTTCGGTTTTCGATTCATTTGGAAATGGGAGGAGTCATTTAAAATTTGGGCTTACGGTTCTCTGAAACGAAATAAAAGGTAAAGAGGGGACGGGGTATCGCAATATAGAATTTAAGGCAAGAAGCCTATTTTGATTTTTGACTGAAAGGATAGAGGAGGGAATCAGCCATTTTATTTCTGAATGAATTGAAATGTTAATCTGGTTTTAGAATGGAAGAAGACGATATAAATAGATGAAGAAACTTAACCATAAAGGAATTTAGTCAGCGTAGTACATTCTTAGGTGATAGGCTTAAGTATATGTAATAGTGTAGGTTATTAATGTGATTTGATATTACAGAGATTTTTATTCTTTTAAAACGGATTCTGATTTGATTTCGTATTTAATACGATTCGATATAAAGCGATTTTTTATTCTTTTTAAATGGATATCGATTTGATTTCAAACCTATCCATAATCAAATATCTCGGGGTCCATTAATTTAAATCACGACCCGCTATTCTAGTGTACCGACCGACATTTCAATATAATAACCCTATTCCGAACTCAACAGTAAACATTCTGAAATTTAATCTCACCATATATACCATTATTAAATTAATATAATATATTTTAAATTAGAAAACCACAGATTCTTTGATAATAAATTATTATTTATTATCGTATATATCAAATAAAATTTCTACTTATCATCTGAATCATTTTGATTCAGTTTTTAACTTCGATTTCAATTATATTTCGAATTACAATAATTTGATATATTCTAAATTAAACTATATCCGATTATTAAATCGATAACTCAATATAAAAAAAATTAATTTATATTATCAACTATATATATTAAAACCATATTAAGTATTTAAAATAAATCGACCAAAAATCCAGGTCATTACATTCTTCCCCCCTTAAAAGAATTTCGTCCCCGAAATTACTAAGGTAGGAAAAATGCTACAAGCCCATTAAATTTTCAAAAACTTATTTATGTTGAAACTCAACATTTCATATTTCAACAATTTTAGTTCTACCAAAACTTTTTGGTTTCCATTCATATTGCCCATCATTTATACTCACATTCATTTATTCTGAATGATTTATCATCACTTCGTATTCCATTCATATGTGTTCAAATTCATTTAAATTGATTCTAAATCAATTTATCTATTTCAATTTATTTAACTTGATTAAATTAAATTAAAATTTCGAAATTCAAATTCCCGGGTTTTCATTTCAAATCCTTTGAAATAACATAAATATATATATATTTATAATCTTTCAAATTCAAACATTTGAATTTTCCAACTAAACTTGTTTTCTTTCAAACAAATTTCCATCAAAAACTTTTCTAAGGTAGCAATCCATCACTTAGAAACTCGAAAATGAACACTGATGATGTCGCGACCATCATCAGAATTATTTCCTAGCCACTGAAGTGAGTTCAGTGCTTTATCACTTTTCAAAGATCCATTTTAAAAATGGTTTTCCATTCCAAAAATCCTTTTCAAAGCTATATCATTTTAATATACTTCGAAAAATATTTTTATAAACACCCAGGATTTAAATTTCAAATTCTGATTTAAATCCAATTCCTGTTCATCTCATTTGTATATTTCATTCATATACAAGTTTTACTTGGTTAAACATAACAATTATAATTCTATAATCTCATCGGATTATAATAACAACCAATACATCCATATATTATAATAATTTTAGAAAATTATTCCTTTTCTATCAAAATAGAATTTTGGGTAAAATTATTTCATTTACCATCTTAAAACAATATTGTGTCAAATTTCTCTGTTCAAGTGTTTAGAAATTCCTATCGACTTCGTGGCGTCCCACGATTCGATCAGAATTTATAACCCACTCAACGGACGAGCCAACACAATATAAAACAATTTTTATATCAATTAACAAATACGCTCTCTCGTATATACACACTCAACTCATTCTAGGGTACTACTAACCCTATCTCTAATGAGCACAACCCCACCAAAGCCTAGGTACTCGCTCAACCTAAGTTCTGATACCAACTGTAACAGCCCGCAAATCTGTACTATCTGAGTTGACTAATAACACCACACGTCCAACCCAAATTGCACAGAAATACGAATCATTATTAGAAAGAAGTTAGAGGATGAGAAATAGAAAGAAAGAAATGTTAGAATAGAAGAAAACAGAGAAGACACAGCTAACAGCGGAACGAATAAAATATATTATATAGCATAACTTTTGAAACACAAATCAGTAACTGTATATACATACCATTATCAAAGCACCACAGTTATTCCTGGAACAGTTATAAACACCTGTTTCCAGTTACAACACAGTACACAGCGGAAATATGATAGTCTATAGCTAACTGGTGAAGCCTTCTGCTTCAAGCTCTTCCAAATGAATATGTAAAATCCCGACTACTTGACTACCCGTACAAATATGGACACCCAAGAGTTTAGGGAAAACAAACAAAATAAACTCTGGGTCAATCATGGGACTGGTGTGAGTAAACTCCAACCATTTGTTTAACTTTCAAAATCCTTCCGAAAGAAAGGATAATAGTAAGACCAGCCCACACATAAACATGGATGGTTTTTACCTTACTATAACCCAAAGCACTTTGATACGAAAATCTAGTGATATTACAATAGTGTCTAAATCAAATAAATAACAATCTAGCGGAACGCTTGCATCTCACGCTCCATATATATAATATAAAATCAAAAACCGCTGGGCGCTTATTGGAGATTGGATTCCGACTATGACAAGGTATGGAACCAGCTTCCAATCAGTGTACTCTAGAGAGGATAAACTGGGTTTCAACAAGAACATCTTGTAACCTGGCCCACACATGACCGACCACTCATTTCGCTTGAGTGTATCAAATGTATATCACCAACGGTTGGGATCAGCAACCGTTTCCTGAAAAGGGACTGCATCGATAGATTAAAGAAGTAAAAGAAATTTCTCTAGATAGGTGATTATACACCCTAATGGGAGCGACCTACATATCCATGCTGCCTGCCTGATTTTTGTCATTTCCCGGTTGTTGAGGCCTGAGGCTACGATTACTTATCATTCACCGATAGCACAATCACTTTGAATGCCACATTGTCAAATCTGTTAATCACTAATTGATTTGCACAAATATATTCTGCTTATTATGCTAAGGGAATAAATCCATTTCCACCATATATATTTATACAGACCAACATATTTGATCATTGGAGATACTTTATCAGACAATCATCCATATACGTTCGTTCTGGGACTGAACGAAACCGAAGGCACAATTTCCATTAATAGAAAAAGTCCTTGCACTTTACTCCATCTTTGATTATCTTCATATAATCAGATTCGCAACGTTACTGCCAATATGGAGTGCTTCTCGGATAATAATCCAACCGGTCTCTCCATATTGACAAGGATATTGGCAAACGCTTCGATAGTCGGTTATTTAACTATCGAAGAAAAACAAACAAACATTCATTCAAAGCATCAAACAAATCACTGGGCCTTTTAACTAATATTTCATTAATTAAAATACTTCTCCATTTCCTTATCAATATTCGTTAACACGATATTTTCGATAATCGTCTTGGTCTATTACGCTATTTGGAAAAAACATTTCCATATATCATCTTCTTTTATTTTCTATACTTAGAAAATATATTCTATTTGCAATTGAATAAAATTTCAATAACTTATCTCTTTCCCGACTCGGTTATTTGTAGGCTTTTCAACCATTCCTCAACCCCCAAGGCACAGGGCTAACCTCCCCCCGTGGCTTACACTGGTACCCCACCAACTCATTTTACGGCCAGCCTTTCGACTTCACAACCAACCCTCCCTTACTTTCGAGGGACATGTAGAGGTAAGAGTCTCCCGTCTTCCGCCTAACGCGAAGCGAGAACCCTCTATTATGCGTACCCAGCTCACACAGCCAACAACGAGTTGGGGTATAATTACCTCTCAGACCTTGACTGAAAATATTATTAACTTCAAAAGGGACAAGACCACTTACCTCGAATAATCAACATCATAAAAACCAATTATTCATTTTTAAACCCATATACGTTTTTCTTTCTAATTTTACTAGATCTAATTATAGATTTTCTTTTTGTTTATAATATTCTAATTTTAAGTTTGTTTCCTTATCGAATTATATATATATATATATATATATATATATTTCGATACATTGATTTCTAGTTATCAAATTTCCTTAAAAATATTCTAACTCCTAAAATTTTCGGAAAAATTCGCCATAACCTCCTTTGTACTGGCGAATAGTTCAAACCTCAACTCACCTCTCTAGGCCCTTTCCACTCAAAAAGAAAATCAAAAAGCCAAGTGGCTTTCCGATTCAGCGCATAAAACCTCATATGGAATTTAAACGTGTACCTTTTTATTGGGCACTAAATTTATAAACTTCATTCTCTTCATTCCATAACTGTTTAACACATGTTCACCTGTTTTCAATTCAATTCAACTCAATCCAATCATTTGAATTCAGTTTCGCCCATTTATTCTTTAATTAGCTTCTTAGCCTATTTCACTTGTTATTTGAACGTATCATGTTCGTATGTATTTTAGTTTGCTTATAAATCAATTGAATCCCATTTTCATTTCAGGTTTCATATTCGATTTTGAATATGAAATTTACAAGTCTCATTTACTTATCAAAAGAAATATCTCGATCTAAAATTCGATTAACAAATTATTCTTCCACTTAGTTAATTCTATTCAAAAATAAATAACTGATTTTTGTTTCAAAAATCAATCCATTTACTCCACTTGAGTTCCATTTTATTTTATAACTCAAGTCTAGATTTTTTAAAAGGAAATTCGGATTTTATTTGCTTAAAAATCCTTATATTTATTTATATAAACCATTATGGTTTTTAAACGATTTTGGCGCTGCTTTTCTGAAAATTTGATTTTGACATAACTCAAAATCTATCAGACGAAATCCAAATTTTTCTCTTCCATTAGAAAACTATTATTCAACCGGTCCCGACGATTCTTGTTTCAAAGAATTCTGACTTAATTTGAGTTCTATATACTCAATTGAAGTTTGAAACGCCAATTTACGAAATACCGCGCTGCGGCAAGTTCGTTTTAATTATATATATAAAAAAACGTTTAAACTTCGTTTATAATAAATTCAACTCCATTCTGATATATATTTTAATATATATATGTATATATATATATCAAAACAATTCCCTAATTCAACATAATATTTTCGATTTTCTAAAATTGTTGATTTTTCCTTACTCGGTAATATTTTTATTTATACTTCGATCTACTATATTAAATTCCACTTCTTTTTTTTTCAAATTATAAATCCTTTGGATTTATTTTCTATTCTGTTTAAAAATCCGCATTCTGAAATATATTTCGTCGTTCCCACTTCGAAATGATTTCAACTTTCTACTTTCAAATTCTCTTTTCAATTCTATTTGAATTTTCCATATTCAAATTCCATTTGAATTTTCTACATTCAAATTCTATTTTCAATTCTATTTGAATTTTCTATATTCAAATTCTATTTGAATTTTCTATATTCAAATTCTATATTCAATTCTATTTAAATAAATTCGAATTAATCGAATTCAAAACATTAATCCTTACAGATTTATTCAATTTATATTCTGAACATCTGAATAAATTCCATCGTTTATTTCTTTAAAATGATATCCCTATTTCTATTTTTAAATTCACATTTGAATTTAAATATTCAAATTGTGAAATGATAATTTTTCCACTTTATTTATAAACACTGTTTATAAATTCATTTCAATTATCTGCATTATTAATTTATAAACAACATTTAAAAATTCACTATTTGTTATATATATTCGAAACAAGTTAATATATTTATAGCCCAATTGAAATTCGATTTCTATTGTAGAAAAATAGTTTTCTCCCTTTAAATTTCAAATATCCTTTTCCCTGATATTTATATATCAACATTTTGGCCCCAGTGATATTTAAACAATCAAACAATCCAAATTTCAAACAACACATTATATATATTATAATATGTGAAAACAGACAATTAATAAAATTGTTGAGGAATCCAGTTGGATTCCTCCAATCTATTTTTCCTGCATCCACAGACGTTAGCCAACATAAATAATACCCATCTTGCTTCGAGGCAAGATATCACGGTATGAAGGTCATCCACTATCATGGCGTGGGGCGCATAGGGTAATCATCCGCTAATGATACTGCGGGCATCCGCTAATGGTACTGCTAGAATCCAGCCAATCACGAATATATTTATATAATAGCCACAAACACCAATCCTAAATAACTAATATATATTTCTATAATAGCCACAAAATTATTCAGAGCATCCAAACAACCAACAGACAAATATTTTCAACAATATAAAAATAATTCTAAATAAAAACGGAGTGAGATTTACTCACCTTGTTTTATTTGCTGAATATAATCAGAGACATTTGATCTAATACCATTTATCTCTAGAAAAGTGCAAATCCATTTCCTGCTACGAGTCCGACTCGACTTGCATTAACACTTTGGACCTTGTATAAATATAATATTTATAATTACGCGAATTATATGAGCTATATACATTTATTTTATTTTACCCAACATCCGATTTTTAAATGTGAACATTCAACTTTTGAACTAACTTCCTTATGAAAATCTATTACTTTGGAAGTTAGAATTTAAAATAAAACAGAAATCCTTGATTAATTTTGAAGGATTCAATTTTCCAAAATTAATGTTTTTGCCATATAGCATTTAAATTATCTTAGTTCAAGTATTACATTTTAAACCAATAGAGCTTTCCCCATCATTGATTCTAAAAAAAAAACAATAACCATTGTTTGGATCTTATCTAACTTTTGAATTTCTGTATAGTAATTTTTTTATAGCATTTATAATTAAATAAAATAAACTAATGAATTCACTAATTACCTCATGGAAAAATAAGTCATGCCAAATCCTTCTTCTACAATTCGCAGAGATCCCGACATAGCAATCCGCCATCGAAGATCAAAACCTCAAAATCGATAACAACCTTAATCACTTGCGAACCCCTCTTCAAATGCCTCAACTCCATTGCGATCTCGACTTGATCCCAATATAGCTACAGGAAGTAGCGATATCTTTCAGCACTAATTCTTACGAAGTCGACCTACCATAGTTCCTCACCGCTACGAACATCGTCACCTCCTTCCTTGATTATTATTGTTGTTAAACTCATCTCCTCATTTACCGATCCAAACTCCAACACCCTACAGAGTTGTCGCGAAAAACTCCTCCAGATCGACGGTGACAAAGTCGAATCCCCAAATCGCAATTGAATTGAAATCACTCCTCCTCAACCTCGCTCCTCATCGTGCTCGAACCCTAAATCGCACGCATCTCCAACTGTCGATCTTAGTCTGCGCGACTTCTCCCACTCGCGATCTCTCTTTCTCTCTCTTTTTTTCACTGCTTGATTTCGGTTTTCGATTCATTTGGAATGGGAGGAGTCATTTAAAATTTGGGCTCACGGTTCTCTGAAACGAAATAAAAGTTAAAGAGGGGAGTGGGGGTATCGCAATATAGAATTTAAGGCCAGAAGCCTAGTTTGATTTTTGACTTAAAGGATAGAGGAGGGAATCAGCCATTTTATTTCTGAATGAATTGAAATGTTAAACTTGTTTTAGAATAGAAGAAGACGATATAAATAGATGAAGAAACTTTACCATGAAGGAATTTAATCAGTGTAGTACATTCTTAGATGATAGGCTTAAGTACATGTAATAGTGTAGGTTATTAATGTGATTTGATATTACAGAGATTTTTATTCTTCTAAAACGAATTCTGATTTGATTTTTTATTTAATACGATTCGATATAAAGCGATTTTTTATTCTTTTTAAATGGATATCGATTTGATTTCAAACCTATCCATAATCAAATATCTCGGGGTCCATTAATTTAAATCACGAACCGCTATTCTAGCGTACCGACCGACATTTCAATATAATAACCCTATTCTGAACTCAACAGTAAACATTCTGAAATTTAATCTCAACATATATACCATTATTAAATTAATATAATATAATTTAAATTCGAAAACCACAAATTCTTTGATAATAAATTATTATTTATTATCGTATATATCAAATAAAATTCCTACTTATCATCTGAATCATTTTGATTCAGTTTTTAACTTCGATTTCAATTATATTTCGAATTACAGTAATTTGATATATTCTAAATTAAACTATATCCGATTATTAAATCGATAACTCAATATAAAAAAATTTAATTTATATTATCAACTATATATATTAAAACCATATTAAGTATTTAAAATAAATCGACCAAAAATCCAGGTCATTACACCGAGAGACCGGGATCAGGTTTATTATTTAAAAACCACTCTTATGGGCATTGGCATTGCGAATTGAATTATGCTAAAGATAATTGAAGACGGAGTAAAGTGCAAGGGATGTTCTGTTAATCTTAGGTAGAAATTGCCTAAGATGGATAGATAATGGTGCCTTCGGTTTGTCCAGTCCCAGGACAACGTATATGGATGGATGTCAGATAGAGTATTTTTAGATGGTTACATACATTGATTTCTTCAAACATACCATAGTTGGTGGCAGAAAAGGAAACTTCCATTAGCTTAACACCCAATGTATTTTGGAGGATGTCAATTAGTGATTTGACGGATCTGATGATGTGGCATTCAAAGTGAATTATGTTGTGGTGTTATCAAGGTAAGACGTAGCCTCAGGCCTCAACAACCGGAAAGATGACAAAAATCGGGTAGGCAACGTGACTATCTGGGTCGTACCCATTAGGGTGCATTATCACCCGATCTAGAGAAATTTTAATTGCTTCTTATTATATCATTGCTCTATGCGTTCGGAAATGGTTACTGATCACAATCGTTGGTGATAATATACTTAGTACCCTTAAGCAAAATGCGTGGTCGGTCTTGTGTGTCTTGGGTTGCAAGATGTTCTTGTTGAACCTAGTGTATTCCTCTCTAGAGATACACTATCGGAAGGTGGTTCCATACCTTGTCATAGTTGGAAATCCATTCCCCAATAAGCGCTCTATGGTTTTTGATTGTATACTATGTATGTGGAGCATGAGATGCAAGCATTCTGCTAGATTACTGTTGACTTGATTAGACCCTATTATAATATCAGAATAGTGTAAATAAAAGAATATTTTGGGTTGTCGTAAGGTAAAAACCATCCATGTTTATGTATGGGTCGGTCTTATGATTATCATTTCTTTTAAAAGGAATTGTAAAAGTTAAATCAAGTGGTTGGAGTTTACTCGCACTAGTCCCATGACTGACCCAGAGTTTATTTTGTTTTGTTTTACCCTAAACTCTTGGGTGTCCAAATTTGTACGGATAGTCAAGCAGTCGAGATTTTACAGATACACTTGGAGGAGCTTGGAGCAGGAGGCTTCAGCATTAGATAGCTATTGTTTATTTCTGTTGTGATGTATTGTTCTGTACTCTGATGATGGTATGTAAATATAGATAGTGATTTGTAATTCAAAAGATGTTATATAATATATTTTATTCATTCCGCTGTGAGATTTGTGTCTGTTTTGATATTGTGATCTTCTTTTCTAACTTTTTTCCTTTCTATTTCTCACCATCTAACTTCTTTCTATTAGTGATTCATTATTTTCTGATGCTTGGTTAGTCGACATGGTATTTGTGTCTATTGACGTCAAAAGTTAGCCTAATGACAATCAAAACCCAAAGTGCTTTAACCACACACAATAATATTCACAGAATGCTAGAAAAAGTAATGCGGGAGACACGATATTTTTATAGTGGTTTGCTTAATCCAAGCCTACATCTACTTTATAATCTTTATTTATACTGTCGATTACAGGTTACTGTTATTTTCTGATTTAAAGAAAGAAGAGAAAGAAGTGGTTTATACACAAAGTCCTTGTGTTGAATCTAGAGTATTCGACATGCTATTTTTGGAGTGACGAATAGGAGCTTTTATACGGTGGATTCAATCCGCCTTTCTATTTCGGAGACAGTTGTATTTATAGGCGACAAGGTGGGCTGAATTTGTATGCAACGTGGCATACATCTTTTTCGGGCTTGGACATGTGTAACTCGATCCTATACAGTAGTTGTAGGCGGAGGGACCCGGTTAACTGCTATGAATAGTTCTTCTCGAAAGTTATGGCATACATGGTGCTTGGAACTTAGGAAATAAAAAGTAGTGTGGGATAAAGCTGATCGGTTCTATAGCCCTAGGAGTAGGACTTCGTTTTGTGGGAAATAATTAGGTTGGGTATTTCTGCTCCGATATTCTAGGCTTGATGCGATCTTTCAGGAATAGCTCGATTTGATCGATTGATGACCCGATTGATCAGTTTGACTTTGATTTTGGAAGAATGCTAATTTTGAGGGGGTGCCTTTATTTGCTGTGAAGTCGATCAGGGTTGAATACTAATCGATCGACCTATGATGATAATCTATCCTGGGAGCGTAGAACCGGACCGATATCTGGTAAAAAGTTTCAATCTTGAGTTGTGACGGCTTTTACCAAAAAGTTGGTCAACACTTTGCCCCCCAGAACGTATCTTCTTAAGTAAAGAATATCTATTCTATATCTTCTATAGAACGTTGAATAGAAGAAATCCAAAAAGCCATGGTTTCGCCGAACAATATTATGAGAAAGGCCAGAAAACTAACAACCGCTGATGATTGTACTAAGGCTAAAAAATCGGTGACCGCTAGGGATCATATTAAGGCAGGAAAACTGACAATCACCATTGATCGTATTAAGGTCCGGTCTTCGAGAATGCTAGAAAATTAATCAAGCATGCCAAATCGTCTTTAGAGAAGAGCAGTAGAACCGGGACCTTATTGAGTTAAATAATGCATGTAAATGATTTGAGGTAGACATGCCAAATCGTGGTGATGTCGTTCGGTGTATTCAAGCATAAGCCATGCTTGGGCGTATATTAGGAGTATAAACCAAACTCAGCTTATAATTGAGTGGGGGTATAAACCTTACCCAGGTAGTCGAGCATAAACCATACTCAGAAGGTAAGATTGGGGTATCTACCATACCCGAATATTTAGGAGGATGAGCACAAACTATGCTTGGTTTTTGAGAGGGGTATATGACATACCCAAAGGACGAGCACAAACCATGCCCGGTTTTATGAATTGATCATTAACCAGTGGTGATCGGGTTAATTTGCCATGTCCTAGCAGAATAAATTATTTTTCAGGCATAAACCGTAACTGAGGAGCTAAAGTCGAGCATTAGCCAAGCTTGGAATGTAATCTTTCCAAAGAGACCGAGTAAAAACCGTACTCATGATTTATCATCGTGAAGACGAGTATAAACCATACTCGGTTTTGCAAAGTTGGTGAGTATTAACCATACTCGACTTAGGAAGGTTGGCGAGCATTAACCGTACTCGGCTTAGGAAGGTTTGAGAGCATTAACCATACTCGGCTTTGAGACACTTGCCGAATCCTGACAAGATGCTTGGATCGATCAAACATAATCCATGTTAAGAAAGTTTATTGTTGCTAAGAATTGTTACAAAAATTAAGCAAATCCTAATAGGTTTATAGTTGAATTCAGAGTACGCCTAGGGTTTAAATCCTAACCACGTATATGTATACTTCAACATAACCACATTATTGAAAATAACAAAAATGCATTTCTTATATCCTAAGAAATGGGGTACATCCACAATGATCTAAACCAGATTAGTTGATGATGATGCCGCGATTGCTAGGCTCGGGGTCCTTCCTGTTTCGAGAAGCTCGGGGACCAACTTGAAGAGCTTGGGAAGGTAAATGCGGCGGTGTTTCTAGTGTAGGTTTTTTTTAACGTACTCGGGTAGCTCTCCACATCTAACCCTTTTCTCGATGAGATCGAGCAAATGCCTGCATTCATTGGTGTCGTGACCTGCCATATTACGATACATGTAGTGCTTTCCTGATTCAAGTTCTCTTTGGGTCGGCTCCCATCTAGGAGGCTTTGAGAAAGGTAGAGATCCTCGTACGTCAAGGTAGATGTCCAGTAGGGAGAAGTTAAACTCGGTGTATTGATCGTATTTGTTTTCTCTCTGGAATCACACATTCTGATCGTTCTTATCCGAGGCTTTTCCTTTTCCTTTGTTCTGTCCATTGATATTAGATGGTCCACTGTCTTTTGTAGCAAGTACTTCGAGATTTTTCATCTCAATGTTAGCATCTTCTTACCGTAGAAATCTATGTGCTTCTACATAGAAATCTTCAATATCATTGGGGGGATCTCTAGTTAGGGAGATCTTGAAATCAGTTCAGCTCTAAACATCGGCTATGGCGCCATAAGCACCATTGATGGCTCGGGTCGATCGACCGATGCTACGGCCGCGTTGAATCTTTCTAAAAAGGAGCATAGGGTCTCGTCAGACCGCTATTTGATGGATGTGAGGAACATGACACTCTTCAGTCAAGAGATATGAAGTCTGAACTGCTCGATGAAGCGGGTGACTAACATATTCCAACTGTTGATCGATTCAGTTGTTAGCCTCCAAAACCACATGCCAACTATGTCGGTGAGAAAGAGTGGGAAGAACTTGGCCATGACGTTGGTTGATGCTATAGTACTTCCATATGAAGCATGTATAGCATGAGATGTATGGTCGGGTCGGTCCTACCGTTGTAGGACTCGAGGACTGAATGCTTGAAGTCCGGAGGGTTGCGCGAGTTTTTGATTTCTCGTGTGAAAGGACTGCGATGGATGTTATTCACATCTTGTTGAGAAAGGTGCCTTTGGAGAACCGTCTAATGATACTTGCAATCTGACTTCTATCCCCAAGGATCTCTTGCCACGAATCCAATTCTTCATTGAGGATATTGGCAAGAACCGTGGTATGGGGCGGTAATATGGTTTGAGTTCTTGGGTCATGTCGGTTCGACCCATGAGAGTTGAGTGAAGGTAGCCCCAGCCTCAGGCCTTGATTCGGGAGTAATTGGAGCCTCTTAGCTGGAATGTGGATTGGGTCGAACCATACCCGCTCTGGTTGGATTGATCCGGTTCAGGACAGCATTTCCTGTTCGGGGCTCAGTATTTCCCCTGCATAGAGGGACATCAGAGTGATATATCGCAGCGTTTCCTTCCATCACGTTGGGGACCGGTATATTATAGTGGTCTTAGTGACACGGAGGGTCATTTCCCCCAGCCCTTCTTGGATCAACGAGCTGGGAAGGCTTTGTGGGAGGCTGCATAAAACGAGTTTGCGGTAAGATGCTGGGTCGGATCGGAAAATGCATCGATCCATGTTCTGGTCGACCTAGAAGTTGCATGGTTCAAAAGCTATTTGTCCAAGGAGTTTAGCCGGACCCTAGACTGGAGGCAAAATGGTCGACCAGTCCGGCACTTGTCCATGGCCGACCTGAGAATCTGAAGCTACTCCTGCTTCGTTAGATGCCAGAAGTGATGATCTTTGAATTGAATGATCGGGAAGTGAAGTTGAACCAGGTGGAAGCATAGCTGGAGACCTATCTGGGGAGGGGATTTCGTTAGACTGAAGATTAGTTATTTCCCCAACTTCATTTCGTGCAGGAAGTGATGCCTGGTTGCTCGGTCTTGTTTCCATCCGAGCGAGGAAATCATTCATCATTTTCTGTGGCTTCGCGTGGAGTCCATCCTGGTGTGCCACCTAAGCTCTGAGTTCGCTCAGAAATTTATCTATCTCGTACCTAGTTAAGTATTGGGACGGTTCTTCGTAGGAGGAAGCCTCCTGGCTTACCACCGTTGATGCAGCGTCTGCTGCACCGGCATGTTGAGATTGAGCGTGAGAAGGTGTTGCATCCATCTTTCGCGTTGTCCTTATTTTTTAAAGAGATGCCAAAGGTCGTAGGGTATATCTGTGCCCCCAACCTGGCACGCCAAAGTGTTGACGTTAAAAGTTAGTCTAATGACAATCAACCGACCACCAAAGTGTTAACCACATATAATAATATTCACATAATGCGAGAAAAAGTAAATAAATGTAAGAGACATGATATTGTTATAGTGGTTCGGCTTAATCCAAGCCTACGTCCACCTTATAATCTTTGTTCATACTGTCGATTACACGTTACAGTTTTTTTTTATTGAAAGAAAGAAGAGAAAGAAGTGGTTTATACACAAAATCCTTGTGTTGAATCTAGAGTTTTCGGTATGCTATTTTTGGAGTGTCGAATAGGAGCTTTTCTACAGTAAATTCAGTCTGCCTTTCTATTTATGTAGACGGTTGTATTTATAGGCGAAAAGTTAGGCCGAATTTGTATGTAGCGTGACACACATCTTTTTCGGGCTTGGACACATGTAACTCAATCCTATAAAGTCGTTGTAGGCGGAGGGACCCGGTTTACTGCTGATGAACAGTTCTTCTCAAAAGTTACGACATACGTGGAGCTTCGAACCTAGCGCATAAAAAGTAGTGCGAGATAAAGCTAACCGTTTATGTAGCCTTGGGAATAAGACTTCGTCTTGTAGTAAATTATTAGGCTGGATATTTCTACTCCGATATTCCAGGATTGATCTGATCTTTCAAAACCGATCAATTGGTTTGACTTTGACTTCGGAAGAAAGCTAATTTTGAGGGAGAGCCTTTGTTTTCTACGAAGCCGATCCGAGTTGCATTATAATCGATCGACCTCTGATGAAATCAATACTGGGAGCATAGAACCGGACCGATATCTGGTAATGAGATTCAATCTTGAGTTGTGACGTCTTTTTCCAAAAAGCTGATCAATAGTGTCGATGATCAGGATCGGGAATCCATTGGGTCATTACAATTTAATATTATGAAATGTCAAAAATCATTGAATTCACAGGTAAAGGAATCGCAATGCCTTACCCAACTTTAAGAAATTAAAGAAACCTATAATAATCGATAGACTACAGCTTGGTTCCTGCTCAAAAAAAATATGATATCTATTGGAGAATGGAGTTTTGATGAAAAAACCTTATTTCAATTATCATTGATTACGAAATATATACTAACATTTCTGTCTAGAATATATATATATATATATATATGTATATATATGCAGGATTTGTATACAGGACTTAAGTACTGAAGACTGTACAGTTTTAGAGTTTCAAGAGATTCAGAATAAAGAGGAGATTCAAGACTCATGAGTAATAAGTTATCAAGAGTTCAAGAGTTTAAGACAAATATAGTAATAGAGTCTAGTTTATATGTAAGACTCTAAATAACACTCCAGGTTAAAATTCAAATTCAAATTGGGCCGATATGATCTTAAAAGAACTTAAGCCCAAAGAAATTTCAACTAGAGAAAACACTCTTTATTATGGAGTTTACCTTACCCGAACCTTCAAATATTTTGGATTTGATCTCACGGGAGAAGAGTTTGTACCAAGAAAGGTGTTTGACTCCACAAATATACACCTTACGCAAATTCCACTCACTCTCAAGCCTTATGAGACATTCGAAGACAAACAAGCTCGAATGCAACAAGAACAAGAGCCTATAGATATCGAAGAAGAAGAATAAACTTCTTTAGAAAGTGTAGAGCGTCTACTCAACACTAGAACCATTTCCAAAGAGACGATTGCTCAAAATCAAGTAAAAATTGTCAAGAACCAAAAGAAGTTCAAAAAGGCACTTTTATGTCTAAGTTCATTGGCAAAACAGGAACAAAACTTGGAATTTCATCTTCCTCCTCATCATCCGCTGAAATCTAAGCCTATCTAGCTTAAGTTATCTTTAATTTTTGCTTGTATTTGCTTTCGAATCTCATATTTAGTGTCTCGCAATTAGTTGGATGTATTTGCTTTTAAGTTGAAATGAATGATGTTTTATTTATGTCAAAAATACCTTTAAGTTACTGTAAAAACATTTGTATTAAGTAAATTAAAATAATATAATAACAATTAACAAAAAATTAAATAAATTCAATTTTATAATATATATCGACATACATATGTCACTATGTTGACATATAACTAACAGATTAAAATTTGTTCAAAATTTAAAATTAAAATAACTAACTCATGTTTATTCAATTCCAATGAATTTCAGACCCTATATAAACCTATTTCTTCTCGAAAAAAATTATTCTATCATTTCTTCTTCCTCTATAATCAATTCTTATCAAAAAATGGCAAATCTAATACATAATTTAAGTGAAAATCTTGAAAAAACTTTGAATTCTTTAAAGAACATCCTCTCTATAATTATACGAAATTAGGTCATCTCGAATTAAGCCAAATAAAGATGTTTGGACAAAAAGAGAAGCATTTTGATGTCATTCGTTGGCTAATACCTTCTCTTTTCAGAGACGAAGACAACAACATCGCTAAGGCACCACCGACAAAAAAAGATAAAGATTGGGAAGTCATCAAGAAGAATCCAATCTTTGGAGAAGATGGATGGGTAGACGTTCCAAGAGACGTTTGATTGTTTGGTATGATTGATTTGGTTTGTTTGATTTGAATATATTTGAATTTGTGTGAATTTGTTTGAACATTGTCTGTAAATATTGCTTGGATTCAAAACTTGTATATGGATTGATACAGTTGTAAATATTAAACACTTGGTATTGATTATTTTATAGTAGAATTTAAGGGGGAGTATTTTACTTTAGTGTAATTATTGGATTTGTATAGGTAGATATAGGATTTAAGGGGAGTATGTTTAGAATTTCTTTTTGATAATGGCAAAGGGGGAGAAATTATAAAATAAGGATTAGTTTAAGAGAGAGTATGTAGGATTCATGATGACAGGGGGATTATAAGAAGGATCAGAATCAACAGGTGTGAACATGTATGAATATTTTACAAATCAAGGTTGTCATCATCAAAAAGAGGGAGATTGTTGGAGAATGGAGTTTTGATGACAACAACCTTACTTCATTATCATTGATTATAAAATATATACTAACATTTATATCTAGAATATATATATGCAAGATTTGTATACAGGACTTAAGTACTGAAGACTGAACAATTTTAGAGTTTTAAGAGATTCAGAAATAGAGGAGATTCAAGACTCATGAGTAAACAAGTTATCAAGAGTTCAAGACAAACATAGTAACTGAGTCTAGTTTATATGTAAGACTCTAAATAGCACTCCAGGTTTCAAATTCAAAATCTATTTTTCAAATCCTGATTTTTCAAATTCCAAATTCTGATTTTCAAAATTCAAAATTTAAATTCAAATTGTTTTTCTATCTTACTTATGATTTCAAATATAAGTTTTAAATTTAAGTTTATATAAGTTTATATAATTGTATACGTATATACTTTTATAATTTTAAACCTTATAATTTTATGAATATGTTTATATAATATATATTATGATTTCATATGACTTAACACTTTATAATACTCATTTATATCACTAAGTTTTAATTCAAGAATTTTAAAAATTATATATATATAATTAAAAACTTGAAAAGTAGTTTAAAAAAAATATTTTATACATGCATATGTCGACATACATATGTTGCTATGTCGACATACAACTGTCATTTTTTTAATTTTCAAAGGAAGTGTCTTTTCACTATTTGTAATGTTCCAGAAGCATTGCAATCATTCAAATGCTATAAATAGAGGGTGATTTCGAATTTTTTAACCATTCTTCTTCTCCATCTCCACTCCTTTTCATCTCACCATTAATATTTCATATTTTCTTGATTTCTACACTTCTACTTTGCCGATTTATATTATAATTACATAAACTTCTTCTTTTCTCAGTCTCTACTTATTACTCTCTGAATTAAAGTGCTATTGAAGAGTTATAGGGTCGTTGTAATCATTTGGGAAGTGTTTGGGAAAGGGTATGTTCCTTATAGCCCTAAAATTAAGGAAAGGGAGCGGTGGTAATCTTGTAGAAGCAAAATCAAGAGTGGTTGGAGTGGTGTTAACCTTGTAGCCATGAAATCAAGGGGATTATAAAAGTGATATTAATAAAACTCTGTGCAATCCAGCATTGCGTGGGACTGGACGTAGGAGTAAACCAAACCAGTATAAAATTCGGTGTGTTCTTTCCTTTTCTACATTCTATATTTATCTGTTTCTGTGTTTGTGTTTGATTATGTGTCTGTGATTATCTCTGTTGTGTGTGATTCATACAGTAGATCGTTTAAGTTTAATATTCTTATAAATTCATTAGAAACACTATTCATCCCCTCTCGATTGTTAGTCTTGCATTAAGATCCGCATTCCTCATTCCCTAACAATATCCACGACTGAAAGCTACAATGAAAGCTTAAACATAGCCAATAATGGATGTTTTTAAAAGAAACAAGTCTAAGAATTTTGGATTTTTCTTCAGTAAACCCTCGCAAAGTAACTAATAAATTTTCTGTTGCTTTTTTAGAGAATTAAACACAAATCAAAGGTTTCTTCATTGATTAATCTAGGAAACACGAAAACAAATATGATAAAAGCAAAATCGAAGGAGAAGAAGGAAAAAAAACTAAAGGCCAAATGATAGGAAATTAGAAGCGGAACATGTAGTTAATGCAATTTGGTGTAATTCACATATACCCACCTTCCAAAGTCCAAATTCCAAATTATCTTATTTCATAAGTTGAAAGTGAAGGAATGCAAATACATAATTTGAAGGCCATGATTAGATGCAGTTATTTGACGTATAATATTATAATTAGAGTAATCTGCGAAGGATATGGTCGGTCTACTTCCAATAGGAACTACAAACCACAATTTTGATTTTATTCATGGAAAAATCTAGAGAGTTAATGGAGAATAATAATGAGAGATGCCTCAATACAAAAGTTTAAGGCTGTAATGTTTTAAAATCATCCCAGAACTTGCAATTCAGAATTTAATTCTAGAAATTATAGAAAAATAGAACAAAAATGGTCTTGTTTCAAGTTTTATGAATATAGAATAGATTTGAATATCATTTATTCTACAAGAATATTGCTAGAAATCACATTCAAAGCACTGAAAAAAAATCCAACGTGACAAAATTCAATCTAATGTGCCTAAAACACTAAAGTAAAAAAACATGGGTTTAGAGGAAGTTATATACCTTGATTTCTTTTATTTAACTGTTTGAGATCGGGATCAATAACAATAGCTTCATTCCACTATAAGCGTTCAACGACCTTGTTAATGGTGAACATAAACGGAGGAGTAGCTTAGAGTCAATACAACAAACATGACCATTATATGTTGGCCTTAAATTAGTTATAAATGAGTTTTGCCAGTGTTAAACTGTTTCATACCAAAGAACATCCTTTCTGATTTTCATACAAGCATAAATGCTCCAGAACAATGAAAACGGAACTTACAGTAACTTAATCAAAGTTATGTAATATTAATTGCATATCTACCCAACGATAGCCATAACTAGTATAATTTTAAAATTAACACATATGTACGTGCGTATGTATGAATGTGCATGCACGTGCTTGTGCCTATTTCTATATAAAAAAGGTTAGAGTGGTGTGTTTCATTGAGCATTTCAATATGGTCCTATTTCATTTTGGCCCTCATTTAGTACTAATATCAAAGTGAATATATCTACCAAATTTTGATGGGGGTGTGTAAATCTGTATGCATCTACATGCATATGTAAGTAACAAAAATAGCTGTAGTTTGTCATCTATAATTTTCCATTTTTCTAATCAATTAACATCAAAGACAAACGCATATGTAACCTAGATCTGTTTTTGTAAACTCTTTTACAACTCACCTACAAATCATGCAAGAAATCATGATTATTATCACACTTCCAACTAGCCTGGATATTCAATATACTTCATAGCACGAAGAAGCAGAAATGTCTCTTATTGAATAATTGATAACACTGAAAAGGAATTTGGTCGTGCCTTAAAAATGATTTTGTTACAGATAATTTTCCATATATCAGGTCGAAGAAGAAAGACATGAAAGAAAGAGAGTCAAGTCTTTAAGAAAGTCTTTGAGAAACTAATAAAGCAAGGTAAAGGGATGATGATTAATTTGATGATTGAGGTCAGATTTCGAATACACAAGTAGAGAGTGTGAGAAGGAAAACAAATTAGTTCTTCTCCTTAGAAAAATCGACGTAGAACGCAACAAATGCATTAAATAGAAATCAATCAAGCATGGATAATAAAACAATTGAAAGTAATAAATAACCCAAACTAATTTCTTTTACCGGTAAGTTGAAAAGCATGGACTGCATATTAAGTTCTTGAGTTGAAGAATACAACGAAAGCATGGCCAAAAGCAACTTTATTAAATAGGAAAATTAAGGGCATCTTTGAGATAAGGTTTTAAAGGAAAAGGGGATAACTTGATGAAGGCATGATAAAATGAACGACGAAGAGCCTTCTTTCTTTCCAAAAATGCAACTTTGACAAAAAAAGTTTTTGTCAAAAAATAGACCAGAGACAAAAAAATAGGAGGTCCACCCCTTGAATTACACAAACACCCCCCTGAATTCAATGCTTACCCCCTTGAGTTCCGGATTTACCCCTATTTCTTAGTTTTTGACAAAAACTTTTTCGGGTATTCTAGCATAACTCCTTTCTTTTTGGATGTACAAATATAAGAGCGGCGCTAAAAGAAGGGGGAAGTGATTTTTATTGGAAGGAAAAAATGAATTAAGAGGTGGCAAAAAGAAAAATAGTTAAATCTAATGAGTATTATTAGGCATTCAACGTTGTTTGATCGTTAATTCTCTCTTTGATTCCATGAAATAATTTTGAGTTTATTTTTTGAAATTAGGGTTTGATGATGTAAAGTGAAAAGGGGAAGGCATTAGAACTGGTCATGATAAATCTCCAGATATGTAAATGGATTATGTGTAGAAAAGGAACATAGTAAAGGCAGATTTATGGGCCTTAATTGTTGACATTAATGACCAATATTTCATTTCCCCCTAATTAGATAATATAAGAGGCATTTGACGTATTTTCCCTCTATTGTAATGCCTCTAATTCTTAAAAATTTGGTAGTGTCTCCATTACGGTTATATTCTTAGTCCCCTTCACTAATAATAATCAAACCTAAATTCATAGTAACACTGCCATATGATAGTTATTTTGTGAAGAACTAGTGATACTTCAAATTAGTCTACTTCCAGGCCAGTTTTGTAACTTTTATAACTTACATCAGCAGGTATATTACCAAATGACTTAATTTTTTTTTGTGCTCCTAACTTGAAAGTTGTTTATATGATTCCGATATCAGATGTGACATGAATATACCTAGTGCCACCATCTTAATAGAAATGACCACACTCTGACTGGAAGTTGAGCAATTATAGATGAAAATGTAGGTGATTTGCTTAACATATCAAACATAAAAATATCACTGCTTTCTATTTGGACACTGAAGTGATTATAGGTGAATATATAGATGAGTCACTTGACATTTCAAATGTTAGGTTACTCTAGTTCATTATTGTGTTATACATGCGACTGGTATGTCAAGGTTCGAAATTACAAAATCTCAGCAATATGTTCATAAGTACGATTCATTTATATAGTGATGTACCAGGATAATGAATCGTACTTATGAACATATTGCCGAGAGTTTGTAATTTCGAACCTTGACATAATAGTGACATATATAATATAGGGTGCATTTTTACAGGTCGCTGTTAAGCTTTTAAATTAGGCTCTGGTCCGGTCATAAACTTATTGTAAATTTAGTCCCTATTTTTCGAAAATTCACTAAAAAAATAAAATAATATTTAAAAAAAATACGTAAATTCATATTTAAATCAAACATGCAGTCGACAAAAAAATCAGATAAAAAAACCATCAAAAAAGGCATCAAAAACGAAAAAAACAGCAAAACAGCGAAACTGTTGTTAAATGCATAATATTATGCATATATTTGAATTTTCCTTCATACATATGTGCAAGTATTCCATTCATATGTCGTTTTTTTTATTTTTGTTGCATACATGTGCATGTATTGCATAATTCTTGCATAAAAGTGTGCAATAAATTCGTAGGCTAAATTTCACTTGAGTTTTTTTTTTCATGCAAAACATGCATATATGTGTGCAAGTATTTCAAACAGTTGCACACATGTATGCAAGTTTCGGTCCAGATTTTCAAGCCAAAACAGCTTATGCAACAGTTGCAGACATGTATGCAACTATTGGTAATAGTTGCATACATGTACGCAACTTTTTTTAAAAAAAAAATTTGCGTGGACTTCTGAGAATATTTCCAGACTTTAGAAATTTTTTCTTTTTTTTTATATGTCAGTACCTTTTTTTGGCCAAAAAACGAAAAAGGCGGAAATTCAGGAATAGGGGGCGGATTTGAATGAAAACTTAGGGAGGGATGTGAGCCTAATTAAGTTTGGTTTTAGGGATGTGTGCTAATTTTCACTATAATATAACTAGTAGTACGTACCTCACTTCAAATTCCCATTTATGCATAAATTCATGTCATACGAGTTATTAGTAGCAAAAAGTAGAACCCATCTACAACACCATATATATATGACCTGTGTTATCAACAAATTAACATTCTAAATGTCATTTTACATAAAATGGATCCGCTAAAGTCCAACCCATTTTAGCAAGCTAGTTTATTATACTTTGGTTAGCTTCATTAGTGCAAGGAATTAAACTTTTGCTTAACTCTTATCATAAGATATCATATTATATATCTTTAGCCAATTATAAGCATAATTTTCAACATTGCCCTTGCATTATTTTCAAAGACGTGTTCCCTTTTTATAACTTCTATCTAGTTTACAATTATATTTTAAGTATATTTCAGAGATTCCTAGTCGTTCTAAAGAAATACGCTGCCATAAAATGGTATCATATTATATTTCCTATAATATATAATATTGTTAAAATGAAAAAAAGGGCAACTATCCGTTGATATATTCTATGTTACATTCGGGTTAACTAAATCTGGGTCACTCGAAACATGTTACATTTGTACAAATGGGCTCAGCCCAACAAGTTACAATTGTCTATATAATGTACACATCAATATTGTAATAACAGTTCGTCACTTTTACAATTTTCAACAAACCTGTAATTACAAATTCTTCTCAATAAAATTTCTGCCTTTATTTCTTTCATTCTTTATTGCATATCCATTCTGATACGTATTTCTTCAATACTTTGACTAGGTATCAAAGCTAACTTCGATCCAAAACTATTGGGATTTCCTTATGTTTGACCCATCAGAGAATTCTCATCACTTGGATTCATTCTCATCGGAGATTTCAAGAATCTCTTCATCTGAGTTGATCTGAAGATAATATACTGTGCCCGCCTGTATTATCTCTGGCTGCATTATTATTTTACCTTGCAAATCGAGAAAAACAGTTCTAAACATTCATTATTGATTAAGGAAAGCAAGATTGTTCATAGAATTGACAAATCCAGTCAAGAAAGTATTCAGAAAAAGGTTTATCTTCGAAAACTCAAGGTAAATCTACCCATTCATCGTTTAAAACTTTCAAGAAAAGTCTATCAAGACTCCAAATCTGTTCTTGCTATTATCAATACTAAGAAAATTAGAAACTAATTTTCCATACCTGAGCCGTCAGTTCTCGTCATATAGGATCAAGTATGGCACAAGACACTAGTAGTTCTTCTACAACAGGGACATCTCAAAATTTCAACGTTGAATAGTTGATTAAGACTGTCAGTAGCCCATAGAGCCAACTCATAACTGTTCGTTTAGATGAGAATAATTATCTCCTCTGGAAGCTTCAAGTTGAAACAGCAATCTAGGGATATGGTCTTGAAGGGTATGTTTACGGTACAATACCAATTCCTCCAAAATTTGTAACTGACACAGCAAATAGCATGGTTAATAATGAAGATTTTACTAAATATTATAGACAAGAAAGATTAATCGGTGCTTGGCTTTTTCTTCAACAGAACCAAGTCTATTATTGCATGTTATTGGCTGTAAAACAATGAATGAAATATGTCGTGTTGTTGAAAGAAATTTCAACACACAATCATCTGCCAAGACATTGTTCTATAAAAGACAGTTATAGAATTGCAAGAAAGAAAATATGGGCATGAGAGAATATTTGGCCAAGGTCAAAAACATCTGTGATATGTTGAAAGCTTCAGGGAGTAACATTGAAGAATTAGAACATGTGTTATGCTTGCTAAATGGGCTCGATGATGATTATGGAGCAATGGTGGTCGTTGTCACACCAGGTTTAGATGAAGTACATCCAATGTTACTATTACATGAAGCAGGAATTGCAAGTAAAGGATCTACAGAATTCGATCTATCGTTCAACTATGCTGCTAGCAATAAGAATAATGGATAGAGTTTTACCAGAGGTGGTGGCAATCCAAATTGAGGTGGTTTTTCCAATCGTGGAAGCGGTAGAGGTAGATGGAACACAAAATATAAACCCAAATGTCAGATTTGTGAAAAGATTGGGCACACAGCAATGAAATGTTATTTTAGATTTAACACCAACTATGTCTCAAGCCAAATAGAAAGCAGTCAAAAAGGATCAAATGCAAATGCCAATTTAGCACAAGTTCAAATTAATGCAATACAAGGCAACAACAAAGAATGCAATCAATCAAAAGTTGCAAAAGCAGAGCATATCCAGGATGATAATTGGTATCCTGATTCAGGTGCTACAAATCACATGACAGATAATTTGGACAATCTTAATCTTGGAAATAGGGAGTACAGAGCTTAACAATGTATTAGCATGGGTAATGGTAAGTGTATTGATATGTCTCACACTTCCAATGCTGTTATAAAATTTAAGAAACAGTTATTTCTGAATAACTTATTAAGGGTTCCAAAAATTAAAAAGTATTTATTGAGTGTATCTCAATTTGCAAAGGATAATGGTGTGTATTTTGAATTATATCCTAAGTATTGCTTAATCAAAGACATACTAACACATGAAATTCTTTTGCAGGGCAATGAAGCAAATGGACTCTAAAAGTTCAAATTTGGAAATAAAAACAATCCCATGAAAGAGAATCAATGCTATAACTCTGTATTGAATCAGAGTGATATTAGTAAAAATTCCTTTGATTTTTGGCACTATAAATTGGGAAATCCCAATGCCAGTGTTGTGAAAAACATTCTCATTAGCAATAATTTTTTTTTTAATGATATTGATTTACTTATGTATGTTCATATTGTCAGCTAGGGAAAAATCACAAACTACATTTTCAAGATTCCTCTACAATTTATTTAAATCCTTTTGATTTAATTGTCACTGAGCTTTGGGGACCTGCCCCAATTTCTGCTGATTTTGGATATTTATAGATGCTTTTTCTAGGTGCACTTGGATTATTGTATGAAAAGCAAATCAGGAACACATAGTATAGTAATTAATTTTATCATTATGATAGAAAATCAATTTAAGGTTAGAGTAAAAATCATTCAGTCTGACAATGGAACTGAATACAAATCACTTAGTTATCATTTTAAAAATAAGGGAATTATTCGTGGACAACATGCCCATATACTTTAGAGCAAAATGGCATTGTTGGACGAAAACATAGACATATTATTGAGTCAGGGTTAACATTATTAGCACATGCGTCTTTTTCTTTGAAATTTTGGTCTGAATCTTTTAATACTGCTGTTTATTTAATAAACAGAATGCCTACTAAAGTTTTGAAAGATTTAAGTCCACTTGAAAAGCTATATAATGTTAAACCTGATTATCATAAACTAAAAATGTTTGGATGTCTATGTTTTCCATGTTTAAGACCATACAATACAAACAAGTTAGCTTCTAAATCATGTACTTTCATTGGTTATGGTACTAATCAGAAAGGGTATAGATGTATTGATGAAAACGGAAAAATATTTGTTAGTAGACATGTTGTTTTCAATGAAATCATATTACCTTATAGGTCCAATGAAATTAAAACCACTAACAAAGTTTATAAGCTGCAAGAAAATATTACTTCTGTGAGCACATTACAGATTTATAGTAGGCTGGTAACTATAGAGTGGCTGATGATGCTCAAAATCAACAAGCAACTGAAACTGAAACCAATTTATTTAGCAATGACGATGATGAGCCACCCAACCTCGTCACTCAGTCACCTACAAGTGAAGAGAATAATAATATAAGTGATGACAATACTCAACAGAGGAAAAATAGTGCTGATAGATCGAATCTTACCTCACATGCCTCTGCCATCAGTCCTGACAATGAAAAGCCATCCACAACTAACCAACCAATTCATACAAGACATCCAATGAAGATAAGAGCAAAATGTGGCATATTTAAACCAAAGACGTGTGTAGCTAGCATCACTTGTGATGAACCAGTCACATATAGTCAAGCAGCAAGCCAAAAATATTGGAGATTAACAATTAATGAGGAATACAATGCTTACATCAAAAATAAAACATGGGAATTAGTTCATAAACCAGATAACAATGGATGAGCAATACAATGCTTTCATCAAAAATAAAACATGGGAATTAGTTCATAAACCAGATAATAAGAATTTAATAGGATGCAAATGGATTTTCAGGTTAAAGAGCAATTCTGATGGATCCATAAACAGATATAAAGCAAGACTTGTAGCCAAAGGCTACACTCAAGAATATGGGTTTGTTTATACCGAAACTTTCTCTCCTATTGTTAAACCATCTACTATAAGACTAATATTTACCATTGCACTGAGAACTCAGAGGAAAATCAAGCATTTAGATGTGAATAATGCTTTCCTTAATGGTAATTTAGAAGAAGAAGAAGTATATATGCAGCAGCCTGAAGGCTATACACAAGACTCAAATCTTGTGTGTAAAATAAACAAAGCAATTTATGGGTTGAAACAGTTTCCTAGGGTTTGGTTTGATAAACTAAAATCAACATTGGTTAAGTTTGGTTTTAATCCCAATAAATATGTTAATTCATTATTTATAAAGATCAATTGCACTTCAACTGTATATATTTAGATATATGTTGATGACCTGATTGTTACAGGTAACAATGGAGAGGAAATAGAGCAAATTACTGGTTATTTAAATCAGGTCTTCTCAATAAAATACCTGGGCAATGTGTCATATTTTTTGGGTATTGAAGTGCAAAGGGTGTCAGAATCAGAATTATTTCTATGTCAGAAAAAGTACATAGCAGAGCTACTTACGAAAACTGACTTGGATAAAGCAAAACCACAACCCACACCAATGATTTCAAGTCAATGCTATTCTAAATTCAAGGGAGAAACCATAAGTAATATTAAACAATATAGAAGTGTTGTGGTAGCACTTCAATATGCTACAATAACACGTCCTGATATAACATTTAGTGTTAACAAAGTTTCTCAATTTTTACAGGATCCAAAAGATGTTCACTGGAAAGTTGTAAAGCAGATTCTCGGATATCTAAAAGGGACAATTAATGTTGGATTAACTCTTAAAGGAAGCAGGGATCTTAATATCACTGGTTATTCAGACTCAAATTGGGCTATTGATCCAGATGACAGAAAATCTATCACTGGATATTGTGTTAACATAGGTGAAAATCTAATATCGTGGAGTTCTAAGAAGCAATCAAAAATCAAGTGCGGAAGAAGAATACAGGAACATAGTCAGTATAGATGCTGAAATTACATGGTTACAGTCAGTACTTAGAGAACTCAGACTAAACACAGATACTAAAGCTACGATTTGGTGTGATAATCAAAATTCTATCTATGTGTCAAGCAACCCTATTCGGCATGCTAGAACTAAGCACATCGAGATAGACATTTATTTTGTTCGAGATTTAGTAAAAGAAGGAAAATTGCAAGTTAATTATATACCTTCCTCTCACCAACGAGAAAATATCTTAACCAAAGCACTGTCAGCAAGCAATATCCAGAGATTATGTGATGAACTGAAGATTAAAGATCGCAATAACCTCAAATCTTTGATTACTTCATCGCAATCCATAGATTTAGGTGCATTCGTTTCAAAGCATAACGGATCTACTTCAATTAAAGCCAAAGACCTCAACTCGAACAATTCGAGCTTTACAACCTCGTTTAGAGGAGATATAACCAGATTACTCTGACTTTTGGATGCTAAAGAGATCGAGTAGATTACCCTAACTTCTGGATGCTAAGAGATCAAGTTAGAGGAAGATTTCATTATAAAGTCGCCTTTTTTTCTCACGAAGACAATCTAGGATTCAGCAAAACCTAACCCTAGAATTGAGAGCCGCTGTTAGAATGAGAAAAAAAGGCAACTATTCGTTGATATATTCTATGTTACATTCAGGTTAACTAAATCTAGGTACCCGAAAATATTACATTATAGTGTTCAAATGGGCTCAGCCCAACAAGTTACAATTGTCTATATAATGTACACATCAATATTGTTTTTGTTTAAAAAAAATGAACGAACATATTTATTTCTTTCAATCATTCTTGCCTGACATTTCACTACATAAAAAGAAAATACAAAATTCGTACTACCGTATAAAACTAGAGAAAAATCTTACAGAATTCATATCAAATTTTACAATTTTCTCCACTACAATATTTAATACACAATTCATTACTTTTACAGTTTTCAGCAAATCTATAATTACAAATTCTTCTCAATAAAATTTATATCTTCATTTCTTTCATTCTTCATTGCATATCCATTTTGTCACGTATTTCTTCAATACTTCGACTAATATCCTACTCTAAAACACTGAAACATAGTGTGTGTGTGTGTGTGTGTGTGTGTATATATATAATATTATACAATATTTATTTAAATATTTGTTATAGCATTTTCAACCATTTCTCCACTACCCACTGCATCACAGTATCCAACAATGCATTATGGTTTAACCTATTACAAATGAGAAATATCAGGTTTATCTTAAGGATCGATTTATTTTAACTTAATAAAATCGACGTACTCCCACTTTAAGAATCACGTGGCACGGATAATATATTATTTATATAAAAATCAATTTGCATATAAATAGTGAGAATAACAATCATTATATTGATTAAATATCAAGATAATGGAAGATTTGTCCATACCAAACAATTACAAAAGAAAACAGAGAAACAAAGTGTGGAATTTTACTAATCTAGTATCCAATAGTATGGAAAAACAACACGGTTTATAGTGATGATCTGGTAATCTCATATCCTGCAGTTTGCACTAGTACTCTCAATTGCTTTCTCCTTTGCTTCTCATGGTTTGCCTGGAATACTGCATGTCTTGCTTCATTTTAAACCAAGATTAGTCATCAGACATCGAAGCTGCAAAGTTTTTTTTTGAGCTGAAAGGTAGAGGCAATATACAGCTGCCCTGCCATATATAAATACTGCATAAAAGAAACATCGTCCAGACAGTTTCCATATTACAACCCAAAAAAATATAACATTAGCTACCAAGCTCACGTAGGAGCTTACAAAATACAACTAGCAACTGTCATACAAAATACAAAAAGACTGAAAGCAAAACAAAAGTGACCATCTGTAGCCCCCCCAAGCAGCGTGGAGCCAATCACCATGCTCTGCTGCTATCTGAAACAAAATCAACAAATAACCAACTGTCAATACCCATTCACTTATAGTAAAATTTCAGTACTTGAAACAAAACAACATTCGATGATGTAGAAGTGTTTTAAAGCATCTATTGTTCTGTTCGTACCAAATAACCCAACAAAAAGACAAATTAAGGAATGCAAGTTGTTTCGGAGGAACATTTTCCCAAAGCTGTAACTGGTGACACAGAGAATATTTACCCAAGGTCAATGTTAGCATTAACTAAACATTTAACCCAAACATAGAATGCTATATCGCAGTCATGAAATAAATGGGTACAGTCCTCTCCATCGGCTCCACATAACACACATGCAGCATCAACATTAAGATTCTTCTTCCTCAGCAAACTTTTTTTATTTAATTTTCCATGCAGTACAGTCCACATATGCATTCGAACCTTCATCAGGACATTAAAACTCCACATGCATGCAAAACTCGTGAACTTTCTACCAGAAAAACTCATTAAATCATAACACTGCTTTACTGAGAATTTAGTTTTACTTCTCTATAGACATTCATCATCCCTATCGATAAGACTCACACTCTCCAAAAGTCTGAATAGCTTCATCAACTGAAATAATGCCCTCCCTTCAATTATTCTATTAAAGCTCAGCTTTCATTTAAAACCATCCACTGAAGAATCATACATTACTGAAACAATGGCTCATTTATCTCAAGAAATTTCATACAAAGAGTCAAATTACGAAATCAAAGCAATAGGTAGAAGCCACTTATCCAACCAAAAATAACTCCATCTCCCATTTTTCACTTTTAAATAAAATTGCACTTTGAAAATATAAGAACAGCTAAGAACACCCTTCCAAAAAGTCAAAGAATAATTAACATTCCTGTATAATGGAAAAGCACCACCATAGCAAGTATTAGCAATCCACTCACACCATAGCGAGTCTTTGTGAGATGAAATATCCCATAACCATCTACATAATAATGCAGTATTCATCTCCATCAGGTTCAAAACTCCCAAACCCCCTTGTCTCTAGATTTGCACACTTGCTTCCAAGAAATTAAGCAAATAGCAGCACTAGCCTCACTTTTGCCTGTCCATATAAAATTCCTTCTCACTGCATCAATCTTTTTTATAACCCAGTCAGGAAAGTTATAAAAAGAGAGCAAATATAGAGGAGTAGTTGAAAGAACAAAATTAACCAATATTATTCTCCCTACTTTAGATAAAGACCTTCCCTTCCACTTGGATAATCTAGTATCCACCTTGTTAATTAGTGCATACCAATCATCCTTCAAAAGCTTGCCTGGTCTGATACAAAGGCCAAGATAGTTTAGAGGAAACAAACCTATTTTGCAGTTCAACATTTCAGTTATACCTTCAGCAAATCTTATATCCATCCCAACTACCAAAACCGAACTTTTGTGAAAATTGATCTGCAATCCAGAAATACTCTCAAAAGTATAGAGAATAAATTTGAGAGCCGCAATATACTTACATTCAGGTTTACTGAAAATTATCATATCATCAGCATAATGTAACGACGTGATACCACCTATTACAAAATCTTCACCAAAACTCTTCAAAACCCCATTTCACAACTGTAATTCAAAATCAAAGTAAATACATCAACTGCCAAATCAAACAGCAGTAGTGACATCGTGTCCCCTTGCCTCAATCCCTTCTTAGAACTGTTAGTCTTCCCTTCCACACTATTAACAAACACATTTGCCTTACTCGCTTCCAAAATGCCACTAATCCACCCAGTCCATCTTCTGCTAAAACCTCTGGCTTCCAATAACTTCAGAATAAAGTTCCAGTCCACAGTGTTAAAAACCTTAGCAAAATCTAGTTTCAAAAGAGCACAAGGCATTGAATTATGAGAACAGTATGATACAATTTCTTGTACCATGGCTGCCCCTTCAAGGATGTGCCTATCCTTAATGAATGCAGTTTGTGATTTGTCAATGAGTTTTCCATAACCGCTTTTAGTCTATTAGCAAGTACTTTAGTAATTAACTTGTAAGTACTGTTTAATAGGCTAATTGGTCTAAAATCTGATGGAGATAAACAACCTTCTTTGTTTGGAATGAGAACAACATTTGCGTAACTATTCTTCTCAAAATTAACGGAACCATTCTCTAAATCTCTGAAAAAAATAACGATGTCCACTTTGATCCAGTTCCAATATTTTTAAAGAATTTATTTGGAAAATCATCTGGACTCGGTGCTTTATCATTTGGCATTTCATTTAAGGCAGCAAAAATTTCTTCTTTAGAGAAGCTTGAGTCTAAACAAGATAGATCCATATTAGCATGATATAAAGCTTTCCAATTAACCTCCAAACTAACACTTCTACTTGTACCAAATAGCTTCCCATAAAAATCTGTGTAAACTTTATTTAAATCATCCTGTTTAGATATTTCCACACCCTCATGTTCAATATTGCATATCATATTTGAACGTCTTCTCCCATTGGCTATTCTGTGAAAGTAACCAATGTTTTTTCTCCTTCTTTAATCCATTGGTCTCTAGAACGTTGTCTTCAGTACACTTCTTCTTGATCAATCACTTTCAAAAGCTCTTTGTCTTTGTCTTTCCAAAGGTCTTTCTCCACAGCAGATAAATCTCTCTGTTCAGCCATAATATTTAAATTCAGAATCTCATTCTCCAAATTTTCCTTTCTCCTTTTAATAGAGCCAAAAACTTCCCTGTTCCACTTCTTTAAAAAACTCCTCAATATCTTCAATTTTCTCCTGATGTAACCAGCAGCATCAAACAAATCCGAGAATTCAGACCACTTATTCATCAACATAACATCAAAACCTTCCTCCAAACACAACATTTTTTCAAATCTAAACATAGCTGTCTTAGGTAACAGTGATCAGAAATCACTGATGCAAATCCCTTCTGAGAAGAAAGAGGATGTAGATCTTCAAATTCTAGATTTATAAAAAATCTGTCAAGCTTCACCAGAGTTGGATCATCTCTTCTATTACTCCAAGTGTATTTTCGATTGTTTAAAGGCAAATCAATCAAATTACACTCTCTAACAAACTCCCCAAAATCATCCATATCTTCTCTGTAATTATCATCTCTTTTATTTCTTTCAAATGAAAATCTTGTGACGTTGAAGTCTCCATCAATCAACCATGGTCCATGAAAAGATTTATCAAATTGCGAACAATCATCCCAAAGAATTTTCCTTTCCTATCTGGTTTGGGGACCATAGACATTAGTGAAATAATAAAGAACTCCAGAGCTCTTCGACTACAACACCACATGCAAACAATGCACATCTTTTAATTCCTGCTTCAATTCCCACTTATCACAATTCCAGCCAATCATGAGGCCACCTAAACTGCCTGAAGCATCAAATGGCTCTAACCATCCAACATCGAACCACCCAAAGACATGAAATAGAAATTATCAGCACTAGCAATCTTAGATTCTTGAATGAAAACAACATCAGGATTAAGAGAAAACAAAATATTCTTAACCTTATGGCGTTTTCTGGGTTTGCCTAAACCACGCACATTCCAAGACACTATAATCATTTATTCAAGTTAACCCTCTCAATTCCTTTCATCTTAATATCAGCAATGTTTGCATCAATGTTACTCATATTAAAACCAGATTTAATAGCTAAATCATAAAGTTGATCATTCGACAAACTATTTAAAAAGGTTGGGATGAAAACACTACCTTCCATTGGATGTTCCATGCTCTGGCTTCTTCTTGCACTCCTCCTTATCAGAGTAACTCCATAAGTACTAGCAACTTCTTTGCCCTTTGAGGTAATGCGAGAACTTCCCACCATAGCCAGATTGTCTCCCACCTGGTCACCAATCAAATTACCACTTTCAAGCACCTCCTCAACATTTTCTACCACATGCATCGCTTCCTCACTAACATGCAAATCCTCCATGGCCTTCTATGCATCTCAACTACAAAAAACAGTGGATGGTTCTCCCCACTCCTCAGGAATATTCAGAAAGACATTCTGAAGGAGAACATCGCTCTTAGCTTCCATGTTTTCAGAACACCTTCAGAATCCTCCCTAAACACCACATTTTTAAATTCATTGGGATCCGACATTTCGTTTGGATTCCCAAAGAACCTACTATTCCTCAACTCATGATACGATCTTCTTGAATAAATTCTCAATAAAGATGGAAAATAGATAGGCATATGGACTTTAACCTCCACCCTTAGATAAGAAAGATCAACAACATCCCAAATTTTTGCTGTAGATTCGTAACCTCACCCACTTTCATTAGAATCAGATTAACCATCCATCGATTGCGAAAGATAATCGGTAAATTGTTCAAAGTAATCCGAATCTTCATCATTTCCTTAGGTTTAGCTGTAACACCCCGCCTCCGCTAGGGTCACTCGCAAAGGAATGCACTAGCTTTAGAGGGGCATTATTGGTAAACATGCACAGAAATATCACAAGACAGAACATATAAAATAGCGGAAGTAAAATCGAACTTTCATAAACATTAATAATTAAGGTCTAAAGCCTTTTACATCATAGTACATCAAAACCTGTCTTGCAATAGTAAAGAAGCATAAATACTTTTTCATAAATTATTCCCCAAGTAAAAGCAGTAAAGTAGCCATAGCCAAGAAAAGTCCAAGCCATCCATGATGACCTTCAAGCAGAAGAAGTCCGAACTAAACAACAGTATTTCCTCCCTGTAACCTGGGGGGGGGGGGGGGAAACGGAAGAAAAGAGGCGAAACAAAACGGGTCAGTCAAAAAGACTGAGTAAGCCCTATCTACTATCAGCATAAAAACTAGTAAAGTTAACTGACATGAGAAACTGAGATGAACATAAGCATGATGACAAGATAGATAAGCTAAATCAAAATAACAGGATGAACTACTGAACTCAGATAAACTAAGGTGTCATGATAAATTGCGATGTCAAGATAAAACAAGGTATCCCATCGTCAAGTTCCTATCAAGTATAATATCCCCAAGATATCTATCACGTATAACATCCCATGGTATCTATCCTGTCTTTTAGCTCTGCACCTACCGTACTAGTATCCCCACCGTATCATGTGTTAACCCTGAATGACCCTTACTCAAAAGTCGTGTAATGGTCCATGTCAACCTAGTATATCGCATATATAGGTTACTCAACTCGTATGTTTCATTCCATGTAAATGTTCAGTCCTTTGCCGTAGACCATACGGGCTTTCCCATGAGATTCTATACTACTTTAACATAGTTCCATGATCCTTAAGATCGTTTTGGACTGTCACCCTATATCTAACTAGGGTCTTTCAACATGAATCATCGTTTGTACAACTAGGACTTATGCTACCTAGGACTACTAGGGATTATGCTTACCTATTGTACGTTTTCGTATCTCGGTTTTGGTTCAACCACCCAGGGCCACTAGGAATTACGCTAACCGTCAACCGCGCCCTTTTTCCCACGCATTCATCGTGAATCGTTTCCATAACTGTATGCACATGTATCACATCGTGCCATCCGAGTCCTGTCACGGGGCAGATCAAGAAATACAGGACTCGGTCGGGAGCTTTCGATTTATCTGCCGATGCAGATGCTAAGGTCTGTTTTTTTCTATACGTGGCTATGGTCCCACGAGACCCCTCCCTCAACTAGTGAAAGACAAGACAGGATAAATCCTGTATGAGAACACACTACTGGCCAACCCACAATCCTAGCCTTACCGCAACCATAATTAGATAGCAATTATGGTCTTTTGGGTGTTCTCTGCCTTTCCGTACATACACGCTTGACCAAAGATGGTAGGTAGCCTGACGAAATGCTATCTAGGGTACGACCGTGTATCGTCGACTATCCCCTATCCATCCCCGTCTTTAGGTCGCTCGTATAGCAACCAAGGCATACTCTTGGTTCTTCTAACGCAGACCTTAACCTCTCATGAGCCTAGTATGATCACCTGGCAGCTCACAGAGGGATACCAAGAATATCCTCACGTTCCCCGAAGCCGCTGCTTCGTTACCCAGTTCGCTGGAGCCTTTATCTAAATCAGATACTTGCTCCTACTTGTATACTTAAACGATGACCTACCGTATCAGGTTACTCATCTATCTATGAACTGGTCCAAATCTCCTTGACTAAGAATTATTACTTAGCTATTCTTCAACTAAGGTTTACCACTTAGCCTTATTCCCGTTATTCTTGTTACTTACGGTTATCCACCTAATTCTCCGAATTAGGGTTTATATAATGGATTAAGTGTCACTTAAGTTCATGACTTAATCCCGTCTACAAATCATGTCAAAATTGGCTAAGTATCCAAGTTCAAGACTTAACCCTACAAACCATGTTCAAGTTGGTTAAGTATGTATTAACTTGACCCTATCAAATTACTGAGTCAAATTGGTCAAGTGTATTCAAACGATTCGTGACTTAGCCTTATCATGTTATCACGTTAGGTTGGTTAAGTATTGGTTAACTTAACCTCAATAAATTCACGAGTTAGATTGGTTAAGTATAGGTCACTTAACCACATCAAATCATCATGTTAGATTAGTTAAGTGTTTAACTTAACCCCATTAAACTACCAAGTGGGATTAATTAAGTCTAGGCTAACTTAACCCCGTCTGATTTCCATGTTTAGACTAGTTGAGTCTAATCTTAACCCCATCCATTAACTGTATTTTTCGGTTAAGCGTCATTAAGAAAACTTACTTAACCTTACCAAGTTATCGTGTTGGATTGATTAAGTGTTGGTTAACTTAACCACTTCAAAATCACCGAATTTGATGGGTTAAGTCCAGGTTAACTTAACCACATCCCCTAACTGTATTATACGGTTAAGTGTAATTAGGAAAGCTTAATTAACCGTATCAAATTCACGTGTTGGTTTGGTTAAGTGTTGGTTAACTTAACCCCGTCCACTAGTCGTATAAAAATGGTTAAGTGTCATTAGGCAAATCCAGTTACTTAACCTACCCCATGTTTTGTTAAGTATCATTAGCCTAATCAATTTACTTAACCCATTTGTCCATGTCATATTTGGTTAAGAGTCATTAATCAGATTAACTTAACCCTATCATGTGGCATTAATTACTTAATGCACCTCAACCTCTCACATTAGACTTTGTTGTGGTTACTAGTTAAGCCGGTCGGTTCCGGGTAGCTTTACACCACAACTTGGTCTAACCTCGGGTTCAAGCACAACATGACCAACTTCTCACATTGGGTCCTATTGTTTGCAACTACTAGTTAGGCCGGTCGGTTCCGGGTAGCTTTATGTTGCAAACTCAACCCAACCTCGAGTTGGTCACTTTCATGTTTAGTCTAGTGTCATGCTCATATTCAAGTTTTCATAAGAATATGGGTAGACCTAACTCAATAGGTAAATTCCCAATTCCATAGTATGGGTAGACCTAACTTAATAGGTAAATTCCCAATTTCATATTTTGAAACATATTCACATGTCAACTTCCATGTTATATTTCAAGTCATGTTTTCAAGTTATATTTTCATGTCACTAGAAATTACCCATAACATAACCCAACGCTTTTAAACTCGCATATACGTTCGCAACAACGTAATGGATTAAAAGAAGAGACTTGGCAAAGGCATGACAAAAATGGATATTAAGCCACAAGTTAATCATGGTGGCAAATGAGGCACAAATGTGTTCACTAACTTGCATGTTACATTCTTAAGCCTCAAAAACATGCATAAACCCAAACTTGGCACATAAGCGAATCATGGTGACAAAAGACATGGAATGATGACTAGTAACTCGCATATATCATCATATAAGGGTTATGACTTCATATGCAAGTTGACATAAAGGTTATGAGGGTTCTCATGTTGCATAATGCAACATTTCAACATAAAAGTTGTAGCTTTTAGCCCACAAGATCAAGATAATGACTTCATAAACTTGCATGACATGATAGCATGTATCATACTCTATGATCAAACCCAAACTTGCAACATGAACATTTAACCTCATAGTTAATATCTAAGAGTAGGGAAAGGGCTTACATTGCTATGAAGGCACAAATCGATTAAATTAAAGATTGAAACAAAGCCTATGCATGCCTTCATCCAAAAACCCAAAGATAAAAGCTCCAAATCAATAAAACCCTTGAGCCAAAATGAATCAAAACTCTTATTTTATGATGTAAATATGGAAACTTGACTTGAATGCAAGCTAATGAGGCTCATACAAGCTTGAAAACACTTGTATGCATTGAAAATCTCTCATAGGAATTTACTTAGGAATTTTATGAAGAGAGTGGAGGCCATGAGAGGTAAAATTTTGCCATAGTTTAGTTGTAGGATTGATTAATAATGATTTAGGGCTAGCTTAGGGTCTTATTTATAGATTAGGCAAGTGTTTTAGGCCATAGGATTAAACCCTAGTTGCAATCTCAGCCCTTAAAACCGAATCTGGCCCCCAAACTCAACACAAACCCAAAATGGTGCACCAGGCAGAACTGCCCGGCTGGACCAAGTCGACAGCCAAGTCGACAGGGCTGTCGACTTGGGTCCAACCAAGTCGACTCTCAAGTCGACAGGGCTGTCGACTTGGGTGCTCTGGCGGGAATTTTCCCGCCTGGCCCAAACTGGCCCAAATTTCCAAATTAAAACTTGAATTTGAAATCTGTTTTCACTTTGAAATTTTCTGAAATCTTCGTTGGGCCTTAATCGGGTCATACGGACTCCGATTTTCGAAAACTCGGACTCTATTTCGCGTATTTTTCCGAGACGAACGCAATGGCATAGCCCGTTTTACATGATTCAGAATTTAAAATTAAATTCTGCCTTGATTCTCGTCTTAACATGTTATCGAAATACGGGTTGTTACATTCTCCCCACCTTTTAGGATTTCGTCCCCGAAATCTCCAAGTTAGGAAGAACATATCCTACCATCCATCATTCATCTACTCAAAACATCATCCACAAGCAACCATTGTCCTTAGATGATTTCTAATGCTGTATGAATATATGCAAAACGTGTGTGTACATGTTCCTTAGCTAATGCTAATGATCAGGCCTGAATAATCTTTCTAATGAAAAATATGTATAGTGCCATGAATCCAACATGTATGCAAATAGTCCTAGTCATATAGATACTATATGCGTGCACAATCATTCATTCATATGCAACAACCGCATGATAACACATTCGATTTCATCCATAAACAAGTATAAATACTCGTGCATATGTAATATGAAATGTGACCGAGTCGAGCTAGTATCTAATGTGTATTCGCGCATCCACGAGCAACCACTTGCAACCATATCAATCATAACATGTTTCAAATACATGTTTACATCCATAGGGTTCTACCTAGGATTCCCTGAAACAGGGTCGAGAAGATAAACAAGACAAACTCCTTACGGGGTTTGTAACATAAAATAGGACCGAGAGGATGTCCACAAAAGATAGCCTACAAGTAAGCTCTACAGAAAGCAGGGATCAAGGATATACTCCCAAAAGGAGATATCATGCGCGTATCTAGTCTTTGACCATCAAAGTCGTATTTCCTCGAGCTTAATTCCATTGTGCCTTGACCGTCTTTTAACTTCGCGATTTCGTAGCTTCTTATTTCCTGTTTCCATAACATGAGCTGGAACTCATTTCTTCGTCGCCTCTTGTTCCACTTGCACTTATCCCTTTTTCTAGAATACTTGGCGCAAACATGACTGCGTACTCATGATCTCATGCAAGCTTTCCAAAATTCACTAGTGAATCTTGGATCTCGTTTATATACTATAAGGTATTCCATGTAGAAGAACTTTTTCTTGAAAGTAAACAGATGTCAACCAGGTTATCAAGTGCACTTACTAGGGTGATCTCTATAACCCATGCATAAATGAAGTAAACCATCCGTCTTATCGGCGAACACCACTCGATCGGGCTTTAAATTTCCAATAAAGGCATCAAGGGATTCTAAATAACTAATCATGACCGAACCCAAAAGGTTACACGAGACTCCGAGGGTATTGCCAAGGCTAGTCAAGAGTCTAACTACCCTCCTATCAAAACCGAGAGTGGCACCCCTTACTGGATGACCACTTTATCCTTAGAATCCATCCATAGCTTATAAACATAAGCATTATTTCCAAGCTCAACACTTGACATAGACATTCTCAAATCCAAACAAGCCATGAATAAATGGACTGATTCTCCAATAGGACTTTGAGACAAAAATGGGATTCTCTATTACGCTAGTACTTTAAGGTGCAGAGACTCAACTATCGAAGCAGACTTAAATGATACGATGATCAAAACAAAGTCCTAACGGGATGATAGAGAAGAAGAGCTAAACTCTTAACAAGATCGTTACCCTCCTTCCGAGGTACCCTAGAAATGGGAGCATACTATTGCCCTCCCGATGATATTGTCCTTGTCCCATAATACTTAACTATCCGCCCCGTTTTACCATGCCAAAGGTACTCTCTCGTCATGGTTTCATTGTTCATCTTTCTCCCTCCTTTGAGGGCTAAGCCATACCAACAAGTTGCTCATCCTTAAGCTCGTATCCTTTATCCTCTTTCTCACTATCCTTTCTTATAACGCGGCCACTGGTCTCTCGAGAACCACCTCCATCGCATGGAAAGCACTTTCGTAGATAGAAAAGACTAGTCGCAGTTAAAACCACTGTGACTACAGATGGAGGAAAGAAAGGAAAAGAGATTCAATTAAGGAAACAAGGATAGTGCTAATGGCCTTTGGGGAATAGCCTTTTTCTTTTAAAAGGAAATTTTCTTGAAAAATGCTTCTTTGTAAACGATTTTCAAATAGTTTTCAGAAGGTCTTTAAAAACTTTTGCCCAGTCTGGTAACCTTCTGCTCTGATACCAAATGTAACACCCCGCCTCCGCTAGGGTCACTCGCAAAGGAATGCACTAGCTTTAGAGGGGCATTACTGGTAAACATGCACAGAAATATCACAAGACAGAACATATAAAATAGCGGAAGTAAAATCGAACTTTCATAAACATTAATAATTAAGGTCTAAAGCCTTTTACATCAGAGTACATCAAAACCTGTCTTGCAATAGTAAAGAAGCATAAATACTTTTTCATAAATTATTCCCCAAGTAAAAGCAGTAAAGTAGCCATAGCCAAGAAAAGTCCAAGCCATCCATGATGACCTTCAAGCAGAAGAAGTCCGAACTAAACAACAGTATTTCCTCCCTGTAACCTGGGGGGGGAAAGGGAAGAAAAGAGGCGAAACAAAACGGGTCAGTCAAAAAGACTGAGTAAGCCCTATCTACTATCAGCATAAAAACTAGTAAAGTTAACTGACATGAGAAACTGAGATGAACATATGCATGATGACAAGGTAGATAAGCTAAATCAAAATAACAGGATGAACTACTGAACTCAGATAAACTAAGGTGTCATGATAAATTGCGATGTCAAGATAAAACAAGGTATCCCATCGTCAAGTTCCTATCAAGTATAATATCCCCAAGATATCTATCATGTATAACATCCCATGGTATCTATCCTGTCTTTTAGCTCTGCACCTACCGTACTAGTATCCCCACCGTATCATGTGTTAACCCTGAATGACCCTTACTCAAAAGTCGTGTAATGGTCCATGTCAACCTAGTATATCGCATATATAGGTTACTCAACTCGTATGTTTCATTCCATGTAAATGTTCAGTCCCTTGCCGTAGACCATACGGGCTTTCCCATGAGATTCTATACTACTTTAACATAGTTCCATGATCCTTAAGATCGTTTTGGACTGTCACCCTATATCTAACTAGGGTCTTTCAACATGAATCATCGTTTGTACAACTAGGACTTATGCTACCTAGGACTACTAGGGATTATGCTTACCTATTGTACGTTTTCGTATCTCGGTTTTGGTTCAACCACCCAGGGCCACTAGGAATTACGCTAACCGTCAACCGCGCCCTTTTTCCCACGCATTCATCGTGAATCGTTTTCCATAACTGTATGCACATGTATCACATCGTGCCATCCGAGTCCTGTCATAGGGCAGATCAAGAAATACAGGACTCGGTCGGGATCTTTCGATTTATCTGCCGATGCAGATGCTAAGGTCTGTTTTTTTCTATACGTGGCTATGGTCCCACGAGACCCCTCCCTCAACTAGTGAAAGACAAGACAGGATAAATCCTGTATGAGAACACACTACTGGCCAACCCACAATCCTAGCCTTACCGCAACCATAATTAGATAGCAATTATGGTCTTTTGGGTGTTCTCTGCCTTTCCATACGTACACGCTTGACCAAAGATGGTAGGTAGCCTGACGAAATGCTATCTAGGGTACGACCGTGTATCGTCGACTATCCCCTATCCATCCCCGTCTTTAGGTCGCTCGTATAGCAACCAAGGCATACTCTTGGTTCTTATAACGCAGACCTTAACCTCTCATGAGCCTAGTATGATCACCTGGCAGCTCACAGAGGGATACCAAGAATATCCTCACGTTCCCCGAAGCCGCTGCTTCGTTACCCAGTTCGCTGGAGCCTTTATCTAAATCAGATACTTGCTCCTACTCGTATACTTAAACGATGACCTACCGTATCAGGTTACTCATCTATCTATGAACTGGTCCAAATCTCCTTGACTAAGAATTATTACTTAGCTATTCTTCAACTAAGGTTTACCACTTAGCCTTATTCCCGTTATTCTTGTTACTTACGGTTATCCACCTAATTCTCCGAATTAGGGTTTATATAATGGATTAAGTGTCACTTAAGTTCATGACTTAATCCCGTCTACAAATCATGTCAAAATTGGCTAAGTATCCAAGTCCAAGACTTAACCCTACAAACCATGTTCAAGTTGGTTAAGTATGTATTAACTTGACCCTATCAAATTACTGAGTCAAATTGGTCAAGTGTATTCAAACGATTCGTGACTTAGCCTTATCATGTTATCACGTTAGGTTGGTTAAGTATTGGTTAACTTAACCTCAATAAATTCACGAGTTAGATTGGTTAAGTATAGGTCACTTAACCACATCAAATCATCATGTTAGATTAGTTAAGTGTTTAACTTAACCCCATTAAACTACCAAGTGGGATTAATTAAGTCTAGGCTAACTTAACCCCATCCGATTTCCATGTTTAGACTAGTTGAGTCTAATCTTAACCCCATCCATTAACTGTATTTTTCGGTTAAGCGTCATTAAGAAAACTTACTTAACCTTACCAAGTTATCGTGTTGGATTGATTAAGTGTTGGTTAACTTAACCACTTCAAAATCACCGAATTGGATGGGTTAAGTCCAGGTTAACTTAACCACATCCCCTAACTGTATTATACGGTTAAGTGTAATTAGGAAAGCTTAATTAACCATATCAAATTCACGTGTTGGTTTGGTTAAGTGTTGGTTAACTTAACCCCGTCCACTAGTCGTATAAAAATGGTTAAGTGTCATTAGGCAAATCCAGTTACTTAACCTACCCAACCTTGTCATGTTTTGTTAAGTATCATTAGCCTAATCAATTTACTTAACCCATTTGTCCATGTCATATTTGGTTAAGAGTCATTAATCAGATTAACTTAACCCTATCATGTGGCATTAATTACTTAATGCACCTCAACCTCTCTCATTAGACTTTGTTGTGGTTACTAGTTAAGCCGGTCGGTTCCGGGTAGCTTTACACCACAACTTGGTATAACCTCGGGTTCAAGCACAACATGACCAACTTCTCACATTGGGTCCTATTGTTTGCAACTACTAGTTAGGCCGGTCGGTTCCGGGTAGCTTTATGTTGCAAACTCAACCCAACCTCGAGTTGGTCACTTTCATGTTTAGTCTAGTGTCATGTTCATATTCAAGTTTTCATAAGAATATGGGTAGACCTAACTCAATAGGTAAATTCCCAATTCCATAGTATGGGTAGACCTAACTTAATAGGTAAATTCCCAATTTCATATTTTGAAACATATTCACATGTCAACTTCCATGTTATATTTCAAGTCATGTTTTCAAGTTATATTTTCATGTCACTAGAAATTACCCATAACATAACCCAACGCTTTTAAACTCGCATATACGTTCGCAACAACGTAATGGATTAAAAGAAGAGACTTGGCAAAGGCATGACAAAAATGGATATTAAGCCACAAGTTAATCATGGTGGCAAATGAGGCACAAATGTGTTCACTAACTTGCATGTTACATTCTTAAGCCTCAAAAACATGCATAAACCCAAACTTGGCACATAAGCGAATCATGGTGACAAAAGACATGGAATGATGACTAGTAACTCGCATATATCATCATATAAGGGTTATGACTTCATATGCAAGGTGACATAAAGGTTATGAGGGTTCTCATGTTGCATAATGCAACATTTCAGCATAAAGGTTGTAGCTTTTAGCCTACAAGATCAAGATAATGACTTCATAAACTTGCATGACATGATAGCATGTATCATACTCAATGATCAAACCCAAACTTGCAACATGAACATTTAACCTCATAGTTAATATCTAAGAGTAGGGAAAGGGCTTACATTGCTATGAAGGCACAAATCGATTAAATTAAAGATTGAGACAAAGCCTATGCATGCCTTCATCCAAAAACCCAAAGATAAAAGCTCCAAATCAATAAAACCCTTGAGCCAAAATGAATCAAAACTTTTGCTTTATGATGTAAATATGGAAACTTGACTTGAATGCAAGCTAATGAGGCTCATACAAGCTTGAAAACACTTGTATGCATTGAAAATCTCTCATAGGAATTTACTTAGGAATTTTATGAAGAGAGTGGAGGCCATGAGAGGTAAAATTTTGCCATAGTTTAGTTGTAGGATTGATTAATAATGATTTAGGGCTAGCTTAGGGTCTTATTTATAGATTAGGCAAGTGTTTTAGGCTATAGGATTAAACCCTAGTTGCAATCTCAGCCCTTAAAACCGAATCTGGTCCCCAAACTCAACACAAACCCAAAATGGTGCACCAGGCAGAACTGCCCGGCTGGATCAATTCGACAGCCAAGTCGACAGGGCTGTCGACTTGGGTCCAACCAAGTCGACTCTCAAGTCGACAGGGCTGTCGACTTGGGTGCTCTGGCGGGAATTTTCCCGCCTGGCCCAAACTGGCCCAAATTTCCAAATTCAAACTTGAATTTTAAATCTGTTTTCACTTTGAAATTTTCTGAAAACTTCGTTGGGCCTTAATCGGGTCATACGGACCCCGATTTTCGAAAACTCGGACTCTATTTCGCGTATTTTTCCGAGACGAACGCAATGGCATAACCCGTTTTACTTGATTCAGAATTTAAAATTAAATTCTGCCTTGATTCTCGTCTTAACATGTTATCGAAATACGGGTTGTTACATTAGCAGAATTAAAACAAAGACTCCATGGTCTCAAGCATAGAAATCCCCTCTCGTTATTCAATATTCTTTCACCATCCAAGAAATTCCGCGAAAATTTCACCACGAAATCATTATCGAAGCGTTTCACATTCCTTACCCAGCGATGGAGATAATCAAATTCCTTGCCCAAGCACTGCTCCACATGATTCATCGAGAATTCACCCTTCACAATTGAAATAACAACCCAAGAATTAAGTCTCTCCAAATCGTTGTCCCCCATAAACTGAGAAATATGTATTTCAATGCCGATTACCATTCTCCTCTTCTTTTGTTATGGTAAATCTTGCGATTTCTTCGGAGGATATTTTGGCTGATTTCTTGAAGAATTTTGAGAATTTCTTTGTGATTTTCTCTCTCGAAGCATTGATAACCTTTATGACCTATCTTCTTGTATTTGAAGCAAATTACTGGATTTTTGCATTCTCTAATCCAGTGATCAGATTCACCACACCTAAAGCAACTTTTCCTTGATTTGACATTTTGCAGCTTAGCAGAATATGAATCAGCTAATTTTCTTGAATCTTGCGTCATATTATACTCGATAATCAGGATTGGATTTTTTATTAATGCCACTTTGAAAGTCACATGAGGTTCGGTATGCGAGAGATCCATTGCAACCAGGTTTTCATGAATGATATTCAAAGCCGACGCCATGAAGGAGCGGATGCCATTGAAGAAGGAGGACGCCATTGACGTGTTGATATTATCCAATATCGAAGCTGCAAAGTTTTTTGCTATTGTAATTAAAAATTAGAGCAAATCAACTAGTAAAATATTGCATTAGAAGCTCATGATCTAAAGATTTTTAAAAAGCTAAAAAAAAACAAAAAAGAAGCAAACTACTTCTACAGTAGAAATGTAACCATTCTGATCTTTATCAAACACCTTGAAAGCCCCTCTCAGTTCTTCCTTAAAGTGTGTCCTGTCATGCGTTGGTCATTAAAGGATTAATAAATGCATATGAAAGAAACATTTGTTGAATTATTGGTTTGAATATTCCGGGAATGAGAATAAACAACACAAAAATTGGCTATTAGTAGTAATAAACCAATGGAGGCTGCTTGGTATAGAAAACCATGGGAATATGTAGCTATTTGGTGCATGAACCCGTTTTCTTCTTTTATTTTCCAATATTAAAGCAAACAGAACATTGTTCTTAAATAACCGGAGGAATACGCACTAACTCAATAGTACATGCTTCATGTATTTTTTAGATACACAAACATTGCAGTGGCATAGGGTGAAGTAGAAGCAGTGGCACCAGTTTCACATAGATGATTATAAATGCAAAAAAATTGTACTTACAATGTTAGCTTTTCTTTTGAACTGTATAAATTCAGAAGTCTTAAGGCTAGCATAAGGAATGTAGCAACTGGGGAGTGGCGGATCCCTATCTGCAACAATGACCTCATTCATTTAGCCAAATTTGGGCTATGTTAGATAAAGTAATTAAACTCTAATGAAAATCATAGTTTATGGTCAGATAGACTTGTGATTTGTAAATTCTTCAATTTTTGCACATTGTCTCGCTAACAAAGGAAACATATCTTACTCACTTTGATATTATTCTTTTTTTTTTGGCACAATAAAAGTTGGGGATGGAAAGGGATTTAAAAGGATGATGTTCTAGATCTTACCATGTATGTGGATATTGTTAGGATTGCCTTGCATGTTGTTAAGAAGTTGATGGGTTAAAATTAATAGTCCCACATCATGGAATAAATTGAAGGAATTGTGTACAAATATGAGCGGGTAGGCACGTAACATTAGGGATTCCTTTTGTTATATGGGAGTTGTGTACCAGCTCATATGCGTGCAAGGAAAGGGGCATTGTTCCGACCGTCGCTGCATAATAGTGGCGTCAGAGCCGAAGGTTACGGACTGGACCATGCAGGCAGGGCATTGCTCTCAACAGATACTCGTAGGATCCGAGTCAAGGGGGAGGCTATTAGGATTGCCTCGCATCTTGTTAAGGAGGAATGATGGTTTGGATATAATAGTCCCACATCATGGAATATATTAAAGAAATTGTGTACAAATATGAGCTGGTAGGCACGTAACATTAGGGATTCCTTTTGTTATACGGAAGTCGTGTACCAACTCATATGCATGCAAGGAAGGGGGCTTTGTTCCGACCGTCGTTACATAATAGTGGTATCAGAGCCGAAGGTTCGGATTGGGCCATGCAGGCAAGACAGTGCTCTCAAAAGATACTCGTAGGATGCGAGTCAAGGGAAGACTGTTAGGATTGCCTCGAATGTTGTTAAGGAGGAATGATGGGTTAGAATTAATAGTCCAACATCATAGAATAATTTTATGGAATTGTATACAAATATAAGTTGGTAGGCACGTAACATCAGGGATTCCTTTTGTTATATGGGAGTTGTATGCCAGCTCATATGCATGCAAGAAAGGGGCTTTGTTCCGACCATCGTTACATAACAGATATGACTTTTATTGCATGATAAAATGTAGGAATGAAAAGGGATTTCAGGGACGATGTTCTCGATCTTCCCATATATATACATACATACACAAAGATCACTACGTTTTCTTGTAGTATTTCCTCATTAAACTATTTCATATTCGAACCTACACTCAATACCTAATTCATATTGCAAAACATCTCTAGCAACTTCACCTTGCTTGAATTATATCATGTAGAATATTATATCCAAACCATCATAATGCACTATAGGCACTATAGTCCTAGTAGGATGCCAGGTACTCCCATCTCATGGGTGCTGCTAAACCTAGATCCATTAGCCATCTTCCATACATAATAAGTCTTTTTAAAATACTTGACCAACTTCCTGGCTTTCTGAAATGTGAACTCTAATATCATATGTTGTGAGCTCTAATATTATATGCAAGCAGGTAAGATTCATTCATATATCTTTTAATAGAGGCACACACAAGAACTGCCGCATACACTGATCCGATAGCCCTAGTTCATGCTGGAAAAGCCGTTTTAACATTTTTGCACATCATCTTGGATCATTGATGTGAGCACTAATTTAAAATTTTATGAGTTATAATACCTTGTCCATGCATGTAGGATTCATTCATACATCTTTTGATATAAGCATATGTATGAATTAGTGCATTCTCTGGTTACAAAAGTATTGTAACAAAAGGGATTTCATTGTTACATATTTACAAGCTAGTATATATCACTCTTCTTGTACATTCTCGAACATAATATTTTCTATTTTCAAATCACACTTAACCCATAATCCATGATGCAAGAAATCTTCAACAAATATCTTATAGCAATGGATATTTATCAAAATAATAAATATATATATATAGAGAGAAAAAACTTGAGAAAATTAGATATAGCCACTGCGTGAAATTCAAATTTTGATCGAGGGTATCGTACTACCAAGTTGTTTACTTTAAACAACCTGTTCACTACACACAACATTTTTCATTGATGTAAGATGTGCACTTCAAAACTTTTCAACTGTGATGGTTCAAAAAGGTCCATGTCGTGTGAAGTAGATGCAGTGGCGTGCTATGAAGTTGGCATAGTTTGGAAGAAATAATAGTATAAGATCATATGATATTTTTTCTTTATGAACTCGATACCATGATTGCTGTTAAACTCAGACACAACTTAAGATCAAACCAAAGCAATGGTAGCCACGAGGAAATACACAACTTAGCTAGTCAGTTTCATATTATCTGCACATGTAATAAGCATATAATCTACTTGCATGAGTGGTATGATTAGATTTAGATGAACAACAGTTGGTGCATTAGTAATCAAGGTATGAAGTAGAAATTAGGAATCTATTAAAGTGATTTCTACATAAGACCCTACAACGTATACTGAGAGTAGACCAGAATTGTAATCAACGGCTGAATATATAGTAGTATATTCACATAATCAGTCACAAACCAAAAGGATGACAAAGTGGCAACTCGTACTGATGTTGCATAGCACTAAGTTTACAGTCAATAAAATCATGCAATCCTATTCATTGGTTAATGTTGATTCAATGACAAAGTTCATAGCTTTACCTAAAGTTTACAAAAATAAGGAAGAAAAAAAATCACTTGATGGAAAAGGGAATCCATGTACGGCATAACATCACATATTGCAAACCTTGCCGTTACAGAACCACCAGATGAATTTTTTGCATTTTATAGTTTAGATAGCTACTTAGTTTGTTCACAAAACCAATTGTTTTTGTGAACTATAACTTCTTAATATATATCCAGGATCTTAGTTGAATATTTTCCAATGTGGAACTATTAGTTTCATCACTCTCCCTTCACGTGTGGAAGTATTTGAGCCATCTACGTGATCAAAGTATTTTGGATGGAGTGGCACACGTATGGCGGTTAAGCACATACGTACTAGTTGAATTAGTTAACCTGGCTCTGATACCACTGTTAGTAGTTGTTGTAGTGGAAAATAGTTGAATAGTGTAGATAGTTGGGTGAAAAGTTTAATGGAGAAATGGCTTCAAAGATTTTGTAATGGAAAACTTTATTACTTTGATGTTTTTGGTACAAGTTGTAGTACTTGTTGTAGTACAATTTTTAGTACATAGTTGTAGTACAACATTACAATGTGCTCACTCTCATATTTATAGGCACATTATTACAATTTTTTATTAATAGAGTTTTCTAGATACAACATTCTAGATTTATTCAGTAACATATTTAATAATAATACATAAGGCAACTTTTTAATATCTTTAGAATTCTTTAGAAATCTGTTGCATCTTCAACGTTCTTTAGAATTCTTTATAAATTTGTAGCACCTTCAACACTCCTCCTTGATGCAAATTTCGGAAACTCCAATCATTATTCGAAGTTGCTCAAATCTTGCTCTTGGCAACGCCTTTGTGAAAATGTCTGCAACTTGCTCTTTTGTCCTACAGTACTTGTACTCTTTCATATTGCTATCCAATCTTTATATTTTACATGTTTCAGTAAAAATAGAGATGTTATCCAGATTTTCTTTTTTGTTTTCTTCTTTTGTGGAGACATCAACTTATTATGCAGCACATACCTATGCACTGTACATTTTCTAGCTATACCTGGTGCATATGAGAACCAAGTAAAGCTGCGCATTGGAGATCTTACTATGTCTTCCCAATTTATTTTTTCTTTTTTCCATGCATCCATCGTTTTCCATGACGTTGTATTATGTTTTGCACCAATTAAGAGACTTATTTCCTCCGTTGTAGTTTTAGGACTATCTTATCCAGTTTTGAAATCAATTTCTTCTTTGATCTCTACTGTTGTCTTATGAACATAACCTGTAATATTCTTCATTTTAGTCACTATCATTTCTTCAGCAGGTGCTTCTTCTTCGTTGTTTTGTACTGCTCTTTTTTCAACAGGATCCATAGCTTTTGCAAGTATACTTTCTTCTTTATCAAATTTCTTCTCCTCTTCTACTCCCAACTTTTCAGCTTCAGTATCAGTCTCCGGTTCACTATTCTTCTTGTTTTCCTCTATTATAGTTGTTTCATTCTTTCCATATGTTTCTTTCAATAGATTCCATGACTCTCTTGTAGTATATTCTCCAGTAATATGATTCTATATTGCTACTTCATCGACATTCTGACTAATCACAACACGAGCTTGAAGATCTTTCCATCTCAAACTTGTAAATGTTTTTTTCCTCCTCTGTCATATTTGTAATATCTTTTTGGCCATTTGTAGCCACTTTCAATGATCTCCCATAACCCTTTGGAGATCAAATCTTTTTTTTTGTTACTCCATTCTTCAAAGTTTTCTTTTGTGAGAACAAACGACGACGAAAAAAAAATAGAAATGCCACAACATATAATGGTTGGAAATTTTTTTCTGCCTAATATGCGAACGAACGAAGCTCTGATACCACTTGTTAGTAGTTGTAGTAGCGCAAATAGTTGAATTGTTGAAATAGTGGAAGTAAAGTTTTCATAATGCAACAATTTCATTTCTTGTAGTTGCAACTATGTACTAAAACTATGATTTTTTTTTCAACTATGTATTTTTTTTTTACATTTTCAATAAATATAAGAATGGGCACATTGTAATGTTGTAGTACAACTATGTACTAAAACTTGTACTACAACTACAATTAATAAAATTGTTGCATTATTAAAACTTTACTTCCACTATTTCAACTATTCAAATATTTTCCACTACTACAACTACTAACAAGTGGTATCAGAGCTTTGTTCGTTCATATATTGGGCGAAAAAATTTCAATCATTATAAGCCATGGCAATATTTCTATATCTTTCGTCGTTTGTTCTCACAAAAGAAAACTTTGAAGAATGGAGTAACAACAAGAAAGAAGAATTGGTCTCCAAAGGGTTATGGGAGATCGTTGAAAGTGGCTACGATTGGCCAAAATATATTAAAAATATGACGGAAGAAGAAGAAAAATCATTTACAAGTTTGAGATGGAAAGATCTTCAAGCTCATGTTGTGATGAGTGAGAACGTCGATGAAGTAGCATGGAATCATATTACTGGAGAATATACTGCAAAAGAGACATGGAATTTATTGAAAGAAACATATGGAAAGAATAACACAACAATAATAGAAGAAAACAAGAAGAATAGTGAACTTAAGACTGATATTGATGCAGAAAAGTTGGAAGTAGAAGAGGAGAAGAAATTCAATAAAGATGAAAGTATACTTGCGAAAGCTACAGATCCTGTTGAAAAAAGAGCAGTACAAAACAACGAAGAAGAAGAAGCACCTGCTATAGGAAAAGTAACTGCTAAAGAAATGCAAATGACTGAAATAAAGAACATTGCAGGTTATTTTCATGAGACAACAGTAGAGATCAAAGAAGAAATTGATTTCAAAACTGGACAAGACAGTCCTAAACTGTAACGGAGGAAATAAGTATCTCAATTGGCGCAAAACACAATACAACGTCATGGAAAACGATGGATGCTTGGAAAAATGGAAAACCAAATTGGAAAGACATAGTAAGATTTCAAATGCATAGCTCTACTTGGTTCTCAAATGCACCAGGTATAGCTAGAAAATGTACAGTGCATAGGTATGTGCTGCATAGTAAGTTGATGTCTCCACAAAAGAAGAAAACAAAAAAGAAAATCCGGATAATATCTCTATTTTTTCCGAAACATGTAAAATATAAAGATTGTATAGCAATACGAAAGAGTACATGTACTGCAGGACAGAAGAGTAAGTCGCAGACATTTTCACAAAGGCATTGCCAAGAGCAAGATTTGAGCAACTTAAAATAATGATTGGATTTTATGAAATTTGCATCAAGGAAGAGTGTTGAAGGTGCTACAAATTTCTAGAGAATTCTAAAGAATGTTAAAGATGCAACAAATTTCTAGAGAATTCTAGAAATATTAATAAGTTGCCTTACTTATTGTTATTAAATATGTTACTTGATAAATCTAGAATGTTGTATCTAGAAAACTCTATTAATAAAAAATTGTAATAAGGTGCCTATAAATATGAGAATGGGCACATTGTATTGTTGTACTACAACTATGTACTAAAACTTGTACTACAACTACAAGCAATAAAATTGTTGCATTAGTAAAACTTTACTTCTACTATTTCAACTATTCAACTATTTTCCACTACTACAACTACTAACAGTGACTTGAGCTGAATTTCTTTTGCCGCTTCTGCATCTCTGATGAAGTGATACTTGATTGTTATATGCTTAGTTCGACTATGATAGAAGGAGTTTTGAAGGTGCTACAAATTTCTAGAGAATTCTAAAGAATGTTGAAGATGCAACAAATTTCTAGCGAAATCTGAAGATATTAATAAGTTGCCTTATGTATTGTTATTAAATATGTTACTCGATAAATCTAGAATGTTGTATCTAGAAAACTCTATTTGAGCCATCTACGTGATCATAGTATTTTGGATGGAGTGGCACTCGTGTGGCGGTTAAGCACATACGTACTAGTTGAATTAGTTAACCTAGCTCTGATACCACTGTTGGCATTTTATAGTTTAGATATGAATTGATATAAAGAGAAAGCGGCTTGGACATACTCTTAGATAAAAGGAATAATAACTTAGCCATGATTATGTCAAACGTATCACTGTCGATGGGTCCGTTAAGGTATATCCATATGCATCGCAAGCGGCACATACCCGCTTGACGAGCTTTGTTGTAGAAAACACTACATGTAGGGAATTTTAAAAGCAATGAATTCCTTAATTGTAAGTTGATTAGGGTACGGCGTTGGACTCAGAACTGGGGAAGAGGAAAGCATAGCATAAGGAAGGGAGGGCTGGGAGAATAAATTATTCAGAGGATTTTGTGACATTAGTTTAATAAAATTCGGGTTTTGGGAACATCGAACATCCGAGGGAGTGAAGGAGGGAAACCAAAAATAGATTTAGGGTTTCCGAGGGTGCAAAGGAAATGGAAAGGGCATTTGTTATTTGTTATTAACACTCTAAATATTGTTAAGGGGAGGTCAATTTTTTTTAAGAAAAATAATTCTTAAGAGGAGTACCAATGACGGAAGTAGCCCCTTAACAAATAAAGATAATTTTACCTTATTACCCATTTAGGCTTAATTTCACTTCTCTGCTCATTAATTTAATTTTTAGTGGTTAATCAACACCATTAGTTGTGGAGAAATAAAACCCTAATCAAAAAACATGATTGAAAAAGAAAACAATATGATATTGGCAAAGGAGAGCGAGCGTTATCTTGGAGTTGATCAGAGTGATGAGTTAGTAAAATCTAATTTTAGTTTATTAAATCGTATGCACATGTTGTCAGGGTTAAGATCTAATTTCAATTTATTTATTTTAGTTTATTAAATCGTATGCATATGATATCAACTATTCCCTAATGTTATTTGCACTTAAACGATTTAGGGTTTTTTGATTTAGGGGTTTTGATGATTTTATGGTGTGTAAGTTTTTAAAAGGGTAAAAGTGTAAGAAGTTAAAAAAAATTAACTACTACATTGACCCCCCCCCCCCAACTTTAACAATTTTAAAAAAGTGGAGTGCCCTTAAAATTTGGCTCGCTCTTAACATAAATTGGAGTGTCAATAACAAACCCCAATAGAAATTGACCTAGGTTTTGTGATGGAGAAGCAAACGGAGAAACAGGACATGAAGGAAAAAGAAAATTTATATCCGACCAAGTATAAGCCAAGTACAAGTGAAAGGGTCGTTTTTAGTGTTAAATAGGAAAAAAATAAAAGGAATCAAATATCTTTAGTTGCACCACTTTATAAACACTACTAATATATGCTACTAAAAGTAGTTTTTTGTAGTGTTATGATCGCTACCATCATGATCTCGAACATAGCAGGATAATCAGACACAACAGTTGCAGCTCGCTACTGACTACCCTCGCCTACACCTCCAGTAGCAGCTCATCATTAGTAGCGTGTCTCGAAGTTCGATGACTCATTCTTGTTCTAAAACAAGAATGATTAGTCAAGGACAATGAAAGGCCACAATGGTGGTCAAGTGATTATTAACCTATTATACTATGTATATTATAATATAGAAATCATCCATTAAAAATTACAAGTATGTCTATCATATGCTTTTACACTCACAAAATTTGGATAAAATCGATTAATCAAAGCTCTAATATCTAATGTGACAACCGCCCCATATCTCATACACTAATCCGACGTGCCAGACCGATATACGACGATCATCAAGAAAAATTGTCTTGAAGCGGAACCTATTATATAGCTCATAATGCAAATATGACATATAATAATAAAATATACAGTATGACAGAGTAATGAAGCGTAATAAAGCAGCAGATCTCATCTCCACAAAATCACAAAATTTCAAGTAAAATACATTCCAGTATGACTATCGAATACAGTATGCCTCCCTACATCCCTTAGAGTCTCTCAACAAAGCAACAATATAGTAATATGATATAAGAAAATAGTACGCCAGCCTCCTGCTCGTCATTGTACAACATCAACACACCACTAATCCTATAACCTACTACTCAGTCTACTCAATGGAAACATTAGTAAGTATCCCAAAGTAATAATAGGAGACACACAACCTTGAGTTGGACAACAATTTTAATGAGCGATAAAATAACTATCGACCGTTACGAGGGATAATATAAGAATAAACAGTTCAAGTTTCAACTGAGTCGTCCCTGCATCCAAAGAGTTAGCATATAATAATCTCATTATAATATGCTACACAAACAAATAGAACAAACACTAGTTAGAATAGGATGCCCAATTCTACTTCTCTTTAACATCCTACGATGATAGCCAACCCAGAGAAAAATAGAAGAAAACACACAAATCAACCATAGCATTCATAACAAGCAACAACCTAGCTATCACCGACTACAACCTCGAATGCATCGATATCGAATGACTAGCCGTTGCCATCCGTCAAGGGCTAATGGAAACCCCGATTCTATTCGGACTGCCGCACATCCCATGTATGTTTCCTCCTCGTGACAACTAGATCACTCCTCGAGCGATCCAAGGTACACGATCTCTCATATCCTAATATACATCCCCTACGATACTCCTGCTTTGAGACCGCTAGAACCTTAGATTATCGATTATTCCTTGGTGCTTCCAATCACTGAGCCATCCTCGACAACTCAATCCTTTAGTTCGAGTCTTATTCGAAATAGTCTATTACCTCTCGTGCTCGAGTCCCCCTTGAGTCGATCCATCATCTCACACTATCATCCCATGATCAACAATCATCAATTAAATTTCGAGCACCCCCTCCTTGAGTTCATGATCGAAGAAGTATCATTAAGTTGGTAACTACTACCATCACATAGAAGCTTTTACAAAACTTCACTAACAAGCTCTAGAAGGCCAGTGCTCCACATCCCCAATTCCTTGACCCTCAACTCTCAAACTTAACGAGTCGGTACCGGTCCATCGGCTATGGACTGACATTGGTCCATCCACTTAGCCAAATTTTGGCTACGTGTTGGATCATCGCTCTATCTCCTCAAGTACTTCCCTCTAGTCCAATCTCAAAGCATGACTCTTTCCCAATGAATTTCCCTATCGATTTATCAACGTGAATTCGAGTGAATATCCTTAAATCCATCCAAATCATATCAAAACTTGAACATGATCTACTTTCCACCTCTATAATCCATGTACCAAGTTTCAGCACTCCTCAATCGACCACGATGGATCAGTATCGATCCATAGGCTATGGACCAGTGTCGGTCCATACACTTATCATATATCGCGTTGGAATTTTTAGGGCTTCATCCCGACACCCTCCAGAGCTCCTCAACCAATTTTCGTCTGAATCTGATAATCCAAACCTCCAACTTAAATAACCAAATCAACTAAAACCATACAGTTCAACGAATCAAATAGTAATTCATATAGTTTCAATCATGATCGATCATACAAACATGAGCATATATGAAACATGGCATGAAAATCATGCATCTAACATATTAGGATCTAAATGGACATTTAATGTGATTAATCTAATGACTTATTAGTTTATATGGTCAAATCAGATTGTTTTTGTAACAACCATAGTTTTTTGGCAATTACTTGTTATAGTAAATAATCCTTAAAAATATGAATAATTGGGTGATAATAAAGTTGGATACATCACTAACTTGATTATTTGGCTTAATTATTCGTATTGATAATTAATTTGGTGCTTTGCGGTGTGATTGTGGGGTTTAATCACGTTTAAGTGATTAAATTTGAGGCTTGGGCTGATTAAGTGAGAAATTGTTGATAAACCATCAAATGTTGATTTTAGGTGAAAAATTAAGTAAACTAACAATTATAAATATTAATAAGTGTTAAAATATGCTGCAATATAGCAATAAAAGGTTAAAATATTTTCTTATGAGTAATTAATAGTGTTAAACTCATAAAGAATATAATTTTGTATTTGTAATGTAACTATTGAGCTGAAAACATGAATATTGGTTTTTTTTGAATTAATAATGTAATTTTAATGAGAATGTGAAATAACGAATATACATAAATATGTAAAAACTTGTTGTAATTAACAATTAATGTTGAAACTGGGCTCTTCGGTACCTTAACAACTTATTTTGTTAAGGACCAAGATATTAAAATACTTAAGTTACATAAAATATAAATATTGCACGAATATAAGTGAAATGCTTGTATTTGTGTAATATGTGAAAAATGTGTTTTATAACGTTTTAATAATATATTGTGTTAAAAACAAGTCAAATGAAATATTTAAGCTAGTTATATTGTAAAAATTACACAAGCGTAAACAAAATGATCACATTTGTGTAAATTGTGTAAAAATGTTGTAAAATGTAAATTTTGTTGTAAAACCAAGTTTTAAGGTTAATAAGCTTTAAAATGTTTTTAAAATGATGTTAACAATATTATTTAACATTGCTTGATGTTGAATCATGGTCGTTGCATAAGATTATAATGTAAAATTTGGTTTTATAGTTAAAAATAGGCTAAGTTGGCCTAATTATGCGTTTAAAGTCTTAAATGGTCACTTAGAGGTTTGATTTAATCACCTTGGGCCTAGTTACTTCCTTAATCAAAGAAAAATCTAGAGAAATGAAGGCTTTGTACATTTCCTCTTTATTGCCTTCTTCAGTAAAAGGAAAACAAAGAAAATATGAAATCCGCTTCCTTTCTACCCCTATTGCCTTAAATCCACAAGCACACCCAAAATTTCAGCGTTTAGATTCTCTAAAAATAGGTAATACACTTAAAATTCTAATGTAACCCAAGTTTTCATTTTAATTTTTGATGATTTTCCTTTTACTGTAAGTTTTCTTTTGCATGTGTTAGCTTGTGTTTCTACAGGTAAAAAGAAACATTCTCCTCAACAATAAAGCTCCAAATCACTCCAATTCTTTGCTAAATTCGTTGTGCTTGTTGCTAAGATGAGTGAACCTCAAAATTTTCAAGTTAACAGTAGTATCTTGTGTATTCTAAAGCATCATGGACAAAAATACATAACTTTGCAAGTTTTGTTGTTCAATTTGCTTCTGAGCCGAAATCACAGCTAAAGTCTAACTTTGGGTTATCATATTTTTTTAGTTCTTTGATTTTTTTTATGTAAATCTTTTTTCATGTTGTGGTAGATTATTTTATAAACTTGTATGTCAATTTTCGATGCAATCCAGAACCATTTGGTTGCCGGGAAATGGTCAGAAATGGGAGGTCTGAACAAGATTCCGACCTGGGTGAAAGTGCTTAAAGTAGGTCGACCTACTGTTTCCCTAGGTCGACCCAGGGGTCGACACACCTGGGTGTGTGGGTTGACCCACTTTTTCCCTAGGTCGACCCAGGGGTCGACACATCTGGGTGTATAGGTCGACCCGCTTATATATTTTGCACAAGCAAGGATCGAGTGCTCTTATGTGTTTTGTTGATGATTTTCGTGTCATTTTTCCTTGAATTTAATTGTATTCTTGATGCCAAAATCCATGGTTTTCATATCAAATGAACTTTGTAAACCCAACCACTCAACAGCCGATTAAATTTTCATATTCTTGAGAAATTCTTATGATTAATATGTTGAGTTTTGTGTTGCATTTTTAGCGATATTCGAACACATATACAAGTCTTTAAAGCAGTTTTCATATACATATAAAATTATCATTTTCTTTATAGTTTTGAGGCTAAAATAGGTTTATAATTTTGGATTTTGAATAAACTACCTCAAAACAATAGTATAATCTCAAATTTATACGGTTTTTAAGAAAGAAAACAATCAGATTCTGAAAAATCATTTTATATATCGATTTTAGAAAATCAAGTATTTTCCTATATAGAAACGACACATTTACGCACCATGACATAATGGAAATTAAACTATATCGAAAACCCCATAGTGTGAGACACGCTGGTATATAAAATAGGTTAATTCCAGTATAGTTTGATTGAAGATTGATGGTTTATTGATAGTGATTTGTGATTTCTGTGTTTTTCATTGCGAAGTTGATAAGTGGTTAATAAACAAAATAGTGAGAACGTGTGATATGAGACACAACTACCACTGTTGAAGTTATCGACTGTGAGTTAGTGATGCAAATTGTGTTTTGATAAGCTTGTACTCGCTTCGGGGGGAAGCTACACTTGGGGAGAGTCATATACGTATTCACTTGACTAAGGGGATTAAGATACACTCGGCGGTGGGAGGGGGAAGGTCGTAATTTTAGGCGCCTTAATTGAATATGTATAAGTACTTGGCTAAGCTCGGGGAAAGTTATAGTATGGCTCAGAGGAGCTATATTTTATTATGATATCGCGTTTATTTATTTGTGATGGATCCATTTCGTGTTCATGATGGTGATTTGATCTTAATGATCATACATTATAGTGGGTATTTTGATTTTAAACCCATTCATATTTTGTGATTCTCGAGGTTTGGAGTTTTATGCTCCTTTTTGTGGTGATTTAACTCTCTTGAATTACATTATTGGTATGATAATTTTGGGTATTGAGATCATTTTATTGATTGTGCATGGTGGTGTACTTAGCCTAGAGCTAGCACAAGAAATACATTGTATACCATTTACTTGTGACATATGAACTTAACCTGAATTAACCTCTTTGTGTTACTAGCATATACTCTTAGGATAAAGAGGTGTCTATCGTGTTTTTATATTATCTTTATACCTGTTATTACTTATTGTTGACTAGACTGACCCATGTATGTTAATGCTCGGGTCAGACCAAGCTTTTCAAGTATTTCCAACAGCTGTTGATATCCTTTTGTGTAACACCCCACACCCGCTAAGGTCACTCATGGTAGGGAATGCCTTAACTTCGGTGGAGTATTTTTAAGTGAATATAGAACAGAAAAATTACAACAAGATAGATATAAATAATACTTGAAATCTAAAGCATCATTTCATTGCAGCAGAAGATAAACATGTTTGGTTACATATCAAAACCAACTAAAACAAGAGTCAAGTACTAAATATTCATCCTGATAAAACATAAGTACATAATCCCACTACATAACTAATAGCCATAATAGAAAAGATAAGCTGGGCTTTACATCACGGTCCAAGCTCCAAAAGATAGATAAAGCAATCTGATCAAAGCCCACTAGTGCTAGGCCCACTCTGATAACCTGAGGGTTGGGAAAAGATAAAAACAACGGGGTCAGACATAAGTCTGAGTGAGCCCTATAACTTTAACAATACAATCATTAAAGTAATTAGGGTATGATATAAACTTGGTACGGTGATGACTGGGGATAAATGACAACACTAAGCAGCCAACTAGACATAGGATGAACTAAGATAACGGTAAAGATGCATCTACCCACCCAAGGGTAATTATTACACTGCACCACACCAGTCATTCCTACTTAAAGGTTGATCCCACCCAAGAACTTAGAAAATTTAACTAGTAGTTTCGTGTACCCCTAGCTGACTACATAGGTGCCGTCTGCCCCTATCTCCACTAGGTGTACCCACTACTCCCCAAGCGATCGGCTCCCTACCGTAGATACCCGTGCTGGCCCCACAGTGGGGTGTATCACTCCCCAAAGTGGCAACCCGATACAATCAACGGTGCACGGCTTATACCTATACGATGCAACAACGTCTTACCTACCAGCCCTGGTCCACACACGCATATGAAACCCGTTGGACTTGCGTTGCCACCGCTAACCCGTTTTGGCCTCTTATAGTCAAGCCCAGTATGCGTGTCCCGTCCTCGACTTGGGTCGAGCCCACAAAGATACGTTTTGGGTTACTGGTTGAAATGGGCCCCCACAAGCTACCCACCTAAGCTTGTCCCTTTTTCTAGTGCATCCCACTTAACCCTTTAATCATGTTTATTTACATGTTTCCACTTGGTTAAGTATTCTAATCGTATTTTCTATTGCCACCCAAGGCAACCCACTAGATTTCCACATGCCTCCCAAGGCACTTACTTGATTTCCACATGCCACCCAAGGCACCCACTTAACCCCTCATGCCCCACTACATGCTTATCTGGTTAAGTGTTTCTTAATTAATTAAGAACTTAACCTTTGTAAAGACCTCTAACATTAGACTATCTTTTATGGCAGCTGGATTTGCCGGTCGGGTCCAGGCAGCCTTACGCCATAACCGAGTCTAACCTCGTGTCTTTACACTTGTCACGTATTTAGTTCATGCCTAAGACCTCTCACATTGGGCCAACCATTTGTAGCCGCTGGATTTGCCGGTCGGTTCCGGGCAGTCTTATGCTACAAAAGGGTCCAACCTCGTGTCTTAGTCGATTAATTACACTTAATTAATCACCCCCATAATTTGTATTAATTATCCCTAATTAATTACAAATTTAACGATGTACATAATTGACTCAATTATGTCCATACACTTTATGGTATGCATAATCATACCAACTTCACACCATTTCATTAACATGAATATTAACCCCATTGTTCCCCACGTAATTCGCTAACATGACATACTTAAAAGGGAAGATTCATCACAAATACAATGGGTTCAACTTGCATAACATTAGCATCAACATGGGTTTTAAAGGTGTCAACATGCATATAACATCAAACCCAACTAGCATAAATAATCAACCCAAACTTGCATGAATCACATATGTTATAAAGAGGGTAACTTGCATAAGTTACTTATGTCGTACAAAGGGGTAAACTTGCATATGTATGTATGACATACAAAGGTGTAAACTTGCACATGTTACTTGCATATAATCAAACACCAAACTTGCATAACATGTCATATATGAACTTGCATATAATCAAACACCAAACTTGCATAACATGGTGTCATAATGGATCAATGTTTATCATAGTGATTTGCATAACTAGCATCATGAGCACGTAGCATAAAACTTGCATAACTAGCATCATGAACATATAGCATAAAACTTGCACTCATAGCATATGACTTGCATAACTTGCATAACATCATGAACACTTAGCATATGACTTGCATAACTTGCATAACATCATGAACACATAGCATATGACTTGCATAACTTGCATAACATCATGAACACATAGCATATAACTTGCATAACTTGCATAACATCATGAACACATAGCATATAACTTGCATAACATCATGAACACATAGCATATAACTTGCATAACATCATGAACACATAGCATATGATAACATAACTTGCATTGATCCACATTCACAACCATAACCTCATTATATCCTATCATAATTAGTTTAGAAATTGCTTGCTAAAGGCATAGAAACTCACAACTTGTTGATTAGCACTCCTATGAAGAAGATTAAGTTGCTACAGTTGATTAGAAGTTGATTTGAGAAGCTATCTTCCTCTTTAATTTGTTGGTGGCTCCTTCTAGTTGCATTTTGACGGCATAACGACGTTGTCTCCAATTTTAGTATGAATTAGGGTAGTCTTAAGGTGTATTTATAGATTAGTTAAGTGTTTTAGGCCATTAGATTAACCCTAAATCAGATTAGAGCCGTCAGATCTCGTCACTAGCCACCAAACATAGCCCAAATCCCAAATCAGTGCACCCAGGCCAAACTGGCCGACAGGGGGGGTCGACCCCTGGGTCGACACATGGGTCGACCCCTTGGGGGGGTCGACACCCATGTCGACCCCTGTGTCGACACCCTCTGTCTGGCGGGAATTTTCCCGCCTCTTCTGAAATCTGAAATTTGAATATTTTAAATATGTTTTGAATTTTCTGAAACTTCGTTTGGCCTTAACTGGGTCATACGGACTCCGATTTTCGAAAACTCGGACTCTATTTCGCGTATTTTTCCGAGACGAACGCAATGGCATAGCCCGTTTCCCCTGATTCAGATCTTAAAATTTAATTCTGCCCTGATTTATATTATAACAAGTTATTCAACATACGGGGTGTTACATTCTCCCCTACTTAAAGGATTTCGTCCCCGAAATCTCTAAGTCAAGAAGAATGTATCCTACCAACCAAACAACCATCTACTAAACCATCAAACACTGGCATCCATTGTCCTTAAAGTTTCTAATGTTGTATGAACATATGCAAAGAGTGTGTATATGTTCCCTGTCTAATGCAAAATCAGGCGGTCTACTGATTCAGTTGACCTCCTTAATGCAAACCATGATAGTGCCATGCATCCAATATGTATGCGAAAGAACCCTATCGACACATACTATTTCTACATGTGTGCATAGCCATACACCAAAATGCATCATCCATATGATAACACAACCATTATACATCCATTAATATGGCTACCTACACACAATTATATGCAATATGCAATATGAAGTGACTGAGCCGATCTAGTGTCTAAAGTGTGTGTATATGCATCCACGAGCAACCACTAGCAAATACATGCATCCACACGCATCCATCAATCATAACATGTCTCAAACACATGTTTCAACCATAGGTTTACCCTATCTAAAGGTCAAAGGTACTAATGAGAGAACATACTAAAGATAAGATAAGTACTAGACAAACGATAAAGGAGAAGTTAAAAGACATACCCTCAAAAAGGAATGGGTATAGTGAACGCATCTTCGCTTCTGTCTCCCAAGTAGCATTACTCTCATCCTCTCCCCATTGCACTTTGACTAGTCGAACCTCTCTGTTTCTCAACTTCCTAATCTCTGACCCAAGGATGCGGGTAGGAGCTCGTCGAATAGTCGCATCACGCTCTACCTCCACTTCTCTAAGCAAGCTCGGCTCTACCACCTCTGCGGTCTCATGTAGGCACTTCCTCAAATGTGACACATGGAATACGTCATGTACACCACTAAGTCTCTCGGGCAAATCCACTCTATATGCCATCCGTCCAATCCTTTCCTTAATAGGAAACGGTCCTATAAATCTTGGTGCTAACTTCCCAACGGACCCAAAGCGAACAACATTCCGTAATGGAGATACTTTAACAAAGACCATGTCCCCAACATCAAACTCCAGATCCGTCCTCCTCTTATCCGCGTAAGATTTTTGCCTGTCTTGCGCCGCTTTCATCCTTCTTCGAATCAAATCAATCTTTTCCGAAGTCTCTCTAACCATATCAGGCCCAAGCAAGATCTTATCCGTAGATTCCCACCAACATGTAGGTGATCGACAAGGCCTTCCATAAAGAGCTTCAAAAGGAGCCATGCCAATACTAGATTGAAAGCTGTTATTATATGCGAACTCCACCAATGGAAGATGCTCTTCCCATGTACCTCCAAAATCTAAGATACATAGCCTCAAAAGGTCTTCTAGAACACGATTCACCCTCTCGGTCTGGCCGTCCGTCTGAGGATGATATGCGGTGCTCAAACACAACTGAGTCCCTACTGCCTCTTGCAAACTCTTCCAAAACTCGCTAGTGAAGATAGGATCTCGATCACTCACTATACTAGAAGGTACCCCATGCAATCGAACTATTTCTCGAAGGTAAACTGAAGCTAGCCAAGGAGCAGTCCTCTTGCTCTTCACGGGTATGAAATGGGCACTCTTAGTAAGTCTGTCTACCACAACCCAAATTCCCGTATTACCCTTCCTCGATCTTGGTAACCCATCAATAAAATCCATCGAGACGCTATCCCACTTCCATTGCGGAACTTCCAATGGGTGAAGCAACCCACCGGGTTTCTTTTGCTCCGCTTTCACTTGTTGGCACACCAAGCATCTAGCGACATACTCGGCCACATCTTTCTTCATACCGGCCCAAAAGAAAACTCGCTTCATGTCTTGGTACATCTTGTCCCCACCGGGATGAATGGTCATCTTTGAACAATGCGCATCATCATGAATAGCCTTCCTCAAATCCTCGTCTTGCAGTACACAAAGTCTACCGTCTCTACGCAAGCACCCCCTATCGTCTAGGGTGTACCTACTCAAATGGCTGGACGACTCCCCCCTTATGAGCCTCTCTACCAACTCAACCAACTGTGGGTCGTCCCGCTGTGCCTCGCCAATCCGTCCCAAAAGAGTAGGTCTGACCTCTAAGGATGCTAGCAAACCGGGTATAAAGTCAACGGAAGGTCTGAAATCAAACATCGAGATAAATTCCAAGCTTCGTCGTTCCACGAACAATGGACTCAAGGACAACCTTTTTCTGCTCAAGGCGTCCGCCACCACGTTACCCTTGCCAGGGGTATATGCTATCTCGAAATCATATGATGCTAAGAACTCCATCCACCTTTGCTGCCTTAAGTTCAAATCCTTCTGAGAAAACAAGTACTTCAATGATTTGTGGTCAGTGAACAATTCGAATCTCTCGCCAAGAAGATAATGGCGCCAAGTCTTAAGCGCAAAAACAATAGCGGCCAACTCTAGATCATGGGTAGGGTAATTTTTCTCATGCACTCTCAACTGCCTTCCACCGTAGGCTATTACCCTTCCCTCTTGCATTAAGACTGCGCCCAGTCCTGTCCCACAAGCATCGGTATAAACAACGAATGGCTTACTCCCATCTGGCAACACTAAGACTGGAGTTGTGGTTAAAGCTCTCTTTAACCGTTGGAACGCATCATCACAATCTACGTCCCATGTGAAGACTAGATTCTTCTTCGTCAAGCGAGTTAATGGGGCTGATATCTTCGCGAAGTCCTTGATAAACTTCCTATAGTAGCCAGCCAACCCCAAGAAACTCCTCACCTCGGTAGCACTCTTCGGAACCTTCCAATCTTGGATGGATACTACCTTCGCGGGATCCACAGCTATCCCTTCCTTAGAGACCACATGCCCTAAGAACCGCACTTCCTTCCTCCAAAAGTGACATTTAGAGAATTTAGCCTTAAGGCTATGCGCTCGAAGAGTCTCTAACACTTCCCTAAGATGTAGGGCATGCTCTTCTTCACTCTTAGAAAAGACTAAGATGTCATCCACAAAGACCACCACGAACTTATTAAGGTACTCCCTGAACACCCTACTCATCAAATCAACAAAGTATGCAGGGGCGTTCGTCAAACCAAATGGCATCACCAGCCACTCATAGAAACCATCCGGAGTCCTAAAGGTAGTCTTCTCTATACTATCCTCAGCCACTCTCAACTGATGAAACCCCGTGGCTAAGTCCAACTGTGAGAACACTGAGGCGCCAACCAACTGATCAAAGAGATCATCAATCCTTGGCAATGGGTGTCTATTCTTCTTTGTGAGCTTGTTGAGTTCTCTATAGTCAACACAAAGTCTGAGGGACCCATCCGCCTTCGTGGCAAAAACTACTGGAGCACCCCACTCCGATATACTTCGTCTTATGAACCCCTTCTCAAGCAACTCCCCTACTTGCTTATGGAGTTCCCTCCTCTCACGAGGAGCCATGTGGCGCACTGGCAAAGATACTGGTTTAGCATTGTCTACCAGATATATTCGGAAGTCAATCTCCCACTTCGGAGGTAAGCCCTTCACCTCCTCAAACACATCCGAGTACTCCCGGACCACTCTAACAGATCGCAAACTCTCGACCGAAGCGTCAAGCGATTCAAGATAACTTAGCATAACAGAATTCATGGGATTACAAGAGATCTCGAGAGTGTTACCCAAGCGGGTCATGAGCCTAACAACTCTCCTTTCACAATCAAGAACGGCACCATTACTGGATAACCAGTCCATGCCCAAAATTAACCCATAGCCCGTGAAGCCCAAAACAAAAGCATCACATCTAAACTCAACGCTAAGTATAGAAATCCTCAAACCCAAACATATCATGGATATATAAGTGGAGCCCCCAATTGGGTTTGAGACAACCAAGGGATCATCTACTAGACTGGTGTCTAAGTGCAGTGACTCAACTAATGATGATGAGATAAACGAATGCGATGCGCCAGAGTCAAACAAAGTACGGACAGGATGATCAAACAGAAAAACCAGACTTTCAACGGAAATAGTTCTACCTCTTTCCTGAATCGGTGGAACCGCGAGAGCCTGAACTTGCCCCCTTGCCTGACCTGGTGCCATAAGAGCTTGCACCTGTCCTCCTGAGGTAGATCCCGTCCTTTGCCCCTTCTTAGGGCAATCCTTCACTAGATGCCCTGCTTCGCCACAGTGGAAGCAGCCAGTCTTCTTCTTCTTCCGACAGTCTTTGCTTAGGTGGCCTGGTGTCCCACAATTGAAGCACTTCTTCTTTCCCTTGCCACCGTTGCCTTTCCCACCCTTGTTTTGCTGTTGCTGTTGAGGTCTCTTTTGATCTCCTTTCTTCTCGGGTGCCTTATTAGCATTGGGACCCTTCTCTTCCTCATGCATGAGTGCCATGTCTACTAGCTTCTCAAAGGTGGCCCCCATAGGGATGTGAGTCATGGCCAATCCATGCATCGGTTCGTTCAAGCCTTTAACGAACCTCAAAGCCTTCTTTTCCGGTGTATTCACCATGTCTATGCCAAACCTTGCCAATTGATTAAACTTGTTGACATATTCCTTTACTGATAGGTTTCCTTGCTTTAGAGTCAAGAACCTTTCCATATACAAGTTTTCCTCCGCCCTTGAGAGAAATTTTGCCACAAACCTTTGCCTGAAATCCGCCCAAGAGTCAACAGGGCGCTCTCCATTAGTGACCTCCCACCAGAATGAGGCCTCTCCCTTCATTAAGCAAGCAGCTAACTTGACTTTCTTTCCTTCTTCCATCTCAAAGATGTCTATCAACTCTTCCACCTCCTTAAGACAATCCCTAGCTTCCACAAAAGTTTCTGATCCTTGAAAAGGTTTCCCTCCCATAGCCTTAAATTCCTTGCAAGTCTTAGCAAAAGTATCTGCGTGAGGAGGAGGAGGAGGAAGATCGGGTGCTACTGTTGGTGGAGGAACATTTGCTGGACCCGCAGTGGCGGCCCTAGCCTCCACTAACCTCCTATACCATACTGGTATCGCTACACCCTCTGGAAAGTTAAGATCTTCAGCCATGCTGAAACGAAAAAGGAAAGATTCAAAAAGGAGAATTCGAAAGATAGAGATATGGCTATTGGGGATTATGCTTTTCTTTCAAAAACTTTTCTCTCAAAAGACATGTTTTTGAAAATACTTCTTCCAAAAATGTTTTTAGAAAAATAGGTTTTCTAAAAGTTTTATCTGTTCTGGTAACCTTCAGCTCTAATACCACGTGTAACACCCCACACCCGCTAAGGTCACTCATGGTAGGGAATGCCTTAACTTCGGTGGAGTATTTTTAAGTGAATATAGAGCAGAAAAATTACAACAAGACATATATAAATAATACTTGAAATCTAAAGCATCATTTCATTGCAGCAGAAGATAAACATGTTTGGTTACATATCAAAACCAACTAAAACAAGAGTCAAGTACTAAATATCCATCCTGATAAAACATAAGTACATAATCCCACTACATAACTAATAGCCATAATAGAAAAGATAAGCTGGGCTTTACATCACGGTCCAAGCTCCAAAAGATAGATAAAGCAATCTGATCAAAGCCCACTAGTGCTAGGCCCACTCTGATAACCTAATGGTTGGGAAAAAGATAAAAACAACGGGGTCAGACATAAGTCTGAGTGAGCCCTATAACTTTAACAATACAATCATTAAAGTAATTAGGGTATGATATAAACTTGGTACGGTGATGACTGGGGATAAATGACTACACTAAGCAGCCAACTAGACATAGGATGAACTAAGATAACGGTAAAGACGCATCTACCCACCCAAGGGTAATTATTACACTGCACCACACCAGTCATTCCTACTTAAAGGTTGATCCCACCCAAGGACTTAGAAAATTTAACTAGTAGTTTCGTGTACCCCTAGCTGACTACATAGGTGCCGTCTGCCCCCATCTCCACTAGGTGTACCCACTACTCCCCAAGCGATCGGCTCCCTACCGTAGATAGCCGTGCTGGCCCCACAGTGGGGTGTATCACTCCCCAAAGTGGCAACCCGATACAATCAACGGTGCACGGCTTATACCTACATGATGCAACAACGTCTTACCTACCAGCCCGGGTCCACACACGCATATGAAACCCGTTGGACTTGCGTTGCCACCGCTAACCCGTTTTGGCCTCTTATAGTCAAGCCCAGTATGCGTGTCCCGTCCTCGACTTGGGTCGAGCCCACAAAGATACGTTTTGGGTTACTGGTTGAAATGGGCCCCCACAAGCTACCCACCTAAGCTTGTCCCTTTTTCTAGTGCATCCCACTTAACCCTTTAATCATGTTTATTTACATGTTTCCACTTGGTTAAGTATTCTAATCGTATTTTCTATTTCCACCCAAGGCAACCCACTAGATTTCCACATGCCACCCAAGGCACTTACTTGATTTCCACATGCCACCCAAGGCACCCACTTAACCCCTCATGCCCCACTACATGCTTATCTGGTTAAGTGTTTCTTAATTGATTAAGAACGTAACCTTTGTAAAGACCTCTCACATTAGACTATCTTTTATGGCAGCTGGATTTGCCAGTCGGGTCCGGGCAGCCTTACGCCATAACCGAGTCTAACCTCGTGTCTTTACACTTGTCACGTATTTAGTTCATGCCTAAGACCTCTCACATTGGGCCAACCATTTGTAGCCGCTGGATTAGCCGGTCGGTTCCGGGCAGTCTTATGCTACAAAAGGGTCCAACCTCGTGTCTTAGTCGATTAATTACACCTAATTAATCACCCCCATAATTTGTATTAATTATCCCTAATTAATTACAAATTTAACGATGTACATAATTGACTCAATTATGTCCATCCACTTTATGGTATGCATAATCATACCAACTTCACACCATTTCATTAACATGAATATTAACCCCATTGTTCCCCACGTAATTCGCTAACATGACATACTTAAAAGGGAAGATTCATCACAAATACAATGGGTTCAACTTGCATAACATTAGCATCAACATGGGTTTTAAAGATGTCAACATGCATATAGCATCAAACCCAACTAGCATAAATAATCAACCCAAACTTGCATGAATCACATATGTCATAAAGAGGGTAACATGCATAAGTTACTTATGTCATACAAAGGGGTAAACTTGCATATGTATGTATGACATACAAAGGTGTAAGCTTGCACATGTTACTTGCATATAATCAAAAACCAAACTTGCATAACATGTCATATATGAACTTGCATATAATCAAACACCAAACTTGCATAACATGGTGTCATAATGGATCAATGTTTATCATAGTGATTTGCATAACTAGCATCATGAGCACACAGCATAAAACTTGCATAACTAGCATCATGAACATATAGCATAAAACTTGCACTCATAGCATATGACTTGCATAACTTGCATAACATTATGAACACTTAGCATATGACTTGCATAACTTGCATAACATCATGAACACATAGCATATGACTTGCATAACTTGCATAACATCATGAACACATAGCATATAACTTGCATAACTTGCATAACATCATGAACACATAGCATATAACTTGCATAACATCATGAACACATAGCATATGATAACATAACTTGCATTGATCCACATTCACAACCATAACCTCATTATATCCTATCATAATTAGTTTAGCAATTGCTTGCTAAAGGCATAGAAACTCACAACTTGTTGATTAGCACTCCTATGAATAAGATTAAGTTGCTAGAGTTGATTTGAAGTTGATTTGAGAAGCTATCTTCCTCTTTAATTTGTTGGTGGCTCCTTCTAGTTGCATTTTGGTGGCATAACGACGTTGTCTCCAATTTTAGTATGAATTAGAGTAGTCTTAGGTCGTATTTATAGATTAGTTAAGTGTTTTAGGCCATTAGATTAACCCTAAATCAGATTAGAGCCGTCAGATCTCGTCACTAGCCACCAAACATAGCCCAAATCCCAAATCAGTGCACCCAGGCCTAACTGGCCGACAAGGGGGGTCGACCCCTGGGTCGACACATGGGTTGACCCCTTGGGGGGGTCGACACCCATGTCGACCCCTATGTCGACACCCTCTGTCTGGCGGGAATTTTCCCGCCTCTTCTGAAATCTGAAATTTGAATATTTTAAATCTGTTTTGGATTTTCTGAAACTTCGTTGGGCCTTAACTGGGTCATACGGACTCCGATTTTCGAAAACTCGGACTCTATTTCGTGTATTTTTCCGAGACGAACACAATGGAATAGCCCGTTTCCCCTGATTCAGATCTTAAAATTTAATTCTGCCATGATTTATATTATAACAAGTTATTCAACATACGGGGTGTTACATTTTGCTTCCGCCTTGATCGTACTATTTTGGGTTACTTAGAATAGTTGTTTTGTTGTAGATATTGTACTCAATCCCTAGACTCTAATGATGTACTTTATTCTTTTGGACTCGTAGTACACGTATTGTGTTGTGTACCACTTTTTGTGGTATTGTGGTTATATACCACTTTTGTGACAATGTATGTTGTATATTATATGTATGTGTATCTTATGTTGGGTGATCTATTTTGCGATGTATATTGTTTTAGCCAGTCATGTTTGTTTTGAATTTCCTGTTAACTGCCAGAGTATTGTATTAAATATTAAGAGTGTTAATCCAAAGGAAAAAAATTAGCGCATTTTTGTCAATACTCTTGATGTTTATTTAATACAAGACTTATGGATGATCGATCCTAACAAGCCTTGCTCTCTGCATTAGTATACGACATTCCTAGAAATGCTCTTTACTAATGTGGATCTCGAGGTAAGGCGCCACAGCTTATTATCAGAGTTGAGTTTAGAACAAAATGCGATTAATATGGAACAAAATACGAGCAGATAGTGTACATTGAGATACAATAAAGTGTTGTCACATGAATCCCTTGTGATTTTCCCTTGAATTGAGTCGTGTGTTTGGTGCATACCCTTTAACCTTTATCCCTGCTTGTAGTGGATATATAAGGGAATACGTATAGGAATCACCATAAAAGGAGCATAAAATTTCAAACCTATTTTATCTTATCTTTCAGCTAATGGTTGGTCATAGAAAGAGGCAGCGATGGAGTTCTGGACTGGCCAGTGGTCTAGGTATTGATGTATAGATTAGGTCATTCAATGGTCCAACACTCAACTTCCTTCTCCAGTCCGTTTATCTCCTCCGTTCAAATCATCCTTTACCTGCATATGCAATGACTTCTCCCATCTTAGTAGGAAACCTTTTCTTCGTTTTGAGTTAGTTTTGAAGGTCCAGGCATAGATCCATACCTACGAGCTTATCTTTACTCGCATGGAGATTTCTGATCATCATCGAGTCCTTATAACATCATGTATGTTGCAAGGGTTGGCTTTAGATTGGTATGAGTTGTTGGTTTCTGAGCTTGATGAGCCTTCCCTTAAGTGGAAGCAGTTCCATGAGCATTTTGAGCTCAAGTTCGTCCCATAGTCAGAGAAAGCCATCCTTTATCGTCGCTTCCTTCATCTCAAACAAGAAAAGTTACTGTTTCTATGTATATATCTTCATTTAAGGCTCTCTCCAAGTATGGTTTGGAGCATATCAGTACTTCGTACAACACTACACCATAAACGACTTTCTGTAACAGAAAAAATGTTGGTTCAAACAAAAAAAATATCGCCATAGGTCTTTAGCAACACTTTTGATGTGATGCAATTTTCACCATTGCCATAGACCTCATTTGCCTTAGAATTTTGGTGTGTTTCTCATCATTTTTCTGGACTTGGTCTGATATATATGCATTTATACGAGTCTAGAGTACTTGTAATATCCACAGTGATACATTGCAAATACCACAATGCAGACTGTATCTCTAGTGCTCACAGATCAGTCCCGACATAACTATACTGGTTTGTTGACGAAAACCAACATTTAAAATTAGCTGATTCTGAACAACCACAACTCAAATATAGTAGTCTACTGGTAGATTATTTATGTTTTCCATTCAAATATCTCACATATATAAATTACACATGCATGATACATTTATACACATACATGTGTATGTATATACACATATATTAATGTGCAGGTGCATAAATCAGACATGCAAAACAACATGGAATACAAGTCATATCAGTATATACAAGCAACATGTGTCACGAACAAGTCGAACCAACGCACATGTACAATGTGCTCTGTGGAATCACATCAATGACATAAGGAAGCACAATATAAATGGTCAATGCTGGTGCAATAAGGAATGGGCATGCATGTACTAAAGCAAGGGTCAATTGTATGGAACTAAAAAAAACAAAAGTTGAATGACCAAGCCTGAAGTAGTTAAAATGTAAACACAAATCAGTGGATCATGTAACATATGCACAAAACCAGGGCCAAAGGTCAGAACTCACATATATGGTGCAACAACTAGATAATAGGTTCAAACAACACAACAAGATGAAATGATCAATATGCAATAATGGCAGCAAGGTTGAAAGGAAGCATGAACCAAAAGGATAACACAGGTGCAAATATATGCAAATTTATACATGACAACAAAAGGAAGCACTAATGCAACTTTGAATGACCAAATGATGTGATTGTTCTTATCAATGAGATAATGCAAGCCAGTATGACAATTGTTACTACCAAAAATTAACAGTGGAGTGAGTTGGTGGCGAAGGGGTATCGGATGACCGCAGGCTAGTAGGAGGCCCAATAGAAAGTGGGAACAGGATACCAAGAAGGACAAGAACAAGAAGAAATAATTTGAAAAGCCACATCATCCGAAGTTTTCTTTCCTCTCCCTCCTAAGGGAAAAGATCGTAAAGAACCGTGGGATATAATGACAAGGTTTATCCGTCGGAGTTAATCCGACAAGACCCTTCCGATAGTATCAGCACAATGAAAGACTTCATGTGAGGAACAACCATCTCCTAAAACCAAGTGAGCCAGAAGTGATAAACTCGATAAACAAAGTCCAAAGGAATCTTCAATAATGACCAGCCCAAATGCCGACAAACCCAAAGACGGAAGCATCGAAGGCACTAAACCGGAAGAATGTGAAGGTCATCCAGAACCAACTTCCGGAGCACCTACTACATGGAGACTGAAAGGACGAATTCACAAATAACAGGAAAAGACACCAAGAGCCATCCCCTGGGAATCCAGGCTACCACAAAAAGCCCCACCGAAAGGCTAACCGAGACACAAGCTGATATACAGGCTACCCGTACTAATCCACTTAGTACCGAAAACCGTGGCGGCTTCAAACCGGCAGTTATCAACATACAACATAAGAGCAAGCCTCTCTAAGTATTCATGATAAAGTCGGAGGCCTACATTTGAGAGCTCGTATCCGAGAGTCCATATTCAGGGCTGTTGTTGAAGGCTCAAATTTCAAACAAGGACCATGGCTGACATTCCAAGAATGGCCGAAAGGCAAGGTCCCGAAACTGAGGAAAAAAGCAACAGGCGAGGACTTCCATAGGCCCAATAGGCCGTGAACGGAAGGAGCACCGAACCACTATAAATAAAACCCCAGAGGTCACATTAAGAAGGAGATTCTTGGCCTCCAAAAATAATTGTACTCTTGAAATTAATTTAGAAAAGAGATCAATGGGGAGACCTCCTATGACGTTTATGTACTCTCAGTGAAAATTGAATAAAAAGGGAATCTATTACAAGAAAGTTGCTCTGTAAGTGTGTACTACTATTTTCTGATCATCACCATTGCGGTTGTTTGTTTTCTTTTTCATATTAAAACTAAGTTTTCTCTTCGATACATCCTCGATAAGGAAAACATGCTTCGTCCCCCTTAGTCTAAACCCATTTTGATTGCCCTTGGAAAACCCCTCTTTCTCTGATTCCACTTCTAGGGCGTTAATTTTATTTAACCCATAAAACATCCCACCAACCATTCCCTCCTTTAGATCCACCCCAGTCGACCTGTCTCCGGTGTTGAAGAAAAATATCTTCAACATTTTGGTGCTAGAAGGAGGGCCTGAACCTACGATCTTGTGGTTAATCCTACCCCATACCTACCTGTGACTGTTCCGTCCTGGACTAAGTCCTTAAAGAGGCAAACATTATGAGTAAAGAATCTCCACCGATGACTGATAGATTTCCCATGGTTGGAGCGAACATCGATGAGCCATGAGCGATCAAAAGATTCCAATTGGAAAACCTCCATATCCAAGAGAAAGAGAAGGACGTAGACCCTTATGACCCTGATCGATGGAGCATTAACCCTTTCCACTTAGCACCAACCCCGGTTTTTTTCCTTTGCCAACCCTCTACTGAGAGATACAATTCCTTTCTCCTCGCCAAAGAAGCCATTCTCGCAAAAGTCAGAGAAACCATATTCGAACGAAACATAGAGAAAACTCTTATCCCTCTGATCAATGGAAAGTCTGAAGAAGATATACCCGCATATCGGTGGGAAGTCAAAAGAAAGTGTAGAGATAATGAAGGAATAAGAAAATTGAGTAAAGAAAAGACCAAAATGTAGCGGGCGGAAGAAGAATTTTGAGTCAAGATTACCAAAGGGTTATAAGCTCACTATATCAACCGAGGGTATCTATTTTCTGAATAGACATGAGTTAAATTTCTGGTTGTCGCCCTAAAAGAAACCCAAGAACGAAGCTAAGAGAGAAAGGTCATATTGCTACTACCATATGGTAAATGGACATGAAACCAACCATTGCAGAATGCTGCAGGGGATGATCAACAAATTTTTGAACCAAGGAAAATTACAAAGTTATGTAAGGAAAGCATAGGAGGTCACGTCATTGAGATCCTCTTGAAATAATAAGAAAAGAATTATTCCCCCTATTACAAAGGAGAAAAACCCTACAAACGAAATGATCAAGGAAAGGTCAGGCCACAAATGGATAAAGAGAAGAAAAACCCTTTGTTTACACCAAAAATGGTCTAAACACCCAAGGTACTAAACTGTACTTCACCAATTTGGTAAGGAATAAATGGAACCGTGTTTAATCAGCAATAAAAAAGTGAAAAATGCGAGAAAAGTAAAGTAGCGACGAGATTTAGAGTGGTTCAGCCATTAACGAGGCCTACGTCCACTATGAAGGTGATTTCCTACCTTATAATGAGAATTACAAAGTACATCCACTCTCTCTTCTCATACATTTCTATATCCACTCAATATACACTCGTTTATATATTTAAATCTAAGGAATTATAAAAGAGAGTAGTAGAATTTGAGGAGAAGAAGGATGGATGAATGATTAAGAAGAAGGATGTCTTCGTTTTCCTTCACCGTAAGATTATCCTTGACGCCATGGCTGAATCTGTGGTTGAGGATGAAATTCAGCAGCACCTCGTGGTCTTTTCCCAGCCCCCCTTTATGTTGGTAGCAATGGTGTATTTATAGGTGAAATTTCCTTAGTAAGTGATCTGGAATCCGTTTACCCAGGCTGTGGATTGTTCATTCTGTTAATTACAACCATGCCACTGGTTAGCTATAGCCAGCTGTCCGTGACTGTATCCAGTTATCATGTGCGGACAACTCGTTGGAACGAGTATCTTGAATAGCTGAGCGGGTACAATGTAAGCGAGCGTCCTTTGAGCGCTTTAGGAGATCTTGTGAGAGCGGAATGCGGGTCTATAGTTGATTCTCCTTTGTTCCTTGCACGACCATCCTTCTTGGTCTAAGGGCGCTCGTCTTCTTGCTGCCTTTGTAAGGCGCTGTTAGGCTTTGTGGCTATGTTATAAGGTCGCTCCCGCTTATGTTGAATGGGCGACTTTCTTTACTTCAGTGTTTGAGCAGTTCTGTAACACCCCACGTCCATTAATGTCACTCTCAAAGGGAATGCATTAACTTTCATGGAGTATTATTGGTGTATAGAACAAAATATAACAAGAAAGATACATATGTTGGTACTTGAAAAATTAAAAAAACTTTTATTGCAGCGGAGAAATAGTTTGGTTACAACAACATCAAAAACCAACAATAAAACCAAGTACACTTAATATCCATCTTGACAAATTAATTTCGGAGTACATAAAGTAAAAAAGCACAACCCCAACATAAGTAGCCATAAAAGAGATAAGCTGAACTTTACTTTCAGCAATCCAAGCACTTCCAAAAGAGAGAGAAAGATCCAAATCAAGCTCCACTAGCACTAGTCCCACCCTGAGAACCTTGGGGGGGGGGAGGAAGAAAAGAGGCGAAAACAAAGGGAGTCAGACATAAAGTCTGGCGAGTCCAATAACTTTAACAATATAATTATTAAAGTAATTAGGATAAGGCATAAACAGGTAAAACAAGGAATGACTGTGAAACAAGTTGGCAAGACAAAACAAACAAGTGGAATATTCTGGCGTTAATCTCGCTCCTAATCACTATAGGATAATTACTATACTGCACCATTACTAGTCACCTTAAAAGTTGATCCTGCCTACTGAACATAATAATCATAATGGTTGTTTCGTGTACCCCTAGCTGTCTTCATAGGTGCCGCCTGCCCCTATCTCCACTAATTGTACCCACTACCCCCATGCGATCGGCTCCCTAACTCGTAGATACCCGTGCTGGTCCCACAGTGGGGTGTATAACTCCCCAAAGTGGCAACCCGATACCACTAAAGATGCACGGCTTATATCTACACGATGGAACAACGTCTTACCTACCAGCCCGGGCCCACGCACGCACATGACCCCGTTGGACTTGAGTTGCTACCGTTAACCCATTTTGACCTCTTACAATCAAACCCAGTAAGCTTGTCCCGTCCTCGATCTAACTCGAGCTCACAAAGATACTTAATGGGTTACCGGTTTGAAAAGGGCCCCCATGGTTGACACACCGCTTTCCACCTATGCTTGGTCCCCACTTAGGATTTCCCACTTAACCCCTTTTATTCATGTCTTCTTACTGTTTCAATTTGGTTAAGTGTTTCTAATCGTATTTCACATGTCACCCACTTAACCCCCATGTCCCACCACATGTTTATCTTGGTTATGTGTTACTTAATTCGTTACAACCGTAACCTTGTAAGACCTCCCACATTAGACTACCGTTTGCGGTTGCTGGATTTGCCGGGCGGGTCTGGGAAGTCTTATACCGCAAACGAGTCTAACCTCATGTCTTTACAATTGTTACACGTTTAATTTATGCCTTTGACATCTCACATTAGACTACCGCTTGTGGTTGCTAGATTTGTCGGGCGGGTCCGGGCAGTCTTATACCACAAGCGAGTCTAACCTCGTGTCTTAGGCGTTTATTATTACAAATTATTTCACCCTAATATGAATTAATTATCCCTATTCAAATTGTCAATAATTTCCAAATTAACTATGTTCATAATTGTCACCTAAATTATGTCCATACTTTTTAGGTATATAAATTATACCAATTAATGTCTCAATTTAATTATATGCCTTTAAAGCCATTTTATGCCAATTCACAATTTGCATTATTAATATTTTCCCATTGTCCCCATGCTATTCGTACGTTTTAATATGATATATGTTAGACTCGCAAATAGTCTAACTCATAAAAAGAAAAGAAACATCACAACTTGCATAACACAAAAAATAGATCTAACTTGCAAATATGAATTATAACATAAGTTTGGATAGCCAATAACTTGCATAGGCAATGGACATATAGAACATAAATTTGCATAAACTACCATGGATCTAAATATAGATCTAAACATGAAATTGTGAACTTGCATATATGAATATGGGTTTCACCTAAACTTGCATATATGGGATATATAGATTTCACCCAAACTTGCATATGGATTCCTACAAACTTGCATATGAATTTAAACATGTAAACTAATATCACATGTTTTTCATATAAACTAGCATATGTATATACTTGATTCACGTATAAACTTCTGTATAATTCGCGTACAAACTTGCATAAGATTCACATACAAACTATCATATGTAGAAACATACTTTCATAAGATTCACATACAAACTAGCATATGATTTACATCCCAAACTTGCATATAAACTGATGTCATAAAATGAATCAAGTTAAACATATGTAATTGGACATTTGAAATAGATCTACCAACATAAGATAACAAAACTGTCATATGTTCACCAACAGACGATAACAAAGTTAAATAACATCACATGATTCAATAGACATGTTCTCATAATCCAAATTATAACTCATCATAATTAATTTATTAATTATTTTGTTAAAGAAATTGTACTCACAAAGACAAGTTAGAGAAGAGAATAATTCATTCATCGTTTTGTATTAGAATTCTAACTTGCAAATCCCTAAGCTTTAGGAAGAAGAACTATCCTAGCAGCAGATTGGAGGCCAAGAGACTAATTTAGTTTTGGTTTAGGGCTTGAGTCTATGCGTGCTTATGTAGAAGTTTAATTCAACATAAGCCATTAGATTATCATAGGAGCAATCACAACTCTCCAAACTAGATAAAGTTATCCAGAATTTCCACCTATGCCCTAGTGACTCAGCAACAGGTCAGGAAAGACTCAGCAACAAGTCAGAATCGTCTCATTTCAGATCTGCCCGAGGGGGGGTAGGTTGACCCCCAGGTCGACCCCCTGGTCGACCTGTATAGGGGAGGTCAACCCCCTGGTTGACCCGCTGGTCGACCTGGCCTTGGGCGGGAGAAATTCCGCTCAGCCCGCTTCCTTGTTTAAATTTTGAATTTTAATTTGAACTATTTTTAATTTATATAAAATTACTGAAACTTCTGAGGGCCTTAACTTCCACATACGAATTCCGATTTACGAAAACTTGGACTCTATTCCAAGCATAATTTCGAGACGAATGCAATGGCGTAACCCGTTTCCCTTAATTCTCACTTTAATAATTAAGTATTCTTAAATTTGTTAATTTTAATATTTAAAAATACAAATTTAAGAATACTTAATTGTTAAATTGATAATTAAGGGAAACGGGTTACGCCATTGCGTTCGTCTCGAAATTCTGCTTGGAATAGAGTCCAAGTTTTCATAATTCGGACTTCGTATGAGGAAGTTATGGCCCTTAGAAGTTTCAGTAATTTTATATAAATTAAAAACAGTTCAGATTAAAATTCAAAATTCAAACTAGGAAGCGGGCTGGGCGAGATTTCTCCCGCCCAAGGCCAGGTCGACCAGGGGGTCGACCAGAGGGTCGACCTCCCCTATACAGGTCGACCAGGGGGTCAACCTAGGGGTCGACCTACCCTCCCCCCCCCCCCCGGGGGCAGATCTGAAATGAGACGATCCTGACTTGTTGCTGAGTCATTCCTGACCTATTGCGGAGTTACTGGGGCATAGGTGGAAATTCTAGATAACTCTATCTAGTCTGGATGGTTGTGATTGTTCCTATGATAATCTAATGGCTTATGTTGAATTAAACTTCTATATAAGCACGCATAGACTTAATCCCTAAACCTAAACTAAATTACGGGGTGTTACAGGTTCTCTGGATCTGTGACCTTTATCTTTATCGGGTTGCACTTCTCATAATATGTTATGCCGTTGTCTTCGGTCGACCTAGTTGATTTGACATGCCTTGGGTTCGATATGTGTGGTTGCATCGTGCACGACCTACCCTGGTGATATCCGCCTTGTATCCTTTACCCAATGTGCGTATGGATTTTTAGGGATTAACATTTGCCCCTCGAAGTCCGTGATTTCTTTTTGTATGGAATCACTGGCTTTGACATATTTGATCGCACATTGGTTGGTGGGTTTGTCCTGACTTGTTGAAGGCCCGGTCGTGCCAAATATCAAGATTACTTCATCGTCGCTGATTGGTATTGTCTTTTCCTACGAGCAAGAGGCTCAATGTATCTTTTTGATTACTGTGCGAATAGCTGAATTTCGGGATGCCAGTTGGGACTTGATGAGGCACTTCTTGCGTAATTGAGCACTAAGATGACGTGGTGAGAATGTACTAGATGGATTAGGTTCAACGTTCTGCGCCCTCACAGATAGCTTATATTTTCAAAATTTGGATATTTTGATAATTGCCTGTCTTTGGGCATTTGGCTGGATATTTCCCGGGTACGTTAAACCAGATCACTAGATCTTAATTGAGCTGTTATATCACAAAAGGGGGCTTATAGTCCTCTTAAGTATTGTCTCTTCATTTTCCCACTTTCATATTTCTTCAATAAGCTCATTTTAATGGCAATTTCATCGTAGAAGACCTCGTTGTTGCTTCTTGAGGCTTCGATTCTCTTTACTTGATCGATCGTCTTACCCATCCTGCTCTGGTCGACGGTTTCTCTTAACTTTGTTTCCGGCTACAACGCTCCTTTCTTCGAGTTGAATTTCACTTGTAAGTGAATTTTCTTCTTTTTATCTATGATTCTGGGTTAACTCTTTTAGTTTTGTAAAGGAGGATTCTCAATTGGCAACACCGAGTTGCTGGGACACATGGTTGCGATATTTGAGAAGCATTGATTTGACTTGGTATGTGCTTGGACTTCAGGAAGAATCCTTTGATGATAAACCTTAGCCCTTTTTACGCTGTCAAGTCATTTATTGAAATGACTAAGAGACGATATCCCCTAATTCTCCATGCCTTAACCGGCGGTTCAATGGAATACTTATATCATGGCGCTACTTCTGCTTTTCCTTTGACCTTTAACCATTCAGTTTGTAATTTCTTTTTAAGCATACTTATCTGTTCTGTCATGTGACTAACCGCTTGTTCATCTCAATCCCAGCTAACTCATTATGTCTGGGGAACGAGAGGATTTGGATCAGGCAGGTGAGGTTGCCCGAGCTTGTAGTTCTGGTTTGGCTGTTAGTCAGATTCATCTCCAACCTCGCTTTTTTGACGGGGTGGTGGCCGGCTGCCGTAAATCGACGCTTCCTTTTGATCAGTTTTTACAAATGTGCAATTGCTTTGAGTTTTCACAAGATGAAACCAGATTTCCCAGAAAGGGAGAGTTTGCAAATTGTCCGCCCTCCGGTTATGTAGCGGTCAATTATCACATGCTGTCCAGCGGGGCGATTCCCCCCTTCAATCCTTATCTAGAATCCATTTTACGGCAATTGGCCATTTCCCCGTATCAGCTGCATCCTAGTGGGTATAAAATCTTGCTTGGGCTGTACATACTTTTCATGAAGGTCCGACAGCAGGAAACCACATTTGCGGATATCTGCTCTTTATATACTTTTAAGAGGAGGGAGGTAGACGGTCCCTCTTTCTTTCTTATGGAGAGTATGCATGATAGAACTATCACTGGTTTGACAGATGGAGCTAAGGGGTTTTCGGATCAATATTTCTTTGTCCGGTGTCCTGGTAGATTTCATGGACGATGGGCCAAAGGAGGTAATTATACCTTTGTTCTTGGAGTTCCCACTCCTTTTCTCTTTCTCATCCGGTTTTCTTTCTGACTTCTGTAGTGATTCCTTCTGTTGTAGGACTTACTTTGGATTAAGGCCTCCTTAATTATTTAATTTCAATTGAAAAAAGGGAAAGGAGCAGAGAGGTATTGCTTTCAGAGGAAAACCTTCATAAGTACTAATTAATTTGCCCTACATGATCTCTTGGAAAAGCTTTTGTTCACTGCCAAAGTCCTGCTGGTTAGCCTCTTAAAGTGAAACGTTTAATCCTTGATATGAGCGATCGATCTTCGTTGCTGGTTACCGAAAGGGGTGATAAGAGAGTTGACGAGAACGCATATGGTTTGAAAGTCGATGTAACTTCTGGAACGACCGCCGGGAGTTCTGCTTGTCCTGTTTTTCAGGTGGAAGGTTCCTCAGGGACATTTGGAGACCTGGGGGATTTGGACTCTGCCGAATATTTGAGCCAAGGTGATGTGGTGATGCCTGACCCCGTTGTAACTTATATAGGAGGAATGCGAGGGCCTGCTCAGCGTCATGAGAAAGCCTCTGTTTTCATAGCTTCCCCTGGAACCGGTTTTGACACCATTTTACTTAAGGCATAATTTCCCGTTAGTTTGACAATCTCTGAATGCTTGCTGAACTCATACTTTGTTTATTTCCCAGGTGTAAATGTAGACTGCTCATTGTCGGATAGTTCTCCCAACAAGTTGATCATACTGATCCACAAAACCTCCCACAGTCTTGTCTTTCCTGTTTTTCAAAGCGCCCTCAATTATCCTTAGGTTTTCAGGTCCGACATACTTCTGAACTTTCAATGGTTGATTCTTTAAGGCGCGAGGGACTTGATCAGGCTAAGATGCTTGCACCGACTGAGTCTTCTGCGAGATCTATTGTGCCGACTCCTGCTCAAATTCAAATAATATGTGATCGTCCACCTTATAAGGTTCCTCCTGGAAATTCAAAGCTCAAGGAGCGCTTCAGTGGTTGGGACTTGAGGGGAATGCATTTCGATCTGGATTTACACCCTCACGATAGGCAAAATGCTGCAAAGAATTTGGATGCCATAAAAAGTGGTGTGAGCAATCAACTTGGTGTTTTTAAGGATCAATTCAAGACATAGTTGAATCTGGTCATGAAAGATGTTGATAAGCAACTGGAGCATTGGGCCAAATTCGGTTATGAGTTCTAGAGATTGAATGCTCGACACCTTGACCATATCGAAACCTTGGAAAACGACAAAACTGGCCTGATCCACTTGATTAAATCCCAAGAATCTGAGATGACTTCTGTAAGGAGCGGTCGTGCTAAAGTGGACAGCTTAGAGGCCAGAAATGTCGAGCTCAAGAAGGAATTGGAGGGTGTATGAGCACAGCTTTTAGAGGCTTGATCTGCTCGAGAACTTGTTGAGCGCCATATGGCCTTAGAAAAATAGGCTTTGATTTCTTTAGAACAGGAAAACATGGCTCTCGAAGGCCATCTTGCTTCCTAGAGTGAAACCCTTAGAACCTTTGAAAAGGATAAGATCAAGTTGCAAAAAAATCTTGATGAAGCTAGAAATGGAATTGACAATACTCTGTTTCAATTCTATGTTTGCAATGTCATGAGCCATGGAAGCTTGAGTTACTTGGATAAGGATTTTCCGCGGACTCTAGCCCTTGTTTGGGAGCGAATACTTTCGTATTCCGATGATGTCGATGATGAGTTCCTTCAAGAACAGCTTTTAAAAGAGAAAGATCGCGAGGCTCTAGTTAAGGGTAGGAGGATTTTATTGAACAAGCCAGTTCAATCGCTTAGGAGAAAACGTTTGGACACTATGATTCCTTGTGCCCCACCTGACTCCATTGGGGTTGATACTTTGAGCCCGCTTATTCCCCCAACGGATCGCTCTACCTTGGATGTCGCTAGAGCTCAACCTGTTATTGAGTGTTCATATCAAGAAAATGTTGTGGCACAGTGCGCGAGTTACGGCTACACTACTTTAAACACGGACGATCGTGGAGCTGACTTCGTATATCTGGCAGCTTCAGGTAAAATTGACATCTATCAATCTGCCCCGGATCTGAATTTTCTTATTTCTTCACCTGGTATTGCTGAGTTTAGTGCTTGTTACCCTATTGCATCAGGTGTGCTTTCGCCCTCTCCTTTAGCTGCTTGCAGCGCCGCTGCCCAGCCTGCTACCGTCGACTCTGTTTTAATCTCCACCAATATTAATCCTCCCACCATACCTTCATCAGATGACCCACTTTTACCAGATGCGTCCGATCTGGAAGATGAGGATGAGATTTGGAATACCAAGGCTGTGTCCACCTTGAAACGCAAAAGAAAGCTAACTGGTTAATAATTGAAGATTACACGTCTTTTTTCCTTTTGTCGACTCTTTTGTGTAGCTGAATCAGCAAAAGCCTAAACAATTGGTCAATCCTTCCCTGTATAAAAATAGCACTTGCGACCTTTATGGTCTGATTTCAGTTTATTTTCTTTTACTTGTCACGTACTTAGATCGGTTGTTTGTGCGAGTGTCGTCCCTCACTTAATATTTTATATTTGTGGATTTGCGTTTGTATTGCTTAGGGGCTATCATAGTTTTATTACTTTCATTCTTATGAGTTGTCGTACTTTTAGTTTGTTGTTCGCGCAAATCTTATCGTTCGAATAGTTCTCGTAACGAAGTTATAACTAGGCTGTGGTATGTTTTGAGTGGGCATTGGTGATTTTTTTACACAATGGTGATGTCCCCATAGCAAAGCTCTTTTTAATTTCAACGATTCTGTTGATTTCGCATCGTAATTTGGTCAATTCATGGTTTCTTTAAAGTAACTAATGGTTATTATGTGTTTTCTTTTGGGTGCCCCCATGGGAGGTCTTGGGTTTCAATTTCGACCCAAGTTCAGCCTTGTTAGTCCTGATTTTTCTAGGATTGAAAGACCTTGTTGGATACCCTCATATGGCTAGGATTTTTGGTACCCCATTTCGGCTCGGATTTCTGCTTTGTAATCCATCCTTGGCTTTGTTTGACTTGGTTAACAACAAAGAACAAGAATGGACACCCCCTTTCGGTTAGGGTTTCTGTTTTGTGCTGGTCCTTTCAGCATGTTTAATCCTTTCCCATTTTATGCTTCATCCCGAGGAGCGGACACTAATTTATCTCCACGAGCCTTGACTCAAAGAGATAAACTTCATTCCCTTCACCTAACAAGGCGCCCCCAGTGATTGGCAATTTTTTCTGTTTTGGGACATGTCGGTTTTTCCGACTTTTTGCCTTACCTTAGGACATAGACATTGGTTTACCTCATTGAGTTTTTTTTCTCAAGTTGGAAAACTTGTACAACACCTAGGAAGGTCACCTAAGAAGGTGCTTCTTCAGTGGGCTTAGCAATTTTATCCGTGGGACATTTTTACCATCTCCCTTCCAGCAAATGCTTGCTTAAGGAAGTTCCACCTTTTGGCTTGTTGTTTGTCTTTAGACACCCGGTTGAGATGACGTGCCTATACATCTGATTTGGTTTGCATGTCTCTTGCGACGCTTTCGAATCATCTTGCTCAAGATATGCTTTAAGAACCTTCCCTTTGCAATTAAGATGGGTATGATTAGCTGCTCCTATCATGCCTACATTTGAAAAATCAGTTTTCAGTGTACAGTGATGAGTACGGTACTCAAGTAAGCACATGATAACTTTCTCTGCATATGGCATCTGTAAGTGATTCATCGCCAAACATGAATATATCAAGTAGCAAAACAAAGTAGAATGACTACTACTTCTTAAGCAAACAGAATACAAAAGAAAAACTGAGTAATAAGGCGGAATCTCGGGAATTTTAGTTCAAAATTCCATGATCAGGATACCAATCGCTGATACTTAGTCACGCATCAGTTTTGGGCTATTTTAGGCCCTTTCCATGGAGGGTTTATTGCCCCTTATTTGCATAGAAATGGGACAGTGGCCTCGCACATATTGTTGTAAATGATTTTTTCTGACCAGCCTCTCGATTAGTGACTTGAAATGTCTGCATTCATTTGTATTGTGTCCTGGTTGGTCATGGAATTGACAGAACCTCCCTGATTTCATGGCAACATTTTTGACTTGTATCCGTTCTGGGATTGGATATTTTATAGTGTCCTTCGTTGCCCTGAAGATATTCTCTATGGTGTCATTAAGGAGGTTGAACTCGGAATTTTTGAAAAAAGCGGTCTCCTTCTGCGCTGCTTGGCTTCGCCTCTTGCACCTAGTATATTCTTTGGCTTTTCATCTCGTTCCGCGAAACGAGCATTTTTCTCCTTGCCAGATCTTTGCCAGGATCCATAATTATGATAGGCGGCTTCCGGAATGGAACTTTCTTGTTCAGCGGAATATTCCATTTCGCTTGCACGACTTGTTTGAGTGAACGGGTCGTCAATGACACCTGCTGTGGCTTTTATGGCAGAGGCCTGGATAAAGAACATTGACTCGATCTTCTTTATTAACGCGTTGTTTGCAATAGTTATTTGACTCGTTATCCCTGTCATTGATTCTTCCAGCTCCCTTCTGATTATGGCTACCTCGACTTGTAACGGTTCCTTTTCTCCTGAACGGACGGTAGGCGATGTGTCGGCGCCGGAGACGTCACCAATTTTGTCCGCTGCAATTTCTCTCAGCATGCTCATGATCTCAGGTACAATGTTTCCCAGAAAATCTCGTCAGATCTGAATAGGAAGAGAAACGGAACGGCCCCACGGTGGGCGCCAAAATGTTTACACCAAAAATGGTCTAAACACCCAAGGTACTAAACTGTACTTCACCAATTTGGTAAGGAATAAATGGAACCGTGTTTAATCAGCAATAAAAAGTGAAAAATGTGAGAAAAGTAAAGTAGAGACGAGATTTAGAGTGGTTGAGCCGTTAACGAGGCCTACGTCCACTATGAAGGTGATTTCCTGCCTTATAATGAGAATTACAATGTACATCCACTCTCTCTTCTCATACATTTCTATATCCACTCAATGTACCCTCATTTATATATTTCAATCTAAGGAATTATACAAGAGAGTAGTAGAATTTGAGGAGAAGAAGGATGGATGAATGATTAAGAAGAAGGATGTCTTCGTTTTCCTTCACCGTAAGATTGTCCTTGACGACATGGCTGAATCTGTGGTTGAGGATGATATTCAGCAGCACCTCATGGTTTTTTCCCAGCCCCCCTTTATGTTGGTAGCCATGGTGTATTTATAGGTGAACTTTCCTTGGTAAGTGATCTAGAATCCGTTTATCCAGGCTGTGGATCGTTCATTCTATTAATTACAACCATGCCACTGGTTAGCTATAGCCAGCTGTCGGCTGTATCCAGTTATCATGTGCGGAAGGCTCGTTGGAACGAGTATCTTGAATAACTGAGCATGTACAATGTAAGCAAGCATCCTGTGAGCGCTTTGGGACATCTTGTGAGAGCGAAATGCGGGTCTGGAGTTGATTCTCCTTTGTTCCTTACGCGACCGTCCTTCTTGGTACAAGGTCGCTCGTCTTCTTGCTGCCTTTCTATGGCGCTGTTAGGCTTTATGGCTATATTATGAGGTCGCTCCCGCTTATGTTGAATGGGCGACTTGCTTTACTTCGGTGTTTGAGCGGTTCTCAGGATCTGCGACCTTTATCTTTATCGGGTCGCACTTCTCATAATATGTTATGCCGTTATCTTAGGTCACACTAGTTGATTTTACTTGCCTTGGGTTTGATATGTGCGGTTGCATCGTGCATGACCGATCCTGGTGATATCCGCATTGTATCCTTTACCCAATGTGCATATGGATTTTTAGGGATTAACACCCTTGCCAGCACTAAATTAGTCCGGGCAAGGCATTCCCTGGAGGGGGATGGTGTGTTAATCTTTCTCCATGCCCAAATCAGAAGGGGCAGGGTAAAAGCATCGAAAGCGTAAGCCGCCTTTCACACTAGAAATGGTCGTGGTGGTGCATCCAAAATTAGCACACCCTGCCTCTGCTCGTAGAAGAGTACACCGTGCCTCTACTGGAACTAAGCATGTCCTACCTTTGCTCACAGAAGAGCACGTCCTACCTCTGCTTATGTACCGTGTTACCCATAGAAGGGAATGAAAACCCCTATCATCGCCTACGATGGTTAGGATAGGGCACCCCTCGGAGGGGGGTGGGCGTATAAGCCTCTATCAATGCCTAAGATGACCCATATAGAGCGTCAAAAGAGTAAACCTTAGTTCTGTGCCTACGAGGACCCCAACTAAGTTTCTAAGCCCTTATCATCGCCTACGATGGTCAGGATAAGGCGCCTCCTGGAGGGAGGTCGGGTAAGTCCTTGGGCCCTGCTTGTGGATAAGCTGGCCAAGCGCTCTGGACGAACAGGCCCAGAGAGTGGCCAACAAAGCACATAGATCCTCTGCTTTGATATCAAAAGCCCAAGGGGAGGCTCAAGAAGCACGTACAACCTCTGCTTCCAAAATCAAATCCGAAAGGGATACTCATTTCATTACCACCGGAGGAGGTTCCAGTCTTCTATGTTATCACCCGAATCTAGGTAGATTCAGCAATGTACCGATACCGAAGGATGTTCCATTCTTCTATGCTATCACCCGAATCTAGGTGGATTCGGCACTCCACCAATGCCAGAGGAGGTTCCGGCCTTCTATGTTATCACCCGAATCTGGGTGGATTTGGCTCTTCATTAGTATCGGCAGTGTTCCCAGTTCTTCATCTCAAAATACCCAAATTTGGGTGGATCCAACTCTATACGAATACCGGAAGAGGTTCCGGTCGACTATTATTAACACTCGAATCTGGGTTCATTCGGCATTTCACAGATACTGGAGGGAGTTTCAGTCTATTGTTATCGACATCCAAATCCGGGTCGATCCAGCTCTTTACAAATACCAGAGGAGGTCCCCATGAACTATTATTAATTCTCGAATCTAGGCAAGACTCGGTGTTTCACTGATGCCGAAGGGGATTCCGGTCTACTACTATCTATACCTGAATCCGGATCGACTCGGCTCTGAACAAATTCCATAGGGGAGGCAAGTTTTCCATATATTAATACCCGAAACTGGGTGGAAGAAACCCTTTGCAAGTATTGAAAGAAGGTTCCAACTGTCGGGATGATGGCCCGAAGACGTCCAAGGTAATTATCTCAAATCGACACAATCGTAGGTATGCCTACGAAGGAAGACCCGAAAAATTCGGAAGCGGACGAAAAGCTCGTTGTCAAAAACGAGGCCAGGTATTAAAAAAAGAGGCTGTATTTTCTCATACTCAAAGGAAACATCTTAAGTGATTCGTCATACAGGCAATTCTCACTCATGTCCCATACCAACAGTTGTTTACATATTAAATTTTATCAATGCATAAGTTTACTCACCAAAAAGATTACATTATCAGTACCCTTATCGTAAGAAAAATTATGTATCACCATCACAAAATTTCACTGAGTATCTGGATCCTCTGCATCCTCGGGTGAAGTGGGGTAGATGGCATGACGAAGTGCCACACCTAGTAACTTGTTAAGTCTTCGAACTTTTCTACTTGTCTCGTCTAAGTGATCAGAAGGTTTGGGCTGGAGCTTCAAAGCTCTGTTGTAAGCCCTACACATTGCCTTGAGAGACTTGTTTTCCTTTTCCAAGTCGAAAACACTTACACGGAAATCATGATTTTCTTCTTGCAAGTGTACTATCTGCCCAACATAAAAATAATTTGAACTTTTTTCACCTAACTTAGCTTATGCAGGAAAATAGTTTTTCTTTTTGTCTATTATAGCGACAGGAAACTATTCACAGTCAAGCATCCAGAAAAAGGTAGATACGTCCAAATAAAAAGTTACACCCATAGGGAGGGAACTTCATGATCAACAACTTCCTTCCCTCACAAAAAGCCAGAAGGGCCACCTTCTCTGGGTGATGACGATTCAGAATTATAATTAATATGTTCGCTTAGGCAGCCGCCATCTTTGGGACCAACACCCCCTCTTTCTTTATCATTGCGCAAGTAGGCAGGAGCCACCCCCTCCTCGCCTAAATCACCAAAAATCTATCGATGTACAAAAGGTCCTCGACTATGGGGTTACTCCTTTGTGATGCCTCAACTCCTTGTCACCCAACTTAATCCATTTCATAACCCGATCCAGGGTGAAGGAAGGAATGAGGGAGGTCCAGAGTTCAAAAAGATTCTGAAGGTTGTTAGAAAAAAGATGGAATAGGGCATCTTCATAGAAGTTAGACTTAATCCATGGGAGGTGAACTTGCAAGAAATCATAAATCCTATTTTGAGCTGCATAAATGATCTAGGCGACACGAGAAAGTTTTTAATCCTTCTTTCGAAGCTCATCGGCATGGGTAACCACATCCTCCATCATCTGATGCTCTAAAGTTGATACCCTGTCGGGAGTTACATCCCTAGCCTGCCTCTCCTTTTCCAAGGCCAACTCAGCATGTTCCAAGGAAGCCTTCAGCCTCTCACACTCTTCGCTCAAAATTGTGTTAGCCTCCTGAAGCCGAGTAGTTTCAGTGACAGAAGAAGAAAGGATGAGCTGAGACACATGCCAGTTCTTAGTAGCCTGGGAAGATATAAACACTCGGCATATAGTTGCGGTAGGCGGGAAGCCCAGAAGTAAAAAGAAAAGGTCATACCTTAAGTTGTTGAGCAATCAAACACCGATAAAAATCCGTCATGTCGGAAGAGGTGGGGGGAAACGAAATATCAGAAAATTCAGGTCTTGAAAGAATAAGTTTCACGAGATCAGTAAAATCTGATAGGAGATCAAGGGGTCTCGAAGGATCAACGGACTGGGAAGCAGGAGTAAGCGGTAGAGCACTTACACACTGCCCGGATGTGCTGGAAGAAAACGGTGAGAGGACCGCACTTCTCATCTCCTTACCAAAGACAATTCCGGAAATCATGGAGGTAGAGGTGTCGAACCTCAATCTCTTAGTTGACGAATCGACAAGAGATTCAGCTAACCTCTTAAGGGCAGCAGCGATAGTCTAGTTCAAGGTATCAATAAGATTGAGGGCTTCCAAAGTCGGAACCCCTAGCTAAACAAAAAGTTAGGAAAAGGTCGAAATCGTGAAGCGTTAGTATCAAAAAGAGATCTCAACATAGAAACTATTGAATCAATAAAACATACCTGGGGATAAAGGAGCAGAAGGAGCGAACACCTCCGAACCTGCCAACAAGCGATTAGTACCGAGAAGACGAACATGTGGACGCCCCAGTATCTTCAGTCCATGAGGAAGGAGGTTATAAAGAAGCAGCTTATCCTTGATTAGTAGAGTGGACCGACTCAGCAGCTTTTCAAGCAACTCCAAGATAAGCTTAGACACGCGAGATTTGCTCTCGGTTAAAGACACTCTCTCAGAAGTAAAATCTGAAAGAAGGGAATTAAGGATACATTACAAACTGGAAAATAACCACCTATGATAGGTTAAATGGGTTTACTACGATCAGTGATTTGACTAGAAACGCGGGGAGGACATTTAAAGAAAAAGAATTGGTCTTCCCAAGGCATAGCCTTGCCTGCACCATCATTGACAATCTTCCGCAAAGGGGTAGCATGAAATAAAGGAAAGTCATCATCCCTTGAAAAGTGCATCAAATGATGGGCAAGATTCGATGTAAGAGGAACTTGACCCAATTCCAAAGAAAGAACTTCCAAGCATAAGTATAATGTGTAGGTGCTCAGTGGAAATTGAATTGGCGCTCGGTGGAAATTGAATTGGCGCGACTCCCAAATCCTGCAGAAGTCGAAGCACAAAGGGGGGAAAGGAAAGAAGCCCCCATGCCAGACATGAATGGCTGAGTAGGCAAAATATCCCTCAAGAGGATGCATGATATCATAACGGTCAGTAGCAGGAATAGCCTCCACATCGTCTATTCCAAAGCTGGCAAGAATGGAACTAACGTCACCCTGAGTAGTAACCAGCGATTTCTTCAAGAAAGGAGATTTTCACCTCCGAGAAAGACCATAAGCATCGGAACTTATCTCATCAGACATGACACTGCCAGGTGATATCATTTCGTGAACATATAAAGTTTATATCCCGTTCATTAGAACATTTGGAAGAGATTAAGCTTAAGCCTAGAATTGTTATTTAGGGAAAAGGGCACATAGATTAATTGCCACGAATTGCCCCTTAGATTATTGAGATACGAACAATTCGTATCTGATAGGCAGAATCCTAGACGAATTCAGGAAAAAATATTCAACCCCCCAATTAGAAAAGTAAAATAGGAACATTTACCAAAGGCTTAAGCAGAGAGTGTCCTACGATAAGCTTCAAATTCTCAATGAATAAAAAATCTGGCTAGAGGAATTAATGTTGTTGGTGAAAATAAAGAAGAAGCAGTGGTAATTGTGCAAGGATACTTACCTAAATCCCCACCACACAAACAGAGACCAATCAATGTTCCCCTACATAAAAAGATTACATTATCAGTACCCTTATCGTAAGAAAATTTATGTGTCACCATCACAAAATTTCACTGAGTATCTGGATCCTCTGCATCCTCGGGTGAAGTGGGGTAGATGGCATGAAGAAGTGCCACACCTAGTAACTTGTTAAGTCTTCGAACTTTTCTACTTGTCTCGTCTAAGTGATCAGAAGGTTTGGGCTGGAGCTTCAAAGCTCTGTTGTAAGCCCTACACATCGCCTTCAGAGACTTGTTTTCCTTTTCCAAGTCAAAAACACTTACACGGAAATCATGATTTTCTTCTTGCAAGTGTACTATCTGCCCAACATAAAAATAATTTGAACTTTTTTCACCTAACTCAGCTTACGCAGGAAAACAGTTTTTCTTTTTGTCTATTATAGCAACAGGAAACTATTCACAGTCAAGCATCCAGAAAAAGGTAGATGCGTCCAAATAAAAAGTTACACCCATAGGGAGGGAACTTCGTGATCAACAACTTCCTTCCCTCACAGAAAGCCAGAAGGGCCACCTTCTCTGGGTGATGACGATTCAGAATTATAATTAATATGTTCGCTTAGGCAGCCGCCATCTCTGGGACCAACACCCGCTCTTTCTTTATCACTGCGCAAGTAGGCAGGAGTCACCCCCTCCTCGCCTAAATCACCAAAAATCTGTCGATGTTCAAAAGGTCCTCGACTATGGGGTTACTCCTTTGTGATGCCTCAACTCCTTCTCATCCAACTTAATCCATTTCATAACCCAATCCAGGGTGAAGGAAGGAATGAGGGAGGTCCGGAGTTCAAAAAGATTCTGAAGGTTGTTAGAAAAAAGATGGAATAGGGCATCTTCATAGAAGTCAGACTTAATCCATGGGAGGTGAACTTGCAAGAAATCATAAATCCTATTTTGAGCTGCATAAATGATCTAGGCGACACGAGAAAGTTTTTCATCCTTCTTTCGAAGCTCATCGGCATGGGTAACCACATCCTCCATCATTTGATGCTCTAAAGTTGATACCCTGTCGGGAGTTACATCCCTAGCCTGCCTCTCCTTTTCCAAGGCCAACTCAGCATGTTCCAAGGAAGCCTTCAGCCTCTCACACTCTTCGCTCAAAATTGTGTTAGCCTCCTGAAGCCGAGTAGTTTCAGTGACAGAAGAAGAAAGGATGAGCTGAGACACATGCCAGTTCTTAGTAGCCTGGGAAGATATAAACACTCGGCATATAGTTGCGGTAGGCGGGAAGCCCAGAAGTAAAAAGAAAAGTTCATACCTTAAGTTGTTGAGCAATCAAACACCGATAAAAATCCGTCATGTCGGAAGAGGTGGGGGGCAACGAAATATCAGAAAATTCAGGTCTTGAAAGAATAAGTTTCACGAGATCAGTAAAATCTGATAGGAGATCAAGGGGTCTCGAAGGATCAACGGCTTGGGAAGCAGGAGTAAGCGGTAGAGCACTTACACACTCCCCGGATGTGCTGGAAGAAAACGGTGAGAGGACCGCACTTCTCATCTCCTTACCAAAGACAATTCCGGAAATCATGGAGGTAGAGGTGTCGAACCTCAATCTCTTAGTTGACGAATCGACAAGAGATTCAGCTAACCTCTTAAGGGCAGCAGCGATAGTCTGGTTCAAGGTATCAATAAGATTGAGGGCTTCCAAAGTCAGAACCCCTAGCCAAACAAAAAGTTAGGAAAAGGTCGAAATCGTGAAGCGTTAGTATCAAAAAGAGATCTCAACATAGAAACTGTTGAATCAATAAAACATACCTGGGGATAAAGGAGCAGAAGGAGAGAACACCTCCGAACCTGCCAACAAGCGATTAGTACCGAGAAGACGAACATGTGGACGCCCCAGTATCTTCAGTCCATGAGGAAGGAGGTTATAAAGAAGCAGCTTATCCTTGATTAGTAGAGTGGACCGACTCAGCAGCTTTTCAAGCAACTCCAAGATAAGCTTAGACACGCGAGATTTGCTCTCGGTTAAAGACACTCTCTCAGAAGTAAAATCTGAAAGAAGGGAATTAAGGATACATTACAAACGGGAAAATAACCACCTACGAAAGGTTAAATGGGTTTAGTACGATCAGTGATTTGACTAGAAACACTGGGAGGACATTTAAAGAAATAGAATTGGTCTTCCCAAGGCATAGCCTTGCCTGCACCATCATTGACAATCTTCCGCAAAGGGGTAGCGTGAAATAAAGGAAAGTCATCATCCCTTGAAAAGTGCATCAAATGATGGGCGAGATTTGATGTAAGAGGAACTTAACCCAATTCCAAAGAAAGAACTTCCAAGCATAAGTATAATGTGTAGGTGCTCGGTGGAAATTGAATTGGCGCGACTCCCAAATCCTGCAGAAGTCGAAGCACAAAGGGGGGAAAGGAAAGAAGCCCCCATGCCAGACATGAATGGCTGAGTAGGCAAAATATCCCTCAAGAGGATGCATGATATCATAACGGTCAGTAGCAGGAATAGCCTCCACATCGTCTATTCCAAAGCTGGCAACAATGGAACTAACGTCACCCTGAGTAGTAACCAGCGATTTCTTCAAGAAAGGAGATTTTCACCTCCGAGAAAGACCATAAGCATCGGAACTCATCTCATCAGACATGACACTGCCAGGTGATATCATTTCGTGAACATATAAAGTTTATATCCCGTTCATTAGAACATTTGGAAGAGATTAAGCTTAAGCCTAGAATTGTTATTTAGGGAAAAGGGCACATAGATTAATTGCCACGAATTGCCCCTTAGATTATTGAGATACGAACAATTCGTATTTGATAGGCAGAATCCTAGACGAATTCAGGAAAAAATATTCAACCCCCCAATTAGAAAAGTAAAACAGGAACATTTACCAAAGGCTTAAGCAGAGAGTGTCCTACGATAAGCTTCAAATTCTCAATGAATAAAAAATCTGGCTAGAGGAATTAATGTTGCTGTTAAAAATAAAGAAGAAGCAGTGGTAATTGTGCAAGGATACTTACCTAAATCCCCACCACACAAAAGGAGACCAATCAATGTTCCCCTACCAAGGAAGATCAAAGGAATCCGATATGATGCCTCGGGAAAGACAAAGAGTTTGACTTGAAAAGTCGAAAACACCCCTTCACAAAAGTGTTGAGACAAGATTTTGATCGATGCCAAATATAAAGGTGCAATGAAGATCATTTCATAGAGATAAGGTTTTTTTACTTTGAGTCATGTTAGAAATATGTTAAAATCTATCCTCAAAGTATAACACGAATGCACAAAACAATATCATATCTTCGTTGCTAAAATCTGTATATTTGAGGAATTGAAAAGTCATAGAAAAAGCCCAAACGGTCCAGGCTCCGACCGGGAAAGAGTGCAGAGTGATCTAGACTATGGACCGAGGTCCTTTGGTCCACAGCAATATAACGGTCGACCGCCCAAAATACCACCAGTCGACCGTTCATGTTTCTGTTTTGGAAACAAAACTTTTCTCACCCGAACCAGCCGACCGGTGAATACGGACCAGTCGACCAGTCTATGTATTTTTGCACATAACGGCTATTTTTCTGGGTTTTTTAAATTTAACCAGTCGACTGGTGATTTTTGACCTGTCGACCGTTTTCAAACAGCAAGCTTTTTCTGAAAGGTTGCTTCTATTTGTGAAGAGATTTCTATTCAATAATCAAAGGAAATTGACATAACTTTTTATAGAAACTCTTCATGAAGAATTACTACCTTTCTACTATTATATAAACAACTTCAAACTTGTTTTACAATAACAGAAATCATTCTATATTCTCTCTAATTTCTGAATTTCATTTTCATATTCTTTGCAAAACAAAAGCTCTCCAAATTTCAAATACTTGTTGAATCCTTGAATCAATTTAATATCATTTGATTCAACAAGCATTCTACTTCCTCAAACCTACGCATTCAAAGTATATACTCGAGGATAAGATTATAGGAAGGGTGTACTACAAGTGACTAGTCCGTGTATTGAGGACACAATATATAGTCAACCATCAATTACTTTGTATTGAAATTCCGGTAAGCCTGTAGCCATTCAAATCAGGTGGGTAAGCTTGTGGCCCGTGAAATCAAGTGGGTAAGCTTGTGGCTCGTGAAATCAAGTGGGTAAGCTTGTAGCCCGTGAAATCAAGTGGTGTATTGTGAACCTGTTCCTCCGGGTGAAGCAAGGTTGTTGATTAGTGAAAAGCCAGAGAGAGGTCTGGGACTGGACGTAGGACGGTGCTCCGAACCAGTATAAAATTCCCTGGTGCGATTTTTCTATTTTTTACTGCATTTACTATTTTTATCTATGATTAGCTATCATTTCATACTTGTATATTATTTGTCATATTACACGATCCTTGTGTACTGTATTAGCACGTACACGCCCGCACGCACACTTTCAAAATGGGGGGGGCAAATGTTACTACCAAAAATCAACAGCGGAGTGAGCTGGCGGTGAAGGGGTATCGGATGACCGAAGGCTCGCAGGAGGCCTAATAGAAAGTGGGAGCTAGATACCAAGAAGGAAAAGAACAAGAAGAAATAATCTGAAAAGCCGCATCATCCGAAGTTTTCTTTCCTCTCTCCCCCTAAGGGAAAAGATCGTAAAGAACTATGGGTTATAACCGATAGGGTCTATCCACCAGAGTTAATCCAACAAGACCCTTATGACAGTATCAGCTCAACGAAAGATTTCGTGTGAGGAACCACCCATCTCCTAAAACGAAGTGAGCCAGAAATGATAAACTCGATAAAAAAAGCCCAAAAGAATCTTCAGTAATGACCAACTCGAATGCCAACACACCCGAAGACGGAAGCATCGAAGGAACTAAACCAGAAGAACGTGAAGGCCATCCAGAACCAACTTCCGGAGCACCTACTGCATGGAGACTGAAAGGACGAATTCACAAATAACAGGAAAAGACACTGTAACACCCCGTAATTCTATTAATATTAATATTCACAAATTAAAGAATAACTAATCTCAGACATGAGAATTGTGGGAAACGGGTTGCGCCATTGTGTTCGGCTCGGAATTCTGGTTGAAATAGAGTCCGAGTTTGCGTGAATTGGACTTCGTATGAAGAAGTTATGGCCATCGGAAGTTTCAAAAAATTCAAAACAGGTTTCAGAAAAATTAAATTTCAAATTCGGAGTCAAATCAGGCTAGGCGGGAAAATTCCCGCCCAGCACCCCAGGTCGACTGGGGAGTCGACCCCCCCAGGTCAACGGGGGAGTCGACCTGGCAGTCGACCTGGGTGTCGACCTGTCCAGGCGGCTAGGGTTTTGACTGAGCCCAATCTTGAGCTGTTGATGTGTCTTTAGGGATGAGTTGGCAAATTAAACGGTTCAGGTTAGTTCTGAGTTGATCTGACGGTCTAAATAAACCCTAAACTCTATAAATACCTAGGTAGTCTCTCACTCTAATTCACATGAAAAATAGAATAGCCACCGTCATACCGCCGCCATGGAACTCAGTCTAGCCGCCGCCAACTAAGAAGGAAGAAAAGCTAATCAAAACCTAATTTTACTCAACTCTAAAGCAAATCAAGACTCTCTTTTCTTCTCTAATTGTGAGTATGATGATCTTAACAAGATTATTGTTAAACTAATTAGATTAAGTCATGAATGGATTATGAGTGAATGATGTGAATTATCATATATGTTGTTGTAAACCTTATGCTATCATGTATGTTGTAAATCCTATGTTATGTGATGATGATATCCTATATGTTGTAAATCATGCTATGATGATATTGTATAGGTTGTAATTTTCTATGCTAAGTTGTGGTGAATCATACATGTTATAAAGTCACGATGTTATTATCTATGCTAATTAGTTCATGTTAATCAAATCATTATGTTTGGGCTATGTTGATCTATATGACAAATCACATATGTAAGTTTAGATTGATTAGTAAAGGTTATGAACATATGCCATAACATCTATTTAGATCTAGAATTATGACATCTAGAATTATGCTATGACATATGTGAATTCTATGCTAGTTCACACCATCATTATGTTGCCTAAAACCCCGTATGCAAGTTTATACATAAATTGGATTATGATCATATCATGTAAATTGTAACATTTAACAAGTTGACACCTTTAGATCCTTAACATGTGTAGTTTATGCAAGTTTCACCCCTATTATGATTAGATTCATTTTAATTGTCTATTTGTTGTGATAATTTATTTTTGTGCTATGAGTTAGACTATTCGAGTCTAACGTATATTCTGCGTTGAATAAGCGAACGTATAAACGTCGGGGAGGGGTAATATTAAGGATTTAATATAAAGAAGTTGGGGTGCAATTGATATGATTTTGCATGCCATGAATGGATGGCCATAATTAAGTCAATTATGGGCATCATTAAAAGTGGACTTAATTAATAATTTGAATAGGGAATTATTAAAACTGGGGTAAAAGATTATAAGTGATAATCAATGCTTAGGACACGAGGTTGGACTCGTTTGTGACATAAACCTGCCCGGACCCGCCCGACAAATCCAGTGGTCACAAATGTCAGCCCAATGTGAGAGGTCCTAGGCCCAAACTAAAGCATAACAGTTGCAAAGACACGAGGTTAGACTCTTTTATGGTGTAAGACTGCCCGGATCCGCCCGGCAAATCCAGCTGCCATAAATGCCAGTCTAATGTGAGAGGTCTTTATGAGGTTATGGCCTGAATGAATTAAGAAATACTTAACCAGATAAACATGTAAGGTGGGACATGGGGGTTAAGTAGGTGCCTTGGGTGGCATGAGGAATCTAGTGGGTGCCCTTAGTGGCATGTGAAATACGATTAGTAAGACTTAACCAAACACACATGTAAATGAACATGACTAAGAGGGTTAAGTGGGATATACTAGTGGTGACAAGCTTAGGTGGGTAGCTTGTGGGGGCCCATTTCAACCAGTATTCCAAACGTATCTTTGTGGGCTCGACCCAAGTCGAGGACGGGACACGCATGCTGGGTTTGACTATAAGAGGCCAAAACGGGGAGCGGTGGCAACGCAAGTCCAACGGGTTTCATATGCGTGTGTGGACCCGGGCTGGTAGGTAAGACGTTGTTGCATCGTGTAGGTATAAGCCGTGCATTCTCAAGTTATCGGGTTGCCACATTAGGGGAGTGATACAACCCACTGTGGGGCCAGCACGGGTACCTACGAGTAGGGAACCGATCGAAAGTGGGTAGTGGGGTACACCTAGTGGAGATAGGGGCAGACGACACCTATGTAGTCAGCTAGGGGTACGCAAGGCTATTTATATAGTTTCTGTGTGAAGCAAGTGGGATCAACCTTTAGGGTGACTGGTGTGTTGTAGTGTAGTAATTATTCGTTAGTAATTAGGTATGCCTTTAACGTTATCTTTAACGTTATCTTTATCTGCTTTTCCATACCCAATAGTTCATAGACATTTCCTTGTTTTCCAGCTTATGCCTTAGTCTAGTTACTTTGATAATAGTATTGTTAGAATTATCATACTCGCCAGACTTTATGTCTAACCCCCTCTATTTCTATCCTTTTTCCCCCTCCAGGTCCTCAGGTTGGACCCAGCTCTAGTGGAGTTTGATTGGATTGCTTCATCTCCCTTTGGAAAGCTTGGACCGTTGAAGTAAAGTCTAGCTTGTCATCTTCTTTAATGGCTATTTATGTAATGGGGTTATGTATTTTGTTTTAGTAAGATGGATATTGTACTTGACTCTGATTTATAGTTTTTATGATGTAACAAACATGTTTAATTTCCGCTGCAATAAAATGAAGTTTTAGATTTCCAAGTACTACTTATTATCTGTCTTGTTGTAATTTTTCTGTTCTATATTCACTTATAACCTCCATGGTAGTTAATGCATTCCCTTTGTGAGTGACATTAATGGACGTGGGGTGTTACACGTGGTATCAGAGCTTAAGGTTACCAGAACAAATAAATTTTTTAGGAAAACTATTTTTCTAAAGTATTTTTGGAAGAAGTGTTTTCAAAAACATGTCTTAATGAGTAATTTAAAGAGGAAAGTTTTTAAGAAAAACATAATCCCCAATAGTCATATATCTTTATCTTTCGAATTCTCCATTTTGAATCTTACCTTTTTCGTTTCAGCATGGCTGAAGATCTTAACCTTCCGGATGGTGTAACGATACCAGGATGGTATAGGAATTTATTAGAGGCTAGGGCCGCTGCAGGTCCAGCCAATGTTTCTCCACCACCAGTTGCACCCGTTCCTCCTTCTCCTCCTCCTCGCGTTGATACTTTTGCAAAGACGTGCAAGGAATTTAAGGCTATGGGTGGAAAACCTTTTCAAGGGTCAGAAACGTTTGTGGAAGCTAGAGATTGGCTTAGGGAGGTGGAAGAATTGCTAGAAATCTTTGAAGTGGAAGAAGGGAGGAAAGTCAAATTAGCAGCTTTGTTAATGAAGGGAGAGGCCTCATTTTGGTGGGAGGTCACTAGTGGGGAGCGTCCTATTGATTCTTGGGCAGATGTCAGGCGTAGGTTTGAGGCAAAGTTTCTCTCAAGGGCAGAAGAGAATCTATATATGGAAAGGTTCTTGACATTAAAGCAAGGAAGCTCATCAGTGAAAGAATATGTCAACAAATTTAATCAGTTAGCAAGGTTTGGCTTGGACTTAGTGAACACGCCGGAGAAGAAGGCTTTGAGGTTCGTTAATGGATTGAATGAACCGTTGCAAGGGTTGGATATGACCCACATCCCTATGGGGACCACCTTTGAGAAGCTAGTAGACATGGCACTCATGCACGAGGAGAAAGGCGTTAAAGCTGATTAGGCACCCGAGAAGAAAGGGGATCAGAAGAAACCACAACAGCAAAACAAGACGGGTGGTAAAGACAATAAAGGCAAGGGAAAGAAGAAATGCTTTAACTGTGGGACACCAGGCCATCTTAGCAAGGATTGCAGAAAGAAAAAGAAGACTGGGTGTTTCCACTGTGGCGAAGCGGGACATCTAGTGAAGGACTGCCCAAAGAAGAGGCAGAGGGCAGGGTGTACCTCGGGAGGACAGGTGCAGGCTCTTATGGCACCAGGGCAGGCAAGGGGACAAGTTCAGGCTCTCACGGTCCCACCGCTGCAAGAACGAGGTAGAACCATTTCTGTTGAAAGCTTAGTTTTTCTGTTTGATCATCCTGTCCGTACCTTATTCGATTCGGGCGCATCGCATTCGTTTATCTCTACATCATTAGTTGAATCACTGCACTTAAACACCAGTTTAGTAGAGGATCCCTTAGTTGTTTTGAATCCAATTGGGGGCTCAGCTTATTTATCCATGATGTGTTTGGATTTGAAAATTTCTATACTTAGCATTGAGTTTAGATGTGATGCTTATGTTTTGGGCTTCACGGGCTATGGGCTATGTTTAGGAATGGATTGGTTATCTAGAAATGGGGCCGTTCTTGATTGTGAAAGGAGAGTAGTTAGGCTCATGACTCGCCTTGGTAACACTCTCGAAATCTTTTGTAATCCCATAAATTCTGTTATGCTAAGTTATTTAGAATCGCTTGACGCGTCTGAGGAAAATCTACGATCTGTTAGAGTGGTCCGAGAATATTCGAATGTGTTTGAGGAGGTGAAGAGCTTGCCTCCGAAGCAGGAGATAGATTTTTGAATATATCTTGTGGATAATGCAAAACCAGTATCTTTGCCAGTACGCCACATGGCTCCACGTGAAAGGAGGGAAATCGATAAGCAAGTAAAGGAGTTGCTTGAGAAGGGGTTCATAAGACAAAGTATATCGGAGTGGGGTGCTCCAGTAGTATTTGCCACGAAGGCGGATGGGTCCCTTAGACTTTGTGTGGACTATAGAGAACTTAATAAGCTTACTAGGAAGAACAGACACCCACTGCCGAGGATTGATGATCTCTTCGATCAGTTAGTCGGCGCCTCAGTGTTTTCGCAGTTGGACTTAGCCACTGGTTTCCATCAGCTGAGAGTGGCTGAGGATAGCATTGACAAGATTGCCTTTAGGACTCCGGACGGTTTCTATGAATGGCTAGTGATGCCCTTCGGTTTGACAAACGCCCCCGCATACTTTGTTGATTTAATGAGTAGGGTGTTTAGGGAGTACCTTAACAAATTCGTGGTAGTCTTTGTAGACGACATCCTGATCTTTTCTAAGGATGAAGAAGAGCATGCCCTACATCTTAGGGAAGTGTTGGAGACCCTACGAGCGCATAGCCTTAAAGCTAAATTTTCCAAGTGTCACTTTTGGAGGAAAGAAGTGCGATTCTTAGGGCACGTGGTTTCCAAAGAAGGGATAGCCGTGGATCTCGCGAAGGTGGTGGCCATCCAAGATTGGAAGGTACCTAAAAATGCTACCGAAGTGAGAAGTTTCTTGGGGTTGGCTGGCTACTATAGGAATTTATTAAAGACTTCGCAAAGATATCAGCTCCATTGACACGCTTGACGAAGAAGAATCTAGTTTTCACATGGGACGTAGATTGTGATGATGTGTTCCAACGTTTGAAGAGAGCTTTGACTTCAGCCCTAGTCTTAGTATTGCCAGACGGGAGTAAGCCGTTTACTGTTTACACCGATGCTTGTGGGACAGGACTAGGCGCAGTCTTAATGCAAGAGGGTAGGGTAATAGCCTATGGTGGAAGGTAGTTGAGAGCGCATGAGAAAAATTACCCTATACATGACCTAGAGTTGGCCGCTATTGTTTTCGCGCTTAAGTCTTGGCGTCATTATCTTCTTGGCTAGAAATTCGAATTATTCACCGACCACAAATCTTTAAAATACTTGTTTTCTCAGAAGGACTTGAACTTAAGGCAGCAAAGGTGGATGGAGTTTTTAGCATCCTACGACTTCGAGATAGCATATACCTCTTGCAAGGGTAACATGGTGGCAGATGCCTTAAGTAGAAAAAGATTATCCTTAAGTCCTTTGTTTGTTGAGCGGCGAAACTTAGAATTCATTTCGATGTTTGACTTTAGACCTTCCGTTGACTTTGTACCCGGTTTGCTAGCATCCTTGGAGGTCAGACCTACGCTTTTGGGACGGGTTGGCGAGGCACAACGAGACGACCCACAATTGGATGAGTTAGTAGAAAGGCTCAAAAGATGGGAGTCATCAAGCCATCTCCGTAGGTATACCCTAGATGATAAGGGTTGGTTACGTAGGGACGGTAGACTTTGTATACCAAAAGACGATGACCTAAGGAAGACCATTCTTGATGATGCACATCATTCAAAGATGACCATTCATCCCGGCGGGGACAGGAAGTACATGGACATGAGACGAGTTTACTTTTGGGCCGGTATGAAGAAAGATGTGGCCGAGTATGTCGCTAGATGCTTGGTATGCTAACAAGTAAAAGCGGAGCAAAAGAAACCCGGTGGGTTGCTTCACCCATTGGAGGTTCCACTATGGAAGTGGGAAAGTGTCTCGATGGACTTTGTGGATGGATTACCAAGATCAAGGAAGGGTAATACGGGGATTTGGGTTATAGTAGATAGACTTACTAAGAGCGCCCATTTTATTCCCGTGAAGAGTAAGAGGACTGCTCCATGGTTAGCTTCTGTATACGTTCGAGAGATAGTTCGTTTGCACGGTGTTCCTTCTAGCATTGTGAGCGACCGCGATCCTATTTTCACTAGCGAATTTTGGAGAAGCTTACAAGAGTAGGTAGGGACTCAGTTATGTTTGAGCACCGCATATCATCCTCAGACGGACGGCCAGACCGAGAGGGTGAATCGCATTCTAGAGGATCTTTTGAGGCTATGTATCCTAAACTTTGGGGGTACATGGGAAGAGCATCTTCCATTGGTAGAGTTCGCATATAATAATAGCTTTCAGTCCAGCATTGGCATGGCACCTTTCGAAGCTCTTTATGGACGACCTTGTCGTTCACCTACATGTTGGTGGGAATCTACGGATAAGATCGTACTTGGGCCCGATATGATTAGGGAGACTTCGGAGAAGATCGACTTGATTCGAAGGAGGATGAAAGCAGCGCAAGATAGGCAGAAATCTTATGCGGACAAGAGGAGGACAGATCTTTAGTTTAAAGTTGGGGACATGGTCTTTATCAAAGTGTCTCCATTACGGAACGTTGTTCGTTTTGGGACCGTTGGGAAGTTAGCACCAAGGTTTGTAGGGCCGTTTCCTGTTAAGGAGAAGATTGGACAGATGACGTATAGAGTGGAGTTGCTCGAGAGACTTAGTGGTGTACACGACGTATTCCATGTGTCACATTTGAGGAAGTGCTTGCACGAGACCGCGGAAGTGGTAGAGCCGAGTTTGCTTAGAGAGGTAGAGATCCAGCGTGATGCGACGAGCTCCTACGCGCATTCTTGGGTCATAGATCAAGAAGCTGAGGAAACGAGAGGTCAGACTAGTCAAAGTACAATAGGGAGATGATGAGAGCAACGCTACTTGGGAGACGGAAGAAAAGATGCGTTCGTTGTACCCTTTTCTTTCTGAGGGTATGTCCTTTAATTTCTCCTTTATCGCTTATCTTGTACTTATCTTACATTTAGAGTATCCTCTCGCTAGTATTCTTGACCTTTAGTAAGGATAATCCTATGGTTGAAACATGTGTTTGAGACATGTTATGTATGATGGATGGAAAGTGGATGCAAGTGTTTGCTAGTGGTTGCTCGTGGACGCATACACACACACTATTAGGCACTAGATCAGCTCAGTCACTTCATATTACATGCATATATATGGATGTATTTAGTAAAATGGATGTATGAGGATTTGTTTTTATCATATGGATGCTGCATTCGGATGATGATTGTGCACGCATATAGAGATGATATGTAGCATTAAGGAACTTTTGCATACATAATGGATGCATGGCACTATCATGATTTGCATTAAGGAGGTCAACTGAATTAGTGGACCGCCTGATTTTGCATTAGATATGGACATATACACACACTGTGCATTTAAACATGAAAGCATTAGAAGTCTATAAGGACATTGAATGCCTGTGTTTGATGGTTGAGTAGATGGACAATTGGATGTTAGGATATACATTCTTCTTAACTTGAAGATTTCGGGGTCGAAATCCTTTAAGGAGGGGAGAATGTAACACCCCGTAATTCTATTAATATTAATACTCACAAATTAAAGAATAACTAATCTCAGACATGAGAATTGTGGGAAACGGGTTGCGCTATTGTGTTCGTTTCGGAATTCTGGTTGAAACCGAGTCCGAGTTTGCGTGAATTGGACTTCGTATGAAGAAGTTATGGCCATCGGAAGTTCCAGAAAATTCAAAACAGATTTCAGAAAATTTAAATTTCAAATTCGGAGTCAAATCAGGCTAGGCGGGAAAATTCCCGCCCAGCACCCCAGGTCGACTGGGGAGTCGACACCCCCAGGTCGATCTGGCAGTCGACCTGGCAGTCGACCTGGGTGTCGACCTGTCCAGGTGGCTGGGGTTTTGACTGAGCCCAATCTTGAGCTGCTGATGCGTCTTTAGGGATGAGTTGGCAAATTAAACGGTTTAGGTTAGTTCTGAGTTGATCTGACGGTCTAAATAAACCCTAAACTCTATAAATACCTAGGTAGTCTCTCACTCTAATTCACATGAAAAATAGAATAGCCACCGTCATACCGCCGCCATGGAACTCAGTCTAGCCGCCGCCAACTAAGAAGGAAGAAAAGCTAATCAAAACCTAATTCTACTCAACTCTAAAGCAAATCAAGACTCTCTTTTCTTCTCTAATTATGAGTATGATGATCTTAACAAGATTATTGTTAAACTAATTAGATTAAGTCATGAATGGATTATGAGTGAATGATGTGAATTATCATATATGTTGTTGTAAACCTTATGCTATCATGTATGTTGTAAATCCTATGTTATGTGATGATGATATCCTATATGTTGTAAATCATGCTATGATGATATTGTATAGGTTGTAATTTTCTATGCTAAGTTGTGGTGAATCATACATGTTATAAAGTCACGATGTTATTATCTATGCTAATTAGTTCATGTTAATCAAATCATTATGTTTGGGCTATGTTGATCTATATGACAAATCACATATGTAAGTTTAGATTGATTAGTAAAGGTTATGAACATATGCCATGACATCTATTTAGATCTAGAATTATGACATCTAGAATTATGCTATGACATATGTGAATTCTATGCTAGTTCACACCATCATTATGTTGCCTAAAACCCCATATGCAAGTTTATACATAAATTTGGGTTATGATCATATCATGTAAATTGTGACATTTAACAAGTTGACACCTTTAGATCCTTAACATGTGTAGTTTATGCAAGTTTCACCCCTATTATGATTAGATTCATTTTAATTGTCTATATGTTGTGATAATTTATTTTTGTGCTATGAGTTAGACTATTCGAGTCTAACGTATATTCTGCGTTGAATAAGCGAACGTATAAATGTGGGGTAGGCGTAATATTAAGGATTTAATATAAAGAAGTTGGGGTGCAATTGATATGATTTTGCATGCCATGAATGGATGGCCATAATTGAGTCAATTATGGGCATCATTAAAAGTGGACTTAAATTAATAATTTGAATAGGGAATTATTAAAACTGGGGTAAAAGATTATAAGTGGTAATCAATGCTTAGGACACGAGGTTGGACTCCTTTGTGACGTAAACCTGCCCGGACCCGCCCGACAAATCCAGTGGTCACAAATGTCAGCCCAATGTGTGAGGTGTTAGGCCCAAACTAAAGCATAACAGTTGTAAAGACACGAGGTTAGACTCTTTTATAGTGTAAGACTGCCCGGATCCGCCCTGCAAATCCAGCTGCCATAAATGCCAGTCTAATGTGAGAGGTCTTTATGAGGTTATGGCCTGAATGAATTAAGAAATACATAACCAGATAAACATTTAAGATGGGACATGGGGGTTAAGTAGGTGCCTTGGGTGGCATGAGGAATCTAGTGGGTGCCCTTAGTGGCATGTGAAATATGATTAGTAAGACTTAACCAAACACACATGTAAACGAACATGACTAAGAGGGTTAAGTGGGATGTACTAGTGGTGACAAGCTTAGGTGGGTAGATTGTGGGGGCCCATTTCAACCTATATCCCAAACGTATCTTTGTGGTCTCGACCCAAGTCGAGGACGGGAGACGCATGCTGGGTTTGACTATAAGAGGCCAAAACGGGGAGCGGTGGCAACGCAAGTCCAACGGGTTTCATATGCGTGTGTGGACCCGGGCTGGTAGGTAAGACGTTGTTGCATCGTGTAGGTATAAGCCGTGCATTCTCAAGTTGTATCGGGTTGCCACTTTAGGGGAGTGATACAACCCACTGTGGGGCCAGCACGGGTATCTACGAGTAGGAAGCCGATCGAAAGTGGGTAGTGGGGTACACCTAGTGGAGATAGGGGCAGACGGCACCTATGTAGTCAGCTAGAGGTACGCAAGGCTATTTATATAGTTTCTGTGTGAAGCAAGTGGGGTCAACCTTTAGGGTGATTGGTGTGGTGCAGTGTAGTAATTATTCGTTAGTAATTAGGTACGCCTTTAACGTTATCTTTATCTTCTTTTCCATACCCAATAGTTCATAGACATTTCCTTGTTTTCCAGCTTATGCCTTAGTCTAGTTACTTTGATAATAGTATTGTTCGAATTATCATACTCGCCAGACTTTATGTCTGACCCCTCTATTTCTATCCTTTTTCCCCCTCCAGGTCCTCAGGTTGGACCCAGCTCTAGTGGAGTTTGATTGGATTGCTTCATCTCTCTTTGGAAAGCTTGGACCGTTGAAGTAAAGTCTAGCTTGTCATCTTCTTTAATGGCTATTTATGTAATGGGGTTATGTATTTTGTTTTAGTAAGATGGATATTGTACTTGACTCTGATTTATGGTTTTTATGATGTAACAAACATGTTTAATTTCCGCTGCAATAAAATGAAGTTTTAGATTTCCAAGTACTACTTATTATCTGTCTTGTTGTAATATTTCTGTTCTATATTCACTTATAACCTCCATGGAAGTTAATGCATTCCCTTTGTGAGTGACATTAATGAACGTGGGGTGTTACATGTGGTATCAGAGCTTAAGGTTACCAGAACAGATAAATTTTTTAGAAAAACTATTTTTCTAAAGTATTTTTGGAAGAAGTGTTTTCAAAAACATGTCTTAATGAGTAATTTAAAGAGGAAAGTTTTTAAGAAAAACATAATCCCCAATAGCCATATATCTTTATCTTTCGAATTCTCCATTTTGAATCTTTCCTTTTTCGTTTCAGCATGGCTGAAGATATTAACCTTCCAGATGGTGTAACGATACCAGGATGTTATAGGAGGTTATTAGAGGCTAGGGCCGCTGCAGGTCTAGCCAATGTTCCTCCACCACCTGTTGCACCCGTTCCTCCTCCACCTCCTCGCGTTGATACTTTTGCAAAGATGTGCAAGGAATTTAAGGCTATGGGTGGAAAACCTTTTCAAGGGTCAGAAACGTTTGTGGAAGCTAGAGATTGGCTTAGGGAGGTGGAAGAATTGCTAGAAATATTTGAAGTGGAAGAAAGGAGGAAAGTCAAATTAGCAGCTTTGTTAATGAAGGGAGAGGCCTCGTTTTGGTGGGAGGTCACTAGTGGGGAGCATCCTATTGATTCTTGGGCAGATTTCAGGCGTAGGTTTGAGGCAAAGTTTCTCTCAAGGGCAGCAGAGAATCTATATATGGAAAGGTTCTTGACATTAAAGCAAGGAAGCTCATCAGTGAAAGAATATGTCAACAAATTTAATCAGTTAGCTAGGTTTGGCTTGGACTTAGTGAACACGCCGGAGAAGAAGGCTCCGAGGTTCGTTAATGGATTGAATGAACCGTTGCAAGGGTTGGCTATGACCCACATCCCTATGGGGGCCACCTTTGAGAAGCTAGTAGACATGGCACTCATGCACGAGGAGAAAGGCGCTAAAGATGATAAGGCACCCGAGAAGAAAAGGGATCAGAAGAAACCACAACAGCAAAACAAGAAGGGTGGTAAAGACAATAATGGCAAGGGAAAGAAGAAATGCTTTAACTGTGGGACACCAGGCCATCCCAGCAATGATTGCAGAAAGAAAAAGAAGACTGGCTGTTTCCACTGTGGCGAAGCGGGACATCTAGTGAAGGACTGCCCAAAGAAGGGGCAGAGGGCAGGGTCTACCTCGGGAGGACAGGTGCAGGCTCTTATGGCACCAGGGCATGCAAGGGGACAAGTTCAGGCTCTCACGGTCCCACCGCTGCAAGAACCAGGTAGAACCATTTCTGTTGAAAGCTTAGTTTTTCTGTTTGATCATCCTGTCCGTACCTTATTCGATTCGGGCGCATCGCATTCGTTTATCTCTACATCGTTAGTTGAATCACTGCACTTAAACACCAGTTTAGTAGAGGATCCCTTAGTTGTTTCGAATCCAATTGGGGGCTCAGCTTATTTGTCCATGATGTGTTTGGATTTGAAAATTTCTATACTTAGCGTTGAGTTTAGATGTGATGCTTATGTTTTGGGCTTCACGGGCTATGGGCTATGTTTAGGAATGGATTGGTTATCCAGAAATGGGGCCGTTCTTGATTGTGAAAGGAGGGTAGTTAGGCTCATGACTAGCCTTGGTAACACTCTCAAAATCTTTTGTAATCCCATAAATTCCGTTATGCTAAGTTATTTAGAATCGCTTGACGCGTCTGAGGAAAATCTACGATCTGTTAGAGTGGTCCGAGAATATTCGGATGTGTTTGAGGAGGTGAAGGGCTTGCCTTCGAAGCGGGAGATAGATTTTCGAATATATCTTGTGGATAATGCAAAACCAGTATCTTTGCCAGTACGCCACATGGCTCCACGTGAAAGGAGGGAACTCGATAAGCAAGTAAAGGAGTTGCTTGAGAAGGGGTTCATAAGACGAAGTATATCGGAGTGGGGTGCTCCAGTAGTATTTTCCACGAAGGCGGATGGGTACCTTAGACTTTGTGTGGACTATAGAGAACTTAATAAGCTTACTAAGAAGAACAGAAACCCACTGCCGAGGATTGATGATCTCTTCGATCAGTTAGTTGGCGCCTCAGTGTTTTCGCAGTTGGACTTAGCCACTGGTTTCCATCAGTTGAGAGTGGCTGAGGATAGCGTTGACAAGACTGCCTTTAGGACTCCGGACGGTTTCTATGAATGGCTAGTGATGCCCTTCGGTTTGACAAACGCCCCCGCATAATTTGTTGATTTAATGAGTAGGATGTTTAGGGAGTACCTTAACAAATTCGTGGTAGTCTTTGTAGACGACATCCTGATCTTTTCTAAGGATGAAGAAGAGCATGCCCTACATCTTAGGGAAGTGTTGGGGACCCTACGAGCACATAGCCTTAAAGCTAAATTTTCCAAGTGTCACTTTTGGAGGAAAGAAGTGCGATTCTTAGGGCACGTGGTTTCCAAAGAAGGGATAGCCGTGGATCCCGCGAAGGTGGTGGCCATCCAAGATTGGAAGGTCCCTAAAAATGCTACCGAAGTGAGAAGTTTCTTGGGGTTGGCTGGCTACTATAGGAAGTTTATTAAAGACTTCGCAAAGATATCAGCTCCATTGACACGCTTGATGAAGAAGAATCTAGTTTTCACATGGGACGTAGATTGTGATGATGCGTTCCAACGTTTGAAGAGAGCTTTGACTTCAGCCCTAGTCTTAGTATTGCCAGACGGGAGTAAGCCGTTTACTGTTTATACCGATGCTTGTGGGACAGGACTAGGCGCAGTCTTAATGCAAGAGGGTAGGGTAATAGCCTATGGTGGAAGGTAGTTGAGAGCGCATGAGAAAAATTACCCTACACATGACCTAGAGTTGGCCGCTATTGTTTTCACGCTTAAGTTTTGGCGTCATTATCTTCTTGGCGAGAAATTCGAATTATTCACCGACCACAAATCTTTAAAATACTTGTTCTCTCAGAAGGACTTGAACTTAAGGCAGCAAAGGTGGATGGAATTCTTAGCTTCCTACGACTTCGAGATAGCATATACCCCTGGCAAGGGTAACGTGGTGGTAGATGCCTTAAGTAGAAAAGATTATCCTTAAGTCCTTTGTTTGTTGAGCGGCAAAACTTAGAATTCATTTCGATGTTTGACTTTAGACCTTCCGTTGACTTTGTATCCGGTTTGCTAGCATCCTTGGAGGTCAGACCTACGCTTTTGGGATGGATTGGCGAGGCGCAGCGAGACGATGCACAGTTGGTTGAGTTAGTAGAAAGGCTCAAAGGAGGGGAGTAATCAAGCCATCTCCGTAGGTATACCCTAGATGATAAGGGCTGGTTACATAGGGACGGTAGACTTTGTGTACCAAAAGACGATGACCTAAGGAAGACCATTCTTGATGATGCACATCATTCGAAGATGACCATTACTCCCGGCGGGGACAAGATATACATGGACATGAGACGAGTTTACTTTTGGGCCGGTATGAAGAAAGATGTGGCCGAGTATGTCGCTAGATGCTTGGTGTGCCAACAGGTAAATGGGGAGCAAAAGAAACCCAGTGGGTTGCTTCACCCAGTGGGTTGCTTCACCCATTGGGGGTTCCACTATGGAAGTGGGAAAGTGTCTCGATGGACTTTGTGGATCGATTACCAAGATCAAGGAAGGGTTATACAGGGATTTGGGTTATAGTAGATAGACTTACTAAGAGCGCCCATTTTATTCCCGTGAAGAGTAAGAGGACTGCTCCATGGTTAGCTTCTGTATACGTCCGAGAGATAGTTCGTTTGCACGGTGTTCCTTCTAGCATAGTGAGCGACCGCGAACCTATTTTCACTAGCGAATTTTGGAGAAGCTTACAAGAGGCGGTAGGGACTCAGTTATGTTTGAGCACCGCATATCATCATCAGACGGACGGCCAGACCGAGAGGGTGAATCGCATTCTAGAGGATCTTTTGAGGCTATGTATCCTAGACTTTGGGGGTACATGGGAAGAGCATCTTCCATTGGTAGAGTTCGCATATAATAATAGCTTTCAGTCCAGCATTGGCATGGCACCTTTCGAAGCTCTTTATGGACGACCTTGTCGTTCACCTACATGTTGGTGGGAATCTACGGATAAGATCTTACTTGGGCCCGATATGATTAGGGAGACTACGAAGAAGATCGACTTGATTCGAAGGAGGATGAAAGCAGCGCAAGATAGGCAGAAATCTTATGCGGACAAGAGGAGGACAGATCTTGAGTTTGAAGTTGGGGACATGGTCTTTATCAAAGTGTCTCCATTATGGAACGTTGTTCGCTTTGGGTCCGTTGGGAAGTTAGCACCAAGGTTGTAGGGCCGTTTCCTATTAAGGAGAAGATTGGACAGATGGCGTATAGAGTGGAGTTGCCCGAGAGACTTAGTGGTGTACATGACGTATTCCATGTGTCACATTTGAGGAAGTGCTTGCACGAGACCGTGGAAGTGGTAGAGCCGAGCTTGCTTAGAGAGGTAGAGATCCAGCGTGATGCGACGATTCGACGAGCTCCTACGCGCATTCTTGGGTCAGAGATCAAGAAGCTGAGGAATCGAGAGGTCAGACTAGTCAAAGTACAATGGGGAGATGATGAGAGCAACGCTACTTGGGAGACGGAAGAAAAGATGCGTTCGTTGTACCCTTTTCTTTTTGAGGTTATGTCCTTTAATTTCTCCTTTATCGCTTATCTTGTACTTATCTTACATTTAGAGTATCCTCTCGCTAGTATTCTTGACCTTTAGTTAGGATAATCCTATGGTTGAAACACGTGTTTGAGATATGTTATGTATGATGGATGCAAAGTGGATGCAAGTGTTTGTTATTGGTTGCTCGTGGACGCATATACACACACTATTAGGCACTAGATCGGCTCAGTCACTTCATATTGCATATTGCATATATATGGATATATTTAGTAAAATGGATGTATGAGGATTTGTTTTTATCATATGGATGTTGCATTCGGATGATGATTGTGCACGCACATAGAGATGATATGTAGCATTAAGGAACTTTTGCATACATAATGGACGCATGGCACTATCATGATTTGCATTAAGGAGGTCAACTGAATCAGCGGACCGCCTGATTTTGCATTAGATATGGACATATACACACACTGTGCATTTAAACATGAAAGCATTAGAAGTCTATAAGGACATTGAATGCCTGTGTTTGATGGTTGAGTAGATGGACGATTGGATGTTAGGATATACATTCTTCTTAACTTGAAGATTTCGGGGTCGAAATCCTTTAAGGAGGGGAATATGTAACACCCCGTAATTCTATTAATATTAATATTCACAAATTAAAGAATAACTAATCTCAGACATGAGAATTGTGGGAAACATGTTACGCCATTGTGTTCGTCTCGGAATTCTGGTTGAAATAGAGTCCGAGTTTGCGTGAATTGGACTTCGTATGAAGAAGTTATGGCCATCGGAAGTTTCAGAAAATTCAAAACAGATTTCAGAAAATTTAAATTTCAAATTCGGAGTCAAATCAGGCTAGGCGGGAAAATTCCCGCCCAGCACCCCAGGTCGACTGGGGAGTCGACTGGGCAGTCAATCCCCCCCCCCCAGGTCGACTGGGGAGTCGACCTGGCAGTCGACCTGGGTGTCGACCTGTCCAGGCGGCTAGGGTTTCGACTGAGCCCAATCTTGAGCTGCTGATGTGTCTTTAGGGCTGAGTTGGCAAATTAAACGGTTCAGGTTAGTTATGAGTTGATCTGACGGTCTAAATAAACCCTAAACTCTATAAATACCTAGGTAGTCTCTCACTCTTATTCACATGAAAAATAGAATAGCCACTGTCATACCGCCGCCATGGAACTCAGTCTAGCCGCCGCCAACTAAGAAGGAAGAAAAGCTAATAAAAACCTAATTCTACTCAACTCTAAAGCAAATCAAGACTCTCTTTTCTTCTCTAATTGTGAGTATGATGATCTTAACAAGATTATTGTTAAACTAATTAGATTAAGTCATGAATGGATTATGAGTGAATGATGTGAATTTTCATATATGTTGTTGTAAACCTTATGCTATCATGTATGTTGTAAATCCTATGTTATGTGATGATGATATCCTATATGTTGTAAATCATGCTATGATGATATTGTATAAGTTGTAATTTTCTATGCTAAGTTGTGGTGAATCATACATGTTATAAAGTCACGATGTTATTATCTATGCTAATTAGTTCATGTTAATCAAATCATTATGTTTGGGCTATGTTGATCTATATGACAAATCACATATGTAAGTTTAGATTGATTAGTAAAGGTTATGAACATATGCCATGACATCTATTTAGATCTAGAATTATGACATCTAGAATTATGCTATGACATATGTGAATTCTATGCTAGTTCACACCATCATTATGTTGCCTAAAACCCCATATGCAAGTTTATACATAAATTTGGGTTATGATCATATCATGTAAATTGTGACATTTAACAAGTTGACACCTTTAGATCCTTAACATGTGTAGTTTATGCAAGTTTCACCCCTATTATGAATAGATTCATTTTAATTGTCTATATGTTGTGATAATTTATTTTTGTGCTATGAGTTAGACTATTCGAGTCTAACGTATATTCTGCGTTGAATAAGCGAACGTATAAACGTGGGGTAGGGGTAATATTAAGGATTTAATATAAAGAAGTTGGGGTGCAATTGATATGATTTTGCATGCCATGAATGGATGTCCATAATTGAGTCAATTATGGGCATCATTAAAAGTGGACTTAATTAATAATTTGAATAGGGAATTATTAAAACTGGGGTAAAAGATTATAAGTGATAATCAATGCTTAGGACACGAGGTTGGACTCGTTTGTGACATAAACCTGCCCGGACCCGCCCGACAAATCCAGTGGTCACAAATGTCAGCCCAATGTGAGAGGTCCTAGGCCCAAACTAAAGCATAACAGTTGCAAAGACACGAGGTTAGACTCTTTTATGGTGTAAGACTGCCCGGATCCGCCCGGCAAATCCAGCTGCCATAAATGTCAGTCTAATGTGAGAGGTCTTTATGAGGTTATGGCCTGAATGAATTACGAAATACTTAACCAGATAAACATGTAAGGTGGGACATGGGGGTTAAGTAGGTGCCTTGGGTGGCATGAGGAATCTAGTGGGTGCCTTTAGTGGCATGTGAAATACGATTAGTAAGACTTAACCAAACACACATGTAAATGAACATGACTAAGAGGGTTAAGTGGGATATACTAGTGGTGACAAGCTTAGGTGGGAAGCTTGTGGGGGCCCATTTCAACCAGTATCCCAAACGTATCTTTGTGGGCTCGACCCAAGTCGAGGACGGGACACGCATGCTTGGTTTGACTATAAGAGGCCAAAACGGGGAGCGGTGGCAACGCAAGTCCAATGGGTTTCATATGCGTGTGTGGACCCGGGCTGGTAGGTAAGACGTTGTTGCATCGTGTAGGTATAAGCCATGCATTCTCAAGTTGTATCGGATTGCCACTTTAGGGGAGTGATACACCCCACTGTGGGGCCAGCACGGGTATCTACGAGTAGGGAGCCGATCGAAAGTGGGTAGTGGGGTACTCCTAGTGGAGATAGGGGCAGACGGCACCTATGTAGTCAGCTAGGGGTACGCAAGGCTATTTGTATAGTTTCTGTGTGAAGCAAGTGGGATCAACCTTTAGGGTGACTGGTGTGGTGCAGTGTAGTAATTATTCGTTAGTAATTAGGTATGCCTTTAACGTTATCTTTAACGTTATCTTTATCTGCTTTTCCATACCCAATAGTTCATAGACATTTCCTTGTTTTCCAGCTTATGCCTTAGTCTAGTTACTTTGATAATAGTATTGTTAGAATTATCATACTTGCCAGACTTTATGTCCGACCCCATCTATTTCTATCCTTTTTCCCCCTCCAGGCCTCAGGCCAGCTCTAGTGGAGTTTGATTGGATTGCTTCATCTCTCTTTGGAAAGCTTGGACCGTTGAAGTAAAGTCTAGCTTGTCATCTTCTTTAATGGCTATTTATGTAATGGGGTTATGTATTTTGTTTTAGTAAGATGGATATTGTACTTGACTCTGATTTATGGTTTTTATGATGTAACAAACATGTTTAATTTCCGCTGCAATAAAATGAAGTTTTAGATTTCCAAGTACTACTTATTATCTGTCCTGTTGTAATTTTTCTGTTCTATATTCACTTATAACCTCCATGGAAGTTAATGCATTCCCTTTGTGAGTGACATTAATGGACGTGGGGTGTTACAGACACCAGGAGCCATCCCTTGGGAATCTAGGCTACCACAAAAAGCCCCACCGAAAGGCTGACGAAGACCCAAGTGGATATACAGGCTACCCGTACTAATTCACTTAGTACCGAAACACGCGGCGGCTTCGAACCGCAAGTTATCAACATACAACATGAGAGCAAGCCTCTCTAAGTATTCACGATAAGGCCGAATGCCTACATCCGAGAGCTCGTATCTGAGAGCCTATATTCAGGGTCGTTGCTGAAGGCTCAAATTTCATCCAAGGACCACGGTTGACATTCCAAGAATGGCCCAAAGGCAAGCGCCCGAAACTCAAGAAAAAACAATCGGTAAGGACTTTCGTAGGCCCAAGTCAATGGAAGGAGCACCGAACCACTATAAATAAGACCCCAGAGGTCACATTCAGAAGGAGAATCTTGGCCTCCAAAAATAATTGTACTCTTGAAATTAACGTAGAAAAGAGATCAATGGGGAAACCCCCCCTATGACGTTCATGTACTCTCAGTGAAAATTGAATAAAAAGGGAATCCATTACAAGAAATTTGCTTTGTAAGTGTGTACTACTATTTTCTGATCATCACCATTGCAGTTGTTTGTTTTCTTTTTCAGACTAAAACTGAATTTCCTCTTCGATACACCCTCGATAAGGAAAGGACGCTTCGTCCCCCTTGGTCTAAACCCATTCTGATTGCCCTTGACAAACCCCTCTTTCTCCGATTCCAATTCCAAGGCGATAATCTGATTTAACCCATAAAACAGCCCACCAACCATTCCCTCCTTTAGATCCAGCCCAGTCGACCTGTCTCCGGTGTTGACGAAAAATATCATTAACAACAATTGGAAGTGAAAAAGGTCACATGCAACATTCAGGAGATAACATTCATATGAATCAACATATGATCAAATATATGAAGCAATGAAGCAACATGGAAAAAGGTAGAAAATGAACCAACCAATGAAACAGTAATGGCCAAATATAACAAAGTATAGTGCATCACAAAACTATGTACAAGGCATAATTACCCAAGAGGCAGGTCCAACTAACATGCCAAAACTTCCCAGAAGTGCAAAAAAATAGAATGGAACGAGTACACATTGATCAAAGCATAAGTACAATGACGAAGCAAGTCAGATTCGAGTGCAGTCACAAGACATGCACATACACAGAAGAGAAACAATATGCATAGATTCAGGTGCAACTACAAATTAGTGTTCGCATCAAGTTTAAAACCACAAACTGAAGCAGTAAATAGATGCAATATAGCAGGAAAGAATTACAAGTATCCATTCAAATGATCACATATAGTATCAGTTCTTAAGAAGTGCAACAAGTTCAAAAACAAGCTCAAGTGCAGTATCCGTTCAAAAATCAATTATAATATCTATTTTGATTCATCAATGAATATCAAAAAAGAAGAATAACTGTAGTATCTGTTCTAATCAGTAAAGCATTAAAAAAGGAGGCAAATTCTTTTTAGTTCAAACAGAACTGAGGTGCAAGTATGATGCAGTTTCTTGAACAATTTTCTCAGGGTAATAGGGTATTATTAATGAATTCAAAGTATGCATTGAAGCAACAGACCATACAAGTCAGAGGAATATTTGCAAAATGTTTTTTTAAGATTAAGTTGATAATGTCAAAAGAGGTCAAAGTTCCAGAAAATCACCAAGTTTTTATAAATATACGACGAGTATGGATTCATTATTTTCGAAGGAGGACCAATTCAAAATTCCAGAAGATTCATCATGTAACTTACTCCAGAATGGTTGAATTTTTCAAACTCAACAAAATAATTGCAAATATCACAAACAAAATTAGAGATTATACCGAAGTTCGAAACTTTATAAATGTCACGCAATTCATCATTGGCAATCATCGAAAATTCAAGCAGTAAATCGAATAAGTAAATTCAAGGAACTCACAACAATTTAGGAGTTTAACAAACAACAAAAAACACCAAATCATTCGTCCAAGAGCATAGAGTAATCAAAGAAACATAGATCAATTTACAGAGCAATTGAAGTCGTGAATTGGGACACAGAGGAAAACCCTAGGCGGCCATTGAAGAGCAATAAAAAGGAGCCCAAGTTCACATAGCAAATAATAAAAAGAGGGCTAACCAATTTGTTTTAAGTGAGTTAAGCATCTTATTTAAATTTAGTGGTGTTTGGATTGATGAGGTTTCACGTTCTCCATCGTACGATTAGATTGACGTGGATCGTTGCGTAAGATATGGAAATGTTTGCTATAACAACACTATATCAAAATGTTGCATCGTGTTACACTTGTTTAGCTAGAGCAACACATGTTTATGGCTAAGGTAATACCAAAAATACAATGTTGTAGTAAGAACAAAATTTTATAGCTATCGCAATATTTTAGCTGGCAAAACCTTGCAAAACTGTTGCAGAAGGCCATCTATAGTGTAGTGCAAGAAGAACCTCAAGTTTATATCTTGTCTGAAGAAGTATCTTAATAAGTCATTAATATTGCAGCTTAAGCTATCTTTTGAGGAGTTGGTCGACGCAGCCCTTCATCTCGAGGTAGTCGAGAATGAAAGGGATAGTGGAAAAGAGAGTGGGGTTCGTAAAAATTTTGGCAAGAAGAAGTTCATGTTTTGTAAATCCAAGCCTTTCCTTGATAAAAGAAGAAGCCTTTAGGTTAGGATTCTCAGCCCAGTGGAGCAGCGCCTGCTAAGCAGAGTTGCTTCAATTTTGGAACTAGTGACCATCTTGTTTATGATTGTCCTAAGCGATATATCTGTTGCTATTGCAAGAAGGAGGGGAATTGGTCCTCTTATTTTACTTCTGCCCCTAGGCAAGTCATGCTTATTATGATGGAGTCTGATGGTGGTTCTTCTCAGCAAAGAGGTACACCTTTTATTCTCGAAGGTTCACTTATGTTTCTTGATCATATGATTCGAGTTTTATTCGATACGGGTGCCTCACATTCATTTGTATCGAAGGGGCTCATGGATACTCTTTCTTTGGACATTTCTTTTATTGTGACTTCATTGAGGATAACGAATCCTATTACGGGATCCGCCAGCCTTAGCTTGTTGTGTGAAGGCATTGAAATTATTATTTGTGGATTTTCTTTTTGAGCGAATCTGCACGTATTTCCCTCTTTTGGTCTCGATATGATACTGGGTATGAACTGGCTCGCGTGATACAAGGCCAGGATTATATGTGTTAAGATAATTTTGTGTCTACATCATCCCAATTCACCGTCTCAACGTTCTTTTGCTCTTTATAATGTTGATATTGATTCTATGGCATCTTTATTTTCTCTCCCGCGAGACCATGATGATGATAATATGTCTCGTGCCCCGGTTATTTATGATTTTGCTGATGTGTTCGATCGGTTTTGGGGTTGCTGCCCAAATGAGCTATTGAGTTCCACACATATATTATTCCTAATGCTCATCCTATTAGTCTACCCCCTACGCAGATATCAACTAAAGAAAATGGGGAACTCAAGAAGCGGCTTCTCGAGCTTGAGTCCAAGCAATTCATCATGCCTAATTCTTCACCATGGGTTGCTCGATAGTCTTTGTTCGAAAATTGGATGGGTCTCTTAGGCTTTGCGTTGACTATCGCAAGCTTAATGAACTTACCATCAAGAATCGTTTCCCATTATCATGGATCGATGATGTATTCAACCAGTTGAGTGGAGCAAGGTTCTTCTCTTAGTTGGACCTTGTCACAGTTTTGAATAGTTACGAGTTGCGGAAATAGTATTCCTTTGATGGCTTTTCATACTCAGTATGGTTCTTATGAGTAGTGTATCATGCCGTTCAATTTGACCAATGCTCTATCATTCTTTATTGATCTCATGATCGGGTATTCAAGGAATATCTCGATAATTTTGTTCTGGTCTTCGTTGATGATATCCTTGTCTATTCTAAGTCGGAAGTCGAGCATGATAACCTTTTGTGAATTGTTTTGAGTACACTGCATCATCATCAGCTGAAGGCCAAACATTCTAAATGCCACTTTTGGGAGAGGCAAGTTCGCTTTCTTGGCCATATCGTTTCAGTCGAAGGCATTTCTTTCGACCCATCTAAGATCGAGGCCGTCCAAAGTTGGAAGTGGCTTGAGAATGTGTCGTAGATTCATAGTTTCTCGGGTTTGGTGGGTTATAATCATTGTTTTATTTAGAATTTTTCTCTCATTGTGCTCTCGCTTACTTGTCTTACCCATAAGGGTGTTTTCTTTGATTGGTCAATTCAATGTGAAGCTTTCATTCGGAAATCAAAGGAACTTCTCACTCATGCTCCCGTTTTAGTGGTTCCTGAAGGGAACCAAGACTCGTTGTCTATATCGATGCTAGCTAATATGATTTGGGTGATGTGTTGATGCAGCATGATCATGTTGTAGCTTATGCGTCTCGTTAGTTGTGGATGAATGAGATTCCGTACATGACTCATGATCTTGAGCTTGCAGCTATAGTGTTTGTTTTGAAAATTTGGTGTCATTACCTGCATGGTGAGCACTTCATTCTTTTCACCAATCATAAATCCATGAAGTATTTGTTCTCTCAGAAGAAGCTCAACATGCATCAGCAGCTCTAGCTCGAGTTTTTTACAACTTATGATTTTGATATCCGATATACGCCTTGAAAGGGTAATCATATAGATGATGCCTTTAGCCGCAAACATTCGGCTGTTGTTTCTATGATGTTACCTGAGTGGGATATCTTGGAGACTTTATCTTGTTGTGATATTCACGATCGTGCTTCTTCTTTGATTCTCCTGTATCATTATTCAGTTTAAAGGCTCGTCCATCTATTCTTGATTGTATTACTAGTGAGCATAGACGTGGTTCTGAGGTGATGCGCCTTATCCAGCTTCGTGAGGCTGAGTCCCGAGATAAGGAAGTACGGGACTATAGTGTTGATTTTCAAGGTTTTCTTCATATGAAGAATCTTATCGTCGTACCTTTTGATCCAACACTTAGGAGTGACATTCTCGATGATTGCCATCACACTAAGTATACCATCCACCCCGGAAGTAGTAAGACATATGCCGATATGCATCACCTTTACTATTAGGAAGGCATAAAATGTGATATTGCGAGATATGTGTGTTCTTAAGTGATTTGTCATCTTTTTAAAGCTGAGTATCAACGAGCATCTAGTCTTCTTCGACCGTTAGAGATTCCATTATAGAAATGGGTTCAAATTTCGATGGATTTCATGGACATTCTACCTCGTTAGAAGTCGGCTTATTCAAGTATCTGGGTTACCGTTGGTCCTTTTACCAAGTCGGCTCATTTCATTCCTATTAAGTCTAATAGTAGTGTGCCTCTTCTTGCAAAGCTTTATATTAAGGAGATAGTTCGCCTTCATGGTATTCCTTCATCGATTATTTTTTATCGTGATTCTCTATTCACTAGCCATTTCTGGAGTAGCCTTCTTTAAGCATTAGGAACAAAGCTAAATTTCTCCATAGTTTATCATTCTCAGTCTGATGGATATACTAAACATGTTATTATGTTCTCGAGGAACTCCTTCGTTCTTGTGCGCTAGATTTTGGTGGTTCATAGGAGGATCACTTACCCCTCGTGGAGTTCTCTTATAATAACAGTTTTCAATCTTTTATTAGTATGACTCCATTTGAGGCCATTTATGAAAGGCCTTGTCGTTTTCCTTCTTGTTCATTGAAATCTGGAGAAAAGCTCGTTCTTGGCACAGATTCAGTTTGTGATTCCTCTGAGAAGATCGTTCTTATCAGACAGAGAATGAAAGAGGCTTAAAGCCAACATAAATCCTACATGGACAACCATAGTAAACTTCTTAAGTTCTCTATAGGCATTTTAGTTTTAATTTGTGTTTCCCAATTGAAGGGTGTTATGCGTTTCATTATGACTAAGAAGTTGGTTCCTCGTTTTATCGGACCATTCCCTATTACCGATCACATTGGATTTGTTGCATATCGAGTATCCCTTCCAGCTCATTTATTCGATATTTAGATGTCTTACATTTTTTGTGGCTTAAAAAATGTCTTAGAGATTCAGATTTTGTCATCGATCCATTTGAGCAGCGTGGTCTTAAGATTTCTCTTGATTTGTACATCGTGTAGCATCCAGTTCAGATTCTTTTATTTGGAGGTGAGGCACCTTCGAAGTAAGAATGTTTCGCTTATAAAGATTAATGGTCAATAATCCTAAAGACTGTACCTAGGAAACCAGGGAGTCTATGGAGCTTCTTCATCCGGATTTCCTTTCTTCTCACAAAGGGGGTGAGAAATATTCTTATTTGATCCATATCTTGTTCTGTGCATGTACATTCTTGTACATTCACACATTCGTTGTGATCGCTTTAGATTGGTTGTATGGACTTATCCCTTAGGAAATTGAGAGGATGCAATTTTTGCAATGGGGAGTCTATAACAAACCGAGTTTTTGGTAATTACCTGCATAGTAATTAATCTTTAAAATATGAATAATTGGGTAATACTTAAGTTGGATTTATTATTAACACGATTATTCAACTTAATTATTCGCGTTGATAATTAACTTGGTGCTTTACGGTTTGATCGTGGGGTTCAATTACCTTTAGGTGATTAAATTTGAGGCTTGGGCTAATTAAGTGAGAAATTGGTAATAAATCGTGGAATGTTGATTTTAGGTGAAAATTAAGTAAAGTAGTATTTATAAGTATTAATAAGTGTTAAATATGTTGCAATATAACAATATAAGGTTATAATATTTTGTAATGAGTAATTAATAGTGTTAAACTCATAAGGAATATAATTTTGTGTTTATAATGTAATTATTGAGCTAAAAACATGAATATTGGATTATTTTTTTGAATTAATAATGTAATTTTAATGAGAATGTGAAATAGTGAATTTACAAAAATATGTAAAATCTTGTACTAATTAATAATAAATGTGGAAATTGGGCTTTTCCATACCTTAACAACTTATTTTGTTAAAAAACCAAGATATTAAAGTACTTAAGTTACATAAAGGGTAAATATTGCTTGAATATAGGTGAAATGCTTGTATTTGTGTAATATGTGAAAAAAGGTGTTTTATAGAGTTTTAATAATTTAGTGTGTTAAAAACAAGTCAAATGAAATATTTATTGGTTATATTGTAAAAAGTTACACAAGTGTAAACAAAATGTTCATATTTGTGTGAATTGTACAAATATGTTGCAAATTGTAAATTTTGTTGTAAAATGAAGTTTTAAGGTTAATAAGCTTTAAAATATTTTAAAAATGATCTTAACAAATTTATTTAACATTGCTTGATGTTGAATCATGGTTGTTGCATAAGATTATGATGTAAAACGTGGTTTTATAGGTTAAAAATAGGCTAAATTGGCCTAATTATGTGTTTAAAGGGCTAAATGGTCACTCAAAGGCTTAATTTACTCACCTTAGGATAAATTAGGGCCTGATTACTTCCTTAATCAAAGAAATATCTAGAGAAATGAAGGACGCGTACATTTCTTCTCTATTGCCTTCTTCTCCAGAAAAAGGAAAACAAAGAAAATAAAAAATCCACTTCATTTCTACCCTTATTGCCCAAAGTCCACAAGCAAACCCAAGATTTTAGTTTTTAGATTCTCTAATAGTAGGTAGTACATTCAAAACTCTAGTCTTACCAAAGTTTTCATTTGATTTTGTTGAGTATTTCCCTTTTACAGTAATTTTTTCTTTTGCATGTTGTAGCTTGTAATTGTACAAGGAAGAAGAAGCATTCCCTCAACAAGAAAACTCCAAATCACTCCAATTCTTTGCCAAATTCGCTAAGCTTATTGCTACGGTAAGTGAACCTAATAATTTTCTAGTTAACAGTAGCATTTGGTGTATTCTGAAGCATCCTATGCAAAAATATGTAACTTTGCAAGTTTTGTTGTTCAATATGCTTCTAAGCTAATATCACAGCCAAAGTACTACTTTGGGTTATCATATTTTTCAGACCTTTTAATTGTTTTGATGTATTTTTAGTATATTGTAGTAGATTATATTGTGAACTTGTATGTTAATTTTCAGTGCAATCTCACGCCGTTAGGCTTTCGGAGAATGAACAGAAAGAGGAGGTTTGGACAAGATTCCGACCTGGTGATAGTGCGTAAAGCTAGGGTCAGCACACACTTGGGTGTGTGGGTTGACCCACTTATATATTTTGCGCAGGTAAGGAGCATGTAGTCCTATGCGTTTTCTTGATGATTTTGTGTCATTTCTCCTTGATTTTAATGGTATTTGATGCTAGAACCCATGGTTTCCATATCAAATGAACTTGGAAAACCGAACTACTCAACACCCAATTCATATTCTTGATAAATTCTTTGACTCATATGTTGAGTTTTACGCTGGTTTTTGTGTACACATTATTAAGCTAGTTTTCACCTATGTCTAAAATTATCGTTTTCTTTATAGTTTTGAGGATAAAATAGGTTTACAATTTTTATTTCTAAATAAACGGCCTAAAACAATAGTATAAAAATCTATTTTCAACGGTTTTTATGAAAGAAAACAATAAGATTTTGAAAAATCATTTTATGGCTCTATTTTAGAAAATCAAGTATTTTCCTACGTAAAAACCATACATTTATGCATCCTTCGCGATGACGTAATGGAAATAAACAATATCTTAAATCCGTGATATAAGACACGTTGGTATACAAAATCAGTTAATTTCAGTATGGTCTGATTGAAGATTGATAATTTGATGATAGTGATTTCTGTGTTTTCCATTGCAAAGTTGATAAGCAAGTAATAAACCAAATAGTGAGAACGTGTGGTATGGGATGCACGGTTACCACTATTTGGGTTACTAATTGTGAGTTAGTGACGCATATTGTGTTGCAATATGCCAGTACTTGCTTCTGGGGAGAGCTAGACTCCGGGGGAGGGGAGTCATATACATATTAATTTGACTGGGGAGGGGGTCAAGATACACTTGGCTGGGTGGTCGTAGTGTCGGGTGCCTTAATTGGATACGTATAAGTACTTAGCTAAGCTCAGAGGGAGCTATAGTGTGGCTTTGGGAGGGCTATATTTTATTGTGATAACACTATTTCTTTTTGATGGATCCATTTAGTGTTTTGTGTTAGTGATGGTGATTTGATCTTAATGATCATACATTATGATGAGTATTTGGATTTTAAACCCATTCAAATTTTGTGATTCTCAGGGTTTGGAGTTTTATACTCCTTTTTGTGGTGATTTAATTCTCTTGAGTTATACATGGTGATTTGATGATTTTGGGCATTGAGATCATTTTATTGATTGTGTATGGTGTTGTAATTAGGCTAAAGTTGTACAAGAAATACGTTGTGTACCTTTACTTGTAATATATGAACTTAACTGGAATTAACCTCTTTGATCAGCATCAAACTCTTAGGGTAAAGAGCGTCTATCGTATTTTTATATCATTCTTATATTTGTTATTACTTACTATTGACTATACTAACCAGTGTGTGTTAAATGCTCGGGTCAAACCAAGCCTTTCAAGTATTTCCAATAACTATTGATATCCTTTTGCTTCAGCATTGGATTGTACTACTTTGGATACTTAGAATAGCTGTTTTGTGGTAGATATTGTATTTGATCCATAGACTTTGTTTATTTACTTTATTCTTTTGAACTCATTGTATATGTATTTTGGTTGTATATCACTTTTTATGACGCTATATTTTGTGTATTACATGTATATGTATCTTATGCTGGTTGATCTGTTCTGCGATGTATATTGTTTTAGCCAATCGTATTTGTTCTGAATTTCCTTTTAGCCACCATAATATTGTATTGAGTAAAGATTAAGAGTGTCAATCCGTAGGAAAAAAAATTAGTGCATTTTTTTCGATACTCTTGATGTTTATTTAATATAGGACTAATGGATGGTCACTCCTAACAAGCCCTATTATCCACATTAGTAAACGACATTCCTAGTAATGCTCTTTACTAATGTAGGTTTCGGGGTAGTACATCGCAACTTTAGGGTTTCTAATACTAAAAGTTACATAGACTATCAATTTTTAGGTGATAATAACATGAATGATGTGAAATAATCCTAAATTAATTCATATTATCCATAATATCCGTGTGTGAGATATTTATCACTCGCCAAAACCCGGGTCCGATGAATTACTGAAGAAACTAGATCTAGACAGTGACGAAAATCCTAGATTTAATGCAAGGTAGCGAGATATAATCTTTTTGGATGTAGATATTGCCATAGGATATGATTAAGAAGAGAGTTTAGAGTTCCAGGGATTTAGTTGAACCGGAGGTTCACCGACGATCAACCAAATGTTTAGAATGAGAGAAAACTCTAATTTTCTCCTCAAACCCTCATATATATATATATAATCGTAGGTCATCAGCTTAATGGGCATCACTAATTTGCCCATTAGTAGCTAATTAGTTTGCCTAACAGTAGCTGAAACTTAAAATAGCCATTTCTCCCAAACCGCTGAACCAAATCTGTAATGTGACCACTTTACGAAATTGCCAAAATCCAACAAAACCGATTTCAGCACTTGATTCGATCCCTATAAAAAGTTATAGCTAAAACAATATTCATAAGGAAAAAACGACCACTGTTAGGTTTGGTGAAAATCATGGACATGTGTCTCACATTCCCATAAACATCATATTAAAACCTAAGAATGATCCAACCATTGGGGAATAAAATATAATTATTTTACAATCTTCTGATATGTAAAATGTGGGTCGTTACATTTGTCAACCTACTATCAGAAAGACCGGTCTCACATTTAAGATTATCCAAATTTTTAGGTAACTCATCCTCTCTTCTTTGAAAATCAACATCATCCTTATCATCAGCAAAAAGATCATGATTCAAAAAATCTTTATCTTCATTTGTGAATCATTTTGAATAAGCCATACATGTCAGAAGAATTTGTCTTTTCACCTACATTTATTTATTTTCCATGGCTTCACCACCCGTTACTCTTACGTTTACGATCCGTTCCTTTCATAACAAATGCTTAATGATGATGTAATCATCATGACGTATAAGATTTATTCCTTTTAAAAAAATTGGGTATAGCTTTACTAAGGCTTTCCAGCCCAAAATAATCCGACAAAGCAAAGGCTCAAAAGATTACAACCAACCAATAATTATAAATACAGTTCGAACTATAACCAACACTAATTACAATTCGAGAATACAACTCACAAACTTATTGGCCTCCCAAAAATGAATCTGACAGACGAGATCATAGCGACTCTAGGTTTTGAGTTCCAGTATTCAATTCTGGCATCACCGTTGGATCTTCGGTATCGCTGCCAGATTGTGGTGCTTCCCCAGATAGTGTAAACCTTCTTCCTTTTGTTCTCATGATTATTTCTACATCGTTTTTGACCAATTTGATGAGTTCTTCCACTGTCATCTTTATGTATTGGAAAATTCTTTCATTCCTCTCTTTCCAAATCCACTAAACTGTAGCTATAAAGAAAATGTCGCACTTTACACTTATCCTATCTTTTCCTCTCCATCTGTCACTCGGGTATGTTATGATATTATTGATTTTTGTATCCCTATTATTATCCAAATTAAATTAATCTGGAAGTAAATGTTTAATAATTCTCTTCGAGTAATTACATTGAAAAAAGAGATGATCATGGTCTTTTGATTGTTGTTCACATAAGCTACACCCAATTTCAGTAGTTATACCCAAATTGTTAAGTCTATCCCTTGTTGGTAGTCTTCGCTACATAGCTTTGTAGGCCGAAAAAGCCATCTTATAAAGATTATGTCTGTCCTAAAATTTTTTGATCCATTCTGCTATTATTCTTAGTTATCCTATCCCATTCTGATTTGCTATTGAAAATGTTATTTGAATTTCCCCAATTCCATTTGTCGTATTCTCTACCAAAGAATAGAGGCATGAAATCGATCTTTCTTTTGATTACAAGTGAGCGAGGGACACACTCACTTCTCCACTGACCAATTTGAATACTGTTAACATTAACCTTGGGGCAACCATACGTAGCATATGTGTCCCAACTAAGATAGTAAACGAGAGATTTATGATTGAACAAAGTCTCTCCATAAATCAGATTCATTACCATTAGCTATTTCTTTTTTAGTATTTTCTTCCAGCTTGTCCCTGATTCTTCAAATAGCCTTCCAAGTTGCTGAAGCTTTGGTGTCCATAGCCATTGTCCAACAATTATGTTTAATATATCACTTTCTCATCCATCTAGCCCACAACCCATTATCAGAGATAATTTTTCAAGCTTGTTTCAATGTGAAAGCATCTCTCATTTCTCTTAAATTTCTTAGACCAACCCCTACTTAGGCGTTTGTCTTGCATAGGTCACTATATTTAATTTTGTGCATACCACCTTTCCAAATAAAATCTGCACATACACTTTCAATTTTAGCAATAAAAGCATCAGGGAGCTGAAAATTTTAAAGCCAAATATTAACCTTAGTTTGAACAACCGTGTGCATCAATTCTATTCTCCCTACAAATGATAAAAGTTGAGAACTCCAACCTTGTAGTTTCTCTCTAATATTAGTTATCAAAGAAGCACATTCTCTATCAATTATTTTATTTGACGACAAAGGCACTCCAAGATATTTGATAGGAAGACTTCCTTCTTTAACTTCGAGGATATGCAAGATATCATCTTTCCTTCTATGGAATTTATTAAAATAACATTTGGTTTTTTGCTCATTCATCTTCAAACCAACAAAACTTTCTAATTTTTTAAAAATGTCAAGAATTTTTTGGGCAACTTTAGCATTAACAAAAAAAAATCACGTCATCAATGTGGAACAAGCGATTAATTTTTTGTTGGAAATTATGAATAGTTGGGTTAACTTCTCAAATTGTGCTATCTCTATATGTAGTGCGAAAAACTCCATAGCTACGAAAAATAAGTATAAAGATAGAGGATCCCCATCTGATACCCCTATTACTAGTGATAAATCCCTTCGGTACTCCAACACTAAGATATGAGTCTAATTATTTTCGTTGGGAACCCCATAGCAATAAGCATATGAATAATGAAACTTCATTGATTTTGTTATATGCTTTGTGGAGGTCAACTTTTAAACAAAATTTATCAGCTCCCTTCTTAGTAAAGTTTCTTATCAATTCATGTGCCAACATAGAGTTCTCTGAAATATTTCTTCCTTTAATGAAAGCGCTTTGACATTCAGTTATCATATCTAGTAACACTTTTTCATTCTATTGCATATTAGTTTACTTAGAATTTTATACATGACATTACAACACGCGATCGGTCTATAGTCAGCAATCGAGGAAGGTTTATCTGTTTTAGGGATAAGACATAAGAAAGTGTGATTAATCTCTTTCTAGTATTTTACCCAATTGAAAAGATTCTTACATTGTTGATACCGGGCTTTTTTAAAGGTCATTCCAATGGGTCTTATAGAAGCTAGAACCGAAGCCATTAGGTCCAGGGGAGGAATCGGCATGGATAGAATTAACAGCTTCGAAAACATCAACTTCAGTGATCCTCCTATACATCATTCTCTTGCCTTTGTTGTTGAGAACTTTCATGGTGAAGACTTGAGGTAATGATTCCTCATTTTGACTATTATATAACATAGTAAAGTAATTGATTGCCTTCGATTCAAACTTGCTATAATCCACCACATGGTCCATCCTGTTCAAAAATTTCAAAATTGTAATTTGTGTTTCTGCAAAAAGACATATTAGTGTGTGTGTGTATGCATTCATTCCCTTTTGATAGCCATTTCGCTTTCACCTTTTGATTAAGCTCCATGGCCGTAACTTTCAATAACCCTTTCAACTCCAATTGAGTATTTTGATGGCTCCTCCAAACATCATCACTTGAATCCCATTCATCAATGTTCTAAAGCAGCAAATAAAGCTTTTCCTCTATAAATTTGATTTGATCTTCCTCTTTTGGCCTGGTTTTGTTCCATTGTTTCAACCTGTTTTTAGTGTTTTTAAGTAAATGAACAAAATTATACAAACAACCTTCATTAAATTCAAGTTCCTTAAATAACAAATTGTCTATATAGCCCTCGATCATATGCCAGTTGTTGGTAAATCAAAATGGGTTTCCCTTCATATTATCAACATAAGACGAAAGGTTGATATGAACCGGGCAGTGGTTGCTCATTGAAGATGGATGAACATTTACCTTCAAATCAAGAAAATTGTTGATGCAGTCAGAACTGAATAAGATGCCATCAAGTATGCACGAAATTTTCCTGCACTCACCACTTCTTCACGTATATTTCAGGCCACAGTCCATTGGTTCTACCAATCCCGAAAAAACAACGTATTTGTTAATCTAGTAAGCTGGGACATTCTTACGGTAACACCTCCATTTTTCTCTTCTGGTCTTAATATAGAATTAAAGTCTCCTATCACTAACCAAGCTCCTTGTAAATTCCAATCTAAAGCAGTGACAAGCGGGAATAGTACTGGTGTAACAGTGTTTGTAACACCCCGTAATTCTACAACACTAGGATTCACAAATCAAGGCAGAATTAAAATTTAAAATCAAAATCAAGGGAAACGGGCTGCGCCATTGCGTTCGTCTCGGAATTCTACATGAAAACGAGTCCGAGTTAGCATAAATCGGAGTCCGTATGAGGAAGATATGGCCTCCGGAAGATTCAGCGAAGTTCGAATTTCAAAACAGGTCAGAAAAGCGAATTCAAATTCGAAATCAGACCCAGGTTGGGCTGGGCGGGAATTTTCCCGCCCAAGGCACCCGGGTCGACTGGGTAGTCAACCTGAGGCACCCAGGTCAACTGGGTAGTCGACCTGGGTCACCCAGGTTGACTGGGTAGTCGACCTGGGGGTCGACCTCCCCGCTTTTTCCAATTTTCTGCACCTAGTTCGTTCTGATGTATTTGGTCACGTTTTCTGCCTAGGTTCGTCCGCCTAACACTATATAAACATCCCTAGTCTCCTTCTCTATTCACAATTCTTTTCTATCCTTATGCTGCCTCTGAGAAAATAAATAAATAAGTGAATAAAATAATATATAAAATAAATGAAGACGAGGAGATGCTGCTCAAGACTTTCAAAAAGAGGTCCAAGTCAAGTTAGGATTCAAGTGAAGATTCAAATGACTTCATCGACTGTTTTTCTACGAATCTAATCTAATCTCTGTAAGTCAGTTACTTTTTAGATTTGAACGTTTTCTCTGTTCGTGACATGAAATTAAAGGAATAAAAGAATATGCCAAATCTTTCTATTCGAATCTGTGCCTATATCTTTGGACTTAATTAATAACTGTTATGATTCGATGACCGATAAGACTGTGACTATGAAACTATGGACTTTAAAACCATATGCCTCTTTGACTATGAACATTGCCTATGACTATGGACATTGCCTATGACTATGGACATTGCCTATGACTATGAACATGGCCTATGACTGTGACTTTGACTATGAGAATTATTTCCTTGACCATGAACACAAGCCTATGCCTTTGATTAGGAAACATAAACTATTGCCTATGACATATCAAGAACAACTGTGATTCATGACTAGGAAAGTGCTGCTTAAGTTTTGTGACTGTGAAATTGGGTCTAAACCTGATTTTCTATTCTGTCTATTCTTGGTTTTCTTTGGTTTTAGACCTTGGGAATTTACCTATTAAGTTAGGTCTACCCATGTTCTTGAACCTACGTCTCTATTCTGTCTATTCTTGGTTTTCTTTGGCTTTAGACCTTGGGAATTTACCTATTAAGTTAGGTCTACCCATGTTCTTGAACCTACGTCGTTATTCAACCTTTTTTATGTCAATAGATTTTCAGACCTATAGGCCTTCGATGTTTTAGATCAATTTCAGTGAAATTCGTTAGGTCTGTAATTAGTAAATTATCATTTTATGCCAGTTGTTATGTCTATCTTTTTCATAGCATCTCTGGTTCATTCCCTATTTTCTACGAATCTAGATTTATCTATAATCTAGATTGAATCACGATTATACGAATGGTGGGAATACGATTTGGGTAAAATATGAAATTTACTAAAAACGTAATTATAAACTTGGAAATTGGCATAAATTGGGAACATGTATTATGGCATGTTCATAGAAATGCAAATTGGATAAATTTGACACGAAGTATAGGATGTGTAATTCGAATCTAGTATTGACTTGTAAATTTAGCATTTACATGAACTGTGAACTAGAATAATAAGTCTAGTTTGACATGAACTGTAATTAGAATGTTAAATCAAGAATTGGATTAGCTAATTTGGCATATAGGCATAAATTTGAAATTGGCCATAATTGGGAGTAATTGTCAGGTTTAGCAAAATCATGGTTAGTGACACTTAATTTGGTATAGTTTACATACCAAAAAGCATAAATATGATATAGAGGGGAAAATGGGCCATAAGAATGAATGTTGACAATTTACATTAAAATAGTAATTAGGAGATAAGTAAATTAGGAATAATTTACTTATAGAATTTGTCCTAAATAAGAAAATGTGAATTTAGACAAAATAAAGGTTTATTAACGACATCTCTTTTAATAACACACCAGAAAGTTCTAGGGTGACAGAGAGGATAGTGTTTAGGCTTGGGTTTGGAAAATACAAGTTTCCTGCTCTCCCTGGCTATCCCTAACTGATCCGACGGACGGGATGGTTACTTTCAAAACCTGATTTGAAAATTAATCAAAACCCTTTGAACTTAGAAAACTCGAATATGCCTAACCCGAGGTTAGACTGAGTTGCAATGTAAACCTGCCCGGAACCAACCGGCACATCCAGTAGTCGCAACAATAACTGTCTAATGTGAGTGGTCGCGGCTTTAATTTATTTAGTTAAAGCTAGAACAAGAATGGTAGGGTTAAGTTAACTAAGGCACTTAACCAATTCGACATGATAACAAAACCGATGGGTGGGGGTTAGGTTCATGCAGACACCTAACGCAGTTAAGCTAGAATGGGAGGGTTAAGTCCATAGGAACACTTAACCAACTTAACACAGTTAAGCTAGAATGGGAGGGCTAAGTCCATAGGGACACTTAACCAACTTAACATGGTAACAAGACAAGATTTGTAGGGGTTAAGTAACTAAGAAAACACTTAGCCAAATTAACATGTTAACTAGACTAGAAGGTGCAGTTAAGTAAAGTTAATACACTTAGCCAAATTAACATGTTAACTAGACTAGAAGTTGGGGTTAAGTAAATACACTTAGCCATAGAGGTTGGGGTTAAGTAAATACACTTAGCCAATTTGGCATCTTAGCTGGACTAGACCGTAGGGTTAAGTAAACTTGAACACTTAACCGTCAAATTTTGATAAAGGAATAGGGTTAAGTCTAAAACATGAAGGGATAATACTTAACCATTAATAACATGTTAGTTAAAAACAGACGGGCAGGGTTAAGTTAAAAAGGAACACTTAACCAATACAGGATGAACGGGTAGGGTTAAGTAATAAGAAATACTTAACCAATATAACTTGGTTTGTGGTAGGGTTAAGTCAACATGAATTACTGATGACACTTAACCAGTTTAACAGGATAAATGAAGAGGGTTAAGTTAGCTTGAATTGACTAATGACACTTAACCAATCCAAATTGATGGGAAAGAGAACTAAGTAGTAAACCTTAGTTAAAAGGAGCTAAGTAGTAAACCTTAGTTAAGAAAACAACGATTCGGGAAACTAAGTGGTAAACGTTAGTTAGCAGAACTAAGTAGTAATTCTTAATATGACACGGGAAGGAGCGAACGTCCGTTTGATTAAAAACAAGACTCCAATGAATTGGGTTACGAAGCCTGTGAAAACCCGTTACTTCCCCGTTAAGGAAAGCGACGGATAGTTCGAGAACAAGCCACAACAGAACGCATATAGAAGAACATTTCATTGTATACTACAACAATGCATCAGATTACAAGAGTATACAGAGTATAAATGAATATTACACAGAAATATCAGAGATTTAAATTACATAGCAGCGGAAAATAATACAATACACAACTAGAAGGAGATATACGGATACAAAGCTTTCCGGATATCGTTCCAGCTGTAAACCAGGATCCTGTGAATATAAATCTGCAAAACCGAAACTACTAGCTGCCCGTGTCAAAAAAAGGGGGCACCCAGAGTTTAGGTTAAAACAATAAACTCCAGGTCAGTCATGTGACTGGTGTGAGAACTAAAACAGTTATTAATCTTTATTTTCAAAGCTAGGTAAATCAAGGGTCCACGCCGTATAACACGGAACGGGTTTCCTCCCAAGAATACCAGTGCATAAAACAAACAGCGCAATGCTAAATAAAGAAAAATGAAGCTGTTATAAGACCCAGGTCCCATCACACAATGCAACGCAGTCGAGGATAGGGTTTTCCCTTATAACAGCCAAAGAATGCTTGATACGTTTTAAAACAAATCATTTGATACTATTATAAGTGTATAAAACAACTTCAAATCATAAGTATCAATCATAGGCGGCATAAGCGCCCCATCCCACTATGTCGCCATATATAGGGTTACAATTAAAACCGCAAATGTCACGTATTTGGAAATTGGATTTCCGTCTATGAACCGAGGCAAAAGATAGTCCTCAACCGATTCGAGACGCTCTAGTCCGTGTCTCAGGCAAGTACTCTGTCAAGCCTTTGGATCGTCAGGGCCGGTCCACCGATGTGGATTAAAATGCCTGAACACTACGTTTCCCCACCCTATGGGGTGTAAGTCTGGTCCGTCAGCCGACCAGAATGCATCGGCCGAAACCGATATAACCGAGGCGCCTCGCAACAGCAACAACCACATAAGTCAAACTCGTCAGGGCGTGTAAAACCACTGACGCCACTTCTAACTAGAAAGAAACGCAAGTCCTCCCTGATGTCCTCTCCCGTTTTTGGTTCATACCGGGTGTGAAACTCGCGAAGTAAACGTTACACAAAGCTACGCCACAAAGGCCGTGCTTTGATCATCACCACAAGACTTTGCTTTTCAGCAGAAGCCTTGATCATTTGCATCTTAGCATGCCACACAGGCAAACCATCCTATGCAACCGATATCAGTCACACAGAATGAAATCCGATGTCAGACACACAGTCCATTTACAAGTCCGTTCTGGGTCTGAACGAAACCGGAGGCACCTAGTACCCCGCATATCCATCGATCTCCAAGTACGTCTGGACGATCACTAACTGTTTCCATCTTCTTGGGTGTACAGCCCAATCAAGATCATTAGTTATCACCCAAACGACGTGAAGACCTCCGGTCTTCGACCATCGTCTTCATCTTCGACTTATCGTCGTATCAGTTATTCAGAATGGGATAAACCCGGCCTTTCCGAATAACTCGCGTATATTTTAAATAAGTGTTACACAAACACAACATACGCCTCATTCCAATTCATTAGTCACTAACCGTAAATTAATCAAGAGAATAATTCCCCAAATATTAACCCCGAAGGCCGAAACCAACATCAGATCAATATCCAGAAAACCATTCTGCTTGGCTAACCGACAGTTAGTTTCTAAATTTCACGTTCAAATCTAATTAAAGATTTAACTATCGCCTGGAGCAAAACTGGTGATACTCCATTCTCGATCTTTTCAATCTAATTAAAGATTCATTAAAACTCCACTTAGTTTTAATCCTTATCTGGGTTAAAGAATCAGTGTCATTTAAAACACGATTCACGATAAACCCAAAATCACATTCCATTAATTATCGGGTTAAAGAACAAGTGTTATTTAAAACACTGTTCACGATAAACCCAAAAATCAATACCAGTTCAATTCCAATTAAATATCATTTAATTGGTACACTTCATTAAATCTAAATAAAAAGATTTAATCTTTTCTCAACTGGGTTCAAGAACAGTGTTAGTGAAGACACCATTCACGACAAACCCAAATCACATTCGATATTCAATACAAGGCTCTGAATAGAAAATATATCGGCTTATATTCAATATCGAATTCTACGACTAACAAATGTCGTATTGGAAATAACGATACAAATATATATCTTTCAAATTTCCATAACAACACCTGTAATATCACGAATTCCAACATCGAAATATTCCGAAGACAATTTCGATTCAAATCCACTCCAATGCAATCATTGGAAATTTTGGTTATTTTCAAAACCATTTCAAATTCAATTTATTTATTTAAAAATAAATAGAATTATAATTCTAGTTCAAAACTAGTTCATTTCGATAAAAATCTATTTTTATCTTTTTAAATATGGAGTTTTTCATCCCAAACTTTCACAAATCATTTCTTATGATTTTACACAAATTATTACTATTTTTAATAATTTTATCAAGGCCCGTACAGTCGATTTCCATCAATGGCCATCGAACTGCACTTATAGCGACCTTTTTCGAATTTGATTTGGACATAATTCCAAATCCAACCGTTAGATTTCTAATTTCTAATATTCGTTAGAAAGCTCTTTTCGATACGAACCCAACGGTTCCGGTTTTAGGAGAATCCGACGGTCGGATCTCCCGCAATGTCCGTTTGAAATAAATGGTCGAAATTCGCGAACTGCCGCGGCGCGGCGCGTTCTATTCAGGCCATTATATTATATATATAATATATATAATATATAGTTCATCGATTTCTATTCAAAACGAATTATATAAATAGTTTTGAAATCGTTTCAAAACCTATTTCAACTTCCATTTCAATTCAAAGCAAAATTGAATTCTTCTTTATAAATTCGTTTCAAAATTCATTTCTATTCAATTCAAATTTCAATTCAATTTGAATTCATTTCAATTCGCTTTCAATTCAACTTGAATTCGTTTCAATTCAATTCGTTTCGAAATCGTTTTCAATTCAATTCATTTCGAAATCGTTTTCAATTCATTTCGAAATCGTTTTCAATTCAATTTATTTCGAAATCGTTTCAATTCAATTCATTTCGAAATCGTTTTCAATTTAATTCATTTCGAAATCGTTTCAATTCAATTTATTTCGAAATCGTTTAATATCGATATAAATATCGTTCACGTCAAAATGGCGTCAATCTAATCAACACGGCTTCATAAATTCCTATTTTCAAATATTCTATTTCAAATATTTCTTTTTCAAAATAGTTGTTATCAAAATATTTCGTTCAACACATGACCAATCTCAATGGATGAGTACTGTCAACACATGAACTTTTATTTTATATCGATAAAGATGTAAATTTTATTACTAAAATATTTCGTTCAACACATGACCAATCTCAATGAATGAGTACTGTCAACACATGAACCTTTATTTTATAATATTCTTTATTTTTCAAATTGGAATGAGGCCCAATCAATTACCATATAAAGTTAATTATATGGATTTTTATACAACACATGTATATCATAGCATTGAAAAATAATCAACCATCAACCAAAGTGCACTACACTGTATAAGCATCAAATATAGATATCTAACGCTTATAACAGCCTGTCAATCTATCGATCGACACATTTAATCAATCAGGATGAGTGAACTTCAAATTTCATCCCAACACCCGTGTGGGTTTCAAACAATCAAACACATATTTTATTTGTGCTGTTGGGCGATGTGTAAAATTTATCGACCCAATCAATGTCCTTCAAATAGGTGTACATAAACAAACCGTCTGGTTTGTAAATGAATATTTATTTATTCACATTCGCGTTAAAAATTATATTTTAAACGATAAAACATTTTATTTCAACCTATGAATTTCTATTCAATTCATTTATTCAATAAAATGATATTTTTATTTTTCTAACTTATTTTAGAAAATTTCGGCGGCATAACGGCACGATACTAGAAACGGGACAAGGCCTAGCCTTATCCCCGGACTAGTGAAGGCCCACGCCATTCACATATCAATTTTAATCAATTTCCAATTCAACCAATCAATCAAATCCAAATCAAATAATCTAACCAACTACACAACCAAACAAACAAGTCCATGGTATGTGGACGGGTGTCGGGTGCTTCTAATAAGCACCGTTTGCATCCTAGTATATATATATAACTAGAAATAAAATTGAAAGGTGAGAAATTCTCACATATAGCTATCCTAGCTCCATGGCTCTTCTAATGCAGGAAATCTTCGCCAACTCGCCTTTTTATCACCATCGTTGCCCGTATACACTGTATATAAAAAAAATCACATTTTTATATCCTTTATTATATAAAAATCATATTTTTATCGCTAACTTCATATTGTGAAAATAGAATTTTCATCGCTATTTCATATTTGTAAAAATAGAATTTTCACTTCGTTATTCAATATATAAAATCGAATTTTTACTTCGTTATTCAATATATAAAAATCGAATTTTTATTTCGAAGTTCAATATATAAAAATCATATTTTTATTTCGAAGTTCAATATATAAAAATCATATTTTTATTTCGAAGTTCAATATATAAAAATCATATTTTTACTTCGCTATTCAATATATAAAAATCGAATTTTTATTTCGAAGTTCAATATATAAAAATCATATTTTTATTTTTCTACATCGTTATTCCATATATAAAGATTATATTTTTAAACCTCTACTTTGAATATAAAGATTATATTTTTAAGCCGCTAAGATCTAATTTTTATCTCGTCAAAAATCTTATTTTTCCTACAACAAAATTCTAAACTTTTTCTACCTCCTACGAATTCAAAATTCCTTCGAATAAAAATCATATTTTCATGATTAAAAATCAAAGCTTTAAGAGAAAAAGAAAAATCTAATCTTTTTAACCAATAAAAATCAAACCTTTTTATTAATAAAAACTTAACTTTAAAATGATAAAAATCTATAATTTCTACTTATAAAAATCAGTTTTATATACTTAAAAAAAATCAGTTTAAATCCTTTTATAATCAGTTTAAATCCTTTTATAATCAGTTTTTAAAAACATAAAAATCGGTTTTTAATATTTAACAAAATCAGTTTTAAAAACCTAAAAATCGGTTTTTAATATTTAACAAAATCAGTTTTAAAAACCTTTTCAAAATCAGTTTATTTTCAGATTAAAAACAGTAATAAAATAAAATAATAATAAAAAAAAAACTAAAGTAAAATGACTTACCTATAACCTGCGAAGGAGGGGGGGTATTGGCGTTCGCAGTTCGTCAGGGAGGTGGCTGGAGTTGCTCAGGCCGGCGGCAGGCCAAGGGGGAGGTGGAGGTGGGCTTCGGTCCTCGTCAGGTGGTTCGACGAATGGGGGGCGGCTGCAGTCGATTCAGGGGGGTTGCTTCGCGATAGGGGGGGTGCTTCGGTGGCTCGCCGCGGCACTGGGGGGGTGGGGTTTCGATGGGGGAGCTGCGGTGGTCGCCGCCGCCTAGGGGCGCGACGGATTCCGCCTCCCTCTTTTTTTTTTTTTTTTTCCTCCAGAAAGGGTTTTGAATCGGGGGGGGGGGCCCGAGCAATAATAAAGGGGAGGAGAGAGAGAAAAATTAATTAATTTTTTTATTAATTTAAAATTCAAAAAGTTGACTTTTACATACGACCTCTAATCGAGGTCCACCGCCTGTCGTCCATAGCGTTTTACCCCCATTCCGAACACAATGGGATATGTATCGCAAGCTGATTCTATCGTTTGAATCAGTTTCCGTTAAATTTACATTTAAATCACTTTATTGAATTCTAAACGTACATTTCAAATTACCGGGGTCACATACTAACTAGAAAAATTCCAGAAAAATATTTTCTAGTTTCGTATTGACGATACGGTCCTAACAAAACTAGTTTCGTCGAATTCTGAGACCGTTTGAAAAATGGCCAATTTCCAGTCGATTAAATTCAACAGAAACTGGTCAAACGCGTTTTCTTTTGCCACGCTCACATATTGATTCGAAAAATTACGAAATTTGGAATCTAGCAATAACTTAACATCACGGACCCAACAAAACTGGTTTCGTCGAAATCCGAGGTCGTTTGCAAAATGGCTATTTTTAAGGGCTATATATTATATAAAATATATATAAATTCCACAGCGACTATTCTGAATTTTCAACTGGACATATCTTATCATTTCTAAAGTGAAATCTCAGTTTGTTAACTTCGTTAGAAAGATATTCTTCATCAGATTCAAATATTTCTTGTTTCGTTCAATTCTGACTTATAACGAATTCTGTATATTCATTTGAAATTAGAAATCGAATTTTCGAACTACCGCGCCATTTTCAATTCCTTTTATAATTATATATAATTATTATATATTCTAACGACGACGTATATAATATATACGTTCGAATTCTATTCAAAATAAATTTCCCGTCGATACTATTTAAAATAATTCATTTTAAATAATCAAAATTCGCTAAAATTGCCAAAATAAAAATTTTAAACTGGCCCAGATTTTCGGGTTGTTACAATCTCCCCTACTTAAAACTTTTCGTCCCCGAAAAGGAACAAAGTCGAAAGTTGTTTAACAATTCAACTCAACTTCCATTGTTTTTTATTACGGCTTAAGTTCTTCAACTTTTCAGTTTCTAAGAACTTTTCAAAAATTTCAAAAATTTGGCTAACACCCTAAATTTTCGAAAAATTTCGCCATAACCTCCCCTGCACCGGGAGCATCGGGGAATTTCAAATAGCTTCCCCGGTCCTTCAGATCTCAAAAAGAAAAAGCCAAGCGGCTAGCCAATAGGCTCACAAAATCATCATCACCCAAACAAAACAGGAAATTATGTAGTAAACATGTACCTATTTGTCGGGCAAACAAATTTTATTCTCTGCTCTAGCCTCCTTGCTATGACCTGTTCAATGATATATATGTATATGCAAACAAATGCGACCAATTTTCAATACAGTCAATATGTGATTCAATTAGGCTAAATGGTTCAAAATTAGCCAACAAATGAACAAACAACACAAACATCAATCAATTAGTGAATTAGAGTTTCAAATTCATAATTTGATACATATACAAAAAATCATGTTTTTGATACCAAATCACAACAATAAGCCCTATCTAATTTTGGTTCTCACACCAGTCAATAGGAAATATATAGAAAGCCCACTTTCGTCACTCGAACATAAATTCTAATGATGGAGCTCCATCATCAAAATCATCTCCGGGCGATTAGAGTGTAATTCTATATCTATCCAGTATATTAAAATTTCGAATACACGCGGATCAGACGTATACGCAAAATCTATATATACTGGATTGTCCACATCAATATAAATAAATAACCAAATACGAATAATTGATTTATATTTCAGAACAAGATTTGTTTTCATTTTTAAAAAAATATACTCTTCACACTCGTTCTAGGATACTACTGATCCCTTCTCTAACGAGTCATTCTAATTGGATGTTACTAATCCAATATCTGATGAATTCTTTCATATGGTTCTAATGTGTCTTGTTCTCTAAGCTTTGTAAACCAAAGCTCTGATACCAACTGTGAAAACCCGTTACTTCCCCGTTAAGGAAAGCGACGGATAGTTCGAGAACAAGCCACAACAGAACGCATATAGAAGAACATTTCATTGTATACTACAACAATGCATCAGATTACAAGAGTATACAGAGTATAAATGAATATTACACAGAAATATCAGAGATTTAAATTACATAGCAGCGGAAAATAATACAATACACAACTAGAAGGAGATATACGGATACAAAGCTTTCCGGATATCGTTCCAGCTGTAAACCAGGATCCTGTGAATATAAATCTGCAAAACCGAAACTACTAGCTGCCCGTGTCAAAAAAAGGGGGCACCCAGAGTTTAGGTTAAAACAATAAACTCCAGGTCAGTCATGTGACTGGTGTGAGAACTAAAACAGTTATTAATCTTTATTTTCAAAGCTAGGTAAATCAAGGGACCACGCCGTATAACACGGAACGGGTTTCCTCCCAAGAATACCAGTGCATAAAACAAACAGCGCAATGCTAAATAAAGAAAAATGAAGCTGTTATAAGACCCAGGTCCCATCACACAATGCAACGCAGTCGAGGATAGGGTTTTCCCTTATAACAGCCAAAGAATGCTTGATACGTTTTAAAACAAATCATTTGATACTATTATAAGTGTATAAAACAACTTCAAATCATAAGTATCAATCATAGGCGGCATAAGCGCCCCATCCCACTATGTCGCCATATATAGGGTTACAATTAAAACCGCAAATGTCACGTATTTGGAAATTGGATTTCCGTCTATGAACCGAGGCAAAAGATAGTCCTCAACCGATTCGAGACGCTCTAGTCCGTGTCTCAGGCAAGTACTCTGTCAAGCCTTTGGATCGTCAGGGCCGGTCCACCGATGTGGATTAAAATGCCTGAACACTACGTTTCCCCACCCTATGGGGTGTAAGTCTGGTCCGTCAGCCGACCAGAATGCATCGGCCGAAACCGATATAACCGAGGCGCCTCGCAACAGCAACAACCACATAAGTCAAACTCGTCAGGGCGTGTAAAACCACTGACGCCACTTCTAACTAGAAAGAAACGCAAGTCCTCCCTGATGTCCTCTCCCGTTTTTGGTTCATACCGGGTGTGAAACTCGCGAAGTAAACGTTACACAAAGCTACGCCACAAAGGTCGTGCTTTGATCATCACCACAAGACTTTGCTTTTCAGCAGAAGCCTTGATCATTTGCATCTTAGCATGCCACACAGGCAAACCATCCTATGCAACCGATATCAGTCACACAGAATGAAATCCGATGTCAGACACACAGTCCATTTACAAGTCCGTTCTGGGTCTGAACGAAACCGGAGGCACCTAATACCCCGCATATCCATCGATCTCCAAGTACGTCTGGACGATCACTAACTGTTTCCATCTTCTTGGGTGTACAGCCCAATCAAGATCATTAGTTATCACCCAAACGACGTGAAGACCTCCGGTCTTCGACCATCGTCTTCATCTTCGACTTATCGTCGTATCAGTTATTCAGAATGGGATAAACCCGGCCTTTCCGAATAACTCGCGTATATTTTAAATAAGTGTTACACAAACACAACATACGCCTCATTCCAATTCATTAGTCACTAACCGTAAATTAATCAAGAGAATAATTCCCCAAATATTAACCCCGAAGGCCGAAACCAACATCAGATCAATATCCAGAAAACCATTCTGCTTGGCTAACCGACAGTTATTTCTAAATTTCACGTTCAAATCTAATTAAAGATTTAACTATCGCCTGGAGCAAAACTGGTGATACTCCATTCTCGATCTTTTCAATCTAATTAAAGATTCATTAAAACTCCACTTAGTTTTAATCCTTATCTGGGTTAAAGAATCAGTGTCATTTAAAACACGATTCACGATAAACCCAAAATCACATTCCATTAATTATCGGGTTAAAGAACAAGTGTTATTTAAAACACTGTTCACGATAAACCCAAAAATCAATACCAGTTCAATTCCAATTAAATATCATTTAATTGGTACACTTCATTAAATCTAAATAAAAAGATTTAATCTTTTCTCAACTGGGTTCAAGAACAGTGTTAGTGAAGACACCATTCACGACAAACCCAAATCACATTCGATATTCAATACAAGGCTCTGAATAGAAAATATATCGGCTTATATTCAATATCGAATTCTACGACTAACAAATGTCGTATTGGAAATAACGATACAAATATATATCTTTCAAATTTCCATAACAACACCTGTAATATCACGAATTCCAACATCGAAATATTCCGAAGACAATTTCGATTCAAATCCACTCCAATGCAATCATTGGAAATTTTGGTTATTTTCAAAACCATTTCAAATTCAATTTATTTATTTAAAAATAAATAGAATTATAATTCTAGTTCAAAACTAGTTCATTTCGATAAAAATCTATTTTTATCTTTTTAAATATGGAGTTTTTCATCCCAAACTTTCACAAATCATTTCTTATGATTTTACACAAATTATTACTATTTTTAATAATTTTATCAAGGCCCGTACAGTCGATTTCCATCAATGGCCATCGAACTGCACTTATAGCGACCTTTTTCGAATTTGATTTGGACATAATTCCAAATCCAACCGTTAGATTTCTAATTTCTAATATTCGTTAGAAAGCTCTTTTCGATACGAACCCAACGGTTCCGGTTTTAGGAGAATCCGACGGTCGGATCTCCCGCAATGTCCGTTTGAAATAAATGGTCGAAATTCGCGAACTGCCGCGGCGCGGCGCGTTCTATTCAGGCCATTATATTATATATATAATATATATAATATATAGTTCGTCGATTTCTATTCAAAACGAATTATATAAATAGTTTTGAAATCGTTTCAAAACCTATTTCAACTTCCATTTCAATTCAAAGCAAAATTGAATTCTTCTTTATAAATTCGTTTCAAAATTCATTTCTATTCAATTCAAATTTCAATTCAATTTGAATTCATTTCAATTCGCTTTCAATTCAACTTGAATTCGTTTCAATTCAATTCGTTTCGAAATCGTTTTCAATTCAATTCATTTCGAAATCGTTTTCAATTCATTTCGAAATCGTTTTCAATTCAATTTATTTCGAAATCGTTTCAATTCAATTCATTTCGAAATCGTTTTCAATTCAATTCATTTCGAAATCGTTTCAATTCAATTTATTTCGAAATCGTTTAATATCGATATAAATATCGTTCACGTCAAAATGGCGTCAATCTAATCAACACGGCTTCATAAATTCCTATTTTCAAATATTCTATTTCAAATATTTCTTTTTCAAAATAGTTGTTATCAAAATATTTCGTTCAACACATGACCAATCTCAATGGATGAGTACTGTCAACACATGAACTTTTATTTTATATCGATAAAGATGTAAATTTTATTACTAAAATATTTCGTTCAACACATGACCAATCTCAATGAATGAGTACTGTCAACACATGAACCTTTATTTTATAATATTCTTTATTTTTCAAATTGGAATGAGGCCCAATCAATTACCATATAAAGTTAATTATATGGATTTTTATACAACACATGTATATCATAGCATTGAAAAATAATCAACCATCAACCAAAGTGCACTACACTGTATAAGCATCAAATATAGATATCTAACGCTTATAACAGCCTGTCAATCTATCGATCGACACATTTAATCAATCAGGATGAGTGAACTTCAAATTTCATCCCAACACCCGTGTGGGGTTTCAAACAATCAAACACATATTTTATTTGTGCTGTTGGGCGATGTGTAAAATTTATCGACCCAATCAATGTCCTTCAAATAGGTGTACATAAACAAACCGTCTGGTTTGTAAATGAATATTTATTTATTCACATTCGCGTTAAAAATTATATTTTTAACGATAAAACATTTTATTTCAACCTATGAATTTCTATTCAATTCATTTATTCAATAAAATGATATTTTTATTTTTCTAACTTATTTTAGAAAATTTCGGCGGCATAACGGCACGATACTAGAAACGGGACAAGGCCTAGCCTTATCCCCGGACTAGTGAAGGCCCACGCCATTCACATATCAATTTTAATCAATTTCCAATTCAACCAATCAATCAAATCCAAATCAAATAATCTAACCAACTACACAACCAAACAAACAAGTCCATGGTATGTGGACGGGTGTCGGGTGCTTCTAATAAGCACCGTCTGCATCCTAGTATATATATATAACTAGAAATAAAATTGAAAGGTGAGAAATTCTCACATATAGCTATCCTAGCTCCATGGCTCTTCTAATGCAGGAAATCTTCGCCAACTCGCCTTTTTATCACCATCGTTGCCCGTATACACTGTATATAAAAAAAATCACATTTTTATATCCTTTATTATATAAAAATCATATTTTTATCGCTAACTTCATATTGTGAAAATAGAATTTTCATCGCTATTTCATATTTGTAAAAATAGAATTTTCACTTCGTTATTCAATATATAAAATCGAATTTTTACTTCGTTATTCAATATATAAAAATCGAATTTTTATTTCGAAGTTCAATATATAAAAATCATATTTTTATTTCGAAGTTCAATATATAAAAATCATATTTTTATTTCGAAGTTCAATATATAAAAATCATATTTTTACTTCGCTATTCAATATATAAAAATCGAATTTTTATTTCGAAGTTCAATATATAAAAATCATATTTTTATTTTTCTACATCGTTATTCCATATATAAAGATTATATTTTTAAACCTCTACTTTGAATATAAAGATTATATTTTTAAGCCGCTAAGATCTAATTTTTATCTCGTCAAAAATCTTATTTTTCCTACAACAAAATTCTAAACTTTTTCTACCTCCTACGAATTCAAAATTCCTTCGAATAAAAATCATATTTTCATGATTAAAAATCAAAGCTTTAAGAGAAAAAGAAAAATCTAATCTTTTTAACCAATAAAAATCAAACCTTTTTATTAATAAAAACTTAACTTTAAAATGATAAAAATCTATAATTTCTACTTATAAAAATCAGTTTTATATACTTAAAAAAAATCAGTTTAAATCCTTTTATAATCAGTTTAAATCCTTTTATAATCAGTTTTTAAAAACATAAAAATCGGTTTTTAATATTTAACAAAATCAGTTTTAAAAACCTAAAAATCGGTTTTTAATATTTAACAAAATCAGTTTTAAAAACCTTTTCAAAATCAGTTTATTTTCAGATTAAAAACAGTAATAAAATAAAATAATAATAATAATAAAAAAGTAAAGTAAAATGACTTACCTATAACCTGCGAAGGAGGGGGGGTATTGGCGTTCGCAGTTCGTCAGGGAGGTGGCTGGAGTTGCTCAGGCCGGCGGCAGGCCAAGGGGGAGGTGGAGGTGGGCTTCGGTCCTCGTCAGGTGGTTCGACGAATGGGGGGGCGGCTGCAGTCGATTCAGGGGGGGTTGCTTCGCGATAGGGGGGGTGCTTCGGTGGCTCGCCCGGCACTGGGGGGGTGGGGTTTCGATGGGGGAGCTGCGGTGGTCGCCGCCGCCTAGGGGCGCGACGGATTCCGCCTCCCTTTTTTTTTTTTTTTTCTTTTCCTCCAGAAAGGGTTTTGAATCGGGGGGGGGGCCCGAGCAATAATAAAGGGGAGGAGAGAGAGAAAAATTAATTAATTTTTTTATTAATTTAAAATTCAAAAAGTTGACTTTTACATACGACCTCTAATCGAGGTCCACCGCCTGTCGTCCATAGCGTTTTACCCCCATTCCGAACACAATGGGATATGTATCGCAAGCTGATTCTATCATTTGAATCAGTTTCCGTTAAATTTACATTTAAATCACTTTATTGAATTCTAAACGTACATTTCAAATTACCGGGGTCACATACTAACTAGAAAAATTCCAGAAAAATATTTTCTAGTTTCGTATTGACGATACGGTCCTAACAAAACTAGTTTCGTCGAATTCTGAGACCGTTTGAAAAATGGCCAATTTCCAGTCGATTAAATTCAACAGAAACTGGTCAAACGCGTTTTCTTTTGCCACGCTCACATATTGATTCGAAAAATTACGAAATTTGGAATCTAGCAATAACTTAACATCACGGACCCAACAAAACTGGTTTCGTCGAAATCCGAGGTCGTTTGCAAAATGGCTATTTTTAAGGGCTATATATTATATAAAATATATATAAATTCCACAGCGACTATTCTGAATTTTCAACTGGACATATCTTATCATTTCTAAAGTGAAATCTCAGTTTGTTAACTTCGTTAGAAAGATATTCTTCATCAGATTCAAATATTTCTTGTTTCGTTCAATTCTGACTTATAACGAATTCTGTATATTCATTTGAAATTAGAAATCGAATTTTCGAACTACCGCGCCATTTTCAATTCCTTTTATAATTATATATAATTATTATATATTCTAACGACGACGTATATAATATATACGTTCGAATTCTATTCAAAATAAATTTCCCGTCGATACTATTTAAAATAATTCATTTTAAATAATCAAAATTCGCTAAAATTGCCAAAATAAAAATTTTAAACTGGCCCAGATTTTCGGGTTGTTACAAAGCCCGAGGCTTCGAGGGGATGTGAGGGTATTGTTGGTATCCCTCTGTGAGGCTGCAGATGATCCTCCTGGGCTCACAGAGGTTAAGGTCTGCGTAGAAGAACCAGGGGTATGCCTTGGTTGCAATACATGGCAACCTAAAGACCAGGATGGACCAGCGTGATTCGGCGAGAAAATGGTAGCCATGTGATAGCAACTCGTCGTCTACCATCCATCTTGAGTCAGTCGAGATACGTGAAGCGGAAAGGCGGAGAACTCCAAAAGACCATATACTTGCTATCTAGTAATGGGTGAGGATGGCCATAGGATAGTGGGGCACCGGGGGCCGGCGTATAGTTCTCATTTTTCAAGGTGTGCCTTTCATTAGTTGAGGGAGGGGTCATGTGGGACCATAGCCACTGGAATAAAAGCAGACCTTAGCATCTGCATCCGCAGATATCTGAAAGCTCCCGACCGAGTTCTGTGTCTCTTGATTTACCCTGCCACGGGTCGCACATTACAGGACATGTGCATCTAGACAAGCGATAACGATTCGCGATACATGCGTGGGGAAGTATAGGAACATATACCACTCTAGGTAGTGTGTCCTAGACTTGGGGGCATCGTTCGTCAGGTAGCATAATCCCTAGTTGGACTAGGTGGCATAAACCCTGAATCCGAGAAGCGTTCAGCAGATAGCGTAAACTCTAGTTGAATCTAGAAAGCACTTGGTAGAAAACCCTAGATTAGATCTAGGTAATAAATAATAAATGGATGCCCGAAGGCAATGGAAAACACAGGGATTGGGATCACGTTATCGTTACTAGTTGGGACACTAGTTAGGTGGTGCAGAGATATAGAAACCAATATAACAAGGAAATAGCGAAGCGGCGAAAGTATTAGAGCATATCCGGTTTATCTTATCTTAGCATATCTTGTGCTTATCTTGTCTAATCCTGCTGACCCTATCGTCATGGTGTTATCTTGTATTCAGTTAATTTATGTCATTTTGTTTTACCACGTTCACATGCTAGAAGTTACTGAACTTACTCAGGCTTTATGTCTGACTCTGTTTTTCTTTTGTCTTCTTTTCTTCTGTTCCCCCCCCCCTAGGTAGAAAAGGAGGGGATAGTATAGCTCGGGTTAAGTGGGATTGTCACTCTTTCCCAGCTTGAAGATTTGTCGAAGCTTTGCTTGGATTCTCTTTCCAGATGCTATGGCTGGCTCTTGCTACAATTGGGGAATATAAATATTGTTTTATGCTTCTTTATTTTGTAAGACAGATGATACTCTGATATTGTAAAGAAATCATTGTACAAATCATTTTATCAATAAAGCAAAGTTTTATTTCCCGCTGTTTAAATTTTTGTCTGTCTTGTAATTTATCTGCATCTTTTACCTTAAAATGCTCCACAGAACTTAGTGCATTCCCTTTGTGAGTGACACTGACGGATGTGGGGTGTTACAGTGTCGGTGAATAGTGGCAGTGAATAGTAGCAGGCGGTATTATACCTTCCTCCCAGGGCTTTTAAGGCATGAGCGGACCTTATACCTCCTTCCTGGCTCCGATACCAAACGAACTTCGGATCTTCGGCTGCTCTTTTACAATGATTAGATTTTAATCTCTAGAATTGATGATCTTGAAGATGACAGATGATTATTTGTAGAGTATTAGATGAAAATGTGAACAAACAAACTTTTATTTCTTGCTTTATTTACAGAGGATACTGGCTTTCCGCCATTACAGAAATTACAAATTTCAAACTTAGAAAATAATATTAAAAACTTATGTCACACGTCATCAACTGCACGCTTATTTATAGTAGTAGAAACCGGTTTTTTAATAGGCATTAACTGACATATGCAAGTAAACTTGAGATAAGATTTTGTGCTGGAAGATTCCTTTTAGGATAGGCTTTATTGCTGGCAAATTTCATTTTTGCTGGCTTAATTAATTCCCTTTCTTTTGGAGACATAACTTTATTGCTGGTATAGATAAGATTCTCCTTTATCTTGAATTTCGTCTTTTTTGGCGTGATTGATTAATCTTGTCGGGGGAATTTTCAACGTCACCTAAGCTCTCTTTTATCAATGGTGAGAACCAAACCATTAGGCAAAGGTAAATAATAATAGAGGATCCATTTTCCGTTAACCCATTTGTTACAACTTTCAATATTATGTATGTGGCATCTTGCATTCAATCTTCCATTTCTCCTAAATTTCTTCATGAACTCTGTTGTAATGATCTCAAAATTTTAAAGAAATTAAAAATGAATTAATTATTTTAAACATTAGAAATAATAATTTATTATATTAAATTTCTAAAATTTAATGTCCATGAATTCAACGTTAATAATATTCATTGTGTTTTAGCTGAAATCGCGCTTAAAAAAAATAGTGTCGTTAGTCCACTCGTTGCGTTAACCGTTCGTGTCTTTGTATTATAGTAAAAAAAAGAATTTAAATTTTATTTCCTTAACCGCCTTAACAAACAAGGAAGGACATAAATGGTGAACACAAATTTGAACCCTATAATAACGGTAGGAAATTTTCAGCCAGCTTTAACCCTTATCTCTATTAATAAGGGTCTATTCTCTCTCTAAAATATTTCTCCATGTTGCCTCTTTGATCTGAGATTTCACCTCTCTAAAAATATGGCAGAAACAAATATCTTTCCCTGTCAGTTACAAGGTTTATGAAACAATGTATAGAGATTTTGAAATCTCCCTCTGCCAGTAGCAAATATTTGTAAATAGTACACTATGATTTTGAAACTGTTCATGAGCAGAGAATCCAATACTGATTCGAATAAAATATTCAAACGGTTGAAATAAAAGCGTTCCATTTTCTTCCTCGCGAGACCAACCTTTCTTCCTCCTACTCCATATTCCTCCATTGCAAATTCTGCTTTGCTCCAAGAAAAAAAACCAAGTTTTGAAATGCCAAGAAGAAAAGCACCCCACTCTCTCTTCACATGAATCATTCCTTTTTTCTACCCACTTTCTTCTGACCTAGTTTTGAAATAATAAGATCCATATCTTCTTGTCAGCAATGTCCACCGCACTTCACCTATTTCTTCCATAAAGCATCCCGCTCATTTTCCCTTCGCACTGGGTAAGACCGCACCTCCCCACTTTTTATTCCAACCCCTTTCTTCTTAGTACCCAGTTCCTTCACACAAGAAGACTAGAAAAAGGAAAATGCTTCAAACCTAGTTTTCCAGCTCCTCTTCACGTATAGAAACCAGCGAAGCTCTTGTACCTAAAACCGCGAGCCATGCCACGTCACCAGGCCGCACCCCGTTACCTGACGTGTCGCTAGAACCGCCAACACTCGCGCCGCTTCCAAACTTGGCTATAACACCCCGAATTTGTACCGACACTAAAAGAGGATAAATTAAATAATAATTAATTTAATATTCAGAATTAGAGGAAACAGACTGCACCATTATGATCGTCTTGAAATTCTGGTTAAGATAGACATTTGGTTTGCGTAAAACGGACACCGTATGGGGAAGTTATGAGGGTTTCAAGTTTGTATACGCGCAGAAAAATTATATACATACGTATGAGCCATAGATGAGTCAAAATTCTATCTAGAACCGTTCGAATTTGAAAAATTCGTCAGAGCGCCAAAATTCCCGCTCTAGGGGGTCGACCTAGGGGTCGACCCACCCACAGAGGTGTCGACACCCCTAGGGCTAACGTGACACTCGGTTTCAGGGGGTCCGACAGCTATATATAGGTATCCTATTCTCTTATTTTATCCATTGGAAATCATGGAGGTCATATTGTTAACACCATTATTATAACGCAGTTCAAAAAGTAAGTGCTAAAGAGCTTTGGACTGGTTACGGCCTAAGCGGTAAGCCGTCAAAGCGACATGGTCTATGCCATACCCATTCAAATCGTCAAAACCAGATTAAGTCGCTTCCAAGATATAACTCTAGGTTGTTAACACGACATGAAGTAATGTCGAGCAGGTTGAGCCATCCGATCTAAGTCGTTGAAAGAACATGGTTCATGCCGTATACCATAAAACTTGGTCATGTCGCGCCTACAACCAAGCCATTCGTACCGCGAGGATCACTCATAGTGCAAGACGGTCATGCCATTGTCGGATCCAATATAGTGAAGTATGTCGGATCCAACATAGCAAGCGGCATGGCGTGATAGCGACATGTAAGTATGTCGGATCCAACATAGCAAGCGGCATGGCGTGATAGCGACATGGAGGTATGTCGGATCCAACATAGCAGGCGGCATGGCGTGATAGCGACATGGAAGTATGTCAGATCCAACATAGTGAGGCATGTCGGATCCGACATAGTGAGTCATGGCGTTTTTACTACATAATTACAGAATTGCCACCCGGGCTAAAATCACCTATAAATACCCCTCATGATTCATTTGAGAGGGGGGCCGAAAATTGATTCCTTCAAGGAGACTCCATCAAATTCAAAGCTCATTTACAACTTATCTAATGGCTTCTATGGATTCATCAACATTTTCCTAACTTCATGAAGATCAAATCCAAATCAATGATCATTAGAGCTTTCTACAATTGGATCTAAGCACCTTCAATCTCATTCAAGCTACATAATAAATCTCTCAAGCAATTTCATATCTTCTCTAATCCTCTCCAAAGTCTAAATCAAATGTTAATTCACTATGAAATCTATGAAGATCATGGAAAAAGATCAAAGCACACAAGTGATTGAAGATTTATCATAACGCTAAAAGATCTCTTCATATTCTTCATCGAATTCAAGTGAAATTAGATCATAAGGAAGGGAAAAAGAGAGAAATGATTGTAACGAGGGAAAATCCATATTTTGTAAGCTTGAGTATCATAATGAGAATTGATTGAAAGTGGATGTAGATTCATAGAGAATCGAACCACTGTAAAAATTCATTTGTCTTCTTACTTGCTTTTATCCGTTTATTTTGCGATTTCGCGGTTCCATATTCTTACCGAATAGGTGAAGTGTAGCTTTTACACCTTTGGTGTTTTATCCCAAATTTGGAGCAAACATTTGGCACCCACCGTGGGGCTGCGTTCGCATCTCCTACCTCTTCTCACACTCTCCCAAAGTTGAGATCCTTGCATTTAAGTCCTAAACTGCTTTCTTCCTCCGAAATAATGGCTAAATCAAAGAAGATCGTGAGTAAAGATGTCGGAAATGCCGATGATGTTGCTAATGAAGAGACGCCGCTTACTAACCATTTCGATGTTGGTGAAAACTCGATAAGTGGAGCTAGTGTGACTAGAAATGAACTAAATGCTGCTACTGCCAACATGAACCGCCGAATTGAAACTTCATATAAAACTTTGATGGATGCTAATGATGCTCTAATGGAATAAATGAACGCTCTTCTAAATGCTCAGCCAATTCAAGCCCCTCCAAAAGTGCATGTGGATATCGACGAAAATGACAAATCGCATGCTTCCGATCATAACCGCAATAACAATATAGAAGACGATTATGATGGGGCAAGTGACGGGGATGAAGCTTATATCGAAGGATTGAAATCAATAGCTAAGAACCATTCCGAAGTGAATGCTCAAAAGGCCGCCAATCCTATCACGGGGGCACCTCTTTGTCAAGAAGGCAAAGAGCCGAAACTCGCTAATCGAGGTCATATGCCTAGATGAACATTTGGTAAAGAGCTCAGCTTCACAGAGTGCCACAGCACCGAAGAATACATTTCGGACATGATAGAACGAGCCATGAAAAAAAATCAAGCTAACAAGGACGACGAAAGAGAATGGGACTTCTCTCCCGATAGGACTCCATTCACCGAAAGAATCCTTGGAGCAGAATGTCCGAAGAAGTTCAATCCTCCGACTCTACCTCCGTACAACGGTCTCGTTGATCCGAACTACTTCCTATTCAAATATGAATGGCATATGAGTGCAGCTAAGGCGACCGATGAGATGAGATGCACGTACTTTCCTCTCTACTTAGAAGGTGCCGCATCACTATGGTTCACAAAGCTACCGCCCAAGTCTATCGATCGATTTTCTGACCTCACCAAAAAATTCAAGAAGTAGTTCCGCCTCTATGCTACTAAAGCCAAGGATGCTATAACACTTTCAGCAATGAAGCAGAATCCAGGGGAAACTGTCAAAGCCTTCCTCAGTCGATTCAATGTTGCCTTGTCTGAAGTGAGGAATCCAGAGCCACGCATAATTCTCATGGCTTTACTCGACGCTATAGACAAAACAAGCGAATTCGAAAGATGGATAAAGATGTAGGAACCGACTACACTTGACAAGTTCTATAAGAAGGTGGAGGAGTACATGAGAGTAGACGACAACCCTATACCCCTTCAGGTCATTGATGGAAATCAACTCCTTGAAGCTCCTAAAAATACGGCTGTCCAATCTAACCAAAAGAATAATCAGGGACAGAAGTGAACCAATAATGGGAACGACAACAAGACTAATAAGAAGTCACGCCTTTTCAACTCATCAGAGCTAACGCCTTTGGATGACACTCCTGAAAATATCTATCTTGCAACAAAGAATTCTGAAGAGTATGCTGAGCCGAATCCAATAAGGATAAGTAACAAAGCAGCAAGCTCGGGCAAATTCTGCAGATTTCATAACCAACCTAGTCATAACACCAACGAGTGCCGACACCTGAAGAACCTCATTGAGGAATTGATCAGGAAAAATAGGTTACAGCAGTATGTAAAGAATCCACAAGCCATGAATCCTTCTGCTGCTCCCCAGGGGCAAGGGGTATCAAATGATCAGTCTGGTCCAAGCAATATAGCTCTGCTCAAATCATGCCAAGACTGATCATCAACTGATAACCGCTGACGGTGCTCCAATTTCAATGGCTTGGAATAAGCGATCAACGTCGCTACATCTTTACTTCATGGTCTATTTCTCGCTTTAGTTCATGCTTTACTTCGCGTTTTACTTTCTGTTATATTCAAAACTTTAATTAAACAGTTTGTAATAATCTGCAAGTAATGCACTAAACATTAGCTCTATGACTAAGAGCATATCTGTTTGAATGAATTTCATGCTTGCAAAGTTATATGTCAAATCAAAACTTTCTTAAAAGATGGTTTCATATTGCAGGCCATTTGTCGAGCGCTTGTTCCTGAAACATCACGACCCCAACAACGCTAGCTCAAGAGCCGAATGTTGTAAATATCAACGTGTACAAATGCAAAATAGGAAAATCACTGCCTTGAAAAGTGAATGGGAAAGTCGAAAAAATTCAAACAGTGAGCAAGCTCCACGACAAACAAGCACGAGAGCTGAAACTTTTATCGAAGGGTCACTTCCCTAAGTGGGAGGTTCAAAGCTTCAGTACCTAATTCAGAATAGCATGCTAAATCGAGCATCTGACAAAGGGACTGATGGCCACCCTGCGAAACGATATAACCGCCACCAAGACCATTTGCGTAGCATTTGATATGATCAAGCGTGAAGAATGAAAATCCATTTGCGTAGCGTTTGATATGATCAAGCGTGAAGAATGAAAATCCATTTGCGTAGCGTTTGATATGATCAAACGTGAAGAATGAAAATCCATTTGCGTAGCGTTTGATATGATCAAACGTGAAGAATGAAAATCCATTTGCGTAGCGTTTGATATGATCAAACGTGAAGAATGAAAATCCATTTGCGTAGCGTTTGATATGATCAAACGTGAAGAATTAAAATCCAATTGCATAGCGTATGATATGATCAAACGTGAAGAATGAAAATCCATTTGCGTAGCGTTTGATATGATCAAACGTGAAGAATGAAAATCCATTTGCGTAGCGTTTGATGTGATCAAACGGGAAGAATGAAAATCCATTTGCGTAGCGTTTGATATGATCAAACGTGAAGAATGAAAATCCATTTGCATAGCGTTTGATATGATCAAGCGTGAAGAATGAAAATCCATTTGCGTAGCGTTTGATATGATCAAGCGTGAAGAATGAAAATCAATTTGCGTAGCGTTTGATATGATCGAACGTGAAGAATGAAAATCCATTTGCATAGCGTTTGATATGATCAAACGTGAAGAATGAAAATCCAATTGCATAGCGTTTGATATGATCAAACGTGAAGAATGAAAATTCATTTGCATAGCGTCTAGTATGACCAGACGTGATGAATGAAAATCTATTTGCATAGCGTCTGATATGATCAGATGTGAAGAATGAAAATCCGTTCACGAGACATCTGATCATCTCAGACATGACAGAATCTCAATGCAAACTATATTAATTTCGAAGCCCGCATTTCTTGCAAGCGAAAAATACAAGCTTCGAGGGGCAAATGTTAACACCGTTATTATAACGCAGTTCAACAAGTAAGTGCCAAAGAGCTTTGGACTGGTTACGGCCTAAGCGGTAAGCCGTCAAAGCGACTTGGTCTGTGCCATACCCATTCAAATCGTCAAAACCGGATTAAGTCGCTTCCAAGACATAACTCTAAGTCGTTAACACGACATGAAGTAATGTCAAGCAGGTTGAGCCATCCGATCTAAGTCATTGAAAGAACATGGTTCATGCCGTATACCGTAAAACTTGGTCATGCCATGCCTACAACCAAGCCATTCGTACCGCGAGGATCACTCATAGTGCAAGACGGTCATAACATTGTCGGATCCAATATAGTGAAGTATGTCGGATCCAACATAGCAAGCGGCATGGCGTGATAGCGACATGGAAGTATGTCGGATCCAACATAGCAAGCGGCATGACGTGATAGCGACATGGAGGTATGTCGGATCCAACATAGCAAGCGGCATGGCGTGATAGCGACATGGAGGTATGTCGGATCCAACATAGCAAGCGACATGGCGTGATAGCGACATGGAGGTATGTCAGATCCAACATAGCAGGCGGCATGGCATGATAGCGACATGGAAGTATGTAGGATCCAACATAGTGAGGCATGTCGGATCCGACATAGTGAGTCATGGCGTTTTTCCTGCATAATTACAGAATTGCCACCTGGGCTAAAATCACCTATAAATACCCCTCATGATTCATTTGAGAGGGGGGCCGAAAATTGATTCCTTCAAGGAGACTCCGTCAAATTCAAAGCTCATTTACAACTTCTCTAATGGCTTCTATGGATTCATCAACATTTTCCTAACTTCATGAAGATCAAATCCAAATCAATGATCATTAAAGCTTTCTACAATTGGATCTAAGCACCTTCAATCTCATTCAAGCTACATAATAAATCTCTCAAGCAATTTCATATCTTCTCTAATCCTCTCCAAAGTCTAAATCAAATGTTAATTCACTATGAAATCTATGAAGATCATGGAAAAAGATCAAAGCACACAAGTGATTGAAGATTTATCATAAAGCTAAAAGATCCCTTCATATTCTTCACCGAATTCAAGTGAAATTAGATCATAAGGAAGGGAAAAAGAGAGAAATGATTGTAACGAGGGAAAATCCATATTTTGTAAGATTGATAATCATAATGAGAATTGATTGAAAGTGGACGTAGATTCATAGAGAATCGAACCACTATAAAAATTCCTTGGTCTTCTTACTTGCTTTTATCCGTTTATTTTACGATTTCGCGGTTCCATATTCTTACCAAATAGGTGAAGTGTAGCTTTTAAATCTTTGGTGTTTGATCCCAAATTTGGAGCAAACACATACGCTACTGGAGTGCGAGCTGAACCGTTTTCTACAAGTACATACTTTGCAAATCAAATTTAGAATTCAAGATCCATTCTCTCTATTCTCTAAACCTAATGTTGTGGGTTCTAGTTGCTTTAAGGTTTAGATAAATAAAAGTAAATTATGAAAGACTATGATTTGGATATGTGTAAACCATGAATCTATGCTATTATTATATTTGATACTATGTCATGATATATCTATTTCTTTAGATCCGATTCAATTGTGAGTATTCTGCTATGTCATGATAGATCTATTTCTTTGGATCCAATTCAATTATGATTATTCTGCTATGTCATGATAGATCTATTTCTTTAGATCCAATTCAATGGTGATTATTCTACTATGTTATTATTGTGGATCTTGGTTTGTAACTATATTGTGGTTAATATAAATCTGTTAATTTGGATAGTTATGTCATTGGATAGACCTAATCATTTATGTGATCTAATTTATCACCTTGTGTTATCATGTTAGATCTATTTTAACCTCCAGATCTGAATCATGTGATCTAATCTATCACCATGTGTTATCATGTTGATCTAAACAAATTGGACATCTAAACCGCTAATTTAGATCGTACTATGCTTATTGAGACATCATGTTATGTTCACTAGTTTTATGTTCATATTTTTATGATGAAAATTACATGTCCACTCACCTTGTTATCATGATAAGTTTATGTTTATGCCAAGATGATCATTTTAGTTATATTCCCATTATTTTCTCTATTATCGTTTATGACTAGGCTATTGTCTAGCCTAGGCAAGTTGCCAATTTTGTGAGGGCGCTAGTTAAGGAAAGGGGGAAAAGGGGTTAAAAATGGCATAATTTGAATATGAACATTTTTGGACATGTAATTCAAATTATTGGGTAAAATAGGTATTGACACCTATAAAAGGAAAGGATTAATTAGTTTATAATTTAATTAAAAATGGAATGTTTAGTAATTACAATTAAGAATTGTAATTGTACTTATGACATGAGGTTAGGTTGCATTAGTGGTGGAAGTCTAACCGGACCCGACCGGCATATCCAGCAGCCACTAATGTTGAACCTAATGTGGGAGGTCTAAGTATGTAAATATGAATCTGGCTATGACACGAGGTTAGGCCCAACTGTGGAATAAGTCTGCCCGGACCCGACCGACATATCCAGCATCCACACGTTGCAGGCCTAATGTGGGAGGTCTAGTCCATTATAAACCATAAATAGACATGGTAATAAATTGGACTACTTAACCTAAACTAATCCATAAGGGATTGTATCAATTAGAACTGAAATTAGGGTTAAGTAAAATTGATTGGATCAATGGGAGGGTTAAGTAAATCTAGGGTAGATGGGTAATATTAGTATATATAGGCCCACAAACTTAACCATTAAATAAACATGTTTGGATCAGTGGAAGGGTTAAGTAAATCTTGGGTAGGTGGGTAATATTAGTATATATAGGCCCACAAACTTAACCCGATAAAGACACCTTTTAGGGTAAACATAACTTGTAGAAATTATAGGGTTATGTATTAAAGACACCTATAGGTAAGCATAACCGGTTGGAAGATTGGGGGTTATGTATTAGAGACACGTGTAGGTAAGCATAATCGGTAGAAATATTGGGGTTATGTAATTAAAGACACCCTTTAGGGTAAGCATAACTGTCCTAGGGCTATGTAATTAAAGACACCTAAGGCTATACATAGTTAGTGAAAAACCTAGTGGTGTACATAACTAATAGATAATGTAATGAAGTTATGTAATTAAAGACACCCTCTAGGGTAAGCATAACTTGTATAGGGCTATGTAATTAAAGACACCTAAGGGTATATATAGTCAGTGGAAAACCTAGTGGGGATACGAGACAAGGGGAGAGCTTGTATCATATTGTGTGGGACCCATTTCAGTCAGTAACCCAGAGTTGGTATCAAGTAAAGAACTCTGCACTAGGCGGAGAAGGGGCACGCTTACTGTTTGATTATAAGAGATACAAATGAGATGGATGGTGTGTGCGGCGCAAACCGACTGGGGACATGTGTGCATGGGCCGGGCAGAGGGTGCTAAGACGACCGTGACACCAGTAGATATGGTTGTGCACATCTTGGGTTGCCACTTTAGGAAGTGATGCCTCCTATTGTGGGGCCAGCATATGATATCTATGGGGTAGGGAGCCGATTGATTAGGGTAGTGGTTATGGTATACTTGGACTGACCTAAGCCTACCAACTCATAGTGGAAGGGATCATCTCATTTTAGTTATACTAGTATTAGTGCAAAGTAATCATTAGTGAGGCACATACACCTTATCTTGCTTACCTTGTCACACCTGCCATTTATGTAGTAATCTCTCTCTTATCCACTTTATATGCCTATCATGTTACTTTTATTTATTTACTGGCTAAAAGTAACTAGACTCGCCAGACTTTATGTCTGACCCTTTTTGTTTCTCCTTCTTTCTTCTGTTCCCCCTTCCCCCCTAGGTTCTCAAGGGAGGGAATTCTCAGGCTTAGTCAGGATTCTGCTATCATCTTGCTTGGAGCTTCTAGATGTATTACTCAAGCTTCTATCTATGCTACTTTGGCTTATGATTTAGGGATTATGCTTTCTTTGTTATTGTACTCTGATATTTAAAGTACAAGACAGAAGTTTTAATGATGTACTAAGTTTATGTATTTTTAGACATATGGTGTTACCGTGCTTTATGATTAATAAAGGTTTTTAATTCCGCTGCTATTTTATATCTATCTTGTAATATTTCTGTTCTGTTTACCTATAACGCGTCATGAAACTTAATGCATTCCCTTAGCGAGTGACATTAACGGACGTGGGGTGTCAAACTTGGTATCAGAGCTGAAGGTTACCAGATTGGATAAAGTTTTTTTTGAATGTTATTTTCAAAAAGGTTTTAAAAGAAAGCATTTTAAAAAAAGAAAAGTATTTTTTGAAAAACATATTCCCCAAAGCCATAGGAAATATCTCTCGATTCTCTGCTTTATTCCTTTTTCTTTTTGTCTGGGGAACCGATTCTTCCTGAAAAGTGTCCCCATTCCGGTACAATGTCGTAGGCATGGTTGAATTGCGGCACAGGTCGAAGGGCAATGAACTGCCTAACCCTATCTATAGCTGCAGTAGTATCACCTACAACTAATTTTCCCGAGCTTCGTAAGGATTTCCGTGCGATGGAGGAAACTTTCGAGAGACTTGTTAGCTTGTTACATAAGGATGGTAAAAAAGAGAACAAGGGAGTTAGTGCTAAGGAGCACAGCCCAAGGATGAGAAAAATGATGGCCTAAGAAGGGAACACAGATAAAGTTCAAATTAATCTGAAATAAGAAGTTAAGGTTGAGAAAACACAAAATAAAAGGGCATGGCCTAAGAAAGGACAGCAACAACAATGGAAGAAGGACGGAAAGAATGACAAGGCTAAGGGTAAGAAGAAGTGCCATAGTTGCGAGGGAGAGACTCACTTGGCCCAGGACTGTAGGAAAAGGAAGAATGCTTGCTTCGTTTGTGAAGAGGTTGGACACTATTCAAGGGAGTGCCCAAGGAAGCAAGGGCAAAGTCAAAGGATAGGAACCTCTAGAGGGCAAGCAAATGCTCTCGTGGCTAGTGCACCAGATAGAGGTAGGAAAGTTTTCATGGAAGGTTCGATTTCTCTTTCCAATCTTCCTATAAAAACTCTTTTTGATTTTAGCGCTTCGCATTCGTTTATATCTAGTTCTATAGTTGAACCTCTGCACTTAAATACTAGTATGGTAGTGGACCCCGTTGTTGTTTCAAACCCCATTGATGGTTCGGCTCATTTATATATGATTTGTCGGAGTTTGAGAATATCTCTGTTAGGCGTCAAGTTTGAGTGCGATGCATATGTACTCGGGTTTATGGGCTATGGGTTGATTCTAGGAATGGATTGGCTTACCACATATGGGGCCATTCTGGATTGTAAGAGGAAGGTTGTTAAACTCCTGACTTGTCATGGGAAGACCCTCGAAGTTTTTTATGACCCCCAAGGGTCGGTTATGCTTAGTTTCCTAGAGTCTCTTGATGCATCTGTCAATGATTTGCTATCTGTTCCAGTGGTTCGAGATCATTCTGACGTTTTTGATGAGGTACGGGACTTACCTGCGAGGCGCGAGATCGATTTTCGTATATATCTGGTAGACAATGCAAAGCCAGTTGCATTACCAGTGCGCCATATGGCTCCAAGGGAAAGGAGGGAGCTGAGTAAGCAAGTAGGGGAGCTACTTGAGAAAGGGTTTTCTTTTGGGATGGGATGAAGAAAGTTGCAGCAGCGCTGTTTCTCAATATCTGATTTTCCAGCAGGTCAAAGTTGAGCAAAGGGAGCTTGGTGGTCTACTTCATCCTTTAGAGGTTCCGCAATGGAAGTAGGAGAGCGTCTCCATGGATTTCATAGATGGTTTGCCCATATCAACGAGGGGCAACACCAGCATTTGAGTGGTAGTAGACAGGATTACTAAGAGCACTCATTTTATTTCCAGTTAAGAGTAAGAGGACGACACCATGGTTGGCAGCAATTTATGTTCGTGAGATAGTTCGTCTTCATGCAGTACCTTCTTGCATCGTGAGCTATCGTGACCCCATCTTTACCAGCGAATTTTGGAGGAGCTTGCAAGAAGCATTAGGTACACAGTTGTGTTTGAGCACCGCTTATCATCCTCAGACCGACGGACAGATTGGAGAGGGTGAACAGGATTCTTGAAGATCTTTTAAGGCTGTGTATCCTATACTTCGGAGGGACTTGGGAAGAAAATCTTCCTTAAGTAGAGTTTTCCTATAATAACAGTTATCAGGCGGCATGACACCCGTCGAAGCATTGTATGGACGACCCTGTAGATTGCCAACTTGTTTGTGGGAATCTACAAAAAGATTATTACTTAGACCAGATATGGTTAGGGAAACATCTAAAAATATTGACCTTATTCGACGGCGGATGAAGACAGCTCAAGATAGGCAGAAGTCCTATGCAAATAAGAGAAGGGCTGACATTGAATTCGAAGTGGGAGACTTGGTTTTTATCAAAGTATCGCCTTTAACGAATGTGGTTCGCTTGGGATCAGCTGGGAAGTTGGCACCTAGGTTTGTGGGACTATTTCCCATAACCGAGAGGATTAGCCAAATGGCCTACCGAGTAAAGCTCCCAGAAAATATATCTGGTGTTCATGACGTTTTCCTTGTCTCTCATTTGTGAAAGTGCCTACATGACACCATGGAAGTTGTTGAACCGAGTATGTTGGAAGAAGTCGAAGTGGAACGGGAGGCGACAGTCAGACAAGTCCCTACCCGTATTATTGGGTCAGAGGTTAAGAGGTTGCGCAATAAGGAGATCAAGTTGATAAAGGTTCAATGGGGAGATAACCCAGAAGATGCGACTTGGGAGACCGAAGAAAAGATTCGTGCTTCGTACCCATTTCTTTTCGAGGGTATGTTCTTAACTCCTTTTTCCTAAGTTTTATCAGTGCTTGTTTCTGTCAATAGAATATATCTTATCCATCGTATTTCGACCTTTAGATAGAAATCCTATGGATGTAAACATGTGTTTGAAACAAGTTATGTTTGATGGATGCAAGTGGATGCAAGTGTTTGCTAGTGGTTGCCTATGGACGCATATACACACACATTAGGCACTAAGATCGGCTCAACCACTCTCATACTGCATATGGATGTGTGTGCATTTTCTTTTCTTTTATGAATGGAAATGGATGAGTTAGCATATGGATGTTGCATTTGGACGAATGAATGTGCACACATATAGAACTTATATGATATGATAGGTTTATTTGCGTACTGTTGGATTCATGGCACTAACATACATTGCATTAAGGAGGTCAACTGAATCAGTAGGCCGCCTGATCTTCGAATTAATGTTGGGACATATACACACACCTTCGCATATATTCATATAAGAATTAGAAATCTTTAAGGATAATGGATACCAGTGACTGGTGGATGAGTAGATAGATAATGGATGGTAGGATACCCATTCTTCTCAACTTAGAGATTTCAGGAAGAAATCTTTTGAGTAGGGGAGAATGTAAAACCTCGAATTTGTACCGACACTAAAAGAGGATAAATTAAATGATAAATAATTTAATATTCAGAATTATAGAAAACGGACTGCACCATTGCGACCGTCTCGAAATTCTAGTCAAGATAGACATTTGGTTTGCATAAAACGGAGACCGTATGAGGAAGTTATGAGGATTTTAAGTTTGTATACGCGCAGAAAAATTATATACATACGTATGAGTCAGAGCTGAGTTAGAATTCTATCCAGAACCAATCGAATTTGAAAAATTCGTCAGAGCACCAAAATTCCCGCTCTAGGGGTCGACCCCCCTAGATAGGTGTCGACCTAGGGGTCGACCCCCTTGAAGGGGTGTCGACCTAGGGGTCGACCCACCCATAGGGGTGTCGACACCCCTAGGGATGACATGGCACTCGGTTTTAGGTGGTCTGGCAGCTATATATAGGTACCCTATTCTCTTATTTTCTCCATTGGAAATCATGGAGGCCATGTGCTGCTGGAGTATGAACTGAACTATTTTCTACAACTACATACTTAGCAAATCAAATTCAAAATTCAAGATCCATTCTCTCTATTCTCTAAACCTAATGTTGTGAGTTCTAGCTGCTTTTAGGTTTAGATAAATAAAAGTAAATTATGAAAGACTGTGATTTGGATATGTGTAAACCATGAATCTATGCTATTATAATATCTGATACTATGTCATGACAGATCTATTTCTTTTGATCCAATTCAATTTGGATTATTCTGCTATGTCATGATAGATCTATTTCTTTGGATCCAATTCAATTGCGATTATTCTGTATGTCATGATAGATCTATTTCTTTAGATCCAATTCAATGGTGATTATTCTACTATGTTATTATTGTGGATCTTGGTTTGTAACTATATTGTGGTTAATATAAATCTGTTAATTTGAATAGTTATGTCATTGGATAGACCTAATCATTTGTGTGATCTAATTTATCACCTTGTGTTATCATGTTAGATCTATTTTAACCTCTAGATCTGAATCATGTGACTAATCTATCACCATGTGTTATCATGTTAGATCTAAAAAAATCGGACATCTAAACTGCTGATTTAGATCTTACTATGCTCATTAAGACATCATGTTATGTTCACTAGTTTTATGTTCATCTTGTTATGATGAAAATTACTTGTCCACTCACCTTGTTATCATGATAAGTTTATGTTTATGCCAAGATGATCATTTTAGTTATATTCCCATTATTTTCCCTATTATCGTTTTTGACTAGGCTATTGTCTAGCCTAGGCAAGTTGCCAATTTTGTGAGGGCGCTAGTTAAGGAAACGGGGAAAAAGGGTTAAAAATGGCATAATTTGAATATGAACATTTTTGGACATTATTGGGTAAAATAGGTATTAACACCTATAAAAGGAAAGGATTAATTAATTGGTAAATTAATTAAAATGGAATGTCTAGTAATTACAATTAGGAATTGTAACTGTACTTATGACACGAGGTTAGGTTGCATTAGTGGTGGAAGTCTGCCCGGACCTGACCGGCATATCCAGCAGCCACTAATGTGGGAGGTCTAAGTACGTAAATACGAATCTGGCTATGACACGAGGTTACGCTCAACTGTGGAATAAGTTTGCCCGGACCCGACCGGCATATCCAGCATCCACACGTTGTCGGCCTAATGTGGGAGGTCTAGCCTATTATAAACCATAAATGGACATGGTAATAAATTGTACTACCTAACATAAACTAATCCATAAGGGATTGTATGAATAAGAACTGAAGTTAGGGTTACGTAAAATTGATTGGATCAATGGGAGGGTTAAGTAAATCTTGGGTAGGTGGGTAATATTAGTATATATAGGCCCACAAACTTAACCATTAAATAAACATGTTTGTACCAGTGGGAGGGCTATGTAAATCTTGGGTAGGTGTGTAATACTAGTATATATAGGCCCATAAACTTAACGCGATAAAGACACCTTATAGGGTAAACATAACTTGTAGAAATGATAGGGTTATGTATTAAAGACACCTATAGGTAAGCATAACCGGTTGGAAGATTGGGGGTTTCGTATTAAAGACACCTGTAGGTAAGCATAACCAGTAGAAAGATTGGGGTTATGTAATTAAAGACACCCTTTAGGATAAGTATAACTGACCAAGGGCTATGTAATTAAAGACACCTAAGGGTATACATAGTTAGTGAAAAACCTAGTGGTGTACGTAACCGATAGTTAATGTAATGAAGTTATGTAATTAAAGACACCCTTTAGGGTAAGCATAACTGGTATAGGGCTATGTAATTAAAGACACGTAAGGGTATACATAGTCAGTGGAAAACCTAGTGGGAATACGAGACAAGGGGGAAAGCTTGTATCATATTGTGTGGGACCCATTTTAGTCAGTAACCCGCAGTTGGTATCAAGTAAAGAACTCCGTACTAGGCGGAGAAGGGGTATGCTTAATGATTGATTGTAAGAGATCCAAACGAGACAGATGGTGTGGGTGGCGCAAACCGACCGGGGACATGTGCGTGCATGGGTCGGGCAGAGGGTGCTAAGGATATGGTTGTGCACATCTTGGGTTGCCACTTTAGGAAATGATACCTCCTACCGTGGGGCCAACACAGGATATCTACTAGGTAGGGAGTCGATCGATTAGGGTAGTGGTTAGGGTATACTTGGACGTATGACCTAAGCCTACCAACTCATAGTGGAAGGGATCATCTTATTTCAGTTATACTATTAATAGTGCAGAGTAATCATTAGTGAGGCACATACACCTTATCTTGCTTACCTTGTCACACCTGCCATTTATGTAGTAATCTCTCTCTCTCTTTTCCACTTTATATGCCTATCATGTTACTTTTATTTATTTGCTGGCTAAAAGTAACTAGACTCGCCAGACTATGTCTGACCCTTTTTGTTTCTCCTTTTTTCTTCCGTTCCCCCCTCCCCCGCCCTAGGTTCTCAAGGGAGGTAATTCTCAGGCTTAGTCAGGATTCTTCTATCGTCTTGCTTGGAGCTTCTAGATGTTTTTCTCAAGCTTCTATCTATGCTACTATGGCTTATTATTTGGGGATTGTGCTTTCATTGTTATTGTACTCTGATATTAAAAGTACAAGACAGGTGTTTTAATGATGTACTGAGTTTATGTATTTTCAGACATATGGTGTAAACGTGCTTTATGATTAATAAAAGTTTTTAATTCTGCTGCTATTTTATATCTGTCTTGTAATATTTTTGTTCTGTTTACCTGTAACGTTTCACAAAACTTAATGCATTCCCTTAGTGAGTGACATTAACGGACGTGGGGTGTCACAACTTCCGCTTGCACCATGCCAAAACCGAGCTTGCGTCAGCTGGGATTGAAAAAAAATAAACAATCGAGAGAAGCAAGTTAGCCTCGGACCACCGTCGCAGTCATCCCTGGCAAGTTCAATAGTGTCGCCCGACTCTTCGACATCTCGATCGAGCTCGAAATCCGTCCAGCGCTTTAAGCTTAATTGCGTAAGTCCTTCCTCCTTATTCCTTGTTTGCATGCCAGGATACATGCATTTATATAAACTTATATATATGTCAGTCTGGTAAGTGCTTCTTGCGTGAATCCATCGTTTTGTTGCTTCATCTAAACCGACCTACTGTTGAAATAGACTTCAGGAATTGGTTTATTTTATCATGCTTTTAAGGACAGAGGTGTGTGAATGCAAGAGGCCACTAATCTTTGACATTTATACACACGCCATACTGCTGCAAATAGCAGGCATGCATGCAAGCTGCGGCAGATGGTGTTGTATAAATTTATGATCATCAGTCAGAAAATTTAAAGATCACCCTTCTCTGTTATTAAATAAAAAGCGTACTAGACGAGTGGTTTGACATGCGACTCAAAACTAAGAGGTCACTAGTTCAAACTCGGTTGTAGTAACTGGATTTTGGTTAATTATTTTGACTGGAACCATTTGCATAAATTTTTGGCATAAATTTAGTTCGCTTTTCTAAATAAAAATCATGCCTTTGTTCTAGATAGCGAATTTCTCCTTGTAGCTATTAGCGTCGTTCTACTCATATCATGTCTTCTCATTTTGCCATCAAAGATGATTTTTCTCACTCGCGTCTAATTGATTATTAAGTGAATTAAAAACATGTGATGTTGAATGAAATGTTAGGGTGCTGTAGATGTGTTTGCTTTGTGATTGTGCACATGCGACACACACATCGTTCCCTCCCTTATATGACACAATATGGATGTATGTGTGATATGTTATGTTTATTGTTCTCACCATGCAACTTCACCTTAGATTAGAAACAATTGCGGGATGAAATGATACATACCCGAACCCCTGTATATTCGAATCGATTTGGGATGCGGGTTGAAATGATACATACCCGGGAGTCGATTATTTTAAAGAACAGATTGAAATGATAAATATCTGTATCACTTGACCATATATACGGACACCGTGGTCAATAAAATAGAAATATTTTAAACTATTATATCGATTTTGTAAATATAAATTTTATGATAGAGTTTCCATATAGAGTAAAGTAATGTTTAAAGGGAATTTTGTATAAAATTAACTTGAATTTTTATAAGAAATCCAATTCGTATGTAAATTAGTATTAAAGGTGATTTTACGAGTTAAAACTTTAAGTTAAATTATTTTAAGTAAATCCTACATAAACTTTGTGTTTCATATAATAAATTTAATAACATGAAAATCTAAAAGTTGGTTATTCAATATAAAAAGAGGTTTCAAGACTTGTTAAAATGTTTTAGAACTTATTCTAATATATGATTTGTCAAATGATTTCTTACCATTTTAATGAAAGAAGGATTTGCCAAAAATGTAAATTTGTTAAATTCAACTATAAGAGGAATATGTTTATCTAAGTCATAGTGAATACGAGTTTGGTTAACAAGCTAGAATTTAACAAATCACAATTTGATTAACAATTAACGTTAAAAGTTGTTTTGGGATTTATTATATGAAATGGATATGTGAGATCCAAGGTGAACAATGGTTTGAGAATCGTTTAATCATGAAGTATTGAAATTGAACCAAATATAAAGGAAATCGATTTAAATATGAAATCTAGATGGGAAAAGAAATTGTGAGACATGGATTTAGATTTGGATTGGATTAATATTATTTGAATAGAACTATAATTTCATAAAAGCGATTTTGCGTATTACTTAACTTTGTAAATATTCTTTTATAAAGTAATTTGATCACTTTAACTATATGAATTTTATAATAGCTTTCAACTATATATGTATACGTATATACACTATTTTCAATTTATTATACATATATATATATATATATATATTGTTGACCAACTTTTTGGCAAAAGCTGTCGCGGATCAACGGATCGAAGCCCAATGTCAGAAAGTTCATTCTTAGTATCGATCGATCAACCGATAGTGCTGCCTACACTCTAGAAAGCCCAGGAAAGATTTAGTTTGAGTAAACCTCCTTCAGAAACAACCCGAACCTAGGACAGCCTGAATTGTTCTCCTTCAACTAAGCGGCTCATCGAGCCCGGAAGAATAGCTCATCTTCGCTAACCGAGTTCGCCGTATCCATCAAAATCTGATCGACCGAGTATCTCGGAATTCACTTAAGAATATCCAGATGAGTCATTCAATACCCGGCTCAACTCTCAAGGCATTAAAAGCAGTCAACCACTTCTGGACAAAGCTCTACTTTTGATACACCTCATCTCGGTTGCCATGTAAGCCACTATTTCCGAGGATACTATTAATCAAATGTGGACCGGCTCCTACCGTCGCAATTGCTTCCAATGGTCGAGCTCCATGTGTCTGACTCCGAAAAAGGGGAAAGCCACGTGGCGGCCCTCTCAGCCCACTTCTTCACCTATAAATACATCTATACTCAAAATGGAAAGGAGAGACTCTAACTTCTTTCGGCTACTCCAACTTTTCGCTGAACTTCTCTTCCACGGTTAAACCTAAAAATAGCTTATTCTTCTTCTTCTTCTTTCTTTGACTTGTAACCAAAAAAGAATCAATATAAAAAATGGACGTAGGCAATGTCTTTGCCAAACCACTATAAAAAGTCTTGTGTGTTCCCTATTTCCTTTACCTTATTGCATTCTGTAATCGTTATTCGTGTGTTTTTTCACATGATTGGGGGTTGACTGTCACTAGTGACCTACTTTTAACGTCAACACTTTGGCACGCCAGGAAGAGGGGTCGCCAACATACCCTACGACTTTCAGCAAGTTCTGACTCGTGGAGAATAAGCGGAAGAAAGATGCAACATCTTCCCATCCCACAAACACTGATGCAGCCGATACAAACGCTGTAGAAGCAAGTATGGAAGCCTCCTCTTTTGAAGACGTGCCCTGATATATTACTAGGGATGACATGGACAAGATTCTGGTCGAGTTCAAATACCAAATGACATCTCAGGGTAAACTCCTTGAACGTCAACAACAGTTGATGGATCACCTTCTTGGCCGAATGGATATGGGACTTAGCGCTTCAACAACAATTCCTCCACCGATCGAGACTAGGGCAGCAACTGATCTTCGATATGCACCAAATCAGGCCACTAATCAGATCCTACCTTTGCTTCCTCCTGGCTCGGCTCCAACTCCCGACCAATTACAGCCAGGTGTATCGCTTCCAGCAACCAGTGCAGCCATAGCTACAGATTCGCAGGAGGTCCGCGATCAAGATTTAGGCCGTTCGACCGTATTGCCTCTACTTCGAGGACCAGCTCGACCCCTCGGATCAATCGAACAACCATCGGGTCCATCAAAATCAATGTCATTCCCATTACAATAAGGTATCATACCGCAGACCAGTCTAACACTCTTCCCCTTCAACGAAGAGCTGGTGGAGCCTTCCCTTCGAACAAGGGAAATCACTCTACCATACTGGTCTTCACCATGGCGGAGGAAAACGCTACCACAGATACTTCTAACATCGCCCCGACGGGGGCAGCACCGAGCCTCGAACATCACATGTTATGCTGGATCAGCCCAGACCTTCCATCATGGGTACAGGTCGATCCAATTCTCATCAGGTTCAAGAGGGGCCATTCTATCCAGAACCACTAGCAGTGGATCGTCCTCATTCTCACCTTCACTCAACTCTCGGAGGTCAAGCCCAACCAACGACCACCCTTCCGAGCATGCTTTTGTTGGATCCTCGTATTGGAGTTCTTCCGATTGCAGAGCTGGATTCATGGCAACGACTCCTCGGAAATGGAAGCCAGCTTGCAAGCATCATCTGACATTTTACCCTGGGCACCGCTTCTTAGCAGGATATAGACAATGTCCATCGTGGCCCCTTCACCTGGGAAATCAGAAACTCCCGAAACCCTCCGGACTTCAAGTTCCCGGGCATTGAACCTTACAACGATCGGACCGACCCGACCATCCACCTCATACGGTATATGCATCATATGGAGGTCCTTAGCGCGTCGACCAATATTATTGCCAAATGCTTCCTGCTCTTTCTCACGGATATAGCCGGCATGTGGTTTCGGCAGCTAACAACGGAGTTGATCGGTAGTTGGAACACGATGGTCACCCGCTTCCTCGAGTAGTTCAGATTTCACATCTCCCGAACCAAGAGTGTTATGTTCTTGACCACCATCAAGCAACGGTCGGGAGAAACACTGCTGTCTTTTCTCGAGAGATTCAACGCGGCCGTAGCATCAGTCGACCGACCGGAGCCATTGATGGTACTCATGGTCGCCATTTGCATGCGTCCAGAACCGATCAGAATTCTCTATCTCTTTAACCAGAGATCCCCCCAAAGATATCAAAGATTTCTATGTAGAGGCCGAGCAATTCCTCCGACAAGAAGATGCCAGCATTGAGATGGAGAGCCTAGAGGTCCTCACTACCAAACTAGCACGTGCATCTAATGCCAATGGACAGAATAAAGGAAGAGGAAAGGCCTCGGAAAAGAATGAACGCAATGTACGGCCTCGGAGAGAAAATAAGTACGATCAATATACCAAGCTCAATTCTTCTCTGCTCGACATCTACCTCGACATACGAGGATCATTTCCCAAAACCTCCTTGAAGAGGGCCGACCCAGAAAGAACCTGTTTCCTGCAAGCACTACATATTCCATAACATAGCTAGTCATAGCACAAATGAATGCAGACACCTGCGCGATCTCATCGAGGATAGGGTAAGGCGAGGAGAACTTCCTGAGTATGTCAAAGAAAACACACCGGCCTTGCCGCCTCAATCTTCTGCCCAAGCTCCTCAGGTCAGTCCCCGAGCTCTTAGAAACAGAAAGGACCCTGAACCCAGCCCTCGCGGAATTATCATCAATTAATAAGATTTAGATTTCTTATTTTTAATGTATTGTTATTTCTTTCAACAAAATGAATATGTTGATGTACACATGTACGGGGTTATGATTTAGCTCCTAGGCATGATCTAGAATCAATGTCCTCTCTCTTAGAATTTATTTTCATTTCTTTGTAATAATTCTTTAGCAGCAATGATCTCTCTTTCGCAAACATGGATTATGTTTGAATGATTTGGGTCGATCTTGACTAGTGCTTACTAAACCTAATATTGTGCTAAGCCATCGTCCCTAGAGCACAATCAAAGCCTGCCACCATATCTAAACCTACCCCTTAAGCCGGGTATGGATTATACTCGTCCCTCCTCTGAACTAAGCGCACTTCCCACTTTTCGGGCTTCACAAATAATTCTAACATGGGTCGAGCATGATAAACACTTGCCATAAGCCGAGTATGGTTAATACTCGCCATGTCCGTAAGCAGAGTATGGTTAATAGTCGCCATTTCTGTAAGACAAGTATGGTTAATACTCGCCATCTCCATATGCCGAGAATGGTTAATACTCGCCATCTTTCAAAGCCAAGTGTGATAATGGCTCGTCCATATCTATAAGCCGAGTATGATTAATACTCGCCCAGTCACGGTCCAAACCTTCTTTAGACCGAGAATGGCCCATACATTCTTTGTAGGTGTTGGATCTCACAAACAAGGTTAGAAATCACTCCCACGGCCCTATTACGGTCCTCGATGGTTGTCTATTTTTATGACCTTAATACAATCTACTTCGATCGTCGGTTTCCCGGTGTCAATACAACCATCCGGATCGTCGGATTTCTAGCCTTAATACGGTTAGATGTAACCATCACTACTCGCACATTGAACTTTGATGCAAGGGTCAGAACACACCTCCATTATGAAGAAAGATGTATTCGGAAAGGCAAAGTGTTGACCAACTTTTTGGCGAAAGTTGTCGTGGATCAAAGGATCGAATCCCAAAGTCAGAAAGTTCATTCTCAGTATCGATCGATCAACCGATAGAGCATTCTACACTCCAGAAAGCCCAAGAAAGATTCAGTTCGAGCCAACCTCCTTCAGAAACATCCCAAACCTCGGATGGCCGAAAATTTTCTCCTTCAACTAAGCAGCTCATCGAGCCCGGAAGAATAGCTCATCTTCACTGACCGAGTTCGCCGTATCCATCAAAATCAGATCGACCGAGTATCTCGGAATTCACTTAAGAATATCCAGATGAGTCATTCAATACCTGGCTCAACTCTTAAGCCATTAAAAGCGGTCAACCACTTCCTGACAAAGATCTACTTTTGATACACCTCATCTCGGTTGCCACGTAAGCAACTATTTCCGAGGATACTATTAATCAGTAGTGGGTCGGGTCCCACTGCCGTAATTGCTTCCAATGGTCGAGCTCCATGTGTCAAACTACGAAAAAGGGAAAGCCACGGGGTTTCCCGCTCAACCCACTTCTTCACCTATAAATACATCCATGCTCAAAATGGAAAGGAGAGACTCAAACTTCTTTCGGCTACACCATCTTTTGGCTGAACTTCTCTTCCACGGCTAAACCTAAAATAGCTTATTATTCTTCTGTAATGACCCGGATTTTTAGGCGACTTTGGTTATCGACATAAACTCGATGTCGATAACCAAACATCAAAAATATCCTAGTAATTAATGAAAGAAATTAGAGGGTAAGGATACATAAGATAGAAACTTAGAATAGAAGAAGAAAAGAAGAACTTACATCATCAGAGTAACACGAATCTCACAGCGGAACGAATAACATACAATATATAACATAACTTTGAAATATAACAGTTATGTATACAATAGCACTTATCAGAGTACAGCACTTACAACACAGCGGAAATAAACTATAGCTATATGATCCTGAAGCCTCCTGCTCCAGCTCTTCAAGTATATCTGTAAATCCCGACTACTTGACTGCCCGTACAAATTTAGGCACCCAAGAGTTTAGGGAAACAAAACAAAATAAACTCCGGGTCAGTCATGGGACTGGTATGAGTAAAACAGTTTGAACAAGTAAACGATATCTCATAAGACCACGCCGTATAACGGAACGGGTTTTTCCCATATGAGAATCCAAAATATCTTTATATCAAAAACCTTTTGATATTATAATAATGTCTATCAGCCACAATATATTAATCATCTAGCAGAAACGCTTTCATCTCACGTTCTACATATATAGTATACAATCAAAACCGCAAGCACGTATTGGGTAATGGATTTCCAACTATGACAAGGTATGGAACCACCTTCCGATCAGCGTACTCTAGGAACGATACACTGGAGTTCAACAAGAACATCTTGCAACTCAGCCACACATGACCGACCACTCATTTCGCTTGAGTGTATCGAATGTACATCACCAACGGTTGGGATCAGCAACCGTTCTCGTATATATATATGGGACAGCATTGATAGATTAAAGAAGCAAATGAATATTCTCTAGATAGGTGATTATACACACTACTTCGGTGCGACCGACTTAGCCATGCTGCCTGCCCGATTTCTGTCATTTACTGGATGTGAGGCTATAAGCTACGCTTATCTTTTCACATACCACATCTTCATTCACTTAGAATGTCACATCGTCATACCATTTAAATCACAAATTGATTTTCCCAAAACTACCACGGGTATAAGCTAAGAGAAACGAATTCCTCCACCACCAACGTAAATACGTTTGAAACGATCAACTTACGTGATCTACCAGATATACTCTGTCAGACCTTCGTCCATACAAGTTGTCCTGGGACTGGACAAACCGTAGGCACTATTCAGTACATCCATCTTAGGCACTGTTATCTAAGATTTATACAATAGCCCTTGCACTTTACTCCGTCTTCAATTATCTTTGGCAAATATGATTCGCAATGCTTATGCCAATACAGAGTGGTTCTTTGGATAAAAATCCAACTGGTCTCTCCATATTAACAACGTTAAAATGGTCAAAACTTTGATAGTCTGTGAGTTAACTATCAAAGAAAACAAGTGTGCAAACAACGATATTATTTCCAAAAGGAAATTCTATCAATCAATCATCAATCTCCACCATTCCATAACTATCAGACTCTAGCTGTAAACTAATAAGAGAACAACTTCCCAAGTATAAACCCCGAAGGCCGAAACCAACATCAGATCGATACTCAGGAAACCATTCAACTTATTAATCTCTAGTCATTTTATAATTTTGCTTAACTCTATTTCTTTAACTCTATACGATTAACTCGGTTCGTTTTTAACTCTAATCGATTAACTCTAGTTCATTTTTAACTCTAATCGACTAACTCTATTTGATTACCTCTAACTGGTTAACTCTAACTGATTAACTCCTTTCAAATAAACTATATTCGATTTACTCCTTTAACTTTAATTGATTAATTCTAACTCCTTTTATAATATCGTATTTATTTTCTAAATAAATATTTACTTTATTCTATTTATTTTCTCAAATAAATATCCCTTTTAATATATTTGTGAATGTTTTACAAATATTTCTCTTTCTATTTGTTTGACAAATATTTTCCCTTTATATTTGTTTTACGAATATTTCCCTCTATATCTGTTTAACCAATATAATTCCTTTTATTCCAAATCCTTTTTCTTTTAAAATATAAAATCCATTGATTTTATAAATAAATTATTTTCAATATATACTTTGAAAATCCCTTTTCTACATTCTGGTATTTCTTATGGTATTTAACACGCCATATAACAACGATAAATATCGTCCAAACACACGTAATCAACGTTAGATTATATATCACATTATCTATCACAATATATAAATCACAGTAAAATAAATGTTGAGGAATCCAATTGGATTCCTCCAACCTGTTTTTCCCTGCATCACAGATGTTAAACAATATTGATAACATCACTTTCAGTTCCATATGATATATTCTGTTAAACAGAATCAATATAGAAATTTAACTAACTGACTAGCAGTTCAATCAACAATCAACACACAGTAAATCAGCCAATATCTAACAGTTCTAAAAATACAACATGAAATTATAAATTGTTTAGAGTTGGTGAGATTTTCTCACTTTGGCAGTCCATCGTTAAAGAACGATAAATTGTTATTTGATTTGAATCAAACAATTTATTTCGCCATAATTTCATATGAGCACCAATCCACTTCCAGTCAGCTTCAGAATGTAGCGTTCGTCAAGATGATTCCAACGGAAAATATGATTCGTTCCATTCTTTGTTTAAAATAAAGGATTTTTTCTCTATTGTTTGAAATACCCCACTTCCAACGGTTCGCCACTTTCAGTTCATCCCAACGCTGCCACAGCTTCCACCAACAACCTCTTCACCAACTAAGATGAACCCGGCTTCCTCTTGTCATCACATCGAGTTGCTTTCACCATTATAGTGATGCACGAACACATCATGTCCCTCCTTGCCGTTCAACTCAACCACAAAACTGGACCAACAACCTCATCCCAATTTCATCAAGTTCGGACCCCTCTGCACAACCATACCATCTTCCCCATTACCCGTACAACCACCTCAACCCTTTCCTTCCTACTCTGGTCAACCCAGCACACCCCCACTAAAACCATCGACATACTTCATCATCGAATCCCACCCGAATTCGCTTGTCCGCGCGCTGTGCCATGAGCATCAGTATCGCCATCTGAAACAAAGACTGGAGATGCGTCATACCTATTTTATCACGCTACCAGGAGATCGTATCGAGCACAAATTCTCCATTTCAAACCCAAAAACTCACAAACGAAATCCCTCCGTTCACCTCGCACCCTACAGGCAACATCGAACACACCAGTCTCCAATAAATCAACACCGCTCCTCAGTCAGCACCTCGCATCTCCCTGACAGACCACGGTTGACCCCAACGTTCACCTCCAACTCCAGTCCGAGCACCATGGAATTGAACTCGAACCCTAATCCATATCGAAGCAATTTGTACATCGATCCGCAAACAGAATGATAACGAAACCCTGAAAGTTTACATCAGATTGAAGAAGAGCATCCAATGATCTCAAATAAATTGGTTCCATGAATTTAGAAATTTTATCTCGATTGTTATGGATTTTTGAAGGATCGGTTTTTTGTTTTCCAGAAGAAGAGATGGCGGTTGAGAAAAATGCATGGACTTTGGAATTAGGTTTCAGAAATGGTTAAAGGGCGGTATTTATAGAATAGATTTAATATTGTTATATTCAACATTTTCTTAGTTTATCACTCTTAAAATTCTCATGACCACATACAATATCGAAAAATCATGAAAATTGACATGCAGCAAGAGTTCGACATTACGGTCCCAACGAAACTGGTTTCGTCGAATTCCGACTCCGTTTGCTCACACAGCGTATTTTTAACCGTCAAAATACTGAATGTTTTTCACTCTAAAAATCCGTACGGCCACACACTGACTCTAAAAATAACGAAACTTCACATCTAACAATAATTTAACATTGCGGATCCAACAGAATTAGATTCGTCAAATTCTGAGGTCGTTTGCAAAACTGGCTATTTTTAACACTTTGGATGACCCATTTAAATATATAAATATATTTAAATATATTTAAATTAAATATAAATAGATTTATATTATCGTATATATTTACCGAGGAATATCATACAGCTCTAGGATAATTATATACTCACTATTTCGAGTCCAGATTGAATCGATATTCAATTTTACATTGAAAACCCTTTTATAACGTATATAATGCGTTACGAATCATAAAGGAATTTCACAACGACTTTTCTGAAATTTGATTTGGACGTAAATCAAAATCTACACGACGAAATCTCGATTTTCCTCTTCCACTAGAAAGATATACTCCACCAGCTCCACACGTTTCTTGTTTCACAGAAATCCGATTTAAAACGAATCATGTACATTCAATTGAAGTTCAAATCGCCAAATATCGAACTGCAGCGCCATTTCGAGCTCGATTTTAATTATATTATAATTCCACGTTCAAATTGTCGTCGTTTAAATATATTCGTCAATATAATTCAACTCTAAGATGAATTAAATATTAAGGATGACCCAGTTCACATTATATTGTGATTTCCAATATTTTGATTATTTGCTGAATTAAATATATTATTTAATTTATTATTTTAATTAAATATTCACTATTATTTAATTTAACGACCATTAAATTCTCTAATTCACTATTTAAATAATTAAATAAATTAATTATAATACCTCTGCCAATGCGGGTCATTACAATCTTCCCCACTTAAAATAATTTCGTCCTCGAAATTACTAAGTTAGAGGACGACCCTATCTATTTGGTAAAAGCTTATCGGTTTACCCCTTATTTATGATTTCAACTGAACCAATTAATATCGACTAAAATATTTATTCATTCCGACTAACTAAAATTTTCAAAAATTCTGAAAATTTTCTAACACTTTAATTTTTCGAAAAATTTCGCCATAACCTCCTTTTTACAGCCCTATCGGTAAAACTCCAACTCGCCTCTCTAGGCCTTCTCCAACCCAAAAGAAAATCAAACAGCCAAGCGGCTTGCCAATTCGGCTTATAAATCTCATGCTTATATCAAATATAAACTTGTACCTTTTTGTCGGGTATATCAACTTTATCACTTCACCTGTCATCAATTCAATATATACCAATGCAATTCCAACTTGATCTCAAATCAATTTATCTTTAACCCACCCATTCGCTTATACCTAAGTCGAATTTCATTTCAAACTCAAGCACTATTCTTGATTTCAAATCCATAACTCACCAGTCCAATATAATTCCAGATTATCCCTAATCAAGTCTAATTCTACTTGACACTAATCTATTTCAAATGATTTTCACTTACTGGCTTTTAATTCAATCCCAATTCTATTGGATTTTACAAATTTTACTTTAATTTGTTTAAGTTCAAACAACCTTTTCTCCCTGGAAGTTTTTAAACAGTTTACCTCTTTCAAAAAAATCAAATTTTCCTTTTTGAAATTCAACACAACTTGTTTTCCCAAAACGAATTCAAAACAAAAACCTTGGTAGTAATCCGTCACTTACATACTCGAAAATGAACACCGATGATGTCATGATCAACATCGGAATCTATTTTCCAGCTACCGAAGTGAGTTCAATACTATAGCACTTTCAAAACCCATTTTTACACATTTCCACCTTGAAATCAATTCCAAATATCCTTTTACAATGTTGTAAACAAATTTAAAATCTCCCAGGATCTTAAAATTCACATATATTAAATCCAGATTCATTAACAAACACCTTTCCCATTTCTGGGATTTTAAATTTCAATTCTGATCTAAATTCAGATTTAATTCATTTCAATTTCATATAATTCACTTGTATAAATTCTGGTTGTTTATATATGACCATTTCACTTTTTATAATCTTATCTGATTATAATTACTACCAAAACATCCTATATATGATAATATATCACATATCCATACTGTGTCGGTCCATCGTATTCAAGTGTTTATTTACTCCTACTGATACAGTGGATCAAACTGATCGACCAAAACTAATAAACAACTCAGCCAATGAATCTCCACAATATAAAACCACTTTATATCAAATTACAAATACGCACTCGTATATATACACTCAACTCATTCTAGGGTATTACTAACCCTATCTCTACCGAGTCACGCCACAGAGCCAAGGTAATTCTTAACTTAGGCTCTGATACCAACTGTAATGACCCGGATTTTTAGGCGACTTTGGTTATCGACATAAACTCGATGTCGATAACCAAACATCGAAAAAATCCTGGTAATTAATGAAAGAAATTAGAGGGTGAGGATAGATATGATAGGAACTTAGAATAGAAGAAGAAAAGAAGAACTTACATCATCAGAGTAACACGAATCTCACAGCGGAACGAATAACATACAATATATAACATAACTTTGAAATATAACAGTTATGTATACAATAGCACTTATCAGAGTACAACACTTACAACACAGCGGAAATAAACTATAGCTATATGATCCTGAAGCCTCCTGCTCCAGCTCTTCAAGTATATCTGTAAATCCCGACTACTTGACTGCCCGTACAAATTTAGGCACCCAAGAGTTTAGTGAAACAAAACAAAATAAACTCCGGGTCAGTCATGGGACTGGTATGAGTAAAACAGTTTAAAACAGTTTGAACAAGTAAACGATATCTCATAAGACCACGCTGTATAACGGAACGGGTTTTTCCCTTATGAGAATCCAAAATATCTTTATATCAAAAACCTTTTGATATTATAATAATGTCTATCAGCCACAATATATTAATCATCTAGCAGAAACGCTTTCATCTCACGTTCTATATATATAGTATACAATCAAAACCGCAAGCACGTATTGGGTAATGGATTTCCAACTATGACAAGGTATGGAACCACCTTCCGATCAGTGTACTCTAGGAACGATACACTGGAGTTCAACAAGAACATCTTGCAACTCAGCCACACATGACCGACCACTCATTTCTCTTGAGTGTATCGAATGTACATCACCAACGCTTGGGATCAGCAACCGTTCCCGTATATATATATATATATATATATATATATATAGATGGGACAACATTGATAGATTAAAGAAGCAAATAAATATTCTCTAGATAGGTGATTATACACCCTACTTCGGTGCGACCGACTTAGCCATGCTGCCTGCCCGATTTCTGTCATTTACCGGATGTGAGGCTAGAAGCTACGCTTATCTTTTCACATACCACATCTTCATTCACTTAGAATGTCACATCGTCATACCATTTAAATCACAAATTGATTTTCCCAAAAATACCACGAGTATAAGCTAAGAGAAACGAATTCCTCCACCACCAACGTAAATACGTTTGAAACGATCAACTTACGTGATCTACCAGATATACTCTGTCAGACCTTCGTCCATACAAGTTGTCCTGGGAATGGACAAACCGAAGGCACTATTCAGTACATCCATCTTAGGCACTGTTATCTAAGATTTATACAATGGCCCTTGCACTTTACTCCGTCTTCAATTATCTTTGGCAAATATGATTCGCAACGCTTATGCCAATACAGAGTGGTTTTTTGGATAAAAATCCAACCGGTCTCTCCATATTAACAACGTTAAAATGGTCAAAACTTCGATAGTCCGTGAGTTAACTATCAAAGAAAACAAGTGTGCAAACAACGATATTATTTCCAAAAGGAAATTCTATCAATCAATCATTAATCTCCACCATTCCATAACTATCAGACTCTAACTGTAAACTAATAAGAGAACAACTTCCCAAGTATAAACCCCGAAGGTCGAAACCAACATCAGATCGATACTCAGGAAACCATTCAACTTATTAATCTCTAGTCATTTTCTAATTTTGCTTAACTCTATTTCTTTAAATCTATACGATTAACTCTAGTTCGTTTTTAACTCTAATCGATTAACTCTAGTTCGTTTTTAACTCTAATCGATTAACTCTATTTGATTACCTCTAACTGGTTAACTCTAACTGATTAACTCCTTTCAAATAAACTATATTCGATTTACTCCTTTAACTCTAACTGATTAATTCGAACTCCTTTTATAATACCGTATTTATTTTCTAATTAAATATTTACTTTATTCTATTTATTTTCTCAAATAAATATCCCTTTTAATCTATTTGTGAGTGTTCTACAAATATTTCTCTTTCTATTTGTTTGACAAATATTTTCCCTTTATATTTGTTTTACGAATATTTCCCCTTATATCTGTTTAACCAATATAATTCCTTTTATTCCAAATCCTTTTTCTTTTAAAATATAAAATCCATTGATTTTATAAATAAATTATTTTCAATATATACTTTGAAAATCCCTTTTCTACATTCTGGTATTTCTTATGGTATTTAACACGCCATATAACAACGATAAATATCGTCCAAACACACATAATCAACGTCAGATTATATATCACAATATATAAATCACAGTAAAATAAATGTTGAGGAATCAAGTTGGATTCCTCCAACCTGTTTTTCCCTGCATCACAGATGTTAAAAAATATAGATAACATCACTTTCAGTTCCATATGATATATTCTGTTAAACGGAATCAATATAGAAATTTAACAAACTGACTAGTTGTTCAATCAACAATCAACACATAGTAAATCAGCCAATATCTAACAGTTCTAAAAATACAACATGAAATTATAAATTGTTTAGAGTTGGTGAGATTTACTCACTTTGGCAGTCCATCGTTAAAGAACGATAAATTGTTATTTGATTTGAATCTAACAATTTATTTCGCCATAATTTCATACAAGCCCCAATCCACTTCCAGTCAGCTTCAGAATGTAGCGTTCGTCAAGATGATTCCTGTAACAACCCGAAAATCTGAGCCAGTTTAAAATTTTTATTTTGGCAATTTTAGCGAATTTTGATTATTTAAAATGAATTATTTTAAATAATATCGTCGAGAAATTTATTTTGAATATAATAGAACGTTTATATTATATACGTCGTCGTTAGAATATAAATATTTATATATAATTATAAATAGAATTGAAAATGGCGCGGTAGTTCGATAATTCGATTTCAAACTTCAATTGAATGTACCGGGTGCAAAACAATCCGGATTTTAGTGAAACCAAAAACATTATGATCTAATTGATAATATCTTTCCAACGAATCCGAAAAATCGAAATTTCATAGCGGGAATCAAAAGTTATGCCCAGTTGAAAATTCTGAATAGTCGCTATGGAATTCAGGCCCTTAAAAATGGACATTTTGCAAATGACCTCGGATTTCGACGAAACCAGTTTTGTTGGGTCCGTGGTGTCAAATTATTGCTAGGTTTCAAATTTCATAATTTTTCGAATCAATATGTGAGCGTGGCATAGGAAAACGCGTTTGACCAGTTTTAGTTGATTTTAATCGACTGGAAATTGGCCATTTTTCCAACGGTCTCGGAATTCGACGAAACTAGTTTTGGTAGGACCGTATCGTCAATGCGAAGCTAGAAAATATATTTTTTTGGAATTTTTAGAATTAATATGTGACCCCGGTAATTTGAAATGTACGTTTAAAATTCAATATAGTGATTTAAATGTAAATTTAACAGAGACTGATTCAAACGTTCGAATCAACTTGCGATACATATCCCATTGTGTTCGTAATGGGGGTAAAACGCTATGGACGACAGGCGGTGGGCCTCGTTTAGAGGTCGTATGTGAAAGTCAACTTTTTGAAAAATAAAATAATTAAATTAATAATAAAAAAAAAAATTAAATTTCTTCCTTTATACGCTGGCCCCCATCTCTTCTTTCAAAATCGAAATACAGGAAAAAAAAAAGAGAGACGAGGGCGACGGGGGGGAGAGCCGCCGCCGCCACATCGCGCCCCCCAGAGCCGCCGCCGCTGCTTCCTCTTCTTCCTCCTTCCTTCTTCTCCTTCCTCCCCACGACCGACGCCAGGCAGCCGCGCTCCATCGAAACCCCCCCTCCCCATCCTCCACCGCAGCCTCAGCCGCCGCCACCCACCTCCGCCCCCGCCCAGTCCTCCACCTCCCAGTTGCACCACCGCAAAGGACCCCCACCCCTCCTCCGATCAGAAAAAAAAGTGAGTAAAATTCTGATTTTGTTTAAATTAAAATTCTGATTTTTGTTTAGATTAAAAGTCTGATTTTGTTTAACTTGATATGCTAGTTTTGTCTAACTCGATTTTACAAAGCAAAAAGGTAGGATTTTTATTTTTACGAGTAGCATATAAAAATATGGTTTTTATTTATATAAAGTAGCGAAGATAAAGATGTGATTTTTATTGTTTTGAAATAAAAGTATACTTTGCTTTGAAATGAGATATGATTTTTATATTTTTAAAGTATTAAAAATTGGATTTTTATATTTTTAAAGTAGTAAAAATATAATCTTTTATATTGTAGAAAGATAAAAATATAATCTTTTATATTGTAGAAAGATAAAAATATAATCTTTTATATTGTAGAAAGATAAAAATATAATCTTTTATATTGTAGAAAGATAAAAATATAATCTTTGCATAGTAGGAACTATAAAAAATATAATCTTTATGAGATATAGAATGTAAAAATATCATCTTTGTATATGTAGCGAAAAAAAAATCTGATTTTTATTTTATATATGTTGAAATAAAGAGGGAATTTTTTTATAGTGATTAAAGGCGAAAACTTTATTTTTATAAAGGCAAAATCAATATTTTTGAAATGGAATTTTTATCTATATGACACCAAAGTAAAAATTCGATTTTTAAATATATGAAGTGATTATAAAAATATGATTTTTAAATTGAAAGTGAATGAATAAAAATGTGATTTTTATTTTAAAGACATCAAAATATAAAAATGTGTGATTTTTATATATGTAGTGACTACGGGCAACGAAGATGATAAAAGACGAGAACAGTGAAGATTTCCTGCATTAGAAGTGCCGTGAAGTTAGGATAGCTTTCGGTGAGAACTTCTCACTCTTCAACTTCTTTTTTTTAGTTATATATATATATACTAGGATGCAGACGGTGCTTAGTAGCACCCGACACAATCGTCCACAAACCATGGACTTGTTTGTTTGGTTGCATAAATTAGTTAGATGATTTGGGCTGAATTGAATTGTTTGGTGAATTGAAATTGATTTGATTGATGTGTGAATGGCGTGGGCCTTCACTAGACCGGGGATAAGGCTAGGCCTCGTCCCGTTTCTAGTATCGTGCCGTTATGCCGCCGAAATTTTCTAAAATATGTTAAAAAAATAAAAATATCATTTTTATTGTGTAAATGAAATGAATAGAAATTCATGTGTTAAGATAGAATATATTATCGTTAAAAATATAATGTTTAACGTGAAAGTGAATAAATGAATATTTATAAACAAATCGGCCGATTTGTTTATATACACTGATTGACTGATATCGATTGGGTCGATAAATTTTACACATCGCCCAACTGCACAAATAAAATTGGTGTTTGATTGTTTGAAACCCCACACGGGTGTTGGGATGAAATTTGAAGTTCACTCATCCTGATTGATTGAATATGTCGATCGGTCGATTGACAGGCTGTTATAAGCGTTAGATATCTATATTTGATGCTTATACAGTGTAGTGCACTTTGGGTGATGGATTGATTATTTTTCAATGCTATTATATACGTGTGATGTATAAAAATCCATATAATTAACATTATATGGTGATTGATTGGGCCTCATTCCAATCGGGAAAATAATGAATATTATAAAGGAAAATTCATGTGTTGAATCTATTCATGTGTTGAGTGAAATATTTTAATAATAAAAATTGCATCTTTATCATATTTAAAATTAGAACTACTTCCCAGTAGAAGTCTAATTAAAAATCAAACGATAGATACCATAGTTTTATAAAATATTTTACATAACAAAAAATAGTGATGTGTTGACAGTACTCATGTGTTGAGATTAGTCGTGTGTTGAAAGAAATATAAATTCATGTGTTGAATAGAATAAATATTCATTTGTTGAATAGAATAACGAAGTGACTGAAATATATAAAGTCGTGTTGATTAGTTTTGCGCCATTTTGACGTGAACGATATTTATATCGATTTTATTCAAATTGAAATGAATATTATAGCGAATTTGAATTGAAAAGAAAACGAATTTGAATTGAATGTAAAATGACTTTGAATTGAACTGAATATAAAACGAATTCAAGTGGAATTGAAAACGAACTGAAACTTAATTGAAATCGATTCAAATTGAAATCAAATAGAAATGAATTCGAATCGTAATTGAATTGAAATCAATTTGGATTGAAATCAATTTGAATTTGAATTTGAATTGAAACGAATTTGAAGTTGAATTGAATTGAAACGAATTTGAATTCGAATTAAATAAAATGGAAATGAATTCGAGTTGAATTGAAATCAAATCGATTTGAAATTGAATATAGAAGTTGAATTGTTTTAGAAACGAATTTAAAACGATTTATAAAATTCGTTTTAAATAGAAATCGACGAAATATATATTATATATATTATATATAATATAATGGCCTGAATAGAACGCGCCGCGCCGCGGCAGTTCGTGAATTTCGACCATTTATTTCAAACGGACATTGCGGGAGATCCAACCGTCGGATTCTCCTAAAACCGGAACCGTTGGGTTCGTATCGAAAAGAGCTTTCCAATGAATATTAGAAATTTGAAATCTAACGGTTGGATTTGGAATTATGTCCAAATCAAATTTGGAAAAGGTCGCTATAAGTGCAGTTCGATAGCCGTTGATGGAAATCGACTGTACGGGCCTTGATAAAATTATCAAAAATATCTATAATTTGTGTAAAATCATAAGAAATGATTTGGGAAAAACTAGGGTGAAAAACTCCACATTTGAAAAGATAAAAATAGATTTTTATCGAAATGAACTAGTTTTGAACTAGAATTAAAATCAATTTATTTTTGAAATAAATAAATTGAATTTGAAAGTGATTTTAAAAATAATCGATATTTCCAATACGTGAAGTGGACTGGAGTTGAATCGAAATTATCTTCGGAATATTTCGATGTTGGATTTCGTGACTATCAAATATTGTTATGGGGATTTGAAAGATATATTCATATCGTTATTTCCAATGCGATATTTGTTGGTTTCAGAATTTGATATTGAATATAAGCCGATATATTTTCTATTCAGAGCCTTGTATTTAATATCAAATGTGATTTGGGTTTGTCGTGAATCGTGTTTTAGATGACATTGGTTCTTTAACCCAGTTAAAGGCAGGATGTTGATTTTTGAGAAGATTAAAACTAAGTGGAGTTTTAATGAATCTTTAATTAGATTAAAATGTGAATTGATAATTTAAATTACCAAATCTGAAAAGTGAACGAGAGTGGAGTATCACCCGTTTTGCTCCAAAGCGATAGTTAAATCTTTAATTAGATTTGAACGTGAAATGGTAATTAATTTTACCGGTAACACCGTGGTGTTAGATATGGAGTATCACCAGTTTTGCTCCATGGGATATATAGGTTGGGATTGGGAAATAAAATAAATAATTACTTCGGTGTGGTTCGTTAATCCCGACTAGTTTGAAATGATATCCAAAGGAAGATTATCGGATAAATTTGGAAGAATTTATCTTGGATAAAATTAATGGGAACATTTCCCTAAGAATGTGATTTTGTGAATAAAAGAATATTCTGAATTGGAATGAGGCGTTTGTTGTGTTTGTGTAACATTCGTTTATTATATACGTGGGTTATCCAGAAAGGCCGGGTTCATACCCATTCTGAATAACCGATTCGACGAGATGTCGAAGATGAAGACGGTGGTTGAAGACCGGAAGTCTTCACATCGTTTGGGTGATTACTGATGATCTTGATTGGGCTGTACACCCAAGATGAGGGAAACAGTTGGTGATTGTCCAGACGTACTTGGAGATGGATGGATATGCGAGGAAAGTGCCTCCGGTTTCGTTCAGACCCAGAACGAACTTGTAAATGGATTGTGTGTCTGACATTGGATTTTATTCTGTGTTGATTGATCTTTATTAAATATACATCTGTTTGGCGGCAGAGAATTTATTCTCTTGCTTAACGCCCTTCTCTGAGACGTACGAGCTCAGAGGTTGTATATCGATGGACATCAGTCGCATGGAGTGAATTGCCAATGTGGCACGCGTAAGTGGCAATTGATCAAGGCTTCTGTTGAAAAGCAAAGTCTTGTGGTTGATGATCAAAGCACGGCCTGTGTGGCATAGCTTTGTGTATAACGTGAATTCGCGAGCCTCACACCCCTGTATGAGTCAAAAACGGGAGACGGACCGCTGGGAGAGCACGACGTTTCTTTCTAGCTAGGGTGGTGTCAGTGACCTACCAGCCCTGACATTTATATACTTTTCACCTGTGTGGTTGTTGGATACGAGGCGCCTCAGATATAGGTCTGTAAGGACCGGGAAACGTGTGTTCAGGAATAACTAATCCTCAAAAGTAAGAGAGGACCGGCCCAGCCGATTCCAAGGATCATAGTGAGGTCCTGGGACATTTGCTAGAGTGTCTCGAACGCGGAGAGGAGCTTGCCCCTTGCCTCGACTCATGATGGAATCCAATTTCCAATACGTGATATTGCGGATTTAATTGTAGAACTAGTATGGCGACATGATAGATGGTACCCATGCCGCCTATGATTGATATTTATGATTGAAATTGTTTTGACCCTATACACTTATAATAGTATCAAATGATTTGTTTTAAACGTACCAAGCATGTTTGGCTATTATAAGGGAAAACCCTATCCTCCGGCTTGCGTTGCATTGTGTGATGGGACCTGGGTCTTATAATAGCTTCATTTTTCTAAAAAGCATTGCGTTGTTTATTCCGTGCACTAGTGTTCTTGGGAGGAAACCCGTTCCGTGTTATACGGCGTGGTCCCTTGAATTACTATCTTGAAAGTAAAGTTTTAAATAACTGTTTTAGTTCTCACACCAGTCCCATGACTGACCTGGAGTTTATTGTTTTAACCTAAACTCTGGGTGCCCCTATTTTCCACGCGGGCAGCTTGTAGTTTTGGTTTTGCAGATTTATATTCACAGGATCCTGGTTTACAGCTGAAACGATGCTCGGAAAGCTCTGTATCCGTGCATTACTTCTAGTTGTGCTTTTGTATTATTTTCCGCTGCGATGTATTTAAATGTAATTTAAATCTCTGATATTTATCGAATGTAATTTATTCATTTATACTCTGTATATTCTTGTATCTGATGGAATTGTTGTAATAACAATGAAATGTTCTTCCGTATGCGTTCATTTGTGTGTTGTTCTCAAAGTATTCGTGCTTTCCTTCACGGGGAAGTTACGGGTTCTTACAATTCCAACGGAAAATCTGATTCGTTCCATTCTTTGTTTAAAATAAAGGATTTTTTCTCTGTTGTTTGAAATACCCCACTTCCAACAGTTCGCCACTTTCAGTTCATCCCAACGCTGCCACAGCTTCCACCAACAACCTCTTCTCCAACTAAGATGAACCAGGCTTCCTCTTGTCATCACATCGAGTTGCTTTCACCATTATAGTGATGCATGAACACATCATGTCCCTCCTTGCCGTTCAACTCAACCACAAAACTGGACCAACAACCACATCCCAATTTCATCAAGTTCGTACCCCCTCTACACAACCATACCATCTTCCCCATTACCCGTACAACCACCTCAACCCTTTCCTTCCTACTCCGGTCAACCCAGCACACCCCCACTAAAACCATCGACATACTTCATCATCGAATCCCACCTGAATTCGCTTGTCCGCGCGCTGTGCCATGAGCATCAGTATCGCCATCTGAAACAAAGACTGGAGATGCGTCATACCCATTTTATCACGCTACCAGGAGATCGCATCAAACACAAATTCTCCATTTCAAACCCAATAACTCACAAATGAAATCCCTCCGTTCACCTCGCACCCTACAGGCAACATCGAACACACCAATCTCCAATAAATCAACACCGCTCCTCAGTCAGCCCCTCGCTTCTCCCTGACAGACCACGGTTGACCCCAACGTTCACCTCCAACTCCAGTCCGAGCACCATGGAATTGAACTCGAACCCTAATCCACATCGAAGCAAATTGTACACAGATCCACGAACAGAATGATAACGAAACCCTCAAAGTTTACATCAGATTGAAGAAGAGCATCCAATGATCTCAAATAAATTGGTTCCATGAATTTAGAAATTTATCTCGATTGTTATGGATTTTTGAAGGATCGGTTTTTGTTTTCTAGAAGAAGAGATGGCGGTTGAGAAAAATGCGTGGACTTTGGAATTAGGTTTCAGAAATGGTTAAAGGGGGGTATTTATAGAATAGATTTAATATTTTTATATTTACCATTTTCTTAGTTTATCACTCTTAAAATTCTCACGACCACATACAATATCGAAAGATCATGAAAATTGACATGCAGCTAGAGTTCGACATTACGGTCCCAACGAAACTGGTTTCGTCGAATTCCGACTCAGTTTGCTCACACAACGTATTTTTAACCGTCAAAATACTGATTGTTTTTCACTCTAAAAATCCGTACGGCCACACACTAACTCTAAAAATCACGAAACTTCACATCTAACAATAATTTAACATTGCGGATCCAACAGAATTAGTTTCGTCAAATTCTGAGGTCATTTGCAAAACTGGCTATTTTTAACACTCTAGATGACCCGTTTAAATATATAAATATATTTAAATATATAAATATATTTAAATATATTTAAATTAAATATAAATAAATTTATATTATCGTATATATTTACCGAGGAATATCATACAGCTCCAGGATAATTATATACTCGCTATTCCAAGTCCAGATTGAATCGATATTCAATTTTACATTGAAAATCCTTTTATAACGTATATAATGCGTTACGAATTATAAAGGAATTTCACAGTGACTTTTCTGAAATTTGATTTGGACGTAAATAAAAATCTACACGACGAAATCCCGATTTTCCTCTTCCACTAGAAAGATATACTCTACCAGCTCCACAAATTTCTTGTTTCACAGAAATCCGGTTTAAAACGAATCTTGTACATTCAGTTGAAGTTCAAATCGCCAAATATCGAACTGCAGCGCCATTTCGAGCTCGATTTTAATTATATTATAATTCCACGTTCAAACTGTCGTCGTTTAAATATATTCGTCAATATAATTCAACTCTAAGCTGAATTAAATATTAAGGATGACCCAGTTTACATTATATTGTGATTTCCAATATTTTGATTATTTGCTGAATTAAATATATTATTTAATTTATTATTTTAATTAAATATTCACTATTATTTAATTTAATGACCATGAAATTCTCTAATTCACTATTTAAATAATTAAATTAATTAATTATAATACCTCTGCCAATGCGGGTCATTACATCTTCTTCTTATTCTTCTTTCTCAAAACAGAAAAAGCATTGTACTTGCAACCAAAAAATAATCAATATATAAAGCGGTCGTAGGCACTGCCTTTGCCGAACCACTATAAAAAGTCATGTGTGTTTCATGTTCCTTTACTTTATTGCATTCTGTTATCGTTATTCGTGTGTTCTTCGCACGACTGGGGGTTGACTGTCACTAGTGACCAATTTTTGACGTTAACATATACTATTTCAAACTTAATTACTTTGAATTGATTTTTATATATGCAAATAGAATCTATGTCCGATCCAGTCTAATGAATCTAAAGGGTGAAATAAAGGATTTCAAGCAATAACGGTATTTCGAGTAAGTTGAAACTTTTAAAACCAAATGGTGGACAAAGAATAATTTTAAATATTGGATTTGTAATCATAATCGAACCAATGGTAATGTTATTTGAGTAATCGATTTTTAGCAATACTTGAAATAAGTCGACTGACAGTACTTGAAATATGGTTACAAAAATAATGGCCATGATGTGGAAAATTTAAATGTTTGGTTGTTAAAGAGACCGAAGTCGGTAGATGTCATACTCGTTGCCAATACCGATACTACTTTAACAACAGTGTACGTGGAGGAGATTCCATAAAAGAAGTAGGATGTTATGCAGGCTATTACTGGATTTGAAGAAAGAGAACGCTGATGGATTGGCCTTGACCTTCGGGTCATAATTAAAATAACTAAAACATGAGCCATACCCGGGTTAAGTGAGGTCGCACCTCGGATCGAACAAGCTTCTTAGAAACCATCTCTATTACTATGTGATTGATTTAGGGCACCCTTTGATTATGGGAGTGTTGCTTGAGGTGGGCGGTAGTTGCTACTATGCGTTACCACCGGCCCGGGGGACGCAATCCGGTAGAATCCTACCGTGGGTATTCCTCTTGTGCCTTGTCACATTATCCTAAATGATCCCCATACGATTTTAATTTAGTATTGCTTTCTATGGAGTGCCCTCTGATAACACTTATATGGTGAATTTACGGTACTGTATAGACTGTGATGCCTATAAACTGCGTAAGGGTAATATGGTAATCCCGCTTACGCTATTTTCATTATATTTATTTTACTTAATAGACACTATTATAATAGTATACTATTATATATGTATTCGCGGATCCTCGGAGGATGGAAATCCCAAACATCCTTTAAGTTATTGTACATTTCAGTGAACACTTCTGTAGCGACCCGGAATTTTCGACACTCGAATCTAGACACTAACACGTCTCGTGTCCAAACTCAAGTACCGAAAACCCAGAAAGCTAATAGAAAGAAGTTAGAGGGTGAGAGAAGAAAGAAAGAAATGTTAGAATAGAAGAATAAGAAGATCAGAGTCTCACAGCGGAATGGACAAAATATAATAATCAATAATACTTTATCAAAGAACTATATATTACAACATCAGAGTATACATTCAAATCAATACATCACACAGCGGAAATAAACTAGTACCAGTATATATGGAATACGCCTCGACTTCGACTCCTTCTCTGGAACTCCAAGCGAAATCTAACCTGTAAATATACTCGGTCTGACCCGAGCACATTTGATTTAAAACAAAATTCACCCGGATCAGTCTAAAATACTATCAGTGATAAATTCATACAGCAACCAACTTGTTTAACTTTGAAATACTTTGAAATAAAAGGATAATAGTAAGACCAGCCCATACATAAACACGGACGGTTTTTACCTTACTATAACCCAAATCGTTTGAAATCAATATCTTCTTCTGATATTATCATAGTGTCTAAATACAAGTAAATAGAATCTAGCAGAACGCTTGCATCTCACGCTCCACATATATAGTATACAATCAAAACCGCGGGCGCTTATTGGAGATTGGATTTCCAACTATGACAAGGTATGGGACCACCTGCCGCTAGTGTATCTCTAGAGACGAATACACTGGGTTCAACAAGAACGTCTTGCAACCCGGCCCACACATGACCGACCACTCATTTCTCTTGAGTGTATCGAGCATATTGTCACCTTACGGCTTTTTGTCGCGCGACCACCGTAGTTCCCGGGAGATACAGAAATGAAAGAAGTAACAAATATGAATATCCTCTAGATGGTGACAATACACCCTAATGGGTGCGACCCACATAGCCATGCTGCCTGCCCGATTTTTGTCATTTCCCGGTTGATGAGGCTTGAGGCTATAATCGACTTTTGAAACATCTGGCCACCATTCACATCATACACGTCATCCAGGAACAGGATGAACCGAAGGTACTCTCCTACTGCATCCAATATAGGAATCACCCCATGGATCAGCAGCGAGAAGTCCTTGCAACCCGTAGATTTCAATCACGACGGAATCACAGTATATCTCTAGGGATCAGCCAGAGATTGTAAGTAACTCTTCCGCTTCATGAAGACCTACGGTCTTCAATTGCTCCATCTCGAACAGCGTCTTCGACGTATTCGTATATATTGGTCGGAATGGTTTTCGAATATAAATTCGATCCCGGTCTTCCCATACCAATAACGTTGGGTCAGATTTTGATAGTTGGTTATTTGACTATCAAAATAAACAAGCACAAAAATAAAACAAATCCATTGTTTATTTCATAGCATCACTTGGCCCTTTTAAAATCAATATCTCAGTTGACATACCCAAAAATAATATATTGGTTCTAATCATATAATTACACTCAAATCCCCTTTTCTATATTTAGAAAATATCTTAAATCATATCTAATTTATCTTTCACCAATATTTCCAAACATGGCTATAACCTTCCTTATCATTTTATCGAATCAATAATTATTACGACATCTTCTTTGGATTCATTTTTTTGAATACCAAAACCATCCCCCATTCTTTTAGACTAAACCTGTTTGCATTTCATTCTATAACCTTGAAAATGCCGTTATCTTTCCATTAATCATTTCATACCATCACACCCCTTTTTATTTCCTTTTATTTTGAGATCTCTTCATATATATGCTTATATTTTCGAACACTATTATTTTTCCAAAATATTTTACTTCACGATCTTTCGCCATTACGACTAATACTATCTTTTGATAATCCTGAAGTCGTTCAAGTTGGGGTATTTTAATTACCTCTCAGACCTTGATCAACAACGTTCTTATCATCAGATAGACATCAGTTGTAATACAAAAACTGACACTCATTTCCAATACGACAAATCCCATTATAATTCCATCTTGATGGAATATCATCTCTTCTTTTAAAAATGGCAATTCTATATCGCATCCTTTTAACTTATCTCAATTCACTACTCTAATTCAAGTCGGGTTTTATAACTTCGTCCAACTTGGATTTCATATAATCCGATTTAGTATAATTCAATAAGAATTAAAAATAAAACTTCGGTCTCACATTATAGATACTAAATCGCTTTATTAACTATCAACACGACTTTAAACTTCACAGCATTCCTTACTATATTTAACATTCCAAAATATCACTTTGATTTTTAATAAATGAGAAATAATTAAATTTCAACCTTTAAAAATAAAACTAGGTTATCCAACCATCAACTACTTTCTTTAAATTAATGAACTTATTTAACAAACAATTTCAGCAAAGCCGTTTACTTGTTTCTCTTTAAACATGACTAACTAGTTAGTCAATCGTTATCGATCTTGTCATTTAAATTAATTAATAATTAATTAATTTAAATAATGCTATTCACTTTGATTTTCATTAAGTCAGTATCAATATAAACCCCATTCTATTTGTTATATCAAATCTGGCCACTTGAACTTGCTAAATAAAATTGTTTAACAGTCATTTGATAAGCACGTGCTTCGCGCACGGTAGATTTTGGTTAAACCAAAACGACAATTTGTGGTTAAAACGAACCAATGTATATATGTGACTAATATATTCCCCTTTTAGAACTTCATTTAAAATAATATATATATTTAAAAATATATATTCGGTTATACAATAAATTTTATACTCTATTTCTAGCGATTCACCTGACGGTGACTCGTTCTTTATAAAACAGTGCATATTTGGACCATCTGCTATTTACTTATTGACCATGCTATTTATTGATTCAAAAACCCAACCACATTCAATGATCAATAGGGTTTAAAGTCAACGGGTTTGAACAGTTCATAAAATATGAAATAACAGCATAATAAATATTTGAGGAACCGGTTTGGTTCCTCCTACCTGTTCTTCCCTGCAACACAGACCATTAAAATCTTTCATATCAGTACATAGAGATATTTTAGCAACGATAATATAATTAACGTCAATCGTTAAAGCAACCATAGGCATCCAAGGCAACCAATCAACCAATTAAATTATATGAATTTAACACATCCAAGTATTTCAGAAATGTGTGAGAATAAACTCACCTTGTTTCCGTCGGCGGTTCGCGCGTCGCCTTGTTTAATTTTAAACCGACGGTTAAAATTAAACGGAGAATCTGATTGCTTTCATTCCTTTCTGAACTTGCTCAACAGCATAGTATTTTCCTCTGTGATCCCATCGCTTTTGGTCTCATGTGATTCTGATGCGATGCGTATAATTTATAAACTAACTACATATATAATTATAATGGTAATAATAATAATTATTATAATAATATACCTTAAGCTTAGTCCTCTTTAAAACATGCGCTACTGTTCTTCTCCCGTGCGGTTTCTCCTTAACACCAATTTTTTTTTTCCGGTCTGCTCTTTGTTTTCTATCTCCCCTTTTCATACACTGCATATTTTTATTCATGTCTTCTGTTAACGTTTAAGGCCCAAGGCCCACTATCCATCTTCCTTCTTACCAATATGATTCGCATGGACAACTGCAACCCTCCCCATGAATAAAACGCAACCCGCAACTTCATTTCCCTATTATAGTCGTTACCACCGTCCTTCCGACCTGTCCCCATGCTGATGACTTCCCAAACCTTTAGTTCTCCCTGCACAGAATATACCACTTGTAAACTACCCATATGCTTTTTCCCAGTCCGCCCAACATGCTTGCATGCGCATTATGCCCTACTGTTTCACCACCGCTCATATATACACACCATCTCCCCACTGTTCCCACTACCTTCTAGTCTTCTACTTCATGCCTTCTGTTTCCTTTCGCGTCCCAACAAACTTCCCACTTTCAAACCCTCCTATCCGAACCAAACCTCATCCGCTAACTGCAACTAGGAAACACGTCCTCCTTCCCATGCAAAACACGCCATGCTTCCTTACCTTACTGCCAACTACTCACTGCTAGCAAGTACCCACTTTCACCATGTAAGAAGCATTCACGTGGATCTAGTACAACCGAAAACTCCTCCTCAATACTGCTGCTCGCATTTTCTATTATTTATTTATTTTTATTCTTCTTCTTTTTTTTTTCTTTTTTTTTTTCATTTTACTTTCCCCGTTTTAAATTTCATAAACGAGCCATATTTATAGGAGAAGAGAGCCGTGGCCATCACAGTTTAATGTTTGGGGAGCACGAAAGGTAGGTACGCGGTAGGTGGTAGAGTAGAGTTTCAGTCCTTCAGACTTGGTCGGCACGTTTTATAAATGCTGAAAGACATTATGAAAGGTAGGGTATGTAGCTGTGTTCTGCTGTCATAGCTGTTTGATGTTGGCTTGGATTTGTCAAATCTTTGGTAGATATTTGGGGTGTAGAGACGGCGCATGGGATCACTGTTTTCAAAAAGAAAAATGAACATGGGCTTACCTCTTGCTGTGGAAAGTGAAAAGAAACAACTGCTTCTAGGCTTAGGTTGGCGCAAGAATAGGGGTTGGCCCCTATAAAATAAATTTTTGATTTGATTTCTATGATGTAGACTAAGGATTTTTAGTTTAAAGTGAACGTACCCCACTATATAAAACTTCGTCTGCATACGTCTCGTTAACGACAGAAATAAATATACCGTCGCGTTCAGCAGTGTGCCACGATCCCAAAAATATAATAATATCGGTAGGTTGACCTATATTGTGATACCCCAAAATGTTGATATAGGGTGCGAAATACTCCAAATAAAAAGTTGTTTATTTAATTAATAAAAAAAATTACAGTAAAATTCTAAAAATTAAATTAACACTACGTCTCAAAAGAACCTCGTCTAAATTCGAATCCAGTATGCAGTTATTTCAAATAAACTGTTACGGTCGATGAACGATTTTATAGCGACTATTTGAAAATTTGATTTGGACGTAAAATAAAATCTATAATACAAAAGCTCGATTTTTCTCTTCCATTAGAAAAATATTATCAACTAGATTCAGATGTTTCCTGTTTCACCGAAATCCGACTTAACACGGATTCTGTATAGTCAATCGAAGTTGAAATTAAATTTTACGAACTACCGCGCTGTTTCGAGCTCGTTTTAAATTAAATATAAATATAAACGCTCAATCATCGTTTAATTAACGATTTCGATATTGAATCCCTTAAATAATTCAAATAAAAGATTTAAAACAATTTAAATATTCGAATCAAAATAGCAGAAAGATCCGGGTCGTTACATTCTTTCCCCCTTAAATAAATTTCGTCCTCGAAATTGCTAGGTAAAAAGAAAGCTCCAACTGCATTTATTTCAAAATAATCCTTTTAAAGTATTATCAAAAATGTTTTTCTAAATTTCAAAAATTTACGAAAAATTCGTCAACACCTCTTCTGTACTGTTCGATCCAACCAACTACAAATGGCACTCTCGGCCTCTCATATTGATCCAAAGAAAACAACGCCAAGCGGCTACCCATCTTGGGTATAAATTCAAATTCCCAATCAATAATATTAAGGTTTACCTTTTTGTCGGGCAACTCCATCCCAGTTTCGAAGCAAATCAATAAACAGCTCTTCATTTCCCAATCTGCTCTTCAATCCCCGTGATCAAGTCAATTATCATAGCCTTCTGGTAGTCTGCCCTTTACTCAGCTTCCAATTCAAAAACTGATACTGGGTTATATCATATAATTCCATCCAAAAGCCGTTATGCTAGAGTTTCTTTCTTTTCAGTCCATTCAACTTCTTAGCTAAACTATTAATGGATTAAATACCCAGATCATCACTTTCATACAATTCAATCCATTTTGGGTGCCCTTTAAATTCAATATACTTGAATTTCATTTTAACAAACTCGACTCATTTATTGGTTCTAAATCCAATTCAAATCCATATTTCAATCATACAATTCAGTTCCCCTGATATTTTATTCATAACTAACTTTTGCATAAATATACTATTCAAATTCAGTATTTTTGAATCTCATTTCAATTTATTTACTCCAAATCAGTTCTCAACCAAGTTCAAATCGGTTCAATATATATCCACCTCAAATTTAAAATTTTATTTAATTATACTAACAACCATCGACACATCCATACATAATAATTATTTCAGAAAATTTCTCTTTAGTAACAAAAATATAATTTCGGGCAAAATTATTTCATTTACCCAGCTTTTCAAAACAATACTGTGTCGAATTACTTCGTTCAAGGGTTTACAAAAACTTTTCGATACAGTGTGCACCCTGCATCGACCAGAATTTATAAACCACTCGACAAACCAATCAACACCATATAAAAACAATTTTTATATCAATTAACAAATACGCGCTCAAATATACATTCAACTCGGTCTAGGGTATTACTAACCCAATCTCTATCGAGTTACACCACAGAGCCAAGGTTATTCCTAAACCATTGCTCTGATACCAACTGTAGCGACCCGGAATTTTCGACACTCGAATCTAGACACTAACACGTCTCGTGTCCAAACTCAAGTACCGAAAACCCAGAAAGCTAATAGAAAGAAGTTAGAGGGTGAGAGAAGAAAGAAAGAAATGTTAGAATAGAAGAATAAGAAGATCAGAGTCTCACAGCGGAATGGACAAAATATAATAATCAATAATACTTTATCAAAGAACTATATATTACAACATCAGAGTATACATTCAAATCAATACATCACACAGCGGAAATAAACTAGTACCAGTATATATGGAATACGCCTCGACTTCGACTCCTTCTCTGGAACTCCAAGCGAAATCTAACCTGTAAATATACTCGGTCTGACCCGAGCACATTTGATTTAAAACAAAATTCACCCGGATCAGTCTAAAATACTATCAGTGATAAATTCATACAGCAACCAACTTGTTTAACTTTGAAATACTTTGAAATAAAAGGATAATAGTAAGACCAGCCCATACATAAACACGGACGGTTTTTACCTTACTATAACCCAAATCGTTTGAAATCAATATCTTCTTCTGATATTATCATAGTGTCTAAATACAAGTAAATAGAATCTAGCAGAACGCTTGCATCTCACGCTCCACATATATAGTATACAATCAAAACCGCGGGCGCTTATTGGAGATTGGATTTCCAACTATGACAAGGTATGGGACCACCTGCCGCTAGTGTATCTCTAGAGACGAATACACTGGGTTCAACAAGAACGTCTTGCAACCCGGCCCACACATGACCGACCACTCATTTCTCTTGAGTGTATCGAGCATATTGTCACCTTACGGCTTTTTGTCGCGCGACCACCGTAGTTCCCGGGAGATACAGAAATGAAAGAAGTAACAAATATGAATATCCTCTAGATGGTGACAATACACCCTAATGGGTGCGACCCACATAGCCATGCTGCCTGCCCGATTTTTGTCATTTCCCGGTTGATGAGGCTTGAGGCTATAATCGACTTTTGAAACATCTGGCCACCATTCACATCATACACGTCATCCAGGAACAGGATGAACCGAAGGTACTCTCCTACTGCATCCAATATAGGAATCACCCCATGGATCAGCAGCGAGAAGTCCTTGCAACCCGTAGATTTCAATCACGACGGAATCACAGTATATCTCTAGGGATCAGCCAGAGATTGTAAGTAACTCTTCCGCTTCATGAAGACCTACGGTCTTCAATTGCTCCATCTCGAACAGCGTCTTCGACGTATTCGTATATATTGGTCGGAATGGTTTTCGAATATAAATTCGATCCCGGTCTTCCCATACCAATAACGTTGGGTCAGATTTTGATAGTTGGTTATTTGACTATCAAAATAAACAAGCACAAAAATAAAACAAATCCATTGTTTATTTCATAGCATCACTTGGCCCTTTTAAAATCAATATCTCAGTTGACATACCCAAAAATAATATATTGGTTCTAATCATATAATTACACTCAAATCCCCTTTTCTATATTTAGAAAATATCTTAAATCATATCTAATTTATCTTTCACCAATATTTCCAAACATGGCTATAACCTTCCTTATCATTTTATCGAATCAATAATTATTACGACATCTTCTTTGGATTCATTTTTTTGAATACCAAAACCATCCCCCATTCTTTTAGACTAAACCTGTTTGCATTTCATTCTATAACCTTGAAAATGCCGTTATCTTTCCATTAATCATTTCATACCATCACACCCCTTTTTATTTCCTTTTATTTCGAGATCTCTTCATATATATGCTTATATTTTCGAACACTATTATTTTTCCAAAATATTTTACTTCACGATCTTTCGCCATTACGACTAATACTATCTTTTGATAATCCTGAAGTCGTTCAAGTTGGGGTATTTTAATTACCTCTCAGACCTTGATCAACAACGTTCTTATCATCAGATAGACATCAGTTGTAATACAAAAACTGACACTCATTTCCAATACGACAAATCCCATTATAATTCCATCTTGATGGAATATCATCTCTTCTTTTAAAAATGGCAATTCTATATCGCATCCTTTTAACTTATCTCAATTCACTACTCTAATTCAAGTCGGGTTTTATAACTTCGTCCAACTTGGATTTCATATAATCCGATTTAGTATAATTCAATAAGAATTAAAAATAAAACTTCGGTCTCACATTATAGATACTAAATCGCTTTATTAACTATCAACACGACTTTAAACTTCACAGCATTCCTTACTATATTTAACATTCCAAAATATCACTTTGATTTTTAATAAATGAGAAATAATTAAATTTCAACCTTTAAAAATAAAACTAGGTTATCCAACCATCAACTACTTTCTTTAAATTAATGAACTTATTTAACAAACAATTTCAGCAAAGCCGTTTACTTGTTTCTCTTTAAACATGACTAACTAGTTAGTCAATCGTTATCGATCTTGTCATTTAAATTAATTAATAATTAATTAATTTAAATAATGCTATTCACTTTGATTTTCATTAAGTCAGTATCAATATAAACCCCATTCTATTTGTTATATCAAATCTGGCCACTTGAACTTGCTAAATAAAATTGTTTAACAGTCATTTGATAAGCACGTGCTTCGCGCACGGTAGATTTTGGTTAAACCAAAACGACAATTTGTGGTTAAAACGAACCAATGTATATATGTGACTAATATATTCCCCTTTTAGAACTTCATTTAAAATAATATATATATTTAAAAATATATATTCGGTTATACAATAAATTTTATACTCTATTTCTAGCGATTCACCTGACGGTGACTCGTTCTTTATAAAACAGTGCATATTTGGACCATCTGCTATTTACTTATTGACCATGCTATTTATTGATTCAAAAACCCAACCACATTCAATGATCAATAGGGTTTAAAGTCAACGGGTTTGAACAGTTCATAAAATATGAAATAACAGCATAATAAATATTTGAGGAACCGGTTTGGTTCCTCCTACCTGTTCTTCCCTGCAACACAGACCATTAAAATCTTTCATATCAGTACATAGAGATATTTTAGCAACGATAATATAATTAACGTCAATCGTTAAAGCAACCATAGGCATCCAAGGCAACCAATCAACCAATTAAATTATATGAATTTAACACATCCAAGTATTTCAGAAATGTGTGAGAATAAACTCACCTTGTTTCCGTCGGCGGTTCGCGCGTCGCCTTGTTTAATTTTAAACCGACGGTTAAAATTAAACGGAGAATCTGATTGCTTTCATTCCTTTCTGAACTTGCTCAACAGCATAGTATTTTCCTCTGTGATCCCATCGCTTTTGGTCTCATGTGATTCTGATGCGATACGTATAATTTATAAACTAACTACATATATAATTATAATGGTAATAATAATAATTATTATAATAATATACCTTAAGCTTAGTCCTCTTTAAAACATGCGCTACTGTTCTTCTCCCGTGCGGTTTCTCCTTAACACCAATTTTTTTTCCGGTCTGCTCTTTGTTTTCTATCTCCCCTTTTCATACACTGCATATTTTTATTCATGTCTTCTGTTAACGTTTAAGGCCCAAGGCCCACTATCCATCTTCCTTCTTACCAATATGATTCGCATGGACAACTGCAACCCTCCCCATGAATAAAACGCAACCCGCAACTTCATTTCCCTATTATAGTCGTTACCACCGTCCTTCCGACCTGTCCCCATGCTGATGACTTCCCAAACCTTTAGTTCTCCCTGCACAGAATATACCACTTGTAAACTACCCATATGCTTTTTCCCAGTCCGCCCAACATGCTTGCATGCGCATTATGCCCTACTGTTTCACCACCGCTCATATATACACACCATCTCCCCACTGTTCCCACTACCTTCTAGTCTTCTACTTCATGCCTTCTGTTTCCTTTCGCGTCCCAACAAACTTCCCACTTTCAAACCCTCCTATCCGAACCAAACCTCATCCGCTAACTGCAACTAGGAAACACGTCCTCCTTCCCATGCAAAACACGCCATGCTTCCTTACCTTACTGCCAACTACTCACTGCTAGCAAGTACCCACTTTCACCATGTAAGAAGCATTCACGTGGATCTAGTACAACTGAAAACTCCTCCTCAATACTGCTGCTCGCATTTTCTATTTTTTTTTTTTTATTCTTCTTCTTTTTTTTTCTTTTTTTTTTTCATTTTACTTTCCCCGTTTTAAATTTCATAAACGAGCCATATTTATAGGAGAAGAGAGCCGTGGCCATCACGGTTTAATGTTTGGGGAGCACGAAAGGTAGGTACGCGGTAGGTGGTAGAGTAGAGTTTCAGTCCTTCAGACTTGGTCGGCACGTTTTATAAATGCTGAAAGACATTATGAAAGGTAGGGTATGTAGCTGTGTTCTGCTGTCATAGCTGTTTGATGTTGGCTTGGATTTGTCAAATCTTTGGTAGATATTTGGGGTGTAGAGACGGCGCATGGGATCACTGTTTTCAAAAAGAAAAATGAACATGGGCTTACCTCTTGCTGTGGAAAGTGAAAAGAAACAACTGCTTCTAGGCTTAGGTTGGCGCAAGAATAGGGGTTGGCCCCTATAAAATAAATTTTTGATTTGATTTCTATGATGTAGACTAAGGATTTTTAGTTTAAAGTGAACGTACCCCACTATATAAAACTTCGTCTGCATACGTCTCGTTAACGACAGAAATAAATATACCGTCGCGTTCAGCAGTGTGCCACGATCCCAAAAATATAATAATATCGGTAGGTTGACCTATATTGTGATACCCCAAAATTTTGATATAGGGTGCGAAATACTCCAAATAAAAAGTTGTTTATTTAATTAATAAAAAAAATTACAGTAAAATTCTAAAAATTAAATTAACACTACGTCTCAAAAGAACCTCGTCTAAATTCGAATCCAGTATGCAGTTATTTCAAATAAACTGTTACGGTCGATGAACGATTTTATAGCGACTATTTGAAAATTTGATTTGGACGTAAAATAAAATCTATAATACAAAAGCTCGATTTTTCTCTTCCATTAGAAAAATATTATCAACTAGATTCAGATGTTTCCTGTTTCACCGAAATCCGACTTAACACGGATTCTGTATAGTCAATCGAAGTTGAAATTAAATTTTACGAACTACCGCGCTGTTTCGAGCTCGTTTTAAATTAAATATAAATATAAACGCTCAATCATCGTTTAATTAACGATTTCGATATTGAATCCCATAAATAATTCAAATAAAAGATTTAAAACAATTTAAATATTCGAATCAAAATAGCAGAAAGTTCCGGGTCGTTACAACTTCATTTGAGTTAATTCACTTATATGAGACTATTAGTCCTGACTCGAGTATATTGTTTCTTTGACTGTATGCTTGGGTTAGGTTGAGCACCAAAGCCATACGTGACACCCCTTAGAGGTTGGCTTCTCATTTGTATCCTTAAGTTATCAGCTATCTAGTTATCTATATTATCCAGTCTTATCATCAGTATTTACAAGTATTGTATGAGCTTAGGACTCTCTATGTACTATTATGTATTATGTATTATGTATGAACCTATAACACCCCGCATTTTATGATAATTAAATATTAAAATAGTGCATATGTGTATATATATGCATAGACATAAATATTTAAAAGAAGAATAAAATAATGATAATATATGATTGCATGTAATAAATACATACACTGAAAAAAAATAGATTAATGCAAATGAAAATGCTACAAATACGTTAAAAAAAAGAAATTGATTGCATGCAGTGTAATTATGTTGCACCCAATAATTCACAAATAACATGCATTAATAAGAAAAGAAAAATTAAAGAAAAAATGCACGCAAATTGATAAGGTTACATGCAATGGTTTAAATAAAATATTGTAACAAACATGAAAAGGAGGAATAGGAAAAGAACAATGACCACCATTATTCTAAACCTTGTTGACAAAAGCCAAAGTAGTCCAGTTGGTTAGAGCATGTGGCTTTCATGCGAGAGGTACAGAGTTCGATCCCCGCCAGCGCCATATTTTTGTTTTAAGGGAACGACTAAAATAATGCATGCTCTAAAGAGAAAATATGTATAAACGCACATATAGGGAGAAATTTACATATAAGGAAATATAGAAAAATATAAGTATATATGTATATGAAAAAATATAAGTATATATGTATATGGAAAAAATATACATGCAAAAAAACATATATAGACAAAAGAAAAGTTCAAAATATGGTTGCCATCAAAGAAATATGGTAAGAATTGCATAACGGCATAACACCATTTGAATTTTGAAATTGAAATGAAAGTTGTGCGTATATATACGCGTAAAATGGTCATTAGAAGTTTTGTATAAATATAAAAAGATTATATGTAAATATAATATTTAAATTTAATCAAAGAAATTATAACCAGATACTAATTAAACGTTTAAAAATCAAAAACGTCAAAACAGTAAACATCTGCCCAGAAAAGGCTCGCGGGACCCAAGGGGTTGACCTTGGGGTCGACACCAGCATAGAGGGGTCGACCCTAGGGTCAATACACACACACACATGGGGGTCGACCCCACCCTAGATCTGGCTAGATTCATTAATGAATCTGCACTGTTTTCTTAACCATGTTCATTGTTGACTCTGCGCTGCGTGTACGATAAGATCTTGAACACTTATAAATAGGCTAGCAAAGCTGTAACACCCCACGTCCGTTAATGTCACTCACAAAGGCAATGCATTAAGTTTCGTGGAGTATTATAAGTAAACAGAACGGAATATTACATGACAGAGAAAGAAGTACTTGCAAAATTTTATAACTTTATTGCAGCGGAAACAGAAATAAGTTTGATTACATTTCCAAATACCAAAACCAAGTACATAGTATCAGTCTTGTACAAAACCTTCAGAGTACTTAATATTAAAACTGTAATCCCCAACAGAAAATGCCGTAGATAAGCTGAATCAAAGCCAAGAAATTCATCTTTCAACTTCAAGCTGGAAGAAGCGATATCCGAACTAAGCTTGAGTATTTCCTCCCTAAAAAACCTGTGGTGGAAACGGAAGAAAAGAGGCGAAAACAAACTAAGTCAGACATAAGTCTGGTGAGTCCAGTGACTGTAATAATATATTCATTAAAGTAATAGGATAAGAACATAAACTGGAAAGTAAGAAATGACTATACATAAATATGCATGGCAAGGTAAGAAGGATGAATAAGATAAACGTTAATCGCGCTTCTAATCAATAAAGGATAATTACTACACTGCACCCATGCTAATTTCACCACACCATTACTAGTTCCATACTAAATGTTGATCCCCATCTTGTAATTGGTAGTCCTCAGGCGTAACATCTAGTAAGAGGTATTCACCCCATACAATCCTTACTTACCCATACTAAATACTAGATGTCCCCACACTACCCCCTTATCGCTTAATCGATCGGCTCCCTAACTCGCATGAATTTATTACTTGTGTCATTCGGTCCCGCTTGTTTACTTTTGTCATTCGGCTCCGCTTGTTTACTTGTGTCATTCGGCCCCGCTTGTTTACTTGTGTCATTCGGCCCCGCTTGTTTACTTGTGTCATTCGACCCCGCTTGTTTACTTGTGTCATTCGACCCCGCTTGTATGTAGATACCTGTGCTGATCCCACCATAGGGTGTATCAATCCCTATGATGGCAACCTGACAAAATTCAAGATGCACAGTGTATACTACTGATGCCCAATGCCTGCTTTTTCCACTCTGAAGCACGTGCACGCCCATACTCCGCCGGTACCTACAGTGCCGCACCACCCGCCGCTATTTTGACCGCTTATAATCAGCCCAGTAATCATGCCACACCCTGCTAGTTCAGGGTACCATGATACATCTATGTGGGTTACTGGTGAAATGGGTCCCCGTTACTAGGGTTTCCTACTGGTTAAGTTTGTGGGCCTATATATGCAAATATTACCCACCTACACGAGATGTACTTAACCCTCCCACTGATTCAGACATGTTTATTTAACGGTTAAGTTTGTGGGCCTATATACACTAATATTACCCACCTACACGAGATGTACTTAACCCTCCCACTGATTCAAACATGTTTATTTAACGGTTAAGTTTGTGGGCCTATATACACTAATATTACCCACCTACCCAAGGTTTACTTAACCCTCCTACTTATCAAGTCAATATGTATTATTGGTTAAGCTTGCCTTAACCCTATCCCCTTTGTTCATGTAATATTGGTTAAGGGCTGTCCATTCATGTTAACTTAACCCACCACACATCATGTTGTATTGGTTAAGTGTTTCTTATTAACTTAAGCCTATTCATTCATCATGTTATATTTGTTAAGTTTTTTAAATTTACTTAACCCCACCCACTTGTCTAATTAACATGTTGTATTGGTTAAGCGTTCTCAATTTACTTAACCCCACGCACTTATCTAATTAACATGTTGTATTGCTTAAGTGTTCTCAATTTACTTAACCCCATTGGCATTAATTAATTTATTAATGCACCAACCTCTCACATTAGAATTGTTGTTTGTGGTTGTTGGATGTGCCAGACGGTTCCGGGCAGACTTCTACCGCAAACTCATTCTAACCTCGGGTTTTGGGCTTAATGCACTAACCTCTCACATTAGATCTGTGTTGTTGCGGTCGCTGGATATGCCGGGCAGTTCCGGGCAGTCTTACATCGCAACTCAATCTAACCTCGGGTTAGACATGTTCAACTTTCAACCAGTTTACATATTTACCACTTATTTCCAAGTCTAAATTTATATGTAAATTATCTATAAGTGTGGTCAATTCAAGTTATTCTACATTTACTAGATATGCCCAGAATTAATTATATGATTACAACCCATTTTATGCCGATTACATAATGTCCAATATTTAATGTTTCCCAACTATTTCCCAACGTCAATCGTTCGTATGATTCATATAATATGTTAGGCTCGCAATTATCCTAACTCATAAGAAAAAGGGAAAGAAAGAGACGTATAACATCCAAAATGACATAAATCAGTATAGATCTAATTATGAACATAACTAGCATATAACAAAGATCCTCATTTATGAACTTGCATAACAAATTAGATCTAAATTAACATATGGACTTGCATAACAAATTAGATCTAAATTAACATATGGACTTGCATAACAAATTAGATCCAAATTAACATATGGACTTGCATAACAAATTAGATCTAAATTAACATATGGACTTGCACAACAAATTAGATCTAAATTAACATATGGACTTGCACAACAAATTAGATCTAAATTAACATATGGACTTGCATAACAAATTAGATCTAAATTAACATATGGACTTGCACAACAAATTAGATCTAAATTAACATATGGACTTGCACAACAAATTAGATCTAAATTAACATATGGACTTGCATAAAAAATTAGATCTAAATTAACATATGGACTTGCACAACAAATTAGATCTAAATTAACATATGGACTTGCCTAACAAACTAGATCTAAATTAACATATGAAAATAGACTAGAATGGATCATAAACTTGCATGATCATAATTTACATTGACATAAATTTGCATAATCAATGACTTGCATAAGCAATAGACATATAAAATATGAATTTGCATAAACATATAAATTGGCATGGTTCTAATCATATAAAATATGACTTGCATATATCTAAACATATAAATAGTAACTTGCATGTATGAATATGATTTTCACATAAACATGCATATGATTTGCATAAAAACTTGCATATAAACTTGCATATGTAATTAGACATGTAGACTAATATCACATGATTTACATATAAACTTGCGTATGAAGTGCATACAAACTTGCATACAACAACATCATAAAATGAATCTAATCGAGCAAACACAATTAGACACATGAATTAACATCATAAAATGGACTTAATCAAGTGTATGTAATTAGTCATATTCATATAGTCCAACTTATAAACCCATCACAATTACGTTCAACAATTATCTTGTTAAAGAAGTTGTACTCACTATGAACGGATTAAAGAAGAGAATAGATTAAGCGTAGAATCCTTTTTCCACCATCCTAAGTTTTAATTCGTTGAATAAGAGAAGCTTGCTCAGTCTATGTTGCAGCAGCATGGCAGCTTGAGAATGATTTTTGTTTTGATTTAGGGTTTAGGTTACATGTGATTATATAAGAGTGTAGGATTAATTCTAGCCTTTAGATCAACCTAGGAGTAATCAGAGCCATCCAAACCAAAGAGATGTGTCACTCAGCCAAACAAAGCACGATACATAAGCCTTAATACCTCAGAATTCGTCACCACGCCAATCAGAGAAGGTCACGTTAAAAAAACAATCCTTGACCAACAAAAATGCGCCATGTGCGCCACATGATGCGTATACGTCATATATATATATATATATATATATATGTATATATATATATATATATCTTTTTAATACACGCATTACTTTTCGAATCTTTTTATTTTATTTTATGCGCTCCTTTTTCTTGTTGTCAATTAACATAAGTGACAAATTATCATATTCTCTTTAATGTTAATTGACATAAGTGACAAACTAGCACAAGTATTCATACAAGTTAAGATCAATTACATTGTTTCCTAAATTATCATCAAATAAACATAAATGACAATCAATCGAACATAAATGACAAATTACATGTTTTCTAATCAATGTCATATTAAACATATCTACAAATCAATGTTTATCTTTCTTTTGTTGCAATCAATTTATTGCATGTATTGATTCCTTCTGTACTCACACGTTTTTAAATTTGTATCTTTATAACATAATTGCACATATGTACATATATGCATCTATATATTTAATACTTTTACTGTATGCATTATTCCGTTAAATTTCCTTATTTAACGCACGTACTAATATTTTAATCTTCTTACCTTTAATTTGTCACATGCATTTCTTTACATTAATGCTTTTGTACATTTTCTTGTGCACTTTTGAATTTTCTTCCTTAATTAATTAATCCATAATTTAATCATATAAAAATTTGGGTTATTACAAGAGCCTAAACTAAATCTCACATTTTCTGAGAGACTGCCTAAGCTCTTTCGTTCTTCTTCCTCCTCAAATCTCTTCAGAAAAATAGAATAGTTAGTTTAGGAAAATTCTGATTCAAAATATGGAGGAAAAGAATTTAGATTAATAAAGAAGGTGTTCAGAATTCTATTCGAAGTGAGGTAAATTCTTTGATCTTGAGACGACCCCGAACCCCGTACTGGCGGCGGCAAGGGTAATCCTTGGAATATAACACAGAAACAGATAACAGCAGAACAGAAATAAATAAATACACCAGATAATGAACAAATGATACACTGGATAAACGCAATCATCAGAGTTATACAGTATACAGGATCATACTTAGTACAAATACAGTTCAGCTATACAAAAATGTCTACAGCGGAAAACAAACATAATATGTACAATAGGAGCTGAACAGCATAAAAAGAGATAAATGAAGAATCCATCTTCAGCTCCAGCTATCCAGAAAGAGCCAGATAAAGCCTGAATACAAGGCTGCCCGTGTAGAAAAAGGGGCACCCGAGTTTGAAAGTGAAACAAACTACGAGTCAGTCATGGGACCGGTATGAGAAATCTACTTAACACAGTTAAAATATGGCTAATAACAGGACCACGCCACTTTCGCGGAACGGGTTTACTCCATTGGATTGCCAGTGCTCTAAAACAAGCAATTCTTTTAAATATTGCAATGCTTTTTATAAAAATGAAGCCATTATAAGACTCAGTTCCCATCACACAATGCAACGCAAACCGGAGGATAGAGTTTTTACCTTATAATGGCCAAAATATGCTTGATACAAATAAAACAAAAGAATTTAATATTATAACTAGTGTTTATATGTTTCAAAAACAATTTCAAATCATAAGTATCAATCATAGGCGGCATTAATGCCCCATACCACTATGTCGCCATATATAAATATACAATCAAAACTGCACAGTCACGTATTTGGAAATTGGATTTCCGTCATGAACCAAGGCAAAAGATAGCCCTTACCGACTTCGAGACTGTCTAGCCAGAGCCTCAGGGTCAGAGCGCATCGACCCTTGGATCGTCAGGGGCGGTCCACCGATGTGGATTAAAATTCCTGAACACTGCGTTTCCCCGCCCTTTAGGGCGTAAGTGAGCCAACGAATGACTTCATCGGTCCCGGATCGACCGATATAACCGAGGCGCCTCGCAACAACAACAACAACCACATAAGTCAAACTCGTTAGGGCATGTAAACCCACTGACGCCACTTCTAACAAGAAGGAAATGCATGCCCTCCCTGATGTCCTCTCCCGTTTCTGGTTCATACCGGGGTGTGAGGTTCGCGAATTCACGTTATACACAAAGCGACGCCACACAGGCGGTGCTTTGATCATCAACCACAAGACTTTGCTTTTCAACAGAAGCCCTGATCACTGCATCTTAGCATGTCACACAGGAAATCCACACCATCCAACTGATGACTATCAATCACATAGAATGAATTCCAATGTCAGACACACAATCCATTTACAAGTCCGTACTGGGTCGGAACGAAACCAGAGGCACTATATTACCTCGCAAACCCATCGATCTCCATGTACGTATGGACGATCACCACTCATTATCCATATTTCGATATGCCTCCCAATCAGGACATTAGTTACCATCCAAACGAGGTGAAGATTTCCGGTCTTCAACCACCGTCTTCATCTTCGATTTCTTATCGTCGATTCAGTTATTCAGAATGGGATAAACTCGGTCTTTCTGAGCAACTCGCGTATATAATAAACACGTGCTACACAAACACTACATACGCATCATTTCAATTCATTAGTCACTAACCGTCAATCAGTAAGAGAACGATTTCCCAAATATTAACCCCGGAGGCCGAAACCAACATCAGATCAAAATCCATGAAACCATTCGACTTAGCTAACCTTCAGTTAATTTCTAAATTTCACATCCATATCATTTATAATATTTTATAACGATTTACCGCTATTTTTATTTATTTTAAAATAGCCAATTTATTCAAACGACGCTTCGGGCCATAACGCGGCCGTGGCGCTGTTTTTCTTCAGATTTGATTTACACATATCTGAAAATCTAACCGTTGGATCTTCATAAAATTTACATCATTAGAAAGATCTTTTCAAAACGAATCCAAGGTTCCTGTTTCGGGAAAATCCGACGGTCGGATCTCCCGGTATAATCGTTTGAAGTTTCGATTTCAAAATACGAACTGCAACGTCGTTATTCGATTTAATATAATTATATTTAAATATAATTGATTCTGGCGTTGTTTTTCTTCAGATTTGAATTAAACATTCCAGACAATCCAACCGTTGGATTTTTACAAAGTTGGTGCCGTTAGAAAGATATTTCCACAGCGAACCTAACGGTTGCAATTTCGGGAAAATCGGATGGTCGGATCTCCCGCACTAATCGTTTGAAATCACGATTTCAAAATATGAACTACAGCTTCGTTATTCGTTATATTTTAATTATATATATATATATATATAATCGATCCTTCGATTTCAAAACCATTTCCTTTTCATACATTTGATAAAAATGATATTTTTATCCAACTGACTTCTATTTCAACACTTCACTATTTTTAACTATTCATGTATATGATAGAAAGGTGATTTTTATTGTAAAACAATTCATTTCAAAATGCGATTATTTTATATAGTTCATATAGGTAATAAAAATATGATTTTTATTATAAAACAATTTATTTCAAAACAAGAGTATTTTATATAGTTCATATTGATGATAAAAATAGGATTTTTATTATTAAACAATTTCTTTCAAAATATGAATACCATTCAACACATGAATTCTATTCAACGAATGAATTTCAATTCAACACATGAAGGTTTTCTATAGTTTATATATATAGATAAAAAGGAGATTTTTATATTTAAAATACGAATACCATTCAACACATGAATTCTATTCAACGAATGAATTTCAACACATGAAGGTTTTCTATAGCTTTTATATATATATATATATAGATAAAAAGGTGATTTTTATTGTAAAACAATTTATTTCAAAACATGAATGTCGTTCAATAGATGAATTTCTATTCAACACACGAATATAGTTTCAACACATGAAAATAATTCTAACACATGAATATTATTCAAAATTTCGGCAGCATAACGGCAGGATAGTTAAAACCGGGGCCGTCCCTAGTATGGCTCCTCGCTCTACCTTAAAGCCTCGCAGCTTTTGACAATGGGGAATCATGCATCTAGTTCGCACGCAGGCGGCATGTATATATTTTTCATTTCCACAAACTAATCCTATGTGGTTTCAACCAAATATTTCTCAACCACAAACGGGTATTTTTCAACCACAATCAATCAATTTCAACCACAAACAATTATAAT